>OU744339.1:35271142-38016976 GCA_916610165.2 Gymnosoma rotundatum | reverse complement strand
CACCGTAAGCTGTTAAAAGCATTCCGTACATCCAAAGTAGCCAAGACAATTATGCGCTTCGGATAATAGCGTCGGCCCTGAGCGCTCTCAAAATGCCTTACTACGTCCTCAATTGCGCCAAGTGTTGATCTCCCGGGTCGGAAACCGTGTTGCCTTTCCGACAGTCCTCCAGCAATCCTGACGGAATCTGATAACCTGCGTTGAAGCAGTTTCTCCAGTAGTTTCCCGGCAGTGTCCAGCATGCAGAGGGGGCGATATGCTGAAGGCTGTGCCGGATCGCCTCTACCCTTGCTTATCAGCGCAAGCTTCTGTATCTTCCACTGTTTGGGAAAGATACCCTGGGCTATACAGGAATTGTAAACTCCCAGCATAGCATCTGGTCGATTTTCAGCCAGTATTCCTATTACCTTAGCTGGTACTCCATCCGGTCCAGGGGCCTTGCCCCTTTTAAGGCATCGCGCCGCAGTCTTGAGCTCCTCTTCTGTGAAGGGAGTAGGCATTTCACCAACCTGGGGTTCTAGTTCTTCGCGTAGCGGAGGGTGCATTGGAAACAAAGTCCCAATGATGTTGTCAATCTCCTCGCCGCCCAAGTGTGGGACTTTGGAGTTCCCACCTAGCCTCCCGGTAACAATCCTATAGCCGAGCCCCCAAGGGTTGCTATTCAGATCACTCCGAAGTTCCTCCCATTTCAATTTCTTGGCCGTTAAAATTGCCACTTTCAGGGCCTTTCGCGATTGCCTAAACTCTTCAGCCTCCAAAGGTGCCTCACCGTTCTGCCTAGCCCTGGTGTATCTCCTACTCTTGCGGAGGCAGACCCTCCTGAGTTCAGCAATCTCTGGTGTCCACCAGTAAACAGGTCGTCTCCTAGAGTGGCGCGTTATACGCGGCATCGATGCGTTACAGCCCCGAACTATGCGCCGCATTATCGCATTTGCACGGGAACTAGCATCATCATTGGCGTGTGCGATTTGGGCAGAATCAAAACCAGCCAGAAATGCCCCAGGATCCAGTCTAGTCACGTTCCACTTGCGTGTACCTCCCATTCTCGATGTCAGGGCAGGATTAGCTCTTGCTGCGATCTGGAAGTTAATATACTGGTGATCACTCCCACTATAGTCCTCCAGTGATATCCGGCGTGGTGTGTTGACACCCCGGTCTTCTGAAGGTAGTGACGTTCCCAGTGTTCGCCACGATCAGACCAAGCCTAGCGGACATGTCCAGGATGTACCTTCCCCGTGTGTTAGTTGTTGGGGAACCCCATTCAACCGCCTTGGCGTTGAAATCCCCAGCCACTATAAAGCGTCCGCCCATTTCACGTACCCTATCCTCAATGAAGTCTAGCTTCGTCTTAAACTGTTCTATACTATCACTAGGGGTGAGGTAGCAGCTCATCAGCGTAAAATTCCCGGTTCGCACGTACGTGTGGCAACAACCGACTCCGTACTGCGTGACCGCGAGCCTACTGTTGTCAGGCAGCCAAAGTGCAGCTGTACCTGTTTCATCCTCGAACCAGGTGCCTCGGGATATTCGCCCGTACTGTTCGCTGATAATGACCACATCTGCTCCCTTCTCGGCAACTAATTGTCCGAGTAGAGCATCCGCCGTCCAGCGGATAATAATAATAATAATAATAATATTATTATTATTATTATTATTATTATTATTATTATTATTATTATAATTATTATTATTATTATCATTATTATTATTATTGTTATTATTATTATTATTATTATTATTATTATTATTATTATTATTATTACTATTATTATTATTATTATTATTATTATTATTATTATTATTATTATTATTATTATTATTATTATTATTATTATTATTATTATTATTATTATTATAATAATTATAATTATTATTATTATTATTATTATTATTATTATTATTATTATTATTATTATTATTATTATTATTATTATTATTGCTATTATTATTATTATTAAGGCCTGCAATTGTCAACTAATTAAACAATCAATTTAATTTGTCAAATTTTTCAAGATCGTAAAATAAAACAAATTGTTAAAACCTGTTGTAAAATTGCGTAGATATTTATTTATTATGTTTAATGATTTAATGTACTTATATTTTATTTTACTGCCTTAAAAAGTCGACAAATAATCGAGGAAACGTCGCGTGAAATTTAAGTTTTACATATTACATAACATCTTACCACTAAAAAACACCTCAACCCAAACTTTAGTTATTTTTGTTTTTTTCCAAGAGTTGAAACATTCATTATTATTATTTTTTTTTTTTTTTTGTTTTTGCTGTAAAAAATTATACATTCATGCCTTACCTACATTTGACAACCACATTTTGATGTCGGCCAACATCCATATGGAACGTAAATTTGAAAGTTTTTGTTTTTTCTATTATTAATGATGACACTTTGTGAAATGCTATTGTTACCAACGCCAGCCGCTACTTTTGGCGGAGGTATCAGTGACAAAATATGTGCTTGATTGTTTATGAAATTGTTTATTTGACTTGTTGGCTGGGTGAAAAGAAAAGTGTTGCCTTGCGGTTTAAACTTTTTTTCGTAGCAACAATAAAAAAGTTTTACACTTATTCTATTATGCTTTGCTTCCAAAAATAAACACATCAGCGTTTGCAAGTAGAAAAAAAGAAACTTCTTATAAAACTTATTTTTCACTAACGCATTTTATACAGACATTTATAAAACATGTTAAACAACGATGAACATAAATACCCAAAAACATTGTGTAAATACAACTAGGGGGTATCTTTTTTAGGTGTGTGTTCAACAAGGACTGTCTGGCAATGCAACCTAAAGTCGATATACATTTTATTCTCGATCCTTATATTTAATAAGAAATATTTGCCGTATTCACAAGCTCTGCTAAGGTGTAGGTTGTATTGCATACTACCTCTTGTTTACTTCTTTGTGAACAACCATTGTATCAGTGTGCCATTGTACATTGTACTTCATACGTCAAAAAGTAAATAAGAAGAAGAAAAGTGCTATTCATCATTTGTTATTAATAAGCCAAATGGGGGTGAAAAAAGAAAAAAGTAAATTAATAAATTTTTTGTGTGAGGATGAAATTCAAGACATTTTAGGATGAACCTAATGTACTTGCATAATCGGGTTTTAAGATATTTTGATGAAAACAGATTTCTTCATATGATACGACTACGGCCAGAGGAATTTGCCTATATATTCAACCTTATAAAAAATTGACTTGAAGCTTAAAATTGTACTTTACTGCTTGGGATCTTCAGGAAATGGTGCTTGTGTTCGTAAGGAAGCACCTCTTTTTGGTATAGGTGATGGCGGTACCATACAAAATATTATAAATCGAGTCATTAAAGCAATATTAAATCTTAAAGAACAGTTTTTATATTGGCAACTTTCAACTTCAACTTTCTTATAAATCAATCAAATCAATAAATTAAATAAATAAAACTAATAGAAATATCTTTTAATTTAATTTAATTTAATATAATTCACACATGAACACAAAAATAATAATTCAATTAAACATAAAACATTTAAACAAATACAACGTTTGAAAAACATATGAAAAAAAGTACTAAGTGTTGTATCGCATGTTTGCATGAAAATTACCAACCACACAGCTAGCACCGTTGTATTTTGTTAGGAGTTAGCACGTACTAGGGGGCTTGTGAATAGGGCAATTGTTTTCTTGAAAAAATTAGAGGGAATGGTAGTATCTTTATCGTCTTTTGGGCGGAACTTATATTACTCAACTGTTATGCTTTATCGACTTTATCTTTTAAACAGATTAGTGAATTGCAGTACCGATCAGACGAGTGGCGTTTGCTTGTCGAACTGTTTGTGTGTATTACACTGTCTCAACGACTAATTGTAGCTGATAATTATGAAAGCTTATTAACAAAGCAAAGTTTTTTGTTTTAGTAAAAATTTCTTTATTGAATATTAATTCGTGAGGAACTTTAAAAAACATTTTGATCAATACAAGGGAAGTTGCTGTAACCCAATTCTACACATTCTTTCACTTCACAAACAAAATTTGTACTTCGGCTGGTTGCAGAAGTCTAATACTTCTATCAAAAAACTTGATTTCTACAATATTCTGTCTTACTTCTCGCTCCGTCTTTGTGTCAACAGGTAATCGTTTAACGACTATACGACTATGACTTTCTAATGATTTTTTCTCGTTTATACATCAAATTTGTGCGAACGAAGAAAGGCATTTATCCAGATAAATATTGAGAGAAATTTGCGTTACTGGATAACTGGACATTATACCAATTTTAGACATTTTTACCACTTGGTATACATGCATGTGATATTTACATTTACATATTAATATTTTTAATTTCATACTGATATAATAAACTTTTTTAATAACTGCTACTTTTATTCAACTTCACAATAAAAAAATAAGTAGAAGAATTTCAACTTTATTCCTAGTTTTTTTGCTTACCACGAAAATACTTTAGTTTTGTGTTTAACAATTT
The DNA here is from genome assembly GCA_916610165.2 of Gymnosoma rotundatum. NCBI lineage: Eukaryota > Metazoa > Arthropoda > Insecta > Diptera > Tachinidae > Gymnosoma > Gymnosoma rotundatum. The sequence goes on along the minus strand of OU744339.1, from coordinate 38,012,494 downwards.
TCTTTTATTTACTTATTAAGTAGTTTTTATGCCTAAATAGGGTAGACCTATAAAAATTATATCAACCTGAAACATCGTAAATGTATACGAAAACACCGAAAATCGTTACTATATAAATGCTGATTGTTACGTAGTTGTCTATGTTCCGACCGGTTTCGTTTTAATTTAGACGTGTTCTATAGAGAGGTTCTAACTTTCACGTTTGACTTAAATTCTTACTACTGCCCGAGGAAATTTAACAATATAAAAAAAAATCCAAAACTGATCAAACGCAATAAAAGTTTTGTGCGTTGAATATCCTTTGGGTATAGACATTTTCCTTGATTCTGGCTAGATAAGTTATCTTCTATGGATAAGTGTAGCATAAGGCAAATACATCGTATGAATAAAATCCAAATATTGTGCTCTTAGTTATAGGGTGGCCTCCGGAAAGTTATAGTACTTTGTTTGTTTCCATTTTAATCCTGGCTGTATGCGATGTGGCGCCGTCTTGTTGATACCACATGTTAATCAAGGCCAAAGCATGCAGTTTTGGCATTAAAAAGTTTTCAATTATATCACGATATCGCTCTTACAATTACCGTTTTAATTTTAAAAGAAGTAAGGTCTAGTGATTTTTCCCGAAAAAATTGCACAACAGACTGTCACTTCTAATGGATTCAAAGCTGACTGATGAATAATTTGAGGGTTTTCCATTGCCCAGAACCGACTATTCTGTATAGTCGCATATCCATCCAAGCACCTGAGCACGGCATCGAATTGAGGCTGATGGATTGTTTCGAACATTTTCTTGAGCAGCAGCAATGTTTTCTGCCGAACTTGCAGTAAATTTTTGGCACATTGTTTCTCCTAAAAGCTTCCTGTAACTTTCTCATCGTCACAGTAATCGATAATTGATTTTGGTAAAAAATTTTAACGATTAAACAGGTTGGTTTATTAAATATTTTTCTATAATAAATTTGCCACGTGCCCACAGTCGTGAATGCCAAATATAAACTCTCAAAACTAATGTTTACCAAAATAGGGGAAAGAAGTCTCTGAATTTTAAGTTTCCGCTAGACGCGTCTTTGACATATAAGACAAAATAGAAACGAATCATGCACGCAGGTGGTATATTTGTACAAATATTTTTTTTTGATATATCCGTTCTTAGTAACGACTAAAGACAATCATCCTGCTCTGTAAGAGGTCGAGAGTATTATCCTAAAAAACTCTATGGAAGGCAATTATCCTGTTCGTTTCCATAACCACGGATCTAGGTTCAAGTTCTTACAACAACTAGGCTAAATGACTTTAGGCAAAGTTTGATGCCATTTTACTCTCCTTTCAAACACTCTCTAGCGCTACTAAGAAAAGCATGAACTCCTACTTTAAATGGAATGACCAGACCAAAGAGATTTAACAGTACAGTTTCAAAAAACCATCTTTCTAAATTTCCGGTATGTTTTAACCATCTCATATTGGAAACTTTTTAAAGCAGTAAAGTTATTTCCTGTTTAATTTTCAATTTAAAAAAAATCTATAAAATATTTTATTTTCCACGTATTCTTATTTCTATTTACAGTAACTTAAATCAATTTTACGGTTACAAAACATCAGCAGTCGGCTAACCTAGTCTGTAATTCTTAAACCGTTGCGTACGTAATCAGTTGAGAAAAATTTTCGCATACAAATATAAAAGTTTTTAAAACAAACATACACGAATGCACTTTCATACGCACCCGTACACATTTAATATTCATATACAAATGCACTTTGTTGTTCTTGTTTTGTAAATTTTTGTTTATTTAGTTATTATTTTTTTTAAACAACAAGTGCTAGTACTTTTTGTTGTTAGTTGTTGGTTTACGATACGCCAAATAAGTGCAGTGATGTTGCAAAAGGGTTTATTTATTTACAGAACAATTCTCTCTTTTTTTTTTTTGGTTTGTTTTTTTACATTTAAAAACATAATAATTATTAAATTCATCGTAAATCGATTATCAAGCAGCGTTTCCTTTTAGAAGTTTTTAACTTGACAATGCCATATTCGAAAAAATTTTCAAATTAATCTTGCTTGATCCACTGTCATCCAGGTGCCACTGAAAATGTAAAGAAAAACAAAAGTTTTGTTTTCCCATACTTTTGGCACTTGTAGATGCAAATCTCTGAACAAACTTATGCATGCTTAAGTGGCTCATATTTTATTGTGTGCAAGACTAGCAGTAACAGTGGAAGTCGACGCAGTACAGAAGCTGAAGTAGTTGATTTACATGAAAGCATTAAGTGTCATAAGTTTAAGAAAAAGTTACGACTACAGTTTAGTTGCATTTTTCAACAAAAAAAACACATTAAGTTGATTCTTAAACATGAAGTTTAAAAAGCATGTTTTAAAACGCTACTAATTATGTTATTTATTTTCTATTTAATTTGTATTAAATTGAAAAATTAAAATATTTAATCTAAACTGGTTATTAAGGCCACAAATAACGTTTGCGATATAACTACACACAAACTAGAAAAATGCAAACATACTTTGATAACGACTTATTGATCTTAATTCTAGATGCAAAATAATATTTAAAATTTGATTGCAATAATAAATATATTTTATATAATATAATTCTCACAATTAAAGTGGGACACAAAGAAAAAATTAAACTATCATATTTGTAACGCAAAATAAATAGCCTTAGTTTAATTTTGAGAACTTACGTCTATTAAATTTTATTTTATTATAACAAAAACAAAATCACGAATTCAGTGAATTGCAACTCCTGAAATAAAAGCTCACACTTAAAGTGGAACATAAAAGTTTTCGTGTTTTTATTTCTTGTTAATGTTCAATACTTGATTGACTTTCCTTTGCCGACAAACAGAGCAAGCTGAAAGACATCGCGGTATACTTTCCACTAAATGTTTAGAAAAATCGGGTTCAGTATTGTACCACTCTTCTATTACTGCTTTCTTCAATGTAGCAATTCTTTTTGGCCTCCGCTTAGCTACTCTTTTTTTTAATTCTTCCCACATATGTTCAATAACATTTAAATCTGGATACTGGGGAGGACTCTCCATTACTTTTGGGCAATTGTATAAAGGCCAATTTTGTGCATTCCAAAATTTATATTTGGGATCACTGTCTTGGTAAAACACGAAGTCGCCTTTAATGCCTTGGCATTCGGCATTTTCCCCAAACGATTTCTTTAAAAATGTTTATAAAATACCTAGAGTCCATAGTTCCGTTTACAAAATGTATTTTTCTAACAACAGCCGCTGACATACAAGCCCATTTCATAAGAGAACCATAACAATATATGACTGTTTCTTAACATTCTTATCTAGAAGTTCAGTACAAGGTTTTTTCCAAGCGAATCTTTTTTATCTGGTCTAAAGAGGTTTATTTTTGTTTCGTCTGTAAAAGTAACCTAAGAAGATAATACAAGCTACGAAAAAATGGGCAAAACTTACAACAATAGTACTTACCTTTGTCCAGAATGACACACCTTTTTTTGCATGCTCTTGAGCGAAACGCTATTTCAGTTTTTGGTTTTTTTTTTTTTTTTTTGTTAATGGCTTTTTCAAGGCTTTCCATGTAAGTTTTTGCTTTTAAAGATGTGGCGGAATTTTTCAACACAACACTAAAATTTTTTTATTTCATACAATTTGTATTTTATGTCAGTTGCTGATAAATGTGTCGGACAAATTTCACTTGTTTTTGCACAATTTCTTTTCTTATTTTGCACACTATTCGTGGCATTTTATCGTTTTATAATATTAAACACTGTAGTACCTTTGTCTCTGTTAACTATTGCTGCAATTTCTCTAATAGTATTGTGGTTTTTATAATTATTTATGACAAATGCCTTTCTTCAATTATAGTTTGACCCTTTGGTACTATTTTTAAGAAATCACAAATTTTAAACAATATGAAATATTATGAAACACTGAATTAAGGTCATAAAAAGTAATTCATAAAAATTAAACTGTCCCACTTTAAATGTAAGCATTGTGTTGCAATATAAATGAAAGAACACGAAAATATTTTAATATTAGCGTGTGCTTCTGATTTTAGAAGCCTTTATTTATAATTTATAAAATAATAGGAAATAGAAAAATGTTGTTCATGTAAGTATATATAAAAATATTTGACGCAAAATGTTTAAATTTAATAATTTTTGCTGATTTCCACTTTGTTCGTTTATTTGTAGAAAATCTATAGCTGCCTACACCAATGATCTTCCTGGAATATTATTTTTAAATTTTTGTTTTATTTGGTTTTTTACGTGGGCATGGCACTCTCCAAACAAAGTTATTAGTTATCTTCGTGTTACTTGGTAACTGCAATAGATCTTTAAATTTTATTGGAATAATTTTCTAACGTTGCGAAAAAGTTGCTGGATCGGAATAATAGTCGTAGTACCACCAAAATATACTAGATAATTATTGCCGTAAAGCTAGAGAGCTACCGTAGATAAGCCCTGAATCTGATGTTGATATCTATAGATCGAGAAAAAATTATCAGAATTGAAATAGTAGACGGGGTACCATCCGAACAAAGAACAAATTATCATCGCATATCTATCAAGTTATGACAGATAGAGGCCTGGAAGTTCCTCATTCATACGCAATCTAGCGAATTACTGGATGGGTTGGAACAGCGTGGTTATTACCTCCAATACAATGTATAAAGTTATTATCGTATATATAACGCACTATAACAACTAAAGTGTTGTAATTCGTATTGCTGTGCAAACTTAAACAAAACGGTGACTTGTTGAAAGAGTAAATGTTGTACGATTATTTTATTGTGACAGCGCAACGAAAATAGCAAGTAAGTCCAGATTTACACTATGCAATTTTTTGAGGCATTTTTTTCTCAATTTTCTATTTAAGTTACAGCGTTATAAGTCATCTAAAACTAAACATTAGTAACAGTAACATCCCCTCAAAACACAAGCAATACCATATTGCTTACTGCTCCTGCTACACAAACAAACAAAAATTTCATGCTAGTTTCATGAAAAATTGCATAGTGTAAATGCCGTATAACATAATTTAGTTAGTTTTTTGTTATTGTTTAAAAAAATGCTTGATTTTTAACCGCCTGCAGAGCTCAGCCATTTCTGAACCGATTTTAGAATTTTATTTTAAAAAGCTATTCCTAAAGATTGGTCTCGTTTTTCAAACAGTTCAAAATTTTAAAAATTAAAGGGTGTCCACATAGGTGACGCAAACTGATCTATATGCCCCTATCTTTTGAACCGTTTTAGACAAATGCATGAAAATTGAACATAACAATAAAAAATATTGAAAATTACTACTTAGAGGGTGCGCCAATAGTGCATTTGGTTTGATCTATATAGCAATACTTCTGTACAGTTGTAGACAGACTGTTGAAATTTAGTCCGCTAAAACAACAATTATAAAATTTTAAATCTGAAATTAAAGGGTGCGCCAATAGTTGATGCAGTTTGATGCTTGTGGCCAAGCTTGTTAATCTTTTTTTATAGGCAGCTGAAATATGCAAGTAACAAGTAGCAATACATGTCCACTATTGCAACAAGTATACAATTTATAAATTAAAGGGTGTCATTATTTATATATGCCCCGCAATAATTCACTGTACATTGCCGAAACAGCTGTAATTCTGAGTTAATAAAATACTGTATTTGCCTTTTTATTTTTTGGTGTTTTCTAAAAATTTCCAAAATAAAAAATATTTTTTAGTTTCACCTATTTACAGTAAATCTCTTGCAGATGTGGAATGACGGACAATTGCTAGACTTTGGGTGTTTAAAAGTCAACATGTAAAGAGGTCCTACATTAATAACAAAGTTTCATTACGTTGCTGTTGCTCGGCACGATATTCTCTGTCTGAGAAATGGAAAAGAACAAATATTTGTACTGGCAAATTTAAATCTCTCACGAAAAGCAAGAACTATTAATGAAAATTGTCTAAAATCAAATAGTTCTCTAGTAATAAAAACTAGAGTGGTAGAATTTTAAAATATTTATTATTTTTTGTTATCTTGTAACAAACTGTTTTATGCTATCATCGGTATTATCATAACATAAGTTTTTTGCATTAATTTCAATTCTTGCACATTAAAGTAGTTTAAGCAATTTAGATTAAATTTAAGGAGTCCTTTAAGTGGAGTTCTTATTTTTTGTTAAATCGGCTCTTTTTGTATCCTTCTCTACAAACTCGTTTTTCATACACTTTTCTCATATTGTTGGTTTTGTTTTGAATTTAAAATCTCTATTTAACACAATTAGACAATCTTGTGAAAAAAAACAAAAAAACACTGCTAATTTAAACCCCTTATGTTTATTGTACAATAGAAGAATTTGGCTTGAGTCAGATATAAAACCACTAACTTACGGAAGCTGCTATTAAACTGTTTCTATGTTTCTTTGTATGAGTTTACTTAAACGTGTGGCGTGGAATGGATATGGTGTAACTTCCGTTTTTCGGTTGGCCTCGTGTTTACCTTCCTAAGTTTAATGTGTTCCTAAACACCCGCAAACACATATGCATACAGCTGTGAAAGTACTATTCAAAAGTTTTGTATGTAGACATTCATGTCATTTAGAGTTTTAGTGTGTGAATAATTTTACACGTTTGTGTTAGAATTTAAATTCATTTCCATAAAAGTGAATATGTTTAAGTGTGTTCATGAACGTAGGCAATGTATCTGTAGTACTTTTGAATATAAATGTTTGTAGATCTATGTGGCAGACATGTGGTTTACCGTGAAAATACCGGGTTAAGATGATTAAGTGTTTCCGCATATGCGCCCGCACTTCAAAACTAAAAAAAACCAAAACAAAACACAACAAAACAAAACAAAAAAACTTTAGCAACAGTAGCAGTAAAAAAGAAGGAAATTCGTGACAGCGCATAGTGGTTCACTTTAACTTTTTCGTAGAAATCATAATTTTTGAAGTAATAAAAATATTTCCAAAAATTAAAAAGCATCTAAAAGAAAACTCGGTGAACTTAAAAGCGGAGACAAGCTCACAGAGGGCTTGTAAAATTATTACTTATATTATGAATAAACAGTTTAAAAGTTTAATAAATTCAAAATAAAATAAAATGTTTTATTTTGAAATCCAACTTTTTCAAAATAGTGTAGTTCTTGTTAATATAAGTATTTCTGATAAGTTATTTTTCCTTAGTAATTTATTTAATTAATGTCCTGGTCATGTTCATAAAATCAAATTGTGATTTACCATGCCTTTGTAATGAAACAAGTGCAACCGAAGAGACCGTGATCTTTATTTTAGCACACTTTGGCTTTTTTATCATGCGAGCTTTGCAACTGATACACATTGACACTACATAAAATATTTTCCCCCTACAATAGTAATTACATTTCTAGTGTACTGTGAAAATACATTTTTTTCAGACAAATGCTTACAAATTGGACAGATTGTCGATTGCTATGACCGTTAGAGATACAAGTATTAATATTTAAAATTATAAATTAATTATAACACAAGGGACCCGTATTGCTAAATTCGCTACGAAAACCAGTTTATAATTTTAATTTAGAAACTAAACGATGCTCCCAAAATTAATGTAATTTAAACTATATTGCTGAATTTTAAAAGCGTTATATACAAACACTTAGGCAGAGTCCACTACTTTATTTGGTATAATAAGAAGTATTAATATTTTAAATTATAAATTAAAGCGTGTCACAATTGTATATGTAATTTGGTGTATATGGCCGAACTGTTGAATCCTTACAGACAGACGGATGATAGTTTAAAAGAAATTGATTGCTAAATCTGCTACAATAGCAAGTACAAAATTTTAATTTGGAAATTAAAGGGTGCTATAACAAGTATAAATTTTGGAAATTGAATATAAGGTTATGCCAATAGTTTATGTAATTTGAATTAGTAGCCATACCTTTCAACCGCTATAGACAGAGAGATAAAATCTGTTTTGAAGTAGGTTGTTTTTTTTTTGGAAGAAGTATATAATACTAACATCGGCAACCGCCGTTCGACGTTATTATTTTGAACAAACGAAAAAATACGTTTAATTGCATTTGTAATTCTATTTTCGTGCGTTAGGCAAGTTTTAAATTAATTTTTTTTTTTCAATTTTTACAAGAAAAAAAATTCTTCACTTCAAAAAGTTGTATACGGTAGGTTTTAGATAAAGTTCATTTGTATTTGCTTTTATACTAAAACTAATCGCTTGTTAAATCATTATAATTTAAAAAATTCTACTTATTATAAATTAATCGTGTCAAGGGACGTTACATTAGCAACAGTTTTTTCATTCTTCACGTTAAGAAAATAATCAAGTCAATTTGTTTCGTTTACTGATTCTTTGCCTACGCCTACAGACTTCTTTGCATATTCAAATAGTACCGCATGAGTGAGAAGTTTTCCAATTATCAAAGGATGTAGATCTCAGCCATAAAGGAACTTAGTAACTATTGATATATTTGCATTTGTTCTCTTCTGCTTGATACACCTATTGTTATTCTGTTAGGGCTTTGACTGGATGATCATATCATATTTCTGAACTTATATTTTATGCATAGTTTTCACAGTTCCGAACATTCTATGTCTCGGAAACATACCCAAAATAGTTTTTATGTTTTCAATTAAAGACAAAACCACTTTTCCTTATACAGGATGTCAGCCGGGAAGGTTTACTACTGTATTTGTTTATAATTGTAATTAAACGAAAGAGAATGGAATTTATATTGATAAATGTTCTACTTAATGTCTGCAATTATGTATGCAACACAATATCTGCTGGTCTTACAAATGCGATCCATTTTGAGCACATTCTTTTATTACATTCTCGCACATTTCACGCGATATTTCATAAATTTTATTACGAATATTTTGTTTTAGTTGCTCAGTTGCTCATTTATTTATGTACACAATCAGTTATTAAAATTATCTTAAAGTGACCTACTCAAGAACAAATTCGAATCGCCGTGAAAGAATTTGATGAATTTGCATTCGGTGATATATTTGCGCAACCTTATGGTGAAGAAATGAAGTGGAAAATGATAATTCAATATTTGAGAAAAATATGGGGCACCTTTATTTTTCTCAAATATTGAAAAAGATACAGGTAAGGAACATGGTAAATGATTTTGTGACGAAAGAGCTTAATATTTTCTATAAAGTTAAATGCGTATTACTATTCAGAATATTATTTGGTTACTCTAAAGAAATGTAAATGCCATTAAACCTAGTAGATCTGTTTTGTACACTCCCTAATGCACAATGGTGTTCATTGTGAGAAAACACTAATCGGACAAAAAAGCAATCAATTTGAAACTTATTACTTTGATATTTATGAGTTGATGGTTTGGCTTGCAAGACGTTGCCGAAACGAATAACTTCCCTTTAAATACACTAAAAATGTCGGAATAAATTACAACGGCCTTTGAAAACTTAGTTCATTTATGATGTTTTTTCAAAGTAAAATACGCCATATTAAACTAATAGCGCAGCAAACGAACGAAAATTATACTATTTGTAAAATCCCAAAATCAGTCGCATTGTAATGCAGTACTCTCGAAAAGGTAAAAATATTGTCTTTAATGAACATGTTTCATTATCTGTAGTTTTAGAAGAATGTTATCAATAAAATATTTGCTAAAATTTACTTGTTTCAAATTATTTATAGTTTTGTTAGTGTGATGAGGATTAAGCGATGGAAGACTGATCTTTCGCGGAAAATGTATGATAGAATTAAAGAAATTTAAAAATGTTGTATATAAAGTAATTATTAACATTCGAATGCTCTCTTTAAATTTAATCTTCAAATGTTTTTTAGTTTCCTTTTTTTAATTTGAATGTACGTTCCAAGGCACATTAACTTTACAGGTAGTAGCAGTTCTAAAACAACTACAACAATAAGTAAACATCATGTTTTTTGTTTTTGTAAAATATATTTTCAGATGTCAAATCAACTGACCCACAGTGGTTTGAAAGCGACTTTTTTCTTATTATATATCAACTAAAATTTTCAGACGCAGTGCAGAGGTGTTTCTCAATGATTCTACGGATGGTCAGAGCCTACGCTGAAGGAAAGCTTCTTGGTAGGGTACCAAATTTCGGTACCTCGGACATACATTTTTTTTAAATGTGATAAAAAGTTTATTTTTAAATCAAACGTTAAGATATTTTAACTTTAATCAGACCTTGAAAATATCTTTAAAAATGTGCTGAAATGTTCAGCTAGAGAATTGGCTTGTAGTTTTTTTTTTTTGTTAATAACAGAAAAATAAAAGAAAAATTAGGTCAGCAATTATAACGGTCCCCCCTCCAGCCCTTTCCAACATTGACAATTTTAAATCAAAATTTTAAAATTATTGCAAAAATTCCTCGGAGTGCAATTCACCAATTAGAAAAAGGTAAACGGGCTTTTAAGTCCCCGAATTTTTGGCAACATACTCCAAAAAGGATTTGACATCTTCGTGATTAATTATGACAGTACAGACTCTTTTGTAAATTTATATGTTAAAACAAAAGAATTTAAATTTTATTTCACCATGTGATTAATACTCTTTTAGCTGTATAACCTCAAAATATTGTAGGAAAAGCTCGATGCGTTATGATATTGCGGCGACTTTAACTCCATATTTAATTTCTCAAAAAACTACCAGTTTTTCAAAATGTAGCGCGAAAAATATAATTTCAATATTACTAATCTAGATGCTATAAGCTTTCCTTTTAATACTACTAAAATGTATATCGAGCATATATTTATTTATAAACATATTTTGTACCAAACTTAAAAATATAAACAGCTAACAAAATTTGTTTATACACATGTTTGGTTTTTACATATAAAATGAGTAAAAAAAAATCATGAGGAGGCGATGCGTAAAGTTTTTTAATAAAATCCAGTTTCAAAAAGTGTGTGAAACTTTTTTTGTTTTATAAAAATTTTAAATATATTTCCACAACACACACTGTAAGAAAAAATTATTGCAGGAAAAAAATAATAAGTGTAAACAAAATTTGACATCGGAAAACGTAAACAAGAAACTAAGCTGATCTACTGCCACTACTCAGTATATTAACGTGCCATGGTACGGACCTTCATATTTTTAGAGCTGATAGTTTTTACTCTACTCAAAACGGCCAGAAGCAGAAATTCAACTTTAGTTGGATTCTTCATAACAAACTGCCCTTAGGTTATAACTTCTATACCTTGATGTGACTTCTTATATGCTTTTTAATTGGAAAAAAAAATCTATAAATTGGGACTGCTAATACATTAAAGGGCCTAATAAATTCATTCACACATATATAATTAATTGCAACCGAAATTTATGTGGATGTGGATTACTCTCAGGTAGGATAACTATTTTCAGTTGCCACAAAATTATCGATTATACTATTTTGACAAATTAGCAACAGAAAGTGAATATAAGCAATCTGTATAATTCAAATAAATGCTCTTTAAAAAATTAGATATAAAATGATTAGTTTCGTAGTCTTTTTTCGCAATTCAAAAATAGATTGTAAATTAATTACTTTATTATTTTAAGATCCATTCGTTTATTTTCCTGGGCTCTTATGGTCAGTTCTTTGTTTTCAAATGAAAGTAAAAATCAATACATTTTTGTACACTTTTCCCAACGTGTTATTTTATTAAAACTTCTTCAAGGGATTTTTTCATTAAAAATCTAGCAACATGAAATAAATGTTTTTAAATTAAGTTGTAGTAACATGATATTATCACAGACTCTTACTTACGATTACATTGTCCACATTATATAAGAAATTAATCCACGGGAATATTTAACTTAATTAATTAAATTTCAAAAAAGTATTGTGCTATTTCCATCCCGATTAAATTATTAAATCACCGATATTGGCTTACTTAGCTCATCTGGAAACTTAAAAACATATTAAAAAAACTAAAGATATTTGTCCAAACAGTAAGGTAAAAACAAAAATCAGCAAAATTAACCAAAAACAACAATAATTAACAATGATTTTATTCTTCTTCCACTGTATACGGCTGACTATTTTCGGCTCCTTTATACAGTTAAAAGATGAGGAAAAATAAAATATCACAAAACACTACGATAATCTATTGCAAATTATTAAATTAAAATACGGGAATATTTAATCAACTTAATTTATGATTAATTGATTTGATAATTTAATCGGGATGAAAATAGCACTATATTTTTTTAAAAAATTATTATTATTATTTTTAATTTAAGAGTCCATCTATGTGAATCTATTTTAGTGAAGTTACTGGAATGAAAAACCAAATATTGGGGTGACCGGGATTTAAAAAATAATTAAAAAAATTTGGTACTGCTCATATATAATTTTACATAAAATGACATCGGCTCTTAATGGGTCAAGCGTTTAAAAAAAAAAATTAGCATTTCCTTCGGGATCTCTTCAAAAGCTTTAAAATCATACCCATATTGATATTTTAAAAAATTTTAAAATTTAATTTTTGGTATTTTTTCCTTCGTCTTGCTATACAATATTTTTAAGTCACTATTAATTCTATGTGTTGATTGTACCTTTTCACTATCATATAATCCAGGTTTTTTTAACCTTTCTGTTCTGGCAACACTGCTGACGATGACGGAATCTATAGAATGATGGAGTAGTGAAAGTGTGATGACTGACACTATGTATGAAAAATAAAAAATAAGACACAAAAATAAGTTTGAAAAGCTTTATGCAAAATAGAGGCAAGAGTTAGGGATAATTCATAACGAAAAGTGGTTTGTAAACAAAATTAACACGAATGTCCCAAATGATATACAGTGGATGCTGTCCTATGGACAAAAATACGCTTTACCTGTAACTAAACAGCCGTTCCCGATATTAAAATGTATAACGGAAGTTGAGGATTGTATTTAAACTATAGAGGATACGAGTAAAGAAGGGAACTAGAACAAAGCTTATGTCTATGATGGATAACCATATAAATAAAATTAGATTGGAAAACAGGGGCAGATTTGTACTAAATACGTTAGAAAAGACACAGAAGTTTTTAAAGAGGAATAAAAACCTATTAATTTTAAACGCGGGTAAAGGAAAAGTATCAGTGGCTATAACAAAAAAAATGATTATGTTAGTGGAACGAGACAAATTGGGGGTGACATAATTATGTATCAGAGATTGTTAAAAGATCCAACCAGCGCATTACAGAGAAAAAATAACGAAGTATATACACAAATAAAAGGCTTACTTATGGGATCGCCCGCATCACCTATTGTTGCAGGTATTCTAATGAAAAAGTTAATAAGCACAGTTGTTTCTATAGCTCGAGAAGGACATTGATGAAATCTTATCAAAATTAAACAAAAGAATGTAATTTGAAACTTCCATACTGAGATACGATGGTGATTAGATCAGGAAACTGGTTGCGAATAGACTGGTATTAAAAACCTATAGCTTCAGGAAGAATAATTAACTACTTTTCTAAACATCAAAAAAAACTTATAATAAACACGGCAAATAATTTAATACGTAGAGTACTGAAGGTCAGCGATTTCGAATTTCACAATAAGAACAAAAAAAAAATACTTCTAAATATTTTATATAACAATAATTTTCCTACATCAGTTACTAACAAACTTATTTTAATTTTCGAAAAAAATATAAATAAAATATTAAAAAGATCAACAGCCATAAAAACCTACAAATGCCTATTTTTTGTTCCAAAAATATCTGAAAGGTTTAAAAAAGCTGGATTATATGAAAGTGAAAAAGTACAATTAACACGTAGAATTTATAGTGACTCAAAAATATTGTATAGCAAAACGAAGGAAAAAATACCAAAAATGGAAAGATGGAATGTAGTTGAAGTGTTGAACAAGAATGTGACAAAATATACATATGTGGGTACTACAAAAACTAAACTAAAAACAAGAATAGCTGACCACAAGTCTGATATAAAAAAACAGACATAATGCGACACAAAAAACAGCGTTGATGACCCATTGTGCAGAAAGCAAACACTCTCCAGATTTTGATAATGTCAAAATATTATAGAGCGAAAGTAATTACAAACGCCGTTACATGTTTGAAATACTCCACATTAAAAACTTACCAGCAACTAAGAGAATTAATTTTAAGACTGACACTGAGAACTGCATTCATAGTTATAGACATTTAGTCAACAGGGGAAATTTCAAAGTACAATAAATTTGTTTATGTAAAGTTAGTGCAATAATATATGACGAATTTTAATCACTTATATTAATTAGATGTTTAGTGAATGTTAATGTAAAGAATTAATGTAAGTTTTATATCTGTGTATGTTAATAGTTGTTTAAAAATTATCTGTTTACCTTTATTCCGATTATTATTTATTTTTTATTTTTTTATGATGTTAATTTCTTGTTTTATTGTTAATAAAATTGTTTCAGAAAAAAAACCTGAAGATGATATTCAAAGAATATCGAAATATAGGATAATAAATAGAATATAAACATAACAAAAATATTGTTAATTTAACCCTTTAGCTGGAAAAATTATTTTATTATTATTGGTTAATAACAAAAAGGTCAAGAATAATTTAGAATATTAAATAAATATAATAACAAAAATCGTTGTGTTGTATATTTTATCATCCGATTTGAAAAAGGGGTTCCGACTCTACTTGAGTATCTTTTAAACATATTTTTCTTTTTTTTATCAAAAGAGTTGGCGTAATTTTGTTAGTAAGCCACTGTGCGATGCACGACAACGGTAAAAATTTAAATAAAGGAAACTCATCTGCACCTACTATAAAACACGTGCAACAACTCTTGCAACAACAAAAAATACTACACCTAAATCAACTCAAGCGTCGTCGTATAAATCACACTAAAACGAGAAATGCATCAAGTGCCTTTTTGGAAATAAGGATGTTTATTATATTTTTTACAACGTTATGATACTAAAAACATTTTGCTTTCAACCATGTGTATCAAAAATTTTACTATAAAGATCAGATGATCCATCTTAGATCTTCTTAAAAGCTGTCCATAGCTTTTCAATAAAACAGTAAGAAAAGATTCGTGTGTGGCTGATGTCTTTTGTATAAAGCGCTATTATGTACCTCACCAACACAGGCAACTTATGAATTTGAGGCAGTTGGACTTATTTATAAAGAAAACGGCGGCATTGTTATAAATACATGGTTCTCTGCCGGATATAGAGTTGCAAGGAGAAATCTTAGTGTACTGGAGCACAAACAAAATATATGGCTGACGGGCTAGGAAAAACTCAGATATAATCTGCTTATGTGATTCTTAATTGTAGTTATAATTAGAATTGCTTTATGTAATTAGTGCATGATTATTAAGTATTGTTGACTTTGAATTCATCAAAAGCATACATTTGTATAACTAATTGGCATGACTTTGTCTGCGCGTTATTTCTAATTCTTTTAAAATTCAAATTTAGAAAAATTTGTTTTTAAATGTTAAAAATTTGTCGGTACTTCTTTATGGCATATTCGCCCTTAACCACCTGTCTTCTCTCTCATCCTAAAGAATGTAGCACGGTTAAAAACTAAGAAGGTATTAATGCCTGAAGTTCTACTGCTCTTAAAAAAAATCTGCTTACAACTGTTTAAGTACCGTTATGCCTTTAAAACTAGGTGCTTTCAAATTTGTATCTCTAGTTTTTTTGTATCTAGTTTCTTTGCAATATGTATATATATATTTTTTCCTTGGACATTATGACATGCCACCAGATCATCATCATCTGACTTAAAAATTTTATTTCTGCTGCACTTGGAGTGGAGTCACAGTCCGGACAAAGGCCACTAGCACTCAAATCACAAATCGGTGAAACGCATTTGATTTTTTTTAATTAGTACAATGCCGTAGTATTGAGAGGGCAATACTCAAATACATATGAATGGTTCCCAATGGGATCCCTTATGTAGAAAAATGAAATTAAAAATAAAAATAGTTACTGAATGTTTGCTGTGTTTTTTGTATAAAACATTTTTGAGTTGTTATTCTCTTTTTGTCTTATTGATTCAATGGAGTTCTCATTTATTCAATTTGGCTTTCTAGTTTTCTATACAAAATTTGGGTAAAATCCACTGATGAGCTATTTGAGGAGTAGTGAAATGGCCATATGGATATGCTTTCCCCGCAGTAAACATTTCAATTTGTAGTTTTAAATCAAAAATATTTCATGAGAATATCATGAAATATTTATATTTGAAGGAATCAAGCACGGATAAAGTAAATTAAAATTTATTATTTTAAATATTATGTAGCGGTTGAGATTATTCGACTTTACAGTCTTACGTTTCTTACTTATGCTTTAATACTTTCAGTTGCAAAACCTGAAGTATATTAAAATACAGCACCACATAATATAAAACAAACATCTGAATTCAGTATGCAAAAACTGTTCAAAACAACCATTAGCAGCAGCAACAGTAAGTTGTTAATGGCTGGATCATTCATTCATGGATTTATTTTATTTTCCGATGTTGATGTGTTTTTTACATTATTAATTGTTTTTTTTATTACTGCCTATCTGTTATACGAATTTTGTTCATAGTTTTTTTTTTTTTTTTTTTTTTTTTTTTTTGTTCTAATTGCTGTCTGTTATTGTTATTTTGGTTTTCTGGATTTTAGGTTTGTTGTGATGAATATTTTATAAATTTGCTTTTGTGCAATTTAATGGAAAAACGAATTTATTTCTGTATATAATTGTGTGTGTTTGTGAAAAAGTTAAGTTTTATACTTTTTGTTTTAATTTGTTGAAAATTTAAATTCAATTTTAATTTCAATAATCTCGCATGAAAGGTATTTTTGTAGAAGTGAGTAAATTGATAATTAATTAAAAAAAATGATATAAAGTTGTTAATAGTTTAAAATTTATCATTCGGCAATATAATGATAAATAAAATAAAATGACATAAAATTTTGTTTTAGACTGAAGAATTAAAAATTCTTGACAAAATTAGGTAAAATTCAATTAAGAGCTCTGTAAGCAGTAGCGAATTGGCAATATGGATTTGTTATCATCAGAATGATCCACATTTTACCGATTATGTTCTACAATTATGTACGTTTTGCGAGAATATCACGAAATTATTTGTCAGAAAAGGCGGCAATATTAAACGTTTAATTTAATTTTACAAATAATATCAAGCCTTGAATATGAAAATAGTTACAAAAAGTGACGAACGTACAGAAAATTACTGAAATGGAATGAGGTAAAATCAGTAATAACAAGTGTTAGCCTCCAGACTTTTTCTTTTTTATATATTTTTTTTTTTAATTTTTTAATTTTCACCCTGACCAGGATTCGAACCATCGATTTTACAAATTAATGAAATTTTCGGCTTTTGGTTCTTTTTAATTAATTTTCTAAACATTTTTAGAAAGAAAAATTATTTACAAATGTATGCGGACGTTTTCCAAAGAAAACAAGAAAAATTAGACGCTAGCAGAATGAAATGCAGCATTTTCTGGACCGCCACATCCTTCATCAGCATTCTTTGCATCTATCTACCTTATGTTATGTACGTCGTAAACATCATCTATTTAACCAACTAATCTTAATGTTAATTTGGTGAGACGAAGTTCACACACAACTTAAAGCTTTTTCTTTGTCATTCTCTCTGCAACTCGTCTTGTACATTTGTTGTTGCTTTTTTTGTACTAGCAATTTGATAGTCACAAATGCAACTTTTTTATTTTTAATTATTCATACTTGTTTGCTCACAACATTATAGACACTGTTTCAGTATCATATTGACTTTTATGAGTTAAGTATGAATGTAAATACGCGGTGCCTAGCGTTTGTTTTAATTTTTTAATTTTCACCCTGACCAGGATTCGAACCATCGATTTTACAAATTAATGAAATTTTCGGCTTTTGGTTCTTTTTAATTAATTTTCTAAACATTTTTAGAAAGAAAAATTATTTACAAATGTATGCGGACGTTTTCCAAAGAAAACAAGAAAAATTAGACGCTAGCAGAATGAAATGCAGCATTTTCTGGACCGCCACATCCTTCATCAGCATTCTTTGCATCTATCTACCTTATGTTATGTACGTCGTAAACATCATCTATTTAACCAACTAATCTTAATGTTAATTTGGTGAGACGAAGTTCACACACAACTTAAAGCTTTTTCTTTGTCATTCTCTCTGTAACTCGTCTTGTACATTTGTTGTTGCTTTTTTTGTACTAGCAATTTGATAGTCACAAATGCAACTTTTTTATTTTTAATTATTCATACTTGTTTGCTCACAACATTATAGACACTGTTTCAGTATCATATTGACTTTTATGAGTTAAGTATGAATGTAAATACGCGGTGCCTAGCGTTTGTTTTAATTTTTTAATTTTCACCCTGACCAGGATTCGAACCATCGATTTTACAAATTAATGAAATTTTCGGCTTTTGGTTCTTTTTAATTAATTTTCTAAACATTTTTAGAAAGAAAAATTATTTACAAATGTATGCGGACGTTTTCCAAAGAAAACAAGAAAAATTAGACGCTAGCAGAATGAAATGCAGCATTTTCTGGACCGCCACATCCTTCATCAGCATTCTTTGCATCTATCTACCTTATGTTATGTACGTCGTAAACATCATCTATTTAACCAACTAATCTTAATGTTAATTTGGTGAGACGAAGTTCACACACAACTTAAAGCTTTTTCTTTGTCATTCTCTCTGTAACTCGTCTTGTACATTTGTTGTTGCTTTTTTTGTACTAGCAATTTGATAGTCACAAATGCAACTTTTTTATTTTTAATTATTCATACTTGTTTGCTCACAACATTATAGACACTGTTTCAGTATCATATTGACTTTTATGAGTTAAGTATGAATGTAAATACGCGGTGCCTAGCGTTTGTTTTAATTTTTTAATTTTCACCCTGACCAGGATTCGAACCATCGATTTTACAAATTAATGAAATTTTCGGCTTTTGGTTCTTTTTAATTAATTTTCTAAACATTTTTAGAAAGAAAAATTATTTACAAATGTATGCGGACGTTTTCCAAAGAAAACAAGAAAAATTAGACGCTAGCAGAATGAAATGCAGCATTTTCTGGACCGCCACATCCTTCATCAGCATTCTTTGCATCTATCTACCTTATGTTATGTACGTCGTAAACATCATCTATTTAACCAACTAATCTTAATGTTAATTTGGTGAGACGAAGTTCACACCAGAGAAAAGAAATTGCATTGGTTTTATTGCTTTGAATACATTCACACAAAAATAATGTTGTTGACATTACTACACACTAGGCTAATGAAGCGAATGAAAACACATTCACACAGAGATCGTATGATGAAATATGATGTGTGTATTGCATGTGTTACCTAAATGACAACAAACATTCACAAAGATTCATGAATACCGCGCTGTATTCATGAATCATTTGTGAATACCTGTGAATGAAGGGTACTAAAAACTAAATTAAAACACATAAAAGATAATTTTAGTATTGTACGTAGGATGAGTGTTGACAACTGTTAAATGTATTTCAGAAATTAAGTGCGATTATACAAAATAGGTTTAAAAACAAGGTTTAATAAAAAATTAGATACGTAAATAGCGTATTACATTAGGCTTGCTTGTATTTAAAAACTGAATTCAGAAATAATATATTATTTACAGACTTAGGTCCCAATCTATTTCGTTTTTCGGTAATGATATTGCCTGCCGCAGAGAAAACACGCTCGGAGGCAGCACTACTAGCAGGTACAGCCAAAATTTTCTTTGCTAGTTTTGACAATCGGGAGTAATCGTTCGTGTGATGGTTCCACCAGTCCAAAACATCGAAACTGATGTCAGGCTTCACATAGCAGGAAGAATATCGGTTAAGTTCGTCCATAATGCTTTCTTCTGTAGTAGGATTTCTCGTGTTTACAAAATCAGAAAAAAACAATTTGAAGTCACTTGGTGTTTCGTTTTCGTTAGAGATATGCATGTGTGTTTCTGGAGTTGAGATTTCTGGACTATTTAAAATTTGTGATGTGCAAAATTCCTTTACTTGGCCTAAAACTTCCTCCTCTAAAGCGCGATTGGTTGGTGGGAAAAAAAACAGGCGGCATATTGGTAAATGCTTATATTAGGTATCCATTTTTCGTCTATTTCCTTTAAAATGTTAACCTTAAATTTTGCTATAGGCGCAGAGTCGGAAGGTTTAGCTTCACAAATGTTTTTGAGGTTGTTGATTGATAAATATACATAATTAATTGTTACATAATTTTCTCCCTCAAGCTTTTTGTTTATTTTGTCAAAGTTTTCGAAGAGTTCAACTAAAGCTATTAGTACAGGAAAGTTAATTTCAGCAATTCTGTGCACTTCTGCGTTGTTTGTTAGTATTTCTTGGATTGCAACCCAGTTGTTTACAATTGACTTAAATAATTGCAGGTGAGAATTCCAGCGAGTAATGCAATAATTTTTTAAAGAGGTTGCAAGCAAATGCTGTAAATTACTTTTTTTGAAATACTTAACAAGTTTTTTGCAAGATTCCAACATTGGCTTTAATTCTTCAGCATCATTGAAAGCGGAGTTAAGCACATTATTAAAAAGATGATTTGCACAATTAATTCGTGTATTTTTTCCGTATTTTGCTCCGATATTTATAAGGGCCTGACCGACTTTTTTAAAACCACTTCCACTAACAGCAGAAAATGGGCGACAATCTTCGACAACCCACTGAGCACACGCATCAACAAAGTCATCTTTATCACAGCTTTTAACTTTTCTTAATTCAGTTTCGATGTGTTCTTCTAAATAGCATTTGTGTCTCACCAAATTGGATGTTTGTTTGCCGTTAAACTTAAACAAACGATCACAATTTTTACAATAAACAAATCCATTAATTATTTCATTATGATCATTTTGTATCTGGGAAAAAACTGACCAAACTTTACTCTTAGTATTTTTGTTGTTTACTAATTTAAAAACACCGGAATTTATTTTTCCTACAATTTCTTCATACTGCATTTTTATTTCTGCTTTCACGCTCTACACAATTGCAATATTAAAAAGTTACTAAAAAGTCGTTTAAAAAACCAACATTAAAAACTGTCTGAAATTTAAAGGATGAAAAGTATAAGAAGAAGAAGTACACTCATGAAAGTACCGTTTAAAGGCCTGCAAGAATACATTTCAAAACATAATCAAGACATCGGATATTTTTTAAATGCTTTACTGATGTAAGAACGCGACAAACAAATACTGTCAAATACTATAAAAATGCAACACAAATACTGTCTAATGTAATATAATTAGTAATTGTGGTTGTAAAAATTCCAACATATTTGGGAAAGTCCCTAGGTAATAAACAGGTAAAAAAACATTCATAAGTAATATTGCAATAAAATAATCAATAAAAGCGAAAATGTTTTATACAAAGTGGCAAAAAAGTATTTTTAAATGAGTTGTGAAAAGGGTAATAATTGATGTTGTAAAAAATCCGTTGAAATACGTGTATTTGGAAATGTTAAAATATATATTACTGCAATAAAATAATATTATTTTTCTTGGTTTAGATATGAATAAACAGTAAAATAAAAATAGTTATTGAACACTAAAAATTAAAATATTTTAAGTAACAAACCTTAAAATATCTATTTAAAAACTATCAAATTTAGTGAAATTTCACGGACGCATTCAAAAGGATTTTTTTTTGATTTAGAAAAATTTGTTTTATAAATCGCAATATACACACATTAGATAATTACTTTTAGACTAGCTATTAGTTCATTTAATTTAACTCAACTATTGGTTAATTAGATTGTGTGCGAATTTTTTTAATTATTTAATTATTATAAAAATCGGCACATGTTTAAAATTTTACCTTTTTATTTCGTTCTTCAGAAAAACTGCAATATAAAAACTAAAAGAAATAATGATACTTTTAGTGTTTAAAAAAACGCTTAACCTACCACAAAATCAGTTAAATTGGCAACACTGTCTATATTTCTGTGTGTGTACAATATACATACATATATATGTGTGTACATACGCACAATTTATGGTTTTTGTTTGTGCAAGCATAGATTTTTTTCATTTCTTATTTTCTTTATATATGCATGAATACTATGAATACCATGGCGAATACTATGAAATATGATGGTTAGCAATGAATAGGTACCAAAGTCTCGAGCAGTTTTCAAAAATTTCAAATGGCATGAATGAAATGGTTGATTAACTTGTGTTGGCATAACAAAAGTATTGCGAAAAAAAACAGTCAAAGCAAATGGAGAGTTGAACACAAGCACGTGCATTGATCATTTTAGGCAGTTAAATGAATGGCAAAAGCAATGAACATATGAATGAGCAATAAAAGTGAATATGCAGTATTCTTGTCTCTGGTTCACACACAACTTAAAGCTTTTTCTTTGTCATTCTCTCTGTAACTCGTCTTGTACATTTGTTGTTGCTTTTTTTGTACTAGCAATTTGATAGTCACAAACAGCGTTGCCACACAAGAAATTGAAATCCTACCAATAATTTTCAAAAATCCTACCAAAATCGTTCACAGCCTACCAAAAATTTAAAAATGCGTTTCTTGCACATAAACTCTGTTATACTCACATGGTTTTTTTTCCGTAATAGTTAAGATGGAAATTTGTCTTTTGGTGATTTTTAAGATGGATGTTATGATTTAAAATAGTTTTAGAGCATACTATACGGAATGAACACCCATCCCTTTCCTGAAGCCAATCAAATTCGCTCAACTATTCGGTTCTAAATTTTTTTGACTGTTTCTTTACATTTAATACTTGTAAATATTTATGTAATTAATAGGTACATATATACAATTAAAAAAGTTTACTTACTTATCCATTTTGTCTGTTAATTTTTTTAATACAAACACTTGAAAATAAGCCTTCGCTCAAAAATATTGTTAACTTCAATTTCATATTATTGTTCGCGTTTCTTAAACCAGAGATGGTTATAGCTTTAATCATCTTTATGCAAAAAAGCAGAGGTGTTTTTATTACACCTAAAACAGTTTTTGAAAACATTGGTAAAACTATTCACAGTTATTATTTATTTAATTCAAAGTGATACATTTTTTTTATTTTATGTTCTGAATTTTTAAGGGAAAAAACTTACTATTGCTAAAAAATTGCTACAGGAGGAAAACCTACCAAAAATTTAAAAAAATGCAACAAACCAACCAAACTACCAAACTGTTTTTTAAAAACGAAAAACTACCAAGTTTGGTCCGATTAGACCAAAGCGGCAACGCTGGTCACAAATGCAACTTTTTTATTTTTAATTATTCATACTTGTTTGCTCACAACATTATAGACACTGTTTCAGTATCATATTGACTTTTATGAGTTAAGTATGAATGTAAATACGCGGTGCCTAGCGTTTGTTTTAATTTTTTAATTTTCACCCTGACCAGGATTCGAACCATCGATTTTACAAATTAATGAAATTTTCGGCTTTTGGTTCTTTTTAATTAATTTTCTAAACATTTTTAGAAAGAAAAATTATTTACAAATGTATGCGGACGTTTTCCAAAGAAAACAAGAAAAATTAGACGCTAGCAGAATGAAATGCAGCATTTTCTGGACCGCCACATCCTTCATCAGCATTCTTTGCATCTATCTACCTTATGTTATGTACGTCGTAAACAGCGTTGCCGCTTTGGTCCAATCGGACCAAACTTGGTAGTTTTTCGACTTTAAAAAACGGTTTGGTAGTTTGGTTGGTTTGTTGCATTTTTTTTAAATTTTTGGTAGGATTTCCTCCTGTAGCAATTTTTTAGTAATAGTAAATTTTTCTCCTTAGAAATTCAGTACATATAATTAAAAAAAAAAAAATGTAACTTTGAATTAAATAAACAATAACTTTGAATAGTGCTACCACTGTTTTCAAAAACTATCTTAGGTGAAATAAAAAACATCTCTGCTTTTTGCATAGAGATGATTAAAGCTATAACCATGGCTTAAGAAATCCGAACAATATTATGAAATTGAAATTAACAATATTTTTGAGTGAAGGTTTATTTTCAGAAGACGACATACCATCAACCAGGTAAAACCACTCTTAAAATTTTTGTTTTAAAACATTTTTAAATAATATAATACTTTTAGTGATCATTGTAAAGAAACAGTCAAAAGAAAATTTAGAACCGAATGGTTGAGCGAATTTGATTGGCTTCAGGAAAGGGATGGGTGTTCATTCTAAAAAGATAAACTTCCATCTCAACAATTACGGAAAAAAACCAAATGAGTATAACAGAGTTTATGTGCAAGAAATGCATTTTTAAATTTTTGGTAGGCTGTGAACGATTTTGGTAGGATTTTTGAAAATTATTGGTAGGAAGTCAATTTCTTGTGTGGCAACTCTGGTCGTAAACATCATCTATTTAACCAACTAATCTTAATGTTAATTTGGTGAGACGAAGTTCACACACAACTTAAAGCTTTTTATTTGTCATTCTCTCTGTAACTCGTCTTGTACATTTGTTGTTGCTTTTTTTGTACTAGCAATTTGATAGTCACAAACAGCGTTGCCACACAAGAAATTGACTTCCTACCAATAATTTTCAAAAATCCTACCAAAATCGTTCACAGCCTACCAAAAATTTAATAATGCATTTCGTTCACATAAACCCTGTTATACTCACTTGGTTTTTTCCCGTAATTGTTGAGATGAAAGCTTGTCTTTTGGTGATTTTAAAATGGGTGTTATGATTTAAAATAGTTTTAGAGCATACTATGCAGAATGAACACCCATCCCTTTACTGGAGCTAATCAAATTCGCTCAACCATTCGGTTCTAAATTTTCTTTTGACTGTTTCTTTACAATGTTCACTAATAGTACTATATTATTTAAAAATGTTTAAAAACAAGAACTTTAAGAGTGGTTCTACCTGGTTGATGGAATATCGTCTTCTGAAATTATATTATTTCATTTAATTTTGGAGTTTTTGATAAAAATCTGAAAAAAAATACATGCAATATTAGTCAATATTTATGTAATTAATAGGTATATATTTACAATAAAAAAAGTATTTTACTTTTCCACTTTGTCTGTTATTTTTTTTAATACATACACTTGAAAATAAGCCTTCACACAAAAATATTTTTATTTTCAATTTCATAATATTGTTTGCGTTTCTTAAACCAGAGATGGTTATAGCTTTAATCATCTCTATGCAAAAAAGCAGAGATGTTTTTTATTACATCTAAAACAGTTTTTGAAAACAGTGGTAACACTATTCAAAGTTATTGTTTATTTAATTCAAAGTTACATTTTTTTATTTTATGATCTGAATTTTTAAGGTGAAAAATTTACTATTGCTTAAAAATTGCTAAAGGAGGAAAACCTACCAAAAACTTAAAAAAATGCAACAAACCAACCAAACTACCAAACTGTTTTTTAAAAACGAAAAACTACCAAGTTTGGTCCGATTGGACCAAAGCGGCAACGCTGGTCACAAATGCAACTTTTTTATTTTTAATTATTCATACTTGTTTGCTCACAACATTATAGACACTGTTTCAGTATCATATTGACTTTTATGAGTTAAGTATGAATGTAAATACGCGGTGCCTAGCGTTTGTTTTAATTTTTTAATTTTCACCCTGACCAGGATTCGAACCATCGATTTTACAAATTAATGAAATTTTCGGCTTTTGGTTCTTTTTAATTAATTTTCTAAACATTTTTAGAAAGAAAAATTATTTACAAATGTATGCGGACGTTTTCCAAAGAAAACAAGAAAAATTAGACGCTAGCAGAATGAAATGCAGCATTTTCTGGACCGCCACATCCTTCATCAGCATTCTTTGCATCTATCTACCTTATGTTATGTACGTCGTAAACAGCGTTGCCGCTTTGGTCCAATCGGACCAAACTTGGTAGTTTTTCGACTTTAAAAAACGGTTTGGTAGTTTGGTTGGTTTGTTGCATTTTTTTAAATTTTTGGTAGGATTTCCTCCTGTAGCAATTTTTTAGTAATAGTAAATTTTTCACCTTAAAAATTCAGTACATATAATTAAAAAAATGTAACTTTGAATTAAATAAACAATAACTTTGAATAGTGCTACCACTGTTTTCAAAAACTGTCTTAGGTGAAATAAAAAACATCTCTGCTTTTTGCATAGAGATGATTAAAGCTATAACCATGGCTTAAGAAATCCGAACAATATTATGAAATTGAAATTAACTATATTTATGAGTGAAGGTTTATTTTCAGAAGACGACATACCAGGTAAAACCACTCTTAAAATTTTTGTTTTAAAATATTTTTAAATAATATAATACTTTTAGTGAACATTGTAAAGAAAAAGTCAAAAGAAAATTTAGAACGGAATGGTTGAGCGAATTTGATTGGCTTCAGGAAAGGGATGGGTGTTCATTCTAAAAAGATAAACTTCCATCTCAACAATTACGGAAAAAAAACCAAATGAGTATAACAGAGTTTATGTGCAAGAAATGCATTTTTAAATTTTTGGTAGGCTGTGAACGATTTTGGTAGGATTTTTGAAAATTATTGGTAGGAAGTCAATTTCTTGTGTGGCAACTCTGTTTGTGACTATCAAATTGCTAGTACAAAAAAAGCAACAACAAATGTACAAGACGAGTTACAGAGAGAATGACAAAGAAAAAGCTTTAAGTTGTGTGTGAACTTCGTCTCACCAAATTAACATTAAGATTAGTTGGTTAAATAGATGATGTTTACGACGTACATAACATAAGGTAGATAGATGCAAAGAATGCTGATGAAGGATGTGGCGGTCCAGAAAATGCTGCATTTCATTCTGCTAGCGTCTAATTTTTCTTGTTTTCTTTGGAAAACGTCCGCATACATTTGTAAATAATTTTTCTTTCTAAAAATGTTTAGAAAATTAATTAAAAAGAACCAAAAGCCGAAAATTTCATTAATTTGTAAAATCGATGGTTCGAATCCTGGTCAGGGTGAAAATTAAAAAATTAAAACAAACGCTAGGCACCGCGTATTTACATTCATACTTAACTCATAAAAGTCAATATGATACTGAAACAGTGTCTATAATGTTGTGAGCAAACAAGTATGAATAATTAAAAATAAAAAAGTTGCATTTGTGACTATCAAATTGCTAGTACAAAAAAAGCAACAACAAATGTACAAGACGAGTTACAGAGAGAATGACAAAGAAAAAGCTTTAAGTTGTGTGTGAACTTCGTCTCACCAAATTAACATTAAGATTAGTTGGTTAAATAGATGATGTTTACGACGTACATAACATAAGGTAGATAGATGCAAAGAATGCTGATGAAGGATGTGGCGGTCCAGAAAATGCTGCATTTCATTCTGCTAGCGTCTAATTTTTCTTGTTTTCTTTGGAAAACGTCCGCATACATTTGTAAATAATTTTTCTTTCTAAAAATGTTTAGAAAATTAATTAAAAAGAACCAAAAGCCGAAAATTTCATTAATTTGTAAAATCGATGGTTCGAATCCTGGTCAGGGTGAAAATTAAAAAATTAAAACAAACGCTAGGCACCGCGTATTTACATTCATACTTAACTCATAAAAGTCAATATGATACTGAAACAGTGTCTATAATGTTGTGAGCAAACAAGTATGAATAATTAAAAATAAAAAAGTTGCATTTGTGACCAGCGTTGCCACACAAGAAATTTACTTCCTACCAATAATTTTCAAAAATCCTACCAAAATCGTTAACAGCCTACCAAAAATTTTAAAATGCAATTCTTCAATAAAATCAAAATTTTTATTTTGGCTTATATAGTAATATAATAAAAAATTCCAGTTTTTATAAAAAACATAAAAATATACATAAAATAACAACAAGCAATATTTCATTTAAAATAACGGATGTATGTATGTGTATACAAAATGTATACAGATAAAAAAACAAAAGGAATTTAAAATACAAAAAATATCACATATAATTCATTGGTTTCAAAATAGTTTTAGAGCATACTATGCAGAATTAACACCCATCCCTTTCCTGGAGCCAATCAAATTCGCTCAACCATTCGGTTCTAATTTTTCTTTTGACTGTTTCTTTACAATGTTCACTAAAAGTATTATATTATTTAAAAATGTTTTAAAACAAAAATTTTAAGAGTGGTTCTACCTCCTTGATGGAATGTCGTTTCTGAAATTATATTATTATATAATTTTCATTTAATTTTGGAGTTTTTAATAAAAATCTGAAAAAAATACATGCAATATTAGTAAATATTTATGTAATTAATAATTAATTAATTAGAATTAATAAAGTTTAATTACTTTTCCATTTTGTCTATTAATTTTTTAATACATACACTTGAAAATAAACCTTCACTTAAAAATATTGTTAATTTCAATTTCATAAAATAGTTCGCGTTTCTTAAACCAGAGATGGTTATAGCTTTAATCATCTCTATGCAAAAAAAACAGAGATGTTTTTTAGTACACCCAAAACAGTTTTTGAAAATAGTGGTAACACTATCAAAGTTATTGTTTATTTTATTAAAAGTTACATTTTTTTTATTTTATGTTCTGAATTTTTAAGATGAAAAATTTACTATGCTAAAAAATGGCTACAGGTGGAAAACCTACCAAAAATTTAAAAAAACCCAACAAACCAACCAAACTACCAAACTGTTTTTTAAAAACGAAAAACTACCAAGTTTGGTCCGATTGGACCAAAGCGGCAACGCTGTTTGTGACTATCAAATTGCTAGTACAAAAAAAGCAACAACAAATGTACAAGACGAGTTACAGAGAGAATGACAAAGAAAAAGCTTTAAGTTGTGTGTGAACTTCGTCTCACCAAATTAACATTAAGATTAGTTGGTTAAATAGATGATGTTTACGACGTACATAACATAAGGTAGATAGATGCAAAGAATGCTGATGAAGGATGTGGCGGTCCAGAAAATGCTGCATTTCATTCTGCTAGCGTCTAATTTTTCTTGTTTTCTTTGGAAAACGTCCGCATACATTTGTAAATAATTTTTCTTTCTAAAAATGTTTAGAAAATTAATTAAAAAGAACCAAAAGCCGAAAATTTCATTAATTTGTTTTTTTTTTTTGTAAAGTTTTAATCACAACAATTAAATTTCTCTTATTTATTATTTCTCTAAATATGCGTGTTCATTAGTAATAAGTGTCATTCTTATGTTGACAGTGAGACAATAAACAGCTTAAAATATTTAAAACTCAGTCGTATGCGTATGGTTTTTAGAAATAAGAGTGCTATATTCGGAATCTTTTATTCCCTTCACCATATATGTAAATCAAGTTTAATAAAGTAACAGCAATAAAAAAATCAAATATGGGGGTGACAAAGAATTAAAAAATAAGAAAAAAATATTAATTACTATATATAATTTTACGCAAAAACGTCATCGATTCTTACTGGGTTAAGCATTTGTAAAAAATATTTTAGTTTTTCCTGAAAAATTTCTTTGAAAACTGCAAAATGATATACATATTGACTGTTGCCGAATTGTTGTTTTTTATTACAATTCAGAGGCCCATAACTCGGAAAATGTGGGTGAGCGTTAATTTTTCACTTGATGTTTTTTTCTTATTTTTTATTCTCTATCGCGCCGTATATACATATTTATGTATATATATATATATTTTTTTTTTATTGAAGTTACTTCACTAAAAAAGATTTGTTTCAAATGAAATAGAAAAATTAGAGGCAGGCGTGGTGTTTTGCCGCTGCCGCGAAGGACATGGACCGATGTTCTGATTGTCAACAGAAAAATTTTCGTAACAATGTCTGATCGATTAGCGCATTTAAATTTTCTTTAAATCATCTAGTGCCTTGGCAATGTTGATTTCATTCCGAAGATGGACGGACAGACGGACACCGCTCAATCAATTTCGCTATGCGATAGAGCAAAAAAGTAAAAAAAAAAAATAAACGTTGGCTTAAAAGCGACAGTTGTATTTTGTTTGTTGATTGTTCTTACTTCATTTTACAGAACTGACAATTTTTGCGAAAAATAATATAAAAATGTTTGTATTAGTTTCAGTAAAGAAAAAACGCCAAAACATGGAACAAGTAAGAATCGAAAACATAATTTAGTGTTGTTACATGTTTAATTAAGCTTATTCAATTAGCAGAAAGTACATTTGTTTTACAAAGTAGTGTCGTCCGCAACAGCTGATTTTTTTTATTACAAGACCCACCATTTTCTTTTTATTTGTTTGTATGTTGCAGCTTGTCAATTTTATGAATTTTATCTGCTTTCTGAACATAGTTCCCAAAGTAAACATATGTACTTGTTGGCAAGGGTTGCATTTCGCATCTTATTCAATTAGTGATGCAATTAAGTGCTAATAATTTAATTTAATAATTAACTTCTTTTATTTAGTTATATTAAATGTAAATTGAGCTTCATTGAGGTCTTAATTGCGTTAATTCTATAATTGCGCAATTAAAGAGTATGTCTGAACATGTATTATTGACTTTTATTATAAGGGCCCATCGCGATACTTTTTAAGAAACTTAAGACTTGCTGCCTATAGCGCTTGAAAAATATGTAACAAATGCCTTTTTTTAAATCGGTCCACAATGACGCAGTTCTGAAGTAACAACAACAAATTGATAACGTCTCCTCTAAAATTAATTTCTGGAAAAAACATTTTTTTTCTTGTTAGTTACATAACTTGTCGTTTATCCATCGATTAAGTATTCTAACCACATTTCTTTATTTTTTTTGTTTTCTAAAGTGAATTCAGTTCTTTTGTTTATTTAACAAATTTATTTACATTCATTCATGTTTTGTTGGTAAAAAAGGTAATTGAAAGTTACATATAATTGCAACAATTTGTAACACAATTCACACTTGTAATATCAGTATTATTATTGACATGAGCAAGATTATATTTATATCCATACTAATAGATATTAAGTTAACAACAGATTAAGATAATTGATTGCATAGGAAGATATGGTAGAGTGTAGTTCCAAATCTTAAAAACCCTTCACAATAATGATGTTAAATATTGCTCTACGCTGCTATGCTTTTCAATTCTCAGCAAAATACCTTTTGAGTTCGGTACTTATAAGGTTTTAATTTAGTGTGCACAATTAATACATAAAAAAAATTTTTTTTTAAATTTCAAGTTTTTTATTAGATAAAAAACAGGGCCGTTCAAAAAAATATTTTAAAAACGGAGATGTCTTGATTTCAATTTATTTCTTTGGTGGTAACGTGGCAATTTTCAGTTTTAAGAGACTTTGCAACACAGATTCTTTGTAAATTTTAACCGTCTCACAGAGGAGTATTTGACCCAAAAAGCTGGCCAAAATTATTAAGCATGGTTTTTAGTTTAAAAGTTAAATTTTTTTGATAGTTTTAGCTTTAGTTTGATAAAAAAAAAGGTAGTGGCAGATTATTATTGGGTTAGTGTTATTTTTGACACCGCCCACCCACCAACCACCCACCCAACCCCCATTTAGAACTTTGTTTATTTTCTTTCATTTTAAGAGAATTTATTTTTATATATATGTTGTGTATTTTTAGAAAAATTATTTATTATTACGTATGCCGGTCGCCCCCTCGCATTCCGCCAAAATTTCGTTTGCAACTGTACTTTATTCTAAGAGCAAGTCAAATTTAATTTAGAATTTCGAACTATTGTAGTTGTGTAGATACAGGGAAATAAAACATAGCTTTTTATGGATTTTACAATGTCTCCTTTCTCAAAATTATAATTTATCCAATATTAAATATTTAAAAAAATTGGTCTCGTAGCTTGGCTTTCTATAAGGAATAAACAACCAAATAAGCAAAAACATGTTTACTTCTGATAATTATTTTATATTATTAAATACTCATCACATGAAAGAATTAAACTAATTTAAAAATTCAAAATTATGATAATTTCATACGTATTTCA
The DNA here is from genome assembly GCA_916610165.2 of Gymnosoma rotundatum. NCBI lineage: Eukaryota > Metazoa > Arthropoda > Insecta > Diptera > Tachinidae > Gymnosoma > Gymnosoma rotundatum. The sequence continues at coordinate 37,980,660 of OU744339.1, read as the reverse complement.
TCATGGGCATTATCATCTGTATCAGGAAGTAGTAGTTGAATAGTATCCGATAAAAAAGGTTTTTTCTGTATTGCAGCTTAAAAAGGGGTCACTGCTCAAAACCTTTTCAAGAAACTGAAGTTCTTCATAATCCAACTGCAGAGATTGCAGAGAGATTGCAGCTTCACTTCCGCTAATGTCATTTTTGAGCAATGAGTAGCATGGATATACATTTTTGTTGGCATTGTATAATATTCATATTGGTTTTTCGTGAAATCAGCATTTATAAACAATGCTAAAGCACCCTCCGCTGAAAGCTTATTAACTTGGACCTCGGAAGTTGTTGACGATCGCTTGAAAATTTTTGCTTTTCTTGGAGATCGTGTTATATCCATTATTAATTTAGCCGCATCACTATTTCCCGCTACTCTCTGGCTCATTGATGCAGCAAATTTGATCTTCCCTGTTGTTAATTACTGACGAATTTCTTGCGTTCTTTTTCGTTTTGCTCTTTCACTTGCTTCGTTAAATTCTTTTTTTGGTCGCCCTGAAGATGAACTGTCAAATACTGATATTGTCACAGTTCCTTCCAGCCATTTAGCATACCTGCTTAAAAATCGGTCCTCTTTTCGTTGTGCTAAACCCCAATACTTTTTGAAATTTATAACACACTGCTTTATTGCTTGTAGATCCCCATCTCCTTGGCATTCTGAAATCACACACAATTTACTAGCTAAAAACTGCAACTATTTGTCAATGATTCTAGCATTAGATTCCTGTACTATTTGGAACAACTCAAATCTTGTGTAAATTTTTTCCATGTTATCTCTCAAAGTTGCTAAACTCTTATAATAAGAATTTTGCGCAATAAGCCATATATGTATATTTTTCAAAGTCCATTTTTCTTTTACTTAGTTAATAACCTGAATTGAAAGAAATTCATTTTTTAAGGGCAGGTAATCCATTATGTTGGTAGTTGCTAAAAGTGATTAAATAATATTTTACAGCAATAATTCGAAAAACACAAAAGTTTATGACGACAATAAAGTATAAGAAAAAGTGCCTTATGAGCAAAAATATAAAAAAGGTAAAATTTTCAAAAAATCACCAAAAATAATGGCGCAAACTTGCGCAAACTGTTTTTCTTTTTTCTTAAATTAGAGATTTCATATTTTATTGTGGTATATAACATTATTTGTACAACAGCTACCTTCACTTTCAAAAAGCTTTTCCTTTTTTATTTTTGGTAAGAATTAATATATTTAAATACATAGTTTTTTTTATAATTAAAATTTTAAAAATAAATATTTAAGATAATTTTTTCTTTTTAAATATTGAAAATAGCTGCTGATGAAATCTTTCAGGCAAAATAAAAATCAATGTAATACCTCTATTCGTTTAGCCATAAAAAAATATCATATAAATATCTTGAAATCGAACAAATTCAATAAAAGCGCATGCAATTTTCTTCACTTTCCTGACTTTGACAGCGTCCCACAACTACAAATCTTAACTTACACCCTTTAAATTGCACGACATGATGTAGAATTTTGTTCTCTATCGATCTGCGTATTTTTTTCTTAGGATTTCATCAAATTAATTTTTGCCTTTTTGGCCAGCTTTTTGGGTCAAATACTCCTCTGTGCGTCTGTTTAAAACAGTTTAACAGTTTGACCATATAAATCAAATTACATCAACTATTAGGAGACCCTTTAAATTCCAAATACAAATTTTATACTTGCTGTTATAGCGGACTTAGAAATACAGTTTCTTTATAAATTTCAACCGTCTGTCTACAATTTTTAAAAAATATAGTCATTTTCATAAATTAAATAAACTATAAAATAAAAATAAGTTTAAATTTTGAAAATTTATACTTGTTATTTAAACGGCTTTCTGTCCAATTTTTAAGAATTTTCATATGGGGACAGCCTTTAATTTTTAGATTTATTCTTGTATGACTTTGTGCCATTGGAAGTGTTATTTTAAATTTATAATTGGCACCCTTAACGGTTCAAAATACATGTAAAAACATGTATGTTGTATGGGAACACCCTTTAAATTAAAATTAAGAACTGTTTTTAAAAGGGAGCCAATCTATTAACATAAAAGAATAAATTTTCAAAATCGGTTAAAAAACTGAGTTTTACAAGCACAAACATAAAACGCAAAAGAAGCAGCATTCAGACGAATTGATTTTTTTTTAATCAGTTAAAAAGAGACTTTAAGTTGTCCTTATTTCCACTTTTTGTCAATCGATATTGTGAAATTTCAATAGAAACCATGACAAAAGTATATCGGACAGATTACTGGGCTTAAGTCTGTAGGTCATCAACATCGTTGGAAATCGCTAAATCGACGGACGGTTCGTAAATGAAAATTGTATAAATTACAAATGAAATGAACTTTTCCACCTGCAGTGAAGGATATAAGAAACCACTGTAATTATGTGCGCTAGTGTCTTTGTTTTCTATAATTTAGCTTAATTTTTTTATTATATAGGATCCTATTAAGAGTGACATCTGTTTTGATAAGAAATTGTTTTAACAGGTGCTAAAAATTGTTCTGCTGATAAAATTTACGAGTCTTATTTACAGAAAGATATTAAAATCAATCGTTAAAATCATATGCTTCATTAATCTATTTAATGTGTGTATGAAAACTACAAATATTACAATATGATCAGATTATTTCAATGAGTAAAATAAAGCAGGAAGTGTTAAATGATTCAGATCTAGCGTTTATGCGATAGCTAAAAAACATGTCCGTGAGGGTATAATATTGAAAACAAGGACGGAAACGTGTCAAATGTTGCGTATTCAATTCCCGATAAATCTTTTCATTTGTTCACCCTTTTCAAGACGCCATTAAAATTTAAAAATTGTACATCAACTAAATAATAATTTTTAAATTGCAAAAATTTAATTCATTTAAATTGCTTTAGAAAAAAGATGTATTAATTGTAGCTCTTGACAGTCGATCCATTGAGACAATTGTCCAAAAACTCAATCATGTTTATACATATTCATTTCAGATAAGGGCAACATAACAAAGCAAAAAATTTTAACTAAAAATAATTATTAAATGAGTAATTTGCAACATCAAAACATCAAAATGTATTTATTTTATTTTTATAATGATTTTATTTATTGCAGTTTGCTTGAATTTGGAGACAGAGTAAATGTATATGAAACTAAAGTGTGAATTCTTATGAAATCCTTATCCATTTAAAAAGGATGTTTATTGTAAACATCCTTTTTAAATGTATAATAAATAAAAAAATATGTATAATAAAAATATGTATAACTTACAAAAAAAAAAAAATTTATACTGCTACATAATTAAAATATTTTGGAAAAAATAAGGATTTCAAAGAGTTTTTGCTGTGGTGGAAATGAGAGCAAAGCTATTGGGTTTCAAATTAAAGCACTCTTACCATGTAAATTAATTTGAATATTGTTTTTAAAAACATTCCTAAGATTTGTACGATATCTGTTAATGTAGCATTAACTGGCCTTAGTCGCCTTAGTTCGACTATCACCCACTGTGGTCGGTTTTTTTACACTTTGTTGTCCAATTAAGTGTTTTGAAACCCGGCGAAATTCCACAATCCACAATTTGGGATTTGTGCTGTTTTTGAAAAATATGGAATTCAGTATTCGCAAATGTTTGACTTTAGTTATATACCTGTGTAAACTCTTGAAGATTTATAGTTTCCTCTGATAAATATATTACTATCTAGAGACTGTGTCTTTCCTGTGGCTCTAAACTTAAAATTGGGGAAATAAGTTTTTAAATCAATGTAGTTTTAGAGATAAAACGTATAAATGTATGGATATATTTACTGAAACATATGAACTTATTCACAGTTGGTTTAAAACATTCACTACTATTTAGCAGCTATTAAGTCACTAACAATCACACTCTGACAACCAAACAAGCAGTCCATGTTCTTGGGTGGAAATTAATGAGATTAACAAGTTAGACTCCTTTATTCGGCCATGCCGAATCATTTATACCTTTCACCATATTAGTAAATCTAGTTTACTGAATTAAAACTTTTGAAAAAAATTAAGTACTACATAGTCCGAATTTAGACGGACGAATATTTGGGAGAAAACAAATTGAATTCTGTTTTGTTTTTTCCTTCGCGTAAACACAGGCGAACATGTTGTCGGCAACATTTCATTAGTATTGTTATTGTTCGCTTTAAAATGCATACAAGGAAAATGCTAACAAAGTATATCGCCGAGTACCGAACGATTTTTTCTTCCCCACTCGTAATTTGCTATCAAACTAAATGTTTCCCTTCCAAATGTTCTCTAGTCTAAACGGGGACTTATGTACAAATAATTTTAAATGAAAATGTCATCGGCTCTTATTGACTTAAGCACTTTTAAAAAATTTTAGTATTTCCTTTAAGATCTTTTCAAAAGCTCTAAAATGACACCCATATTGAAATTTAAATAAAATATGAGCGGGCGCCAATTTTTCCACTTGATGTTTTTCTCTTATTTTTTTTTTAATTTTTTATGGCCCCATATATATGTTTTTTTGATTGGAGTTACTTTATTGTTCAAAATTATATAAAAAAATAAGAGGTAGGCGTGGTGTTTTGCCCGTTGCCTCGAAGGGCATGGACCGATCCTAATGATTTTTAATTGCACCTCTTTCAACACAATGTCGAATGGTGTATTTTAATTTTCTAGTGCCTTGGCAAACTTGATTTCGACATCGCTCAATTGACCCCGCTATGTATAAGAAGTCAGAACATATACACTTTATGTGGTCGGAAATGGATATTGAAGAAATTAAAAACAAACTTAGTTATAACTTTTTTCACTTCTTGTGGTGAAGGGTAAAATACAAGATAAAAAGTACTACATATAATTTAACATAAAACTGTCATCAGCTCTTAATTGGTTAAGTGATTTTAAAACATTTTAGTGTTTTCTTAAAGATCTAAATATCTTAAAGACATACATACATATTTTAAAAAGTATATATACTAATTGCTAAAATTTAACTATAAAATGTATAAACTATGCCTAGAAAAATAATAAACAAATTATGGAATTATAAGCAGTTCTTTACGCGAAGAATAACAAAGTATAGGGCCCTAAAGTATAATAAATTTAAAAAAATAAGAAATTAATATTTTAACAAATGCTATCAAAAAGCCGTTATTCTATAAACATGAAAATTTTTAATTATAAATCAATTGAAATTTATTTTGGCTTAAATTCATATTTTAATTTCTAAAAATTTTTTTTTATTAAAATTATTTTATAAATGACTTGAAATTATTTTGGCTTTAGTTCATTTTATAATTTCTAAAATTTTTTTTTTGCATTCGTGTTCAATCGATGATTGGAACAAAAGAAAACCAAATGAATAAGACGAAAATACAGAGAGAACAGTAAAGAAATAAGTTGGTTTGTGTGTAAATTTCGTCTAACCAAATTAAATATTGATATGAGTATTTCTCGTATTCTTATTTACAAAGTTAGTTGGTTTAATAGATGATGTTTACAATTACACAACTAAGGTAGACAGATGGGAAGAATGCTGATGAAGGACGTAGCGGTCCAGAAAGTGTAGCATTAGACATTGCTAGCGTCTTATTTTTCTTGTTTTCTTTGGAAAACGTTCGCTTACATTTGTAAAAAAAATTTTTCTTTCTAAAAAGGTTCGTAGAAATTAACATAAATGAACTAAAGCCAAAAATTAATTTCGATTTATTTATAAAATCCACAGTTCAAATACTAATTTAATAAATAATAACAAAAAAATTATTTTATTTATAAAATTATTTTCCACAGTTCAACTCCTCATTTAATTTAAAATTAAATTATAAAAACGCAAGGCGCAGCGCACGTTATTCATGCTTAAGTCATAACAATCAATATGATACTGAAACAGCAACTATAATGTTATGCAGAAACAAGTAAAAATGATTAGAAATAAAAATTGCATTCGTGATTGGAAAAACAAATGTAGAAGACGAGTCACTTAGAGAACGGTGAAGAAATACTTTGGTTTGTGTGTGAACTTCGTCTAACCAAATTAATATGGATATGAATACTCCTCGTATACTTATTTACAAAGTTACTTGATTAAATAGATGATGTTTACAATGTACACAACCTAAGATAGATAGATGTAAAGAATGCTAATGAAGGATGTAGTGTCTAATTTTTTTGTTTTCTTTTGCAAAACTCCGCATACTTTTGTAAAATAATTTTTGTTTCGAAAAGAAAGAGGTTTTCGAAATTAAAAAAATTAACTTTAACCACAAGCCAATTTCATTCAATATAATTCAACTCCTAATTTAATATAAAATTAAATTTGTACTTATTGAAATAAAAATAATGTGAGAAACAAAGTAAAATTGGTCCTTAAAACAAAGTATTATTAAATTTCTTTTTTCTTGTTTTGAAAAATATTAACCTTTCATTTCACATCGGTTTTCATAGTTTTTTAGTTTTTGAAGTTTATTACAAATGGAAAGGAATTTCAAGAAAACTCTTTAAGTAAAAAAATACAGAAATAATGACAAAAAATAACAATAGAATAATAAATTGAAAAGTTAGTTTTTTTGGTAATTGTAAGTGAGCCTGTCTGTCAAAAAAAAAACCATATTTTGTTTTTCATTTTACACTTAAAAGTATATGTTTTAGTTTAGTTTATTTTGTTTTTTTTTCAATGTTAGTAGCATTATTTTGTAATTTTAATTTTACATAAACATGAATTATTTTCATTTTAATTCGTAAATGGAATGCTTCTGCTAGTATGAGTGTTATTTTTGCTTTTGCTCCCTTTTCTAAACATTTTTTTTTGTGTACTTTTCAAAAACTAAGGAAATCCTTTTTTGGGTTTTATATCCTTTTTACAGTTTTTTTTTTTTAATATTTTGCATCAATGTCTACATTTGTGGTAATTATGGTATATTTTTGTTTTCAACAAATAATTTATGTTTTCATTACTCAAGATTAGAGAATAAAAAATTACAAATTTTTTCATGCAAATCCTTCTCTATTTATCTTCCTCAAAAACGTTGGTGTCAATCTTGTTCAAAACATCTAACCGCACTACCAGCATTTCAAATTTCTATAACGGGACAATCCAACATAAAATAATAAAAAAAAAAATTCTCTGCCATTTTAAAATAAAGATGGAAGAACCAACAGTTTTATTTTATATTTACCATCAATAGAAAAAAGAAGCTAAAATACAATCAAACAAAAAGGCGACATACAAATAAATTCGAATGAATTTCAACTCTTCTAATTTATATATGTACATATGTACAAATATATTTTTTCTTTAATTTATATGTGTTTGTTTGTATGAAGGTATTTGTTAGTTTATTCTAGTACCTGTCACACTAAATCAAACATTTATTTAAGCATTTATTCAGCTTCGTTCAGTTCATTTGATATTGGTACAGCCCTTCTTCTAAATAAGTTCATCTGTATGACGTTGCATATCCTCGTATGTCTACAATGAATTACTGCCATTTACTCTGTTATCCCTTTTTTTATCCGTTCCATGTGACTGCATTAGAAAAAAAATTTAGTTTAGTTTCACTTAGGCATTCTTAAGCAATTGATTTTTGTACTTTTTATTTTTGCTTTTGCCATTTTATGTTGGTGCTGGAAACATCTTTTTCATCTCTTGGAGTTACTTAAGTATTGACATGTGTCTAAATTGACATGTTGGCTTCATGCAATGAATTTCCACTTTTGTTAAATTTTTTCAATATCACATAACAACAGCCCTTTAGTTTAGACTAAGATATTCCTTCCTAAACAAAAACGTTCACACATACAAATCACACACACACTCATTTGTGCTGTAAAAGCAAAAAACCAAATGGTCACTTGATTTGTAGAGACGATTGACCATCCGACTGGTTTTGATTTTTAGACATTTCATTCAGAAGCTGTTGCTTTTGTATCCTGTGTCTTTTTGAATTACGAATTGATTTCTAAAGATAAATTCTATGTAAAAATTCATGGAATTTCAAATGTTATTACTGATGAATTTGTAACATCCCCTTCAATGTTTACACAGGACACTTCTTTTTTTCACTATCGATTTAATTTGTTTATTTAAAATATCGAAACATCTTAATGTTCTACGTAACATTTATCAATTTTATTTTGAGTGGCATAACAGAGCAAACAAAATTACATTCTATTTGAAAAATGTTTAGATTAATTTACATTTAGCTACTTTAATAAACAAACAAAAGTGTAATAAATATAAACTAAATTTCCAATAGAAACATATTCTTAACTTCTTATACTGGTTTTTAAAAAATGTCTATTAATCGATCATCCTTGTTAAGTTCTTTGTATAGGCCACCCTTTAAGTTTTATTCTACGTTATTATTTCTTGTTGAAAAGTAAAAGCACCTGTCTTTAACAGTTCATACATAATAATTAGTTTCTCTTTTGGCATACCCCTTTATTTTAAATTTTATATTTTATTTCTTTTTTTATAGACGATAAATAAGGATATATACGTGATTATTATGTCTCTTTAGCCATACCATATAAATATTTGCCGTATTCACAAGCTCTGCTAAGGTGTAGGTAGTATTGCATACTACCTTTTGTTTACTTCTTTGTGAACAACCATTGTATCAATGTGCCATTGTACATTGTACTTCATACGTCAAAAACTTAATAAAAAGAAGAAAGGTGCTATTCATCGTTTGTTATTTATAAGCCAAATGGGGGAGAAAACAGAAAAAAGTAAATTAATAAATTTTTTGTGTGAAAAATATAGTTTCGATATATTAATGGTTGACTCAAGTAAGTTATATTACTAAAGGAAAAATTTGGAAGCTTAAGAGAACTTAAATAAGAAAAAACAAAATAAGAAAAGATGCAATGATTGGATAATGGCTTTCTGCATTCTTCATAACATTATTATTAAATATAATTTAGAACAAGGTGGCAGAGAACAAACCTTAAGATATGTTTCCAATATACCCACTCCTACTATATACAACAGAAATGACTTATTCCACTTTCTAATAAATCAGTCAAATCAATAAATTAAATAAATAAAACTAATAAAAATATCTTTTATTTCAATTTAATTTAATATAATTCACACATGAACACAAAAATAATAATTTATTTAAACATAAACCATTTAAACATAAAAAAACATAAAACAAAAATCACATTAAAAAATAAGGCACTATACAACGTTTGAAAAACATATGAAAAAAAGTACTAAGTGTTGTATCGCATGTTTGCATGAAAATTACCAACAACACAGCTAGCACCGCTGTATTTTGTTAGCACTTAGCACTTACTAGGGGGCTTGTGAATAGGGCAATTATTTTTGACACTTGCAATTATAGCAGAAATAACCTTACATACCTTATTTATGTAAAGGGCTATCTTCCAATAACAATTTAAAAGATAAGGCCATATTAGTTTCAAGTATTTCAAGTATTTTTTATAGCATACTTCATAAGATAATAAGAAGAAAATTTCTATATTGGAATACAGAAAACAATTTCTTATTTAAAAAACCACAAACGAATTATTTATTAGTGCTCGAGAGCAGCAATGTAACATTACAACTGTAAATTAGGGTTTTCTAGGCAATTCCCGTGAATTTTCAATCCCGAATTCGCGGGAATTCCCGATTTATTTCTAAATTGTTATAAAATTAAAATGATAAATCTTATAGATTTGAAATCAACTGTCGTTACATTTTCAAGTTTGTTTTAAGCTTTTTTTTAAATAGTTAAGTTAACAAGTTTTATATGAATTTTATTAAATTTCGATCATATTTAGTTTGAAAAAAAAAACGCAAAATACTGCTGCTTGCAAGTTGTGTGCAAAATTAGTTAGGAGTTTATTTGTTTTAAAACCAGCTGCAGTTGATGCGTTTTCTTTAAGTTTAATAACCAGAAGTTTCACTATTAGAGAGTTAATGCTTCTGCTCTGCTAAAAACCGAACGTGATGTACAAAATCTGATTATTGATTATATTTAAAGTTAAATATGAAATAAAATACGACATAGATGCAAAATTAAATGATAAATGTAGCTTAGCTATGGATGTATGGACAAATATGATAAATTGAAGATACTAAAATATATGTTTATATGAAAACGCGAAGACTTTCCACAAGTTAAAAATGGCTTATTTATCTGAAAAGTGCGGAGCTATTGAAATTCGTAACCTAATGGAAGCAGAATTAAAACACACATGGTGGAATCCATAACTGTTGTTCAAAGCATAATGAAAAAGTTTGTGAAAAAAAGGCCCGATGAAGAATATTTTGTCTCAGCCATGCCTTACATTTAGTTAATAAACATCGAAATAATCTTTCAGATGAATAAAATAATGCTATATGTGTTTTAAATACACACTTGAGAGCCAGAGAAAGGATTTTTTTTTATTTATTCTTAATTTTGAATGGTTTTGTTAACGTTATGTTTTAAAACAAACAGAACTTGTTTATTTTGTTTAATACCCCCATGAAATAGTTTAGTCTCATGAAAACTAGCGACCTTTTTTTAAAATACTGAAGGATTTTTTCGACGTTGAGTGAAGTAACACAATCTTTAATACCTGCATGTCGTTGAAATTATGGAAATCAATAATATTGTGAAATTTTCTTCTGAAAATACAGAAAGTTAATTGTTAAGTTTATGGTGAAGTATCAAATAATACACATTTCTTAAATTAAAGGATTTTGGTATATGGTGGAGTAACAAACGTAACTCAAGTTGCACAAAATTGCTAGTGGAATGAGTGTGCCCTGAACAACATGTTGAAAATCCCGAAAGTTGCTTCAAGAACCATAAATTAGTGAGCTTAAGACAACCAAAATTTTAATATGTGTAACACAAAAAGATATTTAAAAAAATTAATTTCTGTGTGAAAAATAGAGTACTGTGCAATAAAAATCCTCGAAAAAATTGAATTTGTGAAGAAATTGTAAATCGATTTGAACTTACTTAAAAGAAAAAATAAGTGATAAAATTAACCTGCCGACAAAAGATTACGAATTATCAAATCAGTTTTTGAAAAAAGTTAAAGAAATGGTTTATACAGAACAAACCCACAATAAGATGAGCTAAAAATTTTTGTCAATTTTGTCTGAGGAAGGCTTGTTTTTTTTTTGCTATCTCTAAAAGGTCTGCTTGGAAAAACGAATAAAATTGAAATCCGAAGTGTTTCATCAGACAGTTTTTACTATTTAGGAATAGAAAATCAGCTTAAAAAAGTAAAAAAATGTTTTCGGAAAACAAAATTGCATAGAAAATTATTTGCTATAAACCAGTTCCTAATGCAAAACGACTAGAAGAAATGGCACTGACATCCACCTTGAATCTATTGTACTAGTTCTTATTTAAAACCAATAATACTAGGTTTTCATGAAGAACTAATTGTACTAGTGTCTACCTAGAATTAATTACACTAGTACTCATCTAGTACTAATAGTACTAGTATCCGCCTGGTATCCATCTAGTACTAATGGTACTGGTAATTTTCCTAACACACTCAATGTTAATTTGAGCATTAAGATGGTATAGGAAAGTTTACAGTTGGGAACTAGTACTAGTGATTTTTGTACTAGTACAATACTCATTTGATACTATTTCGATCTCCTGCAGGGTATTTTTTTCCTACAAAAATTTTTTTCTTACAGTGGTGTTGTGGAAATATATTTAAAATTTTCATAAAACGAAAATGTTTCGCACACTTTTTAAAACTGAAATTCATTTACAAATTGTAGGCTTCGCCACCTCATGATTTTGTTTGCTCATTTTATATGTTAAAACCAAGCAGTTTGGTAAAAAATGTGGTTATACACATTTTTGGTTTTTACATATAAAAAATAAGCTGATACAATCACGAGGTTTAGGAAGCTCCTTAAATATATGCATATAAGTAGCACCAAAGGAAAGCTTATGACATCTAGATTAATAATATTGTAATTATTTTTTTCGCGTTACATTTTCAAAAACTGCAAAAAGCATGTTAAAGTGGTTCTTTGAAATATTAAATAATACAACGCATCGGGCTATTCCTACAAAATTTTGAATTTTTAACATATAAATTCCCGGAAAGGGGAAAAATGTCCCAAAAAATTTTTTTTTTACAAAAGACGCCTTAAATTATTACGGTGTTGTCAAATCCTTTTTTGGAGTATGTAGCCAAAATTTCAAGATTTACCTTTTACCTTTTTTTGCACTCTGAGGAATTTTATAATAATTTAAAATTCTGTTCCAAAATTGGAAATGTTTACATAAGCAAAAAAAAAAAACGATATTTTATGCATGTAACTTTTTAGCGAAAAGCGCTACCAAAACAAAACTTTAAACTTGTTTATTTTAAATTTCATTATTAATAAATCGATACTTAATAAGCGTAATACGCAGATATTTGCAAGGTTTGATTAAATTTTAAAAATCTTAATTTTTGAGTTAAAAAGAAATGCTTCTTAGGACATTTTAAAAAAATTATATATCCGAGGTACCTAAATTTGGGGGCCTTCCCAGAAGCCCTCATTCACCCTAAGAGTCTGACCGTGGGTACATTCACTGAAAAATACCTCTGCCCAGCCTCTGTAAAATTTTGTTGAGATATATTCAGCGGTTCATAAGATACCGAATTTTGTAAAAAAAAAATCGTTTTCAAACCACTGCGCTTCAGTTGTTTTGACATCTGAAAATATATTTTACAAAAACAAAATACTTGTTGTTTACTTATTGTTGTAGTTGTTTTAGAACTGCAATTACCTCTAAAATTAATATGTCTTGCTTGTACTGTTGTATTAGTTTATTTTAATAAAAATTAATAACTTCACTTCAGTATTTGCTTGCGATTTAAAGTCGCTAAACTCTTTGCGATTGTGATTTACAGAATACCTTTTATGCGATTTCAACTTACATCGAAAGTTGTAGGCAATTTTCAATTGTCAGAACATGTCTGTTTGGTTGTGGTTCCAATTTTTTTAGTTAAACTCAATCATGTTGCATTTTTTGTCCATAATACAAAAAAATAATTAACAACTATATTTTTTCTCCAGATTTAATATCAATTCAGAATTTATCCCGCTTTACCCAACTAATAATGATTTGCATGCTACAAAATAAAAATTACACACACAACATTACTCACTCACACTCACTGGTAGTTATAAAGAATGTGATAGAGAAAGAGAGAGAGAGGGCAAAAACGGAAGGGAGTCATAAAAATAGAAATATATCGGCCACATAACAGCATAACAGGAACTAAACTTGTATGACAACTTTGCAAAAAGCCGATTTCAATGCCAGCAACAGATGAGAAATGCATTCACTCCCATGCAGTATGAATAAATTGCTATATATTTAACATGAAGCACTAAAAGAACGTCTTGTTACCAAGTGCATTGTCATGCAACTGCAATCGCAACCTTGTCACATACCACATTATTCAGCAGTTAGAAAAAAACTTAACAGAAACAGTTAAAACAACGACGGGCACATATAATCAAATGTGCAAAAACGAAAATACTTGTGCATGTATAAACGAATGTATTTGTGTCTGCACAAGTTTGTGCTGCATGCTATGAGCTCTTTCCAAATTCAGCTGGCATTTGCTAACCAATTAATGCCATAGAAAATGCTTAAAATCCGTTTATTTCAAACGGAACCAACTGCTTAAGACTACACAAAAAAATCTAAACAGAATGAAATAGAAAAAAACTTCAAACAGTAATCGGGGATAGAACAAAATATTTTTTTCTTCTTTCTTGAAAAGAAACTACGAAAGCAAAGTACAAGAGACGAACTGAAAGTCTGAAACTAATACACAACTTATACGTGTTAAGATATGAAAAAGCAGCACAAAATGCAGATGAATGCATGCTGCATGCAATGTTGCATACACGCGACAGACACACAGCTAGAACACAAACCTGAAACCAGCTAAAATAAATGGCAAGCAAAAAAAAATCTTAGAAACTAATGGATAAAAGAAGAGAAAGAATTTCACAACTGGCTAATCAAGCTTTTGTATATCTTAGGCAAGAATTTCAATCAGAGTTTCTTAAACTTTTAAAAGTTTTCATGAAATTCAACTAAGTGCTAATTTTTAATGAACATCTGGCAGTTATACTCGAAAACCTTTGCCTTGTTATTACTATTAAAACTCTTGATACTTCCAAGATTAATTTAATATCTGCTTAATATGTTTTACAAATTTTCATTATTCGAATATAGTACGCCTAAATAGGTCTTATGAAAAAAAAACATTTGCCTTAAAAAAAATGAGCAAAGTTAACATCGTCAAATAACACGCTCCAATTATTTCCTACTTTTAAAAAACGCAAGTTCAAAGCCCTACAACTTTACGTGACATCGTTTACATTAAACAACATAATAGTGTCATGAATCTATTCTATAGATAGCCCTAACGACTTGACCAATAACACTTTTGTTCTCAAAGACAAAGGGCTATAAAGTAATAAAAAAAAACCATATGTGTAATAATTTAATACGTTTTCTTAAATTAATATTTTTAGAGATAATATTGTTACGTTTTTCCCCTTTTTGGTAACAAACGTCCGGATGCTTTTGATTGCAAATACCACTGTGGCTCATTACAAATCCTTAAGAACTGTAGCGGTTAGCGCAGAGAAGTGTAACAACAGTGTGTAGCAAGCGTGTGTTGTGGCTATAAGATTAAAGAGATGACTGGCTTGGATAAAAGGAGTAGTGGAGATATCTGTGGATGCTTAACTTTACTAAACAATGCATCGAGTAGTTCATGTCTCGCCGGAGTAATAATAACGCTTGTTTAATAAATACGAGACCATGGGATTCACAAGACCGGCAGGATCAAGAAGTATAGCCAGATAAAGCCACAAAGTAAGAATACAGAGTTTATAATGAATCACATTGGTATTTGCAATCAAAATAATCCGTACGTTTGTTACAAAAAAGGAAAAAACGTAACAATATTATATCCATGTGATCGTAGCATGTCATGAAGTCTACGGCCATAATGTGCATGGACTTTGTATCGCGCACAAAAGTGACATAAAGACCGTCGACATTATGTCCCTTAAAAAATCGTCATAATTTCCATGGACATTGCGTCGTTTTTAGTAAGGACAAAGTCTCATAATGTCCAATAACGACGGCTTCGCTTACCAAAGATTTTCAGCATAGCCAGCCATCGGCCAGGCGCAAAGATTTTTGTATCAATGGTGTAAGTAATACCGGCTTCGCTAACTAAAGATTTCCTGCATAGCCAACCTATCTCCGAGTGCAAGAATTTTCTCATCTATGGTATAACCAACACCGGCTTCACGTAGCAAAGATTTTCTGCATATCCGCGCAAGGGTTTTCTTTTCAAAAAATGTACATATAATGATGATATGATGGACATTATGTCCTTGGACGTTATGAAATCCCACCCTCAAGACCAATAAGATGGTAAATCGTCTTGATAATAGGCAATGGAACTCCACAAGAAGTCTGAAAAAAATTAGTAATCGTTTTCAATTGATGTAAAATTTTCCATTTTAATGCACAACCCCTAAACAATAATTTTTGAAAAGTTATATATTGATTGTATTAGGTTTCTGAAACATAGTTTCATCAGAAAATTACTGGTTATGCTACCTACAACAATAAGTACATTTTAGTTAAAAGCACAAATATAACCTGTGATTATAAAACTAAGCTGTATAATCATGATTCTGCAACTGAACATGGAAAAGTCATAAAACTATTTTAATAGCAAATTGTATTTGGCTTTAATTGCTACAAAAACTTGGAAAAAATTAGTGTTAATTACACAAAAACATAGCAAAACGCTAAAAATGAATTTTGAAGAATTAAAAATCTTCGGATGTCTTCCAAGATTTCTTTTCAGGAAAGTCTAAAGTAACTGGCTTTCACAATATATATCCTAAATTGGTGGTTCCATTGACTATTTTGCAGGCTTTTATAACGTACCTATCAAATACACTTGTTGCTACAAGTATTTTTCCTTTAAATTATATATTTTAAAAATATTGCCATATCCACCAAAGATCTTCCAAAAACTAATGCATAAACAAATTTAATAATCTACTTAAAAAAATCTTCAAACTAACCATCAACAGAGCTTGAGCCCCAAACGTAGATGCACAACAGCACTGTCTAAGGTTGCAGAAGCAATTTTGTATATCATTGATAACGGTATTTTTTGCTTTTTTAAATCTGCTCCAAGGCTTTTGATACTGTCCATAATGATATACATTGCAGCAATCTATTACAATAGAAGTATGTTGTGTTAACAACATTAAAGTAATGAGTATTACTTTACCCCGTGTTTATGCCATACGACTCTAAAGCCTACTATTAGATAATAATCAAAGCACTAGCAACGCCGTAAATTGTAAAAAGGAAGAAATTTTCCATTACCATCTTCAAATATTTAATCAATTTATTTATATATAGAACATTAAATTCAATAAATTAAACAAGCTTATAAGTTTATGAACACTCAATATACTGTGTAGGTAAATTTAAATAAAACACTTTAAATAACTAAGATTTCGTGTATAAATCGATCCACTTATACTTCATTTCATTTACTTTTAATGTATTTCTCAATTGGTTTTGAATAACCATTTAATCTATGTAAAAGTAAGAGTATATACCCTTTACCATATCGCTCATTTGCTAATACAACGTCATAACTCAAAATTTTAAACTTTTGATTAAGCATACAGAATTGTTCACCATTTCACCCTTCATATTGTGTATACATTTCATCCTTATGTCTTTTCTACTTTCCACGTTTTAAAGAAATAACTCGTTATTTCACTTCATATTTGGCAACTTTGTCAATAAGAACGATACATTTGAGTTGTGGAGTAAACTTCATAACGTCTAAAACATATCGCTTTCTAAAACATCGTCATAATTCGTTTTGTGACTGTATAAATTAAAAAGAAATACTTTTGTGATGTTTGACTTTTTGCATAAAATGTATTTTTTGAATTATGGCTGTTTAAGAAAATTTTTATTATTTTCACAAATAACAACACACTTTAGTTTACGATACAATATTGGATGGATTGTCCAAGACCTCCCCTTTAATATATAATTGATGAAAGTTTTTTTTTAATTTATTTTTTATTTTTGAATCATTTTACTATTTGTAATTTGTAAATTGAGAACGAGTCAAAAACTTAATCTGCGATTATTTCGTTATTAATCTTTTTGAGTTATGACATTCTAGAAGCAAGTGCTCGATATGTATAATTACATGTACCATACTGAAGATTTCTCAATTAAAAGTTTAAATAAAAATCGACATAAGAAATTATTTTCTTTTATCAAGTGTTTTTGTTCAAAAAAAAGTGTGTTATGTTTTTTTATTTATTTTTTTTTTTTTTTTGTTGTCCCAACTTAACGCCATTAATTTTTTATCATGAACAACAATCACCGACAGGAATAAAGACAAAATTTAAAAAAAGATATGGAAATTTAGGTAGATGTAGTGCTTGCATGGATTGTTTTGCTGAATTTCAACAGCAAAATTTTAAAAACTATATCTGATCTATTGACTCATCTAATACCTTGATTTCAACACGAACATCGCTCAATAGACTTCGCTTTGCATAAAAACTCAGAATAAATATACTTTAAGGGGTGAGAAATGGATATTGTAGAAATTACAAATGAAATGACAACCATCTGTGGTGAAGGGTACTAAAATATAAAAAAAAATAAATTTTTGTATTCAAAATCACAAAAAATAACCTACACGAATGAAATGAAGATATTTTTCAGTTATTTCAACTAATAAAAAACCAACCAGTAAATTTAAGATTATTGTTGTTTCATTTAATTTCAGTCTTTATTAACAAAATTTTACCTTTTAAACTGTAGTTTACTGTGTTTAGAATTCTGTACACAAAGTGTAAAAACGTAATCTTTTTGCTTTTGTTACAGCCCTCTATTTCTGGAATCGTAATAGCAAGACTGGAAATTTTCACAGAATATGTATTACTATTGCTATTATAGAAAATACCTATGACTTAAAGGTGTTCCGAAAGTGACGTAATATTCGCAAAAAATATTGTTAATTTTTGTACTGAGACACGTCAAATTTGCAGTGTCAATAAAATTATCTGCGCTATAGAATATAATTAATAACTCACTTTTTAACATATCACTTCTTTCTCCACAGCAAAAGCTAAAAAAAAAAGCTTAATATTTTCGATTATGTGGTTTACGAGAGAGATTCGTTTCTTTTAAGCCTATTAAATTTAATTTGAATTTGCTGCTCTCATGTACCTTAGCCCATTGCATTCGGACATCTCTTGTTGCTGTAGTGATAAAATTCTTACAATTTTTGTTTTTTTTTTTGGCAAACGTGTGCGAATTGATGTTAACTACTCCTAGGGCCGAAATTAGTTGGAGTTCAACAATATTTTTCTGGATCTTTTACAAGATTCAAAATTAAACTTCTTTACGCTAATTACTTTAACTGTTATAAAGGGGTGGCTAAGAAAGAGAATCAATCATATGAGATCCATATACAGTGTGCATCTTGAGCATATTGAGTTTGTGCAAAAAGGGTTCCGCTTTCTTGATTCTTGATATAAATCTCCCTTTATAAAAAAGCAGACTATCTACTCTACAAAACCGTTGCGCTATCTTTTTTATCTTATGTATTGAAGCTTGTTAATCGTAATATTTTATGTGAAAGTTCTTTTGAGTAATATTTTACATAATGTTCTTCATCATGATACACGCAACTACAAACATCTATTTGTTATATATTCAAAAAGAAATTATGCTCTAGCTAATCTTTCTAATTGCTAATTTTTTGTAAACGTAAAAGCAATTAAAGATAATATTATTATTTTTCTAAATTCATAGTTTATATTTTTTGGTTACATGTCATAACGTTAAGGACATAATGTCCATCAACGTAGAGTTATAATGTCCATGAATATTATAGGTATATTTAATGGTATTCTACATATGTAAGAAAGGTGTAATGTTTTTCTAAACTGCCTTGCAGAAAATGTTTGGTAAGCGAAGCCGGTATTAGTTACACCATAGAAGAGAAAATCTTTCCTCCCGGCCGAAAGACGGCTACTCAGGAAATTTTGGCTAAGCGAAGCCGTTGTTGTTTTAAGTACGGACACTTTTATGAGCGACACTATGTTCATACTAAAAACGACACAGTGTCATTATGGCCTTGGACACTATGACATGCCCCCTATTTTTATGCTAATTTTATGTGTATGAAATAGCCTATAAGTCTGTAAAATCTCTTTTACATCTGAGGTGGAGGTTTATATATTTCTTTAATAATCTTAATATACCAATACAATTTATTTTTCATTTATTTTTATTTTTTCTTTAAATTAAAAAAAAAAACAAATTACAAAACTGTTCATCTGTACTTATTTTAATTTTCATAAATTCATTATGGTTATTTAAAAAAATACTTCATAACGCAGCCTTCACCAAAAACTTATTTTTTAATAAATAATAAGAAATTTTTTCTTATAGTTCAAGACTATTTTAATTATTTTTTTAATCATTTTGCTTATTTAGCGATTTTAATATTATTGTGGTCTATTTATTTAAAATTTTTTTCGCAAAATTAAAAAAAAAACTGCAAGCTCTACTTGTCTGGGAAAAACATTATAGTAAACAACTATTTGGGAACAACTCCAACAGTCAGCAAAACAAGCCGAACATTCAGTCAGACATCTAGTTATTAAATGGTTGCAGTTCAATGCTACTTAAGTTGTCTGAGAATCTACAAGTGCGGCCTACTTTCTCTACATTCCATGAATTTTCTTTTTTTTTTTTCTTTTTTAATACAGCATTATTTACAAAAAAAAGAGAGAGAAATAAAAACGAGAATTCGCAACAATGATTTAGTGCATTATTCCAAGACAACTACAACAAAATTATAACAATAGAAGAATTATGCAAAATCGAACAAGAATTCATATATGGTACTTTATAATACTAAAACCACTTTAATTGATTATTTAATTATACTTTTATCAATAAATGTCTAACCTCAACTCAAAGTATTCCAAAAAATCTTCTTCGGAGATGTGTGCTGGATAAATTTTTGAATACATTTAGACAATTTTTAATTTCATTGAACCATTCAAGTAAAATATTAGATACCAGTTAAAATAGCATTAATGGCATAGAATTTTGTGTAGGGTAATAAAGTGTCAGCTTGAGAAACTACAAAATTTCTTTAATTCTAAACAACACTTTTTTGATCCACTCTTGAAAGGAAAAGGTTACCAACTTGTGAGTAATATTTTTAATACTTTGGAATTTGTTGTTTTTTTTTAACCCAATTTCCTATTAATGAGTTTGCGTATGATTCCACAGATAAGCTAAACATTTGAAAAACTCCACCACAATTATTGCCAACAATTTAAAAAATTATTTCAAATAATAAATTTGTCATCAGTTGTAGACGTTTTAGGTTAAGGACTTCAAGCCGAATTTGCAAAATTGGATTTTTTATTTTAAGTCAATTGCTTTACTTTTTGGCGAAATTTTAATTTATTGATAGTTTCTTATTTTTTACTCCTGAATTTTAAACTTTAAATGGAATTTAATTTTTTTTTTAACTTTGTAATATTTCTATAGTTAAAATCCAATTTCTTTGAACATCTAGTTATTTTTTAATATTTGGATTAAAATACAGCAAACAAAAACCAATAACATAGAAAAAAAACAATGTTGTGGAAAAATTTAACCCGATCTTTAATATTAATGGACGGATGTTACTGAGTTTCAGTCGCAATCTTCGCAAACCCAATGTCAACACAACCACTGATTGACGAACAGCGATAAATTGAATTTCGTTCGTATAAGATCGAGAAGAGTTATAATTTATGGGGCTAAAAATAATCATTGTGGAAATTATGATAAGGGGTATAATGAGACTTTCTTGCAACGTCTAAGCAAGAATAAAAGTGTTAAAATATATCATGAGTGAATTTAATTTTATTTACCAATGACTACTACTGTTTCACACATTTGGAATTTTTTCTTTAGATTGGATTGTTTTCACAAGTTGGTTTCCAAAAATTAATTAATGAATAATGAAATATTTTTATTAAAAAGCATTATGATTATTAAAAATAATGGTAATGCTAAAAATTGAATTTTTTTATCATTCTGTGGTATTAAAATTGAAATTTAATTAGTCGATTTTATTACTTGCTGCCTTGCTTCAGAGTAGGTGTAATAATTTTTTACTATTCTTTTGATGGGACATAATAAAGCTAATTCTTTTTGCTCGCAAAAACTCCGTGATGTACAATAAAATTCAGGTGATACTTACGAGGCTTGATGACAAACCTGTCTCAGGCATTTAATTTATTACAGGACAATAGTAATTGGCTAAAATTTTTTTTAATTGCTTTAACTTCTGACAATCCATTTAATTTATACAGCAAAGTAATTTTTTTTTTTTAATTTTTAAATTTAAACTTTCTTTATATAAAAATAAAGACTGCATTTAATAATTTTAGCAAAAAAAACCGACTTTAAAACAGATTCCATCTGTTTGTTTAAAAAGTCTCAAATTACAGTAATTACACTGTACAACACACCAAAAAATTACAAGGTCCGGGCTATAAATTCTGATAGAGGAGACAAAAAAAAGATATACGTGTATCGGCGTTTTGAAAGTTTACATCTGGATTTCATTTCAGAGGTGGTTAAATTTTCCCAGCTCTGGCACATTCTTATTGTTAAACGGCATAAGAAACCATGTGACCCTTACATTTTAGGTAAAAAATGTGTTCAGCAAATTTATGTAAAATGTTACGGAGAACATTTTTGTAGAAATGTTAACCCTCTAACTCCTCAAGATATGGGTCTTTTTTGTCCTTCTTTTAAAAAATAGCAAAAAACTCCATTAAAACAGGGTTCTAGAGGGTTAAAATGTTCCACAAAAATGTTACCCGTTAAATTTTACTATAAGTCCCTGAATACACCAAAAAGGAAAATTCAACCATAAAGTCAGAAATAAGACGCAACAAAAGAGAGCTTAGGGTTAATTTCGCATTTATTAAGAATTTTTTTTAAATCAAATTTGGATAGCATTAATTACATTTTTTTTAGCTCTAGGCAATTCCACTTCATTATCATACAATGTCCAGCATATTTCAGCGATAAGCGAATGAATGCTTTTACCTTTATCTTACGAAAATTGTTATTACTTACTGCCCTTTTATAAACCACATTTTATTACGTGTGAAAAGGGATAATAATTGTGGTTTTAAAAAATCTGTTTTAGAAAAAACCAATTCGAGAATGTCCATAGACCAAAAAAAAAAACAAACGGGTAAATATAAAGAAAAAATTCAATCGAACATTAAAAGGAAAATGTTTCATTTAGAATAACAAATTTGAAAAAGCAATTAAATTTTATGATAAATCAGGCCAATTTGGATGTACAAAATAATGTAATTAGTAATTGTGGTTGTTAAAATTCCACAAATTTGGAAATGTCCCTAAATAAAACCAGGTACTAGAATAACAAACTGTTAAACCATTTTTACAAGTCATATTTTAAATACTTGAAAAAGCTTTAAAATATTTTCTATAAATTATTTTAGTGTTCCATCAACGGGGCCATTCCTTCCATGATTGGCAACTAGAACGATTAACGAAGGTGTTAACCATATTCAGCAAAGGCTTATTTTACTAACAGATTAGTAACGATAATTTCTACATACAATTTACATTTAAAACAAAACCAAAAAAATTTGTTTTCAGTTCCCGTTTTAGATATAAATTATGTAAAGAATACTAAATTCTATGAAGTAGTGGTCCTAGGCATTTATTATATGAGTATTCCCCTTGAATCTGTATTTTTTATAATCGTAAAATAATTGTTTTCAGAATAATGATAAAACAACACCTTATTGAGGCCATAAATACATTTTCAATTACTTCGCAAAATTATTTCTCCTCTTAAAGATTGTAAATAACAAGTAAGAGCGCTATATTCGGCTATGCCGAATCTTATATACCCTTCATCATATAGTATATGTAAATCTAGTTCAGTGAAGTAATTCCAATAAAAAAGCAAATATTGGGGTGACAGAGAATAAAAAAAAATTGGTACTGCATATATATTATTTTATATAAAAATTTCATCAGCTCTTAATGCTATTTCCTTAAAGATCTTTTCAAAAGCTTTAAAATGATATCCATATTGATATTTAAAAAAATTGGAAAATTTCTAAGCTCCGTACCTCGGAAGATATGGGCGAGCTCCAAATTTTTACTTGATGTTTTTTTCTTATTTTTTTATTTGTAATAATGGCTTAATTTTGTGGTCCAAAGGTAATAAATTTTTTTTTGTTCTAAAACTATAGTTTATTTTTGAACTCTTGCTGAAGGTCAACGAAATTCAATCCAGTTTGGTATTCCTATGCGGTGGTTAGATCCAGGTGAACATAATGACGCTACGTGCTACGTGTGCCATATTAAAATTGAATAGATATAGGCGAAAGAGTTTTGTATACAAAACTGTGCCATCAGCGATGCTGCCATTTCCGCATTCTGACGAACTCCCAGTACCTGTGCTACAACTTCGAAGTCCTAGTCATTATGTTGATGGAACAATCGCTGAAACAGGAACCTTTTATTGCGTTCATATGTCAACAAAAATTCATTTTTTAAATTCCCATATGTATTACTTTGAGAACCAGTTGTCAACAGAATCTGATGAGCATGGTGAAAAATTTCATCAGACATGCGCACTCATTGAAGAACGCTATAAAGGTAAAAGCATTCATTCGCTTATTGCAGAAATATGCTGGACATTGAAGTGGAATTGCCTAGAGCTAAAAAAAATGTAATTAATGCTATCCAAATTTGCTTTAAAACAAAATTCTTAATAAATGCGAAATTAACCCTAAGCTCTCTTTTGTTGCGTGTTATTTCTGACTTTATAGTTGAATTTTCCTTTTTGGTGTATTCAGGGACTTATAGTAAAATTTAACGGGTAACATTTTTGTGGAACATTTTAACCCTCTAGAACCCTGTTTTAATGGATTTTTTTGCTATTTTTAAAAAGAAGGACAAAAAAGACCCATATCTTGAGGAGTTAGAGGGTTAACATTTCTACAAAAATGTTCTCCGTAACATTTTACATAAATTTGCTGAACACATTTTTTACCTAAAATGTAAGGGTCACATGGTTTCTTATGCCGTTTAACAATAAGAATGTGCCAGAGCTGGGAAAATTTAACCCCCTCTCAAATGAAATCCAGATGTAAACTTTCAAAACGCCGATACACGTATATCTTTTTTTTGTCTTCTCTATTAGAATTTATAGCCCGGACCTTGTAATTTTTGAAAAAATTTGATTTTGTTGTACAGTGTTATTGATACACTCTTTTATTTCCAAATTCAAATTTTATACTTGTTGTTATTCCGGAGTTAGCAACAGAGGTTCATTGTAAATTGTATAAAACATGTATGTTGTATCGTTACACCATTTAATTTTTAAAATTATAACCTGTTTTTAAAACGAAATCAATCTGTAAGCATCACCTTTTAAAAAAACAAAAAAAAAATTAAATCACTCCAATAATGACTGAGTTACAAATATAAAAAAGGAACACTCAGTCGAATTAAGAACCCCCTTTTTTAATTCGGTTAAGAAGTACATAAATTTTCAAATGTTTGAATAAATTTAAATGGAAACGAAACAGTTTTACTACAAATATTTATATACCCTTGACCAAAAAAAGTGGAAAAGTTTCCAATTCCGTTTATGATTTCCACAATATCCATTTCCGACCCAATAAAGTATATCTATTCTGAGTACTTATGCATAGCGAAGTCGATTGAGCGGCGTCCGTCTATCCGTCCATGTTGCTGTTAAAATCAATTTTGCCAAGGCACTAGATCAGCATCAGATATAGTGTCAAAAGAGTTGCTATTGAAAATCAGAAAGATCGGCCTATATCCTACAAGGCAACGGGCCAAACACCACGCCTGGCTCCAACTTTTTTATTTCACTTGAAGCAATAAGGGCACTCCAATCAAAAAGAAAGAAGTATTTGGGGCGATAGAGAATAATTGATGCTCAACCAAATTTTCCGAGTTATAGGCGTTTGAAAAGTACGATAGTGGACCATATTTGTAAAAATATTAATATGGGCATCATTTTGAAACTTTTGAAGATATCTTTAAGGAAATATGAAACTTTTTTAAAAATGCTTAAACCATTAAGAGCCGCTGACATTTTTATGTAAATTATATATTATACTTTTTTCTAATTTTTTTTTTCCTGTCACCCCAATATTTTTTTTTTATTCGAGTTACTTTACTAAACTAGATTTACATATATGGTATATCGGCATAGCCTTATATAGCACTCTTACTTGTTACTTACTAACTTTACGAAATTCAACACAAATATGTTAAAAATATAAAAACAGTCATATTTTAACACAAAAATATTTCCAAATCATTGTGACATGAAAAATAAAACAATAAAACTTGTTTAATAAAAAAAACGAAAATTCATTTTTGTGATGGTTTTTTTTTTACATTTTTCATTACCTGTAAAAAGATCCACGCTTTTATCTATAAGGCCACACAACGTTAGGTACACTTAAACGCTTTTAAAATCTAGAAACGAAAATTGGAAACATAAAAAAATTCCTTTCATACAATCGATCTATGTGCTAGTTTTACGAATGTTGTTAATCATCAGCTAGCTTCCAGTTTTCTATTGTCTACACATGAACTTATTTGGTTATAATTAGGCCCCTTTCAGATTAGGCAAGTTTACTTGAACAAGTATAATTTTCATTTTTATTTATTTTCTTTTGAACTTGCTTTTATGTTTACATTCAGCAACTTGGTTGAGCAAGTTTGATTTTCTTGTGCTTGAATTTTCTTAATTTGTTGACGTTTTGTTTCATAAACAAATATAAAATTTTCTTAACACAAAATTAGACAACACACCGAAGAAGAAATAAGAGACAATGTCAAAAACAAATAAATATCCCAACACAAGAACGACAGCAGAAACAGACTTGCCAAGTACAAGCAATTCTCGTCTTCAAATCTCGGCAATTTTTTCCCTTCAAACTGACCTTTCCTTTCTTACCCACGAACACAAGACTTGCGCAAGTAAAGTTGCCTAATCTGAAAGGGGCCTGACATACGTTCTTATTTGATAAATAACCTTTCAATTCACTTCTCAACTTTTGTTCTGACAGAGCAAAAAGAATGTGTTGTGCTCGAAAAGAATAAAGCTTTACATGTACAACAAAAACTTAATCTATACTGACTACTTGTTAGCATGGCTGCTTGATGTATTATACCGCTTGCAAGAAAATCTTATCTTATATAAAGTACCTAACAACGGTATTAGGGAATAAGTCTATTGTGGAATCGAAGCGGGGATAATAGTTCTTAAATTTTAGGGCCCGTTTTATAACGACGAGCATACAAAAACACATTAAGTGAAGTCTGGTTGGTTTATTAAAAAAATAAATGAATGAATTTAAATTTTCTTAATCGCTCTACTGCGGTGAAAACTTAAAAACTGATATCTTACCTTAACATGCTTTTAACTATTTTACAAAAATATTTTCTATTGATAGTTTGAATTTAAACAATAATATAAATAGTCCTTGAGACGAAATTAAATACTTTCTAGACAGAAAAATATTTTAAACCCATTGTGCTTCCAAATTGTTGGTAAATTTTGTACTTTGCAAAACTTCTAAATTACTTTCAGCTGTGGGCTTGTCTATTAGCAAGCTAACTGTTCATATATATTCAACTAATTAAAAACATTTTGCTTTATTGCTCACTAAATTGCTTTCTTAAAATTTTGGTAACAGATAAAAAATTTTGGGTAGTATGTTAAATTTTAAGACAGTGTTACATCTGCGCCAGTGGCTTTTTACCAATATTAAAGTAAAAATATAATACAAATCAACAACTAGCAGTAAACACAAATGAGAACCGTATAAATATAAAATTGGCTGCATGAAAGACATGAGTTGCCGGTTAACTTAAAGGTCATTATCGTACATTCAAGTAAAAATTACGCCCCAGCGCATTCAGTGTGTTTTTTTATGTTAAACAGTTTTACACACTTACTTTCGTTTCGAGGAAAAAGTTGTCGGAATTAATATTTTGTTTACCAGTTCTTATGTTCGAAGCTTAGAGCTTATAGTTGCTGCCATGACTTAAGCTGTTTCATAACTTTGACTGCTAGTTCAAATCGTTTGTAAACATTTATTGTTGAATTTTATTTTTATTTATCGATTATGTGTTTTTTAAAAACCTTTGATATTGCCCCGTTAGCGCTTACGTACATATTTATAAGAAACATATTTAAATTAGAGATGGCCACCACTCACGTGACTAGAGTTAATCACGCTATAGTCGCCTGCATTATCATGATTAATTTTTCGTTTTACTCAAGTGGGCGTGCATGAGTAGATAATTTGCATGACGGATTCATTGTTATTATTATTATTTTTTTGTCTCTTGCGTAAAAGTTTCCTTCCTTTATTTTTTGGGTTTTTCGTTCCTGCCTGTATTATATTTCCCGACAGATTTAGTTATATTTAGGTGCACACCGCCATACGCTTTTCTTAATTTCGTAATCGTAAACTTCTAATTATGTGATGGTGAGTCTAAGTAAGGTTTTATATTTAAATATCTTGAAGGACATTAATATTCTTTTTTATGCCCATTTAAATTGATATCCCGAAATTCATGACAATTATGTATTTTAAATTTGTTGTTATTATAAAATAAATATTGTCATTTTGAACTGGAACAAAAGAAGTTTATTTCTATCACAAAATAAAAAATTGTTGTGCTTGTTGTTACTATAGATGTTGATAGTAACAACTACAATTATAATTGTCATTAGATCGAGAATAGCACTATTAATATGATCGCTCTATTAGCCGAAATTCACACGTGCGATTATTTCATAACATTTTTTTAAATTCTGCTTAAAAGTTTCAGCAAATAGCATTGCGTCGCTTTACTATGAAAATTTTCATGGCATCGGAACTTGTACGTTTTGCTTTTAATTTCATATTCGTTACTTTAGTTGTTTGTGTTATTTAAAATAAAACACATATAACAAAATATATAGAGCAAACGTACAAAAAACCAGTGTAAAAAAATCCCCTCAAAATTTAAGCCATTTTCTTATGTCTACCCCGTGTGAAAAATCACTCCCAGTTGAAAGAGATTTTAGTTTTGATGATCTCAAGAATGAAAGTTATTCATTTAAGAAATACGTAATATGGAATCTTAATGGAGTCACACCATTCTTTTAATTTGTGAATATTTCTTCTTTAAATGTCAAAAAATATTAATACAAAAATTTTGTATATTAATTATATTTGAATTTTTTTTTTTTTTTTTTTTTTGTTTTTCATAATGTCATTAAGTGTATTTAAGTTTGAAAGCTTGCAATCACTAACTTTTTATTAAAACTGGACTAGCAACACTTTTACAGAAAACGGCTCAGCTGATTATTATTTATCTTAGAATTTTCACTATCGATTTTTTTAAGAGTTTCTGAAACATATCAAAAAATTTTTGAAATTAGAATTTACTGATTTTTATTTAAAGTATTAACTATAACATAAATCTTAGAATTTACAGATGTTTATATTAATTATTATCTACAACAGAAATCTTTTGATATTTTGATAGGAATAATGTATTGAATTTTGCTCTTTACTTTTCATAAAATATAATCTTGGAATAATCAAAATGTTAATTTCATTTTTGTTTGCTCTTTTTTCGTGAATGAATTGTGAGTGTAACTATTCTATTCACAAAAACGTAATTATGCATGAATATAAGCAAAAACATAAATATGGTCGTGCTCGCAAACCTGCAGGTCGTGAGTGAAAAGTCGCTCACGATATCATCTCAAAATTAATTATTAGAAAAACATAACTCAGCAGTAAATCGTTAATTTCCCCTTATAAATTTTCGAGAGCATCAGGAGGCTAAGGTTTAATCTACTAAAAATATTAAAATGATGCAGGATCTATCGTAGTTATTCCAAATTCTTTAAAAATTAATAGTTTTGAAAATAGAATGGACGTGCAGAAAAACTGACAAACTGTTATACGTCAGAAATATGAATAACTCAGACAAAAATATTGGTATAAAAGTAAAACAAACAACAATAAAAAAAAACAAGTCACACAGCTGGCTTCGACAAAGTAAAAATATTGGATAAAGAGAAAGTGGAGAGAAAGAGATACATTAAAGAAAGCTTACACATTCAAAAGAAGATAGAAAATACAATGAATTTGAAAGAGGATACCGACAACATCAATGCAAGCTATAGAGTCGCTATTAGCTGATCTTCGACATAAACTTATGTGTTTCTTGTTTTTTGAAGTTTGTTGTAAAATTGTTTTTGTTTTTCTGTTTTTGTTTTAATGAAATGTAATTTAAATTAATTACGTTTTTGAAATTGTAAGTTAAAAAAATAATGATTTAAATATGTATTTATATTATAATAGTATATGTTTTTATATTTCATAATTTTAATTTAATAAATTATAGACAAAAACCCTTGAGAAAGTCGACAAACAATCGACGAAACGTCGGATGAAATTTGTAATAAAAACTGTTTTAATTACCTTAAATTTGTGGGCCCAATTAGCTTAAGCACAAAGCATCTTTTTACTAAAACAAAAGAAATCTTTGGCCGGCAGCAGATGTTTTGCTGCTTGGCCAGCCCACCCTCTTCTATGGCAAATTCGAGGCCTAAATATCGGATTCTGTTTTTTTTCTGTAGTTTTAACAACAAAATATAGATTTAAAATTATTGACTTCTCAATTTTTGCAAACAATAATATCGAAACAGCCTTTTTTATTTATTTTTCTTTTAAACATGCGAGTTGCCCACCTGATTTTCAAGTTGATGAGCTGTTTTGGCTAGATTCCACTGAAGAGCTATATGAGCAGTAGCGAAATGGCTATATGGATATGCTTTACCGGCAGTAATAAATTTCACTTTGTAGTTTTAAATAAAAAATATTTCATAAGAATATCACGAAATATTTATATTTAAAGAAATCAAGCGCGATGAAAGTATATTAACATAAAAAAGATTCCGAATAATAAATTTAAATATTGATAAAACATTTTTGTTTTAAATTCTTTAAAATCATTCATTAAAATCGCTCTATTTTAGTTTATCTTTATATTTGTAGACAATACGATGTGTATAAATATTTTAGTCGTGCTCAACAAACATTTTCTTTGTTTATAAATCCGCTCTTAATTGAAAACGCATTTTTAACGAAAGTGTGACAATCATGTATTCGAACAACATGCCACCAAGAGCAGCAATAATATTTGCTTTGCTTTGCTTTATTTTTTGCACATACGGACTAACATATCCCACTCATACAACAAAAATATTCTGGACACAGAGGCAAAGACCTACTAAATTTGTATTGAACTCGCATACTTTCATTTATTTGGAATTCCAAAAAGCAGTTGTTTTATTTCGCATACAGACAACATGAACAAATGTTCAAACAGACATGTGTGATGTTTTTTTTATGAATGTGTAGAAAATCTTAACTCGACTTCATATGTTTCTGTTTTTGGTTATTTTTTGTGGTTTTGGTCATTAATTAAAGTTCGTTTACCTTTATTTTTATGATGACGATTGCAAAAATTATAGTCTTTTAATTTAAAATTTAATTTCGAAAGAAAATTTTTCATTTTTCAAAAAAAAACTTTTTTATAGAACTATTTGCAAAACGTTAAATAAAGCTCATAGATACATAAAGTGTGCGTATCAATTATAAATACACAAGTGTTTGTATATTGTATGAAACGAAATCAAGCTTGGAATTGAAAGTGAATAAATTTGTTTATAGAGCAATCAAAAAAATTTACGTCGTTTTTGGGAAAAAAATTAATTTTAACTGTATTTAGTAATGTCAAAAATAACAACTTATAATGATATATTCGGTTATGCCGAAACTTATATACCCTTCAACATATACGAGGGCTGCTAGATATATTTCTGGCCTGGCAACACTGAGTGCTGCCAAGTACAATCTGACATTTCCATTGGAAAGTTTGTCATTTTTAAACATAATCCTACTCAAAACGTTTTGACGTACGACCATTATTTGTGTTGTTTACAGTGACTTGAAAAAATTAATATAGAAAAAAATGGAATTAACTCGTGAACATTTTCGTGCCATCATTTTTCACAACTTTCGACGTGGATTATCACGACAAGAGTGCATTGATGAACTTAAATCTTTGTATAGTGATGAAGCACCATCCTATAGCACTGTGAAAAATTGGCATAATGAATTTAATGGTGGCCGAAGCTCGCTTAAAGACGAATTCCGTGAAGGTCGTCCAAAAACGGCTGTTGTACCAGAGAACATTGATGCCGTGCGTGAACTCATAATGCAAGATCGACATGCGACATACCGAGAGATAGAGACATCCTTGGACATTTCTTCCACCAGCATACATTCGATACTGCATGAACAACTGGCTGTAAAAAAGGTTTGTTCTCGTTGGATCCCGCACAATTTGAAAGTCGCTTAAAAAAAGGCTCGTGTCGATTGGTGCAAAAAAATGTTGCAAAAATACGATTGCGGTGCTTCAAAAGACGTTTATAAGATTGTCACAGGTGACGAATCATGGATCTATGCGTATGAGCCCGAAACGAAACAACAATCGACCGTGTGGGTCTTCAAAGACGAGCAAAATCCAACGAAAGTTGTTCCTGGAAGAAGCACTTCGAAGCAAATAGTCGCCTGTTTCTTAGGCAAAACTGGTCATGTGGCGACTGTTCCGCTTGAGCAACGTAGGACGGTCACTTCTGAGTGGTACACTACAATTTGTTTGCCTGAAGTCATCGGAGAAATTCGAAAAACCAACAAGAGAAGACGAATCATTCTTCACCATGACAATGCGAGCTCTCACACATCGGCTCAAACCAGAGCGTTTTTGACCGGCCAAAACGTCGAATTAATAGGTCATCCGCCGTACAGCCCTGAATTGGCACCTAATGACTTCTTCTTGTTTCCGCACATCAAGAAAAAAATGCGTGGTCAACGATTTTCGTCGCCAGAAGAAGAAGCTGTTGAAGTGTTCAAAAACCATGTTTTAGAGGTGTCTCAATCGGAGTGGAAAAAGTGCTTCGACAACTGGTTTGAGCGCATGCAAAAGTGTATAAATCATGCTGGAGAATACTTTGAAAAACAATAAAACCATTTTTGATTATAAATATTCGCATTTTCACTATTAGGCCAGAAATATATGGAGCAGCCCTCGTACGTAAATCTAGTTTAGTGAAGTAAATCTAATCAAAAAAGCAAATATTGTGGTGACAGAGAATTAAAAAATACATATATAATTAAATGACATCGGCTCTTATTGGGTTAAGCATTCTAAAAGAAATTTAGTATTTTCTTAAAGATATAATCGCCCCATATATATATTTTTTTACTTTAGTTACTTTATTGTTCCAAATAACATAAAAAATTGGAGTAGGCGTGTTGTTTTGCCTGCTGCCTCGAAGGACATGGACCGATCATGCTGATTTCCAATAGCATATCTTTCGATCAGATATAGTGATTGATTGACATATTTTTTTTTTGACAGACGGAGAGACGGACATCGCTCAATCGACTTCGCTATGCATAAGAAGTCAGAATATATGTATATACTTTATGGGGTCGGAAATGGTAATTTTAGAATTTACACACGGAATGACAAACTAAGATATACCCTTTTTCCACTTTTTGTGCTATAAAAATGAAGTTGCGCTGATGATAGCAATAAGATTGCACTGAGAAAAAATTAAGTAGTTTTAATGAAAAACTATTTGCTTTTATATTGCAATAATAATGTTGTACGAAATAAAATTTCGGCGATGTTTAAGAGAATATTTTTTAATTAAATTTAGATTAAAGTTATATTTGAGTGGGTTAGAGCATAAGGGGTATAAGACCATCTTTTTAAATTTAATTCATACCTCGTGTGGTTTAAGCACAGATCAACTCGATAAGAGCAATTTTATAATTCTTTAATTTTTAAACCACATTTTAATGCAAACACAGTTAATTTTTTAATAGCTTATGAGAAGTAAGCAAAGTTTCCGTCACCACTGTAACATGTATAAAAAATTTCGTCCAGATATACACACATAATTTAAGCAACTTATTTTAAAGTAAAAATTTTATGGCTAATATTAAACTCGATTTTAGTTCTTAATGTATTGACTATAGCTATTGCTTTAAATAAGGCTGAAGTAATGATAATTTTTTTTTCGGAAAAGCAACTACATTTAATAAAAAATAATAACGAGCATAAAAATATTCGGCCTTATTACGGTTGTCGAAATCGACATTCGAGAATAGTCGTAGTCGCTGTCGATAGTTAGTTTTTTTGGTATTATGTAAAATTTTCGACAATAAAATATTTTGTAATAGATCAAAACATAAAATTTTAATAAAAAATTTTTTTGCAGTAGCATTTTAGGCGTTAAATTAACACTTAAAAATAACAATAAAAAACAAAAGGACTAGCTCTTAATTCAATTTGAAAACTTTTGTATTTTATTTGCAATTTTCCTTAAATTCAAATTTAGAAAGATGTGTTTTTAAATAAAAAAATTTTCCACATACAAAAATAAAATGTGCAGACAACAGTTTTAGTACGATTATACAGGTAAAATTGGGTGCTCTTACACTTGTTTTTTTTTTTTATATACAAAATATCTTATTTTTATGAAAAAAAAAATGTATTCTATATTGGACTCAAGGTTCTGAGGGACCTACTTACAAAATTTTGTGCAAATCCATACAGCAGTTTTTACATGATGTGAGCACAGACACAAAAAATTTTTAAAATTAAGAAAAAACTTGAAGTTAGTGTAGTACTCTGCCTATCAGTTCTTCTAAAAAATTTTTGTATTTCCTTAAAGACCTCTTCAAAAGCTTTTAAATGATGCCCATATTGATATTTAAAAAAATTTTAAAATTTTAGAGTCCCGTAGCTCAGAAAATATGGGCGAGCGCCAATTTTTTAATTGATGTTTTTTTCTTATTTTTTAATTCGGTATCTTATATATTTAGTTTTTTGGTTGGAATTACTTTATTATTCAAAATGACATGAAAAAATTAGATGTAGGCGTGGTGTTTTGCCTGCCGCCTCGAAGGACATGAACCCATCATGCTGATTTCTAATAGTAGCTCTTTCGACTCTATATCTGATCGATTGACATATTTGTTTTTTTGCAAAGTTGATTTCAACATCAACACGGACGGACAGACGGACTTCGCTATGCATAAGAACTCAGAATATGTATACTTTATGGGGTCAGAAATGGATATTGTGGAAATTACACCCAGAATGACAAACTTGCCCTTTTTCCACTTTTTGTGATGGTATAAAAACAGCATGCAAAAAGTAAATTAAAATAAGCATAATGTAAAAATCAAAAGTAAACTTATCTTTTGTTAGCGTTCGTTTTAAAATTTCACGAAAAAAAATTGTTTGTCGTGCACATAAATTTCAACGACAATATTTGAACAAATTATCATTCGAATACGACAAACGTAGTGCCGATTTTTGTAATAGATTTGTTTTTCGAGTAACATTTTTAACAATAACGAAGTGCGTAGTACCATTTTAAAAAAACGTAGGATTTTCGACACGAGAACGACAACCGTAATAAGGCTGTTTATTAAACTAAAATACTTCTTTGTCAGATTTAAACCAAATCATAAAATTGATGAAAACTCTACCGAAAAAACTTAGTTTCATATTATAAAGTTAAAAAGTTAGGCAGGATCGAAACATCAATTTAAAATAAATTATATAAAACGAAATTAACGTATTTAGAAAAAACACTACGATTTTTCAAAACTGGATAAATATGAATATCAGGCTAATCTAATTTGTCGTTAAGATTTTTATGTTGTGTAAAAGATTTCAGATCGACTAAGATTTTCATATTAACCCATTAATGTTTGCCCATGGTTCCACTCATACAATTTCAAATTAAATTAAATTTTTAAATATGTATCTGTGCAGACGTTGCTTGAAATAAAAGAAATATTTTTACCCTTCACACACCAGAGAACTGCACGAGTACACCGCAACCATGAGTACACAGCATACTTACTCTATACTGTTCATACTCGAGTATTTTCAACACCGCAATAAAAAGTTGCGGTGTTTATTTTACCCATTCTTGTAAAAACGAGTATCAAAAATATCGCAATCAGAATTTTAAGTATTTTTTATACTCGTACGCGAGAATTTTTTAATTCTCTTTATTTGTAAGCAACGTTGCCACATTTTTACCCTATTAAAGTTTTTTACTGCCGTTTTATGAGATACTGCATTGTATGCAGATCTATTTATATAAAATAAAAAAAAAATTTGATCAAATCTATTGCTTAAACATTATAAGCAGAAAAACAGACAACAACCGTTTTCATAGGTATGAAATACAACACATATTTAATGAATAAAATGCAATAAAAACCGCTTAAAGGCACAGCTTTTGTACGCTATTTAAAGCAGATATACTTATCTTGTTGCTGTTTTTTATGAAGAAATAATTTCAGTTTATGCGCCTTGTTGTCATAAACATGCTAAAATGAATCCGTGAATAAAAGGAAAATTACTTATTTTTTTTAGTTTTAACAAAACTGTATATACGCAGATGTAATATTGCATTGACTGAATCTCATTAGACCTTATAAATAATAATAAATAAAATAAAGTTTTTAGTTTACATATTTTATTTTGTTAAATATAATTATTGCTTTTATACATATTTATTAATTTTAAAAATCTATTTGCTTAACGAATAGAATTTTTAAATTTCTGTGTGACTTAAAAAAAACCCTAACAAAAAGGTAATATAATAAAGAAAGAACTATTCTTGAGTTATTAGTAAACTTTTGTTTTGTTTTTAATAAATGAAAATATGGCGAATTTTACGGGTTCTATTTAATTTTTTTTCTGTTATATATTAAATAAACTTTCATAATTTCAAAGAAGTATGTATGTTAGCTAATTTAGAAATTGGCGACTTTTGATATTGTGTTTGATTTAATAATTCTGATCTGAAAACACTGTTTTCCTCTCACTACACACGTTAAAATCTCTCTCTTGGTGTTTGTTGTGAGCAGCGTTGCCGCTTTGGTCCAATCGGACCAAACTTGGTAGTTTTTCGTTTTTAAAAAACAGTTTGGTAGTTTGGTTGGTTTGTTGCATTTTTTTTTTAATTTTTGGTAGGTTTTCCTTCTCGAGCAATTTTTTAGCAATAGTAAATTTTTCACCTTAAAATTTCAGAACATAAAATAAAAAGAAAAGTAACTTTGAATTAAATAAACAATCAGCCTTATTACGGTTGTCGTTCTCGTGTCGAAAATCCTATGTTTTTTTAAAATGGTACTACGCACGTCGTTATCGTTAAATATGTTACTCGAAAAACAAATCTATTACAAAAATCGGTATTACGCTTGTCGCATTCGAATGATAATTTGTTCAAATATTGTCGTTGAAATTTATGTACACGACAAAAATTTTTTTTCGTAAATTTTTAAAACGAATGCTAACAAAAGATAAGTTTACTTTTGATTTTTACATTATGCTTATTTTAATTTATTTTTTGCATGCTGTTTTTATACCATCACAAAAAGTGGAAAAAGGGCAAGTTTGTCATTCTGGGTGTAATTTCCACAATATCCATTTCTGACCCCATAACGTATATATGTATATTCTGACTTCTTATGCATAGCGAAGTCAACTGAGCGATGTTAAAATCAACTTTGCAAAAAAAAAACAAAACAAAAATATGTCAATCGATCAGATATAGCGTCGTTAGAGTTACTATTAGAAATCAGCATGATGGGTCCATGTCCTTCGAGGCAGCAGACAAAACACCACGCCTACATCTAATTTTTTCATGTCATTTTGAATAATAAAGTAACTCTAACCAAAAAAATAAATATATAAGGAGATAGCGAATTAAAAAATAAGAAAAAAATATCAATTAAAAAATTGGCGCTCGCCCATATTTTCTGCGCTACGGGACTCTAAAATTTTAAAACTTTTTTTAAATATCAATATGGGCATCATTTAAAAGCTTTTGAAGAGGTAAGGAAATACAAAAATTTTTTAGAAGAACTGATAGGCAGAGTATGTTTTATTCTGCACTAACTTCAAGTTTTTACTTAATTTTACAAATTTTTTGTGTCTGTGCTCACATCATGTTAAAACTGCTGTATGGATTTGCACAAAATTTTGTAAGTAGGTCCCTCAGAACCTTGAGTCCAATATAGAATACATTTTTTTTTCATAAAAATAAGATATTTTGTATATAAAAAAAATACAAGTGTAAGAGCACCTAATTTTACCTGTATAATCGTACTAAAACTGTTGTCTGCACATTTTATTTTTGTATGTGGAAAATTTTTTTTATTTAAAAACACATCTTTCTAATTTGAATTTTAAGAAAATTGCAAATGAAATACAAAAGTTTTCAAATTGAATTAAGAGCTAGTCGTTTTGTTTTTTATTGTTATTTTTAAGTGTTAATTTATCGCCTAAAATGCTACTGCAAAAATTTTTTATTAAAATTTTATGTTTTGATCTATTACAAAATATTTTATTGTCGAAAATTTTACATAGTACCAAAAAAACTAACTATCGACAGCGTCTACGACTATTCTCGAATGTCGTTTTCGACAACCGTAATAAGGCCGAATAACTTTGAATAGTGTTATCACTGTTTTCAAAAACTGTTTTAGGTGTAATAAAAAACATACATATCTGCTTTTTTGCATAGAGATGATTAAAGCTATAACCATCTGTGGTTTAGAAACGCGAACAATATTATGAAATTGAAATTAACATAATTTTTGAGTGAAGTTTTATTTTTAAGTGTACGTATTAAAAAAAATTAACAGACATAATGAAAAAAAGTAAACTTTTTTAATCGTAAATATGTACCTATTTATTACATAAATATTTACTAATATTGCATGTAAAGAAACAGTCAAAAGAAAATTTAGAACCGAATGGATGAGCGAATTTGATTGGCTCGAGGAAAGAGATGGGTGGTCATTCTGCATAGTATGCTCTAAAACTATTTTAAATCATAACACCAATCTCAAAAGTCACCAAACGACAAACTACCATCTCAACAACTACGGGGAAAAAAACAAAGTGAGTATAACAGAGTTTATGTGCAAGAAATGCATTTTTAAATTTTTGGTAGGCTGTGAACGATTTTGGTAGGATTTTTGAAAATTATTGGTAGAAAGTAAATTTCTTGTGTGGTAACGCTGGTTGTGAGTATGAGTACGAATAAAGTAAAGCCAGCATCGCAAACATTTTACTTGAGTATGCTAGACACTTATTCTCAAATGGAATGGGTATAATCGTAATAAATACTCGCGCAAAAGAAATGCGGTGGCGATCACACCGCAACCGCATTTAAGATGAGTATACTTAGAGTATTAAAAACAGACACTCTTGCAGTTCTCTGTCACACACCTGGTGAGTATAGGTAACAAAATTAATAGTTTGCTTATATCTAGATTTATTTATTACTTGGAATCGTCGAATTTCATTGATTCTCATTGCACCGATAAAAAATTATCAGCTTGTATCAGCCAATGCCACACGGTGGTGCATTAGAGCAGGATGGCGCAAACAAAGTTCGAGTTAGGTGGCAGGTTAGTACTTTTCTTACTTTACATCTTAAATTTTCCGTCATGTCACAGTAGCGTTTAAAAATGTCTTTCATAGCCATTAGCTAATACCGACCATGTCGAAAGCCGGATTTTCCCATTCCACTGACGTCAAGGAAATAAGTTAAGAATCTCTTTTACCTTTAGATCAGAACATTGGTATAGAATTTTTTACATTGGTATCAGCCATTACTAACAAGCACGATGGATTAGCTATAGCAATGGATTGCAACATTGTCATTATCGGAAGTATGAGAAAAGCCTCAAATATTGGCATTATACTTTCCAGTAGAGATATACAAGAGTAAAATTGAGAAGTCGAATCATCTAAATCTTCGTAGTATGATCGCACCGATCATTTAA
Source organism: Gymnosoma rotundatum (assembly GCA_916610165.2). Taxonomy (NCBI): domain Eukaryota; kingdom Metazoa; phylum Arthropoda; class Insecta; order Diptera; family Tachinidae; genus Gymnosoma; species Gymnosoma rotundatum. The sequence continues at coordinate 37,941,489 of OU744339.1, read as the reverse complement.
TCAGAAAACTTCTCACCACCACCGGTGTCCTAAGTACGGTAGCAAATCTAAAGAAAAAAATAATAAAATAAATTTTTAGAATAATAAAATAATTCAAAAATCCATTTAATTGTACAAGATGTATTCACAAATAGCTTTTAACTTTTTTAATTCGCTCAGAGGACGCTTAACGCTAGATATAATCAGGGGGAGTTTTCCTTTCTTCTCTATTTGGCAACATTTTTTCGAAAGTTTTTCATTAAAGAAATTAAAAAATTTTCGTATAAGTGTTTTAAATTTTCTATGAAAATTAATCTTTAATTTAAAGTAATTAAGTCTTAATTAAAATAATTAAAGAAATTATCTCTTCTTCAGTCCACGATTGATTTTTTTTTTTTGGATTTACATTTTTGGAATATTTAAACGCCCAACAGGCAGGGATGGGTTCAGAAGATTAAGTTTTTCCTGCTAAATAATCGGGATAGCTTTGCTTATTTGTGTCACTTCTGCTGATAAAAGAAATTCATCGTTTGCATATTCGATATCTAAAGAGGTTTTTTTTTTCAAACTAGAAGAAAAATCTCTCATACAACACAGCCCATGTGCTTTCAAATAAAATTTTCTGCGTTTTAATTGCAACGTCTTCGATTTAAATAGTTCCGAAAAATTTAAGAAAACTTTGCTTTCATTTTGTTTCTGAACTGATTTCGCATTTTTCAGAGCGTTAAATCAGAGTGAAGCCGAGAACAGAAGACTTCGAATTTTTCTGAATTTGTTTTTATCTATGATGCAGTTTCTTAAATAATGCCCTATACTGTTCTTTGCCTTTTTGTTCCCCTTTTCTAGCAGTAGAGTTTACTTTAGTATCATATTTTCTGTCCTTAATATTCATTAATTACCCCATATGAAGAATTTGAAAAGCAAAAGAAAAAAGATGAATTTAATTATATCTTAAACTGAGTAGAAAAGAATTTTGAAAACGCTTAAAAAACAATATAAAGTATTCAAAAAATCCTTATGAAACTAAACTTTTTTCTATGTAATTCAACCATTGCAATATTAACTAATCATTTTATCAACAAGCTAAAATTTAAGCTGCGATGCCTTTGCAAAGTTGCAAAATCAGTGTAATCTTGAATCGGAATGAATGGGATAAAGTCGCATTTATATGATTCACAGAATACTATTGGTTGACCTAAATTATGTAGCACATGTTCGCATTAAAATCAACACGCGCGTCGTATGTAATCTTGATTTTATGTGAATTAACCGCAATTTTAAGTAAAGTTTTTTTTAAATAAAAGTATCTGTGAAATACATTGAGTGTATTTTAATTTTATAATTGTTGAGAAATGTACATTCAACTCTATATGAGTTAGTTAATCATTTATGTATCCACAAGCTGCAAAAGTTATTAAGCTTAACTTCTGTTTGTTTTATTTTAAGAAACTAAAGTGGGTTGGGAGTTTTAAGGTTCCATGGGTCATAAAAAACTACGTATGCTATAAAAACAAACAAATTAGTAGTATAAACTTTAAAGGACAGATATTTAGATGAAACTGACTATTTGTACATAAAATTTTAATTAATTTAAGAAAACGAAACGCATTTTTTTGTTTTCATTTTTTTCTTATTTTAATCAAAAGAATTCTGCCCAATTACAGACATCTGAAGGCGCGGTGGCACTGATTCGAGTTTTGGCTGTCAAGCTAAAGCGGCAAAAAAACATATAAGGAACACATTCGATGTAGACCAAGAGTTAAACTTGGAATAATGATAAAAGCAGGATTAAATTCAACTTAAAATATTTTGTTCTCATAAATTTTTAACCCGTATAAATTTACCGCTGCAGTCGCGGTTTATAAAACAAGTAACAGTGCTATATTCGACTGTGCCGAATGTTATTTACCCTTCAGCATCTATGCAAATCTAGTTCAGTAAAGTAACTCCAATCAAAAAAGCAAATATTGGAGTGACAAAAAATAAAAAATAAAAAAAAAATGGCTACTGCATATATAACTTTACATAAAAATGCCATCGGCTCTTGATGGGTTAAGCATTTTTTAAAAATTTTAGTATTTTTTTAAACATCTCTTCAAAAGCTTTTAAATGATACCCACATTGATATTTCAAAAAAATTTGAAAATTTTAGAGCCCCGTAACTCGGAAAATATAGGTAAACGCCAATATTTTCACTTGTTGTTTTTTTTTTACTTTTTAATTCTCTATCGCCCGATATATTTATTTTTTTGATTGGAGTTACTTTATTGTTCTAAATAACATAAAAAAAATAGAAGTAGGCAAACTTGATTTCAACACTAACACGGACGGACAGACGGAAATCGATCCATTGACTTCGCTATGCGTAAGAATTCAGAATATATACATATACTTTATGGGGTCGGAAATGGATATTATGGAAATTACACACGGAATGACAAACTTTGTACCCTTTTTCCACTTTTTGTGGTGAAGTGTATAAAATTAGCGTTTATACGAGTATATAAATAATGTTAAGTATTTTTGATATTTTGGTTCAGAAATGAGATGACCATGAAGTCAAAAAAATGCTTTCTTATAATGCTGTCAAATAAAAAGGATACGACTTCACAACTCAATGAAATAATTTAAGTCTAATAATCTTATCAGTTATTTTACAATACTGCTTCTTATTTTAATTTGTTAATGGTATTCGGTTTCTAGCATCCAAAATGTACCAAAAGATCCAATTTTGAAAGTGCGTTAGAAAGTTAAGTTAGCTGCTTCCTTAATTTAATTGTTTTGAGGGTATTCTAACGTTTTATCTATTTTTTATTTCTATATAGTGGGCTTAAAAAATTAAATGAGTTAACATTACGGTTCAATAAACAAAGTTGTCACTCTCATTTAGTTATGAATTTTCAGCGCAAAAGATAGGTAGCGTTGCGCTTTACGCACTGATTTAGTAATGTCTGTAAGAAAAAGAATAGAAAGAATAGGTCGATAGTTGAAAATCGAATTCATTTATTATCGACATTATTGAAAATGTCAAACTCCATATTTTTCCCGGAAAAAGGTATAATAAATTTTTACATGCAGTTTGATATTTGAGCAAAAGTACATAATTTTGCATTCTATTTTGGAAATCAGTTAGTGAAATTGTAATCATTGTTATTATAATTTTTCTCTAGTATTTTTTACTAAAAACACTATTTTCTATTAAAATGATAAAAATTCAAACAGAGTTTTTTAACATTGTAATTATTGAAGATTTTTTGATGATTGATTCCAATTCTTCAACCTTATTGCCGCAGCTGATAAACGAAAGTCAAGAGGTAGAAGTTTTTAAATTAAATATAAAGTGGTGCAACAATGCCCCTTCAATCCTTTTAACTCCTCTTGTGCCGAGTGGTGAAAACATTCATACCATGTTGCATCCTTTCTCTTTCAAATTTCATTTGAATTTGAAAACTGTATTGCACGTTTTGCGCCGTTTTCTGTCTTGTACTTCAAACCCTCTTCTAGAAAAAGATCTATTTCTATATTTGTCTCAGGTTGTTAACATACTTTCAGCCCTACGAAAATGCCGATTACCTTGCCACTGGGGCTGTCTTGAAAACAGCCGTAACCTTTTGCATATTTTAGATAAATGTGTCTTAAGTTTCAAATTGTTTTGCCGTTTTGATTGATGCATTCTCCGTTTTTTTTTTACTATAAGCATAAAAAGTTAAAACCGTTTGGCGAAGACTCATACGAAATTTAAAAACAAAAAATATTTTGAAAAGTATAATTGCGTACCACGCTAGTGCTATAGCAATATCATGCTGAAAAATAAATAATAAAAACCTGAAATAATTTTGTTGTGCTTATTTGTTTTATTTATGAACTGTTAACTATATTTTAATTTATTTACTGAATATATTTTTTTTTTTTGTTACACCAATATGACCTACATACATACATACATTTTCAGGCAAATGAAAGTGCTACAACTGAAATACATGGCGAAATTTAATGTTATTTAAATTTATTAATTTATTTCATTAATGTTTTGCATAATGTTACTCTTTAAAAAAATATTCTTAAACAGGAAATTTTGTTCAGTTTGGTTGTTAAAACTAAAACAAGAAACTCGATATCAATACTATTTTTTTACACCAATACCCAGTGGGTAATTTGATGAAAAAACATTGGAAAAAATCCGATGATTTTTTCCCAAAAATTTTTGGACTCATCAATCGATCAGATAAAGTGTCGAACGACGTGCTATTCGAAATTAGCATGATCGGTCCATGGCCTTGGAGGCAGCAGGCAAAACGCTACGCCTACCTCTAATATTTTCATGCCATTTGGAACAATAAGTAACTAAAATCAAAGTAATAAATATATGAGACAATAGAGAATTAAAAAAACAAAAAAACATGAAGTGAAAATATTGGCGCTCGCCCAAATTTTCTGAGTTACGGGGCTCTGAAATTTAAAATTTTTTTGAAATATAAATGTGGGTATCGTGTTAAAGTTTTTGAAGAGATCTTTAAGAAAATACAAAAAATTTTAAAAAATGCTTAAACCATTAAGAGCCGATGCTAAAATTATGTAAAATTAATTCTTTTAATTCTCTGTCACCCTCTGTAGCTCTCTTACTTGGTTTTTTTACTATAAATCTGTATGCTAAACAATAAAAACATAAAAAAAAATCGTATACTCGAAATTGTTATTCTGGTCCCGACCATCACGGATAATCGAGGCCCGTTAAATATTTTTTTGATATTTTTACTAGTACTCAAAATATGCAACATTATATGAAGGCGTAGATTTTCGTTAAAGTTTAAGATTTTTAAAAAATACATTTTAAATCATTTATAGTTGAAAAACCCTTTTACATATTCCGGACTTGTACCTCATTAGTAGTCGTTTGATTAAAATACAAAAACAATACATAAAATACAAAAACAATACATATAAGAAATTGTTGTTATTTTTATTGATGAATAAAGTTTAAAAACAATTTTTGTGGGTAAATAAAAAAAAATCGTTTTTAAGTGTGAACGGTTTTTAGTAGTTCTCTGCGACCCAGAGACAAAAGATGACTTATAAATATCCAATTGATATTTTTCCTTTTGACAATGGCATCGAAAATAATGTTCTCTAAGAGTTCGTTTTTACGCAATAAAGAAGTTCCCGGATATGACTGCAATCACTCATGGAAGTGTATCTGATCGAGCTGTTATCATATGTCTAGCTAAATAATATAATATTAGGTAAGCTGCTTTCTTGCGGGCTACGTGCTTCTTGGTAGTCCTCAATAAACTTATATAAAGAGACTTTTCCCTTAATGTATATTGAGTAGCGTAAGCGTTTTGCCAAGTTCTGGAAAAATATTTAACCATTTCAACTAAAATATTTTACCATTCGGTTAAACTATTAAATTGAATAAAGAATTTATATATGTAACTCCTGATATTTAACTTTTAGTTGCTATATATACTGCCTTACAATTTCGTCGTCAAATAAATACAGTGTTCAAGAGAGAGGGCCTGCAACCACTGGATTTTCTGTTAGCGTTCGTTTTTTTTATTGGCTCGAATTACACATCGAGGCCACTTACATATTACGCAAATTGCGTAGTTTAATAATAATGTGATTAATTTTTAATTGGAAGAGAAAAAACTTTTGACAAATTAAACCAACAAGACTATGGATGAATATAAAACATATTTTTCTGTATATGAAAATAGCGAACAAACAGAAAAATTTCTTTAAAACTTTAGGTTTTATTTCTTTTAAATCTGAAAATTTATTAAATTTTTAATTAATGCAATTATTTATTTCATTAAAAAATGTTTTTTTTTTAATAAATATATAATTGTTTTAATTATTTATTTAAGAAGAGCAATTCTGTGTTTATTCTAGAAATGGGATTTTTTCAATACCATTAACATTTAGTTAGCATTATCTGAAGTAAGTATAATGCAGAAAAAAGTATCTGTGATTTAATGCTACTGATTTTTTGAATTAAAACTTTTTTAAAAATCAAATTATTTAATTATAAATTACCATTAAATAAATACTAATTGCTTTTAAACAAAAATTAATGATACTACAAGCTTAAAAAATATGCATAAAGGTGTTGTAGATGGTTTGGTTAATGTACAAGGGCAAGGGATGACGTTTAATAATCATTAGTCGATAATAATGATTTGGTTTACTAACTAATTATCAATGAAACCTCATTAAAAGTAATGGTAATGTTAACAGCATCACCATTCTTAATCACTCAATGCTATTCACATTGGCAATTAATAAGTCCATCTAATTAGTACTCCCATGTGTGCTGAAAACGAATCAAATTTGTGATAGGAGCACAAATTTTGTCCGTGCAAGAAAAATTGTTTTTAATTTTTTACTCTAAAACAGTTATTCCTGATGCACTTTGGGATAAAATACAATTTAGCTCGATTCAACATCGTTAGACTAAAAAAATAAAATAAATTTAGGGGTCAAGGTAAGGCTGAGTGAAATTGAACCTAGAAATGTACAAAATTTGAATATAAATAAAAAATTATTTTAAACTTTTCGAAAGTGTTCCTACAATTTGATTGGCCTTTTAGCTCTAGCCATAATCATCACAAGCAAGTAGATAATTTTTGTTGTCTGTAAATATTTATCTATTCGTTTTTGTTTATTATAATAACGTAGTGTGTGGTTGCGAAAGTGCTCGTTAACATTTAGGTAAAAGTCTTGCACGTTTTGCTTTTATGGAATTTTAAGCAATTCATTTTCTATTTTTAGTTTTTTGTATTTTTGTTTTTGTTGTTGTTAAAGCTTTTTATTTTATTCATTTCATTTGTGTGTTTTTACTAAATATCCGGAAGTTCATTAACCTTTTTAACACAACAAGAGAAATAATAATAAAGAAATAACTCAAAAAGCAACTGAAAGATAAATGACGATTGTTTAAAGAAAACATTGTTGTATATTATAATCAGAATTACCAGCTCAATAAGATTATTATGAAAAAGACAAACGAGAAAGAGAAAAAAATTATGTTGAAAATTACTCTTCTTTGCGTTTCTTTTCCAAATTATATAAATACGCTCATAAAAATTTTTTACCATAAAGCAAATCGAATTGGAATTGCAACACATTGTTTTAAAAAAAGTACTTTATAAGCGTTCTATGAATGTTAAAAAAATTTATGATTTTTTTTTAGACATTAAAAAACATTGATTTTTTAAATAAAAAATGATCATCTGTTATTTTCCTGGTAAGACCAATTTCAAGCAGGGATGTCAGATATGGCGATTTCTCGCCCAGCGTAGCGATTTTTAAACACATTTGCTGACCTAATTTTGAAATTGGCGACGTGGCGATTTTTTTGGCGAGCTATAAAGTCTTGGTCGATTTTTACATGTCGTGATGATTTTTTAATTTGGCTTAACAAATGTTGATATGAAAAAATTGGGTGGAGCTGAAATATCACTTTTTTCTTAATTTCAACAGCGGAAAATGGTAAAGCAGTGCAAAAAAATTATATTAAACTGTGTGTCCCATAGTCAACAAAATGAATATTTTAAAAATAGAATTTCAATTATACAAAGTATAGCCATATCCATAGCTAGGCTAAACACATTCCTTCTAATAAATGCCATTGACTATGGGTCAACATTTGAGACTGAATTAAGTAATATTGAAATGGATGATGACACCATTAAAACTACAAGAGAAATTTTGTTTTTTTCGTAAGTAGGGATGCTTTTAAAGGAACTAATAGATGGGCTTCCTAAAAATATTAATGCATTTAAAGTTTACGAAAATTTTTGCATTATTGTTAAAGATTATTTACAAATTGTTATGAATACACCGTTTGATGCACATGAAACTCAATGAAAAAAAAAATAATTTTTTGTCAATTGGAAAGATTATTATAATGAGGATATTTCCGTCTGTCCATCAGTGTTAGTGTTGAAATCAAGTTTGCCTCGGCACAAAAAAAAATATGTCAGTTGATCAGATATAGTAGCGAAAGAAGTGCATTTAGATCGGTCCATGTCCTTCGAGGCAGCAAGCAAAACACCACGCCTACCTCTAATTTGATCATGTCATTTGGAGCAATAAAGTAACTCCAATCAAAAAAATAAATGTATGGGGCGATAGAGAATTAAAAATAAGAAAAAAAAAACATTAAGTGAAAAAATTGGCGCTCACCCATATTTTCCGAGTTACGGGGCTCTAAAATTTTACATTTTTTAATATCAATATTTGTATCATTTTAAAGCTTTTGAAGAGATCTTTAAGGAAATATCCTTTAGAGCCGATGACAATTTTATGTAAAATTATGTACATACATGCAGTACCAATTTTTTTATTTCTTAATGCTCTGTCACCCCAATATTTGATTTTTTGATTGGAGCTAATTCACTAAACTAGATTTACATAGATGGTGAAGGATATCTAAGATTCGGCATTTCTTTTTTTAACTCTCTATAGTCTCATATATTTGTGTTTTTTGTTGATTGCAGTTACATTTTCATTTTTAAAAATGATATGGAAAAATTGTAGGTATGCGTGGTATTTTACCCGCTGCGTCTAAGGACATGGACCAATCTTACTGATTTATAAGAGCAACTCTTTCGACACGTTTGCCTTTGCAATTTTGATTTAACGGACATCTTTAAATCGACTTCGCTATTCATAAGAAGTCAGAAATTACAAACGAAATGACAAACTTAGTTATACCCCTTTTTCACTTTTTGTGGTGAAAGGTGTAAAAAGAATTTTCACCTCGATTCTGCCGATTATTTTTGATAACGTACCATATAAATGTTTTACAATGAGTTAGCATATTCCACCAGATATAAGTAAACAGAAAGTGCGAAAGTTTCTTTCTGTGATAAAATATTTTTAATAATTAAATTTTTATAAAAAAGATACAAGCGAAAGTTACAATTCTCACGCATAGTTGCAGCTTTTTACCCAAGATCTTTTGCATCCAATTGGCAATTTACAGAGATTTTTGTACTTTCCATTTTATTATTACCATGTCCCTGTCCAGGAAATAATTCATTATAAAATAAAACCCCAAAAATTTTCTTTCTGCAAAAAAATTTTATGTTTTATAAGACCATAGAACGCATGCTTTTTTCTAACGCTGATCTTACGTGTTTTAGGAATTGGCTTAAAACGTAATTTACGGGGAACAAATTCTCGAATTAAACGAGGCCTATCTGTAGTTCATATGTTAAATTTAAAACGTTCTTTATTTAGGTAAAACTTATTCACAGATTCTTAACGAGAAACAAATTTTTAGTAATAAAAAAACTTAGAAGTAATAATTTTTGAATTTGCAAAAAAAAAAAATAATAATAATAATAAACGCAACCAATGAAACGAAAATTATAACTCGAAGTTTAATTAATTAATGTGAAATAACCTTTAAAGCCACTTGTATTCTTTACTATTTTTTCTTGTCTAAATGTGTTTTAAAAGATTCTCATGCAGTAACAATTTCAATTAGACTGATTTGAACTCTAATGAAATTACATGAGTGCATTTCTTTTGGTTATAATTTCAAATTTCACTATGATGAATGGGAGAAGAAACATTAGAAGCTTTTCAACTAATTAGAAATTTTTCTGACAAAAAAAAAACAAAAATACGATATACATATGAAAAAATATATGCCAAAAAATTGCTAAAAAAAAAACCAAAAAAAAAAAAAATAACAAATGGTTACAACAACAAAGAAAGTGTACTGAACAAAAACAAGAAGATTGATTTTTAATATGGATGTTTGTGCTTGTATGTTTTTGTTAGCGTGTTGAAACGATATGCGGTTCTTTTTTTATACGGACTCAAAACCAAAGAAAAAATGCGCATTTAGCGAAATGCAAAAGTGCAAATACATGCTTCCGTTTCCGTTGCATCACTTTACGTGTCTTTTTTCAAACACTTTTTAGATGTGAACATATTTTTTTTTTTTTTTTGTGAAATGTCAGATCATTGTTCGTTTTTTCGTCCTTAAAAGACTCGCCTACTTTTTTTTGTCGATTGTACTTATCAATATATGTTTGTAGGAATCAACTAAAGTATATCATCATTGATAGATAATGCACAGGGAGAGATGAAGATGTAAAAGAAACACACCCATGCACACACTTAGGCGAATATGAATTTACTTCATACAAACATTTTTATTTATATGCCTGCAACATTTATGTTAAGAAATTTAGATATATTAATAACCATTTTTAAACGACTTCATTAAACAACTTCAAAAATAAAGGAGGTTATCAATTCGACAGAATGTTGCTTTTTTATAAATGTTCCTCCATAACTCAGTCATTTCTTAATCGATTTTAAAAGTTGCTTTTTTATTTCAAAGGTGATGGCTTACAGATTGGCCCCGCTTTAAAAACAGTACATAATTGCAAAAATTAAAGAGTGTTCCCATACAACATACTTGTTTTTTAAAGTTTATTATGAACAGTTAAAGACACCATTTTAAAGTTAGAAAATCCTGCGTATGACTATAGCTCCCATAGATAAAAAGTAACACAAAAATAAATCTTTAATTAAAGGGTGTCCCCATAGTTGGCGTAAATTAACCTTTCTTTTGAACCGTTACAGACAAACGCTTGCAAATTCGGCAGAATGTAGATTGCTATGACCGTTATAGTAACAAGTATTAAATTAAAAATTATAAATTAAAGGGTGCTTCAATAGCTCATTTAGTTTGATGTATATTTGTAGACAGACGCTTGAAATTTACAATGAACCTGTATTGCTAACTCCACTATAACAAGAAATATAAAATTTGGACTTAGAAATAAAGGGTGTCCCAATAAATAATGTAATTGTATGTGTGTGGTCAAACTCATGAACTGTTATAGATAGACATCTGAAACTTACAAGGGACCTGTATTTCTAAGTCCGCTAAAACCAAAAGTTTATTAAATTATTATAGATATTAAAGGGTGCTCCCAAAATTAATATAATGTGATTTAAATGGCCGTATCTTTACATTTATACAGAGTGACCACATCTTTGTTTGGCATAAGAAGAAGTAAAATTATTTTTAATTATAGGCTAAAGGGTGTAACAATAGTTGATGTAGGCTGATGTAATTGTAATTTGATGTATGTTGCCATACTTTTAGTTCTTTATAGACTAACAGATAAAAACTGTTTTGAAGTCAGGGTTTTTCAGTTTAATCATTAAATCATATAAGTCTTTTATTTATTTCTTTTATTTAATTTTTTGTTTAAGATATTTTAAATATATTTTTTTCTGACAAATGCCTACAGCTTAAAATTGGCAAATACAAAAATCTTCGTGAACATTCTATTAAAACTTGGAGTTTCGAGATTTTAAAAGCTGCATTTGTTTGAACATGGACGACATTTAGTTAAAGGCTTATTCGTGGCGTACGATATTCTATGAATATCTGTTTTGATGAGACAATTATGTTTTTATTAATTAAGATACTAACTTTATTCTAATCATTACAGAAATTTTAGATGATATCCGACTTTCTTCTGTAAAATTTGGAATATTTACTACAATTTTAAGACTACGGATTTTAGTATATTGTTTTTACTTCATTCAGTAACAACTTCGTAGTTAAATTAGTAAAATGATCCATATATCTTATTGTTGCAAAATACCTTTTTTTAATCAGTTCTTGATACTTTTGCATTGGAGAGTCGACTTAGCGATATCCGTCTGTCCGTAATCGGACTAAAATAATGTTTGCCACGTCTACAGATAAAATAGAGAAAATTTATGACCACCATTCTTTCAGACATAGTTTTCATTAATGGTGTAGATATGTTCAAAACGAGCGTCTTTGAAAAACGTAAGGAGAGTATGTTTTTTAAATTCAGTTGTGTTTTTTTTTAATTACTGTTTTTTTTTTTAATTACTGTTTTTTTTTTGCTTTGTTGTTTACTTTGTTGTATTAAAAACAGAAAACAGAGCAAACTATAAAATATTTTTGCCAAAACATAACATTTTCGGCCACATTTATTCAAAACCGATAATATACGAGTAAAAAAAAATTAAAAACTATCAAGAATTAAAAAATTTAAAAATAAGACCACTTTCGAAAAAAAACGAACACATTGAGACATTTTTTTATTTTGTTACATTATAACTAGCTGATTGTACCCGGCTCTACTTAGACCTCTAATTTGATATAGCCTTGTCGGCTATGGGGTTAATCCGAACACGTGAAAATTTTTTCAAATTGGTTAGGATCTTTTAGATCAAGAGAATTCTATATTTCAAATATCTGTAAAATCTGATTTTTTTTTTATCGGTTGGGATTCATAACACTACGCGTTTGTTCCATCCACCACTCCCCCCACCTAATCCTTTTTTTTTTTTTTCAAAATAAAAACAGATTATTCTGTCTTTTACATAAATATCTAATTATTCTACGTTAGTGATGCGGTTTTTCACTAAGAAAACAAAAACAAAATTATGGGCATATTTGATTGAATGATCTCCCAATAAAAACTTTAAAAGAATTGATGAAAAATGTTGAAGAAAAAAGGACAAAAATAGACAAACCGCCAAAAATTTATAAAGGATTAACCTATATACCTGGACTATCAGAAAGATAAAAAGGCTGTGATATATATGACGAATATCATTAGCCTTCAGGACGAGTAACTCAATACAACGATTGTTTAGTAATATGAAATCGAAAACTGACAAAGGAGACAAAAGTAACGTTGTGTATAGTATAAATTGTAACGGAAACAAATCCAGTAAGTGTGATATGATTTATGTTGGGACAACTAAAACAAAACTAAAAACTAGACTCGCATCACATAAATCTGACTTAAAAGCTATACACAAACCGGTGGAGCAAAAAACACCACTTGCTGCCCACTGTGCAACGAAAAATCATATACCGAACTTTGACGATGTGAGAATATTAAAAGAAGAGAAAAACTATTGTAGAAGATTTACTTTAGAAATGTTACATATAATTGACGTTCCATCAAATAAGAGATTAAATTGCAAACAAGACATCGAAAAATGCGCTCAAATTTACAGAAATATTGTTAGTAAACAAAAAAGATCAACCTAGCTGTCAGTGGATAAGTGTTTACTGCACAATATATACGCGCTCTTTCAAACATTGATAGTTTAATTTAGTTTTGTTTAATTTTAAAATGTAATATTTGTTTTCGCTTATTTTATTCGTTTAATTGTTACAATGTTTTTTGTATTGTTTTTTATTTTTGACAGTTTCCCCTGAAGATGAATAGCGAAGCTATTCGAAATATTGGGAATAAAAATTAAATAAAATTAACAAAGTGTTTTAATTACCCAAAAACGACCTTAAGCCGAACAAAGAATTTAAATCATTTATCAAAAATTAAAATGTCAACAATACACCACATTTTCATCTAATTATTCTTTAAATTTTATTATATTCAGTGCGGATATAAATGCCTGTTGTTCCCCTTATTTCCTAATGTAAAAAAGTGAGCGCGCTTTGATAGTTTATTTGACAGCTAACCCTTTAATGAGTTCTTGCCGCCTTAATTATAAATCAAGTTCGAAAAACTAATAAACTAAATTTTATAAAAATTCATATTCAAGGTAAGTAAAGAAACCAAAATTTTACCAAAAATCTGAATTTTGCCAAAAAAAAAATCCAAATTTCTGTAAACAATCATGATTTACACAAAAAATTGTTTAATCAGATTTAGTAGATTTAGATTGCTTCAAATATTTTGTCAAGTAAGATAATTATTAGGATTAACTCAAAGTTATTAAGAAAAAAACATATGTTAGATGCGATTTGTAATTATGTTTGTGTGTAATGTAGTAGCATAAACGTCAACAAAAATAATAAACTTCAGGCTTTTTTGAAGAAACTTTACAACAAATTTAAAATTGATAATAAGAAAAGTTTTCATGTTAGCGAGTGTTATAGCGAAAATTCCTTAAAAACTTTTAATTTGTCGTTCTCTTAATGATGTGCAAAGAAATTTATAGTTTGCAAAAATATTTCCAAATATCTTAAATCTTACTGCTATTTTGGTGCCCACAACTGTTTGTGCATATGCTGTATGCTTGTAAGCATAATAACGAAAATAAAAATTTGTTGGTAAATATTATTTGGGCATATGCCAAAAATATTGCCAAATGCAACGAAATGAGTGAACGAACGAATAAATGGATGAATAAAAAGAAAACATTTCGATGGACACTAAAGGCAAGTAATTCATCCTGATGATGTTGATGGCAGCCAGAATTTGATTGTGCCACTACCAGTGCTACCATTTTTTTTTTTATTTCTAGTACTGTTGCTGCGGCTTTTACCACAGATGTATAAACATGTTCATTCATATCAATAAACTATCTGTAAGTCAGACAGACATGCATATAGTCTGTTGCAAGTATCTTCATGAAGTGATGTTGTTGTTGCCGCTAAAATTATATCACAGGATGTTGGTGTGGGTTAAAGGCAAGAAATCTGCAGTCATTTTTGTGTTGTCAATAATGCTTTTTCTTTCATTTTTAGATTTTTTAGCTCTTTCAAAGGTTTTTTTTTTTGTGTGTACTAAAACTACTCCCACTAAAAATAAACTACCGCATTATTATCAAGTCCAAATTGATATGAAAAGTTTATATGCGACATGAATTATATGATTAAAAGATGTTGGCAATTATCTTCTCTTTTATTTTATTTTAATTTTATTGGTACTCGTACGAATAATCCATGTCATAATAATTTCTCTGTATGTTTTGCAATGAAAACTCATTGAATGAATGGATTCGCAACGTAAATCACATTTCATTTCATTAAGGCTTGTGTGAAAATCTTATTTTATATGCATTATACTTTAACTTATTAAAACTGGTCAAATAAAAAGGCTGCACACATTTACATATTTAAACACTTATAAAGATTGTTTAATGTTTTTTTAACCAAAATTACCATTCTCCTCTACATTTGTTAATCATAAATTAAACTTAATTTTATATTGTACTTTTAAAAGTATTCAGTAATTTTGTACATTTTAATATGTGTATATGGCCAAGTGCGTAAGCATATTTAAAAATAATAAAAATTACGTAAAATAACTGATGCCACATTTTGCACGTATGCAATTTAAATCACCAACCACGTTGTTGCATATGATCTGGGTAAATGAGTGCCCTCAACTGATCAATATATTTTATTATAATGTTCTTAAAGCATGGACACCAAGTGTTAGTTGAGCTTAAAATAATAGAGTATAATATTATTCTGTTGTATTCGTGAATAATAACTATATATCTTAAAATATAATTTTTCGGGACAGTCTTTTTTTAATTAATAATAAGTATAGAATCCGTTTAAAAAATTCGGAACATTTTAACATTTGATCGGAATCAGTTCTCATATATTCAAAATGTATTAAGATAAAGCAATTTCTGTAAATTTACGTAACTTTAACTGCCACTCAAATTTGTTGCGAAACAACAAGAAATGATGTCGTGTGTTTCTTTTTTTCAATGTTGACATTTTCTAATATTTTTGGGCCTCCTAAGGAGGGTTTAAAATAATGTAATTTTCCATCAATAACTAAAAATCTACCAATATAATTTTGATGTGTTTTTAATAAGAAAATAAGTGAATTATTTTTATGTGGGCCACATTAATCACATGAGATTACTTTTACTTTGGTCTTAAAAGAATTTTATCCTTAACGGTCAGTTTTTAATCTTCATACGAAAGAGGATAAAATAAAGGTAAGTTTTTCTTTTGAAAAAGTCATATTTGAACGCTTTAATTAACTTTTGTGTAATTTAAATTTAAATTTTGGAAATTTAAATATACATTTGCGAAGTAAAGAGATAAAACAGTTGTATCTTCCTATTGTCTACTTAAGAAATTAATCATTTTAACTACAATTACCTTATCCGGGTCTCCCATCACGTTTTACAAATCTGACATTTACCTTTTTACTTTTTTTAAGCGTCAAGTTTTATATTTTACTAAAAAGATTCTAAAATCCTCATCTAAGCTCATATAACGATAATAAAATTTTTCACATTTTCGAAATTTTATTTTGACAATAAACTTAAATATAGTTTTACTAATCAGTTTAACAAACAAACAAGTCTTAATTTGTATTTTTAAATTATTTGTTGAACCATAGACATGTCTAAAATCTTATTCCACCCAATTTACTCACAGAACATTCTATTTGCATTTCAATAACTTTTTAATGGATATTACTGATACAATAACACACAGTTTATCTTGAAATTTCTTCATCTCATTATGCCCATATTTTCTTAATAAATGGCCTCTGAACTTTTTATAAAAATTACGATTGTGCACCATACATTTTTAGATATCAATATGGGTATCATTTAAAAGCTTTTAAAGAGATATTTCAGGAAAAATGCTTAACCCATTAAAAGCCGATGACATTTTTATGTGAAATTATATATAGTACTTAATTTTGTTCTTATTTTTTGATTCTCTGTCACCCCGGTATTTGTTTTTTTTTTATTGGAGTTACATAACCAAACTAGATTAACATATATGATGAAGGATATATAAGATTCGTTATAGCCAAATATAGCACTCTTTTTTTGTTTTTTATTCAAGACTTAAAGTCAATTGGCAAATTTAAATTTTTTTTTAATTTATTCTTTATTTGCAATCTATCCGAAGACATAAAGCAAATTAAATAATTTATGTATTTCATAACAGGAGTTATGGAGTCGCACTGAACTACATAACTATATAAAAAGTGTTAAATTTAACATTATTTACATATTTACTTCTAAAATGTATATCTAACGAATTTACTGGCTTTAGTCTTTTAGTTACATTACTGTTGTCTAAGAGATAAACGGGAAGAGGATTTGCATGGTCACTTAATCTTTGGAGATAATTTTCGCTAAAGCTTCGTATTTCTTCGTGGACTGTTAAAATTTGAAGATCGTTTTGATTAATTTTGTTTGCTACAACCCAAGGAGCATTTGTCATCAGTCGTAAAGTTTAAGACTGATATCTTTCCAGTGTATCGATATTTGATTTGCTTGACGTACGCCATAGTTGTATTCCATACGACCAAATTGGTTCTAGGATGGCTTTATATATTCTTTACTTATTGTTTAAATTGAGTTCTGACTTTGGTCTAGTAGCCAATATAATTTACGAGTTTTTATTTTAAGTTGTTGGCTTTTAGCTTGTATATGTGGCTTCTACGTAAGTCGCCTATCTAACGTCATTCCAAGATATTTTACTTTATTTTGTGTTGGGCTACTTCTCCATTTATATACAATGAGGGACAATCATGTCTTCTTAATGTGATTGTAATGTGGCTGGAATTATCAGAATTTCCTTTTATATTCCACTTTTTAAGCCAGTTTGCAAGAAGGTTAATCTCAATCTGTACCAGGCTCAAGGCTTCCGTCGGACATAGTGACATACTTGGTTGACGGCATATCTGCTGTGAATATGGTGTACAATATTGGCCTAAGTACGCTGCCTTTCGGGATTCCAGCTTTGATTTAAAATATATCAGATCTTTCATCGTTAACTATTACAAAAAACTGTCTTTGAGAGAGATAGCTTCTAATAAATAAATAATATGGAGCTGGGGGTCGACTCTGGTTCAGTGAAACTGTGAAATGAAATAAAACTTTTCATAACAGCTTTTCATATTATCATTTCACAATTACACAAATTGCGATTCCCGTTTTTTTTAATAAAAAAGTGTTTCATTCTTTTGTAGCCGTGAAACTTTCGTTATATATATATTATGTTAATAAAATCTAAAAGTCTAATGCAGGTATAAAAGCTTAGCAGTTTTGATGCGGCTCTAAGCCGCAAACGAGTTTTTTAACTGATTGCGCCGCACGTATTGTTACTGAAAGGTTTTTAAAATATTTTTAAGCAATTTTTGAGAAATTTTTAAATTCATAACATTTCATTTACTAACAAAGAGAATGCATATACTATACTTAGGCTCAGTACAAAATTTAAAATAAAGAAGTATAAAAAATTTGTAAGTTAAACATTTTTATTTGAAAAAAGGATATTGTACTAAACTCCAACAAATAATTCATGAATCTAGAACATTGATCAGATAAAAAATAAAATCGTGGGGAGAGTGAAATTTGTATCAACAGTCAACTTAGGTTACGATCGCCTCACGATTTTTTTGTCTGATCACTGCGCTAAATTAATGAGTTATATGTTGGCGTTTAGTACATTATCCTTTTTTCAAATAAAACTATTTATCCTACAAATTTTTTATACTTATTTTATTTTTAAGTTTTTATTTTTTATGTCATGACTAAAAAATTCGCCGCACAGTATTCTTTGGGTCAAATTGTTTTTTTAATAAGTGGATAATTTATTAAAACATTGTGATATTATAAAACAAACAAATATTGAAGGCGGCTCTAAGTTTACTTTAAGACGTCGCTAAACTTATATTCTTCATTATTAAAAAACCACTAACACATACATACATACTAGTATTTTTGGATATATGTATAAGTTGAAGTGCTGGCAATGGTAGTGGCAGTAGCTGTAAGCGCAGAAGTAGTTGCGGTGCCTTCTTCTACATTTGCGTCAGCGAAAATAAATGCAGCTTCTTTACAACTTCTGTCATCATTGTTTTCCAAAAAACAATTTTCAAAACCAACTTTCGGTGTTCCATCTCGATCTACCGCTTCCACAGTGGTGATTTTTATAGTGACTCTTCTAGAGGCAAAAGTGCTTTAACTCCACTTCTTTGTTAGTTTTTTTTTATTTCAGAGTATTTAGCCTAGCTAAGTTAAGTTAAGTTAAGCCTAGCATTTTATTTAAAAATTACATTAATTTAAACGCAAATGTGCAAAAAATATACTTACTTCAAATCACTCCAATACTTCTTCCATGTTTGACCGTCTTTTTGGGTACCACCAAGAGCGTTAAGAATCGCCGCTGGTTTCTTCCACATTTCGTCTCTATGCCTAGCACCATCCGCAGTTACAAATCTCTAAATATGCATTTTTTAAAAGATAATTTTTATTAATTTTTTAAATTATTACTTGTCGTTGCCAATGTCCAGATTTTCTTCTAAGTAATTAATTAGAAATTCTTTTTGGTGCCCGCTTGCGCGCTTGCCTCTTAAGCTTTCTCCACTTTTCACCGTAAAAATCAAAGCGTAAAAATACTTTATAAATGAAAAATATTTGACACTTATTTACGTTACACAGAACAAGAATCATATTACTGTAAAATTGCGAAAAAATTAGTTTCATTCCATTTGTTCTTTTCATATGAAAAAATTTTAATTTATTTATCATTTTTTCACTAAACAAGAATCGGAAACTCTATGAAAACATGAAAAAACTTTTTATTTCACATTTTTACAGAACCAGAATAGACCCCCTGGTGAAACTTTTTTAATTTTAAAAAGCAATCCGTAGTACCATACTCTGTCGAAAGCTTGTTGAATATCAAGAAAATAACGTTTATTCTCCAGAGTATCTATTACCATATTTATGATTCTGTGACATTGTTCGGGAGTTCCATGCTTATGCCGAAAGCCAAACTGATGACCTGGAATTATGTTTTCATGCTCTAATACTGGCAGCAATCTTCTTAAAAAATTTTAAAATATTTTAGAAAATATTGAAAGCAAACTTATTGTTCTACGTCAGGTTTATTTGGTTTTGAAGTCATGATTATTTCGGCGCATTTCCATTGTGCTAGAAAATGATTTAATCATTAATATTGAATTAAAGATTAAAGTTAAAAATATTATACTTTTTCGAGTTCACTTTTTGACAAAATTGGCATTAATTTGATCATATCCGGGAGATTACTTCTTGTTTAATACTTTGATCTCAGCCAGTTGTTACGTTTATTTAAATTACAAACGTGTTATTTATTGAGTTCTTTATTTGCAAAATAATTATACACGCAACTTTAAGAGTTTTAATTAAATAACACTTTATTTAGGAATTATTTGACGATTTAAATATTCGCGATTAATAAAAAAATATTCGACAGCAACTTTACACAAGATCTAGATGACGCTCACAATCACTGCACTTCATTAGGTGAGATATGCTTTAAGGAAAAGTCCATTTGACATGGTGAGTCTATAAATTTTTGTATTTCATTATTTTCTTCTGGGCTATTAAATTTATATGGCCTAAATATATTTGTTAAGTGATGAGCAAAGGCATTCGAGGTGGCTTTATCGGATTTGCACCATGTACCATCCAAATTTTTTATACGCGTATTACGTTTAACTCGTCTCTTTAAATATTTGGTGGATTTCAATAGCAGATATTCATCATATTTGGAGTTGTTGATCGTTTCGATAAATTTTGCGGTAGCTTTGTTTTTGTATTCGCAGAGTAGAGTTTTTAGTTCCCTACAAGCTTTAGTGAACAGTCAATTTAAAATTTGAAAAGATGTTAGAAAGAGAATATTTTAAGTCCATAAAAACTTAATAATGCTCATGAACGATGGCGCACACTGTTTTACGCTTTATCGCAAATTAACAATAAAGCCTGATATTGTTTTTTCCACAGTTGTAAGTTGTTGTAATAAAAGAATTATTGCGTATATTTATTGAACTTTATCATTATTACATTTGTTCATTACTGTGGCAACATGATTTTCTCTCAGCTTACCAATAAAATCGTTAAAAACCAAAGATTCAATATGAACATTAAACACTTTATTTTTTTATTTATTTTTATTATTATATTTATTTTTGGGGTCATTTATGAATTTTTATAGTCAAGCATAAACGAAATTTAACGAAAATACACAGTTTTTAACTCATTAATGGGTCTCTTAATTATTTTGATTATAAAATAACAATTTTCAGCAACAACAAGTACATCAAAAATTTATAATATTGAAAAAATTTTAAATATTTAAAAATTCTCAGCTTAGGATGAATGGCTTATTTTTAAATCTAAAAAATGAACATGACGGTTTACCATCCTTTAGTGAGCAATTAAGAACATCTTAGTACTTTATTAGTTGATTTTTTTATTATTATCAGTTGTTTGTAATTAATGGTGACTGTCTAAATAAATAAGCTGCAGAGAAAACATCAGCAAAATTGATCTTTAATATAATATGGAAAGATAATATCACACAATGCTTGATAAAATATTTTAAAAACAAGTAAGAGTGAAATATTCGGCTATGCCGAATCTTATATAGCCTTCACCATCTATGTAAACGTAGTTTAGTAAAGTTACTCCAACAAAAAAGCAAATATTGGGTTGACAGGAAATTAAAAAAGAAGACAAAAAATTAAGTACTATACACAATTTTACACAAAAATGTCATCGACTCTTAATGGATTTAGCATTTTTTTTTTTAATTTTAGTATTTCCTTGAAGATCCATTTAAAAGCTTTCAAATGATACCGAATCGTACTTTTCTATAAATAGTTCAGAGGCCCATAACTCAGAAAATATAGCCGAGTACCATTTTTTTCACTTGATGTTATTTTTTCTTTTTCCCTAATTCTCTATCGGCCCATATATGGTTTTTGATTGAAGTTACTTTATAAAATAGATTTATTTCAAATGATATGGAAAAATTAGACGCACGCGTGGTGTTTTGACCGATTCTTCGAAGAAAAAGGACCGAACTTGCTGATTTTTAGTAGCAAAACTTTCTCTAGCTGATCTAGTGCCGAGGCAAACTTGATTGCAACACTAACACGGACGGATAGACGGACATCACTCAATCGATTTCGCTATGCATAAGAACTAAAAATATTTATACTCTATTTAATTTCCTCTTGATGTAGAAATAAGTTTGAAATAATATTTTTTTTTTTTTTTTTTTGATGTGCACCCGGTTTTGTTGTGTAAATTAACGCTATTATTAACAGATATTACAATCAAATTCTTGACTTTTCAAAAGCAAAATTTATTGTATAACTCTAGAGCTATATTTGCAATTTGATTTTCACATTAAATGATCTGCACACATTTAGCATACTTTGAGGAGGACCATAATTAACTTGAATTTACACCAGTGTTACCAGCAGAGACAGAAAAAAGAGGATTTTCCTTCAAAAAAGTTATATTTTAAAATGTTCCGTAATTGAATAGTAATTAAATGTAATTTATATAAAATACTAGATGAACCCGGTGTGCTTCGCTACCCCCCTCGTTATTAAATAAAATTAAAAGTATTTATATATTTACTTCAAAAAATGCCCAAGATATGACGATATTATATTTTGGGTTATATGGGCGAGGCCACGCCCCTTTGTCCACTCCCAACTTTATATAGTCAAGAATATCCTATTGCGAAAATTTAATGACGATTGGTCCAGTAGTTAAGACTATATTACGATTTTTAATTTTTCTAAAAAGGGGCGGGGTCCAACCCACTTTTCTCCTGGTACGTATTCCTAATTATGCCCATACCATATGTACCAAATATCGTCGACGTAGGTCAAAAAATGGCCAAAATATGGCGATTTAAATTTTTGGGTTATATGGGCGGTGCCACGCCCAGTTGTCCAATTAAAACTTCATATAGCCTATTATTCCTTCCAGAGGCACAGTAACATGCTGTGAAAATTTCAGGAAGATCGGTCCAAGTGTTTGGCCTCCTATAAAGCACAAACAAACAGACAGACATTAATTTTTATATATATAGAAAAAGAATCAGGTAAATTTTTTGCTGTTGTTGTAATCGACGGACTCAGTTCGTTTCGAAAGTTTTTATGAGAAAAAACTCAGTTTTAAAGTTATTTCTATACGAATTTTGTAGACGAATTCATCAACTAGAATAAATAATTGCATCGTAAACGTCAAATATAACAAGTATAAAGTTAATAATTAGGAAATGCAAACAAAAGTGCTGTGGGATGCTTAATTCGTAAAAAATAATAAATTTTTTTTGGCCACATTTTCACTCGCGTTATACATACAAATAATTATATATACGTACATATATGCTTAATCCAAAAATAGTCCTATCAACTTCCATTTTGGCTATATTTATTGAGTTAGAGTCTTTTAAAATTATAAAACTTTAATAATTCCAATAAAAGCTTCGTATGAAATCAAATACAAACTTTTGTTTATTTTGACAGTTGACATAATTTCATGGCCATTTAAATATTATAAGAATCCAGTTCTTTCTTAGTTTTATTTTTCTGTTTCCATAACCCATCTAAATTTGTTGCTTTTTATAATAAACATCATTTTTAAAACAGCATACCATACGTACCGTTATATATTTTTAAGTATTTAAGCAAAAATTGTGTACGTGTGAATTTGTGTGTGGTGTAAGCCAAGACAAGATTTACGTTTTTTCTAACGACAACATTCCTTCGACAACTTAATGTCGGAGTAGTTGAAAAATATTTCATTGGGACCTTAAAACTTATAGGCTAAATATTAACTAAAGTGAAAAGCGATATTTTTATACCCTTCAAGTTTGTCATTCCGTGTGTAATTTCTACAATATCCATTTCCGACCCCATAAAATATATATATTCTGACTTCTTATGCATAGCGAAGTCGATTGAGCGATGTCCGTCTGCCCGTCCGAGTTACTGTTGAAAAAATAAATATGTCAATCGATCAGATAAAGTGGAAATCAGCATGATCGGTCCATGTCCTTTGAGGCAACAGGCAAATACCGCGCCTACCTTTAATTTTTTCATGTTATTTGGAACAATAAAGTAACTTCAATCAAAAAAGTAAATATATGGGGCGATAAAAAATTGAAAAAATAAAAAAAATAACTAAAAAATGCTTAACCCATTAAGAGCCGATATCATTTTTATATAAAATTATAAATATGCAGTACCAAATTTTTTTTTATTTTAATTCTCTATCACTCCAGTATTTGCTTTTTATTGGAGTTACTTCACTAAACTAGATTTCAATAGATGGTGAAGGGTATATAAGATTCGGCATAGCCGAATATAGCACTTTTACTTGTTTTTTTTTAATCTTTCAGAAAAGTGAAAGAAATTTTATTTTTAAGGTGAGAAGATAAGTATTGCTTTTTGGATAAAAAAAAATATTAAAAATCATGACATTTTAACAAATTTTAATTTGCCAATTAATTGTTTTTTAATCTCTTTTATTTAATAGTAAACAATATCTTGAAAAAATGAACAAACAACTTGTTGACTAAAGATAATACGTGCTTTTAAACTATTAAAAAGCAAATAAATTTACATCTCAATGTGCCCTAGTTTGGAACCCTATTGGACCGCTAGTGATAAATGTGAAAAGCATAGACTTATGAGTTTAAATACTCTTCTGCTACCGGCATGTAAAATTTACTTGTTGAATTGTTATGAAAATATTTTCTGTCTACCCCACTGTATATTGCAGAATAGTATGTCTAATTACAGTATAAATTCTTTTTAAGGAAATCCAAAAAAAAAAAAGAAAAACAAAACTAGTCAACAATTTGGTTATAATGTTATATAAAACAAGATTTTAAATATATAATTTTAACTGCGGAAATACTTTTTTTTATTGCGATATGTAGAGTGTTCTTTTTTTTGTATTTCAGAATCGTATTTAATTCGAGTTTTATATACTTAGATGTGTTGCTTCTAAATTAACACAATAATTTTTATTTTCGCAATGCACTTAAATTTCATTTTACATCAAAAGAAAAGGTGTTAAACATGCTATAAAATGTTATGTTTTTTGAATACAAATATTTTACACATTTCTCAGTCACACTTAATTTGCAAATTATTTTCTTCATGTTAACCGGAAACGGAATTGTAATAATGTGTTTGGTGAATATAAAATATTTAAAAAAATATATATACAAGCATATTAAAATAACATTTGGCTTGTTTAAGGACAAATTTGTTGCAGAGGCAATTAAATTGAATTTAACATTTCCAACTTTATTTGGATTTTAATGCAGTAGTATGCGTAAAAAACTGCTGCATATATTTTAAGGGTTGCTTTCCTAACAAAAAACTTATTAGTAGAATAAAACCTATAAAATTGCTTAAAAATAGGAAACAACCTTAATATCTATAAATAAATCTTCAGTAATAAATTGGTAGCTACATACATTTGCAGACCAATTGGGAAAAAGAATTACCCAGTCAAGAATAAAGTTGCTACTTTTGTTTGAGTACAAATATTGATGTGGATAAAAGGTATATGATGATTTTAACTTACGATTAATTTACTCCCGCAGCAACCTGTAATCACATGCATAAAATTTAATCAAAATATTGAAGAACTATTACCTTCGTTTTCTAGAACCATAAACAACAAATTTTCGTAAGAACAAAAAATCTTTGTGATTTATTTAAGACTTTTATAGGTTTATTAACACCTTAAAACTAATATTGTCTTAATAACCGCAAGAATCCAAAAAATATAGTTAAAAGAAGACTTTTTTGGAAAATTTAGGGAATTTAGTCCTGAATACATCAAACGTATAAAAGACATGGAAATTACTAAATGCACTATTTTTAGGTTTATTTTTATTAAAATATAGTATATTATCCATAAAACATATTCAATGTAAAAAATTTGTACCAAAGTTTTTTTTCTCACTATACGAGTATGTTTAAAGTTTGGAAAATTAGGTGCGACATAACCATACAAAAAAAACCTAATTTTCAATTGCCTGACAACAAATAAAAATATACAACCTTGTTGTCCATGTAGTTGTCTGTCCACTTCTATTGAAATCATTGTGTTTTTTGTCAATTTTTATTTTATGTTTTTACTTCGACTTGAAATTTTCAACGTTTTATATTTTCTTCTTTTTTTTTTTTTGTCATATTCATGTTTGTAAATATTCTTTAGTTAAACATGTATGAATACCATTGCATTTTTTAACATTTCTACTCATACATATATTTTTTTTTCTCAGTTTGGTGTATTTTTATTTACACCAAGTTCACACCAAAGCCTTGCAAAACTCTGATGAAATTCACAAAAAAAAAAAAATTAAAGTGATTCACTCAAAGACACGAGACTATTTTAATTAGTATCTTCCAAAAGCTTTTAAAAATACATAAGCCCAATTCACAATCTTGTGCAAATGGTCTTGCATCATAGCATTTGCAAAATTGTGTAGAATATCTCACTCATTACTGTATGTTTTGTTGATGTAGAGTAAAAATATACTACACAATTTTGAAAATGCTATAATCCAAGACCATTTGCACAAG
Organism: Gymnosoma rotundatum; assembly: GCA_916610165.2. Lineage (NCBI taxonomy): Eukaryota > Metazoa > Arthropoda > Insecta > Diptera > Tachinidae > Gymnosoma > Gymnosoma rotundatum. Next base: position 37,915,339 of record OU744339.1, on the reverse strand, counting down.
ATTGTGAATTGGGCTATAGTATAAAAAATAAAAGGTTTTTTGTAATAATTATATACTGTCCGGAGTTAATACACGGTGAAGCTTATTTATGCCTTGAAAGATTCATTTAAGAAATCCTTGGTTCATCTTAAAATATCAAAAGAAAAAATAATAAAGAAAAATAGGAAGATATATGTACGTAATTAGACTAAATTTTAAATCAAAAGTATTGTTTCACTCTGAGAAAAATACAGATGACAGCGGAGTTTGGTTTTACCTACAATTTAAGTTTACTATTTTTAAATTGAATAAACGATAATTACAGGCATGAAATAATGTTCATTTAAAAAATGGATTTTGTACATATTTAAAAAATTCCTTCCAAACTATCAATGACATTGGGCCGACCTCTTTTTGAAAAGTTGACATGATTGTAGTCGTTTAAAATTTGTACGCATGGCACTCTAGCGCATACATTGGGGGTGTTAAAAAATATCTTTTAAACGAAATTAGGAGGAAGAGATTTTTTAATTATAAAAGGCAGCAAGAAAACTAAGATACCTCTAAAAAGTTAGATATGTCTTCCTTAAAGCTATACCAGCTCCGCTTGTTGAACACCTTTTTGTTTTAATGAAGCAACGGCAAAATTACAATCAAAGAAAATAAACTGATAAAGAAAAACTTACCACAAAGCAAAAATATCTTTTTTGGATTATGGCAAACGTCAACCGATGATAATTCACAATATTCGAATATTGTTATCCGCTTACTAAGCTTATTTCGAATAATTTGAAAGATGCTACAAATTCGCTAAAAAGCGTAAGTTAAAATTAGTTTTAATTAATGAATTTTTAGGATAAAATTATTTTTCAAATACTAATTACAATAAGTTAAATCTAAGGTTTATGAATGAACACTAAGCTTTGGCAAAAATATGATTCCTTATTGAGCAGAAGGAAAACCTACTGTTAACAGACTATCTAAAACTGAGTTTAGCGTTAGAGGCTATAAATCGGCTTTTGACACAACGAAATTCGAAAACTATTGTTAATCAAAAAGAAGATTACGATCCATTTAAAATCGTATATCATGATGCCATTAGGTTCATACAATTAACGATTACGTATACTTTTTCATATAATTGTCAATACGATCAAGTATGTAACGATTCCATACCTGGTTTAAACTTCTTTCAACAACGAATGAAAGCACTTCCCAGTATTACCAAAATCTTAAATTTTTACGGATTTATACGGAAAAAGTTTTTTTGCTATACCCTTCATCACAAAAGTAGAAAATTTGTATATTTTAGTTTGTCATTCTGTTTGTAATTTCTATAATATCTATCTCTGACTCCATAAAGTTAATACATGCTGAGTTTTTATGCATAGCGAAGTCGATTAAGTGATGTCCTTCTGTCTGTTTGTGTTGAAGTTAAAATCAACTTTGCCAAGCCACTAGATGAGCTGTAGAAAATTTAAATACGGCAATCGATCAGTCATAGTTTGAAAATCAACAAGAGGCTCGTTTCCTCACATTCGACATTTTTTTACTGGGTATCTCTTATAATCTTAGTTTTGTTGTAAATGTTTTTCAAATATTTTGTTCACAGCAACATATTGTCAGTCAGTGTTGAAACTTGGTATCAACTTCAACAGGCTTCGTTAAATATTCGTACTATTATTGTTTGCGTAAAGTTTTCCAGCATATTACCGGAATTTGTTTATATGTTCGGCATAAATTTACGTGTTATAAATATTGTAACTTGTGAATACTAATCCTAATCTAAACCAGTGTTCAAAATGAGAATTTGAGTTTTTTTTTTTTGATATATTGCATTGATGCAGTAAACGACTTAGAGCCCTTTTTTATATAAAAAAAAGTACCTTGTTTAAGATACATAAAATTAGAAAAAATTTCGTATTTATTAAAGCAGAATTGACCAAGCCGACAAAGTCGCGATGACACTAATTTAAGTAAACATTTTAAGAACTAATAAGCAAATTTTTAGGAACTAATCAGAGCTGCTTAAAAAGAGGGCAAGGGGTTGTATTTAATTTGCTTTCTCAAAAGAACCTTAGATTTTTGAAAGCAAATAATTCGTGTTTTAAAACTGTTTTTGCAAGTTTTTTGCGTGTGTGTGTTTTAGTGAACGTTTGTAAATTTTTTTATACTTTTTGGTTTTTGGACATTTAACAAAATGTAGTTAAAACTATTTGGTATTAGTTTTGCTCAGTTGTTGCTTTTTTGTTTCATTTAATGTTTTTTTTTTAACTTTTTTATTTGGCAACTAAAACATACTTCAGTTTAATATAACATGCGACATAAGGATACAAATGACACACACATACAAACACTTTTGTTAAGGCAAAAGGATACATAAATAAGCAAGCGAATAAAGCAACACACAAATGGATTGCTATATATGCAATCAGCGGCAATAAAATTCTTTTATTTCAACCAAAAAATCAGTAAAAAATGCATGCATTGAATACAAAAATTCTTGCACTTGCTTTCTGTCTATAAGTGCAAATAAAATACATAAAATTGTATTAACAAAAAAATCAAATGAAATATAAAAATAACAACAACAAGCAGATAAACGAAAAATACACATTATTTGGTTTTCATAAAAAACAATTTTCGTAGCAAAACCGACAATACACAATCATTTGAGGTAGAAAGAAGCAATTTGTTTAAAATCCGGTGACACCGTATTACAAAATTTAACTAAAAGTGGGATCACACGACTGTTGCTAATGCACCAATCTGGCCCAATTTTTAATATACATTACTAAAGTTGTCCCAATGATATTTTCTTCAGTCCATTGTAACCCATTTTGTACAAGTTTGATTGTCACAAAATGTCAAAAGACAATTCGGCAACAATATTTGCCGTAGCGTAGTCACACGGTTGTGTGTTTTTAATTATGATAATCAGCTGTTGACCGAACCTGAAAATTAATAACAAAAAAATGGTTTGTTCATTAAAACGAAAAAATAATTCAGCTTTGTATATTGTGTGTAAATTATATAAATAAAAAACAAACGATAAGGATAAGTTCTCTGATTTCAGTGAATGACCACGATGAAGTTACACCCAGCCACAGGTGCTGTGATAATAACTTTAGGGTTTACTTCATCATAATTCTGATCACGAAATCAACCATGACTATGCATATTTCTTCACTAAAATTCATATAAAAACTGGAATTTGTTTTAACTATAATATGAAATAATATTAAATAATTTGTACTTAATAAAATATTATGAGCATATACAAAAATAAGTTATATACAAAAGTGCAAGTTGCCGCGTATTGTTAACGTTAATTGACGCACACGAACACAATAAATTTTGCCGCAATTTTATCATTTTTATTGCCAAGCTAGACTTGCATTTTATTGGGCAAAACTAGCACAATATCGGCCTCGATTACCGCATGTGCCAATTCGTTTTGAAATCACATCATTGGGGCATAATATTTCGTGCATTGCGGCAATCATGTGATTCCACCTTAAGTATTGATTAAATTTGTAAATTATTTAATTCTTAATCTGGATTTTATGCATGCGTTAACTAATTCTGCATGACTGACTACTGGTATTCATTTTTAATGTTTAAAATCGCTTTATCGTCCAGGACTTTATAAATATCGATAGTTAGTGCAAAGTATAAAAATATAAATCTTTTTTGTACCTTAAATATATTTCAAGAACAGAATAATAGTTTTAGCTTCACTGTCAGTTATTTTCAATATAATTCAATATAATCCCAAGACTTCTTAAAATTATAGGATTTTTTAAAAGAAATTTAATAGTTTTATACGCGCAAAAAAAAATGGTTTTTATTTTATACATAGAAACCAATCAATTTTTACAGCGCTTATTATTCTGAAAATGCATTTAGAAAACGCAGTATAATTTGCTATAAGAATTTGAAAAGATACACACTGTTACCTGGTGTAACGGAAATTAAACTCAAACTGTATATCAGGTGCAATAAAATGTTTTTCCACATTGAAATCATAAATAATTATTGAATATTAAAATATACACAAACCTAGATTTATACATATTCTTAAACAAGCAAATATATTTAACTTTGCAAACATTCTTAATACAAGTGTTAATATTTAAATTTATATGCAAAAAATGTTGCATAAGAGTTAAATATTGTGTTACATAAATGAGTAATTTGTAAATTAATTTTCTAAAGTAAGATTTTTAGTTATAAAGATTGTTCCGATTTGAACTCTTAAGTGTGGACGTTGTAATGTTTAGGGAGCTGACGATGCTTTTAAGGTGGCACATTACGGGTGTATAAAAAATAAAACCTTTACGAAGTTAATTTTTTTTCGAATTTTTGTACTCCTGCAATACTTCTTAAAAATGTTGCTAAATGCACTTTTGTTAAATAGTTTAGAAGATATTCGGCTTTTAAAATAAAAAATTATTTGTTCGGGATAATTAGCTGAATAATAAATTTTGTTTAATATTCCCGTGAGATAATTTAAATTATTAATTTGCAAGTGCCGTGTAAAAAAACCTAAGTAAATTATCGTAGTGTCTGCCATAAAAGTCAGCCGTACAAAGTAGATAAAAAAAATAAAATCAGTGTTTTTTATTGTTGTTTTTGCTTTTGATTTTTGTCTTTAATTTATCTTTAGTTTATTTTAAATGTTTTTGAGAAGTTTCCTAAAGAGCTAAGCAAGCGGTAGCGAAATGGCTATCAAGACGTGCTTTCGCCCTCAATCATCAAATTAGTGATTTTAATCATTTGTTCGGGATAATTATCACGATACTTTTAAAAATAAATAAAATAAAATTGATTTTATTGCTTACTTTTTTCTGACTTTTTGCTTATAAAAACCTTAAGTATATTTTTTTGAATTGCCAAAAGAAATTTTCTAGGTCAAGAAGTATACATAAATAATTTAAAAATTTTAGAAATCAACTTTTAGTAACTTTTAAGTAAAAAATTGGCATATATTTTTTGTTAGTTATTCAAAAATGATTAACCAATAATATAAAAACATAAAATGTTTATACCGCTTCAAAATCTAATATTATATAAAATATTACGTAAAAAATAAAATAAAATTTTTTATTAACTTTCTACCTATAGCCCTTTGAAATAGACAAATGTTTTAGGTAAAAAAAAATTTAAGACAGATTTCCTCTCACGGATTAAACGGAATGAAAAAACTAAAGCTTGGTTTGACTGCCTCAATATGTTGGTTTTCTGGTTCAATTGAAATTTCTTTCTAGCCCATTTTTACAAATTTTTAAAGTTTTTCTGAGAAATCCAGTTAATGTATAAATTACTTCTTCTAAAAATTATTAAATTAATAAAAATTAATGAAATTTTACTTTATTTTCGGCTTTTTGGTTCTTTTTAATTAATTTTTTAAACATTTTTAGAAAGAAAAATTATTTACAAATGTATGCGGACGTTTTCCAAAGAAAACAAGAAAAATTAGACGCTAGCAGAATGAAATGCAGCATTTTCTGGACCGCCACATCCTTCATCAGCATTCTTTGCATCTATCTACCTTATGTTATGTACATCGTAAACATCATCTATTTAACCAACTAATCTTAATGTTAATTTGGTGAGACGAAGTTCACACACAACTTAAAGCTTTTCTTTGTCATTCTCTTTGTAACTCGTCTTGTACATTTGTTGTTAATAAAAATTGTATATAACTTTTAAAGAAGACAAATCCGAACAATCATAAACGTATTTTGTTACATATTTGTTTTATTTCTGTTTGGCACAAAATGTATTTACACGCATTTTTAATTTTTAGATTAAAAATGAGAAAAAAAAGTCATGAGGAGGCGAGGTTTAAGAAGCTCCTATTGCATAAATATATACATGTAAGTGGTATCAGAGAAAGGTTATGACTTCTGGATTAATAATATTATAAATAAAATTCACCTCAATAAGTGAAAAAAGCACGTTAAGGTGGATTTAGAACGAAACAAAATTTTTTTTTTTAAATAAAATATTCAATTAAAATTGATACAAAAACAAACGCATATAAAAGAGCTTTAAATCAAATGATGAAATAAAATTAAATTTTTTTTATTTTGATATATAAATTCCCGGATCAGAAAAAAATTTCCCAAAGAACTACTTTTAACACAAAAGTGGTCACTATTTTGGAGTATTTAGCAAACAGTTGAGGATTTACAAATCCGTATTTTTAATCTGTACTTTGGCAAACCAAGGAAGGGAAGACCAATTTTAATTTATTCACATTAGCTATAGATTTTCTTTAAACCAGTTAAAAAAAAATCCTAGTACCATAGTAAGTTTAAATTACATAAACAAAATTGAAAGGATTGTAACTTTTTAAGGACAAGACTGTGAGAACACAACCTAAAATTTTTTTTTTTAATTTTATTAAGAATAGAGCAAATATATTATTATAAGTCCGATAATTAATCGTAAATATTTTCCCTCGAAATATTTTGCTTCTCCCTAAAGTTGCAATCGTGAATTATTTCCACGTGAAAAAACTCGCATGTTCGAAAAAATAGGGTATCGCCGATTTTTATTCCCGTGGGTTTTTCACCAAAAATTATGTGAATTTTTTCAAAAATATTTTGCTTGGGAATAAAAAAAGAAACAAAATGTAAGCAGTTTTTTTTTGGTATTTTTTAAAATAGTTGGTAACTGTTTGATTTTATTTTAATGTCTGTGAAGCGATATTTTTCAAAACATTCTCTGGCAATAGCTTTTTGTTCTTCTATATTTGGCCAACAAATCCACCTCGGACAAAGTTTGTTTTCAAAATCGCTAAAATTTCTGCCAACACCTTTAATTACATTTAACACCTTTTTGATAGCTTTCTTATGCAAAAAAGCGCAGACATCGGACCTGTTCGTAAATGCATCACTGCACTGCATATGATGCGCAGTACGTTCGTAAATGCAAAAAGTGGCAGCACTGTAAACGTCGTCTGTTCGTAAATGCATCACTGAAGTATATTATGCGCAAATAAAAGCAAAAAACTAATCATAAAAATGGCTGATGCAATGAACGTCTTTTTCTGTTTAATAATTTTTATAGAATTAAATTTAGTTTTTTATTCTTTAATCTTCTTTTTTTTAGTATGTTACACAAATTTTTATTATTTTTATATCATCTAGTTGACAAATCGGGTTTATTATCAATTTTTCTATTTTCACAGTATTTCTTCGTTCGTTAATGTAAACACTAAAACTAGCAAAACAAAGCATACCCAACAGCTAATTAGCAGTGGTAGTGCAGAATAATCATATTATGCAGAGCACTGATGCATTTACGAACAGGCCCATCTTGCAACCTTCACTACCCACGGAATCGCTGACGACTTTTTATTAGGTAAGCAGTTATGTACCAATATATCTAAAAGATATTTGGAAGCTACTTTGCTTACTCTATAATGTTGTTGAAACCTGCAATGAATTTATTTATATTTATATGTACATAATACCAACAATTCTTCCTATTTTCACTTACGTTGCTTATGATAAATACAAATTTCTTCTCTTAATTTTTTAAAAATATTTTTTTTTTCCTTCTTACAACTTGTATCTCATCGAAATACTGTTCATTTTGCAAGAAAATAACAACTTATTTTAAAAAATCACAAAAATACGCGAAAAAATAAAATTAAATCAATTCGCAATAAAGTATTCGAATTGCAGCAGATGTTTATTTTATTTCCTAACAATTGGCGATGTCATGGGAATAACAAAATTTTTCCCTAAAATTTATTCCCTTGAGATTCGCTATAAGGGTAAATAAGTACAGCATTCCAAAAGTACTAAGTAATGATCAGCCAAAATTAAGCATATTTTTTTAGATATTTTCAACGTCTAAATAAATGTTAAAAATCTTAACATTTGAGTTAAAAGTAAATTTTAATGCCATTTTCAAAAAATTATATATCTTAGGTACCCAAATTTGATGACCTACCCCTTTAGCCTAGGGAGCCGAGCGTTCGCAACTCCACTCAGATACATCTCTGCTTTAAAATTTCAACATGATATCTTCAGTAGTTCATGAGTAACCGAATTATGTCCAACATAAATCGTTTTTACACCACTGTGAAAAGTTTAGAAAATGTAGAGTTCTTTCCATTTTTTGCCAAAAACACAAATCTTAAAAATAAAACTGAGGGTTTTTCTAGCTTAAATTAAGAGATTAAGCATTCCAGAGCTTTGTGTCCGATATGGTTCTAAAATAGGTCACCTTAAACATGTAAATTCTTGTAAGGCTAGCTATTTTTCATTGAAGATGGGACACTTTGATGTATCTGGAAGACACTGAAACAGCAACGTATTCGAATGTCGTGCGCTACATGCAGAGAGAAAATGTGGTTGTAAGTTTGAAGATTCATATTTTGTTCTCTATAATAATATATTGTTGTGGTAAACTACACTTTAGTCACTCTAAACAAGTATTTTTCACCTTTAATTATTTAATGATTACCATACTCGTACATAACAGGTACAACATACTTTTACTTGAAAGAAATTTTTGCTTTAATACTAACCACAATCAAATTATAAATATCCGAAAATAATATAATAGTTATTACACAGAGAAAACAGATTCGTTATGATAACCGAATTTGTTTCCAATCGAATTCTGTCGGTTATGAGCATTATCTGCAGTTCAGTTAACATGACTAAATTAATGAGGTACTCCGAACTGTTTTAAAAAATTATTCGAGAAGGAGGACTAATACCAATATAAAATATTATTGTGAATTAAAAAAATGTTTTCGATTTAACATTTATTTAAAAATTAGTTTACAAGAATATGATTATGTTTAATAAATTTCATGATAAAAAACGTAAGCTTCATCCTCACCACTGCGCTTCCCTACTTCGTCCAGATTTCTTACTTTTCACTTAAAGCCATCCACTTTCCATTTCAACCGAAAATATGATATGTTTGGACAATCCTAAATAATTTAAACTTTTCAAATATTTTTGTGCATAAAAGTCCTTTTTAATTTATCGTAAACTTACCCTTCAATAAAATTGGCAAATTATTGCTTCCATAATTTTTTTTTTATTTTAAAAGTAAAACATTTTTAACTTTAAATGTATAAATTTTATTTTTATTATGTATGTCGAAGCTATTTTGATTTTCAGTGATAGGGTTGATTTTATGATTCTAACTACCAACATTCAGGTATTAGAAGAAATTTGTTGAACAAGTTTAGTTGCTTCACCCAACTGACAGAAAATATTTTAGTGAAGACACAAATCCGTCAGGTAAACTTTGTTAACAGTAATTGCAACCAACTTTTAATATCCAATATCGCTTGTCAGTTTTCAATATGAAAAATGTGTCAAGATTATATTTTATATATAATAAAAATTAAATAATGATATTAATAGTTGAATTTTAAATATACTCACCGATTTTTTACCAATCCTTTTTCTGTGTGTACCATTAGTTGGTTTCATTTTTCTATTTAATTTGGTTCCGAAAACACGCTTTAGATTGTAAATTAAATTTAAATTATGTTTTCCATGAAAGTTTAAAGATTTTTGCAGCTGAATCAATTCTTGTCAGTTCTTTCTCAAAAAATGTCATTCTGAAAAACACTAAAATATGCTGTTGGTCTTTATGGTTAAAAGTTTTCATTTAAACGATAATAGAAATTAGTAATGTCATACAATTAGTACGTTTTACTTGGAATCCATATTTAGTGAATGCACATATTGAAGTTTCCTTTCTTTGTCGCTGTAATTACAAAAATTGAATGAAAAATGTTCTTATTTGCTTTTTGTTTTCCCATTTTCTTATTGTTGCAAACTCATTATTTGACCAAGAATTTATATTAAGTTAAACACGTGTCCTTTAGCTAATTTTGTATATATTTTTTGCCGACACTCTATATCATATTCAAGTAATCTTTTCGTAACGTTAGCAATTGGTCGTTAAACAAAAATAATATTTTACACAATTCCTAAATAATTTATCTCAAAGTGACTAGACGTCAAAACGAAAAACTTATTGTCTATTCACACTTTCTGTTAAAAAAAATATATGAGAAAGGTTTGCTTGAAGAAAAAGTGTTGTTTTTAAAAGCCTGAACGACTTCAATTGTGGGCTAAAGTGTAGTGTATTGTACCACGAAATAAAAAAGTAACAAAAAATATTGAACTTGTTAACTGTTTAAACGATTTGTTGAAAATAAGCATAAAGCTGCTTATTGCTTTGATTATTGGTTGGACACATCGTGACAATATAAAAACAAAAACCAATCATCCAAAGATTTTCCAAGTCCAAAGTTCTCTTACCAGTAGGAAAAATCGCAAAATTAATTAATATAAATTATGAAATATCGCATCTAATAATCGATAAGATAATTCAAGCAAACAAATACAAGAAAAGATAAGTAAAACAAGTAGACTGCAACCGATAACTGCAGTTTAAATAAAAGGAAGCATTTCGTTTATTTTGAAAAAAAAGTAAGTCACATATATATACGGTCAAGCGTGATCACGCTAATCCTGTAAGGGAGTTCGAACTGTAACTTAAATACAGTAAAACTTATTATTAACCCTAAACCAGCAACGATTAAAGGATAGAGTGTTTCTTTATTTTACAAAACTAGACAAAGATATGTTCACAAAAAAAATGTATTTTTAAAAATCAACTACATTGTATGTTAGTTTAAATTTTTAGAGTTGTTTAAAACTAAGAATTTTTTTGGCCTGTAATCCTTAAATAAACTAGGTGACCTGCTTTAAAGGTGCATGGTGCTGTCCCTTTAAAAACTATAAAGTTTTGAATTCTAGCTTCTGCGTATTACTTTCCTATGGTCATTTAAATACATAATTGAATTATACTACAGGGTGTCGACTAAACAAAATCAATTTCTGGAACGATACCGTTGTTTACAATTTTATATTTTTATTTACGTGAGATTAATTAATTCATGTGGACGTTGGCTCAAGCATAGACCAACGTAATTTACACATAATAATTGTGAGTGAAATACAAAAACTCTTTTGTAACTGTATATGTGGTAAAACAAAAAAAAATTGCGATTGGGGTTGGAAATCGCAAATGTCGCAGTAGGAAAAAATTTTTCGATTTTCAATCGCAAGCCTCTAGCAAAGTGATTGTTTTAGGAACTTGTATGTTTTCTAAAATTTTAAATTATACAGCGCTATAATTTGCTTTGCTGATCTTATATATCCTTCACCATTTATGTAAATCTAGTTTAGTGGGATAACAGAAAAATAAGTCAGAAAAGAATTAAGTACGATATATATGGTTACATAAAAATGTAACCTGCTCTTAACAGGTTAAGCATTTTTTAAAGTTTTAGCATTTCCTCAAAGATTTGTTCAAAAGATTTTAAATGATACCCCATTTGTTATCTTTTAAAATTGGGGCTCAATAGAACATTCTACGAAATGTTCAGAGGCTCTTAACTCGAAAAATATGGGCGTGCGTCAATTTGGTTCTTCCAGTTTTCTTCTTATTTTTTAATTCTCTATCGCCCAATATATTTATTTCTTTTTTATTATTGTAGTTACTACATTGTTCCAAAAACTTAGAGGCAGGCGTAGTGTTTTGACCGCTGCACAGTGGTCGAAATCATTGATCTGACGGCATTTAAGTCAAATTTTAAAACTTTAAAATCGATAAATGTTTGAGATTGTATCGATAACCGATACTCCACTGAGCAAATTTGCGTTTTTACATTTGTTTTGCTTTCAATATTCGCACAGCTGTTAGCTGTCAAATATAACATGAGTTGCAGCAAGTGCATTGAAAGAATTTGGCGCCAAATTGCTCAGTGCGTGGTTTTTTATAAACTAAGGTTTTTATTTAAAGTACAAGGTATGTATTAACTAAAAAAAATATGTTTGTGATCTGTGATTATCTAGTTTAATAGAAATACGTTGTAGAAGTTAACATTGGTGTAGCAGATTTGAAGTGTTATATACTATAGTTTGGTGGAGTGCATCTTTTGGGATTCGATCGGATTCGGTCCAAATATGGTTTTGATTATTAATTTGGTTATTTGTTGTTGTGAAACGTCCAAAATGATCTGCCCGTTCTTGCCCGTTTATTGGTTAATTAATTTTTTAGGCATAATGAATGTTTCCAAACGCACACTTTTTTTGATTTGGCACAATGAAAACGTCCCTACTAAAAAATTTTTAGCTGTGGAGGCCCACGTATTTAATAATATTATAGACCAATCGCACTATAATGAGGAGCAGTGCCGAGAAATAAAAAAAAAATTGAGGAGCTTCATAAGCAAAGTAGTGGAAAAGTGGAAGAACTGCAACAGAACGTTATCGAATTTTGAAAAACATAATAAAGATTGGTTGGACAGTGAAGTTTTATTAGTTGGGGCGACAACTAGTAAAAATTTTGGAAGGCCTGTAAAAGAGTTCACTGCTTGTTCATCTAAAACACAAGTCAACAAAGTTTCACAGCTTGTAGAAAAAACTACATGCGATGAACTTGTTGTAGCGACGCGTGTTAGTTTACACAAAGCAGGAAAAAGAAATGCATCAGAAGTTGTATCCATGCTACATTCTGATTCCGAGGTTGCAGCAAAAATTAAAAAAACTATTGCTTCAGAAGCCAAAAATGCTATTGCATACAGTCCTGATGAAGCTTTGGCTCTTTACGTGGATGGGGATTTTACAAAGCACTCGTACAAATTGATCCAAGCTGGTGCAAAAGTAAGAAATGCAAACATATATCCACCATATGATGCATTGCTATTAGCAAAAAAGAAATGCTACCCTGTTGGAGTCGAAATTACCGATACGTCTGCTGAAGTGTCTCTACAGAGCTTGGTTGATCAAACAGCAACAAGAATCGTCGAATCAAAGAAGGAAGTTTTCGTCAGCCTCAATGAAGATGCTATTACAGCGATATACAAATGGGGATGTGATGGCAGTAGCGGACATTCAACTTACCGCCAAAGCTTTTCTGACCCTGAATCGAACAGGATCGATGAAAACTTATTTGCCGTATGCATTGTGCCACTGCAAGTGAAAATGGGAAGTGTCATTCTGTGGGAGAATTCTCGGCCTTCTTCAACGCGATTTTGTAGACCAATAAAATTGATTTACGCAAAAGAAACTTCTGAGTTGGTTAGTGCTGAAGTTGATAAAGTGAAACAGCAAATAACTGAAATTATTCCAACACAATTCGAGTCTTTTCAAATTAATCACCAATTTTACATGACAATGATCGATGGCAAAGTTTTTAGTATAATTTCAGAATCCTCGTCACAAACATGTGGAATTTGCGGAGCCACACCAAAAATTATGAATGACTTGAATGCCATTAATAATCTGCCGGTAAATAGAAATATGTATGAGTATGGCTTGTCAACACTACACGCTTGGATAAGGTGTTTTGAGTGCATTTTACATATTGCATACAGAATCCCAATAAAAAGGTGGCAAATTCGTAGCACTGACAAATCTGTTGTACAGCAAACTAAATTAGATATACAAGAAAAGTTAAGAAATGAAATGTCTTTATTAGTTGATATTCCTAAGCCCGGATCGGGAAATACTAATAACGGAAATACGGCTAGAAGATTTTTTCAACAACCAAAATTGGCAGCACTTTTAACTGGAGTCAGTGAGGACTTAATCAGTAGATTCAGCATTATTTTACGCACTATGGCTTGCGGGTACAAAATAAATACACATGCGTTCAAAACATTTTGCTGGCAAACAGCGGAAATATTTGTAAACAAATATTCATGGTTCTATATGCCATCTTCTGTACACAAAATATTAATTCACGGTGCTGAAATCATAAATAATGTCTCTCTTCCAATTGGCATGATGTCAGAAGAAGCACAGGAATCGCGGAATAAGGATTTGAGAAATTTAAGAGAGCATCATACACGAAAAAATTCAAGAAAAAACACAATGGAGGATTTAATGCATTCACTTCTTTTCTCATCTGATCCTCTCATATCCACGCTATCCAAACGACCTTCTAGCTACTCCCGGAACAACATCGAAATTGGAAGAGATGTACAAAATTTGCTTTCAGAGCCAATTGTACATGAAGACACTGTTGGTTCTGATACTTCTGATTCAGATTAAAAACAAATATATTATCTTTAAAAAATTTGTACTAATTATATTAACAACACTCAAAATAATATATCTGTAATTTAACAGAAATATTTCTAATTTGTTGGCTAGGTATCAGCAACTTTAACAAAAAAGCTCTGAAATAAATGAAAATTGTTTAGAGTTTAGTTTATTATGCATTTCATAGTCGAAATTAAGCATCAGGCTTTGTTTTTATTCATTTTCGAATTAAATGCCGCCAGATTCGGTATATCGACCACTGTGCGCTGCCCCGAAAGACATGGACAGATCTTTTTGATTTTTAATAGCAGAATTTTCGAAACTATATCTGATTTTGTTTAAATTTTCCCTATCTCATCTAGTGCCTTGGCAAACGGACAGACAGACATCGCTCAATTGACTTCGCTTTACATAAGGAATCAGAATATATATACTTTATAGGGTCAGAAATAGATATTTTGGATATTTTATGACTTGTGGCAAGGGGTATAAATATAATAGTATTGGTTTTATTTGACTGTTTTGCAAAAACGTACACAGAGAAAAGAAATTAGTTATAAGAACCGAAGTTGTTGCCAATGGAATTTTGTCTGTTGTAGTAACTGAATAAATAAAGCAGTCACAACTATTTTAAAAAACGATTCTTAAGTGATTATAAAATATTATTGTGAATTAAAAAAACAAAATAATTTTTTAATATTTACTTTTATTTTAATAATAAATTATAGGAATAAATTTATACATTATAAATTTCATGATTCGAACCATTGAATGCAGCTTTCTTCTCCCTTTACATCATGATTTCTTCTCTTCCACATAGTTTCTTCAACTTGCTATCCCATCCGCGCGTTTTGCGCTGCGATATAAATTAAATATTATAAAATAATTTTTATATAAAAATGTCTTTCTGAGATAATTTCGAATTTACCAATATTGGAGAACTTTTCTCCACTTTTAATAAATCTTTTTATTTTTGAACTAAAATATTTTTGATTTTTGTAATGTGTACGAATTTTATTAATATTGTGTCAAACATTTTTCGATTTCAGCATATACAACCGAGTTTTTTGATTCTTACTTCCAAAATTTGGTTTTCAGTAGTATTGTACTGAACAAATTTAGTTGCATCTTCCATTTAATAGAATAGATTTTAGTAAAGACACAAATCGGTCATGTTTACTTTTCTAAGATGTGTTGCAACTTACATTTAGAAGCAAATATCATTTGTTAGCTTTTAATATTAAAAAATAAATCAAGACTATAAATTATTAATAATAACAATCAAAATATTATATTAGCAATTGAATTTTTAACGTATCAAGCGAATTGTTACCAATCTTTTTTCTGTGTGTGCCGGATTTTAAATTTTGAGCATATCAACCGAATTTTTACCAATCTTTTTTCTGTGTGTGCCGGATTTTCAACTACACACAGAAAAAAGATTGGTAAAAATTCGGTTGATATGCTCAAAATTTAATTACTAATATAATTATTTGATTTTTAATATAAATAAATTATAATTTTGACTAATTTTTAACACTAAAAGCTAACATATGATATTTGCGTCCAAATGACGGTTGTAAAAGCTCTTAAAAAAGTTATCGTTACCGATTTGTGTATTTACTAAGATGGAAGATACAACCAAATGGAAGATACAACCAAACTTATTCAGCACATTACTACTGAATACCGAATTGTGGTAGTTAGAATCATAAAAATCAATTGTGTCTTTTAAAATCGAAAAATGTTTGACAAAATAAAAATGAATTTGTACACATTATACAAAAAAATAATCAATATTTCAGTTTAAAAATTCAAAAATTCATATACTGTTACTGGTGAAAAGTTCTCCATTATTGTAGAAAGGTAAGTCCAAAATCAATCCTACAAAGACATTTGTAAATTAAAAAAATTCTGAAATGTTAAATACACTTCGCAGCAGCAAAACTGGCGGTATGGGATGAAAATTTGAAGAAACTATATATATGTCTTTAAGAAGGATCACGATGTAAAAGAACGCTCTAAACATGAAATTTATAAAGTGTAATCTTATTCCTGTAATTTATTATTAAAATAAAAGTAAATATTAACATATTTCATTGTTTTTTTTAATTCACAATAATACTTTATAGTCACCCAAGAATAATTTTTTTTAAACAGTTGTGAGTGCCACATTCATTCAGATTTTTTATTACTAAATAATAATAAATTTTATTGATGTTTTTTATCTCTAATATTCATAAATAACTCGCATTCGGCTATTCAATAACCCAATTAAATATTCATTATTTTTATGATTGCTCATGTAAAACAATGCCAATTTAATATTGTAAATTATTATATTTGTAATTCAGAAATTTTATTGGTGCATAATCGCCAATGCATTCTCATTTAAAGAACACTCTATGGATGCCAACCGCTCGCTCTTCTACAGTTATCATGAATAATTTATTCCACCTGAACGAAGGCAAACTGTTTTGGGCTCACGTGTGTCATTGCGCATAAAAAAATTAGCTTTTAATTTTAATATGTGTAGCATACTTTAGGGATGCTTTATATTCAGTGGAAAAAGAGAAATTTATTCGACCAACCTTTAAATATTTTACATCGTAGATGTGCAATTTCGATAAAAAGCAACAGAAATATTATTTTCATTTGTTTCTTTTTTATTTTCTTCCAATAGCTGTTGTAGGTTTTAATATCCTATTGTTTTAACTTCCGCTAAATTGCCTCAATTGCCACAAATTACAAATGAAAACAAACGCATCTAGATACATGTACGATTCATTCCCGACATGCAATTGTAAGTCAATCAACTAACAAAACAAGAAAAAACCAAAGCCTAGTAAAGTTCAACCCAAAGCCATTAAATGTGTTTATGTCAGTGTACGTATATTGATGTGTAGAAAAAACGATGTATTTATGTAGGTGCATTTGTGTATTTTACACAAATAAAATATACAGATAAATTTTTACAACTTAATTTTTAGAAAAATGTTATTTGTTTTTCTGTTTTTTGTTGTCTGTTTGCTTGTATCTTTTAAATTCTATTGTCCTGTAATGTGTGTGCGATAGCTCTTTTATACTTAAATATTTATGGGTTTGTGTGCATATGTATGGTTTTATTTCAATTTTTGGTCCAGCAGCTAATTTTTTTCTCTATAACTCTGTTCACGCTTCAACCACATAACGAAGTGAAAAATACATTCAAACTTGCAAAACTCATCGATTCACTTGACCGTGTGTACTCGGACAGTGGCACGAAATAAAAAGTAGTTGACAACTTAGGCTTTTTGATTGTTATATTTGAGGACATCATGTTTTAACCAGTTTTAAACTAAAAATAAATTAAGAGGTTTTAATACTTTTTTTAAATTGTCAATCAAATTGTGAAATTTCAATTGTTGTAGTCAAATATGAAAATCTGTTTAAGCACTATGTCCCTAAATATTACAATGGTCCTGTTTTAAGCCCCCTCTACGAACCACATATTTGTTTTATGCACATCGGTAAAAGGTTTAGAAGTTCTATGAATTTTCATTTTTTGAGTCAACGGAACACTGTACTTTGTTTTTATTACATTATTTTTTGTAATTTTCCAAAACAAAAACTGTTTGAAAAAAGAAAAATAAAACGTAAATAAATTAAATAAACACTGAAAAATTGTGCAAATTGCAATTCGTTAACAATGAATTTGTGAGCCAAAAACATGGTTCAGAGATAAAAAGAAAAACAGAATTAAATGAAAACCTTAAAATTTGACATTCAAGCCCATCATATTGGATGCTTAATGTTGTCGCTTTAACTCAGTGTATTGTTGAATTATTTTTATAAAAACATCATCGACATTTTTTTATTGCAATATTGACGTTTTTATTGTGTTGAAAGGTCAATTTGTTTTGGTGCACATGTGTTGTCAGTTTAAAGCTTAAACGATCTTGACTATAATTTTCGATAGTTAAATGCAAAGTTTAATAAATCAGAAACTCATCCTAAAATCTTTAAAAATATAGCTGTATATTTAAAATAAATGTAAATTAAACAAAGCGAATACGGTGGAGTTTATCTAAACTGATAGAAAGAGCCATGATTCAAGCAAGGACACGGACGCATTGAATGTTATCCATTCGCTTTCTAAATTTCATTTATTATGTTATAAAATTTGTTACCTTTGTACTTGTTGCACAACTATACGCATATATATAAATATATATTAGGGCGGGTCGATTTAATAATCGCCCATGGCTCAGTGAAAATCGTATTCTAGGGATCAAAATAAGAAACTTTGCCCTTTGCAAATCAAGAGAAGAAACAAACCCTGTAACAAACAAACAAACCATGTTATAAATTTCTAAAGAGAAAAAATAAATAAAATAATAAAAAATAAATAAAAAATAATAAAATAAAGTGCCAAAAATGGTGATTTTTTGAAATGTTTGTATGGGGAACCCCCCAGGGGAGTTCCAGGGGGTGTGCCACTGGTATAGGTGGATCGGCCCTCCAAAGTTAGTGGGGGCCGGTCATGCATTTGGACTCGATTGCGGCACTCTAAATGGGTCAAAGTGTGATTTTTCAAAACTTGACCCTACGGGACAAAAGTCGACAGTTGGGGGGTAGTAGAATTCGTTTTAGAGGTATAGTTCCTCGGGCAAAGTTTCTTATTTTGATCCCTAGAATACGATTTTCACTGAGCCATAATATATATGTATGTATATATTTAAAAGCTTTAGCTACATTAGTTTTCATTTCTAAAATACTAAATTTAATTTAATTCGTACAATACGAGTAATTATTAAATATGTTTCATAGAAATATATTAAGAAATATTATTATAAACAAATTCATATGTAAAAAAATATCTATAGAAAACCAATTAATAAAATAAATTTGTATTTATATATAGTTATTTTTATTAAACAATAAAATTTAAAAAAAATTATATGCAGAGCTGAAGGTAACCGACCATTTCAAACCAAAATCGTTTAGTTTTACCTTTTTAGTCTATTTTATTCAAAGGATAAAAATTTAACACCAATGCTATTTGTCTGTCCGTCTGAAACAGATGTCTACCTGTGGATTCTTAATAGCTGGGTACATTAAATGTTTACCAAAGAAATATTTTTCACGTATGTATATGGCCTTATATTTTAAACTGTTACAGGCAGAGAGATCAAATGAAGAAGGAAGAACCAATTTATCTGCGATTAGACAAATTTAAAAAATAAATTTCTAAATTAAAGGAAGTCTATGTAGAGGCGTGGTCTTATCTTCAAAATAGACTTTGGCAAGCACTTTCAATTTACATAGAGGAGCTCTTTGTCCGCTATAATGACAAGTATAACACAAAAATATTAATGGGTTATTCTAAAGAGAAGTAATTTCACTTTACAAAAAGTGTGCAGCCTTTACAGAAAAAATACTTTAATTATATTTTGCATTGGTGAAATGATTTCTTTTTATAAGGCTTTATAGGTGTGAAGTGATCCAGCGGATAAATGTATTAGTAATATAATACATAATTGTAGCTTCTAAATATTCACACTGTACGTTGATTTTATCTTAATTGATATTTTCTAGCTTAAAAAAATGGTATTCGATATGCCATTATTCTGACAATCGCAATCGCAAAAAATGACTGTTTCGATCAGCAAAAGTATACTGACAGAAACAAATGCATTGTGTTTTTTCTATATAGTGAGACTTTTAAACTTGCATTTCGATGTAAAGGTTTGAATATCACATGTAAACTATGCATGAATTTTTGGCCCAAAGAAAATTAAAGCAATACTAATGCTTAACTATTTATCAGACAAACAAAATTTTTCCTTTAACTAACGAAATTTTTTTTTTTTTTTGGGTTCTAGAAATGGTTTTAGAAATAATAGAATTATCTTATCGATCGATTTATCTTAAGCATTATATACGCACTAACGTTCTTATTAAAGGTACATAAAGGCATTAAATTTAATATTATATGTATACTTTAATATAATTTCAAACAAAACGGATTTAAAATATTATTTTCCGATTTTAAACATAAGCTATATTTTCTTAAAAAATAATTTTCACAAATTAGCATTAGAATCACAAACGTTGGCCGGTTCACTTTTAAATCTACCAAAAATATAATAAAAGGCTGTACAACGAATTTAAAATGGCATTTGTTACTTTTTCCGCTTTACGTGAAATGTCCCATTTTTTTTTTATAAAATAAGCATAAATGTTTAAGTACGGTTGTGTTCATACATACATACATTAATTTAATCATGCGCATGAAAAAATTCTTTACTATTTTAATTTTTTGCAATAATTGATGCTGTTTTTGTGGATGAATTGAATTAATAATTGCATAAAAATTGCAAGTAGTTCGAATTCAATTGGTTTTGATTCAATGTTTTATTTTTTATTGAGACAAAAACATCTGAGCAGCATATTTATTATTATATTTTTTAATAATTTTTTTATTGTTTTTAAATTAATTTTATATAATTTGCAAACAATTTTATTGTAGGGTAAATTGATGCCAGTAACAGAACGTCCTCCATTTCTACGAGTATTGCAAGTGTTCTTCAATAAAATGATATTTTTTTAAGTATAAGATTTGGTGGCAATGATATTTAAGCTACTATTTCCTGAATTTTTTAAGCGTCTGGTTAAAAATGCCGTGATATTTATGGATCTAAGGTACCGACATCCCTATTAAATTGATTTAAAAGGTTATTGATTCTGCTATTCTTGCGGCCGTCATCCAACCGATCGCCTTTGGATATCTCTTTTCGCAATTCACAAGCTTTTTATCCAAGAAACCCTGTTGGTTGTGCGCTGTTTTCTACTGTTTGTTTTGGGTATATAAGCACTTCATGGACCGTGGAAGCCACTGGCAACCAGGCGTATAGCTCCCGAAACGTTTTGCTGTTTTAAAATAATATATTTCAATTTTATTTGAATCAATTTTGAACTAGCAGGATAATAAAATCAAAATGAGTTTTAAACCGAAATATTATTTCTTTGTCAACATCAGTTTTTTTCAGAAAACATCTCATCCTCAGTAAAAGCTCCACAAGCATTTTTTTTGTCATTTGTGAAACCCAAACATCCTACTCTGGACATGTCCACGCCAAGCACGATTTTTTCAAAAAATCTGGTTATTTTATTTTCTCCTCAAATCTGCCACTTTGTTATTTGCATTTACATATTAAATGTAATACAAATTCGCAAAACCTTAACGCCAGTTGATACATAAAGGTTAGTCAGGCTTCAATTTAAATTATTAAATCCCTTTATTTTACGTACTCCAGTTTGATAGGACGACAAAATCTTACAGACTGTGGTGTACTGATGTTCCAAGTTGGCTTTCCCGATAATGTCATTAAACACAAGGGAATAACTAAAGTAGCTCAAAGGAAGGCATCACAATTTTTTCGACAAGTTTGGCTCATTTATTGCTTGCTAAAATTGAGCTTGACCAGTGCTAATAACAAGTATAAATCTGGCTGCTCCGCTTTCATTACAGCTTGAACTACTTTTTTCTTCATTTAAAAATTCTTTCAGCCGTATGAAGTAAACTAAACGAAATCTTAACAGGGGTCTTATTGCTGTAACTTTATCGTAGTTTGAATAAATATCGTAGTTTCTGATTTGCTTTAGTGGCGTATTGCATTCTATTGGTTTTTTGAAAATATGAAGAAATATTTAAGACTTATGCATTAAAGACATTCGCCGCAGCAACCTACATGAACAAACGCTAGCAAAATTTGCTGGCTTATACCTTGCTACATAATTATTTTGAAAGCAGCAGCGACATAATAAAAGTATGATTTTATTATATTATAATATTTTAATGAAGTAGCTTTGATTTATAATTCAAATAAATATTTTTAATTTTATGAGGTCATTAGAAGAAAAAATAATATTTCAAAAGGTCACTTCAATTTTTCGTTTGGCTTGTCTTCAAAGTTTAAAATATATTAAAATATTTCTTAGAAGCAATAAGAACAGTAACGCGTGTTACTGCAAACAATAACGCATGTCAACTACAATAAAATACTCTAAAAGCAATAAAATGTTGCACGGTGTACAGCTCAATGATATCTATCAAAACAAATTGTGTTAAATATTTACAGGTGACCCATAAAAGAAAGCTTTTACTCATAAACGAAATTGAAAATTGTTATAGCGGCAAGCAGTAATATTAGTACTTCAAGCAGCAATTACTAAGGAGAGAAGTAAATTTGTAACTAAATGTTGTCCACAAAAAAGGAATTTTAATTTATATATACACTTAATACATTCTTTTAAAATTTTTACATTTGTTCTTCGCTATCACAGTTTAAATATTTTTATTTGAAAACAAGTAAGAGTGCTATATTCGGCTATACCGAATCTTATATACCTTTTACCATCTACGTAAATCTTCTTTCTTCTCCAAACAGAAAAGCAAATATTGGGGTGACAGCGCATTAAAAAATAAAAAAATGGTACTGTATATATATATATATATATATATATATATATATATATATATATAAGAGCAATGGCGGTTAGCGCAGGAAAGTGTAGCAGCATAACGACAGTGTATGGCAGACGTGTGTTGTGGCTACTGGGTTAAAGGAGATGACTGGCTTGAATAAAAGGAGTAGTGGAGATGTCTGCGGATGGTTAAGGTTACTAAACAAGGCTTCGAGTAGTTCATGTCTCGCCGGAGTAACACAGTAGTGTAGCGTGGATGGCTGCGTTTGTGGTGATAACGCATGTTTAGTAAATACGACACCAAGGGTTCACAAGACCGGTAGGATCAAGAAGTATAGCCAGAGAAAGCCATAAAGTTCGAAGAGAGAATTTAGCTACAGAGGTATTTGCAATCGAAAGAATCCGTACGTTTGTTCTAAAAAGGGAAAAACGTAACAATATGTGTAGATGTACATTTAAATCTTTCAATAAAAAATTATTATTTTAAACTTTTATTGTTCTTTTCTTTTCTCAGAATAAGAGATTTTAAACACTTATTATTTTACATGTCTTATAGTACTGGCATCACTTAACTGTTTATTGGCGGCAACAAAAAAACTTGTATATCAAAAAAATTTACAAAAGCTTTTCCATTCATTCGTTAATGGCGCCAAATTTGATTGAGAAGTAATTCGGCGAAAGTAGAATTAGTTTTTTGGTATCTTGATTACACATAATCCGCATTTTTGATGGCATTGTCGGGCTTTTTATACTATCTTCCAAGACTGCAGCCAAATCAGAATCATATTGTTTACGAGCTAATGTTGCAGCAGCACGAACGAAAAAGCTTTCCTAGTTGAAAGATTTGCGGCTTCTCTTTCTTTCTGGACGTCCAACACCGGTAGAAGTAGGTTTTTTTTTGAAATTCCAATTACCGAGAAATGTAACTCAGAATTAACCCAGGTATGATTTTGATCAAGCCGACATTTTCCCACTTTTGAGAAAATTTCACACACAAAAAATGTATTGTTTGCTTTCTAGTTTTATCCATTTCATATAAAATAATCTTGAGTTTAATTTTGTCCCGAACTGTATTGAATGTATAATTCTTATCGCATGTTTCAAACAGATGTTTTTAATTTTTATTTTATTTATTTATATTTTTTTTTTGATACAGATAATTCATTATATTATATTTAAATCGTTCATTATATTATATTTAAATCACTCTTTCAATTTGAAGAGGAATTTTAAAACGCTTACGGAATGTAAAAGTTAAAAACAAAAATTAAACCAATTTTAGATAATTTTGTCTTACGAGTTCTTTTTAAGTATATCGATATCAGTACTAAGCAGTTATAATTAAGAACAGAAGTATTTACATGTCTTTCTATTTTCCATTTATATTAATAAAATTTACCTTGTAATATTAAACGATCTAGCACATTTGTAGAAAAAATTGCATTGATTGACTTTGATGTGCAAATGAGTAACGGCAAGAAAACATTGTCAAAGTCTTTCTTTCGAAGCATTTCCAAGTAAAAAACAACAACAAAAATAGTAAACCAGCACTTTGATTTTTATCAATTTAGCTCAGAAAAAAGGTATCATTTTATCTAATGTGCAGTGTAAGGAATACTTCACACCAAAAATTACCATAAATGCACAAGTTGTATGGTTTATATTCTACAAGTGCCAAAATTAAATCCTATTCATAAATAAATAACATACTCGTAGACAGTTATTGAAAAAATTGATAAATTTTATAATAGAATTTACAATAAGTAAACAAGAAAATTTATATTTTCTTATCAATATTATTATTGTGTTTCAACGCAATACGTAAAAGATAATGCTCATATTGGTTATTGATTTTCAAGAAGTAATTTTTTTTTAAGCTTAATAATTAAAAACTTTTAAATAAAAAAAAGATTTTTGTAATCATAGAAACCTTTTTAAAATTAAAAAGGTAAAAACTCTCATATTTAAAGCTAACAGTTAATTAAATACAAATAAATGGATACAAACTAAAACTAATCAATTTTTAGTTTGTTTTAAGTTCGCATTAATATCAAACTCTTCATGTGCAAAAGTATGCGAAACAACTTGTAAAACAACATTAAGGTTCAATTAGACGTGGCATAACCGTAACTATAGAAAACAGCTGTTTAAACCAACCTTATGAGAAACACTGTATTTGATTATTGGTGACATGCCACATTGCCATAGCCATAGATATAAATTAAATTTTGATTTTTACCATAACCATACCATAAACAGTTGACTATTGAATTTAGGTATTAAAATGTCTTTTCTTTTAATTTATTCTTATTTTTCATGTTTACTGCATTGTATTGGTGAGTTTTATTTTATATTTTTCGCTGTTTTTTTTTTTTAACAAACAGCAAGACAAACAAAAGTTGCTTGTGGCTATGTCACCACCATTCGCTGGCAGAAAATATGATTAACGTCATGGCCATGGACACGGTACGTCTAATTGAACCTTGTGATGATGAAAGTCGGCAGTGCCTCGTGCCCCATATGTATTTTGAATTCAATTATTAATTTACTAATTGGAATAATCAATAATCATATATTTTGGATTAAATGTTTAAATGTTGATGTAAATCATGAATTATTATTTTACTAATCATTAATTTTATTTAGTAGCGTATTATTTGAGTAATTTCTTTTTATATTTTAAATATTACTTTAATATTTATTTTGAATATTATTTTAAATTAACGTACACATCACAACAGGCTATCTAGTGATATGCAGTGGCTGTATTTAATGCACATCTGTTTCAGTGTTGCCAGCAAAAAACAGAAACGTTTTTCGTTCAAAAAAGCTAAATTAATTATTTTCTCAAAGCTTAAAAAAATCACTGACAATATTTCAGTAATACAATTTTGCTCTTTTTTTAAGAAATTTAAATCGAGGTATTGCTACGGTACTTCTAGCAGGTTGTTAAATTTTTTAAGCGGAATAACTAAAGTTGCTAATAACTTTCGAACAGTTGAAAAAAATTGTTGCCAGATACATTTTTCTGTTTTTAAACATGAATGATTGCGCACAATTCAAGAGCAACGTAAGCTTTTTGTTAATTTCAAGTAATCGTTGTTATTAAAATCGAATTGATATGTTAAGAAAGGTTGATATGTTAAGAGAGGTACTTACAGCAAATTATAATATAATGTTACCTTATTTCGTCTCTGTACCGAAAGTTACGATAATATGGCCAAATATAACAAAATTAAACATCTTACCTGGAACCTTCAAAAGTTACAAAAAATTAAAAAAAATGTAACCAAACGGCAAAACTGATCTAAGTTTTGTCGGCTGCGGGATGTGTTTAAAAGCAGAATACGTGACATAATTTAATGAGTCTTGGCTCAGCGTTTTAGTTGGTAAGATCATTATTCCCGTGGTATCCTGCAGATTCATTATTATTGGTGGTTTCCCTCTGTAATTATATATTTACCTAAAGCGGCAAAGTAGAGAAAATTGGTGGCATCCCGCTGTTTTCTCTATTTAACAAAATCACAAGAATGTGTTAGTGTGGTCTCTCACTAATAATAGAGTGCAGTGAGGGCATTGTAGAGAGCTTAGTTGGAGGAGTGTTCCCTCAACTTCGCTAGAGAAGATTTGTGGTATCCCACTGTTTTATCTGCTTAACAAAATTCACAAGACAGTAGTGGTGTGTAAGATCCAGCGTTGCCGCTAAGCAGGACGTAGAGAATTAATAAACCCGCCTGTTTAAAGAGAAAATAAAGAGCGCTGCGAAACTTATTTGTTTGAGTTTCTTTCGGTACAGTCAAGAGAAAATAAATTTTCTGTGACAGAACCTTCGGACGCCGGAGTGTTTACCCCAGCCGAAGAAACAATAATATCCAATTTATTAATTAATTATATATTAAAAAAATAGTGACTAAGAAAACAGGAAAAATTATACACCAGCTAGATCATTACATCCGTTGTCAACATTGTTCGCATTCACCTCTCATAGATAGTGTACATTGTACGCATTATCTATTTAACAAATTAATTTTTTGACTAAGAATACTAGGAATGTTCATAATAAATCAATATTACTTTCATTAGACCACAATCCTAAGCCTTTTTCCGTTGTTCAGTTTCATATTTCCATTTCTGTTCTGTACAGGAAATTTAATATTTATTTTTTATTTCTAAAAAAAAAAACACCATCGTGCGAGAATTAAAATAAAATCGGTTTTCTTAAGAGTATAAGAAACGAATACTTTTTGATCCTGAAATTTTATTCCAAGATTTACAAAGTTTCATGAAAAATGGTCAACTTAAAGTAGACCAATTCATATATGTATTATGTTGTATTTACAAGTCGTATTTTTATATGAAAGTGATGAAAAAACAATTTTTTTAATTATAGTAATGTAATGCAGTTCGATGTTGTTTTATTTATAAAGTAATTGATAATAAAAAATATATATGTACATATGTTTTAAATAAGTTAATGGCAAACTTAACAACAGTGTTATGATTCTAAAAGAGCGTAAGCTCACGTTTTTATTAATGGATTTTAGTAAGTGTTTTCACGTAAGATAAATATCAAATGTTGCGTCAAATTGGGCAATAAAAAAACGCAGATATTAACAGCGTTCTGTTATAAATTCAATTAATTAAAAAGGGGGCACTTGAGTGCATTCAAAATTGACTAAAAGTTTACAAGGTGATATTAGACAATGTATTGGTGGTGTTTTCTAAGTAGGCTAGCTTTGATAAAATTGAAGCACGACGAGTTTAAAGAAATAAAGCTTTTTTTATATTATTCTAAACAGAAAATATTTTACATATTTTTGCAACCTCAGTCAGGTCAAGCAATAAAAAATATTCGTTTTAAAATTCTGAGGTTTAATTTAAGTCAGCTCAATAAAACATACAACTTTTATATCGAAATCTAAAAATACCATCGCAGTATAAATAGTATGTTTACAATTTTTTCTTTATTAAAATTGGATGTCACCAAACTTGTATAAGTATGGCAATTTGCAGTTGAATCAAATAATGTCAAGTAGTTAAAAAATGAAAGCGGTTATATTCGGTTTGGCCAATAAAACACACCTTTAAGCTTTACCCAATTTTAAACTACGGGAACGCTTTTCGTGCAAATTGGGATCCCACGGGATCCGAAAGTAGAGTAAAGAAACAGACCTTTTATTTGTAATATATTTACCATTATGAATATCAAAAAGATGGTAATTTTAACAGTTTGAAATTTTCGTGTTTCTAAAAGATTTGAGTAAAATTTTTGTTTTGAATAACTCAAAACATAGTTGAATAATTCAGAAAGTTGATCTGTTGGGACAATACATTCTTCAATTAATAGAATTATTAGTTGATGTTAAATTACGAAATTTTAGAAAGGCAATTGCTAATAAATTCTTTGAATTAAATCAAAACTCAAAATACAAAAACAAAAGGCTGCTTAAAAACGTCTTTACCCACTGTGTCTGCAGGTATCTTTGATTGTTTCTTCATCATCATCACTATTCTAGCAAGCCACAACGCTTTTGGAAGGTCTTTAAGAAAACTATTTTTTTTATTAATACTAAAATTAGCCTGCAGTCAAATGGTGAACTTATTATTTTAACAAAGTAACTTGAAACTGATTGTAGTAAATGCTTTAAGTAAATACATTACAATAGAAAGCAAAGAATTAAATTTTAATGTCGTCCGTTACTTGAAATTACTTAATAAGCGCTTACACAATAATTCATGAAACGGATTGCTGTTAAATAAAATAATTAAAACAAAAGGACCTTTTGTTAAAATGGGAGGAAATCTTTAAAAGAAAAGTGCACTTTTTATAGAATAAATAAACAAAAGTTGTCGAGTATTTGTGTCAGCAAACAATAAAAATACGTGCCTTTTTTATTTTTTACACGCATATAGTTACAGACACATGTAAAAAGGTATTTGCACACACTTATATACATTTTCCTAGCAACAAACTTACACAATTAGAGCAAAAATAAAATTAGTTGACAACATGCAATATAAGTGAAAACCACACAAACAAACGACTAAGCAAAAACAAACACTGATTTAGACCCAGGCATAACGTTGAAAAACTTCGGATATACAAACGCAAACACCCTTAAATAGACACCACAATTAACTTAACTTGGCCAAAATGAGAACACAAAATGCGCAAGAAAAGAATACATAAGCAAACAAATGTTTATCCAACGTCCACTCATTTACAGTATTTACCATCTGAATTATGACCACTGTGCAACAATTATATTTCAATTTAAGGGAAATTTTCACTGATTTAGTACACGGACTCAGTAAAACTTATAAAGATTCAGATTGTTTATTGTATTAGACTTGCTAATGTCCCACTAATCGAAAAATTAAGTAATATTTTTGCTATTTTTTAATCAAGAATATTCAAAATTCGAGTAAGGCATAAATAATTAAAATAATCGAACAAAATAATTTTACTGGGGCCGTCCAATAGCAGGTTGTTTTGTTCTTAGTTTGGGAGAAGCGCATGAATTTGTCAGTTAAAGCTCAGAATGGTCGCTTCAGCTTTAATAACGGCAAATATCAAAAAGCAACCTGCATCGCATTAATAAAAAAAATAAAAAATAAAACAATATACACAAGGGTAAACCATTGGTTAATGCTGAGAGTATAAACATGATAGTGTGACTAGTTAGCAGCTGTTCAAAAAGTTTTCATATTATTTCTGATAAATTTTTGGAAATAGGCTGGTAGGGGTGTGATCGCCTATTTTGTGTACAGAATTCTCCACGTTAACAACTTGAACAAGGAATGAACAATAAATGCAAAATATGCCTGACAGTCACTGTTGCCAGAAGTGCAGATTTATCTACATTTTGCAGATTTTAGCCTCTCAAATTGCCAAAATGCAGATTTGAAGATTTTTAATATTTGTGTGGAAACTTTTATTACGTTGACTTTGGCTTATATACTAATTTTGACCTATGTCTTAAAAACGATAACTATCAACCATTCTTATTTAAAGAAAACAAGTAAGTGTACTATATTCGGCTATGCCCTTCACCCTTCTACCCTTCACCATAGATGTAAATCTAGTTAAGTGAAGTAACTCCAATCAAAAAAGCAAATATTCGGGTGACATAGAATTAAAAACATGGTTGGACTTGCAGCAAATGGAGCTGTCTTCATGACACACAAAATAATACCCAGTTTTTAAAAAGTAGAATATCATATTTATTTATTTTAAAATGCATATGTTACTCACTGGTATTATGTTGGTCGTATGCATGCCACAACTTCTATCAGCTATGGAGACGCTAGCTAAAGATGTATACAATTATTTGTCGAACAGTACAAAAAATCTTAACCAATTTGATAAAATACAAAGTTTATTAGATAATGAACCCAAAAAGATTTTACACCCATTTCATACGTAGGAGTATTGGCTTTCCGTATGGTCAGTTGTAAGTTGCTTATTACAATGTTTAAAAACTGATTTTTCATTTGCCGTTAATATCATTCAAAATGAATCTTAGTGATACTAGTAAAATATATTTATCTTTTCAAAGCACATTCTGCTATTAATAGTTTTAATAAAATGTTCCAAATGGAAGCCACAAGAGCCCTTCATATTTTCTTAATTATAAAAACGTATATTTACGCACTCATGCAGCTAAAATAATTTTAAGCACAAATCTTGACCAATGTGAAGATTGTAATA
Organism: Gymnosoma rotundatum; assembly: GCA_916610165.2. Lineage (NCBI taxonomy): Eukaryota > Metazoa > Arthropoda > Insecta > Diptera > Tachinidae > Gymnosoma > Gymnosoma rotundatum. Next base: position 37,885,069 of record OU744339.1, on the reverse strand, counting down.
AATTTTATGTTGATTATTAGATATAGAGTTATGGATTTTCATAATATAATGAAATTGCTAGGCGTATTAGCCCAAATATTAGCTAAAAATTTTCGAAAAATTTTTAAAGAAAATAAAAAACAAGACTTGAACTTGGAGTGTAGAGAGTTAAAATAATTAGATTTTTAAGATGTACTAAATGCAGAAGAAAGAAGAAAGTTAATTTCTGAAAAAGAATATTCTAAATAAGACGTACTGGTCCAACCTTTTTAGCGTTAGTAAACCAGATTCATCGGCAAATGTTGAGAGAATAATTAGTCAGGTAAATTTAAATAAAAAACAACTTCGCACACGCTTAGAAATGAATCTTTAGTAGGAATATTGCGAACAAAAGATTATTTCAAACTTAACAACTTCTAATGTTTCGACGCACTTATATCTACAGATTTGCTAAAAATGATGTCATTTGATATTTATGAACAAAACTAAAAAAATTAAATTAATTTTTATTTAAAGCTTATAACATTTAGAACTTTTACATATGTAAGTATGTATCTTTAACATAATTTATTTATTCTATAAACAAATACAATTCCATGTAAGCAATACGTGGAATTGCATTGCTTTTGTTTTTCTTATTATTTTCATAACTATTCGGATATATTGTATAGAAATAAATTGTAAATTTTTAACTAAAGGAAAAAGGTATTTAAAGGTTTACTGAAGATTTTCAAAATAACGTGCAGATTTTGCAGATTTTTTCGCGAGACATTGTTGAATTTTGCAAATTTTACACATAAATGTTCTGGCAACACTGCTGACAGTTATAAGTCAATTTTTCATCAAGGCAGAGCCTGGCTCAGTACTTTTTGATATCATATACACATCAATTATGTTTCGAATTGTGACAACATTTCGTTGATTCCAATACGAAATTTATTGGCTTTGATTTTAACTCGCCATTTGAAGGGGAGGAGAACATACGAAACTGAAAACTTACATTCAACTGCATTGACGCAAAACGATTAAATATAATTTCAGAAAAAAAATTATTCATATGAAACTGTATTATTTCTAATTTTGCGAAATTATAACTCTGACTAACGACGATCTTTTTATTTCTTTATTATTATTATTTTTTTTTTTTTAACTGTCGCAAATTTTTTTCACTTTATATTGCATACATTATAAATCGTTCACGCAGTGTAAGCGAGTGTTACATTAGAAAAACAGTATTTTAAAATTAAATTCGTTTGCTCTATAGAAAATTGTATGGTATCTGTGCCAGCTTTTTTATATTCAATAATTTGAGTAATGAAACACTCTTTTCAGCTGAGCATATAGTTTCTCACAAATAACATAATTGTATTGGTTCAAGATTTCAAATGGCACTGATTTGCAGGCATATTCATACAACGTCTCCTAGCGTGCTCTGAGATTGCGTTGAACTCGTGTCAACATCGATCTTGAAAATAGGGTAAACACAGATTAGATCGAAATTATAAACATAATGTTGTTGCAGATTTATATTCAAAAACTTGCTTTTGTATTGCGTTCATCTTTTCAACTGATTAAGTTATTTAACATGAATTTCATATTAACTTAGTTGAATAGTTTTTTAAGTGTGTTAAAAATGTCATGTCTTTAGTTTTTATGCCTGTGCAGTAAAGATTACTGTTTCCAGGTTTTTTTTTCCAAAATCAGATGAATAAAAAGTTGAAAAACGTGTACATATATTCGTTTTGTATTCCGAATAGAAATTTTTTTTTCTTATTTGCATTTTAAATTCTCGCGAACTAAACCACTGTAAACAATGATAACGGGCCATAGCAGAAGACAACAATAAATACAAATACACTTACAATTGCACGAAAGAAAAGCGCTTAAACGCAGGCCAAAGCACGTTTGTTAAACAATGGCGACGGTAAACTTCATTAGAAACTGGCAAAAGGACAGCTCAAAGAGGACACAGCTTAATCACACAGGCACAGACACGCAGCCACACATGCACACATAAACGCTTACAAGTGAATCATTTTAACGATGAACCAAATAACAACCACAACAAAAATATTAAAGATGAACGAAACACAAACAAATAGTTCGACTTGTCGACAAACAAGCGAATAAATGAACGAAGATACGAACGAACGAACTAGCGGAGCGGCAATTAAAACAATTGCAGTTTAAATTAAAGGTTGTTTGGCTGATTCCTCTGCTCTTTTTGGCCAAAAAACTGTTAACATTGTCTGTTTGTGTAAGTTCATTTGTTCTTGCATGCATTTGTTCCTTTATGTATATTTGTGTCTGTTACAGTATATGGAGCAAAAACCATTGTTTGACTATAGTGGTTCATGTAACACATTTGATGAATTTTAATTACAACAAAAATGTTCAAACATTACAACTATTACATGTGTATATGTTTGATGGTCTATTAATTCGCCGTAGATTTTCATCGGTCAAAGTATAAAATCATTAAGCCCAGATTATACATCAATGACTTTTAGGTCGCTAATTAATTAGAGGAACTACTATTTGTCTGGTGTATGAAAAAATTATAATTTTAGCTTCAATATTTTAAACGGCATCTGTGTGCTCTTTTAGATTTTTATATTAATAAAGATGACTTTTTTTTAAGTACAGCTGCTAGAAAAAGTGCACATAATTTTAAGTTTATCAATTGTGATTTTTAAAATTTTTTTAAGATTTAATACTCTGTCACTTGTTTTTTAAATCCGCCAGTGCCTGGCTTCCATATAGAATATCTTAAATTTTCTCATGAAAGAATAATCGCACATTGCGTAATGCTTTTGCTGGCAGGTTTTTTTTTTTTAATAAGAACACGAATGAGTCTCTTGTTCCAGGTCTATGACCTTAATAACACAGGGATTAGAATGTCTCTCTCATATACTTTCACCTCCTGGATATTTTTTATAACGACAGCAGCCAAAAAGCTTGGAGAAGGAGAAGTATGGAGATATCAACAAATTAAGTGTGAGTGGTTTTCTTATAAAATCTAGTTAAAAAATAATTTCAAAACTTTAAACTGAGCGGCAAACTATAAATTTTTAATACTGCACCCATGTGGACACAAGTCAAGTAATAAGTTTATACTTTAATTTTTTGCCATCAAAATATAAAAATAAATCAAAACCTTAAACCTTAAGGTTCACAAAATAAATGTTTAACACACATAAACTTCTGGTATTAAAAACAGAGATCCCCGAGTTCACATTTAATATATTCGGGCACACTTCTGGCGAGAAGGGATGGAATCTCCTCTGTTAAGCCCCGCCAGACCGAAACAGTATGACCTAGAGGTCAGTGAACTCTAAATATATATAATACTACAAAAAACACACACACACACAAATTTTCACTTTAAGTTATGGAAGAGTGAGCGAGGGATTCTGGGTAACAAAAGTTATTGAGAAATTTTAAAATTCGTTTATGAGGGAAGATAGTAACTATCTACAAGCTATTTATATTTATGTATGCGTTTGTAAGGTTTTATGTTTTATTAGTTTTGTTTCTTTTTCTGAGCGACGCACAGTAACTTGGAATTGATTTTCATTAGACAAAACTATTGAAAAACTTTTGAATCGATTGATATAGTTTAGATGTTTTCTTTTGTTTTCGTTTTTTTTTTATCGATCATTACGATTAATTTAAATATAAATTCCTAAATAACATTGTTGTGCTAAATCTTGACTGATTTGAAACTATTTTTGGTTTACCTTTTGGATTCGATGTTTTTTCTTAAGTCCCCAATATTTAGATTTTAGTGTTTATGAGCAGCATTTTATTTGGTAGCATATACAAGTTACGTACCAAAGTTTTAGTAAGCACATTTAGAATGTATCTAAAGCGTGATAATACTTATTTACTAGTTACTTACCAATAAGTTAGTCACTTTTGAGATAAATTTTCTGCAAGTTTCCTTAATCACTTTAGCTAAATTAAATATAACTATTTATCATTTTTAGCTACTTTAGATATTTTTCAAAATATTGATATGATCTAAGCTCAAAATCAGTGGCATGTCATAGTGTTCAAGGACATAATGTTCGTGGACTTTATGTCGCACTCAAAAGTAACATAATGTGTAAGGTATTGTGTTATTTTTTATATTTCCTATATAATTTGTATTTATATATATATAAGCCTTGTAAGAGAATAGTAATAAATAAATAACAACTATCATTCAGTTCCTAGCAATAATGAAAATGCTATAATTTTTAAAATATTGTTGTAACTTTCTAACATGTTGCCAATTAAACAAATCTGCCAATTTATATTTTATAAACAGATGACAAAATTATTTGATAATTTCAATTAAGTCTGACTGTAATTTCGCGAATATCACAAAAAAACACATACAAATATTTCTTTTTAATTTAACTTAATTAAACTTGTTCATATATGATGCGTTAATTTTATGCAGTCGATTTTTTTATATAATAATTGACAGAATTTTTATTGCATTGATTAGATCAAGCAATCAGTGTGAACAAATAAAACTCACATCCGTGTGTAATACTTTTAATAGTTTAATTTTTGTTTTACATTACGAATTTGATCAAATAATGATTATATAATCAACTATTCAACTTTAAGTAAAAAAAGTATAAATGGAGGCGTAAATAAAACAACAACACAGTCGGCAGTGTTGTCAGTTATGGCGATTTCTCACCAAACGTGACTAAAAAGAAATCCTTTGCGGCTATAAAAACTTTGAAATGGCGAAATACGAGATGCTTGGCGATATTTAGAATACTTGGCGAAATTTTTTATGATTATTGGCATTTAAAAAAGATAAGAAAACTGGAAACTTTATTTTATATGTTTAGGGTTGACTACAAATATATGTATTTGCTTTGACTCTTATATTTGTACGTAGCTTTTTAGCTGCCTTGTAAATACAAATATAAACATTTTTGATCTAAATGCCAAATGGCAAAGCCGCTTTAAGCAGAAGCACTGAGTTCTGCTTAAAGATATTGATAGCTGAAATTTTAAACTGAATCGAACGAGACTGTTTTATATGTAATTTGATTTAATGATTTTACTAGAAAGTTGTTTTCTATATTTGAAACATTCTGTTTTTTAAGGTTTTTGTCAACTTTCAATTTCAAAATGCTGTAAATCTGTATTTAAAATTAAGTTTTCTACAGTTTACAAAGTGTCTTAAAGATTTGGAAATCCTAACTATGGAGTGTTACCCCACTTTATTAATTTTTCTAATTGCTTTCGATAACGTTTCTTCTTTGTTTCAATATATTTCAATCATATTGAAAAATAGCTGTTTTCCTGTGATATTTTGAATTTTAAAATAAAATTATACTGGCTTTCTTTAGTTTTAAAGCATTTATATTTTCGGATTTTCTCGCAAAAGTCAAGAGAGCTGGAAATTGATATGTATGATACAGGTAAGACAAATAGTGCTCAGGAAAGAAGTTGTCAAAATAAACAAATCGGGCACAAGGATTATTCAATTAATTAATTTCATTTTTTATTTGTAATAAAAGAGAGTCAAGTAGGCTCTTATTAAATAAATAATGATACTTGAGAGCTAATCCATGCGAAGTGCCATGCAGTCGTCTAAATTAAATATTAAACCGTTATAATTAATATGATAAATTAGTATTCACGCCCTTGGATTTAAACGCCTTCTTATAGTTCTTTAAGTTAAAAGAGAATACCTTAAAATATCTACTTATGGTCGTAATAATTTCCAACAATAATCAATGTAATCGATTCTCAGGAATTGATTATAAAAATCTCATGCCTTGTTTAAATCATTAGGTTGGTAATCCAGTTGGGAAGTCCTCTACCTTTTCTAAAATTCTTTGCTGGGATGTATGTATGTAATGAAATTTTATTAAATTTGTTTTTTAAATTTTTACTTTGTTCAATTTCTTTTTAAGTAGTATTTTCGTAACCCTGGAACCTATCTTTACATGGAAAATCATAATTCACTTAGTGTCGTTTCAATTTGAGTCATGCTTTTCTGGAACGTAACCACGACACAAAGAGATTTATTGGTGTATTTTATTTAACTTAAACCAAAAAACATATACATATATTAGTAATTTGGCCACATGTATGAATTGTTTTTAAATTACGAAGTTATGCAAATAATGGCTATTTTAATTAGCTGCAAATAATATTAATAACAAACAATTTATTGAACGGAAATGATAACAGAACAAATCAATAATTATGTGTTTTAAGTTGTAGCAACAAAATAAAAGTAACAATATTCAATTACGTCCGTAAATTGCATAGTTTAATATCCTGACTTGAGCTAAAATTGCTGCTAATTTCCGAACAATATATTCAATTACATTACATTGAGGTAAAAATGACTGCAGTTTTTTGCAATTAAAATATATGTCAAACGAAATAAAAGCCAAAATTAAGTACTTTCACAAAGAAGGAGGCAAAAATACTTTTAAAGTTTTTCTTTCTATTTAATGGCTCGCAGTCATGATTGAAATTGTTCATTGTATCGTTGTAGTCATGCCACCCTATTATCTTTCTCTTTTGGCCGATTACTTTTGCATGAACAAGCTGAACATGAAAACTAAACAAACTTTAAAACTCAATTTATGAACTTGCGGAATTTTGGAACAAAAAAAAAAAAAAAACATAATACAAATGAGCAAGCAGAAAAAAATAAAATAATGAAATAATTTAACATGTCTCCTACTCGACCCTTGGCACGATAAAACGCGACACATTAAAATTGCGTGTCACTGCTCGTTAATAACGCGCGACAACGCAGCCAACAATCAGTGTTATATAACCGCAGAACAGAAAGCCTAAGTGAATTATTAGAACACAAGTTTAGTAAAAACAAAAGACAAGAAAGCAAGAACAAGAACTAAAAAAATAAATAGGCAAATTTTACAAAAAAATATATTTAGAAGCTTCCACTATCCCTAGAACAGGGTTTCACTACATGATCTCGTATATTTGCCTGTGAGTCATACAATACAAACGGAAGTAAAAAATATTTTTAATTTTCGTTTATAATCACATCATAAACATTTAATTAAATATTTATTAAATTTATAAATTAATTTTAATATATCCCAAATATTCTTCCCTGCATTTTAAGAACTTGTAGAAAAACAAAACAAACAAAAATTCGAGAATTTGTTAATGGTTTTAGTTGTTCATATACCGAGGTGTACTACTTTATAATACCGGGTCACCGGCTTAGTAAGCAGTATTAAGTCCGCATTAAAACCTGAACTCTATTATAGTCCTGTCTCCACATATAAATTTTAAACTCGGCTACATTTAAGTAACTCTTTTATCATTGCGCTAGCAATGAATGCTAGTAGATCAGCAAGCGACGACGCTTTCAGCCCAGAAAAAAAAAACCTACAAGGTACTCAGAATCTAATCCTTCTATCTGACGCTCTTGATACTTAATCAACATGGTTGTAAATAAAGCTTTAACTATTAATATATTAATTGAATTTTAAAATTGGGGCAAAATATCAGAATGTATTAAATTAAGATGGATTCCCTAACGAGAAACCCTGTGCAACTGTTAATACTGAAAAAGCAAAAACTAAAATAAAGTGTTGGTTTTACTAAAATTTTTGTGACTTTAATTGCCAAAAGACTAATGGTGTCAAGCACATACACACAATCTCTGTCTCTCGCTCATTCTCGCAATTTTTACTTAATGTGAAAATGTCTTTAAAAGCCTGTTAGACTAATAACCTTAAAAGGACAATGCCTTCATTTTCAGCTAGCAGCAACTATAACGGCAGTGTTTAAAGCTTCTGTTTTTGAAATTTTAAATGGCACATGAAAACTAGGATGCGTAGCAGGTGCGGTGGTTAAAACTGGGCAAAAGAAATATGACGCTCATTAAAGGAAAATTGAATTTTTCAAAACTCTTTTACTAACAGACTTGTTGTTCTTCTGCCTGACGTGGTAGTGGAAGTGGAAGAAATATGACACAACTACATTAATTTAAGATTGCGATTTGTTAAAACCAACAAAAAAAAAAGTTTAAATACTTTTAGACGATGTATACTTACTTAACGTTTAGATACACTTAAACATACAAGTATTATTTTTATGAACGTATTTTAATTTATTTAATGTACAATTATACGAATAGAGTTTGGAATAATTGTTTAGTGAACTCATTTCATACTATTTGATTCTATGTTTGGCAAAAGAAACCACAGTTTGTTTGCGACATTTAAGCAAGGATTTAAATATGTAAATAAGAAAGCAAGAAAGTAACATCATGTTCGCTAGTGCTATTATTTCGCGACATTGGAAAATAAGCGATCTCTCAGAGTTAAAAATTCGATCCGATCAACCTTTAACTCAAAGAATACTCTATTAATACAGATTATCTCCAACTGAACATCGGATAGATTTTATGCGAGTGTATTCACTACATTAACTTCAATCTGAAGATGCCGAATATAACTTAATGAAATTATTAAAAACTAACTAGAATATGATATTTTATGAAGCAAAGCTTTTAAAGATGTGAAAAAAACTTAAATATGTGAGATTTGTTCGTATAGAATTCAAATCAAATAGATCGGTTTTCCTTAATTTTTTATTATTATTATCTGGCGGTCGACCAAGAATATAACCACGATTATCTAGCGCTTTTTTAGTTTTAAAACTACTACCAGGGTCCGCTGTAATTGTTATCAATATTTTTTAACGTTTTATATATCTTCCAGGTTTGGGTTTGCGTTTTATATCTTCCAGGTTTGATTTTATATATCTTTAATTATTTTCAACCCTGGGAATACTTAATTAAATGAATTAATTTTTAAAAAATATCGTGATATTTTCTCATATCCAAACTGAATAAAAAATCACTGATATTGATTAGTGAGTGTTAAAATACGTCACGATGGCCATTTCGCTACCACTTGCGTAGCTCTTCAGGAATCTTCTCACAAAAATTTTAAATAAACTAAAGATTTGTGTCCAAGCAATAAACTAAAGACAGAAATCAAAGTTTAAATAAAAAACTACAATAATAAACAATGATTTAATTTTTTTATCCACTATATACGGCTGACTTTTTTCGGCTCTTTTATAACGTTAAAAGATGATGGAAAATAATCAATATCGGTCATTCAATAATTTGATTGGGATAAATATCAGTTCATTTTTAATCTTAGTTTAGACTACAGTTTCTGCCAGTAATCTTGTTTGTATCTGAACTTTAGGAGTCAGCTTCGCTTTAATTTGAGCCTTAATTTTAGTATCTATCAAAATATTTTTATATCGGAGTAAGTAAATTCCTAGAGTTGAGATGGTTTTTTTCTTCCAATACTTTTCCCAATGAAATACATGAACCTAAAAATATTAGAATCCTACTTGTCGGTATTCACCTTAAGAATGTCAGAAAATGACTACTTGTTGACAAGAACGCCAGCTTATAGCTCAGGTGCAAGTATGAAACTGGTTTCAAAATACTTCTTTGGGGAACTCCGTCCTTTACCGGCTGAGGAAAGCTGACAAATTCTCCTTCGTTTTCTTTATACATAAAATTTCAGCCAGTTAAATAACTTTCCTGCCGCTAAACAATTTATTTCGTATATTTTGCTTTATTTTAAATTACAAAATTTTGGGACACATCTTTACAAATGCTTGCAAATTGTCGTAAGAAATGGATTAATAAATTGTTACTACTATTCCTTATTTGTGTGTCTTGTTATTTCAAATTAGTGGTTCGGAAAGCATTCATCTATTAGAAACAGCTTTATATTTTTAAAATTACTTCGACGCTTTACATGTTTTTTTTTTTTCGTATAAAACTCTGACTAAGCAATATTCCATAATATTAAGAAGTTATTTGAAATAATTTTGTAACCATCTTATTACAGTATTTTTAGTAAGTACTGGTTTTTTCTAATATATGAACGACTCTTTAGCAATGTCAGCAGTGACTTGGAGTCAAAACTATTTTTGAATTTCTTGCAAATAGTATCATTTCTTTTCTATCCAACACACGACATTTTTAAAGGAGGCCTGAATACAATAGGTCTTAAAACTTTTTTTCTTGTGTATTATTAATAAATAATTTAATGTTAAGGTTTGGTGGGGTTATTTTCAAAGAGGCCTTAATCTGAATTCAAGCTTTAGAACAATTTTCCAGTATCAAATATGATATGATTAAGTTATTTATTTGTCATTAAATGAGTCTTAGAAACTAGCAATCAGAAAGAAACCTCAAGTATAACAAAAATTTTATTTCCAAAATTAAATTTTATTCTTTTTATATATTAAAGTACAGATAAATCCGACTCAAACTAGTTTACTTCCAGGAAATAAGCATTTTGCAGTGTTAGTGTAAAGTTCGTTTTTTAAGTTTTATTCTGAAGTAGTTTCTTGATTTTCTTTTAAAAATAAATTACAATATTAATATCGACCAATTTTTTGCACAAACTAAATGTCAGTCCCAACGCTTTAAATCACAAATTTTTAATTATATTGTTAACGTTACACATAATTAATTTGTTCAGAAAACTAACAATGGATTACTGTTGGAAATGTATTATTAATGTATCCATACTGCTTCTATAGAAAATTTGTTTTTTTTTTTAACCAAATATGGTTTTAAAACTGCAGATACTCCAGCGTAAAATTTTAGTTTTTTTTTTTTTAATTCTAAATATTCCTTTGGCAATAAAAAAAAAATTATACATGAAAGTATAAATTTAGAAGTTTTAAGTTATCGGAGTTGTGGGTTATTTATTTTAACTCGACCACATTTTTTTATATACATGTGATTTTTCAATGAAATTTGTAAAAGAAATTAAACTTAATATTAAAACATTGTCTTGTTTCATACAACTGTTTTTGCTGATTATTCATGACTGTGTTTTATATATCTATCTAATTAACTAAAAAGAAAAATTATGCAAATATATGAAATTGATCTTATTTTTAATTTAACATGTTTTTATATAACTTTATCCAAGTGTTCTTTAAATTTCTGTTAATTAAATTATTTTAAGAATACTGATAACAACTGTTTTCAGTATTCACATTTTCGCACACAATTGTCGATTCATTATGCTTTTAATTTTTTGGTTACTTAAGTTGTGTTGATAACACCTAGCAATTGAGATTATTCACAAAAGAATGAAGTAAGAGATAACAAAACTTTGTTAATATGTTCAATTTCGGTAAAATAACAAAGTTTTGCGTAATTTCTAAAGTCACACCTAAAGCAAGCAACACTTTGAACATCCAGGAATCAAGTACAGTGCTTTTACTTTTACACCCTAAAACATTAAAAAACTCGAAAATATTTTTATGTGTGTGTGGTGTTTTTTTATTTACCAGATGGTTAAATTTTGTTAATAATTAAAAGAAATAATTTTCGATAAATATGCTCAAAACCATTAAGGCACCCAAATTAACATTTCATTCATTTCCCTTTTGAATTTAATTTTGTCTTCACGGGTTCTAAATTAAAAAAAAAAATGATATCGGCTCTTAATAGGTTAAGGATTTTTAAAAAATTTAGTATTTCCTGAAAGATCTCTTCAAAAGCTTTTAAATGATACCCATGTTGATATCATAAAACAATATGGTGCACAATCATACTTTTCTATGAAAAGTTCAGAGGTCCATAACTCGGAAAATATGGGTGAGCGCCAATTTTTTTCCCTTGAAATTTTTCCCTATTTCCATATATTTGTTTTTTTTCTCTGAGCTCTATTTTGAACCTGCTCTATTTTGAGCCTGAGCTCTATTTTGAGTCTGCCGTATGTCATGAATAACACAGACAATGTACGTCTAAAAGGCATCCAGTTTGCTGGTTTATCAGTATCAGCCAGTGAGAGGCCTTGAATCGCGACCTCCATTTCGTGAAATCAACTTAGCGCCAAAATTTCGATTCAAGTCTATAATCGTCCTGTTCGAACCATATCCCACCCGGATCAATGTCATCAATATTTTCAAACAAGAAATCATTGTTCATAGTGGAACAACGAATTTCATCGCAAGTAAAGCGAACTTCCGCTTCATTTTTAAAGAAATAAGGTCCAATGATAATATCAGTGTGTGTGCTACGAGACTAGATTGTTTCACTCTCTACTCTGAAATGTTGTGAAGCCAAAAACTATATTCATCACTGAACACAATTATGCGTCTATAAGTTGCGAAAATTGATGACCGATTCTGACACATTGTCTTAAATTTTTTTTCCTTAAGCAACATTTATATTTAAGAATTTCTTTGCTTTTTGGTAAAAAGAAAATCGATTAGTCTGTATTATGCTTTTGCGGTATACGCAAGAGGGCCAGAATGACTTATGAAGTTTTCAATCAAACCATCCTATATCCAATTTTCCTCAAAATGTACAGAATTGTATATTTTTAAAACTTTATTGATAAAAAGCATAGAAAAAAATTTTATTTACATCCATACTTAATACTACGAATGGCCACGGATGGTTCAGATGATTTTTTTCTTGTACTGAGTATTACCAATATCAAAGGTGAATTAATTTAAACAAATATTAAGTTTCGCACTTTTCAAATATAGTACTTTTATATAATAAATATCAATTATAGCAGTCAGGCAATAAACGTTTTGGCCCAGCCTTATAATAAACGCATAAACATAGATTGTGACGAAAACAACTGATCGGGCTGGTTTACCAAATTTAAAAAAAATGAAAATAAAAACACAACAAAGGTTTGAAATCAATTTACAAAAATGTGTACAGAAATAGTGGGAATATTCACGTAAAAATAACCAACAATATTTGTAGAAACATTGTAAAATCCTAAAACTTAGCACACGAACAACTTGTGTATGGTTTTCACAATTCGTTTCATTGTTTCCTCCCACGTAATTCACTGTGTCAATATACGTATTATTGAAATAACTTCTTGATGTGTATCGGTTCTTTTATTCCTTTGACTTGTATAGAATCCATTTCATATGTTCATTTGACATGGTCCTGTGCATACTTTAATACGGACTCAATATTTCTCTAGAGTTTCTTTGTAGTCAGCGTGTGGTCTATTATCTTACCAGTTGAATTATCATCTAAGATCCATCGACTGACTTCTTTGATCCCGAATGCGATCTGTCACCCTCTCTTATGGTGTTTCAAGGCTTCAGAAAGTCCTTAAGATGGCCATTATTGAGTACTTGTTTTAAGCCTGTTATATTTTTCCTTACTTTGAAAGACATTTAGATAGTGCAGCTTAATATGTGACAAATAGATCACAGTCATCCGTAGGAGCTGTTTCAATACCAATTCATCCACAAATGAAAACTAACCGTCTCTTAATTACTCGAAAAGAAAAAAAATAAATTTTAGCGAAAGCCTAAAGGACAAAGGGGACTTTAAAACCAAAAGATAATGGCCAAGGGTTAGAATCCATTTTATTTTAATTTTCATAAGCGATACTAAGAGAAAGAAGAAGAAGGCAATGGACTTTAGAAGGAATCCACTGAGCCACAGAGAGCGTAAATTAGGCAGTTAACTTCAGAGAGAAAAGTGGGAAAAGTCCATATTTTAAGATATCACAATGGCCGATAGCTATATCTATTTGTCTGTATCGACATAACGGAAGTAGTTTATGAATTTTAATAAAACCATGTGGGGAGGTACTATCTGGAGGATACTTTTTACCTAAAAAAAAAATCATTTCCGAAAAAAAAGTAGAAAACCTGAAAGTACGCAATTTTACCGATTTTAATGGCACTGGAAAGAATTTTTCAATAATAGAATTTTGTTTTATTTTAATATTCTTAAACCAAAGTCATCATAGTATAATACTGTGTTTCCACGGAGCCCCAAATTTATGCTTCGCTCTCTCATTCAGAGCTCAATCACAACCGAAACAACGTGCTTCGCCATATAAAATTTTGGGAGCGAAACATTTTGTTTTGAGACGACTCAGCTTGAATCTACTTGCGAAGCATGAAAAATTTCTGTCTTCCCTAATTTTTATCGCAAGTATATTTGAACTAGCTGTATATAAATGTAAGCACAAAAAGTAAAGCAACAAATAATTATATTATAATTTAAAATTTAATTAATTACAAACACTCAAATTGAAACGAAAAATAAAATTATATAACAGAAGTCAATGCGAATAATGGAGTATGTGTCGTGGAAACGGCATGCTTCGCAATCATGATTCAGAGACCGAAGCAAGTGCTTCAATTTGCCGTATAAAATTTACATAAAAATCTGGCAACATTTAAAGCAACCACTTAAATTTCTTTTCTCAAATGTAACAAACTTTAAAAATATAATAAAAAGTAAAGTTGCTGCTTGCAATAAAGAATTCAGAAGGGAAATATATGACTTAAGTTGTCATATTTTTCATTCTTTTACTTCTATTTCCCCATAATATTTTTTTTTAAGCTGCAGAAGCAACAATGTAACAAATACTTAAAAATTGCATTCATGTTGTTTAAAAGTATCACAGAGTGTGCAACTTAGTGTGGCCATTAAAAGAAAAAAAATATAAGAAAAAGAAAAATATGCTAACGTAGGTATTTGTGTATGAGGGCAAACACGCAAATAATTAAAACTTTTTTTAATTAACTTTAATTTTGTGTTGTATCACTCTTGAAGCCTTAAGTCAACCTGCTTTACTTTTTATAATTTATTGAAGTAATAAAGAAATAAATAATGAATAAAATATGTAGCCTATTTAAAGAAATTTCTAGTTTTTCAGAATTATACAAGAACTAATGTTTACAACTGGAAAAAATCTGGTACTAAGAACTTGTAAAAAATCAAAATTTTCAAAAGGCTTTTCATCCCTCTCTCGTGATTTTGTGCGAATGAGTAAATTAGTTTAAGTATTTTGAGCTTCACATGCCATTGGCAACTATCGACCCACTTAGCATTGCAGATATCCTGTTGGGTTATCACACGTACTCTTTGTCTAACACAGCCATTGCCACTAACATAACCAAGCGTTCATATCAAAGTTGAAGTGTAAATGAGTGTATCTGTATGTTTGTGTTAGTTGTTTAAGAGTTTAAGAATTCAAGTGTTTCCTTTGCTTCTTATTGTTTTGTTTTTGTATCAAGCTTTTTTATTTTTGTGTTTCAAATATTTTAGTGCATCTGCAACACATAACTAAAATGTTTTTGTGTTGTTAATGTTTGTATTTATTTATTTATTATTTTTTTTTTTGTTTGCTATTATTTCTTAATTTTGTGTTGCATTTACGTGCATGTGTTTGAAATTTTCAGTAGGTTGACTCCTTTGTGCATGTGTAGCGGTTTTACCTTGTCTTAATTTAGTTCTGCACAAACATCAGTTACGACACTTATTGAGTGTGGCCTGATATGTTTATGCTTGTTTTTTTTTTTCTTGTGTTTTTTTGACTTCTTCTTCCAGCCAAATTTATTTCAATATTGTTTTTGCTCTGAATTTACGCAAGTGTGTTCTTTCTTGATATTTTTTTAGCTTGAGTACAATCAGTGGTTTTACATGATCTACAATATGTATACTGTGTCACTCAGTAATTTAATTTTCTTTTTATACCAAACTACTAAAATAAAACTTAAAAGTTTTTGCTTGTAAGTAATATTTTTCATAAGTGTGCACCCCCTCATAAACTATAATTAAATTTTTTTCTTTTCACAGCTCTTACCACGAAAATGATAACATGTATATGAGCACATATTTTACATTGTACCATCATAAGTAAATTGCAAAATTTTGATTAGTGAAAATTAAGGTTTTTAAGTTTAAAGAACTTTTGTGCGTTTTTTTTAATAGTGACATCCTTTTTCCTGCAGTTAAGCTTTTTCACACTAAAAGTAGTAAAAAAAAAAACGTAATAAAAAACACAAAGTAAAAATTATGAAAATATAATTTTTAAAATTGCTTCAGCTTTCGTTTTACAAACCAATTAGATACTACTTCACAGGAACATAATGCGGGAAACTATGAAAGTTTTAACGCTTATCAGACATGTTACAGAACTCAATTCCTATCGAAAGTTAATTTGATTTCGTAAATTGGATCTTCAGAACGTCTTTTTTAACTTGTAGAAAGCTAAATTTTTGACACACAGTAGTACTTCCAAGCACATTGATGTCCTAACCGGAGTTTGTCATTGTAGTGTTATCAAATCTTTCCACATACTGATGTACGCTGATGGTGTCAAAATATTTTATATCTACAAAAATTAATTTGATCATGCTTATCAACTTTTTTAATAAAGATAAATAAATATTCAGATCCTTTAACTCGTATACATACTTATGTCGTCTATAAAACAGTTCATATAAATTTTTTAAATGTTTGTGAATGTAAAGAAAATCAAGCATAAGATTGTAGTTTTTCTAAATTTGTGAATTAAATTTTTAATTCATTTATTAATGTAAAATCTATGAAATAGCATGTAAGTATTTTATTTATAAGCTCACAAATAAATAAAAAGAACAACAAATATATAAATTTCTACGAGATAAAAAATTTTGAAAAAAAATTTTATAAATAAAGGGTCCGCCAACTAATTTTTTTTTTATATTGTTTTTGAAAACGCATTGGATGGTCAGTTGGCTTCAACTCCTGAACCACTTGGACTTTGTACGGCGTCATACTAATGTCTTTGTGCAAAATTCGTCTCAATGATGTCTCCGAAATGTTCAATTGTTGAGAGCGATGGTGAATTGATGTTGATGGCGCTTCACGCACACTTTCTTTCAGCAAGTGTTTTGGCTTTTCACGCTTTGTTTTATCGATGAGGATGCCATTTACATCATTATTTAAAGTTTTTTTTTAATTTCAAAATTTTATTAATTTCACCTTTTTCCTTAAAAGTTACTGTAACACGTTACTTTGTTCGCCTCCCACTTTTTTATGCAAAAAAATTGATAAAATATTATTTCAAGAGATAACAACGAGACAGCATCAGGACCAGCCCAAAATAATGATGAAGATGAAAAGGACAAATTTTTTATGTGTAAACGATTTTTTTAACCTAAATTTTTTTAATTAATTTACTTTATTCGTGCTTGATTCCTTCAAATATAAATATTTCATGATATTCTCATGAAATATTTATAATTTTAAACTAAACTACAAAATGAAATGTATTACTGCAGAGAAAGCATATCCATATGGCCATTTCACTACTGCTCAAATAGCTCATCAGTGAATTTTACCCAACTTTTGTATAGAAAAACAGAAAGTCTTATATCAAAAGCCAAATTGATTAAATGAGAACTCCATTGAATCAATAAGACAGAAGACAATAACAACTCAAAAATGTTCTACACAAAAAACACAGCAAACATTTAGTAACCATTTTTATTTTTTCTTTCATTTTTCTACATAAGGGATCCCATTGGGTACCATTCATATGTATTTGAAAGTTCAATGAAAAAATAAAAATAAAAATTGAAAAACAATTTTTATTAATAAGCAATGTACACATGCATGAAAAAAAAAATTGTCGTTACCTGAAATTTTTAATTATTTTGCTTTGCATTTAAATAGATGTTAAAATTACCTTTCCAATTATACCCATATTGCCTCATTCCGCAATGCTATACTCGATATATTCCATACTTTACAGACAAACTTTGGAGGTCCGTAAACTAAGCGTCAGCCCCAAATTTTTTACTTTACATTTTTTGCTTTAATTTCTATTTTACATCACGTAGATAACTTTTTGTTGATTTGTGAGCTGTGTAAACTAGATTTGTTCAAAGAAAAACTTAAAAAAAAAATGGGGTCCAAGCGATGAAAATTAACAAAGGATTCCACATAATTTAAGAGTATCTCAAGAACCAATGCATGAAAATAGCTCACTGCTCTTCTTTGCTTTATTTTTTGCACTGCAATTCTTTTTCTTTTTAAAAATATATTTTGATAGTAAAAGAGCTTTTTGTACTTCAACAGCCATAATAAAAGCAATTTTCTTTTATTTTTCATGTTTTAATAATTAAAATGCTAAAATAATAGAAACCATAGAAATTCACACCGAGAAAACACATTGTAAAATTAAAATGACTTGTTTACTTATGTATTCATTTGAAATGCGTGAATCGTGCTGCAGAAAATGCTCAGTAAAAAAATTTTTGTTTCAACAAAAATTTTGTCCGGACAAAATGGGTGAATCCACCTTTAAACCAAATCAAGCTGAGAGTTGTCTGAACAAAATCTCTTCTCTCACTCTCTGAGAGAAATATCAAACTACATATAAAAAAAATGTTGAATCCACCATAAAGAGTGGTGATGGGCATACGGATAGACATTGTAGCAAAAACGTTTTTACCCTCTAGATATGGAAAGCTAAAGAATACACAAATATTATAAAATAAATTAATTTTGAATAGAAATTATTTTGGCTTGTTCATTTATTTTTAATTTCTAAAAATCTTTTTAGAAAGCAAATTTATTTTTACAAATGTATCCGGACGTTTTCCAAAGAAAACAAGAAAAATTAGACGCTAGCAGAATGAAATGCTGCATTTTCTGGACCGCTACGACCTTCATCAGCATTCTGCGCATCTATCTACCTTAGTTGTGTATTTTTATAAACATCATCTATTTAACCAACTAACTTTGTAAATAAGAATACGATAACACTCATATTCATATCAACATTAATTTGGTTAGACGAAATTTACACACAAACCAACGTATTTCTTTACTGTTCTCTCTGTATTTCGTCTTGTACACAGCGTTGCCAGAAGCTTTGAAAAGAAAATCATCATATGCAGAATAAAAATCATATTTTTATTCTTTTTTAAAGGATATTTTTGGATTTTCTCGAAAAAAAAGGGTCGAATTGACCCATAAAGGGACCAGTTAGAGGGTTAAGATCTTCCACAAAAATAAACCTCATACAGTTCCACAATATAACTCAGACCATAAGAATTCTCTCAGATATTAACTTACAGCATTTTTTTCATACAGTATAATGCTCCCTTCGACCAAAAAATGAAAACTTTGACCCACTGAAAAAAAACAGACGTGCTGGACCATAAATTTGTACTACAAAAATGATCTACTCAACTACCCTTCCAGAATTATGGGGTTGCTATGGAACAGCATTCAAAAAGTCTTAATTTGTTGGACAGTGTTATTATTGTTATGAGGGTACAAGGTTTTATGAAGAACTATTACTCTAATATATATAGGGTTTCATATTTTTAATGATATCTTGGTTAATTTTTAAATTATAGCAGGAACCGTTTCTTATTCGAGAGTGCTGTTGTCTTATCTTTTTCTATATTAAGTTTTGTTTAAATTGGCCGTTGAGTATATTTGTTCGACACTTGCTGAAGAAATAGGAAGACTTATTAAGTTTTGAACAAATTTTGACAACACCGGAAAGGCTGGAATGTTGTCAGCACTGGTTATTTTTGAAACTTTTGACCAAAATTTCTCACAGCTTAGATTATCTAGAGTTGTAAAATGATCACTGAATTTTATAAAGCGGAGTTCTCTAAATTCGTTATCTAAATTTTGAAAATCCTTTTCACTAATTAAATTTGGAAAATTGTGTATTAAGCCTGTCAGAGACTTAATTTTTCAATTTATAATTTTTAAAGAATCAAGACATGAGAGCTCTTTTAAAAGCGTATCGTTAAAATCAAATAATTTTAATACTTGTTTACATAACTCAATGTAAAATGCCAGACAAATTGCAATAAATTCATTTTTTTCATTTGGAGTGAGCTTTGAGCTAGAAATTTTTTGTTTAACAAAAATAGAAAATAGACTTTTGTTTTCAAAGTCAAGGTCGTTATTGTGACTCATTTTCACATATTCTGTTTGTATAAAATTGTCTAAAAATTTTAAATAAAGGCGTTGCAGTTTCTAATACATTCATTTGACATTATTATTTGACAGGATGAGCTTTGAAAAATTTTGTTTTGTTTACAACAAGCTGATACAAAACTTATCTTCACTATGTAGTAAAATTACAATGAAAGTACTACACACTTAAAATATAAAAATCATAGCTTTTATTAATTAGAAATAATAATTTAAGAAAAAAAATCATCAAATCATATTTTGGTTCAAAAATCATCAAAAATATGATAAAATCATCATTTTGGCAACGCTGCTTGTACATTTGTTTTTGCTTTGTTTCAATCATCGATTGAACACGAATGCAAATTTGTTTTAAGTCATTCTTACTTGTTTACTCACAACCTTATAGATGCTGTTCCAGTATCATTTTGATTGTTATTAAGTAAGCATGAATGCTCGCTGTGCCTTGCGTGCTTATAATTTAATTTTTTTTTTTTATTAAATTATTATTTGAACTTTTGAATATTATATAAATGAATAGAAATTATTTTGGCTTAAGTTGATGTTTATAAAAATACACAACTAAGGTAGATAGATGCGAAGAATACTGATGAAGGTCGTAGCGGTCCAGAAAATGCAGCATTTCATTCTGCTAGCGTCTAATTTTTCTTGTTTTCTTTGGAAAACGTCCGCATACATTTGTAAAAATAAATTTTCTTTCTAAAAAAGATTTTTAGAAATTAAAAATAAATGAACTTAAGCCAAAATAATTTCTATTCATTTATATAATATTCAAAAGTTCAAATAATAATTTAATAAAAAAAAAAAAAATTAAAATAAATTAATTTTCTTAAACTTTCAAAAACAAAATGGTCAATGGAAGGAGCCCAGTCAATAATATGACAAAATTGGTCATGTCTTCTGTTTGAAGATTACACTCGTAATCGTAATTATGGAAAAAATAATTTTTATAACAATAATTATATTTTTCAAAGAAGAAATTTCCATCAAATTTGTATAAATCTGCGATTTAAAAAAACAATACAGAAGAAAAAACTTATTCTTATTTCAAACGGTTCGAGGCAGATATTTGAAGCTTGTGGTGTTTAATCACGGCCTTAAATCCTATTGTTGAGTCACCGTATGACCTAAGGAGGGGTAATTTGGCACCCTTTAATTTCTAAATTTAAATTTTGATACTTGCTGTTGAAGTAGACCAATCAATCAAGTTTTTTGTAAATCTCAACCGTCTGTCTATAACGGTTCCACAGTTTGGTCACATACATTAAATTATATATTAAATATTTATACTTTTTAGTATACCAAGCAAAGAAGTGAAAATTCTCTCTTATCTTCAATTATTTGTATATAGCAGTTCAAAAGCTAAGGCCATATGGTCGAACTAAATTAATTTTGGGAATACTTTTTAATTCCTAAATTTAAATTATAGACTTGTTGTTATAGTGGGCTTAGCAACACATGTCCTTTGTAAGTTTCAGCTGACCATTTATAGGGGTTCAAAAGTTTAGCTACATACATCAAATTACATCAACTAATGGGACACCCTTTTATCTCCAAATTCAAAATTAATACTTATTGTTATAGCAGTACACAGTTGTACTGTATGGTCATTTACAACAACAAACATGAACTATTGGGGCACCCTCTAATTTATAATTTTAAATCTTAATACTTGTATAAGGGTTATAGCAATTAAAGTCGGTTAAAATAGATTTTCTTGTCTGTAAATGAACTTTAGAAATAAGTCAACTTTTTAAATCACAAGGATCACGATAATGTTCTTTCAATCTAATGGCCAAGAAATAAAAAGCCATCTAAAGGCAAAATTCACAAAGATAATTTTAAAAGCATTACTACTAAGCTTGTTCATTGGCTATTTACTTAGCTTAGACTTAAAATCTATGTAGCTCAAGGGAATTTATTTATGTTGCACTGCTTCCCTTTAAAATTTTTAAGAATAGCCATTGCTTAAAGACGAAATCGTAAAACATGATCAAACGTGAGAAAAAACTGTAATTAAGAAACAAATTTTTATTTATGTATTTTTATTTATTATGCAACTTAAGTTCCAAAAACGAAAGCTCACAAACCGAAATAATATATATATATATGTATTTTGGAAAAGCGTTTAGCGCTGCAAACCCATATTTTTAAACAGTTCATAGTTTACTAAGTGCAGCTAGTATCACCATTTCAGCATATACTGCGTCATGATGACTATGGAGATGGTGAAGTTGTTTGCCAATTTCCCTACCGTCTGTGTGACTTTCAGGTGACTACAATTTAGAGCTGAAAATTATTATTCTTTAGGTTCTCTCGACATAGTTGTCTTGTCAATGCCTGGGGCTTTCATGCAGCTTATATCAGTAATTGCCTTCAATATCTCGAATATGAAACTTAGACGGGACTGCTGCTTCAAAACTTATTTTTTTAGTGATACGAATATTCTAGATTCAAATAGTTTTTTAGAAAGTATCGTGTACCCTTTTATTTGATTTTTAAGTTGAGGGTCACTTTAACGATTTTCTTTAAATACATATTATATAAAAATTATTATTTAGAATCGTTTTATGATAATTAAGTAGATTAAAAAATACGTATTAGAGAAATACATTTAAATTTTACATAATTGTTTATTTGACCTTTATAATTAATTTTAATTTTTAAAGCACTAGGTCAGTTTATAAATAAAAATATTGTTTATTATTTTTTATATACTTTTTCAATATTTCGCCACACCGTTGGGTGGCATCTTCAGAATACAGGAAACAAAAATGTCAATAATTGGTTTTTGTTTTCAACTTAATTTTGTTTTGGCAAAAAACTAAATATTGATATTTTTGTTTCCTGTTTCCTGAAGATGACATCCAACAGTGTGGCATCTTAAACTGACCTTGTGCTTAAAAAATTAGAAAAATGTACATATAAAATTTTAGACAAAAATATTATAAATTTAAAAATTGTACGCCAAACAAATGCAGCTTAGCGTATACCGACAACGGCACACGTGGCAGGGATCGTGTTTTGCAATTTGTGAAAGTAGTGCCGTTTGATGCTAGTTTATTTGCACAAATCATCGACTTCACGTGGCCCCACAGGAAATAGTAGACAGGTAACAAATCGCAAGATCCTGGAGGCCAATTGAGAGGTCCATTTCTCGAAACCAATTTATCGCCAAATTTTTAATTCAATAAGTCAACGGTTGCGGTCGCGCATATCACTTTGCACAATCCTATTGAAACCACATTTGCCCAAATCAATGTCATCCATATTTTAAAACAAAAGGTTGTTGATGATAGTGCGAAACCGATCTTCATCGACCGAAACGATGGTGTGATGATATCCCCAGAGTGTAAAATGCGTAACGTAACGTATAAAAAATTATATTAGAATTAAGGGTTAAAAAACTTCGCCATTAGGAAGAAAAGTGAAATAGCGTAGAAAATGTGTAATGGATATTGGGTGGGATAGATTTTATTATACAATTAATTATAACAGTTAGAAATAAATAAAACAACTTTTTTAAATTATTTTTCAAATGTTTTTAAGACTGCAGTATTTTTGTTTCAAACACATTTTATCTTTTAAATTTTAATAAAATTAAAGTTATTTTAAGACATTTGAGCAATATTTTAATGTATATGCGTGTATAAATTAAATTTAAAAATGTAGGTGAACATTGTTATAAATCTATGAATTTTCATGCGGCTATCATAGTTACTCCGTTGAATATCTTTCGTATTTCATTTATTTTTGCCCTACTTAAATGAGATACAGCAGTAATCAATGATATAAATAGCAACACAGCCATATTTACAAGTGTCAAACAACGACCACTGCTAACCATTCACAATGTGGTACTTCATCATGGCAATAACATGACTCCATACAGAACAGCGTAAATCGATATCATCATCGCTAAGATTAACAACACCATTTCATTGTTATAGTTATCATACGTTTACTCTGATTCATGAATTCATTGCCTTTCAGAAAGTGCAATGCCTTAGTTTATTTTCGCCGTTTTAAATTACCATAAAGTTTTTAACTTCAACTCCATCATCATCTTTAAAACAATCATTGGAAAATGCAATTAAACACGAAAGGCTAAAGGCTAAATAAAGACTTTTAATGTGTCACATTTTCAAAAGCATGTGCTGTGTAATACTTAACTTGATTCAATGGGCAGTGGGTCAAAGTGAAGACAATTATACTAAATAAATATTTTAAAATTTAATTATACAGACAGTTTGGTCATATTTCACAACTATCGTTTAATAACTGGAATGCATATAACATTAAATATATCAATTTTGAATAGTTTTACAGTTATTCTTTGAATATCATTATATAGTGTTCTGTGGTAATAAAATGGTGTACTGAAGTATTCCATTAAAAACACACTTCATTGTAATTTATTTATTCAGTGCTGATTTATAAATCGAATGACTTTCAAAATGAAAAGTTAACATCTTTTTGTTCTATAAATCGAGCAATTTCATATAAAGCTTGCAGGTCTGACCCTGGAGTTAATGTCGACGTCGTTGACGGCGTTTCAACGCCGAAAAAGTTGAAACAGATTGAAATTTTACGGCGTTGCAACGCGTTGAGATTAACTGCTCTCATACAATTTCATACGATTCAACTTTTTTTTTGACATTTGACGCCGTCAACGACGTCGACATTAACTCCAGGGTGATAAAAAATAGGCATGAAAAATTTGAAAAACCATGTGTATTAAATCTTGTATTGAAGCAGAGAAGGAAAGATTACTTATGGTAAAAAAAAGTATGATTATAAAAATGTTTCAAGACACATGACTACACAGTAGGATCTTCCTCTAAGCTCATCAAACTTATGTAAGATTTACAATTTATGTTTTCTGTATTAAGAGTTATTTTTCTCATTTCGAAAGTTTTTGAAAGAATAATAATTTTATTTACTTTATTCGTGCTTGATTCCTTCAAATGTATTACTGCGGGGAAAGCATATCCATATGGCCATTTCACTACTGCTCAAATAGCTCATCAGTGGATTTTCATATTGAATAATAATTTTACTAGATTAACAAATACGTAAATAATACCTGTTAAAAATCGGCTGGCTTCATTTTCTGTGCAAGCAATCCTTTTAAAAATATAATTCATCCTTAAAACAGATCTTCCGTAAAGTGAATGATTGATTTTCCCCAGTACTGCGTTGTACAATAGCTATCGATTTTTAGCTTCCTAAGTAGTGTGTGTTATCATATAAAAAATACGTAGAAAAAAAATTGGTCCACAGTTACTGGGAATCCTCGGTGTGATAATCGACTGTGATTGACGTTAACACGATGAGCTTCGCACACAGAACCATTAATAAGATAAAAAAAATTTACAATTCGTAGGCGTTGTTCTAGCGAGAATTAATTGATTATAAATGTCAAACCAAAAAATCACAAATCAGCTGTTAATCATATCCAGCTAGATTTGCATAATATCCCCTTTTGCAACGTTCTTCTGTCCATGTTTCAGTTTATATGTATTTTTTGTACCTGTAAAATAGCTTCTGAAATTGTTCTTTTGAGAAAATAATGGTCCAAAACTTAGAAAAAATGGTATCTTTTTTGGAGTCCATCATTTATTACATATCAACCTGGAGGTGGTTCTGTAATTAGTATTCGACTAAATCAAGGTTCTGCGTAATCATAGTGATAGTGTTATTATTACAGCATATATTTAAACTACTTCTAAACTGTAACGATTTGTAACTTAGTCGAAGAAGAAGTATGTTTTTTTTTCTTTCTTAATGTCAGATATCGAACAAATTCGCTTCCACTGTTTGATGGCATAAAATATGATGACGACGGCAAAAAGCCAAAGACATGAAGAAAATACAAATTACAATTTACCGTAATGAATTGCCGTCCACTGATATATATTTATTGCAGCAACAGCATATCTGTCTATATATGTATGTATGTGTGTATGTACTTATGTTCATGTGTATATACGTACACATAACAATGACATCTTAACGTCTTGCAGCTCAAACAAAAACAAACGAAGGTAACACAAGAAATGCTAACATGGACAGACGCAAGTACAGACACCTACAGCGATTAATGGCACATTGAAACAATGTGATAATGCAAATGTGAGTTGTTTGTCAATTACATTCATGCACTTTGGCCATCACCAGGCTGGACTGCGTTGTACGCGTGGAAAAATATTTCTTTTGGCAACCAAATAAGTGTATCATAATAATAAAAAAAAAGAAAAGAACCGACAAATGAATGAATGAATGCTACCAGCCAGACCTTGAGTGTACATCAAATAATACAAATTCACTTTCGACACCATCATCGTCACCATTGGCATTAACATCCAAAATAACATCAGCATCATCACGAATAGTAACAGTAGCAATATCAGTATTAAACGAAAGCAATAACAACATCAATATAAATTTTCAACAGCAGCTGTCAAGGAAATCAAAAAGTTTTTTTTGCTGTGCTTTCGCAAATTCAACAGATAGCAAATGAAAAATGTCCATCTACGACCGATGCAACAACAACCAAACAACCATCTATTCATCTACCCATCCCATGAATCAAGCAAATATTAAACAACAACAAAGCTCATAATATCAACAGTAAAGACATCTACAACAACATCTACTTTGAACGATTTCACGATTTAATTTGTTGCTCAACGACTCAACGATGTTTAAAATTGACTTTTTATGAATGTGGAAATGTAGTATTCATCAATTGTATCTTATTGCTATATATTTACGTTCAATTATAAACATGATGCACAGTTATTACCACTACATGGTCATGCTGTTATTGATGCAGTAGCATTTGACATGCAAATACTCGTTTGACTTTAAATTATCTTCAGATTTGAATAGACTGAGATGTTAAAGGAGTTTTAATATTTTCCAATCTTATACTAGCACACTTATATGGAAGCGAAATGTACGTCACGCACTCAAAGGTAAAATGGTTATTTATGATGAGGGAATGAGAAGCATTCAACACTTAAAAAAAATATTTTATAGGAAAACAATTAAAAAACAAATTTTAGCGATCTGAAAGGCATGAAAAGTTAGCGGGCGAAACAAATTAAAACAAAATTTTAAAGAAACTAAATTCCACTTTGTAGGCGCTTTAATAAAACACGACACGTCTTTTCGTTTCAATTGCAAGTTTATTAATGACGCTTTGTTTTAGCAGCCAAGTTATTTACATCATTTTGAGCTTATTTATCTAACTTATTATCTATGTTAATATCATAGGAGAGCAACAGGGATAGATATGTTATCAAAGAATGATCTAGAAAAATATATTATGAGTACAAATAAAAACCGTTATCCTGGAATATACATTACATTAGCAGAAATATATAATACAGATGCAAATGAACAAAATGGTACACTGTAAAGATAACATAAGTAAACTACAAATATACTACTACAATTCGGCCATCCTGACTATGAGATCCCCTGATCTCCTATTGTTTTATGACCTTTCACGTCCTCTAAACCATGGGCGTATGTTGGCCGCAGCCCAAACGCCTTTATAGGGCGTGCGGGACTGTTGGAAGCCATCTACATCTTCGATTAAATAACGACCATTCTTCAAAACTTTTGAAATCTTATACGGACCCTTAAATTTCGGAATCAATTTCCGAGATATACCGGCTGTGGAATCAAAATTCTTTATCAACACATAGTCCCCATCCCTATATATCCTTGGTTTCTTTCTCTGTTTATTAAGATAATTTTCATTATTTTCCTGTACTGTCTTCTGCCTCTCAAGTGCCTTTGTCCTTATTGTAATATGATCACGTACTTTTCCCGCATTAACATCTTCGAGGATCTCCCTCAACAAATCAACTACCTTTCCTCTTTGACCTGTTCCAAATAACATGACACTTGGATGCTCACCAATAGACCTATGAACAGTGTTATTCAAGGTGTATTCAACCTGATCAATCACTTGGTCCCAAAACACTCCCTTTTCGACATCGACCAGCTTTGCGAGCATTGGGCCTATTGACCTGTTGACTCTCTCAACTTGTCCATTTGCTTGCGGTGAGCCTGTAGCTATTAAAGTGTGAACAATATGATTCTCTTTTAAAAATTCCGCAAAATCGTTTGACGTGAAACAGGTACCCCTATCACTTATCACACACGGTCGGCTATATGATCTAATGTAATCTTTTAATGCTATGATGACCTCTTTTGTGCTAGTTGTTTTTGTTGGATATAACCTAACAAACTTTGTGCAAGCATCAATAACTACCAGAATATGTTTTAACCTTCTACCATTGTCTACAGGTCCGTAATGATCTATGTGGATTACCTCAAACGGTCTATTTGGTTTTGGTATACTATTTAGATATCCCTCTTTTTTGCCGTTTTTTGGCGAATATATCATACAATTCATGCAATTCCCTATGTGCCTTGTTGCCTTTGTTTTGATTTTTGGAAACCAGTAAGTTTTTAGGATAAGTTCGGTCATTTTATCTGTACCCACATGACCCATTTCGTCATGGTATTTGTATAAGATATGGTTCTCCATGTCCTCCGGGACGTAGAATAGTAAATTACCATCGTTTGTCTTTCTATACAAAACGCCGTTTCTCATCTCGTACATACTGCATTCACTGACCTGAAGTCTTTTCTTTATTTCTTCCATCTTCTGAGCCCTATTCTGACAAATTATTAAGTTTTCTTCAAATGTGTTTGACTCTACTGTTATTATGTTCGTACACCTGCTTAACGCGTCTACGTGCTGCATCCTTTTTCCTGAACGATGTTCTAGCTCGTATTCAAAGTTTTGGAGCTCGAGAGCCCAACGTGCTATTCTTGGGTTCAGCTCCTTTCTGTTCAGTGTGCTAGTAAGGGAATTACAATCAGTCACAATCTTAAATTTCCTACCCTGAAGATAAATGCGAAATCGTTTCAATGCGTAAACTATAGCAAGCGTTTCAAGCTCAAAGCTATGATATTTCGATTCTGCCTCTGTTGTTCTCTTGGAGAAGTAGAATATGGGGTGGAATTTCCCATCCTCCTTTTTCTGTAGGAGCACGGCTCCAAACCCTATTGAGCTAGCGTCACAATGAAGCTCAGTCTCATCGTTCAGACTGTACAACGCAAGGACCGGAGATTCAATTAACTTATTGTTAAGAAGCTCAAAAGCTCTTAATTCTTTTTCGCCAAACACAAACTTCTTATTCTTCCTTGTAAGGTCATACAGTGGTTTCGCCAAAAGAGAGAAGTCTTTTACAAAGCGTCGGAAATATGAGCAAAGTCCTAAAAAACTCTGGACCGAATGCTGTTTATCTGGAATCGGAAAGTCGCGTATGGCCTGTAAGCCCTTGTCATCGGCCCTTATACCGTTTCCGTCTATTGTATAACCTAAGTACTTAACTTTAGTCTGCAAGAATTCACATTTATCGTTTCTCAACTCTAAATTATTTTCTACTAGCCTAATGAAAACCTCCTTTAAGATTTGTAGATGCTCCTCAACATTATTCGTTGCCACCATAATGTCGTCTAAGTAAATTATTACTTTTTCGTTTCTCACCATATCCGCAAAAACCTTATTTACAAATCTCTGGAAAACAGATGGTGCGTTTTTCAGGCCGAATGGCATCCTCAAAAACTCATATTGTCCTAAAGGTGTCACAAAAGATGTAAATTTAATGGAATCGGGATGAACAAAAACATGGAAAAATCCATTCTTCAAATCTAGCTTTGTGAAAAACTTCTTACCGGATAATCTATCCAAGAGATCGTCAATCAAAGGAATTGGATAACTGTCCTTAACTGTCACCTTATTCAAGACACGATAATCTATGCACATCCTTAAGTCTCCAGTCTTTTTCCTAACTAGTACGATAGGTGAGACATATTCTGATTCACTTTGCCTAATATATCCTTTTTCCAAATACTCATCCAATAGTGCTTGTAATTCAGATTTTTCAGTGTATGACAACCTTCTGGGACTACAGTTAAAAGGTTTCTCATCATTTAATTTCAATTTAATTTCACTAAATACTTTTGGTTTAGAGGGACGCTCTGGTCGTACATAAAATTGATTATATAATTCAAATAGTCTGTTCCTGCTATAACAATTTATACTATCTCCTACAGTCAGTGAAATTTTATCCAACTCTCCTACATCTATGGACAGGACTGTTTTCTCAAAACTGTCCTCCTCATTTATGTCAAGGGACATAAGTTTAAAATTTCCTTTAACTAAAAAATCCCTACCCAGCACACATTCGAATGCCATCGATTCATCAGCAACTACGAGTAATTCTATTTCTATAGTTTTTCCAAGAACAATTTTAATTTTCCATAAACATTTAATTTTGATTTATTAATTCCATAAAAATTAAAAGTACAAGGCATAAGTTCATTTACTTTAATTGTCTTCAAAACACTACGTTTCTTCACAAAACTGACCGGACTGCCGGAATCGATCAGGCATTCTAAGAAAAAATTACAGTTAGGTCTATTATTAATAAAGAACTTGAAATACCTTACATATTCGTTTTTATCTAAAAATTGGACTGCTGATTTTCGTTCTGGACAAGCGGCAACTCGATGCTCCAGACTTCCACATCCATAACAAGAACCTACTTGGTGCTTGGGTTTCTTGCACTCAGCTGCAAAATGTCCAACAGAGTTGCAGTTGTAGCACCTTAACTTCTTTTCTCGATCATCGCCTATCTGGTCACCCTTGTACGAATAGTTGTAGCGATTTTTTAATTTAAATTTATTCTTGAAAATGCCTGCACAAGTTGTGTCGTACTTGTATAGCATTGCAAGCTAGCTTGAACTCGTAGCTGTTCATCAGGAATACCTTCGATTATGTTATCGATTAATTCATCATCGGAAATTTCAACCTTGTTAGCCAACACAATTTTGTCATTATAATAATCGGTAAAACTTTCCCCATATTTCCATGTGCGCGCTTCAAATTTACGGCGCATCATCAGCTTGTTTTCTGTTTCAGCTCTTTCAGAAACAAAATTGGGTTTTGAGTGCAACCATGCCTGAGCTTTACCCCTGAGTTTGCACATTAACAATGTTTTGGCCGTATTTGCATCAACGTCGTACACACCAATGATGCTTTTAAATTGGGTTACCCATAGTTCTGGCATTGGCCCACCGTCATACTCAGGCAACATATCTTTTAAGGTATTAAACGATACGTGCAATTTGTTGTTTGAACAATTTTCCTCATTTGATGCACAAATACTTACTGCAGCTTTACCCTTTGCCTTTTCCACCATAACTTTTGGAGCTTCATTTTCGCGTTTTTTTTCGAACGACATTATCTTTTTTATTAAATCATTTTCTCGCTTCAGTAATTCTTTTTCCCGCTTTACAATTTCAAATTCTCTCTTCAATAGTTTTCCAAATAATTCAAGATCATTTCCTCCCTTATTTTGCTCACTCATTTGTGGTAGAATACACTCGTTTGCTTCACTCTCGTTTGCTTCACACTCGTTTGTTTCACACTCGTTTGCTTCACACTCGTTTGTTTCAACTAACTCTAAATCTTCTTCACACTCGTTGGATTGTTGCGTTTGTTGCTCTATTTCACCACCATTTTCACCACTATCGTTTTCTGCGCGCTGTTCCATTGCTTCAACGTTCGGGTAATCCCCTCTTTTTTCTGCCGGCACTTCGCTAAGTCTTAGAAGAAGTGTACTTTTTGTACCTGTTGAAGGCAAACCGAGGTGCTGAAGCCAATGGCGTAATTGCGCAGCCGTATAATTCCCAAAAACACTTTCCATTTTATAATGTTTCTCTTATTCACGGCAGTTTTTTTTTTATTACAACAGTTTTTCTCGCTTAAAATGTTTATTATTATTTCAAAATATAAAAATTTCTGACAGCGATTCACGTTCATTTACTTTTATTTATGTAAAATCTTATGCACTTCTATGTAAAAATTTTTTTTTTTCATAATTTTATGTTCTTCAAACGTTTATGCACTTTTATATATTCACAACAAAAAAATTTCTCTTTTTTCGGTATCCCACTTCTGAGATTGTAGGCGCTTTAATAAAACACGACACGTCTTTTCGTTTCAATTGCAAGTTTATTAATGACGCTTTGTTTTAGCAGCCAAGTTATTTACATCATTTTGAGCTTATTTATCTAACTTATTATCTATGTTAATATCATAGGAGAGCAACAGGGATAGATATGTTATCAAAGAATGATCTAGAAAAATATATTATGAGTACAAATAAAAACCGTTATCCTGGAATATACATTACATTAGCAGAAATATATAATACAGATGCAAATGAACAAAATGGTACACTGTAAAGATAACATAAGTAAACTACAAATATACTACTACAACTTTGAAATGTAAAATTGGTTTTTTCCGAGGAAATTTTTCGTTTATTTAAGAACCAATTTGTGGAATTGAAACCACTATCATTGGAATTGAGTGGTGCGACATTCCTGAATATTTTTAAAATGCAGTTATTTTATAGAGACACATTTTAAGTTACAATATTATTTGGTATTTTTGTTGAAAAGTGGTGTAAGAAGCTTATTCCCATAAAATTGTTAAGGAGTTTACTTTTTCTTTAACAGGAAGCTCTTAAATTAATTAACGTAAAATTACTGATCTTTTAAAAATTCTTTTATGATATTTTAATTCGTACAACGAATATATTTATTTGTTTTCAAGACGTAGTCATATTGCAGCATGATGAATTTTGCATCATGATTTTCGTTCGCTTACGAAAGGGATAAAGATGTTTTCCACGAGTAAAGTTCTCAAGAATTGGACCTTCTTGTAGGCAGAAATTTGTACAAAAGCAAGGAATACCATCAAGGGTGTGGTGATAGAAATTGTTATTTTTTCCATTTTATACCAAAAGCACTTGTTTTAAATAATAATCAGGTAATTTAATTTAATTTAATTTAATTTTTTGCAGAGAGGTTGTTCTGGC
Organism: Gymnosoma rotundatum; assembly: GCA_916610165.2. NCBI lineage: Eukaryota > Metazoa > Arthropoda > Insecta > Diptera > Tachinidae > Gymnosoma > Gymnosoma rotundatum. The sequence continues at coordinate 37,852,312 of OU744339.1, read as the reverse complement.
AGTAAAGTCAAAAAAAGGAGCATCCGGAGAATGGTTTTCCCTTTTTCCTTGCAAAGCTTATTATTCCTACTCTTGCGGCACTTTTACTTTAACACTTTATTTAACTTTAACTGGGAAACAAAAAAAAATTTTTTTTAGAAATCACGTTGCTAAGTTTTTTTCTTTAAGCTGTGGAAATAGATGCTTTCTATTACAATGCCAAATTAAAAAGACCTTTTGGTTTTGTTTTTTTTTTTGCTTTCGATCAAGCCTCTTATTGCGTTTTAAGTTATTTCTTACATTCTTGTAATACCCCGTCGTTTTTACAACTAGAATAAAGTTGTTGGTTGATCGTAAGTGATAGGTGAAAATGAATGAAATATATAGGTATTGAGTAACTTAATTAATTTGTACTTGCAACTATCTCTTCTCATTAACTAATGGTTATCTCTTTCATCATGTATAACTCTTTTCGTAAGATTAATTGGCATACATGATATAGGTACATGATTAGAGATGTGAAGACTATTTGAAAATGTATAAGTAAGAATTAAACTGACAGCAAACATACTAAGTCCTTTGATTTCTCCGTTAAAGCACAGAGCAAGCACACCAGTGTTGCCGTCTGGTTACATTTTTCACATTTTTTTTTTAATTTTTGAAGGCTCCACTTAACATGTATAATTTTGTTATATTCGGCCAAATTTCCGTAACTTTTGGTACAGACACGAAATAAAGTAATATCACTGAAAGAGTACTTGTTTCGTTATTTGAGGTAAGAATCTCTCTTAACATATCAACCTTTCTTAACATATCAGTTCGATTTCAATAACAAAGGTAACTTGAAAATGTTATCAAAATCCCACATTAAAAATAAGTTTGAAATAAACAAAAACTAACGTTGCTGAAGTTTTACTCTGTTCTACTAGTGAGAAATAACGAAATGTTTCCTGCTTCATGTTTAGAAACAGCAAAATGTTTCTGCCAAAAATTCTTTCCAACTGTGAAATAATATGAGCTGCATTTCGTGCGGAAAACTAAGTTTTCTTTCTATTCAAACTTACAAACATTATTAGCAACTTTAGTTATTCCGCTTGGAAAATTTGACAACTTGCTAGTGGTATCACACCAACACCTCGATTTAGTTGTGTTTTAATTTTCTTGAAGAAAAATAGTCAGTAATTTTATGTTAAAGTTTTAATAACGGTATTTTTAAAGCAATTAAAGTAGTAAATTCCACAAAAGCTCTATTTTTCAAAAAAAAAAAGGTCAAACGGATTCATTAAAAAAATCCTGCTTTGACTAATTTTATTGAATGCCGAGAGCATGCAGTTTTCCATCCCGGAATATTAGTATTAAGTGCTGATTTAAATACCGATGAGTATTATCAGGCTGAAAGTTTATTTATACGTTTCTTTATTTTTTTATTTTCGTTTTGTTTTTGTTCAGTAATCGAATTTGTTTCTTATAATTATCTCTGAAATATGAAATAAAACTTTTTGCTATATTTTATATAAATTACATTAAATTACTTTTTATTTAAGGAAAATTTAAAAATGTAACTTTTAATGAAGAAATTTAATTTTTTGAAGGAAAAGCGTAACTTTTTTTATCTTTCACTGCAACACTGAAGCAGTGTGTTCAATTTAACGTTCAGCTTATTGTATTTAAAAAGTTAAGCTTATACCATGTTTACATTACAATTCGAATGACGTTATTCGCTCTCTGAATGACTTGTGCTATTTTGAGTGCTCACATTGCATATAAGTAATTGGGTTTGGCAGTTGTTTGTTTATTTCGTAGAAAACACGTTGGATTGTAAGAAAGTTTTGCCATTTTATTTTAAACAAATATTTTGTTTAATTTTTATACAATTTAGGTAAGTAAATATTAAGAAAGTATAGTTTTATTTCAAGAAGATATGCTTATTTCAAGAAGATTGCTATGCTATCACAATTTTTTTACTACAGAAAAACTGCTAGCAAATGAGAGCAATGCAGCGAGCGCGCATTATATTTATTTAAATTTTTAATGTCCTATATAACTTTTCACTTTTTTCTTTGTTTACTTTTTATTATTTTAACAGTTGTTCATCAGAAAACTTTTATGCAAATTTTTAGAAAAGCCATATACATTGTTTAATAAATCGTTATCCAAAAATTTTAACATACAAGTATAGTTTTAAAACTTAAACAACAATTATAATAAAACTTCCAATCAACTCTAATATAAAATTTAAAAAAACTTAATTGTTAATTCCTTCAACAAAAACCCAAAAACATTTCCTTTTAAGTATAAAAACTTCAAAAACAACATGAGAGTTATTTTCGGAGCCAATACAAAATAAGACAGACTAACCACGTTTTAATTTAACATGGCGACTCTTAATGCAGAAAGTTATTATTTAATTTCTCATAATCTTGTAATTGTTATAATAACACACTCTCTGTGAAAAGGTGTCTTGCTATTACGGTTCTAAAGATACAGACTTGTGACAAGCCAGTATTGTAGTATTATTATTGTTCTGTCCTTTGCTAACAGATATATACAAAAATACGTACTCTAGGTTTTCACTAAAAACAAAGAACAATTAGAAACTTATTAGCGAAAAAATCTTCCCAACATCCTGTGAAAATTAATTTGTCAGCTAATGAACGATAGTGTATTAATTATTGTAAAATTTTTCATTATACCATATAAGGTTTTCACAACACGCAACGGTAATTTGATTTGCTAAAAATAAATCGTGCATTTATTTTATTTTATATTGCCGACTTAGCACAATGTAAATTTATACTGATTGTGGTATTTCTTTTAATATTGGGATCTTAGCTTAATTTCGTTTGAAAGTTGCATATTGCTCGTACCTAAAGAAGTATATTTCAAAATAATTTTGCCACCTACAGTTCTGTTTTATATTTTATTTTGAAGATGGCTTAAGTATTTTTAATATTACAAGTCTTACAAAAATTTAAATAAATTTTACTTGTCCACTTTTCTCTTTTGTATACTTTCTTTTTAGATATTCCGTAAGAGTTTTTTGTTCAATGTATTTGTAAGATTTATTAATCATACTATCGAGAACGTGTGAGTCAAAGCCTAAATTGGTGTTGGAAATTCTTTGGTAAATAATTGCGTGTTGTTTAACTTGTGTTGTAGTTTTGTTTACTTGGATGTTGCACCATTAGCTAGAATTGTTGTCATTTTGATAAGTTTTGTGGAATTCATCATCATATCAATATCTACAGATTGTCTGTTGAACAATCCTGGGAATACTGGTATTGTTGATGAGTTAATCAAATCTAGAAAGTTAACTGCAACTACTGAATTTCAATTCGTATTTTCAATGCCATTTGTTCATTTGCAATAGGAAATCCAATAAAGAAAAAATATAATTCCATTCGCTTTCTATATTAAAATGAGAAAAATAATTTTTAAATAAATCGGACATAAAAAGAAAAAATTTTAAAATAACTAAAAACTAACATTTGCTCGAAAGTCTGACTTCTCTATTACTTATTTCATCATATTTAAATTTGCTACACAAGAAAACAAAAACGTACACTTAATACAATTTAACATAAAACTTAGGAAAGTTGCAAAATTAACATTCACAATTAAAACCAGTTTTGGCAGTTACTAACGATGCTGATAACCTTATTATCTGGTCTCCTTTAGTGTCACTACTTAACAGTTCAACTGTATTAAGAAAATTAAAAGTTAATTTCTAATAAGTTTATTAACTGTGTTTCCATATGTGCTTCATGTTTTTTACTAATACTCACAAACATGCATTAAAATAAGCCATATATCAGAGGTTCCCAATTAGGGTTGTGTACATTCGTATTTATTTATTTAGTCTCTAATTAAATTTCATAAAGTTCATTTTCTTGTTATTTTAAAAAGTAGAAAAACGTACAATAAACAAGTAAGAGTGTTATATCCGGCTATGCAGAATCTTATATACCCTTCACCATATATATAGATGAAAAAAATTAAGTACTTTATATAATCTTACATAAAAATATCATAATGGGTTAAGCAATTTAAAAAAGGAAGTATTTCCTTAAAGATCTCTTCAAAAGCTTTTAAATAATACCCATATTGATATTTTATAACATTTGAAAATTTCAGAGGCCCGTAGCTAGGAAAATATGGCCAAACGCCAATTTTTTCACATTTTTTAATTCTCTTTTACCCCATACATTTGTATTTTTGATTGAAGTTACTTCATTGTTCCAAATGATATGGTGTGACGTTTTGCCCACTGACTCGAAGGGCATGAACCAATCTGGCTGATTTTCAATAACACCTCCTTCTGCTCTTTTCTAGCTGATTTAGTGCCTTGGCAAATTTGAATTTAACACGGACGTACAGACGGACATCGCTTAATCGACTTCGCTATGCATAATAACTAAGTATATATATATACTTTTTGGGGTAGAAATTACAAACGGAATGACAAACTTAAATATGCCCTTGATCCACTTTTTGGGTGAACGGTAAAAAAATGCCTTTAACGAAAAATTAACTCCCATTAAAAGAAGTCTAAAAATTTCTTTCTTTCCTTTAAAAGGACATACGTACACTCAGAAAAGAAACACTTTAAACTCACTTTAAATCCAGTACAAGGGACTTTAAAATTAAAAATTTTTATGTATGAAAACCAGCCGTATTAAAAAATATTTAATTTTAAAGTTTACACTTTAAAATGTAAATTATTAATGTTAGCACTTTGAATATTAAAGTAAAAATTTTACATTTTAAAATGCGCATTTTCGAATACAATTTAAACACTTTTAATTTTAAAGTTCACACTTTTAACCCAATTTAAAAGTGTTTATATTTAAATTAAAAGTTAACGCATTCAATCTCAAATTAAAAGCGTTAGCTTTTATTTTAAGAGTGAACACTTTCAAATTCAATTTAAAAGCGTTCACTATAAACTTGAAAGGAAACAAAATATTTTTTTTTTGTTTTTAATTCACATTTTTTTATTCAAACAAATTTAAATTTATTTTATATTTATGAAATAACTTAAGTATAACGCATCAATAATACATTAATAATTCATTAAATAAAATAACTTAATTTAAGTTTAAAAAACATATCATATCTTTTTTAATCTTGCATATGTCTTTCCATTGTTAATTTGATGTAAATTCATAGGCAAGCTTGTAAAATGTGAAATGTTAATCAGTTTTAGGCAATTTTCTTTTATACCAGTCTCGTAAGATTGAAAATGTACATCAAATTTAATAATTTCAATAGGATAACATAGAACATAAGTAATTTCATTTTCGCAAATAAAAAGTTTGATTTTATAGATACAACAATTTGTTTCATTCAGTAATGCTAAAAAATTATTTTGTTTATACTCGATTCCCTTATAACATATTATAGTCGAAACATAAACAGATTGATAGTTAATATTTTCAAAGTTCAATATTAGAGGAAAATATTCTTCTTTTGTTAAGTCTTTTGTAATAAATGTTTCAGTTGTAAAAGCAGGAGGAAACCCATTTTTATACTTTTGCAATAAATTTGAAAAACAAAAAGAACTTTTCATGGCCGCTGTATAAGCAGGATTTAATCGAGATGTTATATTATTAAAATATATTTTTGCATCCTTATGTTTTGCCTCGAAACGCATCGCCCAGACAAACTTAAGGGGACCACATTTCTCAATTGCGCGAGGATAGTGCACTAAAAAATGATGCTTAGGTTTCAGATCACCGTAAAGTAGAATATATAATTGATGATGTGTTTTAATTAAATTTTTCAACTTATCTAGATCGAAAGTAGAAAAACTAGAATCAAATAATAAATCTACTATTTCTATTAGCAACACCAATAGTTTCCAATGTTTCACATCCGGTGAAATTAAATCTCCTATCATAAGTGGAAGAAAATTTGTAAAACACAAAACCTCACTAGCTGTCATTTTTAAGTTGTACGATTGAAGTCGGTCCATAAGGAGAGGCTGCGAAATATTTCCAAACTGAAAAAATTTTTTCCTGCTGTTAATAATGTCTAATGAAATAATTTTGTCATTTACTAAACCCAAGATTATGTTGCAAATATCACATACGCAAATCCCTTCTAAAACATCATGCATAATATCAAAGCAAATGTTATTTGTTACGTGAAAGCTTCTTAATTCATTAAAAATACAAACTGTTTTGATACCTGTGTCTTGAAATTTATTGTTAATTAAGTCATCTTCATATTTAATCCGAGTTCTTAGCAGTTGTTCGTTTTCTGTAACATTAATTTTAATTTGATCTTTAGTAGTTGTACATGCTCGACAGAAACGCTTGGCATTAAAAGATTGCACAAAACCCAAAATACTATTTACACCTAAATTATCCCCCACTACAAGACCTAAAACAAAATGTACTTTGAAAGTCTGATCAAATGATTGAATTAATATCCCTTCCTCTAATGATTTAAGCTCTTCAAGCAAATGGAAGAAGGACGTTGTGTTTCCACAACATTTTAAATCTTGTGTAGATATAAAAGCAGCATTAAAAATAAAATCAAGTTTTGAGAGTTATATTGTGGCATAGTAGGAAAATTGTAATAACAACCGCAAATTGAGAATGTGTGACTACCAAGAGCGTTATTAATTTGAAAGTCATCAAAATATAAAACATAGGGTATTACCAGTTGAGATTCGAATTTTAATTTAATTAAATGAAAAATTTGTCCATTACAAAAATTTGAAAAATTAGTATCTACTAAAAACTTTTCTGTATTTTCTAAAGTCATTTGTAAAGCATTAGGTAACTCAAAAAGTGCTTTAAATTGAAATTTTAATGGCATTATTTGAATACTAAGCATTTTACTATCGAGTGTAGGGTTTCCCCGAACAACTGTGTCAGCTATTTTATTAAGAATTACAAAAGACTTTGGGCTTTCATATAAATTCATCGCGTTCAAAACTGTAATTATTCGATGTTCAGATTTTATTTCCATGAATGGATCATTACAAAAGTTAAGAATACAGTCAATATCGTTTTGCAGTCCGGCAAATACGTTACTGTTTGAATTTGAAATTAAATTTTTGATAGTAGCAGAAACTGTTCCTAGTAAATCTGATACCATGTTTTGTATATTTGAAACATCTTTTCTAGCCAACCAACAACCTTCGAAGTCTGGCTCAACGTTTCGTCTTCTATTCCAAACTGAAAAAATAAGCTTGCTAAATTATAAACGTGGTAATTTGGAAATGGGAATTGTATATATGTACGTGCGTAACATCGTAAATAAGCTTCAAAGTTAATATTATATTTACCTTTGACTTGCGCCAGAAAAATAATTTTTCTCTAAACTCCGCTCGAAGACCAATATTTTTTACTGCTTCCGCAATTTCTTCTTTTGACAAAAATTTTAAGCTTCGAAAAGTTATTCCAGCATCTAAGGAACATTAATAATATTGCATAAGTGTTAATATTGACTAAGAATTTTTACTTACTTTTTAGATCAAGAAACAGCGTTTCCAGATCAAACTCCCTTAGCAGATTAAGGAGATCTGTATCTTCCTTAACACACGTGTACGTTAAATCACCCTGCTCAATTATTTGTATATCGTTGCCAAGAATTCGCAACAAATCACTTTCTTGTATAGTTTTATCCTGACTGGTCATTCTTGTATCTTGTTTACACTTCTAAATTCACTTTACTATAATGATTTCACACAAATTCCGCTAACGGTACAATTTAAAGTCGGACTTTTAAAATAAACTTAAACACTTTGAAAATAAAAATTTTTACGTTGCGTTTTGAAGTGTTCACGTTTAGTTCTAACAAAGACACTTTAAGTTTTAAAGTTAACACTTTTAATACAAAATGTTCACTTTAAATGTGAAATGAACACTTTTAATAATAAACTGACGCGTTATATATTAAAGTTAAAATTTTAAAATTAAAGTTAACACTTTTCATTTAAAACTAAAACTTTCAATATTAAAGTGAACACTTAAAATTAGAAAGTAACACTTTAATTTATAAAGTGAAAACTTTAAATGTCAACGTTAACACTTTTCTGCAAATTGATCACTTTACATTTTAACCCTTTCGGGACTACTGGGATAATACGTCCCAGCAATTTTCAAACTGTCTTTTTTCTTTATTTTCAACGCAATCGCCAGGGAGGTAGAACTGCCAAACGTCCAAAAACGGATAGCATCAATATTGGAGACCACTTGCCAGTAGAGCAAGAGAAGCGTTGTCGCTGTGTCCGCTGTTCTTCACTTGGCATAGAAAAGCGAACAAAGATTGTAACAACGCCTTATGGTAAAAGTGTTTTGGGCCATTCCACAAATAAATACCTAATTACATTCCTAAAATGTTAAAAATAAATGTAAACTTTTATCTCAATCTAATAATATATATATTTTAGTTGTCTTTTTAATTTCGAATCGCTCTTCGAGAACACTGATTGTGATTTTATGCCCGATGAAAACACTTGTTGGGATTATATGTCCCAGGATAAAAGGACGAATTTAAAATTTTTAAGTATGGAGAACATAATACTTTTATCATACCTTTTAGAATATGAAAATTTTACCATACATAATTTGGTTTGCAAAATAAAACTCCGTCCCGAAAGGGTTAAAGTTAACACTTTGAAAATAAACGTTTTAATTTTATTTTTTAAAGTTTAAACATTTTAAATTAAATGTATTCACTTTAAGTACAATTTTAAAGGTGATTACTTTATAAATAATATATTTTAGTTTAAAATATAAAGTTTGACATTATAAAATAAAGTCAATATTTTTAAATTTAAGAATTTTACATTAAAAACAAAATTTTTAACTTTAAAATTAAGAGTAAAAACTTTAAAAACTTAAAATTATAACTTTTACAAAATACTTTTTTTGTTGACCCCCATAAGAATCTATAGACTGCGGCACTTTAAATAAAATTTGAAAGTGTTCACATTTAAGTTTAAAGCGCACTTTTTTTCTCAGTGTATATATATACTTATTTGTAGAACTAAACATTTATAATTTTACACACTTTTTAATAGATATTATACTGACATGCTGCTACAACATGATGTTCCAAAGTATATATTTTTTGACCTAGAAATAGATAGCAGTTATCTTACACTAAGGTTTGAGAAATTATAAATTATTTCAGGCATCCTAAGCTTCTTAGCTATAAGTAAGTATATTTCTATCGCGCATAAGAATAAGGGTCCCTGCGTTAGACCAGCTTCTTTATTTCTATTTACCGAATTCAGGGTTATTTGCAGCATGTCCCTTTGACTAAGGTCTCTCCACCTATCCACATCTAATATAGTACAACCCATAATTATCATTCTAATGCCGGCAAGTTACCATGGTGTGCAATGACGTTTTAAACTCTTCTACGCACAGCCAACAAACACAATCATCTTATTCTTGGTAATTAAAGCCCTTCTTCGCTATCCGTCTTCTTCATGTTTCCAGTGTTATGGAACACATGCAATGTTAGACCTCAGCTCGAAACTTACGTTCCCTCCAAGCTGATCCATTTTTCGTAAGAGACTCTGCAACTTTTTGTAAGACTGATATGTCCTTGAACCCATACCAATTTTACCAGGTTTTACCTTATAATCTGCATAAATTTTTTATACATTATCGATTGTCCAGTGAAATAGATATTTTCCCTTGGACATGACCCTCCAATAGTTCAGTGCATGCAGTAGGCCGAATAGTTTTACATCTTACAATACAGAATTTAAATAATTCTAAGAAATGTCGTGTAACCAAAGTATAAAAACAATCTATTGAAGTCTATATTTTCAACATCGTTTTGATTTTTACGATAAAAATATTGCAACAAATTATGCTTAAACCATTTTACTTTGATAGTTCGCATTGTAGACTTTAATAACTTTATGCCAGTATTACCAGTTCAGCGTTTTAAGGGCTAAATTATAATTTTACACCGTATTATTTAAAAAAGTTTTAAGCATAATTTGTTGCAATATTTTTATCGTAAATTGTAAGTGGATACACAGGCGTCATTTGTTTGCATATAGAAAAAAATCAATCTCTTCATTGAATTTAAAAGCAGCTACATATTTAATGTAAGTCAGAATCAAATGAATATTGTAAATGGTCCTTGTCCGCTGTTTGAAAATAGAGATACCCTATTTACCATGAGGACAAACTTTTACCAGTTTTTCAAATTTCATTAAAATCGGTTCAGTCGTTTACTGACAAAAGCAATATAAATATATTAGATTCCAAAGCAATTTTATTCATAAACTAGCAAATCACACGACTTCGACTGCATGTCATTTCTTATTTTCTTTAAATTCAAATTTAGAGAAATGTGTGTTTTAAACATTTGTTCTAGAGTCCTGTAGACAGAGTTAAAAATTTTCCATTTACAAAAATAAAATTAGCAGACAACAGTTTTAGTACCATTAGCTAGAATCAAAAACTTCCACAAAAACTGCCTAGTTCTGACAAACTCAAGGCCGTAGCTTATTATTCACAAATGTATAACATCTTTAGTCACCGTAATCAGTTGACACTATTATGTGAGAATTGCAGAATCACTGACATTTTGTATGTAAGTAAAGGCATGTTTAAAGAAAATATAAGTATTAGTGTCTTAGACCACTCAAAATTAGTTTGCGGTTATTTTAACAAGTATTCGCATATAATTATTGCTGCTGTGCTGCAGCAACATGTAGTTTATGAACGCCCGAGGTTACCAAAAACATTTTAACCATCTCATAATATACTGCATATACAATAGATGGGGGAACAAATTGTGTGGTGTCTGTGTAAATGCTGATGCTGATAAAATGTTGCCTACATAATCATACTCTTACTGTTATTAATATCTTTAAGGATAATTACTTTAGCTTAAACGTCTTCTTTTAACAAAAAGATTAAACAATGACAAACACATAACAACAACAACAGCTACAGCTACACTTAAAATCCATGATCTCCTTAGAACACTTAACAAACTTAATAAAATAACAGAAAAGATAATAGAGAAGAAGGACATTTTAAGGATATATTAAAGTGGTGACAATGGTCATTTGTATATATAAGTATGGAAATCTATTTAACAGCAATTGTGAGAAGAAGTCACTGCTTAAAACCATCATCATTAGTTTCTGTCTTAAACACAAGCTAATAAACTTAAATAACAGCATGATCTGCAGCTATGTCAGCAGAAGCTAAAACAACAATACTAAACATTAAATGGAAAATTATATTAAGCTTAATTATTTTGAAAATAAAATTTAAAGTAAAAATACTGCTTTTAAGTTTTAACGAAATAAAGACATAAATCTGTACAAGTTTTTGATTTACCATAAAAATAAATTTTGTTTAGCTAATAGACTGGAAAGTAGTTAAATATATTTCTAAATCGAGACCGTTTGCTGCAAATATATAATAAATAAGACAAACAGGATAAATATTTTGTACGCAACTTTCAAAGCTGGCTATTAGCTTTACATTTCATAACAAATGATAATTTAAGTTTTATAATATTTAAGTAAAAAAATGATTTAAGTAAAACAAAGTTAAAGGATTCGTTTCTTTTTTAACCGATTTCAAAAAAAGAAGGAGGTTATCAATTCGGCTGAATGTTGCTTTTTTACATTTGTGCTTTCATAACTCAGTCATTTCTAGATCGATTTTCAATTTTTTTATTTGGAAGGTGATACTTACAAACTGGGTTTTAAAACAGCATTTGTTTTTTACGTGTGTTAGGAACCGTAAAGGGCACTACTCTTAATTAAAAAAAAACCGCCTATCACTACAGCTCCCGATGGTAAAAAGTAATACAAAAATGAATCTAAAAATTAAAGGGTGTCGCCATAGGCGACGAATATTGAAAATTTTAAATTGGACAGAATATCGATTTCTATGACCGTTATAATAACAAGTATAAGAAAACAAGAATATAAATTAAAGGGTGCACCAATAGTTTACTTAACTTGATGTATGTGGCCATACTTTAAAATAGTTGTAAACATGCGCTGGAAATTTACATCTAATCTATACTGCTAACTCTATTTTAACAACAACTATAAAATTTTATAATAAAGCTAAAGGGTATCCCGATAGGGGATGTAATTTTATGTATGTGGCAAAACCGTTATAGAAACGCGGCTGATATCTACAAGGGTCCTGCATTGCTAAGCCCGCTATATCAACAAGTTTATAAACTTAATTTAGAAATTAAAGAGTGTTCCCAAAGTTAATGTAAATTAACCTATATGGCTGCATCTTTTAACAATCCCACCCCTGGGTACTTCGAGTCTGGCTGAGGTAACATAGGCTTTGACACAGGTATCTTCGGGGTATAGGGGGAACCAGTCCCCCGGTGTGCAAACACTGAATCTGGATAGACAGTGGGGTAACTGTCGAAGGTTGTACTAGTGTCCTTAATGGATAATAACGTATGAATAATAATAGCAAAGAAGTAAACTGGCACTACGGGAACCGGTAGCCCATACAGAGAGCCGCCCCTCGCTGTAGCCGGTTATTGGTGTGGTCCCTTCGGGTTATACGTGGTGGCTATGGTTAAATAAAAGTCTATTTCTGCGGATCTGGCGTGGAATAGACGGAAGTGTGATATAGCACTCTCAACAGAGGAGTTTATGGGTAGGCTCCGACCCTTTAGTGAGGGGTAGATTCATGGTCCTGCAAGCCAGGATTCTAAAATTGCACAGAATAGTGTTTGACCACAGTCTGGTAAAGGCTTCGCGCCAGGTACAGACGTTAATCTAATCACTTATCCTGCATCTTTTAATCCGTTATATACAAACACTTAGACACAGAGGACATTCTGGGGAATAATAAGAAGTATAAATATTAAAATTTTTAATTAGAGATTGTTACAACAGTTGACGTAATTTGCTGTATATAACCAAACTGGTTAACTGTTAAGACCGAAGGCTGAAATATTCAACGAACCTGATTGCTAAGTCTACTACGACAGCAAGTATAAAATTTGTATTTGGAAATGAACGTGTGGCCCTAAAGTTGCTGTAATTTAATTCATATAGCCAAACTCTTGAACAGTTGGAGACAGACGGTTGAAATTATCAAGTAATTGCATTGCTAATTCTGCTATAAAAAGTATAAATTTTGGATATGTAATATAAGGGTGTCCCAACAGTTTTTGTAAATTAATAAATATGGCCATTCTTTTGAACCGTTATAGACAGACAGATGAAATCTATTTTAAAGTCGGTTTTTTTACAAGAATTATTACTTTCATCACAAACTACTGTAATCAGGAATGACCCTATTTCTTTTACTACAATCAAAGAACATCGGTAGAATAACAAACATAAATTTGCTAAAGTTCTTCTATGTGGAATAATATATTAATGTTCATATTCTGCTTTAGCATAAATTCTGTTTTCAATAGGTTTTTATTAATGCATTTTAAATTGCAAAGCGTATTTTTACGCCTTAGCAACAGATAGCGCTTAAAAAATTAAACAAGCAGACTAAAAACGACATTTGAGAAAACTCTAATAAGACTGTTTTAACTCATCAAAAAATTGGACATTACCTTAAAAAGTACTTGCCATATAATGACTTACTTTTGTCATTGCTATATTTTGTTACTCGCTTACAAAACACATTACATTAGTTTCCAAAAAAGGAAGTAGTAATGGAACTAGTTCTTTATGTTAAAAGAGACTACCGTACTAATGGTACTCATTACTTCCTACAATAATTAATGTAATCGATTCTCAGTAATTGATTATAAAAGTCTCATGCCCTAGTTGAGAAGTACTTCTGCCAAAAATGCTTAATTCCACACTCGATTACCTTTTCAAAAACTTTTTGCTAGGAACTTAAACATTACATAGACCAAAATGTACTTCACGAGCTATTCCCTCTTTTAAAATGTCGTATTTTTTACAACAAGTATTTTTGTAGAGAAGAAAGAAATGAGCCTCTAAGCTTGAATTGAAAAAGACTGTTATAAAACTGACACCCAGTTTTCGAAACAACATTTACAGAAATAATATCAATATGCCCCTGGTTCTTAAAACTTGTACTTAAACTTAAATTGTGGTCAGATTAGTCAAATAGCATAACCACTATTTTTACAAATGTTTATTCACTATTTCTTCACACGTATCACTATGAATTATTTTTCAAATATTTTCTGCAAGCCAGTTTATAAAAACGTTGAATCTTTCTTACAAAAAATACCATAAGATTACCTTTAATATCCATGGACGTTATGTCTATACGGTGATGGACATTATGTCCTTAGACGTTATGACATGCCACCCTATTTATAAGCTAAATAATAATAAAATTATATATCCTATTATCTTAAAAGGGATCCTGTTCGTTTTCATAATATATAATATAATAATATTTAACTTGGTTGTAATAATTATTTCCGTAAATAAATTCCCAAACTGAACTTGGCTGTAATTTCATCCATTTCTTAAAGCCATCATTTTTGTTTTACTCACGTTCAATAACTAAATTTATAATTCGGTTAAAATCACAATTTCTAACAGTATATTATAAGGATAACAAGAGTTTTTTAAGTTGCACGAGAATATTCACAATCGATACTTGTACTCTTATGTGCGAATAAAAAATGATTGATTGATGTAACACGTGTTGTAGTGTTCGCCTTAAAGTATTAAGTAAAATCTTTTAAGCAGAAAATTTTGCTGTCTTGTGACTTAAAAAAATATCACTGCATAAAGTAGTGTTGCCAACTATTAAAGAGAGCTTTTCCTATGTACAGGTAGATTTTTTGGGTTTATATTCTCTGCTTACATCTTGTTAATGTGGCCAATAAATGCAATGCCACAGACTTTAGGACGCCTAAGCGCCCTCCATAATAATTTGTTCACTTCTGTTTTTTCTCCTTTCCTCTTTAAGCTTCTTTTTCTGAAGTACTACCAGCGTTAATGGCGGTAGAGAGTAAAATTATTTTGCATGAGGCTTTTTTATTATTCTTTTCAGTGTTTGTTGCAGGCAATAGACAATGTTTTTGTTTTATACCAGCGTCGTTGTCTTCTGGTTTTTTGCACGTTTTCTCAAATTGTATTGCATGAGAATATTTACTAAAATTTGGCAGGAATTTTAGTTGCAATATTATTAGTCTAGTTTTTTACATTGGCTGATTCTCTTACCGCACTAATAAATGCGTTTTTGTATGCCGTCCGTCACTACGAGTATAACTTCGATACTTTATTTCATGCAGAACATTAATTTTACGTTTTCGTGTTGTTGAAGGAAAAGTGCATACGAAATGCCAGCATGAAAAAATTTTAATTTTATACATAAATTTTAACAATTTGGCGGCAATATGACAGAAAATTTTGTTAAAAACTATTAACAGTACGGATATTTTATTTTTTCAAGGTCTTTACATCGCCATTAAAATCATTTTTAAAGTTGTTTTGGGGAAAAAACTATTTTGTTATGGTTTGCAAAGACTTGCTACTTGAGGTTTATGGTAAAAATCTGGAAGAAATAATTATATATAATTTTTTTCTTTATAAAATAGGTAAAACAAAAAAAATAAAAACGAATAATGAAAAGCAGACATTGAATATTACTACATGCTTCACGACTTACATACTTAAGAATAAAAATTAAAACAATAGAAATATTAGTAAGTGGAATATTAGAATTTTCCAGTAGGTGCAAGAAACACTAATCTATCTCTATTGATAGATTTAGTTCCCAAGTGTATGTAGTCTGTCAGTATGAATTTCAAATGTTGTATTTAATACCCAGTGAAACGCTCCCTAGTTTATTAGTGATTAAATAAAAATTTCTTTATAGTTTTCCCAGCAAAATTATTTTTTACCATTACTCACGAAAAGAAAGATTCCATTAAAAAAGTCGAAAAGAGCTTTTTAAAATTATACACGCTTCGGAAATCCTATAACGATGGAGAGCTGCCAGAATACACTTAAGGGATAAGTAATGAACATCGAAATGACCACCAAACAATAATTTTGCTCTGGGAATACCTATTAGGAGTCAGAAAATTATCAAAGCTGCACGTCGTTTCTTTAACATAAGTAAGAAATTTTTCACATAAGAATATTACAGTCATATTTTTTACACATGGTGAGCTAAAGTAAACTGTAAACTTTTGCCTTAATATAAAAAAAAAATTCATTATGTTCTCTATTTTAAAATAAGATGACTATAATATATTAATAAGAAAAATTTTTCACTAAGTTAAGAGAAACAATACACAGGTATAAATTAAGCCCTTTACAAACGCTTAGAGATAAAAACAAAATTAGAAAAAATTGAACTTGTTTTTTTTTTTTTGAAAGTTGTATAAGTTCACTTAAAAAAATTGAAGTTAACGGTAATTTTAATGAGATATATACTCCTTCTCTCCATTGTTAAAATTACATTTTCAATAGAGTTCTAGCTTGACATCGCACAAATATTTCTTTTGAAATTTTTATTAAAACAACTTTCGTTGATTTCTTCCAAATGACAGATATTCTGCAGTTGCAGAAACAGCTTAAAAGAAAAAGGTCAATTATACACTACCCAAGACTATTATAATGCGATAAAGGCGTGCCGAAAAAAACAGCATCATTTTTCATTTTGTAGATAATGAAAACAGCAGACATTGACTCAATTGAATCTCTAGAAGAGACAATATTAAACAGAAAAATATACGGACAGAGAAATTATAAACTGCCTTAAAATTTGCCTTAAAACTGCCTTAGAAAATAGGGAAAACCAAAAAACTTCAGCAAAAATAAAATGTTACCACTTTATAAAAGTTCATGGAGCATAAAAAGAGAGAAATATAACAATATGATAAGTTTATTATCTTATATACCGCCTATTCACCATATATACTTCAATATGCTATTTATTTATTTTATATTGATCATATAACTGATGTAAACTTATAATATATTTGGTTTTTCGTGTATACAACTATTTTCGTTTTAACTGTTTTTTTATATAAAAATTTATTTTAATAAAGCGTATGTTCATAAAATATACGAGGGCTGCTATATATATTTCTGGCCTGGCAACACTGAGTGCTGCCAAGTGCAATCTGACATTTCCATTGGAAAGTTTGTCATTTTTAAGCATAATCGTACTGTGTTGTTTACAGTGACTTGAAAAAATTAATATAGAAAAAAATGGCATTAACTCGTGAACATTTTCGTGCCATCATTTTTCACAACTTTCGACGTGGATTATCACGACAAGAGTGCATTGATGAACTTAAATCTTTGTATGGCGATGAAGCACCATCCTATAGCACTGTGAAAAATTGATATAATGAATTTAATCGTGGCCGAAGCTCGCTCAAAGACGAATTCCGTGAAGGTCGTCCAAAAACGGCTGTTGTGCCAGAGAACATTGATGCCGTGCGTGAACTCATAATCCAAGATCGACATGCGACATACCGAGAGATAGAGACATCCTTGGACATTTCTTCCACCAGCATACATACGATTGCGGTGCTTCAAAAGACGTTTATAAGATAGTCACAGGTGACGAATCATGGATCTATGCGTATGAGCCCGACACGAAACAACAATCGACCGTGTGGGTCTTCAAAGATGAGCAAAATCCAACGAAAGTTGTTCGTGGAAGAAGCACTTCGAAGCAAATGGTCGCCTGTTTCTTCGGCAAAACTGGTCATGTGGCGACTGTTCCGCTTGAGCAACGTAGGACGGTTACTTCTGAGTGGTACACTACAATTTGTTTGCCTGAAGTCATCGGAGAAATTCGAAAAACCAACAAGAGAAGACGAATCATTGTTCACCATGACAATGCGAGCTCTCACACATCGGCTGAAACCAGAGAGTTTTTGACCGGCCAAAACGTCGAATTAATGGGTCATCCGCCGTACAGCCCTGACTTGGTACCTAATGACTTCTTCTTGTTTCCGCACATCAAGAAAAAATGCGTGGTCAACGATTTTCGTCGCCAGAAGAAGCTGTTGAAGTGTTCAAAAACCATGTTTTAGAGGTGTCTCAATCGGAGTGGAAAAAGTGCTTCGACAACTGATTTGAGCGCATGCAAAAGTGTATAAATCATGCTGGAGAATACTTTGAAAAACAATAAAACCATTTTTGATTATCAATATTCGCATTTTCACTATTAGGCCAGATATATATAGAGCAGCTCTCGTATGGGCCCATATTCATAGTTAAAATAAAGTATACTTTAAGGTAACTAAAGTAGGTTTTACTTTAGAGTCGACTTTAACTCATTCATAGACAATTTAAAATATACTCTTGGCGTTGAAGTCAACTCTAAATTTAAAAGTATCTAAAGCTGTTTTTAACTCATTTTTCCAAAATTATTTTATTTGGTTAAAGAACACAATACTCCTTATCTGATTTTTATACCACGGTTACTTTTTTAAATGTTTGATTAAAAATTGTATGAAAACTTTTATCAAATTACAGTTGACATACAGTGAAAGGCGTCTTAACTTAAAGCATACATTATTCTTGACTATGAAAACAAAAATGATAATAAGAGCTTTTTATTTTAGAGTATACTTTAGCAAGAGTCGACTTTATTCTATAACTATGAATATGGGCCATGGACTTTAATTTTAATTTCAAAGTTGTATAAGTCTATGTGGAGCTAAAAAATCGTCAATTTTTTAATTAATTTTAGTAATTATTGTAACTCATATTATAATTAAAAACTATATAGTTGGCCTATATTTTAAAACTGATTCAAATTCAAACCCTTAACTATCGTAATATATGAACAAATTTACTAATAATACTTTTCAATAACCAACTCATTTCATAATATTTATAACAATTTTATTTTATGCAATGTGATTATATACTAAAATTTACAAAATAATGAATTTGTTAAATGCAAAAATTACAATCCAAGAATATGGATTTTTTTCATCTTCTTGTAAATGAACATGACTGTAAAGCCCTCGATCCCATAATTTGATGAGTAAACAAAATATTATACACAAAATTAAGCTTTTACACTTAAGAAAAAATTAATTTTCTGTTTTTTTAACCAAATTTTTGAGAAAAGTTAAAAACCTTTGTTCGGAAAATATTTTTGGTGGCAAACTTATTACAATATTTAAGTACCTTCTTTAGATTGCAAAAGTAACAAATATTATGTGGATCTAATCACTTAAAGAGTATTGTATAAACAGGACTTTGATCTACTAAAAAATATTTCATTATGTCTTTTGTTCGCGTTGGACATAAATCGGATCAAAATTTATAGAAACAGACATTCGTCACTCTGTACTAATTTAAGTAGCTTTCCTGGTTTAAATAAAAAAAATATAAAAATTAAAAGACTGATACAAAGAGTATTTTTCGGAATTCTAAATATTTACTTAATAAAACATAATACTACGCGACTTAGTTTCGATATTATAATCATTTTAAATAAAATATATAAATAATGTACTTTTCAGAATATCATACTTCATTAATAATTTTCCCATACAATTATTATTTTAGCTGACTTTAAAAAAGAGGGAGGTTATCAATTCGCCAGAATGTTGCTTTTTTCTATGTTTGTGCCCGCAAAAAACAGTGATTTCTCAACCGATTTTTTTCTTTATTTATTTAAAAGGTTATGTTTACACATTGGTCCCGTTTTAAACACAGTTCATAATTTTAATTTATAGGGTATCGCCACATAACATACTTGTTTTTAGCGTGTATTATGAACCATAAAAGGCACCATATTAAAATTTAAGAAAACTGCATATTATTGAAGCTCCCAATAGTATAAATAAATCTAAAAATTAAAGGGTGTCACCTATGAATGTTAATTACCATACATGGGTCCTCTTTTGAACCGTTGCAGACAAACGCTTGAAAAATAGGCAGAATGTCGATTAGTATGACAAGTATAAATATGATGTATGTATATGACCATAATTTTGTATCCAGATGGTTGAAATTTATAAAAAACTTGTATTGGTTAGTCCGATATAACAGCGAGCATAAAATTTGATTTGATTTTGAAACGGTTATAGATAGATAGCTGAACAGCAGGTATACAATTTGAATTTATAATTTAAAGGGTGTTCCCCTAAGTGATATATTGAACAGACAGTTGAAATTTGCAAAAAAAAACTGTTGTTCTGTAAGAACAAGTATAAAGTTTAGATTTTGAAATTAAAGAGTGCCCCTCTAGTTGATATAATTTGATGTATATGGCCAAACTATTGATCAGTTGTAGACAGATGGTTAACAATCAACCTATAAAAACAAGTATAAAATTTGCAGCAAGCTCTGGCAGTAAGCTCTGGCAAATTATTATGAATAGACTCATGCTTGAACAACGCAATTTAATCATTCAAGTTAACTTTGAAAATCAGTAATCTATTCGAGCAACTTAAGACGACTTTGTGATTTTTATGGTCCGTCTGAGCAAGTCATCCATTGAACTGTAGATAGATTTCTTACTACATACTCTTTAGAGGATGTAATAGCACCAACACGTTGAGTCGTCATCAGTCGCGGGAATAGGGGCTCTGTCCGTTTACTACGTGGAAAATTTTGCACAAAAATCTTGGCCTATACCCATATAAGATCCAGAATTAAGGCTATGGGACCATTATATGCGTCGCACAGTGGTCAATTTCGCGAGATAGCGGTCAAAACTCTATAACTTTTGACGGGATTGGTATTTTTTTACGCAATTTGTTTTGTTCAATAGGAGGGACTTTAAGCTTCAATTTGCGTGTTCAAACGTAAAAATCGACCGATAGGAACGTAAGTAATGTGGAGTTAAAAATGCATTTTAATTTTTTGTTGAGTTTCCATGTAAAAGTTGAATATTTTTACATTTTAAATAGGTATTTTTTTATAATTTCTTATTTTCCTCAATCGTATTTTACAACCAATACTTATTTATTATTCCTAAACTTAATTTTGGTCAGAAAATGCCAACATTTGGCCCCTGACATTTATTTAGTCTCAATATTCACAGTGGCCAAAGGTAGGTTTTTTTTGGAAGAAAGCTAATTCTTGTGAGGATTAAACTGAAAAATAACACTGAAATTCCCAACAATATCAATACCATTTGGATATATTATTTACAGAACACAACATCGATAAAATTTTTAGTAAACTTTTACTATTGATTTAAAGTGCACATATATTTTATTTAAATGTATTAATTAAAATTTATACTAAAATTAGAAACAAATTATAATCTTTAAACTAGTATTAGTTAAACAATATTAGTAAAAATTTCTTCCAAATAGCTTTGATTTTCATTTTGCAGTAGTTGTTTAGCTTCTTCATCTAACTCTAATGAGGTTGATTTCCATTTTTGTCGAATACTGGACATATACGGGTCTGATGTGCACAACAAAATATTAATAAGATCTTCATTAGTACAATATCTGGAAATTTTTCTTGTGTTGTGCTCGCGAAAGAATCTGTAGTCTTTGTTCCTTCTTCATTGATATGTTTAAGCTTGCGTCTTCGTGATCTTTCACTACAATTATCAATTGGCTTTGCTGGTCGACCACCTTTTCCAGTTTCCGTGGTAGTTACTGATGGCTTTTTAAAAATAAGTTTATTTTTTAGCCATTCTTGGTTGCGTGAGTAAAACAATTTCTTGTTTCTGGAACATTGATTGTACCGTTTTCTTAAAGTATTTAAAAAGTTTTTTATTTTTAAGTTATGAATTTTAGTTTCTTGTTTGTCGCATATTTTGAAGAATGGAATATTCATTATATGTAAAATAATGTCGTTTTTATCTTTCCGTTCAAAATATATATCAGATAGAACACTATAACTGAATTTAGCCATTGTTGAAACAATAATGAAGAAAAAGAATGAATGCATGGATTAATATACTATTGCTCGAAGTTTCAACATGATCTTTTTTTCCTCTTTGAAACATAATATAACAGGTACTTGGTTTTACCACTTACTTCCATTGGTTTTAAATTTATTTGCAATTTTCAGGTATTTAAGTTATGTAATATTAGATGGCAATAAAATCATTTTTTACCTTTTCCAAATTAATTGCCAGATACCACATAATTTGGGAGTTCTATTCTCATTTTTGTCAAAATTTTGATACACCCTTCTATGTGGACTAGGTCCAAATATGGGCCAACTTCTCCTAATTTCAACAGAATTATTTTTTGGATCAATAAGAACTCTTGTACAAAATTTCATCAAAATATATGCATAATAGCCACTTTCACATACAAATAACTTCTCAAAAAATATGACGTTCATTTGTACCGAATATCTTACCTTGGGTCAGAAAAATTGCTGTAGCTCAAAAAGTGCAGTCCCGATGCATGGACATGTATATATAGGAATGTAGGGGAGAGTTAGGACTACAAAATAGTAAATTTGTGTTTTGACTCAGCTTGACTCACAGGAGTTGTGCTCTATGAAGTAGGAAATTTCCGAGAAATTTGACCTTTTAAAAAAAAATTTAAATTGTTCTGAAAACAGTAGAGCTTCAATTTTTTCTACCAGTAATAGGAAATAAGTTAAGTTACAACAGAAAATTTATTTCGTCCAAAAATCTTGAAAAAGAAAAAAGTTATGATCATTTAAACTTTAAAAATTAACTAAAAATATCATAAATTTACTAAATTCTGAAAAAGCCCATTTTGGACCACCCTGTTCTCAGTGAAATAGTTGAAATAGAGTTCTAATTTTTTGGCTCCCGAGGTTTACTACTGTCTACTTTCATATGAGTCTAATAACTTTAAAATCGGAGAACAAAAACCAAAAGTAGTTTTGGCCGCTATCTCAAAATATTGACCACAGTGCGTCGTTCTTTCGCCGATTGGGCACTAGAGCAGTTAGTAACTGACCCATTGTTTTATCACCAAATTGTGTTCACCGATGGCGTAACTGGTTTTTTAATAAGCAAAATAGCCACGTATGGAGTTAGACCAACCCACAACATACCCTCCATTGTACCCAGAAAAATGCACCGTTTGGTGTAGTTTACACGCTGTTGGCATCATCGGATCTTATTTAGTAAAAAATGAGGCCGGATCTCACGTTACGGTCAATGGTGATCATAACGGCACCATGATTAATGATTTTTTCTTTGAAAGTATGGATGACATTGATGCTGATGAAATGTGATTTCAACAAGATAGCGCTACGTGCCATACTGCGACCGCGACCATCCAGTTAATGGAATCAAAATTTGGCGATAAGTTGATTTTGAGAAATGGACCCAATTGGCTCCCAAAGTCATGTAATTTGACACCTCTCTATTATTTTCTGTTGTGCAACGTGAAGTCACTGGTTTATACTGATAAACCAGCAACAATTGACGCTTTGGAGGCCAACATTATTCCAGTTATTCGTGACATAAGGCCAGCAGTACTAGAAAAAGTGACCAAAAATTGGGCGTTCAGAATGCGCTTCGTCATGAGCAGCCGCGATAAGCCCGAAATTACTTTTAAAAATTAAAGCCATGTTCTGGTCTTTCGTATAAAAAAATTTTCATTACAATTTAATTTTTTGTGTTATTTTTAAAATTTAAAGTTCTATCGGGCTTAAAAAACACCCGATAAATGACATATCTTTTGAACAGTTATATAAAAATTTTTCAAATATTTTGTCTGGTAAATTAGAAGTATAATATTTAAAATTATGAATTAAATATTCGCACTGAAGGACCGTTGAAATTTATAAAGAATGTGTGTTGCTACGTCCTCTATAACAGCAAGTGAAAAATTGTAATTAAGAAGTTAAAGGGTGCCCTAAAAGTTAATGTAAAATGATGTGTGCAGCCGAGCTTTGGAAACGCTATAGACAAACAACTTAAATCTCTTTTAAAGCCAGTTTTTGCAAGAATTATTGAATTTTTATTAATAAACATATAAAGGGTTTTAAATTAGTATTGTAATTTTGTGTTTTATGTTTTGTATTAATTCCTCATTACGCTTTACAATAAGATAGGATCATATCGAAAATTAACTTTAAAGTTTAAAATTGAACAATTAATTTTAAGATTAAAAAAACTCGTAAAAATTATTAAACTGGATAGAAACTAATGAAGTGCCAAAAATAATATTGTACTCCATGCAAACTAGTTAGAGTGTTTGTAAATCTTTTTTCACTTTTCACTAAATAAAATGCCTTCAATTTTTTCAATAGAGTAAAATCCAAGATTAAAAAAAAATTTAAATCAAAGCATTGTCCTCTTTACATTAGTGGTACAGAATGCAGTTGAATTTTCTTTTTTGCTTTTTATTTTATTTATTCTCAAACATACGCACTCTATAGACGCACATATGTATTTAAATATTTGCTAGGATTTTTATAATGCTTAAGAAAACTTCTTTTAATACTACTCTCTTTGATTGGTCTTTAATATCGTTTGTACTAAAAAAAAAAGAGTTTATTTTTCGTATTATATTCCACAAAGTATTGCAACTATTCATGTCTGCGTGGCAAAAGCAAGCATTATTATAAAAGTTTTTCTTATTTTTCTTCACCTTTTGCATCAAAGGGAAAGCGAAATAAAAAACTTACGCCATACAGCTTTTGTGCGCTCAATTTGCGCGCTTTTACATGCAATTATTCAACTGACGGCTTAAACTTACCACAAAACGCACGACTTTGTTTTTGTGATAAATATAACGACCCATATTGGCAGGTAGCCATGGTTATTGTTAATTCCTCTTGCCACCTAAATCAAACCACCCAATACAATGCTTGAATCCCAAACAACGTCTGCCACCACCATTCAAATTTATGAAATTCAAAAGAATAAAAAACAAAGAGCATGTTTTCCCAATGCTCCTCGAAAAAAAAACTGAAAAAAAAACGAAAAGAAGTGGTAAGTAGTGGTAAATACTTTACACACTGTTCTGAATACTTTGAAAGCTTATAATCTGCATGAATGTTTGGTTGAACGCATTCTCCGCATTCTGTAGGATGCAGTTCTGTTGAAGTCTTCGTTGAGTGCATGAATTCACCCAGCAGCAATAGTGGAATTTGGAAATACTCAGTTAGTCTCTCAATTGGTAACACCTCGTAATATTCAATAAAATAAAATATCAACGTTTTAAAAAAAAAAAAAATAGTAAAACTTCGGACGCGCAAAATATTGACAACGAGTTTAAACAAGCTGGCGTTCAATACCCTGTTGCCTCTTATGCTGTAAATGTATTTGATACGAATAACGAATTTTTTGTCGCGAATATTCGTCGACAGAAATGTTTTTTAAAACACTTTTTGATATTATATATTTGGCCAGCTTTC
This sequence comes from Gymnosoma rotundatum, assembly GCA_916610165.2. NCBI lineage: Eukaryota > Metazoa > Arthropoda > Insecta > Diptera > Tachinidae > Gymnosoma > Gymnosoma rotundatum. Next base: position 37,827,093 of record OU744339.1, on the reverse strand, counting down.
AACTGGAACATATAAATTATGGCACAATCATGTACCAGGTGATAGCAGTGGTGAAGTCCATGGTAAAATAATTTAGGTAGTCGAATTCATTGATTTTGGCCATAAACGCTAAATGTTAAACATCATATAAAAAAAATTAAACATATTTTGTTTGACTTTGGGCACATACAGCGAAATAAATGAATTCGCGATCGCGACCACCTTTTATTATTCTGCCATGGGTGAAGTCAATAATTTTCGTCGTTGATCGATGTTTCAAGCTTTTTCTGAAAAAGAAAATTGACGCATATTTTTTATGTAAGACATTTCCAGCGGTGGCGAAATCACCACGCCCACCACTTAATACAAAATTTCGCCGTGATATAAACAAAAATATATTTTAAAATAAATTTTTTAATAATCTTGTCATCCTAATTAAGTTTCAGTCGTCAAACTTACGTAAAGATTATTGGACGGTGTAGTGCAAATTAGTCGTTGGTTTGATTAACTTTAAAATTGATTTTAAACTTTTACATCGTCTAATGCAATAGCTTCAAGTATGTACACAAACTATTTTAATCCATCCATAAGCTCAAAGATGCATGGCGCAGATCTTTACTATGCAGTCTCTAGATAATAGTCGACCTCCAGACTGATATGTGCCCTGAGCAGTTACAAAGGCAACTGAGCCAAATGGGCGATGAAGCCTCGCATAATGCGAGCATGACATTTTTCGAGGTATCCTTAAAGGAAGAAAATTAATGATGGCAACGTTGTTCCTACTGGGAAAAGGTCCAACTTTTAACAGTGTTAATTAAGATTAAAATGTGAAGCTTTATACAATTAACCAACAGTCTAACTACGTAAAAAGGGTTTCCAAGTGTATAATAGATATAGCATTTCTCTCGATTTGGAACTAGAACTTTCACTAGTTGATGGTATTAAAGAAGCTGCTTTCTTGCCAGAATTAGACTTTATTAAGCTGAAAAGATGGCAGGCTACGACTTTTGTGGCATAAAAGCATGATTATAACAGTTGATGGCAAATCAGTAACTCGGACCCAGATGATAACATAAAAAATTATTCTTTTATATACGAGTACTCAGAAATTTATTAAAATAATAGGATGGGTTAAAAAATAGTATAAGATATAAGTAGTCAGCTTTAATACCGCCCTACTCTAAAATATTGCAAAATTTGAATGTTATACAAAATAAGGAGTATTTCAAAGACAACTTGAATTAATTTTGTTTTTCTGTATTTTTTGTGTATCAAATAGAAACAAGTGCAAAAAAACACTTTTCTGCGAAGCACTCGCAAGCGGTTAATTTTCGAACTATATAGCATGCACGCTCTAAAACGGTTGCAAAAACATAAAAAGGTTTCTTAAATTATACGAAACATATTAATGAGTGACAGCCAACCTGCTGGAGTTAGACAAAATTCGTAAAACATGCTTATGTATGTCTATTGCTTTTTCGGCAGGAATGTTACGAATATTGAAAAGTTACGTAATAAATATTTTTTATGCGACCAAATCTTTTAAAAGCAGATAATAATGTGGATTCCTTTTATAGGAACAACTCAAAAGTGTTATTCACAGTAATCATTGAAATTTTATCGTTAGAGATTGGAACTAAGAAAATAGTTTCTCCTTTGTGACCTGCAATTGAAGTTCTTCACGATAGATCTTCATCCATCCGATACTTGTTATATGTTTTCAATTAAAACACAGATTTCTTGATATAAAAAAGAAGCACTCTGCTGCTTTAGGGTAGATTTATATATGATTCAAATCATTATCGACCATTATTTATTTCTAATTTTTACAAATAAAATTTCGTGCTCTGCTTTTATTTAATTATCCCGATTATATTAATTACCGATATTGATTATTGAGGGTCAAATCATGCTCCGATGGCCATTTCGTTAACGCTTACTTAACTCTTCAGGAAACTTCTGACAAAAATTTTAAATAAACTAAAGATTTTTGTCCAAACAATAAGGCAAAGACAAAAATCAAAGTTTAAGCAAAAACAACAATAATCAACAATGATTCTATTTTTCTTTCTCGGCTGTATTCAAACGAGTAAGCGTCAACGAAATGGCCATCGAGACGTGCTTTGACCCTCAATAATCAATATCGGTAATTAATATAATCGGGATAATTAAATAAAAGAAGAGCACGAAATTTTATTTGTAAAAATTAAAAATTTTAAAAATATTCCCGTGTCTTTAATTACATTATTTATTTCATTTTTCAGAAATCAGTCTTGTATAGTAAAGCTTCACACAATATTGTACATTTATTTCACTACCATATAAATAAGCTATTAAGGATACACTAATACCTCGCTTTCTGATTAGATTAGTTAGTTGCGTCGCTTTTTAATTAGTACTAAATTTAAATTAGTACTAATTTGGGCCTTCAATTTTTTTCTAACTGCGTCATGTCATTAAAACTCGGGGATTACCTTTCTAACTGAAAATCAACGCTATTCTAAAACAGTTTTACTTTCAATTTGTTTTACAATTTTAAAGCTCAGTTTCAATTAATGTGAAATTTATTTTACGTTAAAAAATGCTGTTTAGCAAACATTAGACCAATTTTTGCGAGAGAGAACTGACTTACGACAACAGCCACTATGGACTTATCAGACAGTAATTTAATTTTATTTTATTTCTTATAAATTAATTGAATATTTTATATATATTTTTTGTATGTATGTTATAGAACGTTGTATTATTTTTGTTTTTTAAATGTTTAGCTTTTTCAATTCTTCTTTCTTTCTTTTTAAAAAGTAGTATTTTTATAATCCTAGATCCAATCTTTGATCTTTATATGGTTTGCTATTAGTGAACAATAATCGTATGTACTTAGTTTCTCGAATAATTATGTTTTTCAAACCAGTTGTATGGCAGAAAACTCACGCTATTGTAATGTCCTATTAAATAAATGTGTGCGCATAAAGTGTAAAGCATATTAAAATCAGCTGCTAGTGTAGAGTACAAGTTGATCATATCAGTTTTACCAATTCAATTTTCTTATGTATTTTAATATGCAGCGCCTTTGAATTGCTCTTTCGCGCATCCCGGTTATTGAATTATTCTAGTTTAATGCTGACAATTTGCGGATTTTGTACCAATTTTTTTATTGTGTGTATGTGGGTTAGAAAAAATTATTTTAGGGTTTTTATAGTTCACGTTCACATTTAAGGGACTCACATACATAAAATGCGTTGCAGTAGTTTTTAGCGTCCAATGATAAATACAAACTTTATAATAGTTTTTGTTAAAGCCTTAATTTTGTGTATGGGTTTCAAAAATAACTCTCATGTTTTTGAAGTTTTTATACTTAAAGAAAAATGTTTTTGACTTCTCTAAAAATCTGCTTTTTAAACCAATATATAAATGGGATTTTTGTTTGAAAATGTTATGGAATAAGAGTTTAATATATAAAATAATATTTCTTTATAATAATTTTCTTTTGTTGACAAAGTGGCGAAGTTCGAACAAATTAAAATTTAAAATTTAATGTATTTAATAGTATAGACCAGTGATTTTTGTTTTTGTTATGGCCACTTTTAACGATTTTAAAATTTAGCGGCACAAAAAGATTAATCTTAAAAATATTTACTTACCACTAATTAAACATTGCGTGAAATAGATTATTATAATAATTTTAAATCTGCGCGGCAAAATAATGCGTTAAATAAGAGTAACGATTAATAACTACAAATAATATTAAAAATACTTTTTAATTTGAGCTTGATATTTTTTGGTCATTTTATTTATATTTGATCATAAAAATAACAGTGCCACTCTTACACGCCTTCTAGATTTAATAATGCTGATCTTTTTTTTAGTTTTAATGTAGGTAAATACTGAAAATCCGAACTCACAGAAGTAAGATGTGGAAAATTGTAATAATATATTTTAAGCTTGTAAAGCAAAATTACTTCTTCCTCTTCGTCAAAGTTAAGACAAATATGGAAGTATCCGTAATGAGAAATGGATTATGAACCCAGTCAAATTTTTTTATATCTAGTTTTGGAAAATAATGACTAAGAGTAGAAATAAAACATTACGGTTGCGGCGACATATTCCACATGTCAGAGAAAAACAAATAAATGGATTGGAAGAACAAGAAGTAGCACGGACCAAATTCACAACTATAGTAGACAACTACATAAATAAAAGGCTGTTAAATAATAGAGACAAATTCACCCTTAATATTATGAAAAAGACAAAGCCAATCCTAAAACAAAACAGGAATATCATTATTCTGAATGCTGACAAGGAAAATGTAACAGTAACTTTGGAAAAAGAGGATTACGATTCCAAAATGCAAACACTAATAGGCGACATTATGACGTATAGCAGAATAAATAAAGATCCAACTAGCTCATTACAGAAAATTAATAACGAATTGGTCGAAGAACTGCACAAAAATCAAATAATTGTAGACAACAAGAAGAATAAACTTAAAACTGACGTAACTTATGCACCAAGAATTTGTGGTTTTCCTAAAATCCACAAGGAAGGCTGTCGATAGTATCCTTTATCAATGCTCCATTGAATGGAGTATGCAAATATACAATGAACGTTTTAAAAGAGGTAACGAAGATATGCAAATACAATGTTGGACTCCTTAGATTTCAAGAAAAAAATTAAAAATATCCTTTTAAAAGTATCCCTTGATGTAGTTTCACTTTTTCCAAGCATTCCAGTGGACTTGGCAATTAAAATAATAGAAATGGAAATGGACAAGATTTTTTTTCGTATTTTTAAATACAATAATAAAATTTACATCGAAGGAAAAGGTCTTCCCTTGGGTTCACCAGCGTCACCAATAGTTGCAGACATAGTTAATCGACTCTTGTATGCAAAAATTAAGTAACAACCCAAAAATAATTACAAAATACGTAGATGACTTATTCAGTATCATATCTGAAAATGTATTTTATCTACCTTGTAAACGTTTAATAATTTTCACCCTAATATAAGATTTACAGTGGAGAAAGAATCTGAATCCAAATTTCCATATTTGGATCTACTAATAATAAGGGATAGAGAGTCTATTAAAATAGACAGGTATCAAAAACAAAATGCATCGGTTCGCATAATTAATTATTTTTCAAAACATCCGAAGAATATGATTATAAACACTGCCTGCAACCTAATTAAGCGAGTTTAAATATAAGTGATGTGGATTTTCACTAAAATAATCTGTGCAAAATAAAAAAAAATATTGAAGTCGAATAAAGTCAAAGCTTATCGAGAACCTAATTGCCAAACATAGGGTGACCAATTCAAGAACGAAGAAACCGAACCAGATGACTAGTTTTAAATCAGCATAGTATATTCCAGACATATCTGAAAGACTTGCCAATTCAAAACTCTTTGATTCCAAAAACTATAAAAAAGCTTATAAAACATTTAATAGCAATGAACAATTTTTCAGCAGAACAAAAAACAAAATTGACAAATTTGAAAAATCAAATGTTGTGTTTAAAATACCGTGCAATGGAAATGGGATAGAGAAATGTTAAATGGTTAATATCGGTACAACTAAAAATAAATTAAAAACCAGAATATCAGGGCACAAATCTGCGTGAACAAAACAGTGTTAGCGACCCATTGTGGATCTTTATATCACTCTCTAGATTTCCAAAAAACAGAAATATTAACAACGGAGAATAATCACAAACGTCGCTTCATGAAAGAGATGCTAAACATCATTAATATTCCATCGAAGGTGAGAATTAACTTTAAAACTGACACAGAGAATTGCGCCCAAATATACCGACATTTAATAAATAAGCAACAAAATATAAAACACAGTGCAACAATTAGTATAAGTAAATGAAGCAATATAAGATTACTCTCACTGCAATAACAGATGACGATAAAAATAACTGTGTTTATTGTTTTTGTGATTGTGAGTTTGTTTGTAAACACTGGACGTAAGCTTTAATTTTGCTTTTTATTATTGTTTGTTTATTATATGTGCTTGTATTTTTTCAAATTTCTATTTTGTACTTTATTCCTACATTAAGATAATTTATATTTGTTTTGTGTTTGTGTATTCTTAGCCATAGCCCTGATCATGCTATTCGATGTTGTAGCGAAATATAGGCAATAAAGAAATAAATTTCACACCACAATTTTGACCTCAAGCTCGAATATTGTTTTTTCATATTTATAACCACAAAAAGGTCGAATAAACATCTAATATATATTCTTTCTCTTATTTTTTCCTAGTTATTCACAAAAAAATATTAACAAATAGTACTTTTTTTAGAAAAACAATTGCCCTATTCACAAGCCCCCTAGTACGTGCTAAGTGCTAACAAAATACAACGGTGCTAGCTGTGTTGTTGATAATTTTCATGCAAACATGCGATACAACACTTAGTACTTTTTTTCATATGTTTTTCAAACGTTGTATAGTGCCTTATTTTTTAATATGATTTTTGTTTTATGTTTTTTTATGTTAAAATGTTTTATGTTTAAATGAATTATTATTTTTGTGTTCATGTGTGAATTATATTAAATTAAATTGAAATAAAAGATATTTTTATTAGTTTTATTTATTTAATTTATTGATTTGACTGGTTTATTAGAAAGTTGAAGTTGAAAGTTGAAAGTTGCCAATATAAAAACTGTTCTTTAAGATTTAATATTGCTTTAATGACTCGATTTCTAATATTTTGTATGGTACCGCCATCACCTATACCAAAAAGAGATGCTACCTTACGAACACAAGCACCATTTCCTGAAGATCCCAAGCAGTAAAGTACAATTTTAAGCTGCAAGTCAATGCGTAGTTGGAGCCTTTTGCCAACATTGTGAAAAACATCGTCATATTTTATAAGGTTGAATATATAGGCAAATTCCTCTGGCCGTAGTCGTATCATATGAAGAAATCAGTTTTTATCAAAATATCTTAAAACTCGATTATGCCATAATGATGATTTTGGTAGCCCTAAATGTATAATTCTGCGACTGGAGAGCAAGTACATTAGGTTCATCCTAAAAATGTCTTGAATTTCATCCTCACACAAAAAATTTATTTATTTACTTTTTTCTGTTTTCTCCCCCATTTAGCTTATAAATAACAAATGATGAATAGCACTTTTCTTCTTCTTATTTACTTTTTGACGTATGAAGTACAATGTACAATGGCACACTGATACAATGGTTGTTCACAAAGAAGTAAACAAAAGGTAGTATGCAATACTACCTACACCTTAGCAGAGCTTGTGAATACGGCAAATAAAACTGTGGCACCTGCTAAAGGAGAAAAAGTTCGTAATTGGGTGCTTGAAAAAATGCACTCAAATTAAAATAAATCCTAATTTCGTGCGGATTCGTTGAGCGTTTTATATTGTCAAAACTTCATATAAAAAAACCGCATCCGGAACCGTAAGGTTGTATTTCTACTCTAATTCTATTTTCTATTGTTGTCAAATAATCAATAATAATTATTTTAATATTACATAGAAAATCTAAATTGCTTCCTCACACCTTTATTCTTTCATAAGGTTATTTATTTTTGGAATCCTACCAGCTTATCGGTTGAGTTTTAGCTATTTTCATTAGTCCCTTGTACACTTGAATTTATATTGTAAAAAATAACAAAACTGTCTGATAGTAAGCCAGTTTAGTACACCATAATTTATCTTCAAAAAATTCGTAATTTTTATTTTGTTCAAACCACATTTTCCTTTCATCTTTTAAAATCAGCAAACGAGCTAAAACTTTTCCTCGGGACAACCAGTAACGAGAATTCGTACATTGCACCATAGCTTGGTTTAATTTAGTAAATAAGCGACTTTTTAATGGTCTTGATTTTCTACAATTAACCATTTAAAAATATTGTTCCAAAAATTGTTTTAAATTCTGCAGCTGCAGGAAACAATAGGTAACTAGCAAAGCTCGGTTCAGTTCTTTATCATGCTTGCATTTTGAAGATAAAGACTTTTAGAAGTAGATTTTTTGTTTTGTAGAAAGTGTAGCATGAATAACCATCAGGTGAAGTTGGAAATTGCTTGGACAAATCTTTTTAAAAATTGACGCTGCAGGCGCATAGATTAATGTTGAAGTAAATCACATTCTTTTACCAATTTAAAAAAAAGGAAAATGTGCAGCAAATACTATGTAACATACAAAAACTGTTATTATCACAAACGTACATTAAAAATTACACCTGACAGGTCCTGTTTAAGTGCATCAGCTGATATTTCACCCTCCGATTTTGGATTACAGGCATCCAAGTCATTCGGTTACAAATAGCTTTATGCCACCATTAGTTATGTTTGTTGTCGCCACAGAAATATTAACAACCCAGCTTTTTTGTAGTTCATAGTATTAAATAACATAAACATTTGGATGTCTCCAAAGTTTTGCGGCAAAGTGGTTGAGAATCACTGGTATAGACAAACTAAAGTTTCTTAAGTCGCGTTGACTGTACAGCTGAACGTCGGTATTGCAGTAAAACTTTATTTGCTGCTTTTTGCATACCAGTCGGAATCCATTTAATGTTTCTTCCTGTTTATCTAAGGCCGATCTTCAATATCAGAAAAATAATGTTCAAATTTGACATTACGATAGATTGCCGGAAGGGCATCCTTTACAAGTTTACTTCGCACAATTGCCCAATAAAATGTCCAGTTATTGCTCTAATGAAAACCTTATAATTATTGGTTGTCCACTTGAGATCCACATAAGTACACATTTCTTAAAATAATTGCATGTTATTGGATGTTAAAATCCTTTCCTTATTATTTAATATTGACTACATTATGGGTGTGGAAGTTTTAAATTAGTTTGCCTTTTAATCAGAATAACTATATATAATAAGGATTTAATTCATATAATGGTTTAGTTAAAATTTAATAATACTTTTGGATTAGCCTGGTACTCTGTTTGAGTTTGTGAAAATTTGCAATTTAAAATTTGATGTATAAGTTGCAATTTGGAGGAACTTTACGTTTGTATTTGAAACGAAATCTAACTTTTTCTTTTAGATTGATTTCCTATTTTATTATTAAATAATTCTTTTAATATTTTTAATTTAATACTTAAAATTTATTGACAATTTTTTTTAACATCAAGAATGCACAACACACAGGTGATCAACTGGCATTATTTCAAAGCTTTGATAAAATGTTAAAGAAAACATTTTATGTTTTGCCTTTTCATACAAAATTCTTCTAATCATCAACACATTTTTTAAATATTATTAGTTTGACACGTAGTTTTTTTCAATTCTTACTTTTTTCTTTTTTTTTAACAGCACTTAAGGGACGTCCCCCATTCATCCAACGCATTGTGCTAAAACTACGAATTTAAGTTTTGGAAAGGCGAACTTTTGATTTCAATCTTTAGACATTGAAAGTTATACGAAAGATCTCTGCAGAGAGTTTATTTCACATACGAAGAATTAGGCTTAATCATTAATTATCTTTGTAATGCATAGTAAAGTTCACTTGCTAGTCGACGACAAAAGAATGCGATCTTGATAAAGAACGTGTTGCGTGCGGGGAATTACGGTTATCAAAAACAACTTCCCTGATTTCATCGAAGTAACGGTAACAAGGTGAAGCGTATCCCACATAACGTCGCTGATTCAGCGAGTCAATAGAACTGGAAAATCTATTGTCACCGAAGATACCCATCGTACTCTACTGTACACGATCGAGAAAATCCTAAATAACCTTTGAAGCACCGGCCGATACATGAGAGTTGCATTCCATATTCGGTTAGATAAGGGTTTCATAGATAGTACGGAGATCATATGGAGAGAAGTATCCTTGCCGAGGCACTTGAATGCTTCTTTTCTATGAAAAATACTTATGCCACAGCATAGCGCATTAAATTTTCATGCCATTACAAAGAAAAGAAACCCTATATTAGATTAAAAATTAATTTTCCTAAAAAGTTTGTTTTCACCACTAATTTTTGAATTCTTCATAAGCTATTAAGCAGAAAAATTGTTTCCGAATCTTTTAGTATTTTATGAATATATTAATAAAAGTTTCTGAAATATTAATGAACTTTAATGATTGATTCCTTAAAATATAATTATTTCATGATATTTTTATGAAATATTTATTATTTAAAACTAAAAAATGAAATGCATTACTACTGGGAGAGCATATCCATGAAAATAACCATCCTTCTAAATATTTCTAAAGTGTTTTATGTTTAAATGAATTGCTAACAATTCTCTATCAAACAAACTGTATTTTATCTCACTTGTTGAAAGTTTTTATTTTAAAAGAATGCTAATGGTTCAACTATATTGCCAACTTGTTGCTGCAAAACTCCCCTTGTTGCTACGTTTAAAGCGTCTACCATTACGGATAACAATGTGCCTTTATTACGCATTACGCCATTTCTGAATTTTCAAGCCAACTTAATGATTTATTTTTATTCTTATTAGAACCATTTAGCATTTTATGAATCGGACCTTACATATCAGCTATTTTGCGCATATAACTATGATAATAATTACCATTCCTATACATTTTTGTAATTGTTTAACTGATTTTGGTTTCTTGTAATACTGAATTGCTTTGACTTTTTCATTTGAAGGTTTTATTCCTTCAACCGAAATATTGAAACCCAAAAAATCTATGTCTGTTGAACAAAATATACATTTCGAACTTTTAATATTTAAACCATATTTAGAAAACCTATCAAAAACTAATTCCAAATGTTCAAAGATGATTCACGTCATCTAAATATACGAATGCAAAGTCCAGACTAGATAAAACTTAATTTATAAAACGTTGAAATGTTTGTGCAGCATTTCTTAGACCAATTGGTATTCTTACAAATTCAAACAGACCAAAAGGAGTAATGATTTCAGTTTTTGGTATTTCAGATTCTGCAACTTGAATCTGATGGTATGCGCAAACTAAATCAAGTTTATTATCCACCTGAAATAATTTAGGAAGAGAAATTTTACTAAAAATTTCAATTACATCAACTGATAAATTTGTAAGTGGATTAATTAATTTCTTATATTTAAGATCACTTGAAAGCCCTATGATTGGCATAGCAAATTTAGATACAGTGAAAGCGAATGTAAAATCTCTTCTTAGACTCAAATTTATGTTTAAAATTTTTTTACCAAATATTTTGATGGAACTTCCATTCGCTGCAGTCAAAATAATATTTGACTTACGCATATGTTTCTTAAACTTAAATGATGGTATAACCGAAATCTCTGCCCCAACATCAATCAAAAACCGTAAATGGATCTCAGTATCAAACACAAAAGGACGACGTGTAGAGCTTATTTTAATATCAAACTCCGAAATAATAAGATTATATAGTTTTCATCTCCTAGATTTACTGCCAAACCTTTAATAAAAGAGACATAGCCAATCCCGTCTTTAGTAACGACTTCTGGATCTACTCCTATTAGAGTTTGGAAATCTCTCCCGAAAAATTCCAATAGACTGTTTAACTTCCGAAATGTCTAGTGACAATTTATTGAATTGTTCATACAATGCAGAAGTTAAATTTGCTAAATTATTAACAATCGCATTCATGTTTGAATAATTTTGTGGCTGTTGACCCGATTCTACGCTATAGATTTCATTCTTATTTGATACCTCCCATATGTTATCCGCTAATTTCAATAAATCATCGATATTGAAAACATAGGAACCAAACAAAACTATATTCAGTGAATAAGGAAGTTTTTTGAGCCAAAACTTTTTAAGAAATTCAGAATCAAAATTTTGACCGGCTAACTGTAAAAGATATCTATAAAATTTTGAAGGTTTACGGCCTCTTATTACTGAATCAGAAAGAAGTTTGTCAAGTTTGTTTTGAAACTAGGAGAGTGTCTTTCTAAAAGCTTATTTTTAAAAAATACATACCGATTTTCTAATGGTGGGTTCAATAACCGACATTATTACGTCTTGTGGAAGAGATATAATAATGTGCTATCATTTTGAATGCGCTTGCTTCTAAACATAGTTTCTACATGTATAAATCAAGCTTCTGGACGCTCATTCCAAAATTATGTTAATTTAACCGATTTAGCAAACACTTCTGTTTCTATATTATCTATTCCCTGATTACTACTATTGCTTGCGGTCATCCTACCATTCTGTTCCTGTGTTTCTTCCGAAGATATTCAAGCTGTTTAAGGTCTCTAGTGACGTTTACAAATTTTCAATAATACAACTATTTTAAGAAAGCAATTAAGTAACAAAAAAAAAACGTTTCAATGAAATGAAGTAAATAAACAAACCAAAAAACAAAGGAAATCTTGACCATTAACGAAATTGATCTTATTGCGATCCAAGGTAAATCAGCAAATAAATAAAACTTCTACCACATTTGACCAGTTTTGGCCAATTATAATAATTTATTAAACATTTAGACGTAAAATTTGAAATTTATCTTTAACCCTTTCGGGACTACTGGGATAATACGTCCCAGCAATTTTCAAACTGTATTTTTTCTTTATTTTCAACGCAATCGCCAGGGAAGTAGAACTCCCAAACGTCCAAAAACTGATAGCATCAATATTGGAGACCACTTGCCAGTAGAGCAAGAGAAGCGTTGTCGCTGTGTTCGCTGTTCTTCACTTGGCATAGAAAAGCGAAGAAAGATGATATGCTCAGGTTGTAACAACGCCTTATGTTACAAGTGTTTTGGGCCATTCCACAAATAAATACCTAATTGCATTCCTAAAATGTTAAAAATAAATGTTAGCTTTTATAATAATATTTATATTTTAGTTATCTTTTTAATTTCGAATCGCTCTTCGATAACACTGATTGGGATTTTATGCCCCATGAAAGTACTTGTTGGAACTATATGTCCCAGGACAAAAGGACGAATTTAAAATTTTTAAGTATGGAGAACATAATACTTTTATCATACCTTTTAGAATATGAAAAAAATTTTACCATACATAATTTGGTTTGCAAAATAAAACTCCGTCCCGAAAGGGTTAAAGTTTTAAAGTCAAAAATATGTTATTTAAAAATAGCAATCAATAAGTTTTTTTTTTTATTTTTAAGGCCTCTTATTTTCTTTGTAACTTATATTATTTATAAATTGATTTTGCGGTGAAGCTTAATTTTTTTTGTTTAGAATATTAATATTTGCTTAAATTGTGATTTTTGTTAAAATTTTTGTATTTTAGTGAAATTTTAAAGTTTTTGAGGGAATTTAAAATTTTTGGAGAAATTTTATTTTTTTATTATTTTAATGGTTTATGAAATTTTTAAATTGTATTTTATAGAGAAGCTTCATCCACATTTAATTACCAATAGATAAATTTAAGACAAATAACTCTATTTTGGCTATTTAAAAACAAAATTGAGCCAGGAGTAAAGTGATCTGTAATCTCAAGTTTAACTGCTCGTTATTCTTAGGAATAAAGTCCAATTTGAAACTGATTGTAAAGCCTAAAAAATCATAACTTTAATTTTTTCTAATTTATAATAATTTGTCTTAATTTTTAGAGAAATTTTAATTTATTTTATTCTTTATTTTATCTCGATAAAAGATAAAATCTCGCTTTTAGGATTAACACAAAATTCTAATGAAGTTTAAAATATAAACCAATTGATTTCCAACCCAACGATAATTAACAACATTTATACTGTGTGGTGTCGAAATTTTTCCTTGTGAATAATACAAACGGAATTAGGTGCCAATGTAGGAACAGCCTTCAGTTTCAGTACCAGCTTAGTTGCATAATTGGAAGGTAGAATCTCATTGCGATTGACCAGCTGTGTAAGTAGGAGAATCAAAAATAAGACTTAATTGTAATAACTACGAATATTAATAAATTAGCTTAACAGCATCAATGAGGTGCAACACTTTTGATGCAAATAATAGATTTCATTTTTGGAAATATTGTTAAACTTTAAGTGTTTGTATTATTCCATTAAAATTTCTAAAATTGTATTTCCATTCATATTAGTTTATTTTTTTTTACTTATTTGATCAAATCATCAATAATTTAATTTCAATTTTTATTTAAAATCGTAAGCCAAAAATGTTCAAATTTAAACTTATCAACTATCATAATAGGTCTGTTTCTTTACTCTACTTTGGGATTCCGTGGAATTTCAATTTGCATGAAAATTGTTTTCTTACTTCAAAATTGGGTAAATGAGAGCGGTTTTGAGAGAATAAAGTTCTTCTTCTTCTTCTAGCACGAAACAGCCCAAATTTTTTCTTCGTGCAAGTTACTTAAACTTGTGCAACAGCCTTAAAATACAAGCAAAATACAAAATAAGTTATTATTTCTTTTTGTTGATTTATTGAAATTAATTTTTTCGAGTTTTTATTTTGTGTTTAAAATTTTGATTTTGTGTTCCCGTACGTTTATATAATTTTGTCTCTTTATGTGAGAAAACAATGCTTGCGCTCATTTTCACGAACTTTATTCAAAAAGTAAAGAAACAGACCTAATATCTCCCTTACTTCATAGAATATGGGCATAAATAAATAAAGAAATGTATATCCACCATCTCCAAATGGATTCAGAAAGTATTACGAAATTGACATTATCTTTCCTTTAAACTTATTAATGGATTGGGCGAAATGTCTATCAGAATATGATAAATAAGAATTCCAAATAAATCTAGGGCACAACAATATATGTGATCTAGAGGAATATCCGATTATAAATCTAGATAAAATATAATTTGTTAAACCATTTTTATAACCCTCATAAAATAATATCATTATTCTTACTTTTAAAAAGTCATCGACCTACCCAGAACCTATCCACAATTTCCTAAACTTTGGAAATTTAGTAAAGTCATGCCCTCACTATGGGTAATGTTTGAAAGGCCACTGAAGAATATAGTAGGCCATAATAGCTCAAAAGTACGAATTTTACATCTGCGTATACTCCAGAACAAACAAAAAAATGTAACATACGCCCATATACGCCGGCAGTATAACATAAAAAATATGCGTATATACACACACCCTTAATAGAAAATTTTTTCTATGATCTGTTCATTTATAAAAAACTATTAGAATTGTAAATTCTCATAAATGAGCACTTTTGAAAAGAAAGAAAAAAATTACTTCATCACATTCATAAATGAAAAAACCAAAATATATTCTAGCCCTTGACACATTTATGAAAAGAAGCAACAAAAACTAAAATGTCTCACTGCCCTCTCATGTGTGAGGAGTGAGAGAGCATTTCGCTACTCTGCAGGAAAGGTTGTAGATATTGCAGAGACATTAAGGTATAACATGGTACACTTGTTACATTAGATTTAAGCAAGGCCTTTGACTCCCTTATTTGTGAATTGTAATGTCATAAGCTCAGTAATGAATTTAAATTTAATATTGTCTTCATTTGTTAAGAGTAGAATGCAGTATGTTGAACTTAAAGGGCAAAGGTGATCTACACTAGAAGTTTTTAGGCGTGCACCGCAAGGGTCTATATTAGGACCCATTACTATATTTAATGTATATGAATGATCTGTATCGTATAATAAATTTTTCTCAATATTATACAATGGCTTTGGTTTGAGATTGACTTATCTTGCCAATAACATTAATAATGAGTTACAACATATTGGAAACTGTACCAAACACAACTTTTCATTGCTTAATTCTTCCAGAGCAAAGGGTATGTTTTTTCCCATTGTTTATTCTTATCTTCAATATATCTTTGAGAGGACCACATAATACTTACGTCGCGCAATAAGGCTTTATGAATATAGCTTGATTGCAAACTTAACTTTTTATATCAAGTCAACTAGATAGTATCAAGAGTGTCTTACATATTAGGATGACTATAAAGCTTGGGCATTTTCCTCTTCTTAAATGTGAAAAAACGGGTAGCAATATTGTTTTGGTTTCAACTACTTTTGTATGGGATTGAGGTCACAATAAAATATTTTGAAACTGTATTTGCTTTAATAGAATAGTGCGATTTATTTATGGTCTTAACTATAGGAACATATTACAGCTTACATAACTCGCAAAGTGGACTCAGATTTTCAAACTCTTATAGATCTACGAATAATTACACAGTTTTATAAAACAATGAAAAGTGATAAACCATCTTATATATTTAAGAGATTTAGTTTGGTCGCTCTTTTAGAAGCAATATTTTGATATGTCCAATTCACTCTACTTTATGCACAAGCCGATCATTCGATCAGATACAGTGTCGAAAGAGGTGCTATTACAAATCAGCACGATCGGTCCACGTCCTTCGAGGCAACAGGCAAACCACCACGCCCACCTTTAATTTTTTCATGTCATTTGGAACAATAAAGTAACTCCAATCAAATAAATAAATAAATAGGGCCATCGCGAATTAAAAAATAAAAAAACAAAACTTCCAATGAAAATATAAGCGCTCGCCCATATTTTCCGAGTTTCGGGGCTCTTAAATATTCAAATTTTTTTAAAATATCAATATGTGTATCAATTTTAATCTTCTGAAGAGATCTTTAAGGAAATACTAAAATTTTAAAAAATGCTTAACCAATAATGTAAAATTATATATATGCAAAACCAAAA
The DNA here is from genome assembly GCA_916610165.2 of Gymnosoma rotundatum. Lineage (NCBI taxonomy): Eukaryota > Metazoa > Arthropoda > Insecta > Diptera > Tachinidae > Gymnosoma > Gymnosoma rotundatum. The sequence goes on along the minus strand of OU744339.1, from coordinate 37,810,569 downwards.
AAAAAAATTTTTTTAATTCTCTGTCACCCCAATATTCGCTTTTTTATTGAAGTTACTTTACTAAACATAGATGGTGATGATAGATATAAGACTCGGCATAGCCGAATGTAGCACTCTTACATGGTTTAAAATAAAATTATTTATATTAAATTTAAATTTTAATTGTTAAATTGTTTTTGCCATGTAAACTGCTGAATTTATTTGGCCTTGGAACTTGTAAATCATTGAATAAATGCATAAATAAATAAAAAATAAATTATATCCTTTATCTTTGTTAAAATTAAAGAAGCTAAACGGGAAACTTGTCTATATCCAGAACTTAACTGGATAGTAACAAGGCGTTTCCTGCCGAGAATTTTCATCTAATGCATGTGCTACTTTTATTCTCTACGTGAGGATTTTCCCCCCCGTTGTTCACTACTTAACTTCTTTCACTTGAGCAAATAGGTAAAAAACCCACTTCGGCTACACAATGTCACAATGAAGATGCCAATTAATGAGAAATAAAATTCTTACTTTTGTTATATTTTGGTAAATTCTTTTATTTCAATCATAATTTCACTCAAACGAAATATTTAATAGAATAACGTCACAAATTCCATCCCTTTACAAAACTTATAACAACAACCAAATACTCAAATTGTCTTCCTTTTTTGCAGTTACAGATGGTTGTCTATATGTATCAAGAATGATGTTAGTAAAATATTTTTATGATTCACAAATTTACAATGTTGCAAATGGACAAATAGAAAAACGAAGCCATACATGTCAACAAAAAACATCTTTTGTGGTACAATAATTTATATTAACACTACAACATACACCAACTCATACACATATGTATGTATGTACCATACATAAATATACAAAAATTTTAAATTCCTGCACAATCAAATTGTAACATTATGTAAATAATAAAAATTGCAAGTTACGTGTATGTAAATTCATCCTTCCCTACTTCTTACTGTTGCATTGCACAAACTCATTCGTTTAAGAAATTCTCGTTTAAACACCATAAGCAACGTACTTATTCTCATATATGTACGTACATCTAAACATACAATCACACATAACGTGTAAAGCTTTAAATGTATTTTTGGTGAAATTTTTGAAGTAACATGTCACTTAAGAATTTCACAAACCCAAAAACACATACAGCAATTATATACTACATAAAATTAAAGAAATGCTACTATGAGTGGCATGGCATGCCAGTTAAAGAACTATTAAGATGCATATTAAGCCTCCATAGAGGCAACAAAAACCCCTAACATCCATAGCAAACATGCTCCCAAGGAAACTCATGCAGAGCAGTTGACTAGGCAAACTTGCTACTGTGGCTTCGAACACTATAAAAATAAGTTTTTGTACGTGTGGCAGGTTAGACAAATAACACGTATTCATGCACCAGTGTTCTGCTACCAACAAGAAAGCAAATAGACATAAAAACATTATCACACATACACATTTTAATAAATGAAAAAAGCCAGAAAACACTTAACAATTTACTTCACTGTTTTCAGCCACCAAGCGTTTCGCATTGCAATACCAACTAATCTAAATGCTTCCATAATATCCCAAGTGCTTATAGTTACAGATAAATTTCCAAAATAAAATTGTAAGAATCCAGCTATATTGAACAATGTCAGCTCGAAAAATATTTTTAAATTTAGGAAAAAATACCAATCAAATATCCCAGCGAATTTTAAAAATATCGAAATGTCCACTTCTGTTACTTAATTCATAAACTTAAACATATTTTTCAAAGAACATGTAAAAACCAAACAAAAATATTTAAAATAATAATTTAAGTAACAAGAAATTTAAATTTTAACTTCAAACAAACGTTTGTTAGAATCAAGGCGAATTACTTTACACGTGGTCTTAATAGCCCAGCTGATTTTTGTTTATTTTATTTAGAAAACGTCTGCATACAGTTGTAAAATAATGTTTCTTTCTAAAAAAGGTTTTTAGAAGTTTAAAATGAACTTAAGCCAAAATCAGTTGTAATTAATTTATATTATCCACAGTTCAACTCCTAATTTAATAAAAACAATTAAAATTAAAAATTTTAAAAACATCTTAAGAATAAAAAATTTTCAAATAATTTGAAAAAGTAAAAAATTTTAAATTTTGTAAAATTTAATTTCAAAACCAAGAAATGAAATATGAGAATAGGTCTGTTTCTTTACATTTTGGGTTAATTTCGTGAAAATGAGCGCAAGCTTTGTTTTCTCTCATAAAAAGACAAAATTATATAAAAGTACGGGAACACAAAATAAAAACTCAAAGTATTTTGATTGTTTTACGTGCTGTTTATGTATTACAGGCGATCAACTCGTCTGAAAAATTTGTATGAAAAGCACTCAGTTTTTTGAGTTATTTCCATATAAAATTTCTAGACGAGTTGGTCGCCTGTAATACAGAAACAGCACATTAATAAAAAAAATTAATTTCAATAAATCAACAAAAAGAAATCATATTCGACTTGTATTTCTTGAAGTGAGCAATCTGTTTTTTTTGTGTCTAAAAAAATATAAATTAATTTAAAAAATTGATTTAAAAATAAAAAATAAAGAACAAACCTAGTGCTAAAAATAAAGAACTTAAACAAACAAAATTAAACGTTTACTAGCTTGTGACCATGATTTTGCATTGAATGTTAGTGCAATGCATAAGAAAAAACCAAAAACAATTAACAAGGCACCTAGTGCAACATTAAATAATAATTACTATTCCCCTTTACAAACTGTTGATGATCATTAAGATGATTCTGAAATCATTGTACAGAAACAAGTTAAAGTACACATTCCTCCAATAACAATATTAAAATGTAAAATCGAAGAAGTGCATGAACTTTGTAAAGTTGCTAGTGTAAAAGATTATGCCTTAAGAAAAATTTCAATTGGTTTAAAATTATTCCTGAAAACTAAGAATGATTATGATACCATGTGAAACTTGCTTAAAGATAAATATGAGTTTTTCAGTTACGCTACCAAAGACGAGAGGCCCTATTAAGCTCGTTGAGATGGGTCTACAATGTCTGGATGTCAAACTCGTTGTCAAAAAAAATTCGTACTACGTCGAGTATATAATTTATGTTGTTTATTTAAAAAAAAAAACAATCAACTATTATGAGAGAATTGAGACAAACATACTCTGTTATTAACTATTTAAAAGTTAGATGGGAATTTCAACAGCCCAATAAAAAGCATATTACGCAGTGCTAAAATTGCCAAATGTATGGCCATGGTTCAAGTCGTTGTAAAGTTAAAACCTTTTGTTCAAACTGCGCTGGACAACATAAAACAGCCGACTGCAATGAACTGACCCTTAAATGTGCTAATTGTAGTGATCCTCATAAATCCACATTTGATAACTGTCCGAGTAAGATCAATTTTCTAAACTTGAGACAGCGTTATCAGTCCACTACACGACAAAATCGTTTTAATTTTGCAGCTCCTGACAGCAGTAATTACAATAACAGCTTCCCTAATACACTTCGTCAAAGTGCTTCACCATCCACTGGCGTCTGGCAAGCTCATAGAGGTAATATTAACAACAGTAGCGGAAACAATACTTCAAACGATGGTGGTGCCAGTGACCTGTTTTCTCTTCAAGAAATTAAAAACCTTACATTAGAGTTAATTACTAACCTAAAAAGTTGCAAAAATAAAGCAGAACAATTCGAGGAAATTACTAACCTTGCATGCAAATTCTTATCGTAATGGATCACAATGGAATTAACATTATAACTTGGAATGTAAGAGGCATTCGTTTTAAATATTCAGAGTTATTTCAATTTTTAACTAGTAATAGTATTCAAATATGCTTAGTATCAGAAACCGGGCTGAATTCAAATTTATCTATTAAAAACAATGAATTTATAATTTATAGAAATGACAGAACTAATTCTAGAGGAGGTGGTGTAGCAGTTATTGTCAAAAAGAATTTACCCCATAAATTGTTGCCTATTATAAATACAACTCTTATAGAAAATATTGGCATTAGATTCTTTACAAATGCTGGTTCTATGGATATATATTCGTGCTACTTTCCCGGTGGTTCAGCCGGATCGGACGGTATTAGGAAACAAGAATTTGCTTCGGATCTTCATAAGCTTAGTGGATCTGAAAGATATCTGCTAGGTGGCGATTTTAATAGTAGGCATCAGTCATGGGGCTGTATGAGGGCTAACTGCTGGGGCAACATTTTATATGAAAAACTGGAATCGTATAATATCGATATAGTTTTCCCTTGTGATTATACATATATACCTTCAAGCGTAAATAGACAAGGTTCAACGTTAGACTTTTTTTAACTAATGACCCGCACTACAGCAGTCGTAATTAACGTTCTGAGCTCTGACTATTTACCTGTTAAAATCTTCCTTAATAGCAACTACTATACTTCAAGTTTCTTTAAATATAACTTCTTTAAAGCTAACTGGAATATATATTCTAGTGTAATAAATAGACAACTTAATTTACCTGTATTTGAAACTATATTAAGTGGGGATCAAATCAAAGACAGTCTTTTGACTTTTGATAATATTGTTAAAAATGCCATAGTTGAAAGCGTACCTAAACAAAACATATGGAAGAAAAACAAGGCATTGCCTAATCGAATCAGGACCTTGATTCAGCAAAGAAACTTTTTTCGGCGAGAATGGCAAAGATATAGAAATCCAATCGATCATTTTCAAGTTAAAAATTTAAATATAAAAATACGTGACGAAATCACATCACTTAGAAATAAATCTTGGAATAATTTACTTTCTGGATTTGACAAAAGCTCTCGCCCTTTCTGGAATGTTACAAAAATTTTAAGGAAAAAGTCAAAAACCATGCCAATTTTAAAGCAAAATGGTTTACGGTTCACCACAAATCAGGAAAAATGTGAAGTCTTAGCACAAACATTTTTAGCTAATCACTCGATTTCCTCCCATCTCGGTGATGCAACTACAACTTCGGAAGTAAGGGATAAAATCAATTCATTTAAATCAGTTAATGCGAATCCATCAGATATAAATTTGATAAGTTCATGGCAAATGTCCGAAATAATTAGTAAACTAAAAATTAGGAAATCACCAGGTATCGATGGCTTGAATAATATATGCCTTAAAACTCTTCCTAGAAGACTATTAAGTACCTCACAATCATAGTAAACTCTTGACTTAATCTTTCATACTTTCCCCATAAATTTAAAGAAACCAAAATAATTCCTATCCTTAAGCCAGGTAAGCATATTGACTCTCCATCTTCCTATCGTCCGATAAGTCTTTTGTCTTGTGTAAGTAAATTGTTAGAAAAAGTAATCAAAAATCAACTTTCATATTTTATGGAAGCAAATAGTATTATTCCACCCCAACAGTTTGGCTTTCGAAGGGAACATTGTACAGTTCACCCACTTATAAGAATAAGAAATTTTGCTAAAGCGAATTTTGACCAACAAAAATCTACTGGCATGGTATTATTAGATGTCAGAGCTGCTTTTGATACAGTTTGGCATGTCTTATTTTCAAAATGATAAATTTAAACTTTCCAACTCATCTTACTAAATTAATTCAAGATTTTCTAACCTCTCGCACATTCAAAGTTCATATTGGCTCACACAGTTCCCAATCTTATCCTTTAGTGGCTGGTTGTCCCCAAGGGTCTTGCTTTATTCTTTATAATATATACACGTCTGATTTTCCAGTAATTAATAACTGTATTTTATCTATTTTTGCTGATGACACAGCAGTTTTAATCTCTGATATTATGGCGTCTAATATAACAGCTAATCTACAAAGAGCTTTTATGGATATATTATCATATTTCAATAAGTGAAAAATAATGTTAAACTGCGAAAAAATCAAAGCTATTTATTTCACAAGGAAAAGAAAGGAATGTTTTATTCCGCAGGAAAATATTGTTTTAAACAACAATTGAATTCAATGGGAACAAAATGTCAAATATCTAGGAATAATGCTTGATCCGAGGATGAATTTTAGCCACCATGTTTCTTATATCATAAATAAAGTAAACGTTTTAATCCGAATATTATATCCATTTATTAATAGGAACTCTTCTCTGAATATTGCCAATAAGATGCTAATTATGAAGTCAGTTTTTCACGCTGTTATTTTCTATGCAGCACCTGTATGGTCTACCAGCGCGAATTGTCATATTAAGAAACTTCAAATAGTTCAAAACAAATTACTTAAACTTATATTTAACCTACCATGGTTCTTTTCAACATCACGCCTCCACGAAATTGGAGGTCTAGAATTAGTTACTGACAAAATTATTAGAGTCAGACAAAATTGTTACATTAGAAGTTTGAACTCTGATTATTTACATATTAATGACTTAATGTCAGCTTAATTGTGTTTTTTTTTTTTGTCATTAGTTTTAGTTAGTAAAATTCAAATAGGTTTTATGATATGCTAGAGTTATTTACAAATGCGAAAATATCAGGATATATTCAGATCATTAAATTTTTGGAGAAAGCTGCAATAATGATGTGATTTTACTTGGATGTAATTTTTGATGGCGTTTTGTTCCTTTGGACCACCCAAATAATTCTTCTCTCCTTCGAGATTCTGGAAGCAGAGGAGTAATTTCAAATATATAAAAAAAAATAGGTTTTATACATTTTTTCCTCCAACTTAAATATTGTGAATATTTTTAATACAATTTTATAATCTTAAATGTATAACTGAGCTGAAAAAGAGTAATTCTTGAACACTTGTATATAAAATTATAATGTTAAAGAAATGTTAATGTAAATAAATAAATAAATAAACAAAAATAAATAATAATTTATTTTGTATTTTATTTGTATTTTAACGCTATTGCACAAGTTTAAATAACTTGCACGAAGAAAAAGTTTGGGCTGTTTCGCGCAAGAAGAAGAATAACTTTATTCACTCAAAACCGCTCTCATTTACCCAATTTTGAAGTAAGACAACAATTTTCGTGCAAATTGAGATCCCACGGAATCCCGAAGTAGAGTAAAGAAACAGACATAATATTATTTTTGCAAACTTGAGGGATATTTATATAATTTAAATTATTTTTTGTACAATTTAAAATATTTTTTCAACTTAAATGATAAATATTTTTGTTACAAACAAAATAAAAAACTTTTTCTGGTCCCTGATATGAGGTATTGCCGCATATGCAGGAGAAAGTATCAAATGATGATAGAAGTATAAAAAATAACTTCGGTTTTTTTTGTGTTTAGTAAGCCATATTGGACATCAACGTGGTTATCTGCAACAAAATTACATTAGGTTTTTGTAGCCGTGCGGCAACCTAATATTTAATTCACCTTGGTTAATCTATCTATATATTTTTTTGTTTAAAAATAAATTCCGCAATAATATTAAAAGCATTAGTTCAGTAATTAAGACATAATTTCGCATAGCGTAAAGTTTGTGGTCACCACGACCTAAGGTCGCGACAGTAGCAACCTTTAGGCCTTTTTTATTTTTTTAGAATTTAATTAATTTTAGAATTATTAATTATTTTAGAATTATTACATTAGAATTTAAACTGTGAATATTATAAATGAATAGAAATTATTTTGGCTTAAGTTCATTTATTTTAAATTTCTAAAAATCTTTTTTAGAAAGAAATTTTTTTTACAAATGTATGTGGACGTTTTCCATAGAGAACAACCAAAATTAGACGCTAGCAGAATGTAATGCTGCACTTTTTGGACCGCTACGTCCTTCATTAGCATTCTTTGCATCTATCTACCTTAGTTGTGTAATTATAAACATCATCTATTTAACCAACTAACCTTGTAAATAAGAATACAAGATATATTCACATCTCGTATTCAATACTCGTTATCATTTTGTTAGACGAAATGAACGCACATACCATGGAGGACGTAGCGGTCCAGGAAGTGCAGCATTACATTCGGCTAGCATCTAATTTTTCTTGTTTTCTTTGACAAACGTCCGCATACATTTGTATAATAAATTTTCTTTCTAAAAAACATTTTAAGAAATTAAAAATAAATGAACGTAAGACAAAATAATTTCAATTCATTACGAAGAAGAGGTCACTACTTCTATGCCTTATGGCATAGATATGTGTTCGCCTATAATATCGAATACTGATCTAATTACTACCCCCAGTCGAAAAGAAATATGCAATTACAGTGGTACAACAATTTGAAAACTATTTAGTGTATTTAAGAAAGATTAAAATTTAGTATACTGGTAATAGCGAACACGTGTGTATTAGAAGTGTTAGTGCTTAGGGACGAACTTTTTGGCCTTGCCATTCGGATATTTTCAGACAGTCAGGCGGCAATCAGGGCGCTTGCTAGTACATACTGTACATCTAAGCTAGTCATGAGATGTCGCTCATTACTAAACACGGAGCGATTACAGATTGACCTGTTTTGGGTCCCTGGTCACAGGGATATCCTGGGAAACTGTAAGGCCGATGATCTCGTCAAACGGGGCACATTGCTTTCTAGCGTCTTCTCGCTACCCGACGTTGGAATTCCTCTGGCAACGGTTAAAATGGCCATAAAGAACCACTACCTCAATTTGGCTCGCAAATTATGGTTGTAGGAAAGTTCCTGTTGTATCTTCAGACAACTGTGGACTACATTGGACATCAAGCGGACCAGGCAGCTGGTCAGACTGGAGAGAAAAACCATAAGTATCACGGTCTCGGTACTTACTAGTCACTGTCTAATCGGCAGGCATGCTGAAAGACTGGGTCTGCCCTTTAATGATTTCTGTCTGTGGCTCGGAGGATGAGGAAGAGACCTTACTGAACCTCCTGTGTCACTGCCCATCCCTAGCTCGAAGAAGATTTAGAATTCTGGGCTCTCCTTTCTTCGGGACTCTTACGGAGCTATCAACTCAACTTATAGGGGAAATAGCGAAGTTCATCCGGGGATCTTCATGGTTCTCAACTGGGTAAGGGGAGTCGCGCCGTCTTCCTTGTAGTATCACAACGGGCCATTCGATTATGCTCAAGGGAGCTTCATCGTGAAAGGCTGCCACTCCTAACTAACTAACTAGAAGTGTAAAAAGTTTTCTTTTTAAGTATCGAAACATTAGAAAAACATAAACATATTAGAAAAGCTTGCAATTTTTAATTTTGAAAATTTATAATTGTTATTATAACAGTCTTAGTAACCCGCACTTTGTCCAATTTTTAAGCATTTGTCAATAACGGTTCAAACACCCTTTAACTTTAGATTTATTTTCTATTAATTTTAGCTATTGGGAGCTATAGTGATACTCTGATGTTTTTAATTTTAAAGTAGTTCTCTATACGGTTCATAATATACACTTAAAAAATGTCTGTTGTATGGGGACATCTTTTGTTTTTAAAATTATGAACTGTTTATAAATCGGTTCAGAAATGACTGAGTAATGCCGGCAAAAACATAAAAAAGGCAACATTCAGTCGAATTGATACCATCTTTCTAAAAACTAAAACTAAAAATAATAATAAGTTAAAACTTTTTGTAGAAACCTTATAAATAAAGCAACAAATTGTAAACTGCCAAAATTCTTCACTGGGTAAATTATGTTTGTGCTTGTGTTTCTCCATAAAACTCTTGTCAAATCTAGTTTTCTTCTATTATTTTACAAACTGTGCAAAAGTCACGGTTTAATTAAATACATAAAAATTTCTAAATATTAAATGTTGATCACGCTAAAGAAATGCTCAAGATCTGTCTTAAAGCTCGAGAAATGCTTTCTGCCAATTTTAATTGTTAAAATGATAAAAACCAGTTCATAACAACATTTTTTAATATATTTCCTCATTTGTTGAGGTAAAATCTGTTTGTTGTAAATAGTTAAAAAAAAACAACAACAATAACATTATACTTTAATTTGGTTTGTTGATCAACTAGGGCTGCGATTTTTGGTGGCGGAAGCGGCTTTCTTAGTCATAACTCAAACCACATAAAACACGTTGAGGCATTTTCAACCAGCATTTGCACTTGCACTAGCAGTTGTCAAACCTTAAACACACACACTTTTAATTCGTATATAAAACATTCAAACATGTGCATGGGCTGTCGTTCCGGCTTTACTCCTTCTTTATCAGGAGTTTTTTGGTATTTGCGGTTCGTACTTGGCTTTCGTATGAAATCGTTTGTTTGGTTTTTACAATCAACTTTGCATGTTCGTTTAGTTAGTGTTTTCTAGCTTTTTTTTATTTAAACTGTGTGAGCTTGTAGTAAAAATATGGGTCAGAATGTAGTGCAATGTCCTCAACATCCGCATTGCCGTAGTATAACTTCTGTTTGGGAATTGCATTCACAACTATTTTATGTTTATTTTTTTTCATTACATATTTTCTTTTTTGAGTATATTTTAACTCAATATTGTTGTGTTTTTAAGTTTTCGTTGTAATACTTTGTAAGTTTATTTAATTTTTTGGTGAGATATTAACCCATTAAAGTAAGAGTTTTCGCAGGTGGTTGTAAGATTGCTAAACATTTTTATTACTGTTAAAAACAATATCATATTAATAATTTTACGGGTATATATTAAATCAGATTTTATATTAATATATTAGAGATTATTTAGCTTTGAGATGATTACAGTAATGATTACCTCGTAGGCATGCTTGATGAAATAGTATCGACTGTGATATAAAGAAAAAGCATGCATTCATTGCTAAACGCAAATGGGAAAATAATAAACAAAATCAATTTAATAATGGTTGACTATGACTTATTCTCTAATTATAATTTGTTAAATACAATAAATACAATACAATACATGCAAAGAATGCTAATGACGAACGGCTCTGCGCCGTATTCTGCTGTTTCATCTGTTTAACAAAATACACAAGAATGTATCAGTGTGGTATTGCCGTGGTATCCTGATAATCTTCCCCTAATAATAGAGCGGTGTGAGGGCATTGTAGAGAGCGCAGTTGACGGAGTGTTCCCGTGGTTTATGTCAGATTCACAACTCAACTTCAGCAATATTTGGAATTATGTAGAGAAGATTGTTGGTATCCCGATGTTTTCTCTGTTCAACAAAGTTCACAAGGCGGCAGTAGTGTGTAAGATCGAGCGTTGACACCGAGTAGGACGTGAGGAATTTATTTACAACGCCTGATAAAGAAAAAATAAAGAGTATTGTGAAAATAATATGCTTGTGTTTCTTTCTATGACGGAATCTTCTGACGCCTCTAAATTTTCCCAGCTAAAGAAACATCCTTACAGTGGTACTGAAAATACTGCAGTAAATTCTTCTGGCATTTTATTTTTCCTGTTTTCTTTCAAAATTAACACTTCATTTCAACATTAGTTTTTTTCTTAGTAAGATAAGAAAGCAAGTTAGCCTTGCTAAAGGTTTGTTATTTGTTTAAAACCAGATCGAAATTAGGGTCAACCTTTATATCCGAGGTGAATATAACTCGAAAGAATCGCCTTACAATATATTTTACTGTAACCTTCTAAATTTTAATTTTAACTTGATTAGGGTAATTCGTGAGTGTAGATACTTCCCAGTAATTTGAGTTGTAAACTGTTAATGTTTCTTTTTTCAAATGATACGTTTAATTCCAATATAAATTTTAGCAATGAAGACAGAAATGTGTAAATAGGTAGCTTTTAAAATGGCTGCATATAAGACCCTTGACTATCAAATCGGCATTAAAACTGTACCACTTATGAAATTATTAACGAAAAATCATTTTTAGAAGCTCTAAAGTTTTCGGCATCATATTTTTTTAATACAAGCAGTTTTTAATTATAGCCACAGAAATATAATATGACTGTTACAAGCGCACTGCAGGACATGTAAGCGGAAGCCAGCATACAGGTTAGAGTACCCATTACCCAAAAACAGTCAATAATGGAACTGGCAATTTGAACTAACGTTTGTTATAATTTTTTGAATATCAAAAAGTAATTCATAATGTGACAGTATTGTCTTGGGCTACTCAAAGGTTTACCAATTCTTTAGAGACAACAGTACTTGAAAAACTGCCAACGTTTATTCACACACAAGGGGTTAATATTGCAACTTAAATAAATAAGAATGCTTTTCATCATATTTTGATATATAATGCAATGTAAAGCAGTGCATTGCAATGCCTCTTTTAACATGGCGATACGACACGTTAACAGAATAGATTATAGTCTAAACTTCTTACATACGCTCATACTTTTTCCCATATACAAACAAACACATTTTTAAATAAACAAATAAACTTACAAACCAAACAAACAAACATTTAAATACTCGCATTTGTTTGGTGGAACACTTGGTGAAACTAACTAAAACTTCTTTCGGTGTTCTTTGGTAGTTTTCATTTTATTGTTAGTGATTTCGTGTGTAAAACACAATCAAAACGTACTATTCATATAATGCGGCTTTTTTTGTAACTCAAAAATTCCAGAGAGAGAAAAAAATTTAATACTTTGAAATTTAAGAAACATAAAGAAAATACATACTCGTAAATATGTATGTATAAGTGAAAAAGTGTGACTAAAAATTTCGACTAGAAAGGTGTCTTAAAAAACAATAACGATAACGATATAAAAGTTTTTTGTTTAATATAAAAACACATACATTTTATGATGTAAATTTAAACTTTGTTTTATATATAACTCAAAGACATACAGGAAACCAGCCTTCTATGTTACCCCAGAAATCTGCAGGGTGCTTTTTTTATTACATACTCCAATTTTGAGAGCTGCTTGGTCAGTAGCAGCAAGAGTTACCACGTACATATTTTTTAGAAGACGCACAAGGACGTTCTTCGGTACCATTTCAGGCAAGTGTGGTTCTTATTATTTAATTTAAAAATTCTTATATTTTTATAACCTTCACCACAAAAAGTGGAAAAAGGGTATAACTAAGTTTTTAATTCCGTTTGTAATTTATACAATATCAATTTTCGATCCCATAAAGTATGTTCTGAGTTCTTATGCATACCAAAGTCGATTTATTAATGTCCATCTGTACGTCCGTGTTCGGATTGAAATTAAATTTACTAAGTCACTTGATGAGCTAAAGAAAATTAAAAACTTCAATCGATCAGACATATATCGCACTTGATCAACAAGAGGGTATTAACTCAAAATTTTAAAATTTTCAGTAGAGTCAAAAAACTGTTTGTGGCCACATTTTAACAGAAATTAATAATTCAAATATACCATAGGAAGCAAATTCCATTTTAAAATATATTTACATCGTTTTTCCTAGAAATCTGTGCAAGTATTGCAAAAAAAAATAAATTTTTTGAGTTAATACCATTTTTCTGAAATTTTTCGATCATAACTGAATCAAATTTTATCAACAAGACAGAATCAACTCAAAATAAAACCAAATTGAAAAGAGACTCAACTCAAAATAATACCTTTTTTATGAAAATTTACGAATCAGTTCAATGTTAACTTTTGTATTAACTCGAAATAATACCTTTTTGTTGAAATAAAGGTAATCACTACATTATCATGAATATGGTCTCAAAAGTGGTTTTCGAGATGAAAGAGTAAACGGAATACGTTGAAATTTTTACAGTAGATAGATATTGATGTTATTATCTGATTTCTTGTAAAAAGTGATATTTCAAAAATTTTGAGTTAATACCCTATTGTTGATCAAGTGCGATATGTGACTACTAGTACCATTCTGCAAATAAACCTTCTGCTTCTGTTTTCAATTTTTTTCTATAACGTACACATTTTTTAAAGGGGCGTGGTAAGTAATAAGTTCATATACTCGATTTAGACAAAAAAAACCGGAATATTTGTAACAACCGGAAAAAATCAACTTAAAAACCATCTTAATTATGAATAAAAAAAATAAAACGCATAATACAATTCTTTACAATCCAAAATAATCCCAAAAGTAAAGATTACTTTTAGTAATAAATTTCAAATTTTTTTTTTTCCTAATTTTAATGCACACCCTTTTATTTTTTTTTTATTTGGTAAACAGGTTTAGATATAAATACGAATGAATATATAGTTTTTTTTACTATTTTTTTTTATTCTATTCTCTTCACATTTTGCTAGAAGGTACTCGAAAATGATGAAATGAAAATTGCCTTCAGCCATGGCACATGAAGTACTTATATTTGTTTTGAGCTCCATATACATACATAACTATGACACGTATTCATGCTTTTTGCAAAAAAAAAGTGTGAAAAATATGGAATATTGAAAAACAAAGAACATAAATTATAAATGAAAGAATTTTCTACTAATAATATGCCTATTTGCATACAAGATGCCAACATTTGGGCATAAAATAAGAAATATTAGTGTTAAACAAGAGTGCAATATTCGGCTACACAGAATTTTATATACCCTTCACCATATCTTTATAACCACATATACTTATAAATCCGTATAAGAAATTCTTTCCCACCTTTAATTTTTTTCTATTCAACAAAGCGTGGAAAATTTGGGGTTTTTTTAGGGTTGTTGTCCCAGCTAAATGAAGGGGGTTGCTGTATTAGGCTCCAGTATACTTGTGGTGAATAAGTTGTAAACACAACCACCTTCGCTAAAGTAGAAAAAAATACATGGAAAAGTTAGAGTGCTGTGTTTTGCTCACTGCCGCAAAGGACATGGACCGATCTCGCTGAATTTCAATAGCAAAATTTTCGAAACTATGTCTGACCTTTACCTCATCTAGTGCCTTGGCAAAGTTGATTTCAACACGAACACGGACGCTAAATCGATTTCGCTGTGCATAAGAGATTAGGAAATATGTAAATACTTTATGGGGTTGGAAATGGATAATGAAGAAATTACAAACGGAATGAAAAACTTAGATATACCCTTTTTCACCTGCGGTAAAGGATATAGCAATAACTTTTGGTAGTAGAAAAGCTGTTCCTCCAAACATATATATCTCTTTGCAAAAGATAAATATGAACAATATAGTAGGCACAATACTATTACCTTTCCTACAACAAATATTAAAATCTCTAACAAACTAAATGTGTTAATAAATCAATTACACTGTGTTACAACAATGTAATTTGGAGGAAGAGAGCGTAAACAACTACACATCTATCGGCGCACAGAGGGGTATTTTGCCAATCTAACCGGACATTAGGCAAAAAGTTAATTCTGAGAATATAAAAACTTACGCAGTTGGATAGATAACAAAATTCTACACCGTATAGTGAATTTTCAAGACTTTTGCTTGAGATTTGTCTTTTTTGGGACTCTCTTAAAGACAGGAAAGTTTATTAAATCGCATACTTAATACGATTTTGAGAGGTTAGCAATACTTTTTTTGTAACTAAACGAATAAAGATTTGTATTGATGTTTTTCTGTGAAAGGCCATACTAGCAGCTACCTATATTAATTTTTTTAAATTTTTATGATAAAAAGTTCGTTCGAAATTAAAAAAAATCATTTTCATTATCAATTCGACTGAATCTTGCTTTTTTATTAATATGATAGATTAAGCTTACAGATTGGTCCTGTTTTAAAAACAGTTTATAATCTTAAAAATTAAAGGGTGTCCCCATACAACATACATATATTTTACGTGTATTATGAACTGTACAGGGCACTCCTGTAAAATTTAAAATGACTGCGTATTACTATGGCTCCCAGTAACAAAAATTTATACAAAAATAAATCTAAAAATCAAAGGGTGCTCCATAATTGATGTAAATTTACTTATATAGGCCTATCTTTTGAATCTTTATAGACAAAGGCTTGCAAATTGAATAGAACATTGATTGATATGGCTGTTATGTCAGACGCTTGAAATTCAAACGACACTGTATGCCTAAGTCCGATATAACAACAAGTATAAGATTTGGATTTGGAAGTTAAAGGGTGTACCAATTGTATATGTAATTTTAAGTATGAGGCAAAACTTTTGAACCGTTATAGACAGAACATTTAAACATAAAAGGGACCAGTATTGGCAAGACCGCTATGTCAACAAGTTTTTAATTTAAGTTTAGAAATTAAAGGGTTTCTAATAATTGATTGATCTCTGAATTTTAGACAGAATGTCCACTACTTTGTTTGGTATAACAAGAAGTATAA
The DNA here is from genome assembly GCA_916610165.2 of Gymnosoma rotundatum. Lineage (NCBI taxonomy): Eukaryota > Metazoa > Arthropoda > Insecta > Diptera > Tachinidae > Gymnosoma > Gymnosoma rotundatum. Next base: position 37,794,548 of record OU744339.1, on the reverse strand, counting down.
AATTTTTAAATCATAAATTGAAGGGTTTTACAATAGTTAATGTTATCTGATATACAAGGCCAAACTGTAAAACCGTTATAGACAGACGGTTGAAATTATACAGAACCTGATTGCCTAATCTATTACAAGAACAAGTATATAATTTAAATTTAAAAATATAAGGGTGCCCCTATAGATACTGTAATTTGATGTATGTTGTCAAACTATTGAACAGTTGAACAAATATAAAGTTTGGAGTTATAAGGGTATCCTAATAGTTAATTTATTCTAATGTATGTGGCCATACTGTTGAACAGTTATAGGCAGACAGATGAAATCTGTTTTAAAGTCAGTTTTTTTTTGCAAGAATTATTTTGTTAAATTATTTAGTAAAAAAAAGTAAAAGGTTTTTGAAAGTGACCTCCATCACGATCCTAAAAATGTTTTATATCGCTATAAAATTTACGATGTACTTTTATACTGTAGAAAAAATCTTTGCGTGGTTTTGCGCCATTTTTTGTGCGATTTTTTTTTTGATTTCTCCTTTTTCTGTTTTTTTGTCATCTCGAATAGGTGAATACGAGTAAGAAACATTTTTATATTTATAAAATGTTTAGGTTTGTAATAATTGAAGGTAGATATTTTTTTTTGTTAAAATTATTACCTGTATAAAAAATCCAGTACAAATGTTGCCTATTGGGCTGTTATAAGAAAATTCGACTGAAGCAAGAAACAAACTTTTCCGTCTTTACAGGCAGAATTTTGCTAGAATGTTTTCAAGGGTTCAGTGTAGCATATTATTAAAAGGCTTTTCCTAAGTTGTAACGCACATATTACTAGTATAAAATCAACTCCAAAAAAAGTTATTTATTACCTCTTAGAAAGAAGCAACTTCTTCCACCTTTACTGAACGCTGAAAAGGATTCAGATTTAGAAGAGATCTTTAAAGAATCAGACGAAGAAGGGCCATGGCACTCATCATCACCTTAGTGTAGAGGAGAAATGGTTATAAATAAATTAATTGTCATAATTTTAAATAATATATACCCTTAAAATCATAAATAAGTTATAACTATGAACAACTTAATTATTTTCAGATAAATAACATACTATAAAGTAATAATAATCCAAGGCACATTAATTTTACAGGTAAAAGCAGTTCTAAAACAACTACAACAATAAGTAAACAACATGTATTTTGTTTGTGTAAAATATATTTTCAGATGTCAAATTCAAATAAAGCACAGTGGTTTGAAAAAGTTTTTTTTTTTGGCAAAATTGGGTATCATATAAGCCACTTAATATATCTCAACGAAATTCTATAGAGGCAGAGTAGTATTTTAAAATGTCTAGCGTACCCAAATGTGATAAGAAGTTTATTTTTAACTCAAATGTTAAGATTTTTTTAAATTTAATCAAACCTTGAAAATGTCTATAAAAATATGTTGTAGCTAATCTTAACTTAGTGTTTTTGGCGTAGTACGCTTATTAAATATCGGATTATTACTTTAGGACATTTGCTATATTATTAATAAAATTTAAAATAAACAAGTTTAAAGTTATGATTGAGAAAATGTAAAAAATATCATTTTTTAAGGAATTTCCGCAAAAAGGTGGTATTCTTTTCTTTGCTTATGTAATTTAAATTTCCTTCAGTAGTAGCAAATTTGTTTAAACAATTTTAAAGACAAACTAAAGCAAAATTAGGTCAACAATTATAACGGTTCCAATCCAGCCCTTTCCAACATTGCCAATTTTGGAACAAAATTTTAAAATCATTGTAAAATTCCTCGGAGTGCAAAGGACCGATTAAAAAACGTAAATTTTGGCTACATACTCAAAAAACCATTTGACAGCCCCGGGATTATCTAAGGCCTCTTAAAAAAAAAGCAATTTTTTGGGACATTTTCTCCTATCCGGGAATTTATATGGTAAAACAAAAAAAATTAAATTTTATTTTACCATTTGATTAAAAACACTTTAAGCTGTATTACTTAAAAATTTTGTAGGAATAGCCCGATGCGTTGTAATATTTAATTTCTCAAAAACATGATTTTTTCAGTTTTTGAAAATGTATCTCGAAAAAAATAATTAGAATATTTTTAATCTAGACGTCATAAGCTTTCCTTTGATGCTACTTACATGCATATATTCAAGGAGCTTCCTAAACCTCGTGATTATGTCAGCTTATTTTTTATATGTAAAAACCAAAAATGTGTATAAACGCATTTTGTACCAAACTTCTTGGGTTTAACATATAAAATGAGCAAACAAAATCATGAAGAGGCGAAGCCTCATTTTATATGTTAAACCCAAGAAGTTTGGTACAAAATGCGTTTATACACATTTTTGGTTTTTACATATAAAAAATAAGCTGACATAATCACGAGGTTTAGGAAGCTCCTTGAATATATGCATGTAAGTAGCATCAAAGGAAAGCTTATGACGTCTAGATTAAAAATATTCTAATTATTTTTTTCGAGATACATTTTCAAAAACTGTAAATAAAATTCAATTTCAAGAAGTGTTTGAAACAATTTTGTTTTATGAAAATTTTAAAAATATTTCCACAACACCACTGTAAGAAAAAAAATTTTGTAGGAAAAAAAAATAATAAGTGTAAATAAAATATAACATCTGAAAACATAAACAAGAAAGTCAACTGATCTACTGCCACTACCTAGTATATTAATCTGCCTTGTAATAATCTTGGGTGGCGGGGATTGGTAATAATGATTATTTTTAGGAAATTGGCAAAAAATAAAATTTTCACAGGGACGTTTTTGGGGGTTTGATTTTATGGTTTTAAGGCGTATCAAACCCATTTAATTTAATAATTACATTCTTTTTTCAAATAAAAATTTAAATCACCGCCCACAAAAAATGGCGGGGCTAAAATGGCATTTAAGAATCTCTTGAGTCCAACTTTAAGTTTTTGAATATTCTGTGACCTTAAAAGTTGTAATTGCTAAACAAAATGACGGATAAATTAAAAGAAAACATATTTCAGAGGTAGGATTAGTTCTCCTGAGGGGAAGTTTTCCAGCGTTTACAGTCCATGACCATAGCGGATTGTCCTGCTGAGTTTCATTAATGCAGAGGCACACAGTAATTTCTTAGAGCAAATAATGTCCTGCTAGATTGGAAAAATACCCCTGTGTTCGACTTATACGTTTTCGGATGACGACATTTTGGACGTTTTTAGTTAAATCGTTATGGAAAACGATGTACTTTTTTTATATATATGCGATGACTGATTTATGTAAAATTATACAAGAAGTTTTTGCTCTAAATACACCATAGAAGTAGGAAAATAATGAAGGAAGATGTTTCTCATTGTTGGATTAAGAATATAAATATGTCCGACATATATTTTTTAGTCATCTTTGTCATAATTTGTGGTCAAAAACTTGTTATATTTTTTTTATATATTTTTATAATTGTAGAGCAACATAAATTCGTTTTAGATTTTTCATGTTCTAGTTTATTTTGTCTATAACAAATTCTTAATTTATAATTAAAAATTAAGCTGACACAAACTTTGTTTTAATCTAAAAACCGGTAAGAAGCTGAGCAAACTAAAAAAATACCAATAAAATATAATTTATTGTGGAATTTAACAGTTACGCATATGTACATATATACATTTTTAGGCATTAAAATTCTCCATTTTACGAAGAATTTTTTCTCTTAAAGGTATAATATTTCTTACATACGGATACATGCCTGCTCAAATCCTTTAAATAATTTTCTAAATATTTTTTAATTGTATCATGATCCTAGTTGTAATAATTCTTCCTTACATTATGAATAGATTTTATTTAGAATAATCTACAACATAAAAACAGTCACAAAATAAAATTCAATGTAGTTTGAAGCAGAGAACATACGTGTTTATAGTGTATTTCTTCTTTCTTCATTGATTTTCTATGCATTTTTTTGCAAGCAATAAAAGTTTGTTTTACAAACAAAATTTATCTAATTAAAACGTTTGTGCTAAAATTTATTGACGACAAATGATAATTATCCAGTAAAATTTCGGATATTAATTTATATCTTCAACGATAATACAATTTTTCATGTCGCCGATGGGAACTGAACTCATGACATTTCGTTTTAACAAAAAACAGACACGTGTTCTAGCTCAAACACAAAATGTATTAATCACGATATTTTGCTTAGAACCTTTGCAATTTCAATCTCTTAATATAAAACTACTCAGGAACGATATATTGTTACGTTTTACCCTTTTTAGACAGGCAAACGTGCGGATTCTTTTTGATTGCAAATACCACTGTGGCTAAATTCTGTATTCGAACTTTATGGCTTTCTCTGGCAATACTTCTCGATCCTACTGGTCTTGTGAACCCTTGGTCTCGTATTTACTAAACATGCGTTATCACTACAAACGCAGCCATCCACGCTACACTACTGTGTTACTCCGGCGAGACATGAACTACTCGATGCCTTGTTTAGTAACCTTAACCATCCACAGACATCTCCACTACTCCTTTTATCCAAGCCAGTCATCTCGTTTAATCCAATAGCCACAACACACGTCTGCCATACACTGTTGTTATGCTGTTACACTTTCCCGCGCTAACCGCTATTTCTCTTGCTTTTTTATTATACAGGGCTTCTTGACAATTATCCGTTGCTCTTATATTAAGTTGGACGTCTCCACTAAATTATCTGCCATGGCTTCACACAATAATTGCCTTTTGCCTCTCGGGAGGTTTATACTGCTGTTTATTAATTTTAATTGCTTATAACAATTATTATTCTTTCGTTGCACGCATGCCCGAATGCGGTATCGAACTCAGGACCCTCTGTTTTGCAGCACGCACCTCTACCAACGCAGCCATTGAGGCTGCTCAGCGTTTGTTGGCTAACTTGTGCTTTTGTTATTCTATAAACACACCATTATTTGAATTAGCTTATTCACCACGCTCATACGGAAACATCTACAGGGGTTGCCAGATTTTATTATTCGTAACAATATTTATATAGCAAGCACGTTAGTGGGATTTATTCGGCCGTGCCGAGTCCTATATACTCCTTAACATAGTGATGTTTGTTCTTGCCTTACGCTTTTATTCGGTTTTTACTCGTATGGTTTTCAATCTCATTTGTAAAAATTTTTTTAATATTAACATACTTTTAAAAAATAATACAAATTTCGCACTTGACACGTTTTTAAACTAAACAACCATCACCATTGTAAATTTCATGTAAAATGTTATATTTTTATTAGGAAGTTCGATAGTAATATAAAAAATTAACTTATAACGAGTATAATAGTATTGTCAAAGATATATCGTCACTTAAAATGCAAGAGGGCGTAACAAGCAAAAATTTTAAATTGATTCAAGCGGCTAAATCTAATTCTAACAGCTTTTTTAGGTTGGGTCTTTTTTTTAATTTTTTTTGTTTGACACGTTTTAAAACCAAACTGTTTATACACCCTTCACGATTAATGTAAATCTAGTTTAGAGAAATAACTCCAACCAAAAAAACAAAAATTGGGATGACAGAAAACTGAAAATAAGAAAGAAAAATGTAATTTTATATAAAAATGTCATCTTAATTAGTTAAGCATTTTAAAATTTTTAGTATTTCCATAAAAATCTCTTCAAAAGCTTTTAAATGATACCCATATTGATATCTTTAAAAATATTGCGCGGAAAGGTACTTTTCAATGAAAAGTTCAGAGGCCCGTAACTCCGAAAAAATGGATGAGCGCCATTTTTTTCACTTTATATTTGTTTTTTTATTTTTTAATTCTCTATTGCCCCGTATATTTTTTTTTATTTTTATTGGAGTAACTTCACTAAAATAGATTTCTTTCAAATGATATGGAAAAATTAGAGGCAGGCGTGGTGTATTGGACGCAGCCTCGAATTACATGGACCAATTTTGTTGAAACTATGTCTTATCGATTGGCGTATTTAAATTTTCTCTAGCTCATTTAGTGTCTTGGCAAAGTTGATTTCAACCCGAATACGGACCGGCAGACGGGTATCGCTAAATCGACTTCGCTATGCATAAGAACTCAGAATATACATTTATACTTTATGGGGCCGGAAAAGGATATTGTAGAAATTACAAACGGAATGACAAATTAATATATACCCTTTTTCCACTTTTTGTGGTGAAGTAAATAAAAGGATAATATATATAAAAAATTAATCAGCAGCCGATTTTTTAAGTGAGTGAGTGAGTGGTACTTTGTTCAGTTTTTATTGCGGAATTCTGTCAAACTTCATACATAAAAAATTTGTATGACAAAGTTTTGTGGCGAATGTGTAACACGATGGTAAATTTTTTATTGTTAAGTGGTGAAATCCATTTCGTGGAAGTCTAAGTTTTTTATTTTAATTTTCAGTTTTCTATTGAAAAAAGAAAACAAAAAACAATAGTAATAAAAATACAACAACAATATAAGAAAAACTTAAGAATACAGAATCGCTAGAATTTTTGGAGATAATATCTTCTGTTAACGGACCAATTTTACCGATTTGCAATAGTAAAATACTCGAAACTATATCTAATCTAATTGGTATACTAAGAATTCCCATAAGTTACCTGGGGTCTTAAGAAAAAACATTTCAGACAGACAGATTCTGATTCAGGATTCAGGATTACGATTTATTTTTTGATAAAACTTGCATAAATTTTTACTTATTGCTTTTATTTTTATAATTTTCTTTTTTTAATTTTATTTTAGTTTTTTTTATTTATTATAAACAGCTGTTATAAAAGAACTAATTAAATATCATTAAAAGCAGAAGGATATGGAATAGAACAGCAATAGAAAATAAAGACAAATAAGACCTTGAGACTGTTGCCTTTGTTTATACATTCAAAATTTTCTGAAATTCCGGTTTTTTGTGATTTTCTGCCACAAAGCTAATAAAGAGTCTGAAAACAAGCCAATTTATGTATTTAACTTTAATGTTTTAAAAATCCTTTGTAATTTGTTCCTTTGTAGTCACAAATTGGTCTTTTGGTTAAGAATTAAAAATATAAACAGCGTTTTACCTTAAAAAAGTGAGACAAGACACTTTAAGTGCTTTTAGGTATTACAAACCCCCCAAAAAAATTAAAAAACTCACTACTCTTTTACATTAAAAAGGAAAAAAGAAGATTTTTACTTCTAAAAATTCGAAATAAAATGTCATTCACTATTATTCTTTGTAACTTCTGTTTATTTTAATTTGTTGGCCTTTGATCAAAATTGTTTACATATCCTTTTCTTAAATTAGCCATAAAACTATTAAAATGTCTTAAAAGTATCCTCACATATTTATATCTAAACAAACAGTCAGTAGCAAGAAATTGTCTAATATAATGCAAGAAAAAATCCATGGAAAATTGTCAAGAGTCATAAATTGCTTTCATTGGACTTTTGTAATAAAGAGACAAAAAGAAAGCAGCATCGTCTAATGATTTGTACCAACAATCGCAACAGTCGAATAGAAGCCATGAAAATAGTTAAAACCACCACACAATTTACGATAATTTAAAAGATTTGTGTTTAGTAAATACCGCAAAGCTGTTGTTATATTATTATGCCGCAACAGTATTTACTTTGGCCCAAAATAATGATAAATAATCACATATCCCACACATTCACTAACACATTTAAACAAAGTAACGAAACAAAAAATAGAAAGTCTACCTTCACAACTGCTTAAGAATGAATCCCAATTGGAAACCACTTGAAAAACCAAATGAATGCTACCAGCTGATTTTTATAGATATTTTATGTTCTTAGATACTTATATTATTGACGGGATAGTTGACTTGAAATTGTGTTTAATTGCGCCCCTATCGGAAGAATAAAAGACATGATTCAGTTAAAAAAAAAGCTATTGAAAAATTTTACGCTGGGTTGTTCAAAATCGAAAAAAATCTAAACATTTTACCAGACCACGAAAAAAGCATGAATTACGATGTATTACACTCACCGGAGAGAATAATATTGGAATAGATAATAGTATATTAGTAAGAAAAACAAGCTATTTAGCACAACAAGAGATATTTTTCAGATTGCGCTTTCAGCAAATTTTTCTAGTTTCCAAATATAGTCGATCAGCGGGAAAAACTCCATGCGATTAAAGAGGATATCTCTGCAATAAAAGTCAGTCGCAATACTTAGAATTGAAGCTAGGAGTACATGAGGACTACATATGTTGAAAAATTAAAAATAATTATATTTTAAAAACAATAATTTTTTTAGTTCCTTTAAAGCTGCAGTAGTTACTAACCCGTTTTTAAAAATTTTTGATTTCAAAACGAACACAGACGGACATACGGATAATGCACACCGCTCAATCGACTCTGTTATTAATAAGAACTCAGAATATAATACTAATTTTATGGGATCGGAAATGGAAATTGTAGAAATTATAGAAAGACCTGCTGAAGACCGACCACCTTAAAAAAGTCAATAAGAAATCAATTTACTTAAGGGAAGCAGTATGGGACAAAATGTGTTAATCTTATGGAGACCCTGTTTATTGCTGTTTTTCCGCCAATATTAAGTTTCGTTTTTTATCTGTGCATCAAAACAGAGTTGTGACACCGACAAGCAGGACATATTTTTTGACAATTTTCCACCCATTCTCTGTTTGTAGGCTGAAAATTTATTTTTTCTTTCAACATATGTAATTATTATTGAAAAGTTGCAAAAGTAATAGTAGAACGAATATTCCTTAAAAAATATGTATTTTAAGTCTTACTACCACTTTATAAAACTTGAACGGCCTTGTGGCAGCTGATATAAAATCGTTTAAAGTAAAATGTAAAAGATCTATTTTATTATTTATCACGGCAATAAAGTCCTAGCAAAATATAAAAACAAATATAACCATTTCCAATTGGAACACAAAAAAGATATATCGCAAATTCGCAGACATATAAATAAAGTTGTGATGGTCATGATGCATGATGTCATGAAAAATGCAGTAAAAAAACCTTCATGTCTTGTAATCAACAAAAAAAAAAAACTTCTTTCAACTTACGTTAAGTTGAACGATAAATTAATAGTTTTCAATTGCTTTAAAAACACATGCACATTTTGTACAATAAACATACTAACGCACACACGTGGGTATTATTTTTACGAGAGCTGCTCTATATATTTCTGGCCTAATAGTGAAAATGCGAATGTTTATAATCAAAAATGGTTTTATTGTTTTTCAAAGTATTCACCAGCATGATTTATACACTTTTGCATGCGCTCAAACCAGTTGTCGAAGCACTTTTTCCACTCCGATTGAGACACCTCTAAAACATGGTTTTTGAACACTTCAACAGCTTCTTCTGACGACGAAAATCGTTGACCACGCATTTTTTTCTTGATGTGCGGAAACAAGAAGAAGTCATAAGGTGACAAGTCAGGGCTGTACGGCGGATGACCCATTAATTCGACGTTTTGGCTGGTCAAAAACGCTCTGGTTTGAGCCGATGTGTGAGAGCTCACATTGTCATTGTGGACAATGATTCGTCTTTTCTTGTTGGTTTTTCGAATTTCTCCGATGACTTCAGGCAAACAAATTGTAGTGTACCCCTCAGAAGTGACCGTCCTACGTTGCTCAAGCGGAACAGTCGCCACATGACCAGTTTTGGCGAAGAAACAGGCGACCATTTGCTTCGAAGTGCTTTTTCCACGAAAAACTTTCGTTGGATTTTGCTCGTCTTTGAAGACCCACACGGTCGATTGTTGTTTCGTTTCGGGCTCATACGCATAGATCCATGATTCGCCACCTGTGACGATCTTATCTTATAATCGTACTCAAAACGTCTTTTGAAGCACCGCAATCGTATTTTTGCAACATTTCTTTGCACCAATCGACACGAACCTTTTTTTGAGCGACTTTCAAATTGTGCGGGATCCAACGAGAACAAACCTTTTTTACGGCCAGGTGTTCATGCAGTATCGAATGTATGCTGGTGGAAGAAATGTCCAAGGATGTCTCTATCTCTCGGTATGTCGCACCGGTCGCATGTCGATCTTGCATTATGAGTTCACGCACGGCATCAATGTTCTCTGGTACAACAGCCGTTTTTGGAAGACCTTCACGGAATTCGTCTTTGAGCGAGATTCGGTCACGACTAAATTCATTATACCAATTTTTCACAGTGCTATAGGATGGTGCTTCATCGCCATACAAAGATTTAAGTTCATCAATGCACTCTTGTCGTGATAATCCACGTCGAAAGTTGTGAAAAATGATGGCACGAAAATGTTCACGAGTTAATTCCATTTTTTTCTATATTAATTTTTTTAAGTCACTGTAAACAACACAAATAATGGTCGTATGTCAAAACGTTTTGAGTACGATTATGCTTAAAAATGACAAACTTTCCAATGGAAATGTCAGATTGCACTTGGCAGCACTCAGTGTTGCCAGGCCATAAATATATATAGCAGCCCTCGTATTAGCGAATGTGTGTCTGAGTACAAGAACTATTGAAAAAAAAACACTTTCTTTTTTTTCTTTCTTTGGCAGTCTCTTACTCGTTTGCTCGTATGTCATTATGTTGAAATGGTTTCTTGTATGTTGTTGTTTATCCTTTTTTCGTAGATAATCGAACTTTTTTCTTTTGGTGTGGAAAATACGATATGTTTTTAGTTTCGGTTGTACTTAAAATGACTGCAGTTACACAAAGTAAAACACAACTGTCATTTGTCATTTCTTTTCTTTCAAAATTTAGTTCTAAAGATTATAAAAGACATTTGGAGTGGCATTTAAGAGCATGTGTTTTAGTGCAGCAAAAGTATAGATTAAAAGGTAAGTTTTCTGCCAACAATTATCGTCTATTTATACCAAAAAAAAAATAAAATAAACAAATATAATATAAATAATAATTTATTAAACTTTACGATAAAGCAAAATCGGAGTTTAATTAATTAACGATTTATAAGTCATGTACGATAAAAGGAAAAATTTTAAATTTGTATTATTCTTTTTTTAATTCTATTGCTTCATACTAATTTTAACTCTAATTGAATTGCCTTGAGATGTTTCTACAGATTGTTTTCGTGCAAGTTAAATTATGTTTATTTATTTATTTATAAAAAACACATTTTTTTATTTTGGTTTTTAAATTATATTTTATTTATTAATTTAAACATTTATTATGTTATGCCTTCACAGGGACCCGCTTTTGGCTGGTGTATGATCCGGCTATTTTAGTGTGTGATTTAGAACTCCCCCGTTACCATTTTACAAGGTAGCTTAAATACTAATTTTGTCACTACAATCACTGGCTTATTTCTTAAGAATTATAACAAAATTTAACATGCGATTATTTGGAATAAGTAAGCGAAAATATAATAAATAATTATTTGGAAAAAAAAACAATTATTTTAAGTAAATCTTAAGTGGTAAGCAAAACTGTATTATTTCTTTAAACAAATCGGAAATGGGTTTAACATTACAATTTTGTTTACTTATATTATTCTTATATGTAACTCGTGTGACTTATTCAAGAGTCGAAAACAAAAGTTTAGAGTTACAAACTCAAAACAAAATTAAATAATTTTAACAGACGCAATGTCAGCATAAATGAAATAAAGCGTGTGACTTATTTCGAAAATATAGTTTTAAGGGATGTTACCTCATACCTTAACTTGCACCTATTAATAAAAACCTAAAAAGGAAGAAAGTTTAGCGAAATATATTAAGAACAGTTAATTCATGTTTCATCCTCCTTGAGCCGTTCACGAGTTTAATTAAAAAGGCAAATTCTGTCGCGCGATGGTCCAGAAAAGCCTAAGAAAATATTTATAGAGTCATCCTGTCATCATATAAGCGATCCTAGCGTTAAAGTTATGTGCTCTTTTCGATCAATATAATCACCCTTATATAGTGTTAAGGACCATTCTTAAGGCTTATTCATTGTATCACTCATAACTCTCGATCAATAGGTATTTTATTTGAATAAGTATGCCAGGTTCGGAAGGTATCTGGGCGATTCAAACGAAACAAGAATTGACCACAACCATTATGTATTCATTTATATCGGTAGTGTGATTTCGTGTGAGTGTGTTTTGAGTATTTTATACCGCCTTACACAGATGCTTTAGCTGACTGTTTCGGCCACAGCGGCTTCGACTGAATGTTTTCCACAGCGGTTTCGACTGACTCTTTTCCACAGCGGCTTCGGCTGTCTGTTTTCCACAGTGGTTTCGACTGACTATTTTCCATAGCGGCTCCGGCTAAATGTTTTCTACAGCGGCTTCGGCTGATGGTTTTCCACAGAGACTTCGACTGACTGTTTTCCACAGCGAGTTCGGTTTATTGTTTTCCACATCGGCTTAGGATGTTTTCCACAGCAGTTTCGACTGACTGTTTTCCACAGCGGCTTCGGGTGACTGTTTTCATTAGCGGCTTCAACTGACTGTTTTCCACAACAGCTTCGGCTAACTGTTTTCCACTGTAGCTTTTGATGACTGTTTTCCGCAGCGGCTTCGGCTATTTATTATGTTAAGTTTAGTCATTGAAAGTATTTTTGTAATTATTGTTATATATTTTATAAGGCTACAGCGACTATAAAGAGGACCGGAAAGCCGTAAATACTCGACGAGGATTCCCGATTGATTGCTCGCATTAAGCAGAATACACCCGTCGAATTGCCAGTATTAACCCGAATACTACCGGTTGGTTGCAGTATCATTCGACCTGTTGCGAAAAAAAAACTGAATATTATCACCTGATCAACTCAACCACTGTAAGCTAATTACTCCTGACTAATAAACTTATCATTCTAGGTGTTAGTAAATTATTGTATGTTATCAAAGCTGTAAATAAAGATTTATATGCATATATTGCAATTCACAAAAGGGAAAAAGTCAATTGCGTTATAACTTAAGGTTTGTGGATCCGTAAGTCTACCCTGGACAACACTGATCAACCTCAGCCAACGACGACATCCACGTTATAAAGGTTGAAGATTTCTTTCTGTGCAATTAAATTGCAAACTGATATTTTGAGATGGGAAATTGCTAGCATTTTCTGTATAATTTAGAATGGCATCCGCAATTATATTCACGATACCAGACTACTGTTTAAATGGCTCTAAAATTGCATGACAATTAAATATATATACACACTTCTCCGCAATCATTGTACATTTATTTTACTTGCATTAATTGCAAATGCAACCTGGCTTTTGTTGTTTCTCTGTAGTTCGAAATGTCAAATGTGTTTATGTAAGTATTCCAAAGATAGTATTCAAGCACCGTTTTTCGAAGTTTCAAAGACCTATCACTATTATTATCTTGCTGAACTTCCTGTCTGTATCCCTTTCCAAACTTGTAAGTAAAGGAAAAATGCCAACGTTTAGCAAAAAAAAAATGGAAAGACTTAAAGATACGCTTAGATCGCAAGTGAATAAAAAGGCCACTGCAATATTCCAATCTTAGTACGCTGGCGGAAGATGAAGATGCGTAAAAGAGCTTTAACGAGCTGGTGCTGATAATTTATACTGAATGAAAAAAACTTCTGCGAATAACGTACGTGCACTTGTGCTCAAGTGAGCTTCGTCGCGAGAGGCTGCCACTCCTAACTAACTAACTAACGTACGTCCATCTAACAGCATAAGAACCTTAGTGCAAAGGCGAGCCAATTTCCTGAATTAGTAAATAGTTTTCAAAACACAAACTAGTTTTCATTATATAAAATCACTTTTTAAGTTGATTTAAATATTCTTGTTATCTGGTGCTCATAAAATGATTAAAGCTTCAGACTTCCTAAATGTTTTGCCCTAGATCAAGAAATCCTATGCTTTCCATCCATGTTTCGTTTAATAATAACATTTTAAAAACATTAAAATCATTGTTGGACCTTGAAGTTATGTTGGATAAAAGGCCTTTCATTTTCCTCACATATTACGTATAAATTTAAAAATATTGGCCAACTTTAATAAATTCGAGTGATGTTATTTGCACTATACACCTATTAAATTTAATTATGAAATATGGCTCCACATAGACTTATACCAATTTCAAAAATAACATTTTAGAAGAAATAAAAACAGAAGCAAATTTAAATCCATATTTTTATGTTAAAAGTAACAGTAAATTAAGACATTTATATAAACGAATAACCAAATCTATTAAGAGCAAGGTTGTCAGCTTTCCAGGATATGAAATGGCTAAGTAAAGATTAAAAATTTCCAGTTATTTGATTATATTTATTAAACATCAATATCTTTTTTAAAAAATATAAAATAGCTTCTATTCATTTATAAATATGTATACAAGGATACAGTTCAATTGCTAAACTTATATATTCATACATCTCTGTCCAAAACTCAATATTAAGTTTTTTTATTACATTGGTCAACAGTTTTTTTAATGCCTTAACTATTACAATAATTATTAAGTATATTTAGGTATTAAATGAAATAACACAGTTGTATTTTTCGTAACAAGAAGTTTAGATACTTTAAGAGTAAAAAGAAAAAAAAACAATTTTTTTTTCAATTAGAAATAGCTAGATGAAAAAAGTCGCTAGATCTGGCCGGAAAATGTTTAAATTGGCAACCATGATTAAGAGTTTATTTCAGTTATGTTAAAAAAATGCAAATTATTTCGTCTTTAAATTATAAAAAGATATTTTATACTTAGTTTTCTTTAACATTACCATATTGAAGTGTTTCTGGCGGTATATAATAAAATAAACTTATCATATTCACACCTATCGTGAACAAAATGGGAAAATTGCTATCGTGAGTTTCATGGGAACGTTTGTTACCGCTATCAATTCGTACTGAATACAAATTAGAAAGAAGAAAATATAAATAGGGAAAAAATATTCCAAATTTTTTATAAATTTAAATGTTAATGTTAATGATTGATGCTATTGTGTTGTTGCAAGAGGAGGAGATACTACAACAGAGAACAATTTTATTTCAGGAACGTGACGTGCAAGATGCTTAAAGGCCCTTGAAGTTACCCTAGACACAAAAGGTCCAATCAATGGACCCTAGACATTGCTACTGATCCATTTCAATAAAATAAATTTGTGTATTTGATCATTTAATAAAATATTTTTAATAAAAAATCTTCATAAATTTATAACCAATAGATAGATCTTTTTGTTTTGCATCTTGACGAGCATAATGTCAGTCTGCACTGTAGTAACTGATGTTGAATTAAAAAATTGTGTTATTGATGTAAATATTCGAATTGAAACATATAAAAACTGGCATAATGTATGCAGTTCCCCAGCAAAACAAATGTAAGGTAAAAGTGAAAAAATTTCGAGGGAAAAAATCAATCCCGATAAAGGGGAATTTTTGTTTAAGTAAAAAATGTTCACGTGAATTATTCACGATTGCAATTTGGGGAAAAAGGAAATAATTTCGAGTGAAAATATATTTATGATGCGAGTGATCATTATATTGCTTTCTTGTTATGCTCATTGAAGTTTTATATAGTGGTAACGTACTAATTATGCTGGGGTTTTTAGGTCTTTCCTTTTTTTTTCAAATAAAAATTTTTTTTGAATAGACCATTTTCTTACACACTAATTTTATAGAAAACTTTGTAAGATTCATCAATTTTAAAACTCATCCAACATATCTCAAGGCAATTTCTCTGTCCGTATTTTTTCTCTTTGATATTGCTGTTCCAACAATTAAAGAAATTTGTTTTAATAAAACTTATTAGGAATGGACTTATTTCACTTTTAAAAGAAATAATAATATTAATTAACTTTAAAAAAATCTTTTTTCGTGCTATTTTTTATATATCCCGATTTAATAATTAAATCACTTATATTGATTATTGAGGGTGAAAGCATGTCTCGATGGCCATTTCGCTACCATTTACTTAGATCTTCAGGAAACTTCTCACAAAAATTTTAAACAAACTAAATATTTTTGTGCAAACAATAAAGTGAAGACAAAAATTAAAGTTTAAACAACAATAACCAGCAATGATTCTATTTTTCTTGCTCCACTGTATACCGCTGCTTTTTTCGGCGCTTTTATGCGGCTAAAAGATTATGAAAAATAAAATATCAGAAACACTACGATAATTTATTTCTATGCATTGACACTTTGCAAATTATTAAATTAAATTAACCACGGGAATTTCTTAGTTAATTAACTTAAAAAAAACTTTTTTTATGGCTATTTGTTATATATCCCGATTAAATTATTAAATCACCGATATTGATTATTGTCCTTTATTTTATATCATGATAGAACTCTAATTACATTGTGATTGCAACTAAAAGAGAAGGAGTCTATAGCTCATTAAAATTACCATTGTGTTAGTATTTTTTTTTAAGTACACTTATACCTACATTTTTCAAAAAAGTCAGGTCATATGTCTTATTAATCTCCCTTTCTTATTTAATTAATGAATAATCTGTAAAGAAATGCATGTTCTATATAAATAAATTTTGGTTTAGTTTGGAATGTCCCACATAAAATCATGAACACGGGCTGTGGAACTGTACACTTAACTTTTTGATGACTTTTCGATGAGAATATACATTTTGTATTTCACTAATATTGTTATTTATTATTTTTTTATTTTGTCGAATAAAAATAAAACGATAAAGTGGTAACACTGATCGATAATATATTAACACTTAGATCCCTTAAGTGAATTAAACAAGAAAACTCTCCCACTCTTGGTAAGAAGAAGCAATTTTCAACAAGATTATGTTCGAGAAGCGCAATTGTTCAGTTTTGATAAAATAATTGATTTTGAGTTACGAAATGTGGCATCCTATTTTTCTTAAAAAAAAGATTTGTGAAAAAAAAATAATTCGTTTAACATAAGCATAGTTCTTCGGGTTGTAACTTTATGAAAGCATAATAAGAGATATATCGTTACAAAAATAGACCTAAGATATATAAAACAGTCACAACTTAAAGAATGTTTTTTATATTTTTATACAGGCGTAAAGAGTTGCTGTCGTAAGTACTTGGCATAGTTGGGTCAATTATAAAATTGAATTTAAATCAATACAGTTGTAAAATTAACAATATTTTTAAACGATTTAATTCATAGACAATATGCGGCCTTAATTTAAACAACAATTCAATAAAATATATAAATTAATATTTATGAGAAGAGGCTCACCAAATAAACGTATGGGATTAAAAACAAAGAAAAAAATTATGGAAAACCAAAAAAAAGAAAAAAATTTAATATTTATGAACCTTGACCAAGTACAAAAAAAAAAATTATGTGTTGCAGACTACAAGTGGATAAATTTTTTTTATTTTTTATTTCATGTTCTGCTATGAGATGACAACAAAACCTAACAACAAAATATAATTCAATGTAAATTTTATTTTCAAGTTTTATACATTGAACTCCATAACACACACATATACGCAATGTTACAGTGTTTCAAGAGAATTTCCATTATTAAAAAAATACAATAACAAAAGCCAAATTATAACAACAAAAAGCCATAAAAAATGATAAACAACTGTTGTTGGAAAACCCAAAAAAAAAATAATAAAACAGAATGGAATGGATTTTTATGATAGTAAATCTATGCATGCGTTGTTCATTTGTCAGTGTGTGTATATGTTTAAAAGTGGGCAATAGAGATTTTTTTTTTGAAGTGGTTTACAAAAAATAATGTTTCGCACTTCCGCTTCCGTTAGAGCCAATGCACACATCTGAATAAATGAGCTTAGTGATTTTTTTTTCATATTTGTCAACGAAAAATAGGTGGCAAGGTTGAAAAAAAGTCATGGCGACATGATGACGCACAGTGGGGAATATAAATAAGATGAAAGTCGAGGATTTTTTTATTTGCGCCTGAAAGGGACTTCATGCCATTACTGGCTGACATTAAGTAAGAGCGTTATTAAATCCGAATGCCATAGGCGACCCAAGTGATAAAAAGGAAGATCGAAAATTATTAGTCGGCATTCTGATATCACTAATATTGAGTAAAGTCCGGTTGATTGACGAGGGACTCGATGATGTGCAGAAAGTTTTTATCCTGATATCGTGGATATATCAATGTGACTTTTGGTTTATGAATAAGAATTGTAAGAGAACTGCAAAACGAATAAAAACAAATAAGAGTTCTATATTCGGCTATGGCAAATCTTTTATCCCCTTCACCATCTATATAAATCTACTTTAGTGAAGTAACTTCAATGAAAAAAGCAAATATTGGGATGACAGAGAATTGAAAAACGAGAAAAAAATCCAAGTACTACATAAAAATGCCGTCGGCTCTTAAGAGGTTAATGATTTTTAAACAATTTGAGTATTTCCTCAAAGATCTCTTCAAAAGCTTTAAAGTGATATCCATAATGATATTTTTTAAATTATTAAAATTTTTACAGTCCCGTAACTCGGAAAATATGGGCGACAACTATTTTTATAGTTGATGTGTTTTTTATTTTTTAATTCTCTATCGCCACATTTATTTGTTTTTTTTTTTTTAATGGAATTACTTCATTGCTCCAAATGATATGGAAAAATTAGAGGTAGGCGTGGTGTTTTGCCCGCTGCCTCGAAGGACATGGACCGATCATGTTGATTTCCAATAGCACCTATTTCGACACTATGTCTGATCGATTTGCATATTTAAATTTTCTCTACCTGATCTAGTGCCTCGGTTAACTTGATTTCAACACTTATACGAACGGACAGACGGACATCACTTAATCGACTTCGCTATACATAAGAAGAGGAGTCTCCTATCAGATCCAATCTATCAATTCTGTGACCAAAGGTACGCAAATATAGAATTCGAATGGATTGGCATGTTCAGAAATAGTTTTTTTTTCTGAATTTAATAGTTGATTTTTTTAGTTATATTATTGTTCTGTCATTAAATCTGTGTTTTTTCTTCATCAAAAGTTTTTCACCGTAGTATTTACATTACCCGATTCTTTTATTTTAACTCAATTTTAAAAGGATTTTATTGTGCAACTCCGCGTACAAATATGACCTTATTATAAACTTGTTTATAATTCACACAACTACTGGTACCCACCTAAATAATATTTCAAGACAGGATTTTACTTCAATTATCAGGTATTGTATAAACCGGGGCCATAACGTATAATAAAGTTTAGAATGACCGTTGTATTTGTTGACCGCAGGTGACGAAGTCTTCGATAACAAAGAACTGACTATTTTCTTATGTAAAACAATAATGCCTTATTTTATTTGGAGTCCAAGCTATATTATATGAATGTGACTTTTTCCTTCTAGAGGCATCACAGTTACTTTTCTTTTGAAAATACAGAAAATGCAGATTTTAAACAGCTTCAAAAATGTTATGTGATAAAGGTATAAAAGCAATGTATTCATATATGTGACGATGTTTTATTAATAAAAAGGTCTTAATTACGACCATTTTTATTTTAACGATGCAAAATTTTACAACAAATTATGCTTAAATAATTGTACCTTAAAATTCAGTTTATTGACGCTAAATTTTAATATTACACCATAGTATTTTTAAAAGTTTTAATAGGCAAATTTGGTTAAACTTCATTTATAAACGATTATAAATATTTCAGACTATTAAACTTACTTCAATTGTGCTTGATACCTTCAAATATAAATATTTCATTACATTCTCATGAAATATTTATTTTTTTAAACTGAAAAACGAAATATATTATTGTTGGGAAACCATATTCATATGACCATTTCGCTACTGCTCATATAGCAAACCCCAGAGTCTTATATCAAAAGCAAAATTGATTAAATTAGAACTCCATTGAATCAATAAGGCAAAAAGGCCATAAAAACTCAAACAACTTTTTTAAAAATTTTAACTCAACCAGAATAATATGATTACTGCACATGGTCCAGGCCCTCTGTTTGAAAATATCAATGCCCTATTCCACCATGACAAACAATAAACAAACAAACTTACAAAGAGATTTATCATATATATTAGATTTGAAGTTTGTTGTTGTATGATTAGGTAGGGTATGCCTGTAAGTTTTTTCCCGTTTTGACGTAAACAGTAACAATGCCAAAGACTGGATTATTTCTTTTGTAAAGAAAAATAACGAAGAAAAGCCATTTCACAAAATCTTACTTTAAAAAAAAATTAAATTAAATTTTTAATAATAAATTAAGAATGGAAATTTTAATGTTCATCAAGAGAAATAACAATAGCTTAAATGCATTTTTCGTGATCGACTTTTAGAGTTTTAAAATTCAATATGATGTTTAATGCACTGGCGACATTTCACAAGCTTCTATTTAAATACTTTTATGTTTCGGTTTATTAAAACGATAAAAGAAATAATCTAGAAACATGTGATCTCCTCACTATTTATACGACTGTAACCGATCTAAGAATGGAACACATTTCGCATTTAAGGGCTCCATAGTAATTGCGTTTATGTAGAGAAAAGGACCGAAATACTTTTACAACATATACATTGCGAAAAACCCTTTGCTATGAAGTCTACATAGAGTAAACAACGTAATACATAACAAGTAAGAGTGCTATATTCGGCAATGCCGAATCTTATGTACCCTTCACCATCTATAAAAGTCTCGTTTTGTGAAGTAACTCCAATCAAAAAAAAAAACAAATTTTGGGTAACAGAGAGCTAAAAAATAAAAAAAGTGTGTACTTTACATATAATTTTACATAAAAATGACATCGGCTCTTAATGGGTTAAGCATATTTTAATAATTTTAGTATTTCCTTAAAGATCTCTTTAAAGCTTTAAAATGATACTCTCATTGATATTTTAAAAATTTAAAAATTTAAGAGCCACGTAACTCGGGAAATATGGGCGAGCGCCAATTTTTTCACTTAAAGTTTTTGTTTTGTAATTTCCTTTTATCCCCATATATTTATTATTTTGATTGGAGTTACTTTATTGTTCTAAATGATATGAAAAAATTAGAGGTAAGCGTGGTGTTTTGCCTGCTGCATCCAAGGACATGGACCGATCATGCTTATTTGCAATAGCATCTCTTTCTACACACTATATCTGATCGATTGACATATTTATTTTTCTTTTGTGAAATAGACGGACGAACAGATTGACAGACGGGCATCGCTCAGAAGTGAGAATGTATACACTTTATGGGGTCGGAAATGGATATTGTGGAAACTACTCACGAAATGACAATAAAATGGCAATAATTGAAATGACGAAGCAAAAAGATTAAGGATGTATTAAATAAGAAAAGAGCATACCGAAGAAAAATACAAAATAAGTGTTTCGTTTTGAAGTACGACAGAGCCTCTGTAGCTAAATTGTTCTCTTTAACATCCGTAAGATATTAACAAAAAGTAAAAGAAAATATAAGAGACGATGAGACGAACACACCTAAAACATAAACTTAACAAGTGAAAGACCAAGTTAGAAATCGCAAAAACTTTCTTATCCAAAACAACGAATTGAGCAAACTACAACAAGAATTCTATGGCAATAAGGAAAAAGTGCTTTCATCTGATTTTTAGGACAACAATTTTAAGTTTTAAAATAAATTTAAAAAAAGATCTTTTATTATGAGGGCAATCACTTTCCTTCGGTAATTTATTAACTTCGAAATGCATCCCATGAGTTTTTGATAACAAATTTACTTAATTTAAAATGTTATTTACGATAACAAAACTTAAGCGCTTGTTCCAAAGAAAATAATAAAACTTTCTATGACTTCTTTTAAAATAAGTAGCTTTTTAAAAATGTTTTATACATAATTTTTGTCATAAAAAATTCGTCCAAGCTGATTTTATTCCAAACCAATTATTTAAAATTGGTGTGTATATAAAAATATTGTACATTACATACATAAAGTGAAACTAATTTAATATTAAATTTTATGTCAAAAAGCGTTGAGTAAGCAGAAACTTACTTCCTAATTACAATTATTACAAAATAACAAAAGTTTAATAAACGATATTTTAAGAAAAAAACCGGTTAAAATTATAATGTTCAATACAAAGTTATGTACCTAATTTTCATAAATTCATAGTTGTTAAAATATGTGCTAATTATGATATGCACCAATGTATTTGTCTATGAAAACCTTTAATTTTTATTCTTTTTCTTTTATATCATCTTCAATTAAATCCGGATGATTATCTAAGATTTCGAGGGTTATAAGATTTTTGTAAAATAAATGAAAACATGGAGCAATTAATGAAATCATGTGAATAAGATCTTTTTCTCTTTTGCGAAAATTTTACAACTAAAGGCATTTTAGGAATTTCGACGAGTTTGGCTGTGCAAACATTTAATACATCACATTCCGTATGTGAGTGGCCCATTTTTTAAAAACAGTACTCACATTTTTTAAATACAGTACTCACAAAAATATTGACTTGCGAAAGTGAAAATATATTACACGACTATTTACTAGATAAATTCTTATGTCTTAATAGACACCTACTTATGTAAGCAGAACAATAGCTTGTGTCCAACTGTTAGCCCTTAAATAACTGACAAGGTCCATGTGGTCCTTTCGTTTTTTCGAAGCCTCCGTGTTTTAAGATGGCTTGGTAATATTCTATAAGATCCCATGACGTCTATATTTGTAATGTTTTTAAGGGTTTAAAATAGCTTTTAGATTATAAATTTATATATTGAAATATGTATGGAGGATTAAAGGCAGTTACCACGCGGGTAACCAACAAGGTACAAAGGGACCTTTTTTTACAACTTTGGACTTAGCCTCAATTTTCATAGCCAAGGGCTTAGCTTATGTTGGGACTGTTCTTAGTAATAAAGCATTTGTTCCTACCGAGTTTTTGAAACATAACTCACGTGAAGTTTTTACAACTTTTTTTGTAACTTATCTAATAGAAAGAACAAAGATATTTTAGTGTTATCAACTATGCATTACACAAATGGAAAAGGTGTAAGCAATGCCAAAACTAAACCTTGAGCTATTCTGGATTATAATTCAAACAAATGTGTGTTGATACTACGGAACAAATTTTGGGAACTTAAGCCAGCAAACGTATAACAAAACAATAGCCTTTAGCATTGCTCGCTGATATCGCTGCTTTACCATCATTTGATCTGAATCCTAATACTGTATCAGATAAACGACGTTTAGTTTAAAAAAAATTAAGAAAACAGCTAGTTATGTCTAATACCCGCATTAATAGCCATCCAAAGATACTTTGAAGACTAAACAACCAACAAATGAGGATGGTATGCCACCAATAGCACCGCGCGGAAATCGATACTCTTGTGGATTGTACCATGTAGAATTTAATCTTCAAAGAAATACTTCATGGAACTTCGCACATGGATACTTTTAGGTATAGACATAACGCAGATTTTAGTAACTTAAATTTTGCTTAAGTCGACTTAAGCACTTATTGCTTATTGCCACAGAATTATTTTAAGTATAATTAAAAAACTTAAAATAATAAATAAATAAATTTCAATAACATTTCAATTTTACTTAATTAAATTTAATTACACCTTGCTGACATTGTACACAGCATATTTATTGTGAAAAAGATGATAAACATAAAAACATAAGTCTGTTGTGATTCCAAAGCAAAGTGCTTTTGGGATGAACACAACTGACTTTTACTGCGAAACTGAAAATGAATCCTGAAAAATTAACGTTGTGTAAACAAAATTATTGTGGCTTAAGTTCAAATACAGAGAGAACAGTAAAGAAATACGTTGGTTTGTGTGTAAATTTCGTCTAACCAAATTAATGTTGATATGAATATTCTCGTATTCTTATTTACAGAGTTAGTTGGTTAAATAGATGATGTTTATAAAATACACTACTAAGGTAGATAGATGCGAAGAATGCTGATAAAGGTCGTAGCGGTCCAGAAAGTGAAGCATTTCATTCTGCTAGCGTCTAATTTTTCTTGTTTTCTTTGGAAAACGTCCACATACATTTGTAAAAATAAATTTTCTTTCTAAAAAAGATTTTTAGAAATTAATAATAAATGAACTTAAGCCATAATAATTTCTATTCGTTTTATATAAATCTTAAATTTAAAATAGTCTTTTAACTCCCCATTGTGCAATGCCTACTTATTAAACAGACTGATGTGCAGAAATTTTATAAAAAAGAGGCTTACTTTTGACTGCTAAAAGTCGTTGCACTCTTCTTTGGTGTATTTTTTATATTAATTTCAGAATTTAAGCAAAATCCAGAGCTAAAACAAAAATAAACAAAATCCTGAAGTATTATTTAAAGGCAACATAAATTTATTTGTAAATATAAAAACGTTAAGGAAATATAATATGCATGCATCTTTTTATCTCAATAAGTAGATTTAGCTTTAGCTTTGAAAAGTGATTCTAAAGGACTTCTCACTGGTTGTAAGACTTGTGTTGATTACTTTTTTGAAAAATGTGATAAACAAGATACAATGATCGTACTAAAAATGATTTCACATCTTTACTCTTTTAGAAAATATAGTTTAAATGGTTGCAATATGTAAAATAGTTACCATGTTGGAAACTAAGCTATTGCCAATTAACCAACATATAGTTTTAATTATATATTACGCCGCCCTCCTTAGTCGATATAATTCTTCGGCATTAAATCCTCGGAGAAGAATGTATCTAAACAAATAAAACTTGAATTTCGCAATACCACAATAAGCAAAACGAGTAAGTGCGCGGACGTCAAAAAATAAGATGTCTCGTCATATTTCTTCTTTAGCGGTTAGCTTCTCTGATCTATAACTGTATTGGAGGAAGTAAAACTGATCAGTAGTAGTCATTATTTCCCTTTTACCTCTCTTAAAAAACTTTTATTGCGGTTTTCCCTTTAAAAACATAGAGGTTCCCTAATTCATTTTACTTTTCTGTAATCTGGCTAGATTTGTTTCCACCATCATTTATTTACTAAATATATATTTTACAGACTGACGCAGCCATCCACGCTACACCATTGGGTTATTCCAACGAAGCTCGACTATTCGCTCCTTCTTGTTTTATCATACAGCCGTTTCCGTCACTCTATTTACTGCGGTTTTTTATTTTCTTGCTTTACTATACAGGCACTTCTTTATTATCTCAGCTACTATTCTCTATTTGTTGGCTCCTATATTCGCCTATGTTGCATTTATTTGATCACATCTTCTTCACATTTAATGATAAAACCTGATCAAAGTACCGTGATTGAAACTTTACTGCTTCAGTTACGTTTGCATCAATCAACCCCGAAAAAAAATTTTTATACCCATTTTGGTTAAAAAAAAATCCTAGTTTAGGGACAAATTTTCTGATCTGACAACACTGTTTAAAACAAAATATTTTAAAAATCATTGGAGGTGGCTAAAATATAATTAAAACTTGTAAAAATAGCAGTAACTATTTATGTATATTTTGTTAAAATAATGAGTGATAAATAATTTAATTTGCCTCATGAATACCTAGGAAAATAAAATGGTTTCATTTATTTAATTTTTAATTTATTGTAAGGAAGTAAAAATAAATCTTTGTTCCATAGGCAATTTAACTGTTTGACTAATAAACTTTATAAAATTACATTACTTCATTATTAAATTTGCGGTAACAAAATTGCTTTGTAAAACACCTGAAACTCTAACTTTACTTTGTTTATATTATATTTACAATAATTTGAAAAGATTACCTTTTAATCATAAAAACATGCAAGATTGCTAAACTGCCTTATCCTTATTATACACCTGCAATTTTTTGTATATCTGTTAATAAATAGACAACATGTATAGAAAATGATGCATCTTGGGCATAATTACTAGCTCTGTTAGTACTCAAGGGCTACCATTGAAAAAATAACAAATATACAAAAGAACTTCAAATTACACAAGTAAAAATACTCGTACATATATTATGAGTATGTCCAAATTGAATTTAGTTAAAGACATAAATTACAACCTGATTACCTTAAATTACAGTATTAAAAGCCTCAAAAATATATAAATTAAATAAAACACACAAGCATGGAGTTTATATATATGTATTTATTAACGTATGAATGGAAACATACGTGCACAGATATGTACATGAACCTATTTAAATATAAGTAGATTTAATATATTAAATTGTAAATGCACCAGTGTTAAATAAAACTGCAACAGAAATAAAATAAATGGCTTTAATAAAATTTGTTAATAAATTTTACCAATTAAAAAGCAATCACTAGACAAAGTGAATCATTAATTTTGGTACTTTAAAATGCTACTTTAAAGTACTAAATACTCGTAATAAATTTATTTACATTCAAGTGTTAGAAAAATATAGACATTTTTTTATTAAAACTCAATAAGCAAAAATGTATTATCTCTATTGATAAAAAGTGATAAAGTAGAAGTGATTGCAGAAATTGCCAAAAGCAAATTTAGCTCTACGAGAAATTATGCCGATAAGGCGTAGGATCGAAAACATTCCAAAACCAAAGACTCAAGAAAAAATAAGCATAACAGATGAATAATTAAAATTTTCTCCCATCTTCCATGTCCCTCAGAATAAAAAATGTATTACCTGCCACCAAATTTTTTCAGTCCAAACATTTATTATAAACATATTTATCCCCTGACTTCAAAAGTACCTAAAATTTGACTATTATCTTAACAATGATTTACACTTAATAACTTAAACCGAATACACAGTTTATGTAAATCTAGTTTAGTTAAGTAATTCCAATCAAAAAGACAGATATTGGGGTGACAGTGAATAAAAAATCAGAAAAACTTAAGTTATATATAGTTTTGCATAAAAATGTCGTCGGCTCTTAATAGGTTAAGAATTTTTTACAAATTTTAGTATTTACCGAAAGATCTCTTTAAAAGCTTTTGAATGATAACCATATTAATATCTTAAAAAATATGGTGCACAATCGTACTCTTCTGTGAAAGGTTCAGATGACCATAACTCATAAAAAATATGATCGAGCACCACTTTTTTCACAGGAAAGTAACATACAAGATCTTTTTCACCACTTGCTATTTTCACCAGATCCTTATATATTCTCACTTTCAACAAAACCATCGAATCCTTGTGTCAAGAATCCATGGCTTTGATTTCTGATAATTGTACCACAGACTTGCAGAAACAAGCCAAGATGAATAAATATTTATCAATAAAGTATCACAGTATGTGTGTATGAATATGTTGTAGAATTTTGGATGAATATATACATAAATTAAAAAGAAGAACCTTTACCTATTATCTTACATAGAAATTTCCACACCCATTTGTTCGAATTCGCCCATTTTAGGTGTGAGATCGTGTTCTGCCATGCAGTTAATTTGTACACATTTTTATGCTCTTAGTAACTTTATTTGCTTAATTCTTGATCTTTGTGATATATTTTTGTGACATTACTCACTTTAAATTATTATTTATCAAAATCAGTATTGGTTATTGGTATTTTCTTTAAACTTTGATGACTGATCATTTGTCAACTTTTTATTTGGTTAATTAAATTTTCAAGCGTAAATAAAATTTTTTATAGGGACCATTAATACTAGAGCTGTAAGTTTCGGCTGCTGGGCTTAATTTATATACACTTAATTTATTTACACTTCTAAGTTAAATTTTTCGAGAATATAAGCGTGTCTAGTTTCTTTCCATTGACATCTGAAAGAATTTTGAGTACTTTTACACTGTTTTAATTCTATATTCTTTATTTTTCATCACTGAAATATTTTTTAAAATAAAGAAAGGTTTTTGTGCTGATTTAATATTTCTTTACCAAACAAGATCAAGCCGGATATTTCTAGGCACACTTACAGTTTTAAGGGCCAGTTGGGCAACTTTCGTAGGTGACGTAAAATAAAAATAATTTAAAATAGAAATAATAGATAATTAAAGAATCCCTGAATAAAACAAATTAAAATATTGGTTTTTAAACTGTGAAATAAGAATAAAAAAATTCAAAACGTATATCGAGAGATCCCTAATACAATTAAATATAAACTGTATTGGTTTAAAATAAATGGGAGGGCGTTTTAAATTAAGTCATTCATATTAAGTGCACAAAAACAAAAAGCCCTGTAATTATGAATGAACATTTGCCTGCAGAAGTGTTACAATATCTGCATACAGACACATACATCTACAAGCACACAGCAAAACATAATTCCTGAATAGCCGGACTGACTGCATGACATATTGACCGCAATCGTAATATATTTATAAACACGCACACAAATGTAAAACGTAAACAACATATAAATACATACACAAATGTCAGAAGGTGGTGGCAAAGAAACACACAAACACTGTTTAACCATGTCCAGAGTTTGTCATACAGGCAAACAATGTGGTAACAAAGTTAATTTTTATGTGGTATCAATATGATGATGGTGATCATCATGATGTCGATTATGATGATGAAAAATGTTTTAAAAATGCAGACAGATCCAAACACAAAACATGGTCAGAATAAGTTTAAATTAAAATGTTGTTGCATGAATGTTTATACACAACTCACATACGCAAAAGCAATCATATACATACGTTTTTATGTGACATATAACCTCAATTTTTTTATGGGTTTGTTATTGTATTTTATAGTCCATGTTTATTTTCCTACCAAAATTAAAGTTGGCTGAGTTGCTGATGTCGATGATTTTTGGTAAATATGACAGCTTTTTTTTCCCGTTTTTAAATCAATATCATAAAGCTAATAATAATGTTGATAAAGATAATAAACTTTTACAACAATTGAAATGATGACAATCATAAAGTTGTTAACGCCAATAATGATGATATAATATGGGGTCTGAAAAAAACTTTTTTCGTGGTAATGTATGTATGTAGTTAATAATTACAGTTAATGGAAAATGTAAAAAACTATCACAAAAACGAATTTCATTGCAAAAACGCTTTCTTCAAACTTCATTGAAGATATTTTCATGTAATAATTAGTTGGAAAGGGTTAAAGTTGTTTTCACACTACACGTTTTCTACATATGTATAACTTGTCATTTAGAAATGCATAATCCGTATTCGTACACCAAAAAAGCACTATTATATAATAAATATTTTTTTTGCATATATTTTAATTAAACTATTTATATCAGAAAACAAATAGAAAAAAAAACTTTATTTCAATATTCTTCAAAAAGATAATTGAATTCACTTTTTTAAAAAAACGAAATTCATATTCGCTTAAATAATATGTAAAACTAGCTTTAATGTTTGGTTTGAAAACCTTTACTTTTAATTATAACTTCAAGATGTGATGGCATCGACTTCACAAACTCTTAGGGTACATTTAGCCGGCCGTAAATGTAGAAATGTAAATGTAGATTTATCATCTGATCATTTTTGTTATACGAACAGCTATGCAAATGCTTAGCCGACTGAAATGTCACTTAGTTGTAACTTTTCAACCTGCTGAAAATAGAATTTCTATATAAGGTTACGTGACACATGTAGCCAGTGACGGTAAATATTATCATAAATTAAAATTGAAGTACAAACCTCCTTTTCAAGTACTTTTTTGTCCTTTTTTACTTAAACTTTGAAGTTGTTAAATTTGATCACACACAATACAGTTTTAAAGAAATTATGACGTATTTCACAAATACTACTTGTTAAAATTCGTTTAAATTCACAGCTGTGATGTAGGCTGTACGCAACTTGAAAGCAAATTGCTTTTAAGATAGCAAAAATTTATAGCGGCATAATATTTGTAGAAACAAAAACGAAGAATAGTTCCATGGCAAAATAATACAGGTGGTATCGATGGCGAATTGATTATTTTCGCCATAAACGCTAACTGTCAAACTCCAAACAATAAACTGTTATACATATTTTTTATACAGTGAAATTAATGAATTCGCCATCGCGACCACCTTGTATTATTTCGCCATGAATAGTTCCAGAGAATTATGAACAGCTATTACGTTCAAGAGTAACTTGAAACACTCAACTTGAAAGAAAAATTGAAAGCAAGTTTCTTTCAATTTTAGAAGTATTAGTGTATTGGTAAACAAAATGTGTATGTATTAAAACTTGACACGAAACTTGAAGCAAAACTTGATTGTGTAACCCTTAAGTTATATATGTTATACATGTAATGTTTTGTAAAATTGTTAGGCTAAGTATAACTTACGCAAATATTATATTTTTCATTATTACAAAACAACATCATTTTTAGTACCATTGAAATATTTACCAATTTTTTGCACAAAATGGCCATCATTGGTTTGAACAGCTGTGCGTTATTTTTAAATAAACAGAAATATATCAAAAATACATGGGGGCTTACTCATATTTTCCGATTTACGGGCCTCTGACATTTTTAATAATTGAAAATATCAGTATGGTTATCATTTTAACGCTTTTGAAGAGATCTTTAAGGAAATACCAAAATTTTTTAAAAATCTTTAATCCATTAAGAGTTGGTGATATTGTTATGTAAAATTATATTAATGCAGTGCCAATTTTTATTTTTTATTTTGTATTTCTCTGTCACCCCAATATTTGCTTTTTTGATAGGAGTTACTTCACTAAACTAGATTAATATAGATGGTGAAGGGGATATAACATTCGGCATAGCCGGATAGAGCACTCTTCCTTTTTTAGATTCTGTTTCTTAATTCATAACACCGCAATTGCTTTCAAAAATAGACCAGAGGTTTTTAATTGGGTTGATACCAGGTGTTTGGCATTTTTAGATATTTTGCACAGTTATACAATATCCAAAGGCGAGTGTCTAGTGTAGCAGTTTTGGGGTCGTTATCTTGTCGGAAGATAAAATTATCTCTTCAACCTAAACTTTCTGCATTTTGGCGTAAATTTGTTTTTAGAATGCTAAAGATTTTTTTATCCATTTATAGAATGCCCCAAAGCATTATGGAACTATCCACATGTTTTAATGACGGCAAAAGATTTTGCTTAGAAAACCTAGTATTGACCTGCCATTAATTTTTTACACGTCCATTGGAGAATTAAATGTCATACTCATCCGAAAAAATAACTCTTTTCCAGAAGCCCATCCTCTTATTTACATGTTGCTTAGCAAAGCTAATTCGTTTCTTCTTGTTTACTTTACTTACAAATGGTTTTTAAGCTGAAATTAGGCTTTTAAATCCAATCCTTTCAATATAATTTCCAACCGTTCGGGATGTAACATTAATATTAAGTTGTTTAAAAAGGATTGCTTTTTCAATGCTTTTTAAATTGCAGTTTTTAAATAATTCTTATTTCTATCAAACTAAACAAATTTTTCATGCCGTATTTTATGTAACACGAACCCAGCCAACAACCAAAGTTCAAAATGCAGTTTTAAGCTCCTGGCATGTTCTTTACGCTATCGATCTGATGATATCTAAAAACATATAATCGACAAGTTTGCTCTTCTGAAAAATTATATATTATTGTTTTTGTGATACTTCCAATAAGTGTTAATGCTTCTCCAGGTCACATATATAAATGTAATTAAGCAGACTTCTATTTTTAGAGTTCCATACATAAAGTTTAAAAATCTCATGCTATTGTTTTTGTCAAAATGATCGTCCGTCTGTCACAGACCTCTATCTCTGGAACGGTATTAGGTAGCTCTTGATATTTTCGCAGAAGCCGTTAGAACAAATACTAAAAATTAAAAGGTTTTCCGAGAGTTTTGTTTTTGAACCTTTTTGATCTTTTCTTTTAAACCGTTATAGAGACAAGCTTAAATTTATACAGAGAATGTACAGCTATGTATGTTTGCTAAATGGCAACTACATTAATAATTTGAAAAATATTAAATAAAATGAATAATAATAGTGACAAATCATAATAGAGTGAGACTACAAACTTACGCAGAGTATGTATTTCTAGTTCCATATAAAAGCAAATACAAAAAATTAAAAATTAAAAGGTGCCCCAATAGTAACGTTACTTTTACAAGAGTTTTTTTTTTAATTAATCCAAGGTATGTCTTACTATGTCCGATGTAACAATTTAATAGAAATAAAATTAAATATTAAAGCTTACCCTCCGCGTGTGAGTCAAAGTCACACTGAGAATTTACGGAAGATATTTTCATAGTTTTCTTAATATCATTTATTATTTTTTTAATATTGAATAAGTTTATAATACAGCGCTGCTTTATCCACTGGTTTAAAAATAATTAAATTAAATAAAGTAATTTAAGATTATTACCCTTACAAAATACAACTCAGATCGTACAGAAATTATTATATTATAAAATTAAAAAAAGAGCGAATCGCACAGACGTTCTACAAGTCAGTCGCACATTTTATCTTAGTACACACTTTCCTACTTTCGGGACACACATGCCATTGTTTTTAAATATAACGACTGAATATCATAGCGTATCACATTATTAGGCAGAGAAATAAAACAATTTTGTCAAGGGGTCGTCTATTTAATTAAATAGAAGAAAATTTAACACAATTACAATTAAAAACAATTACCGCAAAAATGTACAAAAATATGTTCACTTACACTATGACAGTAGACTTTACATTAATAAATTAAGGATTTTTGATAAAAATAACAATAAAAAACAATATTAAACAATATTAACAAACACAAAATTTAATTTAAACTGTTTCTTAAAAAAATTTTGATTTTCAGATATACATATTTATTTTAAACCGAAATTGCATTTTTTTAACCCAATAAATGATTTAAAGCAACAATCTTACTTATGGTTGATTGTGTATTTGCAAATACATTTACACATTCATACATAATTAAACAGTATTGATGAAATATGTGGGCTGAACTGCAAATACATCAAATCGTTTTTGATGTGCTCGCACTCTATTATTTAAAACCAATAATGAAGTGAAAATTATTGAAATTGTTATGAAATATTTGAAATTTTAACCACATTATGGTTGCAGTAAAATTAATAAAAAAAAAAGATCATAAAATTTTCAAACTGAACACAAAACCGCTTAAATTGAATTTTTCAAATATTGTTATAATTATTATCCATTACGGTTTATGCTGTCGACCAAATAGTAATACTAACTGGTAATAATGATGATAATAATCTTATATAAATGCAAAAATATGAGTAGTATTTACGTTAGATTTTATTATTGATGATTAATATAAGTGCAGATGTTTCACCGGCAAATTCAATGTCACATTTTAATGTCAATGCCAAGGCAATAACGTATAAATTAATATCTATGTATTTGTGAGTGCGCCAATTCTGATTAAAATATAATGTGTTTAAACTAACAGCTGTAAAAGTACTTTTGTACATATTTTTGCCTTATTGCCACATTAAAATGAAAAATTAAATGCAGTATTTACTAAAATTTTATACATCTTATGTTATTCTTCAAAATATTTTTTCATCTCAGTTTATACAACTAAAAAGGTTTTAAATTTAAAGTCAAAATATATGTATTTTGCATAAAAAAAAACTCCGATGTTATAAATCGACTATTGACCAATTTAAAAAAGCAGAAGATGAGTGGTAAATATTCATTGATTTATATAAATAATCGCATTATTAACGGAAGCTTAGCCGTTAGACAAAGTTTATTACTACTAGCAGTAACCATCAAGATAATTTATAATTGGAAAGGGAAATGAATACACATTCTTACTAATGGATAAAAAATCAATTCCGCTTTTCACTTTTCAAGTACTGCTGGCCGTATGTCACGAATGACACGAACAACGCTGGCCTCCAAAGCGTAATTTGTTGCTGTTATAGCAGCATAAACCAGTAAATTCACGTGGCCTTATAGGAAATAATCGAGAGGTGCCAAATCGCATGACCTTGGAGGCCAACTGACAGGTCCATTTCTCAAAATTCAATTTATCACCAAATTAATCATGATGCGGTAACGTTCTCCATTGATCATAATTTAAGATCCGGCCTCATTTTTAAAGAAATAAGGTCCGATGACGCCACCAGCTTATAAACCACAATAAACGGTGAATTTTTCTAAATGTAATGGAGTCTGCAGGGTATGTTGTGGATTGGTCTAACTTCATAAGTGGCAATTTTGCTTATTACCAAACCCGTTAAGCGAAAAATGGTCCTCATCGCTGAACACAATTTGGCGATAAAACAAGGGGTCAGTTACTTTAGAGCCCAATCAGCAAAATAACTACGCATATAATGGTCCCGTGACTTTAATTCCTGCACTAGCTGGATCTTATACGGTGTAGGACGTAGTCAAAAATTTTTTGCGCATAATTTTTCACGTAGAGGACGGACAGAGCCCTATATCTTGCGACGGACGACGAATCAATAAATTCGGATCTTCTTTCACACTTTCGTTTACAGCAGCAATATTCTCTTCAGTACGCACATTCCTTCGACCAGTTGCTGTTATTGAATTCTCTAGAGAGTATGTGGCACGAAATCTATCCACAGTTCTACGTATGCCTTGCTCAGACGAACGATTATATGCACCAAAATTTAACTTTATGTATGGAATAAATTAAGTGATATCGGATAATCTTCAAAATATGAGGAATTTTATAACGAAATTCGTCAGTATGTGATATTTATGGAAAAAATCATCAAAATGACGTAAATTCGTCCCATCTGAAAAAGAAGAAAGAAGGAGTCTTAGTTAGCAAGAACAAAACAGTGTGTAGCTGTAGGTAAAAAGGGTCTAGTTGTAGGATATACGGATGGATGATGGATTAAAAAAAAACGAGCTGGTATTATAATCCAGGAAAATATATTCTATTTTCAATTAGTGTTTCATTTGCTATCGTAGCACTTATGCTTTTGTGTTTTCAAAATATTTATATGTAACTTTATCTTTAACTACGCAATGTTGGATAATGACAAGGATAAAAGTTATAGGAATTTTTTTTCAAATTAGTTTAATTCACATTCCTAATACAATATCACATAACAATTTTACTGGAAATTTCTGGTTCAAAAATACATTTTCTTTATTAAATATATTATTCAGCGCAATAAAAAAATTAAAATATAGCGAAGCATTTTTAAATAAAAATCTAGCTACAAAAATTTAATTTTGTTTAACAGGTGTAACGTTATCGTTTATAACAGCACACGACAAATATTGTATGACTACATGTTTCACAGTAATCCCCAAGGTGTTCGCTAAATGTACACATCTTGGCAGGATATTTCCAAAGCAATAAAACAATACGTGCGTAATCGCTTAACGACGAAAAAGTGTTTAAAATACATGAAAAGAAGAAGAGATGAGTGCTTATCACACATTGGTGGTCAGCTGAGGTTTTAAGTTTCGTTATTCTTAAAAGCAACCATAAACAATTTCTGATATGTGTGCTACGTACATGACTGTCTTATTTTAAGTGTATGTTAGTTTGCCTGTTCGTATGCCTGTGTGTTTGTGTAAAACATCACAAAGGTGTCAGATAAATGTTACTTTTGCATAATGAATTAGCTTTCAAACATTCATTCATTCATTCATTCAATTGTCGCTGTTCTTTGCGGTATGTGCGGTTTTTTCGCTTCGATTGGAATTTTTGTCGCATTACCAACCGCGTTTGCTTAACAACCAACGAACCAACCATTCTATCATTCATCTCTTAAAGCACCCCAATCTATTCTTTCCTACATTCGTTCATCTCTATTCATTTTTATTTATTTATTTGCTCTTTCATGGGGTGATGAGTGACCACAGAAACCCCACAGTGTCCAAAGACTTTCAAGTACTTGTGGCCAACGAAATGAATGCATGATTGCAGCTTCCAGCACAATGCAAAAAGAAGTACATTGTTTATTTGCTTCGCATTGACTTGCAGTAGCCAACAGTACCGTAACGGGGTACAAATGCAAATATGGACGTGTGTATGTGTGTAGAAGTTTTAACTTTAGCTGCAAATAAATCTCATAAAATAATTACACATGTAACGGTAACTGTTGTACAATTACCAACACCAACAAGTTACATTGAAAAAAGGGGACACAAAAACAAAAGAAAAGAAAAGAAAAAGCACATAAAAATAGGTGTAAGTAACCAGATCCTGGCCAGCTTATGCATTCCTAGGTCATAAAAATCATACCTGTTTGCATGTGTGTGCGTGTTTATGACATTCTCTTGTTTATATTTTCACTTAAACTGCATTTAAATCTTGTCTTTGTGTGTGTAAATATATGTGGTGGATTTCCAGTAAATTGAATATGATCTTTCTTTTAATACTTTTTTTTCGTTTTTTTTTTTTTATTATTTTATTTTACCAATGGTTGGTTCTTGCTAGTTTGGTTACATTTCGCTTCGTTTGATTGTAGCTTTCACAATGTGTACCATCGTAACATCTTCTACAGAGAATGTGCCCGTAACTAAGTGCTGGTGCAACTTACAACGTTATTACAAGAAGTAACCTTTGAATCCATTTCTTTCCTGTTTATGTTTTTTTTTTCATTTATTATACTTGTGTATCAGAACATAAATGCAACCAGTGTTTACTTTTTGGTTAGCAAAACGCGTACGGTCATGGTTATTTCTACTGCAATGGTTCGTTCGGCCTTCTTATGAGTATTTTTGGACATGATAGTTGTGCTTAGTGTGGTAGCAGCATAAATATAAATACTTGTGTATAAAATTTTTAATCGACACTTTATGTAAATATTTACATGGCATCTTGCGATGCTCAATTTATCCTTGGTAATTTAATAATAAAAAAACAATTAAAAGTAATTTGTTCAATAAAATTGAACAAAAACAAGTAACAGCCGAATCTTATATATCCTTCATCATATATATAAATCTAGTTTAGTAAAGTAACTATAAACAAAAAGACAAACATTGGGTTGACAGAGAAATAAAAAACAAAATTAAGTACTACGAGGGCTGCTATATATATTTCTGGCCTGGCAACACTGAGTGCTGCCAAGTGCAATCTGACATTTCCATTGGAAAGTTTGTCATTTTTAAGCATAATCGTACTCAAAACGTTTGGGCGTACGACCATTATTTGTGTTGTTTACAGTGACTTGAAAAAATTAATATAGAAAAAAATGGCATTAACTCGTGAACATTTTCGTGCCATCATTTTTCACAACTTTCGACGAGGATTATCACGACAAGAGTGCATTGATGAACTTAAATCTTTGTATGGCGATGAAGCACCATCCCATAGCACTGTGAAAAATTGGTATAATGAATTTAATCGTGGCCAAAGCTCGCTCAAAGACGAATTCCGTGATGTTCGTCCAAAAACGGCTGTTGTGCCAGAGAACATTGATGCCGTGCTTGAACTCTGAATGCAAGATCGACATGCGACATACCAAGAGATAGAGACATCCTTGGACATTTCTTCCACCAGCATACATTCGATACTGCATGAACACCTGGCCGTAAAAAAGGTTTGTTCTCGTTGGAATGTTGCAAAAATACAATTGCGGTGCTTCAAAAGACGTTTATAAGATCGTCACAGGTGACGAATCATGGATCTGTGCGTATGAGCCCGAAACAAAACAACAATCGACCGTGTGGGTCTTCAAAGACGAGCAAAATCCAACGAAAGTTGTTCGTGGAAGAAGCACTTCGAAGCAAATGGTCGCCTGTTTCTTCGGCAAAACTGGTCATGCGGCGACTGTTCCGCTTGAGCAACGTAGGACGGTTACTTCTGAGTGGTACACTACAATTTGTTTGCCTGAAGGAGAAATTCGAAAAACTAACAAGAGAAGACGAATCATTGTTCATCATGACAATGCGAGCTCTCACACATCGGCTCAAACCAGAGCGTTTTTGACCGGCCAAAACGTCGAATTAATGGGTCATCCGCCGTACAGCCCTGACTTGGCACCTAATGACTTCTTGTTTCCGCACATCAAGAAAAAAATGCGTGGTCAACGATTTTCGTCGCCAGAAGAAGCTGTTGAAGTGTTCAAAAACCATGTTTTAGAGGTGTCTCAATCGGAGTGGAAAAA
Organism: Gymnosoma rotundatum; assembly: GCA_916610165.2. Taxonomy (NCBI): domain Eukaryota; kingdom Metazoa; phylum Arthropoda; class Insecta; order Diptera; family Tachinidae; genus Gymnosoma; species Gymnosoma rotundatum. The sequence goes on along the minus strand of OU744339.1, from coordinate 37,756,783 downwards.
GTGCTTCGACAACTGGTTTGAGCGCATGCAAAAGTGTATAAATCATGCTGGAGAATACTTTGAAAAACAATAAAATCATTTTTGATTATAAATATTCGCATTTTCACTATTAGGCCAGAAATATATAGAGCAGCCCTCGTATAATTATAATAATTTTACATAAAACTCTCATCGGCTTCTAATGGGTTATGCGTTAATAAAAATAGTATTTTGTGAAAGACCTCTTCTAAAGCTTTTTAATGATACACATATTGATATGTAAAAAATAATGGGTGCACAATTTTACCTTTTTATGAATAGCTCAGAGGCCCATAATTTGGGAAATATGGGCAAGCTCCAACTTTTCGTCGGTGTTCGGTTTTGATCAACTTTAACAAGGCACTATATGAGCTAGAGAAAATTTCAATACGTCAAGCGATCAAGACATAGTTACAAAAATTTAACTATTGAAAATCAGCTAGATCGGTCCATGTTCTTTGAGATAGCGGGCAAAACACCCCATCTGCCTCTAAATTTTTGATATCATTTGGAACAAATCTAGTTTAGTGAAGTAACTCGAATCAAAAAACAAATATATTTGCAGATAGAAAATAAAAAATAAGATAAAATAGTTAGTGATAAAATTGGAGCTCTCCCATATTTTCCAAGTTATGGACCTCTGATCTTTTAATTTTTTTTTTTTAAATTCTCACTCACTCCAATTTTCTCTTTTTTAATCGAATTACTTCACTAAACTAGATTTACATAGATGGTGAAGGGTATATAAGAATCGGCATAGCCGAATATATAACTCTTACTTGATTTTTATTAATTTGTAACAGCGTAGTAAAATACAGGCCCTGTGAAAATGAAAACCTTTTACTTTTTTATTCTTGTTTCTATAGCAGACATAGTAGTACAAATCCTTCGTAGATTTATTGTCTCATTCCACTACGGTTCAAAAAATAAGTCCATACATTTAAAAATCTCTTTAGTATCGGGATACACTTCGTTTCATTTTAATTTTTTGCACTAATACTTATAGCAGCCATAGTAGTGCGGACGTAGAAATTTCAAGCACTCACCTATAACTTTTTAAAAGTTAAGGCTATATTCGTCAAATTCGCGGTCTTTATGAAACACCCTTTGACTTCCATATTTTTTGTTTACAATTTGTTTTTATAGCGGACAAGCTTGTACGTAGTATATGTGAATTCTAAATATATGTGCCTACTGTTGAAAAACTAACGCAAAATAAACTAAATATTGAGACACCTTTTAATTTAATGTTTTATTTTTTTTTTTTCTTATTACATAGCGGATATAATTTTACCGGCACTGTGCAAATTTGACGTCTCTGCCAATCACAGTTCAAAAAATAACAATATTTTTACAAATACGACGGTTCCAGAGATATAGAGCGGTGACAAAGAGACGGATGGACAAACATTGTAACAAAAGCAATATGGTTACGTTTTTAGACTTTGTATATGAAGCCTTAAAAAATATCACCATTCATTATTTTCCATTCATCGTTACACTCGAAGATTCCCTTAATCCCTACGATAGTTCATAACATATAACTTTATGTTATGCAGCGAATCATAAGACCTTTTTGAGGCCATTCATTACTCAGTGATTTAAAATGTGATTATAGGATTGGTGTGAGATTTTATCCAGCACGACATGACATTGAGCGACAAATTAGGTAGTTAAATTGAATAATTTTGTTGCCGTTATAACAAATTTTTTCATCGTTATACTTACATGGATCACAATAGAATTCGCAACATTATATTTAATGCTTTTTTCGACTTCATGCCGAAAATCCTTGTCTGAACAAAAAACATGTAATTTCCACGTAAATAACACAACTGCTGCAGGCCAGTAACGAGCGACTAACCGAGCAAAATCATCAGAAAAACAAGAGTACCTAAAATCAAAAATTAAGAACTTAAATGTGAAAAAACTTTAATAAAGCTGTCACTTCATCGAGGGCCTTACAGCTCCTAGAGCCTTGTTGCATTTGTTACATTAGTAAGGGATAACAAGTTGTTAGTGTTAAACTATCGATTTATTTCGAACGTCTTAAGATTTGACCACTTTTATGTTTATATGTATGTGTCTTTTAATTTTTAAATAAAAATTTAGCTTAACAATGTTTCTATTATTATGCTCCATATTGTTTTTATTAAGAGAAAATATGTTTCCATTTTTGTGGCTTTTAGTTTGTGAATTGCTTCTGTATCTTATCAGTAGGGATTTCTGAAAATAAACTGCAGTATTTTTTCCATTGAAATAATTAAATTTACCCCAGAGATACCAAAACATCAGTCAAATTATCATTATCCAAAATAAAAAACCAAATCTTACAAAAGAAACTGAAAAAATAGTAATCCAAAAAATTATTTGTACTTGAATTCCTTATACAAGTTTGTGCGACATGAAAACTACTTTAAAAGAAACAAACACGAGTCATGTATCACTGGTCCCAATATTGAGCCATCACCTAAATATATATGTATGTGTGTGCATATGTATATAAGTGTTAAATACTTATATAAAATTTATAAAAATTGAGACTTGATGTGGGATATTGGTAATTAAAGGATTTAAATCTTCCAAAGATATTGATTAAACTTTTATAAATTTTTTACCAGCTAAAGTTGATAGAATTAATTTGTTTAGATACGAAAATTTTATATTAGTTGTATTTGTAAATAAAAAAAGTGTTCTACATTCGGCTATGCCGAATCTTATATACCCTTCACCATTTATGTAAATCTATTTTAGTGGTCTGACAGGGAATTAAAAATTAAGAAAAAAGTTTTAAGTATAACTTTACATAAAAATACCAACGGCTCATAATGGGTAAAGCATTTAAAAAATTTTTAGCATTTCTTTAAAGAAAATAGCTTTGAAAATTTTAGCGCCAATTTTTTTCTTATTTTTTAATCCTCTATCGCCCCATATATTTGTTTTTTTGATTGGAGTTACTTCATTGTTCCAAATGATATGAAAAAATTAGAGGTAGGCGTGGTGTTTTGCCCACTGCCTCGAAGGACATGGACCGATCATGCTGATCTGCTGTCTCGGCAAACTTGATTTCAACACTAACACAGACGGACAAACGGACATCGCTCAATCGACTTCGCTATGTAAACGAACTCAGAATATATATACTTTATTGAGCCGGAAATAGATATTGTAGAAATTACAAACCGAATGACAAACTTAGTTATACCCTTTTTCCACTTTTTGCGGTGAAGTGTATAAAAAATATTACATTTTTACTTATACCACTTTTGTACATAACTTGGCATTTACCCCTTAATCTTTTTTGCGTTTTCTGAAAACAAAATGACAAATAAAAATACTGTTACCCCCTAAAAAGATGCATAAGAGTCCACAGTATTGTGCTGAAATAATAACTGTAGTTTTAACTTATTTTATACATATGTTCGTATGTAAAAACATATTCCTTTTTCAAATAAACATAAAGAAGATATTACTAGCTTTTGCTAAAGGAGTGTCATAACTCCCGGTTTTTTTTAGAGAAACTTTTATCTTCAATCGTGTGAAGACTATGGCTTCTAAAAAGTTAAAAAATATAAACAAATTTCAGTACATCTTTCTTAGTTCAAGTTTTTTTTTTTTTTGTGACTTATTTGTAACCATAAAAAAGTAACAATAAAATTCAATCGACATCTAAATTTAAAATGAAGTGCACGTTTTAAACTTGAGTGACAGTAAAAGATTAATCTTTTAAAACAATGTTTTGACAGACCAAAAAAGAAAAAATATATATATTCAATAGCAACCATGGAAAGTAAATAATATAAATATTACACCATATATGATTTTTTAATACGCATAGATTTTAACCCATGAACTCTCAGTGCTATTTAAGAAATTCCGATATTCTGCAATTTTACTTTGGGGTTTGAGTTATTCGTGCAACCCAAGCTAACGTCAAAAATTTAAAGCTTTCGATTTCTTTTTCGAAATAGAACATTCATAGTTTTTGCTTTTTTCTTTAATGATTTTTTTCTGTGGGCATGTACACTATTAGTAAATATATCCATAAGGAAAATTTCAATCTTATCCTATCGCTAATTTCTAAATTATTACAATTTTTAATTTTAGGTTGTATTGGAGGTGTGCGTGGTACTTGTTATATTTTCTCGAAATTTCGCATTAATACTTCTTTTCCTAAAATAAAACGCATCTTATTTTACCGCATCATAATTTAATTTTTATTATAAATAAAATATAATCTTAAAACATTTTTAATATTAAGAACCACCATATTAAAAATTGTTCGTAAAAAGTGTTAACAGAGTTACCTGACGGATTTATGTCTTTACTTAATTATATTCTGTTAATTGGGAGATGCTACTAAACTAATTTTACAACATTTCTACTAATACCTGAATGTTGATAGTTAGAATCATATATTACTTCTGAAAATTAAAATAATTTTGACATACATACATATGTACCTGTGTACATAACAAAAATAACATTTCTACATCTAAAGTTAAACAATATTTTAGTTTTAAAATAAAAAAAATGTTGGAAGTTTTGTCGAAAGGTAAGTTCATAATTAACTTTAAAGAACTTTTGTAAACAAAAATATTTAAAAAATGTCTCATTTATTTAGGATTGGCAAATTATATAGTATTTTCATTTGAAATGGAATGTGGATGGTTTTAAGTGAAAAGTAGTAAATCGGAGGGAAACAGCGAGACGTAGTGGTGAGGATTAAATTTACGTTTTGTATCATCAAATATATTAAAAGTAATTATATTCTTGCAACTTAGTTTTTAAATAAATATAAAAATGAACACAATTTTTTTAATTCACGATAATATTTTATATTGGTAGTCCCTCTTTTTGAATAATTTTCTACAACAGTTGGGGGTTCCATATTAATTCAGTCATGTTAACCGAATTCCATATAATGCTCATAACTGACAAAATTCGATTGGCAACAAATTGGGTTGTCATAACGATTCTGTTTTCTTTGTGTACCAATAGCCGTCCTGCAACAGTGTTTAATGTCAATCCCGTTGATGTCCTGCTCAATCCCGTTCCACATGCAATTTTTATGCTCAAGTCCGCCAGTTTCTACCGACAAATTATTTTCTAAGTATTCTGTGCATATTAACATTTTTGCATTTGCAAAAATTGCAGAAACTTTTACTCTGCAAGGGAACACATAAAATTTATTCATCAAACTCGATTTTTATATTGTTTCGGAAAAAAAACGGACACATGTTAATTGTTATGATCAAATGCTTGCGCAAAAGTTCTTCAAATTTCATTTTGGTTTAGTTTTTGACGTAACAGTTTAATTTTTTTTATGACATTGTGATAAAAACTGAATAAGAAGTAGTTAGCAATTTACTGAAGTTTATCGTGTTTTGCCAGTTTAAAGGCAATTTAATGCAAGCAGTATAATTTTTTGCTTCTTTTTAATTGCGTGTGCCAAGGCAAAAAAAAATTCAATAAACAAACAAAATATTAAAATATTATGAAACCTACAAATTATACTTTCTTTCTTCTTGAAATGCAATTTGAAGTGTTGCTGTAGCAGTTTGATATGTGGCCATGGCGCTGCACATTGCGTTGAAATTGCTCAAAACGAATCTTAATTTAGGCGTTAGAGATAGTACTTATTTTTTCGTTCCGTACTATTAAGTGGTTCAATACTACTTTAAAAATAAATTAAAAAAAAAAATTTAACGCCAGGGGTGGGTGTTCGTTTGTCAGCTTGTATGAATATTTACATATATTGCTTTGAAGCTCAATTTTTGAAGATAAATGAATTAAATTTGGACAATTTGATATTTTAGGTTATATACAAAAATTTATCGAAATCGGTAAATGTTTTCTTATAGCCCCCATACAAAATTTTCCCGGAAATTGGCCATGCTAATCTTAGTTTTTTTAAAAAAATTTTTATCAAAATTTACATTTAATGTTTAATACTATTCGTCTTCATATTCGCTGTCAGTAAATAAATATCGTCAGAATTATTTTTTCTGGAAATTTCAGGTAATAATAGAAAGGCCAATACCTGCTGTAGTAACAAACTAATTTTCTTTTTGCAATGTTTACTCATATTGCTAATAATAGGATCAGAGCTTATTAAAAATACCTCCATTATACTTTTCACGACTGCATTGTCGTGAAAAATGTTCTCTGTATGATTTAATATCTTTATTACGAGCTTCCTGTGCTTCCTCCGATAACTGGCCAATAGGTAACAGTGCATGAGTAATAATCTGCGGACCATGTATTAAAAATTAATGTAAAGTGGGAGACACGTTATACCATGGGTATTTTTTAACAAGGTATTTAGAAGTCGATAAAGTAAATTTTCTAAACTTTTTCAACATTTTTGATTAGTGCAAACTCGATTTTTATAATTTCCCCAGAAACTTCGGGATTTTGAAAAAAAAAATGTTTCCGTCATTTTAGTTTCCAAATCCTGGTTTTGGTTGGTCAACTTTGTATTTTTGATCTGGTTTCATTCACTACTTTTTTTGTATTTCGGACCTTGCTTGCCATTTTTTTAATTGGAAATTTATATGACAAATGAAGAAGGTACTCGAAAAATCTTATCCAACCATGCAGAATGGATAAACCAAACTGTAAAGTATTATTCTCAATTTTTCTTTGAACTCATACGCGAATTTTTCTTTGATGTTGAAATAGAAAACAATTTTTTTCCTTCTTATCGCAAAAAACCCGCAAAATATTTTTATATGATTTGTAATTTTTTTATTTACCCAAGCCTGCCCATACCGGATTTGAATTTCTACTTGAAAGTGAGAAATGATTGTTTTTTACACAAAATTTCAAAAAAATATTAAAAACATTTCTACAACAAAAATATTTAACTGAGGTACACATTTGATTTTCCAAATAACTGAAGTTGAAGCTTCCATTGAAAAAATATTACTTCTATGCTAGGAAAATACAAAAATTAAGTTAAAAAAAAGTTTTAATAGTTTTTACCACTGTTTTTAAAAACTTAAAATCTTTAACTTTGACAACGCACAACGCACAACTTGAAAAGTAGATAACAAACAAAAATGAAAAAGATAATTTGTGATGCACAATTTTGTTTACTATAACCAGAAATAGTTTACTTTTTAAAAATATAAATTTTCAATTAAGAGCCATTGTTAGAAATTTTAACCCAACGTGCAGCGTTGCCAGAAGCTTTGAGAAGAAAATCATCGTATGCAGAAAAAAAATCATATTTTATGGAAAAAAATCATAATTTTTTTAATAAAAAATTTTATTTAAAAATTATAATTAAAATACATACAAGTATTAACATACATTGTATATATTTAAGTTATTACTGTTAAGAGTGTACAAAGTTTTACGAAGAACTTTTACTATAATATATACATGGTTTCATATTCTTAATATCTTGGTTAATTTTTATATTATAGCAGGAACAGTTTCTTATTGCTATGAAATGTTTTGCGTATAAGATAACTTCGAGAGTGCTGTTGTCTAATCTATTTCTATTTTAAGTTTTGTTTAAATTAACTGTTGAGAATATTCGTTTGACATTTGCTGAAGAAATGGGAAGATTTATTAAGTTTTAAAAAATTTTGGAAACAGCGGAAAAGCTGAAATGTTGTCAGCACGAATTATTTTTAAAACATTTGACCAAAATTCCTCACAGCTAAGATTATCTACAATCGTTATCTAAACTTTAAGTATTAAGCCTTTTAGAGAATTAATTTTTCTATTTATAATTTTCAAAGGGTCAACCATAAGAGCTCTTTAAAAAACCTATCGTTAAAATCAAATCGTTTTAATATTTGTTTACATAACTCAATGTAAAATGCCACACCATTTGCAATAAATTCATTTTTTCCATTTGCAGTGAGCTTTGAGCTAGAAATTTTTTTCTTTAACAAAAACACCCAGATAGACTTCTTTGTTGTGTAGAAATAGACTTTTGTTTTCAAAGTCAAGGTCGTTATTGAGACTCATGTTCACATATTCTATTTGTATAAAATTATCTAAAATTTCCTCATACATTCTATGTATTTGACAGGATGAGATTTAAAAAAATTTGATTTGTTCACAACAAGCTGATGCAAAACTTAACTTCACTATGTAGTTTAATTACAATAAAAGTACTACACACTTAAAATACAAAAATCATAGTTTTTATAAATTAGAAATCATAATTTAAGAAAAAAAATCATCAAATCATATTTTGGTTCAAAAATCATCAAAAATATGATCAAATCATCATTTTGGCAACGCTGCCAACGTGCGCTGTCAATTTTGAAGCACTTAAAATTTTGGTGGCAATTAAATTTTTTACATGGTCTTTTTTTTAAACAAACAATACATCTGCTGCAACGAAAAACAAAACAAAACATTAAATTAATCCTTAAAGTTGCTATATCCTTTTAGATTCATACGCCTTCAATATTGCTTTACATTTGGTCTTAAAAAAAAACATTAATTTGTTTTTAGACAATTAAGCACCATTAAGTCAAGCTCTTTTTTTTACTAACATTGTTGTATAAATTTATTAAAAATCCGTCATCAAAAAATCTGGGATTTTAGCAGCCATCTAAATCTTTACAATGAAAATAACTTACAAATCTTAATAATTTAATACCATTCTAAAATATCCTCATGTGACAGGAATAAAAACCTAAAACTAATATTTCTTTTGATATTTCGTAACAAAAATATTGTGTTTGTATAAGTATGCATGTATGGGTAAAGGACTGTGCATTTTGGAAAGTACCAACTAGTAAACATGAAGTACATTTAACATGCCTTGCAGCAGCCGCCACATGCTCCCATGAGGGTTTTCAATTTTACTGCATCATAAATTAAATTACCCCAAGCTGCTGCCACAGCTACTATTTTGTCGTCGTACGTACATAAAAAGGAATATATTGTCATGAGATGGCGATGATGCCACATCTATTGCACCTTTATCAACTGCGTGCCTCAACTTATACATACAAAAACACACACATATTTCTTTGATATTCCTATTTTTTCAGATGCATGTGTTGGTGCAGGTATCTTTTTACAACATCGTCAACCTTTGACTTTTGCCAAATAATAAAAAAAAATGCAAATAGAAGAAATATATAGAATATACAAAAAGTATGCGCAAAAATCTTTGGAAAAAACCACATTGTGGAAAAATAGACACCAAAAAACTTAATAGAAGAACATATGATGGCACTCGTTGATTATTGTAACAGGGTTCTGTTATACGTACTATATTCGAAACTCTTTGATTTCTGAAAAGTGATGTAAAGGGAGAAACACCGTGGGAAATGATGTGCAGGAAAATTTCACATCGAAAAACCTATAGATCCCTTTAAAACGAAAAGCTGGTGAAAAGTATGCTTTCCATCAATTAATTACGTCTAATACCTTAAATTTTGTGCTTGTTATTATTCTATAGGAGCTCTCTGCTTTGTAAGAATTTTATTTAAAACCCTACAAACTGCGAATAAAAAAAAACTATCATCGCAAACATTTATGCACATATTTTTATAATGAATGAGAACGTACTTGTGTGCTTATACACTTATTTATGTAAACACATATCAGCACATATACAAACTCAGGATATATACTACAAACAAACATGTTTAAGGTAAAATACTGACAGGAGCATAAAAAATGGGACACAATCTGAAAAGTATTACGAAATATAAAGCGTAACACGCCATAACATAAACACACTTAAATTGGAAACCTACTTTAAACGCTTTAAAAAGGATGTGAGAGGATAAACAAAACAAAATGAGAAGAACAACAGATAGACAAACAATTCTAATAGAAATGGAATGCTCATTCATTGAAGTAAAAACCAATTCCCAAACTGCTGCAGTATATAACAAATATTCCGCACCTCATACTCATACGTTATGTATACGCAGCGACGTTGGACGGAGTTTATAGAGGCAGCAATAAAAAATGCAGCCTTGATTTTATTTTTGGCTTTTAGCAGCTGAATATTAAAGGAATAATAAAAAAGAAAAACGTTCATAGCTAAACAAATATTTATATGTATATGTACAAGACCTAAAAAAGTCAGTTTTTTCGCACAGTGTGATGACCACAAGTACAATTTAATCAGATTTTTTTTTAATATTTAACCCTTATCGGACGCGACTTTTCACACGTTTGATTCTCACCAGGTTGTAGTTATTTTTAACAAATATGAAAAAAACAATAGTATGTTATTATACATTTATATTCATTTCTTTTCAGTTTTGTTACAAATTATTTATTTTTTGTACAACTACTACATTTTATTTTTTTTTATTTTTATTTTTATATTTTTTTTTTTATTTTTATTTTTTTTATTTTTATAATTTTCTTCTTCACTTGAGTATTGTATAGGAACTATAACTCTTCTTTTCTTAGAAAATAACGAAGCGTTATTGCTAAACTCATCACTAGAGCTAAAATCACTTTCAGAAATTTCTTTGATATTTATAATATTTTCTTTATTCATTTTATGGGCAAAAAATAAATTCAGACATTAAAAAAAGAATTGAAAGTTTATTGCACAAGTTAAATGCTCTGCTGATAACGACAAACTGAAAAGATTCTTATGCTCAAACGGTAACGGTAAATACGTATTTTCAAATGGTAACGGTAAATTGAATAAATGAATGCATTTTAAAAACAAATCTCATCAATAGACAGTATGTTTCGACATAATTCGCCTTGTCACTTCACACGTGCCATACGACCGTTGCAGAAAAGTACTGTTGTCACGTCAGAGGTGACTTACGACCGATAAGGGTTAATTAAACAAGAAATATTTAGACATATAAAAATTTTATAAATAAAAGCAATAGAGCCTCAGCAATGAATAATTATTAAATTCAGAATTTTCGATTAAATTCAACAAGTTGCAAAGAAAATTTAGGAAAGCTTAAAGCTTTCTAAATTCAAATTACATGCAATGCACTTATTGCGCCATCAGCTGTTGCATTGATATTGTTATCAAATAAAAATAATTCCGGCAAATTGGAAATTAAAATTTCCATTTGTTGTATAAAAAGTAATGATTTTTCACAGGAGCAATAAGCTTCTCCTCCATTGCACTTACTTTAAAACAAAATAATAAACACAACAGTATGTGAATACAAATGTTTTTTTATGAAAAAGATTGTATTTGAAATAAAATTTTATTTATAATTTTTTTTGTTTTTGTTTTATTTTTTTTGAATGACAAATGAACTTAAGCCACAATAATTTTAACTCATTTATTTTTTTAATTATTGCAATCTTTATTAGGAAAACTTATTATTTAATGAAAACTTTTTTTAGCGCAAAAAATAGTAAAAAGAAATACTCCACACATACATATTTATCAATAAAATTAAAAAAAAAAAACATCCAAAACAGCTGACATTTTTTCACCACTCATGCGACGCATAGAAAAGTAGAAAGTGAAAGTGGTACGATTGCAAAAAAAAAAATAAATAGGAAACAGCAGTGCAAACTTCCCGGAGTCTAATTTAGAGAAGAAAAGAGAATTATTGTGTGAAGCCATGACAGAAAAATTTTTCAGGGCGTCTATTTTAATCGTTGAGTATTAGATAATAGTTAAAAACGTGAATTTATATTAGGGGAAAAAGCATAGCGAAGTAACAGCAATACAACAGTATATAGCAGATGTTAATAAGTTGGATAAAAGCGGACTGTGTATGATGTAGACAAGAAGAAATGGTCTTGGATTATTAGCTTAGTTAAACAAGGCGGAATTTCACAGTAATTAGTGCAGCGGTCATGGCTGCGTTTAGAAAAGCGCATGTTTAAAAAGCAAGAAAACACCTTAGGATCAAGTATAGCCAGAACCACAGAGTAAAACATAGAGAATTTTTTATGATGTATAACAGTGGTATTTGCAATCTAAAAAACAACACGTAACAATATTTTAAAATCAAGAAATTGGAAAACCGAAAGGTCATTTATAATTTTTGTGGCATTAACTAAGAGGCGTATGTGCAACCAGCCTATAAAGTTTACATTCATTGAAGCTAACTTTAAAATGTAAGGCTTATATTCACAACCTTCTTTGAATTTAACTTATGATAAAAGCACATCACAAACTGATTACTTTTGCGAATTAATACTGAACAAAATGGCAGCACAGACTAAATTTCATTATAACTGACAAACAGTCATGTCATGTCTCTTTCTAATCACAAATTCTTTCTCGAATTTTAATTATTTTATTTAAAAATCCTAATAATTTGCATATTTTTTCAGCAAACGTAAAAAAGAACATTAAATGCTTGGGTTGTACATTTATTTATTTATTCACATTTGTTTATCCACTTTTTTTGTGGTAGAGACAAAGCAAAAATCTGTCCAAACGTGTCTCTGGATTATAGAGCGTTCAGGCACAGATATAATATGCTACATTTTTTATGCATAGTAAGCATATAATGATTAGATGCTAGCTAAAAAATATTTATCATGTTTAAAACAAAAATATTTTATCTGCGCATAACATACATTGTAACAGACAACATATTATGGTTATTGTGACCATATAACAACCATGTTTTTTCTCGGCATGTACATATGTACATGATTTTGGGTTAAAAAATAAAATAAATTAAAAACTTACTATTATTCATCTCACACACGTTATAAACAAAATATTTATTAAGTTTAAGTTAACCGGCTTCTTGATTATTTATCGGATGATTCACTACTTTTATCAGTATAGCTGTAATCACTTTCTACACCTAGCGAAAATAAATGATTTGGTTTTTTCTTCAGTACTTAAACAAACAACAATAAAACAAAACAAAACAAAAAACAATAAAAGTGTATCGGAAGTAAGAAGCGATCAATTCGAAATATGTAAGTAAGTGTTGAAGACACTTGCAAAATAAACTACTTGTCATAAATAATCACAATATCATTGAAATATTGTAAATGGCAATGCATAAAAATTTTGTAGTATTCTTGTTTTTTACTTCAAATAAATAGAACCTTAGTTTTTAATATTTTATATAAAAAAAATATTTTGTTTTAATTGTCAAAAACCTCAACAGTAAGTATGCTAATTCAAGCTGCCTTTTAAAGCCTTCTAAAGAGAATTGCTTCAGCGAACATAAATAAAGCCAATATAATATATTTTGAACACCCTATACCATAATCATCCCACATTATTTCCCTATGTGAACCTTGAGTGATTTCTTTAACCACCTGAGAAGCACTCTGGTATCCAGCGGCATAAAATGGAATAGGTTGGCACGGAAAAAGTTCTCCAGATCTTTCGCGCCTTTTTTCCTTTTTTTACCTTTTACCTCTGGAGATGACCTTTATGTAGATGATATTAAAAAAAAATTCTATATTTTGCTTTTGGAAAATTTAAAATAAAAGTTTTTCAATTATTCATCGCGATTGTTAAACATATTTCGAAATCGCTTACAATGAAATAATTTAAAATAAAACGAAATAAAAACAATTAAAAGTGCTATATTTGGCTATGCCGAATCTTATGTCAATCAAATCATATCCAATCAAAAATGCAAATATGGGGTGAAAGAGTTAAAAAATAAAAAAAAAATTTAATGTTGCATACATATAATTTTACATAAAAATGACATCGGCTCTTAATAGGTTAAGGATTTAAAAAAAAATTTAGTTTTTCCTTAAATATCTCTTCAAAAGCTTTAAAATGATATCCATGCTGATTTCAGAGCCACATTACTCAGAAAATATGGGCGAACGCCCATTTTTTTAATTGATATTTTTTAATTCTCTATGGCCTCATATATTTATTTTTGTGATTTTTATTGTTCCAAATTATATGAAAAAATTAGAGGTAGGCGTGGTGTTTTGCCGGCTTCCTCGAAGGACATGGACCGATCATACTGATTTCCAATAGCACCTCTTTCGTCACTATATATAATCGATTGTCAGACGGACATTGCTCAATCGACTTCGCTATGCAGACGAAGTCAGAACATATATACGTTATGGGCTCGAAAATAGATATTGTAGAAATTACTCACGGAATGACAAATCCGTTTTTCACTTTTTGTGGTGAAGAGTATAACAGCAGATTATATAATCATTAAAGTTTTGGTCTAGCGTATATGATATGATGTTAACTGTTAAGCTGTAAACGATTTTAGCTGTTCTTGGTTTGTTTTCTAGCCGCTGACAATTTAGCAAAATCATTTTTCATGATTTGAATTAAGGTTTTTAGTACAAATACATATCATAGTGCCCTTTTTCGGTGGTAATAATTAATGTACGTCATACACAGCTGCGTCAGCTGTACACAAAACTGTTCTAATAATAAACATAACAGGGTTGTGAAAAATTAAGCCTTTTATCACAGCTGCCAGAAATTTTTGCTTTTCTACCCTAAAAAAATAATACTAATCCCGTAAGAATCAGCTTTTTTCAGTTCCAAACAAAGTTTTTATTTACAAATTCAAAAAAATAGAAGAGGAGCATAAGAACCACATTTGTTATCAAACAAATTAATTCTGTTGAATTTCTGGTTCTCGCAACTAATTTAGAACATACATATTTCGCTAATCGCAAAATATTATTGTGAATTATTGATATTGAAAAATGTAGTTTGGAATCTTAAATATCATATACCATATACATATGTAAAACTAGTTTAGTGAAGTAACTCCTATCAAAAAATCAAAAATATTGGAATAGCAGAGAAGTAAGAAATAAGAAAAAACAATTAAGTACTGTACATAATTTTACTTAAAAATGTTCTCGGATCTTAATGGTTAAGCATTTAAAAAAATAGTTTCAAAAGCTTTTAAATGATACCCATATTGAAAGCTTACGAAATGTGGTGCACAATCGTATTTTTCAATGAAAAATAATGTTTTTTTTAATTGTCTCTCGCTTCATGTATCTGTTTTTTTTTTATTGGAGTTACTTTATTTTTCGAAATGATATGATACCTCGAAGGATATAGACCGACCTTGCTGATTTTCAATGGCAAAATTTTCGAAACTATGTCTGAAATATTGGCATATTTAAATTTTTTCTAGCTCATCTAGTGACCTGGTAAAGTTGATTTCAACACTAAAACGGACGGACATCGCCCAATCGACTTCGCTCAGATTATATATACTTTATGGGGAAGGAAATGGATATTGTAGAAATTACACACGGAATGACAAACATGGATATTCCCTTTATTGGAATACGATTAGAAATAGATAAGAGGTTTGTATTTCTTCTATGTTACGTTCCATAGAGAAATACTGCACGTTTTGCCACTGCGATACAAATAAAACCTTTTAAAATTACTCTGGATAATTTTTCGTGACTTTCAGTAAATCTTTATATTTTAAATTTATGAAATCTTTTTATTATGTGTTAATTTTATTTATAAAGAGTAGCAAATCTTTTCGTTTTCAGAAGAAGCATAAAAGATTTTTATGACCCTAATTACTAATATTTTAATAGTAATGAACTGAATTATTTTGTTTGCATTTTCCAATTAACAGAATAGATATTAGATAAAATACAAAGCAATCAGGAAAATTTGCTTAAGAGTTTTTGTAAAAACCTAAATATACTTTGTAGTCCACAAATTCTTGCTTAAATATAAAAATAGGTGTCCTAATCTATAGAAAAATTACCTAACGAGGGTTACACTTGCCAGAGTATCACTTTTCTTAAAAAATGTTTATCTATTAAGACGGCCCTTGGCGCTACAAAGGAGTTTTTCGTGTGGCATGCCCACAAGTGGTGTCGCTTAATAAAGGTCATCATTTGACAAAGCGCCAAGATTTTTACCTGAAACAAGCTTCATTTACCAAATTCCACCTGTAATACGGATTATTATTATTTTTCCATACAAAAATGCTACGTAATACGATAAATTGTGAAAAATTTATTTGTGCGCCAGTGAACCTTTAATGCATCTTACAGTACATTTTTCTCTTCGTTTGTGTCATAAAAAATTATTGAAAACATGAGCTTAAGTCTAACTTAAATAACTTAAATATGTACATACTTAAAAAATTCAATCAAATAAAATATTATTTTACCCTAAAATAAAGATATTGCAAACACTGTTCCTTTTAAAACTTATCTAACAAAATTGTATAAAATAAGTTTTTTGCTACTTTTTTACATATCCGTTTGGAGTTTTTTGTTTAATTTTTTGTTATCGTAAATATTGCGTATTGTCCTTAGAAGATGAGATAACCTCCTGAAAAAAATCAAATAAATAAAGCAGCAAAGGCAGCCAGGTAAGTTGATTTTATTGAAACACATTATAATTGTTTATGCATTGGAAACTGTAGCAGCATTAGGAATCAATACAAACAGTAGTGTTACGAAAAAAACGATTCAATCTTATTTACGATGTTTTACACAAGAGTGTATTAAATTTTTATACTTTGATCACAGCCAAAGTTTGCATATACATATGTATGTACGTATATACACAGTTACAAATGTACCTTTGCTAGCCCACATGACCAGAGATTTGAAAAGGAGTGAAATACAAACTAAGCAGACAACTTTAAAACAAAAATAAATCGTAGTCCATGCTACGGGCAACATTCGGGTATCTAGTTCATAATGATTGGCTGTAAAATAGCTGTGCGGTTATAATAAATTTCCCGATGATGGCGATAAAAAATATTTTTCGGATTTTTTTTGTCAAAGTAGAAATTTGGGTAGATGTTTCGTTTCTTACTGAGTAGTCGGTTTTTTAACTTTTCGTTTTCAAATCAAATAATTAAGAGTGCTATATTCGGCTATGCCGAATCTTATAAGCCCTTCACCATAAATATAAATCTATTTAAGTAACTCTAAAAAAAACAAAAAAAAAAAGAAAAAAAGAAAACAACAATAATAAAAGATTAATAATTTAAAACAAGAAAAAAATTAAATACTATATATAATTTTACATAAAAATGTTATCGGCTCTTAATGGTGCTGAATCGTACTTTTCTATAAAAAGTTCAGAGGCCCATAACTTGGAAAATTTGGGATAGCGCCAATTTTTCTCACTTGACGTTTTTTTTTTCTTATTTTTTAATTCTCTATCGCCTCGTGTATTTATTTTTTGTTGGACTAGATTATTATTATTTTATTAAACTAGATTTATTCCAAATGATAAGAAAAATATAGAGGCAGGCGTGGTGTTTTGCCCGCTGCCTCGAAGGACATCTTGCTGATTTTCAATAGCGAAATATTCGAAACTATGTGTGATTGATTAGCGTATTTAAATTTTCTCTAGCTCATCTATTGCCTTGGCAAAGTTGATTTCAACCCGAACATGGACGGACAGAGGAACATCGCTCAATCGCTTTCGCTATTGTAGAAATTAAAATGGAATGACAAACTTCGATATAAACCACTTTTTTACCTTCGGTAAAGGGTATAAAAATACGAATAACAAATGAAAAAGGTATGAGGAAAATTTACACGCTCCTGGTTTTTTTAATATTCAGCCAACTAAAGAATGCTTATACTCATTTTCAATTCCCATTTTTCGTATGCTAACAATTTTCCAAGTAACTTGGAGTCTCTTTGCAGAGCATATCCATGCCAATACGGTCAAATATATTTTAAACTCTTAAATAATGTTTCTAATCAAATAATGAAATTTTAATCGGGCTAAAGTACAAACAAATCTTTTCATTGCTAACTGATTGGCAAATTGTGAAATTAAGATTACATGGCTTTATGTCATTTTATTTCCAAATCTCCGACTGTACCTCCTTTAATAAGCTATTTCGTCAATGAGTTCTTAAGTTACTTTGCAAAAATACGGATGAAACCTTCTAGAAACAAAAATTTTAATTTGACTTCATAAGAAACGGCGACATAAGAACAAGATTGATTATTTGGAGTTCAATGTAACTCTCGTTAGTGCTTCCGGCTATAACAATAATACGTGTACCAAACACACATCTACTTCAATAAAAAAGACGTGAGGAATTTAAGATGAAAAAGGTAAAATTTATAGTAAATTTGGGGCAGCGGTAAATACGTTAATAATTATACAATGAAATGAATTCAAAAACGGCAGTTCATTCATAACTCTGAAGTCTGATACGGATGTCGAGTTGAGTCAACACTTTAGAAGTCATTAAAAAAATTTGAGTTTTCGACGAGTAAAGATAAGTTAACCCGTTAATGTAACGGATATATTAAATGTTACTATAATTGTTTCTTTATTTCTATAGAAATTCGGTGGCAAGTAAAAGCTGTATACAATAGGGGATATTATGTCATTATTTAAATGCATTGCAACTTTTTATTGCGGTGTTTAAAATACTCGAGTATGAAAAATATAGAGTAAGTATGCGGTGTACTCGAGCAGTTCTCTGGTAGTGACGCTCTTAACCCATTTTACACCGCGCGTAAACATATAAACTACTCTTTATGCCAATCATAAACCTCCCTAAAAATGGGCAAATATTTTTAATACAAAGCACTTATCAAAACAAATTCATAAATCATGGAAAGATCTACGCCATGTTGGGTACACCTGTTACCTTTCTAAGTATGCACGCATTTGACAACAAATATATCCTAAGTTTTAATAAACTCATTTCATTACACGAAACAACCTTTTATGGTTGCTACTCCTAATACTAATACATTTTTATGCACAGATAACTACATATAAATATGCAAATAGTGTAAAAACGTTTTAACTAAAGTACAAATTTGAAATGGCTTGTATTATTTGTAAATTGAATTTGAGGGGGTAATTGGCTCAAAAAGCGAATCGAATGAATTAAAAAGTGTTGCTCCGAGATTGGTTTATTGTATCTGACACTATTTATCTTTTGTACCTCTATTAGACTTGGAAAAACTTATTCTCTGTTGGCTATATATAATCGAGTGTAAAAATAATAGGGTTCAGCACGTTAACAAGTTATCAAATGTAACGTTAAAAATGTGCTTTGCAAATTTATGCCATATACATATCTAGCGATGTTATTGCACGTTACGTTGAGTCTTCGCTTACTTACAGCATCACAACTAGAAAACAGCTTACAGCCATACATTAGTGTAGGCATTTAATAGGCTTTGGCTAGTAGCATTCGGATATGAGTTGGTGTAAAATATTGTGACATCCATAAATTTCTTAGCATAGAGGAGGTCTTTCCACAGTTCATTTTGAGATGATCTGACCAGTTCAGTTGTCTGTTAAAAACTATACCAAGATTTTTTGAAATATCAATATAACTTATAGTCATGTTATTAATCTTTATTCGTGGAATACACGTAGTGATATCCTTTCATGGTTCAATAATCACAGCAGTTGATTTTTCGGGTTTAAGCTCAAGCCATTTGCAGATGCCCAAAGATGAATTTTATGCATATCTTGGTTTATCAATTGTATGCAAGTTGCTACATCTGAAGTTCTACAGCTTATATAGAGTTACACATCGACAGCATACGTTTGAATTTACAGTGTTTCAGTATTGAGCCTTGTGGCACACCTCTGGGCATTTAACAGCATTCTGAGACATTTCCTTTATGAGAAACTCCTTGACTTCTGGCACTTAAAAAGGATGTTAATAGTTTTAGTGTAGTTGACGTTAGGTTAGAACGACCACGAAATATACTACAATTCTGGATTAAAGGCTTTCCTAAGGATAGTAAAAATGCTAAATATTTACCCCGAAGAAATATTAAATAATCGTACCTATTTTAGTTGCAAACCTTTCAGGAAGTACGAAAGAAAAATCGATCAAATTTCATAAACATTTTTTCACTTTTAATTAAAACCCCACTTTACCCCACCCAAATAAAAGGAAAAGTTTTACTTGCACTAAAATTTAATGCAAGTGAAAGAAACCAATTAATATGTGAGATATTAAAAAGGTCAATAGGATGTCTATCTGCATAAAAAGGCAAAAAATATTACATATCTGGGATAATGAAAAAACATGCATAGTAGTGAAATGATAAATCAAGATTTAGCGCATGCAACAGCTGATATTTCAGAATGCATAAAATCGTTACAATTGACGTAAATAATAATAATACTTTCAAATGTTTTTGAAAATATGAAAGTATTGGTATTATTATATATTATTGGAGATAAAGGTACCTTTACAGTATGCCGTAATCAAACAATTTTTTAGGCCCGCTATTGGTAAGACAGTTCAATTCTATTATCGACATGCCCGTGCAAATCTTAATAATTTCTTCAAAACTATTCTTATCGAAAACGGAATGTAGCCGTATACAATTTTCACTGCCGTTAGCAAAGCATTAATGGAGTTGCTAATGGAACAGAACTAAATTTGAATCATAAAAGGTAATATAAAAGGTAAATCATAAAATGTAATTTAAATCATAAAAGTAATCATAATATCATAAGGTAATATAGGTGGATAATAGCCAATTATCGTTGAATTTTTCCAAAAAGAAGAAGCCAGAAGAAATTAAGGATAAGAAAGAAATATTGCTAACAAATAGCTTTTGATTCCGTAAGTCAACCCTTGAAAGCGAAATAAAGTTTCGATTGCAATATCAAAAATAAATGATGGCTGTGAACAAGTGGGTAAAATTGTTTGTATGGTTGTGTGCAAAAACGTAGAAGTTGCAAATCTCTCGTATACTCATATTAATGGGTAATGATTGTAATGGTTTTTGACTGAATCAATTCCTTTGGTATTATTGGCTTTTGGTTTCTCTGCTCTGTTCTGTACTTGTTTTTATTGCTTGTTTTGTCTTCTTCTATTGATAATTGGTGGGCATGATTGTGATACCACAAACACTATCATCACCATAATAGTCACCATTACTAAATAATAATGTACTCGCCAAAAGACTTCTTTGGTATTGAACAAGTGTGTGTGTATACATTTGAATTAAAGTTTGCTTGCGTACGTGTGTGTGTTGATTTTGGTGTGTGCGTGTACATTTGTGTTTAGCTTCGTCTAATTTATGTAATTTGTCTTTGCGTCCATCTGCAATTGGCTTGCATCCCATTTGGCTTGGCATGTCGCATGCAACCAAAAAAAAAAAAAACCATACAACACAATATTTACAACATGGACATTTTGGAGTATTTTTAAAAAACCCAAAATGTTTTTGTTTCCTTTTTTTTTATTTGTGTAACCATAATTAAAATTACCTGCCTGCGCAATATTTGCTTTCTTGTTTGTCATAGTTGTTAGCTTGTTTGTATATTTAAACATTCGTTCACAAAAGTAAACGTTATCAAGTCATTATGGTCTTTCTATATGTTACACTAAGCTCAATAGTTGAGGGACAAGCATATTAGTTTCAGGTCAAGTGATCATTTTTTCTGATAATTACTTAAGCAAACTCTAGAAAAACAAATTGTGTAATTTTCTAATAATAACACAATATTTTTATACTAAGCTAACCTGTCAGATTCTGTGATACAAGGTTGTAAGCCTTGATAAGTATACCTTTACTTCAGAAAATATTTTCTTTATTCAGAGAGTTGAATTAGGCAATAATGCGTGCCAATCAATTTTGTGATTTTGCTTTTTTATTGAAGAGAAGTATACGTTAGATAAGAATCGTGGTGAAGTAGATGTCTAGAAATGCTTCGGTGTTTCTCTTCTTGCACTTTTGGTCTTTAAACATGAGTCCATATTACTCAACATCACATCCTATATGGAAATACTTTTAAAGTTTTTTTTTTTAATTTGTTTTATAGCCGGCGAGCACTGTGTATGTCTGATGCGGTTCAAAAGGCAATCCTTTATACGTCACACTCACGTCTTTGATAGAGCACTTTTGATTTTACAACACCGTTCATTACAGTAGACATAGTACTACTAAAAGGCCATAAACGTTTAATTGGTGTCTCTCTGGGAATACCGCTTAATTTTTAAACTCATGTTATTATTTGCTGCAATCATAGTACACCTTCTATAGAAATGTCACAACTCCAAAAAGTGAGAGTAAAACCACCAGAAGATGAACACACATTTTAGCGGTGTTATTCGGTTTACGTTCTAACCATTTATACAAAACCTTAACAAAGATATTCTCCTCAACAATTGCTTTTAAAGCTACGAAATTTCTAAAGTAATTTCTTAAAGCTTTATTCTTTATTCCATAACTTGTGTCGCATTACTTTTGAAAGGCAGTATATAAATATAATTGTATACTAAACAACACATTTGTGGTTGTTTGCCATTGTTAATTTTGTACGATTTTTAAAAAGATTTTTATGCTGACAATTTTTAGTTTATTGCCTTACATTGCAGATATGAAGTCATTTTCTGTCCAGTTTTAATTTTTTGCCTCAATATTTTGGCAATTCAATTGAGGTTTCAAAAAAATGTTTTTTTTTCTAAATTTCCTTTAAAGCCACATTCTTTCATGCGTAACTTAGTGATTTTCCGGTAAAACTTATCTACATAAAATATCATTATTAAATATTTTGTGCTAATACAAATCAAATATTTTTATTAAGTTTATAAACAATAAAGTCATAAATTTGTGACCTTTTAACGACGAGTTGCAATTTGCAAAATTGTATGTAAAAAAGTAAAAATTTATGGATACAGGTAAAACCAAAAAGAAAATCAAGAGTATTAATTAAAAAAATTTAAACCAGCAAATCAAATTAAAAATATATTAAACAAATATTTTCCCAAAAAAATTGGGAGTACCTTTATCCAAATTTTTAGAAAAACCAAAAACATTTCCTTTAAGTATGAAAACTTCAGAAACAACATGAGAGTTATTTAAAAGCCAATAAAGAAATGTTAAGGCTTTAACAAAAAGTACCAACCACGTTTTTATTTTTGCTTACATTTTAATACGCCGGAATATGTTACAAATAATTAATATTTCATCAACAAGAAGAATAAACTTTAAGGCTGATACTGAAAATGTTGCGCAATGTTATAGACATTTAGTGCATAAAAAATAGTTGACATATGAAGGTATCTAATTGTTTGTAACATTTTTATCGCGAAAATTTATGTGAATGTTTTTGTAATAAATTTTTTGTTTATTATGTTTTTAAATTTTTTTTTTAAATAATTTGAATGTTTTCTGAGTTTTGAAATTTGTGAGAATACTATGTTTAAATACTTGAATGTTTTGAATGTCTTGAATATTTTTTTACCCAATTAGTAGTCTTAAAAGACTCACTTTGGTGATTTTTTTAAAAACAATCTTCCAAATGATAACTGGGGAGTTTTTAAATTTATGAGAATGTATATGTTTAAATATTTGAATTTTTTATCTTTTTGTTTTTGAATTTCTTGAGTTGATTTGAAAAAAAATTTATTTCAACTTAATTTTGTTATTAAAAAAATTATTCTGATGCAGCCACCTAAAGGTGTGGCAGAATATTGAGAAAAAATAAATAATAAATAATATTTTTATTTAAAAACTGACCTATTGCTTAAAAAAATAGAAAAGAAACATTTGTAAAATATAGGCATGTGACAGAACTCAATATCCTATCGAAAGTGGAAAGTGGAATTTAGTTTCTTTGAATTTTTTTTTAATTTGCAGTTTTAAAGTTTATTTTTATTATGTGTATTTATTTAAATTAGCTTTGTTATTTACTCAGGTGTGCGCAGTATTGCCACATTTAAATAAAAAGGTGAAGATTAAGCATTTTTTAGAAATAAGCAATATCGAACGGAATCAGCAGAAGGTAAAACAAAATCGATCGGAACTTTTAATACGGAATTCAAACCATCCTGATGGAAATTGGCGACATGTCTAATAATAAGAAATTAAAAAAACTTAAAAAAACAATTTAAATTCATTTATTCTGAACTAATTTAGATTACGCTTTAGGAATGCAGCTGTTATTTCTGCAAGCACCTAAATTCCTATGGAAAAGAGGAGAAGAATTTTAAATTATATTCTTATAATGAGTAAAATAAACCTTATTTTTAATAAGACTAAAATTTTATTTCTTTAAAAAAAATTATCCTTTCCTCTACTATTCGATTAATTGTTTGTATTAATTGCAAAAAAAAAACTCTTTTGGGTTTTATTAGTTGGATATTCTCCTTTTTATTTCGTATCTTAAATAAAAGCTTATACCATGTTTAGACTAAAACTTAAATCACTTAACTTATTATTTTAATCACTATTTTATATTATCCTGTCATTTATACTGCTTTAAACATCAGTTGCATTTCATATCTTCTATATGGCTTTTCCAACTCAAACGCCTATCTAAATGAATACTTAGGTACTTAACTTCTGAGAGTTAAGGTATTATCTGATTATTTATTCAATTAGGTTGGCATGATGCTGTAACAAGTGACATTTTTGCTCTGTTACCTTAATTTTCCATTTCGTTAACCATTTTTCCAAGCTACAACTATTTTGATGCTTTATGAGGCTTTCGTGACTAATACAGATGTATACCACAAGTATTGATTCCATACCTTGTGAAATACTTGGGACATGTCGATGAAATGCACCAAATAATATTTTTTTGTTCGTTGTGTTATGTCTTCTTGTAAATCCGAATTGATAGTGCCTAAAATAGTTTTGACATGTTTTGTATGATTCTACCTTTGTGTGATCTTTTCCAGCGAATTTAGTTGGCTCCAAAGGCGGCCTATTACTTGTTTTGTTAATACCAGTAGACTTCTTACAGTTTAGTTCAACAACTGGCTTTTCAACATCGGGACGAATAAATAATGCTGGAGTGCTAATTTAGCGTTTATGAGTAGCAACTTGATATATTTAAAGTAAAAGCAAATTTTAAATATTTACCAAATAAATTACCTTTTTCTACATTAGAAATACGAATAGGAGGAGGGCTACATATTAATGATCTTGCTAAATTTCAGCTTGCCTGCCATAGCGAGTAATCCGATTGTGAAGGTCCATTAAGCTTTCTAAGTTTTTTCATGCACTCTTTAAGATTAAAAAAAGAAGTCGAGAAGATTAATTTATTGCCGTTTTCTTTGAGCTCTTCTTTTATCAGCCAAGAGACGTTCGACATCAGCAGAATAAATCTTGTAATAACTGCTGTTAGGTTGGGGTTCAGTTGTGTGTTTGACAACGCGTTTTATATCTTTATCCAGAGCAATAAGGTCTACATTTTGTGCCACGCTTTTAACGGTACGGATTACGAGCAAATAGTGCTCCGTACTTTAACGAATTAACTTGTGGATTCCATAATAGCCTTTTTACACTTGCTGACTTCTTTCATCAATTTGCCAAGATGTAACATCTCTCCCACAACAAATATATAGTGCTAAAAATCAACTCCTTTCAAAATATTTACAAGATGTTCCTATCTCATTTCGTTCCACTCCACATCTTTCGATATTTTGAGAGTCATTACTAGAAAAGTGACATTTTTAATGAAGTGATCTCAAATCTATATACATTTTTAAAAAATTGTTGCAAGTGTGTTGTGACTTTATAACTCACGATCGGTCAAACCGAATTCGATTAAATTTTTAGGGTTCGTTCGTATAGTCGCTTAGATGGCTTATCTTAAGTTTGTGAGTTATGACTTTTTTTCAATTGCTCTTCTAATGTTTTTCGCTGGTTCTTAGAAATCCGCGGATATGTTACATTCAACTGGTTGTGGACGGGACTCAGTGTGATACATTTTCCAAACTTTATTTATGTTGTAGCAGTTTAAAAAGTTATGTATAATACAATATGTCATGATAAGTCAGCTGTTGAATTTAGAGTGGTTATCTAAGCTCTTCCTCATGCGACGAAACCTGGCCTTTAAGTGACCGAATGCGTAACGATTCTTATTGTTGACTTTTCTAGCTCCATTTTATTAAATTGCTTAATTTCTTGGCATACGCGTAACAAAATGTATCTCAAAGGTGAAAGACGAAAGATGTTGCAAATGTAAACAACTTTTTTTCATTTTCAACATTTTCCACGACTTCCTCGTAGAATAAAATAATAATTTAAGAATGATCGCTGCAACCCTGTAGATTTACTATTCGAACATCTACAAAGATGTAAAGATCGTGGCTACTTTTAACTTAAAAGACAAAACGTTGTCTTTTTGGTCTTAAAAAAGGTCTTAAAACTAATGCTTGCCGCTACTACCAAAAATAACTCTAAATGAACCAAATTTAGTACATTGTTAGATTTAAGATTTTAAAAACTTATTGATAATTGAATTACAACGAATTTTTTTCTTTTAAGACCACAAAATTGCTAAATAACTCATATTAGCTGTAAAAATGACTAAATGCTTTTCGGCTTTATAGCAAAGATCAAAGCAAATCAAGTTAGATCGTAGGACAACAAATGTGCAGTGCCTCCGAAATTTCGTTTAATAGACGTTGGCATTTATTTTAAGTCACCAAGAAATGACTACTTTGTTAAAAGTAATAAATTGTTTTGAATAAATCTCTTTTAATGTACTTTATTTTATACACCCGACAATAAAAGTCAATAATGGTACAACAACGTCTACACATACATAAATTGTAGAAAAAATATAAAAACATATATACATCCAAAATAAAAACAAGAATAACAATATCAGTATATTCTGGCAAAGAAAGGAACACGTATATTTAAAAAAAAAAACTAAAAACTTCATGAATGTTGGAAAAAAAATTTTAGTTTATTCCCTTTATACAATTTAAAAAGAAGTTAAAAAATTGTGTTGGTTTTTGTTAAGATTTAACTTAAATATCACATTTCGTGACTTCAGTCCGGTAGTGAAATGTTCGTTTTTAGAAGTTTTTTCGACAAAAAGGAAAAACTAAGGTTTTATTTAGCAGGAGTGATAATAATAACACTTGTTTTTTTACCCAAGTGTATTTTTTAATTCAACGGCATGATTTATACAATTTAAATAAACTGGAAGGAGAGGATTTTCTCCTACTCCATTTTTACCCTTTGAACTAATTCAATGTAGGTGTGAGTGATAACGACAATAATATGCCTTAAAGTTACAAAGTTAAGAATTTGGTACTAAATATTTGCAAAGTGATTTGACGTTGAGTAAAAATATTTATAAAAGGCTTCAATGGCCAAATCGCCAAAAAAAAATTCTCAGATTTTTTTAATAATTTATATAAAAGGACGACAATGTCATTTCATAATTGTGTATACCCGTGATTTAGGAATTTTGATATTTGTTTTCCGGGATTTGTTTCATATAAATTTGAACATTTAACTAGTTTACTCTATTTTATAAAATAAACATACACACAAAATTATATTTAAATTCCCACAAGCACATGTTTTATTGCCTTTTTTTAGTAAAAGATTGCGATGTTCTTATCTTAAGCATGAATATTCCCAAATATATTCAATTTTTATTAATTTTTGGTAAAAAAAAAATCACCATCAATTCTCCAAAAGAAAATTTTTTTATGAAAATATTTCTGAAGGACACATTTAGTAAATTAAACAAGTATACAAGGAAAAGTATCCGAAATCATTTTAAATAATTTTTGCTTCTCTATCCGTGCAAAATACGAATTGATAAGTAAAATTAATGAATTAGTTTTAGTTTTTTTTTTTCGAATTAAACGACAGTACCCACAATTAACTTCATAGTGTTGATATTTACTCAGGTGGTATCAACAAATATCCAAAATATTGCGTTTTAGTGCTCTTTTCTTTCAACAATATTTGGTATATTAGCAGTGTTATTTGATGTTATATTTAGTAAACAAAAGTGCCAAAAGAAAAGCAAACACTAAGAGAAAAGCTGATTTCCACATTTGTGCTGCCATCCATATGCTACAGGTTTGAGAAAATGGATGAGTGGCAAAAAAAAAACATTATTTCGTTTTGCATGCCAATGCAGTGGCGAGAATCGATGAATTACGTACATAAGTAATTGCTACTTCTGCCTGACGTTTCATATAATTGGAGAAGGGTATGGTGTTCTGAAAAAAAGGAGTGTCATAGCATATCCACACAGCAATCATCATCCAATCCCGAAACGTCCTTACATCGGTAACGACGAAGATAAAATCACGGGCAGTTCACCGTCAATTTAGTCAATGTCAGAATACGAGGCACCTCTTAAATTACTGCTATATGACTTAAATGATCTTGTAAGGGACTTAGAATTTCCTAAGAATAAAGCATAACTCTTACGTTCGAGATTGCAACACAGGAATCTTGAAGAAAGTAGTGTACTCTTTCCGTATCATCCTACTATGAAAATCCACTTTTTACATTCTTATTTGGACTTCTTGATTTTAACACTTACACGGACGGACAGACGGACAGATGGACATCCCTGAATCGACCTCGCTATGCATAAGAAGTCAGAATATATCTACTTTATGGGGTCGAAAATCACATAAAATGTTTTGCATGTTGCCTTAACTCCGAAAATATGCTACACATTTTATAACACAATAGAACAGAAACTGTTATTGAATTTTTCTAACTTCCTTTACATTTCAGTAATGTTTCATTAGCTTTTCAAACATAAAGAAATATAACACTGGGTTTAGCAACAAAAGCAAACATCACTTATCAAAAGTAAAAACTACAAAAAAAAAGTGTAGCATACTACCCTTACATAAAATTTAGGGTAAAATATGTAACATATCTTACACTTTTTCGTGCAACATATTTTCAAAAGAACATACTTTTAATTTACCCTATCGAACATTTTTTAGAAAAGAACACAAAGGTGTAAAAAGTGTTAAACATATGCAACATTTTTGTCAGAAAAGAAAACGCCATTAGTTATACCCTTTTTCCACTTTTTGTGGCGAAGGGCACAAAAAATCTTAGTTATATTAAAGTTTAGAAAAATCGGCATTTACTTATCATTCACTAAATCCCATATTGGAATTTTTTAGACTTTTGACAAATAAATACACATTTGGGTCTGGTGTTAAGAAGTACTTTTGAAAATAACAAAATTAAAGGAAAACTAGTTCAATTATAACATCTCAGCTTGGAATAAAACATATTACAAACAGAAAGAATTCGAGGAGATCCAGAGATAAAATGCGCAGCAAAGGTTTCAATTCTTAAAGTTTTACTTTGAATTGAATTAAAACTTAAATTCCATAAAACGATATTGGGTTTAATGTAGAGTTTCTGTCAACGAGCCGGTTCATTTAAACAAATCTTAATTTCACTTGCTTCAACTTCACTTCTATCTGGCTTTGCGTGAATACTAAGAATGCTGGCTGGCATGTGAAAAGTATATAAGATGTATAACATTAGTCGTGGATACTAACTTGTGAAACTTTGGCTTCAAACGTTCGTGCAAACATAGAAAATCTCCATCTCTTAGTGTAAAATTAAATTAAATAGCATTTCAATAGCTAATAGATGTTTTTTGGTAGCGTTTGCTTCAAACTGATAAATAAGCCTTGATGGCGTACCCCATCAATAGTTTGAGAAACTTTGTTAAAAATTGCTGAACAATATTTTTTATTAAAAGCTTTTTTGCCGCATTTACTAACCTGTATGTTTATTCCATCATGGTATGCTGTGTTTTGACTCCGACTTTTTCTTGGTTGCGGTATAATGATAATTAATCAATAATCAATGGCGCTTCTCAAGATCTCGAAGAGTTATTCGAAGCGACAAAAATATTAAAATGTTCAACAAATAAATTACATTTTATAGTATTATTTACAGTCTATCGTTATGGGAAATAAGAAAATGTTCGTGCTGTTATGCAAAATCGACCACTAAAGTGTTACAAAATCGAATATAAATGTAATGTACCTCATGTTTGTACACCTCGCGAAATGATGGCAAATAAAAATGATTCTTTGTTGTATTTCTTTTTTTTTCAAACATTTTGGTAAAACGATTTTAACTTTTATATCCGCCATTGTTGTTTTTGTGAAGGTGGTTTTTATAAATTTTTATTTTACAGAATATAAAACACCAATTGTATTAAATATCGTATATAAAAAAAAAACAATACGAGTTCAGTGTATAAAGTGTGGTAAATCAAAGTCTGAAAAGTCCGTTAAACACTTCTTGTTTTCCACCTGACAGGAATTGGAAAAATATTTAAATCGTTTGTTTGTAGTTTTCCATTTTTGCTGTTCGTTTTTCTTTTATATTTTATTTGTTTTACATTTTTTATTTTATTTTTTGTTTTATTTATTTTATTTCTCTATGCTAAGGTCGTTCAGCCAGAGTCGGTCATACAATTTAAAGCAATTAATGCACATGATGTAACACATAAAATTCAAAATTGATGGCAAAAGGTGCCGCCATATTGTAGTGATTTCATACAAAATTCCTTTTACTTGTGTAAAATAACGGAATAAAAGGGCATTTAAAACATATTAAGGGAGACTTTTTAATCTTTCTTTGCAAGTTTATATTGCTGAAGTTGTTGTTAAGGTTTTTTTTTTGCAGAATTTTTATATTAATAAGTAAACATAGTGAGTTGTAAATTGAGAATTTGTAACAAATTTTAAATTACTGTTGTTGTTTAATTTCTTTTTTAACTTTAAAAGTTTCTCTTTGAAAGTTTCTTAACGTTTAAGACCAAAAAGGTATTTTTTAATATATGTCTAATTTACTTTGTCATTCAAAGTATTGCCCATCTTAAGCTGTAATAATTTTTGTATCACATTTTGATGGCAAAAGCAATTTTGGTACTTTCGACAGAAGAGAATTTCATCGCAGTCAGGTTATTTATTATGCTTTCGAGCAAAAGGATAAAGCTTCTTCCATATTCATATTCATTTATCTAATTCTGTCGATTTCTTGAACTAATTAGAGTAGTGGTAAAAATATTTTTATTAATATCATGTTGCGCCTTAAAAACTGTTCTCAAATTGCTAAGGTTTCTTCGATTTAGGTTGCCTAATACAGTAAAAAAAAAATAGAAAAGGTGGAATTATTTGAAAGAAAGAAAAACTAAATAAAAACCGATTTGAGCGAAAATGCCTCTTCTTCGAACAATCACTTTGATTGATTGAAAACTTAAAAATTTCTATCAGAAATATTGTATTTTAATGAAAATTCTTAGGAGAAATATCTTTTCTCGGTATTCACTCAGGCGTTTATCATTCATGGTATATTTTACATTCATACTGATATTTCGAAAGTTATATTTTAATTAAGTCTTCTATCAAATTTTGGGTTTTTTAATGATATAAGAATTTACGAATTTTTTCTTATTTTTAACCGATTTAAAAAAAAAAAGAAGGAGGCTATCAATTGCTTTTTTATGTTTGTGCCTGCATAATTCAGTCGATTTTAAAAGTTTCTTCTTTATTTGAAAGTTTACACTTGCAGATTACTCCTGTTTTAATAATTTTAAAATTTAAAAGGTGTCCCCATACAACATAAATGTTTTTAAATGTATTATGAACCGTAAAGACACCACACTAAAATTTAAAAATACAATAGCAAAAAGTAATAGAAATATAAATCAAAATATAAAGGGTGTCCCGATAGATATGCAAATTGAGCTTTATGGGCCTATCTTTTAAGCCGTTAAAGACAAATGCTTGAAATTGTACAAAATGCCGATTACTATGACTGTTATTATAAGAAGTATAAATTTTTAAAATAAAATCAAAAGGGTGCTCCAATATATATATGGTTATACTTTTGAACAGCTGCAGACAGACGGTTAACATTTGCAAATATAACATATAACAGATAGACTTGGAAACTAAAAGGTATCCCAAGATAGACAGCCCTTAAGATAGACAGCTGAAATCTGTTTTAAGAGCGTTTTTTTTTTTTTGCTTGCAAGAATTATATTGACAAAACTGAGAAACTTTGATGAAGCTAAAAGCTTTAAACACATTCGATACAGCAGCTACCGACAGCAAAATGTCAAAAATAGAATACAAGTGTTTATATGAGAATGAGTATTTTGACTACAGCAGATCAACAAGGCGCCAGGTTGTTGTCTAGGCTGAACTTCCGGCTGCAGTCGAATTAAACTAATTTCTATTTTTGTTTGCGGCAATAAACATTTAAGTGATGTCAGTTCTATAAGACATGTAAAATAATAAGTACTTAAAATCTCATATTATGAAAAAAGAAAAGAACAATAAAAATTATTTATTTAAAGATTTAGGTCTACATTTATAATAAAACTTTAATAGGATCATTTCTGTACATAAAATATTTTAGGAAAGTATTGTTGTTGGTGAAGATAGCAATTGATTTGGAATACAAAATAACTAAATTTGGAATTTTTGTCTGTCTGAGTTCGCTTCGTTTAAAAGCTGCTGGATGGATTTGAGTAAAGTTTTGTAAGGAGGTCCTTTAGAACCTTAGTTTAAATATATAAAATGTAAAATAAATCAGTTTTACGGGTATAAATATACTTAAACAGTTGTTAGCATATTTTATCTCTGTAAATAGAACATTTTTAAAACTTTTTAAATTTTTTTCAATAAACATTTGAAACATATTTTTCTAAATTTAAATTTAAAAAAAATAGAAGTAGTGGGCATTGCTAGTATTTTATATAAGTCATTTATATAAGTCATAAAATATACTACAATGAACATATCGAAAGTATACGAGTATAATTGTAAAAATTACAAAGGAATTTATTAAGATGTATATAAAACTACAATTCCTTTTTATGTGGATAACATTTAGTTAAAAATTTACTTCTGTTCTTAGTACAGCTTGACCCCTATAATAATTATAATTTTCGTTTACGAGTAAAAAGTTTCATGTATGGTGCATCTGTAAATATTTAACACGATTGTTTTTAATAGATATCGTAGAACAGTAAAGCTTTTAATATTTTATTGTTTATTGTATTTTTTTATTTTAGTGGACAAGCAGCTACGTGTTATATATACTAACACACATTGCTGTACTTATTACTGCTTCTGAGAAATACTTCAATATATTTTAAATTTTAAAGACAATCGAAACGAAAACAACATAAAGTATAATTTTACTCTTCTAATAGCCTCTTATATAATAGTTTAAATATTTTTTAATTATAAATCAAAGCTGCTTATTTAAAAATCGCTAAAGTGACATCACTGAAATACAATACAATCGTATTTTTATTATGTAGCTGCTGCCTTCAAAATAATATGTAGCTGCGTCCAAGGCGACAAATGTTGCTAGCGTCATTTGCTGTGGTGTGTTTGTGTATCTTGCTGCGGCGAATTTGTTTACAGCATAAGTTTTTACTGAGATTTTCACACAGAGGTCAGTATGCCGGACTAACTACGAAAAATGAACTTATAGAGTTTTTTTTCCTGGCTTCCCACTGCACTTGATGATACTGTGTGGCTCGTTAATGGCCGCTAGATTATGCATTACAAGTAATTTCAGAAAGCAACTGAGAATACAAGTAGAAAAAATAAATAATTTACACATGTACTAAACAACAACACTTAATCTTCAAATTTGTTGAATCATCATTCACGATCGTGATTAGTTTTGGGTTTACTAACATGAGTGCTATTAAACATGATCATTAAATAGTAGTCGCTAGAGAGTGTGCATAGGTAGAAGTTGTGCATACCTGTTTCGAAATTATGTTGTTTTTTGCTTCCAAATATCCTTTTTATTTCTATTACCTTTTTTTTGGCTTAGGAGAAAAAGTTAAAACAAGTATACTGATAGAAAAATCATCATAACGCTAAAGTAATTTAACACCAATTCAATGACAAATGTCTTCGTTTTTGACCCCGTGACACTTGTCATTGTTGTGATGTCAACCATGTCATTATTTGCTTATTTTGTCATCTCTTGTGTCAACAATATGATGCTAAAAGTTCATTAATCTGATGACATATTAACATCACTCCCTATGAATATGAGAAAATTCTCTGTGTTTAGCACTTTCCTCTCATTACTTTTTACGTTGGCGTTATATATTTGTTTGGTCATAATAATGATGAACTTACATCAATGTGATTTTATTTTTTAAATTCATAAAAACGCTTTTAAAAATAAACATTATGAAAAAAAATAATCAAGTTGCAATTAAAATGCTAACTGGAATTATAAAAACTCTATTTACTTTTTTCTTAAATTTATATTTTACGAAATAATCGTATACGAAATATTGCATCAAGTTGATGACATTGTAGTCATAACTTAGATGACATCTAAAATATGACAAAATTCTATGATGATGTCTGTCATTGCATTGATGCCATTTTATACCTTATTGATGACATCTTTCATAACATTGATGTTTAAATTTTGATGTTATAGCGTCATCAAACCAACGATTATTTTTTTCTATCAGTGTAGGATTATTTCTCCAACGTACAAATAATTGTACTAATATTTAAGCAGATCACGCCTGGACGAATTAAAACACATTGCCAGCAAACTAGCAGTCGGGCTTACGTTTAAAATTTTAGCTTTCCATACCTTTTACGAACGGCGTGAACCTAACAAAATAGTGTACAGCGAAGATGTAAATTGGTGAGGCTTGCCCTTTGCCATGGACAAGGTTGACAAAACCAAGTTTAAACCTCAAAGTTATCGTCTGCATTTAACGAATAAATCGATGTTTAAAGATTATAAAGTTTTAAGAAACAGAGTCGCATTTCAAAATGTTGGTGATTTTACCCGTAATTTTTTCTCCAATTAATTTCCCAACAAAACTGTGAAACTTAATAAAAAAAAACTCTGCCCATATTTTGACTAGATTAGACGCACATACGAAGTATGTATCTTTTGTAAACACAAATTAACAATAAAAGTTAAATTTTTACAAATCTAATTTAAAAATTAAATTTGTCACCAAATCACACAATAGGATTTGAAGTATCTCTTAATTGACTCCTTTGTATATTTAATTGACGTAATTTTCGTTTTCTGAGATAACTGAAACTTAATATAAATACTCCGGTCGTTTTCAATTCTTGCCTTAAAATAATAAATTTGTTTACTTTTTCAATCAACATCTGACTTTGGCGTTTAAGTAAAAGTTCAAACTTAATTTCGAATAATCCCAAAACGAGTGATTTACAGAACACCAAATAGGAATTTCTTCGGTTTTGAAAATCGCTCGTTTTTTAAAACGGTTCGGTTTACAGAACAGACCAGATTATTCAATAAGCCTAAAATTTGATTTAACGAATATAGGCAATAATATTTGAATATTTTTAGAACTTAACAACCAGACGGAAACGCAACACCTTTAATTTTGTAAATAACTTCTGTTTTACTGACGGTGCACACGCGCACATATAAATATTTCTTCATCTTGGAAATGTTGAGTGGACAATTAAAAAAAATAAGTACAAGTTAGATTTAATTAAATAATTTTTGGAAAGATTAGTTTTTATGTTGCAGTTAAATTGTTTTAACTAAAGACTTTCTGCTTTATTTGAGTAAATAACATTTAGTTTATAAGATTTACATAAGCGCAGAAATACTTCGAAAAAAAATTTATTCATTAAAGTTTTTTACGAGTTACTAATTGCATTTAAAATTTGACCACACCTGAATTAAATTACAATTTAAAAAAAGGTTTTAAGACATTTTCAGTGCTTCAGAATTTTCCAACTATATATCAAAATTTTTGCCTTAGAAGGACGAGTTTCAAAAATTTTATTTTTTACATAATAACTTTTACAATTACTTTTCAGATATTCATTAACGTTTTTGGAAACTTCATTTGAATACGAGTATACTAAAAAATTAAGTAAATAAAAGATTTTAAAATTTTTATAAAAATGTTAGACAGTTTATATACTTTTCTGAATATCAATTTCAAAATTTAATAATCCTATAAAAAGATAGATAGTCAGTTATAAAATTAACTATTATATGCTGTTTGTTTTTGATAAAAATTTTCATAAAATTTTCTCTCACAAAATAAAAAAAAATTATTTTTTTTTTTCGTTTGTTCACGAGTTTATTATTAACTTTTTTCGCAGTCTTATGAGCTTGCATAAACGCGAGCCCTAAAAAGGAGATTCATGTACTTTAATGAATAAATTTTTTCTCGAAGTATCTCTGCGCTTATGTTTATTCTCGGACAACTTTTCTCACGGCAGTGTCAACAGAACTTGTAAGCTTCAGGTAATAAGGTTTTGCTTATAGTTTAATCGGTAATCGCGAGGGCTGCTCTATATATTTCTGGCCTAATAGTGAAAATGCGAATATTTATAATCAAAAATCGTTTTATTGTTTTTCAAAGTATTCTCCAGCATGATTTATACACTTTTGCATGCGCTCAATCCAGTTGTCGAAGCACTTTTTCCACTCCGATTGAGATACCTCTAAAACATGGTTTTTGAACACTTCAACAGCTTCTTCTGGCGACGAAAATCGTTGACCACGCAATTTTTTCTTGATGTGC
The DNA here is from genome assembly GCA_916610165.2 of Gymnosoma rotundatum. Taxonomy (NCBI): domain Eukaryota; kingdom Metazoa; phylum Arthropoda; class Insecta; order Diptera; family Tachinidae; genus Gymnosoma; species Gymnosoma rotundatum. Next base: position 37,720,551 of record OU744339.1, on the reverse strand, counting down.
GGAAACAAGAAGAAGTCATTAGGTGCCAAGTCAGGGCTGTACGGCGGATGACCCACTAATTCGACGTTTTGGCCAGTCAAAAACACTCTGGTTTGAGCCGATGTGTGAGAGCTCGCATTGTCATGGTGAACAATGATTCGTCTTCTCTTGTTGGTTTTTCGAATTTCTCCGATGACTTCAGGCAAACAAATTGTAGTTTACCACTTAGAAGTGACCGTCCTACGTTGCTAAGTGGAATAGTCGCCACATGACCAGTTTTGCCGAAGAAACAGGCGACCATTTGCTTCGAAATGCTTCTTCCACGAACAACTTTCGTTGGAGTTTGCTCGTCTTTGAAGACCCACACGGTCGATTGTTGTTTCGTTTCGGGCTCATACGCATAGATTCATTATTCGTCACCTGTGACGATCTAACAAACGTCTTTTGAAGCACCGCAATCGTATTTTTGCAACATTTCTTTGCACCAATCGACACGAGACTTTTTTTGAGCGACTTTCAAATTGTGCGGGATCCAACGAGAACAAACCTTTTTTACGGCCAGGTGTTCTAGCAGTATCGAATGTATGCTGGTGGAAGAAATGTCCAAGGATGTCTCTATCTCTCGGTATGTCGCATGTCGATCTTGCATTATGAGTTCACGCACGGCATCAATGTTCTCTGGCACAACAGCCGTTTTTGGACGACCTTCACGGAATTCGTCTTTGAGCGAGCTTCGGCCACGATTAAATTCATTATACCAATTTTTCACAGTGCCATAGGATGGTGCTTCATCGCCATACAAAGATTTAAGTTCATCAATGCACTGTTGTCGTGATAATCCTCGTCGAAAGTTGTGAAAAATGATGGCACGAAAATGTTCACGAGTTAATTCCATTGTTTTCTATATTAATTTCTTCAAGTCACTGTAAACAACACAAATAATAGTCGTACGCCAAAACGTTTTGAGTACGATTATGCTTAAAAATTACAAACTTTCCAATGGAAATGTCAGATTGCACTTGGCAGCACTCAGTGTTGCCAGGCCAGAAATATAAATAGCAGCCCTCGTATTTTGGATGTGCTGTTACATGGCAAAAGAATCCACTAAAATAAATGTGTATCATAATGGGCGTGAATAGAAGACTTGGAAGTCAAGAAGCTAAAATTGCTCCTTTTTTGTTGCGTAAAAGTCTTATTTGGAGAATAGTAAAAATCAGGTGGAGAACCATTAACATGTTTATAACAGAAATCTACACGTTATCTTTCTGAGGGGGTTCAGGCATTTTTTCGTAGGAACTAAAAGCAGTCAAAGGCATTCCCAAGAGTCCCTAACCAGACAAGCTACCTTCTCCAATATTCAAAAGGCCTACGGGATTGCCTTGTTAGGTATAGTATTGAAGGGAGTTACTGGCAAAGCCTATTCAATTTCTCGACCGTTGTGTTTCTATCATTTCTTTCTTTGTTTTGGCAGTAACCTTTATCCATTTTTTCTTGCTGAGCAGCAGATTTGTTATAGACAGCTTTTTATCTGTCTTTGTAATTTCCGTCCTAATAAAATGTGAAAATGCCCTTGATGTGTATCCTCTCCCTTTCACACATAGAATGAACACATAGGCAGGAAATCATGTTAAAATTAGTTTAGACACTTGTCAAGCCTTGAAGAATATATCTTTGTGAGAAAGGATTAAACCTTCATGGCAGCCTCCAAATAACTTTATACTAACAACAAGACCCATTTAATATATTTCTACATTCGCAATCGTCGCATAACTAACAAAATAACTACGAGGGCTGCTCTATATATTTCTGGCCTAATAGTGAAAATGCGAATATTTATAATCAAAAATGGTTTTATTGTTTTTCAAAGTATTCTCCAGCATGATTAATACGCTTTTGCATTCGCTCAAACCAGTTGTCGAAGCACTTTTTCCACTCCGATTGAGACACCTCTAAAACATGGTTTTTGAACACTTCAACAGCTTCTTCTGGCGACGAAAATCGTTGACCACGCATTTTTCATTAGGTGCCAAGTCAGGGCTGTACGGCGGATGACCCATTAATTCGACGTTTTGGCCGGTCAAAAACGCTCTGGTTTGAGCCGATGTGTGAGAGCTCGCATTGTCATGGTGAACAATGATTCGTCTTCTCTTGTTGGTTTTTCGAATTACTCCGATGACTTCAGGCAAAAAAATTGTAGTGTACCACTCAGAAGTGACCGTCCTACGTTGCTCAAGCGGAACAGTCGCCACATGACCAGTTTTGCCGAAGAAACAGGCGACCATTTGCTTCGAAGTGCTTCTTCCACGAACAACTTTCGTTGGATTTTGCTCGTTTTTAAGACCCACACGGTAGATTGTTGTTTCGTTTCGGGCTTATACGCATAGATCTATGATTTGTCACCCATGACGATCTTATAAACGTCTTTTGAAGCACCGCAATCGTATTTTTGCAACATTTCTTTGCACCAATCGACACGAGCCTTTTTTTGAGCGACTTTCAAATTGTGCGGGATCCAACGAGAACAAACCTTTTTTACGGCCAGGTGTTCATGCAGTATCGAATGTATGCTGGTGGAAGAAATGTCCAAGGATGTCTCTATCTCTCGGTATGTCGCACCGGTCGCATGTCGATCTTGCATTATGAGTTCACGCACGGCATCAATGTTCTCTGGCACAACAGCCGTTTTTGGACGACCTTCACGGAATTCGTCTTTGAGCGAGCTTCGGTCACGATTAAATTCATTATACCAATTTTTCACAGTGCTTTAGGATGGTGCTTCATCGCCATACAAAGATTTAAGTTCATCAATGCACTCTTGTCGTGATAATCCACGTCGAAAGTTGTGAAAAATGATGGCATGAAAATGTTCACGAGTTAATTCCATTTTTTTTCTATATTAATTTTTTCAAGTCACTGTAAACAACACAAATAATGGTCGTACGTCAAAACGTTTTGAGTACGATTATGCTTAAAAATGAAAAACTTTCCAATGGAAATGTTAGATTGCACTTGGCAGCGTTCAGTGTTGCCAGGCCAGAAATATATATAGCAGCCCTCGTAATAAAATGGCTATTTACTTTAAAAAACAACGGCCCAATCAACTATATTTCACTGGTTATTGCATTAACAGCACATTTCCTAGTGTCTAAAGTTTTACTTCTCTTGAAAAAAATACGCTGAAGAAATAGTTGAATTCTAAATTTAAGTAAACTCATCTTAATTTTACGATTTACACCTAAGTACTTTTAAAGCAAGCTGCAAAGGAATCGTTTTACTCTCAATTAAAAAAATCAATTCACATAATTATCAAAAGTGGCACAAATTATTGAATCTGGTAATCAGGTTTAATTAAAAACAAAACTCAGAATTCACGACTTGATATGAAGAAGTTGTGCAATCACGGTACTTTTGACATTGAATTAACTAAAGTCGCATATAGTGTGGATAAATTTCACTAATATGTTAAGACTAGAGGTGGTCGGTCCGTATGATTCTGGAAATTGTATTTTCTAAGTTCTAGGCCATTTTTGCTTGTTTGAGTATACATACTTGAAAACCAAGTTGTCTGTCATTGGCTGCTAAATGCCTCGTAATCTCGGATAATATGTAGAAATCAGCATTACTGCATTCCCTTGTTCATATTTTTTAACGTAGTGTGCAGTCAAGTTCGCCACCAGTTACTTGGAGATTAGGATACTTAAATCTTAAACTGTTTTATAGACTACACGAAACTTTAAAACATAAATCACACTGTTTCTTTTTTACTGTTTGTTATTGACGCAATAAAGCAATTCCTATTGCTGTTATTGTTATTGCTTTAGTTGTCGTAGTTTTTTCTTTTTGTTCTTTTTATTTAGTAGAAAAATATAAAATATGTTTCATGTGTTCAATTTATGATTCTTAAAGTACGATAACACTAATAAAAGTTTATTTTGAGACGTATGAAAGTCATAAATTAAAAGGGAATAAAATACTCTTTGTAGCCAATAGAATTGTTTGCTGTATGTTTTGCTTAAAAGATTGTTAAATATTCTGTGGGCACAAGCTAAAGTTATTTAATGTTCCGCAATAATGAATAAATTTATATATAATAGCGTTTGCTGCAAATGAATAGATTTATTCAATAGACTAAAGATTAAGGTATTGAACGTGCAGAAAAGTGATTTAGGACTCGCACTTTGATCAAGAAATATTTTGACAATATTCACTCTTATATTTTCACGAAGAAAACCCTTACAAAATCTTCTTTCACAATAAAGCCAAAAGCTTATGTTGGCGATAAAAAAAAAAAAGTTCAATTAATAGATATAAATATGTAAATTGTTACTTTCCACAAGTACAAAGTCTGAGTGATAAGCAGACAAATGAAAGAATTAAATCAGTCTAAAGGAAAAACAACTGTTGTTGAAGGCACCTGCAAAGCAGAAAAAGAAAACCCACAGCGTTTTCAGGCGCATTTATTTGCGTTAAAACAGAATATTTTTTTCCTTTTTTTCAATTTAATATGGTTATTTCATGTTTTTGTTATAATTACATATGTATGTTGTTCCTGATATATCTGATTATATCTTAAGTGACAAAGAAATGTCGAAAATAAATGCTTAAAATAAATTGGACTTCAAGTTAAAAAAAAACTATCACAAAAATAGAACACATAGCTTTTTATTAAAAACCTATAATTACTTAATTTCTAAAAACAAAACTTTTCTTGTTTATCTTTTTCTTAGTCAAATTAAAAATTTATTTGTTTCTACATCCACTTCCACCCAATTCACTACGTTTCGCGTCGCACAAATTTTATAACAACAATAAACTAGTTTTCTGTAAGTTTTCAAAAGCATTTTAAATTTGAAATTGTTTGCTAAAATCAGGAAGTATCGAACTTAGCAATTTAGTTGATAGAAATAACACATTTCTGGAATGTTGCGAATACAACAACATCAATAACACAACTTGTAGGCAAAGAAATATGCCTTGCTTTTCACTTTAAAACAATTTATTTTAAATTTAGTTTTAACAAGTTAGAGTGCAATATTTGGCCTTTACCATAGTTATGCTTTTATTCAAAAGTTTTTTTCTGATAGTTTTAAGCTTCTCTTGTACAATTATAATGAGCGGTGTGAATAAAAATATAGTTTTAGCTAAAACTAGCAAATCTAAAGTTTAAACTAGTTTTAAGGCGAATAAAATTTTCAGATGAAGCTAGTGATTTTTCTTGCCTAGTTTAAGCTAATTTTTCTAACGCTTACTGAAGATATGTGTGAATAAAAAGCATGTCATTGAGGTGCTGGAAATAAATTCATTCTTGAATTATTAGTCAAAAAGCGCATTGTCGTTTGTTATACCCTTCACTACAGGTGGAAAAAGGATATACCTAAGTTTGTATATATATATTCCGACTTCTTATTCATAGCGAAGTCGATAGAGCAATGTCCGTCTGTCTGTCCGTGTAAGTGTTGATCGGTCCATGTCCTTCGAGGCAACAGGCAAAACACCACGCCTAACTTTTTCATGTCATTTGGACAATAAACTAACTCCAATCAAAATGTTTTCAACATATCACTATGTGTATTATTTTAAAGCTTATAAATTTATATAGATGGTAAAGGGTACATAAGACTCGGCATAGCCGAGTATCGCACTCGTACTTGTTTTACAAAAGAAAGTTGAAAATGATATGGAAAAAATAGAGGCAGGCGTTGTAATACTGCTCTTTCAAAACTGCTTTATTTTCATTCATTCGTTTTTAATTATTCTAAATTCCATGAAGTATTGATTAACATTTTAGAAATAAAATAAAACAAGTATTATACAAACAAACACCAACCTGATGATTTAATTGACCTCAATCAAAAACAACAACAACAAAAATGGTGTGGCTAATAATATCTATAAACTAATTTGGTGTCACCCATTTTCTAAGATGTTTGGCTTCGATAATACCATTGTAAGGAATTTGAGAAAGTTGACAATTATCAGTATCCTTTACAATATAACGATCATTTAACAATATTTTTTTTATAACATAAGGACCACGATATTTTTCAATAAATTTTTTATTTTTACCAACTGTATTATCAGTATTCATAACTATAACATAATCTCCCACAAAAAATTGCTTCGCAGGAACATGATTTTTGTAAAAATAGTTCTCATTGCGTTTTTGATTGTTCTGATTTTCTACCTTTTCATCGAAGTACTCTGTTAATTCATCAATTATTACGCCTCGTTGTCCTATACCAAATAACAAATGGCTTGGTGTATTTCCAGTAGAGCCATGCACTGTGTTGTTAATAGCATACTCTACTTGAGATAATTTTGAGGACCAATCAGAATGATCAACTGGATCGCTTGTTTTGCTCAAAATACCTTTTATCACTCGATTTACTCGTTCCACTTGTCCATTTGCTTGAGGAGATGCAACTGCTACTTTAACATGTTCTATATTATTTTTCAAAATGAAGTCTGTAAATTCATGAGATGTAAAGCAAGAGCCTCTATCTGTTATTAATCGTTTTGGTCTACTATAGTAGCTAAAGTACTTTTCTAAAGCACAGCAAACTTCCTTAGTACTGGTTGAATTTACAGGATATAATCGAATAAATTTTGTAAAAGCATCTGTGATTACCAGTAAATGTTTTCGTTTAGATTTTAATGATGGAAGTGGTCCAAAATGACCTATATGAATTGTATCAAAAGGTACTGGTTTTTTTTCAATGCTATACAAATTTTGTTCATTTATACGAGCCGGAGCAGAATATATTATACACTTTATACAATTTTTTATGTAGTTACCAATTTTAACTTTCATATGCGGAAACCAGTAATTAAATCGAATTTGGTCGTAACATTTCTCAGGACCAAGATGACCAATTTTTTCGTGAATCATTCTAATCACATTTTCTTCCATTTCTTTGGGTACATAAAACATCAACCTATTCAAATTTCCTTTGCGAAATAAAATTCCATCCACAAGTTCATATCCACTAATTTCTTTAGATTCCAACTCCATAATTAGTTTTTTTATATTGCTATCTCTACCCTGAGTTAGTTGTAACCTAGTGTCGAGTTCATTAAAATCCAAGGAAGCTATCACACTACAGTTTCGAATATAATTACAACTATTCTCATTTAAACACCTACTCAATGCATCCACATGACCCATTGAGGTACCGCCTCGATGTCGAATAGTATAATTATAATTTTCCAATTCTAATGCCCACCTAGCAATTCTTGGATTTACCTGTTTCTTGTTCAAAGTCATTGTTAAAGAGTTACAATCTGTAACGATCGTAATATGAATTCCCTCTAAATAAACTCGAAACCTTCTTAATGCATAACTAATGGAAAGAGTTTCGAGCTCAAAGCTATGATAACGCGACTCTGCTGGAGAAGTTGATTTTGAAAAAAATGCCACAGGGTGAAATTTTTTGTCATCTTGTTTTTGCATAACTATAGCTCCAAATCCTTTACTACTAGCATCACAGTGTAACTCTGTCTCTCTTTTAGGAGAATATATTGATAGTACTGGCTGCTTCATTAGGCGTTCTTTAACTTCATTAAAAGACTTAATACAATTTTCAGTAAGGCAATATTTTTTGTCTTTACGTAAAAGGCCCAACAAAGGCCTAGCGATGGTTGAAAAAGATGGTACAAATCGTCGAAAGTATGAAAAAAGACCAATGCATGTTTGAAGTTCTTTTTGACTCTTAGGTAAAGGAAAATTTTTTATGGCATTTAAGTGATTTTCTGTGGGACGAATCCCTAAAGGGTCAATTAAGTAACCTAAATATTCTATTGACTGATAACCAAATTTGCATTTTTTAAGTTTAAACTCTAACCCTGTTTTATATGCACGCCTTAAGACTTCAGTTAATGTTTGAAGATGAGAATCAAAATCTGTTGAAAATATTAAAATGTCATCTATATATATAACGACCTTTCTTATATCTATTAAACCACGAAATATTTCCCTTATAAAACGCTGAAAATTGGCAGGAGCATTTTTTAGACCGAAAGGCATTCTTAAATACTCATACTGTCCCTGTGGTGTTACAAATGAAGTATACGGTATAGATTGCTTGTCAATCTCTATATGAAAGAAACTATCTTTTAGGTCCAAAAGAGTGTACCATGTTTTCCCCGCCATATACTCAATGCAATCTTCTATTAAACGCAATGGAAAATTATCCCTAATCGTTTTCTTTTTTAATGCCCTATAATCTACACACATTCGGGTTTCGCCACTTTTTTTCTTTGTTAGAACAACAGCAGAGGCATACGGAGAATTACTTGGACGAATAATTTTTGGAAATAACAAATCAGATGTTATTTTCTGAACTTCATCACGATCTCGGACTGATAAACGACGAGGAGAACTATATATTGGTACATCATCAGATAATCGTATTTTCATATTGTAGTCATGAAATTTTCTAGTAATATCAATAGGATGCAAATAAAAATTATCGACTACCCTTTTTAATTTAAAAGTTTGTAGTTCATTTAATTTCTCGTTGCAATTAACATCATTTATTGTTAATTTCTGATCATTAACTGTACCGAAATCTAACTTTACTTTATTGCTAATTTGAGACACCAAAGAATTTTTTTCGATATTTTTATTTATTTTTCCTTTAGAATCAAATATGCCAACATTATTTTCATGTAACTGTTTTAAGTGAACTAATTTTACATTAAATTTTTCCATAAAATTCCCACCTAAAATCATAGAAATTTTAATATCTCTATCTGGTATTACTATTAATTCAATAGTTTTAACAATATTGTAAAGTTTTATTTGACATGAAACAGTGCCATGCATTTTCATTCTGAAACTTCCAATTCCAACATACCCAGCTGGAAATTTTGATAGCTTTTGGTACTTTTGATTTGGAAATAAGACTAATTGGACTACCCGAATCAATAAGACATGAGACATTACAATAATTAGCATATTTGCTTCTTAAGGGAATAAAAAATGCCATACTCACTTCTAACATTGGGTCTACAACATTATTAATATTGACAATTGTTTCTGGAAGAACAGACGCTAACATAGTCTGACGTTTAGGGCAGTTTTTATGGAAGTGGCCCATTTGCTGACAAAAAAAACAAGAACCAGGAGGACGAATTGGTTTTGTGCATGAACTTTTTATGTGACCAAACTGAGAACAATTGAAGCAGCGAATTGAACCGCTTTTGCTGTCAAAGTTTGATTTTTTCGTTTGATTTTTCCGACGTTTTTTATATCTGTCAGCACAAGCAATTAATTCTGCGACTGAAGTAGAGCCATAAAGCAAGGAAATATTGTTGGAATTATCTTGCATACCATCTATAATGATGTCAACCAGTTCTTGACCTTTTACATTGGACTGCGATGCAGTTGTTTGCATTGAAATTATGTAGCTAATACAAGATTCAGAAGCTTTCAAAGTCCGTGCACGTAGCTTCTGATAAACTTCCTCATAAGTGATAACTCATCTGAATATTTTGAGCAGGGTGTCATTCAAATTACTATACGTCCAATCGTTAGAATTTTCCATAAATGCTTTTGCTGTTCCTCGCAGCAACCATTTAAGACACAACATTTTTTCTTGATCTTTTTAATTAAAAGTATATTCTTCAACTTGGTAAACCATCTTCACTACTTCCATCGAATTTGGGAACAAGTTTTTCTAATTCATTGTAATCTATTTTAATAATATTACAAGCTGTAGTTGATTCCAAACTGCTAAGCTGCTGTTGCAAATGTAGCATCTCACACATCATTTTTAGAATCTTCAGTTGGCTTTCAAGCTCTAGTTCTTGTGCAGAAGCAGAAGTAGTAGTAACTGGTGGGATAGTTGCTGAGAAATTAGAAAAAACTGAGGTACATCCATGTGCATTAGAGTTTACATTAAATGCTGATTCAGTTATTACAGCTGATGATGTTGAAGTATTGCCTGCAGTTGTGGCAAAAGCTTGATCAGTAGATTGTTCGGAAGTTGCACAAGGAAAAGAAACGGAAGAGGCAGCGGAAGTTGGGAAAATAAAGACGTCAGTAGTTGGTACTCGATCTGTGACCATCATAAGACTTGAAACGGAAGGTAAATTCAGAGATTCGGAAGAAGTAATCACAACATCAGAAGGAATCGACCCACTATCATCATAGATTTGGCCTAAATTTGCCGAATCATACAAACTTCTTAGCTGGCTCATTGTTGCTGATTCCGGTAATTGTATTCCCGACATAACTAACGCATTAATAATCCATTGCGATTTGGGCGTAGATCCATTTTTAAAAATTTATTTTTTTCCCTTTGACCCCACACCTGAATTTTAATACTGCTCTTTCAAAACTGCTTTATTTTCATTCATTCGTTTTTAATTATTCTAAATTCCATGAAGTATTGATTAACATTTTTGAAATAAAATAAAACAACTATTATACAAACACATATGTACATTACAGCGTGATGTTTTGCCCGCTGCCTCGAGAGACATAGACCGATCTTGCTGATTTTCAACAACAAAATTTTAGAAATTATTTCTGACCAATTGGCGTATTTAGATTTTCTTTAGCTCATCTAGGGCCTTGGCATAGTTGATTTCAACACGAACACGGACAACAAACGCACATTGTTTAATCGTAGATTAGAAATGGAATGGCAAACTAAAATATGAATACCCTTTCCACCTGTGATGAAGGGTATAAAAATGAATTTGTTACCAATTTTTTTTTTATAAATACAAATAAAATAACAAATTGAATTACCTATAAAACTTAAATTCTATTTTGTCGTAAACAGAGATTGAACCCAAGCCCCAAGAAGCCATGTTTGAATACAGATGTTAATAATTTAAATGTTTGGTGATTTTTGGGTGAAAATATGTTTTTTTAATAAAAATAAAATTTTAAATTTTTAAAACCGAAAATCCCCTAAAGCATATATTAAGCAATTCTTTAGAGTTTGACGGAGTTATCCCTAGAATTTAACGCTGGCTCTACTCTACACATTTTCCCGTGAGTTTCAAAACAATCGGGCTACCAGTTTAACAAATCCCCCAATGTGCGACGTATATATTGTGGAAAATACCATGTTTTTTTACTGCATAGGAATCAAGCGTGATTAACACTTAAATAACTTATACACAATTTATAGTTTAAAGTTTTAAATTTTATCAGTTTTTTTTTTTGCAAAATCTGTTTTCGAATATCAAATATTAAGAAAAAAAAGAAAAGAAAACTATCATCTCTAACATCAGGACGAACAACGAAACACTTTATAAGTATTAATACTTTTATCTTTTTCATACAATGTGTCAAGCAAAAATGATTGATGAAACTATTCAAGCTGAGTATTAAAACAAAAATAATTCCTTTTTCCTTTTTAGTGACCATTAAAAAATGTATTTCCTAGTTTTTTAACATTTAGATTGCTTTTCAATTTATTTGAAAAGTATTTGAAAATTTGTATACAAATAAATCAAAACAAAAGTATGCTATTATGCAGTAGTTCTATGAGAAAAATGCAGGACAGCAACAAATTTGCATTAGTTTATAGAGCCTGGCTTTTATTTGGCAAAGATAATGAATGTGCTGCGATAGAGCAAATAAATGTTATTGTGTATAAACTTTACTAAAGTGTGCAATATTTATTGCAAAATAATAAGCTGTTTAACTAAAAGCGATAGAAACGTCATTACAACAATCTATTATTCGCTACACTGCAGACTGTTATTCATGGGAATGAAATTTTAATCATTGCACTTAAAAAACAACAAAAGGTTCTTCTGCTATTAATAAAAATTAAAAATTGGAAATATTTAACAAACATTTAATGCAGAGAAAGAATCGTTTGCACCTAGTTAACGTTTTATGTGAATTCAGATTGAAAACGTATTAACTTTTTAATTGATTCAATCGTTTATTTAAATAGAAACTTACTTATTAATTAAATAAATAATTGAATCAATTAAAAATTTAATTCAATTTCAATTTAAATCCAAATAAAAAATTTTAATAGATGCAAAAACCTTTTTCTATATACATACATACATATACAAACACTTTGATGGCGCCAAGATAGCGTCGAAGAAATAGCTTTAATTTGGGAACTAAAAAAGCGGGAAGTAAAATTCCGCGGGATTGGATTTTCTTAATTAAAAAATAAAATTAGTATAAATTTTGGAATCTAGAAAAAGGAAAATTTATGTAAATTATAAATAAATAAACAAAAATATTGAGGTGTTTTCCCGGATTTTTAATTTCCAAAATCGACGCTATTTTTTCAACGCTATCTTAACGCACGTCACATTTTCTTATTATGTCTAACCCAGCTGGCATTTTAAAGTTTGTTTCACGAGCGCTATCGTTTAACGATTCTTTATTAAGGATTTATTTATTAAGGATCGACAATATTTTAATTTTCGTTGCTCACACACTATATTCGGGGTCGTTTTAGTAGGTACGAAAACTGTTTTTAGTTTTTATATTGTTTCTAGAATACTATTTATGACTATCAGGCATGTTCTGACACTCCCAAGTTTTTAAAGTCAAAAAAGCCAACTTTTGTTTTACATGTTCTGAAACTCACGCGTTTTGCTTGCGATTTGCTCTTTTTCAAACTTATGTTCGAAAAGAAAAACATATGTTTTTACGGTGCAAAACATAAATAAACAAAAGAAAATTACAACATACTGCCTGCAGCTGCCTAGCTTAGTTTTTTTTTTTTCTTTAAAAAATATGCAATTAAAAAAAGAACGAATTAAAAAGCGGATGCTTAAAGATTGTAACAATTCAATGGATACTTCAATCCAATGTATATTTAATTATTTAAAAAATAATCCAAGCCAAGAAATATTTTGGCCACAAATGAATTTTCTATTAGTGATATTGCATTTAACATCTTTGATGTAAATGGTTACTTACGTTGTAAGTAATCAGTACTTGATAAGTATTTTTGTTTATTTTGTTAGTTATAACATGCACGTTTGGGACTCATATCGTCCAAAAAGTAATTTAAATAAATTTTCTAATGTCTCTTAACACTTTAATCGCACATTTTATAAGCACCGAATATTTAATAAGAATTGAAAATTAAAATAACCACATATTTTTTTGACTACCGACTATACGTTCAACCGCACTAGTACAAGTATATTTTCGAACATCAATTATAACAGCTGTTTGTATGAAATCGCCAATACTCAAAAAAACAATCAAAACAATTGATAGAACAAATAACAGATTTTAAATAAATTATTTGCGACTTTAATTGTGTAAAAATTAAAATAATTTCTATTAAAAATTAAAGAGAACATATTAATTTTCATTTGTGTATAATTTTATTGTTGCTTTAAAGTTTATTCTAAGTAAAATTTGCAACTTCACTTCAGTATGTGCTTGCGATTTGAAGTCGCAAAATTTGTTGCGATTGTGAACTACAGAACACCTTTCATGCGATTTTAGCTCGCATCGCCAGTTTTAAGCGATTTGCGATTGTCAGAACATGCCTGTATATTTGTCCCTTTACCAACTCATTCTTCAGGAGAAGATAATACTTTCTCTATTACATATTAAGCTTGGGTTATTTACAAATATTGTCAAAACGCTGCTAAAAGACATTCTTGCCATGAATTACCTAAACAAAAAATTTCGAGAGCCACAGCGAGCAAAATTGAAGCTGGTATATTTGATGGACTACAAATTCTGGCTCTGTACGTTGACCAAGCAATTAATGAGTGTTTAGGTGCAGCTCATTTGGAGGCATGGGAAGCATTCCAGGATATCGTTCACAACTTTTCGGGAAACTACAGAAGTCCTGATCACGCTGAGAAGATCGATACATTACTGCAAAAATTCAATGCTATTGGTAAGCGTTGAGTGAAAGCATGTATATCAAAAAGGCTCTTATCATTAGAAAATTTATTCTTCTTAACTTTTAGGCTCAAGTATGTCACCTAAATTACACTTCTTATTCAGTCATTTGGATACTTTTCCCACGAACTTGATCTCCGAAAGATTTCACCAGGAAATGGAAGATATCGAAAGACGTTACAAGGGCTGGTGGGATGAACAAATGGTGGCGGAATGTTGTTGGTTCCTCATTCGCGAAGATCCATCTGAAAAAAAAACGCAAGACTTCAAGTCGCTCGTCATTTGAATTTAAATTCTTTTAATTTACGCCGAATATAGTGTGTGAGCAATGAAAATGAAAATATTGTCATTCCAAAAAATCCTTAATAAAAACTTTATTTTTCATCCGTTTTTTCCCAAATTATGTTTAAAATATTGGTCATAAAATAAACTATTTGATAAAAGAATAAAACATTCCAGATTTTTACTATAACGTAGAAAAAGAACCAAAAGAAAATACAAAAAATTAAAAAAAAAACGTAAAAAATAGGCAAATTTTAAACTTTAAGGTACCATAACTCATCCGTTCCCCGGTAGATAGAAATTAGCATCATATCGATGCAAATAGCATTCAATTACCTTTCCAACGGTATGCCATTTATCTCGATCGGACTTTTCGGTTGGGCTCTACAAGAGGTGGGACCATACACAGAAAAACATAAAAGTACCGTTATCTAAAGAACCGTACTTGGAAAAAAATAATTACAGCGTTTTTCGTGTTCAGAAGGTCAAAATTAACTTATCTAGCCATGCGGTGTTCTAGGTATTTTTCCAAATTAAAAATTTGTAAACCTGTGTAATTATAATAAGAATTCAAAGCGTTCTTATATACGGTTGATTTTATTGTCTAATTGAAAAAATTTATCAAAAAGTATAAAATATAATTTATCAAAATATAATTTTTGATTCATTGTAGATTTTTTTTTCTTTTGATTGGACTCCGTTATCTTTTTTCTTTTATCTGTGTTTTAAAGTTAAATAATTAATTAAGGAGTGTTTACATTATGAACGGGGTTCATCCCCCGAACTACAACCGGTTTAGGGAACTGGATCCCCTAACTGGAAAGAAAAAAAAAACAACAGAAATAAACGCCCTCGTCCCGAAGATTTTGTGCCTTTACCAGAAATTGCCGCAAATTAGCAATATCTACCACGCTACCTAATTGCAACAGCTCCACTTTCGTCCTACAACGTCTTTCAAGTTGAACGTGGACTTAATTTCATCAGCAAGAATCGACTGGAAGTTACGGAAATGAGAAGCGGGGACCTTTTGATTAACCACAAAATAGCAGAACTTTACCTCAAAGCTAGCTACATTGATTGCATACCAGTCAAGATATTTCTTCACAAAATGGCTAACTCAATTCAAGGTCGTATATTTTTAAGAAAGATCACTACATCCCCGAAGATGAGTTACTGGAATCTCTAAAGGCTCAAAAAGCTATAGGAGTTCGCAAAATAACAAAACTGGATGGTGGAAAACCATTGCCAACGGGTGCCGCAAACCTAACATTCGACTTAATACACCGACCAGATACACTTAAGCTAAGATGGCAACAACAATTAACAGTTACACCATCATCCACATCAAACGCAGAATACGTTCCAAAAACTGTTTTACAGATCAGCAAAAAACATGAAGCAAATGAAAACATTGCAAAAACAGAAAACACAAAGACAACAGAAAATAAAAACTGCACAACATACACACCACCAGCTCTCGTAACCAACACAGCCTCAGATACACTATTTAACCAAAACAAAAACAACCGCAACAACAAATTAGAATCAACCACCAACGACTTAAGTAACAATCATGCTCACAGTGTAAATTTTTCATTAACAACCATTCTACCGACACATAATAAATCTCTCAACACAACAACAACAGAAGTGACAAAACAAACAAAAAATAATGAAGATTACACATGCTTTAGTGACGAGGAGGTCTTTGACAATAAAATTAACTCAAACATTAATATTGATGTAAACCTAACAGATGAAGACATCACCGAAGGATTATGTTTAACGACTCCACCAAGACCTAATCATATGAGTCTAAATTGTAAAACAATACCTACTTCGCAATTGTTTAGCAATTATCCCGAACTAAACGCTATTATTTCGCCAGATACATTTAAGAAGACACAAAACCTAAAGAAAAGTGGCCAAAAATAAATTTAAAATGTAAAAATGAATCATGAACCTAAAATATCTGTTCTCCAATGGAATACTCAAGGTTTTTCTAATAACAAATACGCTTTGGAACTACTCGTCGCTAAACACACACCAAACATAATAGCATTACAAGAAACCCATATTATAAGGAAGAACGAACAGCTGTTACCTGATTACAATATATTTAGACACAATAAAGATAGCGCATATGCAAAGGGTGGGATAGCTTTATTGGTAAGCAATAATTTGAATGTTACACACCACATTTCATCCAACGACAGGCTGCTTTACCAAACTATAATCATTAAACACAACACGGAAATTTATATCACAAATATTTATAAAGAATGTGATATAAAGCTTACCAGAGCCATGGTTGAAAACATATTGCTTCCTAATGGCGTTCATCATGTTGTACTGGGCGACCTGAATTCCCAGAATACCTTATGGGGATCTACCACCAACTCTACAGGCGGAAGCATTTGAGGACACTTCGCTAACGATAGAAATTTAATAATATTAAACGATGGCTCACCAACTCTATTTAACATGCGGAACACACTCACGTCTCTTGACGTTACAATGGCCAGTACTGACCTTGCTCCCACACTTAAATGGAATTGTTTAGCTTTGCCTGAGGCGAGTGACCACTTTCCCATATTAATTTCAAATAACGTAGATATCATCAAGAAAAAATACACACCACGCTTTAATGACAAAAAGGCTGATTGGATTCTGTATGACAAAAAAGTTAATCAAACTAATGATCTATTTCCAATATCACATAACGTAAACAGAGAGGCGGCTCAGATAAAACGTCTCATAAGGAAGGCAGCAAACGAAAACATTCCTCTAAGCCGAGTGAATAACAACAAGAAGAATCCAGTTTGGTTTAACTCAACAATTTCTAAACTTATTAGTCTAAGACAGCTGGCATGGAAAAACTTAAAAAGAGTTCGTAATCAGGAAAATATATTGAAGTACAGACGATCAAGCGCCAGAGTGAAAAAAGAATGCAAGGAAGCCAAAAGCCGAACATGGAAAATTTTTTTAAAATCTCTAACTCAACAATGGATGTTAGACACTTATGGAGTAGAGTAGGCAACTTGAGAACGGGTAGGATAAAATCGTTCCCAACGATAAGTGCACATAACAGCAATATTTCACACCCAAAGCTAATCGCCGAAGAATTTGCCAATTTTTGGAAGTCAATAAGTTCCGACTCAGTTCTAGAGGGTAATATTTTATTTGAAAAAATGAACCTAAACATCAAAAATTTACCACAGTGCAAGAGGTAACTAAATGGGTTAGCAGATAAAATATCTATTACTGAACTCAATAAGGTATTGAAAACCTTTAAAGGTTCATCACCATCTAGCGACAAAATTACGTATGCAATGATCAAAATGTCACCAATCAAACTTAAACTTCGACTTTGTGTGCTATACAACACCATAATAACAAAAGGAATATTTCCCTATGACTGGAAAATTGCAATTTTGGCACCAATTCCTAAATCGGGAAAGGATCCTGGCCGGTTAGATGGATATCGACCTATATCTTTACTGCCAGTTCTCTCCAAAATTTTGGAAATAATTTTCGCACGGAGATTCTGGGAATCCACAATCGACAAAATATCCAAATTTCAACACGCTTTCGTACCAAGGCATGGTGTTCACAGCCTGTGTCATGGATTAGAAGAGCAATTGAGACTGAACCTTAAGAAGCAATAGCCTGGTAATTTCAGAAACAATCGAAAAAGTATTTGACAGAGTTGTGCTAACATATATTATAAAGGAAATGAACGAGTGGGGAGTCCCGGTATGTATTTTAGAACTGGTCAGATCATTTCTTCTGAATCGTATGGTAATCGTCAAGGTGAATGGGTATTTCTCGTCAAGTTTTATACTTGATATTGGCGTTCCACAAGGTTCACCACTTTCAGTGGTGTTATACACGATATATGCAAACTCCCTGGCAAAATCTCTTGAACATCTACCTGGCATTGACTATGTAGGCATTTACTCGGACAACATCTTTGCGATTGCTTCGAGTACTCATGATGAAATTTACGATAACTTTAACAATTTGGATCAAACGGTGTATAATTGGGCAAAAAGCAGAGGTGCAATTATACCAGCGAACAAAACTGAAATACTTCATGTGTTTCGAAAAAGAGGTTGCGGTGCTCTTACTATAACGATCCGAAATGTTGTAATTAGAATTGCTAGCCAAATGAAAACACTGGGTATTTTCTTTACAAATAATATGTTATGGAATACACACACTAAATATTTATCCTCTAATTTGAGCAAGATAAACAATCTTTTAAAATTAATTTGCTCTCGGTCAAAGGGTCCTCGTATTGATACTGCACTCAATATATGCAAATCGTTGGTAACAGGTACCCTACTGCACGGCATCACGATCTTTGGTTGGACTTCAAAGGGAAATATTAGGAAACTAAATACCGCCATGAACAACTGCTTCAGAACAGCTTCGGGCTTATTAAGGGCAACGCCTTTAGAACTATTAAGGTTTGAAGCACGTTACCAAAAATTTAAATCATTATTGGAAAAATCCGCAATTAGTTCAGCAGCAAGATCGCTTACAAATTTGAATGATGGCCTCCATAACCTATCTTGGAAGCATCACGATCAACGCTTTCATAGCTCAACGTCTGGCATTGGTCTTACTATTAAACTATTGCATCAGTACGACATTATATTGCCGTAAAGGCCTCGACTTACACCTAGTTGCAGCAATTACGTCATGACAGATACAAGCTTAAGCTCACACAATAAAGATACGACCAATCCGGTTATCTTTAAAAATGCCCTCCAACAAAAAATAATGCCATTCGCTCCTGAAGCCATATTATTCTCAGATAGATCTTTTTTTGAAGTCGGTTAAAATGATGACTTTTACCTAGGTATGATTGTAATAACTAAGATTTCCTGTACACAGTTTAATGCTACTGCATTAAATAAATTCATTGATAATTGTGTTGCCTTTAACATTGAGTTCTGTAAACAAATAACAAAACGATTTGACTTTAGCGACGCAGCCTTAAAAACGCTTTCTTATAGTGACCCTCAAAACGTCACTAAGAAAAAAGTTTCTTCACAAGCAAGTCTAATATAACTTTTTCGAAATTTAATTAGAGGCAATGAGATACAAAATTTTGATGACGAACTCCGTTACTTGACTTTGATAAATATATTAAAAATTAAAAAAATGTTACGGTGGAAGGGTTTTGGAACCCAATCTCACTAATTTTTAGAGCGGATACTGAGTTAATATATCCGAAGTTTGCATTAAATTTGATAAGTCTCCCTTGTTCATCGGTAAACGTTAAATGGATATGTTCGAAAGTAAACTTAAATATAACGAAATAGATAAGCGAATGTAGCATTAGATTATGTGTTAGTTAACAAATGGTCGTGCTATAATTTAAAAATTGATACTAATATTTTGAAAAATTTGAAACCTTCACAGTTTGGTATTAAAATATGTGTCAAAATATTTTCAATTCCCAATTGAATTTTAATCAATTTTATTATAAAATAAATAATTTTCTTACTTGTTGGATTAAAACCAATAGCATACATATCGCTCATTTACTTCTAGAATGTCATAATTTTTCGCTATTTCAAGCTTTATATTGTGTATACGTTTCATCTTTATGTCATTGGTACTTTCCACTTTTTAAGAGAATAAGTCGTTATTTCACTCCATTTTTGGAAACTTTGTTTGTCAATAAGAACGACGCATTCAAGTTGTGGAATAAACTTTATAACGTAAAAATCATATCGCTTTCTAGAACACACACTTCGTTTTGTGGCTGTATATATAAAAAAAAGATATTTTTAAAGTGTATAGACCTAAAAAGACATGTCACAGAACTCACTTCCGATCGAACGTGGTTTCAATTCCGCAAATTGGTTCTTCAGAAAACGACAAACGAAAATTTTTTCGGAATGAAACTTTTTTGAATTTCAAAGTGGAATGCGGTTTTTAAATTTACTTTTATTATGTGTCCTTATTTAAATTTGCCTTGTTGTTTACTTTGGTGTGCGCAATATTTTTTATTTTAACATATAAATAAAATGTGGAGATTTAGAAATAAGCAAAATCGATCGGAATCTGAAGAGGGTAAAACAAAATCGATCGGAATTGTTAATATGGAATTCAAACCATTCCGATCGGAATTTGTGACATGCCTGAATTATTTATTTTTAATTGATGAAAAATATTATTAAATAAAACTCCGTTTTTTTTTCATAAATAACGACACCTTTTAATTTACGACACAGTATCGGATATTTTTAAGAGCAATAACATCCCACATAGTTTGTCCAAGACCTCCCCTCAAATATATAATTGATAAAAGATTTCTCAAATTGATTTTTCTCATTTTAATAATTGTAGTGTGGGAAATTAAGCACTCAGATATTTTTCTCGGTGGTGAAAACGAGCCAAAAACTTAAACTGCGATTATCTCAAAATTATTTTTTTTTTTAGTTATGAAGTTCTAGAAGTAAATGAGCGATATGTTTTTAATTTCAAAGGTACAATGTAAAGTCACAACTATGTTCAATTATATTAATAAAAATAGTCACAAAGCCTATCCCTGCCGTGCAAAAAATATGTTTTAAAATATTCTTCTTCACACAGAGCACTTTAAATGTGTCACATTTTATATGGATGATATAAATGATTCATTAAAAAATCATCACAATCGCAAGCCAAAAAACTAAAATCTGGCTCCGTCCTGCACCAACTAAGCTTTAATACTCTCACTATGCATAATGACAGACGGCTTCAAACACCCCAAGAAAGAAAATTGGATATACATACACACGTCCGGACATACAACGAAATTATTTATACATATACACTCAAACCTCGTTTTATGCGAATTCAAATTTGTGCGATTTTTAATTTTTTTGCACGCTTTTTTATGTACAAATTTTTTTTTTGATTGTGGCAACACTGCTTTTTATTGCAGCACGCTGTTACTTGACTAGTGTGAATATCATTCTACTTAGGGGAAATTCCTTTTAATCAACAAGTTAAATATAATAGTTTATTGTAGTGTTTGTTTTCACGTCTTAGTGAATATTACTCGTATAAAAAATTGAGATTAGTTTATCGTAAAAGTGATTAAAGTGAGAACTTATAAAGTTTTGTTATTTTAAAGTTTCTGTGCTCAAAAATATTTTATTTGTACGTTTTCAGATTACAGTATGGATAAAATACAGAAAAAACGACAAACAATATCCCTAGAGACCAAAATTAAAATTCTTGAACTCTTAGCAAATGGTGCAAAGTTTACATCTCTTGGAAAGGAGTTCAACTTAGGAGAATCAACTATACGATCGATTAAAAAAAAATGAAGATTCCATAAGAAAATCCGTAATTTCGGGCACAGAAATGAGTTCAAAGTATTCGTCTTATACAAGAGACATACTGATTTTTTTATTTTTTTTTTTTTATTTTAAAGAGAAGTAGCACTTCAGGCATTAATGCCTACTTAGTTTTTTAACCGTGCTACATTCTTTAGAAAAGGGATAGATGAGAGAGAAGACAGGTGGTGAAAGGAGATAGATATAGCCATTTTATTAATTATTTTACTTCGCCGGCGAATATGCTATGAAGAAGTGCCGAAGAAGGAGGCTGCATGTTTTTATGTTAATTCTGCTTATGTATTTATACCATTAAACAGAAAAAAACATTTTTTATTTTTTGACTGCCGGAAGGGTTGAACCCAGGTCAGCCAGATTTGTAGTCAACGTGCTTACCACCTAGACTACAGCAGCCTCATTGAAAAAATGGAAAAACCTCTTAATTTGTGGATTGAGGATTTAACTAAAAAGAGGATTCCCATAAGCGGATATATGATACAAGAAAAAGCCCTAATATTTTATGATAGAATAAAGCAAAATCAGCCATCAACTTCTGAACCAAAATAAAAAGAATTTTTAGCTAGCAACGGGTGGCTTGCACGGTTTTTAAAAAGAAATAATATTCACAGCATCCAAATCAGAGGTGAGTCAGCATCAGCAGATGAACATGCTTCTATAAATTGTCCTGAAAAATTAAAAAAAAAATAGAAGAAGGACAGTATTACCCAGATCAAATATTCAATGCAGATGAGACGGGATTATTTTGGAAAAAATTGCCAAATCAAACCTACATTGCTAAAGCAGAAAAAAGAGCCAGTGTATTTAAACCTAGTAAAGAAAGATTAACGGTTTTACTATGCAGCAACGCTTCAGGAGATAAAATGTTAAAACCATTAGTCGTAAATAAGTTTTTAAAACCACGGGCCCTTAAAGGAAAATACTTAAAATGTTTGCCAGTTCACTGGATGGCAAACACTAAAGCTTGGGTAACCTCTGCATTATTTAGTGAATGGTTTTACAAATGTTTTGTACCAGAAGTTTAATCCTATATGAAGGAATTGAATTCAAAATTTTACTTGTTATAGATAATGCTCCTGGACACCCACATTTGGAACATTCAAACATTAAGATTGAATTTTTGCCACCAAATACAACCAGTATTATTCAACCACTAGACCAAGGAATAACACATACCAATTTATTTAAATAAAATTGAAAATGAAGAATTAACATTGACCGAGGCGTGGAAAAAATTTAATATTTTTGACTGTATATTTTTGGTTACATCTGCAGTATCCAGTATACGACCAAAAACATTAAATGGGTGCTGGAAAGCTGTATGGCCAGGAGGCTTATTCTGAATTGCGATGCGAAAGTCAATTCGATGCGAAAATACATAAATGTGAAAAATTGATATTCTGTATTGCGATATTCGCAAAGTTCTATTTTAATCGCATTTCAAATGCGAAAAGGTGGTAAATCGGTATTCTAAATTGCGAAAACACATGTCAAATTCGCAAAATTTATTCGACAACAAAGTAGCATTCGCAAAGTACAAACATGTAAGTAAAAAACAATATTTTATTTATGTATTCATCATATATTTATTATTTAATTCAAGGAAGTAAACAATAAGACCAACAAACCGCGTCAACTTTAAATAAAAATAGAATTTATGAATAAGCACAGCCATTTGGCAAGAGGCCATTTAAAAACACCAAATGCACGTTAGTCTGCAAATACTTTGTGGCAAACGTTAACTGAAGAACTAAATATTAATGGACCACCTATTAGAGAAGTTCAAAAATATTTGACTTAAATTTTAATAGGTTTGGACCTATTAAATAAATTTTAGAAACAATTTTCACAGCGAAGCACAAAAATTTTATTTATTTTTAATTTGACGTTTGTTGATACTGATGTTTATTTGAGCAGCGTTGCCAACGATTTGAAATAAATTGCGAATGCAATTGCCAAAGTCTAACAGAATACCAATTTTCTTTCGCGTCGCATTTCATTTGCGCATCGCATTGATTTTCGCATCGCAATTCAGAATAAGCCCCCAGGTTGTGTTCGGAGTAATACTGCTGATGAAACATCTGTATTATCTGAAGAAATTTTAATGTTGGCTCGACAAATTAAAAGCGACGGATTTAATTCTTTAAACCATAATGATATAGAAGAGCATCTCGTAGATGTTCCGTTATCTGATGACGACATTGTTAATCTAACTGCTTATAATGTGGAAGACAATAATTGCGAAAGTGATTTTGAAGAACTTGTAGAGTCCCTTACTTTAAAAAAGATTGATAAAATTCTTAAAACAGTTAAAGATTTACAGAGCGAAATTCTTAATGTGGATCCCAATACGGAACACATTTTCGGCATATCGAGAGTTACAAAAAGAGTTAAAAAAAATCGACATCACAAAAACTTATGATAAATTATTTTCAACATGTACCTAAAGAGAAAGAACGGACTGAAAACTTTGATGTTCCTTGCAGCCAAAGTGAGAACATTTGTAGTGATAAAAATAGTAATCTATCCATAGATGTGTTTGTTTCCTCTAGTGATGAAAGCGATATAGAGCCAATTCAGAAACTCGGCACACGCCATATTTGTGATTCTGATTATGAGATATAATTTATTTCTTCAACGTAAATAGTTTTTTCTTTGTTAAGTACGTAGTGAATTGATGTTTATTTGTTTTTTTTTTTTTTAATAAATGAATTACTTTTTTGTTGACTTTTTTTATGCGATTTTGTTTGAGTTTTAATGCTTTACTTTGAATTTATGCGTTTTTTTCAAAATTCAGGTACGATTAATTTAAGTATGGAGCTAGTGTATCGTTTCATGCGAATTTGTTTTATGCGATTTTCTCTGGAACGGATCAATCGCATAAAACGAGGTTTGAGTGTATATTGATTGTTTAGTAGTGCATTTAATTTACAGCGAAATCTAATAGAATTGTAATGAAATCTCTTTTAAAATCTGCTTCGTTTATACTGTATTTTTTTACCCTATCAAGATTGCATAGTAACAAATAAATCGAAAAAGATGGGTATTTAAAATAATGTATTACATACATTATATTTATAATTTCCACATCATTCAGGTTTACTTTTGTTTATATCGACCTTTTATTTACAATTAAATTTTCTTTTTTGTTTTAATAAAACTGTCATTTTTTCTTTTGCAGCGTAATATTTCTGCGGGCGAGAAGATAACAAACTAAATGTAACAAACTAAAATTTTGACTCAATATGAAGAGAGAATTGCTCTCTTTCTCTCTCTTTATATTGAGAAGCAAAATGAGTGATAATTCTTTTTCTTAATGTAGGCTGCCAGACACAAACTTTTTTATTCGCATAACTATAGTTGCCAGAAAAAAATTACAAACCAAAGGTGTGGCCATTATATTAATAATATCGTCACTTCAGGAATGTTTAAAAAGCAAGAAACGACAAAAATACTAACATTAGAATTTCTCAAAATATAACCGATCAATCTTTTTTATAAAAAATAAATTTCTAGACATATTTTTTACGAATAAGAACGTTTTTATACGTTTGGATATGATAAAAATTATTGTTTTGTGCTTCTTATCAATTTTTTTTTTTAATTTAGCTCTGTTCACATCCATATAAAGTTTAAATTTTTTTCCTTTCTAAAATTATGACTAAAATGAAATGTTAATGTTATTTGGAGGAGAAAGTGCAGTGTCTGTAGCAACTTCCATTTATTTTTATTTATTACTTTATTAAAAAATGCATAAAGTCAAGAGACTTACTATTATACTTTATTGCTTAATACATTTTATAATTGTACATACATATGAACGAGTACATACTTCAAGAAACATAAAAATACATAATACTAAAACATAAAAATAGTAAACACCTAAAAACGTTTTTAACTTACATTTTTTTAAATCACAAAAATTTGCAGTCCTTCTCTTATATTTTCTTTTTTGCACTTATTGTCAAAACATACATAAATCAAACTTTTTCTTAAAGAAACGATGTTCCACATAAAATAACCATTCCAAATAAAATAAGGGTATTTGCAGTTCTAACTTATATTTTATGTATGTAATAAGGCAAAATAATAATTTTGTTTATTATCATGTTTTCTTGTACGATATTGCCTTATACTCTAATCATTGCTTTTAGGGGCAAAACAATATTAAACTAACTTAAGTCAGAAATAGTATATTCAAGTATATATTCCATACCTTACTAATTTTTTAAGTGGCAATTGGACCAAAACAATTCTGAGGTGTCGATATAAAAAATGGGAGCTTTGATATAATTAAGTGCTGCCAGCAGGGGTGCCAGGGAATTTTGATAAGAAATCGGCACTTTTGCACACAAAAATCGGCTTTAGCGGCACTTTAATTTTAAAAAATCGGCAAATAATTAAAAAGTTAAAAAAACACATTTTGGACACAATAAAACAATTTTATTTAAAATAAACATAATTTATATTAAGATTTATGTTCAAAATCAAAATCTTTTTAATATTTGAATTGTAAGTTCTAAATAAAAATTAATACACTTTTATATTTATTTTGCTTATTTCGTTTTTGTTATGTTTTGATTCTTATATTAACTCTTTATCCAATGAGACCAAATACGCCTCATCAAATTTCCAAAATTCCACTAAATAAATTTCATCGTTTTTAAATTACTAAGTACAGTTCTTAGAAGCCTTTCCATTTGGCTGCTTAAGTTTTGTAAATCATTTGACTCACTCAAGAATATATTTTAAGAGGATATATATATTTTATTTGGTTGGTTTAAATTTTTTATCATTGTTTTCGCTGTATCGATTTGATCAATATAACCAGCAAATGAAAAGTAAATGTTCAACGCCTCATACAAATCTAGTATTCAAACAACTACTGCTTCACGCGCCAGCCATCTGGTTTGACTTTGGTGCAGTAATTGTTTGGTTTTATTTTTAGGTGTTTTTGAATATTATTAAAACTAATAAAGTCTTTCTGGACTATTTGATACGTAATTGTAAATATCTCTAAGTAGAGTTTTAAATTCGGAATTTAATTAAAGACAAGTATTTAATGCACGCAATGAAAGTGAGTGCCAAACACATTTTGTAACAGATAAATTTGGAACATCATTAGTAGAGCCCGTCATAACGGCAGCACCTAATCCTATCAAATTGGACTTGTAGTTCTTGTGATTTTGTATACAATTTGTAGAAACCTTTGGCATCGGATGAAATAGTCTTATATTTTAAATTTACGTATAACCAAACACAATGACTTGGTGTTGCATAGATCTGTTGATCATTCACAAGAGCGAGACCTTTTTAATTTTTAATAGCTTATATACAGTTAAGAACTGTTTTTTCCAACGACTTTTTTTATAACATCAAATAGAAGTGTTGACTTATTGTTGTCTCTTTCTATGTTACAAGTATTCTAGTGTTGCCCAAATAATAAATAAGGTTATAAATTATTGTAAAACAATAAAGTTACCTTGTTCCGGTGTTTATCAAAAAATCGGCATTTTTAGAGCCAAAATCGGCGAATTGGCACTTTGATAAATTTAAGGCGAAAAATCGGCAAAATACCGATAAATCGTCAAATATGGCATTCCTGGCTGCCAGGTTTTAATTCACCAAAAGGTAGCTAATTTTATAAATTATATGGCAACTTCTATTACGAAATAAATAATGAATATCAGCTCTTCTTCTTTTTTTATTTTGAGAGAGGATTTTCAAGTTAACAAACTAACTTAACAAACCGGAAATAAAAAGTTTTATAATATTTAACAATGTTAATAAATTATTCAAAAGGTAAAGCAATAAATTAAATAAAAATCTATATTTTAGAAACAAAAAAAAGGCTTTATAAAAAAGACTAAAAAAAATAAATTTTCAACTTTCACTCATACTACATATGGGCTTATATCCCGAAAACTAAGAGTTGTTCCTGGATGGGACTAATTGTGGATGGAAGCCACATATATTGCCTAGAATTTAGCATATAAGTGTTATTCGTTGAGCATATTTTCTTGAACCAAGTTTTAAAAAAAAAAGAAATTTTCAACTTTCACTCATAATACATATGGCCTTATATCCCGAAAACTAAGAGTTGTTCCTGGATGGGACCAATTGTGGATGAAAACCACATATATTGCCTATAATTTGGCATATATGTGTTATTCGTTGAGCATATTTTCTTGAACCAAGTTTTAAAAAAAAAGAAATTTTCAACTTTCACTCATAATACATATGGCCTTATATCCCGAAAACTAAGAGTTGTTCCTGGATGGGACCAATTGTGGATGAAAGCCACATATATTGCCTATAATTTGGCATATATGTGTTATTCGTTGAGCATATTTTCTTGAACCAAGTTTTAAAAAAAAAAGAAATTTTCAACTTTCACTCATACTACATATGGCCTTATATCCCGAAAACTAAGAGTTGTTCCTGGATGGGACCAATTGTGGATGAAAGCCACATATATTGCCTATAATTTGGCATATATGTGTTATTCGTTGAGCATATTTTCTTGAACCAAGTTTTAAAAAAAAAGAAATTTTCAACTTTCACTCATAATACATATGGCCTTATATCCCGAAAACTAAGAGTTGTTCCTGGATGGGACCAATTGTGGATGAAAGCCACATATATTGCCTATAATCTGGCATATATGTGTTATTCGTTGAGCATATTTTCTTGAACCAAGTTTTAAAAAAAAAGAAATTTTCAACTTTCACTCATAATACATATGGCCTTATATCCCGAAAACTAAGAGTTGTTCCTGGATGGGACCAATTGTGGATGAAAGCCACATATATTGCCTATAATCTGGCATATATGTGTTATTCGTTGAGCATATTTTCTTGAACCAAGTTTTAAAAAAACAGAAATTTTCAACTTTCACTCATACTACATATGGGCTTATATCCCGAAAACTAAGAGTTGTTCCTGGATGGGACCAATTGTGGAAGAAAGCCACACATATTGCCTATAATTTGGTATATATGTGTTATTAGTTGAGCATATTTGCTTGAACCAAGTATTAAAAAAAAAGAAATTTTCAACTTTATCAAATTATAGGCAATATATGTGGCTTTCAACCACAATTGGTCCCATCCAGGAACACCTCTTAGTTTTCGGGATACAAGGCCATATGTAGTATGAGTGAAAGTTCAAAATTTCTTTTTTTTTTAAACTTGGTTCAAGAAAATATGCTCAACGAATAACACATATATACCAAATTATAGGCAATATATGTGGCTTTCATCCACAATTGGTCCCATCCAGGAACAACTCTTAGTTTTCGGGATGTAAGGCCATATGTAGTATGAGTGAAAGTTGAAAATTTCTTTTTTTTTAAAACTTGGTTCAAGAAAATATGCTCAACGAATAACACATATATGCCAAATTATAGGCAATATATGTGGCTTTCATCCACAATTGGTCCCATCCAGGAACAACTCTTAGTTTTCGGGATATAAGGCCATATGTAGTATGAGTGAAAGTTCAAAATTTCTTTTTTTTTAAAACTTGGTTCAAGAAAATATGCTCAACGAATAACACATATATACCAAATTATAGACAATATATGTGGCTTTCATCCACAATTGGTCCCATACAGGAACAACTCTTAGTTTTCGAGATATAATCCCATATGTATTATGAGTGAAAGTTGAAAATTTCTTTTTTTTTAAAACTTGGTTCAAGAAAATATGCTCAACGAATAACACATATATACCAAATTATAGGCAATATATGTGGCTTTCATCCACAATTGGTCCCATCCAGGAACAACTCTTAGTTTTCGAGATATAAGCCCATATGTAGTATGAGAGATAGCGCAAGTAGTAGTTGCAGTTGTAACGTATTTTTATTTTTTTTTACAAAAGGTTTGTTTTTGTTCATAAAATATCGATTTTTATTTAATTTATTGCTTTAAAATTTGAATAATTTATTAAATTTGTTTAATTGATAAAACTTTTCATTTCCGGTTTGTTAAGTTAGTTTGTTAACTTAAAAATCCTCTCCCATGAAAAATAAAAGAAGAAGAGCTGATATTCATTGTTAAGTGCGTACTTTATGTAGATGTTGCCATATAATTTATAAAATCTAAGTACATTTTGTTGGATTTCAACTTGGTAGCACTCAATTTAATGTAAAGCACTCATTTTTTTATGCGTGTGAGAGACTAAGGAAGCCATATTTAATTTTCCTCTCTTTGATTTGAGTGAAACAAGTTTAGTTTGTTATTTTAGTTTGTTATCTTCACGGAGATAATATTTCTTGGTACAATATGAAAAAAACATAGTTGCATAATTAAGTTTTACTAGATTTTAAGTAGAAATTTGGCTCGATATCTCATAAGTACTAGATTTCGGTATAATGTAAATGCACTATAAATAAAACTTTTGATATATTCAGACTTCTTATGCATAGCGAAGTTGATTGAGCGATGTCAATCTGTCCGTCCGCGTTAGTATTGAAATCGAGTTTGCCGAGTTTTATGTCAGATAAAAATAAATATGTCATTTGATCAGATATAGTATCGAAAAAGGTGGTATTGGAAATCAGCATGATCGGTTCATTTCCTTCGGTGCAGCAGGCAAAACACCACGCCTACCTCTATTTTTTTCATGTCATTTGGAGCAATTAAATAACTCCAATCAAAAAAATAAATATATAGAGAATTACAAAATAAGAAAAAAACATCAGAGTAAAAAATTGGCGCTCGCCCATATTTTCCAAGTTACGGGGCTCTGAAATTTTCAAATTTCTTAAAATATCAATATGGGAATCATTTAAAGGCTTTTGAAGAGATCGTTAAAGAAATACTAAATTTTTTTTAAAAATGCTTAACCCATTACGAGCTGATGTCATTTTTAAGTAAAATTATATATATATGCAGAACCAATATTTTTTTATTTTATAATTCTCTGTGCAAGATTGTGTTGTATAACAATGTGTAATATGGTAAGCTTTTATCCCATTCTGTGTCTTCAGTGCAACATAACAGGTATTCCTTTAGGACTCTGTGATTTCTTTCTATTCCACCTAAAGATTCGTGATGGTACGTGGTTGTTGTAATTTGTTCGATATTTAATAGTGTAGAAATTTCTGAAATTGTTTGATTAACGAACTCTGAACCCATACCTGTTTTCATTGTATTAAAGTGGCCATATTTTAGAACGAATTTTTTACTGTAGTCCTTGCAACCTCTGATGATCGGAAAAGCTTCAATGTAATTAGTTAAATCACATTGCAGGGTTAAAATATATCTGAAATCATTTGATGGCACAATTTGAAATGGACGAGAAGGCGTATCAGTGATAACCATTTTTTCTCATTTTTTATAAACTTTTTAACCATTTTGTTCATGCCTTTCCAGCATAACGTTTTTTCAATTTGGCTATCGTTAAATTTTTTTATTTATATTCCCCGAGTAGCCTAATTTTCGGCAGCGGGGGCTATCAAGTTTCCCTGTTGTTCTGTGCCATTCATGATAAATGCATTATAGTACAGCGCTGGCCATTATAGTAGTTTCGCGAATTTTGATGCTGATATCTGTTGTAGCTGTTGGCTCCATGGGTATTTCTTCTTTGTTGGTTATAGTTGTTATTAATGTTATTGTTGTAGTTATTTTCTTTATTTCATTGTTGTTCGTTATTGAAACAATTTTTTTGCTGCATGCTGTTATTGTTGTAGAGGCTTTGATTCGTATTAACTCTATGTTGTTTAATTCTGTTCCTTTTGTACATCATGACACAAGCTTCTTCTGGGCGGTTATTATGTATTTCTATTCGAATCGAAAAGAGTTTCGAAAAGAATTTCCGAATCGAAAGAAAATTCGTATTATGTAGTACGTTCGAAAGGCCTGCAGAGTTGTGTTTGCAATTTTAAGGGAAATTTTAAATAATTGTACTTTTTTATGTGTCAAAACTTGGCAGGACTTTGCACTGTTTGATACAAAAGTCAAATTTGTAAATAAATCTAATATAAATACTTATTTGGAACGTGAACAAAAACTTTAATTCATTTGAGCTACGTAACATTTATATTTGTAATTACATATGTATGTACATTGTATACATATTCAAAACAAAAAAAGAATAATAATTTATAAAAAACATAACACAAAATAATTCATAATAGTATTGTAAAAAAAAAAAAAATTAAAGGGAAGTAGGGAAAACTCAATTAAATTTTCTTGTTCTAATTTAAAAATTTCTCTCTTTAATTCTAATTTCTCCTTTTCCAGATCAAACAAACGTTCCTCCCGTGATATTTTTCCATTTCGTTTTTCTTGAAAAATCTAAACTTCTCTTTTTTAATATGTACATGTGCTCCATTGTAGCACTGCTCCGTTTTAAGTATTATTTGGCTGTTGATATATTTATATTTATCGCGCCTAATTCTGTTAATATGTTTTTTATTTTTTTAATAATAAGTTTTTAAGTTGTATCGAATTTTCTTCATATTTAATTTGATTGTGTACTTGTTTTTCTAATAATGTCTGATAATTGGATACACTACCACGGGTATATCGATGTGGAGTATATGGTGTATTTAAGTTTGTCTCACTATTGTTTACTCCTAAGTTATTGCAAGGTATTGAATTTCTTCAGTTGCTTCATCATCTCTAATACTTATTGTAGTAGGAATATTTATTTGTGCTCCATATCTATACTTACTACTGATTCCTTCAATATAATTATTAATTGCAAGTAGTTCTGCAACTTTTTGCTCTAGTGGTGAAAGGAAACAATAATATCTTGGTCCACCTCCAGTTTCTGAAATATTATTTTTTTTACGGCGAGACTTTAACTTTATGTGTTGCTTACAATCTGCAGCACTTTAATCTTGCGATAGTCTCTGCGATAAGCCCCTTCATTTGCTTTTGGCATTAGAAACATCTAGGTATCCTTTTGTTAAATTTGTATGCAATGTCATTAATTCCACCATTATTTAATTTTGCCTTAGCTACGTATGTAAACTCCTTTTAAATAATAATTTTAAAATCAAAGCATTTAATAAACGTTTTTTTTTATTAACTACATTTTCAAATGTGTATTCTTAATTTCTTTTATGTATGTAAAAAAATAACTATAAAGTTTCCGCAATCAAAATGGCATTCGAAAAATCTACATACGTTAATAACACATTTGATATTTGCTTTCGTACTACATAATGGCAATTTCGAAAGGGACTTTTTTTGGTTTCCGAATTGGATTAAAAAATTATCTCAATTTACGAACGTTCGGAAATAAATTTCCGAAAATCGTACTACGTAATCGCATTTTTACGAATTCGATGATTTTCCGATTCGAATAGAAATACATAATAACCCCCCTGTATAATCAGATTCTTTTTCATATGAAGCGATTCTTTGAATGTGTTTGCTCTGCTTGCTGCTATAGTCTGAGTTATCTTGGCTTTTGTTATACCTCGCTTTAAGTTTTTGAAGAACCTTGCTCGCAATCACTGCGTTTATTTTCTGAAATCTCAAACAAAATTGGCTGACCTTGGCCGTATAAACATAGAGGTAAATAAGCGCTAGACGCAGACCACTTGGCGTATATCCGCCGGATAAATATAGAGATATTAGGCACTCGCCGCTAAACAGATATGCGTATCTTAGTCGCTCAGTAATAATAAGACAAAAAAACAAAAGATCCTCTTTTCCCAAATAACCTGTGACCACCACATATTATAACCCCAATATTTGCTTTTTTGATTGGTGTTATTTCACTAAACTATATTTACATAGTGGTGAAAGGTTTATAAGATTCGGCATAGCCGAATGTAGCACTCTTACTTGTTTTTATGTACATTTGTATGTATATTATTGTTTAATGTATTTATGGGGACTTCATTTAAAGTAACAACACGTAATAAAGAATAAAGAAAATAGAAGATTTTATTTTGTAAAATTAGGATTTTTTTGACGAATGTAAATTCCTGGCACCACTGGCCTCAATAATTTTAGGACCTTTGAAACACAATCCTTTAAATATATGTTTCAATTTGTAAGCAAAGTGGTTATGCCACTTTTTATTTAAAGGTTACAACTTTCATATTACAAAAAATCTAAAAATATAAAACTCTATCAAAAATCACTTTATTGTAGAATACTTTTGGGATAATGAGCTGATTATATCCTTATAAAGGCGGTTGTTTTATGATTTCTTGGAGGTAGGAATTAAAAAAGTTTTACACGATTGATTTCGGCGTATCGTAGAGGTCTCTTATGGAAGAATCGCTAACACGTCACAGTTTCTGCAGTTAAACTGAACTTGCGCGATCGGAGTACGACATCGCAAACGATTAATTTCATCTGTAGTTATACTTTTCGTGAAAAAGAACAAGGAAAAGGAAAAGCAAAATTGTGTTTATTAAAAATTTAAGTAGTATCTTTAATTACTTTCGCAAGTATGTTCCAAAGGGGCGGCTCTGAGTCTGAATGAGATGTGGCAAAAGCATGAGTGCCTTCACAACATTACAACAACATGAATTTTCCACACCAAACATGAGTGCTATGCTTTCTTGAAAGATATGGCTGAAAATGTATAAAGGTTGTAATTTATTTGTTGGGATTTTTCTCCAGTGGCTAAAAATATTAAAGTTAAAAACAGTCTGAAGAGAAAATTTCAAACCACGCTTAGTTAAAACATTGAAAAGTACCTCTGTACCTCTGTCTAATATTTCACAAAAGTTGGTATACGACAAAACAAAGTTTAATACAAGTGTTTTTGTATTAATATAACGTTCCTTGTAGTCTAATAAACTTCTAGTAGAGATGAAAACGCGTTTGTTAGAAGACCTTAAATCGATAATATGATTTTTTTTTTGTAGAATTTCGTCTAATGTTTAATCTAAAGAAGTCACAAAAAAGTAACTTGTATCTAAGAATGCTTGTCAAAATAATATCACACCTACTACGGGTTTCAAAAATATTTAGAGCGACTCTATTCTAAACATT
Source organism: Gymnosoma rotundatum (assembly GCA_916610165.2). Lineage (NCBI taxonomy): Eukaryota > Metazoa > Arthropoda > Insecta > Diptera > Tachinidae > Gymnosoma > Gymnosoma rotundatum. Next base: position 37,686,098 of record OU744339.1, on the reverse strand, counting down.
ATGTGCAATTGCACAGTGGTAATAAATTTCTGCATCCCCGACTTCTCTACTCATTATTACATATTTAATCTCAACCTATAATAAAATTGTAACGGGGTCATTTCTGTACATGAAATATTTTTGGAAAATTTTGATGTTGGTGTAGATAATAAGCGATATGGAATACAAAACACCTACTTTTGAAATTTTTGTCTGTGTGTCTATCCATCTGTCTATGTTCGCATCTAGTAATACTACTGGATGGATTTGAACAAAATTTTGTGAAGAGAACCTTGATTCCAATATAGAATCCTTTTTTTCATAAAAATAAGACATTTCGTAGAACAAATAAAGATGGAAATTTGAAAGCACCAAATTTTACCGGTATAACTGTACTAAAACAGTTGTCAGCACATTTTATTTTTGTAGATGGGAATTTTTATTACTGTTTAGAGAACTCTACAATATATATTTAAAAACACATTTTTTTAATTTGGGCAAGGCTAGTTAATAATAAATATGCTTATTGTAAATTGCAGTGTTCCCTTTTTCAAACTAAATGAAAACAACCTTCAACAAGCTATAGCAATTATTTGTCTATTTGATGGCTGAAAATTGCACGAATTTGCGGCATAACTTGACTTACGACTGCAACAACACCTAAAGGATTTAAAAAAAGTCTAGATAGAACATTATACGAGTAGAAAAGAAAAAGACAAACAGAAATACGAACTGCATTGAAATGATGCAAAATTACAGTGGCAGTAATGGTCATAAATTATTGATAGAGTTGCCAACATAACACCTCTAAAGGGGAAATAAGCCATGTTGTTGTAAATGCAACAAAAACAATTTAGATCCTAAAACCATTTCAATACAATGAAAATTTACGATTTTGTAAGTGTTTGTAAAATGAAAATATAAAAATAGTTTAAAATTTATGATGCAACCTGCCAAATGTGGAGTGTGTCTCTTGTATTTTCAACTACATATTTTGCCAACTTTTTTTTCCTTTGCACATTGTTACTCAAACAACTAAGTTGTAATTTATGGCCATAAATTTTTGTGAAATTTGAAAAATATTTATTTTTTACTCTTTGCAAACTTTTCACAATGAATATTTATATTTTTGTGAAAAGCAAGGCAAAAACTACAACTTATTATTACTACTAAACAAAATAAGTACTAAAGGAATTAGCTTTAGAACTACTTCAACGATATTACTAGCATCATCTGAGGGTCATGCATTTTGTTACTTAAGCAAATGAAAAAAATCGAAAATTTTCGTAAAAAAAGAAGTCCAAGGATTTAAGTTTTACATTTTGTGAACAAATTAAAAAAATATTATTTCTTATATTACTTTGGCAATAATCGAACTTTTAAAAGGTAAAAGAGCACACTGATGGAAGGAATATGACGAAAAAAAATTGTTGTTGTTTTGTACAGACTCTATACATTATGTTAACGTAGACGGCCTGCTTTCTGGTTAGACCTTTCTGATCTTATATATCTCTGCATATTTATTCTATAGCTTCCGGTGCAAATCGACATCCTTCTAGTACTGATTACACCGCCTTCGAACGGTTAGTAAAAAAAATGATGATGGTTAACGAAGTAAACTACTGACGTAAGCAAGACTGTATTTTTTCTCTTCTAGTATGCACCGATGTGAATTCGTATGTAGCAAAACTTAAGGGCAATAAATCAAACAATGAGACAAAATGACAGCCAAAAATCTCCACAGCGAGTTAATCTCAATAATATGTGAGAATATCGATAAATATTTATCACTGAAAAACGCAGTACGCTTAACATAGTATATTTCTATTTTCCACGAATAGTTAAAGTTTGGCAATCAATTCTTAAAAAAATAACTGCATTAGAAAAAAAATTTTGAGAACCCCTAACACTGCTCCTAGGGGCCTTTAAAAGTAGAGTCCCTAACAGATAAGGTTTATGATTTAAAATTTTAAATTCAAAACACAGTTTCACAAATTTAAACGAAAATCAAATTATACCGTATGTTCTGCTTCGGGTGCCTTAAAGGAAGCTCTAATTTCAAGAAAGCACAAAATTATTCCTTCCATCTAAACATGTTGAATGCATAATGTTAAGTACTCGTAAACACTTTAAATACAATATGTTTTCAAAGTTGTATAATTAAGTTAAGTGGCCTCGATTATTAAAGTAAAAAAACTAATGCAAATTAAAATTATAACAACTTCTTTTTTGCCAGGCTTTAATCCTGCTGCAATTTTTTAAATATAGCTGTTTTTCGTTTGGTTCATTTTTATACCCTTTACCACAAAAAGTGAAAAAAGTGTATATATAAGTTTGTCATTCCGTGTGTTATTTCCACAATATCCATTTCCGACCCCATAGAGTACATATATTCTGACTTCTTATGCATAGCGAAGTCGATGAGTGATGTCCGTCTGTTCCTCTGCGGCAAACTTGATTTCACAGAAAAAAGAAATGTGTCAATCGATCAGTGTCGAAAGAGCTGCTATTGAAAATCAGCATGGTTGGTCCATGTCCTTCGAGGCAGCAGGCAAAACACCAGGCCTACCTCAAATATTTTTATGTCATTTGGAACAATAACGTAACTCCAATTGAAAAAATAAAAATATGGGACGATAGAGAATTAAAAAATAATAAAAAAAAACATTAAGTAAAAAATTTCTGTTCGCCCATATTTTCCGAGTTACGGAGCTCTGAAATGTTGAAATTTTTTAAAATAACAGTAAGGGTATCATTTTAAAGCTTTTAAAAAGATATTTAAGTAAGTGCTAAAATTTTCTACAAATGCTTAACCTATTAGGAACCGATATTATTTTTGTCTAAATAAATATATACTGTGAGCGTCAAAATAAAGTGTACACAAACATTTTCTTTAAATTAGTTTTTATTTCAGTCTTTAAAATTACTATTTTATTTAACATTTTATGTTTTTTTAATTGTTATTCAGTTCTCTACTTGAACTTAAAAACAACAACAACAAAAAATTTACAACAACAAAAGTTATAAAACAAAAACAAAATCTATTTTATATTTTACGCGTCAAAATAAAGTGTACATCTTATTTTGTAGCATTTTAGCGAAGTAGAATCGCAAAAAATACCGTTACGTTTTGTTGTTTATTTACTTTCTTGCATTCTTTAAAATCACTACTACTGTTTTATAATAGACAGACGCAATTTTCGGACTATAACTTCTTTGCAGAAAGAAATTTATTATTTTATTAAAAATGGGTAGACAAACATCAACAGAAGTCATAGAACTTGTGATAAAACTTCGAAAAAACGGTAAAACTTTTCGTGAAATCGGGTCTATTATAAACAGAAGCCATAATACAGCAAAGAGAATAGTTGATAAGCACGAAAAATTCGGCAAAGTAGAAAATCGTCCAGGTGCATGCCGACCAAGAGCTTAAAGTGAGTCTGAAATAAGGTCTATTTTGAGTGATGTGAAGAAAAATCCATTTAAAAGTGCTGTTAAAATATCGGAGGAAGTTTCAGCAACAAAAAATACCAACGTTAGGGCCAACATAACACGAAGAGCTCTACACGCAAATGGTCTACATGGTCGGTTGCCGCCAAAAAAGCCACTTATATCATTAGTAGATCAGAAAAAACGTATTGCGTATGCAAAAAAGTACGAAACTAAAGATGGTTCTTTCTGGAATAACATTTTATTTAGCGATAAGAGTAAATTTGAGATATTTGGCCAGAAAAAACCTGTAAAAGTATGGCATACAAAAAATACGGAGTATGCTGAACAAAATCTAATATCTACGGTTAAGCATGGTGGGGTTCGGTGATGGTGTGGGGGTGCATTGCGGCAAGTGGAGTGAAAAGCTTGGTTTTTATTGAAGATACCATGAATAAAACGGACTACTTAAACATTTTTAAAAACAATTTGTCATGTAGTATGGATAAATTGGGCTTCAAGGGACCTTGGATCTTTCAACAAGACAATGATCCCGAATATACGGCAAAGATAGTAAAAGAATGGCTGCTTTATCATACTCCTAAGACATTAGATCATCCTCCCCAATCACCGGACCTTAACCTGATTGAGCATTTGTGGGAGCATCTTGACTGGCAAATACGAAAGAGGACAATTACTAACAAGGATACGCTTAAATCCCTTATAATGGAGAAGTGGCAGAAAATTTCATCTGACATAACCAACAAACTAGTTGAATCGATTCCCCGAAGACTAAGTGCCTTTATTAAAGCTAAAGGAAAAGCAAACAAATACTAAATCATACTAATTTTTATAATAAATTATATGTGTACACTTTATTTTGACGCGTAAAATATGGAATAGATTTTGTTTTTGTTTTATAACTTTTGTTGTTGTAAATTTTTTTTGTTGTTTTTTTAAGTTTAAGTAGAGAACTAAATAACAATTAAAAAAACATAAAATGTTAAATAAAATAGTATTTTTTAAGACAGAAATAAAAAGTAATCTAAAGAAAATGTTTGTGTACACTTTATTTTGACGCTCACAGTATATGCAGTACCATTTTTTTATTCTCTGTCTACCGAATATTTGCTTTTTTGATTTAACTAAACTTTATTTACATAGATGGTGAAGGGTATAGCACTCTTACTTGTTATTCCCCTTATTTGACAAAAATACTAGTTGTTATAGCGGAGAAAGCAATACAAATTCGTTGCAAATTTCAAGCGCCTGTCTACAACTATTCAAAAGTATGGCCATATACATCAAATTAAAAGAAGTATTGGGGCACCCTTTAATTCATTATTTGAATATTAATACTTGTTAATATAACAGTCATAGAAATCGACATTCTGTCCAAATTGCAAGCGTTTATCTAAAACGGTTCAAAAGGTAGGCCCATATAGGTCAATTTACGCTTTAATTTTTAAATTTATTTTTGTATTACTTTTTGCCATTGGGAGCCACAGTTTTTTTAATTTTAAAGTGGTGCCTTTCAAAACTTTTATACTATATTTAATAAAGTTTCCATCAAGGAATCCTGGAATGCGAGTTTAGGTACTTTTCTGAAGTTTTGTGGTGTTCTGAAAATCATCATAGATCTCCATTTAATCTTCCGGGTTTCTTTTCAAAAGTATTTAAACTCTGACAGTTGCTGGCTCAATAAAAGAAAGTTTCTGTCACACTTCGCTTTGTTCAAAGGTCTTCTTCATTCCGTATATAACTGTTCGACTCCAGAAGACTTACTTGGTTGTGGAATTTCCTACATGATGCATAGTAAGCATCTGTTAGTCTCCTAGGTAGCAAGGATCCAATAGTCTACGCTTCTAGAATTTTTAAAGGTTTTGTCAAGCGTCAAAAATTATGTACGCTGATGCCAAGCGCTACTACTATCAAAGCACACGAGCTAAATTTATTTAAAAAAGAAATAATAGTAAGCCACGTAAATATCTTTTTTCCATGAAGCACCAAAAGTCATCCAAGTGATCAGGATTAATCTGCGTCACTTTCATGCCGCTTGTACTATCCATCGTACTTCTCTGAGGGCAGAATCAGCCGAAATTGGTTCAACCCATATTTGGTGCGGTCCCATGGGAGAAGTAGAATAAGGAGAAATTCTGAATCGAACTGTATGCAGAAATCTTTGACATTTCCTTTGCCACCAGGACATACTCTTTCAATCGTTTAGTTCTTGGTACTGCCCTTATTTTAAATCATGGGTTAGTCTTCCAAAACAAGATGAACCCATACTTTCAGCATTGTGTGAATAGTTAATCGGTTCATAGGACTATGCCGTGCGACCATAATTCGCCAATAACAAAGTACCAAAGAAAGCTTAGGGCCTTTTCCTTTCCACATCCGAAGATCTTGACACTCTTTGACCACTTAACGCCATCAAATGTAGTGAAAGAGTTGTCGTCGTTAATAACGCAATTAAATCCGATATAATTACACCAAAAGCAACAAACACTTGCAATTGAGCAGTACTAAAAAAAACTATAAAAATTACTACAAAAAGTCACTAAATTTGTTTATCAGATACAATCAAAATGTTATACAGCATTATAAAATTTTATAAAACATGTAACCTCTTTGCTTTTCGCTAGCTTAACTTTATAATATTTTACTTTCACTTATTTAAAACTTTGGTTAAAGTGAAACAAAAAATTTATTCGCAAAACAAATAAAAATATCGAATTGCTTGCTGAATAGTATTTAAGTTTGAAAATGATTTATGATATTGGAGAACGACGTCATTTATTCATAAAATGGAACAAATTTTAAAACAAGATTTTTAAAGAGATTTTTAAGGAGGTACTAAAATTTTTTAAAAACGCTTAACCAATTAATAGCCGATGTTTATGTAAAATTATATGTATGCAGTACTAAATTTTTTTAATTCTCTATCACCCCAATATTTGCTTTTTTAATTAAAGTTACTTCACTAAACTCGATTTAAATAGATGTTGAAGGGTACATAAGATTCGGCATAGCCGAAGATAGCACTTTTCTTGTTTTCTTAAATTTTGATTTTCGTCTTTACTTTATTGTTTGGAGAATAATCTTTAGTTTATTTAAAATGTTTGTGAATAGTTCCTAAAGAGCTAAGTAAGCGGTAGCGAAATGGCCATCGGGACGAGATTTAAAAAATTAGTTGGGATAAAAATAGCACAAAATTAAAAAAATTAAATAATTTAAATAAATCTACCGACTCAAAGTTATAATTGAAGTAATATCAAGTGTGGTCACAAAATCCATAAGCGGGAGTTCACAGATTATTACTTAGACACTGCAAAATTTTAAGTTACTCTATATGAGTGGGATTGGACTGTTATCTAAAGAAGCGGAACAATACCACTCATCATCATCGTAGTGCAAAAAAAAGTTGTTTTAAATGAAATTTATTTTTACTATTATAAACCAGCTATTATGAATAAAGAAATTATTTTTAAACGAAATAAATGTATAATGTAATAAAATTTATTTTTTAATATTCTTGGCTGGTGGAATTGGTTAGTCATTGGGAAAATACTTTACCTCGACATAAAATCTTAGAAATAAATATTTTTTCGGAAATTACCAAAACAAAATTCAAAGAGATATTCCGGAAAGGGGTTAGGGGTGTACCACCGCCTGCCCATAAAAACAAAAAAAAAATCATTCTAATGGTAATATAACGTGTGTATTCTATTTTTTATGCTAACATTATTTTTAAATTAATGGCCCTTATTGTGTTTGGCGTAGGCGTATTTCGACTACGACAATTTTGTAATAGATTAATGACATTGTTGCGAGCTATCTTTAATCTACGAAAACGCCAAACACAATAAGGGTGAATATTTTATGTCACCGCACACAAAAGGGGACAAGCGAAAGTAAAATTTTAGAGTGTCCTTGATCCAAGTTTAGGATTTTGAACTCTCGTTGACCTTAAATGTTTCATTTGCTAAACAAAAGTATCGGAAATTTCAACGGTAGGATTAGTTCTTCTAATGGGAAGAAGAGTACATAACTATAAGACATACACTACGGTTCATTCGGATCGAACCAACACATTTTTAAGTAAAAAAAATCTGTATAATTGCAAATACAGATGGAATAACAAAATATATTTTTGCAGAAAAATAATTGGTACTTTTAATGATAATTTAAACACAAAAAAAACTACAAAAATGGATTAAAACGGTACTTTTCGCTTTCTTTGAAGTCTAATATAAAATTTTTCATTTATTTTTTGGTTCAACAGAATACAACAACCTTTTAATTGTCTCGTAAATTAAACGTACGTGCTTTTTTCTGCTTGAAAATTGATTTTATTTTAATTTTTTTCTGCAGATTTTTATTTAATGATGCGTAAATTTACCGTTATTCACAATAATTTTATAAATTCTGGTTTTCATTGATTCGTATAGGGATTCCAAATAGTCGAGGGATATTTCACCCTATGCAGCTTTTAAACAAGGTCAATAGTGCCGTATTAAAAAACTGCAGCCCATACCATAACGTCCTTACGCATGTCGTTAAAATAAAAGTTGTAGCCATCGGGGCCATCCAAATTAAATTTTCACTAATCATTATCGCTTAAATGTCTTTGAACATCCCATGCCATATGATCTTTAGCAAATGTAAGGCGCTGTTGTTGAAGGGTTGCATTTAATGAAGGTTTTTTCTTTAGTTTTCGGAGTTGTAAATGTTCACTGCTTAAAACAGCACGACGAACTATTGATTTACTTGCATAAACTCCTGCTAAATGCTTAATTTTAGAGGTAGAATGGTCTGAATTTAAGGCAATTCGAAGAATTTTTCGCTTGTCCTGTGGTGTTAGAGTTGTGCAAATGCCTTCTTTGTAATTCATTATATTCACGATGTTTTTTGTTTGTCATTACCATATTGTGACTTCGTCTAATTTTTCTAGCGATTTCGCGATAAGAATATTTTTCAGAATAGTAAAAAACAATTCTTACCATTTCCGACGAATTTAAAGAACTTTTTCTTCCAAATTGATTGAGCTAACTGTCGCACAAACTGTAATTTTACAACCGCCAACTGATTTAAGTTAAAAATGCAGGTGGTTCTATTCTGTTGAACCAAAAAATAAATGAAAAATTTTATACGAGACTACAAAGAAAGAGAGAAAGTACCGTTTATGGTACTTTTGGATTTTTTATATAATATTTTGCGTTTAAATTATCATTTAATAAAGTATTAACTATTTTTCTGCAAAACTAGTTTTTTAATTGCATCTGTATTTGCAATTTACACAGTTTTTTATAGCCTGTTCAGACATTACTTAATATTCAGCTTTTCTCAATAAAAGTCATTATTGAGCTCAATATTCCACACAAAATCTCAATAAGTTATTCCGCAATAAGTACGAAATTGTTATAATATGAGTAGAAAATTAAATACAACGCTGTTCAGAAGATGTGTGTCAAGAACAATTTCGAAATTTAAACCTCAGACTTCCAGGCAGCACAATGGGACCTTTGGGACCCAAGTGAGTCGGTCTTTCTTTTGCCGACGGCCTGCACAACCTAACCTAACCTAACCTAAACCTCAGACACAAACCAATTGAGTCTATACAAACTAATTTTGTCAATACACACAATATTGACTCAATTAAAGTGCATGTATGAACACTTTAAAATGTGTTGATTCTATACCAATGAACCGCACTGTATTTCATCTACTTGTTAGGTCGGCTAAAGCGGCGTTTGAAAGATTATTTTAAATCCTTTGGCAGTGGTGCATATCCTTACTTCTTCAATGACAGACTGCATGGTTGTGTTATGTACTACAAGAAAAACAAAAAATCTTGTGGCATCACTACACTATCATTTGGTTTAGTATGGCAGTACAGATGTTAAGAATTTAGGATCGAAACACGAATGAGAATCAAACAAACAAGAAAAACTGTAAACAACACGTGAAATATTCCACTGTTGTCAAAGAATTTAAATAAAATTTAAGAAATATTACACATGGTATAAATTTAAATAATGACAGAATGTGTAGTTTGTGGTCAAGTAACAAATAAGTATAAATGTCCAAAGTGTTTTAAAATATAGTAAGTTACATGGTCTTTTTAAATTTTATTTAAGTCTGCTTATTTTAAACATATTCCTTAGTTGTTCCCTGGATTGCTACAAACAACACAAGGAATCACCACTATGTCTAGAAGCACTTGAAAATAGAACTAAGGATGCCAAAGAGGATTCTATTGAATATGAACCAACTGTTCATGAGCCATTCAAAACAGAAGACACTGTACCCCAGCATAAGCTTAAAGAATTAGGTAAAAATTTAACTAACTTTAGAAGACTTGTTCACCTACTATTATGGAATATACCACAGTCTGTATTGTTTCTAATATTGCCTAATGTTCATTTGTGCCTGTTAAAAATGATTCTTGAGTTCTATAGTGGTTGTTTTGTTTAAGATCTGCTGATTTCCTCTTCCTCACGATGAGTTTAAAACCAAAATAAACTAATATGAGGTGCAATTTCATCCGAAATATATTTTGGTGTATATACACGATGAGTTTAAAACCAAAATAAACTAATATGAGGTGCAATTTCATCCGAAATATATTTTGGTGTATATACATAATGCCAATTATTAATTTAATGAAATCTTAACAGGAAAGCCATTGAAACGCTTTAAGACGCAACATTTATTTCATATGGGTACAATATTATTGGCCTAAATGAGCTGACAGTTGTCTTTTTTCATTAGAACAATGGTGACGACTTTGAAAGAACTTGTCGCTGGTGTAGTTAACCAGTTAATGTTTTAAAGTTTGAGTGTGATGTTTTGATTTGTGTCTTCTTAAAATTCAAACCCTCACAAGGTTAAGGATTAATAGGATATTAATTTGGATTGGCATCAATACAAATTTTCTTAACAAAATGTAAAAACATCGGTTAATATTATTTGTTAACGTTTGGTGAGTACTGGTTATTAGTTAATATGCCATTCCACGTTACAAATCCTCGCTCCGTCAGAAAGAATGTTATAACTTAAAGCAGACAAACTTCAACAAGAATACAAAATATAATGCCCAGCATATTAAAAAATGAAGTGCACTAAGTAGAGCGTTTCAGCGTCATTATTTACTAAAATTCTTATAAAGTAGAAAGATAAACTGCCACTTTTCACCTATGATAAAATACTTCTGAAAAATAGTATTTTGATACATAATTATGTAAAAATAAAAACAACACTTACAATTAAGTGTAGTTCCATAATTTTACTATAATAATTTTCAAAAGTTTCACTTTCACGTCTTATATTTAGGTTTTAGCGATGATCTTAAGAATTTATTATACAATCCGCACCTCAGGAATTTATTACGGGAAATTGATACAGCACCAAATGCATGGAAAGCTATAAGAGTGGCAATGTATGAGCCGTTGTTCCTGGAATTTTCTGACGTGTGCTTAAAAATAATAGAGCCAAACACTGAAGATGAAAACTGTTAAAGTTTTCAAAATAAAAGTATCAATTCACTTTTTTGTTATGTAAGAGTGTTTACTTTATATTAAATATAAATAAATAATTTTATTTAATTTTAAATTTGAATCTGTTATTTAATTTTAAATACCTACATAATAATTTACTGCAAGTCTTAAAAATACTGAGTTTATAAACATCTATTTCCGAATAAGAGCTTCTGCAAGAAGAAAAGTAACTTTTTGTTGTTGTTAGTGTCATAAAGGAAACTAATAGACATTTTTTACAGTCACTACATAAATTTTATTCGTTTCAATAAACGTTCTTGCCGCATCGTGTTTATTTTCTCTTTTAATTCCCCTTATTAAGTCATAACTCTGAATAAGTTTTCTGTCAAAGTATGTTTATACCTAATGAACTATCAATTAAAAAATATATAATGGATAGATTTTTTTATATTTCAACCGTTTTTTTTTTTTTAATTTAAATTTTAATACTTCTTTCTCCATTTTTTTTAATTAGATAGCAAATTGGCTCATTTTCTTCAGTAACCTATAAAACTTCAAATTATTATCAACAATTTTTTAGATGTTTAAAATATAATTATAGGAACACACAAATTCTTGTGACATCGTGAAACTAGGAGTATGTAAATACTTTTCCGTCCTTTTTCAAGAAAAATTAATAAAAGACGCTACATTTTCATTTTATTTTTAAAGTTATTTTACTGGTTGCTTTTATATTAGTAAAAATACAATCGAAATGAACATTCAGTTTGTGGAAACGAATAAGAAAATTTAATAAATCTGCTTAAGTTTCTATAATTTTGAAAAGTGCCTTAACAAAAAATTTTAAGAAATTGAAACTTACAAATGGGAACTGTTGAAAGAAATATCAAAACAAACAAAATACTGTTCTGTTAAAAAGTAAATAACATTCAAAAACTACCTAAAAATATAAAATGGCCGAAGCACACTTAAACATAAAAAAATTGCTTTGAAATTCATGAAAATTTCTCTCTCGTTAAATCTCCCAGTTACTTTTTTTATCAGAGTTAGTTTTCATTGGATGGAGTACCCGCTTCCAGTAATAAACATGTTTTATACAGCGTCACCATAAATTTATCTAAAATGATTATAGCACGTTTTATTACTCGCTCTAATATGATTTTACTAAATGGCATTTCTACTACAGATCTATTCACTTACTCAGCATGAAGGGCCGTCCAATATTTACAATAGTAACATCGAAATAACAAAGTCAACGAGCTGCAAGAAGCTTGAATGATATCCTCAATTTTTCCATAAGGACTTACTACTGTTGTGGTAAAACTAACTTAAACAATTAAGTAAACATATTAATTAAATAAATTTTTACCATGGCGGTTTTTAGAGGAATAAATATATTTAAACTTTGATTGTAAAGTGCTATTTTTCATAAAAAAATTTTAATGCTCATTTTATTGGCTGTATTAGGAGCAAAGACTGCTTTGTTTTTCTATACTCGGCATAGGGGTGTCGACTTTACAAGTGTTTTCTCATACTAAACTCAAATTCTACAATATTATTTGTTACTCACCTCTCTTGGCATTAGCTATAAAGAAAATAAGTTTCAAATGAGTTTACCAATAGTCGGCACACGTCTAAATGAGTATTTAGGGACCTGCCGACTATAAAATAAAGTGTTAATTGAGTGTAAAACCAAGTAATTTTTGGACTCTTCTAAATAGTTGTTAAACCAATACATGGTTTACACTCATAACAGCACCAGCTCAAACACAAAAAAAGTTAAACTGACATTTACTGCTGCATTTACCTTACGTAATACGAATCAAAAACTAATGTGCCACTTAAAAAATATCTTTCTCGAAAAATAGATCTGTTTTCAAATATTTCTTGCAAAAAAACCGACTTCAAAACAGACTTTATATCTGTCTACCTATGTATAACGGCTTAAAAGTTTGGCCACACGTATAAAATTGCATAAAGGTTTAACTTCACTCCACAAGATCTCAATTGGTTTAAGATCAGGTGATTGAGCTGTCCATATTAAAACATTTATGTTTTGTTCCACTAAACAGTTCTTCATACGCTTTGAAGTGTGCTTGGGGTCCTTGTGCATGAAATTAAGTTATCGTTGTAATATTTTTGGAAACATGTTGATCTATTTTTGATCTGATCCAAAAAATTAGTCCAATACGATGCCAATAAAATGCACCATACACCATAATGTTGCCGTCACCATGTTTAATTGTTTTGATAGTATATCTAGGATTGTGTTGATGGTTAACTGGACGCCATACACAGTGTTTTCCATCTAATTCTCCTCGGCAAGATTTAGATTCATCGCTCCGTAAAATATTTTTGCAAAAACTCATTGGTTTCTTAATATTTTTTTTTTTGCAAAATCCAATCTGGATTTATTTTTTTTTTTTTTTTGGAGACGAAAGGTTTTCGTTGTGCGTTTCATCTACGTAAGGACGCTTTCTTTAGTCGCCGCCTATTAGTTATAGATGATATATCCAGTGTTGCCAAAACTATGGAACAATTTGCCGCTAGATATTACTTTTAAATCCGTTATAAACCGCTAACTACTCGAAATAAAACGCTTACATAAACCGCTAAAAAATTTCTTGAACAATTTATTTTTATACCCTTCACCGAGGCTAACTTGGTTTCACAAAAAAAAACTAAATATGTCAATCGATCGAGGTGCTATTGGAAATCAGCATGATCAGTCCATGTTGTTCGAGGCAGCAGGCAAAAGCACACGCCTACTTCGAATTTTTTCATGTCATTTGGAACAATAAATTAACTCCAATTAAAAAAATTTAAAGATGGGGTGATAGAGAATTAAAGGTAAGAAAGAAACATTAAGTGATAAAATTGGCGCTCACCCATATTTTCCGAGTTACGGGGCTCAGAAATTTTCAAATTGTTTTAAATATTAATATGGGTATCATTTTAAAGCTTTTGAAGAGACTGGATATATGAGTACCATATGATGACTCTAATTCAACTTTTAACTTACGATTATTTTATCTTTGGCAATGGTTCTACGTGTTTTGGGGGCTCTGGGTACATTATTTAGGGTTTCAAATGTATCAAAATGTTTAATTGCATTATAAACTGGAAAGTTTCATTTACCATCTTTCCGGAGCCTCTCTGTGAGTAAGTATTACCTTCATTACGTCTTCGGAACAACTTGGACCTTTTCCCATACCTAATAATTAATTTTTGTATACATTTTTGCTAGTATCATTCAAAACATACTTACCAATAAGTTTAAAAAAACCGAACGAAATTATACATCAAAAATCTGTCATTGAAATAACAAAGCTAAAAATATTTTAATTATATGCCCACTTTAAAAACAACACTTTCACTAAATAACCGGGTATGTGGTAAAAAATTTGGTCAGTTTAATATTTCAATTTTGTTACATTCCAAATTTTATTGTTTTTTAACTCAACCTTGCATAACTTTTTTAATAAAATTTAAATATTCGTTTCAAGAAATAGAAAACCAAAAATTTTTTCAATCTATGAATCTATTGTATATGTATATAAAATATTAAATATATCAACAATTATGGTTATGGTGGCAGCATCTTTAATTTTATATGCCGAGTAGCATATAACTAAAAATTTTAGAAGAAAAGAATTACGGGATAACTCCAATCCGTTAGAATTGCCAGTTGTGTTGTATATATGGGGGCCCAATCTATTCAGTTCAGTAACTAAATCTTATATATAAATGTTTTTTTTTTTTTTTTTGTAGATTTAAGTTTTTTTGACCTTTTTAAATAGTTTTTCTTTTCTAATTTATTAAGCACTAGGTCAGTTTTATAAATAATAAAAATTTTTTATTTATATTTTCAATATTTCGCCACACCTTTGGGTGGCATCATCAGGAAACAGGAAACAAAAAATTAGATTTTCTTTTTTTTTTAAATAACAAAATTAAAATGAAATTATTTTTTCAAACAAAAACAGAAAAATCAAAAACCAAACGACAAAAAACTCAAATTTTTAAAATTTACATTCTTATAAATTTAAAACTCAAAAAACATTCAAGTAAAATAACTCAAAAATTTTAAACATTTACATTCTTATAAAAATTTAAAAAACAGAAAACATTTAAATTATTTAAAAATTTTAAAAAACTTAATACAAATACATTAACATAAACTTTCACGATAGAAATGTTACAAGCAATCATATACTCTCAAATGTTAATTATTTTTTTTTATGCACTAAATGTTGCGCAATGTTATAGACATTTAGTGCATAAAAAATATCTGCAAAATATTAAAAAAAAACAATGGAAGCAAAACTATTTTTCCCCACTAGGTAACCCAACGCGCTTGCATTCAATTTTATTATTTCAAATATTTCTTCATCACCTAGGCAGTTTGGATCAACAACAGAAGTTCCCAAAATTGAAAGAGAATCAAATGGCTCATTGAAATATCTTTCGATTGCTTTAAGTCTTTTTCCTTTAATAAAACCAGCTCTAGGGTCAATAAAACCTGTTATTAAAATGGGAATAAATGGATGAATGGCACATAACTTATTAGCAGCCTTTTTTGAAAAAAGGTATTGTTGTGTTCTGAGAAATGTTCAATAATCATAATCACTTTTCCTTTTCTGCTTTTATTTTGCGCTTTAAATGTCTTTTTAATAAACATTTTATAACTTTTTATAATATAACACTATCGCTTTTATAATATTTCAATATTTTATTAATTTTATCACGTTTAATGTTAAAATTAAACAATTACCTCAAAAACCTTGTTTGACACTGACATCATGGCCAGTGTTTCCACTGGTTTTAATTTTTTAGTAATAAATTTAAACAAAAATAACCAAGTTGAATAAAAAAATATCCAAAACAACCGGCAAGGCTGATCATGACATGCTTCTTTTGCTTTTATTTATTACTTACATATGATTCTATTCTATCTGTTTGGTTGATATCTGCATGATATTTAAACCAATTTGTAGTCAGTTGCGAAATAGTTAATTTATGATTAGTGTTTTTTATCAACCGATTATTTTATTTACTATAGGGTATATTTTGATACTTTCAAAGTAACAATAATAGTTTTTCGTCATATAGTAAAATGTTAATTTTTTCTTTGCAACAAAATATAATTTGAAATTGATATGACAAACCAATTCTACAGTGTGATGTTTATAGTTTTTAAATCGTATTATTGTCTAAATCGTTTTTCATCACAAACCATAATAGAAAAGGAATATAAAGAAGGATGAAACTTATTTTTCCAGTAGAAAGGTCAAGAGATAATAAAGAGAACCACACCCCCAATAATTTCCAAATCCAAATTTTATACTTGTTGTTATATCGGTCTTAGCGACAAAAGTACAAAAGTGTGACCATATACATCAAGTTGAATAAACTAAATGACACACCCTTTAATTAATAATTTTGAAAAATTATGCTTGTTATTATAACGGTCATAGTAATCTGCATTTAGTACAATTTTCAAGCGTTTAGTACAATTTTCAAGCGTATGTCAATTAACGTCACCGATTACACCTTTTAATTTTTAGATTTATTTTTCTCATACTTTTTGCTATTGGGAGCTATAGTGATACTAAGTTCTTTTTTAATTTTAGAGCGGGACACCCTTTAACTTTTTCAATTAACTGCTTTTAAAACATGGTGATTAAAAAATCACTGGTCGCTAAATTGACTGAGTTTATCTAATAACAATTCCATGTAAGAACGTTCTTTTATATTTGTAAGCGTACAAACTTAAATTTGAATTTACTTTGTGCAGAGACTTTTGACCCTTTCATTCTTTCATAACACAAAGCAGCTTCATTACTGTATAGCAGTTTCTTATTTCTACATCTTAACAGCAGCTATTCTTTTTCCAAACTTCACACTTTCATATTCATATATCAATGTTACTGATTCTTTTTTATTTCTGGCTTTGAAAGTAGATATCAAACAAAATATAGTTTTCATTATGGTTTCTGTTTGCTATTTACTCTACTTATGTAGTATATGCGTTATATATTTACTATATAATATGTATGCTTGAATAAAAAAAGTGCAAACGGTGATTTGAAAATCACGTTAACTGGCAACAACGTTCCTCGAATTTTTTTTTTTAGTACCAGCACTCAGGGGATGACCCCTACTTATGCAATGCATTGTGTCAGAAATAGGAAATTAGGTTGTGGGAAGGGGGATAGAGGGAGTACCGTTTGTGAACATTTGATTTAAATCTTTGCACATTGAAAGTGGCAGGAAAGACCTCTGCAGGGACTTTATTCCACATATAAAGTGTCCGGGTAAAAAAGGAATTCTCTCTGTAATGCGTAGCCAATCTACCACAAAGGAATGCAGAGCGCGTTGTGTGTACGAAATTGCGGTTTTCAGGAACAAGTTCCCTGACTTCATAAGAGCACATTCTGTTGTAATAACGATAAAATAGTGAAACACACCCCACATTGCGTCGATGCTGCAGTGAATCAATTGAGTTGGTTACCCTACTGTCCTGATGAGCTTCTTCGCTCTATCCGGCACGCGGTCGAGTAACTCGAAAATAGACTTTGAAGCACCGCCCCATACATGAGAGTTGTATTCCATTTTTGGTCTGATAAAGGTGAGATCAGATGGAGTGAAGCATTTCTTAAGTGAAGTATTTCTTTCAGAAAGCCTAGATACTTGAATGATTCTTTTGCGACATGAAAATTATGCTGCTTCATACGAACAGCACATTGAATTTTATGCCAAGAACATCGAGAGCTTCGGATTCCTTAATTACTGATGAGGTAGCATATTCAGCCGTACGCCTATGCGAAAGCACACAGCACTGGGTTTTATGAGCGTTAAATTGAATCCTATTTGCAAGGCCCCATTCGGAGATTACCAAAAGGTATCGTCCATGAGCTTTTGCACAGCCCCGATTTCCCAAGGGCTTGGTCTATTGCGAAACGAAAATGAATGGCATATCCTACTATCGCCTGCGATGGAATAGATAGAGGGTTAAAAGTCTGACGTAGAAGGTCATTTAAAAAAATAAGAAATAGGGTAGGCGAAAGAACGGAACCTTGCCCTGAATTTATTACCGACACCAAAAGCAATAAGTTTTAATATGAGTGCACCATGCCACACTCTATCAGACGCCTTGGAAATATCTAGAGCCACCACCTTACTTTCACCGAAATGGATTGACAGCATTTTTCCGAAAGGAAGGCCAGTCACCCGTAGAGCATCCCCTACGGAAACCGTACTGCCGGTCACTAAGTAAGCTGTTGGGCTCCAGATATTTCACAAGGTGAAAATTAAGTATACTCTCCACAATTTTGGAGAGTGCTGAGCCAATTGATATTAGACGGTAATTTTTAGGGTTGCTAGCCTCTCCCTTTTTGGGGATTGGTGTTACATTAGCAATCTTCCAACATGATGAGAACTCAACAACATGGTACAAAATGTTGAAAAGTTTTGCTAATGGACGCGCTGGAACTCCATCCGGACCAGGGCACTTGTTTATGTTGAGATCCGCTAAAACCCTTTTAACTGCACGTGCTCGAAAGAATATATTTGGCATAGTTACTTATACTCTTTCCAGTGCTTGCAGTGGTTGATTGCTTTACGGCAAGTAAGATTTACTGCTCGAAAATTACGGGATCGCTCATACCTTATTCCAACATACTGCTTACACTTAAATAGCACACCCTCAGTAGTTTAGAAATTCTCTTTTTCTTCTTTTTTCTTAAAAATTAATTATGTCTTTATGCCATTATCTTCTACAAGTTTTCTCTTTTTTTTCTTTTTTGAGGAAAAAACATTGATCTAAAGAAGTGAACCGTTATATAATTTTTTAGTACTTTATTTACGGAGAACAAGATTAGAGATATCTCTGCCCATGTTTCAAGTTTCACTAAAATCGGTTCAGTCGTTTAGACGTGATTGACGCACCAGCCAACAAATAAACACACTTACAAAGAGATTTATAATATTTATTAGATATGTTGGATTGTAATAGTTTACTTTTTATATTATTGGTTAGTTTAGAAAGAATTAAAATTGTGCCTTTTTATACATACGAATTTAAATAAAAGCACCTTTGGTATAAAAATTTCATTAAAATAGTAAATCGTCGGTTGGTGACTCGCATTCAAAAAATTCACTACATAAACTAAAATATCTTTTTCTTAGGAGGTGTGCAGCTGTCTTCGGCTGACGATTACGGGTGAATATGCCTTTTTTGTTGCCTCCGACTCTTGTTATCGCTGCAATTAAAATGCATACTCAGATGTAAAAAAAAAGTTTTAAGTGTTTACATACTTTGTTCAGTTTTAAAATCAGCAAAATTCCATACAAATTCGCCAATAAACCATTTTTGTTCTCTTAAATAATCAAAAGCTTTAAAATGTTTTCCCAACAATGCGATTTGATAATCTTCAGACCAGAGATACTCTGGAAGCTATTAATACAAAATATTTATGAGATACTTTATTTTAAATTGTTTTGGTGCTTACTGCATGTAAGCCCTCCATAGTATCAGCTCCATATTCCGACATTAAAACGGGGCGGTTGTATTTTCGCCACCAACTGGTAGCTTCGCTTTTCACGGCATTTGTTATCATATCCAAGTGTCCAGGGTTACGATACCAGGCGTTATAACGATTAAAACTTATAATGTCCAAAAACTGGGCCTTAAGGAACAATAAAAGTTTAAAAGCGTTAATAGATTTTGAAAAACAATTGATTTGATTTGATTTGATTTGAATATATTATTACCAACTTATCTCTGTCAATTTCTACATTAAGTGAAGCAGTCAAAGGTCTTGTACTATCCAAAGTTTTAACATATCTTACAATTTCTCTACCAAATAACAGAAAAAATTATCCCCAAGAATTGTCATCTTTAAAAAAGATTAATATTTACCTAAAATATGGTTCCGATTGATTTTTCGTTGTTCTGGGCTCATTAGCTATAGACCACATTATTACACTTGGATGATTTCGATCCCGATGTATTAGTTGTTCCAATGCGGATTTATGGTTTTGCAGTAGTTCTTCACTAAAATAACTAAAAGAAAGTTTTAAGTTTTTAAAATTAAGCTCAGGTAACATTTTTAAGGCTGTAGTGATTTTAAAACAAATTTTATAAACTAATAACTTTGTTCTTCTTTTCGAAGAAACACATCTTCAAAACTAAAAAGCAGAGTTCATATTTGCTCACTCTTTTGCTCTTTGTGCAGAAAAACAGAGCCAATCGTTTATGCGCATTGCGCTTGCCTTCTTTTCATACGCTGCTCTTTAAGCCAAGCGCAATAAATTTTATTTTTGCCACTTCTGCTCTGTGCATTGAGCCAAAAGAGAAGCTCTTTTGCTCATGCTCATTTTGATAGTAGCAATGGTTCATTTAGCTTTTACTCAGTTTAACAAAAAAAAAAAAAAAAACTTCGTAACAGTATCTTGTTTACTATTAATATTATTGAGTATGTTTATATAAGGAAGCATATATTTATTTGAATTTATTTTATTTATTTATTTGAAGATTTGCTTATTGTGGGATTTAAAGTTGATATTTATATTAAAAGTACGAATTCAACATGATTTCATGATCGATTTAAGGAAATGTGGGTGATATACGGTTGTATTTTTGCTAACGTTGTTTTAACCGATAGAAAGGGTGTTGTTTAAAATGCCCAACAACTTTTAACAACTTTATTATGTAACTAAAAACATCGGAAACCTACAAGCGTTACTTTAGTTTCACGTTACATATATGTATAGCCAAAGTATATCTATAACAAGTACATGCAGGAGTTCAGCTGATAGTTTTATTGGTGTGCGTGTTTATCATGTATTGTGTCAAAATTTGTTTACATTTATTTTAATTTTAATTTTGCTCTTGTTTTTTATGTGTTTCTTTTCATTTTTATTATGTTCTATCAGGGATGGTAAACGAAATATTTAAATTACACTTTTCCAACTCAAGTTGCATTGAACATCCTTTTATTGAATTCTTGTTTAAATTTACATTGATATAGTCGTTATATATATAGCCTTTCTTTACTGCGTTCGCTCTTTCTAATTTTTAAGTCATGCCTTAATCAACGATATAGTTTCAGCTGCATTATGTGCAAAAAATAATTTGTTTTATGCTATAATTGGAAATCATATATGTATGTACGAGGGCTGCTCTATATATTTCTAGCCTAATAGTGAAAATGCGAATATTTATAATCAAAAATGGTTTTATTGTTTTTCAAAGTATTCTCCATCATGATTTATACACTTTTGCATGCGCTCAAACCAGTTGTCGAAGCACTTTTTCCAATCCGATTGAGTCACCTCTAAAACACGGTTTTTGAACACTTCAACAGCTTCTTCTGGCGACGAAAATCGTTGACCACGCATTTTTTTCATGATGTGCGGAAATAAGAAGAAGTCATTAGGTGCCAAGTCAGGGCTGTACGGCGGATGACCCATTAATTCGACGTTTTGGCCGGTCAAAAACACTCTGGTTTGAGCCGATGTGTGAGAGCTCGCATTTTAATAGTGAACAATGATTCGTCTTCTCTTGTTGGTTTTTCGAATTTCACCGATGACTTCAGGCAAACAAATTGTAGTGTACCACTCAGAAGTGACCGTCCTACGTTGCTCAAGCGGAACAGTCGCCACATGACCAGTTTTGCCGAAGAAACAGGCGACCATTTGCTTCGAAGTGCTTCTTCCACGAACAACTTTCGTTGGATTTTGCTCGTCTTTGAAGACCCACACGGTCGATTGTTGTTTCGTTTCGGGCTCATACGCATAGATCCATGATTCGCCACCTGTGACGATCTTATAAACTTCTTTTGAAGCACCGCAATCGTATTTTTGCAACATTTCTTTGCACCAATCGACATGAGCCTTTTTTTGAGCGACTTTCAAATTGTGCGGGATGCAACGAGAACAAACTTTTTTACGGCCAGGTGTTCATGCAGTATCGAAAGTCTGCTGGTGGAAGAAATGTCCAAGGATGTCTCTATCTCTCGGTATGTCGCATGTCGATCTTGCATTATGAGTTCACGCACGGCATCAATGTTCTCTGTCACAACAGCCGTTTTTGGACGACCTTCACGGAATTCGTCTTTGAGCGGTCTTTGGCCACGATTAAATTCATTATATCAATTTTTCACAGTGCTATAGGATGGTGTTTCATAGCCATACAAAGATTTAAGTTCATCAATGCACTCTTGTCGTGATAATCCACGTCGAAAGTTGTGAAAAATGATGGCACGAAATGTTCACAAGTTAATTCCATTTTTTTCTATATTAATTTTTTCAAGTCACTGTAAACAACACAAATAATGGTCGTACGTAAAAACGTTTTGAGTACGATTATGCTTAAAAATGACAAACTTTCCAATGGAAATGTCAGATTGCACTTGGCAGCACTCAGTGTTGCCAGGCCAAATATATATATAGCAGCCCTCGTACCTATATACATACATATGTATGACTATATGTACCTGCGTATTTATGAATTTTTACATACATACGTATGTATGTTGTCATGGAAAAGTTTAAAATTTTGATATACAAGTGCCGCAGTTTTTGGTGTAAAAATTACTAGAGACCAAGAAGTCAAAGTGGAAAACACCTACTAACAATTCTAAAAAATAACACCAAAATTGAGAGTTTGGAGTGCAATAAATTTATTTCGGATATAAATACTTTTAATATAAAACGTTATTATTTGAGTGTTCAGAAAATTAACATTGAACCCAAAAATTTTCTACGGGATATGGATAATGAAGAACCACATTCAAAAAGACAACTTAATAAAAATCCCTTCAAAAATATTGACAAAAATAAAATTTTAAAAAGTTGCGTTGGACTAGTGACAGTTAAAAAATTGCCTTTCCGATTTTTTGATGATACCGATTTTTTTAAAATTCTGCTTTCGCCATCTGAACACAAATTCGAAACCAACATTAATTCAAAAACAATATCACTTTTAACAAATTCCACAACAATAATTCAAAATATTATTAAAAATAGAATTAAGAGCCGAATGATTTCATTAAAATTAGACATTGCGACGAGGATTGATAGTGTTCTTGGAATTATAATCCATAGAGGAGTTTAAAATTATTATAAATACACTTGGTAAATATTATGTAAAAATTATATGCATAGAACATTTATATTTGTTATAGCACTTATAATATTTTACTGTATTTTCTGTGTTTTCGTTTCTTTATAAAGGTATGATTCAACACACAGCAGCGTAAGTATATTAAAGAAGAAGTAGTGAAATGTTTAAAAACCTACGATATCGACATTAGCCAAATATATTCCAACACTACGGACAATCGAGCCAATGTAGTTAAAGCTAGCATGATGTCGCAGGAGGAATAGGCTGAAGAACTGTTCGATGAACAAAATGAAAGCACAGGCCATTGTGATAAGCAAATCCATAAGTCCATTGCCTCTGTTTTTTTTCGAAATTATATGTGCTGGTCACACCATTCAGCTGGCTGCCAGTGATGTTATTAAAACTTTCAGTGAAATAACCCAATGCAGAGAAATAGTAAAAGCACTTAGAAGAATTGTTCGAAGCAGTGAAAGTGGTATTAAAATGCCTGTTCTGGACAACGCTACACATTGGAATTCAACGTTTCGGATTATGCAATCGTTATTAAATCTGAAATATCAAGTGGAATCTGGGTTTTTTCAAGTTCTTCCTTTTGCTTCTAACCCTAGAATATCATACTTATTTTTATGTCGAAAACATCATACTTCGTCGAATCGACTACGCTGTATTCAAAAGGATGCAAAGGATGATCTGTATATAGAAAATTTCCAATTCTTAGGTTTTTCAATAGTTTCTTATGTATTTAAAGTTGTTTTTAAATATAATTTAATCATCAAAAAAAAAATTTCACAGCACTCCTTCAGAAGAGAAAACAAGAAACAAAAATATGCGTCGTCGTTTCGACGAAGTATGATATTCTAGGGCTAAGGATGCCAATAAAGAAATAAATTGGAATTTTATCGAAGAATTCCTTACCGCATTCCAACCTTTATATAAATGCACTTTGCAACTGCAGGCGGAACAATACATCCTTGGAGAATTTTATAGGGACTGGCTGAGCTGTGAAATTGAATTGGAAGAAATTTGTGAAGCAAATACTTTTTCCAGAGATTTGTTAGCAGCCATGAAAAACCGAAAAGTTGTGCTTTTAGAAAACGAAGCAGTAATTTCAGCATTACATATGGACCCTCGGTTAAACTACCAAAACTCCACCTTTTTATCTGAGGTACAAAAATTAAAGGCAATAGTGAGAAAACTTCCTTATTTAAGTTTTTCTTTTTTCAGTACTTTAACGAATATAGGTAAATGTAGCAGTAGTCGGCAGTTTAACTTTTTTTGTGTTTGAACTGGTGCTGTTATGAGTGTAAACCATGTATTGGTGTATCAACTATTTTTTACTGTCCAAAAATTACTTGGTTTTATGCTCAATTAACAGTTTTTAAATATATTTGTATTAAGTTTGAGTGTTTTTTCAAATATACCATTTGTGCCTACAGTCGGCATACATTTCCCTAAATACGGCATTTGCTGTCCCTATTGTCGGCATTGTATTTTTTATAAGAGAAAGAAAAAAACACGTTCAAAAATTTTACTTTTTTTATTTAAAATAAGAGCTATTTAAATTCCTTCGTGTAATAAAATATCCAGAAAAGATTTAAAGAAGTTATTTTTAATTAACGTGCTGTTAATTGATGAGACAATGGTCGTTTGGTTTATATCTACATGAGTAGGTACACAGCTGGTATGGGACTTGAGCCAATTAAAGGCTTAAAGGATATTTAAATGCTAATATTTTTTGATCCAGAAAAGTCATTAAGAGTATTTGTTGCAAAATCTCATTATCATTTAAACACAACTTCCTGCCGATTTCAGAACACTTTATTTCATAGTCGGCAGGACCTTTAATACTCAATTAAACGTGTGCCGAGTACTGGTTAACTCATTTTAAACTTATTTTCTTTATAACTAATGCCAAGAGAGGTTAGCAACAAATAATATTGTAGAATTTGAGTTTAACATTAGAAAACACTTCTTTTACAAGTTGACATGGGGCGACTATAGAAAAAAAAGCAGGTTTTGTTCCTAATGTCGGCAGCCAATAAAATGACCACAAAAAGTATTTTTTATGAAAAATAGCACTTTACAATCAAAGTTTAAATATATTTCTTCCACTAAAAACTGCCATGGTAAAAAAAATTTATTTAATTACTATGTTTACTTAATTGTTAAAGTGAGCTTTACCACTAAATAATTTTTTTAAAAAACAGGCACCTACGACATGAGTTGAAAGGTGGTCACTGAAAGAGCTCAACAATAGATAGAAATACTCATCTCAGTCTAATCTAAATATTAAATAGAGAAAATTGAGTGTATTTTTTATTAAAGCCAAATCATATTTATGCATATAATCACCGTGTTTTTTAATCATTTGGATTTTAAATAAAAAATGCCGACAACCGGTGCATGCCGACCTTAGGGACGTTTACCCTAGATAATTTTTTATACATACATATATACCTCTATATTTCTTCTTCTTATACATACATTTAATAAAGACTTATGAACTTACAAAGAAACTCAGAGGTGCAGAAGATCATAGATCAAGCTCATCATATTCTAAGCTCTAGCAACGCATTAGCCAATTAAATAATTCATCACCGCAGGAAACCGTCTCAATAAAGCAAATATTGTCTGATATAGGAAACAAGAAGAGAGTCCCGTTCGAAACAGATATTTTGAAGTACTGGAAAAATTCGAATTCAGATGAAGACCTCAGCAATGTTGCAAGAGTCGTACTCGCTGTGCCAGCTACACAGGTGTCAGTGGAAAGGACATTTAGTGCCCATTCCTTTATCTTAACGAAATGGCGCTCAAAGTTGAGCAGTTCAACAATTAATGATTTGTTACTAACAAAACTAAATTTTAAATAAATAATTCCTCTTTCCATAGATCTAAGCAATTATTCAAAAGTTAATGAACAAAATTCTGTTAAATGCTGTTACTTTTTTCTTTTACTTATACCGTATAAATACGTCATAGATATACCTACATATATAGAAGAAGTAGAGCTTATCGTTTAAAAGTCGACCATTTATTGTTCGAAATATTACAAAGTTGGTTTGTAGGGAAAACACGCTCAGTAAACGGATTTCTTTTTAAATGTAATAAACTTTATGCAATGCAATAACTTTCAAATAAAAACAGGGATTAAGGGTGATTAGTATTTAAAAATAAATGATAATTATAATAAACGACCAGAAAGTACAAATAACAGGTAGCAAAGAACAGATGTTGATCTTTACCTCTCAATTTTTGGAGTTAAGTATTTTATGGGGGCTACATATTTTTATATGTACATATGCGTATGTATGCAATACAATAAAATCGGTACGTTTGCTGAAATGCCGAGAATTTTTTTGTTTCAATAAATAGTATGGATTTGATTCAAAAGCAAACATTGTGTGCACACGCACAGCTTAGGACTGAATAATAGATTGAATTTAAAAATAAATCCTCCATTAAAATTTTGTTTTCATTTTAAAATATTATAAGTGGTAATTCGTACGAACGCACCACAAAAAAAAATAACACTATTCTTTCGTACGTATACATACACACATATACATATGTACACACATGCATACATTTACCCAGTTAGCATTTGGAACCCAGTTAGCATTTGGAAGATTGTTTTTACAAAAATCACCAAAGTGAGTCTTTTAAGACTACCCAAGATGACTTAAAACTGATTCATCAGTTATGCGTTTAAAAAGAGACTCGAATATAACTCCGACAAACGCATAGAAAGCGACTTTCTAAAAAAACAAAAAGTACAAAAAGCAAATGCTTGAAATTCGACTGTTTTTAGAATTATTTTGGAGACATATTTAACGCAGCCTAACGATGAAAAAATGATTCAAATACATATTTTATTTTTATTTTTTAATTTTCGTAAAAATACATACATATGTCACTTCGTAAAAAAATTTTTCAAATTTTTTTAAATTCATTTTTTTAAATTTGAAATTTAAGAAAAATAGGAATTACATGCTAACGAATGTAACACTACGCCTTAACGAGCAATTGATTTGTTCGCACATGAACAAAACGTCAGCAGAATAGGTTACCAACATTTGTTCATGTTTGTCTGCGTGGAGAAAACTGCTTCGTTTTCTCGCTGTTTGAAGCCGACATGACATCGACAACGATGGTCTACAATAGCCATTTTATTGTGCGGACATGAAATTGTTTAATGTTTGAACAAATCAATGGCTCGTCAATACGGCGTGTTATAAAATATAAGCAAACCGTTGTTTGCAATTTTTCATTTTGAGAAAATATATTAGAAATGTTCGTATAATATGGTTCGAAAAAGACTCGCATACGGCTAGTAATATGATTAAAAGTTGACTCGAAAAAGTATCGTATTTGATTAAAAGTACGATTGAAAATAGTATCGAAAATGAGTCGAAAACGAGAGTCATAAGGGACTCGTTCAGAAGAGTCGCTGCTAGGGTACCATTTTCTACCGACAAAACAATCATTTTCGACTCTAAAACGAGCGCATAATCGATTATTTTAATCGTGTCGAGGAGTCAAAAAAGACTCGAATATGATCAATAATGCTAACTGGATATGTATGCGTACAAACATATCTATGTATATGCATATACATACATAAATACCCAGTTAGCATTTTTTTGAATTATTGATCATATTCGAGTCTTTTTTGACTCCTCGACACGATTAAAATAATCGCTTATGCGCTCGTTTTAGAGTCGAAAATGAATGTTTTGTCGGGAGAAAATGGTACCTTAGCCGCGACTCTTCTGAACGAGTCCCTTATGACTCGCGTTTTCGACTCATTTTCGATACTGTTTTCAATCGTACGTATAATCAAATACGATACTTTTTCGAGTCAATTTTTGATCATATTACTAGCCATATGCGAGTCTTCTTCGAAACATATTATACGAATATTTCTTATTATGTATATTTTCCCAAAATTAAACATTGCAAACTAAGTTTTGCTTATTGTTTATTACACGCTGTCTTGACGAACCATTGATTTGTTCAAACATTGAACAATTTCATGTGCGCACATTAAAATGGCTTGTGTAGACCATCGTTCTCGATGTCATGTCATTATCAAACAACGAGAAATCGAAGCATTAACATCGCCAAGTTTCCTCCACGCAGACAAACATGAACAAATGTTTGAAACCTATTCTGCTGACGTTTTGTTCATGTGCGAACCAATCAATTGCTCGTCAAGACGTAGTGTTACATTCGGTTGCATGTTATTCGTAATTTTCTTAAAATTCAAATAAATTAATTTTAAAAAAATTTATTTTACATTTGTGTCTCTATTTTCTTTACGATTGACATAAAAATAAAATATGTATTTGAATCATTTTTTCATCGTTAGACTGCGTTTTATATGTCTCTTAAAAATTCTAAAAACAGTCGAATTTCAAGCATTTGCTTTTTGTACTTTTTGTTTTTAAACAAGTCGCTTTCTTTGCGTTTGTCGGAATGATATTCGAGTCTCTTTTAAAACGCACAACTGATTAATCAGTTTTAAGTCATCTTGGGTAGTCTTAAATGACTCACTTTGGTGATTTTTGTAAAAACAATCTTCCAAATGCTAACTGGGTACACAATAATATAAATAAAATAAATAAATATATATATATATATATATATATATATGTATATGTTCCTCCAATCTTCTAAACTTTCCCAAACACATACATATGTAAATAAAATAATTTATTTATTGAATTGATTTTCACATTATAATCTTGACGTAAAAAAAATATGTTTTGTACAACAGCAAAAGAACCATTTTTGGCTCTTTTGTGCATTGCGCACAAAAAAACAGAGCCAAGCGCTGCTCCTTCATGATGTAGAGCAAACATATTGGCGCAAAACAATTCCCAATAACAAGATGGCTCTGCTCTTTGCGCAAAAGAACTGCTCTGCGCTCCGCATTTACTTACTCTGCTAAAAAGATTAATACAACATTTTTTGGACTAAGCTGCGAAAAGCATATTAGTTTCAATTTTTATCGAATTTCAAGCTACAAGGCTTTGCTATCAGAGTAATAATGTCAGTAGATCTCAAAACTGTATAACATAATACGATTATCGTAAAATCTCCTTCATTTCCCATATAATAATAGTCGTAATGACCATTTCTAATTACTAGTTAAAATTCAAGACTTTAGTGGGTCTTGTTTTAATTGTTTCCGGAGATTTCATCAATCCCATTCCTGTAATATATTTCTACTTTTTAATCATTAACAAACTGTGGTTTTAAAATCCCTATTCGTGAAGTGCTGCTAATGGCACATGGCTATCAGTGACACATAAACTCTTTCGCAGGGGACTTGGCTTAATAGTTAGGGCTTTAAATTTAAAATTACGACTTGAATTTGACCATTAATTACCGCGTAAGTCGCGTACTTAAGGCAGGAGAAGAAAACAAAGATCCAAATGAAAAATATTGTTTATTATAAAACTTACTCCGTGTTCACACTCGAACATTCATCGATAATCATTATGCCGTTTTCATCGGCAAACTGCATAGATTCCTCCGAATAGGGATAATGAGATGTACGATAGGTGTTAGCCCCAATCCATTTGATTAAGTTAAAGTCCCTTGTAAGTAATGCAAAATCTAGACCTTTACCCCGCAACTGAAAATCAAGATAATAAATACAAATATAATTTAGAATATAAGCGATATTAAATATTTTTTAACTCACATCAGAATCTTCATGCCTACCAAAGCCATGTAAATAGATTTCCTGCCCGTTCAAACGTAAATTCATATGATCCCAATCAATTTTTCGAATCCCGACTTTCATGCGATAAACATCAAGAAGAGAATGATCTTCTTTCGAATGTAAATAAACTTCCAAAGTGTACATGTAACCATGATCTGAATGCATAAGATATGGCCACCAAAGATTAACATCCTCTACAACAATGGTGCCATTAAAAGGCATTTCCTTGCATTTCTGTTTCACCACAATTTCGCCGGCCTTATCGCGCAATTGTAGATGTAAATAAAATAAACCATCCCCTGACATGATCGACGATATTGTGTCTTCATGTACTTCATTACTCTCATAGCCAGATATCGAAATTGTAAAATTTATGAGACCCATAAATAATTCCGTTTCGTAAAAATCGGGTTCACTTAATTTTATATCTGTAGTTAACATTATGTCTTGTATATACACTTTTGGCGTCGTATACAATACAACCGAACGATGTATTCCAGCATAGTTAAAGAAATCAAAAGTGTATATTTGAAACGTCTTGTTACCCGAATCAGTTAATGCTTTGACTACTTCCCCTTGCGGAATAGTCGAACGAGTCAGCGTATTGTTACATAAAACTGTTAAACGATTTTCAGCTCCGTATTTAACGTGCAGGCTTATTTCAGCCTCAAAGGGCAAATGGCCAATTGAGTGACTTGTTACTTCAATCCCGTTTAACCACTAAAAGTTGGAAATAAACTTTCTTTAGTTTTAATTTAAGATATGTATTATTAATTAGCTCCTCCCATAAGGGGCTAGATAAAAGTGGATCAAAATTAAATTATCATGAATTTTCTCTAGTTCAATTTTGCTTGGTTTCGAACTGCAGACGAAAGAGAATCATTTTATATATCGTTTTTAATCGACTTCAAAAAAGATGCAGGTTATCAATTTGTCTGAATGAATGTTACATTTTAAAATGTTTATGCCTGCAGTACTCAGTCATTTTTGATTGGTGCCGTTTTAAAAACAGTTCATAATATTAAAAATTAAAGGGTGTCCCCATAAAACATAAATGTTTTTTAAGTGTATTATGACCGTAAAGGACGCCACTTTAAAATTTAAAAAAACTGCGCATTACTATAATTCCCAACAGCGCAAGGTACTACAAAAATAAATCTAAATATTAAAGGGTGCCCTATAGGTCACGTAAATTTGCCTATATGGGCATATTTTTTAAACCGTTGCAGACAAACGCTTAAAAATAGGACAGAAAGTCAATTAAAATAATCGTTATAATGACAATGAATATTTAAAATTCTTAATTATAGAGTGCCTCAATAGTTCATTTAATTTAATGAATCTGACCATACTGTTAAACAGTTGTAGACACCTAAAATTTACAAAGAACCTGTATTGTTTAGTCCGCTACAACACAAGTGTAAACTTAGGAGTTGGAAATTAGGGTGTCCCAATAGTAGATGTCATTTGATGTGTGTGGCCACACTTTTGAACCGTAATAGCCAGACAGCTAAACTTTACAAAAAACTTGTTTTGCTAAGTCCACTATAACAACAGGTTTACAATTTCAATTAAAGAGTGTTCCCATAATTGATGTAATTTCACCTATAAGGGCCTATCGTTTGAACCGTTATATACAAACATTTGAAAATGAGACAGAAATTTTCAAAGTCCGCTTCACTAACAGGTATAAAAATAGTACTAAATATTACTTGATGTGTGTATGTGGCCAAAATTTTGAACCGTTATAGACAGATAGCTGAAATCTGTTTTAAAGTCGGTTTTTTTTTGCAAGAATTATGTTAAATGCCATAGTTCAAAAACGTATTTCGTTTCTTTCAGGCTCACTATTTCGAAAAATTTTGTTTTAAATGTAAATTGTACAGACGAAACTTTCTCTTGAAATAGTGAGGACCTGGGTTTTCAATATTGATTGTCATATCCTGAACTGTTTTTAATAAAATTTTTCGTATGAAAACAAAACTTACCACTTTGGCGGAATAATGGACACTGCCGAATCTTAGCCAAACTCGTGTATCCAGAAACCAATTATGGGGTACAAAAAATTTTCGTTCGTACCAAACTCCTCCAACATGATCTCGCAAGGTATCATCTGTTGTTAAATCATTATAACTGGCGGGCACTGGCATTCCAATAGTATGGCCCATCTATTAAGAAATAAATTTGCGTGTTAATAAAGTTTGTATATACTAAAATTAAAATCTATGAAACTGTTCCTTGATCTGTGACACCCCAATTCTAAATATTCCCAGAGAAATGAGTTCCCTTTTCTGTTACCTGCAATGCCAACGTGACTCGCAACGCAAATAAGTTTTATAACTCTTTAATTATGACCATTATGGTGTACCTTATTTTAAAAAATTATATTCCAGCTGGATTTTACAACTCGGGAAGAGTTCCCAGGGCAAGATTTTTTCCTTCTTCGTCTACTATGGCACAGGCCGGTGCTTTACTCTGAGATTTGGTACCATCCGTGCAGATGAATCACCAGTTGTTGCCTTTTAAGACATTTTTATGTGTAGGAAGCAAATTGAGAAATACTCTCTGAGGTGTGTGGTTTTTATTATAGTAAGCTGGTAATAGTTTGTAGGAGAATTTTTTTATATTCTTTTATGTATCTTTTGGTTGTGCTGAGTGGAACAGAAAACTCTGCATAGAGACAGAGATTGAGCTATTGCCGATTCGATGCCTAAGGTCTATTTGCGGTAGTAATGGAGTAGATGTCTTTGTCTAAGGCCAAGTTTGTGCTATTGAGGAGCATGGGCAATATTCTGGATTTTACTACATCCAATTCTAGTTTTACACGGTAGATTGGTTCTAGAAAAAACCGTGTAAAAAAAGACATTGATCGTGTCCAAAAATAGTTGATTGGTTCCTCGTCTCTAAGACCTCTTAAAATTAGTAAAAAAAAACTAGGATTTTTTAAGAAAAAGTATCATTTTTATTTTGCTAATCACTTACATATTTTAAGTATATTCGCATTCTAAGCATAAAAGTAATTCAAATTAAATGTTTGAAAGTTCAGGAACTAAATACAGTTATTTATTTATTAGCTAAATTGTTAAAAAAAATAGGTTATTCTATTTTTAAGATAGTTCACCAAATGTTAACAAATTTCAGTTGATTTGACCATTAACTTGTTTTTATCTACAAAAAGAGAATCCACCTGAATTTGTGCTATGAACGTACATATATGTTCATGGATTTTAAAAAAAAAAAATTAATTTGGCCAAAAAACTTAAGTCTAACATTTTGAACCGTGCTAAATGGGGAAAAATGAATGGCGGCTGAGTCACTGTTGCTGGATGAGGAAGCTTGATGTTTGGGTATTTCGTTCTCTGCTTCTTTGTGTAGATGTAGTAAATACTCACGCGTTTTAATTTGAAATCTCTTATCTATAGTCAGTTTAACAGTTATCTCGATTGAAAAATTGTCACTGCCATGTAGATCGTTTAGGATGGCCCATCATCAGCGGAATTATGTTATGCTAAGATATTATGAATTAGGCTTTTATCATAATATTTATAATCCAGTTTTCTTAATTACGTTTCCCAGCAAAAGCCCTCTATTGTTGTTAGTGTAGAGCCCCACATGGTGTTCCAGCCAGGGTTTAAAATTCAGCACCACCAAATTTTTTGACTGTCGACTCAAGTGAAAGTTTTTATTTTCAACAATTTGACTACTTTAAATAGTTAAACTGAACTGAATTCAGTTTACTATTTTCAGCAGCAAAACTAATACACCGCGGCTGTGTTTTGAGTTTGCAAATAAACAGCATGCACCTAAAAAGCCAGTTCGTGTGCGTTTAGCAGACGTAGTTATGTTTCTTTCGTAACGCAACACAACTGAAAATGCGTGTTGATAATCTGACAGAATAGTTTGTTAGTATGTTTGCAAACAGCTTATTTTTTACCAAAAATAGAAAATACTTTAATTTCATATTGTTTGTTGTTATTTTAAATTGATGTTGTTGTTGTTAAATTGATATTTAAAGAAAAATATTAATATTTTATTAAAAACAAGTAAGAGTGCTATATTCCGCTATGCCTAATCTTATATACCCTTCACCATCTACATAAATCTAGTTTAGTAAAGTAACTCTTTTCAAAAGCTTTAAAATGAGACTCATATTGATATTTATTTGTTTATTCAAAGGCCAATTAATCTATATTACAAGTAAATAATTCCTGAATATTACAAAAGAACAGCCTGTTTGTGTTATTCATCTAAAAAGGCCGAATAAAAAATTTGAAAATTTCAAAGCCCCGTAACTCGGAAAATATGGGTGAGCGCTTTAGAGGCAGGCGTGGTGTTTTGCCTGCTGTCTCGAAGGACATGGACCGATCATGCTGATTTCCAATAGCACCTCTTTCGACACTATATCTGATTGATGGACATATTTATTTTTTTGTGATACAAGACAAAAAAAAAAAATGGGTCGTACCATGGCGAAATAATGTATCAGGTGGTGGCAGTAGCGAATTTATTCATTGTCGTCGTTGCAGGATATGTCAAACTCCATACATTAAATCCTCGTCGTTTATTTTATATTTATATAATAAATATAAAAATAAATTTATTTATTTATTATAATTTAATTACCTAATACAATTAGTGTAACTCAAAGACTTAAAGTTAAGGTACTAGCACAAAGAGGCCTTCGACCAGAAAGTTAGAATTATATTTGGTTTTGAATGTTATTTTCTTTTATAAATTTACAGATTAACTTAATGTTATTTACAGATATGTTATTCAAAAGATCGGACGGAAGGTTACCGTTGAAGATTGTTAAGTTTTCCTCTTCAAATACAACACAGCAGTGAATTTCAATAAACACGTTTTTATTCTTCAATTTATTTGTACAATGTGTCTTATAATATTGTTAGGTTATCCCATTACATTCCTAGAGTTGCCAGAAGTCTTTTTCTAATTCAGTGATGTTAACATAAACCCCACAACTCTTCCCCCTAAATATTTAATGATATTCTGTATTGTCCTTCACGACTTTGAATATAAATATACAAATTTGTATAAAATTAAAATATATATATATATATAAAATAAGGATATACATATTCATACAGGAGTTATACAAAACTACATAAGTGTTTTAATCTAAAAAATCTATTTCAAAATCTTCTAAATATTTTGGCTTGCATCTAATTCTGACAGGCCTTTTAGCTTTTTCAATTGAACCTCTATTCAGTTCTGAAGTGCTCGTATTCTCGGGTGTTGACGACGCCGCAGGAATAGATGGCGTACCAAGACACTGATCTTCTTCCAATGACACAGTCGGTGTGATTTCCGTTTCCTCGTTCCTGCGTTCAGTCTGCTCACCACTTGCAGCTTCATCAGCTAATACTTCATCACGTGTTTCTAAATGATCTCCGACCTCTCTAATTTGATCTACTTGTCTGACCCACACTCGACCGTCATCAAGTAATATTTCGTAACTTAAATTTCCAATTCTCCCTATTTTTCCAAACTGCCATTTGCTAGTTGATAGATAGTCACGTAACGCCACTCTTTTTCCCTCTTCGAAAAATTTCGTAATTTTTTCTTCTGCTGTTTTATGGATCTGAGGTATAAGTAAATCAAGTCTATTTTGAATCTGCCTTCCCAGCATCAACATTGCTGGTGAGCTTCCGGTTTGTGCATGTATGGAGCGTCGGTAGGCCCGCAAAATGTTTGAAATTTCAGCTTTTAAATTATGTGGAGTACACTTTAGGGCCTTTACTTTGTTCTTTACAGTCTGTACAAACCTTTCGGCCAATCCGTTGGTCGCTGGGTGATACGGTGCACCTTGTTTGTGTTTAATTCCATTTACCTTTAAGAACTGCTGGAACTGCGCCGACTGAAATTGCGTTCCATGATCACTCACCAATACGTTTGGAACACCCATTCTGGAGAATATTTCCCGACAGACCTCAATTGTGGTTCCCGTGATGATGTTGGGTATAACACAAACTTCGGGCCACTTAGTAAAAGCATCCACAAGGACAAACAAATACTGGCCTAGAATTGGTCTGCGAAATCCACGTGCACACGTTCGAACGGTCTACTCGCTGGGTTCCAGCTATGTATTGGCTTCTGTTTTTGTGGTTCTGCTCTGGTTATTTGACACTGTGCACAATTTTTCACCAACTCTTCTACATCTTTGTCAAGTTTCGGCCACCAGCAATATCCACGCGCTAGGCTTTTCATTTTGTTAATCCCGAAATGTGCTGAATGAAGCTCTTTCAGTACTCTTCCTCTTAAAGATAGTGGAATGTAAACTCGTATTCCTCGTAAGAGGCAACCCTGCTGCATAGTAAATTCTATTTGAGGTATTCCAAACCGTTCTTTGTCTGGACACTGACGGCCAAATTTCAAACAGTCTAACAGCATATGTACTTCTTTCGCTTTCACGGTTTCTTTGCTTAATTCATTTACAGTCACGGGTAAATTTTGTATTTTTTCGATTTCTATAACGTTTATTTCTTCTATGCTATTGTTTGTACTTTCCTGTGGTAATCGAGAAATGGCATCTGCATTTGCATTATCCTTTGACCTTCTTACTTCGATAGCGAAGTCAAATGATTACAAATACAATGCGTAGTGTTGCATTCTTGTAGTGGACAGCGCAGGCAATCCTTTAGTCGAAGAAAATATTTGTGAAACTGGTTTGTTATCAGTGATAAGTATGAATTTTCGGCCAAAAAGGTATTGGTAGAATTTCGTAACTCCAAAAATGATGGCATGTGCTTCTTTGTCAATTTGACTGTACTTTTGCTGAGTGCTCGATAGCGTTTGCGATGCAAATTGAATTGGCCGTTCCGTTCCATCCGGAAATCTATGGCTTAAAACTGCTCCCACCCCATACGGGCTTGCATCTACCGCCAAAATCAGTGGCATTTGTGGGTTGTAATGTATCAAAATAGTTTCTGATTGCATTTGCTTTTTAACGCTATCAAACGCCTTTTCGCATTCGTTGCTCCATACAAATGGTACACCTTTTTTCAATAAGTTGTTTATAGGATACAATATCGTACTTAAATATTTAATAAACCGACCATAATAATTTATCATACCTACGAAGGCTTTGACTTCATCTGCATTGGACGGCCGCTTCATGCTTTGAATTGCTGTAATTTTTTCTTTCATTTTCCCAATACCATTATTATTTATTACGTATTCGCAATATTCTATTTCGTCTTTCATCCACTCCGATTTCTTTACATTTATCCGCATATTGTGCTCAGCTAAGCGCTTTAATACTTCCTCGACTCTTTTGAGATGCTTCTCATCCGTTTCCGCAGTTATTTTAATATCATCTTAAAAAACCGATACCCCGGGTATGTCCTGAAGTAGTTGTTCGATAAATCTCTGCCATTTCGCAGGAGCACAAGCCACGCCAAACATCATTCGAGTGGGTCTATATAATCCTTTGTGTGTGTTGATGGTCAAAAACTTTTGATCCTCTGGGTGAACTTCTAATTGTAAGTAAGCCTGCGACAAATCGATTTTAGTAAATTTAGTTCCACCCGCCATTGACCTAAACAATTCCTCTATGGTTGGTAATGGGTGTTCATCCACCACCATTATGGGGTTGATTGTCACTTTATAATCGCCACAAATGCGTACACCATCATTTTTCTTTGGTACTGCCACTATTAGGGTGGCCCATTCACTAGAGTCAACTTTAACCAATAAACCATTGGTGACTTGATGTTCTATCTCTTTTTCCGCCGCATCCATCAGCGCAAACGGAACTCTTCTCGCCTTAAGGAATTTTGGCGTAGCTTCGGGTTTAACATTTATTCTTGCCTTATATCCTTTTATTTTACCCGGAGATGGGTGTTGCAGTACCTTGTATTTCTGTATTATGGCCTCCAATTCAGATTTAATATCTGTAACTTTATTTACTGCATGCACATTGTTCAGCTTTTTATTCAAGATCTTGGCCAAGTTCAGTTTAATATTTCTTAGCCATTCTCTACCGAGTAGTGGTCTTTTCTGAGCATTGACCAAATACAAACGTAATGGCCCTGTTGTTTTATCCTGATCCACAGTAACGAAAATGTAACCCACGATTGGCAATTTGTTATCACAGAAACTGAACAATTCCGTGTCATTCTTATGTATTCTTAGTCTACCAAAATATTTCTTGGCATCGTCAACACTTACAATACTTACAGAAGCGCCTGTATCAATTTCAAAATTCATTAATACTTGATTTACTTTTAAATTACAAAATATTTTAGAACGATCCATGTAGCATTTACCATCAACCTGCCTTACCTCCCCCTCATAAATTTCTTCTTCAATTAAATTTACTTTCCGCTTTTCACTTAAACACACTCGCCTTAAGTGGCCTCTGATCTTACAATAATTACATACGGTTTCCTGGTGCCTGCATTCGTTTGCCAAATGTTGATTGCTGCCACAACGATAACAATTTTTTTATTTATTGCTTTTTGATTTTTATCTGTCTTTTTCATCACTGGCCTCCGAGTGGTAGAAACCACATGAACTGCAGCTTCCGTTAATACAGGTTTTTGCAACTCCATTCCTCCCCTCTCTGCACATTCGAACGCTTTTGCCGTGGCAAGTGCTGATTTTAAGGTTAACTCACTTTTTTCCAGTAAACGGCTTTTGGTTGTTGAGCCCAAAGACAAATTGGTTCCTCAGAGCGGTATCTAGGTACGTGCCGAAATTGCAGTTTACAGACATTTTCCTCAAACCCATTAGATATTCCTCACATGTTTCGTCTTCTTTTTGTTTTCGTAAGTGAAATCTGTAATTTTCTAAGATTTCATTCGGTTTCGGGTCAAAATATTCAGCCAGCGTGTTTTTAATATCTTCATATGACTTATTTTCTGGAGTCTCTGGTAGAAGTTTGTCACATAAGAGATTGTACGTATTCACTCCCATGTAATGTAATAAAAAATTCTTTTTCTTTGTAGCATCGCAATTAAATATATTCAACGCAGTCTCCAATCGTGTCACCCATCGAGACCATGTGGATACACTTGAGTCAAATGGTTCCACACTAAGACCCGTAGCCTGCAATTGCATACTTGTATTTACTGCAGCGGGCTGCATGTCCTTTTTTCCGAATTAATTTTCTCTTCTTTGTTTTATTCTCGTCGCCAGTTGTTAAGTTTTCCTCTTCAAATACAACACAGCAGTGAATTTCAATAAACACGTTTTTATTCTTCAATTTATTTGTACAATGTGTCTTAAAATATTGTTAGGTTATCCCATTACATTCCTAGAGTTGCCAGAAGTCTTTTTCTAATTCAGTGATGTTAACATAAACCCCACAAAGATATTTCTTCTTGACGTGTTGTAGATAATGCATTCATTTAGGAGGTGTGGAACTGTTAATTGTGTATTACAAGCAACGCAGATAGGGGTCGGTGTTTTATCCAGTAGGTGTTGGTGTGAAAATTTGCAATGTCCAAATCTTAATCTTGCGAAAATTGTTATTTCAGCTCTGGAACACGTGTTAGGGTAAATTTGCTTTTTACCCTCCGGGTTGTAGGATTTATATTTGTGTTGATATTGACCCCATTTTTGAAGACGTTCAGCCTCTAAATGAGTTGCTATGCTATTTAAAATACCTTTAAGTCCAAAAGTGTGGAGTTTTGTAGTCGGTCTACGATTTGCTTCAGCAGCTAGTAAATCGGCAACTTCATTGCCTCTAAGGCCGACATGAGATGGTACCCACATAATTTTAATGAAGTCGCGCTGTTTGATCAGCATGCTTCTTATACGGTTAACTAATGGAAAGTCATACAAGGTGTTTTGGAGAGCAGCAATTGTGGAAAGACTGTCAGTACAAATTATACATTTTAACTTAGTCTTACAGGCATATTCTAAGGCATTAAAGATTGCGAAGGCTTCAGCTGTGAAGTTTGAACAATGATTATCTAAGTGACCCAGTTTTACGCTATTACCGTTGTGATTAACGACTGCAAATGTTGTGTACGCGCACGTCTTAGAGCCATCTGTGTATAACAAATTCCAATTTTCTTTGATAAATTGATCTGATAAATTTTTAAAATTTTGTTGATAGATAACAGGTGTTGTACAATTTTTTGGTAGCGAAACTAAGTTTAAGATAAAAGATGTTTTATCTAAAAACCAAGGCGGAATTGGCATTTATTTTTGCTTTAGTGGTTGAATCGGATAATTAAGTTCATGAAAGAAATTAATGCATTTAAAAATAGTGGACTGGAGTCTATAGGTTCGCTGCTGTTTAATCGCTTTAGATAATTCCTCGAATAATATTTTGTTCGTGCAAATATATAGCTTTGGAATAAGGTTTAGCGTAAGCTGTTTGAATCTGTCTTCAATTGTAGGCATGCCGGACTCTGTTAAAATAGCTCTAATTGGGGTAGTTCTGATGGCGCCAATGCTGCGGCGTACATCGGCATGGTACAGGGTTGTAATTAACTTTAATGTTGAGGAGGCGCATAATCCATAAATCGGGAGTGCGTAATCAATTTTGGAAAGGATTATAGAGCGAGTTATGTTTACGATTGTGGACGTATGTATTCTAAAGTTCTTGGAAGTAAGGTATTTTGTGATATTTAATCTACTATTAAGATTTTTTCTTAGTTCAATGCAGTGTTCTTTAAATGTTAACTTTTTATCAAAGATAACGCCTAGTATGCGAAGGTGATTTACTGGCTTTATAATGATGTTATTTTATTTTAGTATAAAGGTGTTGCAAGTATGTTTGTTGCATATATGTAGGGTACTACACTTATCAAAGGAAATTTTAGCTCCAGCTGCCAATATC
The DNA here is from genome assembly GCA_916610165.2 of Gymnosoma rotundatum. Lineage (NCBI taxonomy): Eukaryota > Metazoa > Arthropoda > Insecta > Diptera > Tachinidae > Gymnosoma > Gymnosoma rotundatum. Next base: position 37,645,521 of record OU744339.1, on the reverse strand, counting down.
CCTCAAAATATTTGAAAAAACTTCTTTCTTGCTGTTGTCTTTAATTTTGGTAAATATTACTGCATCATCAGCGCAGATGGAGTGTTCAATTTGATTGTATTTGGAAACAATTTTGCTGAATTGGTTAAAAGCTATAATGAAAAGTGCAACTGACAATGGGGATACTTGTGGTATGCCGTTGTTTAAAGGATATATTGCGGATTTGTGGCCGTTTATCCTCACTCTAAATTTTCTATTGCAAAGAAAATTCCTTACAAAGAAGAACATTTGTGGTCTGACTATCCAATTTGTTAAATGTTGTAGTATAATATGAACTCCTAACCGGTCAAACGCTTTTTCGAAATCTGTGGAAAGAATATTTATGTGGTTTTTAGTTGACAAGGCTTTTGATATGAAATGTTGGACGTAAAGAAGAACATCTTCGCTACCCTGTTTCCTCATAAATGCTACCTGATTGGGAGTAATAAAATTAATCACTTTCATGAACCACATTAATCTTCGGGAAACGATTTTCTCCAATATTTTACTAATGCAAGGAAGTAAGGATATTGGTCTAAATGCTGAAATAGTTGTATTATCATTATTAGGTTTAGGTATTGGTATAACTGTTGCTATTTTCCAAGATTGAGGATAGCTTTGTAATGAAAATATATTATTGTAAACATTTAAGATGCGTATTTTCGCAGATATGGGTGAATTCTTTAACATTGGGTAAGATATTCGATCTTCGCCAGGAGTTTTACTTGAGGCTGAGTGAAGAGCATCTTCTAGCTCGGTCATGTTAATAGGCTTTTCTATATTTTCCTTATTTTTATTAAGTAACAAACGGGAGAGAAATTCCTATCTTCTGATAGATATGACCAGTGTTTTGCAAAATAGTCCGCGATATCTATTGGAGACGTTAACATGTTGGTATCGGTTTTTAGATACTTTACTGAATTTGAGCAATTTCCATTTGTCAATCGTTTAATGTCATTCCAAATACGTTGAGGAGGGTAATTGGGTTAATTGTTTCTGTAAAGGCTTGTAGGCACGCAGCCTTCCTTTCTTTCACTGCTTTCTTTAGCATTGCTTTATACTTTTTGTACATATTTAGGTTATCGTCGGTTCCAGTCCTTTTGATATTGTGCCAAAGTTGTTGCTTTTTATCTCTTAAAGATTGTAGGTAGGAGAACCACCATGCAACTCTAGGTTTGAAGTTAATGCTTTGGTATTGAGGAATGCTTTTATTAGCTGCAAATTTTATTGATTTCACTAGTAATGCTGCTTGTTGGTTAACGTTATTAGTAATTTGAAAACTTTTCCTCAGCCTGTTTTTGATAGAAGGCCTAGTTTGCCATGTTACTTTTGTATTTTGGAATGTATTTAGATTTTATAAAATCTGCTGTACTAATTATTTCTTTAAAAATTGGGAAATGATCGCTACCGTGTAAAAAATTGGAGATCTTCCATGAACAAATTGGCACAAGATGTGACGAACAAGGCGATATATCTATATTTGTAAAACTGTTGTGAGTGGTGAAATAAGTAAGACGGCCATCGTTTAATATAACAAGGTCTTCATTTAGTATAAGATTTTCAATAATTTTACCTCTAGAGTTTGATTGAGTTGAACCCCAAAGTCAACTCCAAGAATTAAGATCACCTATTAAAAGAAGGGGAGAGGTACATTTATCTAAAAGGCGTTTGAGACTGATCTCTGTTATTGCTTCATGAGGTGGAATATAAGTATTTATTATTGAAAATTTCAAACCAATATCTATTTCCACAATTATACTTGTCGGGGTATTATGAACTTGAATTAATCGGTGGGGAATTGTTTTTCTAATTAATAAAGCTATACCCTGTTTACCCGTAGTATTTTCAGGTTTGTTATGGAAGAAAGCAATGTATTGTTGTGGGTAAATAATGTCGTTTTTTCTCTGTGGGATATGAGTTTCTTGTAATGAAATAATGTCGGGATTATTGTCTCTTATTATGAGTTGTAGTTCGTGATAATTATTTATGAGGCCGTTAATGTTCCACTGTAAGATTTTGAGATTCATTTTGGATATAAAATAAGTAAACTATTCGTCTTCAAACATTATTTCGTCTTCCTATAAGTTTTTAACAGATTTTGCAGGAATAACTGTTTTATTATGAAGCAAGTTAAGCGATTCTGTTGGTATATTGGTGTTTGCTGCAGTTGTTGAATTTTTTTCCATTGATCTTGTTAAAACAGTATTTGTTTGTGATTTTTGATTGATTATCAAAGACTTTTGTATTTTTTTCTCATGCGCGTTTGTTGTAGGAATGTTTAGTTCTGCACTGTTTTTTGTTGGTTCAGATTTTTTTATTGCTTGCGAAGAAGTTGTTGGAAAGTTAATACTTTTTATTGGGGTTTCTGTTTTATTATTTGATTTGTGATTTATATTGGTTGATTTGTTTACTAAATTATTATTAGTAACATCAGAAAATAACTGAGATATTGGTGAAGTTATTGGTGCTTGCACTCGGTATTATTCTTTTGCTGCTCGCAAAGTGCATTTTTCTTTTGTTTTTATTTTAAGAATTTGTTTTTGTTGTTTAAATATTTTGCATTCTTTGGAGCTAGATGGGTGTTGTTCGTTACAGTTTATGCTGGAGAATGGGGAGGTAGACTACAGTTATCGCAAAGCGGGTTGTTTTTACAGATTTTTTGGTATGTCCTAGTAGTTGGCAATTTTTGCAACGCATAGGGTTGGGAAAATATTGTCTTACTTTAACTTTATGCCACGATATATCTAATTTGTCAGGAATGGAGTACTTGTTAAACGTTAAGAGAATAACTCCACATGGGGAGAATTTACCATCAGAGTTTGGTATTTATAAACTTCGACGACTCCTTGTGATTTAAGTTCTCTTACAATTTCGGCTTCAGGTACATTGTTTAAATATGGAGCATATATGGTCTCTATCGTGTGGTTCAAATTTGAGTGGTATTCACATTTTATGTTACATATTTCTGGTCAGTTTTTTGTTGATATTAATTTTTCTGCGTTTGTTTTGCTGCCTATGAGAAGGAGTAAATTTCCGTCTCTTAATTCGGATACGCGTATTATGTCGGAACAAATTAGTTTTAATGATCGGTTCACGGCGAAGCACGAGTATTATTGTAATTTCTTATTACCGGAAGTTGCGGAAATTACTATGTATTTCGGATCAGGTTTTTGAATTATTGGCAATTCTGGGAAAGAATCTATAATATCCAAGTTTATTCTTTTTTTTTTGGTACGAGGGGGATCCGCTAGTATTGCCCAGCGGTTGTCCCCAGGCGGGGAGGATCAATTATTTGCGGCTTTTTAGTGGATTTAAAAAGTAATGTGGTTAACAAAAAATGTAAAACGAATTCAGGAAATATTTTAAATAAAAAAATTTTTTTTTGAGAAATTATATTTTTATATTTTTTTGAAATTTTTTTTTCAATTTGACAGAAGAATCAACCGTATATAAGAACGCTTTGAATTCTAGTCGGCGACTGATAAAAATAAATAAATATATGGGCATTTCCTGGAGTCACGAACGTACGTTCGTACGCTTTTGATGTACAAAGAATATAGAAAACAAAACCTTTCCTAGCATTTTTTTGGCGATTCTATAGCATTTTGGTAGCTTTATGTTCAGTGCAAAAGATGGATTTCATCGAGTTTAAGTTTTCATAATGATAGTTATAAACAATTGATCACGAACGTACGCAAAATAGAAGTCAACTTTGGCTGACAGTAGTGAAATCTAAAAATCTGCGAAATGGAACGGAATATTCAAGAACGATTAATTTATTTTAAAAGTGTATTAATGTAGGTCTCTATCCAGTAATTACACAAAAAATATCTCTATTATTTTTGGTTTAATTAGCTTAAGAACCGGTCGCGAACGTACGGGTCGCGAACGTACGATTTTTACATATTTTTTTTTATTATTACTATCATGCATTTTCCCATAAATATCTTCAAATTTCCTTAACAAAAAACTTAATACTCAATTTATAGTGTTTAGTAACACTTATAACAAGAAATATACTATTTTATTTATTATGAAATAATGAAATTTTAACAATGCTCATGATATTTTTGTTTTTATTGTATAGGCCGTTAGAGCTGTGCTTAATTTAAAGTCCTCATCACAGAAAATCGAATGCATCATTCTGATACCTGGAATACTCGGTATATCTTTCAATTTTTCAAGTAAAGTTGGGGACATCTTATCAATTGTATCAGCTCCAATGTATATCATGTTAATTCCAGTAATGTGGTCATGGGCGCAGTTGTAAAAAGACAATGCATCACTTAAAACAATGTTTTTTGTTTTAGTTATTTGGAAAACCTTTCTCTTTACAATCGCTCCAACGCCATCGACTGCACCTTTCCCATGTGATGTTGCAAAGAAATTCCACTCAAGTGTTTTACAAGCGAATTTAGCCTTTAAGTCGGGTAAGCTCCAAAAAATAAATTTATTTTTGAATTGACAGCTACTTCCGTCCGAGAAAATCAATATGTTTTGAAATTTGCCATGTTGGTTTTTAATTTCTTCAACAATCATCGTTATAAAAACGTACACATCGATTTTGCTGTGTCTTAAACTATCGCTTATTACGGCAAATGACATAGTTTTGTCAAGCATCCATGCGACGCAAGTAAAAATCGAAACTTGTTTGTAGCTAAAGTGCGCGCTTTGAACTTCATTTTGGCAGACCAGCCTATAATTTTCCGCGAAGTCAATTTGTAACACAAGTTCTCCGGGCTTGATATTTTTCCTTTTGGCTTCAAAATAATTTTGTTGGTCTCGCTTTATAAAGAAGTGTCTTTTAAAAAGGGGCAACTGAACTTCTAATTCATGTAATAAATCTGAAAGCGGAGCAACAGAGTAAGTCAAAGTTATTCTATCGTCTACTTTCCGCCAGTGTTGCCATTTTACTATTTCATCCATTGTTGTTAAATATTTTACTGGAACAATATATTCTACATCTTTTGTACATTTTTCGCAATTGTTGGTCATACAGCTTTCATTCTTAATATTGCAACAAGCTAATTGCAAAAAACTTTCGAAAGTTTTGGGGAAAGACTGTATAACTGTTGCACAACCATTTAATAAAAAACTGAAATTGGCGTGATGAACACATACACACATGTTATGCGGCATTTTGGTCGAGAGTTGAACATGTTTAGGTCGACATTGGAAAAATTTTGTCTTGCTTACGCATTCTTCAATTGATTCGTTTTTATAGACTTCGTAAGCTTCCGATACGGTTAGCAGCATATAACGTTTAGCAACAATTTGTCCATCAACAACGAGGGTGTCCTTTTTGGCTGCCGACTGAACGCTTACATCTTCACGCAAGTAAATGTCTTTCACCACTTTCAACTTCCTCTCCCATTCCAAATCAACTTGTGTAGATGTTGTATTTTGGTCATTTTTCGGTTCGACATACTTCTTAAATAATACTTTAATAACTTCAATTTTTTTTTTCAAATCACTTGGTAATGCCCTTTCAGCCTTTTTCATTGCTTTTCCCAGAGTTTGTTTACACGAATACGCCTCATGTTCTTCTTCTTGTTGAGCTTCATTTTTCTTCTTTTGTCGGTATTCTTTCAACCTTGCGCGTTCTTTTTCTTGCATTTGTTCTTTTTATTTTTTTTTAATGCTAAGCGTCGATTTCGCATCCTCGCAGCAGCTTTTTCACGTAAAATTTTTAGTTTTTGTGGATCGCTTTTAATTTTGTTAATATATCGCTTTTGTTTTTCATTTTGCGATTTATTACATGTTTTACCCATCTATGAAAGTATATTTGCGTGATAAAAAAATAAATGCATTGCTTATGAAAAAAATTTACTTACGGTCGCGAACGTACGAAATTTTGCAAATAAAAAAAAACTTTATTGATTTGTAACGCAGAATTTTTTTTTAATTTCCAAATTAGTGACACCGAACTTAATTAAAATGTGTTATGTCTGACATCTGTTGACGTTTAATGCAAGGCAATTACAATAAAATGATGTTTTAGGTCGCGAACGTACGATTAAAATTTAGATAAGAAACAAAGTAAAAATTAACCGTTGTTTGAACTTTTTTGTTCTCCTTACACTTTATTCTTCTTAATTGATTGTAATAGAACGATTTTATAGAAAGAGTGCAAACACAACATAATTTTTGCATATAAAATAATTAAGTATAAAAATGTCTTCAGAATTAGCTTAAAAAGAAAATATAAAATTTTCCAGTTTCCAGCCCAATTTCTTCAAGTAAAACAGCTGAGATATGCTGTGAAACCATCCTTTTATTTAACATAGACCTTTTTTTATAATTATAAACAACAAACCACGATGATTATCAACATTTTGTTTTTCCATCCTGGTTGACTATTCTGAGGAAATGCCCATATATAACTGATATGTTAATTAACAAGAAAGTTGTTTTCTATATTTACAAAAGGTTGTTAATACGAGTAGGGTGGGGTATTCATTGAGGTATTTGAGATATGGATGATTTTCAGACTCCTAAATGACTGTAGTATTTTACAGGCGGAAATATCTGCTATTAGAAGGGCGGTGTGCTAATTGAGGTACTATAACATATCCAACAGAAATATTTTCATCTGTACGGATAGCAAAGCCGTAATTACGTCCCTCAAAGGTTTGTTCACTACATCTAAACTTGTCTCTAAATACCGGACATCTCTCAACGGGATGGCGGAGGTTGCGACAGTCATCCTAAAGTGGGTAAGGAGATATGGGACCGTTTTGGGCAACCTTGTTGCCGGTAAACTGGAGAAGAAGGGGACAATGCTTGACGAGCGTGCCATTGACATCTTTTGTGGCATGCCCCTCTGTGCTTGCGGACAGCTCATCGACGCTGCTCTTTATGAACTGGCCCAGATCAGATGGCCTAACGAGTCAACATGCTCGACCGCTAGAACAATCTGGCCCTCTTTGGATCGTGGCAGGGCGGCTGCACTACTGCAGCTTCTGAGGGTTCGACTACGTGACTTGGTGGCTACGGTCACTAGGCACTGTCTACATGGGACCCATGCTAGAAGAATGGGTATCCCTTTTAATGACTTCTGCAGAAGTTGTCAGGACGAGGAGGAAAAGGAGACGGTGGAACACCTCCTCTCTGATCCTCTGATATATCGACAATTGGTCCAGGTAGGATTAGTTCCTTCTTAAGGTACAGAGGGTGGTTTATCGGCCCGCAACCGTACATCGTGACTCATTCTTGGGTATGAGCGCACACTTTGGTCGACTGGCCTCACTTAGCGGATACTTCTCTGCATTTTTCTCGAACCTTTTCCGTATTCTCATACCCGCGGTTCTTTGTGTCTTTCCCTCTCTGTCTTTCTCATCTCTTCATTCCCATTTCTTTTCCTAATTCCTGCCTTAATCGCCTCTCCTTGTTTATTCTTCTCTCTTCCTTCTAACAGCAGGTAACACAAAGGAACCAATCAATGGACCCGAATGGGCTGTAGTAACACGGCAGCCTTGCTGACCTAACATAACCTTCCATTCCGTAATACAGTGATAGAAGTAAATTTAGAACTTATGCTTTCTATGCATTTTTCATAACGAATGTATGTATATGTTCTGCGTTTATGCTTATGTGTATGTATGAATGTACATAAACACAAGTTGTACGTTATTTTGTCGACAGAATGAACAACTCAAAAATTACAGTCGCTTTCTTAACGAGGTGCAACTTGCTAACTATATCAGCTTGTTTTAAAAGTGGTACTGAATAGCAAAATCGACAATTTTGTTGTTAAGACAATTTAACAAATCGATTATGGTTAAAAAGGAGTAGTGAATCGTTCTTCTGATAAAGTAAGACAAACTGTATTTAGAACAATAATTTTAACTACGTATAAAAATTATGAATTTTGCCTTATAAAATAATAATATAAAAATTAAACCCAACAAAAACTACTAAAATTTTGTTCGTCTCGGTCCCTACTTCTCGCTTGCTTATATTGTACTTTGTGTTTATATTGTACGTGGCGCAATAATTCATCAGGTGAGTGCAGTTCGACCGCTGAATATGTACTTATGTACACAAGAAAAATAACTGGAGCATTTTATACGTTGCGCCCAGTGCAGTTGAGTTATGTGGGTTTTTCATTTAATAACTGCAAGTTCTTTATCATGGACAAATGTACTACATATAAAAAAGTAAATATGTGGTAATTTAATATACCCAGAGATTTATTTTCGCTTTGATGTTGAAAACAGGAAGTAAATTTCGAACAATAAACAAAATTTGTTTTGGTTGCAAGTACAATTTAAGCATAAGGTTTACATAATCGTTCTTTTATAAAAGAGGTGAAAACATATTTTCAGAACACTGTTGTTCTTGTAAATTTAGAATTTATGACTTTAGGCAATTACACTTCAAAAGGCTTTTAATAATATAGTGTACTGCAGTATTTTTGGTTTTAACAAAGGAGCCAATCTGTAAGTATGATAGGCTGCTGTAGTCTAGGTGGTAAGCACGTTGACTACAAATCTGGCTGACCTGGGTTCAACCCTTGCTGAAGTCAAAAAATAAAAAATGTTTTTTTCTGTTTAATGGTATAAATACATAAGCAGAATTAACATAAAAACATGCAGCCTCCTTCGTCGGTACTTCTTCATAGCATATTCGCCGGCGAAGTAAAATAATTAATAAAATGGCTATATCTATCTCCTTTCACCACCTGTCTTCTCTCTCATCTATCCCTTTCCTAAAGAATGTAGCACGGTTAAAAAACTAAGTAGGCATTAATGCCTGAAGTGCTACTTCTCTTTAGATATATAAAAAAAAAAAAAAAAAAAAAAGTATGATCTTTTAAATATTAAAACAATTTCTAAATAAACATTTAATAATTCATGTTGTATGTGGGCACGCTTTAATTTTTGAAATGATATACTGTTTTTAAAACGGGACCAATCCTTTCAAATAAAGAAAAAATTTCAAAATTAGTTAAGAAATAATTGAGATCTACGGACAAAAACATATATGTATGTACATAATACCAACAATCAGACATCCCCTTTTTTGGAAGTCGTTTAAAATAAAGGTATTTTGATTAACACCAGTGATTCTCAACCACTATGCCGCGGCACATTTGTGTGCCACGAAATTTTAAAAGTGTGCCGCAAAATTTTGGATATGTGTTTAAGCAAGTTTTAAGTGTTTAGGTTCAAAACAAGTGGTTTTTGAGATGTTTTTCCATACATTTGCTTGTCCTGGAAAATACTTGAAATTGACGTGTTTTTGATTTAAACACGTGGCAAAAACTTAAAATTCAGGGTTCAGATATGCTCCTCAACTGTGTTCAGTTGTTTTTTGGATTTTAGTGTGTTTACCGAACATGATTTTTAATGGCAGAAAATCAAAAATTAAGGGTCGTGTTAAAAAGATATTTTTTAAGATATTACATTGCAATTATTAAAATAAATTTATCACATTTTTTTGCTTAATGGAAAATTAATTACATATTGTGGACCTAATATTTTCCAAGCTGTTTTGCAAAATTCTATAAAACGTGCAGAAACTGTGTGTATTCTATAGGATCCTCTGCGGAGGAGGATACCAACTCTTGTATTTCCAGTCAATTTTCGTCTAAAATTACGTTTGTAATATCTCAAATTGTTGCAAAGTACTGAACATGTTTGTTGGTTAAACCAAAATCAGTTTTTAAACCCTTCTTTACTTAGAATTTCGCAATCGCAATCCTAAAAAAAAATAATAATAATTTTTCTGATAATAGTAACTATCATAGATATTACTAACTTCCACAATAAGAATGCTCTGCCAACATCAATAAAATTCGCTGTTGCTCCTTTCTCTAATTCTTTACGTTTTTATTTAAGGCACAACGTAACCAATTATAGATCTTTTTTCTTACTTAAATAACTCTTCAATATTTATCATTTTCTAGAAATTAGAGGCTTTAATTCAATATGTACCATCTGTTTAAACAACTGACCAAAGGTCAAACTAATATACTATAATTACAATGTGAACGCTTGTGTTTAATTAATTAAACATATCGGATCAACATGTTGTAAATACATAAGTGTGAACGTCATTTTAGACACAAGAATATTTTCGACCAGATATAATTTTATATTTAACTGCTAAAATTTCTAAAGAAAACACTTGAGAAATCGCTAAATTTTTTATATTTAAAAATTATTTATGCAAAATTTTTGTTTAAAAAAGAATAATTTTTTCCTTCAAAACTTATCTTTTTCATTTTTTATAAGGCCTAATGGGCAAAAACAAAAATGCGGTAGCATTTTACACTTTATCTGCAAATAGTGAAGTTAAGCAGGAATTGTTTTTGTTAATTCACCGTTTATGCGACAATATTTTCTATTCACAATATTTTTATTTGGGAATAAGACGTGCGTATAAACGTAGTAATTGTCATTTTTACGACCGAATATAAATAAAATAATCGTTAAGATTGTGCCGTAAGCAAAAAAGTTTGAGAAACACTGGTTTAGACAAAGTCAAACCAAGTTGCCAAACACTGCCACTAAATGTATTTTTCAGACAAAGTTGAATGAGTTGTCACATTATATAGTCCAAGGCGAATCAATACCAGGTGGCAGCGTAGGCGAATTCATTAGTTTTCACCATGAACACTACTGTCAAACTCCATGTATAAAAAATCTGTGTATATTTTTTTATATATGAAGTTTGACAGTACTTTTTAACAGAAAAAAATAATGAATTCGCCTACGCTGCCACCTGGTAATATATAAATAATTATAAAAATACTTAATACATTAAATGAAAATTCTGGAAATATCATGGAACGTCTAGGGGTCTATTAATTAATGATTCTACATAACTTAAGGTCATCTTAGAAACCAATATATGAACATTAGTTCACTATCTATTTCACTGAAATTCTTAAATTTTTTACCTAATTTTATAAATGTACTTTGCAAGTAACAGGGTTTTATGTAGGAATTTCATTAATTAATAACAGTATAAATTTTCTGTTACTTATCCATTTGTTTGTTAAAATAATATAAAATGTGTATTTAATTTCACACCAAGAAAACAACACAGTTACTGCTCTTCTCATGAATTTTTCTGATGAGGTCTCTCATGAGAACGCAGCCATCATAAATATCATTGCATTGCAATTGGAATAATATGAAATCTGTAAATAGTAAAATTATTTCTGGGTTCAAATTTGACATGTTAAGATAAATAATCAACATTTTGTCCCAAGTGCAAAACTATGTAAAATATTCTTCACTAGTGTGCATATAAATTTTTGCCGTAAGTTTTGTGGTTTTAAAGCGGCGGTAACGTGCAACCGGCTTTGAGCTAATTGGTCTTATTCTCTGCTTGGTTCTATTGTGATTTGTGTGAAGTTTAATAAACAAAAATAATAAACATGGAAAAATTAGAGCTATCTAAAAGGAAAAGATCCGAAAACTGGAGTGAAGAAGATAAAGTAAGTGTTTTTAATAATGAAACACTGTGAATTTAACAGACAACTTTAAACTTCCCGCATTGTTTAATATACATACATAAGTAATTCATACATTTGCATTTCTTCCAATGTTTTCAATTCTTAGATGCTTCTAAGGAACCTTGTAATGCCAAGAATAAAAATTCTAGATAATAAAAAGACAGATACAAACACTAATTTGCTGAAGAAGAAAACTTGGGTCGAAGTGGAAAAAAGGTTTAGTTTTATCTTTTATTTATAACAACATTTTAAAGTAACTAAATTTTTGCAGATTCAACAGTTTATGCTCCGGTCACAAACGTAATGTGATTCAGTTAAAACACCAATGGGTAGCAACTAAATCAGCTGCCCGGAGGCAAGATACAGGTCCTTGCAATATGATTACTAAACCCGAGAATGAGTTACAATCTTCAGAACTTAAAGAAAGGAGCAACGACGCCGCAGTGTGGTTAAGTAATGAAGTCGTTGATAACTTCAACGAATTTGATTCAGATGGGATAAATAAAGACTTAAGTGTTAGGTACATATAATCATACTAGCAGGAAATCTTAAAAAACTGTGTTTATACTTTAATTATGAACATCCAAACGAAATAATATAAGTAATTATTTTTTATTAGGACGGAAATGATTAAAGTAAAAGAAGAAACAGTATCTGAAGAAGAACTTAAAACAGACGACGAGTTGGGGCCAACACCTATTCCTAAAATAAAAAAGGTAAAAATAATAATTATTCTGTTTATGTATGTTATGAACTAAAAATATTGTACGATTAGAATGTATCTGCGAAAAAAAGAAGTGTAACAGAAGCCAACATAAATAAACTAACAGAATTTGATATTAAGTGCCGAAGAGAGCTACACCAGCTCCAACTGGAAGCGGAAAGAAAACGAATAAGAAATTTGGATAGAGAGTATGATTTAATTGAGGCCAAAATCAAATATTATCAAAAAAATCTTTTGGTACGTATGTAGTTTTGTGTCAAAATAATATATATGTATATAAACTTAAAAGGAAAAAAAATCGTCCATTTAATTTCTTGTTTAATAACGTAAAAACTAATGTATTTGTTATATTTTGTTCTCATTAATTTAAAAATAAGATTATTTTATTATTTCTTTTAATTTATATTATTTCTTTTTAAATTTTATTAAAAAGTGTTCAAGTAATATTCTCTAAAAACTTTTTATAAATTAATTGATAACAAAATTTCTTAAAAAATTTATAAATCACCATTTGGAAAAAGAGTATCAATGCAAAAATATCGAACGCATTTTATGAAAGAAATATATAAGGAATATAGCAAAAATTTAATGGATTTATTCCTATGGCAATGAACAGTGGCAAAATACATTATTAACAAATGCAACAACAACAAAATCGGACAAATATTCGATATTTTAAGAAAATTCACACATTTTAATACAGTTTTTATTTGACCTTTTTAATAATTAATATATTTATTTAATTTTTAAGCACTAGGTCTTTTTTATTTTTATATATTTTCTCAATATCGAACGCATTTTTGAAAGAAATATTTATGAATATAGCAGCGGCTGCGATATTCGTACAAAAATTTAATGGATTTATTCCTATGGCAATGAACACCGCGATGGCCCAGTGGCAAAATACATTATTAACAAATGCAACAACAACAAAATCGGACAAATATTCGATATTTTAAGAAAATATGGTAAAAGCTATATGAGCTAATAATATAGAAAATATACATATATTATAATAGATTAATTCAAAAATTACAAATTTAAAGCTGTTAATCTGATGCATTAGCATTATTAATTTACTTATTTTAAATACGATTTGATGACACTTAAATTTCAGTTTTAGCAGGCTATACTTTTTTTTTAATTTTTACATCGACTGCTAAAATATTACTACCATCGGAAAGAGCACTTTCTTTCTTTAGAATTTTAATTTTTGTAAAATAAATAAGCTTTTGCCTGAATACCAGCTTAAGACCTGATTTTTAATGCGATTCTCAAAATTTTAAGCTGGAATCATCCTTTGTAACTCTTTCCACAGTCCGAGTTCTGTTTTGTGACTTCGCCGAATTTCCCACGCAATCTTTTAATTTTTATTTAAAAGTTATATTTTTCATCTAATAATAACTTAAATGCATAAATTAAATACGAAAACTGTCAAAAAAAATTTTAAATGCAAAGTCGTTCTAATCACATCATCGCTTTCGATGTGAGAACATAATTTTCAAGCCACGTTTAGGTAATTTTGTTTTTTTTTTTAATTGTATTATACAGGTAGATTGCTTGATATCTGTTATGTTTATTGGGGTAAATAGTTTAATATTACCTTCTTTTAATATTGGATAGGTAGGTGTGACCAAATGTGGGCGTTTATCATTTGGAAGAATTTTGTAATAATTATAGCGGTGTAAAAATTGTGTGAGAGATTGTGTTTACCTGTTCGTTAATAATGTATCCGTTAAACGTTCGTTTTTTGTAGATATCCATGTTTTTAAGAATATCTAGTCTTCGTCCTTATTTACTTGGGTGTAATACTGTCATACATTCGTTTATTTCCCTTGGTTCGTGTCCATGTGTGTTAAGGTGTATTGCGAAGTTAGATTCTTCCCTTTTCCGTTTGTTTTTAATGTTCGTCCAGTTTGTCCTATGTATGCATGGTTGGAGGTGCTACTAAATTTATCGGTTGTTTCTGCTGATGTTTTGAGATTGTTGCGTAGAGTGTTGCTCGTTTTTAGTGTTGCCTTTAAATCTTCTTTCTGGAAAAGGTTGGCTTATCTTAGAGCTGCAAAACTATCGGTACATTTGATAGTTTGTTTAAAAACTATCGATAGCATAGTTCCGATAATTTGTTTAAACTATATCGAATTCGGACAAAACTATCGATAGCCAGCCAAAAATAAAACTCGATATTCCTGATAGTACATCGATTGTTTTGCAGCTCTAGTTAATCTATCGATTGTTTCCTTGTCTTATTTGTTGTTTTTGGTGTTGTATTGTCTGAATAGTTTGTCGATGGTAGTATGATTGTAACCGTTTTTTTTAGCTATAGTGTAAATTGTGTCGAGTTCTTTTCTTTTTTATATTTATTTGGAGCAAGTGGGACTATCTTAAGTCTGTGAATCATATGTCTAAATGCTGCAAGTTTATGTTGAATAGGATGGTTTGAGGAACTGTGGATTTCTGTGTCTATCGAGGTTGGTTTTCTATAAATGTTAAAGTTTAAGGAATCAATTCCTCGTGTTGTTGATATATGAAGATAATGTAAAGTACTGTCTTGCTCTTTTTCCATTGTGTATCTGATTTTGTTATGTGTTGTGTTTAAGTCTGTTAGAACTTGTTCGGCGTTACCTCTTTCTAGGATGCGTATTATGTCGTCTACGTATCTGTAGTAATGGATTATTTCATGTTTTTCCATTAGTTTTTTGAACGTGTAGTTGTTCTAAATGATGCATTAAAATCTCTGTGAAAATGGCGGATGTTGGGTTTCCCATGTTAAGTCCATAATAGAAGTTATTATTGAATCTAAAGTAGCTTTGTTTTAATATCGTCTTTGCAATATCCATTATTTTGTTGATTGATTGTCGTATAAGTTAGAAAGTATTTTATATAGAATACAAGTACCGCATTTAACAGTTAAACAAATTTAATATATTAATATAGTTTTTTATTAGACCTTTTTAATTATTTATTTTTTAATTTATTATTCAAGCACAAGGTCTTTTATTTTTTATTTTTTCAATATTTCGCTACTCCCTTGTGTAGCATCATCAGGACAAAGAAATATTTATTTGAACACAAAAAAGTAACAACAAAAAAGTTACAAATTTTTTTTTTTCAAACTAACATAAAACAAAAAACGGCGGTATATGTTAGAAATCTTACATATAATTAATACACCAATAGCACACAGAATTAATTTTAAGGCAGACACAGATAATGTAGCTCAAATTTACAGACACTTGATAAATAAGAAATAATATTGTACTTTATTTTTTGTTACAAAAATTTTTTATATGACAAAATAATTTTATGTTTTTTGTTTTATGTTAGTTTGAAAAAAAATGGCCCATATTCATAGTTATAGAAAAAAGTCGACTCTTGCTAAAGTATACTCTAAAATAAAAAGCTCTTATTATTTTTTTTTTGCTTTCATAGTCAAGAATAAAGTATACTTTAAGTTTAGACGCCTTCCACTGGGTCTCAACTGTAATTTGATAAATGTTTTCATACAATTTCTAAACAAACATTTGAAAAAGTAACCTTGTTTTTTTTTTGTTCACTTTGGTATAAAAATCAGATAAAGAGTATTGTGTTCTTAAACCAAATAAAATAATTTTGGAAAAATGAGTTAAAAACAGCTTTGGGTAGTTTTAAATTTAGAGTTGACTTTCTCGCCAAAAATATATTTTAAATTGTCTATGAATGAATTAGAGTCGACTAAAATAAAACCGACTTTAGTTCCCTTAAAGTATACTTTATTTTAACTATGAATTTGGGCCAATTTTTATAACTTTTTTCTGTTCAAATAAATATTTCTTTGTCCTGATGATGCTATACAAGGGAGTAGCGAAATATTGAAAAAATAAAAGACCTTGTGCTTGAACAATAAATTAAAAAAAAAACAAATTTAATATATTTTCAGATCAATTTTTAATGATTAATTTTAATAATGCCGAGTTCAAGAAAATAATAGTTATAAATCAAGTTGAAAATGTGTTTAGAAATAATTGAATTTCAGGATAATAAATTAGCAGTAATAATTAGACAACTATTTCTAACAAAAGTGTAATGAATTTATATAATTTGTTTCGAAAGTTACCATTTGTTTTTATTTGTTTTTCAGTAACGACGACAGTCGTGGGTTCCATCCATTCATTTTGCAGATGTCAGATGAGCATCATAAGCTGCACAAATTATAAGTTATATGATAAATCTACAAAAAGTTATCGATCTGCTGTTATGTAAATATCAAAGAGATGCAAATTTTTCGTGTTCACCATAGAGGAATTTAAATTTATTTTCTCAGATAAAAATATTGGGTAAAAGCCGTGAAAAGCCGCTGAGTAATTACAGTATCAACATTTTAAGGTTGACTTACACTTTCCATTAGCTTCAGACAATAATGACATGTAATGCAATGGATCCCAATGTATATAATAACAAATTCTTTCGCTACAAATGAATAGAGAGTAGCGTGGAAAGCGCCATCGAAATGCACTGAAATGGAAGGTCAACTCACATCACCATCGATGGAAGAGATAATGCTAAATGTTCGAAGTATAACCATAATTAGCGTTTCTCCACCTCTTTGAAATACATCAAATTGCTTGTGAACACCCAAATAGTATTTAAAAGTATTTTGTTACCTCAGCCAACTAGAAAATAGTAAAAAAGTTTTAAAACAATAATACAAAAACTTTTTCTTTCATTTCCTTTTAGAATTTTAGGTTTTAAACTCGCTGAATACAAGTTTCTGACGTAAAGCTTCTAGCTTATTTACCCGGCGTTCCTGTTCCTGATTTAGGAACCTAGGCACTGCATAACTTACTGTAGCCTTGTTTAATATGGGTCTCTACTCGGAACACATTAAAAACAATATTATGCAAGGTTAGGTTTAGCAGGCAGCTGTGCGCTACAGCCTAGTTGGTTCCACTTTTTGGACCCCTTGTGTTACACTCAAAGAAAAAGGGAAGAGAAAGAAAAAAAGATAACTAAAACCAAAAGACAGAAAAGTGGGCGCGATAGATACAGAGAGGAACCTCATTTTTTGAGTCGCAGTATTCGAGTGCATGTCAGTGAAGCACCCACCACACTGAAAAAAGGATCAGATTTTTTCTGGTTCTAATAATATCTCAGTCGTATGTATTCTAGCAAGGGGCATAGACATAGGAAGTGTTTGACCGTCTCCTCCTTCTCCCCGTCTTGACATCTTCTACACAAGTCATGAAATGGGAGACCGATTCTCCTAGCATGGAGCCCGAACTGGCAGTGCTCAGTTACAATAGCCACCAAGTCTTGCAACTTTTTGGTAACCAAAGTGGGACAGATTAACCCAGCAAAACCTCCACCATCCCATTCAGGGATGCCCGGCATTCAAAAGCTAGATTGGATGTGGTAAACACATCTTTAAGGAACATAATCGCCGCTTTGTTGTCGGAACAGAAAAAGATATACTATGGTACCTTAAGTATCACGCCGCCCTTCTGATAGCAGATACTTCTGCCTGTGAGATTCTATAATCATTTAGAAGTCTGAAACTCGTTCTTGTTCTTAATTCCTCAATGTAAACTCCTTCTCAAACTCTCGTCTCTCTCCGTGTAAATAAAGATTGTTCGAGAAGCGAAAGCTCCGCATACCAACTTGAATTTTATTCTAAATTATTTAGTAAGTCACATAATTTACTGCCACCCACCTAAATAATAATTAAAGTCCCGCTCTCCCACTCGCACTCTATTTTTAAATAAAATGCTCTAGATGAGCTAGAGAGATTTGAAATACGCCAACAGATACATAGAATACATAGTTTTGAAAATTGAAAATCAGCAAGATCGGTCCATGTCCTTTGAGGTGGCAGGAAAAACACCACGTTTGTGTTCCCTCAGGTGGTTTTTGTTTATGATAAAAATTATTGTAAAAGGTAAGACAACTTGATGAGCTTTCACCTGACACAGCAACCTTTTTATATACTGTTCGAAACAAACACTTGTTTCACTTTAAACTTATTCATCCACATAACTTTATTAAAAAATGTATCTTTGTAAAAACTATTAACTTTGAAGCTAATTATTTTAAAAATAAAAAATATTTGAAATTGAATATTTACTAAGTGGGACAACAACTCTAAGCAAAACTTAAAATAAAAAAGCTTTTAATGAAAACAAAATAGGAAGAATTTTTTCCTATTTAATGTGAAATCTGCATTATGCTAACTGCATATAATATATGTTATACATACATATATGGTGAAGGATATATATATGAAAATATTTTGTTGTCTTTGTATGTATGCAGGTACTTTTATGTTTAAATTGAGTGTAGTGAATTGTGGTTGGTAATAGCCTTCCATATTAGTTGGTCTCTGATACTTTAGTTTTATAATGATATAATTGCGAAAATCAGGTCTTTCAGTCAGAGGATCTTTGGTAAACGGAGCTAAACATGTCTGTTTTGCAACCACAAATTTAAATTTAAATACAAATGGTTCAAACATTTATAAAAAGCTTCTGAAGCTTAATATCTTTATTTTCTTCTATTCCAGCTCACTTCTCATTTGCAAAAAAATTGGATTATCAATCGATAATATATTTTAATGCCATTTTTTTAAATCCTAAATCCACTTCTATAAATTTCAAGCTCTCAATGTTGCCGTCTGATAAGTATGGGTTTGCTTCGTACGTAACTTTTGAAGTACAACTTCTAACAATCCAAAATTGTTCTATATAAAATTTAAGATTTCGTCTCAGTTAAATTTTTTTTTAAATTTTTAAGTCTCTGTAACCCCAATATTTGCTTTTTTGAATGGAGTTACTTCACTAAACTAGATTTACATAGATGGTGAAGGGTATATAAGATTCGGCATAGTCGAATATAGCACTTATAATTGTTTTCAATACCATTGAAATTTTATTGGCATTGTTTACAATAATGACAATGAAAAAAACAATTTTAATGCTAATGCTTATACTTTAATTATAATTATTTTTATCTATGTTAATGAAATTTAAATAAAACTGTTTAATTACTAATCACAATTCAAAAACAATACGAGTTAAAAAAAATAAATTTATGATAGAAGATACTTCAAAAAGAAATCTGCATAACACAATAATTGATAAATTTTAAGTGAGATATGTGTAAAACTTGATGTCTAAGATCTAAAGTCACCTAACACCCCAGCTAGCAGATCCAATTACTTATACGAAAACAAAAACCTTGTTCAAAATTTTTGTGAATAAATGCCATTTTAAAATAGTTATGCTTTTACACAATTTATTCACTAGTTAATAATAGGTCTGTTTCTTTACTCTACTTTGGGATTCCATGGGATCCCAATTTGCACGAAAATTGTTTTCTTTCTTCAAAACTGGGTAAATGAGAGCGGTTTTGAGAGAATAAAGTTCTTCTTCTTCTTGCACGAAACAGCCCAAACTTTTTCTTCGTACAAGTTATTTAAACTTGTGCAACAGCCTTAAAACACAAACAAAATACAAAATAAATTATTATTTCTTTTTGTTGATTTATTGAAATTATTTTTTTTTTTATTAACACAGTCAAAATACTTTGAGTTTTTATTTTGTGTTTAAAATTTAGAATTTGTATTCCCGTACTTTTATATAATTTTGTGTCTTTATGAGAGAAAACAATGCTTGCGCTCATTTTCTCGAACTTTACCCAAAAAGTAAAGAAACAGACCTAATAATAGCTTTTTGCGGAAATTTGTTTTGTCTTTTGATTATTTGTTGAAATTAATATTTCTTATTCTAACAAATAATTATTATAAAGCGCTAAAACCAAAATTGAAGAAAACCCCTTTAAGATTTTGTTATGGATAATGTCAACTTTCATTTGCAATTGGTCTCATCTTATTCGATTTTGTATCATTGTGTTATTGTAATATAGTTTATCCTTATTGAATTCGTTGAAATTAAGGACGGCAATGAAATTATAGAAATACTTACAAGTCTATCTACTAAGTGTAATTATTTTTATCTTTAAAAAGGAAGACTTAAGGTGTTGTCAGATTGTCAGAACTTTTTGTTTTGTTGTATTTTTTAATAAAAAATTAATAAAAAAAATCAATGCTTTTCATATCTATTACCCTTTTATGATTTTTGTTATGCAGCTACTATTAGATCGAAATTAACTTTTTAATTATTAAATTAATTTTTAAAACCCAGAAATTTAAATCTAGTTAATCATAAAAATATTTTTAAATATTTAAAATGGAATGAGTACAAAAAATTTTAATTTGAACACGGTACTGCGAAAGAAACATTATTTTTAAAGTTATAAACGCACAAACTTACTTTATCCAAATCTGTTTTATACCAATCCTCTGCAGAGAAAGATTCATTTGCTTGTGATTTTAAAAATCTCCACATGCCGTCCAGTGAACGCACTTCGCGAGACTCGGATTCAAAGGGATACAACAAACCTCTGGTCTTGATAGGATCATTTTTGTTATTATCTATCTTCAACGCAAAACTTGTGCAAATAGCTATCAAATTGATCAATAAGTTAAACTGCAACATTTATTGAAAATAATTGTTAATTAATTTATTATCTTTAATCGTTTCTTTATTTCTGACGAGCTTTTTGCTAAACTTTTTGCCAGCACGGTTTTTATTAAACTAAATATGAAAACATTCTATGAGCACCATGAAACACCTCTTCGCTGTAAATGTGTATGTGTGTTATACAGTATACCCTGCTTAAGCAAGGCATATAAAAATATGTATAGTCAAACAAATAAATCCGTTCTCTTAACACTTTATACGATATATTAACGAGATACGCAACGTTGAGCAAAGTGGCTAGTGGTTTGTTTAAAGTGAGTAAGTTAACTTAAAAGTAAGTTAACATTGAAAAGTATTTTAGTTTTGTAACTTCAAAAAAAAATTTAATTAATTAAGGAAAACTAGAGTAAATTATAATACCTTTCAATTATAAACATATAAAACTCGGATATGGATGAAAAGAAAAGTACAATGGGAAGTACATGTTGAAGTAGTACTAGTCAAACGAAATGGAATTCATTATAGTCAGGAATGGGTCAATATTTAATGTATGAGAAAGTAGCTGTCCATATTTACACCTTAAATAAATTTAGATAATTTTATTAATAATTTCAACTTCTTTTCAATAACTGAATATTAAAAAAGCCGACATGGGAAAAAAATAAAACTTCAACAAAAGTTTCGGTTTGTCATTTCGTTAATTTCTACAATATTAATTTCCGAACCCATAAACTATATATATTCTGAGTTCTTATGCATAACGAAGTCGATTGAGCGAAGTCCGTCTGTCCGTCCGTGTTAGTTTAGTTAGTTAGTTTGCCTTTGCAAACTTGATTTAACAAAAATTTAAATACGCTAATCGATCAGACATAGTGTCGAAAGAGGTACTATAGCAAATCAGCAAGATCGGTTCATATCTTCGACGCAACACAAGCTTATCTCTAATTTTTCCATATAGTTCGGAACAATGAAGTAACTCCAATCAGAAAAACAAATATTTAGGGCGATAGAGAATTTAAAAATAAGAAAAAAATATCAAATTGGCGCTCGCCCATATTTCCCTAGTTACGGCTTTGGCTGTGATCCTTAAGGAAATACTAAAATTTTTTAAAAATGCTTAACCCTTTTTTTATTTTTTAATTCTCTGTCAGCCCAATATTTGCTTTTTTGATTGGAGTTACTCCACTAAACTAGATTTATATAGATGGTGAAGGGTATATAAGATTCGGCATAGACGAAAATAGCACTTTTACTTGTTTTACTTTAACGTGGTATGATAGTATGTATTTTATATTTACTTATGAACGCATTATTGTTTACGTTTGTTCATATGTATAACGATGAAGACAATTATAGTGAAGCATGAGAGGTGTCATATGAATATCCATGCTTATCCATCGAAAAATCATAACAATATAAGTATGTGTATATTTGATATTTTATTCATTTTATTTCTAATAGTTACATATATACAAATGTACATAAATATGCATGTATAACAAATTTTAATTGTAAATAAATGTTAATAGCTGTATTCGTGTACTTTTTCTGCCAAAATTACCTAGTATCTTTATGATAAAGCGAATTTTACTTTAAATCTATAAAACATGCAAATAGTTACGGGAACAGCAAATTGTAGTCAGAACAGCAATAACCATTTTGTCAAAACAAAAACGTTTTCAGGTTGTGACAGACAACTAAAAAAAGAAAAAAAACAAATGAATCGAATCGAAGTTGGACTTAATTAATTTAATACATGAACGAAAAGAAGCAAAAGTCAAGTACCGAATATAATTCTGCAGTATGTTTCATCGCACAATAATTCAGGTAATGCAGTAACTTTAATTGAGGTTTAAAATACAATTTTTTTAAACAGTAAAGAAAAAACTCTAAATTTCGGGGTTTTTTGGGTATTTGTAAATCAACCAATAAAGAATTATATTTATTAAAAACAGTAAAAATAACAGAAATATATTCACAAGAAAATAGTCAACATACAGCTATAAACGCTATTAATTATAAAAGCTTTTGAACTAAAGTACAGGTCAAATTTATTTTTTTAATATTTTATATGCACTTGCCTGCAGCCGGCGGGGCATAAATAGGAGATTTTCTAACGGACACACCATTTAAATTGTATTAAAAACTTATAATTTGAAAATGTTTCTAATGATAGGGACGACAGTACCGCTAACGTGGAACGCTTTTGAGATTTTTGCTTGTCATAAAGTCATTAAATGAAACATTTCAAGTACATATGCATGCGAACATACTTAGTATTCAAAATAAAAAAACTGAGAGAGTTTTTTTTTGCCACTGCGTTGAGTTAAAACAAGTGTTGAATGAGAAACTGAAAAAGAGTTTAACCCATTAAGTAATTCTAGAAATTTTTATTGTTTGGAATAAATTTATATTTGTTAACAGTAATTTTATACCAGTATTAAAATCTTAATTAATGTAAACATTTTATAATTCAATTGAAAACAAAACATTCCAATTCATACAACAAACGCTATAATAAGATATTACATTAAAAGGTAAATTTCTATTGTAAAAATATTAAAAGATACTTTAAGGAATTTTAATTCATACAAGTAGGAAAGAAATTATATCTTGTGAAAAACTATTAGTTACTATGACTGGCTCTAACTACTTCTTTAGCTGTGCAGTATGAAAAATGCTTGCAAAGTTTAGGATAAACAGTAGCAAGTTTCTCAGGTCGGTTAGTATCAACAAGCAAATTACATGACATATTCAATTATTGCTAAAAAGAGTACGAGCAAAGACAACAAATTGTGGGTGATTTAAACGCTAATTGAAACTGTGTTTCAAAAAACTCTAATGGTAAAATTTTTTTTAGAAATAGTCTTATATGTACATATGTATATTACTCAGGTTCATTTTCTAGGTGTGATCAAAATTTTAGACTGGTTCAACTTTCTACGGTAGACATTTTGATATCAACAACTTTTGTTCTTTTGCACAATTAAACTGATTAGCCTTCGAATAGAGACTAAGTAGAAAACGAAATTAGGCGTCACCTTACACGCATACACATTGACAGTTGTCAGTAAGTAATCATTTTAAGTTTCCTTTGTCATCGAACTGTATTGTGGATACACGTTATCTGTAGGAGCCGCATTTATTTTTGTTTTTTAATTGACCTCAAAAAAAGAAGAAGGTTACCCTGTCAGAAACTGAGTTAACTTGAAATTAACTTTACGCTTACTATTTTGCAACTAGTGCTAACTGACACTTGGATTACTTTTCAATGTAATTAACTAACTATTTTAACATTACGATGTCCTATGCGGTAGTTAATTGTCCGACTCTGCATTACTTTAAAACTAACTTAAGGTTTATTTTCTAAAAGTTAGCTTTGAGTTAACTGTCTGTAGCTAGCTGCATCCTAACTACTTTTATGTTGGCTATAAGACAGTTTTTTTTAAATAAACTGTAAGCGTACAGCATTATTTAAATAATGCAGTAAAATTTTAAATTTTACTGTTTACTGAAAACAATTTCATTAACCAGTAAAATTTTATTGGTTACTGTACCGGTAAAAGTTTACTGGTTACTGCTATACGTAATGCATTAAAAATATGCTGCAGTATGCCCAAGTATGCAAATTTCATGTGTTAATATTCGTTTTTCGCAAGTAAAATTTATATATTAATTTTTTTGATATTCCTACCGCAGCTAAAATTAATTTTTTCAGATATCAAATAACATTTTCATTTACAAGAAAAATTTTACTGGTTACTGCTATACATAATGCATTAAAAATATACTGCAGTATGCCGAAGTATGACTAGAAGTTAGTTAGATTGAAGTAAACTAAATGCTATTAGTTAAGATGTTAGCTGGAAACTATCTTATTGTAGCTAACTGCAACCTAACTAATATTTAGTTAGTTGTCATGTTTGTTTTTCAAAATAATTTATTAAAAATTTTTAAAATCGCTATGTCGCAAGAGCTAGACACTATCAATTTACATCCCACAGAATGGACAATTTAATCCCAATAAAAACAGGTTTCGAGACCCTCAAGTTTTGTCTTATCTTTCAAAACAGTATCAACCTATGGAAATTGACCCAAGCACTCGTTTAAATTTTCGGCAACAAAACAATAGCACCAATAATCGAAAAATTTCCAACGACCAACTACTTCAAAAAGACCCTTTAAATCCATACGTCAAAGTCAGAACAAATTCCAGAGAATAAATCACTTTGGCTCACAATATAATTTTGGAAAACCACAATCTAGATGTTTCTGTAACTTCCATTTAAACCACTTCAAAGACGAACATCAGGAGATTTATATTAATAACTTATCTAACGGCGATCCTCTTGAAAATTGTTTTAAGGATGAGATAAATTTTTTAGACGTTGGTGCCTCCTCTCATACATTGAAATAATAATAGGAGGAAGGAAATTAAAACTGCTGATAGATACTGGTACGTCGAAAAATTATACAAAAAATTTAGAAAATCTAAAAGCTATTAAGCCAATAGACAGGCCTTTTATTGTCAAATCAATTCATGGAAATTCTATTATTGTTTCAAAATGTTTCGTAAATTTGCTTAATCATACATCTTGTTTTTTTTATATTACCCGAACTTTCAACCTTTGATGGCATAATCGGTTTTGACTTCCTTAAACAAATTAATGCCCAGATTAACTGTGATCAAGGAATATTGAGACATAAACACGGAGAGGAGGAATTTTTATTTCACTATTGTCGCGAAGTTAATAAAATCATTATTGATCCTGCTAATTGTGATATTTCACCACCCATATTTGAAGAGCTTTTGACAGTTTTAGAGAGAAACAAGAGTGTTTTTGCGGATCAAAATCAGGATCTACCCTTTCACACTGATATAGTAGCAACAATACATACGGAAACCAATGAACCTATTAATTCGAAGTCGTATCCATATCCTTTAGCGCTTACAGAGTTTGTTAACAGTGAGATTGAAAATTTATTAAAAAACGGAATAATTAGACCATCTAGGTCATCATATAATAATCCTATATGGATCGTAGATAAAAAGGGATTCGACGAAACTGGAAAGCGACAGAAAAGACTTGTGATAGACTTTAGGAAACTAAATTCCAAGACCACAAGTGAACGTTATCCAATACCAGATACTACTGTTATTTTATCTATTTTGGGAAATGGGTGCTTCTTTACGACATTGGATCTGAAGTCTGGGTTCCACCAAATAAACTTGGCTGAAGCTGATAGGAAAAAGACAGCCTTTAGTATCAATAATGGCAAATTTTAGTTCTGCAGACTTCCCTTTGGGTTAAAAAATGCGCCTGGTTTTGTTTTTTTTTTAAGTAATCGATGATGTGTTGCGAAACGAAATTGGTAAAAGTTGTCATGTTTACATAGATGACACAATTATTTTCTCTCCCAACGCTGAAAAACACCTGCAAGTCATTGAAAATAGATTAAAAAAAACTTTTTTTTGGCGAATATGCGTGTATCATGCGAAAAATCAAAGTTTTTCCAAAGCTCTGTGGAATATTTTGGCTTTACGGTGTGCAAAAATGGAATTAAGACGTGCCCGGAGAAAGTAAAATATTATAGATTTTCAAGTTTCTCAAACTTCGATCATTTTTGGGATTAGCTGGCTATTATCGCAGGTTTGTTGCAAACTACGCTCAAATCACTAAACCGCTTACGCAATTCTTGCGTAGTGAAAACGGCAATGTTAGCAGTAAGCATTCAATAAAACTAGCAGTTAGCTTAAATGATGAAGCGCCTAGAGCCTTTAAAAAAATAAAAAATATTCTTTCCTCTGAAGACGTCCTATTGCTGCTCCAGGCTATGAAAAACCTTTTGACTTCACTACTAATGCTTCGTCTCTCAGAATGGTAAGCCGATTAAAATGATTTTGAGGACGTTGTCTCATACTGAAGAAAATTATGCTACCAATGAGCGAGAAATGTTAGCGATCGTGTGGCCGTTGTAAAAATTGCGCAATTATTTATACGGTGCTAAAAACATACATATTTATACCGATCATAAGCCTCTATCGTTTTCAATTTCTGAAAAAAGTCTCAACCCTAAAATTGTTCGATGGCGTGCTTTCATTAAAGAGTACGCTCCTAAATTCTTCTACAAGCCAGGAAAAAACAATATAGTGGCCGACGCATTATCACGTTAATACGTCAACTATGCAGAAGATGAATCTGAGGATATTGATTCAGTAGAGGCAACGATTGCTTCGGAAGAAGAGTTACGTACGGTGGGAACAGACACGGAAATATCGCCGGAAAACTCTGAGTCTATAGAGTCAACAGTTCATAGTGAGGGATCGTTCCAAAACATTTTTCAAAAATCAAACGAGACATTTAATAAATTTTCACAATTTAAAAGACATTTTCAAACTCTTACAAAAAGCTGTATATTGCCATGTTGTAAATGGTTTTCACTGTGACATTCATATTTTAGCTTTAATTCAGAATAATATAATACATTATTTTCCATCAGTAAAATTTGTTTATACAGATAAGTTTGTAATAGATATTCATAAACAAGATGATCAAAGCGAAATTGTAGCGGCTGACCATAATAGAGCTCACCGTAACGTGCGTGAAAACCTTAATCAAATACTACAGCAATATTATTTTCCGAAAATCAAAAAAAAAAAACTTTAAGCGATTGCGTCAATTTGAAAAACATGCAAAGAATCCAAATATAGTAGACATCCACAATCGCTGATCGACCAGACACCTATTCCTGATTACCCTCGGGAAATCCTGCATATAGATATTCTTACAACTGATAAAACTAACTTTAAAGCTTGTCTTGATAAATTTTCAAAGTTTGCAATAGCCTTTTTCATTGAAACGCGTTCGATTATTGATGTCAAAACCCTCTTGTTAACTATTTTAAATTGTTTTTCCTAAAGTTCATACCATCGTTTGCGATTCATAATTCATATACTATAAAGTCTCTTTTTTTAAACCAATTTGGTGTCCAAATTTATTCTGTTCCTCCAGCACACAGCACCAGCAACGGACAAGTGGAAAGGTTTCACAGCACAATAGGAGAAATATCGCGATGTTTAAAATTCGAAGGGCACTTCAACGATACTAAAGAACTTATTCTCATTGCCATTAAAAAATATAATAACACAATCCATTCAATTACTGGTATTAAGCCAACAGATGTTTTAAATTCTATTTCCGAACAGGTTAGGCTTACCATAAAAGAAAAACTTTTAAAAGCTCAAAACTTAGAACTAGGTTATCACAATAGAAAAAGAGAAAATACAATTTATAAGCCCGGTGATAAAGTATTTGTTAAAGTTAATAAAGTTGTTAAAAAAGTTGTTGAAAAAGATTTAGGTCTAGACCCGTCCATAAAGATAATTTGAGATAATCTTAAAACAAAAAACATTTTGGTAAGTTCTCAGCTCAAATCCCCACTCTTTCACCTTTTTTTATTAAGATTAACTATAAACAATTATTATTTAGTTAAGATAAAAATAGAAATATTTTTCTAAGCTTGAAGACTAACCTAAAAATTTTGTTATTGTAAACATTTTTAATTTATAGAAAAGTTTGTTAACTATTTTAAATTTAACAGTCGGGACGCCTGTTCTTCGAGGGAGGAGGTAGTTAAGGCATAATCTAATTATTTTTCATTATTAGTCTGCTTATTATCATTAATGTTACTTAATTTCTTTTATACTGCTCTCATTGTTACTTTTAAAAAACACTTCAGAATGATTCTTTATTTTGCGTTTCAATTTGAACTCCTTTTTGTTAGTCTGGTGTCAACGGTCAATAGAAGCGATCCTCATAGCAGGAAAGCAAGAAACAAATTATTAAGAAATTAATTTTATTAAAACAAATAATTAGTTTAAAATAAAATAATAAGCTGTAACGATCAAACAAAGCAATCCTCATAGCAGGAAGGCGAGAAACCAATAAGGCAGAAATTAAATAGAATAAAACAAAAAAAATAATTTGAATGAAAATAATTGAACTCAAAAAAACTGAAAGATTAAATAAACAGGCAATATTCGAAATAGAATAATTAAAAAACATACTAACTTTCTTTAAGTGAAATATTTATAAAACGAAAGAAATAAAATAAATTCAATGAAATAATAAATTGTGTTTTATTTGCACGGATCCCCTTAAATAATTTAATAACACCCAAAGGGTTTTTAACTTATACAAACCCTTGAAAATAAGACAGAATATATACTACTTTCTTTTGTATAATAAGAAGTATAAATATGTTAAATTATAAATTAAAGGGTGTTACAATAGATAAAGTAATTTGATGTATACTGCCAAACTGTTGAACCGTTATAGACAGATGGTTGACATTAATCACAAAGAACCTGATTAATAGGTCCGCTACAACAGCAAGCATAAGATTTGAATTTGAAAATTAAAAGGTGACGCTATAGCGTCTGTAATTTGATGTATATTGCTAACTGATGAACAGTTGTAGACAGACGGTTGAAATTAACAAGGAGCTATAGTGCTAAGTCTGCTTTAAGACGTATAAAGTTTGGAGATGGAATACAATGGTGTCCCAATAGTTAATGTAATTTGATGTATGTGGCCACACTTTTAAGCCATTATTGCAAGAATTATTCATATTTTCATCCAAATATCATCAAACCATTCATATGTTATCGTTTGAATATAAACAGAAAAAATATAATTTCATAAAAAAATTTAATAGAGGCGTGGTGCTTTTTTCGACGCACAAATGCAATAAAAAAACTGCATTTGCGTAGATTGAATCAAATAGGTGATGCCTCTTTCAAATTTTTAATACCAAAATTGCTCTTTTAATTACAAAAGTTAATAAACAAGGCAATAATATATTATACAGTGTCTAGAAAGGCTTTAAAACTCCGCGCTACGCTGGGTATAATACGCTAGTTAATATTAAAAAAATATTAACGAACAAAAAAAAAATATATATATAAAATATTTTAATAAAGGGCATTAAAAGGATCTTATGTACTATTCGCTGATTGTCCAGCACACTACCTTTTTACTTTTAATATCTCTCCCTACTTCTTTCTCTATCACAATAAATTTCAGTTCCAAATAATAATCAAAATTAACAAAAGATAGAAAATTTACCAGAACATTTAGAAATTACCGATTGACGGAAAATTCATACAAAAAGATAGAAATTTACAAGAAATCTTTAGTTTGCCAAATCACATCAAAAATAAATATTAAACTAAAAAATCATATGAATAATATTTATTGCATATATATATGAACTAAACAAAAGGTTTAATTTATAAGCTTTGGATATAGAAAGTAAACTACAACGAAGGGTTTGCTTCGCTTTAAAATTACGATTAAATTCTTATACAAGTAGATTTTATCGCACATTGAAAGTTTCTGTACAGTCGGGCCTCGGTTATTCTTAATGGTCGGGCCCATTGCGGATAATCGATTTTCACGGTTAATCAAATAAGAATTTCGAGTATACGGTTTTTTAAATATTTTTATTATTTAATAAGAGAACATTGGTGTACATACAGATTTACATAAAAAATTAATGTTTCTGTCTCATCGTATGCAAACAAGAGAACTCTCCATTTCAGCATGTCATTTTTAATTATTTTTTTTTAGTTTAGAAAAATGTATTTTAAAATATTTATTGTAAATTCTGTAAACAGTGTTACAAATTTTCCATCTACAAAAAAAAAATGTGCTGAGAATTGTGTTATTACGATTATACCGGTAAAATTGTGTGCTTTCGTATTTGTATTTCTATTTTCTCTACGAAATGATAAACTTTAACGAAAAAGGGTACTAAATTAGAACCATGGTCGAATAATCAAGGTGACGAATAATCAAGGCTTGATTGTATTTGTGTTCATTGTAAAGCGCATTATGCAGTTCTCACCCAATTTCAGGCTTAAAATTTTGTGTATATTTCTACACGGCAAACAGTCGTGTTGACTGTTGACAAATTTAAAGTTTAGTGGAGAAATTAAAAAGGGTACGTTCGTAAATGCAACAGTTGCGCATCACTGCAGCATAGTAAAAGTAAAACGTTCATTAATGCAACACTTGGCAGCACTGCTTAACGTCAAAAGTTCATTTATGCAAACAATTGGCAGTACTGCCGCAAATTTCTGCAAATAATGCAACAGTTTGGTTTCTGATGCAATAGTGCGCAATATACAAATTTGTTTGAATTAAAGCTACACAAAAAGTAAATTTTATAAATTTTTTTTCAAAAAGAAATTTAATATAATTTTTTCACATAAAACACGGCAAAAGTTAATTTTAAACGCAATATTGTGAAATATTCATACCTTTGTCTGGAAAGGAGCAAAAAAATAAGTTTAAATAAAAGTCACATCGCTATTACAAAGCTTTCAAAGAGAAATATATAAACACTTTTCGAGTGAAATTCCTAACCGAACACCTAGTGTTCTTGCCCAAAAAGGCTTTAAGGAGTTTTATAATTTCTGTTGAGAAAATATGGATAAAATATTAATTTTATTTAAGTATTACGGAATCAAAAGTAGAACGGGACATTCGAAAATGGGTATAGAAAACATCATCTGGATACCGTTTAATTACACCAAAGTAATTTGTTATTTTAGGAATCACCCTTCTTTTAAGTCTGACTTTATTTCTTATAATCAGAAGTCGTTTCATCTTGCTTTTAATTGTTTTTTGTTATATTTTAGAAGAAAGTTATCGCTTTTAGAATCAACATTTTCAATAATATTTGCTATTAATAATTTGGTTAACATTTTGTGTTTCTTTTGCAAAACGTTCAAAAAAGCAAACTCTTTGCAGTTATCATGCATTTGCAAAGCATATGCAACAGCTGATAGCGCATCAGCAACAAAACTTGGCATAACTGCTGCAGTGATGCACAAATTTGCAGCATTTACGAACGTACCCAAAATTAAAAAAGCAATTGCGCGAATAATAATTTTTGTTTCAGTTGTCGGAAGAAAGTCTCCACATATTATTATAACACCTCCGTTATCTAAATCTAGGAATCATTAACAGGGAGAAGAAGTAAAACGGCCTATTTATGTATACAAGACTCGGCATCCTGTTTTTATATCAACCGATTTCGATGAAATTTTGTTTAGATACTTTTAAAATATCAATCATTTTGTTTTAAAATTTGTTTTTTGCTGTATGTATTTGGAGTGGATCCATAAATTAGATAAAGACTATTAAGAGTTATTGCAGGCAAACCTGGTAAACCATAAATGTAAAAAATTCGGAAAGTTGACAAAAAATTAACAAAACTGTATTTACTTCTAATTCTTGAATGCATGGAAAACTGTAAGCTGGCCACAGAATAGACGATAAAACCTTTGGCATCTCGCTAAAAAACAGGTACGCAGAAAGCTTTCAAGCAGGTGGTGTTCGAAATATCAAATTTGAAAATTTGCAGAAATGTGTCTTACGGTCATATGCTGTTAAAGCTTAAAAATAAAAAAATTGGAATAATAGTAAAATGGTTAGAAGAACTAATCCTGCCTCTGAAGGTTTCCCATGTTTTTGTAATTTATTACTTTATAGTATTTATTTCCTTTAAAAATGATTATTTTTTATTAATAGTAATAACTAATTTATAATATTGACAATGAATTTTACTTAAAAAACTTTTCTGTTACACTACGCTGGTGATGAGTGGCATTGTTCCTCTTTGTGTGTTTCTTTAAAGATCTCTTCCAAATCTGTATCTTCTTTACGGTCAAGTGCAGGTAGAAGTATCAAGGAAGTTGCTTCTTTTGTAAAATGTAATAATTTCTTTTTTTTTTTTTGGAGTTGTTCTTATACTAGTAATCAGTGGGTCAAAACTTATCAAAAGCCTATTAATAATATCAATGTATGTTACATTAATTTCTGAAAAACTTTTAGCAAAATTCTGCCTGTAAAGCCACAAATGTTTGGCTCGTGCCTCAGCTGGTTCTTCTGATAAGAGAAATTTTCGTTTTAAATTGATAAAATTTTAAATCAAATTAAGAAATTTTAAATTGTAAAATATTTAATTATTAAATTAAATTAACAATCGTAAAAGTGTAGCTGGAGTTTTTCAGCCGTCATATACAAATGCCAGTTCTGATAATGCATTTCCTAACTCTTTCCACTTACCAAGAAGTCTTTTGACTCAATTATTTGTGCCGTCAGTTCGAAACGAACATCTACAGCTATCCATTTAAATAATACCTACCTGATGTATCAATTGCATCATTCAAGTTACTATTTGTGAAACTGCACGTTTGTCTTTATTGATTTGAATGTTCTTGATATGAGTTGGATATGAATAGCTTTTATAGAATAATTTTTTGCATGCATTGTATTTCCCACAGTTATAAGCTTATCTTTTTTTATTAAATTTCGACAATTTTCGACAATTTCACGAAGAGTATATTTTTTACATTTACATCTTCTAAAGAGGGGGGCTTTTTACCATCTCTTCGCAATTGTATTACGTTTAATTAGGTAACCAGTAGATTGACTGCTTTGTAGCGAATATTTAAAGAAAAATAAAACTTTAAAATTATCGTGATACTTTGCCGAATAAATTATTTAAATCACCGATACTGATTATTGAGGCTGAAAGCCCTACAGGAAACTTATCACAAATATTTTAAATGAACTAAAGATTTTTTTCTAAGCAATAAAGTAAAGACAAAAAGCAAAGTTCAAACAAAACAACAATAATCAACTTTGATTATACTTTTCTTTATCCACTGTATACGGCTGACTTTTTTTCCGACTCTTTTATAAAGTTTAAAGATGTTGAAAAAATTCAGCAAACTTGATTTCAACAAAAATTTTAATACGCCAATCGATTAGACATAGTGTCGAAAGAGGTGCTATTGAAAATCAGCATGATCGGTCCCTGTTCTTCGAGGCAGCGGACAAAACGCCACGCCTACTTCTAATTTTTTCATATCATCTGGAACAATGGAGTTACTTCAATTAAACAAACAAATATATGTGGCGGTAGAGAATTAAAAAATAAGAAAAAAAACATCAAGCGGAAAAATTGCTGCTCACCCATATTTTCCAAGTTCCGGACCTCTGAAATTTTTAAAATATTGATATGGGTATCATTTTAAAGCTTTTGAAGATATCTTTAAGGAAATACTAATATTTTTTAAAAATGCTTAACTCATTTTTATGTAAAATTATACATACTTTTTTTAATTTTTTAGTATTTACATAGAAGGTGAAGAGTGTATAAGATTCGGCATAGCCGGATATAGCACTCTTACTTGTTTTCGAAAGTATTAATATAGAAATTTTATATTTTATAGTGATTTAAGACATTTTTAGGATCGCGGCTGCCTTCACTCTCAAAAACCTTTTCGTATAAAGTGTTTTACAAAAAAGTAAATAAAATGTATTGTACCCTTCACCACAAAAAGTGGAAAAAGGGTATATATAAGTTTGTCATTCCGTGTGTAATTTCTACAATATCCACTTCCAACCCCATAAAGTATATATATTCTGACTTCTTATGCATAGCAAAGTCGATTGAGCGATGCCCGTCTGTCCGTCCGTGTTAGTGCTGCCTCGGCAAACTTGATTTCACAAATAAAATAAATATGTCAATCGATCAGATATAGTGTCGAAAGAGGTGCTATTGGAAATCAGCATGATCGGTTCATGTCCTTCTAGGTAGCATGCAAAGCACCTCTAATTTTCTACCTCTAATTTTTTCATGTCATTTGAACAATAAAGTAACTCCACCAAAAAAATTAATATATGGGGCGATAGATAATTAGAAAATAAGAAAAAAACATCTAATGTAAAAATTGGCGCTCGCCCATATCTCTGAAATTTAAACAATTTTTTAAAATACCATTATGGGGTTCTTAAAAGCTTTTGATGAGATATTTAAGGAAATACTAAAAATTTTAAAAAGTGCTTATCCCATTAAGAGCAGATGATATTGTTATGTAAAATTATGTAAATGTAGTACTTAATTTTTTTCTTATTTTTTAATTTCCTAAAACCCCAATACTTGATTTTTTGATTGGAGTTACTTCACTAAACTTGATTTACATAGATGGTAAATGTTATAAAAGATTTGGCATAGGCGAATATAGCACTCTTACTTGTTTTTTAATTCTCAACAAAATTTTTTATCATCAAAATTTGCAATAAAATTTTTCTAAAAAGTAATTAAGGCAGCTGTAAAAATAGCCTTTCGGAAAAAAGCAATACAAAATCTTTATACGTTTGACCACAAAACCTCTCAAAACTGCAAAAATACAATTTACTCAGCTTCCCTGACTTAAACAGTGTCTGCCAAGCTGCATACTTAATTTTTTTCGATTTTTAAATTCAATTTACAGGCATGTTCTAAATTCCACACGAAATTTTCACTTCAAATTTTTCAAAGCATTGTTGCTGTAAAATTATTTTTTACAAAAACAATGCCTTGAAAAATTTGAAGTGAAAATTTCGTGTGGATTTCAGAACATGCCTGTTAATGTGCTGTTTCCATATTACGGGCGATCAACACGTCTAAAAAATTTGTATGAAAAGCACTCAGTTTTTTGAGTTATTTTCATATAAATTTTCTAGACGTGTTGATCGCCCGTAATATGGAAACAGCACATAAATTTAATTATTGGCCTAATGTCAGTTAGATTGGCTGCGTACACTCAAAGGCCGTAAAAGATTTGTGGTTTTATTATTATTTCATCTGTTTTACATTAAAATTTAAAATATTTAAGAGTAAAGAAACGCATAGTTTTATAAAAATAAGTACAATTTTATAAAAAAAAATAGTTTATTTACAAATAATTTTACTATTTTTTATAGATATACACAAATACACAATATTTATATTATACAAAATATTTATAGTTCAATTAAAAATACTGTCACAAAAAATATGACATTTTACACTGTGAGTGAACGTACAAATTTAATGGAATGATTAAAAGTGATACTAATAAAAATGCTTTTAAATGACTTTGTTAAGCTTAATTTTATAAATCGCTTCCATCATGTTTGTCCATGCGTGAAGTACCGTCATCGGTAATGTATGTAAACAGGTCGTCTGGGAAATTACACTGGTCCATTTCGCGACCCAAAGCGAAATAACGTCTGCGCAAATGATGGGCTACTGCCTTCGGCTGACGATTGCGTGTAAAGACACCTTTTTTATTGCCACCCACTCGTGTGACAGCTGTGTTATTTTAAGTTAAAAAAATGGTAAGAATTATTTTTGTTGTTAGAAATTGCATATGTATTTACATTGGGCTGTCTTAAAATCGGCAAAATTCCATACAAATTCTCCAATAAACCAGGTTTTCTTTCGTAAGATGTCGAAAGCTTTAAAATGCCTAGAAAACATTTCTGTTTGATATTCCTCGGACCAAACATAGGATGGTAACTTGATTGGTATAATAAATCAGCTTTATGTTTACTGTCAATATTTTATTTAAATACACTTACCAAGTGCAAACCCTCAATAGTGTCAGAACCATACTCAGACATTATAACGGGTTTATTGTGGCGTTTATTCCACGTTGTAGCCTCATCAACAACACGCTTGGTAATCATATCCAAACGTCCGGGATTGCTGTACCAACCATTGTAGCGATTGAAACTTATTATATCTAAATATTTGGCCTGGAATTGTTGCAAATTTTAGCATTATTTATTTATGATTAAATAATAAATAAAATTACAGCTTTGTCATCTTGTGAAGGTACCGCTATGGCAGCTGTCACAGGTCTAGTTGGATCCAATTCTCTGGTATAATTTGCAACATATCTAAATTATAAAATTAAGTTTATTAACAACTTTTACTTTAAATGTATATGACCTGGGGACCATGGCCGGAAAACTGTAATTTTGTTATTTTTTTTTAGAAAATGTTCCTTTTAAAATTTATTTTACGTTTTAATAACACCATGTGTATATTTATATCTTTAACAGCAGTTTTTTTTTTGATAATTTGTTTTCTGACCAAAGGGACCTTTTCATAATCCAGGTGATATATTTGACTTAAAAATATTTACTCACTGAAAATATGAACCAGCGTTTAATTGATTTGTACGGGGTTCATTAGCTATGGACCACATGACTACACTGGGGTGGTTTCGGTCTCTGTGTATTAGTTGTTCCATGGCTGATTTGTGCTTATCTAATAATTCTTGCTTGAAGTTTCTAAAAATACAAAAAGGATCACAAAGTTTTTTAAACCTTAATGAAGTGCAAATTCAATTCTTAATATTTCACTGAATATAAGGCAAAATATATATCTGATAACCGATTATAACTCTGCCAAAAAACGACGAAAGAAAATAGGAAACGCAGTTTTAATAAAATTTAAATACAGTCGAACTTTCTTATAGTAAACTTCTATACAATGAAGATCTCCTTGTTATGAACTAAAGTCAAGAGCACAGCTTTTTCGTTCCACTTTCAATGTATTTTGATCTCCGTATAATGAATTTCCACACAGTGAATTTTCCTTTACAATGAACAAAATATTAGAAATAAAAACACATTTTACGTGTTTTTTTAGTGAACTATTTTTAGCAGCTTTATTTTATACTTGTTAGCAACACTATTTATAAGCAAAATAAGTAACATTTTTGGGGTTCCCAAAATATAGATCTTAGGACTGGACCAAGAATTTGCTTCGCAAAGGAGAAAGGCTCTGCTTTTTGTTAACAACTGCACTGCGCATCCGAAGGACGTAAAAGGCTACAAAAACTACAAAATATTAAACTTGTCTACTTTCCTCCCAATATGACTTCTCTTATTCAAGCAATGGACCAAGGCATAATCTGCAATATAAAACAACTTAACAGAAAACGAATTTTGATGAACATATTGTCACAAATGGAAGAAAACAAACCTGTAATGCCCGTAGATTTGCTTCAAGCAATGTAAAAAATATGTAAAACCAGAGACAATAACAAACTGCTTCCAAAAGGCAGGCTTTTCAAAAGAAAACATGGAGATTTGAACTAGTAATTGGGATAAAGGAGATTTTATTCCACTATCAGATTTAGCTGTTCTAGAGGCTTCGTTTAGAAAAGTAGCTAACATCGTTGCTTCATTTGAAGACTATGTCAGTGTAGATATTGATGTGCAAACTATGGGCATTCCGTCCGATGAAGATATTCTAAGCAGTGTTTTAGAGAGTCGTGGATTACAGCAAAGTATATCACATGACAGTGAAGAGGAACTGGGCGGCGAATTAAAGGGCAAGTATTGATAAAATGTCACCTACATTAAAACACACTTCCTCTTCACTTGATGTACTACGAACTTTTTTGGAAATGAGGGGTAACGTTCCGAAAAAAGTATTTAAACGGCTTAATGTAATTGAAGCTTTTATTTATAAAGAAAAAATGGATATATAAAGTTCAAATAAAAATACCTGATTATTTTAAATATATATTAAAAAATCATTCTGTGTGATGAAGTTTTTATATAGTAAAATAATTATCTGTCTCCGAGGAGATTTACTATAGGGAAGTTCGACTGTAGTTCCTTTTTTAACTTTACTAAGAATTTCCAGAAGATCCTTCGGATAATTATTGATAACCGAACCGATGTAGACCCCAAGTATATTACAATACACTTTGGACTCAAATTTTGTTATTTATTAAAAGAAAATACGCAATTTCATACTTTTTCTACTAATTACCTTATTATGGACTATTAAAAGAATAATTCCCAAAATCCCGTGATTCTTACTTTGTATACCCTTTCGCTCAAGCAAAAGTTTAAATTTTCTTTTACTACTTGCTTCTATCTTATTTTTTTACTACTTTACAAAGAATATTTATTATAAATTTAATGCAGGAAAATCGAATCAACGATGTCTAAGTGGTGTTAGGATTGCTAGAACATGAAAAGTTCATTAGAAATACTGAAATTGCATGGACATTCAAATGCCTTTATATTTAAATAATTGAAATTTTCTAAATTTTATATAAGGTGCGTTTCCGCACTTAATTTTGGGATCCTGCGGGAACCGAACTATTATTTGATCAAAATTAAAATAGAAAACCTAAAGAAGCTAATTTTAGATATACAAATCCGGTAATTCCTAAAATTTTTTCAAAATTGGGCATAAGATTCGAAAAGATTCATAACAGACAATAAGAAGATTAATATTGTCCTAATAGCAAAAAACCTAGGGTTAGTGTCAACAAACTGATTGAACAAATTTATGTCAAAGTAAGAACCTTATGTTCCGTGCAATACTTTACACCATTAAATGTGCTTATTTAATACCTAACCTTACATACGGATTTGAGTTATTTTCTAATTGTGACTGCATAAGTGAGATGAAACTTTATGTCTTAGACAACAACATCATAAGATATAAAAAAGCATGACCAGATTTCTGCCTACTCAGAAGTTAGAAGTTTTCTAAAGACCAGAGTTCTATTGTTTTGGCACAAGTTGATTTACACTGGAGAACCGAATTAGCTATTTGAGAAAATAAGATTTGCTAGGTCAGCAAGGGATAAAAGAACAATTTTCCCAAAATTTCTATGCCTTGTTTCCGAATCACAATTTTTTATTATCGCTTTTCGTCTTTGGAATGTTCTTCCATATAATCAACAAATAAACAAGAATGCAATATCTTTTATGAAATTTCTTTTTAATTTTTTTGATTAATTATTTTTTTAATAATTTAATATTTTTAAAGTAATGTGAATTTTAATTTTATCATCTTTCAAACAAAGAAAAATTTTCAAAATCGTTAAAATTTAGTTGAATTGATAACGAACCTCCTTCTTTTTTTGAAGTCGGTTAAAAATTAAAAAAATTGCTTTATCCTATATTTTAAGCAGCAAACAACAAAAAAAATATCAATACGTTTATAAAAAAGACTTTGATATTAAGAAAAATTGTGCTAATAACCAACGAACCCTTCAATTTATTTCTTTGTTGAAAATCTGATACAGACGTATATATATGTACGTATTTGATTGATTGTTTATGCTTTTCCAAAGAAATAAATTGCACTTTTATTATAAAATATTATGGGTTATGAATAATAATAACTGAAACTAATTCGTTTAAAAAACTATAAAATTGCTACTAAATAAATTTTATCAGGCGTATTATCACTCTATCTGAGGACTTCTCAGCTACTGAACTCATCAGGTAGGATATAGCCTAAGCTAAGATACCTTAATTAAATTAAAGAATAAAATTGTTGTTTTCAAAAAAGCGATTTATATACTTTTTGTCAGATATCCTAGGTTCTCTACTTTAGAGCGTTGCGCCCAAGTCAACTTCAAAATACAAATACAAAACTTATTCCAACCTGCATATAACGCAGCAGTTTTACTTTTTTTTAGCCAAATAACTGGTCCTGTACACGAGTATACGTTAATTTTTTGCACTTTTGTTTTTTTTTTTTGAGGAAAAAATTTAACTTAGACTTAGCCTACTGTTGGCAACATTGATTCGGTACCCATCTAGAGGGGTTTCTAAATTCTTCACTGATTCATAATTTTTTATGAAATTATTAAGCAACAATCGAGACAATGTGTACGTAGTTGACGGTCATTTTGTTATCACTGATGAGTTTAAAACTGAATAACTAATCGAGTTGCATTTTATTCTATTACACCTAAGAGATACAATTTTTCTATCAAGCAATGTAAAACTCTAGTAATATGATTCAATCCGTCCCTTTCGGGACGGAGTTTTATTTTGCAAACCAAATTATGTATGGTAAAATTTTTTTCATATTCTAAAAGGTATGATAAAAGTATTATGTTCTCCATACTTAAAAATTTTAAATTCGTCCTTTTATCCTGGGACATATAATCCCAACAAGTGTTTTCATCGGGCATAAAATCACAATCAGTGATCTCGAAGAGCGATTCGAAATTAAAAAGACAACTAAAATATATATATTATTAGATTGAGATAAAAGTTTACATTTATTTTTAACATTTTAGGAATGTAATTAGGTATTTATTTGTGGAATGGCCCAAAACACTTTTAACATAAGGCGTTGTTACAATCTGAGCATATCATCTTTGTTCGCTTTTATATGCCAAGTGAAGAACAGCGGACACAGCGACAACGCTTCTCTTGCTCTACTGGCAAGTGGTCTCCAATATTGATGCTATCCGTTTTTGGACGTTTGGCAGTTCTACCTCCCTGGCGATTGCGTTGAAAATAAAGAAAAAAGACAGTTTGAAAATTGCTGGGACGTATTATCCCAGTAGTCCCGAAAGGGTTAATGCACTTTCTCAGTCTGGTTATAATATATTTAAGAATTGTTTAATTATGGCCAATACGAGTTTTAGTATCACCATGGTACACGGCAGAGAACTGCAAGAGTGTCTGTTTTTAATACTTTAAGTATACTCATCTTAAATGCGGTTGCGGTGTGATCGCCACCGCATTTCTTAAGTGCGAGTATTTACTATACCCATTCCATTTGAGTATAAGTGTCTACCATACTCAAGTAAAATGTTTGCGATGCTGGCTTTACTTTATTCGTACTCATACTCACAACCAGGGCTGCCGTTTTTGGTTATTTCTAACCAAAAGTGGTTATTTTTTCTTTAATGTGGAGATGTGAATATTTTTCTCATTTTGGTTATTTTTTTCTCCAAAATAATAATACACATGTACATATTTTTTATGTTATACTTTTTAAGCTTTTATATTCTTCAATTTTTCGAACTGCTACCAAGACAACTGAAAATAAAACAGCTGTGACTAAAATCGCTAGTGCAGCCACCTGTTATGAATTCGCCTTTATTGCTACTCATTTGATTTGCTTATAATACTTTTCTTTTACAACACTGTCAACAGCTTTTAATTTTGCTAAATGTGAAATTTTACTTCAAAATGCAATGAACTTTTAATAAGTAAATCTGTGGTCTCAAACTATTATACTGTGAACTGCAAGTTTTGTTTACTTTGTTTTAAACAAACTTTTATTTTTTTAAACATACGTGTACAATGGTTACTTATTACATACATATGTAGGTAAAAGAATTTTATTTTTGTTATTATTAACTGAATTTAAATCACATAAGTTACATTATAAATATGTATACATTTTAAATGTTATTTAATAAAAATACTAGATTGAAATTTGGTTATTTTTTTCTCATTTGGTAACTTTTAAAGCAAATTTTGGTTGTAAAAATTTTTGGGTTGTGGCAGCACTGCTCACAACAAACACCAAGAGAAAGATTTTAACGTATGTAGTGAGAGGAAAACAGAGTTATCAGATCAGAATTATTAAATCAAACACAATATCAAAAGTCGCCAATGTCTAAATTAGCTAACATACATTAGGTCTGTCTGGGTACTTTTCCAGTAGCTAATACTCAGTAAATTTTTTTGGGAGAGTAAGACCAATTTTACTCTGTCGGCTGAAAATATATCAAAAAGTACGCAGACAGCATCCAGTAAAATCTTGCAAGAAAACAGCTGATCGGTGTGTATACAATTGAAATAACAAAGCAAAAGATTTACGCAAAATTAAATTGAAAGCCGATGGCATAGGATTTTAAACAGGAACCTCGATTTTCGGAAATGTCTTCGAAATTCCTCTTTGCAGTAATTGGGCACTATTTCTTCCACATACAGCTTTACACAACTTCTTTGTTTTGGCTTCATAAGAAAAGGCTTTAGACTGGAAAATATATCATTGCCTATGCATCTATTTTGTAGTATACTTAAAATTGTTTTGTTTATTATAATTTATTATAAACATTAAAAATCAACACAATTCTAACTACTTACCTATGCCATTGTTAAATTTCAATTTTTATTTTTTTCACAAAAATTATTTCATTCAAAAAGTAAATAAAAACAGCTGTTCAAACTAGTTGCAAAATCTTGCAAGAAGAAATTTCTCCAGTAACATTTTGCAAGTTCTCTAACTGCCAACTGTCAAAAAATTCTCTTTTTGGCTCTCTCGCTGAAACAAATTTGGAGTACGCAGACAACATTTTGCAAGATTTTGCAACATTTTGCAGAAAATTATGCAAAATATGTGTACGCAGACAGACCTATTCTTTGAAATTATGAAAGTTTATTTAATATATAACAGAAAATAAATTTAATAGAACCCGTAAAATTCGCCATATTTTCATTTATTAAAAACACAACAAAAGTTTACTAATAACTCAAGAATAGTTCATTGTTCATTTATATTCGTTAAGCAAATATATTTTTAAAATGAACAAATAGTTATAAAAGCAATAATTATATTTAACAAAATAAAATATGTAAACTAAAAACTTTATTGCAATTTATTATTATTTATGAGGTCTAATGACATTCAGTCAATGCAATAATACATCTGCGTATATACAGTTTTGTTAAAACTAAAAAAATTAAGTAATTTTCCTTTTATTCACGGATTTATTTTATCATTTTGTTTTCCTAAATACCGTTAGTAGCACGTTTATGACAACAAGGCGTATAAACTGAAAATATTTGTATATAAAAAGCAGCAATAAAATAAGTATACCTGCTTTAAATAGTGTACAAAAGCTGTGCCTTTCAGCGGTTTTTATTGTATTTTATTAATTTAATATGTGTTGTATTTCATACCTATGAAAACAGTTGTTGTACTGTTTTTCTGCTTATAATGTTTAAGCAATAGATTTGATCAATTTTTTTTTTTATTGTTTATAAATAGATCTGCATACAATGCAGTATTTCATAAAACGGCAGTAAAAAACTTTAATAGGGTAAAAATGTGGCAACGTTGCTTACAAATAAAGAGAATTAAAAAATTCTGGCGTACGAGTATAAAAAATACTTAAAATTCTGATTGCGATATTTTTGATACTCGTTTTTACAAGAATGGGTAAAATAAACACCGCAACTTTTTATTGCGGTGTTTATAATACTCGAGTACGAAAAGTATAGAGTATGTATAGAGTAAGTATGCGGTGTACTCATGAGTTGCGGTGTACTCGTGCAGTTCTCTGGTACACGGACAATTTTGATTTATTTACATGTGTAGTGTCCTCTTCTTTAAATAAAATTAAATAATTTCTTTTGAATAACCCACGAATTCTAAGAACTTTGACAAATTTTTAAATTAATTACTAAAATTTGGGTAAAATAACTTACTCTGTATCCACACTAGGACATTCATCAATAATCATAATGCCATTTTCATCAGCAAATTGCATGGATTCTTCCGAATACGGATAATGGGATGTACGATATGCATTTGCGCCAATCCATTTGAGCAGGTTAAAATCACGTGTCATTAAGGCCAAATCCAAACCCTTCCCGCGTATCTAAAACACGTAAACATATAAATACAAAAATTAATAAATTCAACCAAACAAACACTCGTGTGTAAAATAAATTACATCAGAATCTTCATGTCTTCCAAAGCCACGGAAATAAATTGGACGATTATTAATCATAAATGTTGCGTTATTCCAACTTAAAGTTCGTATGCCTATTCGTAAACGATAAACATCGAGCAACACATTATCGGTGCCATGAAGAAACACTTCCATTTGATACAAATAACCAGGTTCAGGATGCATCAAATAGGGCCACCAAGGCATGACGT
The DNA here is from genome assembly GCA_916610165.2 of Gymnosoma rotundatum. NCBI lineage: Eukaryota > Metazoa > Arthropoda > Insecta > Diptera > Tachinidae > Gymnosoma > Gymnosoma rotundatum. Next base: position 37,601,231 of record OU744339.1, on the reverse strand, counting down.
TCTGTAACTCCAAGACACCTTTCAAGTCTGAATTGGATGTTTCATTGGCAACAATATTGCCTTCCTTATTGCGTAGTTGAACACGAACATATAAATTATTGGCAGCTTCGTTGGCAGAGGTACCATTTATATTGACATTGTAGTAGACAAAGCCAACTAAATGAAAACAAGAATATTAAAAATTATAATATAAAATTTTATATAAATTGAGATGCTTAAAGCACAATGGGGTATGAAAGCTATATCAGCAGAAAGATCGCTTCTTTCCCTTGTCCATTAAGCACCTCAGTTGATAGCACGTCGTACCTGAATTGTCTTTTGTTAAATCGGTGGTAACTTGAATCTCTTCAATAAATGTTAAAGGCGTAGTATATAAATGCACAGACCGGTGTATGCCAGCATAATTAAAAAAATCAAACGAATATTGCTGCACTATAGCAACGCCTTCGTCTCTAAAATAATAAAGAAATATTGTCAATATTAAATTTATTTTAATATTTTTTTTACTTCTATTAAATGCACGAATTTTGTCGGAACTACAAGAAATTGCTTTATACTCGTAGTGCATTTAAATACACTTGTCTTGGCCAAAAAATAATTGTTTTAAAAACACAGCTGATTATGTATGAACTTATGGTTCATATTCCAAACATATTCATAAGCATCACTAAAGAATTTTTTGAAGGGATTTGTTTTTAAAAAGTGATCCGTATAGGGTTTCAAATGTGATGATAGCAAAGAAAAATTCTTTATCTAATGTTATTGTTGCAATTTGTTTGTTTTTCTCGTTTCTCGATTTTTTTCCGAAAATCTTGTTGAGGTTTTGTATGAGATCGATATTTCTGTTCCGTTAATGTTTCGAGGGAAGGGCAGTTGCATTATTACGAACCAATTTTTCGAACATAATTTATCAAAATTTATATATTAAGATTTTTTATATTTATTTGAAGGTCACAGAACTCTAATTGTGTTATGATAAAAACCCATTACTTAAAAAGCTAATCACACAGTACATAACGATGTGTCTCAAAATAAAATCTAATAACATCACACTAGTGAAGTGTGAAAAATTTTGAAATTTGATACAAATTAGCGCCTTCCTGTTGTGGTCTACATAAAAGTTGGTAAACTATGTTGTTTCACTAACGAGAACCTTTTTGGGAGGGAGTTACAATCGAAATAAAATATAAGAAATCGGCCCATGTAAATAAGTTTGAATTGTCAATTTACTTTTTTTTTAATAAGCGACATATGGGTAATTCCATGAATATGTCGATCACGCCTGAAGAAATAAAAACCCTTGAAACTGTTTTTAGAATGAGTTAAGGTTCGGTCAGATTAGTAAAATATTTTACCAAAAAAGCGCAACCACTATCTTTACAAATGTTTATTCAATCTTTCCGTATCATCACAAATGACGATTTTTAATATAAATATTGTGATGTCTTACCTTTTATATTGAGAATGATTTTATATTTCTTAATAAGTAAAGATAAAAATATACTATATGGAAGTACGTATAGCTTTTTACAATCGTAATAGCAAAAATTACAGTTAAAATTGATTATTTATTCTAAATTTGTATAAATAGCGAAATCGATTAGGCAGTGTCCGTTCGTCCGTCCGTGTTCGTGTTGAAATCCACTGTGCCAAGGCACTAGATAAAATTTAAATAAGCCAATCGATCAGACATAGTTTCGAAAATTTTGCTATTGAAAATCAATGTCCTTAGAGGCAGCGGGCCAAACACCTTTAATTTTCCAACTTTTTTTTTTTGTATTTCTGCAGGTGGTTGTGTTTACTACTTATTCACTTCTTCAACACAATTGTTCTAGCTGCGCAACAACCCTAAGCAAAACTTGAAATTTTTGGCGCTTTTTTTGTAAAGAAAAACTTAATGGTAGGAAAGAATTTCTAATGCCGATTTATATGTACATGTGGTCATACAAAAATGATAAATGGTATATAAGATTCGACATAGCCGAATATACCAATCTTAGTAGTATAATTAATGGGAAAGAGCACTTCAAAATGCCACAGTGTGTATTATCAAATTATTAAACAATTGTGCGTGCAAATTTTTTAACAAACAAGCACCGTTTTAATGTTCCTATTTAATTAAAAAAATTCTCCGTTTCATTTCTCATTTGGAATATATTTTTTGTATGCAAGTAGAAATATTTAATTTGTGTTTGTGGCCAGCCTTCTTAAAAAAAGCAACGGCGTTCATCGCTTACATCATATACATATGTATGTACAATTAAAAATTTATTTATTGTGTTTGTTAAAAATTGGCCAGAAATAAAATGTTTTTTTTTCTACATTTTGTATTAAAGTAAAAACTTAAAATTTAAAACTGGAGGTGTTCATTGCAATTTTTCTTTATGAACGTATAACACAAAGCACAATCAGCTTTTTCCGTACGGAAATTTAGCTTAGTTTCGTACTTTGCTTAAAGAAACGAAATTTGACGATAAGTTATCTTATGCACATTGTAGTTGAGCCTTAAGATAGCTTAAGCATATATTAGCTGGGCCTTAAGTCGTGTTAACTATAATTCTTCTTGTGCTTAAAATGGTATCTAATGATTATTTTCTAAGCACTTGGCTTCTGATACTAATAAAATAGTGAATTATTTACCTCCTTTTTACTAAATTGTCTAGGTTTGATAGCTTCGCTTCACACTTTTTCTCAATAATAAACTTAATGTTCAGATATAAGATATTTATTCTTCTCAACTTATTATATATTAAACATATTTAGATAACACAAGACTAACAACCAACACACTTTATTAAAAGTTTTGGTTACTGATTACGATATTGTAATTATATTATATAATTTTTAAATATATAAACTCACCTTGAAATCTCTGTTATTTTTCCCTGAGGTATTGTAGTTTGTATTAATGCATTATCGCACATTACGGTTATTCTATTCTCTTCTCCATATTTTAGTTTATTTGTTATTTCGGCCTCAAAAGGTAAGTGACCCATTTCATGTCTTACCACCATTTCACCATTCAGATACTAGAATCGAAAAAAAACTATTAGCAATATAGAGTAAGGCAGAAATAAAATAACTTAATATATTTATTTAATTTTTAAGCACTAGGTCTTTTTTATTTTTATATATTTTCTCAATATTTCGCTACTCCGTTGTGTAGCATAATTGTGTAGCGAAATATTGAGAAAATATATAAAAATAAAAAAGACCTAGTGCTTAAAAATTAAATAAATATATTAATTATTAAAAAGGTCAAATAAAAACTGTATTAAAATAACTTAAAAAATAAATAAGAGTGCTATATTCTGCTATGCCGAATTTTATATACCCTTCACCATCTATATAAATCTAGTTTAGTGAAGTAACTCCAATCAAAAAAGTAAGTATTGGGGTGACAGAAAATTAAAAAATTAGAAAAAAATTAAGTACTACGTTTACATAATTTTACATAAAAATATCATCGGCTCCTAATGGATTAAGTATTTTTTTAAATTGTTAGTATTTCCTTAAATATCTCATCAAAAGCTTTTAATGAAACCCACATTGATATTATAAAAAATTTAAAAATTTCACAGGCCCGTACTCGAAAAATATGAGCGAGCGTAAATTTTTTCACTCTATTTTTTATTTTTTAATTCTCTATCGACCCATATATATATTTTTTTTTGATTGGAGTTACTTCCTTCTTCCAAATAATATGAAAAAATTAGAGGTAGGCGTGGAGTTTTGGTAGCTGCGTCTAAGAACATGGACCGATCTTGCTGATTTCTAATAGCACCTCTTTCGACACTATGTCTAATCGATTGTCGTATGTAAATTTTTGTTTCAACACTAACACGGACAGACATTGCTCAATCGACTCGGCTATGTGTAAGAAGAATATATATACTTTGTGAATATATATATATATATATACAGTTGTGTGTTAATTGCAGCAATTGTTAAAGACATGGTTTCGAAAAACTGCTATTAGCAGTCACATTTTACTAACCAGTTCATTTTTTTCGGTTACATACTGAAAATAAACAACTGAAATCAGTTTTCTATTTTACGCCAACTGAAAATAGTTGAACTGAGCACACACAAAACTAAAGACCAACTGAATTCAGTCTACTATTTTCAGGAGCAAAACGAACACACAGCGACTGAGTTTGTAAGATAACAGTACGCAACTGAGAAGCCAGTTCGTGTGCGTTAAGCGGACGTAGTTATGTTTTTCTAGTAACGTAACACAACTAAAAATGTGTGTGGATAGTCTGACAGAATAGTTTGATTGTGTGTTTGTGCACAGTTTTTTTTAACAAATAGAAATGTGTATTATCATTGTTGGTATTGCTTGTGACTGTCGTGCAGTAAAGTACGTGTTTACGGATAGTTAAAAAATAAAGTGATAAAAAAAACAAAAACAGAAAAAAATTGTGTGCTTGCATTTATACCTGTCAAACAGGCAAAGTGTTGGTACCTGCGTAGCAGAAACTGGATCACTACTACGCGCTTAATAAAATGGAGGATGATGAGAGCCTTAATCCACACAAGAGGGCGAGGACTGCAATTGCAATTGCCGAATTGCAAAAAGAACTTATTGCAATAAAGGAGGAAAATAAACTTCTTAATATGAATATTTTAAAAATGGCCGAAGAAAATAAGGCGCTACAAAAAAAACTTGACGAAGTTTCACCGACCGACGATGAAACCGATGACAGCGAGACATCCAGTGAAGAGGAGATGTCAGTGGAGGAAGAAGAAATTGTACCATCCGCGGGTACAGTAAGCGAAATAGAATGTCGAACCGAACCGGCAGCAGAAAAAAAAGAAGTTCAGCCTAAAGCAGCGGAAACTTGTGGCTCAAAAAAGAAGGACGAAGCTATCACCAGCCGAATAATTAAAAAAAGTAAGTCTGTACCGATAGTTACTACTTATAATATTGATGTGAAAATTATTAGTAATAAGTTAGGTAAAGTGTTAGGTCACAAGGACTATAATATGAAAATGTTAGGTAAAAATGTGACAAACATAGGGGTCTGCACCTTGGAGGACTTTTCTAAATTGAAGGACTTCTTAAAGCAAGAGGGGGTTAATTATTATACCCATACACCAAAAGCTGAAAGACCTTTTTCTGTTGTAATTAAGGGTCTATCTAATACTTTTGATTCAAGTGATGTACTTGAGTATATGCAGGGCATAAAGATTAACGTGAAGATTATGGGGCTTCACAAGATAGGAGGAAATAGATGGCTTTTCCAATTATCTAAAGAATCTGATTTGAGAAGTTTTAGGAATATAAACTACATTCTTCACTGTAGGGTGCACATAGAAAAGCACAATCGAAGAGATTTGGTACAATGCTACAATTGCCAACGCTTTGGACATGTCGCAATTAATTGCAACATGCCCTTCAGATGCGTTAAGTGTGGGGCTTCTCATGGCCCAAAAAATTGTCAGGTTCCTTCAAAAGGAGAAAACAATATCGAGACACGTATGACTGATCCAGTCACAGGTCAAGCAGTAGTAAAGGTCGGCTTACCCGTAAAATGCGTAAATTGTGGAACAGAGGGACATGTTGCCAGTTCAAAGGAGTGTCCAAAACGTTTACAAATTCTTCAAAGAAAGACTGCGGAAAAGGGTGTAAGGGCTCCCGTGAGACGTCCCACCCCAATAGTCCCTTCTGCAACAATAAGTGGTGTATCATATGCCGCTGCTGCTAAAACAGCAGTGACAAAGAACACCCAACCAAAAGTCGCCAGCACTCAGAGAGCTGGCATATCTGTCAAGTCTGCAATGGCTGGTTTTGATATTCTTGATAAAGATTGCAAGCGATTTTTCGGCGGTGATCTACTAAGCTGTCTAGAAAAGATGAAAGGTTTTGCTCGTGAATACAGGGCGCTTAATAATGATGGTGAAAAATCTCGGGCACTACTAGGGATGTTAATATCTTTACAGCACGATGACTAATTCGATAAAGTGCATATTTATTAATGTAAATTCTATTGTCTCTAGGCACAAGAGGCATTACTTGAATTTATTTCTTAGCGAACATCGGCCGGATGTTCTTTTAGTAGTAGAGCATAAACTTTCACCAAGACATGTTTTGGATTTTAGGGGTTATAAGATCTTTAGGCAGGATCGGCTAAATGGACGCGGCGGCGGAACTGCCATTTTTGTAAAGGATAGTATATGTTGTAACAGGGTTACTGTCGACTTAGGCCCTATTGAGAATACAGCTGTCAGGATAAACAAGACTGATGGCAGTAGGATGATTGTGGTTTCGATGTACTCACCCCCACAGAGTACATTCACACTTGCAAATTTAGATCCATTAATGGACTTATCTAATGGGGAGGAGCTTTTAATAGGCGCTGATTTAAATGCTAAGCATTCATACTGGGGGGGAAACGTATGTAACCCTAAAGGTAACACCCTTCGTGAGTTTCTGCTGACGTGCCCTAATATAACTATACACCCCACCAGTGGTCCGACACGAGTTTCTGGAACTACATCTTCATACATAGACATAGTTATGTCATCAACTGATATCTTACCGGTAGCAGTTGCAGGACTAAAAACACTGGATTTCCAGTCTGATCATCTTGCAGTAGAAATTGTTGTTGAGATAGGAAACGTGCAAAGAAGAATACTGCCTGAATTTTTTGACTTTAGACGTTTGAATATTAATAGCTTTAACAGATTATTGGCCCGGGACCTTTCGCATAGTCAACTTCCAGTTGACCGCAATGTATCATCCCATGAAATAGATGACTGTATAGAATCTATGAGCATAGCATTTTCAAATGCTATGAATGGAGCGATACCAAAAATCCCTGCGAGTAATAGGGGACTACTAAGACTTCCGGATAATATCCTACATTTTATCTCTGAGAAAAAGAGACTGAGAAGGATTCTGTGGCGTACTGTTGATCCTAGCAGGTGCTCAATTTTAAAAGCCGATATTAGAAACTTGGATAGAATTATTCAAGGGGCCATCGCAAAATTTGAGGAACTTTATTGGACCGATTTTCTGCAAAATATTCGCCTTAATAGTAGGACATTCCAGAAAGTAAAAAGTGGTGCCGGTCTTAAGAGACGGATGCCGATTTCTAGTTTGAGGGCTGCTGGGGACTCTTTTATTACAGAAGATTGCGATAAAGCCAATATCTTGGCTAATCACTTCTGTGAAGTTCACAGAGGAGGCGATAACTTACGATCGCCTTCTTTTGAGAGTATGGTTTCAGAGGAAGTATCCGCATTAACAGATTACTTGCCATCCCTGACTTTCGGGCTGGAAATCATGGCTGATGGCAGGTTAATGGATGGCGGTTCTCAAACAAGGCCTAATTTAATTACATCTTACGATGTAGGATGTGCTTTAAAATTAAGATCAAATAAGAAATCTAGCAGTGGTGATGGAGTTCCTGACTTTATCCTGAGAAAGACGGATGTTACTACATGGCGTTACTTGGCAATAATCTTCAACCATTGCCTCAACATTGGTTATTTTCCTAGAAAATGGAAAGAGGCAGTAGTAGTTCCCATTCCAAAGTCGGGCTTGGACCCTAGGGAAGCTAGCAGTTATAGACCTATCTCTCTACTATCCTCTTTTGGGAAACTGATGGAATGGTTTTTGTTATCTAGGATACGAAATGAAATTACAGATAGTGGTGTACTTAATGACTGTCAGTTTGGTTTTAAGGGAGGCCATTCAACATCACACGCCCTAATGGTCTTCACAGACTTCGTGACCAGGGGCTTGAACAAAAGGTACCCAACTCTTGCGGTAAGTCTTGATTTCTCAAAGGCTTTTGACACCGCTTGGCAACATGGGATTGTTTTCAAAATGATGGGCTTAGGCTTTGAACGCTCTACATGTAGGATGGTAGCTGATTTTCTTAAGGATCGTTCTTTTAGAGTAAAAGTAGGAACTGAATTATCAGATATCAGGACAGTGGTGGCAGGTGTTCCTCAAGGCTCCTTATTGGGGCCGATTTTGTACAATATTTTTGTTTCTGATATTCCGCAGCCACCTGCGGGGGATCTTTTGCTCATGTATGCTGATGATATATTGATTGCTGCTAATGGTCCTAGGGCGAAAAATTTGAATAACAGGGTCAACAATTACCTGAACATTCTTCATGAATACTTCATGAAATGGGGCCTGAAATTAAATATTCAAAAGACCGATGGGGTAATGATTAAGGGTAGGCGTGGTAATCTCTACCCAAATGCAAGAAGTTTTGTGCCAAGCCTAAGTATTGCTGGCGAACGTATCATTACCTCTGATAGGATGAAGTATTTAGGGGTAGTATTCCATGAGAACTTTGAATTCTATAGACATCTAGATTTCATAATAGAACGGGCTAAAAAGGTTTATTTCTTATACCATAGGATTTTACGCCGCAGGGGTGGTCTAAGTACCAAAGTAAGGCTTCTTATTTACCGTCAGATTATAAGACCTATTATTTCTTACGCTTTTCCAGTCTGGTTTGGAATATCTTCCCACCAGATGGAAAGGCTTAGGATATGGGAGAGACGTGTTCTCTGCTCCTGCCTACGGCTACACCCCAGGGTAGGCCCTGATGGCATTTTTCGAAAACCGTCCTGTAGAAAAATCTATAGTAGTATAAATTTTGAGAGGATTGATGTTTTTCTCATGAGATCTGCACTCAGGTTTCTTGACAAATCATCCTCATTAAATAATAGTTTAGTAGGCGAATGCTTTCACCGGGCCCCTGATCTGGAGAATTTGCTTAGAAATAAGTACCATTCCCCAGTTAGCCTTTTGGCTTTGAATACTGGAGGTCTTCTCTTTGGGGATGCAGGCCTCTTATTTTATCACAGAAGGGTGAATACCCTTGACATAACTGACTTGGTGTACAACACCGCACAGTAGTTTTTAGGAGGACTTTGTGATAGATATTATATATCGCTTATTTTACTTGTTTTAAATATTAAGTGTTATTTAGTTTGTATGATAGTTTAAGTTATTAGTTATAAGTAAAATTTTAAAAAACAAACGAGTGTGTTCCTTTTTATCCTTTTTTTTGGAAATGTAAACAAATGTAATAATTAATAAATGACTGTATACAGCATATCTGTAATGTAATTAATTAAGTGCAAATTAGTCTTAGAAAAGTTGTAATACGTTAAGAAATTTATATAAGAAATGTAGTTTAAGAAACATATGTATAATGAATTTTTGGAATAATAAAGTATATATATATCATTGTTGGTATAAATAGAAAAGAATTTTATTTCATACTGTTTGTATGAAAGTTTCATTGCAAATGTCTTGTTACATGCACGTGTAAATAATTTTGAAGAAATAGATTTTCTGCTTATTTCTTTTTTAATTGTTTAAATAATAATAATAATAATTTTACTTAAAATTAATTTTTGGATTACATGATTTTGTTTTCAACTTGGAACTTTATTAATAAATTAACCTTAAACTTAGTAAATTATATAGTATAACTTAAAATGTATTAATAAAACATAACTATTTATATTAAATCGTCAATAATTTCATCGAGAAGTATAGAATTAAGTTAAGCCAATAAAATATTTTCAAGATTTTCTACGCCTAACCGATTTTTGCAGTCTGTCAAAATTAGCTTTAGCGCTCCTGTTAAGTGTAGCCTACTAACCTATTATATACAAAAGTCTCAGTTGGGTGGAATTTGTTTGGGGTTTTTACACCCATAAAATTTAAATATATCTATGTTTTTTCTTTAGCGATTTTGTTTACAACTATAATAAAGTCGAAATTCCCATAAATTGAAATTTAAAAGATTTGTGCCTGTTACAAAGTAACCGCCGCTCATCCACAATTTTACTACCTAGTTCAATGGTCAAGCAAATAAATATTCTTTGTCGTTTTTTCCATAATTCATTTTTTAGTTTACTTACATACATACAGATAAAAGCAGAAAGGAATAACTGCCATATTCATTAAAAATAAAATAACTTTGAAATGTTTTTTATGACAAATTTTCGATATAAATTTGTCCTAAAATATATTTCAAATCTATTTTAATATTTCATGAATACGGCATTTTGAATTTAAAATTACTTTATTACTGAAAAAACTTTTGTGCAGATTTAAAATGAATTAATTAAGATAATTATAAAGAAAAAATTTAATGTCTTCTAATAAATAAATGAAGTTATTACTAACAGGCGTTTTCGAGGAAACTTATGCTATAAACATAATCATGTCCACCGACCATCGACTACAAGATGTCAAAAATAGAATACATGCGTGCTTATGAGAATAAATCTTTTAGCAGCTACACGACTACCGACTACACGGCTACTTTTGTAGCCCGTAGCCAACTTAGGCTAATTTCTATTTTTCTTGGCTACAAAAAACAGATTAGTGGTGCCAATACAATAAATGCATGAAATGGTGTTTTTAAAAACGCAATACATTAAATATCGCTATTAAAAACGCGAAAAACTTTTATAGTGGCACCATTGAAAAATAATAATCATCTGTTAATTTGTTTACATTTTTTATCAGTTTATTACTTTATCTCGAAGGGGGAACATCTGCGCGCGAGCAGATTTTTTAAAAAAAAGGGAAGTTAAAATTGAAGTCGCAACGCGCACAGTTTTATTCAACAGGATTTTCCACTTCCTATACGAAAGTATAGGTTGATGTGCAGTTCCTGGAGAGACTAGTAATATCAAAATACTTGTGGGATACCCTGGCGCTGTAGTTATATACCCCTGCCATTATTAAATTAAGATTAAAAAAAATACATTTTTCATTTACTTTTTGTTTGTGAAATTTTCCATTTAGTTCTTTTTTCATAAATTTCTAATTTGTTTCATTTATATTTATTTTTTGGGTTTTTTATTGAAATTGATAAGTATATAATAGTAATTTTTTTTGTTTATATACATTTATTATATTGTTTAATGTAAATGTTTAGTTCAATTTACATGCAAATATAGACGTGGACACTTCATACACTGAAGTCTTTTTTTCCACTATTTTAGCAATAGTATTTATAAAGTTAATTAAATTTTCTTGAGACATTTAATTTTTTTTTTACACAAATTCACTTAAAAAAATTAAGTTTGTTTTGGTTAACTTAAATACATACATGTATGTCAAAACAGATGTTTATTTTTTGTAGTTAGTGGTCGATGGTCTTTAAAAGAATTAAGTAGCTGGCAACTTGGCTATTTTTGTAGCCAGCTACTTTTGTAGTCGGTAGTCGATGGTCGGTAGCCTTTGATTGTGTTTATAGCATTACACGAAATGGGTGTAGCTCTTTATTATTCATTTAATGCAAAAGCAGTAAAATGTTTTCCCAGTAAAATTAATAAAATACAATGTGAGCTCTTGCTCTCTTTAAGTAAATCAATTTTATGAAAGAAAAAGAAAGAACACCCAAAAGAAGAGGAACGTACACTACCTAATGTAAAAAAACCTTTTAACTGTGGAATTTTGTTAACACCAGGTAGATTGATTTTGTATTGGTGTTGTAATATATCAATAATTTTTAAAACGCTGCAGTTTCTTTAAAAAGGGCATAGGAGAATTTATACATACAACAGCAAAAACGGTTTCTTTTCACATAGCAAAAGGCCTCTAAAAATAATAAAGCATTCACATTTTAATTCCACTCATAATTTCTACAAATTAATTAATAGTTAATTAAAACCCAAATGTGAATTTTTCTTCTAAAGCACTGCTCTACAATACTATTCAAAAACTATTAATATGGTTAGTTAAAAAATTTATAATTTTCCTAGAATTTTTTTTAATCAAAATAAATTTACATTTTATAACTCAAATATTCAAAAAATATAAATTAAAGCATTTTCGAGTAACAGCACAAAGTAGTAATGCATGTATATATTTTTCTTTAATTTGTTGAACAAAAAAATGTATACGAACGCTCACTTTTCTACTTTGTTTAACCACTCCATTCACATTATCCAGTCATATTTCTAGTTTTGTTACTATACTAAAAAAACATAACTGCGTCTGCTAAACGCACACGAACTGGCTTCTCAGTTGCGTACTGTTATCTTACAAACTCTAAACTCAGTCGCTGTGTGTTCGTTTTGCTCCTGAAAATAGTAGACTGAATTCAGTTGGTTTTAAGTTGTGTGTGTGCTCAGTTCAACTATTTTAAGCAGTCAAATAGTTGAAAATGAATAATCAAACTATTTTTAGTTCAGTCGCCAGTCAAAAAAATTTTTGTTGGTGCTGAATATTAAACCCTGGTTAAAGAGAAGCTAATGCAGAAACTTCGGACCAACTACAATGTGCATAAGATAATTTGTGCGAATACATTAAATCATGTGTGGAAAACTATAATGTACTTAAGAAAACTTTTCGTTAAGTTTCGTCAAATGGCATTTCTGTAAGAAAAATACGAAATTGATCGCACTTGCCGTACGGTGTGTTATAGAGTGTTAAATTTTCAGTTTTTAACAAATGTAGAAAAAAGCAAGCTTTTGTTTTTTATCCAAACACAACAAATTAAAATTACATTTTAAATTGTATATGATTTAAGTGAAGTACACCGTTGCATTTTTTAGTAAAAAACTTGCAATTTAAATTTTATTGAATTTATCTTAAACAAGAACAATAACATGTTCTTTAAACCCCTTTTTGTTTTCAAATTTTGTTTATTTAAAAATAACTTATTTTTTGCAAAAGTACTAATTAAAGATAAATGTGCAGCTGTTGAAAATTAGTTACTAAGTTTATTCAAGTACATTGTAGTCATCTAAAATTATTTAATGGGTTAACAAGTATTTGACAAGCTTTTCGTTTAGATTTCGACTTAGCTCAAGCTAGCTTATGCACATTATAGTTTTTGTATAGTACAAAAATTCAATACAGTTCAGAACTTACCACAAATGATTCATAGTGAACACTACCAAATCGAAGCCAAACTCGTTGCTCATTCGCCCACGATTTGGGTACAAAGAATTTTCGATCATACCATACAGTGCCCACATGATCTCGCAACGCACTCTCGGTTGTAATATCATTATAACTAGCTGGCACTGGCATTGGTATGGTCTGTTGAACACGACTTAAATCGTCCAGATACCACTTATCTCTAACACCCTGTGTAGGATTTGTTACATCCGACTTAACGAAATTCCATATGCCGTCTAAGCAACGTACTTCTCGTGTTTCTGATTCGCGTGGATACAACATGCCGACTGTTGGTGTTATTTCTCTATTCAGTATTACCAGTGCTATAGCATAATGAATACAAAATGCAACGACGCCCATGGCAATTAATGACAGTGCTGTAAGTAAATTTTTTTATAATAAACAATTATAGTATATGAACTTTTTTCAGCTTGTTTAGTTTTAAATAAAATCAGATTAACAGGCATGTTCTAAATTCTACACGAAATTTTCACTTTAAATTTTTCAAAGCATTGTTGCTGTAAAATTATGGTTTACAAAATACAAAATTGAAAAATACAAAATTGAAAGTTTCATGTGAAAGTTAGAACATGCCTGTAAATCATGTTTTTAAGTTTTCAATAATGATGAATCGAAATTAATTCTGGCTTTAGTTCATTTAGTGTAATTTCTAAAAACCAAAATTAATTTCGATTCATTTATAATATCCCCAGTTTATATCCTATTTTAATAAATAAAAAAAAGTTTTAAAAAATGAAATATTATAAATCAAATGCATATGTAAATATCTGACAAATAAATTAATTTTTCTATTCTTATATTACTTTATATTATATTTTATTATTAACATTATTTTTATCAAAACTTAATTTTTTTTTAACAACAAGCATGGAGGACTGTAGATTACTACGTGTGCCTTTCAGAAACTGTATGTATCTAAGTTTTAAACAATATTGATTGAATTAGAATCAATAGAGCAAAAAGGCTACAACAGTACAGTAAGAAGTGAAATTTTATTTTTCATTTAGTCTTTCACACTAGGGCTGCCATTAAAAACTGTCGTAATATATTGTTACGTTTTGTTCCTTTTTTAGACACAAACGTACGGATTCTTTTTGATTGCACATACCACTGTCGCTCATTACAAATTCTGGCTATACTTTTTATTTCTTTCAGTCTTGTGAATCCCATGGTCTAGTGTTTACTAAACATGCGTTATTATCACAAACGCAGCCATCTACGCCTCACTACTGTGTTACTTCAGCGAGATATGAACTACTCGATGCCTTGTTTAGTAACCTTAACCATTCACAGACATGTTCACTACTCCTTATATCCAAGCAAGTCATCGCCTTTAATCCCAATAGCCATAATAAACACGTCTGCCATACACTGTTTTTATGCTGGTACACTTCCCTGCGATAAACGCTACAGTTCTTACTTTTTATTATTTATTATTTTATAATAGATGGCTTCTTGACAATTATCTGTTACTCTTATATTAAATTGGACTTCTTTACTAAATTATTTGCCATGGCTTTACACAGTAATTGTCTTTTGCCTCTTGGTAGGTTTATACTGTTGCTTCTTAATTTGAATTGCTTTATAACAATTATTATTTTTCGTTGTACGCATGTCCGAAGGCGGGATCGAACCAACGATCTCTGGTTCACAGCACGCACCCCTACCAACGCGGCCATTGAGGCCGCTCAGCTTTTGTTAGCTAATTGTTAGGGCGGTAACAGGGGTTACCAGATCTTACTTTCGTAACAATATTGAAAAGAACTAATAAAATGAGAAACATAGTTAAAAACGACTGATGAGATATTAAAGTGATAGCGGAATGGCCATATGGATACACAGTGTTAATTGTTGTGGCATTTATTTTCAGACGATGAGGGTTTTATAAGAATTATCACGAATTGTTTGTTTTTAGAGATTAAATTTTTCGTACAATGTTAAATGATTCCACATAAACTTCCAATATATCCTTAAGATTTTTTATGTATACAAAAGTAAATAAAAACCCACAGATGAAAAAGTAACTTTAGAGCGATTTGCATGACAGTTTTTCTATGAAATCTAACTTACAACTGGTTGTGCCAATCACCTTAAACAAATTTAAAATTTTTTGTTAGTTCAGCAGCTGAAAATAACAAAATTCTCTTGCAATCGCGTTTTCTGACTGATTGTGTTTCGCTCATCGTATCGGTATTTATCTTCTTCAAAAATCATTAAAATATTGATGGCATTGATTGGTATTAACCTTGAGATATAATAATCTTTTTGTCGATAAACGGTTTTAATAACTCAAGATATATAATCGCTCTTATGTTTTTAAAGTGTAAATACAAAGAAACCTTCAGATAGGTCAAACAATTTTAGAAAATCGACAAAAATTATCTTTTATTGTACGAACGGCAAACAAAATAATACAAATTTCGCAATCAAAAGACAGATTTGTAAATTGGTAATGATCGTCGAGTCTTAAATAAAAAAATTTAACTGACGCCAACCATAGCAACCAGAGCATATACATAATGCACAGTTTGCGTAAATTTTCTTAAGTCTGCGGAAACGGATTTTTGATCTAGGTAATTTAAAGAGTGCTATTTTGTAAAAATAATTGCGTTGAAAAAGTTTACAAATTTTAAAAACATGAAAAGCTACAATGTTTTTTGTGTCTCATGTGAAATTAAAAAAAAAATAAGTTAACACATTTGCGAATTACACTAATGATATTTTGATTTCTTTCTATTTAGTATAAATTTTTTTCTGTAGAAAATATTAATTAAATCAATTAAAAATTATATTTAATAAAAATTTATTGTTCAAAATTAAGGAAATTCTTTATTAACTGGACAAATTGTATTTTAGCTAGTAAATCGAACCAAAACTGGTACATTCAGGCCATTTGGCATTCCTTTATATACATATCAATAGTTTTCTAAAAGAAATTAGGGTAAACATCACTGATGAGCTATGTGGGCGATAACGAAGTGGCCATATTGATATGACTTCCCATATGCAGATATCCGTTGTGCCGTTTATTTTTTATCGCCGCACAGTGGTGTGAAAATAAAAAAAAAAATGGAATAAAATAAAAGGAGAGGCACTCGTAATAATTGTTTAAAAGTAGTATGACAAATATATATTCTACGCAAACAATTTAAATTGTTTCAAGATGTGAAAGGAATGATTATACTGAGTTTATGCTTTTACTTATTTTTTATTTACTTATTTTTAACAATTGCCTGCAAAGAGCTTTTTGTGATCTTAGTTGTTTGGCACGAACTGTTATACTGTTGGAATTTCCATTTAATAGGCACACGGCAGCATGACGTTATTTAATACGTCGAAATGTCTTTCTTTTTGTGTTTCCAAAAAAACTTTATAGAATTATTTATTTCGTAACACTTTCTCGGCCATGCTTCCTATGCCTAAGACATAGGGAGGAATAAATTATTTGTAAATGGACTGCTTAACATATTCCGTCCATAACGAATAAGCAGCTTTTCTTTGTTTTGACGCTCCAAAGTTCATTCATAAATGAAAGTTAAAAAAGTTATTTCATAACGAATAATCTAATTAAATATCTTTTTTGATTTCGAGTAACCAAGGTAAAACTAATCTAATCAACAATGACTATTAAATAACAAAAATACTATTTATTCATCAATAAGTTTCGGAAATCTTAAGAATTTATTTCTACAATCAGTTTGAAATTTATTCTTTCAGCAGAAGTGTTTGATATCTAAACAATATAAATTAACTTCTTCAAATGTTAAAAAAAATAAAAAAATAATAAAATTAAGTAGTAAATTGGCCAACATTTATGCGTTTATGTAATATAAAGAGGCCATATGTTAACTTTGAATTTGATAAGCGATTCGTCGCCTCATTCTTATTAAAAATTGTAAACAACATTAACGTATTCCAAATTACTCATAAGTTACAACTCAAAGCAATTAGCCGCGCTAGTTAATTCCTTTGTAAAGAAATGAGTCAAAAAAATTAAAATGTTTTTTTTCTACACTGAAAGGTGTGGCGTTCTATTTAATATTATCTTAATACTTACTCCAGGATTTTTATTATTCGTATATTTATACTAAATATTATGTAAGTAGTAGTTCCCTTATAATATCTCAGCTTAAAGGTACGGTCAGATTAGTCAAATATTTGACAAAAACGACGTAACCACTAAAGTATGGAAACAAATTATTCTCCTTCTCAAATACTAATATAAAAAGTAATGCATCAAACTTATTATTTTATAATCATTCGTAATAATGTTACGGTTTTTTTTTCTCTAATATTTGACTAATCTGACCGAACCTTAAGTCTTACCGTAAACTATGTATTCTTTTGTTTAGATTTTTATCGATTTAAAATATATTTTTTAATTTCCACCTTTAATGAGACCTGTTTTATCATTAAATAAAAAAAAAAAACAAATAAGTATTTCGCTAAACTATGCATATTAATAATAAAGAGGTACCACGCCTCCGGCTTAATTCATACAATTTGTTCTCTAGCAATGCATATTAACAGCAGAGTTACTTGTGCAAAATTTTAAGGCTCTACCTAGAATGGTTCTCTAGCTAGTATTTCTTAAGCTATACCCGGTAATAATTTCCATTTTCCATGGAAGGTAACACGTCCATAATTTTAATCCAGCCAGTTTTTCGTTGCATTATTTGAAGAAAATTTTAAGGTGTTTCCTGTTAGAGTTACCAACTAACATGATGATAAATATTTACATTGTGCAGGCAGCTGTACCTTTTGACAAACAAACAAACAAACCAACACAATTTTTGATGCAATAACTTGAGTAACTAATATGGCGGCATGAAAAAACTCCCCAAAAATAAAATGAAGTAACTCCCCAAGATTTGGGGACTTATTTCATATGAAACAAGCCCCCAATTTAAAAATGAAATAAGTCCCCAAAGTAATGAAATAACTCCCCAAACTAAAATGATATAACACCCCAATTTTTTGGGGAGTTATTTCATATGAAATAAGTCCCCAATTCTTGAAATGAAAAAACCCCAATAATTTATCAAGAGATAAAATAATCCTCCATTATCTTTTATTTACAGTAGTTGAAAATTTTATACAAAAACTTGCATTGCTTCGTTAACTATTTAACGCCAAAAAGGACAATTGTAAAAGGACAATTAAAAATTCGCGCGAATTTTTAATTTTCTGACAATTAAAAGTAAATAATATCGTTTAATTTTCTTAGTGTTTTTTTTTCATTAAACTATTTATTATTGAAGCGGATATTAAGAGAACTACAATTATTTAAAGTTATATTTTATGAAGAAGTTTTGTAAAAAAAAAAATACCAAATACCCCTCACAACGCAAACTTACTCCACAAACTAAATGCCTAGTTACTATTTTTTTTATCAATGACCAATCGACAATCATCAGTGTGAGTTGTAAATATAACGGGACGTGTTTTAATTTTTACGATTTTTATCTAATTTTGAAAATGAAATAAGTCCCCAAAAATTTCATTATGAAATAACTCCCCAGAATAAAAAAATGAAATTTCTTTGGGGAGTTATTTCATTTCTTTTTGGGGAGTTATTTCATGCCGCCAACTAATATACATACCAACGGTATGATACCATCTTATACTTAAATAAATTGATTGAAGTTTTACTGTAAAATATTTGGTTTAGCAAATTAAAAAGTTGTTTTGTTTCCTAAAAGTTTTAAAAATATTTATTTCAAATTTAAATTTACTCAGTTTATTAAATATAGAAAAATCTAAATTTCATTACAAAAACTTTATATTCAAATAATTGAATATTATTGTTGGAAAAGAAAATAATTCAATTAATTTTGATATTTTATTCAACCCAGGACAACAATTAATTGTACATTATATATTACATTATCAAAATAAAAAAATTCGGTTACTTAAAATTGTAAATACATTAACAATTCGGTTTTCGATCAGAGTAAAAATTGATTCAATTACAAAATTATTTGAAAACATTGTAGGTTTTGATAAACTTTTCTCTCTGTGTAATGAAATATTTTTACAATATGCTTCTATTCTCCAGTCGTCTATTACAAACAATAAAATAATACATTGTAGTGTATATACATATTTTGTAAAGGGTTAACTCTTTTATCTATCCTCGTAAATATATTTCTGTCTTATCTATGTTACTGATTGTAAAAGCCTGTGATCACAATCAGCCGGAGAACAGTATAGGCGCCTTTCAATTTATTTTTACGAACACTTGCTAATGTTTATCAAAGACGACTTTGTCATTTGGTGTTAATATCTGGGCTGAAAGAAAGTCTGGCAAATTATTATGGAAGTTTTGGTAAAAAGGAAAATTACAAAATGTAGATGTAAGTACCCAGAAAATTTTAAATATTGCGGAAATGAAACCAGCAGTGCTTTTTTGGGATGAACAGATATGAATTCAATAATTTTTGCACTGGTGTTAATCAGCCTGTATGGGGAGGGTCAAACTACCTTCGGAAAAAATAAAGTGCCAAGTTATATTTATTTTTAGAGGCTAGGAAGGCGCATTAATTTGCAGCTATCATTTCAATAATAATTTTACTTTGCCGTCAATTAGATCCTTTTTTAATCACTAAAAAATTAGTGGATTATTTTTTCTTAAAAAGGGAAAAGGAAAAAGAAAAAAATTAAAAAGAGTACGATTGCTTATTGTGAGTCTAACAATTATTTTAAGTAGTTTAAAACTATGGATTTGTCAGAGTTTTGTTCTATTTGAAAAATGCCTAAATTTCTGTAATAATGAAAATAATATAAGAACATTTTTGACTTCAATATTTTTCTGAGGGTTTCGAATGGCAAATGATTGTTTGTAATTTCTACAATATCAATTTCAAAAGGTATGTATGTTCTGACTTCTTATGGATGACGATGGAGCGATTTCCGTTAGTCCGTCCGTGTTAGAGTAGAAATCAAGTTTGCCGAGGCACTAAGTCAGCTAGAGAAGAATTAAATACTCCAATCGATCAGAAATAGTGTCGAAAGAGGTGCTATTGGAAATCAGCATGATCGGTCCATGTCCTTCGAGGCAGTGGGCAAAACACCACTCCTACCTCTAACTTTTTTGGAACAATAAAGTAACTCCAATCAAAAAAATGTATATATCAGGCGTTAGACAATTAAAAAATAAGAAAAACACTTCAAGTGAAAAAATTGGAGCTCGTTAATATTTTTCGAATTACGGGCCTCTGAAACTTAAACAATTTTTTAAAATATCAATATGTGTATCATTTTTAAGCTTTTGAAAATATCTTTAAGGAAATACTAATAATTAAAAAAACGCTTAACCCACTAAGAGCCGGTGACATTTTTATGTCTATTGGTGTGCCAATTTCTTCACTTGATGTTTTTTTCTTATTTCTTAATTCTCTATCGCCCCATACATTTTTTTTCATTGGAGTTACTTCATTGTTCCAAATAATATGAAAAAATTAGAGGTAGAAGTGTGGTGTTTTGCCCGATGTGTCTAAGGACATGGACCAATCTTGGACGAACAGTTGGATATCGCTCAATTAACTTCGCTATGTATGGGGTCGGAAATGGATATTGTAGAAATTACAAACGGAATGTCAAACTTAGTTATATCCTTTTTCCACTTTTCGTGGTAAAGGATATAAAAATAATATGAAGCATTTTTCATGTCATTTTTTTTTTTGCAAAACTTTTTATATTAAATATCTTACTCAGACCGTATAAAAAGTAAATATAGAAGCTCAAATCAAGCAAAAAAAATCTTTTAAACCATGTTAGTAAGATTGCTTTAATAAGTACAAGATTTCCAATAAATTAACAGACTGATGTGTTAGATAAAGTCAGAATGAATGACATCAAGTGTCTTATCGATAGATGCGCGCGAAGGTATATATATATATTTTTTTTTTTTTTTTTTGTTTAAGGGAAGGAATGTTAACGGACTTAATCAAGCAAACCTTTGAAATTTTTTCTGACAAATGTTTTTTCCGTTATGAATTGTTAACATAAGGTGTTTCGAAAAAAAAATAAAGTATAATATGTTTCAATACTTATTCGGCTGGTTGAAAACTTACATGGGCACTTCGTAGTTATATTAATATTGCAGTGAAATAAATTTTTATTGCTTTAATAAATTAGTAAAAGTATATATACATATATTTCCAAAAAATTGTGCAATCGTTAAATTTTTAATGATGACTTCAAAAGTTGTTTTACTCTAGTAATCAGTAAAAATCAACTTATACTTTGTGTTTGCCGTTATATCGGTATCAGCGATATTTTTGTCATCGATACGGCGATACTTTACAAATTAACAAAAAAAAAAAAAAATACAAATATTCCAAAAAAAATGGACTTGGAAACGAGATATATATAATTTATTTTCCTCGATCCACCCTTTGAACACCACCTTAAGAAAAGTACCTATAGATATATAATTTTACATAAAAATGTCACCGGCTCTTAATGGGTTAAGAATTTTTTTTAAATTTTAGTATTTCGTGAAAGATAACTTGAAAAGCTTTTAAATGATACTCATATTGACATCTTAAAAATATAGAGCATAATCGTACTTTTCTATGAAAAATTCAGTAGCCCATAATTCGGAAAATTTGGGTGATTGCCAATTTATTCACGCAAAAGATGAAACTTGGAAATTTCGATTATTTTGCAGACAAAACATTAAAAGTTAATAATATAATTAAAAAAAACGTTACAGTCCCTGAGTTAAATGGAAATTATTAGCATAGTTTATTTTTCCTGTTTTTATTTCAACTAGTTAATTTTAGTGTACAAATTAAAAAAATATATAGTTATTTAAGAATTAATAATAAAAATTCATGAAGAAAAAAGTTAAGTGTACTTTTGACTCATGGTAAAAGGATTTTATTATTGTTTTTTATGTGAGATTTCTATTAATGTATTTTACTGATTATATAATATATATAATTTGTTTTTTAAGATATTAAAATAATTTTTGACCATTTTTTAGATATTATCCTATTTATTTTGTATTTTTTTAATTGAAAAATATAAAATGTACCAAATGAATACTCTAGTAGAAATAATGCATCAATCATACTTACATTGTGATAATCATTTGTGTTAAGAACATCATGTGAAACGAAACGGAAAGAAATATGAAAGAGATTTTTTTAATTCAACGATTCAATATGAATTAAACCGAATGTGACAAAAAAGGCAAAGTATAAAATGTAAACAAAACATAAGTATTCAACATACACGTGCGTATATGCACTAGCGCAGTGTTGCCAATTAGGAAGATTTATCCAATGAAAATATACACCTATCTTTAAAAGGTTTGAAATTGTTTACAAATTAGAAAAGAGGATAATTCTTGAAGAGACTTCTTGAAGCAATAGGTTTTGTTTGCGTTCTATGGCATTAAACATCAATCCGATGATGGGAAAATTTATAATAAAATTTACGAATGTCTTATAAATAAAATTAATTTTTGTAGTAAAATTTTAAAAATATAAAAAGCCTTTTTTCTTTCAGTTTATTGTATACCTGTTTTATTTAAAATATGTAAGTATGTTTCATGTATGAATTTTATTCCAATTGTAAAAATATTATACTAGGTCTTTTTGGGATCCCGTGGGATCTCAATTTGCACGAACATTTTTTTCTTACTTCAAAATTGGGAAAATAAGAGCAGTTTTGAGAGAATTAAGTTCTTATTCTTCTTCTTGCACGAAACAGTCCAAACTTTTTCTTCGCGCAAGTTATTAAAACTTGTGCAACAGCTTTAAAACACAAACAAAATACAAAATAAATTGTTATTTATTTTTGCTGATTTATTGAAATTTATTTTTCTTATTAACAGTCAAAATACTTTTAGTTTTTACTTTGCTTTAACGTACTTTTATATAATTTTTTCTCTTAGTTAGAGAAAACAATGCTTGCTCTCATTTTCACGAACTTCACCCAAAAAGTAAAGAAACAGATTTACTATTAACAAAATTAATTTTTCGCTGACATAAATTCTCAATTTAGAAAAGTTTTAAAAAGTTGGCAATACTGCATTTATAAATATTAAGAAAAATCAAAGCAAAAACATTTTGTTTAAATTACGTCATTTTGTGGTTTTACTTTTAAGAAAACGTGATTACAATTAACATTGTACACAATACACCAGAGATGAGTAATGCAGTACAAAATCAAATGCTTCTGGTACAATTGTGGGCACAATAACATTGTCAAACTGTATTAACATTTGGTATAATTTTCAGCTGTGTTTCAAAAATTATAATAAGTTCAATTTCATTTGGTTTCAATTCTCAAAAAATTCTCAGCTTCTCAAAAAAGGCAGTCCGGTCAAAGCAAAATAAAAAAAATAATTTATGAACAAATAAGCAACTCTTTCGGTTTGTATTTCAATTGCGTTTGATATTTCGAAAAATAGAAATAGTATCTTTGCTTTTGCAAGTCAAAAATAGAGTAGTGAAAAACACTACGATAATTTATTTCTATGCACAGGCTCTTTGCAGAGAAAAAGTCAGCCGAATACAGTGGAGAAAGGAAAATAGAACTACGGTTGGTTATTGTTGTTTTTGCTTAAACTTTGATTTTTGTCTTTGCTTTATTGTTTGGACAAAAATTTTTAGTTTATTTAAAATGTTTGTCAGAAGTTTTCTGAAGAGTTAAGTTAGCTATAACGAAATGACCATCGAGACGTGCTTTGACCCTCAATAATCAACATCAGTAATTAGTTTAAGCTATTTTTAAAAATAGCACAAAATTTTCTATGAATATTGTTATTATTGTTGTAACAGCTCCACTACTGTCGACAGTTCTTCCGTGAAAATAGGGAAAATTGTGCAACCTCATTTGGGGTTCGTCTAACTCAAGAAGGCGCACGTGAATGAGTATATTGGAGCTGGGTGAGAGGCGGGGCAACGATTTAGAGCTTCATAGTTCTGCCAGAGTAAATTAAGTTTATCTGGGTGGTAAGAGCTCGTTATGCGAAATCACAAAGGGTATTCATTCAAGGCTTATTCTGCGTCTATATCTATCCATTGCTTAAGTGACCATATGTAGACGCAACACTTTTTAGCAACCGTAATGGACACCCGGTCGAGCAGACATGAAATATCGCCCCGTTTTTAGTTCAGGGAATATCTGATAATTGGGATAAGATGGCAGTTAATATACGTAAGTGTTGCTTATTACTACAGGGGCTGCATATAATAACAGATAGTGACTGATTGCTTTGATATAGACCGCTCGCCCTGCCCATATGTCAGTTAGAGCTTTCAAAACACACTTGACTTTTTGTCAAATATATGAGGATTGAGAACAAGAATATCGGAGTTTTTCGAATACAACTACTCGGCTTATTCACAATGCGGATACAGCCTTTGATTGCGTTATAAACTTCAATGTTTTTCCAGTTTTAATAGTTTTTAGAACTTGTTTATAACTAGACAATTAACAGCTAAAGCAAAAAAAGCCCGGTACTAAGTTGAAAACGTTAGTTACCTAATGAAATCTCATTGGCACGTAAGGTTGCGGTTGACGTTTTTATTAATTTTTTTTTGCCTAGAGTTTGTCATTTGGCGAACCGAAATTCATTCGTTAGTCATGTTTTTAAACTCTATTATTTATTACTCCAACTGTAGCCAATTCAGAGTTAAGTATTTTGTTTGAGTACGTTAGTACTAAAAAGTACAAAATGATAACCAAGCTGGTTTACCAACCCTGCAGAACATGTTGACGTCACAGACTTTAAACGCAATAGTTTCTTTTTTATAAATTGAAATAAAAAAATAAAACTAGACAATATACTTTTGCATTTGCACATAAAATACATGTGTATGTTATTTATAGATTCTGTTTAATGGACTTTGCCTTTTTTGTTTAATAAAGAATTTCAGTTTTTTTTTGTTTTTAACACAAACATTTAAAAACGCTTCGTATTCCCATAATAATTCAACAACATGTCAAATTTAAGAAATCTATTTTATTTATGTTTATTATGATAAAACAACCGAACACGACGATTCATCAACTAAGCGTCACCTGTATTTATTTTCAACTGAATTGACAAACTAATAATTGAGTCAATAATAAAAACTGCTCGGTGCGCCACGGCGAACTCTCATTCTCATTTGTTTTTCTATCTTACCACACATTTATTAATAATTTTGTTTTTGCAGTGTTTTTATTTTTAGTTATATATTTTTTTTATCAACTTTACAATATTTGATAAACAAGTAAGGCTATGCCGAATCTTGTATTCCCTTTACTATATACGTAAATCTAGTTTAGTGAAGTAACTCCTTATAAAAAAACAAATCTTCGGATGACAGAGAATTAAAAAATAAGAAAAAATTAAGTAATATATATTATTAAAATAACATCATCGGCTTTTAATGGGTTAAGCATTTTCAAAATATTTTAGTATTTTCTGAAAGATCTCTACAAAAGATTTTAAATGAAACCCATATTGATATGTTAAAAAATATGGTGCACAATCATACTTTTCTATGAAAAGTTCAAAGGCCCTTCACTCAGAAAATATTGGCAAGCGCCAGTTTTTTCTCTTACTGCCGGTTTCTCTACATGCGAACGAACGCTTCTTTCGCATAGTTATATTGAAAACAAAAACAAATTGTTATATTTTGTTTTTGTTTTCAATACAATTATGCGAAAGAAGCATTCGTTCGCATTTAGTGAAATCGGCAGTTAATGTATTTTTCTTATTTTTTATTTCTCTACTGCCCCATGTACTTTCAAAATTTTTGAAACTATGTCTGGTCGATGGGCATATTTAAATTTTCTCTACCTCATCTAGTGCCTTAGCAAAGTTGATTTCAACCCGAACGCGGACGAATGTATATACTTTATGGGGTCGCAAATGACTATTGTAGAAAATACAAATGGAATGATAAAGTACTTATACCCTTTTTTGCTTTCTGTGGTGAAGGGTATAAAAAAGCTTTGGTACAAACAACAAGTTATAAAGCGAACTATGAAAGAATGAGCTTGATGTTTTGACTTTGTTATTTACTCTCACACAACAAAGTTCAAATGCGAAAGCTTTATTCAAAATAAAAAACTTTTCATATTATTTTGCCATGAGATATTTACTATATTCAAATTATAATGACGAACAAATTCACTGAAATTGTTTTAAGAGTAAGCCGCTACCATGTTAATGCCAGCACGCAGTGTTGTCTGATAAGGGATTAATTAACATATTTTATTTTTAAAATGTGGATGAAAATTTCAGTTTGGGGTTTGAGGAATTCTTTCTGGATATATTTTTTCTTTTGGGGATTTAGGTTTTTTTTTGGTATTTTTTGTATTTTTGTTTATTATATTTTTAAATAATTTTCGTTATTTTCACCGTATAACTTTACTAGTATGGTAAAACAAAACATTGTTAAAAATTATGTGTCACATATATCTGTCCATAAATTTAAGAAATGAATTCACCTTTTTCAGCCATAAACTCAATGAAAACCATATTACGAAATTAAATGCAATACGAGCTTGTAGAAACTTTATTGGCACCAGAAATTGCTTTAGACACAGAGATAGAACATTTTGATTCAGAACTTTAAGATTTTGTTAATCAACTTACATAATATACATATATACATAAAATATAGGTATATAGGTTGTACAAATACAATAATAACAAATAAGAGTTATATATTCGGCTATGGTACTGCATATCATACATGGGCCTACTGCGTTTTTTAAATAATGCCGTAAAATTTTGTATTTTACTGTTTACTGGAAAAAATTTATTAACCAGTAAAATTTTACTAATAACTGCATTTTTTCAGTAACCAGTACACTTTTACTTGTTACTGGAAAAAGTTTAAAGTTAAGTAAAAGTTAAGTAAAAGTAAGGTTAAAGTTTACTGGTTAAGGCCAGGATTCTCTATGATACACAATCGTACGATTTAATCACACAAAAATCTGACAGAATTCTGCCTACTTTAAAAATCGTTCCCAAATGGAGTCGTATGTCCCACACTATTATACAAAAAAGATGCAAAAACATATGGTTTTAATATTTTTTTGTTTTTTCTCCTTATCATCTTAAAAAAAATCAACCCTGATCGCATAGAGAAAAATATTTTATGAATTATTTCAAAAGATTATAAAATCGTACAGATCTATCAAAAACTCTGTCACGTATGCAAATTTCATTTGTGTTAATATTCGTCTTTCGAAAATAAAATATACATACGAGTATATTAATTTTTTTGATATTCGTAACATAGCTAAAATTAATTTTTTCAGATATCAAATAACATTTTCATTTACAAGTAAGATTTTACTGATTACTGACAAAATTGCAGTAAAAGTTTACTGGTTACTGAACAGAAAAATGCGGTAATCAGTACAGTTTTACTAGTTACTGAAAAATATTCAGTATTGTTTTTACTGTTTACTGAAAAAATACTGTAACCAGTAAAATCTGACTGGTAAATTAAATTTTTTAAAGCAACCAGTAAATTTTAACTGGTTACTGCTATGCACAATGCTGCAAGTATGCTACATATAATTTAACATAAAAATGACATCGGCTCTTAACGGGATAATCATTTAAAGAAAAATATTAGTACTTCCTTAAAGTTCTCCTCAAAAGCCTTAAAATGATACCCATATTGGTATTTAAACAAATTTTAAAAATTTCAAAGCCCCATAACTCAAGTACAAAGTAAATAAAGGATATTTTGAAAAATTAAATACCTTCCATGTAATGCTACAATTTTAATTTTTAATTAAAATTTGCAAAAGGAAACTTCTTATACCATTTAAAAAATCGGACAATCGGCAGTTAGTGCTTACAATGGGCTTTTACTGCCAAACAACAGCAATTAAACAAAGAACGGGCAAAATCATTAGATAGAAGCTCTATCTCATACAAATTTGAATTAGCGGTACTACTACAATTAAAAAATTTATAAAACACTACTGAAAATTAGACCAGATTTGAATTTCAGAGCTACACAATCATTAAAAAAAAAAAATAAATGAAACATGCTCAAGATAAATTTCTCAAGCTGTAGGTTAACCAAAAAAGAAAATAAAATGCAAATTATGGGGATACGATGAGAATATTCTTTTCTGATTCCAAAACAGTAAGTCAAATAACAGGCGTTGATAAAAAACTTATTTCAAGATTTAATATAATCACCAAAGTACTTTTGTGGAATTGACTAATTGAAGCATGAAAATTTGGTGATTATGCAAAGGAAACTACGAGATCATTTAGGGATCTATTAAAGGAAGCTCAGAAAAAAGGGTCACAGATTTTAAAGACAGCACGAAGCCAGAAAAATGTAACGACATTTACCTAATGAATAATAATTATGATGTGTGTTTACTTTTCTTTAGGTGATAGAAAGTATAATGACTTTAAAAGGTAAGAGTGTGTTTTTTGGAGAAAAATATTTTTAGCTTAACTTTTATATTTGGGAGCCTTTAGGTCCAAGTGTCCACTATACGTATTCTACACATATTTATATAAATTAAATAAAATCGTTTTAATATTTTTTATTAATTTCTAAAAATTTGAGATAGATAAGAATAATGCTGACAACGGATATACCGATACAGAAAATGCAGTATTACATTTTGCTGGTGTCTAATTTTTCCTGTTTTCTTTGGAAAACGTTTGTATATAATTTTTCGGTGGCATGTCATAGTGTCCAAGGATACAATGTCCACGACATAATGTTCATGGACATTGCGGCGTTTTTAAACAACTAAGACAACAGCGGCTTTGCTTGCCGAAGATTTTCTGCATGCCACTTTATAAAATGTTGCGTACTTCTTACAAAACCATGAGAAAGAAATAGTGGTAAAAAATAATTTTTTTTAACTCTTTTTTAAAAATCGATCAGCAAGCAGCGGTAAAAACGAATTTCGTTAGTATGCTTGCCGGTGTTTATTAGTTATATTAAAAATTTAATGAAAAAGGTAAGAAAGATTTGAGAGTTTCACCGGGTACAGCGACCCTTTCATTTATTCAGTTGAGACAACAACCCTACGTAAAACTTACAATTAAACAAAAGCTTTTTTTGAACAGAAAAACTTTAAAGTAGCAAAGAAATTCTTATGCTGATTTTTATTGAGACTATTTATGCTTCGGCATAACTCATTATAGCAACGTCTGTGTTACCTCCACAAATCAATAGATTTTCATAAATACTACCATAATGCTGGATGAGTATAGACTTAAGGAATAAACTTTCATATGTAAGAGAAAAATCGAAAAATGTACGATATACTATTGAGAAGAGATGTGTAAATTTAGTGTAAAATCTTAAGCGATGCTCTGTTTTCATTTTCGTTGTTGAGGTTCACTCCAGAGAGTGTAGAATCAGAGTGGACGAAAAGTCGGTTTCAGCTACTTTTCGCATAAAGTATATAAGTGTCACATCTATGATATCCTTCAGCTGCTTTCGTTTCAGTTTAAAAAACTCCTGGATCCAGTGTGATGAAGTCTGCTCTTAACATTTTAAATCATTTTATAAGCTCTGCTACTTGGGGATATTGGCAAAATTGTGACATAAAGAAACTTAAAATTCTGCTTCTGCTTGATAATAAAGTTTTTAATTTTTTACGAAATGTTCGTTATCTTTGTTGAAATGCATAAATTGTGTTTTAGAGATTAAAGAAAAAAGCAAAATTTTTGTGGATATGCATATATTTTAAAGTGAATTTTTATTATTACAACTCCTTTTTAAATTGTGATGTTCTTATCCTCTTAGTTATGCAAAGAAATTCAAAATGCAAACACTTACATGCGTTACGAATTTCGTTTTATTAACACTGATTTAACGTTTGTTCACTTTTAACACTTCTAAGATATTATTTAGCGACTTTAAGTTGCAGCTACTTTCTTAACACCGTGCCTTTGTTAACTGAAGTAAATGCAATGAAAGTAGTACGCTTTTAAAGAGTTCATTTGTCCACATTTTAATTTTTCATAAAAACCCAACTTGAATAAGAATTATTATAATGGTCCGATTTTTACAGCACAGTTAGTTTTGTTGGCACCATCATCGTTCACATAAAGAAGACGCACTCATTTGTCTTTTTTGCATGCGAATAAAATATTTTATTGATAAGAAAACACTGCTGGAATTACCGAACGTAACAAAATAAATTTTTATGTTGGTTGTTCACATTTCTTACCGAAAACTTCAAATTTATGACATGACCAATATACAGAAAAACGCATTGTTACAAATTTAATGGGTGGGTGTATTTTTATTTTTTTATTTTACAAACTTTAAGTGAATTTGGTTTGTAACGATAAAAAGGCAACAGCTATACTGATAGAACAAAATTTGCATAAATTCTTTGAGCCACATTTTCAATTTTACTTTAATCTAAAACTCTATAAAAAAATTCGTAATTTAGTTTACATATTTTAAGTACATACATACTTACAGTCTGCAACATTAGAATAAATGTAATTTTAGCAAAAATTTTTTGTTCGAGGGATAAACATAACATATCATGTGATTTTTTCGTATGAGCTGCTCGTGCTCGGCGTTAGGTTCACGACAAAAATCGCAAGAAAATTCAAACTTTAATTTCTTGCTATTTTTTTCACATTGTTTCTTACAAGTATTTTCGTTCACGTTTTACTTGTTCACGTTTTATGAATACCTTGAGAGATACAAAATTCGCAGAAGCTCTTCTGGTTTGTTGTTCTACTAAGAGCAAACTTATACAACGAATTTTTTATTTGTCAGCAAGAGGTGAGGTGAAGCAGGCAGAATAAGTAAAATGGCATTTACGTCCTGCACTAACGTAGCAAAAATACTTTAACTATGCCAAATTTCAGCTTTCTGCGATATCAGACGGCTTTAAAAAGCTCTGAAGTGAGAAATGGATATACATACCATTATTGAATTTATTTTAAGCTAAAATCCTTAGGCCGAATTCTCGCAATGAACAGCAAAGCGGCTGATCGGCGTCTTTCAGTGGCAAGCGTATTAGCGCAACTAAATCATTGGATCAGGAGTGGGTTATAACCCTCTAAAAAAGAGGAAAATTATGCCACGTATTACAAATTTCATAAGGACAAAATTCTGGGGTAGCTTAAGCCTTCACATATAACGATATATACGGTTCTGGGCATTTGGCTCCTCTTGAGCGGATAAAAAAATTTTAATTTATATTTGTTTGCAGTTCATTATATGTGTTCATTTTGTAAATCGAGTAAGACTACTCTGAGGCGAACTAAACTTTTTATATATAAATCACCGCAAATTTTCAGAAAAACCAAATTGAACAAATATCTTAAAGCGATTTCTGCGTTGCCGTTTAGAAATCAACTAAAATTGAAAAGAAATTTTATTCCGGAGCGGCGCACAGTGGTTCAGAAACGTTTTTCATTGGGCAAAACTCTGTAACGGAGCGGCGTCGTGTAGTTGCTCAAATGTTTTACTTAGCCGCTCATTTCTTATAAAAATTTTATGTAAAAATCAGTCTCGTTAGGGAGTGGATCATTTCCGGATTAGATACTTGTATCCATGGCGGAATAATAAAGGTGGTCTCGATGGCGAATTCATTTATTTTCGCCGTAAACGCTAATTATCAAACACCATATAAAAAAATTATACATCTTGTTTATACATGGAGTTTAAAATTTAGCGTTTACGGTGATATTAATGAATTCGCCATTGCAAACACATTGTATCGTTTCACCATTCATTTCGTCATTTTGTCGTGTTAAATCCAATCCACCATGGCTTCACCCAGAGTTGGAACCTCTAACAATTCAAAATTCTAAATAAAAAATTGATAATTAATAATTCTTAAGTAATTAAAAAATTCAATTTAATTCAATACATGTTTAACTATGTTAAACAGAAGGTATGTTCTTATTTTTCTTTTAAAGAAAATGCGTTAATATATTTATAGATAAAGGTAAATTTGAAAATATAAAATTGAAAATAAAATCACATTTTAATCTGTTTTCATGCTTAACCGATCATTTGTAGAATTAAAATAAAATTATACGCCTTTAATAAAAATACCTCGAGTGTATTGTTTATTTTAATTTGCATTGTTTATATTATCTGTTTGATTTGATATTCTTCCATTTCACTAATTTAAATACTGTTTATCTTATGCTCATTTTACATTGGAAATCAATCATTTATTTTGTATTTATTTTTACTGTAACGAAATGTCTCGTTTATAAGAAAAAGCATGTTTTAATTATTGCAACGGTTTCTCCTACTTTTTGTAGTTGCAATAAGGTCAATTTAATCTCGTGATTCTTTAACTGACACATGAACAATAGAGGGCTTAACAATGCTGAAATATCGGTCACTAGTCTATCGTATTATTTCTTGTTTTATCTAATATTCTCTTGTTGTTGTCACTTTTTTCATAAAGATGTGGCCAGAGTATTTACTCAAGTAATATGTTTTTTTTGTGACTTAATCAAGTAATTGAGTATTCTGTAGAGAAATTAAGAACCATGGGTGTTCTAGTAAAATTGATAAATCCTTTAGAAACCATATACCAGAAGTTAACCATCCAAAAAAAATTCTAGTGGAGAAGTAAGGTTGGCCTTTATTCATTCATTTCACGTTAGAACTCCCACAAAATTTCGCAGACGGTATCAAATGAAGATTATCCTCAGGTTATATGGTACATTTCATTTTTTAGGGTTTCGAAAAGAAAGGGAAAAAACATGACCCTATTTATATCTCGACAATGTGTGTCCGTCTTCAAAACGTTCCTATCTCTGAAACCATAATAGATAGGTACTTCAAACTTCTACCGAAGGCGTATTATTACGACCGCTACAACTATTATAGGCATACATTTTCAAATAGCAAGTACTATGTCCGTTTACTATGCACATAGTGTGTGCCCGCTTTAATTACAAGTATACAATACAATTTAAGCTTAAAAAGTGTCTTGTACCTCAAAAAGAAGATACTTTATATTTTCAAGAGCAAATCAGATAAACATAAAATTAAAAATTAAAGGGTGGGCCACCATTACACGAAACCGTTTGTTTATGAGATTAACTCGTACGAATTTATTTATTTAAAGTATATTTATAGTTTTATATAAGCGTAATTCGAGAAAAGATGCTGGTATTAACGTACGAATGCCTGGTTGGCCTAACAACAACAACAACGCAATACAGAGAAAACGTATCATTAAATACAAGTATGTTCCTGATGTAAACATATTTGTTCTATTCACAAGCCCCCTAGTACGTGCTAAGTGCTAACAAAATACAACGATGCTAGCTGTGTTGTTGGTAATTTTCATGCAAACATGCGATACAACACTTAGTACTTTTTTTCATATGTTTTTCAAACGTTGTATATGTTTAAATGTTTAAATGAATTATTATTTTTGTGTTCATCTGTGAATTATATTAAATTAAATTGAATTAAAAAATATTTTTTTTCTGTTTTCATCAAAATATCTTAAAACCCGATTATGCCATAACGATGATTTTGGTAGCCCTAAATGTATAATTCTGCGACTGGAGAGCAAGTACATTAGGTTCATCCTAAAAATGTCTTGAATTTCATCCTCACACAAAAAATTTATTAATTTACTTTTTTCTGTTTTCTCCCCCATTTGGCTTATAAATAACAAATGATGAATAGCACTTTTCTTCTTCTTAATTACTTTTTGACGTATGAAGTACAATGACAATGGCACACTGATACAATGGTTGTTTATAAAGAAGTAAACAAAAGGTAGTATGCAATACTACCTACACCTTAGCAGAGCTTGTGAATACGGCAATTGTATTCTTTGTCAAAATTAAGTACCAACAGCTAACTGAATTAAATTATAAATTGTGTAGTGATGTAAATATATATCTTTTATGTTTAAGAAGTATTTGTCTGTATCTGTGAATAATTAAATAAATAAATTAAATATGTAAATCAAAAAAACCAAATAACTTTAAAAAATTTAAAAAAAAATTTATGATTAATAAAAGTATATATAGTATCAAAATTAATTATGACGGTTGATTCATTCAAAGTATTTATTTTTTAACTTCATATAACATTCTCACAAAGTGTCTATCCTCAGATAAACAAAATTTGTTAAAAGATTAAAAAAGTAACGTAAATGAAACTTAAATTTTACCACTGATAAATAAATCTGCAGTGATTTATGCAGTCGATACAAAAAGTAGCCCAAAGTTTCAAATATCTCTGGAAAACTGTTTTGAATGTTTTTGTTTAACATAATTAATATTGTGGATGTTACCGAATAAGAATGAATACTGTCGGTTTTCTGTCAATAGCTATCGATGTGGCAACACCAACCCCTTACATCCCATGAAATTTGTTTTTGCGGAAGTCTTTTTATTGTTGGGTGTAATATTCTTGCATTTATATCGTTCATTTCAATTTCACAATGAAAAGTGTTCAACAGAAGTTCACTTGGTGTTGACTTTATTTTTATCTTTTTCTAATTAAAAATGCGTTATTCGTATTATTTTACTGGTGTTGTCTGTATTTAAGCAACTTACTTGAATAGGTTTTACATACATACTTACATACAAACGTTTGCAAGTTAAATTAAACTTAAATTCAGTTTGATAAAACTTAGAAATGAGCTTCCTACAACCAACATAATTTTCTTTAATATTACACACAGAAAAAAAGATTGGTAACAATTCGCTTGATATGCTAGAAATTCAATTACTTATATAATAATTTGATTTTTATTATTAATAATATATAGTCTTGATTTATTTCTTATATTAAAAGCTAACAAATGATATTCGCTTCTAAATGTTAGTTGTTACACGTATTATAAAGTTAACCTGACCGTAATGTGTCTTAACTAAAATCTATTCTATTAAATGGGAGATGTATCTAAACTTATTCAGCACATTACAACTGAAAACCAAATTTTGGTAGTACGAGTAAGAATCATAAAACTCAATTGTTTATTCTGAAATCGAAAAATTTTCAACACAATAAAAATAAAATTTGGACATATTACAAGAATCAAGAATATTTAAGTTTAAAAATACGAAGATTTATTAAAAGTGGTGAAAAGTTCTCCAATATTGGTAAATGGTAAGTTCAAAATTATCTCAGAAAGACATTTATATATAAAAGTACTTCTTAAGTATTTATTACATTTCGCAACGGCAAAACCTGCGGTATGGGAAGTTGAAGTTGAAGAAACTATGTGGAAAAGAAGGAATTACAAAGCTGAATTCAATGGTTCGGCTCATAAAATTTATAATGTATAATCTTATTCTTATAATTTATTTTTTAAATAAAAGTAAATATTATATAGTTTTGTTTAATTCACAATAATATTTTAAGTCACCCAAGAATAATTTTTTAAAACAGTTGTGACTGCTATATTCATTCAGTTACTACAACCGAATTCAAGATAATACACACAACCGACAAGATTCGATTGGCAACAAATTCGGTTCTTATAACGAATTTCTTTTCTCTGTGTACTTAAACCACTAAAACTAGAAAAATTCATTTTAAGAAAAAAATATTCTCGGATGCATTTACGAACAGGCCCGCATTTATTTGGAATATGTTGTGATAAGGGATTGCAAAATAAGTGTTTAAATTCTACCAAACGGTTCCTTAAATTTTTATTGTCAGAAGCTTTTTTATGACGTTTCGTTTTAATTTTAATTCAATTCCATCAATTCTTAAGAATTGTTATTAAAGATTAAAAATGACAATATCGGCTTTTGTTCCAAAAACACTTTTTTATGGAATTGAAGCGATTTGTGATCTTTTAAGAAGGCAAAAGAGTTCAAATGCAGGAATAGCGATCGGTTTTAATAACAATCAAATCCAAAGTTGTTTTTCCTTACATACATTATTCTTTTAAGTATCTAAATCTATAAACCAGTTAATTTTTTCAACTTTTTTTTAAGGTAACACAAAGCAACTGACCTGTAGTATCCTTTACTCATGGAATATAGACTTTAGCTGTTTAGATATAAAAGTATAATATATAAATATTTTAAGTAAAAATGACACAATTTTTTGTGGTACCGTAAAACCGGGCCAACAGCCAGAGTAATAGTTTTAGTTATTATTTGCTATTTTAATTTATTTATTACTACACACAGAAAAAAGATTGGTAAAAATTCGATTGATATGTTCAAAATTTAATTACTAATATAATTATTTGATATTTAATATCAATAATTTATATTTTTAACTTATTATTAATATTAAAAGCTAACAAATGATATTTGCGTCCAAATGTTGATTGTAACACCTCTTAAAAAAGTTATCCTGACCGATTTGTGTCTTTATTAAAATCTATTCTATCAAATGGATGATGCAACTAAACTTATTCAGCACATTACTACTGAAAACCAAATTTTGGTAGTAACAGTCATAAAAATCGATTATGTCTTCTAAAATCAAAAAATGTTTGACATAATAAAAATATTTTTGTGTACATTACACAAAAAAATTTGTTTTCAACATTTGAGTTTAAAAATACAAAGATATACTGTTAGTGGTGAAAGGTGCTCCAACATTGTTGAAAGGTAAGTACAAAATTTATCTCAGAAAAACGTTTGGAAATAAAAAAAATTCTAAAAAGTTTAATACACTTTGCAGCAACAAAACGTGAGTTATGGGATGGAAAGTTGGAGAAACTATGTGGAAAAGATGAATAATGATGTAAAGAAAGGAGTAGGCTAAATTTGATGGGTCGAAAAGTGAAACCTATGATGTAGAATCTTATTCCTATAATTTATTTTTAAAATAAAAGTGAATATTAAAATAAATTATTGTTTTATTTAATTCACAATAATACTTTATTGTCAAACAAGAATCATTTTTTTAAATAGTTGTGAGTGCTATATTTATTCAGTTATTACAACTGAATTCAAGATAATAACCACAACCGACAAAATTCGATTGGAAACAAATTCGGTTCTTATAACGAATTTCTTTTCTCTGTGTAGGTTATTGTACCCAGCGCTGCTCAGGTCTAATTTTAGAGCGCTATATTTTAAATCTTATTAAAATCAGTACAGGCGTAAATTCCAGTTTTTTCCCTTTTCTCTCATCTAGGTCCTAGCTCTGGGAACAGATAAATTGACCTACCTATATTTCGAATTTCATTAAAATCGATGAGCAGAGATGTTGTTAAAATAGATTCAGACGTATTGAAATGTGGACGCGTCGACCAATTTCTTGAGTTACAACACACTTGCAGCAATTTTTTACTTACATGCTTATATAGATTATTATTTTGTGTGGTTGGCTGCACTGTTTCTTAAATATAAAGTTTTGTAACTATTCAGCACACTAATTATATTATATTATTATTTACTATATTATGCTAATATCCCATAACATTTTTAAATAAAAATGCAATTTATTTGTTGGTTGGAAAAGCAGGTATCTATACGTATTTCGCCGGTTGCTTAAGCCAGCTCATCAGGAAACCTTTATCCACATTTTTAGAAAAACCAAAAACATTTCCTTTAAGTATAAAAACTTCAAAAACAACATGAGAGTTATTTAAGAAGTCAATACAGAAATGTTAAGGCTTTAACAAAAATTACCAACAAACAAACCACATTTTTATTTTTGCTTACATTCCCTTCTGCGTTAGGTTGGTTATATGCCAACACTTAATGCAGACGTAAGGCGTATTAAAAATAACTGTGTTGTTTTTATTTTTAATACGCCTTACGTCTGCATTAAGTGTTGGCATATAACCAACCTAACGCAGAAGGGAATGTAAGCAAAAATAAAAACCAAAAACGGTTTTTCTAAAAATGTGGATAAAGGTTTCCTGATGAGCTGGCTTAAGCAACCGGCGAAATACGCATAGATACCTGCTTTTCGAACCAACAAATAAATTGCATTTTTATTTAAAAATGTTATGGGATATTAGCATAATATAATAAATAATATTATAAAAATTCCCAAAATAATTTTTAAAATATATTATATTATAATTTTCGGAAGTGCATTAAAATGCAGGGAATACAATGCAAGCGAATCCCTAACTAGAATTAAGCTGTTATTCCTTGTGGCCACAGATACATGTGTACATTATGAAAGCAAGAAGAGAATGAGAATTCTTTAGGAAACCCAACACAAAATATAGCTTAGGTGTTCTTTCTGTGTTATATTAATGACATGCTGTCGCTAGAGAATCAATTATGTATTGGGTGTTGCTAAATTGCAAAATCTTTTTTTTTTTTTTTTTTTTTTTTTTTTTTTTTATTAATAATAAAAGAAAACAATTACAATTTGATCGATTACGAGCCTCAGCGCCATAAGGCATTATTGAGGCGAGTTGGCAAATAAATGCATATAATACAAGTTTCAAATATTAAAATTAATAAAAAAAAATATATACAATAGATATATTTGTACATGAGTATATAGAATTAATATAAAAATACATCTTTATGAATTGATTTGCATAATTATGAGAGAAGTTCTTCAAGATTATTTAAAAGGTAATTCTTCACTTGATTTTTGAACATAGATATTCGGTTTATCGATTTCAAAGCCAATGGTAAGTTATTAAATTCACGGGTACCCATATATTCTACTCGCTGCTTTGTCAACTCCAATCTGCATCTCGCAACAGCTAAATTACTGCTATTTCTCGTATTAAATACGTTTTGGTTCTGACGAAAATGTAATGTATGATGTCCGATGTTATGTAAACATCTGAAGACATACAACAAAATTTGTTTTTTGTAAAGAGCATGTATAGGCAAAGTTGATTTAAACTCAATTGAATACAACAAGTAGGTCGAAAACATAACAGGAAGATTAGATACTATTTTTAAAGCTTTATTTTGCAAACGCTGCAGGGATTTCAATTCCGTTGTCTTTTTCCAGCCATATAAAATAGCTAGGTAGTTAAAATGACTTTGTATCAAAGCATTATATAACATAAACTTGGTGGCGCGATTAAATTTGTTTTTAAATTTATACAAGAGTCCAATAGCATTTGATGTTTTTGACTTGAGACTTCGAATGTGCAGAGTCCAAGAGAGATTGTTTTGCAGCTGTATGCCCAAGTACTTCACAGAATCAACTTCGGTTATCTCTTTTCCATCAACATGGATACAAAAAACGTTGCTTTGCTGATTACATGGTGTAAAACGAATCATTTTTGTTTTATTTGCATTTAAGACAAGTTTATTTATTCTGGAAAATTCAACCAGAAGGGCCGCGTCTCGCTCCACATACGCTTTAACTACTTGTTCATGCCTGTATGGATAAAACAAGCAAATGTCGTCAGCATATAAGAAAAGTTTTCCATATAAACAAAGATTTTTAATATCATTGAGGTAAATTATAAATAATAAGGGACCCAAAACACTGCCTTGAGGAACTCCGCATTCAACAGAGTCAGTAGAACTTTTATGTGAGTTTATTTGTACAAATTGTTTGCGGTGCGCAATATAACTTTCAAAAAGTGCCAAATTTTGTCCAAGAATACCATAAAATTTCAGCTTTTGTAATAAAATATTGTGATCAATTAGGTCAAATGCTTTCGAGAAGTCGTAAAAAATACCAACTATCCCTTTTTGACCTTCATCAAGTCCTTTACATATATAGTTTACCACATTAACAACAGCCTCTTCTGTGTTACAGCCTTTCCTGAAGCCATATTGAAAATCATTAAACAAATTATTTTCTTGCATATAGTTCAATAGTTGATTGTATATAATCCTCTCAAATACATTGTTAATTACCGAAAGGACTGCTATTGGCCGAAACTTATCAGGAGTGAAGTTATTTATTTCCTTAGGAATTGGAATTACCTTGTGTATTTTCAATACATTAGGATATTGGCTTGTATTTACAATATTGTTAAAAATCTTGACCATAAATGGTGTCAGCTCATTAGCACATTTAAAAAAGAGTTTTGGAGATAAATTGTCATGACCAGCACTTTTACTTGGGGTTAAGTTAGATATAATATCAAATACTTCATTAAATGAAGTATGTAAAACTTGAAAGCTATAGTTGCTTTGGTTCAAAGTCCTTAAGGAGTTACATGAATCAGTGGAATTATGACTTATCTGTGATCTGATAGTCCTTATAGATTCAATAAAATATTTGTTTAAGAGCTCAGCC
Organism: Gymnosoma rotundatum; assembly: GCA_916610165.2. Taxonomy (NCBI): domain Eukaryota; kingdom Metazoa; phylum Arthropoda; class Insecta; order Diptera; family Tachinidae; genus Gymnosoma; species Gymnosoma rotundatum. The sequence goes on along the minus strand of OU744339.1, from coordinate 37,561,178 downwards.
TTTTCAGAATCATTCAGGATTAAGTCGCCGTTAACATCCTTCACCTTTATTGATTGGCTTTGTGTTCGTCCTAGAGTATTATTTAAGAACTTCCAACTCTTTTTAGGATTCTCATTAAATTCACTTAGGTTTTCAATGTAGTAATTGTTCATTGATTCATTTAGAGCCTTTTTTATTACTTTACTTAACCTCTTTAATCTTTCCTGAATAGCAAAATCATGTGGTCTTTTCCTTCTAATTTTCAAAAGGCTGTTTTTATAACTTATTAGTTTTAGTAGGTTTGCATTTATCCAAGGAGCGACTTTCTGTTTGAGATTTACTTTTTTCACCTTTCTTATAGTGTAATTTTCAACACTATTTTGTAGGAATGACATCAGTGAGTGCGTATCTATTGTCGGATCGCCGGTTACTTCTAGAGTTTGGATATTTTCTTGTATATAAAGTTTTACGTCATCATAGTTACAAATTGATACAATTTCTTCTGTAAATTCCTTAGATTCCCTCTTTATTTTGATTCCACAGAATATAAGGTTGTGATCCGACAGTTTACATTCAATACTGTCTATTCTCAATTTATTGCTTATGTTACTATACACATGATCAATACAAGTTTGGCTTTCTGGTCTTGTTATCAGTGTATGGCAATTAGTAAAGTCATAATTAGTCACTAAGTTGATAAGTTCATCTGATAGAGCTACATTTAAGCAATCAATATTGGAATCACCTAATATAACACATGGATTGCGGCCATAACTTTGGAGTACATTTTCAAGCTGGATGTAAAACATATTTAATGAACATTTTTGTGATCTATAAAAGGACACAAGATGCAAACTTTTTCCATTTATTTTAACGTTATTTAGAGTTAAAGCAATGACATCACAGAAACTATTACTGCAGACAATGTCAATTTTGTAATCCAAATTATTAATCACGAAAATTGATGTACCTCCATAGCCATCACTGCGACAACAATGCACAGGAACATAACCAGCAATATCGTACAGTTGAACCAAATCTTTTCGAAACCATGTTTCCTGCACAGCAATAATATTGGGTAGTGACGAAAATTCAGTAACAAGAGTTTTAAATTTATTAAATTTAGCAATTGAAGAAATACTTCTCATATTAATTGACATTACATTGAGATATTCTGAATAGCTTACAGTATTTTGAAAAGAATCTATATTAAAAAAGTAGTGACTATTATCCATATTGAATTAGAAAAAAGAAATAGATAGCTGAAAATTAAATACTTTAAAGATTATGATGATAAATATACTTCTTCTTCATCAATAGCATTTTGAAATCTGCGGCCTGTTATCTTCTTTGTAGTAGCTTGCAATAAAAGTTCATCAACTTCAGCTTCAGATTTAATAATTTTTGGTCTAGATAGTTCACTTCTCTTTATGAAAACATTTCCCCGAACGCTGTACACAGCACGATAACCAACTTTTTTCAAAGACTTTGCATGATTTAGTAGAGTTAAAGTTTCTTTACTTAAGAAGTCATTAACAAAAATGTTTTTTGTACATTCATTTTCCTTTAATTTCGGTTTAATAGACATAAACGTTTCTTTGGAACGCTTAGAATTAAACTTGACAACGACCATCTGCTTTTCGTTCTTTTTTGATGCATTGTTTTTATTTTTAATAACATAAGCATCATCAATAGACTCAGGGAGTATAGATATGCCAGCATCATTGGACATTTTCAAAACTGCTTCAACAGGAGACACCTTATCTTATTGAAAACATTTTGGTATTAAAAATAATAATGAAAGCATTATATTAATAATTTATAACAAATATGGGTAAAGGTTTCTTGCTGATCTGGCTTAAGCAACTATAGAAATATGTATAGCTTTTCCCCCAACAAGTAAATTAAAAAAAAATTTTTTTTTAAATGCCAAAAGTTATTTGCCATATTATTATTTATTTAAAATCAATAATGCTTAGTTAATTGATAATGCTCAACTTAAATAAAGCTAATACAGTACGCTCTCTCGTACCACAACTCATCGCGTTTTGCAACAGTTAAATTGTAGATTCTTAGCAACTTTTGCTTTTTGTTCTAAGTTTGTTTCTTTTTAACCGACTTAAAAAAAAATAATGAGGTTATCAATTCGTCTAAATGTTTCTTATTTTATGTTTGTGCCTGCAGAACTCAGGCATTAATGAACCGATTTTGAAAAAATTTTCTAATTGGAAACGCTTTAAAAATAGTTCATAATTTTAAAAATAAAAGAGTGTTCCCATACAACATACAAGTGCTTTACGTGTATTATTAGCCGTAACGGTCGCCACTTTAAAATTAACAAAAATTTGTATCACTATAGCTACCAATAGCCCAAAGTAAATAAATAATAAATATAAATATAAATAATAATAAATAATAGCTACCAATAGCCCAAAGTAAATAAATAGACAGCCGAAATTTAAAAGGAACTTGTATTGGTGAGTCTGCTTGAATTTGAATTTAGAAATTAAAGGGTGTTCCCATAATGGATGAAATTTGATGTATGCGGCCAAAAAGTTGAACAGTTTTAGACAGATGATTGAAATTTATAAGGAAACGGTTTTACCTGAACATATAGCTGAAATTTGTCTTGAAGTCGTTTTTTTTGCTAGAATTATTTATATACAAAGTACATTTACAGTTAGTTTTTAGTTAAATAAAGTGCGTGTGCATATATCTGTGGTTTTCATGAATAACAGCGCATGTCTTAAAATCAAATTTTTCAGTAAAGCAAAAACTAGTTATTTTTGAAGCTGCGGTCTTGGTATTAAAACTTTTTAACTTGTAGGTTTAAGCAATATTCCAACTAATTTTTAAGAAACATTTCCTTAGATCCCAAAGCAATTTGAAAATAACAAACCATTCTAAACATCGAAATTGTGTTCTGACAAAACAGAGTATGTCTATGTAAATGATTTTCGCTGAACAAAAAGAATACGACCACACAAGTAAGTGACGAACTTAAAGGAGTAGGTACCTCATATTATAAAATAACATACATACAAATATTAAAAAATCATTTAAAATGTAACATTTTGGTATCATTAACTCGAAATGTGAAAATTTGAACATGGGCTGTTATTAATGAAAACCACACATATATGTGTATGTAAGTTAAAAGTTTATTTATGCAAGAACGTGTCTCGCAGCGCAGAGAGCTTAATGAAAAACGATAATTTTGTCACTTACAAGTAACTTAACCCAAAATAAATTCAGAGTAGGTTATTAGGTCTTTTAATAATAGTATTCAACGGGCTACATAAAACTAATTTTTTTTCAAAGAATTTAGTTGTTCAAGAGCTTCTTGAATCTGGATTACACAAGTATATTTCTTGTGATAAGAAACAGTCAAAATTCTCTAAGTTCTTTCAAAAAATTTATCAACGTTTTTCTGTAACGCCAGTTTTTCGAATGCGTAATTAGTTTATGTTTTGTTATTCTTCTATGTTTTGTGTCATGAACTTCCAATATAGCAAAATAATATTTATTAATGTAGGAATATATGTATGTAGCATGTATTTGTTTGTTTTTATCCATACAATTAATGTTCGGATATTACAACAAATTTGGATTTTGCAACATCCTCTTCTCCAAATTGTTGCGCAAGACGTACTGTATATTTTTTAAAGTGACCGAACAGCTTCTCAAATTTATTTATTTGTTTATTTATAGATGAATATGTACATAATAAAAACTAATAAATATATATTTGTTTTTTATGTATAATAAGCGCTTTCTTTTTCTTCTATCATATTCTCTAATTGATGTTGATAGCTCATGCTGGACATGGCGATTTCTGGCCAAAGGTGGCGATAAAAAAATCCTTTTTGGCGATAAAAATTTTGAAATGGCAAGACGCGAGAATATGGCGGTTTTTAAAATACTTGGCGAAATTTTTGTCTATTTTTCATGATTTTCTCTACGATAAAATTGCATTAAAAAAAAGCATGTCAGCTTTATTTTATATGTTTAAGGTTGACAAAAAAAGTATGTATTCGCTTTGACTCCTATATTTGTACGTATATTTTATCGGCCTTGTATGTATAAATTCGTATTATTTTTCGAATTAAATGTCAAATGGTGAAGGTTAAGCAAGGGGCAGTGAGATACAAATATCAAAATTGTTAAAAATAAATGAGAAATGGCATCGACAACAAAAAAGTAATAATAAAGAAAATAGGGATGAACTATTAAAGTGGATATACATATAGGGATGAACTATAAAAGTGGATATACATTTATAAAATTCGATTTTAAATATGGACAACATTGATTTTGGCTTAGAATTGCAATCTGATTTTACAAGAAAATGTTTTCTTTTAGAAAACATGTCTAAAATGACGTAACTCTGTATCTAAAATTAAATTTTCTGCAGTTTACGAAATTTTTAAAAGTCTTAAAGACTCTAATTATGCACTCGGTATTTATGAAACACAGTGGGCAAAACTTCCTTTCGTAAACTGGACTATATATTTGCTTTTTTATTATTAATTTAACAGAAATAAACTCTTAATAAATTTGTTTATTCGTGTATATAAACGTCTTTTTTTAACTGTTACTTTTTACATAAGAAATTTATTTAATTAGGCTTATGTCTATAAAAAATATGAACTTAAATTTGCTCCTGTTTTTATTTCTTCTAAAATATTATTTTTAAAAATGTTGTAAGTCCATGTGGAGCCAAAAACAATTGGTTAGTTTTTAATAGTAGTTATTATTTTATAATAAAATTTAAAAGGTACACATCTCAATATTTAAAAAAATGGACTTATACCACTTAAAAAAAATCAGTTTAAATATTTCATAAAATAACTGTGATATTAATTTCAGTTACTAAATATTACAAATAGTAAAAGCTAATATTTTGTAAACCATATAATTAGCTTTGGGTTAGACTTCAATTTTAAAAACATCGGTAAGGCAAAGGCCGCATGCTTAATACCTTGACTTGATGATAAGTTTTAGTTTTAAACATTCCTGGAGAGGTACACGTACTATTTGCAGCAGAAAACCCAATTTATAAATCACTTATAACAACGGGCCTATTGTACCATAATTTTTTATTTGCATATTCATTTAGTTTATTTTTTTATTACTTTGTTGCTTGTTTATGGGAATGCTATAGCTGCTTACACCTGTAATTTTCAGAGCATGTATGGTTAGTTAAATAAGGTATTAACTTTATAATATTTCCTATACAAAACAAATATTTATTTTCGTGTTACTTGGTAAATGTGTTAGGTAGCACTTTAAAATTTTGGAGCAGTGGGTACTTCCCATACAAAGTAAAAAATATTACCACGTAGGTAGACGACTACAATAGGTAAAGTCTTGAAATTTTGCACGAGTAACTCAGATAATTGTTTTCATAGTCTGGCGAATTACAGACTAAATTGGAGCACCGGGCGTGGTACCTCCCATACAAAGAAAAATTATTAGACACAGTGTTCAATAGCGAGGCAAATAGGTAGTTTAAACTGAAATACAACATTGATTTATACAGTTTATGATGGAGTTTTTGGTAAAGAATATACAGAATATACACACAAGTCATAATATTTATTTATTTTAAAACTTTTCATTTTGTAACTATTTATGTCAATTTTTTTATTATGATTAATAAAGCATCTAAAGCATCGTCCATGTTCCACGTTTTAACTTAAATAGTTAGTTTTACGATATTCAGTGTATTGGTTATAATGTGTTTACACCACTTACTGATTTTATGTTTGCGAATTCCTTAGTTTAAATAAATTTTTAAATGAAAAATGTATCAATCAGTTAAACTGGTTTTAAACCTTGCTTTTCACATCTCATTTGCTTCACTACCCGCATTCCAGATACAGATAATCTTTTTTCTAGTAAGAAATCGTATTATCGCATACTGTCGACTTTATTATTTATTTTTGTTTTTAGAAGTTCACTGAAATTTTCCTTTTACTGGGGGAAATAGCTTGGCATTTGGCGGCTCGTCAATGGTTTTGGCGTATTATTTCGTTTACCTTCTAGAAAAATTCAATTAAAATTTACCTCCATTAGCGCAATTGTATTTTACTTGCTGTGCTTATAACTATTTTTTCCGGCAGTGTATATTTTCGTTTATAGAAAAACTAGTTTTTCTAACAATTTGCAAATATGTATGAAAAACACGAAATAAAGAAGCAATTGGTACACAATTAAAATAATATGTCTGTTGAACTACCTTTAGGTGGGTGACACCTCAAATGTGGCAAGTGCTTGTGCATAATCTGGTACAAAATACAACTTTATGCAGATGATTTTATGATTATTGAAAATAAAAATAACAAAACCTTAAAGGAAAATTAAAATTTTTATAGGTGTTAAATATTTTAGTTTAAGAAAAATATGAGTAGCATACGAATAGTTGATACGATAAGTTGAACTTTATATGATGACATACATATATTAAAGGAAACCAATTTTGGAAATACTTTTATATTTATTGCAATATAATAATTGAGATTAAAAAAAAAACGAAATAATTTACCATTTGAGATAAAAGATCTTATTCTGTACTGGTAATTCAAAATTTATAAAGTACTAGCACTGTCCACTAATTCGTCAGCGTGTAATTTCTAATTTCCTCAAAATTCAAATTTAAAAAAATGCGTTTTTAAATTTTATTGCAAAGTTCTGAAAACATTATTAAACATTATACTGGTAAAATTTGGTGATTTCATTTTGTACGAAAAACGTATTCTATATTTGAACCGGGATTCTAAGGAAAATCCTTACAAAGTTGATTTCAAATCTATCCAGCAGTTTTTATATAAGATATGCGAGCACAAACATATAGACAGACAGACAAAATTCCCAAAATAGGTGTTTTATATTCCATATCTGTTACTAACTACAACAAAATTTTATATATCATACATATATTTTTAGAAGTTCATTCCCAGTTATATTAGGATGCAATCTCATCTGCTTTATGCCAAATTTTGCAAAACTCAATTACAGTTATGTTTTGACCGAAAAAAAAACAATAGTGCTTTGAGCGAAAAATTTTCGTGCTCCATAAAACTCATAAATTACAAAAATTTTGGAATCATACCTGATTCAAAGTAAATAGGGCTCTGAGGTATATGTAATTAACTTTCACTTCTGAGCCAAAGTGGACGCCATTTTAAGGAGTGATTAAAAAAATTATTTAGTTGGTTTCTTTTACAAGTCTTCATTCTGTGATGCTGATTAAACCCTTAGTATAGACTAAAGGCCGGAGCACATAGAATCTGTCTTACGTTATACTTTAACGTATTTAACTGAAAACAAAGTAGCGAAGGGTGAGTTTGACGCAATGAGTACTTTGTTGACGGAAAGAAGTCATTAAAACATAGCAAGAGCGAAAATAAAACAAGAAGAATCAGCAAATGTTAGCTGTCAAAGTATTCAACGTATGTCAAAAGTAAAAGTTGCCCAACTTTCGTAGTTTACGTTGACGGAAACGTACTGATTGTGACAACACAACATTTTTCCAACTTACTTACTTGTTAGTTAAACAAGGCAAAGTATAACGTATAACGCTTTCTATTGATTTAGTACTTGAAGGTAACGACAATATCTCACTATAATTTTTATATGAAACAGTAACATCCCATATGGTCTAGTGGCTAGGATATCTGGCTTTCACCCAGAAGGCCCGGGTTCGATTCCCGGTATGGGAAAACTTTTTGTTTGATTTTTTAATTTGGAAAGTACATTTATTTTAACTAAATTTTTAATTTGACCTTTATCTTTTGAAAAGATATGACCTTTGGGTTACTTTTTGTTTTATCAACTGTTTGTTTATGTAGATTGTGGTGTAAGTAAAAGCTAAACACTATGAATTTAAAAACATTTTTAAGTTTTGTGTATTTATGGACTAATGCAGATAATTAATAACACTAGACAAGATGAAGAAACACTTTTTGACTAAACTATCTTCTTTGTGGTTTTGTTGCTATAAAAAAAGAATTTCAGAATTATATGCCTATTTAAACTCACAATGATATAGGAAGTTCTAGTTTTGGAAACAACTTTATGTCTCCAATCAAAATAGCCGAATCTTATACTACATATATATAATTTAACAAAAAAAAAAAAAAAAAAAAAAAAAAATGCCATCGGCTCTTAATGAGTTAAGTATTTAAAAAAAATTTTAGTATTTTCTTAAAGAACTCTTCAAAAGCTTAAAAATGATACCCATATTGATATTTTTAAAAATTTGAAATATTCGAAGCCCCGTAACTCGGAAAATATGGGCGAGCGCCAACTATTTCACTTGAAGTTTTTTCTTTTTTTTCAATTCTTTATCGCCCCATATATTTATTTTTTTGATTGGAGTTACTTTAGTGTTCCAAATGGTATGAAAAAATTTGAGGTAGGCATTGTGTTTCGCCCCCTGCCTCAAAGGACATGGACCGATCATGCTGAGATTCAAAAGCACCTCTTTCGACAATATATCTGATCATTTGGCGTACTTAATTTTTCTCTAGCTGACCTAGTGCCTCGGCAAACTTGATTTCAACACTAACACGGACGGACAAATGGACATTGCACAATCGCTATGCATAAGGGGTCAGAATATATATATTTTATGGGGTCGGAAATGGATATTGTAGAAATTACAAACGAAATGACAAACTTGGTTATACCATTTTTCCATTTTTTGGGGTTAAGGGTATACAGGCATGTTCTGAAATCCACACGAAATTTTCACTTTCATATTTTTCAAGGCGTTGTTTTTTGTAAAAAATAATTTTATAGCAACAATGCTTTGAAAAATTTAAAGTGAAAATTTCACGTGGAATTTAGAACATGCCTAAATAAAACAGATTGAAAGTAATACAGACTTGATGAAAACACCTTTAAGTAAGGAAAGTTTTGCTCTTCAAGTCTTAAAATTGTACAAAATTAGGCGCAAATTAAAATATTATTTTAAAAGTTTGGCAGAAGTGGCAAAATGCTTACTGAATGTGACGATAGCTAAAACTTAAACAAATACTTTGTTAGGAGAAATATGCATTTTTTTGAAAAAGAAAAACAAAAAACATTAAAACTTTCAGTTTTTTTTATTAGTATATTTATTTAAAAAAATAACGAAATAACATGACACGGAATAAAAATTTGACAAAGAACAAGAAACCGAAGAATAAAAGGGCAATACATTTGTGCGAACTTTTCTTTTTAAAAACAAAACACAAAATGGCAATGAAATATTGAAATAGCAATTCTTACCTGGTTTCTTTGCAAAAATAAAACGATACGATTTAAAGAAGAAACCGACTATTTCAAAAAATATTTGTGCAGTTTTTATAATAAATTTAAAAAATTTATTCTATATATCGATTGGCCCAATAAATTTTGAGCGTGTGTTGATAATTAATTTGATTTAAAATTTGGTGGTTTTTATTTATGCTTTTTTATCTGTTATATATGTTATGTCATTTCACTTTCTAAGCAATTGATATTCACTTTGTTACAACTTTAATATTATGTGAATTAAATACATTTCGACTCTTGGTTTTTTAGAAAAGAAAAAAACAAAAAGGCAAAACTGAATTGCATCCGCACACAAACACCGACCAAAACCAACTGAGTGCTGAGAAGAATTAACAATTTTTAACTCGTACTATGAGTTTTTGAAGCGTCCATCCATTCATTAATTGTACTTACGTACAATGGGGAATTTAACATAAACATAAATATAAATATACGCTTTCTGAACACATTAGATACATTTATGCTTTGAAACTTTACATGAAATTAAATGCAAGAAGCCTGCCTGCTTCTTTCGACTTCTGGTCAACAATAAAAAAATTTCAAGAAGTCGTACAAAAGATTAATTTTTGAATAAGGAGTCAACGTTCGATCATTCTGCCCGCTATGTAACTTCAATTCTATAAATTGCAACTTTGTAGCGTTTAGTTATTTTATTTAATTAAAATTAACCCTTTGCACTCGAGGGCTCCGGAGCGGAGCCATTTAAAATTTATCTTCAAACTCGAGGGCTCCGCTATGGAGACAATGCAAATAATTTTCAGTTCATAACATAAGGACAAAAACGAAAGGTATCACACCTTGGAGCATTACAAAATGTAAGATTTAATCATTAAATATATTATAACATTTGTATCTATAATTAATTAAAAAAGATTTAAAATACAACTATGACTTTTCTTTTTATGCGCATATCATTTACTTATATGTGAATATGGTTTTTCTATTAAAATTGATTCGAGTTGCTGGTATTATGAGTGAAAAAAAGCTTCGAGTGCAAAGGGTTAAATTAACAGTTTTCGACAACTTCTAATCACATTTCTGTACATAAAACAATAAGTAATCGATATGGAATGCAAAACACATATTTTTGAAATTTTTGTCTGTCTGTCTATGTTAGCATCACGTAAAAACTGTTGGATGAATTTGAATAAAATTTTGTCAGGAGGTCCCTTGGAACCTTGGTTCCAATATAGAATACCTTTTTTTTCATAGAAATAGGTAATTTCGTGGACAAAATAGAGATAAAATTGTGAAAGCACCCAATTTTACCGATATAATGATACTAAAAGAGTTTTCATCGCTTTATATCTTTGTAGGTGGAAATTTTTTAACCATGAATATATATTTAAATTTCAATTTTAAGAAAATTAGAAATGACATGCGGACTAAGTTGTCGTCACTGCTAGTTATTAACCCTTATCGGACGCGACTTTTCACACGTTTGATTCTCACCAGGTTGTAGTTATTTTTAACAAATATGAAAAAAAAAACAATAGTATGTTATTATACATTTATATTCATTTCTTTTCAGTTTTGTTACAAATTATTTATTTTTTGTACAACTACTACATGTCTGAGTTTCTGATAATTATTTATATACTTGTAAGGTATGGTATTTTTTGAAGCAATCTCCAACATGAAGACTTGGTTTTCTCTGGCATGTTTCGCAAAAGTATACTGTTGTTTTCCGAAGCGTTATTGCTAAACTCATCACTAGAGCTAAAATCACTTTCAGAAATTTCTTTGATATTTATAATATTTTCTTTATTCATTTTATGGGCAAAAAATAAATTCAGACATTAAAAAAAAGAATTGAAAGTTTATTGCACAAGTTAAATGCTTTGCTGATAACGACAAACTGAAAAGATTCTTATGCTCAAACGGTAACGGTAAATACGTATTTTCAAATGGTAACGGTAAATTGAAGAAATGAATGCATTTTAAAAACAAATCTCATCAATAGACAGTATGTTTCGACATAATTCGCCTTGTCACTTCACACGTGCCATACGACCGTTGCAGAAAAGTACTGTTGTCACGTCAGAGGTGACTTACGACCGATAAGGGTTAATAATGTAATAATTTTGTTTGTACGTTTAATTATTATTTATACTTTTATTTGTTGTGTAATAGAAAAGAAACGTATAATTTGAAGCGAGAATTGACACGTTATTTTTTTTTTTTTTTTTTGCAAAATTAATAAATAAAATATTTTCGGAAGTTTTTATTTTATGTTAGATAAAGTGTTATTTTATATATCAATCCTGAACTTTCCTTTAATTTTTGACAAAATAAATAGACGTTGTTGCTATTTATGTAGATTTTTGATTATTTCCTGCAACTAGAACCGTTTTTGTAACTTACCGATTCTAAAAGGTGGGATTTTACCGGCCGAGTGCATGCTAAGCTAAAATTGTCCAATAAACCATCGGACAAATAATCTTGTCTTTACTTTTCAAGCGTAAAGTTTAATTATTTAGAGCTGTCACATTTTCGTAATGTGTAATGGAATACAAGCGGCGAATTTTTTACAAAAACCAGCTGATAGGTATTTTTCAGACGACCATGCCTTCAATTAGCACCTCTCTTAGCTCGTGAAGGAGTATGGTTGTAAAAAATAGATAAGCCTGACTTTAAAGTTAAGGCAAAAATGTAAACAAAATAATATATTGATTAATCGATTTTAAATACAGCTAACATAAAATGTGAGTAAAAATTGTCTGATGAATCGAGGGAATGGTCACAAGAAGCAGAATCAATAATCAATTTCAGTAAATATATTTTAGTTATTATGAAATTTTCTTAGGATGAATTGCAAATTAAAATGCAGACACAATACTTGAATATTGTTATTGTATTTCCAAAGCGCTTTATTCAAATGAGAAGGACTTTCGTTCGATATTTTAGACCGTTTTGGGATCAAAAATATTCTTCTTCTCGCTGTAATATAGAAACCAGACCCATTGCATAATAATTCATAAATTTTAACCAATATATAATATGTATTTATATGTACCGAAATACACAAATGCAAAAAAGAGTATCAGTAGAGTCGTATCACTCATAAATTTAGTGGTACATGTAAGAGATGGCAGCAACTCCACAGCAATGAATAACTTGTTGTATAATTGAGGTGTTTTTTTATTGATACTTCCCTTTGAAAATAACTTCTAAAGCAAAAAATTTATATTGCAGTTGACACATTTCTAGTTTACAACAAAAACTCAAGAAAATTAGAGCTTTTTTAATTATTTTTCTTGCAAAAAAAAACTGACTTCAAAACAGATTTCATCTGTCTGCCTATAACAGTTGAAGAGTATGGCCACATAAATTAGATTACATTAACTATTGGTACCCCTCTTTATCGCCAGACTTTATACTTGTTCAACTGTTCAATAGCTTGGTAATATAGATCAAATTACAGCAACTATAGGGTCACCCTTTAATTTACAAATTCAAATTATATACTTGCTGTTGTAGTTTTGTGTAAATTTCAACCGTCTGTCTATAACGGTTGAACAGTTTGCCCATATACATACATCAGATTATATCAACTATTGTAAAACACTTTAATTTATAATATAAAATTTTTAATCCTCTTATCATACCAAACAAAGTAGTGGACATTCTGTCTAAAATTCAGGTGTTTGTATATAACGGTTCTAAATATACGGCGATATAGAACAAACTACATTGATTTTCAAAACACCCTTTAGTTTATAAATCCAAATTATAAGCTTCTTGTTATAGCAGAATTAGTAATACAGGTTCTGTGAATATTTCAATCGTCTGTCTACAACTGTTTAAATGTATGGCTATATACATCAAATTAAATGAACTATTGGGGCACCCTTTTATCTATAATTTTAAATATTAATCCTTGTTACTATAACCTCCACAGCAATCGACATTCTGTCCAATTTGCAAGCGTTTGTCTATAGCGGTTCAAAAGAGAGGCCTATGTAAGTAAATCCACATCAATTATGGGACACCCTTTAATATCTAAATTCAAACTATATACTCGTTGATATAGCGGACTTAGAAATACAGGTCCCTTTTAAGTTTCTGCGTTCTGTCTATAACGGTTCAAGAGTTTGGCTACATACTTGAAACTACATCAACTATTGGGATACCCTTTAACTTCCAAATCCAAATTTTATACTTATTGTTATAGCGGACTTAGCTATACACGTTCGTTGTAAATTTCAATCGTCTGTCTACAACTGTAACAAAGTAGGCCCATATACATCAAATTTAATAAACTATTGGCGCACCCTTTATTTTTAAAATTTTTAATATCAATACTTGTTACTATAACGGCCATAGCAATCGACATTTTGTCCAAATTGCAAGCGTTTGCCTATAACGGCATATAAGTAAAGTTTTATCAATTATGGGGGCACCCTTTAATTTATATTTTCGTATAAATTTTTGTTTTTAGGAGCTATAGTAAAAAGCAGTCATTTTTAATTTTACAGAAGTGCCCTTTACAGTTCATAAACCAAATAAAAAATAGATATGTTGTATTGGGAGACCCTTTAATTTTTAAGAATATGAACTGTTTTTAAAACGGGACCAATCTGGAAGCATAATCTATCATATTACCAAAAACATAAAAAAACAACATTCAGTCGAATTGATAACCTCCTTCTTTTTTGAAGTCGGTTAAAAATTAAAGAACTTTCTTTTCTTTTTTAATTTTTTAAGCACTAGGTCAGTTTATAAATAATATAATTTTAATTTATATTTTCAATATTTCGCCACATTGTTGAATGGCATCATCAGAAAACAGGAAACAAAAAATATTAAAAATTAGATTTTTGAAAAACAAAATTAAGTTGAAGTTATTTTTTCAAACAAACACAGAAAATTCAAAAATCAAACGACAAAAATTTTAAATATTTAAACATATGCATTCTCATAAATTTAAAACTCAAAAAACATTCAAGTCAAATAACTCAAAAGTTTTAAACAAGGCAGATTTATTTTACTAGGTAGTGTCGTCCGCCCAGCTGGTTTGTAGTTGGAAAAGTCAAAAGTTGTTTGTATTTTCCTTTGTTTGTTTACGAATTTCAAAAAACACTAACAACAAGCGTTTGCGAGACAAAGCAAGCATGTGTATTGAAAGCTATTATCTTTTGTTTCTCTTTGTGTTTTTGACGCTTCCAACGCACAAAACAGCAATAAAAAGACATGTTGTTTTTGTCAATGTTGTATTTGTTATAGAGCCGCTATTACCTAGTAAAATAAATCTGCCTTGGTTTTAAACATTTACATTCTCATAAAAATTTATAAAACAGAAAACATTCAAATTATTTAAAAAATTAAAAAAAAAACATAATACAAATACATTTACATAAATTTTTACGATAGAAATGTAACAAGCAATCATATACTCTCAAATGTTAACTATTTTTTATGAACTAAATGTCTATAAGATTGCGCAACATTATCAGTATCAGCCTTAAAGTTTAATCTTTTTGTTGATGGTACTTTAATTATTTGTAATATCTCTAACATATACCGACGTTGTTATAATTTTCGGTAATAACCGTCGTCACTGGCTGTGTACTTTGGATATTCGGGGAGCACTTTCGATGTGATAATATCATTTTCAAGCCACGTGTTTATTAAAACTCCGACGTTTATAATTATTTTCTATATTTAAAACAAGAGTGATTATGTTTTAAGAATTAACATTATTGTAGGGGATGTTGCTAATTATAAGTTAGCAAATAAAGATTTAACAAAAAAATTGCAGAAGATAAATAATGTTTTCTACGTTTTGTAGAACTTTTTTGGCATTTTTTAAATAAATATCTTCAAGATGGAATGATATTTAAACATCAGGTTTTTCTCTTTTACGAGAACTAGAATTTTCCAAGTCTTGTTTGCCCCACTATATTTTTAATTTTATATTATACAGAATATTAATGCGATAGTGAAGTCTTTAATTTCCTTTTTATTTTAGGGAACCGCTACATTATTTTATTTAGTACCCACATGATAACGTTTTTGCTAAAAGGTCTGCAAACTTCAACGATTCGGCATCATATGAACATTGCGACAATGGTGTTTGCTCTTGGCTAGACAATGCTTCAACTTATATACAGTTCACCAAAAATCTGCTTATACCAGCACGTTTACCCCGACTAAATATAATGGAGTACACAAAAGACCTGCTTGTATGGCAAGTTTACGCTGAAAGCCATTAATATAATTTATTAAAACAATTAATTTAAAATGCTGTTCAAAACAAAAGGCAAGAAATATTGGGAAACTTGATAAACCCCTTCCCTGACCTTTCATGTAAAAATGCTTGCAACATTAAGTCCCGTTAATATAATTTTAAAATAGTTAAGATTTTGTAGATCATATATTCAGCTTTGGATTACGACTAAAATATTTCCTTGACCTGCCCCTCGCTTCATATTTAAAGTTTAGCCAAAAACGAATTCTAAACCTCACAAAATAGTAACTTTAACTATTGGTAACTTATAATAGCGGTTCTAAATAGATTTGAACAACTGACTTGTATATGATTAGCATTTCAGCAACAGGTTTTTTTAGCAGCGCATTAATGCAATAAATAAAACATGCTTAAAATATGCATCTTAATTATTAAAAGTTTTAAAAGTAGACAAAAAACTAGATTTTAAGAAATAAACAATAAAAGTGTTCGCTTAAAATCGAAAATTACTAAATTTTGTTAAGTGATAGTTCTATCATATAGCACTGGGCTGTATTCAAATTAAATACAAAGAGATTTATCTGTTTTTGAGTTTAAAAACATTCTACTAATTTAATTTTAAAATTTTGGAATCAAGGCCGCAGAAGAACCCGAAAGGTTTTCCAAATTAATAATATAACAGAGAATATTTCTGTATTTTATTTAAACTCGTTTTGTAAATGAACTATTGTTTTTTTAAATTTTTAAGAACGTCAAGTGATATTTCAACACATTTTGGTTAAATAATATAAGGTAATAATTAAAAACTTTTTTAATTGTGTATCAAAGATTAGCTAACATTGCTTATCGAAAAGTATAAACTTGAGATAGTAAAGGATAAAATTGGGTAGTGTATGTAAATAATTCGTTATCAACCAACATTTATAACTGAAAACAAGTAAGAGTGCTATTTTGGGATATGACGAATCTAATATACCCTTCACAATATGTATGTGTAAATCTAGTTTAGTGAAGTAACTGTGAAGTAAATCTAGTTTAGTGAAGTAACTCCAATCATAAAAAAAAAAATATTGGGGTGACAGAGAATTGAAAATAAGAAAAATGTCAAAAATTAAATACTATATATAATTTTGCATAAATATATCATCGGCTCTTAATGGATAAAGCAATTTAAAATTTTTTAGTATTTCCTTAAAGATCTCTTCAAAAGCTTTTACTTAATACCCATATTGATATCTTAAAAAATATGGTGCAAAATCCCACTTTTCTATGAGTTTACAGGCCCGTAACTTGGAATATATGGGCAAGCGCCAATTTTTTCACTTGATTTTTTTTTTACTATTTTTGAATTCTCTTTAGCCCCATATATTTGTGTTTTAATAAGAGTTACTTTATTGTTCCAAATAATATGAAAAATTTAGATGCAGACGTTATGGGCCGATCTTGTTTATTTTCAGTAGTAAATCTTTTGAAACTATGTCTTTTTCCGCTTTATTGGTGAAGGGTATAATAACCGATTTGTAGAGAAATAAATACGTTTTAAAAATAGAAACTAAAAGAATTTCAAAATTTCTCATATTCTATTTCATCTAAATAGTAATATAAAAAGAAAAATTTGCCTTGTATATAGATGCGAAGAATGCGGACGAAGGTTGTAGCATAAAATTCATTTCATTCTTCTGGGGTCTGAATTTTTTCTCTCATTAAATTTATCACAATTAATAACGAACTTAGGCAAAAAATAAAAAAAAAAACAGTAATTCATTTATATTCTATTTATTTAATAATAAGATTCTCTCAGGTTTAACCTTAATGTACATATTTGAATTAAGTGTTGTATTTTATTAATATCGTACTATCCATTTAAAAACTCTGAATTTATTAATACCTTTTTTTTAATACCCCACTGTTATACTGAAAAATACAAACAAAATATACTTAGAAGCATGTTTACACAGTTTTGATGTGCTACTCTTTTTATACATTTGTTTGTTTTGTTTTTGTCTTTAAGTAGCATAAATAAACAAACAATAATAAAGGCATTTTGCACGCAAAACCTTGTCATGAATGAAATTTTTTGTCGTAATTTTTTCATAATGTAAACAAATGTTGTTGTCGATGGTTACTTTCCGAATGGTTTGTGGTATTTTCAAAGGTGAATGTGCGAAAATGGAAAGTGTATTAGTCGTTACGAAAATGAACAGGGTAAAACATAAAATATTAATTTTGTGTTAGCGCTGGCAATATCCTAGCCAATGCTAATTAGAACTGGCAATACTAACGGTTTCGATATGAGATAATTTGACAGGCCCAATCACGTACACTAAAAGTGTAGGTAGTAAAAATTTTAATTTGCTGATTTTTTTATCTGCAGCATAAAACTAAATTGGATTTAGCTTTAGCAATTTTGCTTGCATTTAAAATATACTTATTTAAGCATTTCTTAAAGGTATATTTTGGAAATTCTATAATACATACACAAATTATATTTTTACAATCTGATACATTTTAATATGCACGCATACATAATAATTAATAATTTTTACCTATATCTACATATTTACATACATACATACGTGTTATTTCTTGAGATTAAACTGACCGAAACAGGATTTTCTCCTTTTAGTTTCTGTTTTTTAAACTTATTGAAATCTTACAGCTAGATCTGTTTGCATAACTGCTAAAAATTTTGTTAAAAAATCGACTTGCATATATGATTTAGGTGATGTGCACCGTTGCATTTTTCAAATAAAAAAGCAATTTATTTGTTGGTTTGGAATAGCAGGTATCTATACGTATTTCGCCGGTTGCTAAAGCCAGCTCCTTTATCCAAATTTTTGAAAATCCAAAAACATTTCCTTTGAGTATAAAAACTTCAAAAACAACATTAGATATATTTTAGAAGCCAATACAGAAATGTTAAGGCCTTAACAAGAAGTACCAACAAACAAACCACGTTTTTGTTTTTGCTTACATTCCCTTCTGCGTTGGGTTGGTTACATGTCGACTCTTAACGCAGACGTAAAGCGTATAAAAATTAAATCAAATGTTGAGCCAGTGTAATATTTATAATAATAGTAAATAATAATAATACTAAAAATTAATTAAATTATAATTTAAACGAAAAAATTAGGGCACTTTGTGAAAACTAAAAAAATCACTTTATGAAAAAAAAAACACAACCGCTCGATTTAAAGAGTACTTTGCAAGTAGAATATATTTATTGTGTAGGTATACTGACGCTTCAATATTTGTCAGCATAGCCGTTATTTTTAACATTTACAACAAAAACTTAAAAGTAAGGTAAGTATTAGGGGTAAGTATTAGTTTTAGTATTATTTAATTCATTTTTAGTATTATTATTATTATTTACTATTATTATAAATATTACACTGGCTCAACATGCCGGCCCCATTGAAGGAGCTGAGGTCTTCAATCATAAGGTAGTGGAGCCAATTTACATATGGGGCGTTTAAATACGCCGTTTTTTGTCTTGACCTCCGCCACCCTGACCTTGCCGTCGTCTCCTTCGTGGACGTTGACGACTCTCCCGGTCAGCCAGTGCTGTGGCGGGCAATTGTCTTCGTGGATTATCACCACTTGACCGACCTTGAGACTGGGCATCTCCTCGCGCCACTTGCCTTTGCCCTGAAGTCCCAGGATATAGTCGCGAGACCAAGCCTGCCAGAATGTCTGCTTAAGACCGCAAAGCAGACGCCATCGCTTCCATAATTTCGCCTCTTTACCTGTCACGTCTTCTACGGATTCTGGCGGCAGCGAACGCAGACCCTCGCCTATCAGTAGGTGCGCTGGAGTGAGCGCTTCCCCGTCGTTGGGGTCTGGAGACAGCGGTGCGATTGGCCGACTGTTGAGCACCGCCTCTACTTCTGCAAGCATTGTGCCCATCTCTTCTTGAGTGAGCGATGCGTTGCCCACGGCTCGCAGAAGTAGGAACTTCGCCTGCTTCACGGCTGCTTCCCACAGCCCTCCGAAGTGTGGCGCCCGAGGTGGTATGAAGCTGAACCTCACCCCGGACGACGCTGCGTATGATACGACGACCTGTTGCAGCCCCTTCAGCACCCGGCTGGCTCCGACGAAGTTCGTCGCGTTGTCGCACTAAACTACTGTTGGCAGTCCTCTCCTGGCAGCGAACCTTTTAAAAGATAAAAGAAAAGAATCAGTAGACAGGTCAGACACTAATTCTAAATGAACCGCCTTAGAAGTGAAACACACGAAAACCGCTATATACATTTTAATTGGTGGTCTACCACGTATTCTCAGTGACACGTTAACGGGACCACAGAAGTCTACGCCGACCGTTAAAAAGGGTCGGGTAGCTCTCACTCTACTAGTGGGTAAATTGCCCATTATTTGGGACATTAATTTTGGTTTATAACGGAAGCAATGAACTATTCTGCTGCACTCTTCTTTCGCATTAATCAGCCATATATTCTGCCGTAAAAGAGCTACAAGTGCGTTTGTGCCAGCATGACAATTTTCAAAATGAAGATTCCGCAAATACAGTGTGACAAAGCTATTTCTTTTCGGTAATAAAAGTGGGAACTTGGTATTATACTTCAAGTTTGCATTAAGCAATCTCCCACCTACCCTTAAAAGTGAAAATGTTCGTTTCTCTTCTGTGAAAGTATGAACAAATGGTGTTAATCTTTGAATGTTTGATGGCAAGACAAGAGATTTTTGCAGTTTCGATATCTCCTCAGAAAAGTATTTTTTCTGGATTGTCTCTACAAGCCCAAAGAATGACCATTTCAATTCGATTGCAGTAGGTCTAGAGCCTTTGTCTATTTTGCGTTTTCTCAAAACGTCAACAAATCTAAGTACAAAAGACGTTACTCGTAGAAGCTTTTTGTAAGACGAATATTTTTCTATAAGATCCAATAGGCAATTATGTGGTTCCTCTACTGCAATAAGTACATTCATTTTTCTTTTTTCCAATAATTCTTGGTTCTCTGTTAACTCAAAGTGTTCGTTAACAGGCCAGTGGGAACTTTCGCTTAGTAAAAACGAAGGTCCCTCAAACCAAATCGAATTTTTTAATTCTTCAACATCGCATCCTCTTGAAACAATATCAGCTGGATTTTGCTTGGTGGGAACATGGCGCCACGAAACGTGGTCTGACCATTCTTGAATCTCAGCCACTCGATTTGAAACAAAAGTGGATAGAAAGGATGGATGTGTTTTAATCCAATGAAGTGTTATTTCTGAATCAGTCCAGAAATTAACACACTCGACTTCAAAGCTCATCATTAACTTAATTCGATTCCACAACTTAGCTAATAGCTGTGCAGCACATAGCTCAAGTCTCGGAAGAGACTTGGTCTTAAGAGGAGCAACTTTAGATTTCGCAGTAAGTAGTCTCGAAACAATTTTGTTTGATTCGGAGCTTCGAATGTAGATGCAACAACCATATGCTCGAATTGAGGCATCAGCAAATCCGTGAATTTGAATTTTTGCTTTAAAAGTTGTAAAAACGAATCTTGGGATTGTTATTGAATCAATTTCCAGTAAATTAGATTTGAAATTTTCCCATGAAGTATTTAGTCTCATGGGAATTGATTCATCCCAGTCAAGTTTTTGAATCCAAAGTTCTTGTAATAACATTTTGGATTTTGTTACTATAGGGCATAAAAGTCCGAGAGGATCAAATAACCGCGAAGAAACTGACAATATGTTTCTTTTAGTAGCTTTTAATTCTTGAAAATTATTTTCCAAGCGAAACTTAAATGAATCGTTCTTCGGAATCCAATGTATGCCAAGAGCTTTTGCTGAATCGGAATCGGTATGTAATAGTTTTTCATTCTGTATTGAACTCATAAATTCAGGATGATTTGAAAACCATTTCGTAAGTTTAAAACCAGCTGAACTCAAAATTTCATTAACCTGGTTACGAATTATACTCAGGTCTTGGTAGCTATCAGCACCAGTTAATAAATCATCTACATAGAAATCACTGCGAACAACTTTTGAACCAATAGGTAAAGTCTCTTTGTACAAATCGCTTAAATGAATCAAACATCTGATCGCTAAAAATGGCGCTGACGCCGTGCCGTATGCAACAGTGTTTAAACGAAACACTTTTAAGGAATCAGGTGGATTTTCTCGCCAAAGGACTAATTGAAAATTTCGGTCATTTTCGCCAATTGAAATTTGACGATACATCTTTTCAGTATCTGCAGTGATTGCATATTTATGAAATCGAAAACGGATTAATGTAGAATATAATTCTTCTTGAATCGTCGGACCAACCATTAGCAAATCGTTAAGCGATATGTGCGAAGAAGTTCTACATGAAGCATCAAAAACTACTCGAAGTTTTGTAGTTGTACTCTGAGGTCGCAAAACACATTGATGTGGAATAAAATAGTGAGGAAAATCTGGCATATTATTCAACAGTGACATATGACCTAAATCGAAATACTCTTTCATAAAATCATGAGGCAGATGTCTCATGATGTCATCTTTAGAAAGTCTTCGTTCCAAAGAGAGAAATCGCCTTTTGGCAGTTTCAAAAGATAAACCAAGCAATTTTGTATCAGATTTGAAAGGCAGTGAGACTTCAAATCGTCCTGACATTAAGCGTCGTACTGAATTTCTAAATGTGTCCTCACATTGTTGCTGTTCCTCAGAATATATTTTTGTTGACTCATTTGGAAGATCTTCTAATTCCCAGAATTTTCTGACTATTGAATCAACATTGCTCTCGTTTTCTACAATAGGACTTAAATGAAAAACATTATTATTGGTCGAGCCCTTTGATTGGTTGTATTTTCCAGTTACAATCCAACCAAGCTACGTCTTTTGAAGAATTGGCAGGCTCGGACCAGACTTTATTTGACCAACACACATCAAATCAAAGAAAATTTCAGCGCCAATCAATAAATCAATTTTTTGTGGCTTATGAAAGCAAGGATCAGCTAATTCTATATTCTTAGGAATATTTAAGCTAGTTGTATTTATTCTAAGATCAGGTTGCAAATTAGTTATGTGACTCAATACCCAGAACTTTGAAGTAAAGTTAGTTGAGTTAACCCTCGACGTGACAGTTAAATTTACACAAGATTTGGAAACCGAATTTGTTTCACTTATGCCATTTAGACTTAATCTGCCTCCTTCTTTTTTCAGTCTTAGTAGCTGCGCAAGTTCCTCAGTTATCAAGTTTGGTTGAGAACCGGAATCTAAAAGTGCTCTGGCCAGTATATATTTGCCAGAATTACTTCTCACTTTCACAACAGCTGTGGCAAGAATAATTCTTTCATCCGATGATGAATAATTAACAGACGCGTGTGAAGTAGATGGCTGTTCAACATGATTATTCGAATTATTAGAACTTGAATTAAATTTGTGCAATAGTGAATTGTGAGAACCACTACATATTCTGCACTTAGAAGATTGACATCTTGCTACTGTATGACCTTTTCTCAAACAATTAATACATGCTGGCACAGATTTTATGAAATCAAATCTTTGGGTTACGGGCTCAGCAGTAAAAGAAGGGCAATTATTTATTATATGCTGATTTGATCGGCAAAACAAGCACTTATCAGCAGATGGTTTTGATTTTGTACAATTTAATGATGTTTTGTAAATTTTCTTTTTAGAATTTTATGTTTTATTAGTATTATTATTATTACTATTAAACCTCGGTCTTGAACTAGAAGATTCGTCAGCAGAAATATGCTGGTACCGTTTGTTCAAGGCGGCTTCGCAGTCTGACCACAAAGGGAGCTTTTCGAAATCAAGCTGTTCTTCCCACTTTGATCTGGTCACTGGATCTACTTTTGACATCACTAAATGTATTAATATGGCATTCGTTATTTTCTTATCGTCACCTATTGACAACAGCGAATCATAAATAGCAGAAACGGTATCAATCATGCTTCGCAAAGCAGAAGCCGAAGGTTTTGTGATTTCTGGCAAATCAAAAAGTTTTGCAATATTTTCAAAAAATATTAGGCATTCATTGTCGTAAACCTTTTTTAAGCTGGCTAATGCTTTGGGATAATTTTCTTCTGAAATCTGAAAAGCTTTCACTGTACCTAAAGCTGAATCGGACAAGCATGATATTAAATGATTAAACTTCTCAATATCTGTCAACGTCGGATCATTGTGGACTAAGTTCTCAAATAAGCTCATAAAATTCTTATAATCCGAATATTTTCTATTAAATTTGGGGAGCTTCATATTTGGGAGTCTTGACTGATGTGTCTGTGCACTGAAAGAGATTTCAGGCAAGTTTGGCTGCCTATTTTTAGCCAATAGACTCAAAAACATTGATTTTGTTGTCACACAAATGTCCTCAAGCTCAGCTCTATCGTCATTATCGGGATCTAAATTATCAACCTCTGACTGAAGCTTCATTGCTTGGTCAATATAAGTTTTTAAAATGTCTAAGCGACATTCTAATTCTATAGGGTTAAAAGATATCGTCTTTTCCCTTATAGATTGCTGAATTCTAACTATATTTTGTACAACCTTTGCTTTCTTTGCCATTAATTTCTCCAAAGTTTCCGATCTGGAAGGAGAATCTTGATGTTTTCTACTAGGCATTGTATAACTTCTACTTTATTTTATTCCTCAAAACAAATTTTAAATTTACCAAATTAATTTATTGGCCGAATTATATTCCAAATTAGAAATTAAAAATGTTTTGGACCACAAGAATTATAAAATATTATTCTCTCGTCGGTTACACGGTATTCGGATTCTTTACAATTTTTAGATCTATTTTTATTTTGCAAAAAATAGTAAATTTTGATCAGTATGTTCAAAAATTAAAAGTAAATTATTTAATTCTTGCCTAAAACCACTTTAAACAGCCTTTGGTATAATAAATATTTATTTAACCAAGTAAAATCGTTATATGTTAAATTCTCAAGTATTATAGAATATAATATGATAGTGTGAACACGCTAAGCAAATTTGTTTTATAAAAATGTAGAATAAAAATTTTTGAAGCTAGTGTGAACACACAAACAAATTGATATTTTAAAACTATGTGAAAATTAACTTTTCGATGCTAGTGTGAACGTACCACACTGTTATTAGCTGAGAGTAAATAATAATACAAGTGGTATAGGAACACTCGGAATGAAACACTGATCTTAATAATTTAATAAAAACGAATGTAAAAGTAAATGTAAATATGGTATTAATTAATTTATTTAAAATAAACACAATTAACACTCGCGAATAATTTCGTGTATTTTTCAAAGCAATAAAAATTATTTTAATAATATTGCAATACCGACGGCAATTAAAGAATTTTAATTTATCTCTCACTAATAAAGAGAATAAATTATAAATGTATGTTTGTATATTAACAAAATTATTAACACTCGCGTTGAATTTCACTTTTAAGGGTGGGTTTTGTTTAAATATAACAAATAAATAAATTGTTTCACAATTATTTAAGTGTAAAAAATATATTTTGTGTTCGACTTGCAAAGCGAAATTAATTTTTGAACAATTTACAAAAATCTCTTAAATTTGATTAATTTACAAATTTAAGGTAATAACACAAATATTTTTTACACTTTTTACCTCTGGCTCTGTTTCGGAGTTACTCCCCTGATTACGCTCTGCTCTACAGATGATACAGCGGCAACGGGGCATCGGTAGCTTCTGGACAGGATGAATTTCCAAGATGAAATTACTTGTTGTTGTGTTTACGTTAACGTTTTTGTTTTTGTGTTTGTTTAGAACTTTTGTATTTTTATGTTTAATCACTGTAATGTAACTATTTCTTGTTTCCAACACTTATTTATTTGTATGGTTTTTATATAATTGCTTGTTTGTGTTCACTGTTTGTTTATTTATTTTTTAAGTTTTAATTAAATTAAAAACTTAATTGTTTAAAAAAATGAAATAAATTATCACTTTTTTTTTTGTTTTGTATTTTTCACTTGTCCCTGCTCGGGCGCCAAAATGTTTAATCTTAATATTTTTTAAGATTATGTTTAAATTAATTAAATTATAATTTAAACGAAAAAATTAGGGCACTTTGTGAAAACTAAAAAAATCACTTTATGAAAAAAAACCACAACCGCTCGATTTAAAGAGTACTTTGCAAGTAGAATATATTTATTGTGTAGGTATACTGACGCTTCAATATTTGTCAGCATAGCCGTTATTTTTAACATTTACAACAAAAACTTAAAAGTAAGGTAAGTATTAGGGGTAAGTATTAGTTTTAGAATTATTTAATTCATTTTTAGTATTATTATTATTATTTACTATTATTATAAATATTACACTGGCTCAACAACAGTTATTTTTTAAATTTCACAAGAGAACGAAAAAAACATAACAGTGACGTCAACAGTTTTCACAAGCAATTGCATATAATTTTTATTTGTAAAATTATTTTGGGAATATTATGCTACAAATAAAAATTATATGCAATTGCTTGTGCAAATTGTTGGCATCACTGTTATGTGTTTTTCTTTCTCAGTGGTAAACTAAAAACGAAGTTTATGTAAGTACATTGTAGTCAGCTAAAATTCTTTAATGGGTTACCTAAGCATTTGACAGGCTTTTCGTTGTATTTTTTACATAAGCTCTAGCTAGTAGCTTATGCACATTATAGTTGGGCCTTAAGGCTTTTCACGAACTTTAATGAATTTGATGGTAACAAGTAAGAGTGCTATATTCGGTTATGCCGAACCTTATATGCCCTTTGCCATCTATGTAAATCTAGTTTAGTGACATAAATCTAATCAAAATAGCAGATATTGGGATGACAGTGAATTGAAAACTAAAAAAATGTTGGTACTGCATATATATCATTTTACATAAAAATGACATCGGCTCTTAATGGGTTAAGCATTTTTAAAAAATTTTAGTATTTCTTTAAAGATCTCTTCAAAAGCTTTAAAGTGATTCCCATATTGATATTTTGAAACAAACAAAAAAAACTATTTATTTTTTATATACCGTTTTTATTGTCAGTGTGTATAGCGACAAACACAAACAATGGTTTTTTAAGCGTTTAGTTTAACAGTATTTTACCAATCAAACAAAGTAATTTAACTAAAATGCAAACAAACGCACTGATGCACAGAACAGTAGCGAAATGGCCATATGCATATGCTTTCTCCGCAGTAATGCATTTCAATTTTTAGTTTAAATAATAAATATATCATGAGAATATCATAAAATATCTATATTTGAGGGAATCAACCACGATTAAAAAAAATTAATTTAACTTAAATGTTTATGGATAATCAAGTTAAAGTAAGTGTTTATTATATATTGTGTGAAATGTTAAAAGAATAATAACTAGATTTCGAAAGACTTGCATTTCCAAAGGGTACAAAAATTTTCTAAATGCCTGAGCACAGAAAAGGAGGGAAGCGGGAGGTCTGCCCGACAAAAAGAAGAAAAGAACTTAGCTGCCGTTTTAAAAAACCAATGGAAAGTCCGACGCTCTTCTTTGAAGTTATTAACCTATTACCTGTCGAAGACTTTGGAAAAAAAGATAAACATAATCGTCAATTGATCATTTTTTAACAGTTATTAAATTAAAATAAATATTTTTTCGCTTTTATGCATTGTGTTGATAAAAAACATATATTTTTTTTTAATAGAAACAAATGAGTTTAAACCCCACTTGAAATTCGTTCGGCTTAAATATAATAGTCTCTAAATTTCTTACTTTGGATAAAGTCATGTTGTCTGTCATATTTTTAATCTCTGGAGCCATAGTTAATAGATTCTTGAAATTTTGCAGAAGACGTACTACTATTGCTTCCATAATAATAACTAAGGAAAATTAAATACACGTAACATGTAACACGTCGAGTTAGCACAGTTTAGGTAAAATATTGCCCGCTATAGCAAATAAAACACTAAAGTAAAGTAAGTCCCAATAATGTCGTGATATATTAAATTATGCGTTTTAATTTCTAGTTTTGTTATTAGTACCCGCCTTGACACTGAAATAAATTTCTACAAAAATAAAAGAAGTAAAAATGACTTCATAAAAGGAAGATGGGCAAAAATTCTTATGTAACTAACAGTAAGAATAAGTTATTAAGTTATAATAAGTTAAAGCTGTCATAATGCACACTTTGTGGAAATTTCAAAATTCTTCCTCCTGCTAAACAACCAATAAATATAAAAAGCTTTTACCCTAAATTTAATATTTTATTCTAGCAGCAGTGAGTATAGTTATACATCCTGCGCTCACTTGAAGTAAATATCATAACCGTTCAAAAGAAAAGGCCATTATATGCCCTTTACTATATGTACATGTATAACCACATGTCCCATTTCCCATTGAAAATCGGCATAAGAAATTCTTTTCCACCATAAAGTTTTTCTGCTGAACTGAAACTATATCTAATCGATTGGCGTATCTAAATTTCCTCAAGTTCATCTAGTGGATTGACAAAGTTGATTACTGACGGACAGACGGACATCGCTCAATCGATTTCACTATGCATAATAAATCAGATTATAAAGATTTTTTGGGGTCGGAAATGGTTATTGTAGAAATTACAAACGAAATGACAAAAGGATGTGTCTACCTTTTCCTGCCTTTGGTGAAGGGTATTAAAATTTGATAAATTTATTATTAAAATTACATTCAAAAAATACTTGTAATATGGTAGAAAAAATTAGAACTGTGGGATGTTATTTAACTGTTCTATGTTAACTTTGAAATTAGGATATATTGAAAAAAAAAACAATCTTTATAGGAAATAAAATAATACTTAGGATTAAATAATTTTTGAGGTTTTTGTTTTACATATAGTTTATTTTTATAAGTATTATTTTTATTTTTACGCTAATCAATCTATGTCTAGTTTAAAAAATTTTGCTATTGAAAATCAGCAAGAGCGGCCCATGTATTCGATGCAGGTGACAAAACATCACCCCTGTTTCTAATTATTACATATCATTTGGAACAAAGCTTTTTTTTTAGCAAAATAAGTCCAATCCAAAAAACAGATATATGGGTCGATAGAGAATCAAAAAATAAGAAAAAATTTCAAGTGAAAAACTTGCCGCTCAACATATTTTTCGAGTTATAGGCCTCTGAACATTTCATAGAAAAGTGCTATTGTAAACCATATTTTTTAAGATATCAATGATTTGAAAGCTTTTTACTTTAAGAAAATACTAAACAATTTTTAAAAATGCTGAACCAATTTTGAGCCAATGACATTTTTATGCAAAATAATATATAGTACTTAATTTTTTCTTTTTCTTATTTTTAATTCTCTCTCACCCCAATATATGTTTTTTTTTTATTAGAGTTGCTTCACTAATCTAGATTTACAGACACGGTGAAGGGTATATAAGATTCGGTATAGCAGGATATAGCACTCTTACTTGTTTCTTTCATTATTCTATATAAGGGTTGGCATTAGAAACCATTTATATCTATTTGAACTTGCACCTAACATATAAGGAAAAATTAAATCTTTTAAATACGTATAAATGGTTTTCAATGGCAACCCTTATATATTTTTGCTTTATTGATTTAGTAAATTTCTTTCTATTCAATTTGGCTTTTGATATAAAACTCTTCGGTTTTCTATACAAAATTTGAGTATAATCTACTGATTAGCTCAATGAGCAGTAGCGAAAAGGCGCTATGGATATGCTTTCTCCGCAATAACATATTTCATTTTATAGTTTTTAAATAATAATTATTTTATGAGAATATTATGAAATATTTATATTTGAATAAAGGTAAGTAATTACAGTAAGTTAACATTACAAAAAACAAAAAAAAAAGCTTTTATTATTGATCAGAGAATATAAAAAATTGTATTAAGCACACATACATATACCATTTTTGGATAATAAATGTCAGTTGTAACTAATTACTTAAATATGTACAAAGAGACTTCATTTATTTTTACTTTTGAAAATTGTAAAAAATGTAAAATTTTTACTTATTTATGTTTAAAAGTTTAAGGAACTTTTCGAAATTACTCATTTCATTTAATTAACTTTTCCTACAAGGTAAAAAGAGATTTTGTATACTGAGTAGGGAACCCTCTTAAACTAAGCGTGTGTTTAGAGGAGGAAAGCATTGTTAAATGTGACGTAGATGCCTTTATTAAGTTTACTTCCATTTAATATCCTTTTAAAAGATTAAAGACTTTTTTTTTTGGAAAAATAATATTTAAGAAAAATAATAAAAGCTTCAATATATTTCGTAGCCCATCTTATTGCAAATACAGAAAAAAAATCTGAAAAATTTATTTATAGAAAATTTTTAAAACTTTTCGCGCTGCTCTATTTTAAAAATTTTTTCAACTTATCCATTGATGATAAAAAATCGTATAGCATTAAAAATAAATTTAATCTAAAATTTTTTCAATGTTTTCAAAAAAACTCTTTCAGAGATATTAAAATTTATTATTCTAACGTTAATCTATGTTATTTGTGCTTGATTTTTAAATATAAATATTACAAGATATTCTCATGAAATAAATTTTATTTAAAACTATAAAATGACGTGTATTACTGCGGGAAAAGCATATTCGTATGGTCAGTTCGCTACAGCTCATATGTGGATTCTACCAATTTTGTGTAGAAAGTTGAGGAGCCCTACCACAGAGCAAAAAGACAACAAAATCTAAAAAACCTTTATACAAAAACACAGTAACAGTATAAATTCTTCTGTTTTCTTTCATTTTTCTGCGAAATATTGCGATTTGTATTATTTCACAAAAATAATATAATATTTAGTTTATAAATTTACAAATGATAACCCAGGATTAGATAACTAAATTGCGAAAAATGTTTTCAAGTTGATACTGTCGAGAACATTTCCTTGTGTTTAACTGATAAACATGCTTGACGTAACGATTTCTCGATTTTTTGAAATTCATCTGAAAGTTCCCCTAAGGAAAGAATATTATTTTATTAATGTGCTGTTTCTATATTAGAACCCAGCAAAAAATTAGACATTATCTTTAAAAGTACTTGCCATATAATGAATTACTTTTGTGATTACCATATTTTCTTACTTGCTTACAAAACACATTATATTAGTTTTCAAAAAAGGAAGTAGTAATGGAACTAGTTCTTTATGTTAAAAAAGACTACCGTACTAATGGTACTCAGAATTATTATATAGCACATAGTACAGAATTATTGCGTAAATGTTAATAATATGAAAAGGAAAAAAATACGTTTTAATGCAACTAAAATCTACAAAACAAAATTTAAGAAAAATATGAAGCTTTTTGGCCTCGCTAGGAGCTACACAAAGGAATGAAAAATAAATCACAATTTTACTTTTAAAGGCCAAATATATCCTTAATCATATATTAATTAATATGTTGTATAACATTTTTTTTATTACTTGACTACAGCTATCGCCAGAATTGAAAATTTGCAATTTCAATTTTTCATATTGCGGCGCTGGCTTTTAAGGAGTTACTACCTTTAAGGCTTAAGCTCGACTAAACCTTTAGTATAGCCGTGTGAAGTTTTATTACAATCTGGCAAGCAAGGAACTTAAGAATTATTTCCATTTTTGGACCAAATCCTTTACTGTGCATCGGTAAAATTTGTTATATGTTTATTTTTGCAATTGTTGTTGTTTTTTATATTAATTCATATTGGATGTTTTTTTCTAAGTTTTAAAAACTCATTACAGAAACTGACGGCAGCATGTCTCATCTACCCTGATTGTATTTTATGCAATGTTCAACTGCAAACAAATTGTATGGGTGTGAGAGTTTATGGCAGGCATTTGAAAGTTGGTTATAATCCTTCTTATTTTTAATTTTTTTTATTTGTTAACTTATGAATGTTAATGTTTGAAAAACGTAAATTAAACTAACCAAATAAAGATTTTCAACTGACATATATAAAACGTAGTTATTAGGCCGCATTCAAGCAATCCTTATACATTTATTTTATTTATTTGTGGATATTTCAACCGTCTGTCTATGAGGTTCAAAAGTATGACCATATGCATCAAATGTTAGGGCACCCTTTTGTTTTTAATTTATAGTAATCGACATTCTGTCAATTTTTGAGGCGTTTGTCTATAACGGTTCAGAAGCAACATTCAAACGAATTGATTACCTCCTTTTTTTGAAGTCGATTTAAGTAGATTCAATCTTTACTTATAAATGTAAAAACAAATATAAAAAAATATTAACTACTGAAAATCTGATTCTTTGCATAAATAATTCCATTACTTAATAAATTTTTTAATCAAAAAACTCTTACTTCTTCCTTTGTTTTGCACGCTACTAGCTAAAAGTTGGAAACGTAAATGTATGTTAATTTGATTAAAACTCAATATTCCTAGTAAATTTTTAATTTGGTGTGTGCGTGAGCTATTAAATTTCGTAAAACATACTTTTATTATTTAATGAGTTTTTTTCGATACATAATTTTATTCATTGAAGAACGCGGTCATTTGTCCCCAATATTTTACGATGGCCTTGTTGGTGAGTAATTATTACTCTAACAATTAGTGTCAGCTGAGGTAAACATTTGATAACTTGTTCTTTAAAACACCTCAATTTCATGTCGTGCACATAGTATGTGTGTAGTGTAAATATGACTATTTGTCACATGTAGTGGAAATACGAAATCCACGTAATGAATATTTTTTAAGTCATATAGAATTTACAAGAAAATCAATTGTCATACACCGGGGGACCTGGGCTTTTACACTATAACCTATTCCTACTGCATTTTCTAATTTCCTTAGACTAATCTTTAATAACTCCATTTATAGTAAATTAATATTGCGATTTTATTTTAAGGAAGTTTTTCAATTAATGATACCTTAACTCTCATTAATCTTAAAAATATTGTTTGGCAATGATTGCGCGGCTGTGTAATAATTATTTTTTGTTTACTTAACAAAAGGTTTGATATTAAAAACTACTTTAAAGAGATTTCAGTATCTATCTATAACAGTTGAAAAATCTGGCCATATACATCAATTACAAGTGACTATTGGGATAACCTTAAAATTCCAAGCTGAAATTTAGTACTTTTTGCTGTAGCGGACTTAGCAATACAGGTTCTGTATAAATTTCAACCATCAGTCTCGAACGGTTTAATAGTAAGGCCATATACATCAAATTACATGAACTATTGTAACACCCTAGAAATTATAATTTTAAATATTTACACTTTTTTATATACCAGAGAAAAGTAGTGGAAATTCTGACTAATTTTTTTTCTGGCTAAGATAACATCAATTATGAAAACACTCTTTAATTTCTACATGCAAATTGTATACTTGTTGTTATAGCGGACTTAGCAATACATTCTTTGTAATTCAATCGCTTGTCTACAACTGTTCACAGGTATGGCCATATACATTAAATTAAATGATTTTAATTTATAATTTTTTTTTACATATTTATATTTGTTATTATAACGATCGTTATTCTGTCCAATTTTCAAGCGTGTCCATAAAGGTTAAAAAGATAGGCCCATATAGGTCAATTTACGTCACGTATGGAGACACCATTTGATTTTTAGATTTTTTTTGTATTACTTTAAGCTATTGGAATCTATAGTGATACGCAGTTCTTTTAAATTTTAAAGTGGCGCTCTTTGTGTTTTATAATACTCTTAAAACACATGTATGTTGTATTAGGACACCCTTTAATTTTTAAAATGATGAACTTTTTTAAACCAAGACCAATTTGAAAGCACAACGTCTTTAAAAAAAAAAAAATTCAAAATTGATCCAGAAATGACTCAGTTTTTTGAATTTGGTTGAAATTATATGAGAAAAACGGAAAGAGATGAAGAGTTTTGAAGACAAAGAATAAGATCTACAGTGAATGAAATACAAAAGAACAAATTTGTTTGAAATTAAAACATAAAACAGAACAATGAAATAACTACATTACATATACATATAAGCGAAACTCACGCTTCGTAGCAAAATGATTTTGCAAACCTTGCAGGTCTTATACGCTATGGTTTGCTACACAACGACAACAAAATATATAGAACTGAAATTACTGCTATTTAAAAGAAAATAGTTGATGTTTTTTTTTCTATTTCCTTAGGCATTGTATTAAAGTTTTTTTTATTATAAAAGCTTTTACGAATTACAAATCTAACTCTTAAATAATATTTTAATGATTATAATAATCAGATGCTACAATAAATTTGCTATACGTTTAAAAAAAAGGCACTTACGCTCCGTAGCAAACATCGTTGTAAATATGCAAGACTTGCAGATATGCTACAAAGAGTGAGTTTCGGGTAGTAAATATAAAAAATTCTTAATAAAAAAAGTATTCATAAATACGTAGACACTGTTCAATTTGTAAAACTAACGGTCGGTTAATATAATCGAAGGGTATAAAATCATTTAAATATAATTTGCCTAAAAACCATTGAAATTGGCTGCGCTGCTACAAGCTGGTGTCATATGGGTGCATAATCATTTTTATTAAAAATAAGTTAAATTTTTTTTTTAAATCAAGCGATCGCACTTACGGACTGTTAAAATTATTAACTTCCATTGACATCGCAAATACATTCACAAATTTGAATAAAAATTATCACAACTTTTATCTTCTTAAACAAACAAATTTTATTTATATAATTTTTTTTATTACTTTGTTGTATGTTTTTAACCTTTTAGCATAACTGTTTATTTTCGTATTAAAAGAAGTTGCAATTCTTATGAAACACTTTTTTGTTATTCATATTTACTTTATATTTACAAACAAATTTCTTTACTTTATATTAGTTTTTAGAACAAAACAATTAACAATTTAAGACATTAACACACTGTTAAGGCACTAAATTAAGACTGAGAAGCAGAAAAAAATAAACTATGTAATAAAATAAAGAACATAAAAATAAAACAATATTTTGAATACTATTTGACACACACTTTGACGACACGAATGGCGCATTTCATTAAGGAGAAAAAAAAAAATTTTTTTAAAGGAATACAGTCGAATCTCCACTACTCATGCGTATAAAAAAAGACAATGTCAAATGACCACAGGACGAAGTAAGTGTTAACTAAACAGAATTTGAATCGCATAGATTTAATTACAACCTTAAATAAGGGTATTTTTTTAGCAGAGTTTTTTTTTTACGAAATTTTGTTCAGTATAAAAATTAGTAAAAGTGCTATATTCGGCTATGTCGAATCCTATGCACCCTTTACCATCTATGTAAATCTAGTTTAGTGAGACAGAGAATTAAAAAATAAGTAAAAAAGTTAAGCACTACAAACATATATAAAATTTAACATAAAAATGACATCGAAATTTTAGTATTTCTGGTGGATACAAAGTAGTGTTTGTTAGAAGATCTTAATTCGACAATAATGTGTTTTGTTTTTGTAAAATTGGGTTTTTAATCTAAATCGGTAACGAAGAAGTTACTTGTATTGAAAAATGCTCTGCAAAATGCTGGCAAGGGATGTGTCACTATATTATCGATATTGATATATAGCGCCTCCGGTATTAAGTAGATACATTGTGCTTACCTCGCTATTGGTTGTTAGTTGATTGTTATATGGCAGTTTATAATTTCAGCAGTACAATTATTGTTGGCGTTCAGAAGTATTTACCTTGTAGAAGATTCTTTTAAATATATGGTTCGTCATGGTTCATCACAAAATGTGAAAAAAGGGTATAACTAAATTTTTAATGTCGTTTGTAATTTCTACAATATCCATTTCCCAACCCATAAAGTGTATATGTTCTGACTTCTTATGCAAAGCGAAGTCGATTGAGCAATGTCCGTCTGTCCGTCCGTGTTAGATTTTAAGTCAAGTTTTCCAAGGCACTAGATAGCTATAGAAAATTTAAATATGCCAATCGATCAGACATAGATAGAGGTGCTATTCGAAATCCGCAAGATCGATCCATGTCCTTCGAGGCAGCGGGCAAGATACCACCCTTACCTCTAATTTTTCCATGTCATTTGGAACAATGAAGTAACTCCAATTAAAAAAAAAAAATAAATAAATCTGGCGATAGAGAACTAGAAAATAAGAAAAAACATTAAGTGAAAAAATTGGCACTTGTCCATATATTCCGAGTCACGGGCCTCTGAAATTTTCAAATTTTTAAAATTTATCATTGAAAAGCTTTTAATGAGATCTTTTAGGAAATACTAAAATTTTTAAAAAATGCTTAACCCATTAAGAGTCGATGATATATTTTTTTATAATTATATATAGAACTTATTTTTTCTTCTTATTTTTTAATTTTCTCACCCCAATATTTGCTTTTTTGATTGGACTTACTCTTCTAAACTTGATTTACATAGATGATGAAAGGTATATAAGATTCTGATTAACCGAATATAGCACTCTTACTTGTTTTAACGAAAACAAATTTAAAGTCACTTACTTAACTTTCTATCCTCAGTATATTTGGATTCTACTGTTATTTTAAGTCTGTGTAAGTTTGTATAAATTATAGGTTAATGATGAATGTAAGACTCTTGGTGCAAGCTTAGTTGACAACTCAGGGTATGCACAGTGGTGTATAAGGCTCTAATTTTGGATTTAATTCAAACGAGAAAGTACACAAGTTAACTTTATACGACAGGGTTAACTTTTATATTACAGGGACCAACAATTATTCTGTAACTTTAGTATAAAGCGTTAACAACATATGATACGTAAGGTGCAAATTCCATAAATAATGGTTAAGTTACTTAACATCGTAAGCTTACATGGAATACAAAAGAAAAGCTTATTTTTTCTAGTTTTTAACTAATGAAAGTTGGATATTTTTTGAAAAAATGTATACGCCTTATTGTTCTCAGTTATCCTAATGCAATTTCTCGAATCATAAAATTAACAAAAAAATAAATAATGCTAATTTGAAGTCAGCGTTCCAAATAACAGCTTTCTGTTGCTTCTTTTAGTATGAAACAACTTGTGTCACATTAAGACAGGATTGCAATAGGAATTTCTTTTCCGCAATTAAGAATTCCATTTAAATGAAGACTTGAAGTTAACTAAGACATCTGCCAATAACTTTTTTAAAAGCTTTTAAAAATTATTTACCTACAGTTTGGTTATTTAAACAACTTGAAATCTTACACTTACACTTTATGAAACAAAAAAAAAATCCGACCCTTAGCACTGAAACTAAAAACGGAAAATATTTTAAACATTTTTTTATAAATAAAATTGTACAAAATTATTTCTGTAATAAAAAAGGTTTTTAGCCACTGTGTTTAAACCACTTGCAACAAAATAAAACAATGAAGGCAAATGAATGTTTGCTGTTGTTTCCTCAGACATTTTATTTCCGTTTTTCTTATTCGCCATACATTTGAAGTTCAAATGACTGAGTATTAATGTCAGGACAAATTAGCAAGTGTAATAATTTTGAAAAGTTAATAAAGACCGATATTAATTAACACTATTTAAGTGGAAGAAGGTTTTTTCTTTTACCAGTTAAACAAACACTTAATTCATGGGCTTCTTTGCAAATGCTTAAAGTTGTTCTTTGAAACTAAATTAAAAACAATAATAGAACAAAAGAGCAATGAACAATTCAACTCTTGAAGGACCTGACGTAAATATGCCATTTAAAACTCTACGACAAACCAAGTTTATTTACAAAACAAATTTTTTACTCTAAGGATTAATATACATGCAATGCCTGAGGTGAGCTAAAACAATTTTAAATAAGCAGATAAGAGCAGAAATATTAAATGCCACAAAGGAAACTTAAGCTTAATATATTTGTACATATGTGTTATTTCAGAACAGATGACATTTTCATGTGACACTTATTGATATAATCACTTTCAACTACGCAGGACACACTGAACAGGTTTCTGCATAATGTAATGTAATTTTATATTATACAGTACAACTTCGACAGATCGGACATTCACCAGTCCAAACACTCCAATAATTCGCAAGCTTCTACATTTCGTACAAGTTTAAATTTTTACCTTTCCAATCCGGAAAATTCTTTTATGCAAGAATAAATATTTAAACTCGCGATTTTCACGTTTTTTACTTGCATGTTTTGCTTCTCATACTTTGATTTACATTATGCACTATAATGACTTCAGTTTTTGTTAAGTTTTGCTGATAAAGAAATAGTACAAAACGCTTTAAGAAATGAATTGTCAGTGGTGCTTAGGGAAGACACTTTATAGTAATGGAAGCAAAAACAAACATCTTTAATGCTGCTATAACAAAATCACTTTCAGTTTGCAGTCAGTGGGTTGAGTAGAATAAGTTGGATATGCAGAATATTCTATTGTTTTAGTTTCATGTCATAACTCAAAACTGTTCTCCATTTCATGCTTTGAATTGTGTATACGTTTCATCTTTATGTCTTTTGTACCTTCTACATTTAAAGAGAATCAGTCGCTAAATCATTTCATGTTTGGAAACTTTGTCAATGAGAACGACACATTTGAATTGTAGAGTAAACTTTATAACGTGAAAATCATATCGTTTTCTAAAACATCGTCACATTTTATTTTGTGACTGTATATATATGAAGAAAAGATATTTTTAATATGTATCGACTTTTTGCACATAATGAATTTTTTTTTAATTATGGCTGTGTTGATGAAAAATTTTAATTAGTAGAACTCCGTTTTTCTTCTCACAAATAACGACACATTTTAGTTTGCGACACAGTACCGAATATTGTCATATTTCAAACATCCCACATAGTTTGTCCAAGACCTTCCCTTTAATATATAATTGTTGAAAGAATACTTTAGTGGATTTTTTGTTATTTATGAATCATTTTACTTATAATAGTGGGAACTGTCTGATGAATTTTCAAATGAATTTTTTTGAGTTATGACATTCTAGAAGTAAATGAGCCACATGTATTTAATTTACTTTTTTGGTTTTTTAATTAATCATAGTAGAAAGAATGTGTGTCCATACAATTTAATTCACTAAGATTACTTTAATATTTTTACCTATTGTAGTCCGGGAACCTCGTTAATCCGACCGACCCTAAAACTATGTGTGTTCCTATTGTCGAAGTTGCACTGTATTGAGTTCAACAGTGAGTCATTTGTAAATTGAATCTTCTTTAGCTCAGACCATCTTAATTAAATTAAATAAAGTTTACGTCTCTCCTTTATAATAAACACCTGTAAGTTTGCCTTTTTTTAAAATGTGTGCAATACTAGCAATCACTTCTTTCTATATATATTAGGTTATTGTGTATGTATATTATATTACCAATTAAAAAATAAACCGATTTGAGTGAAATTCGAAAAATATTTAATTTCTTAAGTAAAAGACATAATACTCGTTTTATATCTCTATCAAAAGCTAGGACCCAAATAAAAGGAAACGGGGAAAACTGGTATTTTCGGCTGCACCGATTTAAATAAAATTTTTAACAGCGACAGTTATTTATTTAGAAGTTCCAAAAGGGTATGCTTATTAAAAAAATAAGGGTCAGCAGGGGTGAGTGGAGAGCAGAAAAGTGCGCTAATTCGATTTAAACAAAAAGCGAATTTAAGGCTATTTCAAATATAGATAAGTAATGATCCATAAGATGAAATAGGCAAAAGATAATCTGCTGTAACTTCCCCATTAATGTGCATAATTTAAAAAAAAACAGGCTTGGAAAAGTGGTTGTGGTCCAATTATTTTTATTAGGACAGTGAAGCATATTGGTAATAGCTAATTAAAAATAAAAAACAAATAACTTTAATTTGTTTCGAGTTGAGTTCTATAACAAATATTGTTTAACATGAACATTTTTTTATATGGCTTTTAAAATAAAAAGTTTTATATTTGGCCTCATTGGTCTAGCTTTTTCTAGAATTTCAATAAATTCTTTAGTGTTTACAACAAAGAAAAAAAATCGTTACAAAATCTTTTTTCATTCTTAAATTAAAAAAAAAATATATAAAATTGTTATTCAACAGAAGGAATTTTTATATACATATGTCTGAAAGGTATGGTCTATTTTTAAATAATAATGATTTGTTTGAACTATTCCCCTTAAATCACTTATGTATTGTATTAAAAAAAAATCAACAAACAATTAGCTCATAACGCCTAAAAATACATGTACAGATTTTAATGACTGCCTTAATTTTATTTTTTTTAAATAAGAAATTTAAAAAATAATTACTTCAGCAATTAATTTTTTTCTTTTTTTACTACGCTGCGATGTATCATAATAAAATCACGCAATTTTTCTAATTTCTAGTTTTCAAACTTGTCAAAATCCTGGGCTACCAAAAATTAAATATTTTTATCTACGTTGTTTGCATCTAAATGGATTTAAAACAATATCAGTAAACTTATCAATGAATGTTAGTAAAAACGCATTAACTCGCAGTCTAAAGAACCTACTGACTGGACCGAGATTACTACTCTTGCAAATTAGTTATTTAACCTTATTTTAAAATTAATTGATATTGAAAACTAATAGCTTAAACGCATTTTCACCGTTAAGCAGCAGTTAATGCACTTTGAAGTTCATTTACAACAAAAGATGAATTATTCCTTGAGAAATTAATAAACATTTCAATAGGCTTAAATACGTGATTATTTAAGATGATTATTATTTTACCTCATAAGCAGCAAAGAAAAACTAAGGTTTATTAAACCCCTTTAGTTTCTAAATGCAAATTATAAGCTTTTTGTTATGGTGGACTTAGCAAAACTGGTCCCTTGTAAATTTCAGCTGTCTGTCTATAACGGTCAAAATTTCGGACATATGCAGCAAATCACATCAACTATTGGGACACCCGTTTATTTCAAAATCAAATTTATTACTTGTTGTTATAGCGGAGTTAGTAATACAGGTTCTTTGTAAGTTTTAATCGTCTGTCTACAACTGTTTAGAAGTATGGCCATATACATCAAATTAAATAAACTATTGGGCCACTCTTTTATTTATAATTTTAAATATTAATACTTGTTACTATAACAGGCATAGCAATCGACATTCTGTTTTTTTTTGCAAGCGTTTGTCTTTAACGTTCATAAGATAGGACACTATAAGTAAATCTACATTATTATGAGACACCCTTTAATTTCTAAATTCAAATTATAAACTCGTTGATATAGCGGGATAAGAAATACAGGTCCCTTTTAAGTTTCAGCGTTCTGTCTATAACGATTAAAAAGATAGGCCCATATAAATAAATCTACATCAATTATGAGACACCCTTTAATTTTTAAATTCAAATTATTAACGCGTTGATATAGCGGGCTTAGAAATGCAGGTCTCTTTTAAGTTTTAGCGTTCTGTCTATAACGGTTCAAAAGTTCGGTAACATACTCCAAATTACATCAACTATTAGGACACCCGTTTATTTCCAAATCCAAATTTTATACTTGTTGTTATAGCTAAGTTACTAATACAGGTTCTTTGTATAACTATTTAAAAGTATGGCCATATACATCAAATAAAATGAACTATTGGGCCACTCTTTTATTTATAATTTTACTTGTTACTATAACAGCCATAGCAATCGACATTCTGTCCATTTTGCAAGCGTTTGTCTATATCGGTTCAAAAGATAGGCTCATATAAGTAAATCTACATAAATTATGGGACACCCTTTAATTTCTAAATTCAAATTATAAACTCGTTGCTGTAGTCCCTTTTAGGTTCAAAAGTTCGGCAATATAATCAATATTACAGCAACTATTTGAACACCCTTTAACTTTCAATCCCAAATTTTATACTTGTTAATATAGCGGACTTAGCAATACAGGTTCGTTGTAAATTTCAAGCGTCTGTCTACAAATGCTAAAAATTGTGGCCATAAACATAAATTTAAATTGACTATTGGGGCATTCTTTAATTTATAATTTTTAATATTAATACTTGTTACTATAATGACCATAGAATTCGATATTCTGTCCAATTTGCAAGCGTTTGTCTATAACGGTTCAAAGATAGGCCCATATATGTAAGTAAATTTACATCAATTATGGGGACACCCTTTAATTTTTAGATTTATTTTTGTATAACTTTTTGTTATTGGGGGCTATAGTAATAAGCCGTCATTTTTAATTTTACGAAAGTGCCCTTACATTTCATAATACACTTAAAAAATATGTATGTTTTATGGGGACACCTTTTAATTTTTAAGATTACGATCTATTTTTAAAACGGAACCAATATGTAAGCATAATCTATCATATTACCAAAAATTTTCAAAATCGGATAAAAAATGTCTGAGTTCTGCAGGTACAAATATAAAAAAAGAAACATTCAGCCGAATTGTTTTACATCCTTCTTTTTTTGAAGTCGGTTAAAAAAGCAAATATTGGGGTGACAGAGAATTTAAACATAAGAAAAATTAATTAAGCTTATATAATTTTACATAAAAATGTCATCGGCTCTTAAAGGGTTAAGCATTCTTAAAATTATTAATATTTCCTTAAATATCTCTTCCAAAGCTTAAAACCATATTGATATATTAAAAAAATTTTCAAATTTCACAGCCCCGTAACTCGAAAAACATGGGCCAGCGCCAATTTTTTCACTCGGTATTTATTTATCATTTTTTTAATTTACTGTCGTCCCAGTGTTTATTTTTTTGATTGGAGTTATTGCATTGTTCCAAATAATATGGCAAAATTAGAGGTAGGCGTGATATTTGCCCCCTGTGTCTAAGGACTGGACCGATCTTGCTGATTTTCAATAGAAACTCTTTCGACAGCACGTATAACCGACGGGAGCATTTAAATTTTAAATTATGTGTTCCTGGTAATTTTTTTTATTTAGGCCGAGGTTAGGCATGATGTGAGGTAAGTTTGTTAAGTAAGTGTATGTGTGTTGATTAGGGGACCTAAAAATATTTAGAGGTTACAGGTGCCCTACGTCGGGTGGGTCAGTGGGGTATGTCATCATCTTGTTCTCGCTCTGTAGTGTGTTTTTATGTTTTTTGTTTTTTAACATTGTTTTTATTAATTTGTTATTGGTCTCTGGGCTACATCACAGCTGCTGTGCCAATTGAGGCAGGTAACACGGACAGACAGACGAACATCGCTTAAACGTCTTCGCTATGCACAAGAATTTAGAATATATACAATTAATAGGGTCGGACATCGATATTGTAGAAATTACAAGCGGAATGACAAACCCTTTTTCTACTTTTTGTGGTGAAGGGTATAAAAATGTTCATAAAAAATATTATTATTATTTTTCTCACATGGAGCAACATTCTAATGTATGCAAAGGGTCGAAATATTCGTATAAATTATGATATCATGCTGCTTTAAGAAATGGAACCAACAAGAAAGTTACTTTTGTTATATCCTTCGGTGAAAACCATCGTTTGGCGAGCGCTGTGAGAACATAATTTTCAAGTCACGGTTTTGTTAGTACTAAATGACAATCGGCTGGTATTTACCAAAAGTGGCACCAGTAGTGGCGGTCGCACAGACAGACAACCGAGCCAAGAAAAAGTGGCGACATGCGGAGTCCGCACACAAGTCGATCTTTTGTTTTCAGAGAGGGGTGACAAGAGCGCACTAAAGGAGACGGACAACGAAACTGGTAAATTTTTTCATTTTATTGTTATCTTTACTTTTATTATAGCCGTCCAGGGACCCGCTTGTAAGCTGGTGTATGTCTTATTAGGCTTATTTACTTTTTTATTTTGTTTACACTCGGTATGTTTTTTAATATTTTTTTGACAGTCTTTCTTTATTTTATATACTGCGCCTTTCAAAAAAAGGAAAAAATTTTAAATCAGTTCAAAAATGAATGGGCTACACAGGCACCAACATAAAAAAGCAACATTCAGTTGAATTATAACGTCCCTTCTTTTTTGAAGACGGTTAAGAAAAGAAATTTAATTTCAGTTGGCGTCACTAAAGTTCGTATCATTTAAAAAGTATTGAAGCTTCAGCGCTTGAACTGAATAAATAATATATAGTATGACGATAATGCAGTTCAAAAGTTAATCTCTGCACCAAAGTCTAACATAAAATTAGCTAAACAAAACGTGCAATTTGCAGTTCATAAGTTAATCTGTGAACCACAATTAAATAAAATTCTAGCTAAACAAAATGTATAATTTTTAGTATATATTTTAGTGATGTACTAACGAAGTTTTTAGTGTGTATAAAAAGAACGATCTACCACCGCATGTGTTTCCGTGGTGTAGTGGTTATCACATCCGCCTAACACGCGGAAGGCCCCCGGTTCGATCCCGGGCGGAAACATCAGTGTTTTATTATTTTTTTTAGATGGGAAATTATTATTTTTTTCATAACATATGTACAAGTTTAATATATCTCAGGGGCTTATTAAGTTTAGTGTTATGGGAAAATAATAAAACTTAACAATCTGCTACTACGCTCTTACAATGCATATCATAA
Organism: Gymnosoma rotundatum; assembly: GCA_916610165.2. Lineage (NCBI taxonomy): Eukaryota > Metazoa > Arthropoda > Insecta > Diptera > Tachinidae > Gymnosoma > Gymnosoma rotundatum. Next base: position 37,517,379 of record OU744339.1, on the reverse strand, counting down.
GTTCACCCTTCCCATTAAGCCCAGTTGTAATAATCGTACGTGTATGTTTTTCAAAAGAGTTGTATAACAACAGCATATGCTCTAATGTTCTACTGCGCATAAAGCAGTAACCTAAGCCTTAGGTTATTCTTTTTAAAGCAAAGTTTAGCACGGTTTTCTTGCTAAAAAAAATAATTTTAAAATGAATTTGTATTATGGGATGTCATATTCGTTTTCTTATTAATTGACATATTCATTATATTTGCTTTCATATTATCACACTTTCATAACACTTGATATTTGACAAATGTTAATACTCAGCATTATAGTGTGAAACGGACTTTGAGAGTTCTTAGGCGACGTTGACTGTTTATCGATAAGTTTTATAAACATATCTAATAATTGAAACAGCGGATTAAATTTTTTTTAAACTTTTAGTGTGCCAAGTTTTGATCTGACGAGTGTCAGATCTTATAATATTGTCAGAAAAATATACAGAAAACCCATAACAATCGTGTGAACTTACAATTAATGTTTGACAATATTTAAAAAAAAAAACCATTGTCAGATAATTGTCAGACTTCTACCTAACAAAATAATGTCAGATATATTACAATTGTGTGAACACTTTTAGTTTCCATTACCAAAACATTGCAGATATTGTCAGTTACAAATTGTAGTATGTAAATAATTATAAAAGTAAATGAAAAAAGTAAAAAAAAGTGCTTAAAAAAATTAATATTAAAGGAGAAAAAAAGATAGTATAAATTAAAAAAAAAACAAAATAGACAGCGACCACAATTCACGGGACGACTTTGAAGGTGCGAAAGAACTGACCTGTTCACAAGCTTTCTGGAAATGGTATCAACCACTTCAGGAACAATGCTCGAAGTAGTTGAAACCGGAGTACGGAACAAATATTGTAGTGTCCGAAAGTTTTCATGTAAATTGACCTTTATGGTCATATCTTTTAAACCGTTATGGACAAACACTTTAAAATTAAACAGAATATCGATAACTATGACCGTTATAATAACAAATATATTCAAAATTATAAATTAAGGGGTAACTTAGTAGATCATTAAATTTTATGTACATATATGATGATTGTAAACAGACGATTGATATTTAAAAGAATCTGTATTGCTAAGTCCTCTATAACAGCAAGTATAAAATTTGGATTTAGAAATTTAAGGGTGTTCCAATAATTAATGTAATTTAATGTATGTGATCGAACTTTTGAACGGTTATAGACAGACAACTGAAATTTACAAGGAACTAAGTCCGCTATAAGAGGAAGTATACAATTTGAATCCAGAAATTAAAGAGTGTGCTCATAACTGATGTAATTTGACATATATCTTTTGCATTGATATATTTAAACACTTGAAAATTAGACAAAATATCCAATCATTTTTATGGTATATGAGTATTAAGAAGTATAATAAGTTAAAACTAAAAATTAAAGTGCGTCCCAATAATTGATGTATGTGGCCAAACTTTTAAACCTTTAAAGACAAACCGCAAAAATCTGTTTTAAAGTCGGTATTTTTGCAAGAATTGTTCTTCTTGATCCTCGCTAAAAACGTAAGCTGTTAGAATCGTTGCAGTTGCTTCATTTTGATAAAGATTTATAATATTAGTTTGTAACTTTTATAATAATTTAATTTAAAAAAAAAATTAAAAAAATCGTCTCTTGAACTTTTTAATTCTGACACTTGGCAATTCTTACTTACGTGTAAACTAACAATTTGTTGTCTGACAATGTTGTCAGATAAAGTAATTGTCAGATAATTGCCTTACAATGAAATTCTCAGTTTTCTGACAAATCTCTTGCAATCGTGTGAACTGACAATCTACATTGTGGTTACAATTTTTCTTTGCCTTGTGATCTGACAACCGTCTGTACAGAGCTTAATAATAAATAAAAAGATTACTGACAATAAGTAAGTGAAATAATTACAATTATTTTTGGTAATATATTATATTATTATTAATATTTTTATCCCAAGGATCGCACAAGATGAGTCTCTCCCATCAAACATTCTGCCTAAAACTCTAGATGCTTTGGGAAAGAAAGTTTGCCTACAATGGATCAAGTTTAAAATGACAAATGCTAATAAAATCGATGCCATATTAAGTTTTTTTTTTAAGAACAGGCTTCCCGGGTATAATTAAATACGTGAACGGACCCGCATAAAAATTGCTATGATTATAAGTATGTTTTGTATTTTCGCTTCTCAATAATTTTTTGTGGTCACAAAATACGCCACAGACTTTAAGATGTTAGATGCGCAGGTTCAAAGCAAAACTAGAAGAATTGTACAATGCTGGTGATAGTAATTGCTGGCTTCTAGGTAAATTGTTAATGTTGATAAAATATCACCTCCTACCACGAAGTACACAGAGGCGACACGAAGCAGTGATGAGACAGCCATAAGAATCTTTTTCCTTTCTTTTCTTTCTCGGCATGTTATTGACATAGATTTTGTTTTGATTTCTGTTTCTGGCGCAAGAAAAACGTTTTCTACAGGAAAAAATAAGGATGGATTTTTATGAAATTATTAAAATTATTAGAAAATAAGTAACATTTATGTTAAGCAATATTAGCAATTAATATTTTTTTTTAAATTCATGTTTTTTCAATTTTTTTTTAATATTTTGTATGTTAACACACACAATGATGGTGCACTTCGGCCACAGCATATCTGCTTACCCAGTTAGCATTATTGATCATATTCGAGTCTTTTTTGACTCCTCGACACGATTAAAATAATCGATTATGCGCTCGTTTTAGAGTCGAAAATGATTGTTTTGTCGGTAGAAAATGGTACCCTAGCCGCGACTCTTCTGAACGAGTCCCTTATGACTCTCGTTTTCGACTCATTTTCGATACTATTTTCAATCGTACTTGTAATCAAATACGATACTTTTTCGAGTCAACTTTTAATCATATTACTAGCCGTATGCGAGTCTTTTTCGAACCATATTATACGAACATTTCTAATATATTTTCTCAAAATGAAAAATTGCAAACAACGGTTTGCTTATTTTTTATAACACGCCGTATTGACGAGCCATTGATTTGTTCAAACATTAAACAATTTCATGTCCGCACATTAAAATGGCTATTGTAGACCATCGTTGTCGATGTCATGTCGGCTTCAAACAGCGAGAAAACGAAGCAGTTGTCTCCACGCAGACAAACATGAACAAATGTTTGTAATCTATTCTGCTGACGTTTTGTTCATGTGCGAACAAATCAATTGCTCGTCAAGGCGTAGTGTTACATTCGTTAGCATGTAATTCCTAATTTTCTTAAAATTCAAATTTAAAAAATGAATTTAAAAAGATTTTAAAAAATTTATTTGACATTTGTGTCTCTATTTTTTTACGAATGACATATGTATGTATTTTTACGAAAATTAAAAAATAAAAATAAAATATGTATTTGAATCATTTTTTCATCGTTAGGCTGCGTTAAATATGTCTCCAAAATAATTCTAAAAACAGTCGAATTTCAAGCATTTGCTTTTTGTACTTTTTGTTTTTTTAGAAAGTCGCTTTCTATGCGTTTGTCCGAGATATATTCGAGTCTCTTTTTAAACGCATAACTGATGAATCAGTTTTAAGTCATCTTGGGTAGTCTTAAAAGACTCACTTTGGTGATTTTTGTAAAAACAATCTTCCAAATGCTAACTGGGTAAAAACGCTGTATATTTAAAGACGTTTTTACTCAAATTGTTAATTGATTTCTTTACTCTCACACAATAATAATTTTTTTTTTTTTTTTTCTGAAAAAATCAACTTTTTGAGCTTTGTGTCTTCTTCGTAAATATCTAGATTTTATTTTGTTTATTTTTCCTTCTTCATAATAAAAAAGTATTGCATTTGTCTCTTTCTTCAGAAGCTGCAGAAAACCTGCAAGGGTTTCATATCTGCTTCCTTCCTTCACCAGACGATGCAGGCGATCTCCTTCAGCCATACTTGATTACGCCTTATCGCTCAACTGCTGCAGGAAACGCTGAGGTTATTAAGGATTTGCAAGACTTTTTTATACCTCCACTAGTTTTTTAAATTGTTTGGGATTTGTTAATGCCCAAAAAATTTTGTCAACACGGCACAACACATAAAACGCTGACGACAAGATCAGAAACAATAAAAAGCAAAATAGCAGTTACTGCGTTGATTGACACTGGCAAATAGAATATAACAATTGTTTTATTTTAGTAGTGAATCAACAAAATGATGGTAACTTGCTAGGATAGAACTTGCAACAACATGTGTTTCCGTGGTGTAGTGGTTATCACATCCGCCTAACACGCGGAAGGCCCCCGGTTCGATCCCGGGCGGAAACAGAGTTGATTTTTTGATGATATTTTACTTTCGAAATCTTTTTCATTATATACGTACACGCATGTATGTACGTAGGAGTGAAATAAAACTTAGGGGATTCGTTAAGCTTAGTACAAGTAAAAATGTTTCTCATACCTTATTTAAACTAAAAGCGCCACATAGAAGACTTAGACCCTCTCAATCGAAATTGCAGTGAAGAAACTAAAAATTTATTTTATTTTTTTTTTTCAATTTAGCCAGTATCCATCTTTTTGTTCTGCTCCTTAACTTAATCTATTATATAGCAAAGAAAAATAATAATATTAATTTTGAATTATCATAAAAACAAAAGTCTTGACCAATTAAAAAAGAAAACGGCGCTACCAACTAAACGAATTAAAAATTCCCAATCTTGAGACTTTAGCAATTAGGAACTAGCTACTCCCGGTGCATACTGGATCCACTTCAATTCAACCTTTTAATTGATTCTTAATAAGAAATTTTCCACTCTGCCTATTATAGTTCTTTAGGTATATGATAATAATTTTTCGCTTTGTATGGGAAATATCACACCCACAGTTCTTATTTAGCCTGCATTTAGCCAGACTATAAAAACTAATTCTTGAGTTACCATGCTACATGGTAATAGCTGTTCACTGTGTTTCGCTAAACTATATATATATTGATATGGGGATTATTTCATTTTATTTATTTGTTTTTTATTTATTTGTCTTCTAAAAGTTCCACACACAAGATCTTATATCTTACATATATTACGGAATGGACCTAAGTATTACAGTTAAAAATTAAAATTAATTTGAAATGGGCATATGGATATGCTTTCCCCGCAGTAATACATTTCATTTTGTAGTTTATTTTAAAATAATAAATATTTTATGAGAATATCCTGAAATATTTATATTTGAAGGAATCAAGCACGAATAAAGTAAATTAATTAATTTGAAACTTTATAAATAATTACAAACTTTACTTATACTTCAAAATATAAATTAGAAGAAAAAAAAAAACGATTAAAAATTAATAGTATTATCAAAACACATAGGATACATGTACATATTAACGCGTATGATATGTATTTAATAAATAACAGTTAAAAACTAATTGTTAATCTAGCAAAAGTTTCATTAAACTAATTTTAAGTTTACGCACCTTACTTAAAATTTGTGCTCAATAGGGAATTGAATTCTAAAGAGTTATTGTAAATATAAAAAATGCCATTGAAAGCCGAGGCTTTCATCTGTTTCTTTTACCCCAACAATTTTGTGTAACAAAATTAAAACTCTTCAGTTAGGTTATTTTATATGGGTAACCCTATACAACTTTGACGAAAACATTGATATTTTAAGGTAAAAGCAACATTTAAATTTCTCAAACTGGGGCAGTCGCACTTAGAAAATAGCAGTATTGAGTTGGACAAATGTTTCCTAACATTGAATAGGTTCGGTAATTCTTTAAAACGGTTTAGATAGATATGACAGCATAGCAGTTGGCTTGAACTTTATCCTGTTTTTGGTATCGGTACGATTTTCGCTCTTGAAATTAGTATTCTAATTAAAATAGCAGTAAGTAAAGGGAGTGCTAAAGTTTTGGCAACAGGCTTTCAATAACAATCAATATTTATAGCATCTCTGTTGCACTGAACCATAGAAGGAAGGGAAACAATAACATGGAATCTATTTTATGGGTTTGATGATTACAAGAGTAACTTTGTTCAGAATCTTCTCTCTTCCACTTATAAACCCATTATAAATTAGTATAATCTACATATGTTGAAAGCAGTCAGCCTCGTGGAAATAATGAGAACGATTCTAAAACACGGCATCAATCTAGCGATAATGTGTTTAATTTAAGTGACTTAAAAAAGTGACATTACAAAGACATTATTTGCAGAAAAGATGTTTTGGAAATCCAAAAAATGGTTAAAGAAATTGTTGTCGTACCAATAGTGGATATGATAAAAAATACACAAATTTGCAAAGTAAATTTTACCATTCACCGCATTAGATGATATAGGCAACTGAAGTATTTTTGGACAAGTCATATTTAAACTAAATTTAAAAAATGGAAAATTAACCGCAACAAAACGAAGAAGATCATAATTTGTTTGCTTTACTTGAATCTTGGAACTTACTTTCTGTTTTCGATAAATTAGAGGGTAATTTATTTTTAATTATTTGTGTGTAGAAAATTTATTTTAAAGCACATTGTTTTGTTCTGGTACTTAAAATTATAAAATCACATCAAATAGAGAAAATACTCGAGATGTTGCCGTTGGCCTAGCAACACTATTTAAACATTGCTTGGATACCTTGCAATACCAAGGCTTGCTGACGTATCTTGGCAATCTTTTTTTTAATGATTTTGAAGCCTTTAGCTCCCTCCGTGCTACTTTCTCATGAACGTGGTTCTGTTTTAGAATTTTTTTTTTGTTAGAACAAAATTTTCTTCTGGGGTCAAGTTGACTCTTGCCTAACAGATTTTCGTTTAGATACACTTTTATTTAGAGCAGAAACACTAAGGCCTCAGTTTATTAAATATAATCCCGAAAATTAATACAGGAATAAATTTCAAGAAAATTATTCCCTAATTTTTATATTGAAATCTTTGTAATTGACAGGCAAAACGCTTTTTGTTTTTGTTTTACCATTTATAATTACGTTTCCCAACGCTTTCAATGATAAAGTAACTATTTGAAAGTCATTTGTTGCAGATGTGCATAAATTACACTGGTTTACAGTCAAAAAATACCAAGAACACCACATGGCTAGATAAGTTAAATAAGACCTTCTGAACACGAAAAACGCTGTAATTATTTTTTTTCCAAGTACCGTTTTTTAGATAACGGTACTTTTGTGTTTTTCGGTGTATGGTCCCACTCAGACCATTATGGAGCCCAACCGAAAAGTCCGATCGAGAAACATGGCACACTGTCGGAAAGGTAATTGAATGTCTTTTCAGTCGATATGATGCTACTTTTCATCTGCCAAGAAATGGCTGAGTTATGGCACCTTAAAGTTTAAAATTTGCCTATTTTTTACGTACTTTTCTAAATTTTTTAAGCCTTTGTAACGCCTCTCGATTTCTTACATTTCCTGCTTAAATCTTTCACCTTGTTCATCACTTTCGGAGTACAAGTTCATGGGAAAAATATCCAAATGACTGAATAAGAAGTGTAATTTAGGTGTCATATTTGAACCTAAAAGATAAAAAAAATAAATTTTCAAATTATAACGGATTTTTTGATACACATGATTTCACTCAACGCTTACCAATAGCATTGAATTTTTGCAGTAATGTGTCGATTTTCTCAGCGTAATCAGGACTTTTGTAGTTTCCCAAAAAGTTGTGAACGATGTCCTGGAATGATTTCCATGCCACCAAATGAGCTGGATCTTAACACTTATTAGTTGCCTGGTCACCGTGCAGAGCCCGAATTTGAGGTCCATCAAATATACCAGTTTCAATTTTGCTCGCTCTGGGTCTCTGAAATTTTTGTTTAATTCATGGCAAGACTACCCTTTGGCAAGACTACCTTCTCCCGAGGAATGAGTTGGTCACTTTTGATATTGTACTCACCGTGCGTATATACAATAATGAAAGGGACAAATATAGTAATAAGGAACATTCTCGAAACAATATAAAAACTAAAAACAGTAATACTACCTACTAAAACAACCCCGAATATAGTGTGTTAGCAATGAAAATTAAAATATTGTCGTTCCACAAAATCCTTAATAAAAACTTTATTTTTCATCCGTTTTTTTTTTAAATTACGCTTAAAATGTTGGTAATAAAACAAACTATTTGATAAAAGAATAAAAAAATTTCAGATCTTTACTATAACGGAGAAAAAAAAACAAACGAAAGTAAAAAAATAGGCAAATTTTGAAATTTAAGGTGCTATAACTCAGCCATTTCTTGGCAGATAGAAAGTTGCAGCAAAGGCATTCAATTACCTTTCCAACCGTGTGCAATTTTTCTCGATCGGACTTTTCGGTTGCGCTCCACAAGTGTTTGAGTGGGACCATATGCCGAAAAACACAAAAGTACCGTTATCTAAAAAACGGTACTAAGAAAAAAATAATTACAGCGTTTTTTGTGTGAGGTCCCAATTAACTAATCTAATCTATGAGTTACATACATACCTACCCAGCAAAGAATTGTTTTTATTATTTAGACAAATTATGTTTCTATTACTTGGTAATATTGGAGCATTAAGATCGATAGAAATGTTCGAAAACACGCTGGCTGAAATAAATACGTAGCTAAAAATTAATTAAGTTCTTAAAAGCCTTTGTTGTTGTGCTCGATATAAAAATTTTAGCGACTTGGTTCGTTATGGACTTAGCTTGTAGTGCCCAGAAAGTAGCATTTGAAATTTAAAGGGAGTTAAACTTATTTTTCCAATTAGAAATTTAGACTGTAGAACGAGTTAAACCTGTAACAAAGTAAACGTAACATTTGTGCGTATTTCTGCAAAATTGTGTTACACTGGAAATCATAGTTTTCTTAAAGCAGATAAATGCCTCTTTGTCAGGCCTCACCTAAAAGCTAAAACACTTCTAAGATTCAGGATAGTGTTTGTCTTTAAACCTTCCAATTGCTAGGTTAGGTTTTCATAGGAGGAAGTATCTTATTTCAAATTAGAATTATATTGAATCTATTTTACCGGTTCCAAATACAAAATGCTGTTGCTGGTATTTTATAATAAACAAAAATCGTTAAGTGGACACTCCAAGCTCAATCATTGAGCAAAAATAACTGATCAAAGGGGTACCACTAGGAATCTTTTAAAAGTGACACAAAAGGTCGTTTTAGAAATTAAAAGTAAGTAATGCAGTAACGCATAAAGCCGTTTTGTCTCTTCGTCTTGTTTGAGCCACTTATACTTGAATTGCCATCTTCTGGAATAATACCGCTAAATATAACATTTCTTGGAAGAAGAAGTTGTTGCAATTTTCCGACTAGACTGTGACCACTTATCAATTATATTTTATATTACGACTAGCATGCCAGCCTACTAGACCGATGTTCGATGTAGAGATAATTAACTACAACTTTTTATTATAAAGTAATAAAAATGTCTATAGTTAGCTATTTATTTACTTAAGTATCAATTAAAGAAGCTTGTAAACTTATCTGTACAAAACAGACTTTATTTTTGATCGATAGGCAATGTCGATAGGTATATGTCTCCTTTTAAGTAGAATGTTCATAAATATTATTTCTTTTTTGCTAAACCAAAACCAATTCTTCCTTTAAAATAGTTTTATAGTTCCAACAGAATGCATGAGCGCTAGTGTATTGCTACTTCGTCTAACAAATTTAACATCTAATGAATTCCAGTTAAAAATATTCTTTAATCCAATTTCCAATTCATAGAAATTTCATTTTAATTTTTTCTCCATCGTATACGAGCTTATTAAAAATTTAAATCACGTTACACAATATAAGTTTAGGCAAATTCCAATTGCATTTTATTTTATATAGAGCAGCATAACTTGAGTGCACTCAAATATAAATCCAAATTGACTTTTTCATTTGTTTAATAGCAACAAAATATCAACAAGCGAGTAGTGCGCTTTCATACATATTGATTACGGGTAGTTTTTGTACCCTACATCATTTTGTATGTAGAAGATATAACGTGTTGGTTCTGATGTATTCAAACAACTAAAAGTTAATTACCATATTCGAATACCAATCAATTGCTTTCGTGGTTGAATATGATAAGAGTAGAATTTAAAGATTATTTGGTCCAGATTGTTATAATTTTTTTCACAAATGTTCTGCAATTTTTTTAAACTGAGTATCATATATAAAGGATCGCTCTAAAAATCTCTTTACTTACCAAATTGACTTGAAAAATAAAATACCTATATGGAGGCATTACAAAATGTTGGTCGACTATTACTAGTCGCCTTTTCTGCTCACTTGGAAAATCATAACGATTATTTTTGTAATTGCTGATTACATAAGGTCGCAAGTCTATTTGTGCAAAACGTAACTAGTGTTCATGCCTATCTTGGCCCTGCATCCTTTAACGTAAGCAGCTTTACCTTGGATAAGAAATTTACGGAATAGATGGTTACTTACTTTTTCCTAAAAATCGGTGTAACTATAACTGTCAGGGTTTGTTATTGTGTTTCATTAATATATTTTAGTAAAATCCAGGACACCAATGTTTGACTTGTTTAGCGAGCATGGCAGAAAAGAAATTTTCGGTTGTCTAGTTTCCCTTTTCAGCTGCGTGAATCTGCGACTTGTGATAGTGCGTTTTTCCGTTTTTAAAATTAACATTACAACATGCAGCCTCCTACTTTTTCATAGTATAAATAATAATGAAATGGCTATATCTTTCTCCTTTCACTACCTATCTTATCTCTCATTTATCCCTTTCCTTAAGAATGTAGCACGGTTACAAAAATAACTAAATAGGTATTATTGCCTGAAAAAAGCATAAATAAATGCTTGTAAAAAAATAATTTTAAAAGAAAATGCTTTAAAAACAAACTTTACGGAGTTTCATTTATATTTTTGCGTGAAATTCGTAATAATTTAGTTTGCCATGTACAAATTAAATGAATCTATAGGGTATTATATTGTCGGCACTTTCCAACTTTTCTTCTTTGTAAACTTGTACTTACACGGACTCAATTTTTCATACATTCAATATGTTCGATATAGTTACGAGTAGTTACATTATACTACAACACATGTATGTATTTACATTAGTGTTTATCAGAATTTGTATATTCTGCGAAAGTGTAGCAATTACAACAAAAATGACAATATGCTTAAAAACATCATCAAAACAAAAGTCAACCAAAAATCATTGCAATTTAAGGGTAAAGTTAGCGATTCATAGTTACTGCTACTTTTTGTTCCCTTATTGCTTTCTTTATTGTTTCACTTTTTCTGACGGCAATTTTTGGCAGATTGTAAACAATCAGAGTCGTGTAATAGGGAAGTTACGTATAAGAAAAAGTATTTTTTTTTTTTTTTTTTTTTTTTTTTTTTTTTTAAATATAAGTAGCACTTCAGGCATTAATGCCTACTTAGTTTTTTAACCGTGCTACATTCTTTAGGAAAGGGATAGATGAGAGAGAAGACAGGTGGTGAAAGGAAATAGATATAGCCATTTTATTAATTATTTTACTTCGCCGGCGAATATGCTATGAAGAAGTGCCGACGAAGGAGGCTGCATGTTTTTATGTTAATTCTGCTTATGTATTTATACCATTAAACAGAAAAAAACATTTTTATTTTCTGACTGCCGCAAGGGTTGAACCCAGGTCAGCCAGATTTGTAGTCAACGTGCTTACCACCTAGACTACAGCAGCAGTACATATTAATTAACAGGACAAAAGTTTGTGTCTGTTGTGATAACTTTTTCCGATTTATATATATTTTGACCTTTCTCATGGATCGCGCTAAACAAGTTGGTAAAAATGGGATTTCATCAAACCAGTTCAATATATAGGTAGAAGCCCTTAGAAGTACAAGGTACAAGTTCTTAGAGATTGGCGCCTACAGGTAGAATGTTAATGAGAAACGAACTCGTAAAAATATCTGATTATGGCCAGGGGAATTTAGTAAATTTTAATTCTAAAGTGGTACTTCATCTGAAAGAGCCTGCGATGATCTTGGTATGAAGATTTTTTGTTCAATGTGCTTAACATCTTTTAAAATTTTCAAAAGAAGCTTTCAAGCGCCTCGTTCTTTTTACAAGTCTATAGGATATTCAATTTTTACTATTTATACCACCTACCTCCGGATACAAATAGAATAAAACTCTCATGTAAGGCTTAGTGTTTCAAAGTCTGTTTTAGAGTTATTCGATCGCGTACAGAAGAGGGCGAAGAGGCTGATAGATGACTGTATTGAATCTCTTGAACATCAATCGACGCAATGTGAGATGTGTTTACCGTTTTCGATACTATATCAGAGTGCACCCCAATGAGATTAGGGTACTCGTTACCGATATCAGCATGTTTTTGCGAAAACATGCTATTCATTAAGAGCTCATCCATTTGTAGTCGAATGGCCATTCAATCGCACTATGCATTGTAGAAAGAGTTAGGGTTTTGGCCGAACAATTTATATATCGAATCATCTTCCTGCAAAAGTCTTTCCTGTCAATTTCAATGTGGCAAAATTCAAATCAATTGGCGATAAGCACTTTTCCCTCTAATTTCCTTTCTATAACCTAATTTCCTACTTCTGGCAATGCTTTGTTTAAATAGGGTTCATGCTCTGAGTGCTAGTCCGAAATAAATGAAATAAAGGAAAAATGTGGTATTTCCAATCAACACTAAGAATAAAATCTAAACTTAATTTTCTTAGCATATCGTGATATTTTTTAACCCGATTAAATTACTAATTATTTTAAATAAACTAAAGATTTTTGTCCAAACAATAAAGTACAAAAATCAATGTTTAGTAAAAAAAAAACAATAATTAACAATGATTTTATTTTTCTTCATCCACTGAATATGGCTGACTTTTTTCGGCTATTTTGTACAGTTAAAAGATAATGAAAATAAAATATCACAAGACACTACGGCGATTTATTTTTGTTCTTTGCATGAGCACTTGTAATTTATTTAGTTAAATTAAAACGCTAGAATATAGAATCAAATTAATAAATCCTCAAAAAATATCGTTCTATTTTTTACCCCAATTGTGTGAGAAATTTCCTGAAGAGCAATTGCAAAATAGCCATTGATCGGTGATTTAATAATTTAATCGGTATAAAATAGAGGACGATATTAAAAAAAATTAATTACTTTAATTTTCTCGTGGTTTAATTTTATGAAATGTTTTATATTTTTCATATTTGTTTCTCTTAAATTAAAGACTTTTGGTAGAGGATTTGGAATTGTAAGAAAAAACGCCATACTAAACTAATGTTATATTGAAGTACTTAAGCGATACTTAAGCGAAACGGATTGCAATGCATGACCGAAAATAATATTTAATGCGACCCATGCAATCTGTTTTAAGGTCATAGATGACTGATGTTTTTGTTTTCTTTATTAAGAACCTAAAGGCGGAGAACGTAAGCTTAAGAAAATCAACTAAGACATTTTAAGGTAACTCGGAGGTTAAGGATAGATGTAGAATTAATGCATAAAGTGTTGAAATGGTTTTTAAAACTGCTTTTCTGTTCCTATACACTTAGAAACTGATTTCAAAAGACCTTTAATATAATGAAGCAGAAAAATAAAAAATGGGTTTAATTATTTTAGATGTTAAACAAAAATAAAAAAGCGATGCCCAATTTGTTCTTTTAAAATGCAGTTTTATTGCAAAAACAAAATTTTAATAAATGAAAAGAATGTATGGAAACTGTTAAAACTTTACGCAAATTTTCTGTTAGTAATATCCAACATTAAGGATTTCTTTTGATAAAAAGTGACTCAAATATATTCACTTGTTTACCTCAATTATATGGGATATTTAAATTCAACATCCTCCGTTCCTGGCAAATCATAGCAAAACAATGCAATACATGCATGATTTCGTTCTATTCTTTTGTAAAATTGTGATTATGTGTTTTAAATGAACTTGTGTGAATGTTTTAACATCTGTTAGAATGACATGTATATTAACTTTGACGAAATATTTACTAAAGCCTAGTTCGAGGTTATGCATTGAAATTTGACTTCACTTCCAACTCAGTGCAGTTTGGCGGTAACTTTTTCTTCTATAATACGATTCGAATGAAAAGGCAGCACGGTTTCAATGACATCTTCTATAAACTCACTCAATGAAATTCAATGAATGCTGCAGTGAATCCTTTTTTTACGTGGTTGTTTGAACTTTAAGTACCAATGTATGTGATGTCAACAGCAAAAAGATATGTTAAGTAGAAAATTTTTTATTATACCTTAACTTTGTAATATTGTTTTGTGTAACAAAAATTAACATACAAAGAGTATCCTACATATGTATAAGCACTATGGGGTAAAAAATATGAAAGTTTAAATAAGCACTTTTTTTAAGCCGAACGTAGTTTTATTTAAAAACTGAGTAGACTATTTGTTTGTAAAATTTTATTTTAAATTTTTTAAAACAAGTTTATATTAAATAATTGTTAGAAAATATCGTGCTATTTTTTTATTCCGATTAAATTACTTAATCACTGATATTGCTTGTTAAGTGTGAAAGCAGGTTACAGTGACCGGTATTTTCCGTTCATTTATCAAAGATAGAAACGTTCATTCAAATTGATCGATTGAACGAATTTGAACAACAACCCCGTATTGTATGTGATTTTCTTGTCTTTTTATCAAATTGTGGTTTTGATACAGAGGTCAAACCCTTGGCACAAAAAAAAACCAATATAATCAGGTTTTCTGTAGGTTCATAAGAGAGAGACATATATAGTGCTTTTTTATTATAAACCGATTTCAAAAAAGAAGGAGGTTATTAGAGCTGTGTCGTTCGCGAACGAACGGGTTAAAGTGACCGAATCAATCAAGTGGACGGAATGATCCGGTCATTTAAATCCGGTCTTTTCGTTCAATAGTGTACGGGTTAAATTGAATGGATGACTTAATTGAACGAAATGAGCCAGATAATTAACCGGCTCCTTTCGTTCAAATTGACCGATTAAACGAATTGAACGAACGAATCAGTCTTTGATAATTGACCGAAAAAGACCGGTCATTGAAACGAACGACCGGGCACTTGTCTAGAGGTTATTAATTTGCTTTTTTTATGTTTGCTCCTACAGAGCTCAGTCATTTCTGAACCGATTTCGAAAATTTTTGCTAATATTATAGATTATGCTTCCAGATTGGTCCCATTTTAAAAACAATTCATAATAATGCGTATTACTATAGCTCCCAATAACAAAAAGTTTTACAAAAATAAATCTAAAAATTAAAGGGAGCCCCTGTAATTAATGTAAATTTATTTATGTGGGACTATCTTTTAAACCGTTATAGACGAACGCTTGCAGAATGTCGATTGATAGGAACTGATAATATTTAAAATTATAAATAAAAGGGTGGCCCAATAGTTCATTTAATTTGATGTATATGGTCATACTTTTAAACAGTTGTAAACAGACGATTGATATATACAAAGAAGCTGTTTTACTAACTCCGCTGTAACAACTAGTATAAAATTTGAATTTGGAAAAAGGGTGTTCCAAAAGTTGATGTAATTTGGTGTATGTAGCCGAACTTTTGATCTGTTAAAGACAGAGAGCTGAAATTTACAAGGGACATGTCTTGCATAGAAGCTTAGAATTTAGAATTGAAAGGGTGTTCCTAAAGTTAATGTTATTTGTTCTATATAGCATTATTTTTTGTGCCGTTGTATAAAAACACCTGAATTTCACTAATTGTTTGATATAATAAAAAGTATAAAATTTTTAAATTATAAATTAAAGGGTTTTACAATAATCAACCGTTACAGACAGATGGTTGAATTCTACACAGAATCTAATTAAAAAATCTACTACAACAGCAAGTATATAATTTGAATTTGGGTATTAAAAGTTAACCCTATTGTTGCCGTAATTTTATGTATATTGCCAAACTATTGAACAGTTGAACAAGTATAAAGTTTGGAGATATAAGGGCGTCCCAACAGTTACAAACACTAGATATTCAACAAAAATAAAGAAAGCACAAAAAGTTTTTTTTTCTACAAAAACAAATATATTCGTAAAAACAAAGAATTTAATTACTAATTTACTTAAAAATTTTACAGGCTGTGGCTTTACGAGATAATTCCAAAACAAATTACTCTTCTTTTTTTCTGTGCTAGTTTAGTTAAAATCACTTTTTTTTTATTAATTTGAATATTAATAATTATCCATTAAAAAAGAAACACTATATCCCAAAAATTTTTTTTAAAGACTGTTAATTCAAACACCAAGAATATACTGAAATAAAACAACACGACAAAAAAAGAGAACAAATAACTGAGCGAAAGAGATTTATACACCGTAGGCTATTGAAAGAAAGGAGCCGGTTAAATATCTGGCTCATTTCGTTAACTCAAGTCATTCGTTCAATTTAACCCGTACACTGAACCAAAAGACCTCAGTTAATCGAATCATTCCATACACTTGATTGTTTCGGTCAATTTAACGCGTTCGTCCACGAACGACACAGCTTTATTCGCTGCCGCTTACTTAGTCGTTCAGGAAACTTCTCACAAACATTTAAAATAAACTACAGATTTTCGTCCAAACAATAAACAAAGTTTAAACAAAAAATAACATTATTCGGTCGCATCTAACACAACCCAGCAAAAAATTTTAGAAAAGGAAATTTAGAAATCGAGTGTGGAATAAATCGTTTTCACGGAAGGACTTTCTAACTAGATTACGAACCTAATGATTTTAACAAGGCATGAGACTTTTGTAATCAATTACAGAGATTTGATTATACTGATTATTGCAGGATGTAAAGATTATTATTAGTACGTATTTTAAGGTCTTCTCTTTTAACTTAAAGAACTAGTTCAATTACTACTTCCTTTCTTGCGAACTAATGTGTTTTTGTAAGCGAGTAACAAAATATGGCAATCTCAGAATTAAGTCATTAATTATATGGTAAGTACTTTTAAAAGTAATGTCTAACTTTTTTACTGGGAAATGTCATTAAGATTTTGGTTCTTTGCAGATCATACACGAGGCACTTGAGCATTTTTTAACCTACCAATTCGTTATCCTCCTGATATTTATAGAAAAACAAATGGCCTGTTTATTAATTTAAAAACTCTTCTTATTAAAGAAAATTAAAGTTTATTAATTTATAACTTGTACGACTTTGTGCATAGCTTTTAAATATGATACTTGTTACAATATTTCTTTGTAACTATTACTACGCTAAAAAATCAACTCAAAAAATATAGACCTGGGTACATTTCACTACTTTTTTGGTTCCTTTTTTCGTTTTAAGTTTGATAGTTCTGCGCAGACACTTAGTTTTAACTCTCCTATTGATATCTGCCCGTTGAATGGTTGTTTTCTGCTTTGTTTTTCGTTCACTAAAAGTAATTCGTAAGAAATTCGTAAGAATTACTTTAAGAGGTCGCAATTTTTACAACCGTTAGCCTGTTTTAATTACAATACCTAAATATTGCTGAAATGATATTTGTAGTTTGCGAATTGTTAAGTATTTAAGCATAAGTTTCACCTTGCTGCCTAAGGACGTTTTGAACATTAGTAGAGCTTGCCAACAACAGCAGCCACTCTCCATTTTTGTATATGGTTCAACCAAATTCACCTTTTTAGCAAGGCCATCTGCTGCTTTAATTCCTCTTATACCTATATGTACTTTCACCTACATCAGTGTAAACTTGTGTATTACCCTCCAGTCCTTGGCTAAATTCATCTCCATTGTGCAGTGTTTATGTGATTATGTATGGAAACCACAACGAACAGGATATATATTTCCGTTTAACTTTTTCTTTTTTTCAGGCTCTCCTCGTTAAATGCCATTTGTAAAATGTGTTTTCAACACGTTTGCCATGCTTAATGCTGCTTTTTTGTTTTTAGTTGACTTCTTTTTTCGGCAAGGATTTAACTAAAAATTTTTTCTCACTTGTTTTTCAAATTTCAAGATTTTGTTTGGTTGCTATTTTCTCTCTAAAATCAATGTGATTTGAATACCAGCCTATTCATTATACATTCATACATACATACTGACGGAAAAATGTATGCAAATCTGATGTTTGCAAAAACCTATTTAGTAGTTGAATGGTATTTATAAAAATTAATGTATAGAATAGTTTGGATTGCAAAGAAAAGTTTATTGAGATGCAGTTTTTACAGTGGTTATTTGAATGTATTTTTCTGTCAGTTAATAATTTGTTATAAAGAATCGAATAATATAGCAAAAATTATTGTCTTGCATTTTAGTTTTCCGATTACAAAGTTCACCTAAAAGAAGAACTCAAATACAAAAAGATTTCTTTAAATGGACTATACAATAGGGCTTCTTACACTCTTAATATTTTTGCGCTTGAGGTAAGAAAAGCGGAGTCAAACTTTCGATAAATAATTAAAGCCGGCAATGATAGTTTTTGATATAGCGATCTGTTAAAAAAAAACGTCGAATGCAGCCATGCACCTCATTTGTCAATTACATATTATTTTAGTGATGCTAAAAAATTGCATACTTTTATGATTTGCAAAATAATTTAAACTTTGCATAATTTAAAGGTTAAAAAAATTTTATTTTGTGTGAGTTTGATGGGCCATTTTTAACTACACAATTGTTTTTTTTTCAATCATGTGAACTTATTTTAAAAATTATTTAGCTATTTCGAAAAAATGTTTTGATACCAAACCAAATAATTAAAATAAAATTTGTCTTTTGCTCAAATTTCTGCTATAAAAATACTTTAAGTTTGAAACTTTGTCTTTGACCTTTTTGAAGACAAATTAATTGATTTTTAATCAATCACTTTTCTGGCATCAATGAATTTTTGCGTCGAAGAAATTGCTTTAGCCAAATGCAACCATGCCTATCATCTGCATACAACTTTAACTTTAGAGATGGGAGAGGTGTACATTGCGGCACTCCACAATTTTTATAAATATTTTTATGTTATTCTAGAAAATTTCTTTAGCACCTCGTGTCACTAATTGTCAACCTTTACGTGTTTTTTTATTTTATTTTTTATGCTGATTATCCATGTGCTTTCTTTAGAAACATAAGCTCTCGTAGTTATTTTTAGTGTTTTGTTTTTAAAAGCTTTAATATCAAACATTATTGGTGACTACAATTTAATATTTTGTTGAATCAGATTTCTAATTAAGAAGGTAGGAAATATTCAACTTAAGAAGCACGCTGTAGAGAAATGTGATGAAAAAGAGGACGAAGAACTAATAGAACAGTAGTACCAATCACTAATTTGTTTGAAAAAATCTCAAATTTAATAACATTTTGTTTATATACGAAAATATTATAGGTTTTTCCAGAAATATTCAATATTCCAATTATTTATGAAACTCGATTTCATTCAGGGGTCTTTATTAACAGGTTCTGGTTTTATCTGACGAATAGCTCGGACGAAACGGATGTGTATTGTATCTGGATTATACACATAGTTCGGGTCATAAACGGTACCTCAAAAAACAAAGAAGGACAATTTGCAGCACCGAAGTGGCCGAATAACAGCCTTACGGCTGCGGATAAAACGATTATGGAACATTTGATTAATGAATTGTTCGTCATAGTATGCCATCGCCGTCAAGTCTAATGGCGTTTCCTGCAGCAAAAAATAAAAAATAAATAATAGTGCCACAACTTAAAATCCACACTTAATTATTACTCTCTGCATTTACTTTCCCATTGTTACAACAACCACTTAAATCAAAATGCGCCACCTTAGAAATGAGATCAGATTTAATGTCCGATTGGAGCTTTCGTAGGGCTCTAAAGGAAGGCGTAAATAAACAATGTAATTCTAGTGTAAGGTGACTCATTTTGGTCTTCACATGTGTTATACTGATTGATAGTTAACATTTCGGAGCGAAAAATAACATAATTTTGAAGGACACTTGCATTTGCATCACCTGTTACGTATCTCTTCCTTTTTTTCCTTTACAGAGATGCCACTTTACTACAATGCGAGTTAAAGGGAAAACACAGCTGACTATTGTCGTTTCATAATCGTTATAGCAATCAACAAATATGAAGGTTGTAACTTTATTTGTAGTAAATATTGTAACAAATACCTAAATAAATACAATTATTAAAAAATAATTTTTGAAGCTATTGAAAAGATGATAAATGAAAAGTTATATCGCGTATAACTTGTATATTGTTATACTGCTTTCTTGCAATTTGAAGCGAATGAACATGCAGTCGTCAACTTCCACCATGTTTCGGAAGAAGAAATTAGGGACAATAGATGGTGCCACTTTATATATATATCGGTATAAAGGAACAGGACGAAAGGATGATTTCCTTTATATGGGGTCCGAAGTTTTGTCACTGTTACTGCACTTCGTTATTTATTGTACTTTTTTTGTAGTTGATCTGTGTATAATTTTCTTTGGTGCCGACATATCGCTTCCTTATCTCAAGCCTATTAATTATGATAATTTTTTTTATAGGAAAATTCATTGGCATGTCAAAATGTCCAAGGACATAATGTCCATTAAAGTAGAGTCATAACGTCCGTTAATTTTGTAGGTATATTTTAAGGTATTACATGTAAGAAAGATGTAAGATAAACTGACAAAGAAAATCTTTGGTAAGTGAAGCCGTTGTTGTTTTGAGTGCAAACATTATGACACCTTCATAAGTGACACTATGGTCGTACTAAAAACGACACAATGTTCATGGCCATTATGTCACTTTTGAGTGTGGCATAAAATACATGAACATTATTAGTTTGTAACAAAATTACTAAAGATTTTCAAAGACCTTTTTCGTTTACGAACACACTGTGTTTAAATAAATGATTTGCAAGGAAATGTTAGAAAGCGGTTATTGTGAATTGCTTTGTTTTACATACGCTTTCGGTGTTAGTAATCGAAACCGAATGCCTTGCGTGTGTTTTTTTTATTAAATTTTATTTTCTATACAAAAGTATGTGCGAATATTGTTTTCGTCAATCTTTCTATTACGGTTTATTTCATTTCAATTCTTTCGTAAGACCTGTGCAAAACTGCTCGAAAAAGTTGGTTGGTAAACATGAGGATTTAGTAAGTTTTTCCTTTGAATGGGTGAATAGATGACACAGCCTTTGTTTTTGGGTACGGCATTTAATCTTTGTAGGATTTTTTCATAGAATGTTTTTTTCACTTGCTGGCATTTTGACATGAATCCTACTCGCTTAAGTCAGAATACGCAAAACCACACATAATAAGATAACACATAACATTAGTCCGAGGTGTGAAAGAAAATTAACAAAGTTTTTTAATATGAAAATTTATTATTCGAAATCTTTTCAACGTAAATTAAAAAAAAAAATTTTTAAGTTTATTTTTAAGGGAAAACAATATTATTTGTAAATAAAATCCAAATTCCTGCTATGCTTGCCACATAAAGCAAAGCATATATTTCTGGTATAATGACCATGATGTAGACCATTAGAATTCTAGTAGAGATTATTTTCATTAGCACGCATACAGAACTAATTTGGTTTGCTATTTCCAGATGCCATATTAATATACGCCCGTAATTTTTGCTACTTTTTTTACATCATTAGAAAAATGTTTAATCTAAAGCATCAAAAAGTATTGCAGGGCTAAAAACCCCACTTCCTTAAAAATTCTTAGATAGAACATTTTTGCATGTAAATCTTACTATACTTATCATTGATGGTATTTAAATGAAGTGTTGGTTTTAGTAAAATAGATTTTAGCCTTTTCACACTAGCTTTGGCTCCTATAATTTTTAGTCTATTGTGTTTAGTACTTTCATATGACTAATAATTTTTGGGACTGCTGCGAAGACCTGATAGCGGATGTTGACAGTAAATCAGGATATGTGTGAAAGATACTTAGATCTGGATAGATAAAAGATACGATAGCCCAAGAAAAACAGAGGAAGGCGCTGGATTCACCTGAATGTTTATAAGCTTAAAATATCACAATTAGTAATTGCTTTTCATTATAATGATCCTTTTCATTATAATGATTAAAATGTACGAAACTGTAGTATTCAATGTGTACGCCTTAAAACGAAACCCAACAAATGGTGTTTAAGTTCCTGCAAAAGATTTTAATAATCAGATGATGGATTATTTAATTCATTTAAACTAATTTTGATGTCAATTTCATATGTTTTTATATTCTTCACCACAAAGGGAGGAAAAACGGTATATCTAAGTTTGTCATTCCGTTTGTAATTTTTACAAAATCCATTTCCGACCCCATAAATATATATATTCTGAGGTCTTATACATAGCGAAGTCAATTGAGAGATGTTCGTCTGCCCGTCCATGTTAGCGTGGAAATCAAGATTGTCAAGGAACTAGATAAGCTAGAAAAAATTTAAATACGCCAATCGATCAGCGTAGTGGCGGAAGAGGTGCTATTGGAAATCAGAAAGATCGGTCAACGTCCTTCGCGGCAGCGGGCAAATAACCCCGCCTGCTTCCATATCATTTGGAACAATGAAATAACTCCAATCAAAAAACTAGTATATAGGGCGATAGAGAATTAAAAAATAAGACAAAAACGCCCAGTGAATAATTTGCGCTCGAGCATATTTTCTGAGTGATGGGCCTCTGAACTTTTCATAGAAAATTACGATTGTGCATCATATTTTTAAGATATCAATATGTTTTAGAAGCTTTTGAAAAGGTCTTTAAGAAAATACTAAAATTTTTTAAAAATGCTTAAACCATTGAGAGGCAATGACATTTAATTTAATTTAGTTTATTTATTTTATTTTTTTTTATTATTTTTTTTCTCTGTCACCCCAATATTTGTTTTTTATTGGAGTTATTTCACTGAACTAGTTTTACATAGATGGTGAAGGGTATATAAAATTCGCTATAGCCGAATATAGCACTCTTAGTGTAAGGCTTGGTGCAGCCAGTCTTTTAAATATCTATCTTTTAAATATCTTTCAATATATACCAATATCTTTCAAACTATAGAATACATTTGTGTGTATGATTATAAGAAAGAATTGTCTAAAGTAATTGAAAACAAGCTGCACATTTAATACAGCAACAAAATATTTGAATTTAAAAATGTCATATATTTTTTACACACCTCGTATATTTGTGATCAGACATATGTTGGTATTCGTATGAGCATGTTTACTCACGTATTTAAACGTTTCTTTGTTGAATTTTGATGATACTATTGTTTTTCATTAAAATGTGTATAGAAAAAATATTATATGCACACGTTCGAACTTTTATTCGCTGAACAGAAATCAGATAAAAAAGTGCTTTTATACAAACTACAAACAAAAAAACAAAGAAAATATGTATTTCACGTAGGAGGTATATTAAACTATACCACGGATTAGAATATATGCAAATGATATCATTGTATATTTTCAACTAATGTAGGATGTCCCAGCAGTCAACTTTTTACATACGTACGTACTTATTAACATGAAAACTAAATGGCATAATCGCTTAGTGTTAATGTCTTAACTAAAGGAATATTATGAAATTGCAATTAGTTTCGCTATTTCGTATTATTTTATTCTCTAGCTTTACGCTATTATAACAATATAAAACAAGTAAGAGTGCTATATTCGGCTATGCCAAATCTTATATACCCTTCACTATCTATGTAAATCTAGTTTAGTGAAGTAACTTCAATCAAAAAAGTAAATATTGAGATGCCCGAGACTTTAAAAAATTTGGTGCTGCATATATATAATCTTACATAAAAATGTCAGCGGCTCTTAATGGGTTGAGCCTTATAAAAAAATTAAGTATTCTCTTAAAGATCTCTTGAAAAGCTTTAACATGATGCCCATATTGATATTTAAAAAAATTTTTGATAATTTCAGAGCCCCGTAACTCGGAAAATATCGGCGTGCACGACTTTTTTTACTTAATGTTTTTTTTTCCTATTTTTTAATTCTGTATCGCCCCATATATTTATTTTTTTGATTGGAGTTGCTTTATTGTTCCAAATGACATGAAATAATTAGAGGTAGGCGTAGTATTTTATATGCTGCGTCGAAGGATATGGACCGATCATGCTGATTTCCAATAGCACCTCTTTCGACACTATGTCTGATCGATTGACATATTTATTTATTTTTGTGAAATCAATCAACACTAAAACGGACGGACACACGGACATCGTTCAATCGATAAGAAATCAGAATATATAAACTTACTTTATGGTTATCCACTTTTTGTGGTGAAGGGTATAAAAAACCAAAATCTTAAATACGGTTAGGTTCAAATATTATAATTTACAAATAGTTGAATTGAATTGAATTTCTTGATTTTCAAACAAAAATTTTTGAAGAATTCTTAACTGATTGTGAAATAGCTGTTAATAAAGCTTAAGAGAAACCAAAATCTATGCGTTTAATATTCTCATCGTAAGTCATGGCTTAACTTGTTAGTGATAGAGTAAGAAAGAGAGAGTGAGAGAGAGAAAGAGAGATGAAAAAGACTTCGACGGAAAGCAGAGGCGCGTCGATTATAAAATAATCAAATACAAATACAAGAAATTATAAACCAGTGTGGCCAGGGAAAGACAGAAAAAAGTGACGCATTTACTTGAAAAAATTTACATATTCTTACATTTAGAAAATTTTGCTTAAATAAAAAGTAATTTAATGTTATATAAAATATAGTAAAAAGTTTTATTCCATATTTCAGGGAAAATATCAAGGCAATAACGATTTACAAGATAGAGAAACGTATGTAAAATACCGCTATTAAAACAAATTTTAGTCTTATTTGCCTTAGACTTCAGCATAAAATTACTAAGAATTTTTCCGTAATATAATCCAGAATTTCTTCAAGGAATTTAAAAGACAACTTCTTTTAAATCGAGGTTTTGGTACGGTTGTCAAATTTTTCAAGAGGTTCATTATATTTCTTTGTTAAAATAAATTGTTACATTTGCAGTTACATTTGTTACATTTTACTGTTTTTAATCATGAATCAAGAATCATTTCGTATTTTTCACTAATTAAAGGTGGAAAACTTCAGCAACATTAATTTTTTGATTGTTTCTAACTATTTTTTTTGGATCTTGATAGCATTTGCAAGTGTGTAATCTTTATTATAAAAATATAATTGATGTGTAAAGAAAAACGGCTATCAGAGAGGTTCTTTCTCTCAAATAATTAAACAAGTACTTTTTCTGTAATATTACTTTATTTCGTGTCTACACCAAAAGTTACGAAAATTTGGACTAATATAACAAAGTAATACATGTTACGTGGAGCCTTTAAAAGTTACAAAAATCGTAACCAAACGGCAAAACTACGATAAACAAATGTGTTTTGGCTTTGCAAATTAAAAATGAAGACTTCTTTTGAAGTTCCCTCTAAGCGCCGCAAATTGAAATAGTCTTGGGAAATGGTTTGCATAGAATTCTCTCTTTAAAGAAAACGACTTGTGTTTGCACCACTATGCCAACTTTGGTGCAATAAATATTGGCCAAGTTTTAATGAAACAGCGAAAGTACATTTATTTGTCTACATCTTAAAGAAGATATTGTCTTGGACAATATTATGGAGGATGATTAACAACGGTGACGTGTTTAAATGGATCTCTAAATAATTTTGAAGGATTTCCAAACGCAAATAAATATTGTAAGCACCACCTTTGAAGTAAATAAGCTGTTGTTATACCATACTTTAACAGTTTAAGCCATCTTATTTTTAGTTTTAGATTGGTTGCCGCAATCTACTCATTAGAACCCTATAGAAAAAAAGCTTGTGTATCAACAAGATTGAACGAAAAGTATGTGTAAATCAAATTTATTTTAAATTAGCTTTAAAATTGAAATGAGAAAAAATTCTTAATGAGGAGCAACCACTATAAGTTTGGGAAAGTAAATAAGACGACAATTTGCCTTGAGATTTTTTTCTGTGGTTAACTTTGTGATAAACTTTGTCTTGTTCATTTCTTTTTTTAATTTTAGATATGCTGCTGGTGAGAGGGGTGGGACCTTTTGATTTAATTAAAAGAGCTGGATAAAAACTTTGCTAGTCCAACTAACCTGTTAAACAGTTTGGCAATATACATTAAATTAATGCAACTCTAGGGGCACCCTATAATTTTCAAATTCAAATCAGGTTCTTTGTGAACCGTCTGTCTATAACCACCGAGTATACACAGGTGTCACGAGACTATAGTCGTCTCGTTATTTCTGTGCATCTTTTTTTTTTTGACATCCTTGACATCTTGATTAGTGTTTCTGGCGCAAGAAAATAATAAATGTTTTATTATAGGCAAAAATAAGGGTTGGTTGTATGTAAAATTATAAAATTAAAAAAATAGTGATATTTATATGTTTTTATTTGATCAAGTTATATTTATATAATTCATTTGACGAAGAAGTTATTGTTTTTAATTTTAACACGTTCACAATAAATGACACTGCATTTCTGCCACAGGTCACAATTTCTGCATTCAAAAAACACTGCAAATTTAAAGACTTTTTCACTTCTTTTATCTTGTAAGACCACAACATATCACATTTTTTACAAATTAAAAATACTTCTTAACTGATTTCTTTATTTACGCGAATAAACATAATTTTTTTTGTGGCAAAAACTTTTTGTGCTGTATGTTTTCTTGTAAAATATCTAGTTTTTGTTTTGTTTATTATGCCTTGTTCATAACAATATAGCAGTATATTTGTCTCTTTCTTGAGAACCTGCAGTAAACCTGATTATATTATTTTCATATGCCAAGGTTTTCACCTCTGTATGCTTAGTGCTATAACGGTTCAACAGTTTGGCTATAAAATTAAATGAATATTGGAGCACCTTTTAATTTATAATTTTTAATATTAATACTTGTTACTATAACGGTCATAACAAGCCTTTGTCTAAAACGGTTGAAAAGACAGGCCCATATAGGTCAAATTACATCAATTATGACAACACCTTTTAATTTTTAAATTTAAATTATAAGCTTGTTGATATAGTCGGCTAAGCAATACAAGTCCCTTGTAAGTTGCATGTGTCTGTCTAAAATGGTTCAAAACTTTGGCCCCACAGATCAAATTTCATCAACTATTGGGACGCCCTTTAATTTCCAAATTTTAATTTTATAGCAGAGTTAGGTATACATGTTAGTTGTAAATTTAAAGCGTCTGTCTGAAAATGTTGTAAAGTATGGCCATATACATTAAATTAAATGAACTATTGGGGCACCCTTTAATTTATAATTTTTAATTTTAATATATATTACTATATTACTATTCTGTCTAATTTGCAAGCGTTTGATATATAACGGTTCAAAATATAGGCCCATATAGGTCAATTTACGCCACCTTCCGGGACACCATTGCCATTGGAAGCTATACTGAACTGGTTTTAAAACACTACCAATCTGTAAGCATCACTTTTCAAATAAAAAATAAATTTTCAAAATCGATCTAGAAATTACTGAGTTATGGAGGCACTAGATCATCTAGAGAAAAAAAGGTTTTATGTGGTTTGGTTTGCTCTACGATTTTTTACCATTCGAAAAAAACAAAATTTGAAAATAACCGTTATTTTTTAAATCAAGTTTGCCGAGGCGTAAGATCAGCTAGAAAAAAAAATAAATATGTTATTTGATAAGACATATTGCTGAAAGAGGTGCTATTGGAAATCAGCATGATCGGTCCATGTCCTTCGAAGCAGCAGGCAAAACACTACGCCTACCTCTATTTTTTCATGTCATTTGGAACAATAAAGTTACTCCAATCAAACAAATAAATATATGGGGCGTTAGAGAATTACAAAATAAGAAAAAAACATCAGGTGAAAAAATTGGCGCTCGCCCATATTTTCCGAGTTACTCTAAAGTTCTATTTTTTTTTTTAAATATCAATATTCGTATCATTTAAAAGCTTTAGAAGAGATCTTTACAAAATGCTTAAACTTAAAAAAAATGCTTAACCCATTCAGATATGACATTTTTATGTAAAATTATATATAGAACTTACTTTTTTAATTCTCTGTCACTCGAATATTTTTATTTTTTTTTTTTTTTTTTTTTTGATTTGAGTTACTTTACTAAACTAGATATAAATGGTGAAGTGTATTTAATATTCGGCATAGCCGAATATACCAACCTTACTTTTTTTAAGTTAAAAATAATTTAGAAAGATTGCAAAAAAGGAAATTAATAAAATCCAAATATGATATTTAGGTTTCAAGTGTTTTTCTTGGCTTTTTTGATTAAAGACAATTGCAAGTGTTATTTGATAATTTTTTGACTGACTAAAGTTAT
This sequence comes from Gymnosoma rotundatum, assembly GCA_916610165.2. NCBI lineage: Eukaryota > Metazoa > Arthropoda > Insecta > Diptera > Tachinidae > Gymnosoma > Gymnosoma rotundatum. The sequence goes on along the minus strand of OU744339.1, from coordinate 37,489,167 downwards.
GGACTTTGCTTAGTTTTGTTTATGGAGCATCCTTCAGATACATACATGTGTACAGATGCACACAAATTTGTTATTACGCCGGCATGAATATTTACTCGTGATTGCTCTATTTAATTGTAAAACAGACGAATAGTAATTGCAGGTTTTGCTCATATCAACATTCATTTCTTAAATGCCAAAATTTGTTTAGATTAAAAATTTACACTTCAGCACTTTTTTCTTGTTTGAAATTTATAGAATTTTGTTGACATGTGTATAAATATTCATACAGTCGTATGTGCAATATCTACGCTAGCTTCACTTAGTATTTTGATGTATTTAATTTTTAGTTAAAAGCAAATGGTTTTACCTCCATACAAAAGAAAAATGTTAAAAAAATTATTTTGCTGTCGCTGATAAATAATAACAGATTTTAAGGTTTTAACTTCACTGAACATTTGTGTGCTTTTAAATTTTTATAATAATTTTATTTTTAAAAAAATTGCACTGTGAAATTCATGTTTTTACAACACTGCCTCTCCTAAGTGAATAAATGTTTTTTAAATTCTTATGAACAAGAAACCTAAATTTTGTTTTTATTTAAATTTTATGCAACTGTTGCCTGTGTAAATTTTAACAAAGTGTTTACTTCTCTTCCCATTTTCTTTTTTTTAGCCTGTTGCGATAATGAAATGTACACATTTTACTTTGGGACGACGCTAAGTCTAATACATATAGAATTCATAATTATTAAGTAATATTGGCGCCATCCATACAGGAGTTATCCGGCGTAAAGTAGATAGTATTTGTGCAAATCTTGTTTAACCGATGATTGTTAATGAAATTGCTTTAAATGATAAACGTAAAATCTTACAAAAAATAAGAATAATTTTCAACTAATGCTGTATAAAAAGCCATGATCCAATTTTTCGTAGGCCACAGTTTATTTAAAAACTAATCCAGAATGGCTTGCTACAGAAACCAAAAATGTATTATTGTGCATAAATGTTACACAGTATATAATTTCCCGTATGCTATTTCTTCTCAACAATTTGAAGCTAGATAAGAAAAGTGTTTAATAAATTTTAAGAACTCAGGGTAAACTCAAAATTATAATTCTTTTGCATATATGTTACGACAAATATATGTTTTTTAATGCAACTTTTAGTTTATAGCATTTCTTTAGGAGGAATTTGGACAAAGAATTTTTTTAGATTGTTTTTTTAAGGTTTTTCCTGAACTTTTTAAATTCTCTCCAGTCGCCCAGACTAGCTGCGAATGTTAAAAATAATTAATAATTATTTATTCAAACAATTAATATGGTTTAATAATACGCCAATTATTACGTCAGGCATAATTTCGTTAGTATATTAATTGTAAAGAGAATAGAAAAAAGTAAGTTGCACTTATTAAAAATACCTTTGAAAGACTATGTTCAACGTTCAATTCGCCAAAAACAAGGAACAAGTTTTTTTGTCGGACCTGAGGCTCAGAAAATATGTCAATTTAACATTGAAGAATATAAAGTACTTTGTCCTTTAATATCATTTCGCCGAAGGAGGAAAGGGTATTATAAAGGCCCAACTATAATGTGCATAAACTAGCTTATGCCAACTTATACAACTGTGCAAATACATTAAATTATATGTGGTAAACTATAATGTGATTAAGATAACTTTTCGTCAAGTTTCGTTAAATTGCATTTCTTTATGCAAGGTACGAAACTGATTGCACTTTCCGTACGGAAACAGCTGATTGTGCTTTGCTTTATACATTAATAAAGAAATTTTCTAATTAAGACCTATATTGTTTAGTATTAAATTCAATAAAAAATTTAGAAAAAGCAATATTTTTCTTTATGGCCAATTTTTTACAATTATAATATATTTAAATTATATTTGTATTTATACACACATATGTATACCATATAAACGATGAACATCGTTGCATTTTTTAGTACGGTTGGTCACAAACACAAAACAAAATAATTTGTAATAATTTTTTTTTACATTTTCTTAGAACATAAACCAAAATATGTAAATGTGTATGTGAATGTTATTAAATATATAAAATATTTTCTTTAAAGCCTTTTAGTTTTAAAATTTTGTTAATTTATATAGAAATTATTTTTGGCAAAAGTACGAAATAAACATAAATGTGCAACTGTGGCAAATAAGTTACTAAATTTAATATGTACATTGTAGCCACATAAATTTCTTTGATAAGTTACCTAAGCATTTGACAGGCTTTTCGTTGAATTTTTGACATAAGCTAAAGCTAGCTTATGCACATTATAGTTGGGCCTTAAGTTTGTTATTCTGTTTGCAGTTTTTACAATATTCATTTCCGACCAAATAAAGTATATATACTTGTCATTTTTATACATAGGAATTCGTCTATATATATCTGTCCGACTGTTCCACATAGGGGTGTTTTGGCAGTCTAGCGGGACATTACTTTTGTTCACCACAAAAAGTGGAAAAAGGGTATATCTATGCTTGTCATTTCGCGTGTAATATCTACAATATCCATTTCTGACCCCATAAAATATATATCGCTTATTTACTTCCAGAACGTCATAACTCAAAATTTCAAATGTCAAAATATTGGAGTTAATCATATAGAAATGTTCGATATTTCATGCTTTATATTATTTATAAATTTCATCTTCAGGTCTTTTGTACTTTCCACATTTGGAAGAACACATTTTGATTTGTGAAGTAAACTTCACAACGTAAAGATCATATCGCTTTCAAAAACATTGTCATATTTCATTTTGTGACTGTATGTATGAAAAAAGATATTTTTAAAATGAATCGACTTTTCGCATATAACGTATTTTTTTAAATTACGGCTGTGTTGATGAAAAATATTAATTGAAACTCCGATTTTCTTTTCACAAATAACGTTATATTTTGGTTTCCAACACAGTATCGAATATATTTTTACAGCAATAATGTCATAATTCAAACATTCCACATAGTTTGCCAAAGACCTCCCCTTTAATATATAAATGATGAAAGTCTTCTTAAATGGTTTTTTTAATTTTGAATTATTTTACTAATTGTAGTGCAAATTAAAGCAGTCTGATATTGTTATCGATGGTGAGAACAAGTCAAAAACCTAAACTGCGATTATCTTGCAGTGATTTTTTATGTGTTATGACGCTCTAGAAGTAAATGAGCGATATACACTGACTTCTTTTGCATAGCGAAGTCAATTAAGCGATGTCCGTCTGTCCGTACGTGTGTCAATCAATCAGATATAGTATCGAAAGAGGTGCTATTGGAAATAAGCATGCTCGGTCTATGTCCTTCGAGGCAGCATGCAAAACACCACGCCCACCTATAATTTGTTTATGTCATTTAAACAATTAAGTAACTCCAATCAAAAAAAAAAAAAAATAAATATATGTGGCGGTAAAGAATTAAAAAAATTAGAAATAAAAATTAAGTGCAAAAATTGGCACTCGCCCATATTCTCCGAGTTACGGGGCTCTGAAATTTTCAAAATTTTTTAGGTATCATTTTTCTCTAAAATATATATGTATGTACTGTGAGCGTCAAAATAAAGTGTACACAAACAGTTTCTTTAAATTACTTTATATTTCAGTCTTTATTTTATTATTATTTATTTAACATTTTATGTTTTTTTAATTGTTATTCAGTTCTCTACTTAAACTTAAAAAAAGCAACAACAAAAATTTACAACAACAAAAGTTATAAAACAAAAACAAAATCTATTCCATATTTTACGCGTCAAAATAAAGTGTTCACATATAATTCATTATAAAAATTAGTATTATTTAGTATTTGGTTGCTTTTTCTTTAGCTTTAATAACGGCACTTAGTCTTTGAGGCAGCTATTCAACTTTTTGGTTATGTCAGATGAAATTTTTGCCACTCCTCCATTATAAGGGATTTAAGCGTATCCTTGTTAGTAATTGTCCTCTTTTGTATTTGCAGGTCAAGATGCTCCCACAAATGCTCAATCGGGTTAAGGTCCGGTGATTGGGGAGGATTATCTAATGTTTTAGGAGTATGATAAAGGAGCCATTCTTTTACTATCTTCGCCGTATGTTCGGGATTATTGTCTTGTTGAAAGATCCAAGGTCCCTTTAAGCCCAATTTCCTTACACTACATGGCAAATTGTTTTTCAAAATGTTTAAATAGCCCGTTTTATTCATGGTATCTTCAATAAAAGCCAAGCTTTTCACTTCACTTGGCGCAATGCATCCCCACACCACCACCGAACTTCCTCCATGCTTAACCGTAGATATTAGATTTTGTTCAGCATACTGTGTATTTTTTGTACGCCATACTTTTATAGGGTTTTTCTGGCCAAATCTCTCAAATTTACTCTCATCACTAAATAAAAAGTTATTCCAGAAAGAACCATCTTTAGTTTCGTACTTTTTTGCATACTCAATACGTATTTTCTGATCTGCTAACGATATACGTGGCTTTTTTCGCGGCAACCGACCATGTAGACCATTTGCGTGTAAAGTTCTTCGTACTGTGTTGGCCCTAACGTTGGTATTTTTTGTTGCTGAAACTTCCTCCGATATTTTAACAGCACTTTTAAATGGATTTTTCTTCACATCACTCAAAATAGACCTTATTTCAGACTCACTTAAACCTCTTGGTCGGCCTGCACCTGGACGATTTTCTACTTTGCCGAATTTTTCGTGCTTATCAACTATTTTCTTTGCTGTATTATGGCTTCTATTTATAATAGACCCGATTCCACGAAAAGTTTTACCGTCTTTTCGAAGTTTTATCACAAGTTCCCTGACATCTGTGGATGTTTGTCTACCCATTTTTAATAAAATAACAAATTTCTTTCTGCAAAGAAGTTATAGTCCGAAAATTGCGTCTGTCTACTATAAAACAGTAATAGTGATTTAAAAAAATGCAGGAAAGTAAATAAACAACAAAACATAACGGTATTTTATGCGGTTCTACTTCGCTAAAATGCTACAAAATAAGATGTACACTTTATTTTGACGCGTAAAATATGGAATAATTTTGTTTTTGTTTTATAACTTTTGTTGTTGTAAATTTATGTTGTTGTTTTTTTAAGTTTAAGTAGAGAACTGAATAACAAATAAAAAAACAATAAATATTAAATAAAATAGTATTTTTAAAGACTAAAATAAAAACCAGTCTAAAGAAAATGTTTGTGTACACTTTATTTTGACGCTCACAGTATATGCAGTACCAAATTTTTTTCTTTGTTAATTATCTGTCACCCCAATATTTTCTTTTTTGATTGGAGTTACTTTACTAAGCTAGGTTTACATAGATGGTGAAGGGTATTTAAGATTTAGCCGAATTTTGCACTCTTACTTGTTTTTTGTTTAAATTGGCTCTAAAAAATTATTAAATTTACCTGAAATATGGTGGTATGCTGTTAAAGCTTGAAAAAAACCGGACCAACCAAACCCTGTTGTGGTCGGTGACAAAAAATATTTATTTAAAAATCATCAAGTCTAAAAAGAAATGGAATACACACTTCATACTCGTATTACCACTAAAATTAAAAGTATTAGTTTTTCTGGCCAGGCGGAGCTATCCCTCCAACCCCACCCCCGAAATACTGCTGTGATTTTTATTTTATTATTTGGTAGTTTCCGAAAAATATTTATTTTAAGCTTTTATGTCAAGGTTAAGGTGTTTGCGCAATGCCTCAGAAATTTCACCAGCCAAGAATATTAATAAAATAATTAATTTATTCATAATAAATGATTTGCGAGTAGAATGTCTAAGCAATCATCAGCACACTCCTACAAATGGATTTTACCAACACTTTGTATTTCAGTAATAACATTGATTCAGAAGATAAAATTATTTCCGGTTATTTTCTAAATTCATTTTTCGGTACATCCACTATTAGCCGTAAATTACTTCTAAATCATTCTGTATTGATATACAACATGTTATTAATCTACTTGCAGCATGATTAAGCAAACATTTTATGACTGGCAAAAAGTTTTTTACTTGTGTGTGCTGATGCAAGATGGGCAAAAACAGATAAAAAGTTAAATTTATAAAAAATCGCATTAACGTGGTGCAAAAAAGCGCAACGTTTTTCTATACAGTATTAAATTAGAAATTTAAAATTTTATAGTGATTTAAATCATTTTTAGAATCGCTACTGTCTTCACTCTCAAAAACCTTTTCGTTTTTTTACGAAAAAGTGATTTTTTTTTTTATTTTTGAACGAAATTTTTTATCATTAAAACTTAAATTAAATTTTTCTTTACCGAAAAAAAATCTCAATACAATATCTTCGTTTAGCCGCAAATAAATTATTGTAAAGCTCTCATAACTGTAAAAAGTTATATATATGCCATTTACTCAACTTCTCTGATTTTAACAGTGCTTTTGGCCACAAAAAGTTGATGGCGGAATTTTGTTCGTGTGGAGCCGACAACACGATTCCCCGAATCATCAGAGAACGATAGGCTTGTAAATCAAAAAGTTACGAAAAATAAATTAAGAGAGATAGTTGATGGAGGATTGCTAAATCTACCTACCAAAGAATCGTTTATATTCTTTGACCTATTTAATATAAAAACAGATTTCCTAAGACAACATCCAAATTGAAAATTATTTAATGATACGACTGAACGCGCTATTAAATTAATAACCTTTAAGCACCTTCTAACAAAAGATGAAAACCAAAAGCAATTTGTTCTGCAAGTTGTAAGCAAGCGCCGACGTTTAAAAAACTACTTTAACAAAAGCTTTAGAATAACTAGATAACTACTTAAGTTATGAACTCATGTTGGTACTACATCTGTATCTTTTCTATGTGTTTTGTGTGTATTTTATACCAGATTTTTATGTTAAAAAATGTCATTAGACTTATCAGTATTACTTGTTTTTTATTATTATATTGCTACTTCAAGGTCAAAAATATACCAGAAAAGCGCAAAATTTATTTTTAGTAACAAAACATACTAGTGGTGCCAGATTACGTTTTTGGGCTTATGTTCTGTTGTAACTCGTTTTTACTTAATGCAACAACAATTATGTAGAGAACATAAGTTTTGAAGAACAACATTGGCTTTTAAATCAGCATGCCAAGCGTGTTTTTATTATTTACCGTTCTAGAATTATGGTTTTAAATGTCAGCTTTTTGGCCAAAAATTTGGACTTTTTCAAATTTTGAGTGACGAGCGGCACGAGTTAATGTCATTTAATCTCAATATCTGGGAAAGGGGAATCGTGTTGTGGGGTCCAGACTAACATGATTCTGACATTCCCCCACCACCCCCCGGAGATCCGGTCACCCTAGTGTAGATAAATGAGCGTATGGTGTTTTTGAAATTACACTTGCTTGTGTAAACATTATTTAAAGCTTATGCAACATCAAATATAAAATTTATTTAGTCGAATATTGAAATAAAACCAGAGTATTAAATAACTTCAATATTATTTACTATAGATAAAAGCGCAGGAAATAAGTTTGTTTCTATTTTTAAAAATTATTGTGAAGTAGATTAACCCATTTTATTTTGCGTGGCTGACTTTTGAGGTGTGCATCTTTTTCAATAGCTACTTAATATTTGTGTTTATTCGAGCAAGCGTGTCCACTTACGTAAATTAGTTGGTTTAAAGAACAGCGAATTCATGCAAACACAGAGAATACAATAAACACTACATAGGACTCGTGTTAAATAAATTTGTCTATAAAGAGAATAAACTAACTCTACACGTTTTTCATTCATTTTTTTCAGTCTTACTTTGTCCATTAAGCAATGTCGCATGTAGTGGCTTTTTGTTGTTCAACTTTTTAAATTTAGTTTTTGTTCAATTGAAAATATACAAATGGAGCGCAAAACTCACGTTGACGATGTCACGTTTGACGCATGTTGACAGAGTTTTCAAAACAAAACTTTTATGAAGCCTTACTCAAAGAAAAACAAAAACAAAAATGTGAAATAAACTTTTAAACACGATGGTTTACACAGATTATGCAACTCTGTGTTGATCCATTCCAGTTAAAGTTACTAAGTTTAAATTGTACAGCGTTAGTGTAAAAGTTTTTTAATAAAAGAAAACTTATGGCAAAAATTGTTTTCGACTAACAGAAAACAACGACGTCAAAACAAAATATTTATTATTCTTTGCTTTTAGTTTAAACACATGTTAGTTTTTATTAGAGTAATTCAGAGATTAAAAGAACAAATTATTCTACAATAAAAAGAAATTTGAGGAGGAGAAATCTGAGCCATTTTATAACTCCACCATCAATAAATAAATACATAGCACTCGAAATGCGAGATTCTGGTTAAAATATAAAATGATTGGGTTTTTTACATTTGAAAAATGCTAAACTTGTGATTGTCAGTGTAAAAGAACTCATCGATATTGACACCTAAACAAATTAGGAATGTATTGAGTTTCAAAAGAGGAAAATAAAAAATAAATAAAAACTTAAATAGAGAGTTATTTCATTTGGAGAGCAAAATAAAAATATAAGTAGAGATAATTTAAATTGTTCGAAATGTAGAAGAATGTCCAGACTATCGAAGTTGTATATGGCTTGTGCTTCTTTCGCTGCAGCGCGCTGTTGCAAAAAAAATTAAAATGCCAAATAATTTTGAATATTCTACACTTTGCATTTGTGCAGCTGTTGCTTAAAAATAATATTAAATAAAAATTCATTAACAACTAATACTTTTACAACGCTGTATGCCAATTATATAAAACAAAAAATTAATAAAAGCATGTAATAATAACGCGACATATGTCATCATATTGCTGACCCAACATGTTCAAGTATTTTACTGTGAAGAATGAAATCTATTCGATTAACAATTAAAAACATGTAACTAATTTTATCATGACGTTTTAGAATAATCATTGCAACTAACTCCAGTGTTTTTTATTGTTTAACAATAATTTTGAGCAAGATGTTTTTGATGGAGTAGAATTTTGACTCGCCATAGAAAATCCTGTGAGATATTTTAAGGGCTATTGATGATTTTAAATCTAAAAGAGAGATCTGTGGCTTTCTTCATGCAGAGAAAAAACGTGGTTGTGATATGGTCACAATAACCACATTTTTTCTCTGTAACAGTGTATAGTTGCCTCTGTAACAGTGTATAGGAGCAAACTTTTTTTTGCTAATATTTAATCACTATATGGTTCTTATATGCAAAAAATTCAAAATGGTTGATTTTAGCTAAAAAAAATTCGAACCACAACCCAGGTTCCTTGAAATTTTAGAAATACGAGTAATATAAAATATTTAGCAATATATAGTATTATTAATCGAAATGTAGTTAAAAGCAAACACGTAATCAATATAAAAATTTATTAATTGGGTTCTTTTTATACGTAAATCTGTTCTCACAAATTATTTTTATTTGAAGAAATCAAGGGCAAACAAGTAATATTTTCTTTTAAAAAGCTTTTGTTCTATGACTTGACAGAATGATTTGCTATCAGTTTGATAGTTTGTTCATTTTACATTAACAGATAGGTACTTGTCATGCAAAAAGGTTAAAATTGAAATAGTTATTTATTGTTGGAGAAAAAAAAACACAGAAAAAAAACTGAGTTGGCAAAATAAATAAATAAAAATAATATACAACACACCAAAGCAAACAAAAATAAGTAATACATAATTGATTTTTTGTAAATCTATGTTTTTAAGTATTTGTAACAAATCATTAATAAACTAAATAATAAGAGATTATATTATGATTCATTTGTATTACATGACGTTTTCAACTATACTAAATATTATAATTTTACCATATAATGTTGTATTTGAACATAATGTTATTACATTTAATTATAACATGTTTACATTTTAAATACAATTATGCTTATACTTTACCATGTTATTATTATGTTAGACAACATTGTAGTTCCAAGACCAACATTATATTTAAATAGATTATGGTTATTGCTATATTTCCACTTTATATATTTTTACATTAAACATTATTTATAACATTAATTTTAATCAAGTTACTTTTAAAATTTGTGTTTATTGAAAATTTGTAAAAAGTGAATAGTCTAGTTTTTGTTTTGAAATAAATTGAATTCTTTTGTTAAAAATAATTGATGGTATATGAATATTTCAGTTATATCAATCATGTTTTTTCTTGCGTGTTGTTTGTTATTTTAGCCAAGGAACGATAATACTACAGTGAAAAATCTCTGGCAAAATTATTTCAAGACATATTATTACAAAATTCTTGAAAAAACTGACTTCAAAACAGATTTTAGTTGTCTGTCTCAAAATTTTATTCACGTGCATCATTTTACATCAACAATTAGAATACCCTGTAGTTTAAAATTTTAACTATTTTTACTATTTAACTAAATAATTAACAAATGTCTGTATATAACGGTTTAAAATATAGGCCCATATAGGTCAAATTACATAAAATAAGGGAGCATCCTTTGATTTCTAAATTCTAATTTACATTTTTTCTTATAGAGGACTTCGCAATACAGGTTTCTTGTAAATTTCTGCTATCTATCTAAAACGGTTCAAAAGTTTATCACATACATTAAATTAGATCAATAATTGGGACACCTTTTAATTTCTAAATCCAATTTTTTTACCTGCTGTTGTAGCAGATAGCAGCTTAGCAGTATAAGTTCTTGAAAATATGAACAGATTCTTTGTAAATTTCAACCGTCTGTCTAGAACTTTTCATAAGTATGGCTATATACATTAAATTAAATGAACTATTGCTGTACCCTTTTATTTATGATTTTGAATATTTTTACTTGTTATTGTTACGGTCATAGCAGTCGACATTCTGACCAATTTTTAAGCATTTGTCTATAACGGTGCAAAAGAAAGGATCTTATAGGTAAGTTTTCGTCACCTATGACGTATGTTAGTTTATTTTTAAATTGTTAAGTGGTGCCCTTTACTGTTCAAAATACATACAAAAACATGTACGTTGGATACACCCTTTAACTCTTTTTAAAAATGGGACCAATCTGATAGGAAAACCTTTCAAATAAAGAAAAAAATGTTATTATCGACTCAGGCGCAAACAAAAAAAAAAAAAGGAACTGACACTGTTTTTCTCAGCATTCAAGAAACCTCTCAACTAGCATCCTGGTATCAATAGAAGAAAGTTTACCTATTAGAAAAATACTTATCATATCCATTAGAATAAATATCCAAAGTATGAAAAGTCAAATATACCGGCATTTATCATAAACAGTGATCAACTTGGGTGCATATGAAACTAAAGGAGAAAATAAACTGGCTAATTTGCAGAACGTCTGGTCCTACCTTAGATTGAAAATTACAACTTTATAATATGATTTGAAGACAAATATGATCATGAATTACTGTCTCTGTTTTAAAATCAGTAGTCGAAAATGCGACAGCATATTTAAAGACGTCTGAAAGTTAACAAGTTTGAAACATCTAACGTCGCGGTTGCTTTCAAATGTGAAGAATGAATAATGTGTTTCATAGGCGAGCACCAGATAAAGGTAAACAAGGTGATGAATTTTTTTTCTCACAACTGACTAAAACAATATTTATTATATTTAATTATACTGTCGATGCAAACATAAATTCAGAAAAAAAACTTCCAGCATTTCTCTAATTGGCAGGGTTTAAAAACATTTTAAAAATTTGCTTCTATTGCAATGTTGTTTTTTCAATTTAATTTTTTCATCCGACCATTAGTTTAAATGCTGAAACAAAGAAACAATATATCTGATAGCAAATTCGTCGACTGGACGAAACGCATGTTTTTCATTACCGACATTGTTCGAATATGACAGAAGAGCACTTTTGTTTTTTAAACAATAATGAAATATATTCTCGATCAAAACTTTTTCTTTTTCTGCTTCAAAGCAGGTTCTGATTCAGTTACACGATGTTTCATTAATTTTAGAGTGTGAGCAAATGTTGCAGATATTTTTATCATGTCCAATTTTCGTGTACAGTTTGAAATACTAAAACGTGTAATATGAGAATGTTGTCAACTAGTTCACACGCTTTAATTCGGCGGTCACTCAAAAACATAGTGAAATTACTAGTTCGTAAGTAAGAACTTAACCTGACTGCTTAAAAGATTTAGTAGGCAAAATATTTTTCAGAAAAATATTTTTTGAAAATGCACTAATTTACTCAAACAAATATTGATACTTATAAAAGTTGGCAACCGAAATGAATTTAAATTTGCCATGTGTATTTGAAAACTATTTAATCAGATTTCAATAGCAAAGCATTTTTTTGCTCAATTTAATTTTCATCATTCTTATATGTGTTTTCTTCAAGACTGCTCTATAAGTTGCAACACATATTTATTCAGTAAAACTAGTTTTTTCACATAAATTCACAAAAATATTCATACATATCTGCTGATATGGACTATTCTAAAGATAATTTACTGACTATAATAGGAATGGTGTTTACATTTGGGTGGGTCGGTTTTAAAAGTCTGGTTATAGCTCCGTTCCCGTATTTTTTGGGTAAAGTTTGGAAAATTGAGAGTAAAAAAAATTCTTTAAGTTCCCGTACTTCCAAGCAACATGGCAAACAAAATATAAATGCAGTTGTTCATAGTAAACATAAAAACAGAGATATTTTGCGGGTTTTTAAATTTATTTTTTTGGGATAAAGCTCTTAAATAACACTTTTGGTAGACATTTGCGTTCGTGAAACAACAGTATTTTCTACTTGTTACTTTTCAAGCATATGATTGCTTTTCAATTTAACTTAAAGTCTAGGATGTTTCGTGCAAAAAACAGACGTATTGTATTCTCTTACAATCTCTCTATTCTACCCAGACTTGTAGCGTGAGACCAGTTTTCGGTAGCATTGAGATCCCGCGGGACCCCAAAGTTGAGTACGAGAACGCACCTTATATTGGCATCATCTGTCAAAACGGCAATCGTTTTTTAGCTGATGCTAAATTGATATTTTGCATTAATATTATTTTAATGGGCCTTTATCTCGCGTAGTTAATTTAAGTGGATCCCAATGGTAGGATTAATCCTGCTTATTATAGAGATAAGTCGTTTGCCAACATCTAAATTGCCATCTGTCTAAAAGAAATGCAGAGACATTACATTCCTTATACATATTTCAATCGTTTGTTATATTATATTTTAGCATCGAAACGTCCTTGTGCAAAAACCCTTTGTAAGGCAATAAGAAACACTTACTAAAATCCTTGATACATGTGTTCGTTTTCTACTTCTTTATTTTAACTATTTATCGATGGCTCTATGGGAGCATATAGTGTCAGTGACTGCTATAAAAATTGATTTTTTTCATCTATAAAAAAGAGAAAACACTTTTTCATTTTACTTTTGCAAAGTTTGTTTGAGTGTTGACTTTATAAAGCTCTTAGAAACTTATAGTGTTGACGGGGAGTTCCAAAAAATATACTATAAAAATAAGAAACTAAAACTTTAAACGCATGTGAATTTAACTTAAATAACAGAGTGTGAGTGTATGTGTAGAGGAATTCTATTTTTGCCACAAAGGCTTAGAAATGCCAATACTTTTTAAAATAAAATATTTAAATAGAGACATTTCATTGACAAGACAAGAGAATATGTGGTTTAGATTTTATACTTTATTGCAGCTTCTATTATTCCATCGTGCAATATCCATTTTTTTAAATGGTGCAACTCAAAATTCATAAAAAATGCAATAAATAATAATATTTTTATAAAAAAATATTAAAAATTTGTTCAAACAATGTTTAAAGATTTCACTCTTAATTACATTTCGTTGAAATCTTATTATCTGTAAAAATAACTTTATATGTTTATGAAATACTCTTGGTTCTTGGCTTTTGTTGAAAATAATTGAACTTCCAAGAAGCCAAATAACAGAAATAAAATGTGTCTATTTTAAAGTTTTAGTTTTTATTTCTTTTTTTTTTTTTCTTCTTCAAATAAACTTTTATTATTAAAAATTTAACAATATGTATTACAATCTTTCACCACAGCGTCAGACTGACATTATAGAGGCTTGTTGGCGTTAACAAAAAACAAGTAAGAGGGCTATATTCGGCTACGCCGAATCTTTTATACCAATCACGCTAATTTCTAATATCACCTCTTTCGACACTATATTTTATGGTGTCGGAAATGGATATTGTAGAAATAGCACACGGAATGAGAAACTTAGATATACGCTTTTTCCATTTCTTATTGTGAAGGGTATAATAAAAATTTATGTACTCTGACTAAATTACATATGTATAAAATATTAAGTTAACATAGTTTGAAAATATATAGAATGCTATTTTAAAAAACATTATATCAGCAGCTCATCCACATGTTCAAATAAAAGAGTTGTTTAAAGCAGATTTCAACTGCGATAGTCTTTTGACCTGCTTAATGTTATGACGCAAGTTGTAATATTCCCATCAACCACAATGTTCAACTCGTTGTTATGTTGTTTCAGTTTGCAAAAGGCTATTCTTAAGTTATCACTATATTTCATATAAGAAGTGTTTTGATTCAGTGAAAATAGTATAGTATGGTGTCCAATACTATTGAGACATTTAAAAACGCAAATTAAAAATTGAAGTTTATAAGGCCCGTAGAACGGTAAAATAATGGAAAAAACATGTTTATATAAAGTTGCAAATTTGCAACGCTCTTTAATCCTTAATTTTGTAGTTTCTGAAGCGATTTGAACTCTGTTGTTTTATTAAAGCCAGTTCCGCAACCCTTTCGAAATCAATATTGAAAATCATTTAATATATTGTACTAAGTACTATTTTATAAGTGTTCTTCATTAGGAACAAAATTTTGTACTCAATTAAGATTGTGTTAGGGCGTTCTTCTTTTGATGTACAATATACCAAATTTGAAGTATGTGAGTTCCCAAATATTTATACAAAAGATAATTGTAAAAAACTTAAAAGATCTACTAACTGTTTTTTAAGGACTATGTAACATAACTTAGATATTGTTCCAAAATGTCTTAAAAGTTTTAAAACCAAATCAACTAATTAAGAAAATTACAAAACTGTAGATTTTGTCAATATTTAAAGTGCTTCTAAAATGACAATAATTAGTGAAATTCTTAGCAAATATTTTAAATTCGAATTCGATCCACTATAGCGCAGGCATTTCTTATCTATTTAAAACAAATAAGCACTAGTGCTTGAAAAAATCAGAAGGGAAAAATTAATTATAAAGGTAGAAAAACGATAATATTTACAAATTAGTCATCATTAGACAAGTAATTCAATAGTCTTTGAAATATAAGTTATTTTCATCAGACCAGCCTTTTATTTTGGATGATGCTTCAAACTGACCTATAAACCAAAAAGCACAAATATATCATTATTTAAGCTGTTTTTTTTAATGTGGTATAAGTTTAAAAAAGTAAGATAGCGGTATTTTTAGTGACCTATAGACTCCTTCTCTCCACAGTTACAGTCACAATTTTAATTTAAGATAGAACATCTTGACATAAAATAAACAAAACTACAATTATATCGCACAAATATTTCTTTTTAAAGTGGAATAAAGCCATTCTTAAGCTTCAATTTTCATTTTGAAGGAAATGACAAGACTTTGTCTCAACTAAATCTCTAGAAGGACAATATTTAACAGAACAAAACTACGGACAGAGAAATGGCTGAGATTAAAAATAATGAACATTAAAAAACTTTTTTTCATAAAATTAGTGTGGAATAAAATGCTCCATGCAGAACAATTTTTTGTTTGGAACAAAGGGAAGACTAAAAACCTTAGCAAAATATGTTTAACAAAACTAAGTATAAAATACTTTTTTCTTATTTAAAAAAGAAGTGATTTGCATTTTTATAGCTTTAACATAACTGAAATTAGCTCTTAATAACTTTGGTTAGTCATGTATGTAAATGTCTTCATTTTACCTGATACTTCTTACATAAAAATGTATTTTATTAAGGCTTATGTCTATGAAAATATAGACTTTAATTTGCTCCTGTTTTTATTTCTTCTGAAATATTGTTTTTGAAAGTGGTATAAGTCCACGGGAGTCAAAAAAATCGGATATTCTTTCGTATAATTTTAGTAGTATTTCATAATAAAATTTTAAAAGGTAAAGTGTAAAAAACATCACTCGAGTTCATTATAGTTGGGCAATATTTTAAACTGATTTAAACGCAAACTCTTAAATATCTCAATATATGAAAAAATGGACTTATACCACTTTAAAAAAATCCCGATTATATTAATTACCGATATTGATTAACGCTTACTTAACTCTTCAGGAAACTTCTGACAAACATTTTAAATAAAAACAATAAAGCAAAGACAAAAATTAAACAAAAACAAACATAATCAACAATGATTCTATTTTTTTTCTCCACTGTATACGGCCGAGTTCTTTTCGGCTCTTTTATACAGTTGAAAGAGATGAAAAATAAATTATGAAAAACACTACGATAATTTATTTCTATGCACAGGCACTTTGCAAATTATTTAATTAAAGACACGGGAATATTTTTAAATTTTAAATTTTCACAAATAAAATTTCGTGCTATTCTTTTATTTAATTATCCCGATTATATTAATTACCGATATTGATTATTGAGGGTCAAAGCAAGTCTCGATGGCCACTTCGTTAACGCTTACTTAGCTCTTCAGGAAACTTTAAATGTTATTAATAATCTCTGAGGGGAGTGTTTTTTTAATATCTTATAATATCTTTTTTTAGAGTTGATATTATATTATTTTTGATGTAGTACTACAGAATATGTTGTTTAGTTAGATTACTGTTGCATTGTGGACATTTCGTAGTTTTTATTAATAAGATCATACGAGTTTCTTAAGTTTAAGTGTCCTAGTCGTAGTCTGGCGAGTAACCTTCACTGTAGTTTGGTTAAGGGACTTGGGTAGATTGCATTTTGTTACGTGGTATTAATGGTTTTGTAAAAGAAGTTAGGTGAGTTCATATTGCTGTATCGCATTTGCGATTTTACTAAATTATTCATATCTTTTTTTGTATAGTTATTTATAAAAAATGATAAAGATGTTTTATTATTTTTTGCTATTCTATTGCTAATATTTTTACTACGAATGAGGCTCTCCTGGATTCTCTTAATTAGTGGGTCTGAGCGTTTGCTCTGCATTTGTAGTACTTTATTAATTTTGATTACTCGTATATTTACAAAAAAGTCATCTACGAGTGTGTTAATCCAGTATAGCAAAAACTTTCTTATTTTTGAAAGATATTGATAAGTCAGTAGCTTGCTGAATAAATGCTATGGTTAAACGTAGTTTTGGTTGTCGTTTGAGTTTATTTAAGCTTAATGAATGGGGAAACTGGTTTTAGATGCATTGCCGTATAAAACAAGACCGTATTCTACCTTACTTAGAATGATGGACTTGAGTATATTTGTTAGATAAGTAATATGACCACAAATGATTTTTAGTGTATTTATTTTCTTAGAAAGGTTAGGTCAGGCAGGCCGTGTTGCCACAGCTCACTTGGGTCCAATGATTGCTCCCTTTGTGTTGTTGTTGTTCTTAGAAAGGTTACTTGCCAAATAAAAATAGCTGTTCCAGTTTCCAGATTTATTAAACATTAGTCCCAAAATTTTAAGTTCGCTTACATCCACGGCGAGGGAAATAATTTACTGAGCAGTTTTTCTACGACATATATGAGAGTGTTTACTTACGTGCTGTAAAATCGTGGCATCGGAAATATTACATCAAGAATTTAAGTTGATGAAAATATTCCGAATACTTAAGGGAATATTTGTTTTTGCAAAAAGATAAAAATCATCAGCATATATGTATGTAGTGTTGAATTTGCGTATGGTTTTTCATTAAAACGTTAGTATTTTCGAATGATATTAAAAATAGTATTACTGATAAGGAAGATCCTTATGAGAAGGATAAACAAATGCTGTAAGTTATGTGTGGACTTCGTCTTGCCAAATTAATATTAAGATTAGTTGGTTAAATAGATGATGTTTATAACGTACATAACATAAGGTAGATAGATGCGAAGAATGCTGATGAATGATGTAGCGGTCTAGCCAATGCTGCATTTTATTCTGCCTAGCGTTTAATTTTTCTTGTTTTCTTTGGAAAACGTCCGCATACATTTGTAAATTATTTTTTTTTTCAAATGTTTAGAAATGAAATTAAAAAATGAACCAAAGCCAAAAATAAGTAAATTTTTATTTATTTATATTATATACATAAATACATAAAAAATATAGAGGCGTACATTTCAAAAATGTCTTTAAATGTATTATTTATAATATTTATATATACAAATATATTTATATACATACATATTTATATACAAATATATTTATATACATACATAGTTATATGTTAAATACATTGGCCCATATTCATAGTTAAAATAAAGTATATTTTAAGAGAACTAAAGTCGGTTTTACTTTAGAGTCGACTCTAACTCATTCATAGACAATTTAAAATATACTTTCGGCGTTAAAATCAACTCTATATTTAAAACTACCTAAGGCTGTTTTTAACTCATCTTTCCAAACTTATTTTATTTGAACACAATACTCTATATCTGATTTTTATACCAAAATGAACAAAATAAAAACAAGGCTACTTCATTCCAATATTTGTTTAGAAATTGTATGAAAACATTCATCAAATTACAGTTGACACCTTTTGGAAGTCGGCTTAACTTCAGGTATACTTTATTGTTGACTATGAAAGCAAAAAAGATAATAAGAGCCTTTTATTTTAGAGTATACTTTAACAACAGTAGACTTTAGTTTTTAACTAAGGATATGAGCCACAAATACTAACTTATCAAGACAAAAAGCCACAAAAAACTGTTTAATAAAAATCCACATCATTCTAGACGCTAGTGAATATTCTAAATTAAAAAGGTGCAATGCTTTAAAGCAAATATTCATTGCTCTATCAAAGGAAGTAAAAGGCAAATATCATCCATCGAAATACAGAAAATATTTTGTTGTTTTAAAAGTCTTACTATCCCGACTTTTTGACCGACTCCAAAAAAAAAGAAGTTATCAATTCGTCTGTATGTTGCCTTTTTTACGTTTGTGCCTGCAGACTTACAAAAGTCATTTCTAAACCGATTTTAAAGTTTTTTTTTCTTTAATTACACTGTGAAACACCAAAATTATTCAGGGGTTCTCATATACAAATTTTGTTTTGTTGGAGTCCATGGGAAACGAAAATACCTTTGCTTTTTTTAGGTCACTTCGAAAAGCGGTTTTATAACGGTAAATGTGGAGAAAAACTCGTTTTCTTAGATTGTCTGTTTTAAATGGGCATAACTTCTTTTTTTACAACGGATTTCTATTATTTTTTCAATTTTTAGAAGATGTTAGTATTATCTTTTAAACAAGATATATATTTTTAAAATCGATTGACAAATGGCTAAGTTACAGTGGGTGAAATGTGAAAAAAACGCATTAAAAAACAAAAAGTTTTTTTCACCGGGCTCTAGGCTGCTTATGTGATACCAATCAATATTTTCTTTTATTATAATGAGAAAGGATAATTAATTAGCTTTCAGAAATAGGTAACAACAATAAAATTGGTTAAAAAATGGATGACTTATGCAATTTTTTGTGTTTTCACCCTTTGATTTTTATTTAGAAATTTCTTAAAATAAATGACTTATGCAATTTGACCTGCTATTTTTTTCTGAAAACAAACCCACCACAACAATGTTAAGCCTAAAAACAAACTCTCATTAACCCATTAATGTCCATTGTACCTGTTTGATTACAGAAAGGGGAGTGTTTAAAAAAGAGTATTTCATACAGTAAAAATACCATACTAATTAAGCCATTTTACCTGTTTAGGTCCGACTTAAAAAACACACATTCTAAACTTTTCTTTTTTTATGACATACAAAAAAGGTTAATTTTTTAACTAATGAGTTCAACAGGTAAGGACCAATACTGCTTCCAATAGTACCAAAAATTTGGTATAAAAGACTGCGGTTGCGAAAATGGCACAGTATAATTTTTGTAAGTGAACAATAACCATCGGAGTGATTTTGGTGCATATATACTTAATAAGTGAACTAATACAAAGTGTTATTATTAAAGTTTACATAAAAATGTGTAGTAAAATGAACAACTTTTGTCTTATATGTGGATTGTTTGTGGATAAACGACATAAAATAGATGTGTCGGTAAATAAGCATATTATTCCCCTTTATGAAGAATATTTTAGTCGTCCCTTAGAACAGGGAAAATGGTATATACCATCGGTTTGTTGTTCGTCTTGTTACGCAACACTAAGATCCTGGAAAAATTGTCAAGATGGCTCATTTGTATTGCCATTTCTCGAACCGGTAGAGTGGCTTCCACTACGTGTGCATAGACCAAATAATTGCTATTTCTGTTTAACGAAAACAAGAGGATATTATTTTAAAATAAGACAACATATGAAATACGCAAATGTTGATAGTGTAATTAAGACTGTATCGCGTCAGAAAAACGACGTTGTTCCAGAAAAAATATCACCAGATTTAACTGAGTTTAAATCATCTCCAATCCATGTTGTAAGCCCCCAGTCAGAATATGCTCCTTCGGAAAGGGAATTTAAAAGCCAACACTTTATGTCCCAAGGCGAATTCCATGATCTAGTTCGGGATTTAGAATTATCGAAAAGACAAACCGAACTTTTAGGTTCAAGACTTAAACAGTGGAACTATTTGCAAGAAAATGTTAACATTACATTTCGCAGGACCGAGGAAACCAGTTTGTTTGGATCACTATTCAACGAAAGCAATGAAACTAGTGATTTGGCTTACTGCAATGGTGTGAATAAATTGTTTGAACAACTTGGATATAGTCATGTTCCTCAAGATTGGAGATTATTTATTGATGGTTAAAAAAAAAGTAATATAAGTACATTTTATATAGTTCCTTTTATTTTACTTAAATATGTTTATCTTCTATTTCAAGGTTTAAAGGCAGTGCTTTTGCATAACGACGGATCGTTGCCTTCAGTACCGTTGGCTTACGCTACAAACATCAAAGAAACGTATGATAGTGTGTCTCTAATACTAAATGCCATAAGTTATACTACGCACAAGTGGCTAATTGTGGCTGATTTGAAAGTACTAACAATTTTGAATGGCTGCAAGGTGGTAACACAAAGTATCCCTGCTATTTTTGTGAATGGGACAGCCGAGAGTCTTCTAAGCATTATATACAGAGAGACTGGAAACCACGTACAACAGTTGTTATTGGTGAAAAAAATAGTATAAATATCCCGTTAGTAAATCCAACAGACATTATTTTACCTCCGTTGCACATAAAGTTGGGCTTAATAAAGCAATTCGTGAAAGCCCTTGATAAAAATGGACCTGCATTCAAATACCTTGAACAGATTTTTCCCCAAATTACGAGCGGAAAATTGAAAGAAGTTAAAAAATATATTACGAACGCATGTATAATAAAAACTAATTTGTGTGTAATCAACAGGTATCTTTATTAGCCCCCAAATACGAAAACTGGTAAAAGATGATAATTTCATACAACAAGTGAATCTTGAAGAAAAAAATGCATGGAATGGTTTTGTCTCAGTGTGCGAAAATTTTCTTGGAAACACAAAAAGTGAAAATTATGAGCAGATAGTAAATAATATGCTTTCTGCCTACCATGCAATGGGTTGCAAAATGTCAATAAAACTACACTATCTACATACTCATTTCAAAAGGTTTCCATTAAATTTAGGACGGATAGTGATGAGCAAGGTGAAAGATTTCACCAAGAAATATCTAAAATTGAACAGCGTTATATAGGTAAAAATAAAATCAGCATGCTTTCTGACTACTGCTGGTCTTTAAAGCGGGATACTGACAGCGAAGTTTATAAAAAGCAAAGAAATACATGTTATTTTTAAATAAAAAACCCAAAACTTAAAACACAAAAAATTGCATTAGTCATCCATTTTTTAACCGATTTTATTGTTGTTACCCATTTCTGAAAGCTAATTAATTTTTCTTTTTCATAGTAATAAATAAATACATTGTTTGGTATCTTATAAGCAGCCTAGAACCCGGTGAAAAAAGTTTTTTGTTTTCTGATGCGTTTTTTGTATATTTCAACCACTGTTACTTAGCCATTTCTTACCTGATTTTAAAAAGGTGTATGCTGTTTGAAAGAGAATATTCGCACCTTCTCAAAATTGAAAAAATAATAGAAATCCGTTGTAAAAAAAAAGGAGTTATGCGCATTTAAAACAGAAAATCTAAGAAAACGCGTTTTTCTCCACATTTACCGTTATAAAATCACTTTTCGAAGTGACTTAAAAACACAGAACTTATTTTCGTTTTCCATGGACTCCAACAAAACAGAATTGGTGTAGGAATATATATTTTTTTTAACATATGTATCATAGTGTTATTTATGATTAAAAATTGGTCCCGTTTTTTAAACAGTTTTAATCTTAAAAATAAAAAGGTGTCCCCATACAACATAGATGTTTTTTAAGTTTGTTAGGAACCGTAAAGCGCGCCACTTTAAAGTTAAAAAAACCTGCTTATCACTATATCTCCCAACAGCACAAAGTGACGTAAATTGGCCTATATAGGAGTATCTTTTTAAACGTTATAGACAAACGCCTAAAAGTTGGACAGAATATTGCTTACTATGATCGTTATAAAAACCAGAATGAATATTTAAAATTATGAATTAAAGGATGCCCCAATAGTTTATTAAATTAGATGTATATGGCCATACTATTGAATAGTCTCAACAGTAATGTAATTTAATGGTACATAATTGTACTTTCTATGAAAATTTCAGAGGCCCATAACTCTAAAAGTATGGGCGAGCGCTAATTTTTTCACTTGATGTTTTTTTCTTATTTTTTAGTTCTCTATTGAAACATATATCTGTTTTTTTAATGGGGTTACTTACTAAACTAGGTTTATTCCAAATGATATGGAATAATAATTCTTGCGAAAAAAAACAGATTTCATATGTATGCCTATAACAGCTTAAGTGTATGGCCAGATAAATTAGGTTACATTAACTATTCAGACAAACTTATATCTCCAAACTTTATCCTTTTTCAACTGTTCGCTAGTTTGGCAATATACATCAAATTGCAGCAACTATTGCGTCACTCTTAAATTTCCAAATTCAAATTATATACTTGCTGTTGCAGTAGATTTAGCAATCAGGTTCTGTGTAAATTTAACTGTCTGTCTGTAACGGTTGAACAGTTTGCCCATATACATCAGATTATATCAACTATTTAATTTATAATATAACATTTTTATACTTCTTATTATACCAAATGAAGTAATGGACATTCTGTCTAAAATTAAGGCGTTTGTATACAACGGTTCCAAAAATACGGCCATATAGAACAAATTATATTAATTTTGGGAACACTCTTTACTTTCTAAATTCTTGTTTTACCGGACTTAGCAAAACATGTCCTTTGTACATTTCAGCTGTCTGTCTATAACGGTTCAAAAGTCCTTCCACATACACCATATTGTATCGTCTATTGGGACACCCGTTTATTTCCAAATCCAAATTTTATACTTGTTGTTATAGAGGAGTTACTAATACAGGTTCTTTGTAAATTTCAATCGTCAGTCTACTACTGTTTAAAAGTATGGCCATATACCAAGTTAAATAAACTATTGGAGCACCCTTTAATTTATAATTTTAAATATTATCAGCTGTTTCTATAAAGGCCATAGCAATCGAAATTGCGTGCAATTTACAAGCGTTTGTCTATAACAGTACAAGAGATAGGCTCATATAAGTAAATTTTTATCAATTATGGGACACCCTTTTATTTCTAAATTCAAATTATAAACTCGTTGATATAGCGGTTTTAGCAATACAGGTCTGTTTTAAGTTTAGCGTTCTGTCTATAATGGTTCGAAAGTTTGATCACATACACAAAATTATATTAACTATTGGAACACTCTTTAACTTACAAATCCAAATTATATACTTGTTGTTGTAGCGGACTTAGCTATACAGGTTTGGTTGTAAATTTAAAACGTGTATCTATAATTGTTCAAAAGTATGGCCATATACATCAAATTTAATGAAGTACTGGCGCACCCTTTAATTTATAACTTGTAATATTATACTTGTCACTACAACAGCCATAGCAATAGACATTGCGTCAAATTTACAAGCGTTTATCTATAACGGTTCAAGAGATAGGCTCATATAAGTAAATCTTAATCAATTATGGGACGCCTTCTAATTTCTAAATTCAAATTATAAACTCGTTGAATAGCGGATTTAGCAAAACAGGTCTGTTTTAAATTTCAGCGTTCTGTCTATAACGGTTCAAAAGTTTGGTCACATACACAAAATTACATTAACTATTGGATCACCCTTTAACTTCCAAAACTAAATTTTATACTTTTTGTTATAGCGGACTTAGCTATACAGGTTCGGTTGAAAATTTCAAGCGTCTATCTACAACTGTTCAAAAGTATGGCCATATACATCAAATTTAATGAACTATTGGCGCACCCTTTAATTTATAATTTGTAATATTATACTTGTTACTATAATGTTCATAGCAATCGACATTCTGTCCAATTTGCAAGCGTTTGTCTATAGCGGTTCAAAAGATAGGCCCATATAAGTAAATTTGCATCAATTATGGGGGCACCCTTCAATTTTTAGATTTATTTTTGTATAATTTTCTTTTTTTGGGAGCTGTAGTAATACGCAGTAATTTTAAATTTTACAGAATCGCCCTTCAGAGTTCATAATACACGTAAAAAATGTGTATGTTGTATGGGGACACCCTTTAATTTTTAAGATTATGAGCTGTTTTTAAAACGGGACCAATCTGTAAGCATAATCTATCATATTACCAAAAATTTTTAAAATCGGATCAGAAATGACTGAGTTCTGCGGGCACAAATATTAAAAAGCAACATTCAGCCGAATTGTATAACCTCCTTCTTTTTTTGAGTCGGTTAAAAATTAGAGACAGACGTGGTGTTTTACCCGCTGCGTCGAAAGACATGGACCGATGTTGCTGATTTTCAATAGCAAAATTTTCGAAACTATGTCTTATCAATTAGCTTACTTTAATTTTCTCTAGCTCATCTACACACGGACATACACAACTACACACGGGCAGACACATGGACATCACTGAATCGACTTCGCTATACATAAGAACTCAGAATATATACACCTCATGGGGTCGGAAATGGATATTGTAGAAATTACACACGGAATGATATACCCTTTTTCAACTCTAATAAAGGGCACAATAAGCAATCCTATTCCGAATCGGAATAGGTATATATTTTAAAAACAATCAATTTTAGAAGCTGACATAACATGATCAAAGATATAAACATTTTAGTAAATGTTTAAAAAATAAGCTTACAATATAAAACCCTCTCATGTATGTTTTTAGGAAACTACTTAGTTAGTCGTACGTCAATACCAAAAGAAGGAGATTTCCTAACTTCGTCCCAGCCGATTGAGGCTGGTGTTCCACACAAGGTGAGACCAATTCTGTAATTAATATAGATTTGATATGCCATACAGCATTTGTGCCCATACATCGACTTTTACTCACGATACAGCTTTTATTAGTATTCACATAAGTCCTTAATAAGCATCACGATATTTTTATCAACATCAAAGTGTCTCAAAAAAGAAATGGACAATAACGGGAAATAAGCAAATGCTGTCTCCCTATTCGAATAAATAATTGAGGAACTTAGAAAAGCGGTAGAAAAGCGAAGCTGATGAATATAAAGATGAAAGCATAAATTAACTAGCTCGTTGGTAGAAACTCTAGAGTTAAACTTGATTGCTAACTTCTACTTTACAACGTGAAATTAAAACCTATATGGTGCTATGGAATACAGTTATGGGGCACTGCCTCCATTTTTAAGTTAGAAAAAAATACAAAGGCGCCAAAATAAATTTCTACTGCAAATTACTGCAGTTCTCTAGTACCGAACCTTAATAACACCTAATTTTTTTACTTATTGTTTGATCAATATTTTGGAAGATCCAAAATATAATAAATAATTTCGCAGCAAAAGGATATTTGATAGAGTAATCTCTAGAAAATTATTCAATAAATAAAAAGCTTTGAAATTTTTTATAAATTTTAATAAATCTCAATTTTATGCACATTTGTTACCAATAATATCTTTTATTCCTTTTTATAGGTTTATCGACTACTAAGCACTTTTATACAAAAAGCCACAACAAATCGTACATTTATACTATTTCGTTTATTTACTGATGCAAATAGGAAGTGGTTTCTTTTAAACAATGTTTTTTAGAACTTTGTGTGTTTTTTGCACATTTAAATCTCTTCCTTTCTGATGACAACATATGTTGCGGCTAATTCAACTGCCGTTTTAATGAAATATGAACTGAATTCCTTTTTTTGTTGTTGATTGCAGAAAAATGGTTTTTCAATAAGGGTGGTTTGTTTTTCAAAACTTTAAGATACAAAAGTAATTTTAAATTAAAAAAGGGTACGCACGGTTGTTCGAAAAATAACTCTGTGATGTAGTGTGACTAAAAATCAACTTCAATTATCTTTGGCCAATAGAGGACGTATTTTGCGAAAGTACTTTCTTATACTTCTAATTTATCTATAGAAAAACAAAAGTACGGTACAGAAATAAAACTAATTAAATTAAAATTGTTTAGCCGCCATTGAGGAACACACAGCTTAAAATTGCATTAATGTAGCATTAATATTCAATCGTTCTTGGGTTTAGTAAACTGTTGCTAAAATAATGAAATCCATAAAATTTAAAAGCGAAATCTTTTTTCGTGCTATTTCGTATTATCCCGATTAATTATTTAAATCACCGATATTGATTATTGAGGGTGAAAGCATTCCTGAAGATCTAAGTTGTAGGTTGCGAAATGGCCATCGAGACTTGCTTTCACCCTAAATAATCAATATCGGTGATTTAAATAATTAATCGGGATGACAGAAAATAGCAAGAAAAAAATTTCTTTTTGAAAATTAAAAATTATAATAAAAATTTCCCGTTGTTAAATTTAATTGAAAATCACTAAAGTTTTTTGTTAAAAAAAATTAGGATTCCAATTTTATAATACGTGAAAAGGGGTGATTTGCTTGAGAAATATTTATTTGACATTATTTTAAGTAGCGACGTTTTTAAGATAATTTGGAAAATACTTATACATACATATATTTTTACATATTTTTCAATTCTGGCATTATAAAATTTTTAAGCTATCTACAGCAAAAATTTTGTGTTTTTGTAGTTATCCTTCTTCAGGATATTCTCTACACCCATAGGATGAAACCTGATATACATATGTAGCTTTTAAAGATGCTTATTCACCCTCAGAGTAAGTGGTATCTGTGAAATATTGTATTTATATTAAAAATTATAATAATATTAATTATAAAGTTTTACGTTTGACATATATTTTAATAGGTCGGTTCGTTTTAAACCTGGAAAAAAGAATTATATCAGAATCGGAAATTTATTTATTACTTAATACTATTGGCAAATTATATGTTGAGTTAAACTATCGATTCAACTTCTTTTTGATTATTAAAATATTTACTAAAAATCGAGTTATTTTAACACAAAACAAAATTTATTCGTTTTATACAATTTCTTTAAAACAACCTTTTTATTCATTCAAGCAATAAATTTATTCCCTTTTTCCAATTTATTTGTTTAGTGGATACTAAAGAGTTACACAATTCGTTTTTAACTCTATAAAATTTGTAAACCATTAAAAATATGTATGTATAACCTCCTTCTATTTTGAAGTCGGTTAAAAAACAACATAGCTTTTTACTGTTGCTTTAAAGTTGGAAATGTCAAAAGTTGCAATTTGTTTACGACTTTCAAGCGATTCTCTCTTATTTCTGTTTGTTTTTGACATTTCCACCGGACAAAGCATCAATAAAAAGCGATGTTGTTTATGCAATGTTGTATTTGTTGTAGAGCCGCTACTACCTAGTAAAATAAATGTACCTTGGCCTAACTAAATTAGTATAAAGATAAGTTGTTTAAATAGACGATGTTTACAACTCACACAACCTAAGGTAGATAGATATTTAGAATACTGATAAAGGATGCAGCGATCCGGAAACCGCTGTATTTCATTCTTCTAGTTTCTATTTTTTTTTGTTTTCTTTGGAAAACGTCCAAATGCATTTGTAAACAATTTTTCGTTATACAAATTTTTAGAAATTAAATTAATCAAGAAAGAGTGCTATATTCGACTATGTCAAAACTTATATACCCTTCACCATATATGTCAATCTGAAGACAGAGAAATAAAAAATAAGAAAAAATTAAGTACTATATATACATAAGGTCAAGCATTTTTAAAAAATTTTAATATTTCCTTAAAGATCTCTTCAAAAGCTTTAAAATGATACCCATATTGATATTTAAAAAAATTTTAAAATTTCAGAGCACCGTAACTCGGAAAATATGGGCGAGCGCCAACTTTTTCACTTGATGTTTTTTTTTATTATTTTTAAACTCTCTATCGCCCCATATTTTTGGTTTTTTGATTGAAGTATTTGTTCCATATAATATGGAAAAATTAGAGGTAGTCGTGGTGTTTTGCCCGCTGCGTCTATGGACATGGACCGATCTCGTTGATTTCCAATAGCACCTCTTTCGACACTATGTCTGATCGATTCACATATTTAAATTATTGCTGAAATCAAGTTTGCCCTTGCAACACGGTCGGACAGACGAACATCGCTCAATCGGCTTCGCTATGCAGAATATATATACTTTATGGGGTCGGAAATGGATATTGTAGAAATCCAAGTCCAATTAAGTTTAGAAAAATTGTCAAAAATAAATTGATTTTTAAAAAACTCAAAACTTTAAATTTGTGTTGACTAAAATGAGAAGCAAAATAAAATATTTCAATTCGTAATAAAATTAGTACAGCATTCAACCGTATGCACAGTTCCTGATGTGTATGGCCTATGTATTCTTTAAGTTATAGTAACTTTATTATTCCATAATTTATTTTTTTATTATTATTATTTTTTTTCGAACACTTTTTAATATTTTAATTTTGCTTTGTAGTTACAAAATGCCTGTTGCTTTTTGTGTTGTTGCATTTTTGTAGCCGTGCGTGCACCTACATTAATTCGCCTTCAGTCAAAGCAAATACATACATTTTTAGTCAACCTTAAACCATGGCGAAATAATACAGGTGAACGCACGGGCGAAAAAGCCCATCAGCTGTATACATAGCAAGCAGTTGTCAAAAAAATTTGTTAAATTTTTTTTAATTTAATTTTTTTTGATTGCTAATAGAAAACAAACTATTGAAATTCTTAGAGAAAACTACCACAACGTGGAACCGTATTTGCAGTTCCTGATGTGTATAATAAAAATAGCGTAAAAAGATAGTGAAATTATTGTTAACACATTTATAATTTCTTGGTTTTTTTGTGGAAGATTATGTTAGTCTTCAAATGGTCAACGTGCAAGAATGGAACGATTCATGTGATTTGGGAAAACTAGTGGTACAAAAGAGTTTTGGTCACTTTTGCAGTATTTTTATTTTTATGTAACTTAATTTTTATAATTTTCTTATTCTGATAATTACAACCACTTTTTTTCATCAAATATATTTTTTTATTTTGTTTGTTTTTTTTACAAATTTTTTCGACAACATACATAATTTTGTAGCAACAAATTGCCTGTTGTTTTTTGTGTTGTTGGATTGTTGTAGCCGTGCGGTCACCTGTATTAATTCGCCTTGCCTTAAACATACAAAATAAAGCTGCCAGTTTCGATTGTTTCTTTTAAATGTAATATCATCGTAGAGAAAATCATAAAAAATAGCGAAAAATACGCCAAGTATTTTTAATACCGCCAAGTATCTCGGCTCTCTCCATTGCAAATTTTTTATTGCCAGAAAATCGATCATACCAATCAACATTATCTCTAATTTGCAAGCGTTTGTCTATAACTGTTTAAAAGATATGCCCATATAGGTCAATTAACATAAATTTTTGGGAACACCCTTTAATTTCTTAATTCAAGTTATAAACTTTTTTAAATAGCGGGCTAAACAACACAGCTCCCTTGTAAGTTTAAGCTGTCTGCCTATAACGGTTAAAAATTTTAGTCGAATATATTAAATTACATCAACTATTGGGACACCATGTGAATCCCAAATTAAAATTTTTTAGTTGTTGTTATAGTGGAGTTAGCAATACAGGTTCTTGTTAATTTTAAAGCGTCTGTCTACAACTGTTCAAAAGTATAGTCCTATACATCATATTAGAGGAATAATTGGGGAAGCCTTTAATTTATAATTTTAAATATTAATACTGGTTACTTTAACGATCGTAGCAATATGCAAGCGTTTTTCTATAACAGTTAAAGAGATAAAGACCCTTTAATTTTCAGATTTATATTTGTATTACGAAGTTTTTTTAATTTTAAACAAGTGCCCTTTACGGTTCATACGAGTAATACACGTAAAAAATATGTATCGCCTTTCAAATTAAAACAAAATGTCAAAATTGATCCAGAAATGACTGAGATATTGAGGCACAAATATAAGAAAAGCTTTATTTAGACGAATTGATAACCTTCTTCTTTTTTTCAAGTCATTCAAAAATTGTCATTTTGCGATGTTTTATTTATTCAAATCTGTTAATCGTCATTCTCTAGTTTTGAAAAAATTTATTAATGTAAAAAAACTGAACTGCAGAACAGTGTAATCATGGGGCTAATAATTGTACGAACGGACGGAAACTGATAAGCTGTTAACTCTATGCATGAAGGAATAAATTTTTTCTGAAAGTGTTATTGGCATAAATAATAGTATATTAGGGAGCAAAATAATTTAAACAAATAAAAAAATTAAACAAATTAATGTTACGCGAAAGCAATTGTTGAAGCCGTTATATATTTTTAATATGAAAAAAAACACAAAATTGTTCCGCCAAAAAATTATTTGATTTGTTGTTTTATTATTTATGATAATTTATGATTTAATTTCCATAACATTTATATATTACAGTATAAAAAAATTAAACAGAAATATGTTTTACAGCACAAATCTGTATGTGAGAAAAACTTCTATTAAATACAACATGTTTACGTTTTTGTATTGCTTTTAAATATTTGGGTGGTTCTTTAATTTTTTCGAAATTTGAAGGACCAATTCTTTTATTTGTATGGATGAAGACAAGCCAATTAAAAACTTTGCCCGCTCTCTTAGCTAGACGACACGTTAGGAGTAAAATTTTTCATAAGGTTTATCTCCAAATATCGTAAAGTAAAAATAAGTGCTTTTTTAAACAAGAAAATTCAACTTTGAAAATAACAAAATTAAAAATATTAATATAATCATTAAAAAGTAATTTTTGAATGAAACTCATAACCGTTACGATCCCCGCTGTTTAATTGAAAACGCTAAGCCCGTAACGAATAGTTAAAGTAGAGTCATATTAAATAATTTTTGTTATATTTAAAATATACGATTATTTAAAAAAATTTTTTTGAGCTTCCAGAATAAAATGTTGACATTTCATGATAGTAAAAAATATTCATTTATGGTTTAAGTCATTAACTTTATAATAAATTACAGTTTTTTTTTTTTTTAACAAAAAGTTAATAAAAATATTTATAATGACATAAAATCGCTTTAAATTTTTGTTAGTGAATCGCATTTTTTATTTTTAGCTGTGTATGCACAAATAGACGGCTACAAACATTTTAATAGTTTTTTTCAATTTGTGGAATGAAATAAAAAATTATCATTAATTATCAGCAATAAAATTATATGGATGATAAATAGTTGTAATATTTCTATAAAACGGTCATTTTTTAAAGTTAGTTTTTAATAAATTTGTCATTAAAAAGCTGTAACACTACAGGTTTGAGTAAATGGTTAAGCATATAAAATATTTTATTTTTTTTTTTACATATTTTATTTGCAATCTATTTAAACTTAAATAATAAGCAAATTTTATAGCTACATTAACAAAGAATATAACAGAAGCGTTAAATTACATTAAATTTAACTATCAGATTAAACAATTTGAGAAAGATATACCATTTATATATAACAAATAAAATTTAAGATCTATACGGGAGATCTTGTATGTGCAGTCTTTTAAGTCGTCTAACTTCATCACTGTCGTCTAAGAGCGTTATTGCTAGAATGTTTTGATGATCGCTTAGTCTCTGAAAATAGTTTGTGCTATGTTTCCTTATTTCATCTCTTATGTATGGTACATTGAGATCACTATGAATTGTGGTATTACGTATATACCATGGAGCATCTAATATAAGTCTAAGGATTTTCGACTGATATTTTTGAATTATGTCAATATTGGAGTAGGAAGCTGTTCCCCATAATTGTATTCCATAGGTCCATATAGGTTTTAAAATAGTTTTATATAAAAGTAATTTGTTGTTTATACTTAATTCTGATTTTGGACCAAGCAGCCAGTACATTTTATTTGTTTTAAGTTTCAGTTGTTTTCTTTTCAGTTGTATATGAGTTTTCCAAGTTAACCGACGATCAATGTTAAGACCTAAATATTTGACGCAGTCAGCTTTCGGTATTTCATCTCCATTTAGGTTTACTGCAGGGCAGTCACCTTTTCTAAGAGTAAACGTAACATGAGTAGATTTTTCTGCATTCACCTTAATGTTCCACATTTTTAACCAATTACCAAGTAAATCAAGTTGTGCTTGAATAGCATTTGATGCCATGTATGTGGATTTGTTAGCTGCTAAAATAGCGGTATCATCAGCGTACGTTGCTACTAAAACATCATCATTTGTTGGCATATCAGAGGTAAATATGGTGTATAGAGTTGGGGCCCTGTGGTACACCAGCTTTTATGACTCCGATTTCAGAATTTTCGTCTTTGATATTGACATAAAAAGTTCTATCACTAAGATAAGACTTGAGCAGGAGATAAAACGGAGCTTGCAACGAATGTTTTAATTTATATAATAGGCCGTTATGCCATACTCTGTCAAATGCTTGTTTAACATCAAGAAAAACTAATGAGCAGTAGTATTTGTTTTCGAGAGAGTCTCTTATTGTTTTTACAATTCTATGGCATTGTTCGGGAGTCCCATGTTTGCTACGAAACCCGAATTGATGGTCTGGTATTATTCTTAGTGATTCCAACCAAGGCATTAATCTTTTTTGAAAAAGTCTTTCAAATAATTTGGAAAGAACTGGTAGCAAACTGATGGGTCTGTAAGATTCAATTAGGTTTTCTGGTTTGTTTGGCTTTAATACCATTATAATTTTGGCATGTTTCCATTGTGTTGGAAAGTGCGTGAGTCGCAGAATTGCGTTAAAGACTACTGTCAGAAAAATTACTGCTTTTTTTGGTAAGTTTTTAAGAGCTTTAGCATCTATGTTGTCATAACCGGCCGATTTTTTTGAATTCAGCTTACAAATTTCGTCTTCGACTTCCCGATACCTAAAAGGCTTTATAGGTTTACTCATTTGACACGCAACGTCTAAAAAATAATTGACTTCCACAACTTCTCGTGATGTACAGAATGAAAAAGGGGTAAAAGTATTTTCAAGTTGAGACTTA
The DNA here is from genome assembly GCA_916610165.2 of Gymnosoma rotundatum. Taxonomy (NCBI): domain Eukaryota; kingdom Metazoa; phylum Arthropoda; class Insecta; order Diptera; family Tachinidae; genus Gymnosoma; species Gymnosoma rotundatum. The sequence goes on along the minus strand of OU744339.1, from coordinate 37,455,648 downwards.
AAAGCAGCCGCTTTGCTAACATCGGATCTACACCAGTCACCATTTGAATTTTTAATTGGTATATTTCGATTTTGTGCACGTTTCAGATATTTTGTAGCTTTCCAAAGGTTATGCTCATTTTTATGGTTTGGGCTTAGCTTAACTAAATAGTTGCCAATGGATTCATTCTTTATTTCATTAAGTCTTTTTTTCAAAAGCTTAGTCGCGTGGTTAAAATTTCTTTTGTCTATAGATAATCTTGTTCTTTTCCATATTTTCCGTAGCCTTCTTTTTGTTGCGATAAGTTGCCTTATTTCAAGAGATAGTTGAAATTTATTGGTATGGTTATTAGCTTGTGGAGTTGAAACAAAAGAGGCTTCATGAATCAGTTTAACAATATCTTCAATAGCCATATCAATGTCGTTTCCAGTTTTTAATGACAAGTTTAAGTCAAGTCTGGCTTCAATATGGTGTTTGAAACTGTTAAGATCGGTAGTTGTTGAAATAATTTTTGAATTTTGAGTTTGTTTTTCACAAACGGTAGAAAAGTTAACAAGTATTGGACTGTGATCGGAGCTTAAATCGTCACAAGATACGATACTAAGCGAGTTTGGAGAAATCCCTTTGTACACAAAAAAGTCCAAGAGATCTGGAATCTTGTTAGGATCAGATGGCCAGTAAGTGGGTTCTCCTGTGGATAACGATCTGCCTTTTGGATTTGTTAACCGTGATCCCCACCATATATGTTTGGCGTTGTAGTCTCCACCAACTAGAAACCTGTTTCCTAAGTTTTTAAAAAAGTTCTCATACTGTTCACATTTAATACTGTATCTTGGAGGGCAATAAATAGAATAGATCGAGATATTGCAATTATTACAATTAATTTTGACACCAGCAGCTTGTAAGTATACTTCAGTAATTGGTTCTAATATTTCATATTTTATAGTGGATTTGATTACGATAGCTGCTCCAGCATGAGCCCTGTCATTGGGTTGATTAGCTGTTATTAAATCAAATCCTCTTAAACGAAAAAAAGATTTACTGGTAAGGTGTGTTTCCGAAAGTAGCAAAATATCAACGAAATTGTTTTTTAAAAATATTTCTATTTCATTCAGGTGATTTAAAATGCCATTAGCATTCCATTGTGCAATTATAAGATCTATTTGCATAGTTTTATCATTAACATTGACATCATGTTCATCAATGTATTGGTTAGTTCAATTTGTTTTTCTAACATCGCCTCAATTTTTTTAAGAACATTGTTAACTCCGTCGTTTGTGCCTCTGACGGCTTGTGCATAGGTGATCTGTCCACTGTTTTGTGGAGCGGATGGGATGTTGTGGGTAAAGTGGTAATTTTCTTTTACCAAGTTTCTGGTAGCTATATTTCTGCGTTTGGTGACCAGGTTTTGATAAACTAAACATCCTTTATAATTTGCTGTATGATTCCCTAAACAATGAACACATTGTGGTGGAGTGCTTGATGACTTAGTGCATTCATTAGTGGGATGTTCAAGTCCGCATTTAACACATGAATATGGTTTCCTACAGTATGATTTAGTGTGACCGAATTGCTGGCATCTAAAACACTGAACAATATCATTGAATTTTCTCGGAGCTTCTATAAGAACAGTAGCGTTACCAAGTGTCTTTACGTTATATATATATAAAATATAGCTGCAAAATAAATATAAAAAAAATATATATTTTCATTAAAAAGTCTATGCCTTCGCAAAACATAACGCAATTCAATACGAAGCAAGTATTTTACAAAATATAAAACATCAATATTTTTTGAATCTTCCCATGTTATTATAATTAGATAGAGACACGCTTAAGCCCTTCAGTTGCTCGTACGAGTAAAAGCCCAATTATTATGTTCATAAGCAAACTGACGCTTACTCTCAAAATTGCACCTCTCAGATACTTTAGAAAATCTGAAAATTTCTTTTGTTGGCGGTAACATTTCATCAAAACATTAAATTCAATCCTAAGGATAATTTTCTTACGTGTAGACCCCAAATTATTCTCACTGCAATACCATGATATTAACGATGAGAGCGTTTTAATGAGAGGTCTCATCAAAACAATTTCATATAATTCTTGCAAAAAAAACCGATCTCAAAACACATTCCATGTGTCTATCTGTAACGGCTCATAAGTATGGCCACATACATCAAATTACAGCAACTATAGGGGCACCCTTTAATTTCCAAATTCAAATTTATTTCTTGCTTTTATAGTAGACTTAGCAAGCAGATTCATTGGTAATTTCAGCCGCCTGTTTATAACGGTTGAGCAGTTTGGTATTATACATCAAAAAACATGAACTACTAAAACACTCTTTAATTTATAATTTGAAATATTTGTACTCCTTATCATACCAAACAAAGTAGTGGATATTTTGTCTAATTTTCAAGTGTTCAAAATATACGGCAATATAGATCAAATTTTGGGAACACCCTTTAATTTCTAAATTTAAAATTTTTCGTCACTTGTAAGCTTCAGCTGCTTGTCTTTAACGAAACAAAAGTTTGGTCACATATAACAAATTACATTACTTATTTGGACACCCTTTAAATTTCAAATTTTATACTTGATGTTATAGCGAAGTTAGCAGTAGGGATTCTTTATAAAATTTAAGAGTCTGTCTACAACTGTTTAAGCATATGGCCATAGACATCAAATTAAATTAACTATTGGGGCACCCTTTATTTCATAACGATCATAGCAATCGGGCGTTTGTCTATAACGGTTCAAGACATAGGTGAATTTACGTCACCTATAGGGACGCCCTTTAATTTTCAGATTTATGTTGGTCATTGGGAACGGTGGTGCCATTTACGGTTCATAATACACCTAAAAACATGTATGTTGTATGGGTACACCCTTTAATTTTTAAGATTATGGACTGTTCTTAAAACGGGATCAATCTGTGAGCACTACCTTTCAAATAAAAAAAATATTTCAAAATCGATGCAGAAATGACTAAGTTATGGAGGCACAAATATAAAAAAATAACATTTAGTCGTATTGATATACTCCTCCTTGCTTTGAAGTCGGTTAAAAATGAGCTGTCAATTTCAATCTAGCCGGACACTAGGCCAAAAATTTATGCAAAAATATAAGTACGCAGCTGGATAGATAGTAAAATTCTGAATCGTACAGTGAATTTTCAAGGCTTTTGCTTTAGGTTTGTGGTTTGGGGACTCTGTTAACGTCAGGAAAGTTGGATAAAGCGCATACGTTTTTATTGACTGGATACGATTTTGAGAGGTTTGCAATATATTTTCTTGTGGCTAAAAGAATGAAAATTTTGTATTGATTTTATTTTCTGTGAATGGCTATATCTGTAGCTTCTTATATTAATTTTTAGAAAAATTTTGTTTTAAAATTTTTATGATAAAAAATTTCCTTCGGATTAAAGAAGGATTTTTTTGTTAAATTTTTTGTCAAAAAAAGTGAAAAGGTTTTAGAGAGTAATCTTCTTTGCGATAAAACTTGAGATCTCTTCTTTTATACTGTAGACAAAAAAGTTTTCGGGGCTGGGACTGGAGGGAATAATTTCCATGGTTTTCATTTAATTTTTCAAATAATATTTTATTTCACTGCCCACAAAAGAAGCGGGGAAAATGGCATTGTAGAATCTCTTGACTCCAACTTTAAGTTTTCAAACATTCCTTGACATCAAAAGTTGTAATTGCTAAACAAAAATACCTCATGTGAAATGATCATACCCACCACCTGCACAAATACTGAAAATTATATAACAACCATAAAAAGTTAAAAAAAGTGGCTGCAAATCAGCAGCATTGTAATGTTTTCTTCATAACCAAGATATGAGCGTATGTGTGAAACTTGATATTGATCTCGAAACCCTTCTTTCCTCATAAGGCCCAACTTTATTCTGCAATCTGGTTGCTCGAACCACGAAGACACGAGAAGAGTAATTCGGAAAATTCATAGCATACGTTCTATTCGACTGGCCAAAGTTAAATCTTTCGATGAGGTAAGAAGGAGATCTAAGTTTACAAATTTTAAAAAAGTATGTCAGTATTCTCAACTTAATGATATTTTCAAAGTCACATCCTAATAATCGAATCACTTGGGATATCATATGTGTATGATCTCTGTACCTAAGACGGAAAATATATCTCAAAACTCATACGACATACCCGAGTTTATTTCTAACCAGTGTTTAAATTGCTTGCTTAAAATTGCAAAAGCACTAAAATCTTTATTTTCTTACATGCTTTCAGCAAATAAAGAAACTAAATGTTTCAGCATTTACAAAACATTTCATCATAAACAAATCAAAATCAAAAACCAAATGCAAAAAAAAGAGAAAGAAACGCATTTGCTTCAGCTGACTATGTGTTTCTTTTTGCAGCAAAGCATTTATATTGAAAATGTTTGCTCTTGCTTAAGCAATAAGTTGTACTATATTTCTTCTTTTTCTCTGATTTTTATGAAAAGACATCATTTATTGGTGTAATAAAAACCACGTTTGTATTTCTATTGTATGTATTTATTGTATGTATTTTTTACGTATTGTAAGTAATAAATACATAAATACGTTTCCAAGGTTAAAAGGTATGAAAAGCAGCGAGTTATAGCAAGAAACAGCAACTGTAGTCAGCCACAACTTCATAGCAAAGAGTTAAGTAAAAGCAAAGATAAAAATAAAGAAAAACTGATTGCTCAGCAACAGCCAACGTTTTCAAATTAATTGCATTGCTGCAGAAAGAAAGATATAGTCAGCTAAAGCAAATGCATTTTTTTCTTGTTTTCATTTGCATTTGCTTTTGCTGCACATTTTTTAACAGCAACAGTTAAGCAACTACATATGCATTAAAAATAGTCAAGCATTTTTAATCACTGTTTCTAACTGCTTCTAAGAAAATAGGTAAGCATAGTGATATAACAATTTTTTTAAATATAATTAATTAATTAGAAGCAATTATTTGTTTATATTTTCTTGTTTTAAGTTCACAAAAACTAATAGCAAAATAATAATATTTTGAATTGAAAAAAAATTGGTCAAGAAAACAATGAATTGCACATGTATATAAATTAGATCACGATGTTTTAGAGGCAGTGTACTACAAAAAAATCCCTCTTAAAAAATAAGATTAATAGGAAATATTTAAACTTAATTTTATAATATTTTATTGTTTTTTTCTTTTATATTGTTCTTATACACACTAGTAGTAGGGATAAGATTTAACTTTTCGTTTAAGAAAAAATTCAGGTGACAATGAATGAATCTATCGTTAATATGAACTGTGAATTCTTTTAAATAAAATTTTTGACAAAATTTCTTTAAGGTAATTTGTAATTATAAAAGACTCATTTACATTACGTAAAGTAAACCTTGTTCAACCCAATCCATATCATAAAAGTTTATTACTGCTGTAGTACATATTTTGTAAAAACCAGTGCCTTCACTTAATTGTGCATTGATTAAAGTGAAAAATGTCTTATTTTATTTGCTACATGTCATCCTTTATGACGATTATTTATTATCGATTTATCGTAAAAACTATTTGTGTGATCGCATTAACATTTGTAATGCCCCTTTAATAAATTTATAAACGTCCATAACGTTGTGAAAGTCTCTACAACCTACCGATTTTTATTTAAAAGAGGATTTCTCTCGAGGTATCTGTTTAAAACATTTGTTGAAGAGATCTTTGATCACAATTTAAAATTTTCCATCCACCAAAATAAAATAGGCTGGCAACAGCTTTAGTACCATTACACTGGTAAAGTTGAGTGCTTTCAAATTTGTATTTCTATTTTACAAAAAAAAAAAAAAATTCTAAAATTCTAAATTTAAACTAAGAAATCCTCACAAAATCTTATTCAAATCTATACAGCAGTTTTAAGGTGATGCGAACAAAAACAGACAGGCTGGCAGACACATAAAAAACAAAATTTTCCAAAAATATTACGCATACAGTTTTATTATATGTAAAAATTAAAATTTAAGTTGTTTAAAATTTTAAAAGAAATAAATTTATGCTCCAAAAGCACAAAATGATGCATGGTTACACACAATTAGTTGATAACAATTTAAGCAAACAAATAATTTGTAATGTGTATGCATTTCCGATGCATTATCAAGAAATTACTACTTTCTCAATTTCTATTAATTTCCTTTAAGCCCAAACTGCAATAAACATTCCTTTCAACCCACCAATAATAACAATTAATTACCGGCTGAAATTTGATGAACAACAAATGCGCTGTTAATGCATTTCTTTAAATTGTCTTACAATAATAGCGACACTGCTGTCAGCACTCTTAACATATTCTCCCCTCAGGATAAGCAAGTGTACATAAGTTTGTGAATGTTGCAATGATCAATACTTTTTACCCCAGGATATTGGCAGCCAACAAAAACAATTTTAACGCAAAAAATGTATATAAAATATAATTTGCACGGTAGAGAAACAAAGGAAGCCCATAAAACAGAAAGACTATAAAAGCATGTAAAGAAATTCAATAAAACAAACTTAATTTTTGTCACACATACACATTAACGAGTTAATAAAAAATGCCAGACATGCATCCTTTCATGTGCATGCGGGTGTTAAAGTGACAGCCATTTTATGTTGTAAGTTACTAGTGCAACTTGATATGTTTTCAGAAATCTACACCCACCAATATCGTACATCCTTTTAATTTTTTACCACACGCCAACATACTGGTACAATACTTTACACTATAACCGTTTTTACAAGTAAATTTGTTAAGTAAAATTGTGTGTGTGTGTTTGTATACAAATCAATATTCAATGTAAAAGGATTATTTAAAACATTGTTTGAAAAATTTAGTTATTTACAAATTTTACCTCTAAACCGTGTGCTACGCTATCCTGAGTTAAAAAAAAAACATCGAATGGAGTTGCTACCTTTTGCATGCCTTTTGCAATATACATAGCTAGTAAAGAGTTATATATATCATTTCTTGGGGTTTCGTACACAAAAACATGAACCGATTGTTTCCGTCACAATGTCTTGAAATTTTCAAAGAAAATTTATTTCTATAGCTGCTATAAGAAATACTAAACATTAAAGGGTGTGCCTAAGTGATGTGATATTTTTTGAACTGTTTTATTTAGATACGTCAAAATGCAGCACTCTTTTAGCTCTCCGAATCATGATTACGACGAATTCCGTTTGATACATGCTTCGTTTCCACTTTGCACAACAACTAAAAGAATATGCAAATAATTTGTTCTAAAATTTAATTTTTCATTTCATTTCAATTTTTTTTATTGTAATTTATTGAATTTTTAATTGAAACTAAATTATTTGTTTTTGTATTTCTACATATTCATACCCCACTATTAACATTGGCTTACTTTTTTGGTTACATATATACAGTTCGTTTAGATAAACGTGCGAAAAAAATTAGAGAAGAAAGAAATTTTTAATGCTTCGCAAGGATATTCAAACTGAATCGTCTTAAAACAACATTCTTCGCTCTCAATTTTTTTATGGCGAAGCATGTTGATTTACACATTAGAGAGCGAAGCAAGAATATTGGTCTCCGTGGAAACATAGTATTATGAATTGTGAATAAGAGCTAAAGGGTGTTTTTTATAGACGTATAGAACTTTAAGTTGGCATCACTTTTTTAACTGGCGGCCATTTTGTCAGCTGTCAAGTGATTAATATTTAGTTTGGTTTGCCATTTCATCATGAATAGGTTGACAAAAGAACAACGCTTGCAAATCGTGCAAATTTATTTCGAAAATAATGGTTCAGTTCGCGAAGTTTACCGCAAGCTCCGTCCATTTTATGGTCGACATAATCGGCCATCAGAGCAATTAATTCGGTTAACCATGGATCGTTTTCGCACTACGTTTACTCTATGTGATAATACGCATCCGCAGAGACGTCGAACAGTGCGCACCGAAGAAACAATTGCCGCTGTAGAGCAAAGTGTTGAAGAGGACCCGAATGAATCGGTTCGCCACCGTGCACAGCAATTAGAGCTTTGTCCATCAACTTTATGGAAGATTTTGCGCAAAGATCTTGGCTTGCGACCTTACAAGATCCAGCTTGTGCAAGAATTAAAGCCGCGAGACCATGCAATGCGTCGCGATTTTGGTGTATGGGCCGAAAATGAGATTGATCTCGATGCTGATTTTCATAGCAAAATTTTGTTCAGTGATGAGGCTCATTTTTGGTTGAATGGCTACGTCAACAAGCAAAATTGCCGCATTTGGAGTGAAGGGAATCCACATGAGACCCTTGAAACGCCATTACATGCACAAAAACTGACTGTTTGGTGTGCTCTATGGGCTGGTGGAGTCATTGGGCCATACTTCTTCCGAAATAATGCTGGAGAGTCAGTTACCGTTAATGGAGACCGGTATAGAGCCATGATAACCGACTATTTTGTTCCCCAATTGGATGGCATGAATGTGCATGAGTTGTGGTTCCAACAAGACGGCGCTACATGCCACACAGCGCACGTTACAATCGATTTATTGAAGGAAACATTCGATGAGCGCATAATTTCGCGGAATGGACCTGTCAATTGGCCACCAAGATCGTGCGATTTGACACCATTGGATTATTTTCTTTGGGGATATGTGAAGTCGCTCGTCTACGCCAACAAACCAGAAACGTTAGGGGACTTGGAAGCCAACATTCGTGGCGTTATTGCCAACATACGGCCCCACATGCTCAAAAAAGTGGTTGAAAATTGGACCTGTAGAATTGACTTTATTCGAGCCAGCCGCGGCGGCCACATGCCCGAAATCATATTTAAACATTAATGGCATAAAATTATCCTTCCAATAAAGCCAAATTGATGGACATTAAAACGATTTTCTTGTGTTTTATTTCAATTCGAAGTTCTATACGTCTATAAAAAACACTATCTTTGATTTTTAATCCAAGTTTTGATGCTTGTGTTTATCAAATATTTTTGTCATTATTTATTATCTGGTCAATGAAGATTTTTAACATAAAGATATCCTAAGCTTACGTGAAAGTGCATCAAGGTATAACGATGAGATAACGAAATGACGATAGGAACAAGCTTATGCTAAAAAAAATCTGAATGAAATTATTAAAAGTATATATGTATTTGGCTGTAAAACAGGGTTACCGAATTCGCCAAAATTAATATTAAAAATCGCCATAGTCTCCAAAATAATTTTTGTAAAATAGTTTTGATAAAACACGGCAAAACAAATTTAATCGAAATTACTCATATTCGCCGAGAGTAGGAAAATTGCCATGTTACATATATACGCAAATTGATATGTACGTTCGTAAATTTGTACATACATATGTAATTTGTTTATTTTTTATTTAAAACCTAACTATAAATGATAAGTGAAGAAAGAAGGGTACTGCGCTTATTATAAATCGGTTCTGCTTAATATAATAAATTGAGATGTAAGTTACCATATAACGTGATCCTCTTATTATATTTCTAATATGCTGAACACTTCTTAAATAATATTATATAAATTCCCAAAGTAATTTTATAAATATATTTATTTTATTTGACATTTCTTGAGGAGGTACAAAAAAGAGTAAAATATAATTATATAATAATTATTATTATAACATATTAATTAATTAATTAACATAACATAACACCCAATAAAGCGCCAAGAAGTTCATGCTGCATATTCATAAAAAATTAAGTAAAACAAGTAAGAGTGATATGTTAGGCTATGCCGAATCTTATGTCCCACCACTATATACTCGTATGTAAATCTACTTTAGTGAAATAACAATCAAAAACAAATATTGGGGTGGCATAGAATGAAAAACTAAGAACGAAATATTAAGTACTATATATAATTTTACATAAAAATGTCATCGGCTCTTAATGGGTCGAGCATTTTTTAAAAATTCTAGTATTTCCTTAAAGATCTCTTAAAAAACTTTAAATGATACCCATATGGATATTAAAAAAAACATTGTGCAAAATCGTACTTTTCTATGAAAAGTTCAGAGGCCATAACTCTGGCGAGCGCAAATTTTTTCACTTGATGTTTTTTTTCTAATTTTTTAAATTTCTATCGCCCCATATAGTTGCTTTTTTGACTGGAGATATTTCAATGTTCAAAATAAAATGGAAAAATTAGAGGCAGGCGTGTCGTTTTGTTCGCTGCTTCGAAGAACATGGACCGATTTTGCTGATTTTCAATTGCAAAATCTTCAAAACTATGTATGATCGATTGGCGTATTTAAATTTCATCTAGCTAATCTAGCACCTTGCCGAAGTTGATTTCAACCCTAACACGGCTGCACAGACGGATCTCGCTCAATCGACTTCAATCTACATACTTTATAGAGTCAGAAATGGATATTTTAGAAATTACACACGAAATGACAAACTTACATACACCCTTTTTCCTCCTGTGCTGAAGGGTATAAAAATGGTAAAATTTGACGCGTATTAAAACTGTTACTTAAGTTGTGCCAAGTGATCCATTAGTGTATTATTTTACTTTTCAGTTTTGCAATGCATAAATACTTGTAGTCTAAACATATGTATATAACGCACAACATGTGTTTTTTATTATTTGTTTGTTGGAAAACTATAGCTGCACCAATATACCGATCTTCCTGTTGTTTTCACAGTTTGCTATCAGTTATGCGTTTGGTAAAGTGAGATTGTTTCTTTATATTTCACAAAGTAAATTTATCATCCTGTTACTTGTTAACTTGTTAATAGCTAGCATCTTGAAATAACCTAGCGAACAACTGGCTAGATTGAAGTAATGGACGTGATATCCCTCATACAAAGTGAATAATTATTATCATCCACATATAAAAGTACAGGATAAGTGATTAGATTACCGTCTGTACCTGGCAGTAAGCCCTTATCAGACGGTGTTCAAACTATTCTGTGCAATTTTCACACCATGGCTTGCAGGACCATGAATCTACCCCTTGCTATAGGGTCGGAGCCTATCATAAACTCCTCTGTTGAGAGTGCAACAGCACACTTCAGTCTATTCCACGCCAGACCCGCAGAGATAGACAAATTAACCACGTGTACACCGAAGGGACCTCAGCAATAGCCGGCTACAGAGATGGGCGGCTCTCTGTATGAGCTACCGGCTCCCATGGAGCCAGTTTTGTTAGGCTATTATTATTCACACGTTTTATTATTAAAAAAGGAAACTGGTAAAAATCCTCCGACAGTACCCAACTTCCTATCCAGCTTCAGTGCCTGCGCACCGGGGGACTGGTTCGCCCTATACCCCCGAGTACCCTCGTCTGCACCGTGGTTAGTTCAGCACAGACTCTTGGTGCCCCCGGGGGGGGGAGGGGGGAAGCCTCTATAAAACTACAATAAGAAAAATATTGAAATTGTGCAAATATATCTGAGATATAAGTTTTTATAGTGTGGCTAAATACAGATTAAATTGGAACAGTGGGCATTGTACTTCCGACACAAATCAAACAAATATTATCGTATACCTAGAGAACTCTAACAAAGAACTATAAAAATCACCTAAACAGTTGGCTGGATTGGATGTTTTACGATTATTTTTATTTGGGTAACAAAGCACTCCGGGAAAAGGTTGTATAATATAAATTATAAATAAATTTTCGTTTTAGGAATTTTCATTTTAGGCTCCGGTAGGTCTTCTCTTGAATTAATACAAAAGCTAAGGTTTTTTGCACAATACACCCAGTTAAGCATTTTAGTAATGTAAGGAATTAAAATGAGCATTATTTTACTAAAGTCAACTTCTACACCATAAAACTCAAAGCAATCATACGAACATACTCTGCAGACAAATTATAAAATAGCAGCTAAAGCTTCGTTAAAACTAATTTAAATGTTTGAGAAAGGATAAATAGGGTTACCACAATAAAAAATTATTTTTAATTAAATTAAAGACACGATTTGTACAAGAGGCACTAACCACGCAAGAAGTTTTTTAGTTTTAAAAACGCATTAAAATAATAAAAATAATCAATTAATTGTTTTAAATCAGAACAAATTGAGTTGTGTATTTTTGTGGTTACTCTACTTCTGCCAGCAGAATTAATAAACTTCAGATCGTACATGCAATTTTATAACTTGAGTTTTCTTCTGGAAATGCATCATCATTCAATGTTCATTGTTCATAAAAGTTGGTATCGCATTTCAAACTTAATGGAAAATGAAGAAATAAAACAATGAAATGTTCAAAAATATAATAAAGAGTACATCGTAAAATTCCCAAAGGAAGCAAATGCCAGAAGAAGGAAAATTAAACTATAACCAATAAAAAAGAAGAATGTAAAACTTGAACAATTAGTAACACTTACTGCTTCAACGAATAATGTTTTATTTTTGGAGTAATAAAATAAGGAAAAGGTTACATACAAATTTATTATGCTTAAGTCAGTTTTGTTTATAAGTGGAATTAATTTTACTATCAAATGTTTTGTAATTATACTAAATCCTAATAGATAAAACGTAAGAGAATTTCCTTTTTTATATTACAAAAATTTTTTTAAAAGAAATAGAAAACCACGGATGACTTCCAAAATGTATAAATACAGAGTTTGTATACAGTATTGCTGCGGTATTTAGATATTGTATATATATACAAAGTTGCGTAACAAAGCACCAATTCAAAAACTGATGGGCTAGTTCCTCGGTTGAAACGTTTCTAATATTTGTCTGCGACATTTTGGAATGTTATGCATTGTGAACATTTTGTACCACGGCATTATGAAACACAACACTTTGTTCGAATACAAAGCAACTGACGTTTTGGAAGTCAGCCAACGTTTTTTTTTTAAGTTGAAGCGGTAAAAATGATGATGGGGAAGATCGATAACAGTAGGTAAGCATTTAAAATAATGCACGGGAAGACTTAAAGGTGCAGCATAGTGCGCCAAGATGGGGTACCTCTGGTAAATTCTATTTTAAAAGATAGGAACTACAGCCTCATGCGCTAAACACTAAGTTTCAATTAGATAGTAGATAATAATAGACAAACAATTACTTTAACAACGTGTTTATCATGTTTTAACTTAACTTATATGAACTTATATTTGACTGTATTATTTTTCAATAAAATAAATGAGTTCTCGTAATTCGAGTTGGTGGAAAGTTATGCTAGATATACTCCTCTGGAAGTAACTAAAAATAGTATTTGCTTTCGAAAGCTCAAAATATCCTTACTTAGTATTTTTAGTTCATTCTTTAAATGCTGTGAATATTTTGGTGATATTGTTTATTTAAAGAACTAAATTCGTTTAGACTTCAAAAGTATAACCATTTCATAGTTTCGAAAAGCCAGGATAGCTTTATTTATGACTTCTTGTATCCATATCCAAGCCTGAGCTTTGTTCGGCAATAAAATATTCAATACGACAATACCCGAAATTGTGTTTATCACAAATAAGTAAATTAAAAATGTAATACGTATTTCCGCTTTAATGATTCGTTATTTTATTCAGTTGTCTTACTTAATTTTTCACTTATTTACCATTAATATAAGTTATTATTATATTTTTGGTAATAATTTCGCAACTTTTTAATTCAAGTTTCCTATTACAAATAACTATACATTTAACCAATTGCCCAAAATAGAATATTTTTTTTACAAAAATTAAAAAAATGTATTAACAGCTTATTTATGGTGTTCACATGTGTCGGTTGCTTGAAAATTATTTTCAAGTTACTATCTGTATGTGAATTTAAAACTTTTTATAATACTTCTTTCACAACCTTTTTATAGTTCTAGCCATAATTATTTAACAACTGATTTAACTAAATTAACTACACTCGTATACAACACTTTTAACATAAGCAATTTAAACGATTTTTTTAAAGCATTAGAACAAAAAATTCGGCTTAAGTTCACGGCGTTAATTCTATTATGAACAAAAAATTTCTTGAAAAATGCGCGTTTTCAAAGCGTTTTCAAAGTCAAGGTGCGTGTTTTCGAAGACTTAAGCCTCAAAAGTGTACTTGTAACAAGTTGCATAAGTTCGTGTAAGAACCAGAGAACTGCACGAGTACACCGCAACCATGAGTATACCGCACACTTACTCTATATTTTTCATACTCGAGTATTTTAAATACCGCAATAAAAAGTTGCGGTGTTTATTTTACCCATTCTTGTAAGTGTTTTTTGTTGTGGGTATATTTAAAACAAAGAGCCTAAAAACGAGTCTCAAAAATATCGCAATCAGAATTTTAAGTATTTTTTATACTCGTACGCGAGAATTTTTTAATTCTCTTTATTTGTAAGCAGCGTTGCACATTTTTACCTTATTAAAGTTTTTTACTGAGGTTTTATGAAATTCTGCATTGTATGCAGATCTATTTATAAACAATAAAAAAACAACAACATTTGATCAAATCTATTGCTTAAACATTATAAGCAGAAAAACAGACAACAACCGTTTTCATAGGTATGAAATACAACACAAATTTAATGAATAAAATGCAATAAAAACCGCTTAAAGGAACAGCTTTTGTACACTATTTAAAGTAGGTATACTTATTTTGTTGCTGTTTTTTATGAACAAATATTTCCAGTTTATGCGCCTTGTTGTCATAAACGTGCTACTAACGGTATTTAGGAAAGCAAAATGATAAAATGAATCCGTGAATAAAAGGAAAATTATTTAATTTTTTTAGTTTTAACAAAACTGTATATACGCTGATGTATTATTGCATTGACTGAATGTCATTAGACCTCATAAATAATAATAAATTGCAATAAAGTTTTTAGTTTACATATTTTATTTTATTAAATATAATTATTGCTTTCATACCTATTTATTAATTTTAAAAATCTATTTGCTTAAAGAATAGAATTTTTAAATTTCTATCCTGTGTGACTTAAAAAAACCCTAACAAAAACGTAATATAATAAACAATGAACTATTCTTGAGTTATTAGTAAACTTTTGTTGTATTTTTAATAAATAAAAAAATGGCGAATTTTACGGGTACTATTTAATTTATTTTCTGTTACATATTAAATTAACTTTCATAATTTAAAAGAAGTATGTACACATGTTAGCTACTTTAGACATTGACGGCTTTTGATATTGTGTTTGAGTTAATAATTCTGATCTGATAGCTCTGTTTTCCTCTCACTACACACGTTAAAATCTCTCTCTTGGTGTTTGCTGTGAGTATGAGTACGAATAAAATAATAAATAAATAAATAAAGCCAGCATCGCAAACATTTTACTTGAGTATGCTAGAGACTAAAACTCATCAATACACATTGTGTAATGTAAATGGAATGGGTATAGTAAATACTCGCACAAAAGAATTGGGGTGGCGATCACACCGCAACCGCATTTAAGATAAGTATACTTAGAGTATTAAAAATAGACACTCTTGCAGTTCTCTGGTAAGAACATACTTGCGGTTTGAATCCTTGAGACTTCCAATGACTGCGATATACAGACATCTATTTTGACATTTAAAATTGAAATCGCTAATTTAAGGTGATATGCGTTTGCCAGAATATTATCGATTTTTTGTGAGAATTTTTATAGAAAACATTTAAATAAAATTCAGATTCAGGTACAGAATGTTATGCATCATATCGTAGATTATTACATATGTAATAAACATTCCTACTATATATGTATCTTAAGTTGTGTATGTTATCTGTTTAACTAACTAATTAGTTGAATAAGAATACATAACGTTTACAGAGTGCATAACCTTAGCTCGAAGCTATAGTTATTAAGTTTGCTTCTGTGATACAACAATGGGAAATTCCAGCTTATTTGGCTGTACTTATACAGGTCGAAAAATCACCAATCAAAAATGTTAAGGATACTGAAGCTATAATGGCAGCAGTAAGTAATCGACCGCATTTTTTAGCATTCCTTCTTGCCCAGCTTAAAAAAAAGTGCAGTATATATTTCTCTTAAATGATAATACTAGCACTTAGATGTGTCTTAGCATCAACCAATAGACTGATTCGATTAGGCTCATAATGCAGTTATACGATAAAATTCGGTATCTCATGAACTATACCTTGATAAAATTTTAAAGAGGAAAAGCCGAAGTGTTTCTGAGTGGAGCTACGAATGGTCCCCTAGGGAACAGGGGGGCTTCTGAGTAGGGCACCAAAATTAGATACCTTCTTTAACCTTTAACCTTATCATTTACCTTTAGCTCACATGTTAGGATTTTTAAATTTATTTAGATCTTGAAAATATCTAAAAAGAAATGTACTTACATACGTACACTTTTTTTGTTTTTAATTTTGAACGTTGTGCACATATTAATAATCGGATTATTACTTTAGGACGTCTGCTATATTCTTAATAAAATTTACAATAAACTAATTTCAAATTTTCAAAAGGTGAAATTCTTTTTTTGCTTATGTAATTAAAATTTACTTTGGTATTAATAAATTTGTTTAAACCATTTTAAAGGCAACCTAAAGCAAATACGAATAAAATAAATAAGTCAAAATTGTAACGAATCTCCCTCCAGCCCTATCCAAACAAAGCACAGATAAAAACATGTAAAATTACTTTTAAGTATCTAGTTGTAGAGAGGATTTGAAAGCCCTATGATTAATAAAGCCAGGGTAGCATTCTTTGTAAAACATTAATTTTACATTTTTCCCGTTCCGGGAATTTATTTGTTGGAATATAAAAAATTTAATTTTATTTTACTATTTGATTTAAAAATCTTCTATTTTTATATAGAATTTTGAAATTTTGTAAGAATATCTCGAGGCGTTTTGATTTTGTGGCAATTTTTGTTTCATATTTTATTTCTTAAAAAACCACCTATACGTGATTCTTTCAGTTATTAAAGTAAATGTCATTTACAAAATGGAGGGCGAAAAAAATCATTATAAATGTATTCCTTAACATTCACATTAATAAAAAATAAAATAACTTTGAATTGCGTTTTATTACAAATTTTTCATCCAAATTTGTCCAAAATTAATTTCAAATCTATATTAATATTTTATAAATATGGCAGTAAGAGTATAGGGCACTGTTGTTCTGAAGCCAAGTTTGAAAGTCACACGTCGTACTCTCACATAAAAAATATTAAAACTGGCAGACCCACAAATTTATGTAATGCTGATTTTTTAACTCATTTAAAGACAAGAAGCTTTTTTAAGGCATATATTATGTGATACTTAGGACCCATTTGGCAAAGCATAATATGAAAGGACCGACATCAATACTATTACTATGTAATTGGTAGGTACAAATAATACGTCTTAAAAACTTTTTACAAGACTTAGTGATATATTCTTCTGCCAATTGTTAAATTTTCTAGCTATCTTTGGCAATCAAATTTTGACTTTGAAAGCCAGTTAAATGCTTTTGGATTGCTGAAAATTAGCTGATCTTGTTGATTATGGGCGTGCATTTTATTTACTTAATAAAACCTCAAAATAGTTTTATAACCGGCCTTAAGAAACATTTTATAAAAGTGTCGAAATCTCTTGGCTGAGAGGAGGATTAGAACAAAAAATTGTTTCTCTGAATGGCTACGTATATTTTTATGGTTCCATGATTATTAGTCATGCAAAAGAGATGAGTTTGGAACTAAATCTGCAACTACAAAAGTTACTTTTTAAAAAGTATTAGATTTAAGACACGAATACTTATATTTTTTAAATCAATTATATTGAATATTTCATTAAAAGCAACAAAAAAATCATGTATCTTATATACCTTTACCATACGAGGGCTGCTCTATATATTTCTGGACTAATAGTGAAAATGCGAATATTTATAATCAAAAATGGTTTTATTTTCCAGCATTATTAATACACTTTTGCATGCGCTCAAACCAGTTGTCGAAGCACTTTTTCCACTCCGATTGAGACACCTCCAAAACATGGGTTTTGAACACTTCAACAGCTTCTTCTGGCGACGAAAATCGTTGACCACGCATTTTTTTTCTTGATATGCGGAAACAAGAAGAAGTCATTAGGTGCCAAGTCAGGGCTGTACGGCGGATGACCCATTCATTCGACGTTTTGGCCGGTCAAAAACGCTTTGGTTTGAGCCGTATGTGAGAGCTCGCATTGTCATGGTGAACAATGATTCGTCTTCTCTTGTTGCTTTTTCGAATTTCTCCGATGACTTCAGGCAAACAAATTGTAGTGTACCACTCAGAAGTGACCGTCCTACGTTGCTCAAGCGGAACAGTCACCACATGACCAGTTTTGCCGAAGAAACAGGCGACCATTTGCTTCGAAGTGCTTCTTCCACGAACAACTTTCGTTGGATTTTGCTCGTCTTTGAAGACCCATACGGTCGATTGTTGCTTCGCTTCGGGCTCATACGCATAGATCCATGATTCGTCACCTGTGACGATCTTATAAACTTCTTTTGAAGCACCGCAATCGTATTTTTGCAAAATTTCTTTGCACCAATCGACACGAGCCTTTTTTTGAGCGACTTTCAAATTGTGCGGGATCCAACGAGAACAAACCTTTTTTACGGCCAGGTGTTCATGCAGTATCGAATGTATGCTGGTGGAAGAAATGTCCAAGGATGTCTCTATCTCTCGGTATGTCGCATATCGATCTTGCATTATGAGTTCACGCACGGCATCAGTGTTCTCTGGCACACCAGCCGTTTTTGGACGACCTTCACGGAATTCGTCTTTGAGCGAGCTTCGGCCACGATTAAATTCATTATACCAATTTTTCACAGTGCTATAGGATGGTGCTTCATCGCCATACAAAGATTTAAGTTCATCAATGCACTCTTGTCGTAATAATCCACGTCGAAAGTTGTGAAAAATGATGGCACGAAAATGTTCACGAGTTAATTCCATTTTTTTCTATATTAATTTTCACTGTTAACAACACAAATAATGGTCGTACGTCAAAACGTTTTGAGTACGATTATGCTTAAAAATGACAAACTTTCCAATGGAAATGTCAGATTGCACTTGGCAGCACTTAGTGTTGGCAGCACTCAGGCAGGCCAGAAATATATATAGCAGCCCTCGTATATGTAAATCTAGTTTAATATAGCAACTCCAGTAAAAAAGCAAATATTGGAGTGAAAGAGAATTAAAAAAATAAGAAAAAAGGAAAAACTACATAAATATAATTTTACATAAAAATGTCATCGGCTCTCAATGGGTTAACCATTTTTAAAAAATTTGAATATTTCCTTAAAGATTTCAAAATTTTTTAAATGATACACATATTGATATCTTAAAAAATTTTAAAAGAGGCCTGTTACTTGGAATATATGGGCGAGCGCCAATGTTTTTCGCTTGATGTTTTTTTGTTATATTTAAATTTTCTATCGCGCCATATATTTGTTTTCCTTTTGGAGTTACTTCACTGAACTAGATTTTTTCCAAATGATAAGGAAAAATTATAGGCATTGCGTGTCCTGCAGCATCATTAATTTCTGATTTGTGTTTAAAATAATAATGACCATGTTAAACAACCTTAATAAACTAGAAGCATATTTCTAACTCAATTGACTAGGTAAAGGACTTTGATTAAAGAAAATGGTCAAGATATAAATTAGATAACGATGTTAACAAAAGATTTCAGACTTCTATTAGAAACTTAGTATTTAATTACTTATTGTGGTTGACCTTCTTTTCAAGTCCTTTAATATCGAGGTTACTATAACCTGTGTTCGTTGGCACAAGCTTTTGTTGTTATAATTAAATTAAATGTGAAAATAAATCTTTTTGTTTTCGTAAATAAACTTTAATGAAATTATATTTAATTACTACATACGTATGTATATAACAAGTATAATGGTATTTAAATTGGAGGTGTAGTACAGATAATAATAATATCTACTTAATTAAAATTTTGTGGCTCCCATAATCATGATGAGGTAAATAGACAGTTTTCTTTTTTATTAAACTGAATTTTATATTCAAATTTTATACTGTATACATATTATTTTGAAAAAAATTTGCATTTACAACGTAAAAAATTTTGAAGAAATAAAAGAAAATTTCATTGTTTTTATGCACAAAATATATATCCATATATTCACTTCAATAACAAAACAGTCAATAACAATTTCAGTTCTTCCTAAATCAACAAAAAAAAGGAAAAATTCGAAACAATTAATAACGAGAAACAAATACATTCAGAATATTTACATTCAATTCCCAAAAAAAGTTTTATAATTTATATATATTTACAATTGGCCTTCACTACAACTAATTTTTTAAAAGAAAAATCAGACAACGATTGCCGCTCTAGACTATTGACGATCCCTGCAAAAGAAAACAGTCGCTCCACTGGATTTGAAGAATAATAAATGCATCCCTTAGTAAATCATATTTTTTCCAAATCTCATCAGCACTGACATTATCATTTAAATAGCCGAAGAACTGATATTTTATTGAGGATCGTTGATCAACTTTAATCTGTTCTTGTGTAGAAGGGCTTACTTCTCTTTTATAATCTGCAAAGTCAAATCTTTAAATTAAAAAGCAATATGAATGTACGCATAAGCTCACCATCGTCAGTGAAATCAAAAAAATCGGGCATAGTCGATACATTATTAATTTTCGTTCCTAAATTCAATGTTAGTTACATGTGAGTTAGTACTGTTGCTGTAATTGAAATATTTCATATCATTTATTCGTTTGCAATATAAAAAAGCCACAGTTGACCAAAAATCATATTATATAGTAAGAAAAATTAAAGTATACGTTAACAATTCCCACAATAAGGTTAAAATGGATAATTTTTTTTTTGCCTCAGGCTTCAGCATGAAATATGGTTGGAACCTTTCTCTTTACCTTTGTTGCATTTTTAAAAAAAACACATGATAACTGTTGCAGCTCCTGGAATCTGCTTAATTTATGTAGTCTATTTCTTAGTATCATAAGAATAAGTATTAAAGATCCTGTAATAACATTAATAAGAATTTATATTTTAAAGAAGAAAAATGTAAAAATACCATAATTAATGTTGCTTTCTCCTTAGAGAAAGTCCAGGGCCTTGCAATTGGATCCATTACCAATATATGTTAAGAAATTGAAAACTAATAAAAAATAAAATAAAGTTTTACGTTAAATAAGGTTTTACAAGAAATTTCTAATATATTTCGAGTCATACATGGGATTAATTAATAGAATGGACTAATTAATTGACAATATATAGCATTAAATGATAAATAATGCTAATGATTTTTTAGCAGTGTCATTATAATATTTAATGGTAGTGCTTTTTAATGAAACTGTTTTATTAATAATTAGTAGAAAAACGAAATCATTAACATTGAGTAATGATTATATTGTTTCAGTATAGTAGATCTTCAGTTTTAATATATTTTTTTATTTTATTTCTTCAGATTGATTTGTAAGATGAAATAATATTGTTAAATTTAGCAAATTTATTTTAGTATAATTGACTTGAACCATGTACATATAACAAAAGAGCAGATTTATTCTTTGACTTTCTATTATTCATATTTCGATTTATGCAACAAATTAAACATAATTGATTAACCTACTTTCATTGATTTATATCTAGTAAAACTATATTTGTCTAGGTGTCTCTCGATTTACTCACCCATCACCTCTGCAGGCACTCCACTCTTTCACTATTTCTTCTTAGACAAAATTTACACTGGCAAATTATTTAAAAGAGTATTATTTGAAAAGCCATAACTTTCTAATTTTTTTCTTAAATTAAATATTGGTCATTGTGAAATGGAAACAAATATAGAATATTGATAAATTGTATTCTGCAAATTATAAGAATAAATAATCTGTCAATTTTAAAGCTATCGTATTTTAGTTTATTATTTTACTTGAAATAACAATTCATATTTAATAAAGCTTAGACAAAATTAAAATACAGGGTTGGTTAAAAGTATTTACACAAGGCACATGCTTTTACGTACGTTACATATCTAACTCTTACTTGTTGTTGTTGGAAGTAATTTGTTCAAAGAAATTCTAAAAATTAGAACTGCATCCAATAATTGATAAATATTTTGAAATTTCTGTTGAAGATCTTTTTAATGACACATTCATTTGTTTGTCAGATATTATTCCTTTATCAAGTCTGTTACTCGAATAACTGTAAAATTTTTTTATGCAATTTTTATTCGAAACTGTCTGATTCAAATAGAATCCTCAAAAATCTTGGGTATTAAAAAAAGTATTTTGGTTATCGATTAATGTAATTTATATTGTTCCACTTTATATGCAATTCCTCTGTACTCCGTTTGCTGCATTAAAGTTATCAGCAGAGAATAATAAATGCTCATCATTTTGTATGTACGTGTTTTGCTTACGAGTAAAACCACAAGATACAATTTGTTGCAAATAAAATGATTAATATGCCATTACATCGATTCCAAACAAACGTCCAATCTGTGTAAGTGTCTGTTTGCAAGTATCTACCAAATATGCAAAATTATATTTGAATAAAAACTTTTTATTCTATTTGTCGATATTTTGTTATGTACATTTCTGTAATTAAAGAACAATTAATTGTATTGAAAATGTATATGTGTTTTTTATTTGTTTGTTAAACTTATTTGTCTAAGTTGTAGTTGAATGTTTGACTTTGTTCAATTGTGTATATTTTGTTGAGTGTTATAGGGTTAGCGACTGGAGTTTAAATCGGTATTCTTTAGTTGGGGATATTAATATCAACTCTCTGATTTTTCCATCGAAGACTTTAATTGTAATCTAAATATTTACAGCAAATTCTTATTGTTATTACTGCCTGAGGAACAAATATTTTCTTAAAACTTGACTGCAGTAGCAGTATTTTTAAAACATTTTAAATTATTTCAAAATTGTATCCCTACATTTTAAATTATAAAAATAGAATAAAAGTTTAATTAATGGATTTAAAATTATAAAAAAGGAATGAAAATATGATCCAAACAAAA
This sequence comes from Gymnosoma rotundatum, assembly GCA_916610165.2. Classification (NCBI taxonomy): domain Eukaryota; kingdom Metazoa; phylum Arthropoda; class Insecta; order Diptera; family Tachinidae; genus Gymnosoma; species Gymnosoma rotundatum. The sequence continues at coordinate 37,432,812 of OU744339.1, read as the reverse complement.
TATTTCCCAACGACTGCAGTATGGTAAATCTTCATGCATTTTCTATTGTTGTATGTAAAAGCATTGCTATTCTGCACTATGTACCATTTTAATAATCGTGTTAGATATATGAAAATTTTAATTAAAACAAACTTCAAATTAGGTAATCTATATTAATTTAATTTAAAAGTATTTCATGGAACGAGATTAGTGGTCCACAACCCACGTTAATACTTCAACATAAACAAGAATATAAATGAAATTGAGGCAATTTACAAAAATTTTAAATTCTAAGTAATTTACTTATATTAGCTTGACTGTGTAGATATAAATATGTATGTATGCATGTAATTAGGTAATGGGATTGTGCTTACAAATTTTCTCACATTTTGAAAATTTTCCTCAGTTATAAGTAAAATAAAAAGAATATAATAACCTGAAGTGTTTGTGAAGACCGCCGTTATCGAACCACTTCTAAACGGTTATACCAATTTAGTTAAAATTTGAACCAAAAATAGGTTTTTAAAGAATATTTTGTATAAAAAGTACTCATAGTTCATGGATTAAAAATAAGATTATCAGGCCTGTTCTGAAAATCGAGTGAATTAAAATTAAAAACGGCTCTAGAATCAAGCAGACAATTTGGTGCTATTCTACAAATTACACGATTTTTAATTTTTCGGCGTGGTTTTAATTTTTCACGAGAAAATGGTAATTTTTATTTTATTTTTTTACATCTGTAATTAAAATAATAATAGTAATGATTGGAGATTAAATAAATTAGTGATTTTTTTTAATGCATATGATCGAAGCGCCTAAATTTTGACGTCAAATAAAAATTAAAAAGCGTATTTACATTCATACTTAACTCATAAAAGTCAATATGATACTGAAACAGTGTCTATAATGTTGTGAGCAAACAAGTATGAATAATTAAAAAAAAAAAAAGTTGCATTTGTGACTATCAAATTGCTAGTACAAAAAAGCAACAACAAATGTACAAGACGAGTTACAAAGAGAATGAGAAAGAAAAGCTTTAAGTTGTGTGTGAACTTCGTCTCACCAAATTAACATTAAGATTAGTTGGTTAAATAGATGATGTTTACGATGTACATAACATAAGGTAGATAGATGCAAAGAATGCTGATGAAGGATGTGGCGGTCCAGAAAATGCTGCATTTCATTCTGCTAGCGTCTAATTTTTCTTGTTTTCTTTGGAAAACGTCCGCATACATTTGTAAACAATTTTTCTTTCTAAAAATGTTTAGAAAATTAATTAAAAAGAACCAAAAAGCCGAAAATAAAGTAAAATTTCATTAATTTATAAAATCGATGGTTCGAATCCTGGTCAGGGTAAAAATTAAAAATCAAAAAGATTTAAAAATTTATGCAAAATGTTTAGGAAATTGCCACTTAATTTTTTTTTAAATTTGCTTATAACTAACTCAACTATTGACTATTATAATTTGTTTTAACGATTATTAACTTTGTCTCAAGTTACAAACATCAACATTAATTAGATAAATCTTAAGCGGCCTGATGAGAGAGAGTGGTTTGCTATTACACGATCAGGCTAAGTTCGTCAAACATCAGTATGCAACACTGTTGCCAGAAAATTTTGCTGCAAAATCTTCATTAATTGGCTAATAAATCTGCAAAATCTGCATAATATTTTTAAAATCGGCAAAAAATCTGGTTAAATAAAAATGCAGTAGATACAGCTTCTTAGATTTATTAGCGAAAGCAATTAACAAATTCACAAAAAAAAAAAATAATGTAAATATTAAGAATGTTTTTAATTCAATTCAACAAGAAATTATAATTAACAAAAATATAATTATGCTTAACATATACATAAATACACTTTGAAAGTAAATTTAACTTACTTATTTATTAACTTATGTGTATATATCAGAATTCAACTGCCTTAATACACTAGGTTTTATAGAAGTATTGTAACAATTTGATTTATTCAGTTTTAGAAAGTCCTTACTATATAAAATTCCTTCAAGTGACTCCTTATCTAAACGATTTCTTTGTTTCGTTTTGTATAGATTAACTTGGCTAAATATTCTTTCCACGTTGGCGGACGAATGTGGCAAAACAAAAATTTTTTGAATAAATTCAGATAATTTTGGAAATAAAATCCTTGAATCAATAGATTTCATTTGACAAACTTGTTTCCAAAAGCTTAACAAACTAATATCATTTTGGTTCAACAGATTTTTAAAATCGAGCAATTTTAGCTCTCTAAATTCAGAGTCAATTATTTGCATGTCTTCTTCATATATTAAATTTGGAAATTGTTTTACGATTTCAAAAATTGAATTAAGTTGGCCATTGATAATAAAATTTGGACTTATTCCTTTTAAAGATTTAAATTGTTCTCCAAAATCAAATCTTTTAAGAATTTGATCACAAAGTTCAACATAAAATTCCACACAGTGGTTTACTATTTCTTTTATTTCGTCTTCGTTTAATTTTGCGTTTGTAATTAAATTGTTGGCATAAATACCTAAATACACGTCATTAGTATCTAAGAAATTTAATTTATTTTTGTACTCTACCAAATACACTTCGAACTGCAATAAATTTGGTTTTATAAAATTACTTATAATAACTCTTAACAGTCTTTCCATTTGTATGTATAAGTTATGTATTTCGGTAGTTTCACTTTGAAACATTTTGTTGATATTGTTAATAATACCAAGTATATATTTTAAAAATGAAAGATAAATTTGGTTTGAACTATTTAAGTTGTCAAAAATTGTTTTAGCTGTATCAATTTGGTCCACGTTTACCGCAAAAGCAAAATAAATTTTTAGTGGTTCGAAAAGATCTAATAAACGCGTTACAACACCTTCTAGTGAAAGCCAGCGAGTTTGGCAGGGATGCAATACGTTAAGGGGTTTTATTTCTAATATTTTTTGAATTTCATTAAATTGTCCTAAACGTTTAGGGCTATTTGAGATATAATTATATACGTCTCTAGCCAAAGTTTCAACTGATGAAGGAAGTTTTAAACAAGCATATGAGGAACATAATGCCAATGAGTGGCAAATACATTTCATAATAAAGAGATTTGGAATGTCCTTTTTAAACAATTGGGCAACAGATTGCGTTTTTCCTGTCATAACTGCAGCACCGTCAGCCGCAAAACCGATCATATTTTTTTATAGTTTATTTTATTGCTTTCAAAATGATTAACAATCATATTATACAAAGATTTTGAATCACACTGCTCTACCCTGAGTAGTCCAAAAAATAGGTCATTTACTTCAAAATCAGTACAAACTCTTATTACTAAACATAATGATTTTTGATTAGACATACAATCTGTAGATTCATCTATACACAAGGAAAATGTATTTTCTTTTATAATGGCATTTACATTAGAAAGTTGGAAGCTACCAATTACATTTTTAACAATTGCTGTAGCTTTAGTTCTACCTAATGAAATATTTGATGCTGTTTTGGAGTCTTGAAAAGAATGTTGGCATACCTTTACTAAGTGATCTGCTGCAGCAAACGGTATGTTGTGTTCCACAATGAAAAGGGATAATTTAATTTCCGCACTTTTTGATTCAAATCTTTCAACGGAAAATATTGAGTCGATGGTACTTTGATTATTTAAAATTGAGTCGGATGCATCCAAATGCTTTTTCGTAGTTGTGTGCGCAATCAAATCAGTTTTTCCAGCGGAAGCCATAAGAATTGTATTGCAAAACTTACAATAAACTTTTTCATTTCTTTTTTCAGCCCAAATTTTGATTTTTGGGTCATTTAGCCATTCGTCCTTAAGTTTTCTCTTTTTCTTTTGAACCTAAGCAAATTAAATAAATTTTAATTAAAAATAATCATCACTGTAATCATTGATTTAAAAGAAAAATTTCGAATCCATACCGATGTTCCAGCTTCCTCTTCGTCATAGTTTTTTTCTGAAATAAAGTTTGAACTACCATTATTAATACAAATTATTATAATTCACACATACCACTACTTAAATTATTTAGATATTTTAACATTGCTTTTTTGACTTCAAACTATACTTTCTTTAATTGTATGAGAAAGCACTTCTGTTTATTTTAAGCACTTTTTCTTTTTAATAGCTTTATTCCTCGTTTTAGTTGATTTTTTTTGGACTGAACGTCGAAAAAATTTAAATAAATACCAAAAAATTCAACACTACTTTAACAAGAATAATAACGGTAAACTATTGTTATTCTTTTTTAAATCTTACTCATAATTTATTCAACACTATAGTTTTCTCTTTTTTTTGCTGAAGTAAAGTTGAAAAAGATAAATAAAAAAACAGTGATGTTAACACATTTATTTTAAAAAGTCTGCAAATTTAGGACTGAAATCAGCAAATCTCACTTAGTTATTTCAGCATAAAAAAATCAGCAAAATGCAGAGAAATCTGCATTTCTGGCAACAGTGGTATGCAAGCAGATATTGAGCAGTGAAGTTCGTAATTGTGATAGCGCATGAATTAGTTGCAATATGTTTATTTTATTTTATAACTTTCTAAAAGCTTTTTCAAGACTTTTGTTTTAAATTTCTATTACTATAAAAATAACTTTTTATTTGCATCATTCCGGTAAACTTTTATATACTTTAATAAATTCTTGAAAAATTCAAATTAAATAATGTTTCTTTTAGTTATTTCAAAAACAAATATACTATTTATTGTTTATTTGTTTTATTTAAGATTTTATTATGATATTAACATAGGAAGATAAAACTTAAAGCTAAACTTACAAATTAAGTTATGTTTACCTATATTCAAACTTGCATTATCATAAAAAATTCACTAACTTATTGTATTGCATTATAAAAATATGAGTGCAATATCATTTATTTCAAATAAAGCAAGTTTTAAATTGTTAATATTTTATTGTATTTTCATCCTAGCAATTAATAAGAATTTCAGTGTAATATAATTTACCTATTACTTGTAATAATTTGTCAATGCATATTATCTTTATTTAACTCATGCGCTCTGGCCAAGCCATCTTTACTGTTCGCCGACAAAAACATAAATGAAATTTACACTGTGTTTGACAAACACGCTATTAAACGTGTATGAAAAAAGTATCAACAATTTTTGATTTTCATCCAGCGCCGCTTACAAACACGAAATTTACCCTATTACACGAGTTTGATGGTTTGTCATCAGGCCGTGCTCACAGGCGAAGTTTGATCGTCTAATAGCCGCGTTACATGACATTTTAAACTGTGTCAATTTAGCAACATTAGAATTTTTTCGAAAAAACAAACCCGCTAACAAATAACAATAAACAGTAAATCTAGAGCACTGCTAAATAAAGAAAAGCAATATTTTATAAAAGAAGCAGTGTCTTTAAAAATTTATAAATAATTTTGTTTCTTTGGGTATAAAATCTAAATTTCTTACAATAATAAATAAATAAGAGGAATTTTATTTTAAATATATAATATAATTATTGTTATATCTAAATTAGAAAGAACGAGCAATAATTTAATTAAAAAATTTAATTTACTTTGTTTAAGAAGGTGAAATGTGACACTGTGCATTAACAGTAAAAATGGTAAAGTTAAAATGAATGTAAAAACAACAATAATTACTGCCTGACCAACAATTTGCAAATTAATTCAACAATGTTTCTTCGTATCTGGTACTTACTAGCTACCAACCTTCTTATATACTGCAAGTACATTAACAGCATCCAACACCCTGGAAAGAGACAAGAGAATCTATGCAGTCATCCAATGAAGTATCAAATGAAAACTCATTAAACATTTAATTTTATATTCGTGTCGATACAAAGCTTAATTAAAAACTTTTTTTTTGCAAATAAACATAGTTGTATATAACACAATAAGCATTTGTTGTAATTCGTTTAAACATAAAAATCTATTCATGAATGCATCTATTAATGCAGTTGTTCTTGTAAATGTTCTAAAAAGTATATAAATTAAATATATGCACACATACACATAACTTTAAATTAAGTAAGAGCGCAATATTTGAAAATCTCGAGTAATCGATACCACTCAGTTTAAAATTCTACATTATGAATGCATTTCAACCAGTGTGACCAGATCCAAAAAAATTTTGGAGCTAAATTGGCACTAAAAATGTGGTAAAATTTAAATGTGTTAGTTTTAAGCAAATATTTTCTTGGATAGTTCATAGTTTTATAATTTATGCTTATGTTGCCTTAGAAATATTTATTTTCATTGAAAAAAAACCAAATTTCTTAAAACAATAAATCATTTATTAAACATAAAAAGTCTTAAAAAAACAGTAAAAATAATAATTCAGTCTTTAAATTAAATATCACCTACACCAGTAATTGAAAATGCTTGACTATTTTAAATGCAGTTGTTTAATGTAGTTGATTTACTGTTGCTGGAGAAAAATGTGCAGCAAAAGCAAACGCAAAAACAAAAGAAAGAAACGCATTTGCTTTAGCTGACTATGTATTTCTTTACGCAGCAAAGCAATTACTTTGAAAAGGTTTGCTGTTGCTTAAGCAGTCAGTTGTTTTTTCTTTTTATTTTTGCTATTACTTAATTCTTTACTATAAAGTTTTGGCTAACTACGATAGCTTTTTCTTGCTGTAACTCGCTGCTTTTAATCACTTTTAACATTGGAAACATATTTATGTATTAATTACTTACAACACATAGAAAAATACATTTTGTTTTTATTATTGGAGTATTTTTCTTAAAAAGCTTCAGCAAGAGAAAAACAAACATCAACTTTTTTCTTAAGCAACAGCAACGTTTTTAAAATAAATGCTTTGCTGATTGCTTTGCTGCAAAAACAAACACATAGCCAGCTTAAGCATATGCGTTTCTTTCTCTTTTTTGTATTTGCTTTTGCTTCGTTTATAATGAAATGTTTTGTGAATGCTGACACAGTTGTTTTTTTTTTTTTTTTTTTTTTTTTTGAAAAACATGCAAAGCAAAGATTTTAGTGCTGTTGCTATTTTTAAGCAAGTAATTTAAACCCTGACGTACACATATTTACATACATACGCGTACATTATCTACTCAGGCAAATTTATTCTAGGTATCCGCAGTAAGATTTGAATATACAACTTTTTTAATTTAGAGATATCAAAAAAATGTTGAAAATAAATTATTAAATTATGCTGCCACACTTACGTTGCTTTTATTGCAATTGTTACACGCGAAGAGTAATGTTTTGCAGAAAAGTGCATTAATTATTTTTTGCCACATTTTGTAAATTATATTAATTAAATTAGTGCTAAAAATAGTGGTAAGTGCTGAATCGGTAATTTTGCTGCTAAATCAACAAACGAAGTGCTGAATCTAGTACCGAAAGTGCTAAAATGGGCACGCTAATTCCAACTGTATAACCTCAACGATTTTACTGAAAAGATTAATGAATGGTCATATAAACCTTATTTCTTTTATTACTTTTAGGAACTTTTGGCAGATTTTTAATTAATAGGTATTTCTTGCTTATAATATCTTTGTTTGCTATGGGCTCTACTCCGAACACATAGAAATGAATCAAGGCGGTTTGGGTTTTATAGATCAGGAAATATCTATACTTCAAATATCTTTAGAATCTGCTTTTATTAAGATCGGTTAATATTCATATAATTGCGCGTTTTTTCTCTTCCCACTCACCTACTCCATCCTCCTATGGCCTTTTTTCTAGAATACCCTTTAGATAAATATCCAGCCTTGTTAAAAATTTTATTGTAATCGGGACAGACGTCGACGACCATTTCCCCCTTTGTCTCTCATCTAGGTCCTAGCTTTGGAAATAGATAAACGTTATGACCTGTCTGTATTTCGAATGTCACTAAAATCGATTAATCAAGACTTTAAATGATTCCCCTCCTGGTCCACAATTTGAAAATATAAATGCCCTATTTTACCATGAGGACAAATAAATACCCCAGATTCAAATTTCATTTAAATCGGTTTAATCGCTTAGCTGCGCTTGACGCACGCACAAACAAACACACAAATAAACAAAGAATTTTATAATAATATTAGATTTCTAATTTTGCTGTACATTTCCTTAATTAAGAATTTTTTTTTTATTTTTATTGAGAGACAAGAAAAAGAAGAGAATATTTATCCATATTTATCACTAAATAAAGATTTCACTCTGTTTGGATTGTTAAAATTTGTTATGAGACGTATTCGAAGAAATTTCTGTTTAAATTTTTTTGCGAGTTGCAACCAGAAGGAAATGTGGAGAAAGATAAGAAATATAGGAATTCTTAAATCACATGAAAATAAGCAGATTATTGCTGACTTGAATGAATTAAATGACTCTTTTAGATTATCTAGTATTACAAACGAGGAATTGACTGATATACCTACTTTGGATGGGTTTTCATTTAGCAATGTTACTGAAATTGATGTTTTTAATGCAATGTCTTTAATAAAATCACAAGCTGTTGGTCCTGATAATATTCAAATTAGGTTCTTAAAGAAATTTTTTCTATTATTTCTAAGCATTTGACATTTATTATTAACAAAGTCTTGACAACCTCTACTGTTCTACGTATTTAGAAGGTGGCCAGAGTAACACCGATTCCTAAAGTTAGAAATCCTCGCTGTTATTCCGATTTTCGACCCATTAGCATTTTGTCGGTCTGTTCCAAGATTTTAGAAATTATCATTCGAGAACAAATGTTACTTCATCTTAACGTAAAAGGTTTAATTCATGCCAACTAATCAGGTTTCCAGAATGGCTACAGCACTACTGGAATTCTATTAAATATCACAGAAACAATTAGAGAAAATTATGATAACAATAAAACTAGTATATTAATTTTTCTTGTCTTCCGTGAGGCATTTGACTCCTTTAGTCATAAACGTTTAGTTGGTAAACTTACTAGACTGTTTGGTTTTAGTTCTACTGCCTCTAAGCTTATATGGTCTTATTTGTCAGAGCGTACTTAATTTGTTAAGTTTGGTAAAGAAACTTCTCGCACAATTCCGATTTTTCGAGGTGTACCCCAAGGTTCAATTTTAGGCCCTTTATTGTTCTTATTGTACATAAATAATATTTTTAATGATTTCAACTTTTTAAATGGGTTTACTTATGCGGATGACATCCAGCTCTTAGCAACGTGTAATTTATTTTCTACATATTCTGCTATGGAAAGAATAAATTATGAATTGACTTGTATAAGTAACTGGTCAAAAGAAAATTGTTTGTAGTTAAATCCAGCTAAATGTTAAGTAATGATATTTTCTAGGCAACATATTGAATTAAATGTTATAATTGAAAATGAATTGTTGGAAATTGTTCCTTATTATAAAACTCTCGGTCTTATTCTAGATGTTAAACTTACGCTTAACTATCATGTTAATTTTGTAATTTCTCGTGTTCCATGGACATTACGAATATTATCAGACTTAAAGTTGTCATGCCCCTATGCTTGGCGTTGTTCAATTATGGTGTGGAAGTCTTTTCTTGTACTTTTTTTTCTAAATATTGAAAAATTAAGAATTTGTTTAATTCCACTATATAAAGTTACCATTTATAAGAATTTGTTTTAATAGAGTCATTCGTTTTATTTTTGAAGCAGGTTTTAGGGAACATGTTTTATGTCATCAAACAGAATTACTTGGATGTAGGTTTAATCAATATATTAAACTAAGAATGATACTATTTTTTTTACAAAGTCTTTAAATATAGACGTCCTGATTACTTATTAGAAAATTTCATCTTTGGTGTGTCCAATAGAACTCATTCTTTAGTATGTCCACCGTATTCTACACTAATGATTGAAAGATCGTTTAGTGTTAAGATCTCAAGATTATAGAATACGGTTATACCATATCAACATCGTCGATTCTCTCTTACCTTATCTAACTTTAAAAATATTTTCAAATTTAACTAACTAAATTATAATATTTATGTTAATTTGCGCCTATGCAAATTAAAATTTAAAGTTCAAGTTTCTGGCCTTTTAACTTTTTCTATTTTTTTTATAATAGGCTTCGCCATTTCACAAATCGAATAGTGTTACTAATAATTATTTTAACAATGTGCATATACAAACTTGTTGTTTTTTTTTTTGGGAAATAATGCATAATAATGTTTGTTTTTGGGAAATAATGCATTAATTATAATTTATGAATGTAAATTTATCTATCTACTTACGTATGTATTTTTTTAATATTAATTCTATAGTATATTGTAGACTAGTCCATTAGGCCCTAGGGGCTTGCGACATTGCTATTTGAAATAAATAAATAAATAAACTAATATAATTTGCCATCCCGGTTGTCTGTGTCCCGCTGTTTTTAGAGTAATTTTTTAGACATTTAAAAGAAACAATCAAACTACAACATTGATTCTACTGGCATCCATTGTGTCTTCATTCTCTTTTCGATTTTGATTTACTTTAATCGTGCTTGATTCCTTTGAATATAAATATTTAAGAGATTCCAAGTAATAAATTTTCTTGCGAAAGTATTGTCTTTGTTTTGTATTGTTTCCAATTTTTATTTTTTTATTGATCTTTCAAATACATATGAATGGTTCCCGATGGGATGTCTTATATAGAAAAATAAAAGAAACAATAGTAATAGTTACTGAATGTTTGCTGTGTTTTTGTATAAAACATTTTTGAGTTGTTATTGTCTTTTTGTCTTATTGATTCATTGAAGCTCTCATTGAATCAATTTGTCTTTTGATATAAGACTTTAAAGTTTTTTATACAAAATTTTGGTAAAATCCACTGATGAGCTATATATGAGTAGTATTGAAATGGTCATATGGATATGCTTTCCCCGCAGTAATATATTTCAATTTGTAATTTTAAATAAAAGATATTTCATGAGAATATCATGAAATATTTATATTTGAAGGAATCCAACACGATTCAAGTCGCACATTTAAAGAAACAAACTTACATTTATAGTATACAAAAACTAGCAACGCGCACGATTTAGTCTGCGTGTCATTTGAATTTTTTATAATTTAAATTAAGGAAATGACTGTTTCATTATATGTATAGATTACCTTATATTACTAATAAAAGAATTTTTGTAAAATTCATTATCTTAATTGAAAACAATGGTGGTGACAAAATATGTACTACCAACATTTATATCAGTGATGCAGTAATCTGTATAATAAAAATTTTAACTGAAAGCATTATAAAATAAATACATATTTTTCTATATTTTCCAGCACAGCCATATAAAGTCAAATAAACCGGTAAATTCACGGCGCAAGGGGCTTAAACGCCGCCGACTACAAAACCCTTTCAGCCGGCTATTCATTCGGCTTACTTCTTTGCAAGCTACTCATTTATCGCCGCTAACTCTGGCAATATTGGAACGAATAGGCTGAATTCCAATAAAAACCTTCTCGAATGTAAATCTTTATACATATCTCTAATGGGTTAGGTCTTTCTTAGATCGTTAGGGACCCTCGTAAACTTTGTTTTAACACGATGGATGGAAATCACTATGTCCGGAGTATATAAGTTTTTAAGGGAGCAAATTCAGATTCGAATATCTACAGCACAATGGTAAACTTCTAAATGACTCAATTTAAGTTAACGTTTATATTAAAAAACTAAAAATTCATGCTTCTAGTGGAGATTTTAATGTTTGGTAAAATTATGATATTAAGGCGTACTGTAAAATTTTCTGACTTAATTTTAGAGACCACAAACATTTTCATTAAGCTTTTTTTTTTTAAAACCACACTTATCTGTATCTAATTTAATAAATTTTAGTTTATGTCTGTTGAAGTTATGGTGAGACTTAATGACACAATGAAATACCTAAAAAATTTATTTTAATCCAAATTTGAATTTTCTTTATTAATTTCTAAAACTACTTTTTATTACTTAGTTTTATGAAAAATATATGCTTGAAATGATTTCATTTTACAAAAGGATGTTGAGTAAAAAAATACAATAGTTTTGGTTAAATAGTTCATCAAACATATTAAATAACATTTTAATTCCCAAGGCAAAAAAGCCAAGTACACATTTACAGATATTTATTTGCAACATGCGATACCATCACATACCAACTGATGTCAACAGACAGCCAGCCAACAAGCCACTTCTTACAGGAGACTTGCTAAAATGTTTGAAAGCCTACTACTTCTCAAATTACAACAGAATTTTTTCTGTTGTCTTTAGAATTTTAAAATTTTGTTTTAGCTATAATTCTTGGGAAAGTTTTAGATGGTGTCATGAAAATTCTTTATTTTAAAAAGGAAATGGTATGCGGGCCTTTAGACAGTAACAGCAAACATAAATTAAAAAACAAAAACAAAAGAAATTAATAATTAAAACATGTTTAAACAAAAGATATCGATTCTTAAATAAACAAAATATGTATTTAATCCAACAAGGACTAACCAGGAAATCCAAATAAAAAAATTAAAAAAGGGATGTGTAAGAAGGGGTTTAAGCGCACTTAGTAGTGCAGGGCCAAATGTAAGTGAAACCTTACAAATGTTATTTCACTTAAAATAAAAAAGTAGCTGTGTTCGCTTCTATATGTGTTAATGTTAAGTATATTATTTTCAAATTGAAACTTTGATGAATCATTTTTGAACACATTACAACACACTATTAAAGGCATTAACTTCATTAAAATTACACATTCGGCAATAAAGCTTTAGGGACTTGTGTTTCCATCGCACAAAAGAAAACAGGAGAAATTGACAAACTCTTATACAGGATAAGAAGAGTAAGCTTTTTCTTCCCAGTGTTAGTTATGCAGAGTAATCAGTGTCATAATCCTTTGTTTTACAGTCGCCCACAGCTGTTGTTTTCAAGGGTTGACAAGGTTTTGAACAAAAGCTTTTTTGTTTCATAAAATTTTTATTAAACACTGAGCCTGCGTTGCGTAAATAATAAAATACAATTTACCCCTGCCAACAGTGTTTTCAAGAGCAATAATCCTTGTGTTTAAGGTGGAGAAAGAGAGAGTGAGAGTCATTAATGCTTCGTATAGAAGTTTTGTACTCGTTTTTATGCTGGTAAGTTTAGTTCATTCCCAATTAAAATCTTTGCAAAATACTTTTAAATGTAAATACCGTTATGTTTCTAACTTAGTCAAGCAAGTGAATTGGCCGAGAAAAGGACAATATTGTGTCACTGCTGTTCTAGATAATAGCTTCAAGTTCCAGGCAAACAAGTACTAAAATTACACAAGAAATTAAAATAAAACAACAACAAACAAGAAAAACTGTATATAAAACTTTTGCTCAATCATCAACAAAAACTGTGTCCTGCTTGCAGCTAAAAAAATAAATAAAAAACTAAACAGAAAATATCCTGGTGCCCAGCGAAGTTTGACGAGCTCAATGTTTGAATCTTCCGTTCAGTTGGTGACACGTGCCCCACGAAGACGTTACAAAGTTCCGCTGCATTTAATAATAAATATAAAATTTTTGTGACTTTTTCTCAGTGGAAAAATGTTTGTGTGAAATAATGTTGAATAAGGAACTAAAGTGAATTTCTTGTGCAGAAAAAAAACTTAATGTTAATGAACTTTTTTTGTAAACATTAAAATAAAAATTTCGTTAAATGTCATAAACATACATTGGGAAGTTTGCATGTATTAAAGGTGAGTGTAAAAACTGCCGTATTTTTTTTTTTCAAGAATAATTTGAATTTTAAAAATTAACTTTAAATATCAAATTACTTTTTAAGTAGATTTTGACACAAAAGACGTTTCATAAATACAGAAATTGTAATTTAATATTATAAAAAGTATGTATAAATGTTAGTTTTTAATTATTATTACTTTGACCATATACATAGTTTTTAAGTAGTCTTTATATTTAAATTTATTATAAAATAGAAATATTTTTAAAAATAAATATAAATCATCTTTAAGTTGGCAAAAGCTTAAGTAATCCTTTAGCTTTTTAAAATATATTTCACTTCAAATCAGTTAAAAGTATTAAAGGCTGTAGTCATGTGTCAAGTTTTTAACGTAACCTAAAGGGTTAATTTTACCCCAGATAGCCTTAATACAAAAATTTATAAATCTAATACATACAGTCGTGAGCGAAAAGCAGCAAAGGAAATATATAATTAAATCAATTATAAAATTTATTAAGTTGATAAAATGCTGATAAATATCTTTCTAGTTTAAAACCGATAACTTATATCTGTCATATATGTATTCTTTTTTACCTTTTATTTTATGATCATTTTTGGAGGCATAAATTATGTGAGTTAATAATTAAAAATAATTCTTGAAAAAAAACGACTTAAAAACCGTCTTCTGCCTATGACGGTTTTTATACTTGTTCAACTATTCAATAGCTTGGCAATATACATCAAATAACAGCCACTATAGGGGCACTGTTTTATTTACAAATTTAAATTATATACTTGCTGTTGCAGTAGATTCAGCAATAGGGTCTTTGTAAATTTTAACCGTCTGTCTGTAACGGTTAAACACTTTGGCCATATACATTAGATTATATCAACTACTGTAAAACACTTTTATTTATAATTTAAAATTTTTATACTTCTTATTATAGCAAACAAAGTAGTGGACATTCTGTCTAAGATTCAAGTGTTTGTATATAACCGTCCAAAAAATACGGCCATATAGGTCAAATAACATTAATTTTGGCAAAATCCTTTAATTTCTAAACTCAAATTTTAAGCATCTTGTTACAGCGGACATAGCAAGACAGGATCCTTGTAACTTTCAGCTGTCTGCCTATAACGGTTCAAAAGTTCAAAAACACATAAACTAAATTACCTTAACTCTTGGGAAACCCGTTTAATTCCAAATCTAAATTTTATACCTGTTGTTGTAGCGGAGTTAGTAATACAGGTTCTTTGCAAATTTCAATCATATACATCAAATTACATGAAATATTGGGGCACCCTTTAATTTATAATTTTAAATATTAACATTTTTTACTAGCACGGCTATAGCAATCGACATTTTGTCCAATTTGCGAGCGTTTGTCTCTAACGGTTCAAAAGATAGGCCCATAAAAGTAAATTAACATCAATTAATGGGGCACCCTTTAATTTTTAGATTTATTTTTGTATAACTTTTTATTATCGGGAGCCATAGTAATACGCAGTCATTTTTAATTTTACAGAAGTACCCTTTACAGTTCATAATACACATAAAAAATATGTGTGTATGTTTCTAAAACGGGACCAATCTGTAAGCATAATCTATAATATTACCAAAGATTTTCAAAGTCGGTTCAGAAATGATTGAGTTCTGCAGGCATAAACATAAAAAAGCAACATTCAGTCGAATTGTATAACCTCCTTCTTCTTTTGAAGTCTGCTAAGAAGGCTACAATTTATCAATGGTTGGGTTACCATAATAGATAAACGCAGCATTATTGCGTTTATATACAATAAATCATTATTACGTGTATTTGCACTAGTTATTAGAAATAAATCTACTAAACATAAACGCTAAAGCTCAATTAGAGCAATTTTTGTGTTATTACTAAGATTCAACGAAAATTGCGAGAACAATATATTAAGGTTGTTTAGAGAATAGAGTCTAATCCAGATCGCTTTAGCTATAACGCAGTGATCTGTTCTTTATCTTACCTTATTGTCTAAAAAACTCTCAATGGAGTTCTATTACTAGGGATACTTCTAGATCATGAACCATCGAAAATATACAAGGGTATTAACTGATCTGCATCGTAAACATACTATTTTAATAATCTTCTTAGGTTTTTTTTCCAATTTAAGTAGTATTTGAAACCATTTAAGTGTAAATTATCTGAAAAGTATTGCCAGCCTTTAAATAGCCAGTTTAAATTTAGAAAATAAAGAAAAAAATATAAGTAAAAATTGTCTAAATGCACTAATGTTGTACTAGTGCGGTAGTAAAATATAATAGATCTGGTTTTTGCTAAAGTCGAACAAAAGTCCTTAATTTAAACAAAATCCAAAATTTTTATGAAACGCGCTTAATTCGGAGAAGTCCTCAGAAAAAACACTTTTCAATTAATTAATTTTTTTCTTTAAATATTTTGCTATTTTTTATCCCGATTTATTTATAATATGACTGGTATTGATAATTGAGTGTGAAAGCACTTCTCTCCCGCTTAGCTCTTCAGGAATCTTCTGGCAAACATTTTAAATAAACTGAAGATGTTTTTCCAAACAATAAAGTAAAAATCAAACTTTAGGCAAAAAACAACAATAGTCAACAATGATTTTAATTTTCTTTATCCCTAAACAGCTGACTTTTGTTTAATAATCTCTTCAGAAAAAAAACGAATCTTATAAAGCCTTCACCATATATATAAACTTAGGGGTGGCAGAGAATTAATAAATAAGACAAAAAGTAAAAATAACATCGCTCTTAATGGGTTAAGCGTTTTGAAGAAATTTTAATTTTTCCTTAAAGATCTCTTCAAAAGGTTTTAAATGATACCCATATTAATATTTTAAAAAAATTTTAATTCTTTATCGTTTCATTTATTTGTTTTTTTTTTTTTTTTTTGTTGATTGGAGTTACTTTATTGTTTTAAATGGTATGGAAAAATTACAGGCAGGCGTGGCGTTCTTCCAGCTTAGCGATCGAGAAAATTTGAGTAATGATTTAAAAAAGCGTATGATAAAAAATGTTGGCACAGCTTCTAGGACGTTTTGAAAGCTTACAACTTTATACTCAAATATATCTGCACAATGCCCAAGTTTATTTAAACATCAAGCTGGCCAACTTCTTAGCAACTGCTGATTTATTTTTTAAATATTGAAACCCTTCCCTACTGTGGAATAGTTTTTTATTCATAATAATGTAACTTTCTTACTAATATTGCAATACATAAAAAATTAACAAAAGTAAAGATAATTTTTATTCACGGATATAAACAATACTCGTTGCCGGGGTGACCAGAAAATAAAATTCATTCCTATTTTTTTTATTAAATATTTTATAATGATAGTAGCCCTCCAATCAGCAAACCGTATATGTTGCTGAGTTATAAAAAACGTTTTACGTGGTTTAAAATAGTTGTCATGGCATATTTTTTCGATTATTTACAAGATCAAACTTAAAGCGTTTGGAGGGGAAATATTTCATATATTTACAAAAAATTTAAGTTAAATAAAGAAATATTAACAAAAAGCTTATTGAAAAAAAAAATGTAACAGTCAACCAAATAATCTTATAGAAAAAAAATTTTCAGATTTGGTTATAAGCAGTTTAGTTATTTGAAATTTACATCTTTACAAATGTCTATTTGTTAGTAACTTGCTATAATAGGAAGATGAAATAGTTTTTGCAAATGGCATTTAATGAGTGAGTTTAAAAAGCATGGAACTCTCTAAACTTCAAGATCAAAACTGTTGTGTATAATTGAATATCAGGGTAGCGATAATTTCGTCGACGACTTTCGGGTCATCTAAAGTCAACTTCACAAACGTTACTTTCCCTAACCACTTGACTTCAGAAGACTGGGTAAATAAGACATTCATTTGATATGCTCGCTATCCCTCTCTATTATTTTGCCGATCAATATTGTTTGGTAATATTCAATAGTCGATAAGATCACAAGATTTTGTGGTGGAAGACGATTTTCTCAGGAGTTTTAAATAAGACCAAGACTCTGCGTCAATAAAGGGACTAAAAGATAACTTATATTGGCTCCGATCAGTAAATCGTATGACTTTCCAAATAAAATTACAATCATCAGGCCCAATTTGTACCCTAAATACACACAAACACACACACGCACTTACATTTTACGACGCTGATTTTCCAAAATCATTTTAACTTTTTATCCGTAGGTTCTTTATAGAACTCATTTATACAAACAAGATAACGTTAGTAATTAATATACAACATACCATTTTTGTTTTAATTAATAGCTTAATGCTAGGAACACAACTGGGATGATCGACTGATTTTCGTTCGTGAATATTTGTCGTCAATAATAAAACACATTTCTGTATTTCATATTCACAAAATCATGACGTCAGAAGAAATTTGTCATACGTGGCAAACTTTGGAATAAATGCACTTCTATTTCTTATGTCGGCGAACGAAAAACAAATCAGTACAATGTGACTATGTTTGGTTTTAGTTGCAACGTATTTTAATAAATAAAGTTATTTTACATAAAAAAGAATTATTTACTTTTGATTAATTTTTAAAAATATCGTGTTACTTTTTTATTTATCCAGAACAAACTTTTAAATCACCGATTTGATTATTGAGAATGCAAGCAAGTCTTGATGGCTACCTTTATCCATTTTACACGGCACTTTTACTTGTTTTATTTACTTTATTTTGTCAAGGGTTCAAAATTTTTCTATTTAACCCGTTGACTCGGGAATTAATTTCAGCCGTTGAAAAAATTCAATATGTAGTTTTAATAGCTTAAAAACGCTTCAAAAAACATGTGTAAAAAATTTTGGGGACAAATTTTTATTCTAAAGTGGGTTTTGAAGGTGTACATTTTAATGTAAAATCTGCTTTAATCCAAAAACTTTTTCACTTTCTATTATTTTTTTATTGGTTTTAAATTTCTTAATTCATCAAAAAATAAGCGAGAATATCCATTTTTTGTTTTTTAATTTGAAATAAACTTTCACATAAATATAAGGAACTAGCTAGACAAAATATATAAAAGTGATTTCAAGTTGTCTTGAAATCTTTCAGCTTCTTTAGAATTTAAAAAATAACATCACAACGAACCCGTAACTGCAAATTAATTGCGTGTATGCTACAATTTGAACAAGTGACGGGTTGATAAAATCGACGTACATTATAATGTACGCCACGCATCAAAGGGTTAATTTTTTTACGAAGATATGGATTTTGTTGCTAATAATTGCACTGAACAGTAACTTATAGCAAGTTAACGATCATGCAGGCTTAAAAATTTATTCACAACTTCTACATAGTGTAACTAATTTGATTATTATCCATGGACGATGCGACATAATATCCGCCAACGTATATTTTATGGCCAAAGGCAACATAAGGTCCATGGACATTATGTCCGCGTACACTATGACATGCCACCCCATCATCTATTATCTCATTTTCATGCCAGAAAGCTCGTGAGCATCTCATTCATTTATACCGATCAGTCACTGATATATACAACAGAATGTTCAGCAGTTTAATCTTGCGAGGGTCTTAAATTAATATATAAAAAATCTTGAATCGCTTACATCTAAAATTACTTCTAAAATGTGTGGAAAATATGGGTCGTGTCACAGTGAGATTACGCTTCTGCTATGCATGTACCCACAATAGATCATTTTCATTTGATTTTCCAAGGTTTTACTACCGAAAGTTGATTTTTGTTTGCAGTTGTGTTAGATTGTTAATAAGCATGTGTGCTCAGCATAATTTACTTGATCATATAAAGACAGAAATTATGAGGTCCCAAAAAATCATTAAGTTAATTTTCACAAGTAACAGCAAAAATGGGATTTAAAGGTGCAGCTAAGAAGTAATAAACTATAAACAAATTTCTTTAAGTAAAATGTACAAATTGATAAAAAAAAAAAGTGTTCGTAAGTCTCCATGGTTTCAAAAAATTGCTTGCAAAAATCTTTCGCCATATGCGGGTATTTGTTTGTTTGCTCCAAATTGCGGTTTAACACTTAATGCAGCTACATGTATTTCTAATTGTTAATGGCATGACATTTCATTACAACAAATAAGAAAATTACTCAAGATAAAATAATGACTTGAAACCAAAATCTTTATTTTTGCCAACAATCTGTATTAGAAATGTGTTCAATATTTTTTCTGTGGTCAATTAAATGATTTTTCTAGTTTTATTTTTTTTATGATTTCCATTGCAAAAATTATTTCTTTTAAAGAATAATTTGTGTAAAATTTATATGCAAGTCCTTTTGCTCAGTTGTTGATGTTTTTCTTATCACCTCAATATGTGCCAAATGAATATGGTTTCAGTTTGGTTTCCAAGCCTTAGAAAAATTTCATAATATTTTTGATTTCTGGTGCCAAAATTCATCCTTTGGTTTTTCATTAAAAAAAAACGTTAAATTACAAAACATTTGTCTACTAACACAAGCACAAAATTGTACTCAAAACCAAGAAAATATGAACCCAAAAAAAAAACACTTCCTCTTGTAGCAAAACCTGTTTTTGTTCTTTCGATTACTTCCTGTAGAGAGGTTTGGCATGAGAACGAAAATAAAACAAACCAACGGACAAATAAATGAATGAACATTTGTAAAGGATTGTGGTCTAAGTGTTCTAGAAAATTGTGATTGTGTCCTTTAACGGTAGTATGCTTCTATTAAGTTCTGCTAGAGCATGTTGCAGCTGTTATTGTTTTTTCTTTAACTGATGTCTATCCTTTACATCGTTTTACTATGACAACATCTGTTTGCACTTGTTTGGAAATTTTCTTGTGTTACTTGTTGTAAGTGCCCGTTGGATAATTTTTTTTTGTTGTTTTGCCAAAAATATAACGTTCCATAATATTATATTTTTGTATATTTTTACTGTTATTGAAGCAAGCATAATGTTTACTTCTTTATCTATATTTTGTTTGATTTCTAGTATTATTGTTTCATTTTATTTGTATTGTATAAATAACTCTATACGTTTTCAAAAAAAAAAGTTTCGCACACATGGATTATTTTACTGCCCCTAGATGTAACATTTGCCATTAGAGCAGATAACATTAACTATTTTCTAACATTAACCTCAACAATAGTTGTAGGTATTGCCCTCAAGCTTAATATAAAAAATTACACATATATCGTTTTATTAAATTTTGAACATTATGAAAAAAAAAACATAGTCGATATATGATGATAATGATTATTCAACAAAAAACACTAATGATAATGATTAATTTAGCCATGAATTTTTACACACGACATATTGCAAAACTAATAGCACTTGTTTTCATTAAAATATAATTTTATGAAATAAATTTTCTTCGTAGTATTCACCTCATTTCTCCATAGTCGCGCTAATTTTTTTTTTAAATTAAAGCAAAACTTCTCTACAAAATAATCTAATTATACAACCAATCTTTTTTCAATATTTCTGTAACTAGAAATAAATAAAAATACTTTTACTTTTACCCAATATTAAAAAACAAAGTGTTGGCAGATAATTAGCACTTACAATTGTATCTGTTTGCAAGTAAGAATTTAAGTTAATTGTTTGTAACTCGAATATTATTAATACTATTCAATTCTTGTAATACCATTAATACAAATTTGCATATCATCTAACAATACATTAAAATAGACACACACACACACTCAGATTTATTTTTATGTATTTAATTTTAACAACAACTATGCCGTGCGCTATTTAAATTTAATAATCCGATCATGACATTATGAGATTGAAGCTTAAGTCCTTGAAATAAAAAATTGTTATGCAGGTGTCGGTTTTTCAGTTCAGTTCATTTCAGTTCATTTCATTTTTATATTTTTATTTATTATTAGCAAAATTAGTGATGCGTCAATGACAAAGATGGGTGTAATAAATGTGGAACGTACAAGGACACAAACATAGTGTTTTTATTAATATATCGTGCGTTAGTTATTTACATACTTTAAATATGAAGGCATCCCCATTGAGCCAAGGTTAAATTCGTATAAATCTTAAGAGTAAGTCAGCTGCGGAATCTTTTTCTTTTAGAGCATGGGCCAATTTTGGCGCCAGCCAACTGTGAAACGGTTTTCAACACTAAGGGTACCATCCCTTGAACTTAATTACTTTTAAAGCAGAGTTTTAGCTAATCTATGGGTTGTTAAGGCTTCTCCGCTTACTTTGCACTTTGCACGCATTCCGCTGATTCTCACTACGGATTACGCTAACTAATTTCTTAAGGTTTGTGATCATTTGTTCATTTGTCCATATAGTAGGTTAATTAAGTAAGTGATAAATTAAGGGGAAAAGTTAAAAAGTTATATTTAAGATTTGTGCCTCAATCGGTGAAAAGTCTATTTAATATCGTCACATATCCCGTTTTAGATATAATGCTTTTCTGAGCATGATTTCTAGCCAACCTTGCGTCAAGCTTTGAAGGGGAGGCTTAAATAAATAGCTGTAGATGGGCCTATCTGGGTGGGCAAAATACCCTCAGAAAAACTCATCCTTGCTCAGACTTTTGTACTTAAATCCATAAAATAATTTTCTTAAAAAAACCACAGGAATATGTAATTAAATTAATTAATTTTTAAAAAAGATCGTATTATTTTTTATGCCGATTAAGTTACTGAATCACCGATATTGATTATCGAGGGTGGAAGCACGTCTCGATGGCCATTTCTCTATTGCTTAGTTAGCTCTTCAGGAAACTTCTTACAAACATTTTAAATAAACTAAAGATTTCTGTTCAAATAATAAAATAAAGACAAAAATCAAAGTTTAAGCAAATTAATAATCAGTTTTTTTTATAAATTTAAAAACTAATTAATTTATAAAAACATTGCAAATCATAAAAACCTAAAAAAAATTATTTTATTAAAATGTTGGAGCGAGCAGTGTTTGAAATATCATTAAGTCTTTGTTACACTTGTAGCATGTCTTTTAAAAACTAATTAATTTATAAATTAATTAGTTTTTAAAAGACATGCTACAAGTGTAACAAAGACTTAATGATATTTCAAAGACATGCTACAAGTGTAACAAAGACTTAATGATATTTCAAACACTGCTCGCTCCAACATTTTAATAAAATAATTTTTTTTAGGGTTTTATGATTTGCAATGTTTTTATAATATTGATATGTTTTAGTATTAGTAATTTATAAGTTTTAGTTTCGTAACTTTTTGTGTTCTTTTTGTGTTTTGAAAGTTTTAAAAAGGTTAATTTTACTTATATTTCCTTTTTTGTTAAACTTATAAGGGTATAAGTCTAGTAAAAAAAAAATATTATTAAATCTAAAAATTGGTAAAGATGAACTTTGTAACTAACAAATGGCATAAGTAGCAAAACCCTTAATTCGTTAATACCCAATAAAAAATTAAACATAAATATTTATATTTGAAGGAATCAAGCACAATTAAAGTAAATTTATTAAACATTACCTTAAAAAGTACTTGTCATATAATGACTTACTTTTATCATTTCCGTATTATACTACTCGCTTACAAAACACATGACATTAGTTCACAAAAAAGGAAATGGTATTTGAACTAGTTCTTTAAGTTAAAAGAGAATATCCTAAAATATGTACTAACGATCATTATTATTTCCTGAAAAAATTAATGTATTTAATTATAACAGTCTCATGCCATTTTAAATTTATAAGGTTGGTAATCTAGTTGGGAAAACCTTCCAATAAAAATGGTTAATTCCATACTCGATTACTTCTTTTTTAATTATTTGTGTGTATACATGTTTATGAAAATTGTAATTCTGATAATGGATAGTATTTTAAGAACCTTTATGTAGAGCAAAAAAACTTCAGTATAAATTTTGCAATTATTTTGAGTCAACATATTCATAACTTAGAAGCTTGAAATTTCTTTTTGATAGTATTCCAGTCGAACTAAATTAAGTTATTTTAGGGCAGAGTTCAACTTTATCAAAACGTTTACTTCAAAAAAAATACAACTATATATATATATATATATATTATTCCAAAGTTTTTGTAATATGTTTATCGTGTTTTTAAAATTACATACAACATCGTCAATTACTTTGTCATCAAAGCTTAAATTATTTTCTGAAAGCAATGTTCTGAGGTATGTAAACAGCAGTCTTGGAGGAAAAAGCCATCCAAAATTTACGATGTGATTACTTAAGCACTTTGAAAAATTGCGTGCCAAAATTCTTTTCGATTCAGATATCTAAAAGTTACATGATTCACACTGTCATATATCGACTCCTTGCAAATAGGCTCCAATCTGCCTTTCGAATTATCGATTTGTTTTTGAGACAAAACGGAGCACTACTTCTTTATATCTTTATTTTCTTCACTATTACGCTGTTATTTCAATATACATATGATTGACAAAAAAATTTTGATAACATTAATTCTGGGACAATAGATCAGAACTTTCAACTTCAATTATTCTAACACGACAATAATAATTCAAAAAAAGTTAAGCAAAAAACATCTGTACTTAAATGACTTAAAGGTACCCAGCAATAAAAAAAAGACATCACACAACAATAAAAGATTCATGAGTACTATTGGGCAATTAAATAAGTGCTTAAGACTAATGCAAATTCGATGATTATGTTGGGTTAACAATTTAATGTAAAGCTTCCTTTGGCTACAAAAAAAAAAAAAAAAAAAAAAAAAAAAAAAACAAACAAACGAAAATTAAGAATGTATATTAAAAATAAAAATATATATTTACTAAAGGAAATGTGCATTATTTTGAGAAAATTGAGAAGCCACCAATTTCTGTGCATTTCGTCTAAATTTAGAAGGTTTAAGCTACAGGTACGGTGTGTTAAACACTTTTAATTTTTTATTTTCTTAACATATTCATATGCCAACAAAGTTATATTAAGATTTTGCAATGAACATGCAGTTTCTTGAGGTTGAAGAAATCCATTTCATCTTTGAAGTAGTTTCAGTATGGTAACTCCAATCAAAAAAGCAAATATTGGGGTGACAGAGCATTACAAAAAAAATTGGTGGTATGATTTTACATACAATTACTTCGGCTCTTATTGGTTAAACATTATTAAAAAGTTGTAGTATTTAATTATAGATGTCTTCAAAAGCTTTAAAATGATACCCATATTGATATTTTAAAATCTTTTAAAATTTCAGAGCCTCATAACTCCGAAAATATGGGCGAGCGACAGTTTTTCTACGTGATATTTTTTATTATTTTTTAATTCTCTTTCGCCCCATATATTTATTTTTTTGATTGCAGTTACTTTATTGTTTCAAATGAGATGAAAAGATAAGAGGTAGACGTGGTTTTTTGCCTGCTGCCTCGAAGGACATGGACGGATCATGCTGATTTCCAATAGGACCTCTTTCGACACTATATCCTATTGATAGACATATTTATTTTTTTACTTGTTATATTATCTATTGTTTCTACAATGTACAAGAAATTGTTAAAATGTGGTGTTTATTTCAGTATCGCAAAGTTTTTAAAAGTTGAGAAGATTTAACTGATATTCGCAAATTGGCTGTATATGGAATCAAGAAAATTTATTCGTCCGATTTCATTTCATTTCATTTCATTTTTTTTTTTTTTTTTTTGTTTTGATGATAGTATTAAAAGCGAATCGTTTTGTGACGATCTCATATTCTCCGGATTTCCATTTTACCAACAATAAAACTTCAAAAATCGTAGGAAAACTGCATTGAAATGAGGAACAGATGTATGACATGAAATGAACAAAATTACTTAGCCATGCTCATGATTAAAACTTATGAGAAAAACAGTCACATAACAACAGATAAGACAGCAAAGAGACTGTAGGTTTTTCCAAGAACTTTATTTATTGTGTGTCAACTTTGCAGGATTTTTTTAAATTTTTATGATGAATAAATCGAAAATAACTTGGAATGTGCGAAATAAAATTTATACATATTTCTAAGCAACCCACTTGTGTTTATGTAGATATGTTCATAATATGATGTACAAATTAAAAGTGAGAAGATTTATGAAAGAAAATTAAAGAGCTTACCAATAAAAATAAGTCGAACAAAATTATAATAACAGCAGAGATTTTAATTTAAACATTTTTTAAAGCATTAAACTTTTAAAAGTAAACAATACAAACATACCTTAGTTTATTTAATAATTTTTCTTTACTATTAAGTGCCCCCTTAAAATTTAAACAGTATTATGGTTGTTTAACACTAAATATCATTTAAAATACCACCACATCGTAATAAATATTATTTTGTTCGTAAAAAACTTTGGTTTTTGTTTTAGTAACCATGAAAAAATAATAATAGTAAAATAAGGTAGTATAATAAATATGTATGTCTATCATTATTGAACGCTACGTAAACAAACTCATAATGACATTTAACGCACATTAATTTCACAATTTAGTACACCAATATTAAAACGATGAAAAAAAGGAAAATGTAATACAGATTTCTTAGAAAATATACAACCTGTCAGGACTGCTTCTATGAGTGCTCGTTTTTCTTTATTCACCAAATAATGTTATGTTTAACCAAATGCTTTTTCTAGATACTTGGTTGCCTAACACGCCATGTCGTCTTTCTTATGTTCAAAATTAAATGAGGACAAATATAAATGGCAAACAAAAGGCACAGTTAACTTTGGACTATAATTGAACAAATAAATACAATTTTTTTAAATAATAATAATAAAAATATTTATAATAATAATAATAATAAGGGATTTATTTATCTAATTAAATTTTGCTGGAAGTTAGGACATGTATGTATATACAATATTGGGTCTTATTTAAAAATGATCTCTAGTTACGCATTTTGTTGGTGCACCGAAATAAAAGATTATTTCTACCTGAAACTTTTAGACTCAAGAAAAATAATAAAATAAAATAAGTTTTAATTGGTGTATTTTTGAAAATGCCAAGTCGCGTTCTTATATGACGGTATTAGTTCGTCAAGGAAGTAATTCCAACCCAAATGTTGCGGTGATAGAGAATTAAAAATTCAAAAAGTTATTGTACTGCATTCATATAATTTTACATAAAAATGACATCGGATCTTAAAGGACTAAGCATTATTATTAGTACTCCCTTAAAGATCTCTTCAAAAGCTTTAAAATGATACCCATATTGATATTTAAAAAAATTTGAAACTTTCAGAGCCCCGAAACTCGGAAAATATGGGCGAGTCCCAATTTTTCACTTGATATTTTTTTCTTATTTTTTAATTATCTAACACCCGACATATTTATTTTTTGAATGGAATTACTTTATTGTCCAAAAAAAATTATAGGTTGGCGTAGTGTTTTTCTTGCTGCCTCGAAGGACATGGACCGATCATGCTAATTTCCAATAGAACCGCTTTCGGTACTATATCTGATCGATTGACATATTTATTTATTTATTTTTTTTTTTTTTTGTGAAATCAAGTTTGCCTACGCAACACTAACACGGACGGACATCGCTAAAGCGGCTTCGCAATGCATAAGATAAAGGGTATAATTATACAAAAAGTATCATTAAATCTAGCATTCTACTAATTATATTTGACATATTGATGGAAAAAAAATTCCTAAGGTTATTTGTTTTTGCTTTCCAGAAAATGCTAATGTATAACAGAGATAATGCTCTGTTATACCACTCAATGTATAAACTCCTAAGAATCAAACGCCTAATTAGTATAACGTAGATACATTCGATTAAAGTGGGGCACAATTGTTACAAATAAATTTTTATTTTATTTCTTTAGCCTTATTATTATTTTCCATTTTTATTTTTAAAAATTGATGATAACTCTTACAGGTATTACTATTCCATAAATATTTTTTTTTTTATTATTTTTGAATATAATGATATGGAATATTATATGCATGATCCATTGTATATGTTAAATTTTCTTTATACAAATTAATTTATAAAGGAGTTATCTAAAATAATTTTAATTTTTTTTTTATTTAATTTAATTAGTATTAATAATACTTTTAAAATAAATCGTGTAACAATAAGTTTTTAAATTACATTAATTACATTATCTGTGAATTATTCTTTACAAATTGAACACATTTACTATTAAAAAGCCCGTTATAAAGATTGACCCCTTTGTAAAAAAGCGATCTCTGCATTGCACTTGTAGATACTCTATCAATTCTAAAATCTTGCATGTTCCGTAGATGATATTGCTGAATTTGCCCCACCATATTAAGTTGTTCGCAAAGATATTGTGGTGCATTACCAATCTTCATTTTCCTTATGAATTTTAAAGTATTAATTTCTATTCTCTGTTGTATATTGAGCCATTTTAACGAATTTAGCATGTACTGGATTGATGTGTACCGGTTGCATTTTAAAATTGTGCGCATTGCTTTATTTTGAAGTTTTTGAAGTCTTTCTATTTGTGTTTTTGTACAACATGCATATAGTATTGTTGAACAGTACTCAAAGTGGGGTTTAATAATAACATTATATATATTAATAGAGGTAGTTAATGACACTTTATTTCTTATTCTTTTAAAATAACCAATTTTTTTGCCGATCTTTTTACAAATGTATTCGACGTGCTCTTTAAATTTTAAGTCTCTGTCTATTTTAAAACCCAAGTATTTTATATTTTCTACTTTTTCTATTTCTTTATTATTAATTTTTATTATAATGTCTCTGTTTGTACCTATTATCATTAATTTTGTTTTATTTTCGTTTAGTTTCAGCTTATTCATTTTTAACCATTTATTAACTCTTTCCAAATCGTGTAACATATTTTCTTGACAATTTTCTTCACTATCTTCAACAGTATACATTAAAGTATCATCAGCGTATAGAACTATTTCGCATTTATTTACCACATTAGGCAAATCGTTAATATATAGGATGAACAACAGTGCTCCCAGTATTGATCCTTGCGGCACTCCAAAATCATTATTTCTTGTTCTTGATTTTAGTTTATTTACTAGTGTTGTTTGTTTTCTATCAGTTAAATAAGTTTCGAACCACTTTAGCTCTTTATTCCTTATGCCGTACATATATAATTTTTTTAACAATATATTTCTATCTATGGTCTCGAATGCTCTTTTAAAATCGAGAAAAATTGCCAAAATTTTTTTTTTCTTTTTTCAATTTTTTTCCATCTGTTGACAATGAAATTAACTGCAGTTTCACATGAGATATTCTTTCTGAATCCTGATTGGTATTTTGTAAGTATTCCATTTTTTTTCTATATATTTTTCCAATTGATTTTTACGACCTTTTCCAATATTTTCTCGTATGTTTTTAACATATTTATTGGACGATATTCTTCACATTTATTTGTTTTATTCACTTTCTCAATTGGAACAACCACTGATTCCTTCCAATTTTCTGGGAAAACTCCTGACTCGAGAGATTTATTAATTATGTTTAACAACGGGTTGCTCAGTATGTCCCAGTTATCCAATATCATTCTTGTTGTCACTCTATTAAAGTCAGGTTTATTATTAACTTCTTTGCATATCTTCTTTAATTCGGAAAAAGCTATTGCACGGAATACAAAAGTATTGTTTGTCTCGTATGTGTTATTTATATATTGCACACTTTCTATACTGTCTCTAATTTCTTTTATACTATCAATAAAATAATCATTGAATTTATTGGCGATTATATTATAATCCTTGTATTCTATTTGTTGAAATATCACATTTTGTATCACAGATCGGTTCTTTTTAAGCACTAAGTTTTTTATTTCTAGCCATATTTGTTTCGGATCTTTGGTATTAGTTATTCTATTACTTATGTATTTGTTATTTTCGTTATTTATTATTGTTTTATAATTGTTCCTAACATTCTTATAATTGTTCCATGCCTCTATAGTATTTTCGATTTTTGCAATATGATATTTTGTAATTTTTTCATGTTTAAGTGTTCTGCACTGTGTATTAAACCATTTATTTACGATGTTTTGTTTTCTATTATTGTGGTTTCTTGTAAATTTTTGGATTGTGTTTACAATACACATATCAAAATGTACCGCACCATTATTCAAACTGTCATTATAATTACGATTAAAATTTGTTTGTAGTTATATTCTCAAGTCTTCTTTTTTATATTTAAATGTCTCGATTTCGTTATATTGCTCATCTTTTTTACCATTGTTACACTCAATATATATGTTTATTACTTCATGATCTGTTACTTTGTTTATATTGCTGTTTTTAGCTGTTACTTTTTTGCTATTTGTTATCACGTAGTCTATTATAGTTTTAGTATTTTTAGTTACTCTTGTATATTATTTTATCAGTTGTTTTATGCCATTGTCATTAAATATACTTTCTAGTTTTTTCTTGTAAAAATTATTAGATGACCAATCATTGTTAATGTCACCAGTAACGATCAGTTCGCAATTAAATTCGCATAATTCTTCAATAAAATTTTCAAGCACGGTGCAAAATTTTGCTTCACTATAACTTGGTGATCTATAAACTGCTGCTAATATAAAGTCGTTTTCCTCATTTTTAATTATAACTGCACTTAGCCAGTATTTTAAATTATCAACCATTTCTGATATTAATTGCACGTTCCATCTTTTTTTGAAATATATCGCCACACCCCCAGTTCTTGGTGAATCAGACAGTGCTGTTATTAAGTTATAACCTTCAATTGATATTTCATCTTCCTCTACATCTCTAGTTACATGCGTCTCAGACAAAATTACGAAATCCGGTTTTTCTTCTTCAATGATGATCTCAATTTGAGCGAAATTATTTGTTAAGCCTTGAATCTTTGTATAGATGCATTTTAAATTTCTTAGTTGTTATATTTTTAAACCTATATTTTTCTTTTTTAAATTCAGTTTATTTTGGTATACTGGACACTCTCAACTCATAGTATTGTGGTTCTCATCAAGGTCCATATTTAATTTGTTATTAGCTCTTATACAATTTATACATTTTTCTATAATTTTTTTCTGACAGTCCTTTGTTCTGTTTTTTTCGTGACATTTTAAACATGTTTCTTGATTTCTGCATTCGCTAGCTCGGTGATTGAATCCTTGACATTTAAAACACTGCATCAATTCTGTTCCATCAAAAACTCTACATTTCTTTTTAAATTCATACCTTTTAAAAACTTTCAAATTGGACTATTGTAACATAGGA
Source organism: Gymnosoma rotundatum (assembly GCA_916610165.2). Lineage (NCBI taxonomy): Eukaryota > Metazoa > Arthropoda > Insecta > Diptera > Tachinidae > Gymnosoma > Gymnosoma rotundatum. The sequence goes on along the minus strand of OU744339.1, from coordinate 37,402,147 downwards.
TTCTGTCTTTTTATTTTATCAATAATTTCATTATCATCATATTTAAAACTCATATCTGTAATTTTAACAGACATCTCTACCGGGTTTGAAACTTTAATGTCATATATTTCGCTCATTTTCTGTTGAATTGCTTCTTTAATTTTATCTCTTTCCTCATTATTTTCTGTTTGAATTACTAATGTTCCATTTTTTCTGTTTTCTATATTTGTTATTTTTAAATTTACAGGATCCACATTTTTGTTCAATTCGTTTTTTGTTTTTTCGACACCTTGTTTTCTTTTGGCCTAAGTATTAACGGCACTGTTTTTGAAAGTTCTGGCAACTCTGTTTTATTTTTTACTGATTCGGCATAGGACATTTTGTTTTTATTTGCACTTGTTTCTTTAATGATCTTTTTAATTTCACCACACATTTTGTTATTGTTTTCTTCTATGTTGCTATACATTTGTTTGTTTTTATTTTCAAAATCATTTACATATCTGTATAGTTTTTGAACTTCTTTTACATTTTTTTCACAACATGATTGAGCATAATCTAATTTTTTTATTCTTTCCTCATACCTTATTTCAACTGCTTCCAATAATTTCTTAATTTCACTTTCATTTTCTTTCAGTGAAGCTTTAAATTGATTTTTATATTCACACAATTTTCTTTCGTTCTTCTCTACTCCATCTTGTATATTAGCTATTACCAAATCGACATTATGGATATACTGGACACAGTCATCACAAATAAATCTGATGAAATTTTTATTTCCAATTATACCAATTGAATACTGAACAAGTCCTGAACATTTTGCGGCGCAGTGATATACTTTTTTACATACTCCTTCACATTGTATTCCTGTTTCACCCCTAATTAATGTTCTGCATTTACTGCATTCAACCGGCATTCTTAATAAAATGTTCTAATAATTATGTTATTTGCAACTTTTACTTAAAGCATCAAATTTTAAAACTTTTGCAATCTCTTTTAAACTTCATTAATAATAATATTGAATGTAGAATGCAAATAACAATAAAGAATGAAACACTTTTTTATATTTATTTAAAATATTAATTAAAAAAATCTTGATTAAAAATTATGGATAAGAGAAAAGAATTATTCATTGAATATAATAGTTATGTCCAACAAATATCTATTTTTTATTGCGCCATAATCATACTTTCAATAATATACACTTTTCAAGTTCTAAAGTACAGTTTTTTTTGTAGTGTACTTTTTGTGTACTACAGACACGTAAAAGTATATTTTAAAGGTAAAATTCAGTTTTAAATTTGAAATCAGTTAGAATTGTTTTTAACTGGCTTTATTAAAACAATGCTATGGCAGAAACTTACGTTATGTGTGTAACAAGTATAAAATTCGGATTTTGATATTAAAGGGTGTGCCAATATTTGGTGTATGTGCCTAAAGTTTTGAACCATAATAGATAGACAACTTAAACCTACAAGTCCACTATAACCACAAGAACACAATTCTGATTTAGAAATTAAAGGGTGTTTCCAAAATTAATGTAATTGGTTTTGAAATCGGTTTTTTTAAGGAATTATTGACTACAATCTCAAAAACTTAATAACAGGTTTTTAAATTAAAGTAGTTTCTAAAAGAAACCGAGTTTATTGTGTGACTATGAGCACGGGCCACTGTGTATAATAATTACAACCAATTTTTATAGAATATTTCTTAAAAGCGAACAAGAACTTGAATCATTGACTGGGTTTTTAGCGATGGAAAGAACTTGCATAAATTGGCTAAAATATTGAAAAAAATATATTTCTTATTTCTATGAAACATAACGTCTGGAACTACAGCAGATGTGAATCTCTATATTTTTGCTTTTGATAGAAATCTTAAGTTGTCTGCTCGTCATGCACCATAAAGGCAGTCGCATATTTATCATATGGTACTTAGATTAATAAAATAAAAGTGTTTTCATAACTAACATTACAAATTTCTTACACTGGCGAAATTATGGCCATTTTGGCGATATTCGACAAGCTATTTAAAGAAAAAGCTACAAAACTGGCAGTACAGTTCGAAGTTATGAGTGTGCTTGTCCCATTCATGATTGGAACAGGTAATAAAATTCATCGTCTGCTATGTCGCATTCCGATCAGCTTAACAGGAGAAAGTGTGTCCTGAAAGCGATTTTCCCACAAGAGTCGTCTACGATTCGCCAAAAACAATCGTTTAAGACTCTTTATTTTCTAATTGAGTCGTGAAGCAATTGTTTAATGAGTCTTTAATGAGTCTGTTAACATTTCAAAAAAAAGTCTACAAGGTAGAAGTAATTTTTGGGAATTTTATATTGTTATTGTTATTTTTGTTCTTTTTTTTAATATTGGAGTTTTAATTATATATTATGCATACAGTTAACAATAATTTTGAATTCAATTTTAAATGAAAAAGATCTTAAAGGAAAAGTTAAATAGAGTGTATAAAAATGGGTTTCATACAAATCCTTCATCCTGGCTTCGTCCTTTTTTGGTTCGGTCACCCATTTTAAGAGTATCAGTAACAGCTTCGTCAACTTCGAAAAATTTTTAATGACACGTATCTATAAAAATAAAAAAATTTGGAATAATTTCAAATTATAAATTTCATATTATAACCACGTGGTTATAGTTATATACATAGTTAAAAATTAAAAAAATTGCCTTACTGTCGTCACAATGTTTAAGTTACGATTGTTGAATTCCATAATAAATAACTGTGCAATAATCATTAAAATGACTCGTAAAAGCTTCATTTACGCACGTCAAAAACAATCTTTGACTACTAACAAACTTCCGATGTTCCTCAGAATGCGTACTGGACGATTTACTCTTCTAATAATCGTCAAAGTGGATCACAAAAGCATAATTGGGAATAACAAAATATTAATTTACTTGCACAATCGTCTGGACGATTGAAAAAAGAGTCGTAAAGTGATCACACTTGTCGAACAAACTTCCAAATGTCAGCTGGGTAAATATTCGTAAAAAACAAACACCCAAAATTCAGTATCCAAGAAAATATAAGCATTGTTTTTGTATTCAAGGCAAACAATTCAAATAAACTCAAAAGCTAATTACTCTTCATACAAATTTCACAGATGAATTACTAATTTTGAATAAAAAACACTGCACTGTAGTTAAAATCTTGTGTTTGAGAAAGTGTTTGAAATCGCTGTTTTTCACTTAAACTCGTAGCTTATAGTAAACGAACAAGATACTGATATCGTAGAATGATAAATGACTCTCTATACATTGAAGCAAACATAGCGTTACGCAATTTATGAAAGTTTAAACCTCATGCTCTTCTGCTCAAAAGATAACATAAAATTCGTATGTTATATGGAGACAACCTTTAATTTTAAAATAAAAAACAAGATTCAGTTCAGAAATGACAGACAGATGTAAAATAATTTTTATTTCGAAATGTCATATCTTTGAAATACATATGTACATGTGTATGTATGTAGTAAAATTTTTTCAAATAAACAAACTGCCTTGAATTACAAAAAACAATTTTGAAACAATAATTCGAGTTCCTAATTAATTGAAGTCTACAAACATGGCAATAGTAGTCGGTAGCGCTTAGATGGAGTAATGCTTAAAACTCATAACTCATTTTCTTTTTAAAATCAAGATTTAAAACTATTTGTTGATAAATATTTATCGTCTTGCAGTATAAGACAGGGCATGATGTTCGACTTGGCCCATTCGTTAAAAATGATCTTCAAAACCACAATTCATTATAGATTGATAATGTTGCTTAGCATTCAGTATGTTTAAAGCGAGTTAAATGTGTTTTGTCTTAATGTAGAACGATAGTAAAGAAAAAATAGAGAAATTTAAGAGATATTATAAAACATCCATGAAATCTTAAAAATGTTTTCTTTCAGAACTCAGGCTAGTTGTAGAGCGTCTCTTATTTTCTCAGATAAAAAACACATAAAAAAGTTCCTGATAAAAAAATGTTGGACAAAAAAAAACAATTTTTTTTTATTGAAAAAACACTTTGTTTTCATAATTGGTAAAAGTCATTTGGCATATTTTTATTCTTATAAAAAATACGAATTTGTGAGAGCAATATCAGCTTTAATATAAATAAAACTATAAAATATTAACAATGTCCTTGTAAATAGTCTTTTGTTGCCATTATTGTTTTTAATTTATAAATTTCTTGCATTCTGACCGAATTGAAAACAAAGTCCTTATGCAAATATTTTCACTCAATTTCTGATAAGTGTTGTTAGTTCTCGTTTTTTGCTAATGTTTAACAAATTTATATCTTTTTGTTTTCTTTGTTTCTTATTTGTTTCATCTTTAAACATTAAACTAAAATCCCATAACAACACGTACATAGTCACATATACATACATATATACACACAAACATTAATAATCAGCACATTTAGCAGCTTTCCATCCAATACAATGATGACCAAGTTGGCAAGAAGCCAACAAGTAAATGACTTTCTTTCTCATCAAATAATTTAAATTCCTATCTACTTTTCTATCAACAGTAATTTCAACTATGACAACAAATACAATCACTATTCTTATACGAGGTAAGGCCTTAAAATCAATTTAAAACTTTTCAAATATTTGATTGGCCGCTTAGACTTTATGCAAAGTTTTTCAATTTATATTTTAAAGGCTTAAATTGAGTGATTATTTTGTTGTTGTTATGTTTATAACTTTTCTAATTTAAGAGATTGATAAAAAATAAAAAAAATAATGTTTATAACTTTTCTAATTTAAGAGATTTATGAAAAATGAAATTTAATGACTTATATCGTAGTAGGCATTAACACTAGAAAAACTTTATTTTGATTTGATTAGCTTTCGTCATATGTGAACGCATGACTGCATTTGAGTTCTTATAATATAAACTAGTAGCATGTATTTTGCTTTTTCTGTACATTTTCAAAAATTTTATTACATTAAAAAAAAACAGAAAGGTTTTAGTACAACAACATTCTTATATTTAAAAATAACTTTTTCTTGTTAGGTACTAAAGTTATCTCAAGTTAACTGAATTCGAAAATGAAAGAGCTAACACAAAGAAACTAAATAGCAGTTATTAAAAAAGCTTGACTATTTTCAAAGCATATGTAGTTGCTTTACTGTTGATGTGAAAAATGTGCAGCAAAAGTAAAAAGCAAATGCAAAAAAAGAAAGAAACGCATTTGCTTTAGCTGACTATGCGTTTCTTTCTGTAGCAAAGCAATCGGCAAAGCAATTATTTGAAAAACGTTTGCTGTTGCTTAAGCAATCACTTGTTCTTTATTTTTATTCTTGCTTTTGCTTAACTCTTTACGATGAAGTTGTGGCTGACTACGATTACTTTTTCTTGCTGTTACTTGCTGTAACTCGCTGCTTTTCATCCCTTTTAACATTAAAAACGGATTTATTACTTTCAATACGTAAGAAAATACATTTTAAAAACGATGCTTTTATTTCACTATTAAATTGTGTTTTTTTTTTCAAAAGAAGACAAAACATTAATAAAGGCTTTGCTGATTGCTTTGCTACAGAAAGAAACACATAATCAGCTTAAGCATATGAGTTTCTTTCTCTTTTTTTGCATTTGATTTTTGCTGTTGCTTTCTTTATAAAAAAATTGTTTTGTAAATGCTGACACATTAAGTTTTTTTATGTGCTGAAAAACATGTTAGCAAAGCAAATATTTTAGTGCTGTTGCTATTTTTAAGCAAGCAATTTAAACCCTGCTATATAGTAAATTTTTCATAATTTTTTTTAGTCATCGTAGCCAAAATTTTTTTTTTTTTGCTGGATGGATTTGAATAGAATTTTGTGGCAAAGTCCCTTGTAATTTAGTTCCTACTATAAAATACTTTTTTTTTTTGCATAAATAAATCATTTCGTAAAGAAAATATAGGTACCAATGTAAATGATGTGCTACATTTATTATTTACCGGTGTAATGGTACTAAAATAGTTGTCAGCGCTTTTATTTTTGTAGGTGGAAAACTTTTAACGCTGTTAACAGAACTCTACAATAAATATGTGAAAACATATTTTTTTTATTTGAATTTCAAAAAAATTAGAAAAAATACGCAGGCGAAGTCGTGGGCGCTGCTAGTATCTTAATAAAATACCTACGACAAACTTAGGATGAAGTTGGCCTGCGTAACGTAATTAGAAAAGGTGTCAGCGCACTTTAACTCATTTGGTTTAACGTTTTCTTCTGAAGAGGAGCTTAATCCAATTAAAAAATTTTATATTAATTTAGTATATGAAGAACAGTTATTTGCTCATATTTCTTATCAACATGAAGCCATTCATTGTCCAAGTACATTTCCAGATCACCCTCTTATCATAATGGATTTCTATATACTAAATAGTTATATAGACAAAATAACTACATACATAAAAACATTGCCTTTGGAAAAATTGAGAGAAGCAAACAAATATATTGGTACGTTCAAACATGCTTTTCCATTAATAACAAACAAAAACAAACAAACGAACAAAAAACAACATTAAAAGGCTAAAAAGCAAGAGGAATGAATGCCTACGGGAAATAAAAATAGAAAATTGAAATTCATGTTAGATTGTGTTTTAGACAAACATGATAGATAATAGTTTCTAAATAACAAAAATATTAAGATGGCAAAAATAAAGGAGCACAAAACTACCCAGAAGCAGATGGACACATTTGATTTGAGCCGAAGTGGCGCGTTGAAGGGAGATAAGATATAATTTATTATTATTTCTGGCATATAAAAGCACATTTACACAATTTTTCCTTAGGACGAGTAAAATTTATATTTAAATGCAGCAACGGTACATTTATATCAGTTTCTCCAAGTTAATTTATGCTCGATTAACAGTTCATTTCATTTAATTTCAAATTATCTATCTTCGATTTGTAAGTAAAACGATTAATTTTTTCTGACTGAGCGATTAAATAAAATTCGATACATTAATAATTAAGAAAATCTAAAAGTAACTTATATGAAAATTTTGAATGTTCATTGCTTAATTTTCCATAAATAGTTAGATGACAACATAAGGTTACTAATAGAAGAAACTAATGAAGCTGATGCAAATAATTTTCAAACAAAATTAAATAAAAACAATTAATAGTGAAGCCTTAATTTCCTTAATGAAATTTAATATTTTAAAATAAAAAAAATAATTTTAAAATATTTAACGTTCTGATTTTAATTAAATTTTGATACAAATTTGAAGGTCGTACCTGATCAATTTGTTTACGTTGCACGGAGAAGAACAACCGGTATTTTAGCTGCGACCTCTTAGCTCAGTATCTATACAAAAATCAATTCTACGTATCGTATTAAAAAGACACAAAAAAAGGGTATACATCTGAAGTTAAGACAGAGTGTGTATTCGCTTTAATAAATTTAAAAAATTGAATTAAAACTTTAAGAGTGATCCCATAAAACTTTCATTTTTTATTCTCTTATTTGTCAAAAGGTGTCCCGATGGAGACGTTGATATACCGTATATGGTCTAATCTTTTTAACCATTGCAGGCACTAGAAAATGTCATAGAGAATGGAGTACCATATCCGCAACAGGTGAATCTTTGTCACATACGAAGATTGTACAAAATGCAAAATTCGGAGAAAATAATCTCGAACAGTCATTTGTTCTCACTTTGCTGTATTCATTAGTGTTATCAAGCTCATTAATTTTGAATTTAAATTTGAACTTTATTTTATTTACGTGTGTACGTTTATGCACATTTATTTTTTAAATAGTTCTTGCACAAAAAAAAACCGACTTCAAAGCAGATGTCATCTGTGTTGCTATAATGGTTCAAAGTCTTGGCACTACAGTTCCTTGTTAATTTAAACCCACTGTCTACAACTGTTAAAAATATACATCCAATTACAGTTATAGGGGCACCCTTTAATTTCCAAATTCAAATTAAAAACTTGCTGTTGTAGTAGACTTAGCAAACAGGTTCTTAGTAAATTTCAACCGTCACCCTTTTAGGTATAATTTACACCCTTTTAGGTATAATTTAAAATATTTATACTTCCTATTATACCAACCAAAGTACTGGATATGCTGGACATACTATAGACATTCTCTCCAATATGCAAGCGTTTGCCTATAACGATTCTAAAAACAGGCGCATATAGGGAAGATCCTACCTACAGTAATTTTGCTATCTCTCGTTGTTTTCTGTGTGTCTCATATACCGGACACCTACTAAAATACTTTTGCCTGATCAGCTCTAATTATGATGAATTTAAAACTGTGATTTAGGTATCTTTCCTTCGATAAACTTCAAAACATATACTTTTTCTAATACGTATTTTAATTAAAATAAGTTGTAAAATTAAACAATCAAAAAATTTCATTAATAAGTATAGTTTTCGAATGATAGCTGGAGCTGAAACTAGAGAAAACATTATAAAAAAATATAATAATAATTATAAATAATAAATAAAAAAAAATGAATGTGGGTGGTTTATACTGCTTAATAAACATCTTTTTTTAGTATTTTTTAACTATATTTAATTCACCATAAGGTGTGCGTTAACATTACTTTTTTATCTGCATAAAAATTTACAGAAAAGTATCTCCAGATACATATATGAAAATATAAACATACTTCGTATGAGGAAGGCTACGAATACTTTTTTCTTGAACAGAATAACTGCCGTTTTCATAAAAAATCACAATAGATTTCAAATATATTTTAGGACAAATTTGTTTGAAAAAATTGTCATAAAACATATTTCAAAGTTATTTTATTTTCTATGATTACGGCAGTAAATATTTGCAACTGATGTATCGATATTTAGGAAAACCGAGTAATTGCAAAAAATAGTGCATTTTCAAGACCGTAAAATCTAATTTTGGTATTTCACACTGTAAATATCTATTTAATCAAACAATTTAACCGAAACGAATTCAAGAAAGACCTCATTACGACAACGATTATTAAGAACGAAATTCACATTCCACTTAAAGTGTTTTCTTTATTAAAACATTAATTTGTTTTTTCTTCTGTCAACTGTCGCTTAGCAATGAATGTGTATTTTTTTATATATGTATGTTTTCATACTTTTTATTCTAGTCTCAGTATATCCTGTTTTTAGTTTTATGCTATATGTTAAAAATTAATCTTATTGGGACAGAATCGAAATATTATGATATGACTGATGGAAACAAAAGTAGTAAACAAATTCGAAAATAACTCTTACTTACTTGCTTATTATACTCTTCACCGCTGGTAGAAAAGGGTGTATCTGAGTTTGTCATTCCATTTGTAATTACTGCAATATCCATTTTCGATCCATAAAGTTCATATGTATATTCTTAGCTTTTATGCATAGCGAAGTCGATTGAGTGATGTCCGTCTGTACTTCCGCGTTTGGGTTGACATCGACTTTGCCAAGGCACTAGATGATCCAGAGAAAATTTGAATACGCCAATCTGTCAGACATAGTTTCGAAAATTTTGTTATTGAAAATCAGTAAGATCGGTCCATGTCCTTCAAGGCAGCGGGTGAAACATCACGTCTGCCTTTCCATTTCATTTGAAACAAACATAGTTTAGTGAAGTAACTCCAAAATATGTGACGAAACAAATATATGGGACGATAGAGGATTAAAAAATAAAATGGCTCTGACAAACTCGTGAATGCTGTTTAATTAACAAAAAACTAACAGAAACACCCACACACACATACTATTTGTAAATTGTAAAAAAAACAGAAGTTTATAAATACAAATATTACTCTGCTATGAAAACCTTTTGACTAAACTAAATGTTTTTATAGTTTAATTTTCAGATCACTGAAGCTTTTGTTAACTCCAAGTCCATATGAACGCTTAAATCTGAAAAAACCAAGTAAGTATTTTATTTTCTCAATGTAAATTACAAAAAACCATTTAAACGGCTAACAAGATGCTTATGTAATTTAAGACGATAATAAAAATGTGTAGTTAAGAACAATTTGGCGTCAAAAATAAGAAGTAGAATAAAATAAATTCGTTACAAAAACTCTAAATCAATAATTTTTCTGACTTGTTTTATAAATTTTAAGCTTCTGTTAATAATTTTATACTCGTGAGATAGAGAGAGATAGAGTGAGAGAGAGAGAGAGAGGAAGAGGGAAGACATGTTTAATTGTTAAAAAATGCCAGTCATTTTCGGAATCTCTTTCAAAGCTTTATGGATTGAGACTGAGGATTCGAAAATTTTAATTAATATTAAAGAAATAAAATTAGCTAATTCTAAATTTAAAAGAAAGAAAGTGCCTGGCCCACTATATCGAAAAAAATTTCGTTTGTACAAATTGCATTTTGTTTTAAATGTAAATCATGCGACCGAAACTTTTTTTAATTTTAGAAGGCCACACAGTATATTTTAAATTTTTAATCCTGCATTGCCGTTACGAAACGTTTCTTCATAGAATAACAACTTTATACTGTTCTTCAGTGTCTCTCCAGCATGCTTAAAAACTAACGTTTAGGTCTTATAAATAATAATAAATCTTTTTTTGTGGAAAGTACCATGAAACACCACTTAAAAAAATACTGAAAGGATATTGAAACTGGATAAGTAGTTTCGCAAATTATAAGCTGCTTTAAAGTATCAAACCAAAGTTTTGGATATATAGCCCAGGCACTTGTACGATATCATCATACGGAGCTATTTAACAATTTTTAAAATGACACTTTGACTTTAAGGTTTTTTTTTAATATGTTATTTTATTTCTTTGCTTTATGTTTTAGTATTTATAATCTAGTACTCGTAATTAGTTACTTTCAAAGTGCTTAAAATCAAAGTTGAAATAACTTCACTTAAATTGATTATTTTTGGAATAAGCTCCTTTGGTTATTGTTAATTAAAAACTACCGATATAAGTTAACTGTTTCAAAGCTATTTAAACATATTGTTACGTTTATCCCTTTTTACATACAAACATACGGATTCCTTTTGATTGCAAATACCACTGTGGCGCTCATTATAAATTTTATATTTTTAGTTTTGTGGCTTTATCTAGCTATACTTCTTGACCGTACGGTCTTGTGAATCCTATGGTCTCGTATTTACGTAACATGCGTTATTATTACCAACGCAGCCATCCAGGCTACACTACTGTGTTACTCCCGCGAGACACGAACTACTCGATGCCTACCTTAGTAACCTTAACTATCCACAGACAACTCCACTACGCCTTTCGGAAAAAATAATTGTCTTTTGCTTTTCGGAAGGTTTGTACTGCTGCTTCTTAATTTTTAATTGATTATTATAATAATTATTTTCCCATGTGACGCGAACTCACGATCTTCTGTGTTGCAGCCATTGAGGTTGCTCAGCCTTTGTTAGCTAATTGTGATTTTATTCTATACACATACCATCAGTGGAAGTTACTTATTCACCACGCTCATACGAAAACTACAAGAGGGGTTGCCAGATTTTACCTTCGTAGAATTAATCTAGGATCAATGAGCAATGAGAAATCCTCTGAAAACAGTTATTTCACAGAACTACTTGTGTTCACTTCTTTTAGTTGATAATACTGTACGGCGAACTATTTAACAGCTGCTTTGTGCTCAGTTTAATTTAGCATTTTAAAATGGAATAAATTGGGCCAGACAAAATATTAAATAGATTTGAAATGTATTTTAGGACAAATTTGTATCGAAAATTTTTCATAAAACACATTTTAAAGTTATTTAATTTTTATGAATATGGAAGTAGAAATTTGACGAATTCTGATTTTCCGAAAATATCTAAACTTTTGTTTGGCGTAGAAACTCTCAGTGATTCGGTACGTTAATAAATATAATTAAACGGATGATAATCTACAAACTATGTACATATGTATTATCGAAAATTTATTACATTCAGAGAAAGCCACTGCGCTTTTATGCTGGTGAAGTTATTAACTTATATGTTGTCAAAAGCGTGGACGATTAGTACGTTACGGTAAACGGTATAGAGACATGAGTTTTGGAATTTTGGGACCTCAATAGGCTTTAGCTAATTTTAGTCTCATGTGGTGCAAACATGTCGGACCACATGCCACATAACGAATGATATAATTAATTTACTTAAATAACCATTAAGTTAACGGTTAATGGGCGTGTCAACTGGCCATTATATCTTGGGAAAGACTTCACTTGACTCTGGCCTTTGTTGCTGCGAAAACTGATTGTGACATCTATGCGCCAGCGATTGCTTGTTCCATATCGTATTAACACTTAAGTCTTTCTAATAAAGCCATTAGGAATATTTGTCTGTGTTCTATTTTAAATTAAAATTGTGAACCTTAAATTTATAGCGGACATCAAAACGAAAATCAATTATTTCTCTCTCTTCTCACTTTAACTCCACGATTAAGCATGGAATTTTAAATTTAGTTTGAATATTCTAATATGTGTGTTTTAAATAAATTGAATAAGTTAAAGCTTTTATTGTTGTTTTTATTTAGTTAGTTTATAATCTCATTGCAGCGGTGTGTGTTAGAAAATAATTGTGGTTAAAAATTAAAAGACTACAAGTCACATATTAAACAAATTGCTTATCTTTAGTCATGGCAAAAACAAATAATGAAAATTAAAATGAATACTAAATGGGACGAACAAAAAGTAGTAAAATAAAACAAAAAAAAACCCTAAATGCCCACCGAAGCAAATGTATTTTTGTGGCATGATTAAAAATATACCAAAAAAAATTTTATGTTAATTATTTACTTTTATATTTTAACCATAAGGCTTTTTAATAAATTTGGAAATTCGTAAAAAGAGATCTAAATTGTTTTTATGACCGGAAACTAGAAAGCCAAATGCTTTAAAAATATTCTTTAATTCGCTTCCATCATGATTTTCATTTTATTAATTTTCTTCTTTCTTTGTTTGTCCACTAGGAGCACTAGAATTATTGTCGCTGCGTCAAGCAAGGTATTTTCTGAGGGAGCATAAGATGGCGAGAATAAGCCAACTTACGCTTCCTATTGGACATACGTAAAAAAACTTTATACTTATACCCTTTAGAGCACACGATATTGTTGCTCTTAAGATGAATGTCTTGTTTTGTAGCAATTGTTGTTGCTACTGTAGACAGAAGAAACAGCTAGTAGTAGTCCATCCAAAATTTGTGCGTATCGTTTTGCTTTAATTCTTGTTAGGGGCATTTTTACGGTTCTTTTCTACAAGATGTTTCAGTTTGCCATGGATGCTGGGTGTTGTATTGAATAAACGCAAAATAATTGCTTTTTAAATGTAATTTTATCGCTCAAACCACACCACGACAAAACTTGCAATGTCTGTCCTAAATACGTGCACATTTGCTTTTTTCTCTATTCAATTTCTTTGTTTTATCACTGGATAAATATCACCCATACATCTGGAAGATGAATGAAGTCTATTTGTATTTTTATGCGACACATAAAACAAAAATTGTAGAACTGGAAAAAGAGTTTTATTTTTATAATTTTTTTCTCAGAGACTGTTTGAGTGTGCAAAAAGTTTTATTGCAGTTGTTAATAATTCCTTGTGCCACTATTTGTGACCATGGGCAAAATGAATGTTGATTTTTATGCTGCCTCATACTTGACGACTTTGTGCAGATTTATGGTGTTTGCAGCCAAAAGGATATTTTTAATAAGATTTCAAGCAATGTGATGATAATCGTGTGATTTATATTTGTACAGTTGATTTCGTTTCTTTTATATCTTATTTTTTCTAGATCCTTTTTTTATGCCAGTTTGCTCATACAACATTAAATATCATAAATTTTGCATTTTTTTTATTTCTGGTTAAAGAAAATTTCCAAATAAAACATAACTGTCAGAATGTCAATTCCTATACATGCAACTAACCGCTAATGTATTCGTTCATTTAACATTCATCGCAAATTACAAACAAAAAAAAAGTATAATTTTAAATCGAAACTAATCAGTGGAGCATTTAAAATGCAGAATTAAAATATTGAAACATTTAGATTTATTTTTTCACTTTTGATTGCTTTGAGTCCTAATTAATACTGCATTTCCAATAAATATTATTTAAATTATTGATAAAGTTTTTTCTCGCCAGTTTTATTTAAGAATATAAATAAGTTTACCACAAAATTACGATTTGATTACACTGACGCTCCTTTGTTCTTCAACTATTCAGAAAACAAAAATTATTAAAGCCGGAAATTAATAGAAATCATGTAAATAAGACAATGAATCCATAATTTATCACAGATCCTTCACATAGTCTACTTTTCAAGAAATCGTACTGCCTGCTCCACTTTATCAAAAGAAATTATGTTTGTAAAATTAACATCAAAAAAAAAAAACAAAAAGGATGGTGTCATAGAGTTTTTTGTTTCTCTTTGGTTATTACAATTACAGTATAATGAATGGGATCATTCGAATATAGTTCACGTTTGTTCTCGAAAAACTCAGCATTGTGTGCTTTCACACATACGTACAACTGCTCATGCGACCACATCAGTAATTGTGGGTGATATAGGTATTAAGGAATCGAAAGCACTTGATATTCTTGGCATTAAAATGTAATGCAATTATCGACAAAACAACCATAACTTGCATGTCTCTAAGGAACCATTCAATTTCCTAGTTTTCTTAAACGGTTCTAGAAATAACATACAGAAAATGGAATACATCTCTAAAATATGTGTTATTGCTCCAAATACTATTTTGGAGTTACTCGACCGCATATGGGAGAAAGCGAAAAAGCTCTATTGACTCACTGTCTTATTGTGTCTATAATGAAATAAACTCTAGTGAAATCAAGATAATAGTTCCTCGAAACCGCACTCCTTGCTCACAACACGTTCTACATTAAGAACGCATCACATTGTGATCAATTTGCCGTCAATATATAAATGATGTTAGCAACTACATAAATAGTTATTTTTTCAATTAGCCTTGTATTAGGTTTTATTGTATTGTTTTACACTAAAAAGCACAAAAAATTTAGTGATTTAATAGCTAAAAACATATTTTTATTTTATTTTTTTAGAGTTAAAAACATCAATAAATATTAACAAATGTATATTTCATTATCGTTTGTAAATGCTCAAAGTGAACTGATTTCTTTGAAAAATGCCTTTTTTTGTTTGAGAGTTTTGTGTATTTGTGCGCCCTCCCAGGATTGTTTGGTGATCATTTATCAAGAGGCATTAATATTAACGTAAGCAAACTTTAAGTTTCACTGTTATTTCATTAGTTTTGTTCTTATCTTATTTTTTAACCAAATTAATTGTTTCTACTAAAAGACTAATTAATTAACTTTCACTTAAAATTTGATACTCAGGAATAAACTCTTATTGTTTGTAAAATACCAAAAGCTAGTAGTTATTATAAGCAAGACTAAAGGAAAAATTTAACTATGCTTTTGTGTCTCTTTGCGATAAAAAATTTTTATCTATTCTATTTTTCACTTAATTTCATATTTCGTATGAATCTCTTCAAATGGTTTTTGAATCACTGAACTGAAACTGAAACAGCTCATCAATACAAAATGTCTGAATCATATTTGTATGGTACAGTGAATTTCAAACTGACATAGGTAAACTTCCAAACCTGTTAACATCTCTCTGTTAAACGTTGCATAAGGTCTGCAAAAAGCAAACATTTAACTTACTTTAACTGCTGGAATGATTAGTTGGCCAACATTATATGTATTTACGAAGCCAGCCAGCCGTTCTAACAAACGAACGACACACTCCATATCGTCTCCTTATCATCGCTTAATAGAAAAAAATTGCAAATAACAGATACTCTTACATTCATTTTTGCGAGTATGTACGCAATTCTATTCAAACGCAGTTAAAATATTTTAGGAAAAAACAAAGGCAGTTCTTAAAAGTCTTTTTTTTTTAATTTCTGCATTAGTTTCTATGATGCTTTTGGTCTTTTTAAATAGTTAATGAATGATTCTTTTCAATAAAATATTTATATTCTAATTTCTTGTGCAAAGCTAATTTGATTGAGCGATGTCCATCTGTCCTTTCGTGTTCGGGTTAAAATCAACTTCGCCAAGGCACTAGATGACCTAGAGTAAATTTAAGTACGTCAATCGATCAGACACCATGCCTGCCTCTAAGTTTTCCATATCAGTTGGAATAAATCTATTTTTTATTAATTGATTAAAAAAATTCTTTTTTTTTCGTGCTACTTTTTATTTATTATCCCGATTTAATACTAAAATCACTGATATTGATTATTAAAGGTAAAAGCACATCTCGATGGCCATTTCGCTACCGCTTACTTAGCTCTTCAGAAAACTTCTCACAAACATTTTAAATAAACTGAAGATTTTTGTTTAAACAATAAAGTAAAGACAAAAATCAAAGTTTAAGCAAAAACGACAATATCAATCTCATTTCAAATAACTACAAGCAAATAATTCTCAAATGAATATGAGAGACAATTTATTGGACTAAAGCGGTTTCATTATCAAATTTAAAGGTCAAACAGCCAAACAAAAATTTTAAACGTATAAATGGCAACGGCTGTTTTCTAAACATATTTTGGGCCTTATCGAGAGACTCTGAAAAGAAATCAGCAACAGCAAATCACTTATTGAATCTGCGGTAAATTTTTTATTAATTTAAATTTTGCTTTATAACCATGAATATGAGGCAGAGTTTTCTATTATTTTAAATTTTTTAATGTCAGTTTTTATTAATTACAGTACAGCATCACCTTTTATTGTAGCAATTAATTCTTTTTCTTTCTACACAACATATTTCATGATAAATTTTAAACAACTTTGTGTACGATTTACACACAAGCCTTTTCTTCTAACGCATAAAGTAATCTTAAACCTTTAGTCTTGCTAAAGACGCTTCTATGGTAAAGCCTCTTATATTAAAACAGAAAACAGTGTTTACGAATTAAGACCTAATTTTCAGCCGACCCGCCTGCATTTCTACAAAGTAAACACACTGACAGTAAGTCATAATAATTTACACACATTTTTAAATGATTAACTAACCAGGTCTATAGACCTGAGCTGAATAAACTTGTACAAGAAACACACTACTTTAAAATATTTACAATGTGAGTACATGTACATTGTATTACAGTATATAGCAGTGAAAAATAGCAAAAAATTTTAATGGATAAAAACAAACACTAGGAATTCAAATAAACAAACATTTTATGCATACTGATGCATACACATCTCCAACTATTACATTGGAAAATGTAACAGTTTATAAACGGAAGTCATTTTACAAAACATTATGTCATACTTCCGTTTATTACTCTCTTGTTTTAATGCTTTCACACAAATCCTTTATATATGTTAAAGGTTTGATGTGTTAAGTTCTATAAGAGAATCGTTTTTTCATTGACTTGACTCAAATACCCAGAGACTCTATACAATATACACATATTCTATAAAAAGATTTTATGGCGTTTTTTTATTACTATTTTTTCATACCTGGTAACATTGTTTTGTAATGTTGTGTGCATTACACACTCATGCCTAATAAAAATAAATTGGCTTAAGGCTTATCCCACTACTCAAACCTCAAAACATCCTACTTACACTTTTTCTACTGTAAACATTGTGTTTGTTGCATATTTGCTCTTTTATAGATGTACATTTTTAAAGCCCTTTATAAAACAACCTAACAAAATCTGACCAAGTGGTTAAGTGAATAGATACGTTTGCCACTCATTTATTTTCACACTAACACTTGTGAGACTGATGGAGATTTTTGTTAAATGTGAATGTTTTTCGAAATTTTATTTAAAAAATATTTTGGGATTTAAGAGATTTATAAATCTGCAAGAAATGCGATTATATGAAGCTTTACAAAATAAGGATATCTTTAATATTGGTTAAATATATAAGTCAAATTAACGGTAATAATGATGAAAATGAAGGGACATTTTTCGGGAAATAAGACAGTTATAGTACTTAAATAATAATAATTTGTACGCGTCTAATATCAAAGTCAGTGACAAAAATCTTGTCTTTTCCACTTTTAAAATCACTTTTATTTATGGTTGTATCAATTCATTTTAATACTAGTACAAGTTTAACCGCTCATCTTTTTTTAACTGACTGCAAAACGAAGGAAGTTATTAGCACTACAGTGGACCACTTTAAAACTGCGTACCACTATAGATTCTAATAGCAGAAGGGAACACAAAAATAAATCTAAAGAAGAAAGGGTGTACCCATAGGTGACGCAAATTAACCAATATGGGATTATCTATTGAATAGTTAAAGACAGATGCTTGAGAATTGGATAGAATGTCTATTACCACAACCGTTATAACAACAAGTAAAAATATTCTAAATTATAAATGTATGGGGGCCCCAATATTTTATTTAATATATGACCATATATTAAACAGCTTTATACAGACGTCTGAAATTGAAAAAAAAAAACTGTATTGATAAGCCGCTGTAACAACAACTATGAAGTGTGGATTTGAAAATGAAAAGGTGTCACAAAAGTTAATGTATTTTTATGTACGTGGCTAAACTTTTCAAACGTTATAAGCAGACAGATGAAATTTACAAAAGAAACTTTATCGCTGTAACAACAAGTACACAATTTGTATTTAGAAATTAAAATAATAATTATTTATATGCCTCTAATATCTCCAAGTTCAGGAAGTGAGTTTCATTTGCTTTACTTTTTATTTCTGTTATTGAACGGTCTTAACACATGGCCTATTGTTGTTCAGATTATTTTAATAAATTTAAACTTCACCGTCAGTAGAAATTTGTGGATAATATTCGCTTCTTTTCCACTTCAAAAATCACTTTTATTCAATGCGTATTAATTCGTTTCAATACTTATTTGTATAAAAACACAACTCAGCATTTAAGATTGATAAACTAAACCACCAAACAATTTATTAAAAAAGGTATGATTAACAATTCTTACATTATTTTAACATTTCTTGAATTAATTGTTAAAATTTTGAAATATTAAGGGACTCGTTACTGAATGTTTCAGAATTTTTAAATTACTGTTTAAATTCGCACGTACAAGCGGCAAAAATTGAATCAGTACAAAATATTACAGATACGTCTAAGAAAATTTCATTTTGCATTTTCTTCCCTCCTTCTTAGACGAGTATAATAACGGTCGTTAAGAATGTTACGGGAAAGGAGATTTCGACGTTTTAAAGCCTCGCTATACTTTTCAGAGATCTTGCTGAACATGATAATTGTAATTAGTTTTTTGTGAAAATAAAACAAAAAATACCTAAAAGGCCTAATGATTTTTTTTAGTGGTCTTAGGATTTTAGCTTAAATTCTTTAAAAATAAAATAAAATTAAAACGTGAGAAAAGTTTACTTATTATTTATTTATAAAATAATCCTATTTTCAAGCAATGCCAAAAATTATTATAAGTTGCAAAATCTAAAAGTTTAGATTATGAGTGGCATATAATAAATTTATATGCTATCGTCCATTTTCTGATAAATGCATATGCTTAAAAAAATGGTTTTCTGACAAACGAAAACGCTAGAAACCGCTAGTGTATACCGATGCGATTCAATTTATTTAATATAAACTGAACTTTAAAGAGAAATTTAAATAATACACAGATTGAATTGAACGAGTTTTCTTTTTATTTGAATGAAAACTGATAACTTTATTTGCGATTTTTTTTTTTTTAATTTTGTTCCTAATCAGGATTTAAACCATAGATCTTGTAAAACAATGAAAACTTACTTATTTTCGCTTTTTTGGTTCATTTTTAAATTAATTGTAAGCAAACAAGCATAAATAATTAAAAAAAATAAAAATTGCATTTCATTGCTTTACCGAAGGTAAGTACGCTGCAAAAACAAATGTACAAGACGAGTTACAGAGAGAAAGACAAAGAACTGCGGACTTCGTCTCACTAAATTAATATTAAGATTAGTTGGTTAAATAAATGATGTTTACGACGTACATAACATAAGATAGACAAATGCGAAGAACGCTGATGAAGGATGTGGCGGTCCAGAAAATGCTGCATTTCGTTCTGCCTAGCGTTTAAATAAAAAAATTAATAAATAATTTTTCTTTCTAAAAATGTTTAGAAATTAAATTAAAAATAAACCAAAAAGCCGAAAATATGTCAATTTTTATGTTTACGATTTCAACAAAAAATTTGCAATTTAAAAATTTTCTAAGGAGTTTTTGAACTGCCTGCCTGAATTGTTTACTTTTGAATTGCAGCTTCTTTGTTTAAAATTGATTTATTTGTTTTGTTTTTTTTTTTTTTTCATAACAAAAATATATGTTTTTATTATTCGACCATACCTTCGAAAAAAGAAAAACGCTAGTAAATCGTAGCGATTTTAGAACATGCAAAGATACGTTTTGCGTTTTTGAAAACGTAAACGTCTTTCAGAACATATACGTATATTTTCAGTTACTAAGAAGTCAAGAGATTGGTCTACCGGCTTTTATGAAAGCTAATTACTTGGTTCACACGATCTTGACGTTAACTATTTGTTATTTAAATTAGCGGGCCATAAGGGTTTAAGAAACAAAATAAAAATTCAAAATCTTGCAAGACAAACAAATACTTTTCAATTCATATTAATTTCAAATTTATTATTTAAAAAATCCTTCTTACAAAGCCATTATTTTGTTAATCTTAAGTATTTCCAGGTCTGTCAAATTTAATTACTTTTTCAACAAAGTAGAATAAGTGGCTACAGGAGCGGTGTAGGCTACGGCAGCAGGATTGTAAACCGAAGAGGCATAAGCCGGAACTCCAGCGGAGTAAGTGGTGTAGGCGGAAGAAACGGGAGCGGAAGCGTAAGCAGTATAAGCGGGTGCAGCAGCAGAATATGTTGTATAGGCGGGAGCGGCAGAAGCGTAAGTGGTGTAGGCAGGAGCAACGGCGCTATAAGTGGTTACTGGTGTCAAAACACCAGCTTGGGCAGCAGCAATGAATAGAGTTAAACCGATAAGGAACTAAAAATGATTGTAGAAAAATTATTAAAATTCTTAGTTATAAAAGTTTTAAATTTTTATTCAAACTCACTTTCATTTTGTTTTGATTTTGTTTCTTGTCCAAATTTATGATTACTTGAATAGACAAATGGGAACTGATACAATTTTCAACTTTAACTGCCTTTTATATGCGAAATTATTATTCAGTACAGACTGTAATATTTCTGCTTTAAGTTTAAATTAACTAAGTGTTATAAAATCTTAAAGCAGAATTCTTAAGATAATAATCGTCAAAATAAAGTATCCATCATTCAATTATGGTGCGTCATTTTGTCTTGTAAACATTTATTGTTTTTAACGCCAGCAAATAAAATTTGTTTATATTTATTTTTAAAGATTAATAATCCGATTTTCGCTGACAGTAATAATCCAGCCGAACAAAATTCATTGTTTGTTTGTTTCTAGTTTTTGCTTCACAAATGCGGATGTTTGTATAGATTGATTTATTTTTTGTTTTTGTTTCAGCAGTAGCCCAGTACTGGCTGGCCAGCGGTTGATTGATTTCATGGCTTAAAATATTAAAATTAAAAATCGTAATTTTTAGCTCTAAACTACATTGTTTGTTTGTAAACCTAAATTAGTTACATACATACCAAATTATGTTCTTAACTATTTAAGATTCAGTGTGTAATTATTAGCAGTTAATTTATTGTTAAAATTTTTTTTGAATTAAATTATTTTTAAATTTTATAGTTCTGTTCCGAAAGTTATTAAAGGAATTATTTTAATCTAATTAATCAATTTAAAATTACAAATAGTAGTATTACATTTTAAAAATAAATTTGTTTTTATTTTTAGATTTATGACAGAATATTACAGAGCTTTGCTGTCTATAGATAACTTGATGGATATGATATGAAACCTGTTACAAAAAAATTGTTGTTTCTTTTTTTAATTAACCTGTTTAAGCACCCAGCAGTAGTTAACAAACTTGGTTTTAAACGTTCTAATGAAATATCTCAAGTTAAAGAATTTTAGTTCTATAGTTCTAGAAGTGAGTCTAGAATTTAACAACCTAAGCCGACAAAGTGAACGGCAATGATATAATTTTCATAAAAATAATAAAAAACAATTAAGGCATAAAATTCTCTCTTCTTCCTTATTTTAATAATTTATCTTTCCAAAAAATGTTTTCGTATGTTAACAAAGTCATTATTTGGTAGAGTGAATAAAAAGGTACGTTATGCTACATAGTACCAAGTACTAACACTAGCTTAAACTTTTCAGTAATAGCAAGGCTGAAAAATATAAACTACGAAAAGTGTGAATAAATCTTTGCTACTACTAGGTAGCTAGTACTGGAAAGTTATAGCTTGTACTGGAAAATTAAAACATTTGTGAGTTGCCTGTGTTTAAAAAAAAAAAACATTTTTCTATATAAATTCTAATCAGAACTTGTAGTAAAATATTATGGTAACACTACACGTAAAGAAAAAATATGGTTGAGGTAACCATAATCTAAGAGCAACATAATATGGTTGCATTATATGGTTGCAAAATTATGTTCAAATATAAACATTAAATGGTTAAATTAAAATATAATAATATAGCTTAAAATGTCATGTATAACATGATAATTGAATTATAACATAGTCTCGCAAGTGCAAAATTTTCCTGATATAAAAAACTGATTATTTTTTTGTCATAAAAATTATTTAAAAACATAAATTCATAAAAAAACCAATTATTTGCTTAAAATAACAAATAAATGATTTCACAATTATGCTTCAAACACAAAAATAAAGATTTATATGCTTACAATACATACATATTTACTTCAACTTTTTTTAAATTTTTTGGTTCCCTTTTGATTTGTTTTCATATTTTGCATTTTATTTTTAATTATTTATTTTGTACATAAATTTTTATTTTTTTTCGATTTCTTTAACAATCAAAAACAATTTCAAATTTTAGCCACCAGAAAAATTACTAAACTGTCAAGTACTAGAACAAAATATTTTTAAGCGTAAGCATTATTCTGTTGCTTTTAAACATACTTTGATTAATAATAATATATTATGGTTAAATATTTTATATTATTTTTAAAAAGTTATAAAACTTTGGTTGTGGTTGAAATTTTTTTAAGTTAAAATCAACCATGTTGCATTTTTTGTGCACAGTAACCATATAATCGTTAAAATTTAACAAAAAATGTTTGTCGTGACTAAAGTTTTGGTGAAAACAACTATAATTTGTTCTCCGCAACTATACATTGCTACAAAGAACATAATATGGTTATTGTGACCATATAATAACCATGTTTTTTTTCTGCGTGTATAAGTGTCTTTTGATTATTTATTATCACGATGGATGATAAAAATATTGGAAATTTTTTTGGAATGCTCCAAAAGCATACAATTATATTTAACTCGGAAAATATGGGCGAGCGGCAATTTCTTTACTTGATGTTATATATATTTAATTTTTTGATTGGAATTACTCTACCTAACTAGATTTGTTCCAAATGCTATGGCAAAAAAAAAGGCCTGGTGTTTTGCCCGCTGTCTCAAAGGACATGGATCTTGCTCATTTTTAATAGCAAAATTTGAAAAACCATGTCTGATCGATTGGCGTATTTAAATTTGCTCTAGCTTATCTAGTGCCTTGGCTAAGTTGATTTCAACACTAACACGGACGGACAGACGGACATTGCTCAATAGACTTCGCTATACATTAAAACTCAGAATATATAAACTTTATTGGGCCGGAAATGGATATTGTAGAAATTACAAACGGAATAACAAACTTAGATATACCCTTTTTCCACCTGTGGTGAAGGGTATAACAAACGACAATGCACTTTTTGACGAATAAATGTATTTCCAGCACCTCAATAGCATGCTTACAAAAATTTAAGTTAAAACTAGGATTTTTAAGTACTTGAACTAGGCAACAAAAAGCACTAGCTTTATCTGAAAATTTTATTCACTTTAAAACTAGTTTAAGCTTAAAATTTGATAGTTTTAGCTAGAACTATATTTTTATTCACACCGCCCATTGTGATCGATTCTAGAAAATTCATTTGTGTAAACAAAGAAATTAAAAAGTTTTAATTAATTAGACCTGTAAATTTTTCATGGAACTAGCATGAAGTTTTTGTTTGGTGGTCTGAAGTGAATATGGCATTGTTTGTATTTTGAGCGGATGTTATTGTTGCTTATGTTTGTTTAAAATATTTTAATATTTATTAATTTGGATTTGAACTGTGAATGTTATAAATGAATCGAAAACAGCCGCGTCCATTTGTAAAATAATTTTTCTTTCTAAAAGGATTTTGTGAACTAAAGCAAAAATAATAATAGAATTAAAATCATGGCATCAAATATGACATGGTATAAATCTTGACCTAATCAAAAAATAATATATAGAAGAACTAATTGAGAATGGAAAATACAATCGAATTTCAAGTAGTATGAATCATTGTTTTAATTATCAAAGTTGAAAAAATGGCCGTGAAATATACAACAATGATCAGTTCAATCGAAATCGCATTTAATTCTATGACGTTCCGCTAATGAGAATAATAAGACACTAAGAATAGAAAACTCATCCTTCAATTATTAAAAACCAAAATATTTTATGAATATAAAAAGGTTTCTTGCAATCTTATGAACCTATGCAAGATGTAAAAAACAAAAAAAGTTGAATTTTTAAAAAAATCGCAAAAAATGGTACCAAAACGCGCAATGTTTCTTTTTCTACAGTTTAAAGCAGGATCCCTGTTTTATAGTTGTTTATAGCGTTTTTAGGATCGCGATAGAGATCACTTTTAAAAACCTCTTTATTTTTTTTTTTTTGCATAAAATTAAACAAAAAAGTCCTTTTTTAATTTCAAACGAAATCTTTTATCATAAAAATTTAAGACAAAAATTTTCTTAAAATAATAAAAGTAGCTGTTATTATAGATTTTCATAGAAAAAGAAAATCAATACAAAATCTTTATTCGTTTAGCCACAAAAAAATATATTGCAAACCTTTCATAATCGTATAATGTCAAAAAAGCGTATGCGATTAATACAACCTTCCTGATTTTAACAGTGTCCCAAAACGAAAAATCGCAAGCAAAAGCCTTGAAAATTCACTATACGTTGTTATCTGTTCAGCTGCGTACTTAAATTTTTAAAAGTTCTCAAAAATAAGTTTTGGACTAATGTTCGGCGAGACTGGCAAAGGGGTACTATGTGCAGCGGTTGATTGATTTCATGGCTTAAAATATTAAAATTGTAATTTTTATCTTTAATCTACATTGTTTGTTTGAAAAACTAAATGAGTTACATATATTCCAAAATGTGTTCTTAACTATTTAAGATTCAGTGTGTGCTTTTTATAAAATTTTAAGCAGTTAATTAATTATTTAAATCTATTATTTCCATCTAATTAATCAAATTAAAGTTACAAATTAGAAGTATCACATTTTTTTAATAAATTTCTTTATACCTTTAGATTTATGGCAATTCAATCGGAATCGCGCTTAATCCTATGACCTTCCGCTAATGAGAACAACTTGACACTTCCTATGACGTTAGCAATTTTATTAATTATGTTAGAAATTTTTACATTCCTCAATAAAAGTTTTGCTAAGCGGAAGTACGTATCATCGATTAAAATGAGTACTAACCAGAAGAATTACATGGGGGATAAGGATCGTCCTTATACTTCAGTAGTTCCAAGCAATCTTTCATTTCTTGTGTAATATTTGGCTGTCACTGTCAAACTGAGAAATAATCTGCTGTATAATTTCTCGTTCGCCCTTCATTGTTTTATTTGGTTTCAACTATTCACTTTAATCCAAAATGTATGTTATAACATTTTTACATTTAATCGCCAGCGATTCAACAAATTTTTGCTTGAAGCAGCTTTATAATGCGCTTCGCACAAATGCTACATATAATTCTATGTTTAAACTTAACAAAAAAATATTACCTGAATTTTTGTATTGTTTTGAACCTCGTTGAGACAGCTGTCACTGTATAATGGCTAAGCGAAGTTAGTGACGAATCAAACATTTTCGACTTTTGCATCCTATAAAAAGTGAAATATAATATTGCAGATGATGTAAAGTTTTATAATAAGTTTTTTTTTAATATTTTCATATGCAAACCCTTAAACAAGCAAAAATTTCAAGAGAAAAAAAGTTTTATTCTTTGACTACAATTTTAATTGAACAAAATTACATCAACAAATGGATGCATACAAAATATATAAAAATGTAACCAAGGCGAATTGAATACTAAGTAGTCGCATGATGATAAAAACACATGTTTGAGTGTTTAAAAATATCCTATACATCAGACTCACTCCGAAAACTCTACTTACAAAAA
This sequence comes from Gymnosoma rotundatum, assembly GCA_916610165.2. Lineage (NCBI taxonomy): Eukaryota > Metazoa > Arthropoda > Insecta > Diptera > Tachinidae > Gymnosoma > Gymnosoma rotundatum. Next base: position 37,375,873 of record OU744339.1, on the reverse strand, counting down.
AAATTTTAACAAAAATTTGTATCGGTCTTTATGATGGAAAAAATATATCTCCTCAAATTGAATTTATATTTTTGCAAAATCACCCACACCTTAATAGGATTAATACAAAAAGAAAAGAATAATTAATCTGAAAAATGAAATATAATTCCATAACAAAAACTCTTTAATTGTAAAAATATACAGCATGTCAAATGGATTTATTTTATGATTGTTTTTATTTTAAAATTCTTCCTAAACTAATTGTGAGCTCAAATAGTTTAATGTTAAAAAAAAAATTAATCTATAGAAAAAAGGTTATGCTATATAAACAACTGAAATCGCAAAACAAATTATCAGTTGTCATTTGGCTATCAAACATAACAATAATTAAACAAACGAGAAACTGTTTAAATTCAAAATGAAAGTAAGTTGAAAACTTTTAGAACCCAATAAAATGTAACGTTAACACTTTTACATTTCAATTTTAGTTCGGTATCTTCTTTGCTCTATTCCTTGCTGCTGTCAACGCTGGTGTTATAAGCCCAGTCACTACTTATAGTAGTGCTGTTGACCCTGCTTATACTACTTATGCTGCTGTTGCTCCTGCTTACACCACATATGCTGCTTCTGCTCCAGTTTATGCTGCCTACACTGCAGATCCTGCTTATACCACTTATGCTGCCGCTCCTTATAAGACCTCTGCAGCATACACTACCTACTCTGCTGGTTTACCCGCCCTTACCCAATCCGTTTATAGCACAGCTCCTGTAGCTTACTCAGCCCCTGTTGCTACTTATTCCACTTTGTTGAAGAAGTAATACTTACAAATTAAAAAACTAACATGAAACGAAAGACATGTACATATAATGACAAATGAATAAACAAAATATATACATATAAAAACAAAATAATAAAAAAAAAATATTTATAAAAGAATAACATGGCATTAGCTTTTTCTAGTGGTTTTAAAACGGTGGTCTTTATATTTTTATCTGTTGCTTACAATCGATATTAATTAGTCTTTTACTAAGGGACAGAGTAACACAAGTAAATTTCTTAAAAGTAAAATTCATGAAATAGCTGTAGGTAGTTTCTGTGTATTTAAAAAATAACAAATTCTAAAAACTTCTAAATTGGATAATTAAATCCTTCTTATTAATCCTTCAATGGTCGATGTTATTAACTCTGGGATTCTCAGTTTCAACTCATATAGAATCAGCATTCCTTTAAGTTTCAGAGGTTATACAATTCGACTGAATGTTGCTTTTTTATGTTTGTGCCTGCCGAACTCAGTCATTTCTGAACCGATTTTGAAAATTTCTTGTAATATGATAGACTATGCTTACAGATTGGTCCCATTTAAAAAACAGTTCATAATCTTAAAAATTAAAGGGTGTCCCCATACAACATACATATTTTTTACGTGTTTTATAAACTGTAAAGGGCGATTCTGTAAAATTAAAAATGACTGCGTATTTCTATGGCTCCCAATAATAAAAAGTTATACAAAAATAAATTTAAAAATTAAAGGGTGCCCTCATAATTGATGTAAATTTACTTATATGGACCTATCTTTTAAACCGTTATAGACAAACGCTTGCAAATTAGGCAGAATGTCGATTGCTATGGCCGTTATAGTAACAAGTATTAATATCAAAATTAAAAGGTGCCCCAATATTTCATTTAATTAAGTATATGGCCATAATTTTAAACAGTTGTAGACAGACGATGGAAATTTACAAAGAACCTGTGTTATTAACTCCGCTACAACAACAAGTATACAACTTGGTTTTGGAAATAAACAGGTGCCTCAATATTTGATGTAATTTAGTGTATGTGGCCGAACCTTTGAACCGTTATAGACAGACAGCTGAACTTTACAAGGGACTTGTTTTGCTAAGTCCGCTATAACAAGAAGCTTAGAATTTGAATTTAGAAATTAAAGGGTATTCTCAAAATTAATGCAATTTGTTCTATATGTTCGTAGTTTTTAACCCTTTGTATACAAACACCTAAATTTTAGACAGAATGTCTACTACTTTGTTTCGTATAATAAGAAGTATAAAAACTTTAAATTATAAATTAAAGGGTTTTACAATAGTTAATATAATCTGGTGTATATGGCTAAACCGTACAACCGTTATAGACAGACGGTTGAAATTTACACAGAATCTGATTGCTAAATCTACTACAACAGCAAGTATATAATTTGAATTTTGAATATAAAGGGTGACCTTGTAGTTGCTGTAATTTAATGTATATTACCAAACTATTGAACAGTTGAACAAGTATAAAGTTTGAAGATATAAGGGTGTCGCAATAGTTAATGTAATCTAATTTATGTGGCCATACTCTTGAACTGTTATAGGCAGACAGATGAAATCTGTTTTGAAATCGGTTTTTTTCAAGAATTATTTCTTCAGCAATTTTACATCAAAGCTAAGTCCAAAGATATTTTTTTTTTCCTCTAAAAAATTTGGATTTTGAAAATATTTTTTTCTTGTTTCACTTCAATTGTGTTCAAAGATATTTACGGAAACCAAAACAAATTATATAACTGCCCTTAAATGGATATGTAACAGTATACAAAATATATATACTGCAATGATATGTATGTATAGCAGAAAATAGAATAAAATAAAAGCTAAAAAACTTGTCGCTTAGTAAACAGTCAAGAAAAATTGATAGCTGCCCTAAGCCACACAAAACCGTTAAGAGGGTTTTTTAAAATTTTTCAGCTTTTGATAATTTTCCAATTCTGTTTATAATAGCTGTAAATTTGTATTTCTGTAAACAAGCCCTGAAGCTAAATTCAATTCTTTTTCAAGTGAGTTTGCAACGTTTTGATTGTGATATGGTCACAATAAATATATGCTATTCTGTAAAACAATGTATAGTTGCGGCTAACAAATTTTAGTTATATTCAAAAACACCTCCTTCACAACAAAAATTATTTTGTTAACATTTGATCATTACATGGTTCTTATGCACAAGAAGTGCAACATGGTTGATTTTAACTAAAAGAACTTTGAATGACAAACAAATTAATATAACTTATTAAAAATAATATTAAAATAAATTAAAATCTTAGCAAAAGATTTGAAATAATTTTTTTCCACAATTGTGAAACAATTTCTAATTAAATAAAGAAAGAAATTCTTATTTGTAAATTTTTGTGGCAAATCCTTAATAAATGAAACCGCCCTATTCAATAATGTGGATTTGGTGTAATTTAGGACAATTATATAAAAAAAATTTGTTATAAAATACATTTCAATATTACATATTAAATTTTTTATGAATATGGTAGTTTTTTTTCAGGAAATTTTCGCATTCACGACACTATATTTTGATTCAATTACATTACATGAAATTTGCAACTATTTTAAGATATTTTAATTTAATCATTTAATGTGTACTTTGCCATGTTATTGTTATGCCAAACAACAATATAGTTCTAAGACCAACTATGTTATAATATTAAGTAGAACAATACTGTTTTGCTTACAATCAATGGTTACCTTAATTATGTTTTTTCTTTGCGTGTAGAATAAAAAAAACTATGACTGTTTATGTAGTGAGCACAACATGATTTAAAAAAAAAGATTAGTAATTATAAAACAAGATGTTTTTGCTGCATGACATTATTAAACTTACGAATTGGAACTTGTATATAATTTTGACCATAAATATAATATATATTACAGGTACTTAATAGATCCTTCTTTTTTGTTTTTTTTTTTTTTTTTTTTGCATATTTAACAAATTATGAATGTTGAATTGTTTTAAAAACGGTTACAAGTATTGAATTGAAAATGGAAAATCTATTATCTCTTACAAGAATATTACCTTAAATAAGCTAAATTATATGAATAAGATATTTTGTTACACTTATTTCTGTTTTTAATATCGTTAGTAACAATTCACAAGACGAGACAAAAAATACTGTTTTAATCATTTTGTAAAAGAAAAGCAATACCAGCATGATTACCTGGCAGTTATTTTGGATTTCAGTTGGGTTTTCAAACAGCAATAAATTACAAGAAAAAATATATATAAATATAAGTATTCAAGGCCTGTAATAAATTTGTGTAATGAGTTCTTTTATATTTTAAATAAAATTTACAAAATCTATTAAAATTAGTGTACTTGTTTCTTAAAAAATTGTAAATATACAATACATTCTTTTATGGTCAGTAGAGATATACTAATGTGTATTAAGCGCAGCAAACAATACTGAAAAAGCCGTAACATTTGTAAGTAATCCGGAAAAATTTCGCAAAACAAACGCATGTGATGGTGAGTAGAGAAACCAGAACAAATTTAGAGTCATTCTATAAATTTTCAGTACTAGCTACCTAGTAGTAGCAAAGATTTATTTACACTTTTTGTAGTTTATACTTTTCAGCCTAGCAAGTACTGAAAAGTTTAAGCTAGTGCCCTTACTTGGTAATATATAGCATAAACTTCGTTTTTATTCACTCAATCTGTATATTTCTTTACCATATGCATTACAAAAGTGGCTCAAATATTTTTTAAACCTGGCTTTCATAAATTTTAGATATATCCCATAATACCCAAAAAAAAATATTTTTCATTATGTCCAATTTTATTATTATGTTACTGGCAAAACTATTACCCAAATGAAATTGGCAAAAATTAATGCTATTTTCTTTTCAGTAAAAATGAAATTCAAACTTTTGTTTTATTTGGATTATTTGGTTTTTTAGAAGTTCAGTTATCAAGTCTGGTACTGCATAAACGAAACTTGCGCCACACATTACAAGTAAACTTAAAATTATAAGCCCAAAAAACCACATGTCCATATGCTGCGCCGCCTTATTGCTTGTTATAAAAAAAACAAAGACACCAAAGACGCTGGTAGTGTAAAAAATGGAACATTAATCGTTCAAAAAATATAATAAGAAAATGATTGACAGATTTTTTTGTATAACTCTAGCAACCCTGTCTAGAATATTTTTCCGCGCTCGTTTTCCGTTTTGACCTCTTAAAAAACCGCGCCGCAACTGAACGTTTTCAGCAGCATCAAAATAGCAAAAATGATCACTGAACTCAAGTAATGTATTGCCGACGTTATTAGGTAACATTTGAATGTAAACTATTAAAGGCGCAGTTAGACGTACCATACAATAAAATTCATCGGAGCGGACGTAAACAATAATAATACGTCGATAAAACAGTCATCCATCTGTCATCTTTATTTAAAATTTTTGATTAAATGAAAGGGAATGGAATTTATATTAATAAATGTTTTATTTAATGTAGACAAATGTGGTTGGAAACAATATCAGGTAAATGTCCGCCTCTGCTAGCCTCACAAATGCGAGCTCTTTTAAGCACATTTTTCATTATATTCTCACACATATCACGCAGTATTTCATTAATTTCATTCAAATATTTTTTTTTTAGTTTCTCAAGCGTTTCTGGTTTGTTTGCATAAACCTTGTTATCCCACAAAATACGTCTCTAATTTTCTCATCGTACAGTAACCGATGGTTGATTTTTAATGATTAAAACGCGTTGGTTGATCGAATGTTTTTCCGTAATAAAATTGCCACGTACCTACTTCACGACTGCCAGATATAAATTGTCAAGACTAATACTTCCCCGCCGGGAGGATATATGGTTATGGTAGAAAATCAAAATTTAATTGATATCTGCGGTAACGATAACTTAGAGAACCTTGTAAGTTTTAAAGCTACGCTCACTAAGCGACCAAGAAGTTTTTGCGCAAAAATATGTAAATCTGTATTTCTTGAAAATTCGCAACCTATTGGCTGTACTTACAGAACACTGCCATTATTTTATAAAGATGAAAAATATGAGTAGACGATAACTTAACTTCTCGTTCATTGTGCTGCTGGAAAAGTGGTATCACACCAACATGAACGAATTTTCTTCTGTTATTTCTCCTTCGGATCGCCAAGCGGACTGAAGTAGGACAATTGATACTTTTATGGCTCTAATTAATTATTTTAGAGTTTTGAGGGACATTAAAATACACTTAAAATACACTTTTAATTTCCACCTTTTCAAAGTCAAATTTGTAATTAATAATAGATATAATAAGATAATTTTAAGTTAAAAAGATATGTATATAAATTTTTAGTTACTTTTGTTAAGTTTTATATTATGAATAAATTTTGTTTTAGTAAACATTTGTTTGAAATAAAATTTAAATATAATTATTTTTATAATTACTTCTAAAAATTCTGTTTGTTTAATTTTCTATTTAATTTTGGATTTGTAGTGAAAATAATTTTTCTAATAAAATATTTCTTTTTTAATTTTTCTAGCTTTGTGAATGGTCATTCTACAATCATCAAATGATATAAGTTTATTTATTGAATATTTTCTGCCCTCAGTTTGAAATAGCTTTAGATTATTTCCCTCTGTCCTTATCAAAATATTTTAAACTTATTGCCCATAATTACATTTCAAAGTGTTTAATTCTTGATAATACACAGGTGTAAGTATTTATTTATTTATACATTTTTACCCAGATAAATTGTTTATTGATTTTCAGTTCATAGGAAAAATGTAAAGACTTTTAATATTAAAGAAAATAATTGTGATTGCGTGCTTCAATACCTTGATAATCATATAAAAATAATTACAATCTAAAGAATAATTACATAAACATAAATATACGAGTAATAATAAGCAAATAAATATTTAATCAACAAGTGTTTATTGAATTATTCCAGTATAAGTGAAGTGATAAATACAAATTTTATAAGTAAAGAATTATAACGATAGTGATTATTTCTCTTGCATTGCCTCACTCAACCTGGGTTTGATGTGTTTAATTACTATAGCATCACAACCTCTTTGAGTGAGCTACAGCAGGTTGAAGATTCAGCAATAATTAAACCTATTTGATAAATAAACATATATTCAAGCAATTAAGTATAAAATCTAAAAACTTTAAAACACATTTTCAAATTCAAGGTTTATTTTGGATTTTTTTTTTTGTTGTTAACATGAACTGATGCTTTTTGTAGACCTCATTTTGAATATCCAAAAAGAAAATATAAAATTAAAAACTAAGTATTAAACATAAAAAATTGTTAGGTTTTAAAGTTGTATATAAAAAAAAATACATAATGAATTTTTTATAATTCACTCTTAAAATTTTATCGAGTAATATCGTGCACCTTTACGATTCTATCTTTTATGCCATCGTTACTTCACTTTTATTTTGATATTCGTTATTGTAGTTACTTGTGTTATTTCACATAACTAAAAACTACAAAACCTACACAACGAGCGTCGACAAAGAAAATGTAAAAATATAACCTCAGAATTCAAGCAATGCCCTTACAACTTCAAACAAACAAAAATTTCATGCAACTTGTTCCATGAAAAGTTTCGTAGTGTAATTTGGCTATTATTTAAATCAATTTTAGACTCAGTTTTACTGAAAGATACAACATTCAATTGCCGTACCTAAAGCGAGCCAATTTTCCATGTGCTACTAATGGCGAAAGCAGCGTTGCCAAGACGATGATTTTATTATGTTTTGATGATTTTTGAATGAAAATATGATTTGATTTGATGATTTTTTCCCCAAAATTATGATTTCTAATTTATGAAAACTATGAGTTTTTTTATTTTAAGTGTGTAGTACTTTCATTGTAATTATACTTCATAGTGAAGTTAAGTTTTGTATCAGCTTTTTGTAAAGAAAACAAATTTTCGAAGCACATCCTGTAAAATATATAGAATATATGACAAAATTTTAGACAATATTATACAAACAGAATATGTGAACAGGAGTCTCAATATCGACTTCGACTTTGAAAACAAAAGTCTATTTCAACGAGGAAGTCTATCTGGGTGTTTTTGTTAAACAAAAGATTTCTAGCTCAAAGCTCACTGCAATTGAAAAAAATGAATTTATTGAAAATCGTTTGGCATTTTACATTGAGTTATGTAAACAAATATTAAAACGTTTTTAACGATACGTTTTTAAAAGAGCTCTCATGTCTTGACCCTTTGCAAATTACAAATAGAAAACTTAATTCTCTGACAGACTTAACACACAATTTTCCAAATTTAATTAGTAAAAATGATATTCAAAATTTAGATACCGAATTTAGAGAACTCCGTTTTATAAAATTTAGTAATCATTTTACAACTCTAGATAATCTTAGCTGTGGAGAGTTTTGGTCAAAAGTTTCAAAAATAACTCGTGCTGACAACATTCCAGCTTTTCCGGTGTTGTCAAAATTTGTTCAAAACTTAATAAGTCTTCCCATTTCTTCAGCAAATGACGAACGAATATACAAATACAGTCAATTTAAACAAAACTAAATATAGAAATAGATTAGACAACAACACTCTCGAAGGTATCTTATAAGCAAAATATTACTTAGCAATAAGAAACTGTTCCTGTTCCAAGATATTATTAAAAATATGAAACTCTGTATATATTATAGTAAAAGTTCTTCGTAAAATTTCGTACACTCTTAACAATTATAATTTATGTATAAACAATTTATGTTAATATATGTATTTTAATTATAATTTTTAAATAAAATTTTTTATTGAAAAAATTATAATTATTATTTCCAAAAAAATATGATTTTTTACTGCATATGATGATTTTCTTCTCAAAGATTCTGGCAACGCTGGGCGAAAGCAATAACATTCGCCATTGTCAAGAATGTTAAAATAGTATTTGACTATGTAAATCAAATAAAACAGTTTAATGAACTACAAAAACTTTTCATACAATTAGTGTAGCTGAACCAAACACAATTTCTTAGCAATTGTGCTTCAGATAAAACACTTTGGAACTAACTTTAGTTAATTTTATTTTTTTTTTTTTTTTTTTTTGTTTAGTTCAGGCAAATTATTTGTTTGGATTTTTTTTTTTTTTTTGTATCTTCAATATTCTTTTTGTAAATATCGAATAAGTGTAGGAACACAACAGACGACGAAACGGAACGATTTATCGTTACTGAGAGTTAGTGAACGAAATAACGACTATTCTCTGACGGCATTAATAATATTTATTTTTTTTTTCATTTCAGTTTTGTTTTTTGTTTTTAAAAATATTTTGTTTAAATATTTTATTTATTTTACACATATCAGATGAATTCTATTAAAAAAAAATCGATGAAATGTAAAGGGCTTTTCAAAGCCTACATACAGATTGAAGAAAGGGACGAAGAATAAATGTTAACTAATTTAAGATTATACACGGGCTCATATTTTTCACCTTTTCAGTTATTTTTGTCAATAAATTTTATTTTCATAATTTTTACCTTTTTAATTATATTTTTTTTTTCATTCAGTTTTTTAGTTATTTTTATTCCTAAATCTTTGTCTTTTTTTGTTAAATGATATGCCTTTGCTATTATTGTAAATTTAAATGCTTATAAAATACGAATATTTCTAAAAATATGTGACAATAATACAATAATAAAATAATACCGCCAAGAAAATAAAACAAATTTTATCTCAGCGGCATTGTCGTTAAACGATAACTTATGTCAAATTTGTATGAAAATATCGTTACCGTCGCGTGAGTTATGTAATTTAAAACAAAATCACTTTTTATATTTGATTTGAACTTTATTCTTTAACGGTTAGAATATCAATGCTGTATTTTATATTTAAAATTCTTAAGCTTATTTAAGATAACAGTAATTAGAAAGAGAGAGTTATTAAAATATGTACAAAAATGAAAAGTAGTAAAAGAAAGTAAAAGAGAATAATAATTAATAAAACATGAATTATAAAAGAACAATGGTGCCAAGTTGATCTCGTAACTGCTCCTCCGTTTAAACCAAGGACACTCCAGAGTCCTTTAAACGTCATATATAAAACACATTTTTTTTTACATAACGGGATCGAATTGACATATATTTAAAACTAAATTGACTACTTTTTTTTTCGTTTATTACTTTATATCAATAAATTTAACTTAGATTATTATATAGCTGTCTTGTATTTAGGTCACCATTATATTTGCATTTTCTTTTAACATTAGATATATGAACATTTTTTAAACTACTTATTCTAAATTTTGGTTCTTCCTTATGTCTAACGGCTTTGTAATTTTTAATACATCCCACATCCCTTTGATCGTAGTAAATTTCTCTATTTCTATTTCTTTTTTCTATGTAGTGCTTTTTTTTGCGAACATATAATTATAAATCTTAGTTTTGTCACAATTCCCATATTCAACATTAATCGGTTTCTCTTTTATTACAGAATGAATGCTGTTATTGTAAAATTCCACTGACTTACTTATTTTGTCCTTAATACTTAAACTTTCTGTTCAATTGTTAATGTTCGAATCTTTTCACTTAATGTGTTATGAAATCGCTCTATATCTCCATTTCCCGTATGGTTATTAGGTTTTACTAAGTGTAATTCAATATTTTCGACTCTTAAGTAGTCCTTAATATTTATGCTTTTGAATTCATTGTCTGTAATTAGTTTTTTGAAATGTCCTTTTTGGGATTTAAATAGCCTGATTTTTTCAATAATGGTCTGATTAGTCCTGTCCTCTAAGAAGTATGCAGTGGCGAATTTTGAAAATCTGTCGATAAATGTCAAAAAATTAGATTTTAATTGGTATAAATGTCCATGTGTATTACTTGTCCAATATCTGTAGGAGTTTCTGTCAACTGAAATTTTTGTCTTATGGGATTGCGATCGAATTTGGATCTATTACATACATCACAGTTATTGACATATTTTTAAACTAACAATCTTAAATTTGTAAAATAAATTAAATTTTTCAAACCTTCATAATTTTCATTTATTCCAATATGTCCTGTCTCATTTCTGTGATAATGGTGAATTTTTTTAAAAGCTTCGTCTTCAGATGACATATCTAGGGCATGATAGGAACATCTTACGAATTTAACGTTATTAACCCCTTCAAATAATTCAATAATTTTACGTTGTAAAATATTGTATTAATGGTCGCTTAGTTGAGTAAATATCCCTATTTTTCCTTTATGTATATTACGCTTCAGTATATCCTCAAAATTATTTTCTAAATCATTTGAATTAATATAAATCTTTTTATTCCCATGTTTAATATCAACTTCCCTTATCTTGTCATCAGTTAGTATTATCTGAGTTTTAAACCTGTTAACTATGGTGTCCAAAATGCCTATATGATTATGAAGGTCTTCTTCCTGAGAGTGAACAGTTGCTGAGTCATCATCATCGACGTTATTGTAAAGTGAATCATTAGAACTATGTAGTAAATTTATCTGCTCAAAAAATCAGCGACAACGTTATCCTTGCCTTTAATATAATTTACCTTCAAATTAAAATCACTCAGCTTCAATATCCATCTATTTAGTCTGGGATTAAGTTCCCTACTCTGTGACTTTACGAATAACCATCGCAATGGTTGATGGTCTGAAAGAATTTCAAACTTAGTTCCATACAAATATGGTCGAAAATAATTTGTGGCCCAAACAATAGCTAAAAGCTCTTTTTCAGTTGTTGAATATTTTTTTTCATGATCGTTTAAAGTTCTGCTAGCAAAACAAATCGGGTGTCCATTTTGCTGTAGAACGGCACCAACTGAGTTAAGACTAGCATCTGTTATAAGCTGAAATGGCTTCTTAAAATCAGGATATTTAAGTACAGGAGCTTCAGTTATAATTGTCTTCAGTTTTTCAAAGGCGTTAATAAAATTTGGGTCGTTTACGTTCAGTTTTACGTCTTTTTTTAGGTACCTTATCATGGGATAGGCTACTTTAGAGTAATCCCTAATAAATTTTCAGTAATACCCAGTCACACTTAAAAATGATTTAATTGCTTTAACCGTTTTCGGTAATGCAAGTTGTAAAATAGTTTCGACTTTGGCCGGATTCGGCTTGACACCTTCAGGCGTCAGCATATGACCTAGATACAAAGTTTCCTTGGAAAAAAACTTACACTTGTTTATTTGTATCTTGACGTTTGCTTCTCTTAATTTTTGGAAGACTTTGTTTATGTTTTGGGTATGTTCCTGAAAGCTTGTGGAAAATATTAACATATCATCCAAGTATACGACGCAGATCTTATTAATAAGATCTCGAAGGACTGTATTTATAAGCCTCTGAAATGTAGCAGGAGCATTTTTCAAGCCAAAAGGCATCCGTACATATTCAAAATGGCCATAGGGGGTAGAGAATGCTGTTTTCAACCGGTCTTCTTCTTTAACAAGAATTTGGTGAAATCCTTTAGCTAAGTCAATCGTAGAAAAATACTGAGCTCTTCCTAGTCTATCTAAAATGGAATCTATGTTAGGTATGGGGAATTTATCATCTATTGTTATTCCGTTCAATTTCCGATAATCAATCACGATTCTCCATTTCCTCTCACCGGAACTATCTAGGTTTTTAGGAACAATCCACAACGGGCTATTATATGGTGAATTGCTTTCTGTTATTATGCCCTGATTCAACATATCACTAATCTGATCACAAATTTCCTGCTCTTGAATATGTGGATATCGATACATTTTTGTATATATTGGCCTTTCCGTAGTAGTCCGAATTTCATGTTGAATAATGTCAGTATTATCTACAACTTGTCTCTCCGTAAATATTAAATCTTGGTAATTTTCTAATATATTTTCCAAATACAACTTTTCTTCATTATTAAGATCATTATATAAATAATCTAGAACTTTAGGATTGATTTTTAAAGTTTCTAGCTGATGTATTTCATGTTTGTAATATGGGCAGGTTCTTACAAATTCAATGACATTCCCATTAATAGTAAGGGTCTCTTTTGTCATATCAACCACAGCTCCCAATGGCCGCAAAATATTTTGCCCTAAAATTGCATCGAATTGCTTGCCATTAAAACCTGTTAGTTTCCATGACATTGTGGCATTTTCACTAAACTCCTTTGGTAATTCAGTTATAATCTCTCTATCTATAGTTGTTCTACCATTTAGAGACGTAAACGACATTGGATGTTTTAATGAAAGTCTTTTGTATTGTAAAAGAGCATTTTGATTTAAAAGTGAAGTAGTAAAACCTGTATCAATCAATGTTCTAATATTTTCATTTCCGATTGTAAGCTGAACTATTGGAAGTGTTTCGAAAAGGCTATTGTATGAAAATTTATTTGTTCCTGTTCTTCATAGTTATTTTCAACTTCTTGTAAATGGTCTACTTCCATTTTATTATTATTTCTAAAATTACTACTAAAATTGCTTGACTGGAAAGATCTACGATCATTTTGGGAGTTTGGATGGTTTCTAAAATTTTGATTGCTAGAACCAGGCATATTTGAAGCATTATTACTAAAATAAGAGTTATTTCTATTTTGAATTGGCTTATAATAAGAGTTCTGTCTATTAGAATTATTTTTATTTTCATATGTAGAACCAGTTTGGTTTAATTTGTTATCAAAAACTGTTCTAAAACTACCTTTATATTGCTTTTCGTCTTTTTTATCATTTTTCTTATATGTTAAAATATCCTCACGAATTAATCCTTCATTTTCTAATAAATTAAAAGCGTCTCTTAACTTTGACAAATTTTTGTTAATAACTACTGACGCTAAATTTACGTCAATATTATTCAAGAATGTTTTTAAAATAATTTTTTCAGCATAAGCTGGACTAAATTCTACAGGTTTCTCAGCATCGTATTCAAATTTTTCAATAATTCTACATAATATATTTCTTAAATGTTTATAATAGTTTTGAATACCACTGTTTTTTGCTTCAAATGCTTCTTGGTACAGTTGGTGATACGTTTCTTTTACTCCAAAATTAGTAATCGAAGCTTCTTTCGTTTCTTCCCAGGTTGGATTGGGGCCTAAAGTTCTAATAACATGAAGAGCTTCTCCTTGTATTTTATCAAGAATAGTTCGCTGGTAAATGTATTGTTTAATCTCGGGTTGAGAATCTACAAGAGTAAATAATGTCTCCACTTCTCTCAAAAAATATGTTAAAGCATATTCATCCTCGCCTCTAAACTCATGTACTCTTTGAGCGTCTTTCAGGACGTCATTTACAGATAAAGAGCATGCAGGCAACATAATGAATAATAGTTATGTATATGATGTTAACTCAATTTTTTTTTTCTTGTTAATCTCTATGTAATTTTCGCTTTTTAGCTCCACTTAATTATATACACCAATAATTTTGTTGTTGTGCACTTGCTTTTGAAACAAACAGTTATTTCTTACTCAATTTTATTATTTTAAATTTTATTTCTTTATTTTTTTTAACCTTGAAATAAAATATTTGAATATTTCGATGTTAACGGTATTTAATCTTTGTCTCTGGTTGTTTTTTTGTTGTTTTTTTTTTAGGCGTTACAAGAGTAAATTTTTAATCATGTGTTTTTTTGTATAGTTTTGAAATGACTTGTAAAATATGATCTGGAATGTTATTTTTCATCTGATTTCTTTGTAAATGTTTATGCAAGTTATATGTGGCCAAGTGTGTATTAATATTTACTTAAAATGTTCACTTGTTACAAGTATTTTATTTTATTTCACTTTTTAAAAATATGTTACACATAAATATATATATTTATTCCAAATTATTTATATTTTAAAGTTTATATTAATTTAACTCATAAACTTAAGTTTTTATTAATAATCTTTTTTTTTTTTTTTAAGGTTCGTTTTAATGACTGCGCCAGTTATGTAATTTAAAACAAAATCACTTTTTATATTTGATTTGAACTTTATTCTTTAACGGTTAGAATATCAATGCTGTATTTTATATTTAAAATTCTTAAGCTTATTTAAGATAACAGTAATTAGAAAGAGAGAGTTATTAAAATATGTACAAAAATGAAAAGTAGTAAAAGAAAGTAAAAGAGAATAATAATTAATAAAACATGAATTATAAAAGAACAATGGTGCCAACTTGATCTCGTAACTCGTGTTGTGCTCCTACACTTATTCGAATTATTTTTTTTTAATAAATTAAAATCAAAGTTAGATGTTTGAACGGACAAATTTATTTGAAAAAATGCCTTTACTTTTTTATTCTAAAATATTTTTTTTTTTGTATATTTGCATATGTTAAAAATCGAGAAATATATATTTTAGTACTTCCTTTTTAGCTTTTCTATATTTTCCGCTTTATCGTAAAACGCCTCCGCAAATTGTTGATTATAGATCTTTTAATCCTTTAATCAGCATGTAAGTCATTTTTAAATAAATGTGTTTGCCATTTTTACATTAATTAAAGTTCAAAAAACAATCTAAAATAAAATAAATATTTTTTAGCTACTAAAAGATGTCATAACGTCAACACGACATACTGTCTATCAACGTAGAGACATAATGGACATAAAACGTATATTTTATAGTATTTTATAATATTCTCTGTAGGAAAGATGTAAGTAATGTTTTTATAAACTGATTTTTCAGTTCATGAGTAAAAATTAAAATATGGGCTTAATGGAACAGCTCAAATTTAAAAAGCAAGACAAAATATGTAAAGTGAAAAAGTCGGTACCAAACATTTAGTTTCTGAGTTACAACCCCGGAAGTTTTCCAAAGAAAACAAGAAAAATTAGACGCTAGTAGAATAAAATGCTGCATTTTCTGTTGCCAAACGGTGGTTTTCCCGCTAGAACTAGTGGTTTATTTCCATTGAAAACGGGAAGTTAGAAAAAAACCGCAAAGTGGTTTCTTCAGCTGAGAATATTTTAGTTGGCGGGCTTTTAGCGTTCTTTAAGCTACAATAAGTTTTCTTAGTTACAAAGTAAGCTAAATTATGTATTTGTAAACTTTTATATAAATATATAGATTATCTGACTGCGCCTGGTTTTTTTTAACTGTTAAAACAATTAATCCAAAGGTAAATAACAAAATATATTTTAATTGGGCAAATAAAAACTTTTTTACCAGAAAATCGGGACATTTTTGAAAAACTGATAAATTATCAGTAAATAACGTATTTATAGCAAAAAGAAAAAAAAAGAGGATGCCTCTCAATATTTGGAACAACCGGGTTATAGCCCGGAAATAATCCAAACAATTTGAAATCAGATAAATAATATAAATGCTATAAAATGGATTAATCTACTGGATACTACATATTTTTGGTACGAAATTTTTGAGTATCAAAAATCGGCTGGAAATAAAATTTTCAAAGAGCAAAGTTTGCCTTACGATTATTATGCGTGCCATGGTCTAGTGTCCAGAAGTAAAACAAGTTTTTAGTCAACTTAAAATAGCTAAATTAAAGCTGAGAAATCGATTGCAAACCAATTTGGTTGATGCTATTTTAACCGCTAAGTATGTCAATTCCTCAAATTTTTTTATTCGCCTCTTTGTAATTACTTTGTTGCTTTACATATGGTCTCAGTCGGTATACCAAATACTGATACGATTACAAGGTTCCGAAAAAATTAAACTTAATCGGAACTTGAAATATTTATTCCAATTCTCAAAATGAAACTAATATGTATAGATAATCAAAATCTTAACTACAGATGAAAAATTATTGCCATATTCATAAAAAATAATACAAGATTATTTTATGAAAACGGCAGTTAGTATTTAAAAACAGTATCAAACAAGTAAGAGTGCTATTTAATTTAGTTTAGTAACTCCAATAAAAAAATATATTGGGGTGACAGAAAATTAGAAAATAAAAAAATGGTACGACATATATATTATTTTACTTAAAATTGTCATCGGCTCTTACTAGGTTAAAGGTCTCTTTAAAATTTCAGAGCCTTGTAACTCGGAAACTATGGGTAATCGCCAATTTTTTCAGGTAATATTTCTTTCTTACTTTTTAATTCTCCATCACCCCATATATTTATTTTTTTGATTGAAGTTACTTTATTGTTTCAAATGACATAAAAAATTAGAGGTAGGCGTGGTGTTTTGCTTACTGTCTCGAAAGACATGGGCCAATCATGCTGATTTCCAATAGCATCTCTTTCGACACTATATCTGATTTATTGACATTTAATTTTTGTGAAACCATGGTTGCCTCGGTGAAGGGTATATAAATAAATTGATCAAGAAATTGTTTAGCGGTTTATGTCAGCGTTTTTTCCGACGTGCGCTGTTCTTTGCGTAAAGAGCAAAAAAGTGCGAAGAGTTGCGCCGCGCTGCGTTTTTTTTATCTACCCTGGGCACAAGTAGATAATTGTTAAATTTTTCAAGCGAAATTATGCACGTTGCTAAACATTTTTCGAAAAATCGAACAGAGTACTAGGATTTAAGGCCAATCCGCTTTGTAGAATATATTTTCCATATCATTAAGCTGTATTTTCATTATTTTCAAATTGCAAGTAAAAAAAATTTTGTGCTTAAAAAGTTGAAACAAATACAGAATCTGCAATTGTAAATGGAGCTTCAATCTTAATCAGCAAACTGTGATAAAAAGCTTTTGTTCTCTACAATTAAAGTAATTAATTTTAAAATAGATTTAAAAATTCATACACTTAAAGTCAGCATATCAACTGGAACTGTGTAAACGAAATAATATTTGTATGTCAAATTTAATTTTTGTAAATTCAAAACTTATTTGCATGCGATAGTTAACTTGCAGAAGTATTTTAAATTTTAATTTATATTGAAGATTATGTGCATAAAACTTTATTTTGCCTTGTGTTTTGACATTTTGATGTTGAATAATGTTGATTGCTAATGTCAGAAATAACAGGTTAAATTAAGTCACACAGTTTTACTGAGCAGTGCGTATCACATGAATATGATAAATCAATTTTATCAATTTTAACTACAAAACTAATTTGACAAATTTGAATAATTTTTAACCGACTTCAAAAAAAAGAAGGAGGTTATACAATTCGACATAATGTTGCTTTTTTTTATATTTGTGCCTGCAAAACTCAGTCATTGCTGCTCCGATTTTGAAAATTTTCGGTAGTATGATAAACTATGCTTACAGATTGGTCCCGTTTAAAAAACAGTTCATAATCTTAAAAATTAAAGGGTGTCCCCATAAAACATACATATTTTTTACGTGTGTTAAGAACTGTAAAGAGCGATTCTGTAAAATTTAAAATGACTGCGTATTAATATGACTCCCATGAAAAAAAAGTTTTAGAAAAATAAATCTAAAAATTAAAGGGTGCCCCCATAATTGATGTAAATTTACTTATATGGGCCTAGGCAAACGCTTGCAAATTGAACAGAATGTTGACCGCTATGGCCGTTATAGTAACAAAAATTAATACTAAAAATTATAAATTACAGGGTGCCCCTATAGTTCTTTTAATTTTATGTACATGACTATACTTTTTAACAGTGTAGACAGATGCTTGAGTCCGCTATACAGCAAGTATAAAATTTGGATTTGAAAGTTAAAGGGTGTCCCAATAGTTGATATAATTATAAGTATGTGGCCGAACTTTTGAACCGTTATAGACAGAACGCTGAAACTGAAAAGGGACCTGTATTGCTAAGCCCGCTATATCAACGAGTTTATAACTTGAATTTAGAAATTTAAGGGTGTCCCATAATTGATGTAGATTTACATATATGGGCCTATCTTTTGAACCGTTATATACAAATGCTTGCAAATTAGACAGAATGTCGATTGCTATGGCCGTTATAGTAATAAGTTTTAATATTAAAAATTATAAGTTAAAGGGTGAGCCATAGTTTATTTAATTTGATGTATATGGCCATACTTTTGAACAGTTGTAGACAGACTCTTGAAATTTACAACGAACCTGTATTACTAACTTCGCTTCAGCAACAAAGATAAAATTTGGTTTTGTAAATAAACGGGTGTCCCAATAGTTGATGTAATTTAGTGTATGTTGCCGAACCTCTTAACCGTTATAGACATACAGCTGAAATTTACAAGGGACCTGTTTTGATAAGTCCGCTATAACAAAAAGATTAGAATTTGAATTTAGAAATTAAAGGGTGTTCTCAAAATTAATGTAATGTGTTTTATATGGTCGTATTTTTTGACCCGTTGTATACAAACACCTGAATTTTACACAGATTGTCCTCTACTTTGTTTCGTATAATAAGAAGTATAAAAACTTAAAATTATAAATTAAAGGGTTTTACAATAGTTGACATAATCTGATATATATGGCCAAACCGTTGAACCGTTATAGACTGAACCTGATTTATACAGAACTTGATTGCTAAATCTACTACAACAGCAAGTATATAATTTGAATATGGAAATTAAAAGGTGACCCTATAGTTGCTGTAATTTAATATATATTACCAAACTATTGAACAGTAGAACAAGTTAATGTAGTCTAATTTATGATGACATACTCTTGAACCCTTATAAGCAGACAGATGAAGTCTGTTTTGAAGTCGCTTTTTTTGCAAGGATTATTAATGAACTAGACTTTTAAGTCGATTACTTTTAAGCATTATAATTTTTTTCCCCAATGGAGCCCTCATGAAGAAGAAAATTTCCGGTTTCCACTATGAAAAGTCATTTATAAGTTCAACTTAGCAAGAGCTCGCTGCTACGAAGTGTTGTCAGAGTTTTTTACTTAATTGGGGGCCTAAGTTCAATTTTATTTTTAATTTCTAAAAATAATTTAAAAAATAAACATTCATAAATGTGTGCAAACGCAATGCAGCATTTTCTGTATCTCTACTTCTGGCATCGGCATCATTATTTTTCGCATTTTTCTACTTAAGATATATATTGTATGATAAAGATATGATGCAAGTTTCAGCCTGGTCAATATAGCGGTTTGCTAGCTAGGATTTACTGTCTTGGAGTTTTAAAACCCAGATTGTAATTTAAACATATCTTTTTTTCACTTTTGTGACTGTATATAAGAAAAAGAGATATTTTTAAAATGTATCTACTCTTTGCATATCATGTATTTTTTTTTAATTAAGGGTGTATTGATGAAAAATTTTATTAAGTAGAACTCCGTTTTACTTTTCAGAAATAACGGTATATTTTAGTTTACGACACAGTATCGGATATATTGCTACAGACATAACGTCATAATTCAAAGACGCCCTTTTTAATATATAATTGATGAAAGTTTTCTTAAATGGATTTTTTATTTATGAATCATTTTACTAATTGCAGTGGGAACTAAAGCAGTCTGATATTTTTCTCCATAATAAGAACGAGTTAAGCTGCGATTATCTCAAAATAAATTTTTTTGAGTTATAACGTTCTAGAAGTAAATCAGCGATATATATTTTTGTGTATTTGGTAATGCCATATGATAGCGATGTCAGTATATATCGGTGTTCGTCTTCTCGACTATTTTTTAAGAAAAGTAAGAATATTAAAATCTGCAGTGCGGTAATAACAAATTAATTTTTTTGGTCAGTCTTCGACTAACTTCACGGTGTGCGGTTATATTTCACTTACTTAAAATTTTGTTTATTTTTTATTTATAAAGTACAGTGATCAAAAAAAGTTTTCTTATCAGTCTGTGTCTAAAAAGCTTTTTCTGTATTACATAGTGTAGTGTAGATGTCTGGTCCACCAAACTTGGGGGAAAACCGCTTTTCATTACTAGCGGATGCCCCCCGCGCCAAAAAGAAACGTCCAATTCAGAACATTCTTGAGGTCTTTTCTGAGTTACCAATCATTCACAAACCTGATCCTAAGTTCGTAGTTATCTCTGCAACTTCTGGTGAAAAAAATCTGCAACAACATTCGTGCTTTTAGGTCCACCGAGCCTTAAAACTAATTTGTTCCGACATCCTGTCTGTGTCTGAGCTAAGAGATGGCAACCTCTTACTACTCATTGGTAACAAACCAAATGCAGAGAAATTGTTAAGAACTAAAACTTTACCAGGAATTTGCAACATTGAATGCAAGTATCATTCAAACCTAAACTCCATTAAAGGCACTATTTATGCTCCATATTTGAATGAAATTCCTGATTCTGAAATTATTGATGAACTGAGCTCACAGGGAGTAATTGATATATACAAATACACGAAAAAAAATTCCGATGGTGTTATTAGACCATGTGGTGTAATACTCCTTACATTTGACAGGTATTGCATCCCCGAAAAACTGGACATATCGTGGCATAAGGTCAAGGTACGACAATTCTACCTAAACCCAATGCCTTGTAAAAATTGCCAATTAATCGGCCATACGAAAAAATGGTGTAAAAATTCGTCATTATGCGAGTTTTGTGCGCTTCCACCCCACACACCTGACGAATGTTCGCGTACTTTTTGCGTCAACTGTTCTGACCAGCAACCATCATCTTCTAAGGAATGCAAAGTATTCATACAACAAAAAGATATACTTAAAATCAAAACAAAAGACAAATGTTCTTTAAAAGCTGCAAAAGAAAAATACAAAGTGCAAAAATTAGCTGAACCGTTAACGCAAACATTCTCTGATGTTATAGGCAAAAACAATATAAACTACAAAAAAACAAATATTACTGAAACAACAAACAACGATAATCCAATAAACAACATTACATTTGATGCTACTAGAAACACAACAACACAACAAAATTTAAAAACTGAAACAACAAAAATTACCATTAGAACCGCAGCAAATGTAAGTATTCCGCAAACAAATGATTTTTGACATAGGTATAAAACTGTCTGGTGGAATTCCGATCTCCAACATCTTAGAGAGGTAAAGCAACGTTTGTGGCACGATTTTAAAAGGACTAGAAGCGAGAGTATTTTGATTTTATACAAAAAATACAATGCTAAGTTTAGGAGAGCTGTAAAAGATAGAAAAGCCGCCTGCATGCAAAAATTCACCTCCAACATAAACCCTAACTCCTCAACCAAACGTATCTGGAACGACATCAAAATTCTAGTAGGAAACAAAGCTTCCAATACAATAAAATATTTAAAATTTGAAAATAACCTACTGACTTGTTCAACTGACATTGCCAACTGTTTTGCCAAACACTGGTCTCATTTATCTGAAGACAAATTTTTTCCAGCAAGTTTTCAAAAAACCAAAATAAACACCTCCAATCATATTTATAACCCCCAATTGGTAAATACCAACGCCAAGAAAATCGAGATACCCATATCTATGTTGGAATTCGAAGATTCATTATCCTCAACCAATGGTAAAAATCTGCCCTTATGTGCAAAAGAATATATCCTTTCTACTTACAACGATATCTTTTCTAGCCACACCTATCCACAGTATTGGAAAATTGCCACGATAATGCCAATTCCTATACCAAACAAAGACCATTTTTCTTTATCCGGTTACAGACCAATTTCTCTTTTACCATGTTTAAGCAAAATATTAGAAAAAATAATTGCTAAAAGATTAATGTGGTTTCTAAAAGCCAATAACTTTATCTCAGCAAATCAAGTTGCGTTCATGAAAAAGCAGAGTACCGACGACGTCCTTGTACACATCCAACATTTTTTCTCCAGGTCGCTGTCCAGCAAAAACCATGTCAACATCCTCTCAACTGATTTTGAGAGAGCATTTGATCGCGTTGGTGTTCATGTAATACTCCAACAGCTAGAAGAATGGAAGCTCGGCAAAAAGATGTACTCTATAATTAAGAGCTTTCTAAGCAACCGTAAATTCAAGGTCCGAGTAAACCACCAACACTCCAAAATTTTTCCACTCCATAATGGCATACCCCAAAGGTCACCCTTGTCAGTGGCCCTATTTATCATTGCATTTAACATGTTCAGCAAAGTTATCTAAAAACACAAACACATTGAACATGCTACCTATGCTGATGATGCTGTAATATTTACAAAAATTAAGGATAATAATAAAGCAAAATAAATTTTTTTAAGCATCCTTAGAGACATCAATAATTGGTGTCAATCATCTGGGGCGAAACTTTCATTGGAAAAGTGCAGTTTATTACACATTTGTAACAAACAAAATTGTAGCACATTTGATATCGAATTCAACAATGTTAGCATAATGCAAGTGGATCACCTCCGCATGTTGGGTGTTATTTTTGACAAACGACTTACATTCCATAAACATTGCTCAGAATTACGGAAAAACCTAAACTCACTCTTAAATATCATAAAATACCTTACTTCAAAAAATGTTAAAATACATGTTAATACAATGCTGAACATAACAAGATCACTAATACTTTCTAAAATAGACTATGCGCTACCCATCTATGGGTGGTGTGCATCTTCCCACATAAAATTAATTCAAGGGCCCTATCACACGGCAATACGACGTAGCATTGGCGCCTTTCGTACAAGCTCAATCACCAATATTTTAGCCGAATCTGGATTTCCTTCTATTGCAAACA
Organism: Gymnosoma rotundatum; assembly: GCA_916610165.2. Lineage (NCBI taxonomy): Eukaryota > Metazoa > Arthropoda > Insecta > Diptera > Tachinidae > Gymnosoma > Gymnosoma rotundatum. The sequence continues at coordinate 37,352,699 of OU744339.1, read as the reverse complement.
GAGTCTCATTTTTGACACACAAGCTAATACCCAAACTCTTTATATGCCGTAATAAAATTCTATTCGAAGAAGTTAAAAAGTCCAGCAAACACAAAAGATGTTACAGACTTAAGTCTGTTATTGATAGATGCGTAAACTTTTCCCGTGAGTTAAATATTATGACAAGACCTATATTTATCAAACAAACTCTGGATCCACCTTGGTCAGTCAATGAATCTTCGTTCATCCGAACTTCCTAAGTCAACTACTCCACCCTTAGTCTATAAGCAAACTTTCAGTAGTATTGTGGAACCATACGTCAATGACAACTGGAGTTTGTTATTCACTGATGGTTCTAAGTCCCATGACTCAACAACTTTCGCAATAGTGAAAGCAGATAATCAACTTATAAAAACTGGGTATATCTTTAGCCACTGTTCCAATTTTACTGCTGAAGCACTTGACATACTTCTTGCAGTGGAGTATGTCGCTCTAAGCTTAGAAAAGTATATTATCTGTACAGACAGTCTTTCAACCATAAACGCCATACGAAGCCCAAAATATGATTCCCCATTAATAAATGACACCCGACATATTCTTGGCAAATTCTCAAATAGGACAAAGCTTATGTGGGTTCCTTCTCATGTTGGAATCTCCGGAAACGAGTATGCAGATACTGCGGCTTCTGAAGCCAAAATTAGACCACTATTTCAATTTCAAACATGGGAAAGTCAAGACATATCTAACGCAATACGATCTTATTTCAATTCATTACATCATAAAAAATGGTCTGACTACCAACACAACTATAAGACCTTCAATCCTGAAGGTAAAAAACCAAACTATTCAAAAAACTGCCCAAGAAATGTAACGTCAACCATAGTCCGACTAAGAATTGGCCACTGCAGCTTCTCCCACAAGCATATACTTGAAAAACTACCAACCCCAATATATACCCTCTGTAACATACAACTAAACGTTAAGCATGTTTTAGATGAGTGTCCAAAGTACAGCTCAACACATATTCAGATCAAATCGACCTACTGATCTCCTAAAAGATACCTGTGATAAAAATATAAAATTAATCTGGGAATTCGTAACAGCTAATAATTTACACCACCTAATTTAGCTCTATCATAATTTCGGAGTTGAAAGCCACAGCAGCTAGTACTCCCTTTTACTTTATGTTAGTTACAATAATTATATTTTGTAAATAATAATAATAAATAAATAAAAATAATTTTTTTTGGATAAACTATTAGTAAGTCGCAACAAAACAAAAGAATAAATCGCAGAATAAGTTGCGTTTAAGAAAGTGACACAAAAACTCACAGATCGCCAAAAAGCTTCAGTTTGCGACTTTAGTCGACGCACGGTAACGCAACTAACCACTGCTAACCACAGCATTTCTCATAGTGAATGCAATCATTAGTTTTAACTTCTCTGGTGTTCGACCAAATCTTTCCTTCTGAGTCGAATGTAACCACGATTATTTATTATGTTGTAGGAGAAGGGGTTACGATGTGTTTTAAGTTTCTTAAGATGGGTTATTACAAGTCTCTTGATTTCTGCTTTTACCTGTGGCACGTAAAGGTCTTCGCAAGGGTTTGAATATTTTTCCAATTTTAAAGCAGAATCAGTTCCCAACCTGCATTTCGTAACACCAATAAAATCGCATTATAAAATAGAAGTCTGCACTCTAGAATAAGTATACAATTATGCCAGTTCAGTTTTATTGCATTTTATTTTATCTGTGTAATGTTCGCTTCAATTTGTATTCTTCAAGTTAGGAGCATATCGGGGTGTAAGCTGAGGCATTTGAATTCCTAGTGTTGGGTTATTATTTGTTAATTTATTCCGAATAGGGGGGCATGATTCTTTGCGCAAATTGAATCTTGTATATTTCTGTAGATTTTTGTATATTTATTTCAATTCTTCATTAATTTAACTACTTTTCCAATTAAGATATATTATGTATGGTCTTGCAAACATCTGGATGCTATATCGCGACGTTCGCCAATACTATAAAAAGCTATAAAATAAACTAAGCCGATGTGTACACAAAATTGCTGTTTGGCATTTAAGATTCTCGAAGGAAGTACAATATGGGTCCTAGGAGAAAGTCCCACTGAAATTGGCTGAGAAGAACTTAAAAAATTTACTCTTTAAAATATAAACTTTCCACTAGTTACAAAGCTTTTTAAGAATATCTATTAGTTTTGAGGCAAGTTTTGTTTAAATTAAGTAATGAGCCTTGATGTCATACCTTATGAAATGCTTGAGAAACGTTAGTGAAAATCGTTCCTTTTGCCTTATGAATCTGTAATGGATATTTATACTTTTAACATCTAGCTTAACAGTCTGCCAATAAATTCTACAATAATATTTTATTTTTTTAATAAAAAAAAAACGTTTCAATATTATTTTACATTGAGAGAATATTCTTGAATTTGAATATTCTTTTTAAGGTCTCATAGCACTAGTCTTACTTTTGCTTTAGTAGTGATACAATTGAGCGATGTTCGTCTTTGTGTCTGTTCATCCGTGTTCGGGTTGAAATAAACTTTGCCAATGCACTAGATAAGCTAGAGAAAATTTAAATACACCAGTCGATCAGACATAGTTTGGAAATTTTATTATTGAAAATCAGCAATATTGGTACATGTCCTGCGAGGTAGCGGGCAAAACACCGGGCCTGCCTCTTATATGTCCATATAATTTAAACCAAATCTAGTTTAGTGAAGTAACTCTAAACCAAAACCATATATATGGGACGACAGAGAATAGGAAAATTAAGAAGAAAAAATCAAGTGAAAACTTGCTCATATTTTCCGAGTTAAGGGCCTCTGACCTTTTCATAGAAAAGTACGATTATGCACCTTATTTTTTTAGATAGCAATATGGGTACCTTGTAAAAGCTTTTGGAGGGATCTTTAAGGAAATATTTCTATTAAATGCTTCAATATTAAGAGCCGATGAAGTTTTTATGTACAAAAATTATATACAGTTCTTATTTTTTTCTTATTTTTTATTTCTCTGTCACCCCAATATTTGTTTATTTTTTATTTAAATTAGAATTACTCATACCAAACTAGATTTACGTATATGGTGAAGGGTTTATAAGATTTGCATTAGCCGAATATAGTAATCTTACTTGGTTTAGTTCATATTTTATTACTTCTTGATTTGTTGCGGATATTTATGGTCATATGGTTTCTACCGAAAAGCTTTTCTTGCTGTTAAACTACTTGTAAAGGGGTGTTTTTTGTCTCAGCTAGCCAAGTATCGGGCACTATTAACTTTTACAAACAGAAAATTCAAAGGTGAAATAATTACAATTCAGCTGTAATAAAATCATTCCTAAATTAACTAAAGCCATATAAAGGGGTAAATATACCGAAGCAGCTATATTTCACAAGGCAAAACAAAATTTTCAACTTATAACTACATGTTACGTCAAACAAACAAAATTTCAAAATATTCTCTTTTGGCACCTGAGAAAAAAGAAAGTCTTCTCTTTAAGGTTAAACTTAGAAATGTGAGCTCTTGATGACTGACAGATTGAATGTTAATGAAATATCTTCCAAAAAGGAAAATATCTGCTTTGAGGTTAGAATTGCTTTGTAAGTCTACCGTTTATTATTTTTATACGTAGGGTTACGTACAGAAAATTAAGGGCGTTGGGTAAACAAAGAAATAACATAAAAAAGTAAGAGTACTATATTCAGCTATGCCGAAACTTGTATACCCTTCACCATCTATGTAAATCTATTTTAGTGCAGTACCTTTAACCAAAAAAGCGAATATTGGGGTGACAGAGAATCAAAAAATAAAAAAAAAATTTGGTACCGCATAAACGTATGCTTTTACATAAACATATGCATTTTTTAAATTTTAGTATTTCCTTTAAGATCTCTTCAAAAGCTTTTAAATGATACCCAAATTGATATTTAAAAAATTTTTAAATTTAAAAGCCCCGTAACTTGGGTAATATGGGTGAGCGCCGATCTTGTGTCGATGTTTTTTCTTTTATTTTTTCGATTGGAGTTACTTCATTGTTTCAAATGGCATGAAAAAATTAGAGGTAGGTGTGATGTTTTGCCTGCTGCCTCGAAAGACATGGACCTATCATGCTGATTTCCAATAGCACCTCTTTCTGCACTATATCTGATCGATTGACATACACTGACAGACGGACAGACGCACAGCTTTCAATCGACTTCGCTATGCATAAGAAGTCAGCATATGTATACTTTATGGGGTCGGAAATGGATATTGTAGAAACTACACACGGAATGATAAACTTATATATACCCTTTTTTTAAACAATGGTGGTTTTTACTCGACTGTTCATTAATGTAATTCGAGAAGTTACCGAGCAATTTGTTTATATTTTTCCCTTTTTGGAAACTGAATTGATTTTTTTTTTGATCATTTCATACTTTTCAATAAATTTGTTTAGTCGTTTAACTATTATTTCCTCCATAATCTTTTCAATAGCCGGTAATTTTGATATGGGTCGATAATTATTGAAATCATTTTTACATCCATTTTTATATATTGGGCAGATTAAGGATACTTTGAAGAACTAATGAAGTGTTTAAAATTATGTTTATTAATTTGGTTATAACTGGGGCCATCACATAAGCATTATTTTTTATATCAATAGGCCTGATACCATCAGCACCTTCACTTTTGTTTTATAACATAAAATTATTGCATAAATCTCCTCTTTGCATGTTTCAGTTAGATAAAAAGAATTTGTAAGTATACGAGGAATGTAACTTGTAACGCTCGACTTGCGACTATGTATTATTTATTTTTTTTTACATTTTGTTTTAAATTAATAGCAAAAGAATTTTATATTTTGGTTTTGTTTGTTCTTTTGAAATTTTAAGCAATTACTTCATCAATATTATTAGATTTTTTACCTAAAATTTCATTTTTTACTTGCCATGTTGCAAAAAAAACTTATTTTTATAGTATTTGTTTTTAAGCATAATTTAATTGTTTATTAAGCATATTTGTATACTTCTTATATTGGGTTTCATATGTTTTATCGTTTTTATATAATAGCCATTTGTCGTAAAAATTATCTCTATTTTCACAGCACTTTATTAAATTGTCATTTATCCAAGGAATCGGTATTCTGCTTTTGCGTTTTTTCGAATCTACCATTGATTTTTCGTATATGTCTTTCATTTTGCCGTTTAGTATATGGAACATTGTATTCGGATTGCTTTAATGGACAACTTTAATCCAATTGGTTGTACGTATTTGCTGGTTAACTTTCGTTTACATACTTTCGTCCGCTGGATATGCCCTATTACTTCTTCTTCAAAACTCTCATTAGAGAGATAGTATAAAATAGAGTAATGGTCTGATATATTTGATTTTATTACAGAGGCATATTCTTGTTTGTTTAATTGTTTATTCCTAACAAAGAGATGATCAATACATGTTCTTGCATTTTTATTTATGTCTTCTCTTGTACATTCGTTTATTAAGCTTCTCATTTCAATAGATTCTCGCATATCAAGGTATTTTGTTTGTGTATAATTACTTTGTATGAGATCGATATTTATGTCTCCAGTTAATATAATGTTTTGTTTGCAAGTTGTTTTAAGTAAATCGTCTAGCTCTTTGATAAACGTATTAACATTAAGAGACAATGGACGGTAAAGATAAAGAAAATGTCTGCTACATAAATTTGATTGGTAAAGAGCAAAAACTAAATTCTTTTTCATTATTAGTTAACATAAATAAAACACAAAAAATTTTTGAAATAAAAAATATTAAACTTTAGTAATTATTGTTTCAAAACACATCAAACAAGGGTGGGAAACAGTTAAGAATTTAGTAGTGTTTATGCCAAATTTTATAAATGTATAGTGCATACATATTCCATTCAAATTTTAAAAAACTTTGCTTTTGCTTATTCATTTTATACATTGATTAGTCTCTAAGAAATATATATACAGCAAATTTGTTTATCTTAACATCTCAATTTTATTTAAAAGTGCACCAATTTTTCCATCCCTGGATACAAGAAAGGTTAAAATAAGTTCAATCTGAATTGTATAAGCAATCAATCAAACATGTTGTGATCTATTTATTTTGCAATCCAGAACAGCGGTGCCAAAAACATTTAGATAAATTTATTCCTCGAAAAAAAATTGTCAATATTTTTTATTCTTTATTACGTGTTGTTACTTTTAATGAGTTTACAACAGTTAAATAAAACTAAAGTATACTCACAAGTGTATGTATATACAAATTAACAAGTGAAAATAAATTTAAAATATACTCACAAATATATATAAAAATTAACAAGTAAACAAAAAAAAACTAAATTTTTTTATAATATAATTAAACATAGTTGTATCTATACACTGTACTTTTGAGATCAAATATGTATGCTTCTGGCTTCAGTCCAAAAAAAAATCTTTTTTAATAAAAGTAATTAAAATTCTATTAATAATTTGAAATATTTCACACATTTCTAATTATAATACTATGAAGTTTTCAAAAGTTTTTATAGCATAGTTTTTAAATTATGTCACTAACATTTGGATGTGTCAGAAGCCAAAAGGCCTAACTCTACTTTTCAAAAATTTCTCAATTTTGTTATATTACTATTTTATTAGCTGTGAGCTTTAAAAATTTATTATTACATTATTTAAATATTTAAGCTTCACATGTATGTTTAAATTTTTTAAAACTTAATAATACACCTGATTCGTAGAAACACTATTAAAATAATTAACTAACAATAAAAACCACTTTCATGCATTTTAGAAATCAAATTTTTAAGAATTACTAATTTGCTCTGCTTTTGGTTTTGTGCAGTTAGGACCTTTATTCTCTAATCCATTTATAAACTAACAAATTGTCTTGAGTATATAAATACCCTCTAATTTGTCGTTGGATAATCTATTTCTATATTTTGTTATATTAAAGTTTATTTTTAAAAATATTCGTTCAATATTCGTATCGAATTTAATGCAAACTTCGACAAACTTAGAAACACTAACTCACTATCCCCTATAGAAATTTTTGCGATTGTGTAGCAAAACGCTTCCACTGTAACGCATTTAAAATTTTTTAAATGTTAAAACAACTTTATTAAGGTGTGTCGTTAAATTCAAATCGTTCTGTTATGTGTTTGCAGAGCAAATGTTTCAGTTCATTACAAAAACAAAATTCGTTGTTGTAAGGGATTATTTTAATTTTTTTTTTTTTGCAATAAATAAATAAAAATATATAAAAATTATGGACTAAAACTATCAAAAATCGTTTTTGCAATTTGATGATTTCGCAAATTATCTATTACTGCACTTCTTTTATTTGCTGAATACAGCGGATAATAAATAACAAAAAGCGTTTAAATTTTTTCTAGTGCTTTTTGTAGTAAAATATTTATAAAAAATATTAATAAAACTATTATAATATATAAAATTATATTACAATGTAATTTAAAAAAAATATGCCCTCCACCGTGACAATGCGAGTTTACACATTGCCGTGACCAGGATTCGAACCTGGGTTACTACGGCCACAACGTAGGGTCCTAACCACTAGACGATCACGGCTACTGAAGGTAATTGTTGTGTGTATCAATTCCTGCATACAACCCTTCAGTTGATAGTGTATACAAAACCAATTTGTGTGGTGAAATTAAATTAACACTGCACTGTTACCAGTTTTTCTTAAACAGGGTGTTTAACGCTTCGGAATTAATTTGGGTAAAATATAAGGTGTTTCAAATACAAGTTTATTTAAATTCAACCCACATTATTGGTGGATGTATAAACAAGAAAAATGAATATTAATAGACAAAATTGTTGCGTTTATAAATATCTATCACTGGTTTCTATATTTTCCTTTAGAAAGCATTTCGTAGTATAAATTCCAATCATAGAAAATAAAACAAAAATAAAACTTTTTTTAATTATAACAAAATAATAGAATAGTAAAAGAGAATACGTAAATATGTTTATGATTATACACTAAATTTAAAAATTTTTTAACATTAAAAATATATTAAAACATATGAGTTTTCCTCATCTTAATTTTTGATTTATTATTAATCATTATTTATAAACGCTCATTTTTAGTATTAGTAGTTTCGTAATCCTTAGCAAGCTTAAAGGCCGGGGCACATAGAATCCGTCATACGTTATACTTGTTATCTTAGGAGTGTCGTCATAAGCAGTACGTCTCCGTCAACGAAAAGTACTAAAGTTGGACAACTTTTAACCTTGGACGTGTTTTGAATAGTTTTACAAGTATCATTTGCTGCTTCTTTTTGTTTTGTTTTCGCTCTTGCTGTGTTTTAATGGTTTTTTTGTCCGTTAACAAAGTACCCATTGTGTCAACCTCATCCGTCGATACTTTCTTTCTAATTAAATACTTACGTTAAAGTAAAGGTGTATGAATTTTTAGAAGCAGAGGTGTCAACAAAATTTGAATAATGTTGATAAGTAATAAAAATTTATTACAATTGCTACAATAGCTTTTATAAATATTGCTGTTATTATACCATTCATCGCAAAAAGTGGAAAAAGGGTTTGTCATTCCGATGCGATGTCCGTCTGTCCGTCCGTGTAAGTGTTGAAATCAAGTTGGCCGAAGCCAGAGCAGATTTGATTTTATAAAAACAATAAATATGTCAATGGATCAGATATAGTGTAAGAGGAGGTGCTATTGGAAATCATTATGATCGGTCGATGTCCTTCGAGGCAGCTAGCGAAATAGCACGCCTACCTCTAATTTGTTCATGTCATTTGGAACAATAAAGTAACCCCAATCAAAAAAAATAATTCTATGAGGCGGTAGAGAATTGAAAAATAAGAAGAAAACATCAAGTGCAAAAATTGGCGCTCGCCCATATCTTCCGAGTTACAGTGGGTATCATTTTATAGCTTTTAAAGAAATCTTTAAGGAAATCGAAAATGCCCGGAGCATTTGTATTAAGTTACAATTATAAATAATATAAATAAACTGTGATCGCCATATTAAAAATTTGCAGAAATTTTGTGATTTGGTGAAAAATTTGTTTTTAAATTAGATTTGTTAAAATTGAACTTTTATTGTTAATTTGTGTTTACAAAAGATACTACGTATGTGCGTTTAAAACTTTTACCAAAAAGTTTTTAAAAAAAGTGTTTTTATTCATGCACCTAATTTTCATTAAGATTGAGCCAAGAATATGAAGCAATTTAAGAGTGTTTTTAAACTAACTTTTTTATAATATAAAGTATATTAAAATGTATTTAATTTAACAAAGATTAATAATAAAGACTTTAAATTTTTTATTCCAATGGTTCTTTACTTGTGTTTTCAGTCATTTTTAAGAATAAAATTGCACTCGATTTACTTTCGACCAGGTTTGTTTACTCGATTTTAAAGCGAGTAAAATTGTGCGAATTTGGTTTAGAGAACTCCAAGAAAATGTGAATTTGTTTTAAAACGAGAAATTTATTCGGATTCGTTTTACAGAACAGGGCCGATTTTTGTTTACATACTGGTAATATTAATGTTAAAAATGGTGAAATGATTACCCGACAGAAAGACTCACTGTATTTATTAATCTTTTAAAATTTAATATGTAGTTGTTTTAATTTTTCTAAATGTAAATGGTACCAATGGACTTTTCTTTCGTGCTAAAGATATAAAATTTAGGTATAAAACATATCAATGTCAATATTTTCGTTCTATTAAAATTAATTATATAAAAAATAACCCAATACCTGAAACTGACTTTTAATAATAAGTAAATTACTTAGTCTGACTTTTGTCCAAGTTTCTATTTTAATTTTAGAATACTCTCCTTACATTTTTATTTACAAATTGTTTGGTAAAATAGATCGTCTACAATGTAGACAACCTACGGTAGTAGGTGATACGTAATTTTTCCTGTTTTCTTTAGAAAACAGCAGCATACCTATATGTACATATTTAAATTTTTTTTATTTAAATAAATATTAGTAACAAATTTCAAAATATCCTAAATTAATAGACAAGATTCTCTTCAATCATCATTAAATATTTTTCTGCCCAGCTGCTCCTATCGTTTCTCTATTTCAAAAGAATCAAATTCAACGAAATGACAAAGTTGTCATTGTTGCTAAGAGTATGAGTTTAATAAGAGTTTTATGTACAATTGATACTTACTTTTCACAAATATTCATAGGTATAAGAAAATATTCTTTGTATTTTTGTACAATGTTGCATAAAAAACGTGTTTCCAAAACAACTTTGGAAAGACGTTTTCCAATTATTTCATGAATGCAGATTGTGTAACAAATGAATTAACAGAAAATGTTTACGCAACAATATTTTCTTCGAAGAAAACGTAAGTTAATATCACTTAATGTTACCTTTTGTATTTTTTTCTTAATAATTATTTATATATTTCCCATAACCATTGATAAAATTATATAATTTATATTAATCATATCCGGCGTTTTGGACTCTAATCAAATTAAGTAATGAATATGAGTATTATGTACGTGTGTTAGTAGTTATTCAAGTAAATAACTTAAATAAAAGCAAAAAAGTAAATTTTGGTAAAATTATCAATCTAACATAAAAAACATTTACCCCAAAACCCAATTAACGCATTAAGTGTTCTCTATCGCATGTTCATGAAAAATGTGTGAAGCATTAGTTAGTAAAGTTCGCTCTTTATTTGTTTGCTTTTTATACCCTCCATCAAGAGTTTGTCATTCTGTTTATATTTTTTATTCAATTTGTTCTGAGTTCTTATGCATAGCGAAGTTTATTAAGTCATGTCCGTCTGTCCACCCGTGTTTGGATTTAAATCAACTTTGCAAAGGCTTTAGGTGAGATAAAAAATTTAAATACGCAAATCGAACAGACATAGTTTCGAATAATCAATAATCAACTTGTTAATTTAATAATTTGTTCGGGATAATTAGCACAATATTTTTAAAGAGTAATTAAAAACTTTAATCTTTATTTTTATATTGGGTGGCATCATTAGGAAATAGAAAATACAAATATTTCTATTAAAGTGCTGTTTTTATATTCGTCTAGAAAATTTCTATAGAAACTGAATACTTTCAATGCAAATTCCCTGGACAAATTTTTCGTCTGGAATACAAAAACAGCACTTTAGATTAATAATAGATGAAAAAAGTGAGTTTCGGCATTAAAATGCAAACTAGAAATAATGATAAATTAACAATCGAATTAAAATAAAACAGAAAATATTTTTTTTCATTTATTCGTTTATATTTTGTAGTACAGAATTTATATACAATTTTTAATAATTTAATGACATAAATTAATTTCATTCTACAAAATGAAGCACAAAAAATAATTTTAAAAACAAATTCTTTAAGTTGCCAACTAAGTGTTTAATGAAATTTTTATGTTTTTCATATTTAAGTATTTTTGTGGCAAAGTTTGAAACAACGAAAGTAGTAAAAAATAAAATCCTGTGTCATCAATATTTGAATGACAGTTTCAATTTTTTTTAATTGTTTATTATTGTTTTGTTATTAATTACACACATTGTTGTATGTATTGTTGTTTTTAATGACACTTTTGTGGTTACCAATAATGACCATGATCGCTGCTGCTTCTACATAAGTGTAAGTGTATGAAGTATTTACAGTGTTGACGAAAATACTTCTAACTAAAATTATATTTTAATACAAACTATGTCTTCTTCTTATTTTGGACATGACCTTGGCGGAGCCCTTGCAAAGCTTTTTGAAAATAACTTAATATTTCACGATATATTTTACTTGTCAGGCTTACGTTCGTTATTAAAATATGCTAGTTTCCAAGTTTTTCAGCTCTCTTTACAATTAAAATATTGCATTGTGCTGGCTCTCTAATTCACCAAAACTCCATTATGGTTATATGGCCGATAACTTTATTTATTTAGTTTCGTTAAGCTTATGGTTATTTCATGTTTAAAAAAATAAATCTACGATGATCGTCTAGGTCACTTTCTGTGTCTATAGGAATCTCATTTTATGTTTGGTTTTAAAGCTAGTATGTAATGCCTGTTCATGTAACCGGCCCTTTATATAATCTTTATGTTTGCTTTATTGCTCAGTAGCTACTGTCAGAAGCAACTCGATTGGCCAAAATTTCTTTTCTTTCCTAGTTGACTTTTTTAAACGTTTTTAACTCGAAATCTGCTTTCATACACGATGTTGTAGGCTTATTTCCAAATGCAATAGGAGAAAACTGTGTGACATTTTTTATCAATCGATTTTTATATTAAACCTAACTATTAATTTTCGGTTTATTATTCGTGCGATTAAAGAAAGTTAAGAAAGAAAAAGATATTTGGAACACCTTACTATATTTTGTTAGTGTTGGACCTAACGGAATTGATTATGTATATCAAAATTGATCAAAACTGTCTTATTTAAGACCATAAAATAATAACCGCACATGGTCAGTCAGTTTTTAAATATTTTAACCACTACTGTACAATCAATGAAAACGATTGCGATGGTAAAATTTTGTCATGATGATGGTATTTTGCAAATAAGTTTTTTATAGGCGCCATTTAATATTAATGACTATTGCAGTCACAAATCCTACACTTACAAAAATTTTAAAAATTAAGAGAAAAAAAGCTGAAAAAAACTAATTGACAACAAAGTATTAAAAAGTAGATTTTCAATTTAATAAGTGCAATCAGCAGTTAGTAATTTCTGGGCTTGGTTCGAAAACGTAAAGTTTGCATAATTTTTAAAAACCAAACAAAAGAATTTACCAGTCTTAAAAAATACCTACATAATTATGTTGTGTATTTGAATGTTAATTCTGTGGCACATAGAAACCGTCTTACGTACTAATTCAACGTATTCAACTAAAACAAAGTAACGACGGATGAGGTTGACACAATAAGACAAAAGTCATTAAAACACAGCAAGAGCGAAAACAAAACAAGAAGAAAAAGTAGTACTTGATAATTCTCAAGGTACGACAAAAGTTAAAAGTTACCCAACTTTCGTGCTTTACGTTGACGAAGAAACATATATTATACTTATCAATTAAAAAACAAAAAAAAAAAACTATAACATATGACACTTCTATGTGCCTCGTCCTTTATTCTTTACTTAACGATGATTTTTAAGAAGTATGTAGTTTCATATCACACATAATAATGTTAGTTTTAAATTATCTTCAAAAATTTCGTTATCCCGAACAAATTATTAAAATCACCGATATTGTTTATTGAGGGTATAAGCACGTCTCGATGGCCATTTTGCTACCGCTAACTTAGCTCTTCAGGAAATTTCTCACAAACATTTTAAATAAACCTTTGTCTAAACAATAAAGTAAAAAGACAACAAAAACTCCTTTATACTATTGAGTTGCTTAGACATTTCAATATAGTTTTCATACAATCAATAAATATTTCATGAGAATGTTTCATAAAAATATTTATATTTGAAGAAATCAAGCATAAATAATGTAAAACGTGGCACCAACTATTAAACAAATACAAATTATTTAGATTTGATTTATGAATGCATTACAAAAATTTTCGATTTCATAAGGAAATTTGCGAAAATCATAAGGAAATTATGGTACATAATTCCAGATGAAATTAAGAAAAATACATTTTGCAAAAAATAACCTCAACGTATTAAGGTCCAAAATATGAATCGGAAACGCTGTTCCTAGGAAACGACCATTATTTTTTAGTTAATTTGTTACTCTTGTTTTGAACATCAAATATCTACATGTAACGTTTGAAAACAGCTTTTTGGAGATGCCCTTTAATTTAAAAAATCAAAATAAGTGCAAATGTTGAGTAATGATCAAAGTTAAAAATACTTCGGTAAATCATTTATTTCTAAAACTCGTGACATTTGTTTCACTTTTAATTTTGCCAGTGTACAAGTACTGACGTCACTGACGCCAAGTCATACAAAATAATATATTCATTTGTAATTAAAACCAATAACTAAACAGATATTAAATTATTAAATTAAACATTCTCTTTTTAAAAAACAAAATTGCATGTTAAAATATTTACTTTAAAATCCAATATGTTAATCACTTGCGGAGATAAAATGTCACGCTGATACTTGACAAAACAAGAAAGAGAGCTTTATTTAGCTATTGTCAGAAATGGATATTGTAAAAATTACAAACGGAGTAATTAACTTAGATACACCCTTTTTTACCTGTGCTAAGGGTATAATAAATCCATTTAATGTAACTGTTTGGTTTGTCAAAATCGTCATTATCTAATTTTGCGAGTACTTAAGCAAACTGATTTCTGTTTCTAAACTTCTATATTTAGTACTGTCGACCGTATTTTGTATTTTGTACACCATCTGAATCATTACAAACTTTGATGCAACTATGAACATTTGCTTACTTTCTACGCCGGCCGTTTTTGGCTGATAAACTTTTGCCGTTTTCTTTACTCTTATTTTTATCTTTCAGTCCTCGTCATCACTCGCCCTAAGGCTGAGATCCCAACATTGACTTTGCTTCTTTGTGCTAACTACTACCTTGCAGCGTTATCTAACTTTTAGTACTCCGATTGTATTTAAGTTTTCTTTCTGCTTCAAAATCTATGATCATTATAACAAGGTCAAGCCCGCGTTGTTATACTACTTTCACACTGTACAATGGCAAGTTGAGGTTTTATGCTTAAAGAAAGCCGAATACAATCTTATTTCTCGATTTCTATTTTCCCTCATTACGACATGTTATAAAAACAGAACATTCTTCACCTTTATTAAATACCTTACGAAAGATTTAAGTCTTTGCGAAACAGTGCAATGTGTTAAGAAGGCAACTCATCAAATATCTCACGCGAATTAGTTCCATTAGATAAAGGTTACACTTCTTCTTCTTTAAAAAAATCTTCTATTTTTTACATTAATGCTCAGTGAGAAACATAGTTTCTAAACATCTACTCCTATTTATTAGAAAAAAATAAATAAAAAATCGCTCATTTACTTCTAGAACGTCATAACTCAAAATTTCAAATTTTTAAGTTAATCACACAGAATTGTTCGTCATTTATGCTTTATATTATGTTTCATCTTTATGTGTTTTGGGCTTTCCACGTTTTAAGAGAATGACTCGTTATTTTACTTCATGTTTGGAAATTTTGTTTGTCAATAAGAACGACACAGTCGGAGTTGTGGAGTTAGCTTCATAACGTAAATAATATCGCCTCTTAAACATCGTCACATTTTGTTTTGTGACTGTACTCGTATATATAAAAAACGATATTTTTAAAATGTATCGACGGTTTGCATATTATATATTTTTTGAGTTATGACTGGGTTGATGAGAAAATTTATGACACAGTGCGGATATATCTTTAGAGCAATAACCTCATAATTCAAATATTCCTAATAGTTCGCCCAAGACCACCCCTTTAACGTATTATTGATGAAAGTTTTCTTAAATGAATTTTTTATTGATGAATCATTTTACTAATTGTTTTGGGAACTTGAGTAGTCTGATATTTTTCTCGAAATTAATTTTTTTGAGTCATGAAATTCTAGAAGTAAATCAACGATATGTATATTACGGTACCTATGAAGAAAATAAAAACATAAAAATAAATAAATAAACGCTAATTAATATTAAAATTATTTGATTTTGTGTTTATTTGAACTAATTTTGATTAAAAAATGGTTAAAAATACAATTTATTTTAATATATCATTCACTTGTAATTTGTAAAATCTTCTCTAACAGCTATAACTAAATAGAAGCGGAAAGTGGAACGTTTTCTTCCGCATAGCTGTTACGCTAAAATGTCATACCTAAACAAAAGCGGATAAAAACAGGGTTATCAGAAACATTAAGGCTTATTAAGTCTTGTTAACGGACGCACCTAAAAATGATATATAGTTGTCTACGTGGTGTAAATGAAAATCTAAGCAAAAAATTACCTTTCCTAAGATTCCCATATTGTCTCATTCCGCTATTAAATACTCTCTATGTGCCATATTATACATACAAACGTTCGAGGTCCGTAACTCTGAAACAAAAGGTCAGTCCCAAAATTTTCACTTAAAATTTTATTTCAATTCTAAGCTAGAAAAATATATATAAGTTCCCTAAATATTTTAAGAAGAATAATAATTCCGGTGTTTGTGTTGTGTAAATTGAAAGTTTTATAAAAAAAAAACAAAATTTGTTTTGTTTTTAATTATTTTTATTATTAAACACCTTGTAAAAATCGGGTTTTCCAATTGCAAAGCGTTGCCGCCGCGTTATTTCGGTATGCTCCATACAAAATGTACTGGCCTTGTTTAGGTATGGCTGTTAGAATCTCCGTCGACCCAAGGCTTTTTTGACAATTCTACAAGTGCACAAGCGCAAATTTATTTTAGTAAAACAAAAACGCTTGTAGAAGTATGACTTGAAGGTTTGTAACTTGTACAATTCACTTGTAGCCACAAACTTGTAATTTACAATATTACAGGCAAAAACACTTGTATGTAATTGTGAACTTGAAGCTTAGTGAAATAGGCCCCATCAAGCAACCTCATTCGTTGGTACTCTTTCATAGCATATTCGCCGCAGAAGTAACACAAATAATAATAATATGGCTATATTTGTCTCCCTTAACCACATGTCTTATCTCTCATCTATCCCTTTCCTGAAGAATGCAGCACGGATACAAAAAATATTCTCTTAAAAAATATTAAAAAAACACAAACGGATATCGCTCAATCGACTTCGCTGTGCACAAAAACTCAGAATATACTTTAATACGTTATGGGCCAGAAATGGATATTGTAGAAGTTACACACGTTATGACAAACTTGGATATATAACTATTCCACCTGTGGTGAAGGGTATACAAATTGTATTTTGTCCTTTTCTTTGCCAAACGTTTTACGAAAATAAGTTTAAGAATTTAAAAAGTTAGACTTTTGTATTTTTTAGCAAAAAAATGTTTATTGATTGCTTGCTAGTTATTTAAATATTTTTAACCGAAAATATAAAATGTTTAAACTGCTTTGAAAGTTATTTTTATTCAAAACATAATGTAACAAAAGTAAATTTAAAATTGTAATTCTCTGTCGATCTTTTTTGCGAGGCTTTCAAGTAAAGTAAATTCAAATTTTTTTTATTCTCTTCCAATATTTGTTCTCATTTATCAAACTTTTATTAGATAAGATTGAGAATAAAATGTTTTATGGCATTAAAAGTAAATTTAATTTCCACAAAACCATATCTCCTCCGTTTTTTTAAATAATAAAGACTTCTAAAAATATTTAAGTTAATAAATTTGTACGATATAGAAACTAAAGAGTTATTTTAATTTTTGTTACCAAATTCCGCACTGTGTGACGGTCTCCGGAGCAAAACCATGCCAGAGTATTGGAACAAAAATTTCTACCTGAGAAACTCTTCACATAGACGCGGTGTGAAATTTTAGTATTTTAAAGCTAAATTTGACACAAGTTTTTCAAGTTTTTATTCATTCATTGATGATTTATTTATTTCGTGCAATACAAATCTTTTATGCGACTTAAACTTAAAAAAAATATACATACATATGGTATGTATATATGTATTTATGCATGTTGTTCAGAACTTTCTACTTTTATTTTTTTCATTTCTACGTCATATTGACTTTTTTATGGTTTAATGTAACGACTTAAAAATTCTGCAGAAATTTAACTTATTAAGGTTGTGACGTTACGTTGTCAGTCAGTTAATATTGTTTCTTACAATTGAATTAATTTTACATGATCACGCATGCAAAATTTAAAAAGTTTATTTGAACGTAAAAGTGCTTGCAAATTACGTATGTAAATGCTGATATTCTTTATAGAAGTGCAACAACTAGATACTTGTAATATATTTATGTTCATCTTAAGATTATTTTTAATTTATTCACTTAATTCTATATTCGCATGCTTCTTTTACTTCTTTTCTTTTCCGTAGCAATTTATTTCAATTTTAAAATTACAATGGGAAATTGGAGATATGGGAGTGCAGGAAATAGCAGGACAAAAGAACACTATAAATTGTTTTGGGAGTGAACCATTTAATTGTGTCACGTAACTTTTTGCACTTTTGTGCGGTAACCAATCTTTTCTATTCTTACGTTTGTCTGTCCACCAACTATTTTATTCAGCTGAAACTATTCCTAAAATGTAAAAAAAGCATCCCATGATGGGGCACACAGTCGAACTGAGTTGCAATTTGAATAATAATAATAATAAAAAATTAATGTGAAAAAAAGCAATAAAAACAACAGAAAATTGTAAACTAAATTAAAAATTGTTGAATTCTGGGTTTTATTTAAGTGTGAAAATGTCTGTTTAACATTTGTTTGTGGCAAAAATTACAACAACAAAAATATACTATTTCGCCACAATATGCAAACACATACAAAACAAAATAAGCGGAGTACTCTTACATACGAGATTCCATTCATAAGTAACTAAAGTGTATAACATTTTCATTAAAAACAGTAATTCAGAGCTTAAAGCTCCAGCGAAACTACAGCAGTGTTATAAAATGAAATATATTTTAAGAACTTTTGCTTTTTCTATTCATAACTAAGACAGTTTTCAGTTGGTTTCGATTCAAACGTATTTGTAGCAGAAGCTATTCTTAAGGCTTTAAATTTTTCATTAGTTTTTATCATAAATAACAAACACCTGCGGAAATACAAACGTAAGTTGAAAAAAAGATATGGAAAAATTAGAGGCAGGCATGGTGTTTTGCTCGCTGCCTCCCTGATTTTCAAAATCAAAAGTTTTAAGACTATGTCTGATTGATTTGCTAGAGATGTATTTTTTCTAGTTCATCTCGTGCCTTGGCAAAGCTGATTTTAACATGAACACAAACGCACTGACTGCGCTTAATCGACTGCGCTATGCATATAAGAAATGGGTACAGTAGAAACTACAAAAGCAATGACAATTTTAAAGCACGGTCAGATTAGTCAAATATTTGAACAAAAATTCGTAACCATTAAACAGTGGAAAAATGGTATCCTTCTCAAATACTTATTAAGAAATATAAGATCCTACTCAATATAAACGGTGAGATATTACATTTATTAAATTATAAATCGTCATTCTTAATTATACATGCTAGAAAAGATTGAATAGAAATTCGTAAAAATAGTGGCTACGTTATTTTGGTCTTGTATTTGACGAATCTGACCGTGCCTTAAGTTATATCCTGTTTCACTTGTGCTGAAGGGAATGACTTGTCAAAGAAATTTACTTACTAAACAAAGCAACAAAAGTTAGAGTGCTTAAAAACGTAAGAAAATCCCTAGAAAAGAAACTTAAAGAAAGCTATAAGAAATATAATCCAGAGACTTAGTTTCACCTCCATGTTCAATGATTTGTTGCATCGATATGTGAGACGTATAAAAGTGGGATCGACAAAAATGATTTTAACCACAATTGTTAACTTTAAAGACAGTAAGATTCTTAATAGCCACTACAATCTTCTTCAGAATTTCGTATACTTTTAAACTTTGAATTCAAATGTAAAAATTTTATAAAAAACAATATTTTTTTTTTAAAACACAGGAACGGTAAATTAAATTAGTCGATTTAAAACAAAAATCGATTAAATTACCGATACAGATTATTCAGGGTGAAAGCACGTCTTGCTTTATTGTATAAAAATGTACTCTTGCATCATACCGTGATTCATTTAACTAATGGCAGGGACCCCGTTTTGTGAATACCGTCCTTCATCCAAATTCGTTATTTGTAATTAAGGCAGAAAAAACTATGTTTAAATGTCGCAAAGGTTTGATTAACCTTTTGATATAACAATTATATCTTCAGTATAAATTTTCGGCAAAAATAGTTGTAAAAACAAGTGTGTATTTTGAACCGAACTGAAAAAATTTTAGTGATTAACAAAGCCATCAAAGGATTAAACACAATTTGTTTATGTTCCGTGATATATTCAAGTAATTCTTTTCTGTGTTTTTTAATATTGAAGCTTATAAACATGAAAGCGCAAAATCTTCACTGATTTGTGAGCAACCATTGGCATACTGCATTATTTAAATAATTGAGTAAAATTTAAATTTTATTTGCGAAAAACGAACAATAACACATATGACATTTGCATACTTGGGAATACTGCAGCATATTTTTAATGGATTATGTATAGCAGTAGCCAGTAAGATTTTACTTTTTAAAAGTTTACTGGTTATTGGCTACTGAAAAAAGTTTACTATAATTTTTTTAGCAGCCAGTAAACTTTTAAAAAGTAAAATTTTACTGGTTACTGCTATACATAATGCATTAAAAATATACTGCAGTATGTCCAAGTATGTTTGTGAGATTTAAAACTCTTTTTTATGATGGCAAACGGCTTGTTTTAGAATTAATAAGTGCTCATAACACCAACTGATCGGGTAATCCAAACTTTTCATTCACTCTTTTCACAGTTGATGAAAATTGATGCATATAACCACATATTTTATACAGAAATCTCTATCCAAACTCACATTTCGCATTATTTCAGATTAATTAACTAGCAAGGTGTCAGTAGGCAAATTGTATTTCTTTACATAGCTAACGCTATGATATTCGACCTACATCTCTACAAAACCTAGTTTTACTCAAATCTAAAATTCTTTATACAAACTTCTGAATTACCCACTATATTAAAATAAGTGATGAGTGCGGATGGGTCGAATGGGTGTGCGCAAATGAGCATAAACAAGTAACAAACATGTGTCGAACAATTAACACCCACAAACATTTACACAATGCTCACTCCACTATTTACCGCTTGTCATCAGTGTTGTTTAATTTACTCTTATTCTTACGCAATTATCTCTATTCTATTCCGTGTATATTTATGTTGACTATTTCATTCCGTCACACATGCAGCTTAGTATTATTGCTATGGGAAGGCAAAATAACGGAAATGTTACGCTTTTAAATATAAAATTTAGTTTGCATATTTCAAGGCGTTAAGTTAAGCATCTGAGTGATTGTCAATGTTTCCTCCCAACCATCCAACACTATTCAGTCATTTTTATTTGCATTTTCTGTATTTGCTTCTCTTTTTATGTTTTTATTCATGAATTACATATTCATTTCTACACATGTATATATATATATATATATATATATATGCAGATATGTTATATCTTTGTGTATGTTTAAGTTTTTTTTTGTGCTTCCATTCACTTTTTGTACGATTGTTACTGTATTTGTAGTCAGCATCATGGGAACACTAAATGCAATTTGTTGTACTGTAAATGATACTGAAATTTATCCTGACATTTACTTAAAAGCAGAATTAGTTTCTTTAGTTGTAAGCTGCTGGTTGCAGCAGCGTTTTTAGCTTGGGAGTTTGTAAATAAGTAGAGGTGATGGAAATTTCCCATGTAAGTATGTATGTATGTAATAAACTTGGGTTTTATATGTGGATCATCATAAATAAAATGAAAGATTTTTCATTTGATTGCAAAGCAAAAGAAAATTTATTAATATAATCCTTCTAAAAAAGCGCTTTCTTAAATTCCAAAGTAAATTACAAATATTTGAATGTGGAAAAGCGTTGTTCTTTTAATTTTGTAAAATATCTTAAAGCGTGTACATATGATTAATGTTCTTGTAGATATTTACTACTCAACTCTTGAGGAATATGCAAATTAAATTTTATTTACATTATTTGCTCTAAGCAGTTTAAAATTTGAATAGCTTTAAGGTGAAACAGAAAAATATATGCTTTTAGACATTTATGACTTTAAAGGAACATTGTTCTATGTGCCAAATCAGGGTCACTATATCAAGACGTTATTTTTAAGTTGATATTTTTTAAAGTTGTAGTAATTTTATTTAGTAGCTTTTTTGAGTGCAAAATTAAAAAAAAATATTTTAGCATTTTTATTTTATTTATTTATTTCATAATAAAATTACTCCCATAGAAGTAACTCCTAACTGGATCCTGTTGGCATTTATTCAATTCATTTTGATAATTGGGAGTTATTTAATTTTTATTGGGAGTTATTTCATTTTAAAGTTATTTAATTCAATATAATTTAGGAGTTTTTTAGTTGTTTTATTTTTGTTTTTTATTTCTTCTCAATGATATATTGAGCATCGGTTTCGCGTACAAACTTTTCTGTATAGCCGGCCTTCGGAGGGCTCTATGGCTTTGCCGGCTTTGCTAACAAAATATTTTCCTCCTTCAACTTTCAGGTATGGTACAGAAAGTATTTAATTTTACTTAATTAAAGAGCTATTATTACGAGTCACCTAATGGAAGCTATTTTATTAGGACTTATTTCATTATTCTGTCTACAGAGAAAACTTTAAGTCATCGATGACGGTGTTTGTTATACCATAGAGAATAAAATCCTTCCGGCCAGCCGGGATGCCTCAATGATTTCTCTATGGTATATGGAACAGCGGCTTTATATATCTATGATATATGGTATGATATCAACATTAAGATTAGATCATAGAAGTTAAAACAGTTAAACAGTGCCCGGATGAAAATATTATTTGTATTGGGAGTTATTTCTTTTTATTGGGATTTATTTCACTTGGGAGTTATTTAATTTTATTTTTTTTATATTTTTATTTTAAATTAACGGTAAAGTTTTTGGTCTTATTTCATTTGGGCGTTAGAAGTTATTTCGTTTTTTTTATTTGGGAGTTATTTCACTTTTGTTGGGGCTTATTTCATTGGGGTTATTGCATTGGGAGTTATTTTATTTGGGACTTATTTCACAGTACCAATAATTGCTACAACTATAAGACAGACGAATTTAAAATTTCAACTGAGATTAAAACGAAAACAACAATTATCTCGCCTAATAAATACTTCCTAGAGATAATATACAATATCAGATATGCGATTTATACCTTCTCTCAATGACAACCAACAGGAGACCTCTAGCAGAAGTGCTATGAAACTAAGTCAAGAGAAGAGAAGAAAATTTTAGAAAAATTTCAATATACTCGTTTAACCTTTAGAGTAAAAGACAACGATTTTTAAAAAAATTTAAATATCTAACTATTCAATTACCGGTTTTTGACATATGTCGAATATTCGATCACTTTAAAACATAAAAATACCGGTTTTGAAAATTATAAGCGCCCGCTATATAATATCCTATAACGATTGCTTTTCTACTCTTGTTTTAATCTTTCGCTGTTAACCATTTTTGTTTTACTTATTGTTATACCCTTCACCACAAAAAGTGGAAAAAGGGTATATCCAAGCTTGGCCTTCCGTGTGTAATTTCTACAATATCCATATCGGACCCCATAAAGTACGTCTGTGTGTCTGTACGTGTTATTGTCACAAAACAAATATGTCAATCGAGCATATATAGTGTCGAAAGCGGTGCTATTGAAAATCAGAGTGATCGGTCCATGTCCCTCGAGTCAGCAAGCAAAACACCAAGTATACCTCAAGTTTTTTCATGTCATTTGGAATAATTAAGTAACTCCAATTAAAAATATAAATATATGCAGCGATAGAGAATTAAAAAATAAGAAAAAAAACATCAAGTGAAAAAATTTGAGCTCTCCCATATTTTCCGAGTTACTGGGCTCTGAAATTTTCAAATTTTGTTAAATATCAATATGGGTATCATTTTAAAGCTTCTTTTATTAATTCGTTAAGTGCCGATGTCGTTTTAATGTGAAATTATATATATGCAGTACCAAATTTTTATTTAATTCTCTTTTTTTTTACTAAACTCAACTTCAAATAATTACAGCATTAATTTCCTTTTAATTTATTTAACCATCAATAACACAAAATCATTTTTATTTTTTTATTTTATTTAAAACACTGTTATGATAAGTTGTCCTTTTTAATAGCTTTTCCAATTATTTAATAATATATTAATGTTTTTAATGAAAATTTATAGAATTATTTGCAAAATATATTCGCGTTAATTAACGTGTTTTGCATAATTTATCAAATAAGTCTACTGAATTTTAATCATGACCAAGTTTTAAATCTATTGCTTCTTTTTTGTTTCGTGTTTAGGAATGTAAGTTTGTATGTATGTGTGTCGTTATGTATACACTTACTCTAATGAGCTTGTAAATATGAGTTTGGTGTGTTTTAAATTAAATAACAGCTGTTTTATTTATTTGGTCGGTCGGTCATGCAAAAAACTGTTAATAACATCATGTTTTGGTTGTTTGTGTGTTGTTAGGTGTTTTAGTAAGGTTGTGCTGCTTCTTTTTATTAAGTGTAATTTTTTAATTGTGTCACGTAAATCTTTAGTTTAGTTTTATATTATGTTCTACTATTCTCGTTGATGCGTTTTTGCTTTTTTATTCTATTATTTTGTATGCATTCACAATATTGAAACACATCCAATGAGTTCGTGAGTAGTTTTTCTATACAATTCATACACATAAATAACCAACGTAGCCATATAAATTGACCGTCGAAGTGATAAAGTCAGTTATTGCAAAATAGCAAAAGTATTTAATGTACAGTTTTCATTACTAAATGATTAGTCGTTCAACAGTTTACTTTTTTTGCTTTCACCCGTAGCGTTAAGGAGGTATTTATTCTTAACAAAATCTTATCAGCCATTAGCTGGAAACCGCGCATTTTGCCATGTATCTTTTAAAAGTTTTGCTCTCTTAAATCGCTCATTTGAAAGGTTCAATTGTTACACAAAAGTCGTGTAAACCATAACCAATTTCCTTATTTTAAAATTATTGTGGCAACCATTCAGAAAACACATTATGTGAGTTCGCACTCTATTTGCTATAAGTTTGCGATTAGACTGGCAAAGTTTCTTATATAATTTATAGGTTTCCAACTCTGATGTACGAGAAATTATATTATTTAACTAGAAAACTCTTGTTAAGTAGGAAATGAATTATTGGTATAGTTTAATTTTGTATGTCGTTCGTTTTTTCATATTTAATAATTTTCAAAATTTTTCATGAGTTCTAATTATTCATCATTGTTTTTGTTTATCAGATTTTCGTTGAGTTTTTTGCGATGCAACGATTTTTTCTAATTTTTATTCTTATCAAATTGAAATGACGTCTTTAAGTTCAACTCATTGCAACCATTTCCCGGCATTTTTAATTTCATTCACAGTATTAATATTTTTCTCTAATCTTTACTTAAATACTCGTTGTTTATGGTTCATGAAGAAGTTATTACAGCAACTTTAAAATCTTTCAAATTTTATGATGCATTTTCTCTTAGCATTAAATTCTTCTTTGCAATTGAGGTTGCTTATTATCTTGCGGTCATTCCCAAATTGTTGGCCATTGGGTTTTTCTTCTAGTTTTGTATTTCGATTCCAATTTTTCTAATTAAGAAAGTGCTTTGCAATAGTTGTTTTTAATCATCCTAAAAAACTTATATAAAACTTTTATATTTTAAAAGTAACTTTTTTCAACATGTGGTGACTAAAGCAATTTTATGAAAAATTGATAAAAATGTTTGTATAAAATTTTGCAACACAAAAATCAAGTAACCTTATCAGTTTAACGAAGACTATATAATGTAAAACATAACTAAGTACATTTTATAAAGATGGGTTCATACAAAATAAAAATTGTCAAACTAAAATTGAGAGGTACGCTATTGGCCAAGTAAAAAACTCACAACATATAAAAATTTGTTATTGTTATTATAATTATTATTTTAATTTTTTATGAAATAAGGATTTGAACTCTGAATATTTAAAATAAAATTAAATTGATTTTCGGCTTGAGATCACTTTTTATTTTAATCTCTAAACAAATTCTTAGAAAGAAAAATTATTTAGGAATTTATTATTATTATTATTTAGGAATATATGCGGACGATTTCCAAAAAAAAAAAAATAAAAAAAAACTAGAAAAATATATAAACACTAGCACCTATCTACCTTAGGCTGTATACATTGTAAACATCATCTATTTAAGTAACTAATTTAATCAATATTAATTTGGTTAGACGAAGTCCACACACAACCCTAAGCATTTCTTCGTTGTTCACTGTAACTCGTCTTGAACATGTGTTTTTGCTTTAAACCAACCTTCAGTATGGCCACGAAATGCTATTTTTTATTTTTAATCATTCATATCTGTTTCCTCATAACGTTATGGATGTTTTTTCAATATCATATTGATTGTTATGAGTTAAGTATGATTGTACATTATTTTAGAATTATTAAATATAGTTTTCTTTTCAAAATTAAAGTTATAATTTTTTTTATCGTAGCACAAAATAATTTTTAAGGAAATATTCTTAAAACTCTACACCTGCTAGGTTTCTTGAAAAATAAGTTAATTTGTATCAATTTTATAAATTTAGTTTAACATCCATGAAATAAATTAAACTAATTTTAATTGTACAACGCTTTCATTTTTGATGGCATATTTGTATTCACCCACTCACGATACTATTTTGTAATTTTTCAACTTTTTTTTTTTTGCTTTTTATAGTGAAAATTTGAAATGACTTTTGTTGCTGAAGCATACAAGTAGGCGTTTGTAGCAGTAAATAATTTTGCATACAAAAAGGCCCGACGACATCACAATGTTGTTGATGCCGCCAATTCTGTTTTTTTTTTTGTATGTGATATTTATTTTTTTTATAACATTCGTATTAAATTGTATGTTGTTGCTATACATGTTCAACAATGTTGATATTGCTGTTGTTGTTGTTGTTAAATGTTGTTAGCAATTTAATTTTAAAAAGCATACAAATGCTTTTTGAAATGCATTTATATGCAGGGAAGCGCGATCATGAGTACCATTTTACTAGCAGCCAACTAACAGTATTTTTCTACCCGTGCCAACCTTGCAGCGTTCTATACATATTTAAAAGGAATATGAAAAAAATTTAATTTAACTACAAAGTGTAGAACATAAATTTACAACAAATTGACGAGAAAAAATAAACAAAAAGAAAAAAAAGGCTCACACAATGGAACGTTGTTCATTGAGTTATTTTTCTGTTGCTGATTTTATACGTATTTAAGCTTTCAAATAGATTCTAAATAAACGTTAATTTGTTGGGTTATTGCTCCAGTTCAAAGTAATTTAAAATTAAGTTAAATCTTAAACATTTACATGGTAGTTGTTTTGATTAAAAAATCTGGTTTGAAAAAAATTCAAATTAAGACCATCAAATAACTATTAATATTAGGAATTTTTTATTTATATAAAATTACTGGAACAATAAATTTCCAATCACGTAAAAACTAATGGATGGTAGAGTTTGGCTAATCAGCTCCTTAAAGTGAGCACTCCTTTCTGCTCAGCTCATTAGATCGAACTAGTTCGTTCATTTAGGTTAGTACGCTAAAACATCAATAATCTACTTGATCTGTTTAGCTCAATCGTTTTTAGCTCATAAAATTTTTAGTACCCAGTGATAAATTTATCAGATATTAGAAACATATTCGCACTTGCTAAAAAAATTGTGCATATAAAAACCATTTAAAGAGTAATTATATGTAAGTATGCAGTTTTAACTAACTTTATTTTTGTAAGCCGTTAAAATAAAAAAAATAAAAAATTTGTTCGTAACA
Source organism: Gymnosoma rotundatum (assembly GCA_916610165.2). Classification (NCBI taxonomy): domain Eukaryota; kingdom Metazoa; phylum Arthropoda; class Insecta; order Diptera; family Tachinidae; genus Gymnosoma; species Gymnosoma rotundatum. Next base: position 37,325,210 of record OU744339.1, on the reverse strand, counting down.
ATATATTTGCTGATTACAAAAGAATGGTTTTACTTAATTTGTACCAAAATAAGTTTCAGTCACAGTTTTAATTTTATATTTGTTTGCATATAAATAATGATAAACTAGAAAAGGCGCTCAGTAGATGAGTTAAAAGACAGACAGAGCGTTCCATATGGTTCAAATAAGAGAGTAGCTTAATTTAACTAGGTCGTTCACAAACTAGACAACTCTACTGGATAGATTTGATCAAAATTTTGTGAGGAGGTCCCTAAGAACCTTGATTCCAATAAAGAATATTTTTTTTAACGTAAAAATAAGTTATTTCGTAAGAAAAATAGAGATACAGCTGTAAAAGCACTAAATTTACCGGTATTATTGTACTAAATCAGTTGTCTGCACATTTTATTTTTTTACATCTAAGTCTTATGGCACCCTCCATAATAATTCGTGGAATTTTTAATTTGCACCATTGATTTGTTTCTACGTTTGAAGTAGTGTTAGATTTTAGAGTCGTTTTATAAAGTAGCAGATTTAGTGAAGACTAAGTTTATAATTAATACCAACAAGCCTGTTCATTTGTACTGCTTTCAATTTCATATGCTTCAGCTCGTTTCTACGTGGCTCTTCAAGGGAAAGCAAGTATTCAAATGTATAACAGGGTATTTTAAATCCTATTGGTTATTGGTACATTTTTGCTTAGTTCACTATGTTTTTAACCACTTTTCCATTTCCATACATGGACCTGCAAACATCTGGATAATGTGTAGGACATTTCGTAAAAACTATAAAAAGCTGTGCCGTCAACAAGAGTTGGTGAGCTTTACCAGCTGTATGCATATGGGGCCAAAACTGCTGTCATGAGAAAATCAGGCTTCAGTAGGCTGTTTAAATAAAATCTTAAGCCTTGATGACAAAAACTTGCGCAACGTGGTTGCAAAAAGCTTTAACTCAGAACGGGGTTCAGCTCTTTATTGATAACTTCAAGTATGTCAAGGTAAAAGGCTTTTAAGTCTTGATCGTTTTACTCCTGCAAGGAGCAATGTATAGCAAAGTATATATATGCGGTAAAAAAAAAACTTTATGGCCCTCTGTAGTGCATCTGAGTGCCTATCGTGAAGTCTTCTTTCTGTGTGCCTTATTTTTGATATTTTTATTTCACTTACATATTTACTACATGACAGAACAAAAGAAAACATGACAACCTGTAAATCAGGAACTTATTATTGTTCACTCTAAATTTCATATGGATACTTGAGGTCTTCTGGCTGCCTATGTCTGCTATGAATCACATGGAGTTAATTGGCTTATTGTAAGCACATCTAACACCAAATATATTTGAAACTAAATTTTTTCTCACTTTTGTGGAAATGTGTGACTTGATTCCATAAACTGTTACGCCGTTTTCCAAATATAAGTGATTTTCTCTAGTCAAGTTCTTTCATTCATATTATAAATTCGTTTATAAATAACAAACATTATAAAGATTTGATCGCAGCTTTTACAGGTTCCTTATATAGATGAAACTTCAACTACTGTTACCAGAAATGCAGATTTATCTGCATTTTGCAGATTGTAGCCTCTCAAATTCCTAAAAGAAGATTTTTTAAAATCTGTGTTTCAACTTCTATTACGTTGACTAATATTTCTAATTTGCTTTGGAAAACGTCCGCATACATTTGTAAAATAGTTTTTAGAAATTAAAAAGTCAACGACCTTTTAAATAAAAAATCCTTATGAATGGGTGTAAATTACGGCGTTCGATATCGATCGAAATTTACATTTAATAACTACTGCAATTTCGATCGATATCGAGTGCCGTAATTTGGCCGCTGCTTTTAAATTGGTAAAAGTAGACAAAGGCGACGATTTAAGCTTACACAAATTAATTAGGCAAAAAACGTTCCGTTGCCTAAATTTTAAAAAGGCAAATATCAGATTTATTTATTATAAAATACATATTGGTATTATGTTCGATGTATGCAGATTTTTATCTGCTGTGGAGACACTAGCTAGAAATGTATACAATTATTTGACGAACAGTCCAAAACATCAAAACCAATTTGATAAAATACAAATTTTATTAGATATTAATACCAAAAAGATTTTGCACCTAACCCAAACGCGTTGGCTTTCCGTAGAGTCGGTTGTAAGTCGCTTATTAGAATTATATGAGTGCTTAAAAATTTATATTTCATTTGCTGTAAATATCAATCATATCGACAATGCTAAATTCATATTATTAAAAAAAAAATGTTCCAAAGCGAAGCGACAGAGAGTCACATTTTATATAATCAGATAACAAAGCTATCAAAAATTGCAAAGGGTAACTTTTTAAAATAACATTTAATAAAAACTCCTGTTATTTTTGCCGCAGATTACAAGACCCCTTAAAATTTTCTTATTTATGAAAGCGCATATCTAGCCATTCATCCAGCTGAAATAGTTTGAAGCACAAGTCTTGGCCAATGCGATACAAACAATATGTTTGATGTTGTATTGAATTTTATTTTGCATTATTGCATACTTAATTACTGATTTATATAATTTAATAAAATCGGTAGGCGTATTAGCGCAAATTAATTAATAAATGGTGAGACAAAATCGGTTTGGGACTTAGCTAAAAATTTATCTAAAACATTTTTTAAAGAAAATAAAACGCAGGACTTGGACTCGGAGCTTCGAAAGTTAAAAGAATTAGATTTTACAAATATACTTATATTTAACTTAAAAACTTCCAATATTCTGACACACAGATTTACTAAAATTTATGACATCTGATATTTATGAACAAAACTAAATAAAATATAAAGTTTTTAACATCTAATGGAACTTATACATATGTAAGTATGTAACCTTAACATTATTTATTTAATAATTATGTAGTAAATGGAATTGTATTGTTTTTTATTATTTTCATAAATATTCGGATATATTGTTTTGAAATAAATTGTTATTTTTAAAATAAAGAAAAAATGCAGTTGAAGATTTACTGAAGATTTTTAAAATAAAATGTAGATTTTGCACATTTTTTCGCCCAATATTGTTGGATTTCGCAGATTGTACACATTAAAGTTCTGGCAACAATGACTGCAACCAAGTAACTTATCTGCCTATGCTTTTTGCAGTCACTATTTAGACCAAGATCAATAGGGACGTAATCTTTTGAATTAATAGCCAGACTCTCTGAATATAAAAAAAAAAAAAAAAAAAATGCACTTAAAACGAGAATGCGAATTTTTAAAGATATGAGCAGGGTATGGATTTGCACACTCATGAGCAGCACATGTAGATTAAGGAAAATAAGGCACATAAAATAAATACGCACATGCCTACGAGTAAGAATTATTTTTTAATATACCTATCTAACGAACATGTGCATGTTCAACTTGCTTAGGCTCATTTAGTATGCCGCTCTTAAAATATATTGCACATAAGTTCACAGAATCCTGCACATTATTATATGTAAAAGAGGAAGAACTAGATTGATGACAATAACACCCAAAACCATTGTAGGATTTAATAGTTATGGAATATTTATCTATTTGAAAAAAAATTATAACTGGGGAGTATTGCAAATAAAAAAAAACGAAGCCCTTATAATAATGTGCATAAAAATGTTCTCTTATGTGCCTCTACCTTAATCAATTTTTTGTTCTTCTTTACTTATGGGTGTGTACTCTTACAGTCCATATACACTCGTGTGCCTGTGTATTAAGATAAAAAAATTTTGGTCATATTCATGTCCATGTACATATGCAAATTTTGTCAAGTGTGCTTCACATTCATGAATAAATTCCAACTCCGTACTTGAGATCAGTTCTGCTCTTATTCAAAGGCTTATTAAATTAAAGATCCGATGATAATCCTAATTAAAATTGTATAGGTTGTTTGATCCATTTTTACAATATTTCAAAGTATTTTTGTTGCAATATTTTATTTTTCTATGGCACTATCCTTTTATTTCAACTTTATTGAAAGTTTACAAAAACCATATTTTTTCTGTATTTAAAAAATTTTTTAATAAATAAGAATAATAAAGATATTTGAAATAAACTCTTAAGATTTATATGCTTAATTAAGTCTAAGTAAAATATTTGAAAGAAAAATATAATCTCCCTTCCATTATTTACATTACACCAATAGCACGAACAATAAAGCTACAACCACGTGTTTATGTTTGTGTACTTTTATAAACATTTCCTTAACAACCTGTATAGATTTATTGGTTTTTATTTTCTGTATTACAGATAGCAAAATAAACAAATTGTATTTAAGACATAAAAAACTCAACAGTGTCGATTGCATCCAGGTACATTTGAGCAAGTAGGAATTGTATGTATATAATTCTAAATTTCAATAAGGTGCCACAAATTAGTAGATCCGGGCATTATTTTTTTTTTTTGTGTTCTCATTACATACGAATATTTAGTTATTTCTTTTCTTTCTCATTATTATTTATTTTTAATTTTATTAATTATATACACTTTTGTAAAAGTATTTTTTTCATAACAAATTTGTAGCAGTATAATGAAATACTATATATATAAATATGTAATTTATACTCCTTTGATTAAGGGAAAAATTTAACACGTGAAGTCACAAAATATTTCCCTGTCACTTCATTTAATATTTGATGGTTTTGGTCTTTGATTATAGTTGACATTTAAATAGAGATATTTATAAGTTCTAAGAGTATATGGTTATTCTAAAAATAAGGATCAGTAGGGTTAAGTGGGGGAGAGCAAAAATATGCGGAATTGATTTTAACAAAAAGTAATTTTAGGAATATTTGAGAGATAAATAAGTCCTGATTCATAAGGTCTAATAGGCTGTTATAACTTCCAAAATAACAACATTAGAAACTACCTTCAAAGAGTGATAGTGGTGATAAATCTCTTTGGGATAGCGTAGTGCCTGGGGAATAGCTTGTAGTTCATTAAATATTTTTCTTAATTAAGAATTCAAAATGGCAGATCGTTGTTTATTTAAGAATATCAACTTATTACTAAACATTTTTTTGAAGTATAACAATACATTTCTTAAGCTTTTGCTGCTTAAGTCACCACAAAACCAAAATAAAAATAATTTCTCAAAGGCAAGTTTAAAATTTATTTTATACTTTAATTCAAAGTAATCTTTCCACGCCGTCTAAGCAGAAGGCTAATTAATCGACTTACGATTTCACTTTAGGCTAAGTGGTATTGAATTTTGCACTTAAATTTTGAACAGTTAAATAATCTCTACTCAAATTGATGCTTTAACTGCCAAATCCGTTAAATCAAAATGATAAGAAATGACTGTATCGTTCACTTAAATTATTTTTTTAAAAAAATTCTTTTAATAGAGTTTTACCAATTTAGCAAGGAAAACCTCAAAATGTCGTCTGCAGTGAAATCCTGCTTTAGGCAAAAATAAGATGAGTATGGAGGCTTATCGAGCTTAATAACAATCTACTTTCAATTTTTCCTATAAAGTATAGATTTTCTTGACAGACATGACCACATTAATATACTTCACCACAACTCGAGACAGGTTTAATTTGGTTAAATGAGACACCATAAGATGGTGAATAAAATTACCTTCAAACACAAAAAATAGTGTTTAAACACCATTTTCAACAATATAAAAAACATTGTGGTTGCTCCTTTTTAACGGCTTCAAAAAAAAGGAGGTTCTCAATTCGTCTGAATGTTTTTTAATGTATGTATGTGCCTGCAGAACTCAGTCATTTCGGAACCGATTTTGAAAATTTTTTGTAATTTGATAGGTTACGCTAATAGATTGGTCCCGTTTTACAAACAGTTCATAATCTTCAAAATTAAAGGCTGTCTCCATACAACATACATATTTTTTACGTGTACTCATATTATGAATTCTAAAGGGCGATTCTGTAAAATTTAAAATTACTGAAAATTAAATGGTTACGTATATTGACATTTACGGGCGTATCTTTTGAACCGTTTTAGATAAATGCTTCAAATTGGACACAATGTCGATTCCTATAATAATTATAATAAAAGGTATAAATATTCATAATTATAAATTAAAGGGTGCCCCAATAGTTCATTAATTTAGATGTATGTGGCTATACTATTGAACAGTTGTAGACAGACGGTTAAAATTTACAAAGAACCTATATTGCTTAATCCGCTATAACAACAAGTATAAAATTTGAATTTGAAAATTAAAGGCTTCCCAATAGCTGATGTAATTTTATGTATATGGCCGAACTTTTGAACCGTTATAGACAGAACACTAAAACTTATATCAACAAGTTTATAATTTGAACTTAGAAGTTTAAATAGTGTGACCTATATGGCCGTATCTTTTTAACCGTTATACTCGTATACAAACACTTGAAAATAGACAGAATATCCACTACTTTGTTTGGTATAAAAAGAAGTAATTATATTTTAAATTTTTAATTCAAGGGTCAGAATGTTGAACCGTTATAGCCAGACGGTGAAATTTACAAAGAACCTGATTATCTAATAGACCAGCAAGTATATAATTTAAATTTGGAAACTAAATGGTGGTTCTATAGTTGCTCTAATTTGATGTATATTGCCAAACTGTTAAAAACTTGAAGAAGTATAAAGTTTGGAGATGTCCCAATAGTTAATGTTATATGATTTATGTAGCCATACCCTGGAACCATTACAGGCCGACAGATGAAATCTGTTGTGAAGTTTTTTTGCAAGAATTATTACTCACCAATCACCATTTTACAATGGTTTTTAATGATTTTAAAATTGTGGAAGAAGTGTTACTTGAGAAACCGTTCGTTTGTCTACTTTATTAGCGAAACGGAGTGTATAGGAATAGGGTGCACGGTACTTGCCATAAAAAAGTTTCAGCAAATAGAGTAAACACCTTGCACGTGATATATGTTGACATAGGAATTTGCTGCTATTTTTAATTATACAGTTGTTAGCAAATTCAACATATCGTCTAAACTAAGCTTTATAGGAAAATATATTTTTTATAAAAACTAGCTATTCCGACTGCGCTTCGCTACCCCAATCCATCTAGATTTTTATTTAACTATGCACGCTAATATGAAACTTATACGGCATTTGCACCATGCAATTTTTCATGAAACTAGCATGAAATTTTTATTTGTTTGTGAAGCAGGAGGAGTAAGCAATATGGTATTGCTAGACTTTTGTGGGCATGTTACTGTTGCTAATGTTTTATTTTAGATAACGCATAACGTTGTAACTTAAATAGAAAATTGGGAAAAAAATGCCTAAAAAATTGCATAATGTAAATCTGGACTTACTTGTACAGATTTTTAAAACGCTTCCCCTCATGTTCCCTAGGTAAACACAACACAAATTCACACGTTGTCTCCCAAATTGTTACAACTCACAACACCATCTACACGACCATACGAGGAAACCCTAAAAATTTAGTTGACGGTGACCGTTCTTGAGTTATAAAGTCACAACACAGGTTTAATTTCTTTGAACAAAGTGTATTACTTAAAAACAAGAGGGATCATGTATCTTTAGTTTTCACAGGAAAGCACACCCACTGTAAAATAAAATAGAACTTATTGACAGCAATAATTCTTTATTTTTATATTATATGTCCTGCCAACCCTTAAAGTTAAGGATACAATTTATACTATGATATTTATTTGAAATAAAAAAAAAACATTTTTAAGTTTTAGTTTCTCTACAATATATTGTATCTAAGTTATAGTTATAAAACTAAGAGCAATCAAAATTAAAAATATTATTTATTTTTTTAATGTGCAAAAGCTAAAAATGCACTTTTCAATTGTGATCTTTTGTTGAAATCTTCTTAGACATTGTTAAGGCTAAACTAGTTTATGTGAATAAAATAAAAATGCCGTTTTAATAACATTTTTGTTCTCGACGGGGTTACAGCAGCAAGGTGTTGCACGTCTGATTTGTATTCTTGTTATTCTTGTTATTTCTTTCTATAGGGTTCAAATTTGCTGCAAATGTTGAAATCATATTTTTGTGGTTGGTTGTTTAAAAAAATTTCAGTCACAAAAAATTAGCGTATAAAATACACCTTCCGCATGTTTGCAATATTCAAACAAACCTAAAGCTGTTTGTTACAAATGCAAGTATTTTTGAAAACTTTTTATCGATTACTTATGAATTAAATAAAAATTGTGTAAACATTTTAATGAAATTTTTATTTATTTTACGAGGGCTGCTATATATATTTCTGGCCTGGCAACACTGAGTGCTGCCAAGTGCAATCTGACATTTCCATTGGAAAGTTAGTCATTTTTAAGCATATTCGTACTCAAAACGTTTTGACGTACGACCATTATTTGTGTTGTTTAAAGTGACTTGAAAAAATTAATATAAAAAAAATGGAATTAACTCGTGAACATTTTTGTGCCATCATTTTTCACAACTTTCGACGTGGATTATCACGACAAGAGTGCATTGATGAACTTAAATCTTTGTATGGTGATGAAGCACCATCCTATAGCACTGTGAAAAATTGGTATAATGAATTTAATCGTGGCCGAAGCTCGCTCAAAGACGAATTTCGTGAAGGTCGTCCAAAAACGGCTGTTGTGCCAGAGAACATTGATGCCGTGAGTGAACTCATAATGCAAGATCGACATGCGACATACCGAGAGATACAGACATCCTTGGACATTTCTTCCACCAGCATACATTCGATACTGCATGAACACCTGGCCGTAAAAAAGGTTTGTTCTCGTTGGATCCCGCACAATTTGAAAGTCGCTCAAAAAAAGGCTCGTGTCGATTTGTGCAAAGAAATGTTGCAAAAATACGATTGCGGTGCTTCAAAAGACGTTTATAAGATCGTCACAGGTGACGAATCATGGATCTATGCGTATGAGCCCGAAACGAAACAACAATCGACCGTGTGGGTCTTCAACTCTTCTAACGAAAGTTTTTCGTGGAAGAAGCATTTCGAAGCAAATGGTCGCCTGTTTCTTCGGCAAAACTGGTCATGTGGCGACTGTTCCGCTTGAGCAACGTAGGACGGTCACTTTTGAGTGGTACACTACAATTTGTTTGCCTGAATTCATCGGAGAAATTCGAAAAACCAACAAGAGAAGACGAATCATTGTTCACCATCACAATGCGAGCTCTCACACATCGGCTCACACCAGAGCGTTTTTGACCGGCCAAAACGTCGAATTAATGGGTCATCCACCATACAGCCCTGACTTGGCACCTAATGACTTCTTCTTGTTTCCGCACATCAAGAAAAAAATGCGTGGTCAATGATTTTCGTCGCCAGAAGAAGTTGTTGAAGTGTTCAAAAACCATGTTTTAGAGGTGTCTCAATCGGAGTGGAAAAAGTGTTTCGACAACTGGTTTGAGCGCATGCAAAAGTGTATAAATCATGCTGGAGAATACGTTGAAAAACAATAAAACCATTTTTGATTATAAATATTCGCATTTTCACTATTAGGCCAGAAATATATAGAGCAGCCCTCGTATGTATGATAAAAAATTTTAATTCTGGCCACATACAAATTCTAAAAAAGATTTTAAAAGAGCAACAATTTTTTAATTAAAGATTAAAAACACGCTCACTTAGCTCGTCAGGAAACTTCTCACAAATATTTTAAATAACCTAAAGATCTTTGTTGAAACAATAAAGTAAGGACAAAAATTAAAGTTCAAACAAAAACAACAACAATCAAAGTTGACGGCTGACAAAAAATATTTTTTCAATTTTCCTTACTAATTTCGAAACAGTTCAGAAACAGCAGGTAAGGAAAAAATTGTGCTGGAATGACTTCAAAGAAAACCTGTTCGTGAGTTATAGTGAAATCTACTAATGTGACGGCTTTACTAACTGATTTATATCTGAAACGTCTTTAATACTATAAGAACAGTTAAACGTCTTCTATGAATACAAATTTCTTTTTACCATAAATAACAAAACAAAATGCAAAAATATTTACATATTGAATTTTTCTTTCAAAATTGGTCAGTTCAAAAGCAACAAGTTTATTTTTGTTCAACGAAAACGAAAATCTCTACACCTTTTTAGGTTAAGTTTTAGAATACAAAAATTACATCAAAATGAATAGAAATTTTTATTAAAAAAACAAAACAAAATGAAATTCAGAAATATAACTTAATGTAAAGAAAAGAGCAAATTGCAAAAAAATTATTTAATGTGCATATTTGGCTGTAGCAAATTTTATCTTCATTAGAGCAAAGATGTAAGTTTTCTTTTTCTTAACGCAATGTTTTTCTTGCAGAAATATTTCTTTAATAATTTGAAGTTTTTTGTTGCTGTGTTTGAATTGTTTATTTTCTGCGTTTTGAACATGTTTCGCGACAATTGCAATGGTTTTTTCTATGTTTAGTAGTTTTACAGTCTAACGCACCAGTACTTTGTCAGGCCTGTTCGTTATGTCTGGTACCCATATTATGAATAAATAAATAATTAGAACTGTATTATTTGTCGTTTAATTTAAAATATGTTTTGAGATCTGTATAAAATATTTAAAAGAAATGAAGAACTACTGTACATATTAAAAGCAAAGCAACTTAAGTAAGGTCCTTAAAAGGCTATTTAGCTCTACAAAAAGGATTTTTAAGTTTTTTATTGTCTTTTTGCTTTATTGATTCAATGAAGTTCTTATTTAATCAATTTGCCTTTTGATATAAGACTCTTATGATGAGCTATATGAGAAGTAGCGAAATGGCTATGTTGATGTGCTTTCCCCGCAGTAATACATTTCATTTTTTAGTTTTAAATATTAAACATTTCATGGGAATATCATGCACTATTTATATTTTGAAGCAATTAGACTAAATTAATTTAAATCCAGTTTAGTGAAGTAACTTTAATCAAAAAAACATTTATTTTACATAGAAATATTATGGGCTCTTAATGGGTTAAGCATTTTAATGATACCCATATTGATATCTTAAAAAATATGGTGCACAATCGTACTTTTTGATTAACCTGGAAAAAACTAGGGCGCAAGAATTTTTATAGCACAAATTTAGTTTGACATTTCTCTCAGAGAGTGAGAGAAGACATTTGGTCGAAACAACTCAGCTTAAACAGGGTTCCCAGATTTTTTCAAGTCGTATCCCCAATTTGATAAATTTTATCCCCATAATTCCCCATAAACAATTTCAACTATTCCCAGAAATACCCACTACAAATAATACTATTTATTTTTAATTTTTTATTTAAGTATTAATATACGTTTTATAATATTGTATTTGTACAAGCTTTATATATTATATATACCCATAATTATGAAAGTGGTCTAAGTCAAAATTAAAAAAAAAAAAAAATGAATTTACCAGTTATTTTCATACCACTAAATTTATGCAAAGAAATCCCCAATTCCCAAATTGAAAGTTGTGTCCCCATTTTAAAAATAAAGTCACTGATTTGAGGTTAAATCCCTAATCTGACAGAACTGATCTTAAATTGGCTTAATTTTCACTTTTGAGCGGACAAAGTTAAGTTGAGTTGCCACATCTCACAGTATTGACATAATAAAATTGTTAGGTTTCTTTTAAAAATATTAAATAATTTAAAAGAGAATATTGTAGAAAACTGAAGCAGAGCTTCAAAAGATTACACCGAACGTCTCGGGTTCTATTATATGGATATTAAAAAGCAATTCCACGTTACTAAGGCGCATCTCAATAACCAACATGTGAAAGTAGCCCTTTGTTTTTTTTTTATTTTAATATGATTTTTACTACAATTCTTCTATTTGCTTTTTTGTTTTTTTAATTATTTGTTTTTAAAAATAGGATTTGTTAAAACTTTATAAAATGTGTGTGTAATTTAACACCAAGAAAACAGTAAAATATATTCAGCCGCTGTTATGCTGTGTTGTACCCTTGAGAAATCAACAGGACTTGTTTACATAAGTTTTTCATATGGCAGCTTAGATTTTTCGTACTTCACCGTTAAAAATATTTTGTCCAAAACTTTTGTATATCCAGCTTTGCTTATGAGACCTTGCACTTTTTTTGGTTTCAATTTAAAACAGTGTAGTTTCACAAAAATAAAAGCTTTTACCAATAAGCGAAATGCAAAATAAACTTTATGAATTTTTCAATATTTTTTAAATCGAATATATCATTCAGTAGTTCTAAAAACGTTTGTCCTTAATTTTCATTGCCCTTAATGTATCAATGAATAGATTGATGGATAGATTATAATGTGTATTACAGATTCCCAGCGACACAATTAAGATAATTTTGTTTCTATGTGTCTGCGTATTCTTGGACATCTGAATATATATGTGCATACATACATATGTGTGTATATATTTACACAGCGATATGAAATAGTTTATGTTTATAAACTGCAAGATTTATTAATGCAATTTGTTTTAAATGAAAGTTATTCGCAAAGGTCGGAAACAAGTGACGAATTACTACTGAGTTTGTAAATAGAAGATTAAATTCATAAAAAATATAAAAAATAAATCGCATAAAACAAATGTAAAAAAAATCTGCATACATATATTACAATAGTAATTATTTTAACTGATTGATTTGTAAAAGTTTCATTATTTATTGTTCATTTAAATAAATGTGATTACTTTGTTTTTGTCTGAAATTAATTGAAAACAGTCTGATTTTTTTATCACATTTTTAACGATAAATTAAATAAAAATAATAAAGTTTTTAATCATTTATTTTAACGCAATGTTTTTGAGAAGAAAAAGTCGCAAATAAAATATATTTGGACTTTAAATTTATGACAATAATTTAAGAGATTTATACACTTAAAAATCCAGCTTAAGAGGTCAGAGTTATCAACAAAGTTTTCGTATTTAATTAAAAATTGTTCTTTTTCTAATCTAAGAATGATTCCGCTTTGAGAACTTAGCAACAAATAATAATCTATTATTTAAAAAAAATTATTTCTTAATTCGATTTTTAGGAAACCTAATGAAATGGAAGATTTAATAGTTTTAAGTTCAAACGAATATAATGAAATCAGTCCCTCCAAGCGAAACTCTAAACGAATTTTTAGTAAAGTGAATTTAAATAATAATAAAATAATACGGAAAGTCCTTGAAGATTTTGAAATTTTATTTAAAAAGTACTTTTTACAGAAATTTTTTTAGAATATTTTAAATTAATTAAAACCCATCAAACAGAATGTGACAATTATTTGACAATATTTTCTAATTTCCTTCGCGATTTTGATAAAGTTTTTTTTCAAAACTTTGACGATTTTGATAGAAAAAATCTAACACCTCTTCTTATCTCGTGAAATCTTTTGCCATGCACTCATTTTAAACTCATCTTTTGTTAGTCAACAGAATAAATCAGATTATAACGAAGATTTTTAAAATGCAGCTTGTATAAAATAAACCGGATCGTATCGGAATACACTAATTTGTCATTTAAGTAAAAAAAACACCCGTACTTAAATGACAAGTTATTAATTTATATAACATTCATTTTACATGTATTTAATTTAATAATATAAAATTTTGTTGTTAGCAATAAAATAAAAAAAAAGTCTTGGCCCATGGGGGGATCGAACCCGCGACCTTCGCGTTATTAGCACGACGCTCTAACCAACTGAGCTAATGGGCCTCACGTCTATTCATGGAGAAAAGTGTTTAAAAGCTGTGGGTATTTTGTACATAGAATAAAATTGTATAAATATGCTATTTTTACTAATGTATGTAATTAAAAAAACACAAGTATTTTTACATTCAAACTTAAATACTTTAATTTGATTATTTGATGCTCTACAATGTAGAGTCTACATTTTAATTTTCTCATTTCATACTTAATGTTAAATTGTAATACTATTACGGTAATAGCAAACGGTTGCTTTCGCAGACAGGGTTCTCATTGTCTAAAGCAATTTTTTGGTACAAATTTTTAAAGTTAAACATTTAAGGCATTTCTAAAAATAGAACAAAAGTGTCACAACAAATTGAATTATTTTTAAAATTTGTATTTATTTATTTATTTTAATTTTCATTCAGTTCATTGTTTAAAAAAGTCGAACTAATTTTTCAAATTTACGGAGAGGCATGTATATGTCATAATTTTTTACAATAAAAAATTTTTCGTACCAAAAAAGTAAAATGTATTTAATAACAGCAAAATTACAAAACCAAAAACGGAATTAAAAAAATCCCCAAAAAAAACCTCTTTAAATCCCCAAAACGTGAAATATATCCCAAAACTAAAATTTTTATCCCCATTTTGATAATAAAATCCCCGACACCCTGCTTGCAGCTGTGATAAAAATTTGATAGCAAATAGGTTTAACTCCTTTCTGGGCACTATATGAAATTACAAAAAATCGAGTAATTTATTGGAAAAAATGTAAAGAACAAATTTTAACCTTGTAGGATTCTGCACAAGAAAGTGGTATAAATTTTATACCACCGCGCTTTTATGAAAGCTTTATTTTCTCTATAATATGAAATAAAAATATTTACTATATTTTATATAAATTACTATTTATTTAAGAAAAATTTCAAAATGTAACTTTTAATGAAAAAATTTAACTTTTTTGCAAGAAATGTCTCTCCCTGGCAACACTGAGCAGCACAGCAAAGAATCGGTAAAGCAGAGTACAGAATTAAATCATGCCTAAACTTATGCAACAATACGCTTGCTTTAGTATTGTGTTGCCACATTTTCAACATAAGAAAAATGACTGGATTCCAAAGTAGCAAAAAATTAACTCTTTTTGAAACGGCAACTACGAAATTAAAACCAATCCGAACGAAATCTGTTCAGCGCTGCTTAATGATGATTTCCTTAAAAGAAAACTTTTCATGACAATTTAAAGCACTTATTTTATGCAATATCTCTACGAAAACAAAGATCTTAAAAAGTGCGTACGTAAACGTATGTGATTCATGTTTTCGTCACTATTCAGAATTAAGAACAGAGTAAAAAGATTTTTAAAATAAAACAAAAAAGTCTCAGAAATACTACTCTTAATTTTTTATCGTTTTATTAGTTCCAGCTTATTTTAATCTAACATAAATTACTTCTTCTTCAACAAGTTAGAAAAAACGGCAGCAGGAGCAGTATAAGCAGCAAATGAGGCAGCGTTGAATACGGAAGGAGCAGCCACATAAGAAGCAGGAGCGCTATAAATGGAAGCAGTGTATGCTGGTGCAGATGCTGAATATGTAGTATAGACGGGAGCAGCGGCCGAATAGGAAGCATAGGCAGGAGCTGCAGTCTCATAGGAAGTATAAGCAGGAGCAGCAGCTGTATGGATAGTAACAGGACTTAAAACATGAGCTGAAACAGCAACAACGAAAATTGCAAAGCAGATAAGGGACTAAAAAATAAATACACAATAATTCAAAGTATTTTAAATACTCCAAAAAAGATTTTTAATAAAACTCACTTTCAATTTGAAGCTTTTTACTTTTCTATACAATGGAGCTTAATGAACTGATATCGTTTACAATTTTTGTCATTCGTTTTATTTGGCAAATTTAGTTTAAATATTTATTTCCATAGTTCTTATTTTTTCCTTTTTCTTTGTTGTCTCCAGTTTTATAAATTTAATTAATCCATTATATTCGTGTATTGATATAGAATGACAACTACTTTTTTATACACAGTATTAAGAAATATGTATGTATGTTTCGCTTGTATTCTGATGTTTTGGATAAAAAAATTGTTGGTAACCTTCGAAAAGAAAATATTTAATTAATAACAAGATTTATGGATTAATATTTCGCAGTGATTTGCGGTGCAAAAATAAATTCAACGTATCCGGGTATTAACGTTTGTAGTACTTGTTGTAATGCGATTTAATGCCAGCTCTTATAAAAAAGTTAAGTTTGTTTCTTTCCATTTTATCAAACAATAATTTAGGAACTGTAGCTTAAGCTTATAACAAACTACCTTCATTATTTCTTTAAAATTCGAGTAATAGAATTAATTTTCTTTTTTGGAATTATCCAAATAAATTATATAACAGACCTTCGAATTCAGTATTTTAAAACTTAGCGTGATGTTTAAACAAAGTCATTAAAGAGAGCATAGAAACAATAACTTCATTAATAGAATTAAATTAATTGTCCACTACTGTCACAGTTGCTAAACATTATTGCTAGTAATTAATTAATTGATGTTGTAATTAATTAAAAAAAAAAATCAGACGGTCGTTTAAAATCTTTCCAACTCTACACATTTGTTTATTTTTTGTTTCTGGTTTAAGTTGGCTAATACTTCTTTAAGAACATCCTACTGACCCGAACCTTTGCATAAGAAATAGGCAGTCTCATAGTATACAAACGGTTTCCACCAGTATCAAACTTTGGTGTATTGCTGCTACATCACGTCTAATATTTGAGGTAACAAACCTCATACTGCGAATTTTAAATGGTTCTCCAGTTGGTTATTCCATTGAAATATACTTTATTATAAGCAGATGGAAAGAATATATATAAGTTTTTTTATATCGTTTATAATTTCTACAATTCCTGATCCGTATACATAAGAAAGTCGATTTAGCAATGTCCGTAATTGGGTTGAATCAGTTTTGCCATGTCCCCAGATGAGCTGCAGAAAAGCTATGACCACCATTCTCGTAGACATAGTTTCAAAAGAGTTGCTATTGATATTTTAGAACATCGGTCCATTAGTGGTGAAGATATCTTAATCAAAAAGCAAGTTCCTCTATTTTCCTAGCTTATTCAGATTACAATGCATACATAAATTAAAAATCCAATTAAGAAAACTTTCATCAATTTTATATTAAAGGGGAGGTCTTGTAGAAACTAATTGGATGTTTGAATTATGACATTGTTGCTGTAAAAATATATCCGCTACTGTGTCATAAACTAAAAAGCGTCTTTATTTATTACAAAAAATAACGGACTTTTATTTATTACAATTTTTCATCACAGCCATAACTAAAAAAAAATAAATACATTATATGCAAAAAGTTGATAAATTTGAAAAAGACCACATTTTCATATATATACAGATATAAAACACAATGTGATGATGTTTTACTCCACAACTCAAAATGTGTCGTTCTTATTGCCAAACAAAGTTACCAAACAGAAAAAAACAACTTATTCTCTTTAAACGTGGAAAGTAAAAAAGCCATAAGTATAAAACGTATACACAATACAAAGCATGAAATTGCGAACAATTCTGTATGATTTGCATGAAATGGCAGTATTTCCTTAAAGATCGTACTTTTCTACAAAAAGGTAAGAGGCCCATAACTCGGAAAATATGGGCGAGCACCATTTTTCAATCAAATTTTTTTTTCACTTCTCAGTAGCTCTACATATTTGTTTTTTTTTTTTTTTTTTGAGATACTACATTGGATAGATTAGAGGCAGGCAGGATATGGACTGATTTACCTGATTTTCGACAATATGTCGCTTAATGGACTTCGATACGATTAAGAATTCATAATATATATTGCGTCGGAAATGGATGTTGTTGAAATTACACACGGAATTACAAACTTATGATGGTTAGTATTTTTATTGGTGCGTGTGTTTCCATTCAATTTAAAACATTCAATTTAAACATTTATGACCAAACTTTACAGGTGCCTTGGCTTAACACAGAGGTATAGCTAAATATAGTCATGTGTTTCCGTGGTGTAGTGGTTATCACATCCGCCTAACACGCGGAAGGCCCCCGGTTCGATCCCGGGCGGAAACAGTATACTTTTTGTTGAGTTTTATAAAATAAACTGTAAAATAAAAAATTTTTGGGAAAAATTAATTAATTTCTCTTGCATTAATTTCAAAGTAAATAGATTCTTGGCTGTTTAAACTATGGTTGTGTTTTTTATGGATATGAAGAAATTATTACTTACATAAACAGTAGGCAAGTTATTTAATTGCTTTGTTGTTCTTCACATGAGCGAGCTGAGTAGAAAAGAACTGAAGTTTTGGTATAAATATTTATCTAAAAACAAGTATTTATTGCAAACAGTGTGACCGTTTTAGCTCTTTTGGAGCTAAATTTATCTCTTTTTTCTTTGTTTTAGCTCCAGAAATTTGCATCTAGCACCCAGCCCTTTTCTTAGCTCTTTTCGAAAAATGTTTAGCCCTCTTTAGCTCTTTTTTATGTTATTAAATTTTGTATTATTTATTTGCTTAAAACTAATTAAATCAATTAAAATAGTGATTATGAAAACAATAATCTTCCAGCGCAGAAGTATTATTAAAACATGATACTTATGTATATAGAAAATTTATGCAATGTAAAAAGTTGAGCTATATTGTGTTGAAAAGTTCTTAGCTTCATACAAATTTGCATAGTTGTCTCACTTTTTAAAGTTTTGTGTAAGATTTAGTGTGTCTTTTGTAAAATAAATGGAAGCAGCATTGGTAATTTACTAAACAAATAAGAAAATAAAAATAATGCCAATCAAAGATTTATTTCGACATTAAAATGGAAAGGTTGGTACAAGATATATGCATATATAAAAATATAAAACTTCTACTTACATATTGTTACGTTTATTTAAATTATAAACATTTTATTTATGAGTTCTTTATTTGCAAAATAATTACACACACAACTTTTAGAGTTTTAATTAAATTACGATTTATTTAATCAATTATTTGACGATTTAACTATTCGCGATTAATAATACACGTTGGCAACTTTACTTGTTGTACCACAAGATCTTAACTAGATGACGCTCGCAATAAGAATGATTCAGCACGTATTGGCGTTGTTTTTATATACCCTATTTTTAGGCGTTCTTGAAAATCTGAGGATTTCTACCGCATTCTATTGCGTAGTTGAAAATGCTGCGTTGCCACTTTTATCTCAGACACATTAGTGAGCATTGTTATTTACTTCTAGAACCTTCGATCATTATTTAACCCTTATCGGACGCGACTTTTCACACGTTTGATTCTCACCAGGTTGTAGTTATTTTTAACAAATATGAAAAAAAAAACAATAGTATGTTATTATACATTTATATTCATTTCTTTTCAGTTTTGTTACAAGTTATTTATTTTTTGTACAACTACTACATGTACGTATTTTCAAATGGTAACGGTAAATTGAAGAAATGAATGCATTTTAAAAACAAATCTCATCAATAGACAGTATGTTTCGACATAATTCGCCTTGTCACTTCACACGTGCCATACGACCGTTGCAGAAAAGTACTGTTGTCACGTCAGAGGTGACTTACGACCGATAAGGGTTAAAACTACATGTTGTGTATTTTTTATTTAGTTTTTATACAATGCAAGTGGGTGTATGTTTGTGTATTGTGTTTGTTTACTTATCGCTTTGTGTTAGTTGTTTTTGTTTTGTAATAAAGATGTTTCGTGGAAACTTCTAGCTTTGAAAACAAACACAATAGGCCATTTCGTTTCACTTTCTTGGCCTCAATTATTTTTACATCTTTTTATGATTTTAATAAAGCATTTTTGTAACAATATATTTAGATATATTAAAAGGGTTGCGACATCGGCTGATGATGTATATAAAGCAGTGACTCAGAAAACACTTTGCCTAGAGGCAGCAAGAGGTAAGAGGTTATATGCACTATAGAAATATGTACATACACTTATGCTCATATAATTAAGTTACTCACGTAGTAATACTAAAGATTGCTTTAAAAGAAAATTTTATTAACTTAAACCAAAAAATTTATCACAAAATTAAAGAAATATTAATTCATTATAAAACTGCAAAATTATTTTTCATTTAGATTTAACTATATACAAAATATTGTGTTTTTTTCTTTTTTACTGGTATATTTTGTGCTCATATAATTAAGTCATCTGAAAAAAAAGTTAACACTTGAATATGAATTCTGTACTTAATTTTACCTTAATTAAGGCTAATATTTAGTTGGAAAACCTCTATTTCGTAGCACTTCAGCATATCGTTTTGGCATAGTTTCGACTAATGCAGCACATTGGGTAGGGCTTATTTTTCTCCATTCCTCCTCTATTATTTGCCATAAAATAGCCTTGTTTTTTGGTTTTCGCTTAGCAACTGCCCTTTTTATGATCCCCCATAGATTTTCTATTGGATTTAAATCCGGACTTTGTGCTGGCCAACGTAAGGTTTTAATTTTATTATCTGCAATCCAGTTCTTTACGATACGTGAACAGTGTTTGGGGTCATTATCCTTCTGAAATGTCCAAGCTAAGGGTAAAGAATCTGCATAATCACCTTCCAAATGCTTCTCTAATATACCCTTGTACATTTCACCAGTCATTTTCCCTTCAATTTTAACTATTGGACCAACTCCAGACGACGTAAAGCAACCCCACACCATCACTGACGAGCCACCATGCTTTACGGTTTTCTTAGTGTATTTAGGATTGTTTTCTTCAAGAGGTGGCCGTCTGACATATGGTTTGCCATCGTTGCCGAACACATTAAATTTTGACTCGTCGCTCCAAACCACCAATTTCCAGAATTTTGAGTCCTTAAAAAAATGTTCTTTGGCAAATTCTTTTCTTTGCTTAATATTTTTTTTTTGACACGCTAGGTTTTTTTCGAGCTATTCGTCCATTCAGAGAATTCTCTTGCAAACGACGTCGGACGGTTTGCGCAGATATTTTAACATTATGATGTTCCTCTAATTGCGCCCTAATTTCACTGGAGGTCATGAATGGATTCGATTTGCTTAATCTTACCAGGAGCCTGTCGTCTGAAGGAGTGGTTTTCCGCGGCTTTCTTCGTGGCAAATTCTCAAACGTTTTGCTTTTTTATAATACGCAATTGCATTATTGATTCTTCCACGAGAATAACCCAATATTTTTGAAATTTGCGAAATATTTTCATATTTTTTTAAAGTTTCCCAAATGAGTTTTCTTTCCAGTGAACTTGATGTTTTGTTCTTGCCCATTGCGTCAAAGTCTACAAATTATGATGAATTTAATTTAAATTTATTAAAAAAGCTTAAGTTGACGACCGTTACAGCAATTAAATATAAATTTACCTTTACAAAAGAGAATGACTTAATTATGTGAGCACACTTATAAAGACGCCAACCGATTAATACTTTAATATTCCCTGAAAAATAAAACTTTTGAACGCATACTCAATAACGTTAACTGCTAAAGTAACGGTACCTTGTGATCATAAAATATCAGGGATGTAAAAAAAGTATATACTTGTTTCTTATGGAATTAAAGAAAAACTTTGTTGATGACTTAATTATATGAGCACAAGTGTATGTAGTTTATGATAGTATTGAAGGATAGTCTTTAATTATTATGTGTTAGAAAATACATACAGAAATTAAGAAAAATCTGGTTTAATGACGCAGGAATTTCGAAAAGAATATACTCACTGCTTTATATTAGATATGGTTTATAAAAATTAAATAAATGTTACCAAAGTTTTGAAATAATTAATGAACTCATTAAAATAAATGGTAGAAATATTTATATATATAACGACGAAAGTCATATGTTTTCGGAATCCTTAGAGGAGGATGAATATTTACCTAAAGATATACCTGAATTTGAAATGTGATTTGAAATTGTAATAAGTTATACAATAAATTGTTATTGTTATTTATATAGTCATAAATGTATAAATATATTTTTAAGAATGTTTATATCTTATAAAATAGTGACGGCACACTCGGAAATGTTTTTCTTTTTTTTTTTTTTTTTTGTTTGATGTAGCTGTAAGAGTTTTTATGTTTCTAAATAATTTTTTGTTAAATAAATTTTGTTTTCTTAATAATGTATATTGTTTTATTTTTAGAGTAAATTAATAAGAAAATAATATTAAAATAAATTTAGCTCTATTCTTTAGCTCTTTACCAAATATTTTGGCCCTTTTTAGTTCTTTTTTGAAGACGGTTTAGCTCCATGAATTTTAAAAATGTGGTCACACTGATTGCAAATATGTATTTCGTTGGAATAGAATTGGTTTGCGTTTTTGAAATTATTCGAAAAAAAAAACAAAAGAGAAACCACAGTTTGGATATTTCAATACTCTCTTGCTTTATGTCACAAACAGTGCTGCCGTTTAATTACATTTTTAACATTTGTCGTACATTTTGAAGGATCCACGTAACATGTATAATTTTGTAATTTTTGGCCAAATTTTCGTAACTTTTGACAACATAGAAACGAAATAAAGTAATATTACTAAGAAAGTACTTGTTTCATTATTTTAGACAAGAACTATCCGTCTCTGTGAGCCGTTTTATTTATCATAACAAATCGGTTTTTCTAACAAAGATTACAAATGATACCACAATTCTATAAAAAAAAAAAATTCAAAATAAAAAAGTAATGTTTCTGAACAAATTGTGAAAAATCACGAAATGTTTGTTACGCTCTGTTTAATAACAGCATATTGTTTCTGGAAAACAAATTTTAATTCCTAAATAATATGAGCTTCAATTATTGGTGCGGAAAATTAAGTGCTCTGTTTGAACTTCTGAAAATTGTTAGCAACTTTACAACATATTCCACTTAAAAATTTGACAACCCACTAATGGCGCCAGTACAATGGCTTGGAAGAGAGCTTTCGTTTTATTGCTTTGAAATATGCAGCAATTTCTACTGTTTTTACAATTCCGCAAAACGTTACATTTGATTTTAATATATCGGCATTAAAGACCAATTTGAGTGTTATTTGCATTATGATGAATAAAATGACTAACATTGTCAACTACGGAATATTAAGGTTGAGTCCAGACTTAAATGCTCAAAAATTTAAATTTATACCAAGTTTAATTTTATACTTCCATTTTCAAATGGATGTGTGGAAAGAATATTTAGTCAACTAAAACTTATTAAGGGGGACCATCTTACCCAGTTAAATATGGATACAATAGCTGCGTTAATGATGGCTGAAAAAAATAATAATAAAGACATGCAAAACGATGAACCATTTGAGTTAAATATTAAGATTTTAGTCTGAGAATCTTAATGAGTACGTTAAATCAGTCAATTTTTAGGCAAGAAGCATGTGCCTGAAATTTATTATTTAATATTCATTTTTTTTAGTGATGTTTGAAGTTTGGCCAATTTTTCTGGTTTTTGTAAAAAAGATGCTTTGTGCTTAAGCTAATTGGGCCTACAAACTTAAGGTAATTAAAACAGTTTTAATTACAAATTTTACCCGACGTTTCGTCGATTGTTTATCGACTTTCTCAAGGGTTTTTGTCTATAATTTATTAAATTAAAATTATAAAATATAAAAACTTTTAAATTTTTCCCCCATCAGGATTCGAACCATCGATTTTATAAATTAATGAAAATTTACTTATTTTCGGCTTTTTGATTCTTTTTTTAAATTTAATTTCAAAACATTTTTAGAAAGAAAAATTATTTACAGAAATGCTTTAAGTGTGAACTTCGTCTCACCAAATTAACATTAAGATTAGTTCGTTAAATAGATGATGTTTACAATGTACATAACATAAGGTAGATAGATGCAAAGAATGCTAATGAAGGATGTGCCGGTCCAGAAAATGCTGCATTTCATTCTGCTAGCGTCTAATTTTTCTTGTTTTTTTTTTTTTTGGAAAACGTCCGCATACATTTGTAAATAATTTTTCTTTCTAAAAATGTTTAGAAATTAAATTAAAAAAAGAACCAAAAAGCCGAAAATAAGTCAGTTTTCATTGAAATATAAAAACATTAGAATATTATAATCAGCCTTATTACGGTTGTCGTTCTCGTATCGAAAATCCTACGTTTTTTTAAAATGGTACTACGCACGTCGTTATTGTTAAAAATGTTACTCGAAAAAAAAATCTATTACAAAAATCGGTACTACGTTTGTCGCGTCGAATGATAATTTGTTCAAATATTGTCGTTGAAATTTATGTACACGACACACAATTTTTTTTCGTAAATTTTTTAAAACGAACGCTAACAAAAGATAAGTTTACTTTTGATTTTTACATTATGCTTATTTTAATTTATTTTTTGCATGCTGTTTTTATACCATCACAAAAAGTCCGTCCGTGTTGATGTTGAAATCAACTTTCCAAAAAAAAAAATATGTCAATCGATTAGATATAGAGTCGAAAGAGCTACTATTAGAAATCAGCATGATGGGTCCACGTCCTTCGAGGCAGCAGGCAAAACACCACGCCTACATCTAATTTTTTCATGTCATTTTGAATAATAAAGTAATTCCAACCAAAAACAATAAATATATAATGAGATAGCAAAAAAATAAGAAAAAAACATCAATTAAAAAATTGGCGCTCGCCCATATTTTCTGAGCTACGGGACTCTAAAATTTAAAATTTTTTTTAAATATCAATATGGGCATCATTTAAAAGCTTTTGAAGAGGTCTTCAACTTCAAGTTTTTTCTTAATTTTACAAATTTTTTGTGTCTGTATTCACATCATGTAAAAACTGCTGTATGGATTTGCACAAAATTTTGTAAGTAGGTCCCTCAGAACCTTGAGTCCAATATAGAATACATTTTTTTTCATAAAAATAAGATATTTTGTATAGAAAAAGGAGATACAAGTGTAAGAGCACCCAATTTTACCTGTATAATCGTACTAAAACTGTTGTCTGCACATTTTATTTTTGTATGTGGAAATTTTTTATTTTTTCATTTAAAAACATCTTTCTAAATTTGAATTTTAAGAAAATTGCAAATGAAATACAAAAGTTTTCAAATTGAATTAAGAGCTAATCGTTTTGTTTTTATTGTTATTTTTATGTGTTAATTTATCGCCTAAAATGCTACTGCAAAAATTTTTTATTAAAATTTTATGTTTTGATCTATCACAAAATATTTTATTGTCGAAAATTTTACATAGTACCAAAAAAACTAACTATCGACAGCGACTACGACTATTCTCGAATGTCATTTTCGACAACCGTAATAAGGCCGAATATAAATACATACTTAAATCATTATTTTTAACTTACAATTTTAAAAACGTTTTTAATTTAAATTACATATTTTATTAAAGTAAAACAGAAACATAAAAACAATTTTACAACAAACTTCAAAAAACAAGAATCACATAAGTTTATGTCGAAGATCAGCTAATAGATAGAGTCGCTATTGGTGTTGTCGTATTCCTCTTTCAAATTCATTGTATTTTCTATCTTCTTCTGAATGTGTAAGCTTTCTTTAATGTATCTCTTTCTCTCCACTTTCTCTTTATCCAATATATTAACTTTGTCAAAGTCAGCTGTGTGACCTGTTTTTTGTATATGTTGAGTCAATGCAGTTGTCTCCTTTCTTTTAGTAATGTCCGCTTGATGCTCAGCTATTCTTGTTGACAAAGTTGTCTTCTCTTATCATTATCTATTACTTTATTTGATGTTTTGTTTTTAATTCGGTGTTTTACTGTATTTATTAACTTTCTAATGAGGTAATTAGGAAAACTATTGTTATTTAATATGTTATATAAAGCTCTTTGCTGTGTTAATAATCTGGTTCTTCGGTTGTGTTGTATTATAATTCATTAATCTGCCGGATGCTGTTTCCTTTTAATACCAATCAAAAATAATTTTATGTGATGATCTGATTTATTTAGCATCCAAATATTTGATTTTTTTTACTCTTCGATCTCCATAGTGAATTTTAATTTAAGGTGATGATTGTTAAATGTTTTGTTTGTCAACATTTATAATAGCTAGGATGTCATCTACATATTTTATTTCTATATTTTTATTTTTTAGTTCCATTAAGGCGTCATCAAGTAAACTATCTAAAACTATGTCCACTAGTGTGAGTGAAAGTGTATTTCCCATTGGCATTTCGTAAATCTAGTTGTAAAATTTTTCTTTATAAACAAAATAATTGTTATCACTTAGAAAAAACTTCAAAATTTCCAAAAATTTGGGTTTGCTAATCATCGTTCATTTTTTTTATTTTTTTTGATATATGAGTTTTCCTAAAATATAAGCACATAAACTCACAATTTGTTTGGGAAAAGTTTTAAAATGTAACTTTTGTGAAAGAAAAGCGTATTTTTTTCTTGTATTCCCCTGGCCATACTGATTTCAATGCTCATTAATTTATATCACAATAACTGTCCTCTTCTTAGCAGCCTGTATCAATTTTTTAACCGACTTCAAAAAAAAAGGAGACTCAGTCATTTCTGTTTCGATTTTGAAAATGTTTGGTAATATGATAGATTATGCTTTTAGACCGTTTTAAAAACAGTTCATAATCTTAAAAATTAAAGGGTGTCCCCATACAACATATATATTTTTTACCTGTATAATGAACTGTAAAGGGCACTTCTGTAAAATTTTGCTCCCAATAACAAAGAGTTATACAAAAATAAATCTAAAAATTAAAGGGTGTCCCCATAATTGATGTAAATTTACTTATATGGGCCTATCTTTTGAACCGTTATAGATAAGCGCTTGCAAATTGGACAGAATATCGATAGCTATGGCTGTTATAGTAACAAGTATTAATAATTAAAATTATGAATTAAAGGGTGCTCCAATAGTTTATTTAATTTGATATATAACGCCATACTTTTTAACAGTTGTAGGCTGACGCTTGATATTTGCAACGAACCTGGATTGCTATATCCACTGTAACAACAAGTATAAACTTTGGATTTGGAAGTTAAAGGGTGTCCCAATAGTTGTGTAATTTCAAGTATGTGGCAGAACTTTTGATTTAAATTCATGTATGTGGCCGAACTTTTAAACCAGTATAGACAGAACGCTGAAACTTAAAATGGACCTGTATTTCTAATCCCGCTATATCAACGAGTATATAATTTGAATTAAAAATTAAAGGGTGTTGCCAAAATTAACGTAATTTGTTCCGTATGGCCGAATTTTCGAACTGTTAGATACAAACACCTGAAGTTTAGACAAAATATTCACAACTTTGTTTGGTATAATAAGAAATATAAAAATTTTAAATTATAAATGAAAGGGTTTTACAATAGTTGACATAATCTGATGTGTATGGGCAAACTGTTGAACCGTTATAGACAGACGGTTTAAATTTACACAGAACCGGATTGCTAAATCTACTACAACAGCAAGTAGATAATTTGGAAAATAAAGGGTGACCCTTTAGTTGCTGTAATTTGATGTACATATATTGCCAAACTATTGAAAAGTTGAACAAGTAATACATATTTTGTAAATTATTCAACATTGTACAATAGTGATATTCCACGACTCATGTCACTTAGTTCCTGTCCAGACATTCAACTTTAGTTTCTGCATTTTCAAAGTATATCTATATCAAGTACATGCAAGTCTACAACATTTTGTTTGTGTAAAATCATGTTTTATGTCAAAAAACAGCTCAGAGATGGCAAAGTGGGTAACATTTTATGTTGTTTCTAACTAAAAAATTAAAATGAATTTTACTTAAATATTATAAAAAAAAAACAGAATGACCTTTTAATGCCTATATCAATGTCAGTTTAACCCTTTCGGGACTACTCGGATAATACGTCCCAGCAATTTTCAAACTTTTTTTTTTCTTTATTTTCAACGCAATCGCCAGGGAGGTAGAACTCCCAAACGTCCATAAACGAATAGCATCAATATTGGAGACCACTTGCCAGTAGAGCAAGAGAAGCGTTGTCGCTGTGTCCGCTGTTCTTCACTTGGCATAGAAAAGCGAAGAAAGATTATATGCTCAGGTTGTAACAACGCCATATGTTACAAGTGTTTTGGGCCATTCCACAAAAAAATACCTAATTGCATTCCTAAAATGTTAAAAATAAATGTAAGCTTTTATCTAAATCTAATAATATTTATATTTTAGTTATCTTTTTAATTTCGAATCGCTCTTCGAGAACACTGATTGGGGTTTTATGCCCCATGAAAATACTTGTTGGGATTATATGTCCCAGGATAAAAGGACGAATTTAAAATTTTTAAGTATGGAGAACATAATACTTTTATCATACCTTTTAGAATATGAAAAAAATTTTACCATACATATTTTGGTTTGCAAAATAAAACTCCGTCCCGAAAGGGTTAAACAAGAGTTCAATAAAAGGATGTTCATTGCAACTTGAGCTGGAAAAGTGTAATTTTTAGATTTCGTTTACCGTCCCTGGTAAACCATAATAAAAATTAAAAGAAACACGTAAAAAACAAAAGAAATGTATATTTATTTTGCAAAATAAAAATAAAAAAAATGTAAATAAATTTTGACCCAAAACATTATAAACACGCACACAAATAAAACTATCAGCTGAACTCCTGCATGTACTTGTTATAGATATACTTTGTGCATTTTTTCTAAATCTCTTTTGAAATTGCGTTTGTGTCCACACATAAAATTTTTTTTTTCTGCAATTTCGGCCGTGATTGCTTAAACTTTGATTCTGTTAAAACAACGAATGACAAAACAAAAGAGAATTGCAAGTACATTAAACAGTGTTTCTACTCGTCTCTCCTCTCTCACTTACAAACTCAGGAATTGCGTATCAAAGCAAAGTGTGAAAGGAGACTTACAGCCCGATTCTGTGCACTTGATAAGTTCAAAACATTGAGTATTTATCAACTTTTGAATATTTATCAAGATTTGGTATTCTACTACAAAAAATAAAAGCTTTTAAGTTGATAATTTATCAAAGTCGAATTTGGTATTGATAACTCTTTTTTATTTTGTGTGTGTGTATTTAAATTCGGTAAATGGTGCACGCTTCAAGTAAATATCAACATAATAGATTCTTTTTTAAAATACGTGAACAAATTTACGTATCCTTTTAGAAAAATAGAAGAAGAAATAATTGTGTGAAATATTTCGGTTTCTTTTACGGGTTAATGAATTATACAAATCTATACGTTTATTAATATTCTTTATAGCCAATTAATTTGTAATAATTCTTGCAAAAAAAAACCGACTTTAAGACAGATTTCATCTGTCTCCCTATAACGGTTCAAGAGTATGGCCACATAAGTTACATTACATTAAATATTGGGACACTCTTATATCTCCAAATTTTATACTTGTTCAACTGTTTAATCGTTTCGCAATATACATCAAATTACAGCAACTATAGAGTAACCCTTTATTTTTAAAATTCAAATTATATACTTGCTCTTGTAATAAATTAAGCAATCAAGTTCTTTTAAATTTCACTCGTCTGTTTATAACGGATCATTAATTTGCCCATACACATCAGATTATATCAACTATTGTTAAACCCTTTAATTTATAATTAAACATTTTTATACTTATTATTATACCAAACAATGTAGTGCACATTCAGTCTAAAATGCAGGTGTTTGTAAACAACGGGTCAAAAAATACGGCCATATAGAACAAATAACATTATTTTGGGAACACCCTTTAATTTCTAAAATCAAATTCTATTCTTCTTGTTATAGCAGACTTAGCAAAACAGGTTCCTTGTAAATTGCAGCTGTCTGTCTACAACTGTTCAAAAGTGTGGCCATAAACATTAAATTAAATAAACTCTTGGCGCACTCTTTAATTTTTAAATTTTAATGTAAATACTTGTGTCTATAACGACCATATCAATCAAAATTATGTCAAATTTGCAGTGGTTTGTCTATAACGGCCCATATAAGTAAATTTACATCAATTATGGGGCACCGTTTTTTTTTTAAGATTTATTTTTGTATTACTTTTTGTTATTGGGAGCTATAGTAATGCGCAGTCGTTTTGAATTTTACAGAATCGCCCTTTACAGTTCGTAATACACGTAAAAATATGTATGTTGTATCGGGACACCCTTTAATTTTTAAGATTATGAACTGTTTTTTAAATGGGACCAATCTGTAAGCATAATCTATCAGATTACTAAAAATTTTCAAAATCGGCGCAGAAATGTCTTAGTTCTGCAGGCACAAACATAAAAAAACAACATTCAGTCGAATTGTATAACCTCCTTCTTTTTTTGAAGTCGGTTAAAAGTACTTAATTAGTTGGTGTATCCATATTTTTGCTTTTCCCAATAATTTAAATTAATAAATTTAATTTAAATCAACTGTCAATAGAAATTCACCACACTGGTGAATTTCAAAAGCTTTTTATTTATCAATGTTTCCACAGAATACCAACCGAACTTTTAGTTGATAAAAATCTTGACAAAATATCTTGATAAAAAATTTATCAAGAATTCACAGAATCGGGCTGTTAACATAACTTAGTATTTTTTGAAATTGTTTAATGCTAAATTGTTTATTTTTTTAGTTTTAATCAAGAAGTATTAATTTATTCAATGGCTTCGTTCTGGCAGCTGAATATTTTTGGCTTTGATATTACAAAAGTTCG
This sequence comes from Gymnosoma rotundatum, assembly GCA_916610165.2. Lineage (NCBI taxonomy): Eukaryota > Metazoa > Arthropoda > Insecta > Diptera > Tachinidae > Gymnosoma > Gymnosoma rotundatum. The sequence goes on along the minus strand of OU744339.1, from coordinate 37,295,053 downwards.
TTTTTTTAGTTTTTTTAAAATAGAAGTGTAACAAGAGCGTTAAATCAATTAAAAAAACAAAGAAGTAGCACGGCAAAACAAAATAAGAAAAGAAACACACTTGTTTTTAATAAAGTTAGTTTTGTTCCCTATTATTCAACTTTTAATTCTAGTTTCTTACAATCTTAGACTATGTATCACCTAAACTATCTTAGAGCTCTTTCGTAGACAACATATTTGGTTTTGCCATGAGTTGTTGTGTAGATAAAGAGAACTGAAGGCTTGCCAACACGTGAGCACGAAACATATAACTGGCCGTGTGAAAAGCAAGGATATTCTAAATCAATTCCACACAATTCCAACGATTGCCCTTGCGCTTTATTTATTGTAATAGCAAATGCAAGACGTATTGGAAACTATAGTCTCTTGAATTTAAAAGGTAAATCTGATGGAATCATTGGCATTCGTGGAATCAATACATCTTCACCTTTAAACTTCCCCTTTAAAATTTTTGCTTCGATCAAATTGTTCATGACCTTTTTAACCGCTAATCTTGTCCCATTGCATAATCGTGGTTGATTTATAATTCGAAGCATAATAATGGGAGCACCCACTTTCAATTGTAAACGATGAGGTGGAAATCCGGGTAAATCCAATGAATTCAAAAATTCTGTCGGATAATTAACAGTGTCGTCTTGATTCGTAACCGTGTCAACTGATTGATATGTTACAACCTCGCTAGGAACATGGGTTAAAATATCTGCATTCATTTGACCAACGTCTTTATTTTTAGCGGCCAGTATAGCTCTTTCAGCTAACAAATTATGATTGGGATAATTTTCTGCAATATTTGGAAAAACACTTGACACCAATTCTTCTTTTGTCGGGGCAATATTACAAAAGTTGTTTGGTAAAGTGATTAAGCCAGTTTCACGATCAACAGCAAGTTGACCATTGCCTATTGCCAACAGTTGCCTTGAAAATGTGTCAGCCGATGGATTGTTTTGAATTTGTACTCGCACATTTGTATTCAAATTGAGTATTTGTACATGTCTCCATAAATAAGATGACTTTAAATATGCCTTTAATTCATCTGCTGGTGTTGAACGGGGAATCACAGGCAATGTCTGACGAAAATCACCAGCCAACAGAATCAAAGCGCCACCAAATATCTGTTGATCATTACTACGCAAGTCTTGCAATGTCCTGTCTAACATTCATTCCACACTATTAATTTGCATTGTTGCAAGACTTTGCCCATTCCCGAATTTTTGGAAACATTACAGGTGGGATTTTCATTTTCAGTGGTAATTTAAGTGCAGAATGGGCTGTCCGACCACCATCTAATAACGTCACTGCTATTCCAGACGATGCAAGTGCTAATGCTATATTACTCTGTGATCTTATAGTCGCTAATAGAAAGGAAATCAGAAATGTTTTGCCAGTTCCTCCTGGAGCGTTTAAAAAAAACATTCCTCCAGTTTCGTTTTGCACTGATTCCATTATGGTATCATATGCGTGTCTCCGTTCTGGATTCAATTTATGCAAATTGAAGTTTATAAATGTGGTCAACTCATTCAATTTATATTGTTTTTCACGATTTATTTCTTGATTGAATGCATCATGCATTGGTTGATTTCGAGCTGGCAAACCCAATTGTGTCAATGCTTTATTTGCAATTACCAAACAAATATCTTCAATAAAAATCAATGCCTCATTAAACATTTCAAGTGTAATCATTAAATCGTTATTTCCTGCAATTCGGCTCATTCGATGCAAAATGTCTTCGTTCATAACATCCTTAAAATTTTCCCATAATTACAATGGATCAGATGGAAAACATGTTGCAATAATAATAGCAAATAATGTTCGTATTTGATGAGAATAACCTGTTGCTGATGCATCCCAGTGATTATCATCTTCCAGTAAATGCAATTCCTGACATGCTTGACGAAAAGTGTGACACTGTAGGCCGTTAACTGTTTTCAAACTCAAAAAAGATGTAGGCCCACGAACATGAATCAATACCCAGCAAAAAATTTTTGAAAAGGTAATCGAGTGTGAAATTAAGCATCTTTGGCAGAAGTACTTACCAACTGGATTGCCAACTTAATGATTTTAACAAGGCATGAGACTTTTATAATCAATTATTGAGAATTGATTACAATAATTATTGTAGGAAATAATGAGTACAATTAGCACGGTAGTCTCTTTTAACATAAAGAACTAGTTCCATTACTACTTCCTTTTTTGGAAACTAATGTAATGTGTTTTGTAAGCGAGTAACAAAATATGACAGTCACAAAAGTAAGTCATTATATGGCAAGTACTTTTTAAGGTAATAGGTAATAGACGCAAATAAAAACATTCAGCATGACAGGGATGCACTGTTTAGAGACTTCCAATGGCATCACTTGCCAGCATAACCTTGAACTGGTCTTCCTTGCTAACGTCTGTTCCATTTGTTTCCAGAATGCTTCCAAGTGTAATATGTTGGTACTTGTGAATAAAGCAATGTTTTAGCAAATTGATCATTTTGACACAATTCGAAAAACGATAATAATGTAGTTGATGGTGGTCGCTCTGCAATTTGCTGTGCAGTATTAACTGTGAAATATACTCGTTGTCCGTTTTCCAAATGTACTGAAAAATGAATAACTGCCGGATTTCGATCATGAATTGGGAACGATAATATTCTCCAAACTGCCTCATTGCTACTGATATACCTTCCCATTTGATATTGTGTTATTCCATCATATCGGTTCTCTGCAACACCAAACACAGCCATGTCGCTGCCTTTATTTACATACTTGCAGATATATTTAATCGATTTAACAGAATTGCAATATTCTACATTGATATGAGCTTTGAATGCTTTTGATAATATTGGCGAATAGGGGACAGCCCACGTATTATCAACTGTAATATCTTGTTTATTGACTCGTAGATTGATTGATTTGCCATTATCATCTGTTGAGCGTCGGCGATACAATGGGTAACCATCATTTCCATTATTTGTGTCGGAAATCAAATCTCTGGGATACCGCTTCGTGCATTTTCCATCTTTCATACATGGCGAATTAATATTTAGAACAACACATAGTCCATGAATCATACTTTTTGTAACAACATCAAATAAACCTGGATCGATTTCCTGATCAGGAATTTCTGCTGAGATGATGTCATCTATTTGATCGCTTGTTATTTTGTTGACTAACCATACCAAAATATGGGCATGTGGTAATCCTCTCTTTTGCCATTCCACCAAATACATCCAACATCGAAGTTCGCCGAAAACTTGATGTTTAACAATAAAATCCATCAATGACTTCAGCTTCTGTCTAAATACTCGTGCAGTCTGTAGAAGATTGCCCTTTATATAAATATTGCTTGATTTCGTCCCATTGTGGATTACATGTAAATGTAATAAACAAATCTGGTCAACCACACAAACGAACATAGAAAATGGCATCTTGTGCATATTCATGCATGTGCCTTGGACTGCCTGTGTAACTTGCTGGTAAAATAACAACTTGTCCAACATTTCCATCGTTATTAATTGCATCGCGGAGAAGTATATAGTCTTCTGATCGCAACTTCCGTTGATTAAACCGAATAAAGTTCAAACGCTCTGTTTCTATCTTTGCATACATGTCTACGACATATTGATGAAAGAGTCTCCGACATTTCAAAATATGATTTTCCCGATTTTGTCGTATCATAATTCTATGTGCATAATAGCTCATAGCGCTGGCATTTTTACTGACTTCACGTTCTGAAGAGAAAAAAAAAAAAACAAATGGAAATTTAAATCATTACATACTAATACTTGTTAAACAAAATTGGAAGAGTATATTAAACACAACAAACACTCACGTGGGTTTGCGGGATCTACCATTTTTAAATTAATAGAGTATCCATCTTCACTCCGACAAAACAAAATTGGGTACTGCATGGCATCGTAAGAGCGATGTGTTTCACAAACACGTTGTAATTGATTATTTCTTCTACGCAATACAATTTTACGTAATTGAAACTCATCGCCGACAATCACCACAGCCACTTCATTATTTATAGGTGCATTAAATTTTCGTTCGTGTTCTCCGATTGGTCTTCTATCAGCGCGAATCACGATTTTATGATCATCAGACGGTATCTGATCAAGTGCTGTCCGAAAAGCATTAATCAAATCATTATGTTCATGAAACAATGCTTGCAATTCACGTATTATTATTCTTCTGGCTCTTGTGAATATTGAACAACGGGCATCTACTTCATTTTCATTATTGCCACGGAAGTAGATTTGCAAGAACTGGTGGTTGCATCTGGAAATGGCAATAATGAATCAATCCTATGATAAATTTGCGCTTTTATCTGAAATTGTGAGGCAAAATAAGATTGATTAAAAGTTGTGAAAAGTTCTGAAATGTCGCTGTATGCTTCATTCGAAATTCCCAGAGCCGAAATTACCTTAAATGTCGGCATGAAATTATTTCGTATTACACTCGCCGCTCCAAAGGAAGTCATTTTAAAGCACGAATTATACATTTGGATATTATCCAAAAAATGTTTCGATTGCGGCGTTGTTCCTAAAATTAATGTTGCCAATGGTTGCGGTGGGTATTGTAATTCGGGTAATCTTACTTTGCCACTGGCACAACACATTCCAGGTGTTTCATTATGAAATTTCAGTGTATTACAATGTTGGCATACTTTGTTCATTCCACCAATCACCACAAACTTATGCAAACTGTAATCAATTGCGTGATTATATCAAAATCCATCACCATTTAATGCCTTTAAACATTTTGATTTATACTTTTCGACCTACGATCTGAACGCGATCTTGCAACACGTTCCCTTGTATTTGCAATCTCTTGTTCTTGCGATTGATTTTCCCTTTCGTTTGATCTATTTTACGTTCTACGCGACCGACGTCCAATGTCAGCTCTTGCTCTTCGTGGCATTTTTAGAGGAAACTAAACTAGAGATTATAAATAACTTCAGTAATAAATTGATGAAATCCAGCAAATTCTGGACTCGAAAAGCACCAAAAAGTCACGAAAAGACACGAAAATTATTAAAAATATGCTGAAAATGTGTCAAAATTCAATTAAAAATTGGCCAAAAAATCGAATTAATTTTTTTTCTTACCGTTCGGAAGCGAAAATGAAACGTTCGAGATCGTCTGCACTCGAAAAGCACCAAAAAGAGACGAAAAGACACGAAAATCTGCTGAAAATGTGAGAAAATTCAGTTAAAAAGTGGTCAAAAAATCCAAGTAATTTTTATCTGACTGATCTGACATTAAACAAAAAAAAAAAAGAAATTCACTCAATTTTTTAATTTTTTTTTCAAAAAATATCAAAAATGTGATTATGTCGCAAAATCATATGATGGACTTTTAACAATCAGAACACTTGTTTAGCAAAACAATCGTTTTTTATCTCATTAATCATTTTTTTTTAACAAAATATTCAAATTAAAATGATGATTAGAACGAAAATTAATTTATTTTTATCAAAATTCTCATCGAAAAATGCGAAGAAATTAATATTTTCAAAAATCGATTATGATAAAATCAATCACCTATGACGTCCAAAGAGAAATGATAACAAATTGCTATTTGCATCACTCCGTGCAATGCTCTCCCAAAACGAACAAAATGTATTAAATACTAATGAATGCTGTGTGCGGTACAAAAAATGCCTGCGGCAAAAACACACTTACTTCACATACGCACCGCACACACATGCGTTATAAACCATATATGGGCCACTGCCTACGTACTGTATAAGTTTGGTTGAAATCGCACGACGCGTTTATGATTAGATGAATTCGAATTGGTTTTTATATTAGAAGGAAAAATCATTTGACAATTTGTATGTTTTGTTCAATTTTACATTTACTGTAAGAAAAATTGCACTACAATTATTGAAAAATACTGAGCAATTAAATTAATGCATGAAGCAAGACTACAATAAAACAAGTAATAAATTTCGTGCTGTGTATTGGTAATAGAGATGAGCGACATTTTAGTGCCTGTGATAAATCACTCTGATTAAAAAATCACTGATCACTACAGTGACTGAGTTTATTAAGTAACAGTTCAGTGTAAAAACGTTCTTTTATATTTGCACACCTACAAACTTGAATTTGACTTTACTTTGAGGAGAGAAATATTAGTGCTTTTCACCCTTTGATAAGTCAGGCGGCTTCATGGCTGTGTAGCTTTTTCTTGCTTCTACCTGCTACTCCTTTTCGCAAACTTCACATACACATATCTAACAAAAAAAAAAAAAACAAAAAATGTAATTTCTTGCCAAATTTAATTACATCTGCTTTGTGTATAAAGATCAAAATACCTTCTGCATAATGTATGAGTTATGTGCAGTCTACGTCATATATAAATTGTGTGCTTAAATAAAAGGAAAGCACTGCAAACGGTGATCACGGTAACTACTTAAAAGAACGGTAATTTGAAAATCACGTTCACTGGTAAAAACGTTCCTTAAATCACGGGATCGCTCGTTCCTAATTGGTATCTTAAAGAAATACTCTTTATGTAAAATTTACTCATCATAATCCGCCATACTAGTTTGCAAAAAAGAAATGATTTGAGTTGAGGAAGGCATCTACTTCTAACAGAATGTAGTCTTTATCAGCAGGTTTACCATCTCATGTGTATTGTAAGAAAACCGTGGATTATTTTAATAATCAGTTTGTACTGCAATATTTTTCTTGGATGTTGAAAATGCATCAGGTTATCATGTAGTTTTTTGGCCTGGGCGTCTGCAATATTTCATAATAGAAGTTGAAAGCATGAAATGGATTTTAGGATAGAATGCGACATAGTCGAGTTGTTGTAAACATAAAACATTTGGGACTAATTTTTGGTTACATATATTCGTCGTCAGAAATAAAACACATTTGTTTATATCAAAATAATCACAATCATGACGTCAGACGAAATTCGTCACACGCGGCGAAATTATTTTTATTTCTTACGCCGGCGAACGATGAACAAATAGTAAATGTGACCATGTTTGACTTTAGTTTCGAAATATTTTAGTTAATAAAGTTATTTTATTTAAAAAATTTATGCATTTTTATTTTGCAGCATTTATAATAAGTGTTCTGTACACTGTATTAGTTAAATAAACTGTATTAACATTTTTGATGGTCACTCTAGTAGCTTGCAAAAAGTAAACAACTTCAAAAATTATAACAGCTTTATTTTTTCATCGTTATTGTGCTTCATATGACGAATTTACGCAACGATTTTGTGACGACGTATTCGTCGTTCGTCTCAGTTGTATTCCTGGCATAAAATGAAAAATTTATTTTAGTTGTTTCTTTCTTTTATGTTGCTTTTTTTATATTATTCATCAAATTGGTACAAAAGAACAAAAGAAGTAACAACTTTGACACGTGGCATGCAACATGCACTGTACTTTCCTTTTTCTATCTGTCTTTTTTTGTAATTTGTTTTTAGTAAAGAGTACAGAAATTTTAAACCTCATCTTTGATTTTTTGTAGTTGCTTTTCTTTTAGTTGTCACTAATTGTTTGCAATTTTCATTTATTTCTATTTAAAGTTTTGTCATTTTTTATTTACGCACGTAGAACACAACTTTTGCGAACAAACAAGAAAGAACAAAATAAAATATAAAATTTTTATTTTTTTCTTAAGTGTTGTCAGCTTTTATCATTCTTTTAAGCAAGCGGCGATCACTCTTCGTTTGAAGTATTTTATGAGAAAGAATCCTTGGCAGATATTGTCGGCATCTAATGCTACTACATACACCACCTTTAATCAAAGTAAACAATCATGTGGGAAAACGAACTGGCCTAATAACCAAACTGTTTTTACCTGAGGTGAAGTGACCCAAATTCAAGTTTTTATCTAAATAGCAGTTGATATATCGATATATTTCCATTTCACTCATTTAATAAAGAAAACAAAGAGAATAATAATAAATAATACCGAGTTTATTACTTTATCTCGAAGGGGGAACATCTGTGTGCGAGCAGATTTTCCTTTTTCAAAAAAGTGAGGTTATAATCAAAGACGCAATTCGCACGATTTATTTCAACTGGGTTTTACAAAAGTGCCATCGTGTTAACAAAAAAATAAAAAAGAAAATATAATCATTTATACTTATATCCTGTTCATGATATATCACGTCCTATACGAAGGTGTAGGTCAATATGCAGTTCCTGGAGAGACTATTTACATATATCTGAAAATTTGTGGGATACCCTGTAAGTCATCGTTACAGTAAAAATAAGACTGGTATTATTACAACATATTTCATTATATATATCTATACATATATGTATATATAAATATAAAATCTTGCAAGCATATTGTGACTTTATAACTCACGAACAGTCAAACTGATTTCGATTAAGTTTTTAGGGGTTGTTCGTATTGTCGTCGTTTATCTAAAGTTTGCATGAAATCGGTCGATTCGTTCGTGAGTTATGACTTCATGACAACATGAGATAAAAAGCGACAACAAATACATAGGCGCCTATGAGCGTCAGCGGTATGTATACTGTCCCTAAAGATAACGTGACTTGTTCATACACGCATGTTATTGATATTCCATAAGGGACTAGGACTGGTCCAAACCCATGTGTATAGAGAAAACATGATCCATTTAACATTACGATGTCCTAGGACTGGACCATAAAACCCAACTTTGCATTACGTGGGAGTAGTTTCAAAACTACTCTATGTCACTACACAATGGCACATCTCAGAGGGTTTGTTTTTAAACTATGTACTCCATATTACTACTCTATGAAACACCCCGGAGGGCTAGTTTCCCAGCTACTCTATTTTACTGTTCCATTACAGGCGGCATGAAATAACTCCCCACGAAATAACTCCCCAAAAATAAAATGAAATAACTCCCCAAGATTTGGGGACTTATTTCATACGAAACAAGCCCCCACTTTGGAAATGAAATGAGTCCCCAAAGGAATGAAATAACAATCCAAACTAAAATGATATAACACTCCAATTTTTTGGGGAGTTATTTCATATGAAATAAGTCCCCAATTCTTGAAATGAAAAAAAAACTCCAATAATTTATCAAGAGATAAAATAATCCTGCATTATCTTTTATTTACAGTAGTTGAAAATTTTATACAAAAACTTGCATTGCTTCGTTAACTATTTCACGGCAAAAAGGTCAATTCGAGCGAATTTTTAATTATCCTTTTACAATTGTCCTATTTGCCGTCAAATAGTTCGCGCGAATTTTTAATTTTCTGACAATTAAAAGTAAATAATATCTATATATAAATGTTCTTTTGACCTTTTTAGATAATTTTTGTTTTCTAATTTTTTAAGCACTAGGTCAGTTTATAAATTATAAAAATTTTTATTTATATTTTCAATATTTCGCCACACCGTTGGGTGGCATCATCATATATATATTTTTTGTTTCCTGTTTCCTGATGATGTCACCAAATAATATCGTTAAATTTTCTTATTGTTTTTTTTTTCATTAAACTATTTATTATTGAAGCTGATATTAAGAGAACTACAATTATTTAAAGTTATATTTTATGAAGAAGTTTTGTAAAAAAAATACCAAATACCCCTCACAACGCAGACTTACTCCACAAACTAAATGCCTAGTTACTATTTTTTTTATCAATGACCAATCGACAATCATCAATATGAGTTGTAAATTATTACGATTTTTAACTAATTTTCAAAATGAAATAAGTTCCCAAAAATATTTTGCGGACCTATTTAATTTTTTATTTTGAGGAGTTATTTCATATGAAATAAAAAAATGAAATAGGTCCCCAAAAAAAGAAATAAGTCCCCAAAAAACGTTATTGTTGTTTTCCCGTATATTTTTTTGGGGAGTTATTTCAATTCTTTTTGGGGAGTTATTTCGTGAGGAGTTATTTCATGCCGTCTTCATTAAACACCAAAAATAAAATTTTACATGAAAGTTGTTTATTTATTTTTTGATTTAATAAAAACATTTATTAACCAAATATTTTTTATTTAAAAAGTGTATTAGAGAACAGGAAGTAATTTACATTTACATGTGTTTGTACTAAAAAAAGCTTTCATTTTCTATTATAAAAAAAACCAAGGAACATATTCACATTATGATGCGTTTTAAACTAACTCTGCCACTTGCATCAAATAATGTTTAATACCGAAATGTGCGTTTTGATCGGGCTGCATAGTCACTATGTTTGGTGGTGCTTCAATTTTTTTGACAAGCGTCAGTAGGGGTAGAGACACATCTACACCATGAGTTCTTAGTATAGCCAAAAGTTCTCTCATGTTCTTCCTTGAAGTCTTGCTTCTTAACTGCCATTGCCCTAATTCACTAGCTAATTTGTTATTGCCGTATCCCTCATCTATTGACAATTATTTATTCTCAGAGAAATCTACCGGAAGCCTGATGGAGATTTACAAGCTGTACGGGTAATTGCAAATAGTTTAATCAGAAGAACTGCCTTGTCAAGTAAATGATTGAACAATTTAATTAATTCTTTTAACGAATAATAAAATTCCCAATTACAGTTCCATGCGCTTCTGTCAGCGATAAAACTGTGCATCTATTTCGTAAACTTCATTTGGAGGTAGGGTAAGAAATAATACTGCAAAAGACAAGTAATTTTTTTTTTAATAATATTTTAGTTCTCATTTATTTTTAATAGTGCTTCAAATACTTGACTATATATATTTATGCTTAAGTAGCTGCTTAACTGGTCCTGTGGAAAAATGTGCAGCAAAAGGCAAATGTAAAAAAAAGAAAGAAACGCATTTGCTTTAGCAAACGTTTGCTGTTGCTTAAGCAATCAGTTGTTCTTTATTTTTATTTTTGCTTTTGCTTAACTCTTTACTTTGAAGTTGTGGCTGACTACGATTGCTTTTTCTTGCTGCTACTTGCTGTAACTCGCTGCTTTACATCCCCTTTAACATTGGAAACTTATTTATGTATTTATTACTTACAATACGTAAGAAAATACATTTATTACACTATTAAATGGTGTTTGTTTTTTCTTAAAAAGCAACAGCAAAAGAAGAAAAACCATTAATTTATTGCTTAAGCAACAGCAAACGTTTTCAAAATGAATGCTTTGGTGATGGCCTTGCTGCAGAAAGAAACACATAGTAAGCTTAAGCATATGCCTTTCATTCCTTTTTGGATTTTCTTTTTTCTCTTGCTTCGTTTAAAATGAAATGTTTTGTAAATGCTGAGATATTTAATTATTTTTTTATTTGCTGAAAAACATGTAAGCAAAGCAAAGATTTTAGTGCTGTTGCTATTTTTAATTTTATCTTGCGCCATGAATACTGTCATCTATTTTGGAATCGTATGAAAACAAATTTTGATAATTATTAAACAACCTAAACCGGTTTCCGAGCGAAAATGGATGAATTTCCAACCATCAATTCAGATTCAGAAAAAATATGGCAATATTGAACAAACAGCTTTCGGGGATACTATTATTATTTAGTGCTTTTCGACGACGTTTCTTAAGCATTATATAAGGTGTGGCGTCAAGGATTATTGTTGCTTAAATTAAAACTTGACCAGGAGCTACTCCAAGCATTGGTAACTAATACCTTAAGAATATGTCCAAATATGATTCTCGAAGATTTTTAACTGGATGCACTGTACGACCACACACTTTAGAATATTACGTTAAGCAAGCAGGGATTATTTTTGGGGTACGATTTTATATCTCACATGATACACTGCCCGTGAAAGGATTTCCACAACAGCATGAGACATTTATTGTTCGTTGACTCCATTGTTTTGGTGTTTTAAATAGATTGTGCAAATTAAAAATCTTGGATTTATTTGTATATGGTTATTTGGTGCCAGTCATCTCTAACATAGAGTCCGCAAAAATCTATACATTTGAGGCGGAAACTTTCCCGATGTAATATGCCATAAATAATTCTAAACTGCGCATGTGTTGTATTTTTTATTTAAATTGTAGGTAAATTTTTGCTCTTCCTTTCTTTGTAAAGGAACAGTTTAATAATTATTGGTATATCATTAAAAATATTCCTGAAACTTTTTTATTCACGAAACTATTTCATAAAGGAATTTAAACATTTCGGATTCCTTCCCATTGTTTGTAGCGAAGTGTAACTACTTTTTTCATTTTTATTTACATTAATTTTAAGTTTCATTGTTTTATCTTTTTCGCAAAACTTTTGTATTTTTAATTGTTAGCTAATGATAAAGTTGCTCCAGCAACAACTTAAGATAAAATCTTAATTTATTTTGTTTGATGTAGAATTTGATAAAGTTTCAACAGTTCAACTGTGTCTTTTATTTTTGAATTAATAATTTAAATATTTAAATGTAGCAAATTTTCGCATTCGGGAAAAAAAACAATTTTTCAACTTAACACATGCAAGCATTTATGAAGTGTTTTATTCGTAGAGAACAACGTGTTTCTGATAAATATTTCTTTGCTTCAGGTTTAGGATTTTCCTTGATTTTTATTGCTTTTTTTTTGCAAAAAGTTAGTGGTTCTTCAGCAATAAAACTTATGGGAAGAGAATTCTTGCTCAAGAGCTTGCACATCCATTTATCACATACAGGCATTAGGTTTTTTGTTTCAGTTCCTCAATATTTTTAATTTCATTTGCTGTTTTATTTTAAAAATTTAAAAGTGGTTTTTGGGAAAAGTCAAATAGTTTTTTTTTTTGTGAAAGGCATTTATGTAGGAAAACCGTTAAGATTTTAATAAAAAAAAGGTGTCAAAAATTCGACTCGAGACTCGTCTTTTAATATAAAACAAAGTTTTCTTTTATGTGTTTTTAATTAAATTTTTGATAACGCTTACATTAAAATATTATTTCAATTAATTCAACGCATCTCAAATTTTAGTCTTAATTTAAAATCATTTTATCAAAAGTTTGTTTAATAAATAAACCTATTTCCAGATTACATAAAAATTAAAATCATATTCGAGGAAAATAAAAAATTTACTTCCTCTGATTTTTAAATTGCATTTTATTTATACTATCTTCATAAAGGAATTAATTTTTTTAGTTTGGCTTGAGTTCATTATTAATTGTGATTAGTAAAAATTTGGATACCAGCAGAATAAAATTCACTTTTGGTTCGCTACAACCTTTTTTAGCATTCTTGAGAATATTTAAAAGACAGCAATCAATTGAAAATTTTTCTATTTATAAATCTATAACTCTTTATTACTTTGAAACTAATCCGATTGATTGATTAATTTTTATATGGTAATATTGTACACACCAAAGCAACATAAATAACGAACAGAACAAATATAAATTTTAACACCACAGAAAACAAAATTTGAAAGAAAATAAAACAAAAACATAGTACGCTTTTTTGAAATCACACAAAGATAAGTTCAGTTTTCAAGAACCTTCACGATTTCAATAGATGTGAAAATTCCGCTCAATAATGCCACAGTTTATTCTTCATAAAAAATAAATATATTAAAGAATGACTGCGGTATTCTGTTCTGGGTCGGCATTATTTAAGCATACGCCTTTCTGTCAGTCCAAGTTTTCCTCCTTTTAAATCAGAACTATCCATCTCTGATCCAGAAAGTATATATATTCTGAGTTTTTATGCATACCCAAGTTGATTAAGCGATGTCCGTCTATCCGTCTTTCCGTCATGCTCGTTTTAAAATCAACTTTGCTAAGGCACTAGATCAGCTGCAGAAAATTTAAATACGTCAATCGATCAGATATAGTTTTGAAAATTTTGCTATTTCAAATCAGTAACCTCAGTCCATGTTCTTCGAAGCAGCGGGCAAAACATGACGCCTGCCATTAAGTTTTCCACATCTCTTTTTAAATTTTCGTTTGTGTTACTAAAGCTGCTTATTTGTTATGGTAAAAGGTAAGATAACTTGGTATCATTTACTAAGCTGGTTGTTGTTTTTGATAAATAATTAATGAAATCAAGGTGGGGCAACAACCTCAAGCAAAACTTACAATTTTCGGAAAAAAAGCGTTTTTTTAACAGAAAAAACTTTATGGTAGAAAAGAATAGAAATCTCGATATTTATTTAAACTGTTCAAGATGAAATCTAGAATATAGTAAATGTGGAAAATACGTATATAGTAGAGAGTATATAAGATTCGACATAACCGAGTATAGCGCTCTTACTTGTTCTATTATAAAATTATCAGTGTTAATACGAATTATATACTTACGGCTACTTTTGTCTCTGGCTATTTTGAATTTTCGTAGTTTAAGAGATTATGCATCGGAATATTTATGAAAAATTATTGCAGCTAAATTTTTTCTAGAACTCAGCTTTCCTCCACAAAAGGCACATTTTCGCAAGCCATTAAGTGAAAGGGAAGGATACGTGCTGTAAGACAAATAAGTAACTGTCGAAGTCTAATGTTCTGCTTCTGGAAATTTTATATGAAAATAACTAGAAAAATTGAATACTTTTCATACAAATTTTTCAGACGAGTAGTACAGAAACAGCACATTATTTGGAAAATGTCTTCACTTTACAAATTCTGGATTTTGGGGTATATTTGGCAATCTTTTTTAAAATAATAGATAAACATATTATTTTAGACAATTCAAGTTTAAACATTTTTCGCAAAATATTTCATTAGTCACCATACTTACGAGGAAATACTTGAAATAAATGAGTTCTAAGTCTTCTTGAAATCGGTGACTGTAAAAAAATAGATATTTTGGCGCCTTCTCGCAAAACATGACACATGTTGATATCCGTGGCTTCTTTCTGACGTCCTTAAGGCAGCAGCAATGCTCTCGATTGAACGTGCAACGAGCAATATATTTCACGACGTTTACAGTTTACCCTGTTCTCACAAGGCTCCAAGTGAAAATTTCATTTGTTTGCACAAGTGGTGTAAGACGTCGAAATTCACACTGCGCTAAAACGAAAGGTATACATTTTGGTATTAACAGAAACAATAATTCTAGGCTCTTTAGGTATATATTCTTTGTCAACAACTTACAAGCTGTTTCACGTAGCTTGTAAAAATTTACTGCACAATCTAACTATTTAATTACTTTTCCGTCACCGGTTATATTTATATTCTAACGGCCGTATTCATAGAAAATAAAATAACTTTGAAATGTCTTTTATGACAAATTTTTCATACAAAATTGTCCTAAAATATATTTCAAATCTATTTTGATTTTCTATGAATACGGCAGTAACACTTTAAATATACAACAATTAATTAAAAGCATTTTTAATTCATATCAGAGTATAATATTAGGAATATATTGATCTAACTAGTCGGATAAAATTTAAATTAGTTAAAATATAATAATTCGTAATTCATTTATTTTTTTCAAAAATTTATTATAAAAAATAGCAACTAAAACTAACAACGTATTAAAAATAATTCCTTACATGCTAGTGTATTTTTCAAGGACTTTATCCATTAATTTAATACGAATTTTGGACATTTTTGTGTAACAAGTAAGAGTGCTATATGTGGCGATACCGAATCTTATATACCCTTCACCATCCATGCAAATCTAGTTTAGTGAAGTAACTTCAATCAAAAAAAGCAAATATTGGGGTGATAGAGAATTAAAAAATAAGGAAAAAATTACGTATCCCATTAATGTAATTTTACATAAAAATATCATCGGCTCTTAATGGGTTAAGCATTTTGAATAAAATTTTGGTATTTCCTTAAATATGTTTTTAGAAGCTTTAAAATGATATCCATATTGATATTTAAAAAAATTAAAAATTTGTGAGGCCCATAACTCGGAGAATTTGGGCGAGCGCCATTTTTTTTACTTCATGTTTTTTGCTTATTTTTTAATTCTCTGTCTATATGTTTGTTATTTTGATGAGAGTTACTTCATTGTTCCAAACAACATGGAAAACTTAGAGGTAGGCGTTTTGTTTTCCCGCTGCGTATAAGGACAATGACCGATCTCGTTGATTTTCAAAGCACCTCTGTCCATCTTTCGGATGGACAGACGGACCTCACTCAATCGACTCCGCTATGTATAAGAACTCAGAATATATATACTTTATGGGGTCGAAAATGGATATTCTAGAAATTACAAATGGAATGAAAAGCTTAGTTTTACCATTTTTCACGTTTTGTGGTGGAGGGTATAAAAAAATTAGTTTTTCTATATTAGCAAAATCTTCTTTCAATTGTAACGGTTACAAGTTCGATTACATAAAAAAAATGGATAAGACCGTTTTATAAATTAATAATATGTCAAAACAAAATTATAAAAAAATTTATTTTTATGATGGTAGATTAATTGCAATTCCCCATATTTCGTAATAAACTGTCGGTCTCTTAAAAAAAATCTCGCTAATTCGTAAAATTTCTATACATTTTGGTCCCTCGCTAATTCGTATTTTTTTTTTTTTTTTTTTTTTTTTTGCAAATAGAATCTTCGTTTCCTCTTATAAATCGTAAATGCTTGCTAACTACCACTTATAAATCGTAACGAAAACAATAGAAACACGGAAAGAATGATTTTTTGCTTACCGCTTTTTTTTCCTGAGTTTTTGCTTTTTCTTGTGTTTTTTTTTTCTTAAGATATTTTGGTTACATGAATAATAAAGAAAAATTTCAAGGCGCTCGCATAAAACAACAAATTTTTGGATTTTTTGACAATTGAGAGAAGAACATAGACATTGCTAAGCGATTTAAAATTGTTCCATCAACTCCTACTTTAATCCTACAAAACGGAGAATGTATAATGCAAAAATCTTCTAACAGTAAGCTAAAGCGCAAAAAACTAAATGAATATCCTATTTTATTTTATGTATGAATTTATTTTATTTATTTTGTGTTTTATTTTTAACAATTTTTTTGTCCTTTTAGTAAATAAATTGAAAACATTTTATTTTAACCCCGTTAAATAGAAATCCCGCCATATCCAAAACCCCTATAATTCGTAAGAAATGTCCGGCCCTTTGCGATTACGAATTATCGGGAGTCCACTGTATTAAGAAAATATACTTAAAAAATTTTATTTGTTTTTGTTATTTATTTACAATAATTTTTAAAAACCATTCAAGCTTCCAAAATTTCTTTTAATGGTGGTCCATAACTATTGAATTTAGCAAAAATATCATAAATTTACTTCAATGTTTATATAAATGGTTTTTGTAAGGACACATCCTAAGCAAAATATATTGGCCACATAAATTATATGTATGTATGTATATAAAAACAAAAACTAACAACACAATATTTTAAAAGACAATATTGCTAATTCCAATGTGTCTACAAAAGCTTAAGAACTGTGTACTGATCCTGAAGCACACAGTGCATAGTGCTGTTGAAACCAAAAAAAAAAAAAAAAAACAGCCAGACCTAACAACTAATGTTTACGTTTGATACAAATAGTTTTTGGAAGTCGTGTGTAAGTTTTTGTTATTATTGTTGCAATGCAACAGAAGATAGATGCACCCGGCATTGTACTGGGCAATATAGTCTGCGATTCGTTGCATGGGAAAAGGTAGAATATGTTCTAAAGCTTAACAGAAGTACCTTTATTAATGAGGCAGTACTGATGTGAGTTAAAAGCATTGTCGTCATGATCAGTTTAAACGTTTTGTGGACTCGAACCCCACAATACCTTTAGGGGATGTTAAAATGGGATATAAGATCATGGAATTATTTAATCCTAAATTGAGAAAAGAATAAAAAGACATGTAGGCAGGCTCAAACAATACCACTGGTAACGATCTGCAGCAATACTCCATTATAATTGAAGTAGAAATATTAACAACTTTCTTTTTAACGACTTCAAAAAAAAAAAAAAAAAAAGAAGGCGGTTATCAAATCGACTGAATGTGGTTTTTTTATATTTGTGCCTCCATAACTCAGTCATTTCTAAACCGTTTTTGAATTATTTTTCTTTTGTATTGATTACAGATTGGTCCCGCTTTAAAATCAGTTTATAATTTCAAAAATTAAGGGTGTTCCATATAACATACGTCTTTTTTACGTGTATTATGTTCCGTAGAGGGCACCACTTTAAAATTAAAAAAAAAGCTGCGTATTGCTATAGTTTCCAATGGCAAAAAGTAATACAAAAATAAATCTAGAAATTAAAAGGTTTGACGTTAATTGAGCCATATGGGCCATACTTTTGAATCGTTAAAAACAGACAGATTAAATCTGTTTTGAAGTTGGTTTTTTTGCATGAGTGATAAAGAGTAATATTATGATATAATCCGTGGAGCAGTCTCGGTAAAGCAAAGAACCATCTGTGATCAATATATTCAGAAAAATTTACAAATTTAGGATTTAATACAAATCAAACAAACAATTAAATACATACTTTTTGGTATATTGTCCAATAGCATATGGATGTAAGTACACATTTGAACATATGTACGCATACACACACACGTGTTTGTATTAGTACCCTATAAATAAAAATATTATAAACGGTCATTGGAAGCTACAGCTACAAATTTTATTCTATTGGCAAATTTGCAAATTTCTCTTTTTTTTTGCACTTGCCTTCATTGGGAGGTTTTCTTTGCATAATTTATAGTCACATACATATAAATTTTTATGTTAAACAAATTACATTAGGTTTATACTAACATTTCTTAATTTCATAAAATCATATATGATGCAAAAGCGACCACGAAATGTTTTCAAATTTACTGCAGAAAAGTAACAGTTCGAATTTTTAATATACTGCACCATCTTAAAATATGTTGTTCATAACAGACGTATCCGAGTCTTGCTTTTAGTTTAAATTAGGGAAGCATTCGATATTGAGATAACGCTGATACTTCGCGTTTGCCGGTATAAATATGTACGGTTTGTATTCCATTTTTCTTTACTAATTAGGTGATGCTGATCAAGAAAAAAAGAATTTTTCTATGTAAACTCCTCTTTAAAGCGTTCTATAGAATCACAGACTGATTTGAATACATCAAATTATATTTCATTTCAAAAGCTATTATTTTTTATTAAACACTTTTGTTTTCTTTATTACATCGCTTCATAATTCGATCCATTGCAATTAATTAATTTTTATTATATCATAAAAAAGTTAGTATTTTTACGGCGTTTATTATTATAAATGTCAGGGATGATATCGAAGTACGCCGCTTCCTTAGTCAGTTTCTTTTTGGTCCTCTTTCGTTCTCAAGGATTATAGGCAACCAATTTGTAATTTATGACAAACTCACTCTCATTGAGTCACGTGCTACCATCAAATCTTACTCTTAACTTTAGTGATTCAGACTGTCGACTGTCTCTAGCAATTACCAGCATATGTTTAAGGCTTAGATTCTTTATGGCATCCACACTTAACAAGTTTGTGCCTGTGGTCCTTAGTCTTATGCCTGCAAGTGCTGGAAATTCACGCACAGTAAGCGCTACCGTCTTAGCCTCTTTTAGGTATAGCCTACAAGTATCATCCTTCTCGATTTTTATCTTGGCCAGATGATAATTGAACTTTCCATGACCTGCAACTAACGCAGTTATCCAGCTTAAGGTACATTTAATATATCCGAGCATCTTACTTGAGCACCATTCGAGCCTGTCTATGTAGTAGCCTTCCTTCACCTTTTCAGGTGTAGTGAAATCACTTACCTTTGCTCGTATTAGGCCATATCCCTGTGCTACTCTGCGTTCTGGTCTACAGCATTCGAAGCGTAAATAAATGCCTTTAAAACGAGATATAAATTATTTTAATGAAACTTGTCTTTGAATATATATTTATATACAAAGCTTCAACGAAAAGTATACATAGAAAAATACGAATATACCATTATCTGGAGAATGGTCTAAATATAAAAACTTAATATCTTTCGTGACTTTGCACATTAAAAAAATTTTTAGAGCAATGTAATTTTTTTATTTGTTAATCCCAATTCACTGATGATAAAAGATAATTCATAATTAAATAAAGAATTAAAGTTAAATGTAGATTAATTTGATTCATGGTAAGAGGATTTAGTTAGTGTTTTTGTTTTAGTTCCGTAATATGTCCATTAGGCCGATTATTGCAAACTCAAGTTAGAATTTTTTGGGCAAATAAATTCTTTATCGGATATACTTTAAACTGAAATTAACCAGCAAGACAAAAGATTGATTACTCTGACCGTAGTTTAATAGTATGATCTACAAAACCTTCACTATAACTACTGACAATTTGATTTTGACAATTAGACTTGTTATTAGTCTAAATGTTTTACTGATTTTTTTTTTATTTTGAATTAAAAAAAAATCAATTTTTGTGATCTCTGATTCAAACATACAATTCTCACTAGTATCCATTTGCCTATATTTCATCTTGAGTTCGGTATCATATCGCCCAGAGGTGTTTTACATTTTTTACTCCCAAAAATTCGTATTACTGGTTTTAAAGAGAAAAATTTTTGTTAGCGAAGAATACATTGCATTCGCATTAATGTAATATATAGAGATAATATATAGAAATTAAAAATGATATTCGGCCCTGTTCTGTAAACCGAAGCCGAGTAAATTTCTCGTTTTGAAACGAATTCACCTTTTCTTGGAGTTCTCTAAACCGAATTCGCACAATTTTACTCGTTTTAAAATCGAGTAAACAAACCTGGTCGAAAGTAAATTGAATGCAATTTTATTCTTAAAAATGACTGAAAATACAAGTAAAGAACCATTGGAATAAGAAATTTAAAGTCTTTATTATTAATCTTAGTTAAAATAAATACATTTTAATATGCTTTATATTATAAAAAAGTTAGTTTAAGAGCACTCTTAAATTGCTTCATATTCTTGCCTTAAACTTTATAAAAATTAGGTAAAAGTTTTAAACGCACATACGAACTATCTTTTGTAAACAAAAATTAACAATAAAATTCAACAAATTTAACAAATCTAATTTAAAAACAAATTATTCACCAAATCAAAAAATTTCTGCAAATTTTTATCACAGTTTATTTATCTATCTTCGAAAAAATAGAGTCACCACTTATTTATGAAAATCTTTTTGTCAAACTTTTCAAAGGCAGTATTAGGGAATAAAGTATACTAATAACTTCCGATAGAAATCATTGCATCATTGCAGGTGTACATACGAAATGCTTGCACATACATAAATATGTATGTTGGTTAGTTATGGGAAATTATAAATCAATTTTTTTTTAGGTCTGGATTGATTGGAAAGCCAACTTTGGCGTTTGAATAAAAGTTCGAACCTAATTTTGAATAATGCCAAAACGAGTTATTTGCAGAACAACAAATAGTAATTTCTTCGGTTTTTAAAATCGCTAGTTTTTTAAAACGATTCGGTTTACAGAACAGAGACGATTAAAAATGATAGGGCATAAAGTGTTTTTATGCACTTATTTAGAAATGCTAGAGATTAGCCTGTATATAATTTTATGTACTACCACCCCACACAAGTTATTTCGAGTCGTATTCCAATTTGATAAATTTTATCCCCAATACAAATAATACTATTTATTTTTTAAGTAAATCTAAGTAACAAAATCAAAAAGTTCTGAATGAAAATAAGTCAACTTGTGTCTAAAGCAATTTTTTGCTACATATTTTGGATTTAAATAAAGTGTCACAATAAATTGTAGTATTTTTAAAATATTGTTACGTTTATTTAAATTTATAAACGTTTTATTTATGAGTTCTTTATTTGCAAAATAATTACACACACAACTTTTGGAGTTTTAATTAAATTACACTTTATTTAATCAACTGTTTGACGATTTAACTATTCGCGATTTATAATACACGCTGGCAACTTTACTTGTTATACCACAAGATCTTAACTAGATGTCGCTCACAATACGTATGAATCAACACGTATTATCGTTGCTTTTATATACCCTATTTTTAGGCGTTCTTTAATATTCAAGAATTTCTACCGCCATCTGCTGCGTAGTTGAAAATGCTGCGTTGCCACTTTTATCTCAGACACATTAGTGAGCATTATTATTTAATTCTAGAACCTTCAATCATTATCTTAAAATACATGTTGTGTATTTTTATTTAGTTGTTATAAAATGCAGGTGTGTGTATGTTTGTGTATTGTGTTTGTTTAGTGATCGCTTTGTGTTAGTTGTTTTTGTTTTGTAATAAAGATGTTTTATAGAAACTTCTAGCTTTGAAAACAAACACAATAGGTCATTTCGTTTCACTTTCTTGGCGTCAATTATTTTTACATCTTTTTATGGTTTTAATAAAGCATCTTTGTAACACTGCCGCCCACTTAAGCCTTTTCGTCCCGAATAGGCTCAACATTACCTCTGCCATATTTAGCCAGCCGCTCTAGGTGAACCACTTTCATTTTAGACCTCGGATTATGATATCTCTGTATCCGGTAAACCACGTCATTTAATTTCTTATCACCTTGTACGGCCCCTCCCAGTGGGTTTGCAGTTTAGGGGATAATCCTTTCTTGCGTTGCAGGTTAAATCATAGAACCATTTGTCCTTCAGTAAATCCCTCCGTATTTGCTGCTCGATCATATCTGGCTTTCATCTTATCGCTGGTCATTTTAATGCGGTTACGGACAAAATCATGAAGCTCATGCAGTTCTTCTTGTACCTGTAGAACGTTTCCATTGTCTTCGTCCACTGGTCCAGGTTTAACACCAAATTCTAAATCTGCTGGCAGTTTTAGTTCTGTCCCGGTCAAGATTTTTGCTGGACTACGTGAGGTTGATCGTGTACAGCTGACCGGTACGCCAGTAGAAATTTGGGTATATGCTCATCCCAATCCTTTTGGTGTGAACTGACCACTTTTCTGAGATATTCTTCTAGGGTACGATTGAATCTTTCCACCATTCCATCAGAGTGTGGATGCAGCGGTGTAGTTCTCGTCTTTTTAATACCGTAAACGTCACACATCTCTTTGAATATAGCTGATTCAAAATTTCGTCCCTGGTCTGAATGTAGTTCTAGTGGAACACCGTATCGACACACCCAATTGTTCACAAGGGCGTCTACCACTGTTTTAGATTCTTGGTTTGAAATGGCATACGCTTCGGGCCATTTGCTAAAATAATCCATTACCACTGGTACATATCGGTTTCCAGCATTACTGACAGGAAATGGACCTGAGATATCAATAGCTATCCGCTCAAAGGGAGCACCTGCGTTGTACTGTTGAAGTTTGCCACGACTTTTTCTTATAGGTTCCTTGGCCGTAATGCACTGTTCGCAATTGGCTACCCAATCGGCTACGTATTGTTGGCAGCCCACCCAGTAAAATCTCTGCTTTATCTTTTCCAGAGTTTTGTTTATACCCATATGGCTGCCGCTGGGACCATTATGGAATTGCTTAAGTATCTCATTTCACTTAGAAGTTGGCACGACAATTAAGTCCGTTGTAGTTTTGCTCTCTGCCAATATTTCATTATGATTCGGTCTTCTGTTGTTTTGCTTAGCCAATATAATTTTTGCCATAATTGGGTCAGCATTCTGGGCTATTGACCAGTCCTCGCTTAACCCAATTTGGGTAAGCCGCACATTAATGATGCTTTCCTTTTTCTTGATATTTGTGCAGTGCTTGCTCTCAACATTGCATAATCGTCTTGAAACGTCATCAGCGTTATTGTGTTTTCCGCCTTTTCTATGCAAAATGCCAACGTCATTGTGTTTGGTCTTTTTCGCCCGTTTGTTGTCTCTACCTGGCGAAGCCGATCTTGATCTTCTCCTTGTGGATCTACAGTTGCGCTGAAAATGGTCGGTCTTACCGCATTTAAAGCATTTAGCGTGAGAATTACTTTTTCTCTCCTCTATTATCTGTTTGATTAACTCCTTTATCTCGCTTCTATTGTCCTTGTGGTTATACGTGTGAACATCAGGACATCGCACCTTGTACACCAGTGACTTCGAAATGACTTTTGCAGACTCCTGGGCTAGCGCGTACGAGATGGTTTCTGCAAAGGATGATTTTTGCATAGCATAAACCGCATATTTAATATCTGGATCCCGTATGCCATTCACAAATGCTTCAATCTTAAACTGATCCAGAAACGGGTGATCTTCGTCTGGATAAGTCAGCTGCACCAAGCGTTCAATTTCCATGGCGAAGTCTTACAGCATCTCATTTGCCTTCTGCACCCAGCCTCGTAACTCCATTCTATAGAGTTCTCTTTTGTGCTCGCCACGTTGTAACGCTACCATTATGTCCTCATAATTATTTCTGCAGGCGGATGGTAAGCTTTCGAGTATGTGTGATGCTGCTCCCTTTAAGGCCAGAATTAGCTCAATAGCTTTTACTTCATTGTCCCATTTATTTTTGCTGGCCACTGTTTCGAACTGAAACATTAAAAGGTGCGGGGTGTTAATCTTGCTGCCGTGCTCAGAGATAACTTTTCCCTCTCGAATTTGAAGTTCGCCCATTTGCACTTTTAATTTATGTAACTCTTCGCTTACTTTTCTCTCTAGGCCGCACAATTTTTCATCAAACTCGCTGACCCTTTTTTCTACGATGTTTACTCGTTTGTCGAAGACTTCTGATATTTCTTCAAATTTCTCATTTACCTTCGCTAAAGCCTTTCTCCGTTGGCGATAGAGCTTTCTTGCATTGCTTTAAAGCTGTCTTGAAATTTTTCTTTTTTTTTTTACTTTTCTCTCTAGGCCGCACAATTTTAAATCAAACTCGCTGACCCTTTTTTCTACGATGTTTACTCGTTTGTCGAAGACTTCTGATATTTCTTCAAATTTCTCATTTACCTTCGCTAAAAGCCTTTCTCCGTTGACGCTAGAGCTTTCTTGCATTGCTTGAATTGAAATTTTTCTTGAAGCTTCAGGTTGTTTTCTTCTAACTCCTTCATCTGGTTTTTCTGCTTCTGGTTGTTTTCTTCTATTTTCCTCATCTGGTTCTGATTGGTTTCTTCTATTTTCTTCATCCGGTTCTGATTGGTTGCTTCCACTTTCTTCATTATAGCGGTAAACAATTAATTTAAGTCTATAACGCTGTTTGTTGCTGGGGTACATACTTCAATCTCTTCCTTTTCGTTTTTTCTCCAAATTCGTATGTCCCAATATCGATACCACGCTGCTTAAATTCATCTATTAACCGCTTTTGCAATTCCGCTTTATTGCCTGCTGTCGGTAGATTTAACTTACTCAGCTTCATTTTTAGCTGCTCAACTTTTAGCTCGTCAAATTTCATTGTAATTATTTATTTATTTTGCATTTTCACTTCTGACACCAGTTGTTACGTTTATTAAAATTATAAACGTTTTATTTATGAGTTCTTTATTTGCAAAATAATTACACACACAACTTTTAGAGTTTTAATTAAATTACACTTTATTTAATCAATTATTTGACGATTTAACTATTCGCGATTAATAATACACGCTGGCAACTTTACTTGTTATACCACAAGATCTTAACTAGATGACGCTCACAATACGAATGAATCAACACGTATTGGCGTTGCTTTTATATACTCTATTTTTAGGCGTTCTTGAATATTTGAGAATTTCTACCGCAATCTGCTGCGTAGTTAAAAATGCTGCGTTGCTACTTTTATCTCAGACACATTAGTGAGCATTATTATTTACTTCTAGAACCTTCAATCATTATTTAAAAATGCATGTTCTGTATTTTTATTTAGTTGTTATACAATGCAGGTGTGTGTATGTTTGTGTATTGTGTTTGTTTAGTCATCACTTTGTGTTAGTTGTTTTGGTTTTGTAATAAAAATGTTTTATAGAAACTTCTAGAATTGAAAACAAACACAATAGGTCATTTCGTTTCACATTCTGGGCGTCAACTATTTTTATATCTTTTTATGGTTTTAAAAAGCATCTTTGTAACAATATGTATTAATTCTCATAAAAGTTTCGAGCATCTCGTTTTGCGTTTTGTTTCTTATTTTGGTTTTAATTGAGTTCAATGATAGAAAAATTCAAATTTATTTTTTAATTTACGGACATTTACCACGTTAATTGTTCTTGTTATCATATTACGAAACTTGTACGAAGCAAAACAGTAAAATTTTTATAATTACAAAATTACAATAAAAAAAAACAGAATAAAAAAAATCCCCAAAGAATTCCTCAATCCTACAACTGAAATTTTCATCCCCATTTTAAAAATAAAATCCCCGATTTGGGGATGAATCCCCTGACAACACATTAATAAATAAAAGGATTATGCTTGGGCCGTTTTAAGATCATTTTTAATTTTTAACCTGCAGACAAACCTTAAAAAGACTGTATCTGCACACGGAATATTTCAGTGAAAATTTTATTGGCGATTCCGATAATCATTGGCAATACAATACAACTTCAGAGAAAGACAAGATATTTAATTCTTCAATGAAAATGGCCAACAAAAATGTTTCACTATTGTATTGCATTGCAATAATACAAGAGAATATGCATTGAGTTATTTGTCGAAAGTGTCTCATGTAAAATATGGCTGACTGAAACTCTTTCAAAATGTTTTAATAAACTAAAATTTAATAAGTTTATTTAAAATGTTTGTCAGAAGTTTCCTGAAGAGTTAAGTAAGCAATAATAATCAATATCGGTGATTTAAATAATTACTCGGTAAAATAGCACGAAAAAAAGATTTTTATAAAATTAATTAATATAATTAAAACTAAATTCCCGTTGTATAAAATAATGAAATTTTTTTCCGTTGCACGAGTCTTAGGCTTTAACGCGGTTCGAGAGTAAATTCAATATTGGTGTGATATCGATCTCTAGTCAAACTAACTGGATCAGACGCAAAAAAACTAAATCCAACAATTTTCCGAAAGTCCTAAAACAGCACTTATAAACACAACCTGGTGGTTATTTCCCTTCATTGGCAAAAGTACATAAGATCAGCATTATGTTCCAT
The DNA here is from genome assembly GCA_916610165.2 of Gymnosoma rotundatum. Taxonomy (NCBI): domain Eukaryota; kingdom Metazoa; phylum Arthropoda; class Insecta; order Diptera; family Tachinidae; genus Gymnosoma; species Gymnosoma rotundatum. The sequence continues at coordinate 37,268,252 of OU744339.1, read as the reverse complement.
GAAATAGATGGGAGGTTTAAATCACCAAAAACAAGTATAGAATCATTAGGTCTAACACGTGAGACAATAGATTAGATATTTAACATGTATCGATAGGTCAGAGTCTGGCGGAACATAAAAGCAAGTTAAAAAAAAATTTTTTTTTCAAAATTTATTGCAAAAATTTTGTTTCCTACATGTCCAAACAATCCGAGTATAAATCCATTTTATAATTTAACGTAATTAGTATAATTGTTGTCAAGCACAAAAAACACATGTTGTAAAATAAATGACAGCCTGCATATAATTAAAACTTTTGGTTAACCACCTTTTAGCACAAGTCTGTGTGTGTATTTGTTTCAGCGCTTTTATTCTACAAATTAAAAACGCATTCGCGCAAGTGAAAAGCTAACAGCCACTTTTTGATTGGCGCATTTTATACGAGAGTGTGATAACTGGACATTTTATTTAACCTTTTGCATCTTTTGTTAGTCATATTATCAATCACAGGCGATTTAAAAGCAATCTGCATTTATTGTAATTTGCAAGTGGCAACAAAATATAACGACCTAATTTTAATTAGGAAAAAAAGCATAGAAAGTCGCAGAACTCAAACAGTGCTGAACGATACAACAAAAAAAAAATAATAAGAATAGATTTATTCAATGAGACTTTAAATCTAGGATGAAAGATACAAATATATGGGACTATGTGTATATCTCACAGTAATACTTTTCAATAAATTTTTTGATATGAAAACTTTAGTTGTTTTGCTCTTAATTGTACATCTGGTCCTATTATGGGAAATGTAACGGGTTTTTCAATAAGGGCGCTATAAATTTTTTTTAAGTAAAACAAAACCGGTTTTGGATATCAATAAAATTCTTCATTCCTGTGAAAGTAAGTTCGCTGCCATTGTGTATTTTGCATGGTCACCACGGGTACGCTTGCAGAAGTCCAGACGCAGTCCGAGGCGGCTAATCGACTGGACCATTTCGTGAGATAACACGTTCTCCAAACTTGGTTTCAAATAAATTGATAGTGACGTTCGATGTGAGGCTTGTGGTGCCGTCCTGTTGAAACCACATGCCCTCCAAGTCCATATCATCCACTTGGGCTAAAAATATTCGGTTTTCATTAAACGGTTTTGATCATCACGGAAGAAAAACGGCCCAATGACATCGTCGGCCGATAAACCACACCACACCGTAATTTTTTCGGAATGCAATGATGACTCATGGAGTAGGTGTGGATTGCTGCCTGAAAAAAAATCGCATATTTTGTTTTTTGACGAAGCCATTCAGTGACAAATGAGCATCATCGCTGAAATTTCCGGTAGTAAAAATTAATAATTTCGACTCTTTCCATCATGAAATGGTAAACCTTACTGAAATAAAATGCCAAAAGAACTGCAAGAAATTTGACGTCGTTTGCTGTCCCTGTCGCTCTACTATTGTAGCGCCCTTGTTTAAAAACCCTTTATATACATTTTGCCTTTAAGCTTAAAAATTTGTTAGTTAAGCTCTTTTAAAAGCCCTTTTATCAAATATTCGTGCGTGTTTTGGGTTCCAAAAATTTGCATTTCTGTTTTTCTTTCACTGCACGTAAGTAATTTAAACCATTTTCCGACAAAGTATTTCAAGTTTGTCATCCCGATTTTGAATGTTTTTTAACCGACTTCAAAAAAAGAAGGAGGTTATACAATTCGGCTGAATGTTGCTTTTTTTTTTAATATTTGTGCCTCGAGAACTCAGTCATTTCTGATCCGATTTTGAAAGTTTTTGGTAATATGATAGATTATGCTTACAGATTGGTCCTGTTTTAAAATTAAAGGGTGTCCCCATACAACATACATATTTTTTACGGGTATTATGAACTGTAAAGGGCGATTCTGTAAAATTTGAAATGACTGCGTATAACTATGGCTCCCAATAACAAAAACTTATACAAAAATAAATCTAAAATATAAAGGGTGCCCCATAATTGGCGTAAATTTACTTATATGGGCCTATCTTTTGAACTGTTACAGATAAATGCTTGCAAATTGGACAGAATGTCGATTGCTATGGCCATTATAGTAACAAGTATTAATAATAAAATTATGAATTAAAGGGTGCGGCAATAGTTCATTTAATTTGATGTTATGGCCATACTTTTAAACAGCTGTAGACAGACGCTTGAAATTTACAACGAACCTGTATTGCTAAGTCCGCTGTAACAACAAGTATAAAATTTGGATTTGGAGTTAAAGTTTAAAGTTTTGTACCGTTATAGACAGAACGTTGAAACCTAAACGGGACTTACATTGCAAAATCCGCTATATCAACGAGTTTATAATTTGAATTTAGAAATAAAAGGGTGTCCTATAATTAATGTAGATTAACTAATATGGGCCTATCTTTGGAACCGTTATATGCAAATACTTGCAAATTGGACAGAATTTCGATTGGTATGGCCATTGTAGTAACAAGTTGTAATATTGAAAATTATAAATCAAGGGTGCGCCAATAGTTCATTTAATTTGATGTATATTGCCATACTTTTTAACAATTATAGACAGACGCTTGAAATTTACAGCGAACCTGTATTGCTAAGTCCGCTATAACAACAAGTATAAGATATGGATTTAAAAGTTAAAGGGTGTTTCGATAGTTGATGTAATTTCAAGTGTGTGGCCGTACTTTTGAACCGTTATAGACAAAATGCTGAAACTTAAAAGGGACCTGTATTTCTGAGTCCGCTATATTAACGAGTTAATAATTTGAATTTAGAAATTAAAGGGCGTCCCATAATTACTGTAGATTTCCATATATAGGCCTATCTTTTGAACCGTTATAGACAAACGCTTGTAAATATAACGCAATATCGATAGCTATGGTCGTTATAGTGACAGCTGATAATATTTAAAATTATAAGTTAAAGGGTGCACCAATAGTTCATTTAATTTGGCATATGGCCATAATTTTTAACAGCTGTAGACAGACGATTGAAATTTACAAAGAACATGTATTACTAACTCCTCTATAACAAAAAGTATAAAATTTGGATTTGGAAATAAACGGGTGTTCCAATAGTTGATATAATATGGTGTATGTGGACGGACTTTTGAACCGTTATAGACAGACAGCTGAAATTTACAAATGACATGTATTGTTAAGTCCGCTATAACAAAAAGCTTATAACTTGACTTTAGAAATTAAAGGTTGTTCCCAGAATTAATGTAATGTGGCCATGTAGGCCGTAATTTTTGAACCGTTGTAGACAAACACCATAATTTTATAGAGAATGTCCACTACTTTATTTGTTATAATAAGAAGTATAAAAATGTTATACTATAAATTAAAAAGTTGATATAATCTGATGTATATGGGCAAACTGTTGAACCGTTACAGACAGACGGTTAAATTTACACAGAACCTGATTGCTAAATCTACTACAACAGCATGTATATAATTTGAATTTGAAAATTAAAGAGTGACGCTATAGTTTTGCAACTTGATGTATATTGCCAAACTATTGAACAGTTGAAAAAGTATAAAGTTTGGGATGTAATTGTGTCCCAATAGATAATGTAACCTAATTTATGAGACCATACACTTGAACTGTTATAGGCAGACAGATGAAATCTATTTTGAAGTCGGTTTTTTTTCGCAAGAATTATTTTTATTTATTTTATTTGGTAGATTATGTTTACAGATTATTCCCGTTTTTAAGCAGTTTATAATTTTAAAAATTAAAGGGTCTTCTCATAAACGTACATGTTTTTACGTGTAATATGTACACTAAAGGGTGTCCTCATAGGTGACACAAATATACCTGCATCTATGACACTGTAGACAAACGTTTAAAAATTGGATTGAATGTTTGAATAAATATTCAAATTAATATATATATATATATATATATATATATATATATATATATATATATATATAACTTCTAGACAGGCGGTTGAAATCTACGAAGAACCTGTATTGCTAAGACCGCCATAGAAACAATTTAAAAAGTTTGATTTGGAAGTTAAAGGGTGTCCCAATAATTAATGTTATTTGATCTATGTGGTTAAACTTTAAAACCGTTACAGACAGACATATGAAATTTACAAGGAACCCTTATTGCTAATTCCGCTAGAACATTAAGTATACAATTTGCATTAAGAAATTAAAGGGTGTTCCCATAATATATTTATTTAACCTATATAGATAGATATACCCATTTTATTAATTATTTTACTTCGCCGGCGAATATTCTATGGAGAAGTACCGAAGAAGGAGGCTACATGTTTTAATTTTGTTCTGAATATGTATTTGTACCATTAAACAGAAAAAACATCTTTATTTTTTGACTGCCGCAAGGGTTTAACCCAGGGCAGCTAGATTTGTAGCCAACGTGCTTACCACTTTGACTACAGCAGCAGTTTGTTAAAACTCCTACAACAGAAAGTATGAAATATTAATTTTAAAAATGATTTAATTTAATGTACATATATGGCCAAATTTTTAAACTTGCATAGCCAAATAGTTGAAATTTACGAAGAAATGAGTTTCTCAAAACCTTTAAAAAATTTTGCTGTACTTGTCGATGTTTAAGCTATAATAAGCATATTAAATAAATAGTACTGTTTTGTTTATCACACACTTTTGCATACTTTCTGAAAAATATAATTTTTTGCAGGTAGACTTCCTTGCGAAGAGAAAAAATAAAACACAAAAAAAAAGTAAAGCAATGCCTTTTACAATGAAATTAATGAAATTTAATTGTGTTTTTGATTGGGTTAAACAGAAAGGCTAATTTCGGTAAAGGTTGGTTAATGAACATTGTATATGCAATTTATACTTATTTAAAATTTTTCTCTTATAAAAGTAAGCAAAATATTTTTTTATGAGATTGCGCGCGTGATTAAAAACTTTATTGATTTCAATAGAGAGAATTCCAAGGCCCGAAACTACGAAACTATATAAATCGGCCGTTTGGGCGTTTTATAGTACTATTACGAACCTCAAGGGATGAAGTTTTACCCGATGTGAATTTGATTTTTCTGTCAGTGTGTTTGAAATGAAAAAAATCATCCATGTATAGGAATGTGTAGATCAATGAAAATAAAACCAATTAAATGAGGGAAAATCCTTAGTACAAATGTATGTGCTCATTCTGACAATATAATAAAAGTGGCATGAAGTGTAATTACAGAAGATTTAATTTTTGTTTGTTTTTTTTTGTTGTTTTGCTATTAACGATGGTATAACAGCTGGATGCAACTGATGAATAAATTGCCTTTGATGCAACAATGCAACTTGTAAAATTTGACTGAGTAAACACCAATCTAATTCATACATACGTACAAACATAGCTTTCCATGAATGCTACGCTACCACAGCATACTTGGATGAAAATTGTGGGTTTCATTTGAATTCTTCTTCCATTGTTATCAATTATGTGAACGCTTCATGAGTGGAATTATGGGGGCACGCAAAAAATAATTGATTTTTTAATTACGACACAACCGAAAGTATTTGATTTAAGACATAATGAGAAGCTGATTAAAATAATTTATTCTACATCGACGTAAAAAATAATAGTTGTAGAAATTTGTATGGTATGCTTTTCTATGTTATTTTAGTAGCTAAAGCTGTATTTATCATATTCACAATGTGGGTTTAAAACTACAAAAAATTCTTTATTTAACCGTGATAATTTCCCTTCAAAATTATTAAATTCACCAAATGGATTATTAAGGGTGGGAACAAAATTTGATGGCCATTTTGCTACCGCTTATATAGCTCTTTAGGAAAATTTTCACAAAAATTAAAGATAAACTAAAGATTTTTGTATAAATAATAAAGCAAGGCATATTCATTTTACTAGGTGGTAGCGGTAATACAACAAATACAACATTGATCAAAACATCATGCCTTTTTATTTTTGTTTTGTGCGTTGGAAACGTCAAAACACAAAGAGAAATAAAAGATAATTGCTATCAATACACGTGTTTGCTTTGTTTCGCAAACGCTTGTTGTTAGTGTTTTTGAAATTCGTGAACAAACAAAGGAAAATACAAAAACTTTTCACATTTCCAAATACAAACCAGCTGGGCGGACGACACTACCTAGTAAAATAAATCTGCCTTGTAATAAAACAAAACAAAAACAATAACAAAAATCAATGTTGTAATGAAAACAAAACCAAAATATAAAAATTTGTTTTTCGTTTTAATATAAATATGCGAAAGGAGTGTTCGTTTGCGTTTAGTAAAATCGGCTGTAAATTGACATTTCGCCATACTTCGCTATGCATAAAGTATTGCCTAACATCTCTGACCGTCAGTATTAAGGCGATTATTAAGTTGTCCTCAAACTTAAAAAAAAGTTCATTCTTACTTGATGACTGACAGCTATCCTAGCTTCTGCTAACACTATACTCTTGAAAATGCGATTGGTATAGACGATATCTTTCGTTACCAAAAGGGTTTTATTATTTATACGGCGTATACTTTAAACAAATTCTTTAGACAAACAAAGCTCTTTTATTAATATACGAGGGCTGCTATATATATTTCTGCCCTGGCAACACTGAGTGCTGCCAAGTGCAATCTGACATTTCCATTGGAAAGTTTGTCATTTTTAAGCATAATCGTACTCAAAACGTTTTGACGTACAACCATTATTTGTGTTGTTTACAGTGACTTGAAAAAATTAATATAGAAAAAAATGGAATTAACTCGTGAACATTTTCGTGCCATCATTTTTCACAACTTTCGACGTCGATTATCACGACAAGAGTGCATTGATGAACTTAAATCTTTGTATGGCGATGAAGCATCATCCTATAGCACTGTGAAAAATTAGTATAATGAACTTAATCGTGGCCGAAGCTCGCTCAAAGACGAATTCCGTGAAGGTCGTTCCAAAACGGCTATTGTGCCAGAGAACATTGATGCCGTGCGTGAACTCATAATGCAAGATCGACATGCGACATACCGAGAGATAGAGACATCCTAGGACATTTCTTCCACCAGCATACATTCGATACTGCATGAACACCTGGCCGTATAAAAGGTTTGTTCTCGTTGGATCCCGCACAATTTAAAAGTCGCTCAAAAAAAGGCTCGTGTCGATTGGTGCAAAGAAATGTTGGAAAAATACGATTGCGGTGCTTCAAAAGACGTTTATAAGATCGCCACAGGTGACGAATCATGGATCTATGCGTATGAGCCCGAAACGAAACAACAATCGACCGTGTGGGTCTTCAAAGACGAGCAAAATCCAACGAAAGTTGTTCGTGGAAGAAGCACTTCGAAGCAAATGGTCGCCTGTTTCTTCGGCAAAACTGGTCATGTGGCGACTGTTCCACTTGAGCAACGTAGGACGGTCACTTCTGAGTGGTACCATACAATTTATATACCTGAAGTCATCGGAGGAATTCGAAAAACCAACAAGAGAAGACGAATCATTGTTCACCATGACAACGCAAGCTCTCATACATCGGCTCAAACCAGAACGTTTTTGACCGGCCAAAACGTCGAATTAATGGGTCATCCAACGTACAGCCCTGACTTGGTACCTAATGACTTCTTCTTGTTTCCGCACATCAAGAAAAAAATGCATGGTCAACGATTTTCGTCGCCAGAAAAAGCTGTTGTAGTGTTCAAAAACCATGTTTTAGAGGTGTCTCAATCGGAGTGGAAAAAGTGCTTCGACTGAGCGCATGCAAAGGTGTATAAATCATGCTGGAGAATACTTTGAAAAACAATAAAACCATTTTTGATTATAAATATTCGCATTTTCACTATTAGGCCAGAAATATATAGAGCAGCCCTCGTATGTACATACATATATAAATAATTTTTATAAATTCCAGGTGGGAAGTTTGTGTAGGCAATACTTTTTGTAAAAACAAATATGGCTAACATATTAACTAAAACGTGTTTAAAATTGCAGTATGCTTTCAGGTGTAAATAAATTTATATTGTATCAATTTTTGCAGTCAATTTAATTTTTCTGCTACAAGACTTGACCAATAGATGACGCACATTTAAAACTAAAAAATCAGAAAATGGAACATAGCTTTAATATGCTTTGTTATACAGATCATATGATTCCAAATGAACAACGAATATGACACAATCTCAAACTCTGTAATTGTGGTGCCTAGTTGTTTTTACTACTTAGTAAAGAATAATTTTACACCCTAAGCAAAACTTGCAATTTTAAGTCGTAACAAGTAAGAGTACTATATTCGGCTTTTCCAAATCTTATAATCCCTTAAACATTTATATAAATCTAGTTTAGTGAAATAGCTCCAATCAGAAAAACAAATATTGGGGTGACAGAAAATTAAAAAATAAGAAAAGAAAAAATAAAGTACTATACTAATGGGTTTAGCATTACCTGAAAGACGTCTTGTAAAGTTTTTAAATGATTAACTTTAAACGATTATGCAAAATCGTTTTTTTCTATAACTCGGAATATATGGGCGAGCGCCAATTTTTTCACTACATTTTTCTTTTCTTTTTTTTAATTCTTTATCGCACCATACATTTGTGTTTTTGATGGGAGTTACTTCACCAAACAATATTTGTTCCAAATTATATGAAAAAATTAGAGGAAGGCGTGATATTTTGCCCTCAAACATGAACCGATCTTGATGATTCTCCATAGCAAAATTTCTTAAACTATTTCTGATCGATTAACATATCTACATTTTCTTTAGCTTATCTCGTGCCTTAGCAAAATTGATGTCAACAAGTACTCGGACGGACAGATGGACAGATGGAATCGGCTCAAAATATATACTTTATAAGGTCGAAATGACAATTGGTAAAGGGTGTAAAAAGTGATAGATAGCATTGCCACAGCGCTGGCAATACCAAATTAATTCATAAAGAGATTTTTGAAAAGCTCTGACAAGAAATGAAGCAAAAGATCTTAAAGATTTCAAAACAGATTTGAGCTATCTGTCTATAACGGTACAAAAGTCTGACCACATACATTAAATCAACTATGGGGACAACCTTTACTTGCCAAATTCAAATTTTATACTAAATGTAATACCGGACTTAGCAATACAACTAGTAAATTTCCATCCTTTGTCTACAATAGTGTAGCCATATAAACCAAATTCAAATTTATAATTCAAACTCTATTCTTGTTATGTGCACCGGTTCAACAATTCGGTCATATGCATCAAATGTCATTAAATATTGTAACCCTTAAATTTATAATTTCCTGCTTTATTTTTTAGTGTTTCTATATAACTATTCAAACTATAGGGCCATATATGTAGGTCAAATTATATTAATTATGGGAACATCCATTAATTTCTTAATTAAATTATTACACTTGTTGTTATATCAATAAAGGGCCCTTGTAAATTTTAGCTGTCTGTTTATAACGGCTCAAAGTTTTCGGACACCTTTTGATTTCCAAATCTAAACTTTATACTTGTTGTTATGGCGGACTAAGCAATATTTTGTAAATTTCAATCGCTTGTTCACAAGCGTTTGTCTATAACGGTTCAAAAGATAGGCTCTTATAGTTTAACTTACGATACATTTGGGGACAGCTTTTAATTTATAGATGTTTTTGTATAAGTAGTGCCCAAGACTTCGTCAGCGTGTCATTTCTAATTTTCTTAAAATTTTAGTTTAGAATTTCAAATATTTATTCTAGAGTTCTGCGGAAAGTGCTAAAATTTTCGATCTGCAAAAATTAAATGTTCTGGCAACTGTTTTATTTATTTATGCTTTTGTTCAAAGAATTAAAAGCTGCTAGGCCAAATAAATTCTGTATTTTAAATGGCAACTACAATTTAAAATTAAAATTTAAGCTTAATATAAATATTTTTTTTTTAAACATTAATAAATATAAATTTAATCCCCCCCATTTTATTACCATTAGTTTAAGGACCGTTACACCGGAAAATTGGGTGCTTCTTTTAGCAAAAAAAGGGATTCTATATTTGAACCAACGTTCCAAGGGACTTACTCTCAAAATTTAATATAATCCCTACTTGTCTTAACGTGATGCGAACACAGACAGACAGACTGACAAAAACTACAGTTTTATTACATGTATAGATTACTTTGTGCTATTGGGATCTATAGTAATACGATGTTTTTTTTTCAAATTTAAAAGTGGTGCCCTTTGCGGTCCATAATACACATTCAGTTGAATTAATAACCTTCTTCTTCATTTGAAGTCGGTTAAAAAAACAACGATTTTGAATAAAAAAAAACTCTATAAAAACAACCGGATCACTTCAATCAATTATACCCGTGTGTTATTGAACTAAACAGTTGAAGGGCCAAATTCATGTCTACAGAAGAACCGAATTTCTGTGTAGAAAAAGAAGTTCGACGTCTTTTGCTGTACGGCAAAAAACAAAAACGTCTGCAAATCGAACACGTTGGGGTAAGAAAATGCTTTAACCCAGCAAAAAATTAGACATTACCTTTAAAAGTACTTGCCATATAATGACTTACTTTTGTGGTTGTCATATTTTGTTACTCTCTTACAAAACACATTACATTAGTTTAGTATTAATGGAACTAGTTCTTACTGTTAAACAAACTATAGTACTAATAGTACTCATTATTTCCTACAATAATTAATGTAATCGATTCTCAGTAATTGATTACAAAAGTCTCATGCCTTGCTAAAATCATTAAGTTTGCAATCTACTTCGGAAGTACTTTTGCCAAAAATGCTTAATTGCACACTTGATTACCTTTTCAAAAATTTTTTGCTGGGAAACTTCTCGAAAAGCCAAGCCAGCATTTATATTAGTCGGTCTATAGCCGTTTTATCAAAGCACTTGAAAAGTTCTATATTTTTCTCATATAGCACAGGGTACACCACAAATAAAAATCTAGTCAAGAGCGACTAAACTGACTTACAAAAAGTTGCATTCTATTTACAGGCCTGCTTTTAACTTGACTTAAATAATTTGTTCGTTTATTTGTTGTTAAAAATTTAATTTGTTCTCCTTTTATGGAGCAAGATATATTAAAATCTACTTACGTCAAATTCAGGTCTTCTTTTGGAACATCCCTTAACGTTTGAATTTTAGTTTTTACGCTTGTCGCTAATCGATTGCTGTTTCACATTAGAGACACTGAAGATAATTAAATATTAGGCGTTATTGTGAAAAGAGGTTGTGGTCAATTTTTTTTATAAATTTATTACTATAAGTATTAATGTTTGTCGGTTCTAGCAAAATAAAGTTAATAATTTTGGCTAAAGTTAATTTTTATTTTAATTTGTAAAGATTTTAAAGGTAGAAAAATTATTTACAAATGTATGCAGACGTATTTCAAAGAAAATAGGAAAAAAAGTAGTCAACAGCAAAATGTAATGCAGCGTTTTCTGGATCGCTACATTCGTCATCAGAATTCTATGCATCTATCTATTTTAGGTTGTGTATATTGTAAACCAAGTAATTATTTAAATAAGAATACCAAAAATAATCAGTCAATATTAATTCGGTTAAATAGTTGGTTAAATAAATGATGTTTGTAATGTAGACAGCAAAGCACATGCGATGTCAATAACATGCGAGTGTCAGAACGTGCCTGATATTGTGTTAATTATTGCCTAATGCTATAAACACAATCAAAGGCTACCGACCATCGACTACCGACTACAAAAGCAGCTGGCTACAAAAATAGCCAAGTGGCCAGCTATTTAATTCTTTTAACGACTATCGACCACTAACTACAAAAAAGAAACATCTGTTTTGACATATGTATTAAAGTTAACCAAAACAAAACAAACTTGATTTTTTAAAGTGAATTGTGTAAAAAAAAATTTAAATGTCTGAAGAAAATTTAATTAACTTTATAAGTACTCTTGCTAAAATAGTGGAAACAAAGACTTCAGTGTATGAAGTGTCCACGTCCATATTTGCATGCAAATTTAATTAAACATTTACATTGTTATTGTTGTTATTATTTAACAATATAATAAATAGGGCCCGTTCGTAAATGCATCACTGCGGTGCATAATATGATTATTGTGCCCTGCCACTGCTAATCAGCTGTTGCGTATGCTTAGATTTGCTCTTTTTAGTTTGCATTTACGAACGAGTAAATACTGTGAAAATAGAAATATTAATAATAAACTAGATTTTAAACTATATGATACAAAAAATGATAAAAATTGGCGTAAAAATAAACAAAAAGAAATAAATAAAAAAACTTATCAAAATGTGGGTATACATTCATTCATGTGGGTATACACTCATTCTTTGCATCAGCCATTTTTGTGATTAGTTTTTTGTTTTTATTTGCGCATAATATACTTTAGTGATGCATTTATGAACAGATGACATTTGCAGTGCTGCCACTATTTGCATTTACGAATGTACTGCCCATCATATGCAGTGCAGTGATGCATTTACGAACAGGCCCATATATATAAACAGTAAAAATGACTATTATATACTTACCAATTTCAATAAAAAACCCAAAAAATAAATATAAATGAAACAAATTAGAAATTAATGAAAAAAGAACTAAATGTAAAATTTCACAAACAAAAAGTAAATGAAAAATGCGCCAAATAAATATTAAATGAATAATGTAAACAAATGAACAGATGATTATTATTTATCAATGCTGCCACTATAGAAGTTTTTGCGTTTTTAATAGCGATATTTAATGTATTGCTTTTTTAAAACCACCATTTCATGCATTTATTGTATTGGCAGCACTAATCTGTTTTTTGTAGCCAAGAAAAATAGAAATTAGCCTAAGTTGACTACTGGCTACAAAAGTAGCCGTGTAGTCGGTAGTCGTGTAGCGGCTAAAAGAATTATTCTCATAAGCACGCATGTATTCTATTTTTGACATCTTGTAGTCGATGGTCGGTGGACATGATTGTGATTATAGCATAAGTAATTCACGTATTCACGTATTATTTTGTCCATAAGTATTTAATTTGAATATGTTCTTATATTCATATGAATCCTTATGTCGGTATGTTAGTTGTTACACCCCTTAAGTTTATCAAAAACATCGATTGTAACATTTCAATTGAATTAATTGATTCTTTGGCAGTTATTTGTTTTGGAAAGACAATAAGACACGCAAAAAATTTTAACGGCAGTTATCCGATGCATCGCCATATTGCATTGCGTGTACTGCTGCGTTTGGTCATTTTGCTCTGCGTGATGTACATTTATTTTATTTTCTCTTTTAATTTTTCTGTTTTTGTTTTGTTTTTTTTTTCGCTTATTCGTGGCATACTTTTGTGCGCATCAACATGCAAGCCTTAAGTTATACTATGAAGTGGACTTTTGGGTATTGTTTCATTTATTATTGTTTGGGCTGTTACTGTTACTGTAGTTGTTATTGTTATTTTAATTTTCTTTATTCATTACTGCTTTTTTAGCACTGAATATTAACATTTTCAGAGCTCCAATGCATAACCTGCAGTGTAAAAAACTGAAATGCATGCAACGTTGCCAGTGGTTTTGTTAACAATATAATCGCACAGTAAGACATAATTGTTGGTACATTATATAAATTAAATAAAAAAAGTATTTTATAACCCTAATTATATTTCAATAGTAATTTGATACATATGTTTATTTAGGAATGTATTCGATACGATTATCGATATATCCGCGACTTTTCAATTTTTACTAATTACTTATGTGCCATGTCAAATCAACATGGCACTCAAAATGACTACTGAAGACTTCATTAAAACATATATTCGTTAACTTCCGGGTCTAAATATATTTTAAATAATTTTATCTTTTAGAGGTTTTTAACCATAAACTTTGTTTTTTTTAATTTACATAATAAAAAAAAAATAAATAAAAACTTATTAAAAAAATTAAACAATATGACGTTTTTTTTAAATGAATACTCATTAAAAAAAATCAAAAAACTATCTCCAAAATTTTTATTTTTTTTTTTGTAAAATGCGATTAATTCTATTTTTATTAGGTTGAAAAGCTTGAAAAACTACGAGATAGAATTTTTTATAATATATTTTTACTTAGTGAGTCAAAGAATATAAGTTTAAAAGCAATTTATTTTGCTTATGTTTTTTTATGTTACTGGCGTATCGGTATCGTTGTTCGTTTGAAACGTTATAGGTCAAAGAAGTGTTAACTAATTTTTCTAGAGTTAGTTATTCTACAATCCACGGAAATTCTTTTGCCAATTCTCTTTAATTGTTCTGTAAATTGATTGGTAAATTTTATTTTGCAGCTTTAGCGGCAAATCAAATAAATAATTTACTTCATATTTGCATTTGATGTGATTAGGCCGTGTTACCACATTACAATTTTTTGATTAAAAAATTGATGAGAGCAGAAGCTTAAAATTTTTAACTGTACTGAATATGACGTATTGCTGAAGTATTGCTTTATTGTTAGAATTAAAGGTTTACTGAATAAAAAAAAAGTAAGATTTTACGGCACTAACCATCTTTGCTCTTTAACGAAAACTCCTAATTATTAAATATTTAAAAACACTAAAATATAGAAATTTTTACACTCGTATTTGGATTTTGATCTTTATAATTTGTTAAAACTGCGTCATAACTCTTTAAGCTACCGAATATATACGACTCGCCTGTCTTAACTCTTCTTCGCATGCTTTCATTTCGTCATTCCCTCTATCGCACCAGAAAATTAAATTGAATACTTAAAAAGAATTCCTGTAAATTTGCTTGTTTAAAAAAAATCTTCTCTCTATTTTAAAATAAAAAAATGTAAATATTTATTTTAGGTTTTTATTTCGTGCAATTTCCACAATAACAAACATCGTTCGCTTAAGATTCTTTCTTTTTTTACAGTTACAAATATTAAACTCGTTTCTAAACTCTTGCAAAAACATTTTCTCTTTCTGAATTAAAGATGCCGTTAAAAAATACTATTCATTAAAAGTTGCATGCTTCCTTCGAAGCACCACTGACATCGCTTTCAAATGCCTACGCTTCATTTTTAATTCGTTGAAAGTCAAACAGCAAACGCGAAATTCTTAAATCCAAAATTTTCTTTATTTCATTTTAAACACTGGTCAAGTAAGTGCGGGCAACCTCCTGTTATTGTTGTTAATGTTTTTAATTACATTTATTTTCAATGTTGTTACTGCATGTGAGTGACTGTCCGTCTGCCGCCAAAAGCAATGAGTGTTCAATATGCACGTGTGAATGTATGTATACCAGTATTTGCATATGGAGCTCACCTGAAGTGTCAGTTTATTTTATTTAAAAATATGATGGCACGCAGATTTTTTAAAAGATATTTTTTACCATTATAACAACAATGTAAAACATTATTCTTTGTTTGCGAAAGACATAATGAAAATTTTAAAAGCTTAAGTAATGGAAAATATTTTAATGATTTTATTTTGGTTCAAAGTAGAGAGTCAATCAAATCGATTACAAAACTTTAAAAACTTTATGTTTGCCATACAAGTATTGTTTCACTAACTTTGCAGTTTAACAATATAAAATTTGTTGCATATTTAATAGTTGGTATCTTCAAAATGTTTTTTTTTTTAAACAAAATGATGTGTTCAATAAATATACATCATCAAAAGGCAAAGAGCACAATGAATAACTGTGGGTATTGCATGTCCGTATGTCCACTGAACTAGAGCTTATTAGTAGCTTTAACTCTACTTTTGTTAAACTTTTAAAATTCGCATTAAATGGATTGTGTACGCATGTTAATATGTTTATTATTTGTCTCATGTAGAAAGGCCCCAACTCTCATTTTTCCGAAGTTTAGTTTTTCGGAAATCCAATACATTTCAGACAAGTACTCCTCATAAAAAAAGAAAAATTAATACAAAAGTATCAAAATTAACGATTTCTGAAGCATTTTTAACATATTGATAATTACAGTTTGTATTATGTTTTACCTTCTCCTTTAAAGATAAATTATGTAAATTCGGACCTTTTTAACTGATACTAACGATACATTTTCCGACTTACGACAGTTATAGGAAATGTTTTCACTAAAATTTAAGTATTTATTAATTTTTAAAAGAATTAATAGTAATTGATTATGACCTATTTTTGTATGCTATGAATGTAAATAGAGTTTGATTATTAATCAATTTCAAGGTTAACTATCGTTATACACTCCTGTTAAATATGTAACATTATGATCTTCAGCGGTCATATGAGCGTGAAAAAAGTTTAGTAGAACTTATTCATAGAAGACACTCATATAAAATTTGTTTATTTAACTCTAATTGCTAATCTATAAAATTATAAAACTAAATTTTTTTCATTGCTAATTAAAATTGTCTCAAGTTTTTTTTTCTGAACGACGAATGGTGAAGAAAATTCTTTTGATCATTAAATATTAGCAGGCTGTCTTCAGGGATTCTGCCTTTCACCTGTATTATATAATAAACATAATTGCAGACGATATCGCTATACTCAGCACAGGAATTTGTTCTCCTTTTTTAATAGTTTTACAAAAGTTTTAATCTAAACCAGTTACCAGTTAAGAGCTACTCAATCCACTTTATCTCAGAATTATAAAATTGGTCAAGATCTTCCCGGAAAGTCCAATTTTACAAACGTGCAAAGTGGTGCCTAAATTTAAATTTACCATGATAGTCCAGTAAGGGATTATTCACTAGTAAAGTTAACTACTGAGCTTACGAAGTAAGTGCACTAACCGGGCAATTATCAAAATTTTAAGAGGTGCAACTTTCGCATAAGCTGTCTCAACCCCATTAGAAATATAAGGGACCCGATCGATTAGAAAGAAAAATTCAAAATCTAGAAAGTTTAAATGATTAAAAATAAATTTGAAATTATATTCACTCAAAAAAGTTTAACATTAACTGTTTGTAGTTTATTTAAGAAGTTTTTGGTTAAGTTAAAAACAAATGAAAATATGCTTGTTTTAGGAAGAATATTTTTATTTAACTTTTTACGTCTGTTGTTGAAAAATCTAACCACCATAAAATACTGTTATTTGGTGCAGTCAAAATTAACAGTTAATTTTTACTTTGTTGCAGTAATAATAAAATACATATTTATAAAAAAGTTTGTCAGTAAAAAAAATACATTTTTACAATAGCTTTAAAAAATAAATTTAACGAACAAAGGTTTTTGAAAAATATGTCTGTTTGTAAAAAAATATACATACATATGTATGTATGTAATAACACAAAAAATTTTTGAAAGAAACATCAAAAATATATATTGGAATTTTTATTTTTAATTTACATTGCATTTTAACGAAATAATTTAACTTATTTTACAAGTGCAGAAAAAAGAACATAAGAGCTGTGGTATTCACGTTTTGAAAGATTTTCCTAAGGTAAGTTATAAAATTTTTTTAGTTAAAGTTATGTATATATGTATACATATGTTGCATATAAAAAAAGTTTTGGTTCCCAAATACAGACAACTTTTTAAAGTAATTACATCAATCCTTTAATCTGTTACTTTTTCAATTTTGTAATTGAGCGAGGTGAGTTATTTATAAGTCGATTATGGATAGCAACCGACAAAAAAATTCATATTATGGATGGCAACTTTTTTCAGTTGCCAAGAAGTTATCGAAATCGTTATTTTGACATATCGGCAACTGAAAATAAGTGTAAACAAGCATACAATGCAATAAATAGAAAAGTGGTAGAAAGTTTTAAAATGCAGAAAAGAGTTAAAATATAAAATAAATACAAATAAGAAAACAAAAATAAGTGAAAAAAATAGTTTACAAAGTGGTAAAAAGTAAATAAATTTTTTTAAAATGCTTAGTTCCGTGGACTTATTTTTCGACGACCAAGAGAACCAAGAAGTCGTGAACGTGGCATCAATTAGACGGCGCTTGAGGGACAATTTGAATTCCCTTGAATTACCACCTGTTCTGTGAGTATATGTTTATATACATAAATTCATTTAAAATTACTTTCAATAAACATTTCTTGTTTAGCTTTAAGGCATATTTTTGTCTGCCAAAAGATGCAGTGACGTAAGTAGTGGACACTTTGTACAAGGACTAAAAACAAATTCATAGATCCACAGTAATACCTCCACTATTAAAAGTTGGCGCTGCTCTAAGATTTTTTGCGGCAGGCAGCTTTCAAAAATCACACGGTAATGATTTCAATATAGGAATGGTGCAACCAAGGTCGTCCACAGTTTTAAAAGAGGTTGTTCTGTTAATAGAAAAAAAATGTGTCTGGTGGTGCTTTTGACCATTTTGTAATCTATAGGCATAAAATATATTTAAATTTTCATTAAACAAATAAATTAATAAAAGAAAACATTCTTACTTTTCCGTTTAACAGCTTTTTTTAATTGAAAACTCTTCAAAGCAACCAGAAAAACACGGTTGCCAATATTAATATTATTTGGCAACTGAGGTTGCCAGCCTTCAGTTGCCAGTTGTTATCCGTAATATAGTTTTGGCAACTGGCAACTCAACTGAAGTTCGGTTGCCATCCATAATCGACATATTAATTTTTATATTAATTAATCAATATGTATTGGGCGTATAACTTAAGCAAATGGTGATTTGTTGGAACAAAGTTCGACATTTTGAAGAAAGAAATATTTAAATTTATAAATGAAAAAATAAACACTCCAAAATGCAATAAACATTGTTTAAGACAAAATCCACAAGTAAAAGATACGCCATCTGTTGTAATTCCTTAATTTTAAAGTTATACACGCATTACTATTATTAAAGAGAAATTCAACATTTTTAGTAAATACTTACTAAGCATTATGTGTATGTCTAGCAAGTCTAGCAAAACCGCTAGACTTGCTACAACTGCAAGATCGGCTTACAAAGAGATTCCGCAACAAAGGATAAATTCCGCTATAGTCATTCTTAGTTCTTATATGCACGATTAGGCACATACATATGTATTTTTGTACGCCTTTCAAATAATTGATTATACCAATTATAACTATAAATTAGATTATATTTTGGTGGAAAGTTTAATAAAACGCATACAAAAATATATTTTAGTGCTAAGTAAACTAACGTATAATATTTAAATTTTATTTTATATTTTAGATTAAATTGGACTAAACTTAATGAAATTTTGCCAATTTATAAAAACCTTAATTTTAAAGACCCAGGATTGAAAGCACTCTGGGTCAAAGCCAACATGGTATATTTATTGAAAAAAAAATTATATAAATTTTTATTTGTTTTTCAGATTCAAAAGATCTATTTATATACATATATTATTCACGGAGTTTTAAAACCAGATGGAATTCATTTCTTAAACCTCATAACTAGTTTATAAAAAGTTAATTGTAATTATTTTTTTATTTATAACTTTTATGGTATAAAAATTTCTTATTATTAATATTATTATATTATTACTTCATTTATATTAAATACTGCTTTAGTTTTAACTTAATTTGTAATAAAAATATGTATTGTTTAGAAATAAAATTTTTTAAAGTTTAAAACAAATAAAAGATCAGTAGTTTTTAATGTTTCGGTAGGTTATTTGTTGTGGTTTGTATTAAATGAAAAAAAAACAGTTTTTACTGTTTTAATACGATCTTTTTAGGGGGTTAAAATAAATAAAAAAGTAGTTAATTTTACTCCTTTTGTAGGTTAAAATATGTTATTTAAAATAACTACAAAAACACTAATTACTAATGTTTTGGTAGGTCACATTTTCTTAGTTAAAATTAATGATAAAAACAGTGCTTTTCACTGTTCTGGTAGTTTTTTTTTGTGCGTTGGAATAAAAGAAATATTATTTATTTTTATATATTTTGTAAGTTATAAATTCAACATTCAAAAACAATTGAAAGTAACATTTAATTTAAATGAAATGTAAGTGGACCGTTTTTTAAATGACAAAGTAGTTGTTAGAAGTAATTTTTCATTTTTTTTCTTCAGCTTTAATTGATATTATGACTTCCAGATTACAAGCAATAATATGTAATCAAAATATTAGTTTTAAATATTGTTTTTTTAATGATTTAAAATTAATATTCTATTAAAAGATCATTAAATCTGTCATTGCGTTTTTTGATGAAAACAATGCCATATTTTTTATTTAAAATTATTTATTATATAACTAGTAATTTTATGATCTAATGACCAATCGGCTTACAAAACAAATCATATTAATTGCTAATTCAAACTCCTTTAGAAAACTAACATTATTAAATTAATTAAAAGCTTAAAATAATTTCAATTACATGCATCCACCCACATCTATACAATTACTCACACAACCACAAACATTTTGTACATATTAGCATCTCGAATATTTACAAATTTAGTTGTTGCTAATCAAACCATACATGGACTAAATATTATTTCAAAACTAAAAACTACAATGGAAAGAAAACAAGGCAAAATTGTACGAGTAAGTACAAGGTGTGAATTGTACATAAAACAACTTAATTTTGAATGAAAAAAAAACAAAAACAAACGAAAAACAAAAGCATTAAAAGTAGAAAGATTAAATTAAAATAAACAAATAAAACATTGACAATGAAATACATCCACTCTAAATCACACAAGCATGCATACGTCCGAAGGAGATGAAAAAAGTTTTATTTTACTTTTGTTGGTACAGTTTTTTCAATTTGTACCAGTATTTAATTATACGAATTATTATAATTGTTAGTAGAAAAAAAGAATCATTTAAATATAATATAAAATAATAAGATTGCTCTATTTCGGAGATTTAATTTTCCGTTATTAACGAGTATCATCTAGATTAGGACTTTACACGGATTTATGCAAGTTGTGCTGGTCTACGAAAGAAGTCAAAGTTTCTTATAAACGTTGATAAATTTAGCTATCGTACTTAATGTTAACCGCCGGTAAAACAATGTCATAATATTCTAGATGGAAATATTTAGTTTAAGCCTATTGAAAAAGGCCACTTAACAACTGTTTTTGTATAATTTTGAAACTGAAATTCTCAACTTTTGTGTTTAAATGTTAAATATTATCTATTTAAATAGTGGAAAAAATCTGTGGATTCATTTCAATATGCAAGTCCAATCAAAAATTATTATATTTGATTGTCATTTTATTAGTCAATTGCGTCATTTTTAGATTTGCTACTTAAAACTGGTGCTTGACGTGTCACATAATTTATAATTATGTTATATGGTAATCCTAACAAAGTGAATGGTACGCTTTAAAAAAAACATTTTTAACATTTTGAGTCAGTTATATTCCCGTGTGCTACGATATCTGAATAAATGGGATTAAAAGCTGTTGCCAATGTTTTTTCGAGCTTGCTCACCAATAGGCTTGTCGAATTTATCGTCAATAATACTAATTTTTCATTTATAAAAAGAAATTCATTTGTTAAAGGTACATTGGTATTTAACATTTAAAAAACATAAAAATAAAAAAAAAAATAATTCTAAAAACATAAATAACTTAGTTAACAAAGTAAGGTCAATCAATATGTGTGTTATTTCTATAATCAAAGCGTAAAACTCGAGATCACAGTTGTATAATAAAATATTTTAATAAATGTTAAAAAATAATCAAAATTGATTTAAGAACACATATTAATTAATGAGTCAAAACTTTCATACACATTTTGTTCGATGTTGTTATTGTCTTTTATCCTTTCTGCGGTACATTCCGTTTGTATTAAATCTACTTAACATAACTCCGGTAGGAATAAATGTGTTACAACATATGTTAGTTATATACATGTATGATATTAATTCATAAAATTCATTACAGAAAGAAATCAATCGACACAAGCATTACTTGTGAAACCAATCAAAATATTAAGAACGGCCAGAATTCTGGTAATCGTAGACTTTAGGCTATCGTACACTTTATGCTAGAACTCGTATAGGCTTTTTGGTACTTTATTATAAAAAAATTCAGTTCAGTTTATGAAAGGAAGTGTTTTCAACTGTGTTTTATAAATAACAAGTGCGTATTAGGGTCTCCAAATCTATTAAAAACTTCTTCATTTGCAGATTATATAATTTGAGATATAGAGTTACAGCATTTAGAAATTGAAAATTTACAATAACTCTCAAAAATAGACTTGTTTTCTGGAAGCAGATCAAGCGCTTGTTTTAGGAACTCTTTTAAATACAGAAAACAACTTTCTTGTAAAATCGACGTTACTTGTAAAACAGTATAGTTCAGTTCGATTTGAAATTCTGTGCCAAAATTAATGTTGGCCATTTTTAAAACAAATTTTTTAAATGTTTTTCTTCTTTCAATTTTTTATTCATTCATCGCTATTTTCTTTATTATAACTTTTTATGTTGTCGATGCCATTTTTCATTTAGTTTTTGCAATTTTGATTTTTATATTTCACTGCCTCTTCCTTTAAGCCCCTTAACCGTTGGACATTTAAATCAAAAAATTATATACATGTATTTTTTATATACAAGACAGATAAAAAGTTGAGGAGTCAAAGCGGATACGTAAATTTAAATTCAACCGCTTTTAAAATAGAGCCGCCAGGTATATTTTTATCTTTTTCAAATGCAATATTCTCGTAGAGAAAATCGACTCTCGCCATTTCAAAATTTTTATCGCCACTTTTAGCGAGAAATCGCCATAACTGACAACACTGATTAAATGTATTATAACTTCATTACAAATAAAATATGAGAACAAACAAAAGCTATAAAAGCGCAATTTTATTAGAACAATGTTGCAACAGAATACAAAAAATGACAAATGACAAATTATATGCCAATAATAACAAAAAGTTTTTATATTATTTAAAATATAAAAATAAATAATAAAATAAATTAATCAGAATAAATGGCAGAGCGAATCCATAAATTAAGCAAATAAATAGTTACACATTCGCAGAGAGATGAATTGCGATAAATTAATTATGCAAATTTCAATAGTTTTTTAACGAGTGTAGAGCACTAAAGCATACAGTCGTATCGTGTATAAATGTATTGCTACTTTCAATCGTTACTTAGTTTAGCTTGCGTTCATTGAACGCAATAAAATTTAATGGAAAGTCAAATATAAACAAGTCATGTTTAGATAAAGTGAGCAAAAAATATAAATTTATAAATCTATTCATATTTAAATTTATGCTTTTATAAAAATTGCCTGTGAATGCTTCAGTTAGAATTATCATCTATATTTATTAGATAAATGTTATGTTCATTTATTAGGTGTATATTTCTACATTCCTCGTTTTTGATTAAGATAACAAAATAGTTACTTATTAGGTACTAAAAGGCCAAAAACGAAACAACAAATAATTGTATATAACGCTTAGGAGAAATTATTTCTATGTTAACATTCCTGAGTAATACTACACAACTACTTATAGTTACACCTGCTAACAATGCTACCGCCTATAGCCTGGAGAATCCGTCAGTTATGCAAGATCGTAGCTGCCTTGAAAAACAGCATGATTTAGATGATAATTTGACTTCCAATTCCCAATTTGAATTAAAATTAAACCCAGTTTTTAGTTTGATTTTCAAATTGTTAATGTTATGGTGCCAGAATTTTTCTGCTGTGGGCTTAATATGGATTATAATAGTTTTTGATTCTCGAATATGACTTAAAGTAGATGAAAATATTAATTCGCGGGAATCTTCGGAATCTTATTTTTTAGCTTATTTCCACCGTGGCATTTGAATTCCTTCGATGTCTTTGCAGCTATTTTATTAAACGTTTTGCCATCCCATTCAAGAATATCAATTACTTTGTTAATTAATAACGGGTGTCCTCCGGGAAGGTAAACTACATTGTTTAATTACAATTTTTGATGAAATGAAATTGAATAGATCTTATATTGTTAAATGTTTTATTAATTTTTAATTTTTTCCTGACCAGGATTTGAACCATCGATTTTATAAATTAATGAAATTTGACTTTATTTTCGGCTTTTTGGTTCTTTTTAATTAATTTCTAAACATTTTTAGAAAGAAAAATTATTTACAAATGTATGCGGGCGTTTTCCAAAGAAAACAAAAAAAAAATGCACGCTAGCAGAATGAAATGCAACATTTTTTGGACCGCCACAATCTTCATCAGCATTCTTTGCATCTATCTACCTTATGTTATGTACGTCGTAAACATCATATATTTAACCAACTAATAATGTTAATTTGGTGAGACGAATTTCACACACAACTTAAAGCTTTTTCTTTGTCGTTCTCTTTGTAACTCGTCTTGTACGTTTGTTGTTGCTTTTTTTGTGCTAGCCATTAGTTAGCCACGAAATGCAACTTTTTATTTTTAATTATTCATACTTGTTTGCTCACAACATTATTGACGCTGTTTTAGTATCATATTGACTGATGATTGAGTTAAGTATGAATGTAAATACGCGGTGCCTACACGCCCGCATACATTTGTAAATAATTTTCTTTTTAAAAATGCTTAGAAATTAATTAAAAAGAACCAAAAAGCCGCAAATAAAGTAAAATTTCGTTAAATGTTTTATTTAATGTCGGCAATTATGTATGAAATATAATATCAGATATATGTCTGCCTCCGTTATCCTCACAAATGCACACACATTCCACGCGGTATTTTATTAATTTCATATCGAAATTTTGATTGAGTTGTTCCAGCGTTTCTGATTTGTTTGCATACAACTTGTTTTTCATATATCCCCGCAAAAGGAAGTCCGGAGTAGTGGAAAGAGGTCTTGCAGCAATTCCATTGTAATCCTGGCTGGCATCGAATATTTTTCCATAATAAATTTGTCTACTTCACAGCTTCCAAACATGAACTATCAAGACTAATGTTTACCAAAATTTCGGCAAAACAAATAGGCATACTTTCCAGGCGGACACCCGTAATATCATCATTTCTAAGCTTCTTTGAAATATACAGCCCCCTTGTCTCCTACACTTGTATCCCAAACTTTTACGTATACAACTGTTCCTTTAAAAGTTTAAGGCCACCTATTACTAACATTTTCTAACTTTAAAGTACTTGTGCTTCGTTCCAGCACATAAATCTATCACATACATTAAATTTTTTGCCTGTTACAAGCAAAATAATTCCCTCCGTATTCTTAAGATAATGGGCTCTACAAACGTTATTTATTCAAAACAAAGATACTTCATTATATATCCAAAACTTTTAGTTTATTTAACAAAATATTAGGTTCGTTTGTACACCACTTCAAAATAAACGATCAAAAATCTTGAATTTAAGAAATCTAAAATTACTCAACTTAAAACAGCGAAGTATACTTTCGCGAAATATTGTAATAAAGATTTTTTTTAAACAATACTGTTTAGTAATGGAAATGTAATAATATAAAATTTATAACATCTGTATACACATATTTATTAACTATTAAAATATTGTTTTATTAAATTCCATTATCTTAAAACTTTTCATTTAATTGCAATATATACATACATTATGTATATTTTTTTGCTCAACAACAACAAATTTTTTTTTACAGAATTAAGATAATTAAAAAACATAAAAAGATTTATCAATAGTAAACGGAACCAATTTTACAAACACTCAGTTCGTCAGTGTGTTAAAAAAATGAGAAATTTATCTTTCACTGGCGTTAACAGACCTTGGCACCTCAATAAAAAAAGGTGCGACAAAACTTTGTTAAATGCAAATAAAATTCAATTTTGACATGTAATATAATAAATGAATTTTTGATAAAATTTTGAAAAACAAAAAATTGAGTAAATTTGCTTTTGAAAATAATATTTAATCTCTTTACCAAAATATAATTTTTATGAATTAATTACGAGTATAATGTGATCAGAAAATGTAATGTTTTTCTTCTTTTTATTTTTTTTAATTTGGAAAAAAGAATCACCCTACTTTTAAGATTTAAATATTTTTGGTCTTAATTCCTTTCGTTGTTTGATTTTTTTTTTGTTTTTTATTATTTTACTATTTGATTTATTTTTTTTTATAGGGATTTTTTATAAATTGTTACTGTTGCTTTAGATTCTCTACAATGAGATGATAAGTTTAGGGTGATAGAAAAGCTGTCAGGAATCTCTGCAATTACCGATTTTGTTCATCTTTTCAATAACGTAGCAGCATCTTTGGAGTTAAGTAGGCATTAAGCTTATATGGAATTATACATTAATATTATTATGGTTCTTATAGTTAATTATTTAGATTATTTGTCGCGTAGAATTCGTGATTTTTATTTTTAAAAAAATTCTTGTTATGTAAATTCTATTTCATGGTCAGAAAGTGAAGATGATGGTGACTTCTCCGATATAGAATATGCTACAGTGTTTGACTGCATGAAAATTTATAGAGATTTATGTATTCTTAAAAATACTAAAAACATATGCAGTTGTATGAGAATATTGCAAGGACGATATTATTTAAACCGTTGTAAAGCAGAACAACCTGTATGCAACGCGACAAGATATCACGAAACTCTTAAATTCTACGCGTGTGTTTGGTATTTTTGGGCTGGCTATAAATTCCAACTGATAATGAATTTCTTTCTAAAGCTGCTTATTGCTTGAATAAATCTAGTACCGAAATGCGTGATATTCGCGTGGATAGCATTGGGCTCTTACAGGAATTTCTAAATAAAGTCAAAATTTACTGGTTTTATCAGAAGGTAACATTCATTGATATCTTTGTTTAAAATTTAAGGACAAGGATGTGTCTACATCCAAAATATCCATCTTTTTTCCGAAAGACTATACTTTAGCTACACACACTTATGATCAGAAAAAAATAAAAACTAGTAAGAGTGCTATGTTCGGCTATGCCGAATTTTATGTGACCTTCACCATCTATGCAAATTTAGTTTAGTGAAGTAACTCCAATAAAAAAAAGTTATTGGGTGACAGAGAATTCAAAAATTAAAAATTTTGGTACTGCATATATACATTAAAATTTCATTGCCTTTTAATGGTTTAAGCATTTTAAAAAAAAACTTTAGTATTTCCTTAAAATTCTTTTCAAAAGCTTTAACATGATACCCATATCGATATTTAAAAAAAATTAAATTTCAGAGCCCCGTAACTCGGAATATATGGGCGAGCGCCAATTTTTTGTTTCTATCTTATTTTTTAATTCTCTATCGTCCCATATATATATATATATATATATATATATATATATATATGTATATATATATATATATATATATATATATATATATATGTATATATATATATATATATATATATATATATATACATTTTCTTTTTATTTGAATTACTGTATTGTTCCAATTGACATGAAAAAATTAGAAGTAGGCGTGGTGTTTTGCTCGAAAGAAATGTAGCGATTGTGCTGATTACCAATAGCACCTCTTTCGACACTACATCTGATAGATTGACACATTTGTTATTTTTTTTGTGAGAAATTTCAACACTGACACGGACCGACAGGATAACATCGCTCAATCGACTTTGCTATGCATACGAAGTCAGAAAGTATACACTTTATGGGGTCGGAAATGGGTATTGTAGAAATTAGTATGTTCTGCAAGATCTCTTTAAAAGTTTTTAAGCGATACCCATGTCGATATCTTAAAAACATATGGTGCACAATGGTACTTTTCTATGAAGAATTCCGATCACAACAACTCGGAATATTTTTTTCTTGTCTTGTTTTCTTATTTTTTTATTCTCTGTCGCTCGATATGTTTGTTTTTTTGAATGGAGACAGTTTATTGTTCCAAATGATAAGGAAAAATTAATCGATCTTGCTGATTTTCAATAGCAAAATGTTTGAATCTATGTCTTATTGGGTGGCGTATTGAGTTCAACCAAAATACGGACGGGCAGACGGACTTGGCTCAATCGACTTCGCTTTATGGATGGAAAATGGATATTGTAGAAATTATACCCGAAATGACAAACTTTGATGTACTCTTTTTCCACCTGTCGTAAAGGATGACAAATAAAAAACTCAATTTTACATTAAATATCTTTATTATATTAAAGATGTACATATTCTGAAAAGAAAAACTTTATTTAAGAAAATAAATACACATTTCTATTGTTTTAGGGTGTATTAGATGCGGCACAGCCGAATAAAGTACCTTTATTTGTTTATATTATGAAGTTGGTAACCGTAAATGTAAAGACCGAAAACATTCACATAAAAACACTTTGACACTTTCACACATGTACTTTCTTTTTAGTTTTGTTTATGGCACAAAGTACTGTGCGGTGTCATCTGAAATGCAAGTTATGACTGCTCTGCCTAGTTAGTGATTGTGTGTACGTATAGGACATGCGTTGTCTTCCTCTTCATTTCTATTCAAAGTCAAGCCAAATCAAGCCAGTTATACTATATCTCAAATTTATTGTTTTTGTTTATATATTTTTTTCTCAAATGTCACGAACTCAACTTGATTATTGGCAGTGATGAATGAAAGCACAATTTTAGTATAAAAAAAACATATAAATCGTACAACAATTTTCTTCTTGTTTACTTTATCAATTTAATTTTTTTTATAAAATATTAATATTATTAATTTTGTTTTTTATATACAACAAGTAAGAAATAGTATTTATAATTAAAGTAAAATGAATCATTGAAATACACAAAAACAAAATCGGCATGAATTACATAAATAAAATTTAAGTTAAGAAACAAGACGCAGTAAGCGGAAGTAAAATTTTATTGCATTTAGAAGTGAAACTTAATCAGGCAGTTGTGCAGTCGGTCAGTCAATTTGTCATTTTAGTGGTTGGTTAATGAAAAAAAAAGGTGAATGCATTCGATTGTACTGCCTTAATTGTCCATGATTTTGCAACTTTGAAAATAATTGTACTTTGTTTTCAATTATTAAAATTATATTAAAAAAAAGTTTTTTGCTTGTTATTACGAATTATAAGTTTACGAAATATATTTTATCAGGAACGTGACTTTGTGTTGAAAACTGCAATTAAAGTTTCAAAAGCATGAAAAAAGCAAAAATTTAGATTTTGTGAAAACACCTTTAAATTACGTTTGTTCAAAAGTCTTTTGTTTTAATTTTTTTAAGTTCTTAAAATTGTTTTACTGTTCAAGTTTGTTTTTAGTTAAATCACTTCAATTAAAAGCTTAGTAGGAGATTTATAGATCAATATGAAATATTTATTTAGATTAAAAACAAATTTGAAGTAAATCCGCAAAGTATGAGTTCGATATATACACGAAGGGTTCCAAACCACATATTGTTACCCTTTAATTTTTAAATTATTCTTTAGACTTGTTACAGCGGAGATAGCAAAACATAATTTGAGTGAATTTAAAATGAGGCTCTAATAAAAAGACGTTACTACTAGGACAGCTTTTAGTTTCAATAAAAAATAAAAAAAAAAATCAAATGTACATGTGAAAATCACGTTACTATCGGGATACCTTTTTATTTGATTTTAAAGATAAAGCTGTATTCACCAAAATGGCGGCTTTTCAGAAACATCCTTTTAATTTCTTAATTTATTGCTTTCAATTTACTTTTATTGCGGACATATTTGCATAAGTTCTAAATGTCCGACCATTACTGTTGAAAAACTAACAGCTTAACCTTATTAGTGCAATCTGTCCCATATCTTTTACGCTAAAATGTCATACCTAAATAAAAGCGTCAACTTTGTTTCTTAAACAGAAACGTTAACTCATATTATTTGATAAAACCCACTGTACAGAAATAAAAAAAGAGATAAAACCGGTAGATTTCCCTGAAAATAACTGAATTGTCAATACTCTTCGATAATAAAAAAAAAAAACACAAAACAAAACAAACCAAGAATCAACCAATTTCACTTCCTAACGCACTGTCAAAATTAGATTTACCAATTGCTCAGTGTTTACGCCGCACTATTATGGTTTGCATCATACATTTTGTATGTACATGAGAATTTTCGACAGATAGATTGCGTGTTACTCTCTAATTTGGGTTTGGCCGTAACGCCATGTAATTGAAAATTCGCGTCAATTTTGGGACTTCCTTTTCTAAAGTTTTATTTTTTCTAATTATTGCTAAAGCGCACATAATTTTAATGACACTGCATAGTCGGGCAGAAACAAAACATTTTGGATAGAACTCAAAATTTATAAATTTATTTATAAATGATCGGTCCAACGGCCATGGCTTCTAACAAATAAGCACTCGTTTGTCGAAACCGCTTGTTGGTAATGTCCGACATTACTAATACAGATTTTTGAAACGAGGTAGTATTTGACAAGAACTCCCCAATGGTTAGTATCTCGCACCTGCAAGTTTTCCTAATACTTGGCATTTCTTAAATTTTTGCCTAATATTTAACAATTATACAAGGTTAGTTATTACCTACAAAATTGCTTCAATCTGATTAATAATGTTTTCAAATAATAAGTCTTTTAAAATTCAAATTATTGATTTTTCGATATCCTGGTCCAGTCTTTTTTAAAATAATGGGTAGAATTTTTAACTAATTTTTTTTTGAATTTTTATCGTATTTACCAAGCTAAATTTTAACGGTCTAATTCATAAAAATTTCCTATTTTAGATTTAAAGTTTACAATAGCTATTAAACACTTTTGGTTTAATTAACCATTTATAAAAATTTGTATTAAAAAGCACGAAAAACAATTTAATATTTAAAATAAGTTTACTATTACTTACTTAAGCAATGTAACGTTTTTACCTGTCAACTCCTATTATTATTTTATACTTGGTGCTTTTAAAAACCAATTTTTAATTAACCCGAAAACCGAATGTGCTTTTCTATTCGTAATTATTTTACGAAAAAAGGAAACTTTTTAAGTAAAAATAAGATTCCTGGATACTGCAAAATACGCAAACAGGAAATGCAATACACAAAATTATAAATGAGATAAAATGAAAAGTATTCGAATAACGAGTTCTTTAGTGCGCTGTTACATTTTTTTGCTTCACTATTCAAATAAATTTGTTATATCCTTCACCACAAAAAGTGGAAAAAGTGTTTATATATGTCATATTGTCATATATATATACATATGTCATTGTATATATATGTCATATTGTCATTCCGTAAGTAATTTCTACAATATCCATTTCCGACCGCATTAAGTGTATATATTCTGACTTCTTATGCATAGCAAAGTCGATTGAGCGATGTCCGTCTGTCCGTCAGTCAATCGATTTGATATAGTGTCGAAAGAGGTGCTACTGAAAATCAGCATGATCGGTGTATGTCCTTCGAGGCAGCAGGCAAAACACCACACCTACCTCTAATTTTTTTGTGCTAATTAGAACAATGAAGTAACTCCAATAAAGAAAATGAGTATATGTTGCGATATAAAATTAAAAAATAAGAAAAGAACATCAAGTAAAAAAATTGGCTTTGAAGTTGTTCACATTGTTGTCATCTTTTTTAAAACATCAATATGGGTATCATTATAAAGCTTTTGAAGAGATCGTTAAGGAGATACTAAAAGTTTTTAAAATTTTTAACCTATTAAAAGCCGATGTTATTTTTATGTGAAATTATATATGTATATGCAGTACTAATTATTTTAAATTCTCTGTCACCCCAAGATCCGCTTTTTTATTGGAGTTACTTCACTAAACTAGGTTCACATAGATGGTAAAGGGTATATAAGGTTCGGCATAGCCGAATATAGCATTCTTACTTGTTTAATTTTATATCTATTTTATAAGAAATCTAGTTTAGACCAATGAAATAAAAAGTTGACCGGGGTTAAGAAATATGATTTTAAGGAGAAAATGTTACGGATCCTTAAGACTTGAAATATTTCAAAGATTTTTTATTTCGCCAATAAGTCAATATGAGTATTACAGGGTTATAGCTTTATAAATAATATGTCAGGTTCCTTACAAAAATATGTTGAAAAAAGTTAGCCGCTTACAAACCAGTTTAATGTTTGTGTGTTAAATAGAATTTGATCCTTTTGTTTAAATAAAAATGTTTTTAATTGCTAATTCTCAATTGCTAATGCTCAAGAGTCTTATTGGTTCATAATGGGTTAACAATTAGTTTGCTACTTGATAAGAATTTTAATAAGATCTATGATATCCATATGGTCCCATTCCGCTAAAAAGTGTTTGAGACATCACAAGATATTTATTAACACTTTAGGGATACAGAACTTTGAAAATATTAAAATTACTTTTAGTACGCCAGGACAAACTTTTATTTTTAAACAAAATATCTTAATAACAAAATTTATTGTATTTTTGGTTAAAAGTGGGACAGAGGCTGCAATAAAATCCTGATATTTATTAAAGGTTTATAAAAGGTTTAATAGGTTATTAAACGTTTAATACTCTTTTGCCGACTTTTTGCTTATTAAAGGCTTATAAACTCTTAAAGTACATTCAGGAATTACACGGTAAATATTTTGGAAATATTTCAAGATTTTCTGACTTAGAAACTAAACGATTTTTAAATTAGAAAATCCAAAAACAATAATAGTTGAGAAAGAAAAATAAAATCAGTGATGATTTTTGTTCTTTTTGCTTAAACTTTGATTTTTACCTTTGGACAAATATCTTTAGCTTATTTAAAATATTTGTGAGAAGTTTCCTGAAGAGCTAAGTAAGCGATAGCGAAATGGCGATCGAGACGTGCTTTCACACTCAATAATCAAAACGGTGATTTGAATAATTTTTTCGAGGTAATTAGCACAATATTAGCACAAGATTAATTTATTTAATTTAACATTTCCGCAATTTAATTATAATTTTACGAAAATATGTGTTTTAAAAATAATTTTCTTTTTCAATTATATTTTTAAATTTATTTTATTTTTATTTTATTTTGGGATATAAATTTTATCTTTTTTGTAACACTAGCAACAATTAAAAAAAAATGGTGGCTGCATAGGGAAAAAGGAATAACTTAAAACTGATGACATGTTATAAAATGCAGCAAAATTAATATAAATTCCAATTTCCAGCGACTTTTTTTTAACTCAAACAACACTTTTGCAAGACTTTTTGATGAACCAAAGTGATCCAGCATTTCCAAACAAAAAAAAAATTGCTTTTATATTAAAAAAAATTTAAATAAAAACCATAATATTATGATATTATAAGATATTGTTGTTGAAAATGATTAATCTATTTTCTTCGAATATTTAAATATGGGACCATGGTTTTAAGTTTGTATACATAAAGAAAAATGTTTTTAGCTTTTCTAAAAATTTGGATAAAAGTTTCTTGATGAGGTGACCAGCTTATTCAACCAAGAAATAAATAGAATTTTTATTTAAAAATGTTATGAAATATTGGCATAACATAATAAATAATATTTAAACTTTTGTTGCTATTACACACTTATATTAACTTTTTGCCTTTTTAATATTTTTACCATTTATACAGTAATCTTTAACATTCTTCTGTCATTGAGTCACTCAAAATTGCGATTAAACCACATCTATAAAACCAGTTTCAGCACATGACTTGAAGAACATCAAATAATTTCATTTACCAGCTAAAATTTAATGACGCTTTCAGGTAAACAAAGATAAAATTGGGAAATTCCCAAAACCCTTAAACTGTTAAGAAGAGTATAAAAGTTTAATGACTAATCTCTGGTAATTATTTTAATTTACATGCTTGTAAAAATAAAAGAAAAAAGTTTAATGACGCTTTAAAAAGTGATGTCTCAATACTTAACAAAGAAATTTAATGTGTTGCTTAAAAATATTACACAAATGCAATTGAGAAAATTTAAGAGCATGCCGCATTAAAATTTGCAATAAAATAAAAATTTAACTTACGGAAATATTATATGAAAAAATCATTAGTTTTTAAACGGTTGGCTCTGCTGATGTAGCACAAGAGTATTCGAGCCGAAGTTTTGAGTCCGAACTTTTGGGAGCGTTAAAATAGGTTCCCAAATTAAAGCAAATCGGAAATGTTTTTTATGCTGGCAAGTTTAATAAAATTTCATTACATTTAAGAATTTGTTTAAAACTTAAAGGCGTCTGATAAGACTTAATTGAAATTTCATAAGAAATAGATGTCTTTTAGGAAACTGAAAAATATATTTTTTTATAAAAAAATTTCTGTAGCACTTTTGCTATTTTCAAAGATATCACCGCCTTAAAATATACTGCAAACAGTCGAAAGCCGTTTTTTTTTTAGCAAAACCTTTACTATCATATCATTATATCGAACATTTATGATAACCACTGCTTGACCAGCTTCCTTTTCAAAGAAATATGTTCCAATGATGCCTCCGCACCAAAGAGTTACATGTTGTGAATCCGTTAATTGGTTTCTTCATCTCCAAATGTAATTTTAGCAATTTAACATACAATCAAGAAAAGAATGTCCTTCTTCGCTTAGGTCTATTTTATTCGGGAGGATTACATTCACTTGTTTAGATTTAATAATAGTATACATTTATAAACACGTGTACTATTTCTTAATATTCTACTGTTTTTTACCAGCTGTTTGGAGGCAAAGCAAATACAAAGTTAATATTTATTTTAGTGTTAAAGAAACCTTTTTAATCTATATATATATAAAAATGAATGTCTGTCTGTTTATTTGTGCTTTATAGGAGGCCAAACCCTTGGACCGATCTTCCTGTGACTCTGGAAGGAATAATAGGCTATATGAAGTTTTAATTGGACAACGGGGCGTGGCACCGCCCATATAACCCAAAAATTTAAATCGCCATATTTTGGCCATTTTTTGACCTACGTCGACGATATTTGGTACATATTTTATTGGCATAATTAGGAATACGTACCAGGAGAAAAGTGGGTGGGACCCCGCCCCTTTTTAGAAAAATTAAAAATCGTAATATAGTCTTAACTACTGGACCAATCGTCATTAAATTTTCGCAATAGGATATTCTTGACTATATAAAGTTGGGAGTGGACAAAGGTCGTGGCCTCGCCCATATAACCCAAAATTTAATATAATTTGGGCATTTTTTTGAAGTAAATATATAAATACTTTTAATTTTATTTAATAACGAGGGGGGTAGTGAAGCAAACCGGGTTCATCTAGTATATTAGAAAAGTGGACGTAGAGGAAGTGAGCTTAATATTTAAGTAAGCTTTACTGTCTAGGCCTAATTTTAGGGTTCTTCTTGGCACTAGATAACATATTGTCTGCCTTGTTTAATATGCACGTCTATGAGGCTATGAGGTTCAAAAAAGTAAGATATGTAACATGAATGTCACTTTTTCCTTCTAGATGGTATCACAGTAACTTTTCCTCTGATAATGTTGGAAAAGCAGATCTATAAATGACCCCAGAATATATCGCGTATTAAAGGTATACAATTAATTAATTCATATATGTTTCGATATGTTATTAAAAAAGTAGCTCTTAATTTAGATACCAAACCACTGTTTTGATTCTTCAAATCCTTAGGTTTTACGATGAAAAATTTTGCAACTAATTTACTTTAACAGTTATCGTTGGAATAGTATATACTAACCGAAATTGTCAACCTGTTTTTAGGTAAAAGGCAATTTATGTAAACAGATAAGTATTGGACCTCACAGACAGGGACAAATCTATTTCTTAAATTTCATTAAAATCCATTAGCCAAGACAAATGTTAGCTTTCCTCTTTCCTCATCTCCTGGTCCAATTTTTAAGTATATATGTGTAGCCTTTTGCACTTCCCAGAGTATTACATATCTATATGTGTTTTAAATTTAATTTAAATCGATTCAGTCGTATAGCTGTGATCGATGCTCCAATAAACAAACAAATAAACTTATAAATACACTACATAGATGTATATAAGTCATATTATTTTATTGGTGTTGCCTAGGTCGAATATTAAGGTCTTTCTAATTACTGTACAATATAATATATGTGGCTCTACTTAAGGGAGTTTAGACGGCACGACTTTACGTACATAAAATGAAAGAGAAAATATTATAAAATTCCATCCGTGTTTTTTCAAACTGAGTGTTAAAATCTTACGACAGTTTTTTTTTGCGTTTACACAATTGTTATGAGTAAAACACACAAAACTAAATTAGCGGTTTGTAAAACAATGCATCCCTAATCTAATGATTCGTAATTGTCTTTTGTAAATTTCCGAAAAGCAAAGAGAGACATACGACTCACAGTTGCGCCCGTAGAGCAAACGAGGTTGCAAAAATCAAAATTTTTATGAGCGCCCACGAAGTTTTGAATAAACCCATCTTATAGGAAACTTTTCAACGATTTCAAATATGCCACTCTTAATAATATCACATTTTTAGTTTAGAAGATATAACCGTTCAATGATGACCGACTTTCGTTTTTAAAAAAAAACACACAATTTTTAGTCAATTTGTTGCGATTTCAGGTATAATATCACGAAAAATAGGTAACGAATCGCCATATTTTTTATTTGTATTGATTGATGTATTTATTAAATGTATAATGATAAAAAAAAAATTAACTGTTTGCTTTGTGTTTCTCCTGGTAAATCACTATTTAAAAACTATCCCTTTTTCACTATTTTTTAACTTTGACGGAAAATAAAAAAAATCTATATTTTTCTATATTTGCCATATTTGCAAAACCTGTTCTTTGATTATTTCTTTACCTAATTCAAAAGGTTTTATCTGCCCGTACGTGCCCGTTTGGCTTCTAGAGGTAAAAAAAGGTTAAAAAGACATGGTTGCAGAAATTGTATGGCGTCCATCCCTTATATGTTTTGACTGACAGTATAGTGAAAGAGTTAGGTCTCAGATAACCAAATCTGTTGCTGATGCAAGCCCACTGCGACTAAAAACGATTAAGGAAAGCATTCCCACGCCCACAAACGCACACATTAAAAAGTATGGTTCCGGAAGAAGCCTTGGCC
This sequence comes from Gymnosoma rotundatum, assembly GCA_916610165.2. NCBI lineage: Eukaryota > Metazoa > Arthropoda > Insecta > Diptera > Tachinidae > Gymnosoma > Gymnosoma rotundatum. The sequence continues at coordinate 37,231,612 of OU744339.1, read as the reverse complement.
TTGTTTATGGACTTAGAACTTTCCAAAGAGAAATATGAGAAACTAAGGGGATCTTTAACGCGTCACGGCGCTGACGTTTTACCCGGATACAAGCATATTACGCAAGCCAAAATAATTTCTCGACCACTGCATACGGAGTTTACGGAAGTCTCTGCGAAAGCCAATCTGCAGGATCTCACGGGCCATACAGTAAAACGGTTGTTGGAGAGTCTTCCTGAAAATGAGGTGAAAATTCTTCCTGAAAATTTGATATTGATCAGTAAATGGGGCTGCGATGGATCATCCGGACAAAGCGTTTATAAGCAAGTCGTAAACGAACTGACAGGAAGAAAATCAACAATGTCATGCCCGATTTGCAAAAAGAGTCAGAAGAACTTTGGTAATTTAAACGATTCTACAAATGAAGAGAATTACGAATATGGAATATCACCATTGCACGCAAGGATTAGGTGTATGGAGTTCTTGCTAAAACTGGCGTATACCTTACGACAAGAGGAGGAAAACTTCGATGAAAATATATCAATAAAGGATAAGGAAAAGATCAGAAAGAAGAAAATACAGGATGCTTTTTTTAAACAAGTTGGACTAAAAGTAGACTGTCCCAAGCACGGATATGGTAACTCAAACGATGGAAACACTGCTAGGAGATTTTTTGAAAATGATGAGGCAGTAACTAAAATCACTGGAATTGACAATCAAATCGTGAAAAGATTGGGAACGGTCTTGGATGTTTTAAACTGTAAAGAAAATGTCAATTCTACAAAATATGGAGAATATGCGTCGAAAACTGCATCTCTTTTAGCAGAAATGTATCCACAGAAGAAGTTGACCCCGACCGTCCATAAAATATTGGCGCATGGCAAAGATATAATTGAGCTCTAGTCTGTGCCAATTGGAGAGCTTTCTGAAGAAGCACAGGAGTCTCTTAACAAATTTTATAAAAAATATACTTCAATATACTTCAATAGTACAACTCAGGTGCACCCTTTGAGCGTATAGCTATTGATATCACAGGTCCATTCCCTGTCAGTGATGCTGGAAACCGATATGTACTAGTGGAAATGGATTATTTTAGCAAATGGCCCGAAGTGTTCAAAACATCAAGGGTAAGGCAAAATGAGGACCTCTTCAACATGTTGGCAGCATCTTCCGATCCACTTACTTCTTCCCTGCGGCATGTGAAGTCACGAAAAGAGTTAGAAAATAATTATAGTTTAGAAATGCTTAGTCTTTTAGATATACCTTCTCTTACGACTTGTGATGAATATTTTACAGAAAATTGAAAAAATTAATTTTAAAAAAGTTATTTTTTTTTTAATTTGTTGGGTAATAGTTTAAAACATAAAACCCTAAAGAAAAAAATAAAAACTATTTAAAAATGTAAAAATAATTTTTTTTAGTTACCATAAAATTGATTTTTCTACTAGTTTTAACTTTGATACCCCATAAGTAGGCCCCTACAAGGCGTAGCCCCCTTTCCAAACGCTCATTTCATAGGCTGAACAGTTATCTATCATATGCTGTTTAAACTGTTTAATTATCTTATTCGGTTCAAAAGATATGATTTTTGCAACGAAAAAACTAAAACGGCGCCACTGTGCGACTGTCAAATTTTCTTCCGTCTTTGCTCATAATTTGTCCAGATTCATTACGTATTTTGTTTAGACGATCCCACTGGTACTATTCTGCACAAAAATACTTATGTGACCATGTTAACCGCCCTTTAGTGACATTCTGTCAAATCAGTTTGGATCTTACATATCAAGAGATATCTATACATATTGTTACGTTTATTTAAATTATAAACGTTTTATTTATGAGTTCTTTATTTGCAAAATAAATAAACACACAACTTTTAGAGTTTTAATTAAATTACACTTTATTTAATCAATTATTTGACGCGATTAATAACACACGCTGGCAACTTTAATTGTTGTACCACAAGATCTTAACTAGATGACGCTCACAATACGAATGAATCAACACGTATTGGCGTTGCTTTTATATACCCTATTTTTAGGCGTTCTTGAATGTTCGAGAATTTCTACCGCCATCTATTGCGTAGTTGAAAATGCTGCGTTGCCATTTTTATCTCAGACACATTAGTGAGCATTATTATTTACTTCTAGAACCTTCAATCATTATATAAAAATACATGTTGTGTATTTTTATTTAGTTGTTATACAATGCAGGTGTGTGTATGTTTGTGTATTGTGTTTGTTTAGTCATCGCTTTGTGTTAGTTGTTTTTGTTTTGCAATAAAGATGTTTTATAGAAACATCTAGCTTTGAAAACAAACACAATAGGCCATTTCGTTTTACTTTCTTGGCCTCAACTATTTTTAACATCTTTTTATGATTTTAATAAAGCATCTTTGTAACACTGCCGCCCACTTAAGCCTTTTCGTCCCGAATAGGCTCAACATTACCTCTGCCATATTTAGCCAGCCGCTCCAGGTGAACCACTTTCATTTTAGACCTCGGATTATGATATCTCTGTATCCGGTAAACCACGTCATTCAATTTCTTTATCACCTTGTACGGCCCCTCCCAGTGGGTTTGCAGTTTAGGGGATAATCCTTTCTTGCGTTGCGGGTTAAATAGTAGAACCATTTGTCCTTCGGTAAATCCCTCCGTATTTGCTGCTCGATCATATCTGGCTTTCATCTTATCGCTGGTCATTTTAATGCGGTTACGTACAAACTCATGAAGCTCATGCAGTTCTTCTTGTGCCTGGAGAACGTTTCCATTGTCTTCGTGCACTTGTCCAGGTTTAACACCAAATTCTAAATCTGCTGGCAGTTTTAGTTCTGTCCCAAACAAGATTTTTGCTGGACTACGTGAGGTTGAATCGTGTACAGCTGACCGGTACGCCAGTAGAAATTTGGGTATATGCTCATCCCAATCCTTTTGGTGTGAACTGACCACTTTTCTGAGATATTCTTCTAGGGTACGATTGAACCTTTCTACCATTCCATCAGACTGTGGATGCAGCGGTGTAGTTCTCGTCTTTTTAATACCATAAACGTCACACATCTCTTTGAATATAGCTGATTCAAAATTTCGTCCCTGGTCCGAATGTAGTTCAAGTTAAAACACTGTATCGACACACCCAATTGTTCACAAGGGCGTCTACCACTGTTTTAGATTCTTGGTTTGGAATGGCATACACTTCGGGCCATTTGCTAAAATAATCCATTTCCACTAGTACATATCGGTTTCCAGCATCACTGACAGGGAATGGACCTGTGATATCAATAGCTATACGCTCAAAGGGTGCACCTGAGTTGTACTATTGAAGTTTGCCACGACTTTTTCTTACAGGACCCTTGGCCTTTATGCACTCTTCGCAATTAGCTATCCAATCGGCTACGTACTGTTGGCAACCTACCCAGTAAAATCTCTGCTTTATCTTTTCCAGAGTTTTTGTTATACCCATATGACTACCGCTGGGACCGTTATGGAACTGCTTTAGTATCTCATTCCTTTTGGAGGTTGGCACGACAATTAAGTCCGTCGTAGTTTTGCCATCTGTACTTTCCCAGGATCGATATAAGCAGCCGTCTGCTACTTTTAGGCTATTCCACTGGGCCCAGTACGACTTGGCTAGTTGGCTCTCTGCCGATATTTCATTATAATTCGGTCTCCTGTTGTTTTGCTTAGCCAATATAATTTTTGCCAAAATTGGGTCGTCATTCTGGGCCTTCGACCAATCTTCCCTTGACCCAATTTGGGTAAGCCGCACATCAATGACGCACTCCTTTTTCTCTACTTTTGTGCAGTGCTTGCACTCTACATTGCATGGCCGTCTTGATAGGGCATCAGCATTATTGTGCTTTCCTCCTTTTCTATGCACAATACTAAAGTCATAGCTCTGCAGACGTTCAACCCAGCGTGCAAGCTGGCCCTCAGGATTCTTAAATTGCATCAACCAACGTAATGCAGAATGGTCTGTCCGTAAGATGAAATGTTGACCATATAAGTATTTGTGGTAATGTTTAACACACTCAAGCACTGCTAAAAGCTCTCTTCGTGTAACGCAGTAATTTCTTTCGGGCTTAGAGAGCACCCTGCTGTAATAGCCAATGACCTTTTCTACTCCATTTATCTCCTGAGAAAGCACTCCACCTATTCCATAGCCGCTTGCGTCCGTGTCCAATATGAATTTCTGTCCAGCTATTGGATAGGCAAGGACTGGTGCCGTACACAAAAGTTTCTTGAGCTCCTGGAACGCTTTAGCCGCTGCTTCACTCCAGTGGTATGGTTGCGACTTCCTGGTCAACTCGTGCAAGCTAGCAGCCACTTGAGCAAAGTTTGGCACAAATCTCCTGCAGTATGTGCAAAGCCCCAGGAAACTACGCAGCTCATGAAGATTTTGTGGGCGAGGCCAGGTCTTTACTACCAATACTTTGTCTTCATCAGTTGACACGCCCTCTGCCGTTACACGATGCCCTAGGTATTTGACCTCCTTTTGAAACAAAGCACATTTCTTAACACTCAATTTTAATCCTGCAGCAGTTATACGCTTAAAAACTTCATCCAGGTTTCTGAGGTGTTCATCAAAAGTCTTCCCCATCACGATTATGTCATCCAGATACACTAAGCACGTCTTCCAATTGAGACCCTTAAGCACACGTTCCATTAAACGCTCAAAAGTAGCTGGAGCGTTGCAGAGCCCGAATGGCATCACCTTGAACTGCCATAAACCACCACTTGCGCTAAAGGCAGTTTTCTCCTTGTCTTTATCAGCTATCTCTACTTGCCAATAGCCGCTCTGCAAGTCCAAGGTAGAGAACCATTCCGTTCCAGCCAACGTGTCTAAGGTATCGTCAATTCTAGGTAACGGATAACTGTCTTTCTTGGTGACATCATTGAGCTTCCTGTAGTCAACGCAAAACCTGGTACTGCCGTCCTTCTTCTTTACTAAAACTATTGGTGAACTCCACGGACTCGAGGATGGCTCAATGACTCCGTTACGTTCCATTTCGCTGACAAGTTCTTTGACCTCATTTCGTTTTGCTAGGGGAACACTTCTGGGTGCTTGTTTTATAGGCCTCGCTTCGCCAGTATTAATTTCATGTTTTACAACTGCCGTTCTACCTTGGCTTTTATTATTTAAGGCGAAGACGGAGGCATGTTTTCTCAGCAACTGCTTTGCTTTGTTTCTGTCAGGAGGTGTTAGTCCTGCCACCCATTTTTGCACTTGTTCTGCTAATGTATCTTTTTCTGTGGCTGTTATTTTAGGACATACTGTATTCGCCGCACAATTAATTATGGCTTCTGCTGGCTCACATCGACCCATCTCATAATTCCTGTTAATAATTTTTTCGCTATTGGAGAGATTTAGTACTCTCACAGGAACTCTGCCATCGTCGCAGATTTTTACGAGGGCTTTTGCTGTTATGATATCGTCTTTAAGTTCTTTTGGTTCCACCACCCACAACCGGTTATCCTCACAATCTGTCTCCCCACGTGCCCATACTATAGTTTCCGCCTGAGGTGGTAACTTCTGACGTTCAACGGCAAATAGCTTCCTTACTGTGGTCCTGCTGTCATAACCAACATCCAGGGGTATCTCCACATTGCGCCAGATCATTATTTGCTCGCCCATGTGCAGACTAATACCGTGGGCTATCATAAAGTCTGCACCAATAATAACTTCATCCACTATATCGGCAACAACAAATACATGGTCGGCGGTGATGTTTGCAATAGTCATTCTTACCCTGGCTCTTCCATAGACAGTGGCTAAGTCGCCAGTAGCAGTGCGCAGTCGTACATTATTTAACGGCTCCACCGCCCCTTTTACTAGATCGGGCTTTATAATGGACTGAGACGCTTCTGTGTCTATGGTGAGGACTTGCTTTCTTCCGTTAATAAGACCGCTAACAGTTAGGTTGCTATTTTTCTGTTGCACAATGGAAATGGAGATTGTGGGGCCATCGATTGTGGGAGCTAGCACTTGCCCCTTAGTGCCAGCTCGATTTAGTTTAACGGAGACTCATGCGATTTGGTGTTATTGGCCTGCTTGTTGTCCCTTGCTGGCGAAGCAGATCTTGATCTTCTCTTTGCGGATCTACAATTGCGCTGAAAATGACCGGCCTTACCGCATTTAAAGCATTTGGCGCGAGATTTGCCCCTTTCCTCCTGCATTATTTCTTTGAGCATCTCCTTTATTTCGCTCCTTTTGTCTCCGTGGTAACACGCATCAGTCTCAAGACATCGCACCTTGTATATCAGTGGCTTCGATATGACTTTTGCGGTCTCTTGGGCTAGCGCATATGAGATGGTTTCTGCAAAAGATGATTTTTGCATAGCACAAACAGCATATTTAATATCTGGATCCCGTATGCCATTCACAAATGCTTCAATCTTAAACTGATCCAGAAACGGGTGATCTTCGCCTGGGTAAGTCAGCTGCACCAAACGTTCAATTTCCATAGCGAAGTCTTGCAGCGTCTCATTTGCCTTCTGCACCCTGCCTCGTAACTCCATTCTGTAGAGTTCTCTTTTATGCTCGCCACCGTACTTACGTTGTAAGGCTACCATTATGTCCTCATAATTATTTCTGCAACCGGCTGGTAAGCTTTCGAGTATCTGTGCTGCTGCTCCCTTTAAGGCCAGAATTAGCTCAATGGCTTTTTCTTCATTGTTCCATCTATTTTTGCTGGCCACTGTTTCGAACTGGAACTTAAAAACATTAAAAGGTGCGCTGCCGTCAAAGCTCGGGGTGTTAATCTTGCTGCCATGCTCAGAGATAACTTTCACCGGTCCCTCTCGAATTTGAAGTTCGCCAATCTGCACTTTTAATTCATGTAATTCTTCATTCACTTCTCTCTTTAGGCCGCACAGTTTTTCATCAAACTCGCTGACCCTCTGTTCTACGATGTTCACTCGTTTGTCGAAAACTGCTGATATTTCTTCAAATTTCTCATTTACCTTCGCTAAAAGCCTTTCCCCGTTGACGCTAGAGCTTTCCTGCATTGCTTTAAAGCTTTCTTGAAGCTTCTGGTTTTGTTTTTCCTGCTTCTGGTTGTTTTCTTCTATTTTCTTCATCTGGTTATCTTGCTTGCGGCTGTTTTCTTCCATTTTCTTCATTATAGCGGCCAATATTGAATTCAAGTCCATTACGCTGTTTGTTGCTGGGGAACATACTTCAATCTCTTCTTTTTCCTCTTTTTCTCCAAATTCATATGTCCCAATATCGATATCACGCTGCTTAAATTCATCTATTAACCGCTTTTGCAATTCCGCTTTATTGCCTGCTGTCGGTAGATTTAACTTGCTCAGCTCCATTTTTAGCTGCTCAACTTTTAGCTCGTCAAATTTCATTGTAATTATTTATTTATTATTTTGCAATTTCACTTCTGACACCAGTTGTTACGTTTATTTAAATTATAAACGTTTTATTTATGAGTTCTTTATTTGCAAAATAAATAAACACACAACTTTTAGAGTTTTAATTAAATTACACTTTATTTAATCAATTATTTGACGATTTAACTATTCGCGATTAATAACACACGCTGGCAACTTTGATTGTTGTACCACAAGATCTTAACTAGATGACGCTCACAATACGAATGAATCAACACGTATTGGCGTTGCTTTTATATACCCTATGTTTAGGCGTTCTTGAATGTTCGAGAATTTCTACCGCCATCTATTGCGTAGTTGAAAATGCTGCGTTGCCACTTTTATCTCAGACACATTAGTGAGCATTATTATTTACTTCTAGAACCTTCAATCATTATATAAAAATACATGTTGTGTATTTTTATTTAGTTGTTATACAATGCAGGTGTGTGTATGTTTGTGTATTGTGTTTGTTTAGTCATCGCTTTGTGTTAGTTGTTTTTGTTTTGCAATAAAGATGTTTTATAGAAACTTCTAGCTTTGAAAACAAACACAATAGGCCATTTCGTTTTACTTTCTTGGCCTCAACTATTTTTAACATCTTTTTATGATTTTAATAAAGCATCTTTGTAACAATATTTCAAATATTTTTGGAATCTGATTTTGTTAAGACCAGTTGAAATTCAAGTAAATGCACGTTTGTCCTCTTAACTACTCTCCATCCTATTCCCCTTTTGAAAAAATTTAGGTCCTAGCTCTGAAAAGGATATAGATGAGGTTTTGTCTATGTTTTGAATTTGGTTAAATTCAATTAGCCGAGACTTTGTTAAAATTGGTTCAGACGCATAAAATTGACCGTTTCCCATTTTTTCGCCTCCTGATCCATTGTTTGAAAAAATAGTACAGTATTTTTCATAAAAATCAGTTGAATCATTTAGCCGTACAAACAACCAAACCAGCTTACAAAGAAGTCGTTTATCCGCGATTAACGCACACACAAACAAATAAACAAACTTACAAGGATATTTATAATAACATACCTATATTAGATAATAGCAGTGCCTACGACTTCGTCTGCTTGTCATTTCTAATTTTCTTAAAATTCAAATTTAACTACTTATTCTAAAGATCTGTAGACAGTGTTAAAAATCTTCGATCTACAAAAATAATAATTGATGGTAAACGCGGATGCGTCCACAATTGTATCTGTATTTTGTCACGAAGTGACCTATTTTTACGTGATTCGTGTTCGAGACAGACAGATGAACGATGATTGCTAGAATAGGTGTTTTATATTCAATATCGAATCTCTTTGATTTTAATTTACGTTATTTGTGCTTGATTTTTTCATATATAAATATTTCATGATAATATCATATTTAAAACTACAAATTGAAATGTATTACTGCGGGGAAAGCATATCCACATGGCCATTTCCCTTCTGCTCATATAGCTCATCAGTGGATTTTACCCAAATGTTGCATAAGAAACTTAAAAGATTTATGTCAATTTTTATACAAAATTTGGGTAAAATCCACTGATGAGCTGTATAAGCAGTAGCGAAATGGCCATAATGATATGATTTACCAGCAGTAACACATTTTAATTTATCTATATATATATAAATGAATGTCTGTCTGTCTGTTTATTTGTGCTTTATAGGAGGCCAAACCCTTGGACGGATCTTCCTGAAATTTTCACAGCATGTTACTGTAACTCTGGAAGGAATAATAGGCTATATGAAGTTTTAATTGGACAACGGGGCGTGGCACCGCCCATATAACCCAAAAATTTAAATCGCCATATTTTGGAAATTTTTTGACCTACGTCGACGATATTTGGTACATATTTTATTGGCATAATTAGGAATACGTACCAGGAGAAAAGTGGGTGGCCCCTTTTTAGAAAACTTAAAAATCGTAATATAGTCTTAACTACTGGACTAATTGTCATTAAATTTTCGGAATAGGATATTCTTGACTATATAAAGTTGGGAGTGGACAAAGGGGCGTGGCCTCGCCCATATAACCCAAAATTTAATATCGTCATATCTTGGGCATTTTTTGAAGTAAATATATAAATACTTTTAATTTTATTTAATAACGAGGGGGGTAGCGAAGCACACCGGGTTCATCTAGTATATTAGAAAAATAATTCATGTTTGCACAATTATTTTAAGAATATGAGACCTAAGGCTCAACTATAAATATGTCCTTTTTATAGTTGACCCTTCTTTAGGGTCTAGAAAAATTATTGATAAAAATTAACGCATCATATTTTTTTCTATTTATAATACTAAAGCGAGCGACTCGTCTAGAAAATTTGAATGAAAAGCACTCAATTTTTTGAGTGATTCAAATATAAATTTTCTAGACGAATCACTCGCTTGCAATACAGAAGCCGACCCTGAATGTGTATAAAATCCTTACTTTGATTTATTGATTTTAATTAAATTTTTTCATGTTTGATTCTTTAACTGTTGTACGATTGCGGAGATTTTTTTAACGTGTTCCACAACCTGTACTATGAGGCGAAAAATTATTGTCATAACAGCATGAAATAACCCCTATGTTGTAAAAATTGCAAAAAAAACAGCCTTGATTTTATAAAAGAAAACTTGTTTAAGAATGTGCGATTTATGACGTAAGCAGATCAAATTATATTGGTCAAATGTGTACCTCCCGAGTTGGTGCATATTTGTGCCTTAAACCTAGTTATTAATTAAAGTTATTTAGCTATCAGGCCTTGCAAGATTCTTAGCTTGTAAAGTGTAAACTTTATTTGAGAATTATTTTTAAAAATAATTAATAATTTGAATAAAAAATTTGAATAAAACCTGATACGAATTATTTTAGTTCAAGTTCAAATCTAAATGTTTTATTATGCTTTTAGAAGTTAGAAGTTTTTTCTTGTCAAACTATGCAAACTCATTAAAATTTCACAATAACACTTACTTCTTGCAACCTACAATTTAGAGTAAATTGTCAACTCACTTTAAATATTTGTGTTTTGTCATCTGAAAAAAGGTTGTAGTGCATTGTTTTGGTTATGATGGTACGTCAATCTAATGCTTTGCAGTGAAGTTAAAGTGGTTGCCAAAATTATTTTTTCTACACCCTGTGTTTTTATGATTTTAACAGACTAAAGAGCATCAAACATGTGCTTTGATGCGAGTGGCTTTTAATACAAAAAACATTTTGGTTAATTTCCGTACTCTTAAGCTGATAAAATGAGTTAGGCAACTAAATTAAATATTTTTACCAAAAAATCATTTTTATTATATTAACATCAGGTTCAATGACCTTTTTTCCCACCCATCTTTCCTCGTTAATATAATTGTTTAAGAGAAACAAAAACTCGAAATACATAATGAACATACTGGCGTGTTTTAAGAAATAAATACATATTTATTCACTTTTACATTCATATATAAAAATATTGTGTAAATTATATTTGTTTGTGCTTGTACACATGCAAATGAATTAAAAAAGAGGCATTCAATTAAATTCTGAATGTGTTTAAAAAATTAATTTTTGTATTATCGCAATTTTGACGCTGTTAACTTGCTTGACCTAATTCTTGTCATGATTCCTTTTTTTGTTTTTTTTTTGTTTTTTAATATACAACAACTATCGTGCACAATGCTTCGACTGGCGTCAAAATAATTTTACTTTATAATAGACGGTTTATTTAATATTTTCTAACAGATTTTTAAGATATCTTTAAAACATCTTAGTAGTATCTACGTACTTTATATTAAATATATTGTACTAATTGTGTAACGTAGCTCCGTTCTATTTTCGTTCTATTTCTATTGTCTGATTTTGCAATTTAAGATATCTTTAGTGCACTAAATGTGCACAAGATTTTGGAAGTTTGTTTATTGAGTCCGGATTCTGACTCAGATACGATATAAACAATGTTTTTAATAATAAAATATATAAAAATACTATTTTTCTATTTATACTGTTTATACAATTTTTATACTATTTTTAAAATAGAATTACTGTTGGTTATTGTTGTTTTTGCTTAAACTTTGATTTCTGTCTTTGCTTTATAGGTTGGACAAAAAACTTAAGTTTATTTAAAATGTTTGTCAGAAGTTTCCTGAAGAGTTAAGTAAGCGGTAACGAAATGGCCATCGAGTCGTGCTTTGACCCTCAATAATCAATATCGGTAATGAATTTAATCGGGATGATTAAATAAAAAAATAGAACGAAGTTTCTTATGAAAAATAAATAATGTTTTTAATCTTTAACATAATTTGATCACGATTTTAAGCGAAACACTGTGAGAAATGATGAAAGTAGGACTGCGGGGATGTGGCAGGCTTTAAACAATAAATGAATACGAAAAGAATTGGTAAAATAAATAAAAAAATAAATAAATAACACACATTTTCATGTGAATTGTAAAGAAATTTCCGCAAAAATGTCAAAAACACGCAAATCACCAGTCTGTATAAATTCAGATAAAATATAAAACTTATGTATATGCAACACATACACTCACATACAACAATGTGCATATGTTGTATGTTTCAGTAAAAAGTAATAAATCCTAACCAAATAATAAATATTTCTATTACACATTATTGTTGCTTTCTGTTGCATGGAAAAATTTATATAAATGCACATTTCCCCTTTTGTATGCTACAATAAACGACAAACTCTTATTTAAGCATACAGCAAGATTTCCAAGTAAACACCTAAGAGTAATTTTAAATCAAACTCAAATCACTAGAATTTGTATTGGCCCATATTCATAGTTAAAGTAAAGTATACTTTAAGGGCACTAAAGTCGGTTTTACTTTAGAGTCGACTCTAACTCATTCATAGACAATTTAAAATATACTTTTGGCGAGAAAGTCAACTCTAAATTTAAAACTACCCAAAGCTGTTTTTAACTCATTTTTCCAAAATTATTTTATTTGGTTTAGGAACACAATACTCTTTATCTGATTTTTATACCAAAGTAAACAAAATAACATTAAGGGTACTTTTTTCAAATGTTTGTTTTGAAATTGTATAAAAACATTTATCAAATTACAGTTCATACTAGGCTTGCCAGATGGCCTGGATTCGCCTGAATTTTCCAGTTTTTTATGTCTGGTCCAGTTTCCAGGAAAAATGCAATCAGTCCAGTTTTTTTATATTTTATATTCTTTTATAATGAAATTAATATTTTGTACAGAAAAATTATATTCTAAATACAATGAAATTACAACTATATTTGCAAATGTTTAGATTTAAAATTTTTCTAACTCCAATTAGTACCATTTTACTTCTGCTACCTGCGAGGGATATTTGATAATTTGCCGAAAAATATTCCAATCGATAAGATATGAACTTTGGTGAAAGTTGCAAACATTTTCAAACTTTTTTGCATACTATATATTAGTATTAGTATTGTTTGCATACCATATATTATAAAAGAGTTAGTTAATTCTGTAAATAAAAATGTAAAATATACGAGGGATTATCACGACAAGAGAGCATTGATGAACTTAAATCTTTGTATGGCGATGAAGCACCATCCTATAGCACTGTGAAAAATTGGCATAATGAATTTAATCGTGGCCGAAGCTCGTTCAAAGACGAATTCCGTGAAGGTCGTCCAAAAACGGCTGTTGTGCCAGAGAACATTGATACCGTGCGTGAACTCATAATGCAAGATCGACATGCGACATACCGATAGATAGAGACATCCTTGGACATTTCTTCCACCAGCATACATTCGATACTGCATGAACACCTGACCGTAAAAAAGGTTTGTTCTCGTTGGATCCCGCACAATTTGAAAGTCGCTCAAAAAAAGGCTCGTGTCGATTGGTGCAAAGAAATGTTGCAAAAATACGATTGCGGTGCTTCAAAAGACGTTTATAAGATCGGCACAGGTGACGAACCATGGATCTATGCGTATGAGCCCGAACCGAAACAACAATTAACCGTGTGGGTCTTCAAAGACGAGCAAAATCCAACGAAAGTTGTTCGTGGAAGAAGCACTTCGAAGCAAATGGTCGCCTGTTTCTTCGGCAAAACTGGCCATGTGGCGACTGTTCCGCTTGAGCAACGTAGGACGGTTACTTCTGAGTGGTACACTACAATTTGTTTGCCTGAAGTCATCGGAGAAATTCGAAAAACCAACAAGAGAAGACGAATCATTGTTCACTATGACAATGCGAGCTCTCACACATCGGCTCAAACCAGAGCGTTTTTGACCAGCCAAAACGTCGAATTGATGGGTCATCCGCCGTACAGCCCTGACTTAGCACCTAATGACTTCTTCTTGTTTCCGCACATCAAGAAACAAATGCATGGTCAACGATTTTCGTCGCCAGAAGAAGCTGTTGAAGTGTTCAAAAACCATGTTTTAGAGGTGTCTCAATCGGAGTGGAAAAAGCGCTTCGACAACTGGTTTGAGCGCATGCAAAAGTGTATAAATCATGCTGGAGAAAACTTTGAAAAAAAAAATAAAACCGTTTTTGATTATAAATATTAGCATTTTCACTATATGGCCAGAAATATATAGAGCAGCCCTCGTATGTGGCAAAAGACATTTACTATGTACCAATGTATAAATATGTACTTAATATAACGTAAGATTGAATTAAATTATGTTAACGTGTTTTTTTTAAATTTTTAATAAAATTTCACTTTTTGGAACAACAAGAGCATTTTAAACAAGTTCAGTTTTTTTTCTCAAATCCAGGCGCAAATTTTACGTTTTTCAGTTTTCAGGCTTTTGGGATCTGGCAAGCCTAGTTCATACCCACTGGAAGGCGGCTATGACTATGAAAGCAAAAAAGATAGTAAGAGCTTTTTATTTTAGTATATACTTTAGCAAGATTCGACTTTATTCTATAACTATGAATATGGGCCATTGTTTTTAAAGTTGAGAATAATACTTTTGTACCCATCATTTAGTTGTTACATATTTTTTTTATTAGTGAATTAGTAGTAAACGTCGATAATAAATAAAATGTGTTCGTTTATTAAATAATTATGTATCGGGTTTTCAACACAAAACAAAATAAAACAAAAAATTTAAATAAAAAGTATTAAATTCTTTTTTTGTATTACGAAGAGAAAAGTTCGTTAATTGCGAATGAAAAATGGTATCTGGCAAATGTCTAACCACGACCACGCTGCTACTTTTAGCAAAGTATTTAATCCCCATTGTTGAGAATGTCGAGAAATTGACAAATTTGGATCTGCTTCAACACTGGCTCACGGCTGTCCTATTTGCAGCTAAATGACCCGGTCGAGCATACGCTGCATGCCCCAATTTTACGAAATGTAACTTCAACAGATCCGACATTTTTTTTTAGTAGATTTTAATTATTTTAATGCGATTTTCGAGCAAAGTTGAATTCATTGTTAAAACAAAGTTCTTGTGTTGTTTTAAATTTAAGTTGTAACAAAATTAGGTTGGATGGCTACTAACAATTAGTTGCTGACTCTGAAAAATTATCAATGTAGAGCTGCCCCACAGAGTTTAAACTCTTATGCTCATGGAATATATACGGCTTTATATAATGGGCGTTTTCGCTTCTGCTACGAATTCCGAGGTTGCCGTTGGATATAGGGAAATATAAATGTTCCTCAAATTATCTTAAATTCGAATCTTGTCATGGCTTACAGATGTGATACATATTTACATTAGTACGTAGCCATAGGCCATTATATGATGGTAGTTTTATCACTGGATAAAAATAGTGCGCCTACCTCACTAATAACTGGTACAGACATAGTAATCCCTACTGGCTGTCGGCTCCAGTAGTACCAGCTGTTTTAGCAAACCACTGTTCGGCCTTCGAAAATTTGTTATTTGTCAGTTTCAGGCTCCTGAAAGCTAAGGTAACTGGTGGCGCAATAACAGTAACACAACATTCATACGAAGGCGAATTTACAATTGTGTATTACTGTTGGCTTGCGCCTTATTTAGTAAATAGAAGCCGTGACTTTGTATCTCGCATAAGCTTTAGAGTAGATCATATAGTACTTGGCATCAAAAAGCCTGTCTGGGGAATACGTCATGTAGATTCGAGTGTCGACAGAGCTTTTGAATTTGATTCAAGTGTTTCTTTTGCAATAAAAAGAAAACATAAAAAAGTGCCAACATGTAAAAACTCTTTAACATATATTAATAGCAAACATTTTGCCATTTGAAAAGGAAATCTAAGAGACTTCAAAAAAGAAGGAGGTACTCATGTTTGGGCCTCCAAAACAGCCATTTCGGAACCGATTTCGAATTTTTAAAAAACAGCTCATAAGTTTCCAAATTAAAGAATGTCGGCATACAACATACCATGTTTTCGAAGTGTATTATGAACCGTAAAGGTATAACAATGGTAAGAGTGCTGATTGTCGTTATGTTCAGTAAAGGTTTAAAAAAACGCTTTCAAGTTTAACCTTGTGTTACATCTATGTCTTTGTGCTTGTACGAGGTCGTAAATAATAAGAAATGCTTTTATTAGAGGCATATTTACAATGTAATTTTTCACTTTTTATTATTAAATAAAACTTGTTACATGCACGCGTTGCTTAAGGAAATGTTGGCGCTGGCATATCGCAACCGCTCTGCTTGGAATTAATCTGATCAAAAGCTCTCCTGCTTTCTCATTACGGGCTTAGAAAATCTTTTGACATTTTTAGTTCTTTCGAATTTCTTTTAATAGAATGTCATATCTGAAGGTACATTCCAGACAAAGACGTAATCACTAATTAATGAAATAAATTTTTCTTTTTTTAAATAATTATTAAGAAATAAAATTTGCTGCTCAATATAAAAAGTATAGAATCACAGTTGTTTTATTATAAATCGTCTTTCGTAGTGATATGTGTTAGGAAAAATTAAATAAGTCAAATATTTGACTAATCTGACCGCATCTAAGTCACTTTATTTTTGATTTCAAAACGATAAAACACAATTTTTCTAATAATTTGACACTTGATTTTGGTTTTTTGAATATTGTTGAATATTTTGATGAACTTTAATTCTTTTTTCTTTTGGGTTTTGGAAAAATTTAAGTATCGCACGAGATATCGTACGAAACTAATCTTTATTTGCAATAGACATAAATTTTACTTCAAATAAAAAAAAATAAATCACAAGTCCTAAAATTACATCAGACCATGTTTTTTAAGTCAAGAGCTCAAGAGTTTGCTGGGTGAATTTGCAAAGTTGTCAAATAAATGTGCATTTGTTGTTGTACAACATGATGACCTATTCCGTAAATGTGCGTGTGTGTGGCTTTCAATGAATTTCTTTACCCCATATTGCTGTTGTTCAACTTGGCACGTGAATTTTACGCAAATTTGTTCATAATATTAACTAAATGCTCATTTCTGTCATTATTTATTTATTAAAACTACAAACACATTATAAATAACACATTCATGCTCACTCATGAAATGCAGCTGATACTCATACAAGTGTAAATTGCATTGAAGTCTCCTTGTTACTTGTTTTAATCTACTAAATATATTAAATTTCACATATTGTGGTCATTTTCTTTAGTATTTTTGTTTTGCGGTATTAAAAAGTTATAAATTATAATTTTTTGTTTAATTTTTTTATAGAAGTAGAAAGTAGACATGAGTATAAATATTTCGAAACTGTAGAAATTAAACCTTGACTGACTTTTTTAACTCGCACTTGCAATAATTTGAATGCATATTTTTATAAGGAAACATACAGTGTCCATCAAAAGCGTACTTTATAATGGTGATTTTGTTAAAGCTTTTCAATAAATTTTTCTAGCTTTACTAAAGTTAAAGTTTGAGATGTAAGCTACATCATGGTTCCGGAATAACATTACATTAAGATTAAGTGCAAATATTTTTCTATTATGTTATCTAATTTGAAATATATGCTGCAAAAGTTGAACGAGGTATTAGAATAGTAAATCAGGTTGTGTCGTAAGTAGCTTAAACTTGACTTGTGATGAAGAAACTTTTATAAATGTATTAATTGTCATATAATTTGCTTGAATTTTTAAAGCACAACTTATTAAGTCTTGCTGCGATTTAACAATTTATAAAACTGACTGGTTGAGAACATGAGATCAAGTCCCTAGACCTAGACCATCAAAAAAGATTTTAAACTTAGTGTGTAACAGCTGGATTTTTGCAAGATTTTGTTGCGATGACTTGATAATTGCTTAGAAAAGCAAAAGCGCAATTTTATTCTTCGACATTTTAAATACTTCTACCGCCAGTAGCTCAGTTTTAACTATGTGGAGTCTTTTTTCTTCCTGCAATCAAGCTGGAGCTAAAGAAAAATTAAGTAATTCATAACAAAAAGGTTTTATATTTATACCAAGCTTCTAAGGGACCTCCTAACAAAATTTTATTCAAATCCATCCAGCAATTTTTACATGATAGGTAGATACAGACAGACACACACACAGACAAAAATTCCAAAAATAGGTCTTTGTATTTCATATCGATTACTATCTACACTAAAACCAAAATTTAAAAAAAAATATTTTATGTACAGAAATGAGCCCATTATAGTTTTATTATATTCCAGCTTATAATTTCTATTCCTTAAGCTGCTTTTAGACGACGTGTTTCTTACATACAATTGTCAAATATCACACATGCCGTGTGGACAAATTGAAACATTTTTAAAAATCTTGCTAGCTAATGGGTTAATAGAACAAAATTTTTTCAAGAAAAATCCCAGTTATTATTCATGCTAAATACAAAACAATAAAACAAAATAAAATTAATTATTACAAAAGGATCATCAATCAAATTGTTATGACAGGCCGCTGATGGTGACCGCCAACACCATCATCATCCGTCTGATAATAATATTTCGAATAAAAATTCAATAAACACACACACACACACACATCTGTATGCTAAACAATTTTATACTTAATTTATTAAGTTTTAATAAAAATGTAAAATGTGAATATGAAAGTCGTCAATTGGGTTCATTTACAAATCTGCTGTTCAGTAATTTGACAGATGAAAATCTTTTGTTATTGTTGTTAATTTTTGTTTTCTATTTAAATATTTTAAAGTTAAAAGTTTGTAATTTTCTGAAAAACTGAAAAGCAATTCGTTTAATGAACCAACTTTTGCCTTTCAAAAAATATGTGCATTTCATTAAAGTCCTAAACTACCTAAAGAAAGAAATACATATTAGATGAAGCTAAAAGGAAATCTGCATCAATATTTAGAGCTGACTTCATCGACATTGACGAATGACGAACCTCGTTCAAGATACGGTAATAATTTACTAACGATTTGAGCATGGTAGTTAGGTAGACTTTTTGCCCCAGCAGGAATGCCATATTTACAGATTTATCCTCATTTTGCTGATTTTTTGCTTGAAAATTATCAAAGTGATGATTTGCCGATTTTTACTCCAAAATTGCAGATTTTTTCGATAAGCTCTGAAAAGACGGTAACTTTGTTTCTTTTAGTATAAATTATTACTTTTGGGCATCACTAGAATACTTATTACAATAAAAATAATATCGTTTATAAATTTGGTGTTCCCTGGAAAATTGTATTCTTGATATTGGAAGTGACGATAGTCAATATAGAAATGAGCTTATGAATACCTTCACACCACATTATTTTAAACTAAATCAGTTTAATGTGATTTTCAAGATATTATAAAAAATTAATAACTTATGAAAAAGGTTTAAGATAAGAAAATTTAATATTTGATTTTATAAGTTATTAAAAATCTCTAAATAATATTGAAATGATAGATCACAAATTTTTTGGTTTATAGTTATTCCTTCCTACCAAATGACCATGATTTTGAATTGATCATTTCTATCAAGCAAAAAACTAGAATATATTATAAAAGCCTGACCATTATTGTTAATTGATTAAACAGTGCAGCCAAGGACATATTTTTTGTACAACGAATGTAGCAGAAAAAAAAGAGATTCAAGAAAATTAACTATATCGGATGTTCTATAAAACTGCTTTACGTTATTTTAATGACCAAAAATTAATGGAATTGTTGGATTATTTCAACCATATACAACCAAAAGAACAATAACGGAAACAACTTGTTTGCAAAACGGTTATTTTTCTTTATTTCGTGTTATTTTATATGCTGGAAACAGTAATTAGTACTGAATTGTTTTTTTTTTTTGTTGATTAAACTATTTTTAATTTATATATCTTTCAAACTTCCGTGATGATTATTCCGAACAAAATATTAAAATCACCGATATTGATTATTGAGGGTGAAAGAACGTCTCGATGGCCATTTCGCTACCGCGCACTTAGCTCTTCAGGAAACGTCTCACGAACATTTGAAATAAACTAAAGATTTTTGTCCAAACAATAAAGTAAAGACAAAAATCCAAGTTGAAGCACAAACAACAATAAAGGGTAAATATTATTTGCTGACTTTTTGCTGATTTTTTTAAAATTAAATTGCCGATAAAGCTAATTTTTCTTGTAAAAATCATCTGGCACCCCTGTGCCCAGTCAAATTAAATTAGTAAGCAAAATTGTAAATAAAAAAAACTGTCGCCCTTTGATGCAAACACTTGACAAATTCATTAGTACTAAAAAAATCTATACAAGAACAGTGTCAGTCATTTTATCGTTTATTTGACAGTAATTGTTTACTGCAATACCGCTTATTTCAAAAGAAAAAACACCAGGACTGAATTGTTTGTATATCTTTTCTGTACAAAACTTTAATACAAACGTAGCCTGAACTTTGATACAGATTTAATTACAAAGCATAAGATACATTTTAAACTTTTCTAAAGTATCTAAAAATATGCATACTAAAAAAATATTTCATTCGAAGTTAATACCAAAAGCGCTACAACAGCAATGCCGTTTAATGTAAAATTGTTGAAAGTGGGTTCGTGCCTAATTGGGAGTTTATTAGTTTCGATCATCCATTTATTTTTGTGAAATTATTTTTTATTAGTTTAATTTTCATCCCTCAACACCGATCGATTATTCGATAAAGCTAGAGCTCATTAGGATTATTTTCAAGCTAAAAAGTAGTTTCTTTTTTTGCTGGATCTTGTAATACATATATTATATCTTTGTTGTGTCACTAAATCTGCTTTTTTCGTCAAAAGTTTTCATCTTGGTTTGTCATTCCGTGTGTAATTTTTTCAATATCAATTTCCGACCCCATAAAGTATATACGAGTATATTCTGACTTCTTATGCATAGCGAAGTCGATTGAGCGATTTCCGTCTGTTCGTCTGTCCGTCCCTGTTAGTGTTGAAATAAAATCACTTGATTTCATAAAATTTGATTTCACAAAAAAAAATATGTCAATTGATTAGATAAAGTTTCAAAAGAGGTGCTATTGGAAATCAGCATGATCGGTCCATTTCCTTTGAGGCGGCAGGCAAAACAACACGTCTACCTGTAATTTTTTCATGTCATTTGGAACAATAAAGTAACTCCAATAAAAAAAATAAATATATACAGAATTTAAAAATAAGAAAATAACATCAAGTGAAAAAATTGGCGCTCAGCCATGTTTTCCGAGTTGCGGGCCTCTGAAATTTAAAAGTTTTTTGAAAAATTAATGTGGGTATCATTTTTAAGCTTTTGAAGAGATCTTGAAGGAAATACTCTTTTTTTTAAGTGCTAACCCATTAAGAACCGATGGCATTTTTATATAAAATAATATATTAGCAGCACAAAATTTTTAATTTTTTAATTCCCTTTCACCCCCATATTTGCTTTTTTGGTTGAAGTTACTTCAATGAACTAGATTTAGGTAGATGGTGAAGGGTATAAAAGATTCGGCATTGCCAAATAGAGCACTCTTACTTGTTTGTTGATTAATATTGCTTATCGTTTTGTTGTATTGAAAACCGAAATTTGAGAAAATAAAACTATATATGATCAGGTAATGGGAATATCACTAAAACCATCTAAATGTCACAAAAATATTAAATTTCTACTAAAATTTCACCAAAAATGTTAAACTTTGCAAAAAAAATAGTTTTTGCAAACAAAAATTTTAAATTTAATTCAAAACCGAAAACGTACAAATAGGTTTCAGTGGAGGTAACTGTTTTGTGTTTTTGCTTTTATATGTATATGAAAACGTCACAAGATGAAAGAGACGAATAAACAACTCAACTTCACCTCAAATATCATCATTAAATTAAATATATTTATATTCCGGAAAAAAAAACTTTATTTTAAGAGTATGCAATATATGTAAAATTATTTTAGTGCAGGGTATATTAGATTGGCACAGCCCAATATAGGACTCTTTTTTGTTTTTTAAGTAATCTTGATGTCTCGTTAAATAAGTTATCAAAATTTTCACAGGGTTTTTCAGAGTTTTCACACGAAATTATATGATGATGGCAAAATATTTTCGAAGAGTGTTAATAAGAAATTCATTAATAAAGCAATAAAGCACTCTATACATACATTTTTTATTTTTTATGCACATAGAGCCATATATGCAAGAATGTACTTATGAACATATTCATGTTTAAAATTAAAACAAACAAAAAAACTTTTTCCAGGAACAATAAAAGAAATTGTAATTTTGTACTTTATTTGTGTATGAGCTGGCATTTATTACATTCAGTGAAGCGAATCATGCAAAATTTAAGTTTGGATTTAAAATTTTTAGAAAGAATTTTTTGTGCCCTTCTTTAAAAGTATACATGTGAGAAATTGAGTTTAACTTCATATAACGTAATTTTAATTTTCTTTGTACCACCTAAATTCTGTAAAACAAGTCAAAGAAGAACAAAGAAGAATGGCTAGAAGTAATATTAAAAATCTCAATTATAGTTCAGTCGTCAATATTAGTTTCTAGAAAAAACTTTGTATAACTTTTATTCTAACTTACTTCAAGCTTTAAGTTTTATTACTATTTTAATTGCTGTTATTTATACCATTCTTAAGTATTTTTTATACCCTTCACCACAGAAAGTGTAAAAATTGTATAACTAAGTTTGTCATTCCGTGTGTAATTTTTACAATATCAATTTCCGACCCCATAAAGTATATATATATTCTGACTCAATTAGCAATGTCCCCCGAGGCCAGCTTGATTCACAAGAAAAAAAATATTTCAATCGATCAGATATAGTGTCGGAAGAGGTGCTATTGGAATTAGCATGATCGGTCCATGTCCTTATTTTTTCATGTCATTTAGAACAATAAAGTAATTCCAATCAAAAAAATAAATCGATGGGACGATAGAGAATAGAGATCTTTAAGAAAATAATGAATTAAAAAAAATGCTTAACCCATTAAGAGCCGATGGCATTTTTATGTGAAATTATATATATGCAGTACCACATTTTTTATTTATTTATTTTTTTGAGTTACTAGATTTACATAGATGGTGAAGGGTATGTAAGATTCGGCATATAGCACTCTTATGCTAGGAACACAATTGGGACGAACGACGAATTTCGTCTAGCACGACGAATTCGTCGGTAAAAGTTCGCTGTGTAAGCTCGCAGTGTGGCGCACAATTAGGACGAAAAAATTACAGCTGTTATAATCAACAAAGTTGTTTGCTGCCTATGACAAAAAAGGAAACATTTAAAAAAAAAATGAGGCAAAAATTTTCCGTTTTGTGAAAATTACTAAAATAATAAACGTCACGTTCACTTTTAAATTTGGTTTGTTTTGCATATGACAGACATACAAAATTTTAAACATTAAGAAAAACCCATTAGAAGGCAAATTTGTGGAAAATAATTGTGGATGTGTAACTTAATGATGTATATTAAGAAATAAACAATGATTAAGGCAAAAATAACTTTATTTACTAATATATTTAAAAACTAAATGGAGAAACGGCAACCCTGTACTAATTTATTCGTCTTTCGTCGGCGTAAGAAATAGAAATAAATGTATCGGAGAGTTATTTAACGGCGTTGTTGTGTTAATTTTCATATGCACCAATGTATTTTATTTCTGACGGCGAATATTCGCAACGAAAAATTCGTCGTTTGTCCCAATTGTTTTCCCAGGATTACTTGTTTTATTTTGTGTTTACAATGAAAATTATTTTATTCTAAAAATTTAGAAAGGTCTTTTTTAGCTTTACTAACTGTGTGGCAGTTCCGATCAAAAAAAATTTAATTTTGCCTATAAATTCAGTAATTGAATAAAGATTAAGGTTGGTTTCTAGACTATTCGAAACCGGCAAAGACTATCTTGAAATTTTATAATCATTTGTCACTGAAATTAATATTTGTTCGACTTTTACCCATAAAACATTTAGTAAAATGGCTTAAATTTTTGTATAAAGCAATTATCTCCATAATCGTGTACTTAAGAAAAGTAAAAACAGGTATAAGATTAAAACAAAAAAAAAAAAACAAACATTGCGGTGATATAGAATTAAAAAAATAAAAATTAAGTATTATATATAATTTTTTATGAAAACGTCATCGCCTCTTAATGGGTTAAGCATTTGTAAAAAATTTAGTATTTCCCGTAACATCTCTACAAAAGCTTCAAAAT
Organism: Gymnosoma rotundatum; assembly: GCA_916610165.2. NCBI lineage: Eukaryota > Metazoa > Arthropoda > Insecta > Diptera > Tachinidae > Gymnosoma > Gymnosoma rotundatum. Next base: position 37,207,782 of record OU744339.1, on the reverse strand, counting down.
GATACACATATCTTAAAAAATATGGTGCACAATCGTTATTTCGGTGAAAAGTTCAGAGACCCATAACTCAGAAAATATAGAGAAATTGCTCCATATGTTTGTTTTTTTGGTTGGAGATACTTCATTGTTTCAAATAATATAGAAAAATTAAAGCAGGCGGGGTATTTTACCCGCTGCTCGTAGGCTATGGACCGATTTTGCTGATTTTCAATAGCAAAATTTTAGAAATTAAGTGTGATCGATTGGTGAATTTAAAATATCTCTAGCTCATGTAGTGTCTTGGCAAAGTTTATTTCAAAACTAACACCCATACACATCCCATACCGCACGTTTTGCGCTGCGAAATAAATTAAATATTAAAAAATTACTTTTATATATAAATGACTTTCTGAATTAATTTTGAACTTACCATTTACCAATAGTGGTGAACATTTTTAATAAATCTTTTTATTTTTGAACTAAAATATTTTGATTTTTGTAATGTGTACAAATTTTATTTATATTGTGTCAAACATTTGTCGATTTTTGGTTTTCAGTAGTATTGTACTGAATAAGTTTAGTTGCGTCCTCCATTTAATAGAATCGATTTTAGTAAAGACACAAATCGGTGATATTAACTTTTCTAAGAGGTGTTACAACTAACATTTAGAAGCAAATATCATTTGTTAGCTTTTAATATGAAAAATAAATCAAGACTATAAATTATTAATAATAAAAATCAAATTATTACATTAGAACTTTTGACGTATCAAGCGAATTGTTACCAATCTTTTTTCTGTGTGTAGAAATTTAATTTAATTTATTGGAAATTTAACTTAAGAAAATATAACGGAATGTTATTTAATATTTTGTAAAGACTGTAATAAATATTTGTTGAAAATTTTGAAATTTAAATTTATAAATGAAAATAACTCGTTAAAAAAAGATGAAAATCTATACGTGGATTGGGATGCCTTGCGTTGCTCTTAAAATCTGATATAAAGTAATTCATTTAGAAATTACAGATTTGTTTTAAAAAATATTTCAGAGCCCCATAAGTGATTCCAATAGCGTAATATTGGTTTTCAGTCGTGTTATAAAGCAGAATTTATCAATCTAAAACCAAGACTTGAGTTTCTGCCATTTAGACAGTTTATTTGATCATTGTAATCATGCAGTTAGCTTCATGTAGTTGCTTTTTCCAGTAAAGGCCCGATCAAAATGTAGAGAAGATCTATAAAAGTCTTCGTATCGTGCACTGAGAACTGTCATTACTTTTTTTTAACAGATCTATGAAAGTTTATATGCTAAATAAGTAACATTAAATTTTTTGGCTGACTATAAGAATTCACATTCATACGCATTTTGGGTTTGCACCAGAGACTCAAGGCTCGTTATTACAAGATGTCTTAAAAGTTTTTGTTAATAAAAGATAAAATTAGCTAAAGTTAAAAATAAAGTGATCTTTAATTATCATTTGAGATTACAACTTCCTACTTTCCATTTGTACTTTAATTACAAAATTAAATTTAAATTAATTGTTTATTCAAAATATAGCAACACCAAAGGCATAAACTTCACATAAAAAGATAATGGTAGAAAGAAGTATACCCACTTTCTCATTAAGTTTACTCTTAACAACGTAAAACAAGTTATCTGTCCGATAAAATCTTCCCTTTAGCCATTGATAAGGTGCAATAATGAGCCTAAGTCTCTAAAATTATTTTATTTATGTACACATGTATGTCCAAACATATTTGAGAAGAATAGAAACAACATAGAAATTAAGAATAACTTAAAACCATAATGTACATATATCTAAATTGACAATAATTTATGTCAGCACCAAGCTTTGCTTTTAAATAAAGTAAAAATTAAATAGTACCAAATACGTAAGACGAAAAGCAGCACGCCCCTGCTCACAAGGCTTATATAATTATGATATAATCTCTTGAAATAAACTTAATTCTAAATGAAACAAAAATTACCCTCTAAAAATTACAGTATTTCCATTTCTTATTTATGCTTGGCGAAATACTTAACCATATCGGAAAGCCATTATAATAAATAAAATAAATGAAACATTTTATTTGGACTAGTGAAATTTCTCGAGTGTATTTGCTTGTATCTCTTAAGAGTAGAACTCGTTTTTATAAAAACTCAAATATGTTTATTGCTGGTTTGCAATAACGTTTTTTTTAAGTATATAACGCAAAATAATTATAGGAAAAGTTTCTTCAATATTGAGTTTTAATAAAACAACTCTAATTTTCGTTGAAACATTAAAAGTTTTTCAATATTCGTAAATTTGACGGCCTTTAGGATTTCGAAATTTATTGTTTACAATTTATTTTTATAGCGGACATATTACAGGTACATATGTATGTACATACTCTATGTGAATTCTAAATGTCTGCCTACTATGTCAATACTGGGACATCTTTTATTACAAAGTTTTATATTTTCTACTTGTTACTATAGCGCACATAATATTGTTGAAACTCTGCTAATTGAATGTGTGTACTCGTATTACTTTATAAAATAACAACATTTTATGAACATCATGTCACTTTTGCAACACCCTTTAATTTTTAGTACATATAATTGGGAATGCGCCTACAGTATACATCTTCCATGAAAATGTCAAGACTCTATCTATTACGGTTCCAGAGACAGAGCGCTGTGACACACGGACGCCGAACACACATTGGGACGAAAACAATAGGATAACGTGTTTACAGAACCTTAAACCCAAAAGTAACTAGAACACTAATGTTAATCGTTTTTATAATTATTTCGCGGACTGTATGGGAAGATAATAAAATCAACCTAACAATTTGGATCATTTATGGAGCTTCTTTTACAACGTGTTTTCTCTCTCTTTTAAAGCGTTAATCTCATGAATATAATTTTTGTTATTGTTTTGTGCATAAGCAGAGTTGCCGTTTTATTTATTTAATTATACAATTAATATTTATTTTATAAGTGATCATATTATTTTATTTTAGTTAGCTAATTCTCAATTTTTTTTTAATAGATAGTAGTGAAGTAACTCCAATCAGAAAACTAAATATTGGGGTACAGAGAATTAAAAATAAGAAAAAAAACATAAAAATGCCATCGGCTCTTCATGGGTTAAGCATTTTTACAAAAACTTTAGTATTTCTTAGAAGATTTCTTCAAAAGCTTTAATATGATACCCATATTGATATCTTAAAAAATATGGTGCCCAACCATAATTTTTAATTAAAAAATCATAGACCCATAATTCGGGAAATATTAGCGAGCGCTAAGTCTTTTACTTGATGTTTATTTCTTATTTTTTAATTCTTTGTCGCCCTATATATATTTTTTTTATTGAAGTTACTTTACTAAACTAGATTTGTTCTAAATGGTATGGAAAAATTAGAGGCAGGCTTGGTGTTTTGCACGCTGCCTCGAAGGACATGATGTTTAGTAGCTAATCTATGTCTGATCGATTGACGTATTTAAGTTTTCTATATCTTGGCAAAACGGATGTCAACCCGAATAAGGACAGGCAGACGGACTTCACTATGAATAAGAACTCAGAATATATACACTTTATGGGGTCGGAAATGGTTATTGTAGAAATTACAAACGGAATGACAAACTAATATATATTACTAATATATTAGTATATATTATATATATTATTATATATTATATATATATATATATATATACATATATATACAGTGGGGAGTTTTAATGAGTACATGTTAATACTTACCATCGTTTACAATGCATAACTTTTAAAATAATAGTGCAAATCAAATAATTTTTTTTTTTTTTTACTCTTTATTGTCTTCTTCATTGATAGAGGTATAACACTTGACCAAACAATAACAATCACTTAAACAAAATTTAATGAAAGATAAAAAAACGGCATGTACTCACTTATGCACTTTTATAATATTAAGAAATTTGTTGTAATTTAGAGTAACTTTTAATATTTGGTTCAAAGCCCTTTGTCTTTAAAACAGCTTTACATCTTCTTGGCATACTCTCAACCAAGTTTTGAATAATTTCATTTGGAATACTTCGCCATTCTGTTTCAGCTCTGCCCCAAAGTTCGTCTAAATTTTTTGGTGCTCTTGAATACTGTCCCATCCGTCTTTTCACAATTGACCACAAATTCTCAATCGGATTGAGGTCGGGACTTTGAGCTGGCCACTTCATCAACTGTTGAAAAATTACTTCTTCTTCCGGATAGGCGCTCCTCTCTACAAAATCTGGAAGATGGGTCTGGAGAATTTTTAAATAATCTTCCGTCTTCATTATTCCCTCAATTTTTTGCAACGGACCAACGTGCCACCATGTAAAGCAACCCCATACCATTATGTTGCCGCCAACATGTTGAACTGTTTCTTTTACATGGTGTCTTTTAATAGATTAATGTGGTCGACGCCAGCAGTATTGTTTTCCGTCCGACTGAAAGCGATTAAATTTGGATTCGTCCGACCAAATAACACGTTTCCAATCTTCTGGTGACCAATACTTGTGCTTTCTGGTGAACTTCAATCGGGCCTTTACATTTTTATCGGACAAAGATGGTTTTTTTTCTTGACTGCAGAAATAAATCCAACTCTGTGAAGCGCATTTCTTGCAGCCAACCGACTAACATTCTTTCCAACATCCAAAGCAGCTTCCTTTGGAGTTAGGTTCCTATCTTTCCGCATTCTTGTTATCATCACACGTGCCTCTGTATCAAAAATTAACTTCTTGCGACCACGAATCGGTGTTTTATTCTGGACATTATTCCATTTTTGTACTCTTATGATAACCGACTGACTTAATTGTTTCTGTTTAGCTATTTCCCTTGAAGAACAACCATTTTGTGTCATAGAGACAATATCATCTTCAATAGATTTTGGGAGTTTCCTCATTTTTTTGTTATTAAAAAATTGTAGAATTATTATTTATTATATTGTGTTATTCCGACGAGCTTGACACTATCAATAACTCAATAATTCTTTATATATATATATTATTTTCATCATGAAATACAAATAACAGATCAGTTACACAACAAAAACTTTGAAAAGTAAATGTAAATTACAACAAATTTCTTAAAATTATAAAAGTGCATAAGTGAGTACATGCCGTTTTTTTCTCTTTCATTAAATTCTGTTTAAGTAATTGTTATTGTTTGGTCAAGTGTTATACCTCTATCAATGAAGAAGACAATAAAGAGTAAAACAAAAAAAAAAAATTATTTGATTTGCACTATTATTTAAAAAGTTATGCATTGTAAACGATAGTAAGTACTAACATGTACTCATTTAAACTCCCCACTGTATATAAAAATAGTGAATCTGGAATTTGATATTAAAGTTTATATTGTTTGGTTCATTTTTAACATTATTCTTTCAAAAACAACAAAATTATAATTATTAAATAATTTTTATTTTTTATTTATATTATTATAACTATTTATTTATTTATAATTAATAATATAATTTTCGTTTTGTGAATATTGTAAACCCAATTTTTATTTTCTTTTAACCAAATTGTTAAAGTTGATTTGAAAAATAAACTAGCTGCGTTCCATTTTTTATTATTTTTTACAAAAATTTTTAAAAGCTTGTACTTAAAATGTATGTGTTTAAGAATCTTAAACACATACATTTACATCTTAAATTAAGATGTAGTTCTTTTGGAAGTTTTTTGTAGTAAAAATAATTTCCTTGTGGCAACGCTGTAAACGGCATTTCATACGATCAGATGCAGTATTTTTAAAATTTAAATGCATGTTTAGAGAAGGAAATGCATTTAACGAGAGAGAAGTTGATAAAATTAACAATAAATATCAGCTGTTTTTATTTGAAAATACTCAATCTCTCCTTATGATTCGACTGTGTATGAGAGAGCATATTTTAAATTAAATCTAAATAAAAATGAGTAAATATTGTTTAAATAGGTAGTTTAGTTGTTGTTCTTGTTGCTGTTAGTTGCATACACATGTTTAAAGAAATATAATTAATTTTGTGTGCTATTGTGTGTTTTTTATTATTTTTATTTTGCGTTCCACTTCAAAAGCAACAATAATACAATAAGAAAAAACAAGAACAACAACAAAGTCGCCTTAATTTTATTTCAAACGAGCCGAGTAGCAGTAGTAAGCCTAACTAAAGTCATTTTAGTAATCAAACAAACGCGAACGAAGCGAAGTGGTTGGCCAATAAAACTGAGTGTTGTTGACTTTTAAATTTATTTTTCAATCAATTTTTAACAGTCATCATCTATTTTGTTTTGCATTGTTTTTTTGTTTGTGTTATAAACGCCGCGTGCGGTTTTGTTTTGTCTTCTTCCGGCATTTTGGCAGACATTGGCATAAACATACATAATTTCCATTGATAATAAGAGTACCCGCGTTGAAAGTAATCTCGGAAAATTATCATATCGGTCTATTCTACTCGTACTAAAAAATTTGTTTACTTGGTCTCTCTCGTTATCATACATAACATATTTGTTGTTTTTGTTTTTATTGTGCGTGCCACAGAGTCCATTTGCGTTCAGTAATTTGCAGCAAAATTAAGTTAAAAAAAATAGGGTGTGTTTTTGGTTGCTTAAAATTGTTTTCATTCAAGAAAAATTTATAAGTAAAAAAAAAAAAAATTTAAATAGTATACAAATTATAAAAAAAAAACAAAGTGGTAAATAAATATAAAATTGTGTAAAATCCTTTGTTGTTCAATAGTTTTCCTGTTTTTCAACTTGCCCCAGATGGCGCATGTGCGTTTTTGTTAAAAGAAACATTTGAATCTGTGAAGTGAAGCCAAAAGGAAATAATTTTAAAAGTTTATAAAAAAGATAAGTGGCAAATATTAAATAAGTTAGTGGAATAAAAATATAAAATAATTCTCATTGTAAGAAACTATTCTTTGTTAAAAAATACACATAAAAATATAAAAAAGTTTAAAAAAAAATTTGCGGCGACCATCGCAAAGAAAAAGTATATTTCAATATTTTTAAAATCTAAACTGTGGAAATGTCTTGGATAATGTTAAAATCAGTTTTATTTTTGTTGCTGTTGCAACAATATATTTTCGTTTATGCAAAATCAAATGACAACAGTTTAATGAAAGCCCAAAGTCTTCGCAGATCTTTTAAAGCAGAATCAGCTGTTTCGGAGGATTCAGTGGTGAGTACAATTCGAATTGATTTAACATAAAAGATTTTATTTGATATTATTGTATTATACTCTAGTTCAAATATTGATATTCTCTTTGGAATGTTAATAAGAAAGTGTTGCTAATGTTTTTTATTTACAAATGAGAGATTTCTATAAATATGCAGCTGCCAAATATGTGACTTGTATATGGGTTTTGTGTAGCATGTTGAGTGGCAAGATTATGCTTTTTATCAAAATTTATACTAGAGAAATCTCCGTCTTTTGAAGTGTTAAAAAACCTCTTTTCTGTGCAATACGTGCAGAGAAAGGTCCTATATTTTATTGCGTGTTTTAACTAAGAACGATTACAAGGAAAATAATAATACGTTTTTAAAACATTTAAAATAACTAAGGGTGCTATATTCGGCTATGCCGAATCTTATATAACCTGCACCATTTATGTATATTGGGGTGAATTAAAAAATAAGAAAAAAAAAAAAAATTAGTGCTATACATAATTTTACATAAAGTGTTGATGAATTAAGTATTATTAAAAATTTTAGGATTCCCTAAAAGATCTCTTCGAAAGCTTTTAAATGATACCGATATTGATGTCTCAAATAATTTAGATATAATCCTACTTTTCTATGAAAAGTGCAAAGGCCATAACACAATAAAAATGGGCGAGAGCTAATTTTGGCACTGAATGTTTTGTTCTTATTTCTTAATTCTCTAGCGTCCCATTTGTTTTTTTTTTTTTTTTTGATTAAAGCTATTTCACTAAACTAGATTTGTTCCAAATAATATTGAAAAATTATCTGATCGATGGACATTTTTAAATTTTCTCTAGCTCATCTAGTGCCTTGGCAAAATTGATTTCAATCCGATAAGCGATAAGTGCTGAAGTTAAAACACTTGTGCACACATTATTTTCCTAAAAGGCTATGTTTAAGAGTAAAGAACAATGCGTGATGCCCTGTCTTACGATAAAAACTTTTAAATACTCAATCTGTTTGTATGTTTGTTTATTAGTACTTTATAGAAAGCCAAACAGTAAGACTGATCGAAGGAAAGCATGTCATTATTAACTATTCTCTTTTAAATACTTCATAAATTTAAAACCGAGTTATTATCTAACGTGAGTTTACAAGTTTAAGCTTACCAGTAGAGGACGGAAGACGGGTAACTTTATTATAAAGTATCCTTTTTTCTAATCAATATACTTTATACTTTATCAGAAAAAGTATAAAGTAGGTTGCACCTGAAATGGATTATGCAATCACCAACACTTTTAACTTTTTTATTGATAAAAGCGTAGATTATTTGTAAAAGTGTTTTGACTTTAGTAAAGATGACATGTTTCTTATTAATCTTTAAAAATTTACTACAATTTGAATACTTTTAAAGAGTCATAAGAAAGGCGGAGTTAGAAAGCTTATTAAAATTTATTAAGGATGACTTATATTTGGAAACATTAATACTAAAAAAGATCCAAAAAAATATTAATAATGACAAAAGATTCGCTTTAAAAAAATAACGCAAACAGGTGGCAATTTATTGTTTACAACGCATAAAATAAAAATTTATTTTCTATTTTTATCACAAACTTCGGCATGCACTGAACGATTTTTTTTAGTGATCAATTAAAATTGGACTGATGAAAGAAATAGAGTTTCACTTAATTTAATAAAAAACGAATTAAAATTAAATTCCACGCAGTGAAGTTCCATTCCTTAAGATGTTCCCAAAACGAACATAACTCTAATGGAATGACGGACTATATTTGTTTTATTTGCCCCTTATTTTCTAGCAAAAAGCTTGCATGAATTTAAATTTTTTAAAGTACTTTATTTCTTCTCAAAAATAGGTTTATTTATTATTTGTCCCTTAAAAACTGGCAACCCTTTTTACACTACATAAAGAGAATTACAAAAGTAAGACTTTAAAAATTTGTGCAGCTCGTTCTAAGAATACAGTGTGCATTTAAAGTGTGCAACTGTAGGAGGGAAATGTTTATTCCCATACAAATTGTTATATTCTATATCTGGAGAAGTAAAAAAAATGTGGGGGGTTACTTTGAACATAAAGTGATTAGACAGGTGCAAAACCTTGGGAAAGTGCTTGGAGTATGTAAAATAATTATAAAAAACTCGTTTCTTCCAAACTTATAAATATTTGCTACAATTCAAAAATATGTGGAAGCCTAGATAATTTTTTCATTTATTTTAAAAATTCAGTGTGTTGCCATTAGGTAAATTCTTTATATGTATTATGACAATTATTCAAGTAGTTTTTTATGAATTCTGGTCTTAAGTAAAATTTTAAATATTTTCTCAAAAATACTTAACTAAATGAGTTGCTAGATATTAAAAAAATATAATGCACAGAAGTTTCCTTAAACATTATTGTGTGCAACAGTTAAAAAAAAAAATGAAAACCAACTATAGAAACATTCTTTCCTGTTTTTTGAACCTTTTGTTAAATTAGTTATGACTATTGAATTCAAAGAGCTTTCATAAAACAGTTAAAAATAAGGTGAAAAAACTTTAGTACCACACAAAAATTAAGCCACTCATTTTTGAAAAAAAAAATCTCAAACTTGACAACACTGCTCCACTCCTTTAACACATGTCGCATAAATACTTTCACACCCTTATAATTTTCATTTCGTTGAGTTTATCAGCGGACTAGTCAGCCTTTTAGTCACTCGCTTATTCACTTCGCCAGAAGTCAGTGTACATAATAAAATGTTGTAGTTGCTTTTGTGGGTTTATTGAACTACATGTCACTACAAATACCAACAATAGCAACACTATTACGAAAACTACTTATATGTATGTAGTAAGTAAGAATAGTGGATAAGAGAGCAAAGAAACTGAAAAGGAAACTCTGCTATTAAAGTGTTTGGCGCCGGTCTGTCGCATTTTGCCGGTTGTATTTACTTTTGCTGACTTTGTTTCATTTTCATGCAGGTTTTTCCTTTATTTTCATAACATTTTGTTTAACATTGTGTATGTAGACATAAGAATACATTGATACATATGAGTATACATACATACTTCTAACTTACTCATTCATAATTTGTTATAAGTTTGTGATTGCCTTTGTTGTTGCTTTTGTATATCCTTTCCGCAAAAAAAAAAATGGATGAGTGTCTGTTTGTATGAGACTTTATTTGGTGGGTTGATTTTTTCTTTGACGACCTTTGAACTTGTTTTTTTTCGCCATAAACTTTTATATGTGAATCATATTTATTTAAAGACGCCTTAGCTGGAAAAACTTATTTGGAAATAGACTTTTCTAGAAACTTATACATATTTTCTTTATCGCGTGAAAAAATGGCGACATGAGGTTTGTAATAATTAATTGTAAATAAGTATTAAAGCACATTAAAGTTTATTAATAATTCATAAACTCTTGATGATATCCAATCAACATGTTATAGTTTTAGAATACTATATAAGTTGTTCTGAATCGGCTTTTTTTTCTTGAAGAGACTTAATTAAAAAAAAAAACATATTGGGCATAAAGTTTTACAAAAAGGTTAATATTTAAAAACTTGCGATATTGAGTAGATGACCGATTAAGCAGTGTGGAGTTTGAGATCAGAGCAGACTTTTCGAAGTTATGAACTACACTATCATATAGAATTGCTTGAGTGCTGGAATATACTTCCAGAGGTCAGTTTATCTCGAATATCATGTGTAGTTTAATTGGTCGAACATCAGAAAAATGTTACAAATGTTAGCAGCAAGTATTAAAGATTTAATTTTCGTTAGCACTGCTTAAATTAAAATTATTCGAATTAATATTCGCAAACTTATTGTTAGATTGCTGTCAATAAAATTGAAGATTAAAAAATAACAATCTGCCTCCCTAGCTTAATTCGATGTCTTGCGCCTTAATTTAGAGCAACGATATGTTGCGCTGCGCACATACTCCATAGCTCCGGTGTAACCCGACCTCATTGTGTCTTGTTTAAGCAACTAAGGACTTTTAAAAAACTTAGCTGCAACTGCCGTACACTGCTGTTGTGTTGTTACTTTCTTCTATAGCTTATACTTCTCATCGCCTTTTCAATTACAGGAGTCTTCACAATCTCATCTGCTATTTCGCTGTGTGCAGATATATAATACTCAATAAAACTTTTCTAATCTAAATTCCGGCAGTATAGGTTTTAAAATAATTCGACGCAGCTATGAAACAATAACTATTTTTCTTTAATGCTCTGTTGGGACTTGAACTCATAGTATTACACAAAATAGAGGTGAACAAGAGTCTTAATTAGGTGTTAATTCTAAATAAATGACAAAATTAACGGACAAAAACAGCAGCCGTAATTTCCTAACAATATTTTCGTGAGATAAGGTTCTTTTACGCAAAATTTTGCCAGGAAAACATAAAATGGAATGATTCACTTTTTATAGATGTCTGCAAAAGCATAAGAATATAGTGCCGACTCTATTGCTCCCAAACTATTTCTTTAGTTTTTATTTTATCAAATTTGTTTTTGGTAGATTGATTGTCAACTGTACAACGTTGTATATAACAAGTAAGAGTGCTTCATTAGGCTATGCCGAATCTTATATACCCTTCGACATTAATGTAAATCTAGTTTAGTGAAATAACTCCAATCAAAAAGACAAATACTGGGGTAACAGAGAATTTAAGAAAAAATGGGGTTCTATATATAATTTAACATAAAAATGTCATCGGCTTTTAATAGGTTAAGCATTTTTAATAAATTGTACTGTTTCCTGAAAGATCTCTTTAAAAGCTTTTAAATGATACCTTTATTGCTCTTAAAAAATATAGTGCACAATCGCACACTTCTATTAAAATTTTAGAGGAAAATATGGGCGAGCGTTAATTTTTAAATTTGATGCTTTTTTTTTATTTTTAAATTCTCCATCGCGCCATATATTTGTGTTTTTGATTGGAGTTGCATCACTAAACTAGACTTGTTCCAAATGTTCTAGATTTGTTCCAAATGCGTGGCGTTTTGCCTGATGCCTTGAAGGACATGGACAGGATTTTGTTGATTTTCAATAGCAAAAATTTCGAAACTATGTCTGATCGATTGGAGTATTTAAATTTTCTCTAGCTCATCTAGTGCTTTCAATCTAAAGAAGGACGGACAGACAGACATCGTATACTTTATGAGGTCGAAAAAGGATATTGTAGAAATTCCATACAAATTACAAAGACAAACTTAGTTTTACCCTCTTTCAAATTTTTGAGGTGAAGGGTATAAAAATGCAGAGACGTTGTTCTACTGCTATTAATTACGTTTCAATATCGCACATTCTGAAGCGTTAGATCAAATTTAACGTACAATAGGAAAATAATATGTGGCTTATACAACTATTCCCGAAAATGTAAGACGCAACAGTTTTGTTTTTCTGCATGTTTCTGGGCTTGGATTCGTTCCTTATTTTAATGCTAATAAAACTTATTTGTAAAAATTTAAAAAACATTTTTCTATGTTTTGCTTGGTATTTTGATCGAAACCTTAAATTTTAAATTTTGATCAAGAAAAAAAGTTAAAAATCGAGTATCGTGCAAATTAACACATGGAGTTATGAAAAGCATCAATAAACAAACGTAATGTTCTGAGTCTTATTTTTGTGTGAAGAGTTTAAGTATGAATAGTAAAGTAGTATTGAAGAGCTATAGCGTAATAAAAAGATTTAGAATATTCAACACAATTTGCTAAATTTTTAAAACTAAAATTTTTTTTTGGAAATAATTTGCAAATTGGTTTAATTACCATCCATAGTCTAGTACTTATTCTTGTCTTCTCCCTATGTGGTGGTAGAATTCGCCACACGGACATGTTTTTGTCGCATTTTAGACGCCTAATCGTTTGATCTCAAGCTACGACATTCAATTTCTATACATCATGTCAATTATACTTGTACTGTTCAGTGGTTATTGGGTTTGCTTTTCGCTTAAACGTTACTTGTAGTTAGAGATATTTACGAGGGAAATCTTACGAGTTACTTATTTAATTCACAAATGCTTTTTCGTTATGTGTGAAAAAGAGTTGAAAATAACTGAACTTTGTTAACAAAAAACTCAAGATGTGCGATTATTATTATATTTATACATTTAAGCTTACATTATTTAAATATAATGTCAAGTGTTTACTACTTAATTTTGTATCGCTTTAAAAGTTTTTTTTTGAAGCCAGGCATTATCAATTTGTGTTGTTAAATGAATTTTCATAATATTTTATAGCTAAATAATGTGTAATTGAAAATAATTGTTAATTTGTACATTTCAGTGTTAGAAAATAAAGATGCTAAAGAACTTTAAAGACTACTTTCTTGTGTATAGAAAAAGCCTATTTGCAATGGTGCTTATGTTTTACATCACAATGTTTAGGACATAATGATGTTATCGGTATTTTGACTATGTTTTCCATACCAACCAGTAGTACGTTATCATTGACTACTGAATTTACTGCATGCTGTCTCTAAATGCATTTTGGTTGTCTGATTGCACACACATCAATACAAATGAGCATATTTATACTTGCCAACAAATATGCATGCAATATGCAGTTACTTTGATGTGCGTTTGTGCCTGAGCAAATGTTCACATAAGCAATAATCAACATTTGTATACGCTCATTTAGATTTAGCATGATGATATTATTTATTTGTATTCTATTCTATTTTATTCTATTTTATTATACTTATTCTCTTTTATACCCTGCATAAGAAGGTTATGCATTTTACGGCTGATTATAGTTTGGAACTTTTTTTTTTAACTAAAAATTGTATCAGACATAAATATGTTTTCTTTACAATAAACCAAATTCGATTTTATTGCCATATTCATAAAAAATAAAACACATATGAAAAGTATTTTATGACAAAATTTTTATAGAAAATTGTTCTAAAAAGTATATCAAATCTATTTTAATATTTTATGAATACGGTAGTTAGTATTTTAAATGGTTTTTTCCATAAAGTTAACACATTAGAAACAAAATTTTGTAATCGAAACTGTAATTGTTAAGATATAAAAATCTAGGAATAGGCGTTACTTATCAGGTCCAATTTAATTGATTAAGGTGGGATTTGCATTTGCAACGAATAAAACACGCTTTTAGCTTCGGTATTAATGATAAAAATTTATATGAAAAACATGAACAAAAACTTTATTTTTTTGTTATCATATAAGTTTTTTATAACAAATGAATTAAAATTAAATTCGGTTTAAAGTTATTATACCCTTTACCACAAAAAGCGGAAAAAAGTTATATCATAGTTTGTCGTTCCGTCCGACTCACCAATGTATACACATTCTCAGTTCTTACGCATAGCGAAGTCGATTGAGCGATGTTCGTCTGTCCGTCCGTGTAGAAATAAAGTTTGCCCAGATACTAGATCAGCTAGAGGAAATTGTTCAGATATAGTGTCGAAAAAGTTGCTATTGAAAATCAGCAAGATCGGTCTATGTCCTTCGAGGCTACGGGCTAAACACCACGCTTGCCTCTAATTTTTCCATATTATTTGGAACAATAAAGTAACTCTAATAAAAAAAACAAATATGTATATAAAGCGATAGAGAATTAAAAAATGAGAAAACAACATAAGTGAAAAAATATGCGCTCACCCATATTTTTCGAGTTATGGGCCACTGAACTTTTCACAGAAAAGTACAAAGTGTATAGTACTTAATTTTTTCTTCCTTTTAATTCTCTGTCAATCCAATTTTTGTTGTTTTTTGTTGTGATTGGAATTACTTCACTACACTAGACTGACATATATGGTGAAGGGTATATGTATAAGTTTCAGCAGAGGCGAATATAGGACCCTTACTTGTTTTGACATTAATTTATAAAAAAATTTTAAAAAGAAAAATTTTTTACAAATGTGTGCCGACTATTGGGACACACCTATATTTCCAAACTTTTTACTTTTTCAACTGATCAATAGTTTGGCAATATACATCAAATTGCAGCAACTATAATTTCCAAATTCAAATTATATAATTGCTCTTGTAATAAATTAGGCAATCAAGTTCTGTGTAAATTTGAATCGTCTGTTTATAAAGGATCATTAGTTTGCCCATACACATCAGATTATATCAACTATTGTAAAACCCTTTAATTTATAATTTAAAATTTTTATACTTCTTATTATACCAAACAAAGTAGTGGACAGTCTGTCTAAAATTAAGGTGTTTGTATACAACGGTTCAAAAAATACTACCATACGGAACAAATTACATTAATTTTTGGAACACCCTTTAATTCCTAAATTCAAATTATAAGCTTCTTGTTATAGTGGACATAACAAAACATGTCCTTTGTAAATTTCAGCTGTCTGTCTATAACGGTTCAAAAGGCCGGCCACAACACCATATTATATCAACTATTGGGATACCCGTTAATTTCCAAATCCAAATTTTATACTTGTTGTTATAGCGGACTTAGCAATACAGGTTCGTTGTAAATTTCAAGCGTCTGTGTACAACTGTTCAAAAGTATGGCCATATACATCAAATTTAATGAACTATTGGCGCACGCTTTAATTTATTATTTGTAATATTAATACTTGTTATTATAACGGCCATAGCAATCGACATTCTGTCCAATTTTCAAGCAATTGTCTATAACGGTTTAAAAGATAGGCCCATATTAGTAAATTTTCATCAATTATGGGACACCCTTTAATTTCTAAATTTAAATTATTAACTCGTTTATATAGTGAGCTTTGCTTCCTTTTAGGTTTCAGCGTTCTGTCTATAACGGTTCAAAATAACATCAACTATTGGGACACCCTTTAACTTCAAAATCCAAATTTCATACTTGTTGTTATAGCGCACTTAGCAATGTAGGTTCGTTGTAAATTTTAAGCGTCTGTGTACAACTGTTTTAAAGTATGGTCATATATTTCAAATGTAATGAACTATTGGGGCACCCTTTAATTTATAATTTTTAATATTAAAACTTGTTACTATAAAGTTCATAGCAATCGACATTCTGTCCAATTTGCAAGCGTTTGTCTAAAACGGTTCAAAAGATAGGCCCATATAAGTTAATTAACATCAATTATGCGGGCACCCTTTAATTTTTAGAATTATTTTTGTATTTTCGTTACTGGGAGCTATAGCAATACGCAATCATTTTAAATTTTACAGAAGTGCCCTTTACAGATCATAATAAACATAAAAAATATGTATGTTGTATGGGGACGCCCTTAAATTTTTAAGATTAAAACCTGTTTTTAAAACGGGACCAAATGTAAGCATAATCTATCATATTACCAAAATTGGATCAGAAATGACTGAGTTCTGGAGTTCAGCCGAATTGTATGACCTCCTTCTTTTTTTGAAGTCGGTTAAAAAATACACACCAGTGCAATAAAATAAAAATTAACTTAAGCCGGAATTGTTGTCAATGATTTAGTAAGTTAAAATATTTACTGTCACCCAACAAAATTGCATTTCAAGACAGGATTTTACTTCAGATATTAGGTATTGAATGAATACAGTGTTTAATAATATTTACAATGATGGTTAATCATAGAATAAGGAATTTTTATAATTTATTAAAATTAAAACATGTCACATAAAAACATTTTCCAATTGTATGCGTTGACCGCATGCAATAAGGTCATCGGTACAATTTCATATGTCCTGTCCGCATGTTATAAAGTATATCATGATTTAAATTTTGATTGCCCTCTAAGTTATATGCACTTATAACAATGAACCCTTGCGTATTTCTATCTTTGTGCTGTACGTCAGATAAGAGCCTGATTATCTACCACTACGATCTTATAGCTGACTGATGCTTTTTATTATTTATAACCATTTAGCTCCTGTGAGCTTCTTTACTATTAAACTTTTCGAGTTTATTTAAACTTTGGAAATTTTTATATACATACTAGCTGTTCACGGAGCACGCTACCCTAATGAGAATAATCGTTCCATGACCACTCTTTAATAATATTTACTGGCGGAACAAACCCAAATAACTTAATACTTTTTCAGATATTCTTCAAATTGTTTTTGATTTTGTGCATTTTCCTGTTGTCCACTTATCCGTCCTATTTATTTTTAAATAAGCATGTCCTTTTGGAGTTTCCAATTTAATATCTATCTATGTTTAAATTTTTTTTAATCAATGACGCCGTCAGTGCCCGTTTTAGACTTAACTCTCGCATGCGTCGCCGAACTCGTGCAATCCTTAAATAAACCATCTACACGACCGTACGAACAAACCTTAAATCGAATTCGGCTTGACCGTTCGTGAGTTATTAAGTTGAACGCACTCGCAACAATTTTTATATACGAATGTAGATATTTCATGATTTTTACAAAAATCAATTAAGAGTGTTATACTCGGTTATCCCTAATATTATACACCTTTCACCATATATATAAATCTAGTTTAGTGAAGTAACTTCAATAAAAAGACAAATATTGGGATGACAGAGAATTAAAAAATAAGAAAAAAAAATCAAGTATCGGTTTTTTAATCGTTTTTAAAAAAAATTTAGTATTAACTTAAAGATCTCTTCAAAAGTTTTTAAATGATACCAATATTGATATTTTATCAAATTTTAAGAGTTCAGAAGCCTATTACTCGGAAAATATGGGCGAGAGCCAATTTTTTCACATGATGTTTTTAATTATTAATTCTCTTTCGTAGTTTCCCATTTTGCCCCCTCCATGTCCACTGTTTAAAAATATACCTGTGCTTCGAATCGCATTGAAATCGGTTTAGCCGTGATTGACGCAGCAACAAACAAACCAATGGAGATTATAAAGATATATTTTATATATAATTTTTTAGACTATTTTATTTTATAGTAACGAATGCAATAATAACTAAAATTATTTGGTTTATTAAAAATAAACTAAAATATACGGATTACGAAGTGTAGGGTATTTTCTGTTTCCATGATGTCAACTTGCAACGCTGCCCTTTTATTCTATTTAATTCCATTGATGTTGCTGCTATTGTTGTTCTTTTTGTGTTGTTGATTGGCATGCGTTAGTTGCTACTTATGAGGCACAAACTGGACTAAACAATGCCTTGTAATTGTGTTTTATTGTTTTTGAAGTGCTTCTTATGTTCTTTCATTTCTTGTCTCTAATTTATTTATTTTTTGTTTTGATTCATACTTTACTTTTTGTCTTTTCCCGGTCGCTATTAGGTTTTCTTGTTTAAATATTCTTTATGAAAATGAAATGAAAAGAAAAAAGAACTAATAGTGGATATATGTATACATACATATATTATGTATTTATGTATGCATAAATAATGATAAAAAAATAAGTAACTGTATCGTACATATAATAAAAAAAGACATTATTGTTTTGTACTTTGTTCGATTTCATATTCAACGAGCGATACGCAGACGTTTTTTATGTTCTTGTGCTGATAAGTTTTTTTCATGTTGCATGTTGCAACAATAGCTAAAACAAGGGGAACTGTTAAATTTTGTTTTTTTTTACTTCTCAGAAGAAATGTAAAAAATGTTGTTTATTTTAAATTGCAGTCACATTCAGTAGGAATGACATTGTTTTACAAGACATTGGAGCCTAATTGTTTGTCAGTTTCTAAATAGCGTTTTGACAATGGAAAATTTTCTGTCAATTAAATTAATTGCTTTGCTCTTCTCTGTGGTCCTTGAGTTGTTTTTCTTAAGTACTTTAAATAAACGTTTTATATTGTTTTCATAATTATAATGGATTTTTATTACATTTACTTGAGGAGCTTGCAAAAGCGGAATAGATTCAAACTAATGTCTTACTCCAACATTTTATCACGATATTTTTTTTTATTCATTTTTATTTACATTCAATTATTTGTGTTTTTTTATTTTATTTGAAATTAAAGAGAAATTATATTTTCTAATGAAATTTAGCAACAGTTGTTGTTTTTCTGGTATTGCCTGTTTTTTTATTATCTACTCGATGTGATCATATCCACAAAAGCAGTTGCTGTTATACAGATCCTGAATTTAATTAGAAATATTATACAAAATTGTTGACATTTGTATAATATTTTTTTATGTAGATGCTGTTGTGGTAATTATTTGCATATTTCGTATTTTTCTTCGATGTCAAATACGAAAACCGTTATTAAAGTTTTAACTTTATTTCTAATTAAAATTGAAAGTTCTGAACTTCTGCTGTCAACCGAGCTGGTCTATATTTAAATCTGCCAGTTACAAGGGTATGTACTAAAAAAACTGCAGCAGAATCTTAATGAAAATTTGTAAGATCAATTTGCGTCATGTGATCCTTTAACAAGTAGTAAAAGATGTTATAAGATTAAATTAAACATAAAGCAAAGAACGATATAAAAAACTTTTATAAATTCAAGAAAGATACCGGAAGAGCTGACCAATTTTAAAGATTTTAGCTACAGTTCTCTTCTTTCCACATTGTAAACATTTAAACTGAGACTCTTTCAAATTAGTTAACATTTATGTGAATTGGGCATATAAAACACCCATAGCGGGGGACAATTTTAGATCGCAGGTGTGCCAATTCTTATCTTCACTGTCGCTTAATGAAATCAAGATGCAGGTTAAACGTTGCTACTATTAAAAATTGAGAACTGTTCCTTTAACTTTTTTCGTTTCGGTGTTGATTTTTAAAAATCAGGATTTTATCAATCCTAAGCTTTTTGGGATTCCCGAATTTCGATGTTTTTTTTTGATTTGAACACCAAAACGGACGTACAGACGGGCATCACTTAATCGACTTCGCTGTGCATAAGAAGTCAGAATATATATACTTTATGGGTTCGGAAATAGATATTATAGAAATCACAAACGGAATGACAAACTTTATTTACCCTTTTCTACTTCAGAGTTTGACCTGTTTCTACTCATGACCTGTTTCTACACGTTTACTGTCTTCTACTGTGATTTTCTAAGTGTAAACCAAATACGCGCTTGAAATCAAAAGAACAAATTTCAGCTTTAACCTTTGTTACGTTGCAGCGACAGTAGTATAATCCTTCAACAATATGCGGAAAATGTTAAATTAAAAAAAAAACTTATTTGGAAGCTTTATGTAATGGTGCGCTGCAACTCAAAGTACAGTTTGACCGGCTTTCAAAAATACACTCCTCTCGACAATTAGGCCATAACTACGCACTTGTCTACATTTAAATAAACTGATGGTGAAGAGTCTCCCAAAGTTATGATTTGCTGGGTGAGCTTGTATTTATTTTATCATTTGTGGTTCGGGGAATAAATATTTATTCAACACAATATATATTTTCTGATAGTAATAATTAAATTAAATTATCAACTTGAAAATATAATACATAATAATTAATTTCCATTAAATTTCAATTATTTTAATCAAAAATCTTATCAATAGACAAAAGTCGGAAAATTGTCTGTGAAAAAAGTGTGAATGAATAAAATGAGCAATAAAAAATTAAATATACAAACTAAAAATGTTTGTTTTATTTATATTTGTGCAAGCAAAATTAATTTAATATTTTACAGAAATTATATTTATGATTTCTGTTTTTACCCTGCAGTTGATTTATTCATGGTGGCCAAGGTCGACCGCAAGACGTTAAATATCAAGAGATGATGTGTAACTGAAAAAGGAATTATTTGTTTAAGCAATACATTTACGTTTAATATTTTTTAATATTATTAAAACGCAAACAAAAGAACAAAGAAAAAAAATTATAAATAAACAAGTTATAAAATTTTTAACATACCATTCATTTGATTCTCGGCCAATCCAATAAGAGAACAATTTTAAGATTGAATTTAACTTTGTTTATTAAACACCCTCCTTTGAGAAGAAAATAATTATTTTAAAGATTTTTGATTTGGCGGTATATTTTTTTAGAACGATGTATCTGCTTTGCTTTTACACTGATAAAAAAATCTTTACTGGAGCGATTTTATTTCCACTGGAGTGTGGTTTTGAGGTTTGAAAACGGCCAGTAGACGTGGGTTAAATATGACAAATACTCTGATTATTTTTTTTATTTCATATTTCTGTCATTTAATTAATATCGATGAAGGCTATATAATATTCATTATTACTGGCCCGGTTCAACTGGTACGAACTTTATATCAACCGCATTGTAAAACATGCTCATCTTGACGTTGTTAGCTAAACAGGCGTGTCATATTTGCAGATTTTTTGTCTTAAAATGATCAAAGTGCCGATTTGCCAATTTTTGCTCCGATTTTTTTTGATAAACTCTCGAAACACGATAATTTTGTTTGTTTTGGCAAAAAATAAAACTTTTGGGCATCACTAGGACACTTGTTGCATTTAAAAAATATCGTTAATAAGTTCTGTGTTTTCTAGAAAATTGTGTCTTTAATAATGAAAGTTGTGTCTTTAATAATGTAAGGTAAAATAAAAATAAAAAATATGTGCTCATCAGTTCCTTCACACCACGTTGCTCATAAATAAATCATTTATAGAAATGCTTTCTATAAATGTGGATTAATATTTCCACATTTAAAGATAAAAAACCATCTTCATAGGTTAAACCTCTGTTAATGGAAGGGGAAAAGCAATTTTTTTTTTTTTTTTTTTTTTAAAGAGAAGTAGCACTTCAGGCATAAATACCTACTTAGTTCGCAACCGTGCTACATTCTTTAGGAAAGGGATAGATGAAAGAGAAGAAAGGTGGTGAAAGGAGATAGATATAGCCATTTTATTAATTATTTTACTTCGCCGGCGAATATGCTATAGAGAAGTACCGACGAAGGAGGATGCATGTTTTTAATGTTAATTCTGAATATGTATTTACACCATTAAACAGAAAAAAACATTTTTTATTTTTTGACTACCGCAAGGATTGAACCCAGGGCAGCTGGTTTGTAGTCAACGTATTCACCACTTAGACTACGGCAGCCTCAGGGTTTCAGGCAGTTTCAGGGTTTAATTAAAACTTATAATATTCAGGCCTGGATCAGTTACCTTGGGTTCCGGGAATAATACACTAATTAATTATGCTTCTTTACTTACAAATTAATTTATTTTAATATTATTTTTTGATTTTATACCTGATAACAGTTTAGGTTAAAATTTAATTATAAGTAGCAATTATTTAAGCAAATAGTGATATGATGTGTTTTAAGCAACGGTTGAAACAAGAAGCATTTTTTTACAAAAAACTTGCGAAAACCAAAAGGTTATTAAATACATATAAAAAAGAAAGCCAGAAGGCGAATATTTTAAAGTTATAATGTCTAGATAAATTTGAGTGTAGTTTGCAGAGATAGATAATTTTAAACATAATTAGAATTAATACAAAATTCAATATAATATAAACTTCAATATTTGTAAAAATAGGAATAAGTAAAAAGAAAATTAAAACGTTCTGTCTGATAAAACTCTTTTAAATAATAGTCGTCAAATAATATTGAAATTATAGATCACTAATTTTTGATATATAGTTATACATTTCGACCTAATAACCTTGATATAGAATTGATGCAAGCGAAAATTATTCAAACAGTACAGCGAAAGAAATATTTTTTCGTAAAACGATTGTCGCAGCAGAATTTAATTCCAACCAAAAAAAAAAAAAACCAGAAGAGTGAAATATATCACTAATAAATTTGTCTCCAAGGCTAATGAAGGAGATTCCCTATTTTAAGTAACTCTCTTGATCAAAATAAATGAAAATATTGGACTATTTCCACTATATACGACCAATAACAAAAGCTATTTATTTGTAATGCTGTAAACACTTTCGAGACAGCAGCTACCGACTGCAAAATGTCAAAATTAGAATGCATGTGTTTATATGAGAATGATTATTTTGTCAACAGCAAGGCAACAAGGCGGCAGGTTGTTGTCTGGGCTGAATTCGCTGCAGTAGTCAAATTAAACTAATTTCTATTTTTATTGGCGACAATAAGCAGTTAAGTGATGTCAATACTATAAGTCATGTTAAATAATAAGTGTTTAAAATTTCTTATTATGAAAAAAAAAAAAAAAAAAAAAAAAAAAAATAAAAATTAAAAAAAAATTTTATTTAAAGATTTAACTGTACATCTATAATAAAACTGTAACCGGATCATTTCTGTACATGAAATATTTTAGGAAAATATTGTTGTTGGTGAAGATAATAATTGATTTGGGATACAAAATACCTATTTATTGAACTCTTATCTGTCTCACGTAAGTGCTGCTGGATAGATTTGAGTAAAACTTTGTGAGGAGATCCTTTAGAACCTTGGTTCAAACATGGATTTTTTTTGGTAAAAAAAGAGAGAAACAAATGTGAAATCTCCCAATTTTACCGGTATAATTGTACCTAAACAGATGTTAGAATTTTTTAGTTTTGTATATAGAAAAATATTAACACTTTTTACATACTTTTCAATAATTACTTAAAACAAATTTTTTTAAATTTGAATTTTAAAAAAATTAGAGATTCCACACCGACGAATTTAAAATACTATAATTGACATGACGAAATTATTCGAAGAATAATTATAAAAATTTCAAAGAAATGTATTAAGATGTATATAAAACTACAATTCCTTTTTGTGCGGACAACATTTAGTTAAAAATTTACTTATGTTCTTAGTACTTATATTAATTTCAATTGTCGTATGGGACATCTGTAAATATTTAAACGATTGATTTTAGAAGATATCATAGAACTGTTGTATTTAGTTTTTTTTTTATATAAGTGGACAAGCAACCACGTGTTATTTATACTGACATTATTATTGCTTCTGAGAAATCTACAATATATTTTCAATTTTAAGGACAATCCAATTCGAATAATTAAAGTTGAAAAATATTTTAATTTTAAATCCGATTTGCTTCTTTAAAAACTGCTAAAGTGACATCACTGAAATACAATAAAATCATATTTTTATTATGTAGCTGCTGCCTTCAAAATAATTATGTTTCTGCGTACAAGCCGACAAATTTTGCCAGCGTCATTTGCTGTCGTGTGTTCGTGTATCTTGCTGTGGCGAATGTATAAATATATAATATTTTTTATTGTATTTAAATGAGTATTTTTTAATTTACCAATTTGTTTAAATTAAATTGCCGATAGAGTTGATTTTTTTTTTGCAGATAAGCTGATTTCCTATCAAAATCATCTGGCTCCTCTGGCTCACGTTTTTTTTCCTTTTAGACGATTTAACATTCGCCCTTATTTTGGATAAAACTTATCATTTAAAATAAGGGCGTCAAGCGAAACATTTTCTAGGGCCCTAGCTTTAACGTTGTGCAATAAAAATCTATCTAATAGAAATAAAATTCTATCTCTAAATCGCCACATAAGCCTGAAAGGAACTAAACAAATAAATTATAATCTTATTTTACCTACTCTTATACTGTTTCCCACGATGGAATTCTAGCCATCAACATGGCATGTGAAAGGAATGTAAAGGAAACCTTCGGCCTTCTTCGGCTCTCGTGTCACAGAAATGGCAAAATAGCGTTTCGATATCACTAGGCATGTCAGGGACACTTCTCGTTAATTTGCATACCAGCAAGCCGACGTGCTGGCCAGGGCTAGATCCGCTTTAGGCATATCCCATTTAAAATCACTCGCTAAACCGCTTATCGCTATTAAGAAAATAATTTTGGGTTATAGCTTTTAAAAGGCTGAATAATATGGCATAAACAGAATACTTGTATTGTAGGAAATAGAAACAAAGAGAACATTCGTAGACCGCTCGCTGCGTTGGATAACTATTAGGCGAACAGTACACATGCTGGCCGTCTATGGTAAAGGGAAAATGCTTATTTATGGAGCGAACGTAATAAACTTCCTTTTAAGTTATCTTACATGCAAGAGTTATTTTCATGTATTTAGAATAAATAAATCTTTCAAAACTGACACGTTAAGAGACCAATTTCTGATTTAAAATAATAGAGTTTTAAGTTTAAGATATATAAAATGGTTTTTGCTTTAAATACCTTCTCTTTAATAACACGTGGTAAATTGTATGCGATTAGTGTTAGATGCACAATTGCTTAAATTATGTCATTTGGGAAATAAAATATTCAGTCGTCTGGTGCTGCCTAATATAATACTTTAGAAACGCAGCTAGAACTCTGACGCAGGCCTTGTGTTTTAAAAATTAAAAAAGTGTTTTTACTAAAATATAACCCTCAATAACATGTCGACAGGTTTGAATCAGTGTCGCTAGGAGCCAGTTTACTTCCGAAAAAAACTAACTGATTGGATTGTAAGAAATTTAATGGCAACGATAAATGAAGTCACCGTTCTTTTATGGGGACATGATAGTTTTGCGAGAACTCGCTCGGACTGCCGTTAAATGCTGCCCTCTTATAGATTCGACACAAGAAATACAAACTTCTTAATTTTAATACCGCGACCTCTAATACAATGTGTTCCGATGATGAAACTCTCGACAGCGCAGCCATGAACATTTCTAGTTGGTTCCGAGGTATTACACTTCTAGTACTGAAGTCGTAAAGGTAATCTCACTACATCATCTGGTTTGTTCTTTAAACAAATTTTATGGATCCCTAACTGAGCGAACTTTCTCCCGGACCTTTTGGAGTGTTACATATCCAAAAACTTTGTCTGCAAGTGTGTATCCGGGTAACCGGATTTGTTGTCGGTAAATATAAATTGTTGGCTTTCTTTTAGTACTGTTATGGATCTTCTCTTTGTGAAGCCCAGGGTACCTAAGCCAAATACATTTTAGCCTGAATACCAGTTTTAAATCAATAGGGATACCTTTTTTAGCCAAAGTCTTTTACTTTGAAAATACATTAAATATTTTTTGTCAGGAAAAAGTGCAGGCGAGTACTAGTCACTGTTTGTTGCATTTCACTGGGTTTTACAGGGTTTACAGGTATTACTCTCTGCTGCCCCAAACTACATTTAACAAATTCATCGCTGCTTGATCTATTGCCAATTAAATGTAAAAACAAGTAAGAGTGCTATAGTATCTTTTTGAAAGGGGTTTCTGAATTTCTTGCATAGCAGTCGAAGTTTAATACATATTTCGTACGAAATTTGCAAGGTGTTCTAGACAAATTTTCAATATTTTTATTTAATTTTATGCATTTGAAGTTAAATAATTTGTGCAAGTTTTAGAAAAATAAGGAAAAAATAGACATATTATATGCCAAATTAAAATATTTGTATCAAATCCAAAAATAGTAGTGACCTACTTTTTGCTTCAAACATTACAGCAAACTTAACAACCAATCAAACAACTGACATTTATTTATATATATTTTTTATTCGTATCTGGGTACATAAACCTACTCTTCATATGTGCTAATTTCTTTGAAAATTAAGTCAAGTATTTATTAAAAAATGAAATTAATATTTTTACAGCTTAAAGCTCTTTAGTTTAAAAACAATTTAATATTTTTCTAATGGAAATTTAAGCACCAGTTGTAATTTGCATTTTAAACAAATTTGCTGCTGTTAAACAATACAATAATAATAAAAAAATATAAAAGTGAAAAATTTAATTAAAATCAATTCATTCATTTCAAGTCACTCACTAGCGTAAGCTGTGGTAAAATTCACACCAAACAACAAAACAAAAACAATCTGTTGACATTCGCACACATACGTTACATACTTATTTTCTTCATTTCAATTAGTAGAAAAGCTGCTCATGAATTTTTTATTTTATTTTAAATTAATTAGTGTCATTTATTTGTTGATTAAGAAAATTTTAATTGTTTTAAATTAATAATTAATTTACATATTCCCTCTTTATCTGCAAGCTTAACTTTATAAGCGTATTTATGAAATTCGTTTAAGGATAATTTATGCTTGACGCGATGCATGCGTGGGTGGAAACAACATGAGTCGAGTTGGCATTGGCAATTGTAAAACTGAACAAAAAAAGAAATAAACTTCATATAAATGAAGGGAATTCACTTAAATGCATTTTAAACGAACATGTCTGGATATAAGTAACTGCAAAAGTTTATTAACCTTGTAAAGTATCTTTGGAAAAATATATATTCGCATGTACAGTCATATGTATATGAGTCTTAAAATAATTGTCATGTATGACTGATAACACAGCATACAGTGGAATATTTATACGTGAGCTTAAGTGTTAAATACAACAACTCGGTATATATACCTATCCCAGAATGTAGGGAAACATATTTTCTATTTACTAAAACTCCTTCGTTATGTTTTGGAAAAGCAGGAACCTGGAATGTACTCGCATATTACTTTCGATTAAGTTTAAAAATGTTTCCATACCCTTAGCGTGATTATTTATTATTTACAACACTGTTGCTAATTATCTGGCAACTTATTTAAGTATGAAAGTTCATTGCAAATTTATTAACGTCGGTTCCATTCAACAGAGTCATTAACTGATGTTCGTAATCTTTCTTTAAAAACTGTGGATCGGTTTCACTTCAGGTTTGACCTGAGTCATTCAATGCAACAACCTGTTGTTGATTATTTAAGTAATCAGCTGTTCAGTTTAATTTGCGTCAATATTCATTCTGGAAGATTTATCGTTATGTGCTTATATGTTTAATATTATTTTTCTCTTTTTTTCAGGAATATTACAGAACTGGATTCTGATCGAAAGTGGTATCAATTCCGGAAATTTGTTCTTTAGGAATTTGTAATTTTTTTTCCTTGAAATTGTGTTTTGTGCGTTTTTTTTTAATTTACATTTATTATGTTTCCTTATTTAAATTATATAACCTTGTTGATAACTTCGATGTGAGCAATGTTTCCACCAGTGTTGCCGTTTGCTAACATTTTAATATAATTTTGCTATATTTGGCCACATTTTTTAGCTTTTGGTCCAGACACGAAATAAAATAATATTACTGAAAAAGTACTTGTTTAAGAATTTGAGGTCAGAATCTCTCTGACAGCTGTTTCTCTCAACATACGAATTCGATTTTAACAAAAAAAAAAAAAAAAAAAAAAAAATTGTTCTAAACAAACAAAAAGTAACGTTTCTAAAGTTGTAGCTTTTTCAATTAGTGCGAAATCACGTAATGTTTTATGTTTAGAAACATATAACGTATTTCTGGCAACAATTTTTCCCATCTGGGAAATAATATGAGCTGCACTTATTTCGTACGGAAAAGTAAGTACTCTTTTGCAAAATTTGTTTGCAACTTCGGCTATTTCGCGTTCAAATTTGATAACTAGCTAGTGATACTGTATCAATACCTCGATTTAGAAGAAAGTTTTCTTTTAATTGACCTTAAGAAATACCGGATTATATTACTGTAAAATTTTGAATAATTTTATGTAAAACTTATTATTAAATAAGACTTAAATTTGTCTTTAATAGTGGTATTTTTATAATTATTAATATAGTAAATTCTGTCGAAGCTCAAAGAAAAAGGTTGAACGGATTTATTTAAAAAGACTGAATGACACTTTTTAATCACGGAATATTATTGTTGAGTTCTGATTTAAATACTCATGATATTCATCAAGCTGAAGGTTTTTCATACGTTTTTATATTAATTTTTTTATTTTAGTTTTGCTTTTGTCCTGTAAATTAGTTTGTTGCCTTACTTTCCTTGAAATGTGAAATAAAGCTTTTTACTTTATTTTATATTAATTACAGTTTAGTAAGGAAAATTTTAACATGTAACTTTTAATGAAAAAAAGCAACTTTTTTGAAGAAAAAGCATAAATTTTAATTGTGTTTATTTGGCAACACTGATTACCACACTTAATTTAAAGACTAGAGATTCCGTATTTTTTAAAACCAAGCCAAAATCGATCGGAATCTGAACAAGGTAATACAAAATCGAATGTGGAATTAAAACCAATCCGATCGGAATGCTCTACATGCCTGAATATTTATTTATTTTTCGATATCAACAATTATTTGTTGATCTTAATACATTTTGTTTAGCACGATCTTCCCTTACAATTAATTGAGGGAAAAGCCAAATAAATCAATAAATTGCCTAACTAAACTAAGTAAAAATTATAATGTGGTGATTAGGCAATTCTATTTCTTACTTTTATTAGCGTCTGTAAAAAGTTCAAAACATTTTATTTCATTTAAAACTAAGATCGTACATTTTTCTTTACGTAATTTTGTACTGCATATATTTGTTCATATTATTTTACAGGCTTCAAATATTTTTTTAATTCTAAAAATTTGGAGTACTCTCAGATTAAAAGACCTACAGAAGATCACCGTTCCAAGTTTCTTAAGTTAGAAAACTTTCCTCTTCTTGATTTCCTCATCTTGAACTTACTTATCCAGCTTTTGGTTCTCTGGTTTTATTTAAATATATTTTTCGCTTTTGTGTCTATAGATGCTTTTAGCAGTTCAAATCTGATGGCTGCTATTTTTCCTAATCAGACGTTTTCATTTCGCTAACAATAGTTTTCTTTTTAGTTCTAATAAAAAAGCAACACAATTTTTTAAAACTTGCATTTAAATTTTTGTTGTATCTAAAATTTTTATGATTTTATAAAGTTTTTTCCTTCTCCTGTAAAGAAACAAAAAATTGGGTTAGGCCTTTTTTATATTAAGCCATCGGTATGTGGTTCAGCCCTTTACCAAACACAAATAAAAAATGTTTTAAAAACAATATCGCCTAAGCAAAACTTAATAAGTATCCTTAATTCAATATGTATATCCGAAAATTTTAACAGTCAAAAATATTTGAAACATTTGAATGGTTTTTCTAAACTTATTTTTCTACAGAATTAGAAATATACAGGCATGTTCTGAAAATCACAAGATTTCAAATCATTTGTGATTTTAAAATCACAATTGTGGCTTGATGGTGTTCTGAAAACCACAAAAGTTTTAACTTTTCGTTGTGATTTTACTTCTTCGAAAACACAAGAAAACAGCTGGTATTTTGTTTTACTGCCAGTTCCACGATATCGCAAGTGTTCAAAACAAAAACAAATTCTAAAAAATTGTTTTTGTTTTACATGTAACTATGCGAACGAACGATCGATTGCGACATCGTGGGACTGGCAGTTAGTTTGACAAAATTTTTTATGTATTAAAATTTTTAGTGTTTTTCTTGCAATAGAAAGTGTCTTTAATTTTTTCATAATTTTATAAATTCTTTGGTGCCAGTTGCTAATTTTGCTATAAAAAGTAATAAAAAACAGTTTAAGGTATTCATATTATTCATTTACTGCGAAGTTCAAAATAAAGTGGTTGATAAAATAACCAAGTGATGCTAAATCGGCAGGCATTTAGCTGGCTGGTTTAAAATCACAAAAATTTCAAAAGTTTTGTATGCAGAACTGCTTTCTTGTGATTTTAAATCACTTTCACAAAAAGTGATTTTCAGAACATGCTTGATAGTTTTTAAAATCATAATAAATGTCTGATTCTGTTATCCCTTTCACTATGGCTTTGTTATTTGTTAATGTGGTTTTGTTAAGTTAGTTCCAGCTTTCTGTTGGATTCACAAAGAAATCATAGATGTGTCGTTTCAGTGGAATGTGTACGCAAATAAAAGTCAAATAAACAAACGGAGAGGCCAGCAAATTTTATAAAAGCTATGTCAAACAATGCGAATAAATCGCCAAATAATCATGCCCTATTTTGTGCGAAAAAATTCCATGTGGTCTTAAATTTGTAAAGAAGATTAAATGGCCTGTTTAAAAATATTTTTTCCTATCAGGTATGAACATAATAGGCAGAAGTATGAGTCTGACTCAAACACGAAGGGTTCCGTGTTCCATGCATGGGCATCCCTTAGTTTTTATTTTATTACTTAAATTTGTTACAACGACACACAACAAACACAATTTGCGTAAATTTAAGATAAGGCTAAGTAAAAATTACATTACTATTAGAACACCTTTTAAAATTAATTTTTTATTCATGCTTTTATAACGTCTCAGCCTATTACGTCTCAAAATAAGGCCACATATGTAAAAATCACGTTAATATCCGCTAACACTTTATTTCACCATAAAATGTGGAAAAAGGATATAACTTAGTTTGTCTTATTGTTATTTGTTATTTCTAAATATCCATTTCCGACCCCATAAACTATATATATTCTGACTTCTTATGCATAGCAAAGTCGATTGAACGATGTCCGTCCGTATTAGTGTTGAAATCAAGTTTGCTGAAGCACTAGATCAGCTAGAGAAAAACTAAATACGCCAGTCGATCAGATATAGTGTCGAAAGAGGTGCTGTGATCAGCGAGATCGGTCCATGTATTTCGAGGTAGCGATTAGAATACTACGTCTACCTCTAATTTTTCACATCATTACGAACAATAAAGTAATTCCAATTAAAAATATGAAATAAAAAAAAACATCCATTGAAAAAATTAGCGCTGCCCATATTTTCCGAAGAAGAGATCCTTAAGGAAATATTAAATGTTTAAAAAGTACTTAACCCATTCTTTTTTTCTTATATTTTAATTCGGTAGATTTATATCGGTTTGTTTTATTTTTTTCGCAGCAATATTTGTGTGTAAATTTCATGCCTCTGAATATAACGGTTTTAATGATAGGGTGATATTCGTCACAGACAGAGGGCTATGACAGACGAAAAGACAGAGCAAAGAAAACACTTGGGTTACGTTTTTAAACTTGTAATTAGAACTATAAAATTAATTTTCATAATTTTGATGATTGATGATGAAAAGTGTGAGATTCTGCATTGATATTTGACCAGCTTAATTGTTATTCTTACAAAAGTCTCTTAAGAGTATTTGCATTGAATAAAGAATAGAAAGTTTTGTTATTATTAATAAAACCTTTGACCTGAATTGTTCTTCAGTAATCTGTTGAGTCTTTTATTAATTTAGGGTACAATCACTTGGAATCGACCAAATATTAATATTTTTGTTTTGAACTTTAATCAAAGTTTCTCGAACTTCTGAATATGACTTCTTTAATTTTCGTACATTTAAGATATAAATGCATTGTTACTTTGTTTTTTTTTCTTGTTAAGACATGTCATCAACACATGCCACAAAACAATGAAAAGAAGGGGCAACAATATCAACTATGACACTTGAATTGTTGGAAACTTTCAATTGTAAACATGTCAGTTTAGTTTAAAAATATTTAAAATAGGTTTTTGTTATGAAAATCTTAATTTTACACATTTGAGGACAATAATATGAGACAGGGTTAACCAGAAATTTAATAATAATTATATTTTGAAATCTATTATCAAGGAAGTTAAAATATTTTGCAGGAAACAAAACAGTATAGTGAAAATGTGTAGCACCGTTGCCAATTTACCATTTATTCCTTTTATAAATATCAGAAATAACTTACGATATTATTAAACATATGTAGGGGATCTTTAGTAAAGTATGTATTTTTTTTGCTAAGCATAATTTGCCTGTAACCACTTCATCTATTCAAAGCACAATATGCTGCTGCTCCGGCGAAGGTAACGTACCCATACAAAGCCACGATTGATACGCACTGTTTTGTTTTTTATTTTGCTATAGAAGAGCTTTAACCATCAATTTATTTCGCGCGGCCACATTGTATTCGTTTATAATCCAGATTCCGCGATGTCTAGTCAACAACAATTTATTTTTCTTTTTACTCAGGGCACTGTTGGGATACCAACTCATAAATTTTTAATGTAAAAAGCAGGCAGATTCCCTACCAATGCACTGCGCTGCGGTTTCATACAACGGGTGGCCAGAAATAGTAGAGTAAGGAGATAAAATTTGGCATGGATATTTTTCTAACAAATGCCACGCCGACCTACCATACAACATTAATTTTAAGATTGTCATAATTTAGAAATTAGCGATCCAATAAGATTGAAATTTTCAGTGAAATATATTTAGTAATATTTTAAAACATATCCATATCGGTCAAAGTTCACGCCCACCACACACATTGCAAGCTACAAGTTTTTTCACGCGCCTCCGTTTTGTTCTTATTGAATCCTTATTGAATCAAAAGAAACGTTTGGTCGGCTTTTACCACTTCTAATTTCTGGCTAATATGGTATAACACAATTCATTTTTATCGTAAAACCAAAACTTTATACGGAAACTCACATTATGAATTCACAAAACAATTCGCTATCTAGGCAGTCACTCTACTCAGTTTCAAAACTATCTCTCATGCAATGATATTTTGACCAATTGTTAGAAAATTTAAATAGACTATTGTGGCATTTACACTATTCAATTTTTCATGAAACTAGCATGCAATTTTTGTTTGTTTGTGAAGCAGCAGGAGTAAGCAATATGGCATTGCTTGAGTTTTGAGGGGATGTTACTGTTGCTAATGTTTACTTTTAGATAACGCATAACGCTGTAACTTACATCTAAAATTGAGAAAAAAAAACGCCTCAAAAAATGCATAATGTAAATCTGAACTATGTTTCCTTTCTAATAATACTCGTTTAAAATGATTTTCTACAGATTCTTTAACATGACGCATAACATCGCAGGGTGTATTTTGCTTTATCTCTAGCCACAGCTGAAAAATAGTGCGAATCCGCAACGGGGTTGATACTAAAAAATATTTCCAAAAATAAATCGGGCAATATCGGGCAGCTGAAAAGCAGGAAATTTTTGTTTCTACTTTTATTTAAAATCTCTACGAAAATTCAAGGTTGTTGAAAGATCTTGACAATGCCTCACTACTATCATTATTCTAACGGTAGCTGACATATGGTCAATATTTGTAGACAAGAACAGTGTCTGAATTATAACTAGAAGTATCACTTACAATCCTGTTACAAATTTTAGGTAGCCGATACATTTAGATACTTATATTCTTAGTATTATATATGAACATAAAACTTCGGATTTAACTATAAATTTCGTATGCTGTACACAAACATTAACTTGGTGCATTACAAGTTTAAAATTTGTAAACATTTTAAGAAGATATTTTATATATCATCTAGCCAGAGTATTTTAAAAAAATAAAATAAAAAAGCTTTAAAATTCTAACATTGAATTTAGCCATTTCTGGCCACTTTCGTGACACAGTGGAAGGTGGACATCACGGTTGCTTAAGCTGCTTTCAGACGACATATTTTTTAGGGTACAAAGTGTAAAAACGAAATACAAATGTTTTTGTTTTATTGTCTGTCTGTCA
Source organism: Gymnosoma rotundatum (assembly GCA_916610165.2). Classification (NCBI taxonomy): domain Eukaryota; kingdom Metazoa; phylum Arthropoda; class Insecta; order Diptera; family Tachinidae; genus Gymnosoma; species Gymnosoma rotundatum. The sequence goes on along the minus strand of OU744339.1, from coordinate 37,173,641 downwards.
CAGCTCCCTATATCTGGAACCGTAATTGGTATAAGTGTATCAGCCATAATAGCAAAATCTAAAAGTTAAATGGTATCCGAATGTGGCGTACTACATATAATTTTACTTAAAAATTTCACCGGCTCTTAATGGGTTAAGCATTAAAAAAAAATAGTATTTCTCTTTAAAAGCTTTTAAATGATACCCATATTGATATCTTAAAAAATATGATGCAAAAACGTACTTTTCTATGAAAATTTCAGTGGCCCACAACTCAGAAAATATGGGCGTTCGCCAATATTTTCACTTGATATATTTTTTATTATTTTTTAATTTTCTATCGCCCCTCATATTTGTTTTTTTTACTACAGTTACTTCGCTAAGCTAGATTTGTTCCAAATGATATAAAAAATTAAAGGCAGGCGTGGTGTTTTGCCCGCTGCCTCGAAGGACATGGACTGATCCTGCTGATTTTTAGCAGCATAATTTTCAAAGCTTTTTCTTATTGGTTGGCTTCATAAATTTTCTCTAGCTCATCTTGTGCATTGACAAATTTGATTTCAACCCGAACACGGACAGACATCGCTTAATCAACTTCGCTATGCTAAGAAATTAAAATATTCATATATCTTTATAGATTCGGAAATGGATATTGTAGACATTACACACGAATTGATAAACTTAATTATAGCCTTTTTTCACCTGAGGTGAAGGGCATAAAAATTGACAATAAAAGGTATTCCAAAATCATCGTGATTTCCACAGCACTTAGATATTTTAAATTTAACTAAAGTATGTTTTACCTTTAATATTTGCGTTCAAACGTATAATTGACATAACCTGAAAACAACTGTTGTCAAATGAGCTCCGATTGAAAGGCATCTGTATTTTACACAGGCAATGTTTCAATTCGTTCACACGGAATGTGAATTGTAATTTTGCAAGTCGTATTTAAAAAAACATGTCGCCTGTAAGAAGCTTTATTAACTGTTCTCGTATACCAATAAGCAACAACAACACAGTTCATAATTTTTACGACGGCAGTAACTTTTAGCTCTGTTTTAAGAAAAGTCAGAAATGTCAGAACATATTTTTCAATAACAAAATATCTCTTTTATGAAGAAATATTGTTATGATTTGTTTTGTTTCGTTGTACTCAGTATTTTTTTTGTGTCACTAAATATTTTTCATAATTTGGAGATATTTCTAGAAAATATTCAAAAACGATAATTTCAAATCAATTGCTTTAAATAATCGAACTTTCAATTCATTAACATTCGTTATATTTATTGCAAATTTACTCGTAATTAAAACCCATTTTTATTAGAATCTGTTTGTACATTAAATGAAATATTTTTCTGATTGCTGTAAAAAGTTTTGGTTTTTTGTTTTATCAAGCGTAAAACGAAAAAATAATAGTAAACTGAAAACTTTTTTTTCATCTTCATTTCCGTTTCTTATTACTTTTTTTTCCTAAACTCAATGAATACATGAATTAACAAACAGCAATAACAATAAAGAATATTTAATTTTTTCCCTTGTTTTTGTATAATAAAAATTGAAAATAAATTTATAGCAAGTGATTTGTTAACAAAGAAAAAAAGTTGAACAGAACTGACAGACAGTCAGGCAGGCAGGCAGTTAAACATTTTAAGAAATATGAAAAAAGGAACAAATAAAAGAACTAATGCATTCAACCACAGATACAGCCGTTTCAGTAAAAAAATCTCAATAAAAGAGAAAATATAGAAAGAGCAAAGCAAGATTACAACCTAGAAACGATCCTTTTGCATGAAGTTTTTTTTTCTTTCTTTCGAATGCATTGTATTTAAAACTCATCGCAGATGAAAAATACTAAAGAATATAATAAAAAAAATAACCACAGAATGAATGAATCTAAATTTAACACTTCTACAACACTTATATAGATTTATTAAAGCACAACACAACACTGAACAAATTGTTTATGTTTATTGTAGTTTTGGTTTTTTGTTCAGTTTGGGGCAAAAACTAATAAAATCAAAAATATTAAGAAACACCATAAATGAATGAATGGACGTACAAAGAAAAAAAAAAAAATAGAACCGAATAACAAATATTATGAATCAATGAAATATATGGGACACCAGCTGTGCAATTTTTATTTTTATAGTTTTGAACTGCATTTTTCTTTTTTGTTGAGGGTGGGTGGTTTTGTTTAATGTTCTATGAGTACTTTGGCAAATAATATTACTTCTCTGGATGAATTTATAGGCGATTTTTCAGTTCAAGTTTAGGCGACGCGATGCAAGGCGGTTCTACAATAATGTGATATTTATAAATAAATGGAAAATAGTATTTTTCTAAATTTAATTACTTCTTGTGTTCTTTTAAAGTAAAATTAAACACGCAAAGAGTGTTTAACTTGATGTCGCCTTTTGTTTAGCTCTATAATTATGTTAACAACACTGTTAAAACACACACTTTACTCTTTGCACAAATAGCTTCGCCCAAGGTCCATTCATTTTACAACATGGCTTTTTATTGTTGTTTTGTGCGTTGGAAGCGTCAAAAACAGAAAGAGAAATAAAAGATAATTGCTCTAAATACAAATGCTGGCTTTGTTTTGCAAACGCTTGTTGTTAGTGTTTTTTTTTTAAATTCGTAAGCAAAGAAAGTAAAATACAAACAAATTTTGACATTTCCTACTACAAACCAGCTAGGTGGACGAGACTACCTAGTAAAATTAATTTACCATGGCTTCATTGTTCGATGTATTTTTTAATGATGCCTTTGCGTTCACAACTGTGATTTCTCTATATAAGCGAATAAAAACTACAAGATCGTTCTGGCAGTTCGTTCTACATTGTTTATATACGTGTGGTACATAAACAATGTTTTCCCACCAAATATACGAAATATATAAATTTTTACTTAAAATCCAACTATAATGTACATAAGCTAGATTAAGTCAACTTAAACAATCGCGCAAATACATATAAATTATGTAAGACAAACCAGAAGGAACGTAAGCAAACTTTTCCTCAAGTTTCGTCAAATGTCAATTGCATAAGTTAACTGCTAAACTGATCGCACATTCCGTACGCAAAAGGCTGCACAGAGAAAAGAAATTCGTTGTGAGAACCGAATTTGTTGCCAATCGAATTTTGTCGGTTGTGTGTATTATCTTGAATTCGGTTGTAATAACTGAATGAATTAGCACTCACAACTATTTAAAAAAATTATTCTTGGGTGACTATAAAATATTATTGTGAATAAAATAAAACAATTAAATATTTTAATATTAATTTTTATTTTAAAAGTAAATTATAGGAATAAGATTACACATTACATTTCATGTCTCAAGCCGTCGAATTTAGCCTACTCCTTCCTTTACATCATGATTCGTCTTTTCCTCACAGTTTCTTTAAATGTCCATTCCATACCGCACGTCTTGCTGTAGCGAAGTGTATTAAAAATTTAAGAAATTTTTTAATTTACAAATGTCTTTGTGAGGTTGTTTTTAGACTTACCTTTTAACAATATTGGAGAACTTTTTACCACTAACAATATATCTTGTATTTTTAGACTAAAATATTGATTATTTTGTGTGTAATTTGTATAAATTCATTTTTATTATGTCAAATATTTTTCGATTTTAGAAGACACAATCGATTTTTATGATTCTAACTACCAAAATTTGGTTTTCAGTAATAATATGCTGAATAAGTTTAGTTGTATCTTCTATTTAACATAATAGATTTAAGTAAACATACAAATCGGTCAGGTTAACTTTTTCAAGAGGTGTTACAATCAACATTTGGAGGCAAATATCATTTGTTGGCTTTTAATGTAAAAAATAAATTAACATTATTAATTATTAATCTTAAAAATCAAATTATTATATTAGTAATTAAATTTTGAACATACCAGTCGAATTTATACCTATCTGTTTTCTGTGTGTGATTTTGCTTTATGTTAAATATTCATACATTTCTATAGGAAAATTGCAACGAAGGTCGCCCAAACATATCATATCACTTAAAAAGTCCAAAACTATGGTCAAATATTTTTATTCTATACTATATGAAATGTATTTCAAAATTAAAATCAAACTTAATGTTAAATTCATTAAATTATACTTTTTATAATTCCGTTTATTTTTGTTAAACACAAACAAACACACACACTTGACCTGGATAAAGATGAAAGAACGAAGTTGATTTTACTGAATATTCAAAAATAGAATAAGAAAAAAAGACAAAAAATAGAAATACACAGAGAGAGAGAGAGAAAAACATAAATATGTTCAACCAATTGACCTGATATAAATTAAAAAGATTAGAAATAAATATAAAGAATGCACCCAAAAATGCCACAAAATATCTTGAGCTTAAGTGCGAGTATATTGATGATTTATCGCTTGGAATGCAGAAGCAAAATAAAAAAGTTATAATTATCTTGATAAAATTTAAATACTTGATAAAATTTAAATACATATATTTTATTAAATTCAAATTCTCAATTTTTAGCAATTTAATTATACGAAGTTGTACTTTGATACGATTTGAATTAAAATGATTTAGGTTCAAAAGATTCAAAACACTTGCATTATTTTTTAATATTTATGAGGCCAAATGTGGTCCTGTTTTAGGGCCTCATTTTAACGCTACAATTTCTTCGCTTTTAATTTATTTTGTTGTTTCTCTAAGTGATACTTTATAAAAAACTTAAAATATTATTCGAGATATCATATTTCATTTCTCTGATTGGTTAAATAATCTAATCAAAGCAACAAAATACCTCCTTTTAGAAGTCTTTGGGAATTGGTTAATGCTAAAAATTACAGAGTATTTTTAAAAATATTGTGTCGAAAAATTCTTTTGATTTTGAATAATAGCATAAAAATTTAAGAGATAATCGAAACAGACCACTAACATTTTGGGTCTCTTTTCAAAGCCTTTCTTTTTACGAAGTTTTATGGTGAATTTCTGAAACTACACTCAATAATGGCTAGTCGTACCTGCTAGCCGATGCACAGAGGGATATTTTGTCAATCTAGCTGGGCGTTAGGCCAAAAATTAATTTTGAGAAATGTAAAAATTCAAGTACGCAGCTGCACAGAGAAAAAAAATTTGTTATAAGAACCGAATTTGTCGCCAATCGAATTTTGTCGGTTGTGTGTATTATTTTGAATTCGGTTGTAATAACTGAATAAATATAGCACTCACAACTATTTAAAATATTTATTCTTGGCTGACTATAAAGTATTATTGTGAATTAAATAATACGAAATATTTTAATATTTACTTTTATTTAAAAAAAAAATATTATAGGAATAAGATTATAAATTATGTATTTCATGTTTTGGCCATTCGAATTCAGCATAATCCTTTCTTTACATCATGATTCTTCTTTTCCGCATAGGTTCTTCAACTTTCTATCCCATACTGCACGTTTTGCTGCTCCAAGTGTATTAAACATTTTAGATTTTTTTTACATTTTGCTGAGATTGATTTTGGATTTACCTCTCAACAATATTGATAAATTTTTACCAGTAACAATATATATTTGTTTTTTTTTACTGAAATATTGTTGATATTTTTTTTTAAATGTGTACAAATTCATTTTTATTATGTCAAACAGTTTTCGATATTATAAGACACAATCGATTTTGATGATTCTAACTACCAAACTTTGGTTTTCAGTAGTAATGTGCTGAGTAAGTATAGTTGCATACTCCATTTAATAGAATAGATTTTAGTAAAGACACAAATCGGTCAGGATAACTTTTTTAAGAGGTGTAACAACTAACATTGTTAGCTTTTAATATTAAAAATAAAGAAGAAAGACGCAATTTCTTTCATGCTTCCACCTGTACTTAACGCTGAAGAGGTTTTAGATTTGGAAGAGGTCTGTAAAGAATAAAACGAAGGAGAACCATAGCACTCATCATCCTCTAAGTGCAAAGGAGAAATAATTTAAATAAACTAATTGTTATAATGTTCAATAAAATTTACTGTTACAATCATGAGTAAGTTATTACTACGAATAAATTAATTATTTTTAAATAAATAAAATACTATAAAGTAAAAAATTACAAAAATATCTTTCTAATAATATTCGTAGGAGGTGGAGATTGGTTAGGCAATGGAAAGCTTAAAAATAAATATTTTTAGGAAATTGGTAAAAAATTATAAATATTTTTTTCACAGGCACCTTTTGGGGTTGGGATTGGTGGGATACCTCACCCTGCCCATAAACATTATTTTTTAATAATTAGATTTTTTTTAAATAATATTTTATATCAACCCCTACAAAAATGGACGGGGCTTGGTCTGATTTTTGTTATTTTAGAGCTTTGACATCCTATGACTATAACAGATTTTCCTGCCAAGTTTCAATAATCTAGGGGCACTCAGTGCTTGTAGTAGGAAATTTAGTCACTTTATATATATTGTTACGAATAATAAAATCTGGCAACCCCTGTAGTTGTTTCCGTATGAGCGTAGTGAATAAGCTAATTCAACTAATGGTGTGTTTATAGAATAACAAAACCACAAGTTAGCCAACAAAAGCTGAGCAGCCTCAATGGCTGCGTTGGTAGAGGTGCGTACTACAAAACAGAGGGTCCCGAGTTCGATACCGCATGCGAGCATGCGTGCAACGAAAAAAAATAATAATTGTTATAAGCAATTAAAATTAATAAACAGCAGTACAAACCTCCCGAGAGGCAAAAGGCAATTATTGTGTGAAGCCATGGCAGATAATTTAGTGGAGACGTCCAACTTAATATAAGAGCAACAGATAATTGTCAAGAAGCCCTTTATAATAAAAAAAGGAAGAGCACTAGCGGTTAGCGCGGGGAAGTGTAACAGCATAACAACAGTGTATGGCAGACGTGTGTTGTGGCTACTGGATTAAAGGAGATGACTGGCTTGGATAAAAGGAGTAGTGGAGATGTCTGTGGATGGTTAAGTTTACTAAACAAGGCATCGAGTAGTTCATGTCTCGCCGGAGTAACACAGTAGTGTAGCGTGGATGGCTGCGTTTGTGGTGATAACGCATGTTTAGTAAATACGAGACCATTATCCTCTTCATTACCCTTTTTCCAGGTGCAATTGATTTTTTACGGGATTTTTTTTATACACGCATACAAATTTTTATCTTCCGTGATATATATATATATATATATATATATATATATAAAATTGTTGCAATTGTGTTATGACTTATAACGTACGATCGGTCAAACTAAGTTTGATTAAATTTTAGAGCTTATTCGTATGCTCGTGTATGATTTATCTTAAGTGTGCGCGAAAACCGTCAACGTGTTTGTAAGTTATTACTTTTGATAGGAACATGTGAGTTTATTCATATAAAAGAATAACAACAAATAAGAAGGCGCCTATGAGCGTATGTGTTAGTATTCATGCGTAGCGAAGCACGGCGAGTCCGCTAGTAAATTTATAAAAGTGAGATACATATTGGAATACTCGTATTTATATTAAAGGCCAAATAATTTTCTACGTAGGACTGATATTGAGATGGATCTTTTTTGTTTGATAGGAAGTGCATCATTAATATTTACATACATTAAAAATAAAATATTCGAACAAAATTTTATTATTTGTTGCTGATCTCTTATATTTAAAAAAATTTTACATTCCAAAAAATTTGCATTATTTAAGAAAAGAATAATATTATATATGCAATAAGCATTTTTTCAGTGGCAAAAAATCTGCAACATTAAGATAAAGGAAATGCTACACTTCCCAAAATAAGGACGAAAAATCCAATAATTGGAATTTTTTACAAAAATTTAAGAAATGCTAAACATTAAAAAATTTGAAGGTAGGTAGTACCCAACTTTGATACCACATAGCGCTACTCCTGGAAAAAAGATGGTACCCAGCTTCAAAACTTTAGCTCTTATAATCGGCGGATTCTGATTCTGGACCAAAGTGTACTGTTTTGTATTAATTTTGTATTGAAGATCCGACCAAATAGATCACTCGTCATTTAAGTTATGATCCTTAAAACTATTATAGTTTTTTCTGACTAAAGTAGATTATAACAATATGGATGACATTTGGTTTTACCAAGATGGCGGAGCACGTATGGACTGTAAAACAGAAATACGTTTATGCTAACAAGGAGTTTTGATAGGTTTAAAAAAACGAATGCTTATGTACTAAAAGCCGAGAAGAACGTTCGACCGATAACTTATTCTATACATAATGGTGTTCTTTATGTTTCAGTAAGAAATATTCACCTAAAAACTAATTTAATTAAATCTTGCGTTATTTAGGCGATACTCTTTATTCAAACATTTTCAACAAACAATCATTAATATCTGGTCTCTGGGTCATATTTTTATTTGTTTTGCAAAAAATTTAAAATAATTTACTTAATTTTCTTGACTTATACTTTCTGTTGTTGTTCGTTCGCTTTATTTTATTTTATAAATCAATAACGAGTAAATTTTCATTGATTGATATTTTGTGTTTATTGCAACATTGAAGACTTTAATGATAATTTTCATTAAGGGTTGTCTGTGACTATTAAAGAAGAAAAGAAAACAAAACAAAACAAGAAAAGAAAAAAAGCATTATGCTTCATCATCAATTATACCAAAATAAATAGTATACGGGTATGCAATGTATACTTCTATGGAATAAAATCGAGACATGGTGTTATTGAGTCATCTTCGTCATCATCAATCAATGCAATTAAATGAAGCATTTTATACACAGTAATTGATTTAACTTTGACTGATTTTCTTGAGGGTTTCAGAAGCCATTTGAATAATAATTTTCTATTTGTATTTTTTTAAATTTTTTTCTACATAATAAAACTTGCATTGCAAATTAAAATAATATGAATAATAAAAAATTATGTTACATCATGTGTAGCAGTTATTTAAACGATTATTCTACGGTAGTCCTATTTTCTGCATAACAAAGGGTTTTCGTGTTAATACTACAACTACTTATAAGGTTTTTAATCAGAAAATTGGTATGAATCTTAAAAAGTGTATTGAATTTTTGTCCCTTTAAAAGAATAGAATATATTTTCTGTTTTAAAGAATAAATAAACTTAACTTTTTTATTACAGATGGTCAATACTTAAAACAAATACTAAAAACCCGAACACAACGATTATAAATTGCAAATTTATAATTTATAAAATTAAAAAATCTTATTGTAATATTTTTTACAGATTTATAATGAGAAGATTTAATGAGAAGTTTGCAGACACTCCAAATTTTAATAAATTGTTTTAATGAAGTGAAACTATTAAAACACAAAAATAATAAGAAATTATTTTTCTTATTATTTTTTTAAAAGTACAAGGTGTGCCCATAGATACGTGAATTACTATATCTTGAATACAAGTTTAAAAAATAATATCAGTTGGAATCTATTTTTTGTTTATCTAGTTTAATTGTGCTTGATTCTTTCAAATATAAATGCTTCATATTCTCATGAATGGTTTCCGATGGCAACCGTTATGAAGAAAAATAAAATAAATAATTCTTATGAAAAAAAAACAGAATTCAGAACAAATTTCATCTGTCTGTCTATAACGTTTTAAAAGTTCCTCTAACTAACTTGTAACAGCACCTTACTCATTTCACTACAATTGCCACAATCATAAAAATACTGCAACTATGGTGGCGTCCTTTAATTTCTAAATTCAAATTATATACTTGCTGTTGTAGTAGACTTAGCAATAAGGTTTTTTGTAAATGTCAACCGTCTATAGCGGTTCAATAGTTTGGCCATATACATCAAATTACATTAACTATTGTAACACCATTTATTTATTACAGTTTAAATTATTTATGCTTCTTCTTACACCAAACAAAGTACTGGACATTCTGTCGAATTTTCAAGTGTGTGTAACGGCTTAAAAGAAATAAATTACATTAACTTAAGAAACACCCTTTAATTTCTAAGTTCGAATTATAAAGTTGTAGTTTTAGTGGACTTAGCAATACAGCTCCATTGTAAGTTTTCGATGTCTTTCATAAACGTTTCAAAAGCTTGGCAACATCAACTATTGAGACACCCTTTTGCTGCCAAAAACAAATTTTATACTTCTTGTTACAGCGCAGCTAGCAATATATATTCTTTCTAAACGTCTGTCTACAACTGTTCAAAAGTATGGCAAAGTGTATCAAATGAACTATTGGGGCACCCTTTTTCTTATAATTTTGAGTATTAATACTTGTTATTTAACGGGCTAAGCAATCGATATATTGTCCAATTTGCAAGCGTTTGTCTATTAAGGTTCAAAAGATAGGCACCTGTGAGGACACCCTTTCGTTTTTCGAATTATTTTTGTATTACTTGTTGCCACTGGGAGCTATAGTGTTACGAAGTTGTTGTTAATTTTAAAGTGATGCCCTTTACGGTTCATAATATACGAAATAAACATGTATGCTATATGGGATACCCCATATAAAACGTAATTTTATTTTTATGGGCGGATGATTTAATTTTTCGTAGCTGGCTGAATCTTTAAATTTATCGGAATTTTTAAGTGTTACTCCGGCCACTAGGGAAAGAATTAAAATTTAAAGGGAAGGATGATGAATTAAATAATGATTTTAATAGCATTAAAAGACAAATAATGCTAATGATTTTTTTAGCACTAGCATTATTGTCAACACTGGTAATGTTTTTGTGTGTAACAGCCATACCTAAACAAGGGCGGAAAGCGTTTTTTTGCTGTCAAAAGTTCTCATGCTAGTACATTTTGTATGGAGCATACCGAAATAATGCGGCGGCAACGCTTTGCAATTGGAAAATCCGATTTTGACAAGGCGTTTAATAATAAAAAAAATTAAAAATAAACAAAAGCAAAACAAATTTTGGTTTTTTATAAAGTTTTCAATTTGCACAACATAAACACCAGAATTGTTATTCTTTTTAAAATATTTAGGGAATTTATATATATTTTTGGAAAAAATCTAGTGCAGAAATGGGGTGTAAAATTTTAAGTGAAAATTGGGGCTGGTTTTAGCTTCGGAGTTACGAACCTCCAACGTTTGTATGTATAATATGGCACATATTGAGTATTTTATGGCGGAATTAGACAATATGGGTTCATAGGAAAGGTAATTTTTTGCTTAGATTTTCAACAGACAACTTTATATCATTTTTGAGCTGCGTCCGTTAACTAGACTTAAGTCTTAATGTTTTTAATAACCCTGTTTTTTTTATCATTTTGACAAACCGTTGCCGCTTTTGTTTAGGTATGGCATTTCAGCGTAAAAGCTATGCGGAAGAAAACGTTCCGCTTTCCGTTTTTATTTAGGTATAGCTGTAAAGCCTTAATTGTTAATTATTAAAAAAAAAAAAAAAACAAAATCATTAGCATCTACTAATCACAGAAATAGCAGAAAGGATAGAATAATCAAGAATTATAATTATTGATGGAGAGAAGTATAAAATGGCATACAAAACTTATAATACTTTAAATAGATTATTTAGTAAAACAAAAGATAAGATAAAAAATGGGACATGTCAAATGTAGTTTACAAAATACCTTATAATGGTAATGATAGTGAGAATTGTAATAAATAATATGTAGGTACGACAAAAAAAAAAACTAAAAACTAGAATAGATGGACATAAGTCTGATCAAAGATACAGGGGCGTAAATAATTTACAAAAAACTGCATTATCTTCCCATTGTGCCAGATTTGATCATTTTATTTGACTTGAATGTTTTCTGAGTTTTAAATTTATGAGAATGTATATGTTTAAGTATTTGATTTTTTTGTCGTTTGGTTTTTGAATTTTCTGTGTTTGTTTGAAAAAATAACTTAAACTTAATTTTGTGTGTCAAATAATCTAATTTTTAATATTTTTTGTTTCCAGTTTCCTGATGATGCCACCCAACGGTGTGGCGAAATATTGAAAATATAAATTAAAATTATATTATTTATAAACTGACCTAGTGCTTAAAAAATTAGAAAAGAAAATTATTGAAAATATAAGTATCTTTGCAAATTTATTTATTTACTATGTATTAAAATAAACTATTACATCTTTAAAGCTTAAAAACTACAGTGTATGCTATACGAGGGCTGCTCTATATATTTCTGGCCTAATAGTGAAAATGCGAATATTTATAATCAATAATGGCTTTATTGTTTTTCAAAGTATTCTCCAGCATGATTTATACACTTTTGCATGCGCTCAAACCAGTTGTCGAAGCACTTTTTCCACTCCGATTGAGACACCTCTAAAACATGGTTTTTGAACACTTCAACAGCTTCTTCTGGCGACGAAAATCGTTGACCACGCATTTTTTCTTGATGTGCGGAAACAAGAAGAAGTCATTAGGTGCCAAGTCAGGGCTGTGCGGCACTTGCACTTGGCAGCACTCAGTGTTTCCAGGCCAGAAATATATATAGCAGCCCTCGTATTAAACACATTTTGCCTCAAGAGCAAGTTCCTCAAAATTATTATAGACAAGTCGCTAGCATCGCAGCAGATCTTTCTACTGGGGCAGATGACAAAAATGGATTATTGCTTTTAAAAAACATTTGTTGTAAAAATTTCTATTTTCCCAGATCCTATAGGAAAATCCCATATTCTAATATTGAATCTATTAATTTCTCATACTCCTGTTGGTGCCGACATTTATAGTATTGTATAAAATTAGAAGTAACTTTCTTCGAATCCCTTAGTTTTGTTGAACACAATAACTATATTGCTAGAAAACATTCCTCTGGTAATCACTGTTCTTTAGTAAGAATTATAGAGGCAGGCATAAATTATATTCGCTCAAGCCCTGCCATAAAAAACATAATACCAAATTTTGTAACCAAGAAAAAGAATGAAAATCTTCGTGCAATTTTTTTACAATCTCCAGCGTTTAGATTATTGTTAGAAATGACGCCCACATTCGAACAAAGCTGTAGGGTGCTTCAACAGATTTCCATAAAAAGACATTACAAGGATTATCCAAAGCTATATCTGGAAAGAAAAGTTAAAAACTTTATGAATTAAACAATAAAACGTTAAAAACCTACTTAAAAAAACTGAAAGTACTTCTTGACCAAAATTTCAAAATTTTTGACTTTTTATGATATTTCAAATTACAAGAATTATTACTACTAATACCTAATGAAGTCGAAGAAATGAAATTGTTATTTCTTATATTATTAGCTTTCTAAATCTATCTGGTATTTTAAATTTAAAACCCGAATTTATGTTAAAGTATAAAAAATATCATACGTAGCACGTTTTTCTTTTTTGTATGTATGTAGATTACTATTTTTGATAAAATTATAACCTCTGAAACATTTTTCATATTCGAGGTTGCCTACTTTGACGCACTTTGGTACTACCCTGTACTGAAACAGGGTGTATTCAAATGCAGTAGATGAAAATTTTTTATCCTCCTCTATAAATTGCAGTTTGTTTTATAAAATCGGGTAAATAGCTTAGTTCCAGAAAAAATTCTAATCATATATTTTTACTTTACTTGAAATTAAGTTTAAGCAAAGTTGAAACTTTGCTTAAACTTTAATTAATAACACTTTGAAAAAATCATAATTGTATTTTTTTTTGTATTTATTTTTTAAGTTTTCAATTTGATTAATTTATTAAGTTGAGTTCACCAGCAACTGAGATTGTTTTGATTAAAACAAAAAAAAAAAAAAAGCAATCGCCCAGGAATACTTGCACGTAGTTGGAGAATATCTAAACAAAATTGCTCTTTAAATAAAAAAATTAAAATTGCACTATATTCATTACTTAAACAAATCCTTCATTAAGATTAATATAAAAAGAGATTGCGCAATAAAAATAATTTAAACGGTAATAAAGTTGATAAAGAGAATGCATTAAGTTTACTTAATTAAAATTCTAATTACTTTTTATTAAAACGTTTAAATAGTTTATGCATAAAAATGTCACATCAACTAACGAAACAAAAAAAAAAAAAAAAAAAAAAAAATAAGTAAGAGTGCTATGTTCGACTAGGCCGAATCTTATATATCCTTCACCATATATCTAAATGTAGTAAAGCCAAGTAACTTTAATCGAAAAAAAAACAAAAATTGGAGCGACGAAGAATTACAAAATATTCCGTACTTTATTTAATTTTACATAAAAATGTCATCGGCTCTATATGTGTTAAGCATTTAAAAAAAGAGTATTTCCTGAAAGATTTGTTCAAAACCTTTTAAATGATGCCGTACTTTTTTATGAAAAGTTCAGAGGCACATAGCAAGAAAAATATGACCTAGCGCCGATTTTTTTCACTTGATGTTTTTTTATCTCTCTGCCGCCCCATGTATTTGTTTTTTTTAAAGAAAGGACTTCACTAAACTAGATTTGTTTCAAATGATATGGAAAAATTAGAGGCGGGTGTGGTGTTTTGCTGGCTGCCTCGAAGGACATGGACTGATCTTGATGATTTTCAGTAGCAAAATTTTTGAAACTAGTTCTGATCGACTGGCATATTTAAATTTTTTTTAGCTCTAGGCACTAAATGCCTTGGCAAAGTCGATTTCAACCCAAACATGGGTGGACAGACGGACATCTCTTAATTGATTTCGCTATGCATAAGAACTCAGAATATATACTTTATGGGGTTGGAAATAGATATTGTAAGAATTACAAATGGAATGACAAACTTAGATATACCATTTTTCCTCTTTTTGTGGAGAAGTCTGTAGTAAGAAACTTAAAACAATTACGATTCTTTTAATAAAGAGAAACAGTAGCAAATAGAAAAGAATTAGCAAAAAAGCGAAACGCACCTAATGACCCCAGACTTAAGTCAAGCAAACAAATTGTCAAACTGAGTCAGAAAACTATCAAAAAGGGATGGGCGTTTCAACATTACGTCTTCGCTTAATGTAATAATGCTTCATGCAACTTGTAAAATGAACAAGAAATTTTTTGTAGTTTTTTTTTCTGTTTTCCTTAAAAGCAAAAGTTTTTGCAATTTCTTAAAAAAAAAACGTCGGTGGATAGCGGTTGTTAGTAAATAAGACAGAAAGAAGTGTTGATTAAAAAACTTAACACCAACGTGTTTGCCGTTCATGCCACAAGAGGTTAGCTCTGTTGCAGTGCGTAGACGATGACGATCTTGGTGATGAAATTAAGTTAAATTGTGGGATAGACTTCATTTCTTATGAATGTTGTTTGAGTTAATTTGTAGTCATTTTCTTTAACATTAAAAGTTTTTTTATTTAACAAAAAAAAAAAAAAAAAAAAAAAAAAAATAACAAAATTAGTTTGTAAATAGCAAAGCATGATGTTGACTTTGTTTTCGTTGATGTCTTTTTCCTTTTTGTTGCTTTGTTATCTTAGTAGTTTTATATAACTTGTTTATTTCTTCGCATTGTGGATTTATTTTCTTTACTTTTTGCATTTCAATGTGATTCTGTTATTGTTTTGAATATAAATAAAACTTTAGTAGACATAAAAAACCATGTGCAAGAAATTAATGCAGCAGAAAACGAAAAGGGACCAGATTTTGCAAAATTATAAATTTCGCATATGTTTTTTAGAGATTTTTATTATGGAAGAACAATTCCAGACGGTTTTTAATTTTCATTGAGCTCTCTTTATGCTCTACATGACAAGAGACCCGTTTAGTTGTTGTAAATTAAAATATCAATTATTTTTACTTTAAGATAAAACAGGAATTAATAACTTTTAAGAAGTAATAATGTTTTATTATTTATTTATAATAATAAAAGCATAGACACAAACAAAAAAGTGACAGCTGTTCCAAACACTTGTTTATTTTCTTTAATAAAAAAAAAATCAATTAAATTTATTTTCCTTTGGTATGTTATAGCTTTATTAGAAATAGCAAACACTCAATTGTGGCTGCTACTAGGTTCGCAGGAGGTTACAATTTCCCAGCACTCTTTTCATGGGTGCATGTAAAAAATATATTCAGCCACAAGAGTTAGATTATCTTTGGTGCGTACCACATAACGACCTGGATCAAAAGTCATTCTTTCGAACTTTTTGCACTGTACGAAATTCATTTGAGTAAAAAAGTACTATTTTTTAAAGTAATTGTCAAATATTTTCCAACGTTGTTTTTGCGTAAAGAGGCTCATTTTGGGCTGCGGAGTTATAATAATGGCTGCTACGCACTATTTCGGACAGAGGAAAATCTATCAGTGTCAAAATAATGTACGATTTGAAAAGATATTTGTATTTCGGCTATCCGTTATGCAGGAGACTGATTGAAGTAGTAGCAGTATTTTTTCACATAAAACTATAAAGCTCAAAGTAGGAGCAAAGTAAGAATACATGTTTTAGAACTTTTTCTCTCTCATTTATTTTCGCTTATATTTTTCACACGTTTTGATTCCACTTAACATTGCCGACTGAATTTTCCATTAAATAATCCCGCGTAAGCTGTTGCTTTCGACTAGGTTCCAACATGTTTACGTTTTACATATCCTCAAGAACTATCACGTATAAATTACTTAATTTGATTCCTATTTAAATCAGATAATACATAATATTAAATTAATTTTTCAGCTTAGATACTCGAGGTTTTCTCGCTACTCAATGGAAGGGCTAACTAGTCACTGCGGCTGACTCCCGAAACTTATAAAATCCTTTATAAGTTATCACAGAGTTATTTTAGAGTCGAAATAACATCTATAATCTTTAAACTTTTATCCATATCAATGCTTCTTGGTATTATTTAAGGTATATTTATATTTCCCGATTGCAATTAATAAGGAAATGAATATCCAGTGCAATGAGAATTTTTTTTATACGCTGCATCCAGCAGGTGTAGATATCACACACCATTTACTCATGCCAAAAATTTTGACTCACGTCTACATCTAAAATAAATAAATTTCAGTAAAAGAAGTCCCCACAAAAGTAAAATAAAAGAAGTAATAATGAATAACTATCAAAGAATAAAATAAAATGCCAAGTCGTTTTTAAATTTGGGAAATAGTTTAGGGGTTTACTCTCAATTGCGATGCGAAAGCAAGTTCGAAGCGATAGGTAAATGCGATAAGAATGCCATTTGATACTTTGTATATATTTTACGCAAACTCTTTCGCAAAATAATTTAAAAAACACTGGCACAATAACATAAACAATAGGGAAGAATGACAAAATGAAATATCAAAATTTGTATACAAAAACATTTCAACAAATTTTTTTGCCTGTGGCTTTTTATTAAAAATAAAATATTATAAAATAGTGATGGATTCAGTGGCGCTATGGATTGACGCGGAAGATAACAAATTTACTTCCGCAGGCTCTTTATTTACTGTAACATCGCTGGTAGCATTAATATTTGCGTCAAAGCATTTTGATGCTGGTAGCCTGTTGACGGCTTCTTTCATGGGAAGCACTTTTGTTATCTGCTGCTTCATAAATTAAGGTAATTAATGGTTTACTTACGTACCATTTTTCTATCGCATCGCAACAGAGAGTAACCCCCCAGTTGTTTGAAGTTTCGCTGAAACATCGCATAGACTAGATGATATCATAAAGCTACCTGTCTTTTCACTAGAGTTTGGCTGAATCTTTCTTTTACATAAATTTAATTTTACTGATGGCAGTGATAATAAGGCAATGAATCGTGGAACCCGTGGATCAACTGACTTTAAAATTACTTCTATAAAATTTTCAAGGGTTACAAGAGTAAAGCTGTAGATCAAGTTTATTCAGAGGCTTGTTGGGCTAAGACGTTTGGGGAATAAAATTCGTATTGTAGCTTCGCAATGGTAATAACAAATTCATGTTTGGGTCCGTTGGTTCCTTATTGTGTTTATGCACCTTAGCATCAACAATCAACACCATCACTTAAGAATGCTAGAGAGCTTAGTTTGCCATATTTTATGTTGATTATCGAAGTAACCCTGAATACGTCTAAAAACACCACTATATGCGACAGATAGTTAAAACCGAATTATTAACAATTATGGCCAGTTCATATTTGAATATTTTCCTCAGATGTGATCAAATATCAAAAAATAACAAAATAGAAAATTATTCCTCTTACATTCGCAAAAATTTATTTTTATTGGAGATATAAAAATCTTATAAAACAGCGTGCAAACGAAAAATAACGGCGTCTAATTTTTTATGCGAATTTTTTTTTTTTTCAACAACACAATTCGTGAAAATTATAATTTTTTGAAGCACATCTTGCATCTGTGTGGTAAATAATAAAAAAAACTATTAAAATTGTGGGTAACGTAATCACAACACAGATTGTTATAAGATGTCACAAAATTCTCATCTTTAATTAAAAATTTTAATCAAATAAACTTTTTAAACAACTATAGCGAAAATGTTTGTTGTTTCCACGTTAATAGGCTTGCGTACAGAAAATATATTAAAATTAAAATTTACAAAAAAAAAAACAAAAAATAATTTTTTATACACAACATTTCATGTACTCACAGATGCAATTAAACTCAATTTCTTTGTATATTTATTTCTTTTATTAAATTTTTTATTTAATTTTTCATCTACTGCTGCTTGCCGACTTTAATAGTTTTGTTCCAGAAATAGTTCAGACAGACGATGATGGCTCATTTTCATTTTCATATTCATTATGTTTTTGTTTCATAAATTTGTTCCTATTCACATTTTATTTTTAGCAAAATTTTAGTTTCCTGTGTAATTTTTTGAATTTTGAATCATATTTTGTTTAATGCTTAAATGTCTGAAATTTACATTTTTCCACAAAATTTTTGTTAGATTTTTCTATTAATTAAAACATTTTGATATGTGTACGTCTGAGTGAATTTAAAAAAATGTACACGAAGGTATATAAAAAAATGAAAAATGAATCTAAAATTACAAAAACTGTCCACAAAAAAGGTGAACAATGGTACAAATAAAGCTAGAACTAAATTGTTAAATAAATAAAACAGATGAAAACTAAGTTTTAATTTTTATAAGACGCAGATATTAAAGAATCACAAAAATTTATAATTATATTCGCATTTAACAGAAAAAGTTGGTACGACTTGTAGAGCAGCTGCAGTGGTTTAGGTAGAAAGACTTGAGTAGAAAGAAAAATGATACTGATTCAGTAACTGCCAAATATGAGTTGTTTAAAAAGGCAAGTAAATTTAAAATCGATATTTAAACCTCCTGTGGTTTCAATTAGAAAAAACGGGTGAGTTGGTAAAGATTGGTGAAACAGGAAGTTGTAAGTTTCCATCATGCCTGAGCCACAATGTATTGTGGCTTAAACGGTTGCGATGATGGTTCTCTCCAGAGTCAGCAGTCAAATATTTTTTATCATCTGTAATAAATTTCACCCCACTTTACTTCACAAATGACATAATTTTTGTGAAGACGAAAACCCTTAAAATCAAATTTATCTGGTTTTCTAGTTCAATTTTAACGAGTTGTTGCTATTAAATAATATTACAAAGATTACACAATAACGATTTTATAAAAATATTTAAATTAATTTTTGTCTGTTTTTTAACAGAAAAATTGTAAATTTGTACACATTTTTTCTAAATAATGATTCTATAGACTTTTCTTTTTTTAAGTTTTATTCAGACAAACTTTAATTAAACTTGTTTTTATACCAATGAACGATAAAATCTTTTTAAAAATTTAATGGAATATTTGGCAATTTATTTTTAAATATTTTAAAAACAAAAGATAAATGAAAATCCTTACGACTCATAAACAATTTTTGTTTTCGTGAAATAATTCAAATTCTGCGAAAAATATACTTAAATTAAAGACAAATATCCAAAAATTAAAGCAAAACTGTATAAATTGAATAAACATGTGTTTAATAAATAAATCCCAAAAAATTAAACTTAAAAGACCCATAAAAAATTTAATTATAGGTGATGATATGTGTATGGTTATTTGTAAACAAATTCTGGAAAATTTTCAAACGACAAATCCATAAAGAACTAAATTTTATTAGAACTCTTGATTTTAATGCTATGGAATTTTTTTTAAAAGTTTTTTTTTTGGTGCAATATAGTTTTATTTTAGCACTATTTATGTGTTGAGATACAAGCGATCAACTCGTCTGAAAAATTTTTATGAAAAGCACTTAGTTTTTTTTGAGTAATTTCCATACATAATGTACATATAATTTAAAAGAAATGATCACTTGTAATACAAAAAAGTACATTAACTTACTCACTCATTATTAATTATTTAAATATTTCTACTCAAAATAATACTTAGGACGAAGATTAGCTCCTAAATAAATCGCTTTAGATCGCTTATTTACCTAAATTTTATCATAGAAATTATTAAATAAATTTTTTGCAACTACTTCAAGTGAAAGGGTATATGAGCTCCATTTTTATTAAAACACGTCCTCATTCAATTTTTTTAATTAACTTTAGTTCTAAACATTATTGCGAATAAGCTATGAGCTTGGCTTAACTTATTACGTTAAGAGGTCTTGTGGTGACATAACATAAATCATTATTATTTATTTTATTTTATTTTATTTATATTTTATTAACAATATAATCACAAATTATATGTTAATATATAGGGAGCAATGGCAACACAGGCCTTTTCGATTCTGTTAAAATTGGGACATTAATTTTATGTTGTTTGGGGTAGGATTAGATAGGCACATTTTTAGATACATGTTTAGAAAATGTTAAATTCTTATGTTGTTAAGTTCTGAACATTCTACAAGAAATAAAGTAGGTTTGGTTGAAGTAAATTTCCGTGTGTCAGTCCAGTAATGCACTAGTCTAAGTCAGGTAATTTTTATTGTGTCTAGTCTAGTCTAGTTAGTCAGTGGTGATGCTAAACGATACTGAGTCTGGAGTTTTAGAACCGTCGCCCAGTGGCGCCCGTAGAGAAAATGAGGTTGCAACAACCAAAATTTTTATGAGCGCCCACGAAGTTTTAAATAAACCCATCTTATAGGAAACTTTTCAACGATTTCAAATATGCCACTCTTAATAATATCACAGTTTTAGTTTAGAAGATATAACCGTTCAAAGGTGACCGACTTTCGTTTTTCAAAAAAAACAGACAATTTTTAGTCAATTTGTTGCGATTTCAGGTATAATATCACGAAAAACAGGTAACGAATCGCCATATTTTTTGTTTGCATTGATTGATGTACAATGATTAAAAAAAAATTAACTGTTTGCTTTGTGTTTCTCCTGGTAAATCACTATTTAAAAACTATCCGTTTTTTCACTATTTTGCAACTTTGACGGAAAATAAAAAAATCCATATTTTTCTATATTTGCCATATTTGCAAAACCTGTTATTTGATTATTTCTTTACATAATTCAATTGGTTTTATCTGCCTGTACGTGCCCGATTGGCTTCTATGTTTTGACTGACTGTAGTTTTTTTTAGTAGTAAATTTTTGTTTATTTTTTTGTAGCAGTAAATTTTTAGGCATGGTAGCATAAGCCTTTATATTGAAAAATAAGCACAATGCCTGGATTAATCTACGACTGAAAGTTAGCGCAACAATTACTGATACCATTTAAGAATTAAGGTACTGAAAACATGGCCTTGAACAATTTAAAATTATTTGAACAGTTTAGAAAGTCAACCACACCAAAGTTTTTCACGGAAGCTGCTTTAGAAGAACTTGATAGTTTATACGGAAATATTGGGTTTTTTGTTCGGCAGGATTAGTTTTAGATGCAGTGTGTTCTTTTATTGTTTTTCAAGTACATCGGTTACCATTTATTTTTCTCATTTTTACACAACTTACATGAAAGGATTTAAAACTTATACGAAAATCAATATATCAACGAAAAAATGGATATTGCAAAGACGATATTAAAACAAAACTACTTTAGATTCAATAATAACTTCTATAAACTACCTAATGGACTCGGCATGGGAAACCCAACATCCGCAATCTACACAGAGATTTTCATGCAACACTTAGAACAACTACACATCAAAAAACTGATGGAAAAACATAAAATAACCCATTACTACAGATACGTAGACGACATAATATGCATCTTAGAAAGAGACAACGCAGAACAAATTCTTATAGACTTAAACATAATACACAACAAAATCACATACACAATGGAAAAAGAGCAAAACAGAACTTTACATTATCTTGACATATCAATAATACGAGGAATTGATACCTTAAACTTTGACATTTATAGAAAACCAACCATGACAGACACAATTATCCACAGCTCCTCAAACCATCCTACTCAACATAAACTCGCAGCGTTTAGACACATGATTCACAGACTTAAAATAGTCCCACTCGCTCCAGATAAATACAACAAAGAACTCGAAACAATTTACACTATAGCTAAAAATAACGGTTACAACCACACAACCATCGACGAACTACTCAGACAATACAACAAAAAAATACAACAAAAAAAAAAAAGAGTAAAGAAGACAAGAAAACAAAAGACACAACACCACGAAACAGATTTACTTACACAGGACCAGAAATATATAGATTAACTAAACTTTTCCGAAAAGAAGGTTTATACACAACAATAAAAACGAGCAACACTCCACGCAACAATCTCAAGACATCAATAGAAACAACCGATAAATTTAGCACCAGCGGAGTATACAGACTTACTTGTACTTGCAACCATTCATACATCGGACAAACTGGACGCACATTAAAAACAAGGTTTACAGAACACATACGATCATACAAAAGGAAAAGGGAAGACTCCAATTTCGCAAAACACCTTAACACACATGTACACGAACCAAGGGAAATAGATGAATGTATGACAGTATTACACCCAAGTAAAAAAGGATGAAGACTAGACATTCTTAAAAACATGGAAATTTACAAAATACGAACGTTTAACAGAGATATAATTAAAGAACATGTAAACACAACCTCTGACACGATTTTTACACCACTAAAATTACTAAAACACTCTTACAAACGAAAAACACCCACAGACGGTCACACTTACCTATCCATTAATAAAAGACCCAATTATTAAACTATTTACCCCAAGAAACAGGACAGATATCAGGTAATCTACCTGCATAATACTATTTAAACGGACAAAAATTACCTAAACTCACAACCTTTTATTCTTAACACTATCTATTTTTAACACTATCTCTTCAGTTTTAAAAAACACGTGGTTTGAAAATTATGTTATCACATCGAAATCGCTCGCCAAACGTACGAAGTACACAGCTAGAGACGACGGTTTTTACTGGAAATTATAACAACAGATTAATTAATTGTTGGTCGATAAGGGCCTATTGGGTTATTTCTATAAAAAAAAAAATTAGCGCTCCATTGTACCCAGAAAAATTCACCGTTCGGTGCAACTTGAACGGTATTGGCATTATTGGACCTTATTTAAAAACAATAAAGCCGGAGCTCGCATGACTGTCCACGGAGATTGTTACCGCACCATATTCAATGATTTCTTTTTAATATGGAATGCATGGATAGATGACCGCAACCACCAATTTTTTGAAATCGAAATTTGGTGACAACTTAATTAGCGCTATATTTTTGTAAATTGGCATAAGTTGTAGCTTTGCGTAAAGATACGTTTTCGTATGAATAACTCAGCAATCTTATATTTTTTTAAGGTACTTGGGAAACGTACATAATTGTATTTATCCGAAATTGTAATTTTCCAAAATATTTGTGGATGCCCGCCTATGTATATTCCCATCTATGTATTTCATTTTAAATCTTAAGAGTTTAACTAGGTTTTAGATCTAATTTACTAAAGTTTATTCTTAACGAAAAATTGAATTATGTGCTATAAGCATTAGCAGCTCTGTAAAAAATTTAAATATAATCCACATATGTAGATGATTGTGCTTTGTTAAAAGAACACAAAAACAATAACAAACAGTTGAAACAAGAAAGAAAAAGAAAACGCCAGTACTTTTGGTTTTTTTGAGTTGTTTTAGAAAAATGAAATTATCATTAAAAGAAAAAGTATTATGGCCCATTTACATTGAATTCAAAAATATTTTATTTATGAAGCGCCTAAAAATTAAATAAAATTTGCGCAATTTTTAATTATGTACCCGGATTAAATATTTTACCTTTAAGGAAAAGGCAATCTGTGGAAAACGCAAATGCTTTAAATGTTTAATGGTATATAAATTAAAATATTGTTTTCTTATTAGTAAAAAAAATAATTCTGCAATAAGTATTTTGGCTCTAAAGTGTGCTGCCGGGTTCCACAATAAGATTTTCTAGAGTGTTGAGTTAATTGTTGACCTTGGGATTCAATTTTCTTTTCAAATACTTACATATAAATATTTGCTATTGCATTAACTAGCGCCGTCGTTACTGTTATAATTATAATTATTTGTGTTAATAAAATATTGTTTTGTCGCTTATGATGATGGCTTTTTAATAAAAATAACAAAATAATGGGTTAAAAATTTTTTAATTTGAACAATTGGCATAGATAAACGTAAAAATTTATCTATATAATAAATATTTATATTGATTTATTTGCATGTGCACGGTGCTGATTTGTAAAAACTCTTTATAATTTTTATTTTTTACGGGATATATTTCAAATACGTATAAATGATTTTTAATGGCGCATTATGTAGAAAACTGAAATAAAAAAATAAAAAATAGTTACTCTATGATGTGTATCTATACTGTGTTTTTGTTCAAAAGGTTTTTGAGCTTTTGTTGTCTTTTGGCTTTTTTAATTGAATATAATTCAATTCAATTCAATTTATCTTGGGATATAGAACTGATAATATTTCTGTACAAAATTTGGGTAGAATGCACTGATAAGATATATGAGCAATAGAGAAAGGGTTATGAATATGCCTTTCCCGCAGAAATACAATTAATTTTTTAAATCTAAATGAGAAGGGAGTCTAGCATATTTAACATAGATTAATATTATTACTTAAGGTTAAAAAATAAAAACAATCTAATGAAATGGTATCTGAAGAAATAAATTTTTTATTTTAAACAACCAACAGCTGAGCAGTTGAAGACAATATTTTATTATCATTCAAATTTTAAGTAAGGAGCTCAATATTGCTTTTTACTGTACGCGATGTTTTTAAAGTGGTCGTTATCCTGCGGGAAATTGACAGGAAGTGTTTAAATTTAATATATAAATTATTGAGCGTGAGAAAAAGTAGTAATATTGAGTACAGCGCAACAAAGTTGAACGAAAGATTATGCAGTTAAGGTGAAATGTGTGGAGCAACCTTTAGAAAAAAAAAAACAAATTTTACTAAGACTTAAAAAATTAGTTTTTATATTTTAATTTAATTTAATTTTTTTATTTAAACTTTCTACTGTTTATGTAATTATGGTATCACAACAAAATAGGTGTTACAATATTTAAAAATTAAGATAACTGAATGCTTGTTTTATGAAATTGGATTGCACATATCACTTAGAAGGCCATGAGCTTGGTCTATTATTTTAAGAGCCTTGAATTTATATAACAGGCACCACATTTTGTGAGTGACGGAAGTGGCAACTATTTTAGAACTGTTTACTACACACATGAACAACATTATTAAAATAATATAATTATAATAAAAACTATAATTTTTATTCCGACATAGATGTTAAGTGCTGCCAAATTTTATTTTTGAAACAATATCATTACGATTCTGTAAGCAAATAGTTAGCAGTTTAACGCTCAATTTTTTTAAATAGCATTGCGGTACGTTACGGTACTTACTGCAAAAGCAATAGGAGCTTCACATCATAAGATTATCAATAACTAAAAATGATCATGTATTAATTCTTAAGTACAATAAGAAAAATAGAAAGTTTTAAGACATCAATTGTGGCACAATCCCTTTGTAAAACATTACAATTTCTTAAACTCATCTTGCTCCCATTTAAAGGGTTGATGGTTTCTTATTTTTAAACTGCATTTTCTGATAAAATGAATATTTTTAATGTCCTCCTTCATTGATGCTATAGCTCTTACATGCTAATAATCGTAATACAAATAAAGACAAGTGCAGTATTCAGACAGAATATTGATAAATATCTTCGCCTTTATAAATGAATAAAGAAATAAAATAAAAGTAAAAAACAAAATTGCACTATAGGAATAAAGTTAAGAGGCACTTGGAAAAGATTTCATAATGATTGTACGAATATTGTATGTAGTATGTGTTGTGTTGGTTGTATTGCTGACACAGCTTTTGGGGTTGACTGTTACAAGTGCAGCACCTACTTGTAAAAACCACTCAATGACACTTTAAATTTGTTTTGTGTTTGCAAGAAAAATAAGAAAAATAGAGTAAAAAAATATGCTAAACCTTCCTTCGGAATAAGTAAGCAAATAATACTACTTTTGTATACAAATACTGTAATGCACCAATTTTCGATGTTGTCAAATATTGTGAAAAGTTGGAAAATTAATGTAGAATTTACACAAATCTGCATGTAAAGATTTTAAGACTTTCATTTTATAAAGTAATAATTAAATCTTTAAAGTGGATTAGTGTGCAAGTGGTTTAAAAGGAACCTGTTTTCTTCGCAGTTGCTTTTCTGTTAAATCACTTTCTACGCTTAAAACTTTGTGGAGTTAATATGTTGGATATTTATGTATTGAAATTTCATAACGAATTGTATAAGATTTCATGATACACGAACACACGACAGCAAATAACGATAGCAACATTTGACGCCTTGTACGCAGCTACATAACTATTTTGAAGACAGCAGCTACATAACAACAATAAGATTTTGTTGTATTTCAGTGATGTCAATTTAGCGACTTTTAAAGAAGCAGCTCTGATTGTCTTTAAAATTGAAAAATATATTGAAGTATTTCTCAGAAGCAATAATAAGTACAGTGTCAGTATAGATAACACGTAGTGACTTGTGCACTAAAATAAAAAATACTAAAAACAAAACATATTGAAAGTTTTACAGTTCTATGATATCTATTTAAACCAATATTGTTAAATATTTACAGATGTCCTATACAAGAAAGCTGTATAAGTACTTTAATTTCGCCATTTCAATTGTAGTATTTTTTAGTCGAAAAAATTACTTATGTATATAAAATAGTAGCACTGCCTTCTACTTCGTCGATGCGGCATTGCAAAGTATTTTTTAAAAATCAAATTTGAAAAAATATGTTTTTAATATTTATTGCAAAGTATGTAAAAAGTGTTAAAAAATTTCTATCTAAAAAAATAAAATGTGCTGTCAACTGTTTAAGTACAATTTTACCGGTAAAATTAAGGTAAAGAGATACATTTGTATCTCTATTTTTCTACTAAAAAAGCTAAATTTTTTATATTTAAACAAAGGTTCTAAATTATCTCATCACAAAATATTACTCAAATCTATCCAGCAGCTATTACGTGACAAAAATTTAAACAGACACAAATTCCAAAAATAGTTTTTTTGTATTCCAAATCAATTTCTATCTTCACCAGCAACAATATTCTCCTAAAATATTTCAAGATATACAATAAAATCTTTAAATAAATAATTATTATTTAAAAGTTTTATTGTTCTTTTCTTTTTGCATAATAAGAGATTTTAAGCACTTATTATTTTACATGTGTTATAGTACTGACATCACTTAACTCTTAATTGTCGCCAAAAAAATAGAAATTAGTTTAATTCGACTGCAGCAACAAATTCAGCCCAGACAACAACTAGTCGCCCTGTTGCCCTGCTGTCGTCTAAATAATCATTCTCATATAAACACATGTATTTTATTTTTAACATTTTGCAGTCGGTAGCTGCTGTATCTAATGTGTTTAATGCCTAAAGGAAAAGCAAAGTTGGCTTAAAAACTTTATCAAACCTGGTTGTCTGCTTACTTACTTAAATGATAAGGCTTATTAGCTTCATAAAATAAGTAACGTTTCTCTTTTTTATTTATATTTCTTTAAGTTGTTATTTTAAACGGTGTCTATTTGAAAGGTGGCTTTTATTTTCTTTGAAGTGCCATTTGATAGAAATTTTGCAAAGGTTTGTTTGCAATCTTCTGATAAAAATTACACCCTAAATTAGAAAACCATTTTTCGTCGTCTCTAAGGTGTCAAGATAGTGTTTTTTCGTTAAAAAATAACACATGTCCAATTCTGTTTATGTGTTTTTGGTTATGTAGTGAAGTCATAAAATATATGCCATTTAAGATCTAAAACTAAAAACGCATGATCAGTTTGGTCGGTATTTTGCAAATGGGCTTAAAATTAGGTTGTTTCGTTGCTTAAATTAAATAATGCTCAAAATTGCCACGTCATATTAAATTGTGTTTTTTATCGTGTTTTGGTAATTAAGAAAAGAGTTGGAACCATTTCCGACCCCGTAAAGTGTATATATTCTGAGTTCTGAGACATAGCAAAGTCGATTGAGCGATGTCCGTCTATCTGTCCGTGTTAGTGTTGAAATCAACTTTGGCACTAGATCAGATAGAGAAGACTTAAATACGCCAATCGATCAGACACAGTGTCGAAAGAGGTGCTATTGGAAATCAGCAAGATCGGTCCGCGTCCTTCGAGGCAGCAGGCAAAACACCATATCATTTGGAACAATAAAGTAACTCCAATCAAAAAAAATATATATGTATGGGGCGATACAGAATTAAAAAATAAGAAAAAACTCAAGTGAAAAATTGGCTCTCGCCCATATTTTCCAAGTGACGAGGATCTGAAATTTTCAAATCTTTTAAAACATAAATATGGGTATCATTTTAAAGCTTTTTAAGAGATCTCTAAGGAAATACTAAATTTTTTTTAAAAATGATTAACCCATTAAAAGCCGATGTCATTTTAATGTAAAATTATATGTTTGCAGTACCATTTTTTTTTATTTTTTAAGTCTCTGTGACCTCAATAATGGCTTTTTGGATTGGAGTTATTTTACTAAACTAAATTTAAATTGATCATGAAGGGTATATAAGGTTCGGCATAGCCGAATAAAGCACTCTTACTTGTTTTTTATGAAAACTCGCTGCTTTTGATTGTCCATTGTTAAACTATGATTTGCAGCGCTGTTTTAAACGTTTTAAAAGTAATATTGGTTAATATTTATCAGTGCACGAAAATAATTTTAAACAGCGTGGGCCGCAATATTAAATGGACATAAATACTGACAGATTGGAAATTTGTTGGGTAATGTTTTTGTATTAAATCTAATCGAAGCGCGTTATGCCGTGATTTTAATTTTATATCACAAAAAATGGCACATACGTTTTTACGAATGTATATTTATGCATATATGTATGTATACCCTAAAATACTTATCTTAAAACAATTAATCATGTGTAGGTAAACCATAATAAATTATATACTCAAAGGCTCTGTAAAATGAAAAGTTAAGAAGCAAGAAAAATGCAACACAAATTTTCCAATTGGATCTTATTAAACATTTATTTATACTTGCAATCAAGACATTTTTCATATCATATATTGCATAAATGTCTTAAATATAAAAATAATACGTATGTAATTGAGTCCAGCAAGTGTTAGAAAAAAATATATTTCATTTATCACTTGTTGTTTATTTTTTAACGCAACTCAAGTCAAAACTTTTTTGAAAAACAAAATATAATTTGAAGGCGTTTAGAAAAAATCGGTTTTGGATTTTATCAGATCATCGCCAGAAATTGTATGCCTTCAGTTTCATTTATTAAAAGCAACTATATGTTTGAAAGACTTAAATAATTTTTAATTTTAATTTTCTTTATTTCTTATATGTATGTATTAATAAGTTTTCGCATTGCGTTCTACAGAATAAGGTCATAAGTATTAAATTTTCGGGTATTCAATCCTGAAACCCAATTTTTTTCTCTTCATTGAACGGAACCAGCCATTTGTAAAGGGCTGTAATAATTTAAATCAAAGCTCAAGGTTTTATTTGAGGCCTCTCGGCCTTCAGACATGTTGACGTAGTATTTTAAAATAGGGCCATCTCTGTTTAGGGGCTCTGAAAGATAAATATATGGGTTATTCTCACAATTTGCAATGTTATAGTCGCTACAATAAAAAATTATTAAACTTTACTTCGTTGTCTTTTAAAACAAATAGCAATATACTTTTAACAACAAATAATAAAATTATAAAATTTGAAATTAAACTGTGGGTAGGAAACCTTTTGTTGTTAGTTCAGCTCGCATTTGGCTAATTTAATTATAAGCCGTACGTACAGCTAATTAGTTGTAGCACTTGAATTTTAAAAATACTAAACTTTTCAAGTACAAATAACTCAGGTTATTTTTTATCTAAATTATTTAAAGAAAAATACAAGGACATATAGAAAATTTAAACATTATTGGTTTTGTAAAAAAAAATATTTACATTTTGAAATTTAACTAAAAATTTAATCCAACATTTAGCTTCCAAATAATCTTTGTATGAATTGAACAAGTTCCTTAGAAGGTCCTAACTTAACAACTTAACTTTAACAAAAAAAAAATCGTTATATGATCATATTTTAAATCTCCTAAACGTTTAAAAATGATAAATGTGATCGGATTGAAGGTTCTCACTATACCCTTAACCACAAAAAGTAGTGTCCCTCTGTCCGTCCGTGTTAGTGTATGTCAATCCATAAAATAAAGTGTCAAAAGAGGTAATATTGGAAATCATAATGATCGGTCCATGTCCTTTAAGGCAGCAGGCAACACACCACGCCTACCTCAATTTTTTTCATGTGATTTGGAACAATAAAGTAACTTCAATCAAAAAAATAAATATATGGGGATAAAAGAATTAAAATAGAAGAAAAACATGAAGTGAAAAAATTGGCTCTCTACCCTCAGTATGGGTATCGTTTTAAAGTTTTTGAACAGATCTTTAAGGAAATACTAAAAATTAAAAAAAAAATTGACCCATTAAGAGCCGATGACAGTTTTATGTAAAATTATATATATACAGTACCAAATGTTTTTAGTTTTTAATTCTCTGTCATACCAATATTTGCTTTTCTGATTGGAGTTACTTCACTAAACTAGATTTACATAGATGGTGAAGGGTATATAAGATTCGACATAGCCGAATATAGCACTCTCACTTGTTGTTGTTAGCTTTGTTGAAGACGCCCTTAGGAAGACAGTTAAATTTTCAAGAAAAAGTTTTATTATTGCTTCAACAATTTCCTTTACTTGTTAAAAAAAAAACTTATTTTTTTATTGTTTATGCATATGTAAATACATACATACATACATATACCAAATCTCATAAGTTTTCTTTTAATTTTTTTCTTTTCAGGTAAGTGTCTTTGATGTTCCAGAAATTTTGAAGCATTTTTAAATATTTACCCAATTCAAAAACATGAAATTTTTATTTCAAAATATTTATTAGATTATGATGTTTGATGGAAATCCCATTTGGTATAAGAGGTTCTAAGGTATTAAATATTTTTGTCTAAAAAAATTTATTTCCAGAAAAATAATTTTTAAATAAATTTTTTGATAAGTAGTCCATTAAATGCTTTTTAAAAAATAATAATAATTCAATACAAAAGCTTATATATTGTTACCTTAAAATTTTTACTTAACATTAGTTAAGTGTAATAGGACAGTTAACAGCTTATATTTTTGAGATTGTTTGTTTTATATTGCCCGGAATGGAAAAATATATTTAAGTGTACAGGTTCAGGTTAAGGAACTCGTCTTTGTGATATGTTAATTTTTATAGTTGCTAAACTTCTCGGATAAAGTCAAAGATCATTTTTGTATCTTTCTTCTATTAAGAGAATTGTGGTCGTCAATCTCATTTTGTCTAGATCTATAAACTGAGAAAGTGTTTGGAATGAAATTTAAGAAAGTATTATTTAACACCAAGGACAAACCTGTTAAAAGAGCGTGATATTAATTACTGAAGCAATGAAAGATAGATATATTACCAAAGAAATGGTATTTGATTTTAGGATATA
Organism: Gymnosoma rotundatum; assembly: GCA_916610165.2. Taxonomy (NCBI): domain Eukaryota; kingdom Metazoa; phylum Arthropoda; class Insecta; order Diptera; family Tachinidae; genus Gymnosoma; species Gymnosoma rotundatum. The sequence continues at coordinate 37,141,844 of OU744339.1, read as the reverse complement.
CGTGAAGTTAATTTCGGAGTGTTTTTTATTTTAATATTTTTGTCTTGCTACGAAAAGAAAAATTAAAAAAAAAATGTTTGATAAAAATCATGCCCTAACAAGAAAACCGTTTTCCTAATTAAAATTAATTTTGTTTTTTCAGAATGAAAATATTCCAACTAACTACACATATCCAAAATTTTCCCACTTTTGCTACATTTATTTAGTCAAAATTTTATTTCCATTAATCATCATTTTCTGCACGCAAACACAATAATTCATTTTATTTTCTTATTCGCACTCAACCATTTTAAAGTTATTTGATTGGGCAATAGAAATAAAATTTGTTGCTGCTAAATTTACTTTCTTGTTGAGATTGTGTGAAAATAATCCAAAACCTCTAAAAGTTTTCTTTGTTTAAGAAGAATGATACGATAAAAGTTTAAGAATTATTATGACATATTCAAAAAGTTACAAAATGCATTATTGAAATATAAAAGTTTTAAGTATGGACTTACAGCTTGTAAAAAAATATGTATTTACCACAATACAGTAGAAACGAAAACTGTTATGGCTAGCTAAATGGAAATACCTTGAAGATGTAAATTAATAAATTTTGGCTTTATTCATTTATTATAAACCATTTATTTTCGATTAAAAAGCTTAAAGTAATAAAATTTAAATTTATCAGAATAATTTTTGAATGCAAACAAACACTCTCTTAAAATTAACAAGAGTAAAAAATGCCGAAATATATGAACTTAATCTTATTGTAGGCAACAATATACACATTTATGAGACAAATAAAAAAATATGATTCAGAATTTGTTTTTTATTTTGGTTTTTATACCCTTCACCACAAGTGGATAAAGGATGTATCTAAATCTATAATTCCATGTGTAATATCCACAAAAACCATTTCCGACCATATTAAGTGTACATATTCTGATTGAGCGATCTCCGTCTATCCATTTAAGGCACTAGTGAGCTTAATTTTGAAAATTTTTCTATTCAAAATCATTAAGATTGGTCTATGTCCGTAGAGGCAGTTGGCAAAACACCACGCCTGGCTCTAACTTTTCCATATTATCTTGAACAATAAAGTAAGGCCAAACTAAAAACTAATATCCATAGAAAATAAAGAAGTAAAAAACAACATCAAGTGAAAAATTGTCCCTCGCTAAAACTTTTCGCGTTTTTGGCTTCTGAAATTTTCACAGAAAAGTACGATTGTGCACCATATTTTTTAAGAATTCAATATGGGTATTATTTAAAAGCTTGTAAAGAGTGTTTCAATGAAATAAAAAAAATTAATTAAATGCTTGACCCATTAAGAGCCGATGATATCTTTATGTTTTTCGCTCTTTTTTTTCAAACACCGAAATTATTTCGAATGGAGCAATATAATAGTCTTGGGTAGTGTATAATTGAACTCTTTCTTTCTGAAAAATATTTGTCGTTTGGAAGAAATAAAAAAAAATTTTGTTTGAATTAAGCCTATAAGGAATGGACTTATTCCAGTTTCAAAAAAAAAATATTTATGCAATAGGATTGTACAGCAAAACTGTTTTTGTTTATTTTGTGTCGAGATAGACCTCTATTAAACTTGTGATTGTAACTATGGAGATAAAGAGCCAATAGCTGATTAAAATTACCATTAACTTAGTTTTTTACAAAAGTGGTTTTATACGACGTAAAATAAGCCAGCCCATATAGTAATTAATTTTTTTTTATTTTTTTTAATTCTCTGGTACCCCAATTTTTTTACTTTTTTTATTGGAGTTTCTTCAGTAAACTAGATTTGCATATATGGTAAAAGGCATATAAAAGTCGGCATAGTCGAAAGAGAACTTTTACTTGTTAAGATTAGTGTTTGTACAGCTTAAAGATTCGGAGAAAAGCTTTTAATTTTAATTGAATAAAGCACTTGGATGAACAAAAACGATAAGCGTTGTAAAAATTTTATTTCGTCCTTTGCAACAGATGATCAGAATTTATCTAGAAATTTTTTCTCTTCTTTATTTGCTTAATAATGAAAATTAAGAATCATTATCTTCGTCGGTAGGACACACGTTATACTGAAGTTGTTTGGCTAAGTTTTTTTTCAGTGCTTTTCGACGTTGCTGGGTACTTATCAATCATATCAGCGATTCCTGAGCAATTTCTAAATCTTACTTTTATTTTAGTTTTTATTTTATTTATTAATTGGTAGGTGTCAACCCCTTTTCTCCACAGGAATACTGTAATCAAAAATGACAAATAATAAATCAAAAAAATACAAATAATAAAATTTAAACCTACTTAGTATTTCCAAAATCTCACACTAAAGTAATAAGTTTTACACTCTTGGCCTTCTTTAGGCTTATGAAGGTATAAACAAATCTCTTATATTGAATATGTAATGATCTTCATTTTTAAAAATAAAATCTACTGTTTTCCCGATCACCAAACGAACAAGAACCAATTTTGTAATTTGTATTAAAGCGATAATTTAATTGATTTTTTATTTAAAATCGGCCAGTTTAAATTGTGAAAATCCTCACGAAACAAGGACAAGGACGATGATAATTGCGAATATAGTGTGTAAATGTCCGGCACTGGCTGGCTTAGGACCACAGAAAAAAGCTTGTTAAACGTTGATGCAATGGGGACTTTAAGGCTTGAGAAAAAAGGCCGACAGTTAGCAGTCGGTAGTCTGGAATGGCTTATGTCTAGAGTAAGGGCTGATTGTAAATTGCAAATCGGTTGCACGTAGTTATTGTGGACGGAAGGCAGTTAAAAAGGGGCCAATTAAGGAAGTGTTGTTCCCGCTGCATTAACAATAATAGTGATAACACCACAAAGTGAAGAGCCCTATAGTACTTATGTTCACGTTATGTCTACTTGCATTCTCCATTAGTATCAATTTGTTTATTTTAAGTTCGTTAGCAAATATTTCAGCATCTTTTACTTATTTTTTGCCTAATACACTATTCTCTCGATTGGTACTACTGACGAACAGTCAGGTTTTTTAGAATCCAGCAGTACCAAGGACGTCATGGTTATTATATATTATCTTGTTGGTTGGGCTGTGTCTAGATTCAGTGAACTACAAAAAATGTTTCATTCTGTGATTCTTTTCTTTGGCGTGTGCTGTTCCATTGTTTATTAAACAAATGTTCTTATAGACTTTACTGCTCCCCTGATGACCTTTTAGGAACCTGCTTACTATGAACCTTGATGCAATTGCCGTTCATAGTTAACTTTCAAAAATGTTAACACTTCTTGCTCATTCTTTGATGGAAGAAGTGAGTAGTATAATCCACTAGCAGTAAGATGAAACAGTTGAATAAGGAATGATATTTTGATTGTAAAGCAATACTTAAATGCGGTCTTGTAAAATTTGTCGATTTTGCTGCTGCAGGTCTACGCACAGGCTTTCAAGCAAAAATTTGGCATACAAATTTAGTGTGATATTCACCGACTGAAAAAAAATTTTTACGTTTGAAGACAAAAATCTTTAATGCGTCTCTATTTCTTATGCTGGCTTTATCAGTCCAGATATGGAGTACAATTGTAATTAATGGATTCGAGTTTATTTTGGGTTTTTTCCAATTGCGTTCTGTTAATAGTGTAGAGGGCGCTGAAGTAGAAACTTATTCCTAATGCGTCATCGTTTTTGTAGATAATGCAGTCTTCATTAGGAGTCCAACCGCTTGTGGTCAATTACCGATTGAAATTAACTTTCTGCAGGAAAGATTCCCTTTCTGTTAATAAATAAATCACGTGCAGAAGAATAAAGAATACACATATTATTATAAATTTTGTTTTTTAATATATTCTGATTCTTTTATATGTAAGACTTTAGCCAATTTGTTACTCTTTTAATTACTGACATCGTTAAGAGACGCTGAGTTAAAAACCCAGCATCCGGTAGACGGAATTGAAAAATTCAAAATGAAATGTAAAATCAATTTTCAAAACTCTTAGTTTTTATGTATTCTATAAATCAGCTACTTCTGCCCTTAATTCCGCTTATCTTTATTCGTAGGTGTTAGCAAAAATTAAATTAACAAAATGTACTTTTTGAAATTTTCTATAAAAAATTATTTCAAATGGATGCTGTTGCGAAGGAATGACCGTATGGTTATTGCACTACCTACTACTTACACAGTTTATCCTTGGATTTTACTCAAATTTTTATTGTGTCTCGAACTTAATTAATTAAATGAGAATTATATTTAATCGACAAAGCAAATCAAAATGCTAAAAAAAAAATTATAAATCATGTTTTGTTTCATTCTCAATATCTTTTAAAAAAATCTACCTGATTTTTATTTGTATATTTGTCTTTTTTATTATTTAGTTATTTTGATTTATTTACGTTTGCTAATTTGACACTTTTGGTGTCTGTTATTTCATAACCTTTTGTATAATTTGTGAATATACATTTTGTATCCCATTTGGCCAAATTTTCGTTCACGTGTTTATCAACTTTTCAATGTTCTCGACATGTAGAGAGGCGATCAGTATTGTAGTCCTGAAAAATGCTTTTAAATATATTTTTTTAACAAAATCAATAAGAGCATTTCGCCACTCAGTTTTACTTTGAGCTTTCCGCCTTCTCTTTTATTATCTTATCGTTGAGTCTGATTTAAAAATATGACCAAGTGGCTTTGTTTGAATAAAATTGTGTTAATTGTGCAGTTAAAATTAAAAAAAAATGATTTATGAACTTGGATTTCTAAGAAATTGTTCGCATACATTAATCTATTGAATTTTAACATTTATTTATTAATAATTTTATTTTGTTTAAAGTATAAAAAAAACAAGAAAAGAAAATAAAATACAACAAAAATATGAAAACGTTAAAAACAACAGAAAAAGTTTGATTTAAAGTTACTTTGTTTGCATAATGTTAGAAGAAAAGGGAAAAAATGTTTGGAAAATCAAACGGGAATGAAGAATAAGAAAAAAAAAATAACTTCCTTTTACATTTTTAAAATTTATGCAGAAGATGAACAAAAAATCATTAAGTATTCATTTCATGTTTTTTAGTGGTAAGAAATAATAAAATATTAACATAATGATACTTTAGTAACAACAACAAAGACAGCAACAACAAATGCTATAATACTTACGAAAAAAACATAAACTAGAGAAACTATGGTAATTTTCAAAGTAACCAGACTGATGAATTTAAACTACTGCAAAACGAATATAAGTGGTGTAATACAACAATTCATAGAGGAGGACATAGGCATATCACCTACTGCATTTGGTACACCCCGTTTTGTTACAGGGTAGTACCACAGCGCATCAAAGTAGGCAACCAGCATTTTTTAATTCTTTAACAAAAATCTTTTTGTTCGAGACTTTAAAACAAATAACACGGGATTTATATTCTTTTTGTAACTAACTATTCTAGAAAGATTGGTTTTCAATAATTGGCCAAATTTTGTAGACATCTTGCCTATAAGTGGGTTCTGTGGAGGGGATTGAAAAAAAAATTAAAATTTTTGGGAAGAAAATTTTTTATCTACACAAAAGAGATAATATTTTAGTTTAGCTTTTGCCCAAATATTTATTGATTTTAGTTACGTACATATTGGTCCTTAATGCGATGAAAATCTGATTTATTATATTTTATATGTTCAAAGAAATTCAAAGGTAAAATATCTTTCGGAAAATTTCACTTTTAATCCTTTTTGATTTGATCGGTTTTTTCCAACTTTGATGAGAAATAATGTTTTTTTTTCTCCTAACATTTGCTGTACTACATTATGTACTTTTTTTTGGATATAAGGTGCAAAATTGATAGTAAGTTGAATTATATTCACGATTAAAAAATAATTTGAAAAAATGCTGTGATTGTATTGTGATTTGTGATTTGTTTTTTTTTTGTGTTTTTAAATGCTTAAGCATTGATAAAAAGCGAAAAGAAATTATTTTTTTCTCTAAATGATTTTATACCACTATCGAACATAGAGCTTTATTTTTTTCTTTTACCAAATTTATAGGCCAGAGTACACATTTTCTAGCTTTGAAAGGCAGTATCCAAGGCATCTTAAAAAAAAGAATTATTTTAATTGCTAGTTGTGCAGCTGCTTGAGCGTCTTTGTCAATTTTAAGCTCATAGAAATTAAATCAGCAGCAGCCTTTTTAATATTCCATAAATTATTTACGCTGCTCATGACCTATTGTGAACTTTAAGTTGTATGAACTACAAATATGCTGTTGCCAATATGCTGTTAAAACATTCAAGTATTAGAATTGAAAATATTACATTCTTTTAAAAAGGAAAGCCTTTTAAAAAGGAAAGCCATCAAAATAAAAATCTACATCAAGCAAATACATAATTTTAGTCAGCTTGTGTTGACATATTTTTAATTTTCTAAGTTTATTAAAAAAATTATTTTATTTCTATAGAAAGCATTAACTAACTGTCTTTCTTTCCTACTAGCTTTGAAATAATTGTTTTCATTTCCGACATACAATATTTAGTAAATGTATTGTATAGCTTTTTAATGTTAATGAGATATTATAATAATCCTTATTTTGTTTTGCTCTCAAAATTTTAAATTGTAGTTCTAGCTAAATCTACTTAAAGCCTGGGATAAAATTACAACATCTGGCCACTTTATCCCTTTAACCAGTTGTGTGTTGAGAAAGAAGATATAAAAAACTAATAAAGTTTGTCGTTATAAAATATTGAAATTCTACAAAATATGGTATTGTAAGTTAAAAAAATGAAGTAAAAATAAAAACAAAATTACAACTCAACGTCATATGTACATTATAATCCTGCATCCATCCGATGATGCTTTTAAAGGAAAAAGTTCAATAAACTTACATCTTTAAGAAAAAGAAAAAACAAAACGTTAAATTTTTTCAAAAAGTAAAACAACACAACTAAAAAGAAAACGTTTTAATATAAACAAGATCTTTATTGCCGTTTTTGGGGGTAAAACAATTGATTGATACATTAGGGCAGCGTTTATTTATTTTAAAGATAATTTTTTTTTTGTTTGTTACAAAATATTCTCTAAATGCACTACGATCGAAAGAGTTTTTAAAGTTTTTTCATATCGTTTTTTAAAAATTTTAAAAAATAGTATTCCCCTACTAAAAGAATAACTGTTTATCGCTCCAAAGTAATGTGTCGTATTTATGGATACTGCAACACACTTCAAAACACTTCTAGAAGCTGAAGGAAGGAATGAAAGAGGAAGCCATATAAACTCACCACTTGATTAATTATTTTAAATTGTCTTCCACTGCACAGACAACATCTTGATTGTAGTCGATAACAAATGCTGCTAATGTTGATGACATTTGTTTTATACAAACAACACAGAACATATACGCACACAACTTACAGGAAAAAACAATAAAAACAAAACAGTTGTAGGCACAACATTTTTTTTCTCATAATTACGAATCATTTAGTCACATATTTATCCAGTCAGCTTGTTTGTAAACTTTGACACTTGTGAATTTTAGGCGCCAGACATAATGTTTGTAAATTTCTTTCAAAAAGTAAAAACTTTGTTTGATTTAAACGTTCTTATTATCATATTTCTACGACGAAGAAGGTAATCAAACCCCTGCCAGAGCTTTGTAAGAAGAAACATCCGTTTTATACCAAATAAGTATGATAAAACTAACGTACGACTTTAAGAAAAAGGGAAACCACAGGCATTCTTCAAGTGCTTACTTTTTATGTGTGTATTAAATAATAACAAATCGCGAAATGCTCTTTAAGTTTTTGCTATCACTATTTCAGTATATCTACGCTACATCTCCGCCTTCAAAAGCGAACCTTCTCAACGCGAAATGTTCAAAATTCATTGCTCGGCAACCATACCGCCCAGAATGATAAAAAGAGTATTGCAATTTATAATTAATTTATTCATTTTAACAAAACGTCTATACTATCGTGAGCTCTAAGCCCGCATTGAATTTAATACAAAAACATTTATTCAGAAGATGTCGCATTGCATTCGTTTAAACAAAAAGTTTGTCGAAAATAAAAATTGCAATGATCAGCTTAATTTAAAACCAAACAGGTGACATGCAAACTAGAATCAAACCCTCAATATCCTGCCTTTTTATCCAATTTCAAAAAAGAAGGATGTTATCGATTCGTCTGAATGTTATTATTTATGTTCGTGCCCGCAGAACTTGTTTCTAAAGCACTATTGAATTTTGTTTCATTCTTTCGTTCTTTCATTCTTTGTTTACACATTGGACACGTTTTAAGAACAGATCAAAATTTAAAAATTTTAAGTGTGTCCCTTACAACATACATGTTTTTTACGTAGATTATGAACCCTAAAGGGCACCACGGCGAAATTAAAAAAAAAAAAAAAAAAAAAAACTGCGTCTCACTTTCGCTTCCAATACCAAAAATTGATACAGAACCAAATATAAACATTAAAAGGGTTTCCTCTTTTGAATCATTGTTGGCAAGCGCTTGAAAATTGTACAGAATGTCGATTACTATGACCTCTATAATTACAAGTATAAAAATTAAAAACTTAGGTTAAAGGGGTGCCCCGATAGTTCATTAAATTTCATGCATATGGCCATACTTTTAAACTGTTGTAGACAGAAGGTTGAAATCACAAGGAACCTGAATTGCTCAGTTTGTTAAGATCGCTTAAGATGCTTTATATTGCATCTTATCCTTTAAAATGATCAAAATTGGTCCAGGTATTAATACGCTCTTTTCCACCTTTTTCAGTCACTTTGGCGCTATCTCTGGAAACATTAATATTGGATAAACCGAGACTTTTAATCAGTTTAGGGGCATAAAAATTTCCGGTTCTCATTTTTCTAACTTATTGGTCCAATGTTTGTAATACCTAATATATATTATTGCAGGCACCTCTCCAATATCGGTTCATAGGTAAGACCAAATTATAACAAACTTAAAGAATTATCTGCAAGTTTAAGAGTTCTTGCGTAGAAAATAATGATAGTTGAAAATTTTGTGTGTACACAATATATGTCTACCAATATTTCTTCTCATTTTCAACAAAAATTAGCTATTAGACCCTTCCTTGCTCACGAAATTATTCATTAACAAATTTCATTAAAAAATTTAATAAATTCATTTCATTGTGTACATCTCAAATAAATGATCTAAATTATTAATATTTTTTACTTCTCATTAGTTGGATATCAATTGTATAATTTATATCATTGATAATAGACCCTTCGTGTAAATAAAGAGTAAGTAAATATAGAGATACTAATTTATAAAGCCCGATTGGAAGAGTTTTTATTATTAACCCTAATCGAATCATTTTTTTAAAGTCTAATTCACAATTCGCATATAGTACAGAAATAAATTCAGATAACAATAAAGTTCCTACACCTTGCAACGATTAAAAAAAAATTGTTGCACTTGTCGTATGATACTGTTCGTCATGCTGATGTTCGTGGACTTTAAGCAACAATTTCGTGTTAATGACATTACTACATTATTGCTTATTGCAGAAACAACTTCCTACTCCTGATTTATTTCCACAGGCATCACTTTAATTTTTGAAACTCGTCGTATGGGCACCCAGATCCCATAGAAACAAAAATAGACCGCTGTTACGCCTCTCGAGACGTATCTTTTGGCAACAATCTGCTAGAAATATCATGAGCCGCCCTCCCAAATAGTCTTGAAATCAAATAATGTAAGCAACGTAACTCCCACCAAAATTCTATAGGAAGATATTTTATGGTAAACAGTGGAGCCGATTTTGGACATTTAGCAAAGTAAAAATATATTTTCTCTCAGTATGGCTGAGTTGAATTTATATTATAAATAATAATAAATAACTCTTTAAAAAAAAGGATTAAACAAGTAAAACTTGTCTTGCAAAAGAATCTTAATCTTTCTCGATAGAGAAAAAATCGAAAGTAATCCATAATAGAGAGTATTAAATTTTAAATTCTTTCTTTGTTTGCCTTAAGCAAAGTACTCATCTGCTTATGGCAGCACTTCTGAAAAAGTATTAGTATATATTATACAGAAGACGCTAAATGAAATATATAAAAATTTTCATTTTTTTCAAGCACCAAAGTATCAATCTTTTTTTGTGCTATTTTCCCGATTAATTATTTAAATCACCGATATTGATTATTGAGGGTCAAAGCACGTCTCGATGGCCATTTCGTTATCGCTTACTTAACTCTTCAGGAAACTTTTGACAAACATTTTAAATAAACTTAAGATTTTTGTCCAAACAATAAAGCAAAGACAAATTAATTAATTATTAATTTTTTAATTTATTTCCAAGCACAAAGGGTTTTTATTTATATTTTTTATTTTTTCAATATTTCGTTACTACTTTGTGTAGCATCATCAGGTCACTTTTCCTATGCTGAAAGCGAGCACAAAAACAACATAAAAATGAACGCTTGGCGGGACATCTAGCGTGTGGCCATCTACGGTAACAGCACGCATATACAAATTTGATATCCATTATATTAAACGTATATAGACTGTCTTAAACTAGTGTTTTCCAAAAACAATTTGCTAGTTTTATTATTGAGAACAATAAAATTGCTGAGCAATAAAACACTATAAACATTAATGTAAAAAATATTAATTATAAAATTTAGTCAAAAGGCCGATTTTGAAAACTTCCAAAAAAATTTTTTTATATAAAAAAAATTCGCACCTATATCGTCTTTAAATTTTTTTCAGTGCACCTCGAAAAATTCTCTCAAAATGTGTTATCGTCACTGTTTTAATGGCTGAACAAGACCAATGCAAACAGTTTGAGGGTTCAACTTTAATTTTACGAAACCTCAATTGAACTACGAAGACCTGCGATATTTAATAACATGTATTCATATCCTTCTGCATCAGCGATGTGTGCAGAATTTTTTCCGACGTTATCTTGGTTTGATCTTAAGATCATGCTAGCTACTGGTTAATTAAACAACATTGTACCTAGTGAAAGAATTAATTTTTGAATAAGACGGTTAGGGGATAAAACATTGTATAGATGTCGACAACAGCACATCTTTTGAGTCCAATCCATAAACTTTGGGCAGTTTTAGGCCGAGTCTAGGTTTTAAAAACTTACACAGACTATTGAATTTTTTATTTAAGGATCTTTCAATGTCTCAAATTTCAATTAAGATGTACAAATTGTTCCCTTTTTCCCTTGCCATCATTTGGAACACAAAGATATCATTGTCTAAATAGAATTTTAATTTTTTTGCAATAATAAAGTAATGTAATATTAAGAAACAAATATTTAAGGTTTTTTTGAAACTATTGCATGATCGATATAAGTACAAAAAATTTTTTCATTTAAACATTTGACGATTCGAGCGTTAATCAGATTAACTTAATCTATTAATACTTTTTCTTTACAAATAGTCTGAAGAAGAAAATCGATTTTTTGCTGATGTTGTCAATCGAGCATTCCTCTAACGTCAAAGTATATAAATACCATTTGTAATAGTCTTTCCTCTAAAGTCTATTTTATTATTTTAATTTCAAAATCAATAAAAGGAATTACATTTTTTCTTTTGAAAAATATTCTGTCCTTTTATGTCTGAACGGTGCTGGTGGTATGTGATTTGTTTTTATGAAACTTTTCGTCGCTTTCATCACAATCAATTCTTATCACATGTGCAACAATAACAACAACACCTAATCCTAAAAAAAATCATCATACTCAACATGTGTCAGGCAGTTAGCCAGCCAGCCATCCGTTAATACAAACAGGCAAAAAGATAGACATCTAACTACTTGTCGCATTACGAGTTATGTACGTGTTTTTCAACTTATGAAAATGCCCAGCAAATATAATTTGTTAGCTTGTCTTGTTTTGTTCCCAACGCCTGTTTGAATGAACATATGTTTATTTTTAATAAAATTGTTTGCTGGGTAGAACGAATTGTTGTTGTGTACGAAATAAATTCTTTAACATTTCCCATATTTGGTGTGTTTTTGTCATTGTTAACGTGAAACTTATTCTTGCTGTAACTTATTATTGTTGTTATTGTTGCTATTGCTTTATTACTGTTTTTATTAATTTTGTTGTAGCAAGTTTCCTTTTAAGGATATGATATCTCGTCTTCCGTCGGTATCAACATTTTAATGCAAGAGAATGCATTGATTACATATTGTTGCTAAAATTTTATTGTCATTTTATTTAGTGTTTTTGTAGTTGTTGCCGTTACAGTGCAGTCAGTCACTCTCCTTTAGATAATGTGGATGTCGTTATTTTAATATAGCAGTTTTTGTTGTTATCGTTATTGATGTTGTTTTTGTTGCTACTGCACATTGACATTTAGTGTTGCAAGTGCAAGTGCGTTGGACGTTTGTGTAAGTTTTTGTGATTTACGTTCTTAAATTTCATAGAACATTTTCCACAGTCGGTTTTCATATGAGATAAAGCAATTTTGTTGAAGGTCTCAATTTTTTTTAGGAATCTGTGTGGGTTGTTGTATTTAATAATGTTGTTTTCCTTTCGATTTTATTTGTTTAATAAATTGAATTTTTTGCTCTTGTGTTGGTTGAATACAAAATTTGTTATGCGTAGTTTCATTTAAATGTTTTAAAATTTAACTGTTATGTATTAAATAAGTTAACGAATTATGGGTTAAGAAACCATTTGGTCCACGTTATTTTCCTTACAAAAAATTTAATTTAGTGTAATGCTTTCTTTTTTTAGTTTGGAGGTAAAATAAATATTATTATTATGTTAGTTAAGACTATTAATTTCTTTCGAATGAAGACGATATATTTTCGTCAAGTACAAACTTTACATTGATTAATGTGTCCAATTGGACCAGCACTCCAGGCACATGGAACATGAAATCTAGTAAACGGAAAGGAGAATAGTGAATGGAATGCTGATGGACATTCGCTCTTAGTATTCAGGCAATAAAAGAGGTTAGAGAAACTGCTTTAGGGACTTTGTTGCACGTACAGAATGAATTTTCTCTGTAATGTTGTTGGATCCGCAAGTAGATGTGCTCGCAATGAAGAACGTGTTGTTCTAAAAGACGTTTAAATATTGAAGCATACTTTACTGTAATAAAGATAAACACTGACACGTGAGTTAATAGAGTATAGTATCTACTATGTCCGAGAAGCCACGCTGTTGAGTACTACAAAATTACGAAGTAGGGAGAGCCCGCTATGATATAACATTTAAACGTCACAAAAAAAATATTACCAAAACATTAAAATTTTTATAGAACGTAAAAAATGAAAATTCTTCTCTTAAAATTAAAAAATAAACAAATAATAAAAGGGAAGCTTTTCATAAAAAGTAGAACAAATTAAAGAAACATTTTTTGCACAGCCAAAATATAAAAACTTTAGCAAAAGCCGAAACTGCGCCAATTGTTTATCATTCAAAACTAAAATATTTCTAAAAAATATAAGGGTGCAGTCAGGTTAGGCAAGTATTTCACAACAAAAGCAAAACCACTATTTTGAAAATATTTATTCAATATTTGCTGACACGTGTTAGTACGTTTGATGATTTAAAGTACACTATTCCACAAAAGTCTAAGTACGATCACAAATTACAATATATTTCTAACAATTGGTGTTGCATTTTTATATAATCTTATATAAAGATAGTTTAGCAGTTTTATAAAGACCAAAGCACACTTAGCAATTTCGTTTGTACCACACCTTTACCAAAATAATCTAAAAATACGTTTTTAAAGCGCCGCGGAAATCTCCGGACGGCTTTGGTTTCTTATATTTGCAGTTACAGTTGAATTAAAATTTAAATTATGTTATGTTTTTCTTTACAAAGGAAGTCTTGAAGAATTCCAGATCATTAATTTTTGTAAAGATTTACAAATTGATTGAAAAAGATAAAATTGCTGTAAAGCTAAACCGCGATGAAAAATCTTTGTCGGAAGTGGGTAAAACATTAAATTTATCCAAGTCTACAGTAGTTACTATAATTAAACATTATAAATCAACCGGTACATACGCAAGTGCACCGAGATGTAAATGTCCTAAAAAATAGATGAGCGAACTGAGAGAGTAATAGTTGAAAGAATTACTAAAAATCCCAAGTTAAGTGCCGCAAAGTTATTCAAAGAGGTATTTAAAAAATAATGCGCTTGATGTTCATTCAGAAACCATCCGACGTTGTGAGGTTAATAGGAAGAAGAGGTTTGAGTATGTACTTAAGTATCAAGACATACATTTAACTGATACAAAAATCTGGGAACGAGGAGAAAACCTAATTCTGCGTTGGCTACTAAAAATCTGAGGTAGGAGTGTAATGGTATGGTGGTGCATGTCTGCAAATGGTGTAGGGAAGTTAAAGTTCATAGATGGAATTATAAATATGTGCATGTATTTGGATATTAAAAAAAAGAATTTCTTCCAAGTGTCACAAAGTTGAATATGGATACCGCCTACACATTTATGCATGACAACGACCTTAAGCATTCTTTTTTACTGGTAAGGGAGGGGTTGTTACATAATGTTGGATCAACATTGAAACATCCACCTCAATCCCCTGACCTAAACGTTATTAAACATTTATGGGCGTATTTGAAGACGCATGTGCAAAACGCCGAATTTAACCAAATATTCATTTACACAAAAGTTTCGAAATTTTAATAAAGAATGAATATCATTAAAAATATATCAAAAAAATATAAATTTATTAAAATATAAAATGTCGCGATACGGTTGAATTTCTTAAAAAAGTTTTTTCTCAAAAATAAAGTAGAAAAAATCAAAAATCAAAATAAAACGCGAAAAATAAAAATAAAAAATAAAAAAAATAAAAAAAAACTTCAAAGAATAAACAAATTACACAAATATCAGATACTTTTCCAAAGCTCATAGTCAAAAATATTGTTTTACTAAAAAAAGTAATAGAATTTAAAAAATTTCGAGTCACTATTCATTTTAACTCAGAAAACTTCGCCGGAAAAATTGGCAGCTGTACAAAATCATACTTAAACACTTGCAGATGCCTGTGTTCGCAGAAAAACAAATTAAACTCTTACTTTAACACTTAGTTTGGGGAGTAAGGGGAAAATATAAATTAGACATCAGATAAGGAGGTTTTTCTCATATCTTTAAAACAATTCCGCAGTCGGTAGAATGCATGTAATTCACTGGATTCTGTTAAGACAGACCCTACATAAAATGTGATTGTTATGTTTTTGTAGTACTTTATTATTTATTTATTTCAGTCACTCATCATTCCTATTATCACATGACAAATAACGATAACGTTCAGAACTATTGTTGCAAACTATCTGCAAATAGCTGAGCTAGATGTTCCTCTGTGATGATTTGCTAAAAAAAATGGCCTGCAGCAATTAGCAAAAACTAGTATTTTCAGTAAATTAATTTCAAATAAATTTTTTTTTGTTTTATTTTATTCAACAACACTTATCTTCACAGAAGTCCTTTTTTAAACAAAAGCAGGATGAGTGTACAAACTTTCTTATGGAGCGTAGAACAAAATATAGCGCTCACATTAATATAACTGCATCAACTTTATAGTTTTAAATTTACTAATTTAAACAAGTCGCACAATATTTGCGAGACAGTTTTGTTATTTCGTTTCTTTTTTCTTATAACCGAATAATTAAGAGATAATAAAAATAGATTTACACTAACTATAAGGTAATCCAAATCCAAATCTGATAAACCGTTCTCGAGTAAAATATACTAAATTGACCTCTTAATTATATGCAACGCCCTTTAAACACCTGTACGATATTTTTTTCTATTCGTTTTATTTCTTTTTAAAACAGGCAAAAAATTTTTTTGCGGGACAGTGTAATTAATCACTGTATAAGCCAGTGTAAAAATACTTAAAAATGACAAGTTAAAGATGTATTTAGAGTTTATTAATTCATAAGCTTGACTGTAGTACATATACAGATACATATGTCGATTTAATATTCTTAAATTTTATTTCCTATATTTTATTAAGCCTTTTTTAAATGACAATAGAACAATGTTGTAAACAAAAGGTGGCAGCAAGCCTTGATTTTTGTCTATCGCACTCCTTGTTATCAGGAATTTCCACCTATCAAATCGAATATACAAGTGCCCGTGAGCCTCGTTATTAACTGGCTAAAATGTTTTAATGTGGCACATGGTGTACGTTACCTATTCAGCTTCTGGGCTTCTTTAGCACCACACGAGACTGCATACATTTAATTATATCCCGACAACTGGAATTCTGGAATTACAGAACCCATTCATTATATGACCGCCGAACAGAGTGTCTTGCAGTTTGGAAAGAAATAGTAGCAGATGCTCCCTGGATAAAACGACTACGCTATCCTTTCTCTAATCGCACTGGCTTCGAACTCCTAATTTAGTATTCTCGAGCTTCCCTGGCGCGTCGTTAACTTTCGGGATATACTGGTCTTCTGGCATTGCTGCTTCCGTCTCTGTTTCAGGCTCATTATAAGCGTTTAGCTTATAATTTGTGTTCAGTTGAGTATAAGTTGCATTGAGTTGGTTACACGAAATTCTACGAGCTACCACTACACAGAAAAGCTTTAAGTTAAATTAGAGGTCGACACATATCAGTTGTATAAGTTCCGGATACCGCATGTAATACATTTTCTGAGCGTAATAAATAAACAGACCAGACTCTTTAGCGTAAACCGAATTAGTAATCTTACGAATCAAGTCTATGACTGTCGAACCAATCAAACGTGGTGGCATCCAATTAACACTAATTAGTTTTAACTTCAAACTAAAACTTTTTTATGTCATTGAATAATGGTGTAAAATATAACTGATCTGTCATGAGTGCTACCTATTATTAAATGGTGTTGCTTTGATGACATTTACTAGCTGTCATTTGTCCGCATTGTCATCAATTTGTTTCTCATTCATTTAGTAAAACAATGCAACATTTTAGCTACTAGTGTTAATCTGTAATTTTTAATAATTTATGAACACATATGTTATTTGTTTGGTAATGATTCCGTTAGCTGACAATTGATATTGTTTCAAATAAATTATTCAACGAATTTAACAATTAACACAGCACCCAACACACAGCTCAACTACTGGTATCTTTCAGTCAGTCAATTTATTGAAATTGGTTTATTTCATTAATAATTCATTAATTATTTGTAAGTAATAATGATTAATAACCGGTAATAACATCAAATATTTTTCTTCAAGTCATTAATATTTCAATTAATCTTCTCATGGCAGGTATTGTGATTTTTTTGAATTTCAATGAAATGTGATTCATTTAAAATTGTATCCATAGCCAGCATAAACTTATTAAACCAAAAGACACAAGGTGTTAATTAAATAAAGTTTTAATGAATTTCATAATGAAAAAAATATTTTTTTTTGCTATAAAATTTTCCGCACAATTATTTATTTTTGCAATTTCGCCATGGGGAATTTTTATTTCTATTATAACTTTTACTTTTGAAGTGAATGAGGCAGGAGCGTAAGCATTTTGATATTAAATTTACACATACACAGGATTTCTTAAATGGATATGTTCTTGTCTACATCAGCATTCTGGTGGTTATTAAATTCTGTATTATAATATGTTGCGTTATACTCGTTACGTTTCTAAAACTCATGTCTATAAAATTGTTCAGGTCTTAAAGTGATAAAATTTATCGATGACTGCTTTACACATTTATATTGTTTTTAATTAAATCATTTATCAAATGCAAAAATGCTTAAGCAAGAAAAAGTGATGATAAATCAAGTCACTCTAAGGAGTGGGATTACTCATTTATTGGACAAATTTTCCAATGGATGGTATAAATAAAAATCAGAGAGTTGTGTACAAGTCTTTTATTAAAATCTCATAAATCATTTAATGATCAAATCAAATTGAAAAAAAATCAAATAAACTGCAAAAGAGGATAAACTAAGAAAATGCAATAAATATTGCAGTTAATTAACTTCAAATACATACAAATTGTCACATTTACCTTTTTGTTTTAAACACAACAACTTTTAATAAAAACGGAATTTAATCAATATTTAAATGATAAAGACCGTAGATGCTGATTTTATTTAATATATGTATATTATAAATCTCTTTGTAAGTTTGTTTGATTCTTAGTTTTTTTTTAGCGTGCAGTATGAAACTCTGGCAGATATTTGTGTTAATGGTAAAATAAGGGCCGATAGCGGACAAGGACCATTTACAGTAATCATTTTATTCTGATTGAGTTCAAACTTTAACCTGCTTTTAATTTCTACATTAAATATGGTACAGAATAATCGTTTGATAATTAGTTTTTAATCTCCTCTTTTTTCTCTACATTAAATATGCTCCAGAATAAACGTTTAATAATTGTTTTTCTATATCCAAGCAGATGGCGTCTCTATTCGCGGTTAAACGTTTTAGTAGTCTTAAATATTATTAATAATCATCAAAACTTTATAACATTAGAACTTAGCCTTAAAAACACTGAACTGGTAACACTGGCATGAAAATATTAAAGTCTATAGTGGGATCTACTAAAGTGATTTAGGCATAATTTGTTGAAAAATTTTTCATCGTAAAAATTAAAACGGTCGTTTGATATCTAAATCAGGAGCTATTTATTAAAATATATCGACATATTTGTGACTGAATAGAAAAAAAAAAATTAATAAAATATCAACTAATATTTTCATAAAGAAATTAAAATAAAGCGTGATACGTTCACGTCTCTTTCGTCAGAGAATTGAAAGCTTGGATCCTCCAAGTTGGATGCGAGATATTTCTTTTATGTTTTCTTCGATTACAAAATATAGTAAGCAAGGCTATAATATATTTTACAATGCCTAGAAAGGTCTAAAAACTCGACACGGATAACGCCGGGCACAACAAGCTAGTATTACTATATTCTAAAAACTTAACGGAGAAAACAAATCACGAACGGAAATATGGAAGTTAGTAAACATAAACCACGCACTAAAATTATAAGGTCAGTTATAATTTATTCAATTCAATTAGGCCCACGAGGAAGGAGTATTGACCAAACAGAATCAAGTAACTGCTTTATATTATGGGTCAAGTGAATAAAAAGGCAGTTTATACTACATAGTACCTAGTAATAGCACTAGCTTAAACTTTTCAGTACTAGCAAGGTTGAAAAGTAAACTACAAAAAGTGTGAACAAAGCTTTGCTACTACTAGGTAGCTAGTACTGAAAAGAGATAGCTTATTCTGGGAAATAAAAACATTTGGGTGTTGCCTCTATTTACAAAAAAAAAACATTTTTTCTTATAAATTCTAAGCAAAACTTGTAGCCCAATATTTTGGTAACACTATGAGTTTGTTTTGATTATTTATTTTATACATAAAGTACATATTTATTTTAAAAGTTTGTTTTGATTATTTATTCTCACGACGGGTGACAAAAATAGTGCAAATATTTTTGATATGGTACAAAAGCATAGAATTATATTCAACTAGGAAAATATGGGCGAGCGCCAATTTCTTTACGTGAGTTTTTCTTATTTTTCATTTCCCTATAGCCCCATATATTTTTTGATTGGAATTACTTCACTAAGCTAGATTTATTCCAAATGATATGGTAAAAAAAAGGCCTGGTGTTTTGCCCGCTGTCTTGAAAAAAATGGATTATGCTGATTTTCAATAGCAAAATTTTCGAAACTATGTCTGATCGATTGCCGTATTTAAATTTTCTTTAGCTCATCTACTGCCTTGGCCAAGTTGATTTCAACACTAACACGGACGGACAGACGGACATTGCTCAATAGAATTCGCTATGCATAAGAACTCAGAATGTATACACTTTATGGGGTCGGAAATGGATATTTTAGAAATTACAGACGGAATGACAAACTTAGATATACTCTTTTTGGTGAAGGGTATAACAAACGACAATGCACTTTTTGACAAATAAATGTATTTCCAGCACCTCAATAACATGCTTACAAAAATTTAAGTTAAAACTATTAATTTTAAGTACTTACTAGTTTTTGTTCACACATATTTTAAGCAAACACTGGATAAACTAGCTTGAACTAGGCAACAAAAAAGCACTAGCTTTATCTGAAAATTTTATTCAGCTCAAAACTAGTTTAAACTTAAAATTTGTTAGTTTTAGCTAAAACAATATTTTTATTCACACCGCCCAATGGATTTTTTTAATTCTATATCTACCGCAAAAAAAAAGTAAAACTTGTAATAATTATCAAACTGGATTAAATGGACCAATCTGAGATGGCACTAAATTTTTCGTTCTAAAAATAATATTTTTTATATATAAAGTTAATGTGTACTATCAAATGTTATGTATTCTTACAATACATGCAGGCACGTCACAGAACTCAAGTGAAGTGATTTTAATTCCGTAAATTGATTCTTCAGAAAATAAAAACCGAGAAATTTTTTCCGAATGAAACCACTTTAAAATTTTAAAGTGGAATTTAGTTCCGCTGAAATTTTGTTGTTTGCGATTTTTATATCCTTCACCACAAAAAGTGGAAAAAGGGTATAACCAAGTTGGTCATTCCGTTTGTAATTTCTACAATATCAATTTCCGACCCCATACAGTATATATATTCTGAGTTTTTATGTATAGCGAAGTCAATTGAGAAATGTCCGTCTGTTCATCTGTCCGTCTGCGAAGGAAAACTTGATTTCAACAGAGATTTAAATACGCTAATCGATCAGACCTAGTGTGGAAATATCCATTTGGGTATCATTTTAAATCTTTTGAAGAGATCTCTAAGGAAATAAGAGCCGATGGCATTTTATGTAAAATTATGTAAGTATTGCGGTATAAGTTTTTTTTTATTTCTTAATCCCCAATATTTCTTTTTTTGATTGGAGTTTCTTCACTAAACTAGATTTCATAGATGGTGAAATGTGTAGCATGCCTGATAATACATTTAACACACTAATGTATGTCCAATTAATATAATTAATAGTGGTATATTCCGCTAAGTCGAATCTTACATACCCTTCACCATATGTACCATACTGCAGACTTGCTATTGAATAGTTTAAAAAAAATCGGTATAAGAAATTATTTCCTACCATTAAGTTTTTCTATTCCGAAAATTGTTTTGCTTCCCAATTTAATTTCATTAATTTTTTAACACAAAGAACAATCCGCTTAGTAAGTGCTACCAAGTTTTCTTACCTTTTATCATAAAAAAAATCAGCCGCAGTAAACAAACGAAAGCTGAAAAACATTATAGAAAAATTAGGGTAGGCGTGCTATTTTGTCCGCTGCTCGTTTTCAATAACACTATTTTCGAAACTATGTTTGATCGGTTGGTGTATTTAAATTTTCCGCAGTTCATCTAGTGTATTGGCAAAGTTGATTTCAATACGAACATGGACGGGCAGACGGGCATTGCTCAATCGACCTTGCTATGCATAAGAACTCAAAATATTAACACTTTATGGGAAATAGATATTGAAAAATTACGAATGGAAAGACAAACTTAAATATACTCTTTTCCACCTGTTGTGAAGTGTAAAATAATAAGCTGTTCTATAATTTCTCGATTTGCATTAGTAGCAGGCACAAAAATTAAACGTATATTTGTGCAGAAGCAGCATTAGTCTAATAGACGCAATTGGAGATTTGATTACACAAAAAGATAATATTATAATGTATGTTATTAATCTCTTTGTAGAAGAGAAGAAGTTGAGCTTAAGTTTTGAATTGTACACCAAATAGTCTTTAAGGGAAACAACGCTACAAAAACAATTACTTTTTATTAAATTTAAAAAAAATTTTAATACCTTTTAAACACTGCACTACGTATCACTTAATGAATTAAAAATTAAGTTACCTTATCATATTGAGGCAGATGCAAACAATATTTGCATTACAAAAACACAAATTTACTTTTAATTCTTTATAAACAGTTCTGAAGCATTTTTCCTTCTTGTTTATGTATTTATTTTAATTGATTCAAACGTTTTTCTCTTTATTTTTGAATTTCTATGGACAAGCAGATGTATAGATGAACACTTTTATTGTCTTAGAAGAAATCGAATTGGTTCATATCAAAGTAAACAATTGATTGTTTCTCTAGAAAAAAAGAACCTTTGAAATTGTTAATAGATTTTATAGAAAAATAGAAAAAAACCAAAGCACCAAGGAATAAAATAACAAAACAGCCCACAAAAACACTTGTTGCAAATTCTGAGTGGAAAACTTTAGGGAGAATTATAAAAAAAAAAAAATAACCAACAAGTCACCCGAAGCAACGTGATGTCTTGTTGTCGCCCTTAAGTCCCTTAACGCCAGTAATAACTGTTGTAATGCTAACATAATATTTTTACATGCAAATATTACAGTCACCCTTAAAAGTATGTGTTATTATTTTACAAATTGTTGCTTTAAGTGATTTTAATTCCAGAGACTAATTTAGTTTTTATGTTTGTTTTCTAAAAGACGCCGTGGGTTTTTCTCAATGCCAATTAAATACATAAGAAAACATCAAGATGTTACGCGATATTAAGTAAATTACTTCGGGTAATTTAGATGACGAGATTAAAAAGCGTTTATTACTCCGAAGACTCGGTAATCCGTTCTAGTTTCCTAATTAGTCATAATTAAGATAACTGAATCTACTGGGAGAAATGATGGCTTATTTATTTCAAAGAAAGGGTATGTATATTAGTGTTACCGTTTAGTTATATTTTTTGTAACTTTTGATTTTCGTTATATTTGGCCAAATTTTTGAAACTTTTTGTGCAGTCATGAAATAACGTAATAATACTGAAAAAGTACTTGTTTAATTTTTTGATGTAAGAAACTTTCTTAACATATCAACCTTTCTTAACATATCAATTCGCTTTTAATAACAGGGGTTACTTACAAATGCTATCAAACTTGCGAACATTTTTAGCAACTTTAGTAATTTTGCTTAAAAAATTGGACAATTTTTTAGTGGTACCACTATTCGACTACCTCGATTTGGAGGAGCAACTTTCTTCTAAATCTTTTGATTTCGTTGATTCATTTTCATTTCATTTATAAATACATCTTTATCTACATCTTATGTTTTAATATAAAATTACAATTTTCGAGATTTTATCTTTAGATATTGCAACGAATTATGCTGATAATCACAGATCTTAATTATTCATTTTTTAATTATAACATTATGCAAAGGAAAATAGGATAAATAGGATAAAGGTTTATCTGGTTAGAAACAAATTTAAATAAAGTTAGAAAATATACATGTATACAATAAAATTATCTAGGGATAACAAACGTATACACATCATTTTCCATTTAATAAATTTTATTTTAGAGCTGCCATTATGCCGATTGCATGCATTCCCGTATCAGTTGATATGAAGAATTTTGAATTGATTCATGGTATTTATTGTTAAGTTTTTTTTATGAAGTCGATAATTCGCTCATAGCCAGTTTCATTGTGAAGAAGTTCAGTTGAATATCTCCAATTTTTGTTGTTTATGATCTTAAGACATTTATTTTGTATAATTTGTAATTTCTTCAAATGAGTTTTTGCTGCATCATACTAGATGGGACTTGCATAGGTCAACGTTGGTCTAATTACACTCTTAAATAATAAATTTTTGTTTATAAAGTTAAATGTTGATCGTTTGTTAAGAAGTGGCCATAAAGCTCTGAGAGTTTTTATTGATTTTTTACAGATTTCGTCTATATGTTTAGCAAAAGTTATTTTTTTTTATCGAGGCAAACTCCAAGATATTTGACTTCGTTTTTAATCGTCAAGCTCTCATTTTGGAAATTTAATTGACGATTTGGTAAGCGTTTCGGAGATTTATTAAAGGGAAATATAATAGCTTGCGTTTTAGTAGGATTTATTTTTATTTTCCACTTATAAAAGTATTTGGTACAGGCAGAAAAAGCCTTTTCCATTTTCTTTATTAGTGCTTTGGTGAGTTCACTAGATGTTATGAGAGCGGTATCATCAGCGTAGTAAGCGACTTTAATATACGAGGGGGCAGAGAAATCAGATGTGTAAATTGAATATAGTAATGGTGACAATATTGAACCTTGTGGTAGACCAGCAGTAATTTGCTTTGGAGACGAGAAGGTTTCGTTAATGGCAACTACAAACGATCCGTCCATAAGAAAATCAGCAACAAGCCTGCATAAGTATTTTGGTAAGTTAGCTTGGAGCAATTTGTAGATAAGTCTGTTGTGCCAAACGGTGTCAAATGCTTTTTCTATGTCTAGAATTATTAAACCTGTAGATTGTTTAATTTTTTTGTTGTACTTTATAATATTTGTAATACGATTTATTTGGTGAACTGCACTATGTTGTTTTTTAAACCCACTTGCTATTATGGATATGTTTTTAATAACACTGCATATACGATTTTGAATAACTTTCTCATATAATTTTCCAAGGTTACTCAATCGTTCAAATGTTCGCTAAATCGATTTTTTGATGTTGTTGCTATGTTAGGTAACAAACCTATTGGAAGATTCAATGACTTTTTTTGTCTTTTCATATTTGATTTTTTCAAATCTAAGTTATGAGATTTGGCCCCGGGGCAATATCTACTTTGCTATGCCTGCAAGTGTTTTGTAAACTAATACCGCTATTCAGTAAGGTTCGACCGTACTCTACGAGATCAAGCATCGACCTTTTTAATTTCGTTGAGGAACTGCCGGAGTATATTACGAAAAAATGTAAAAATTTTTCATTTGTAAATAATTTTTATTTCTAAAAATATTTAGAAATTAAATCAAAACGAACCAAAAAGCCGAAAATAAATCAATTTTCATTCATTTATTAAATCGATGGTTCAAATCCTTATTGGTAAAAATTGAAAATTATAATAATTGAAGTAGTAAATTTTATAGAAGCTTGATATTAAAAAAAAGACAGTTTAAACGGATTTATTAAAAATAATTAATAGTGCTATTCCGAATCTTGTATGCTCTTCACTATCTATGTACATCAAGTAAAGTGAAGTAACTCCAATCAAAAAAGCAAATATTGGGTTAACAGAGAACTAAAAAATAAGAAAAATTTGGAACTGAATATACATTATTTTACAGAAAAATGCCATCGCGTCTTATGCATTTTTAAAAATTTTTAGTTCTTCCTTTAAGATCTTCAAAAGCTTTAAAATTATACCCATATTGATATTTTTATAAATTAAAAAACTTTAGAGGTCCGTAACTCGGAATATATGGGCTAGCGACTTTTTCACTTGCTGTTTTTTTCTTATTTTTTAAATATCTCGCCCCATATATTTATTTTTTGATTGGAGTCACTTTCTTGTTCCAAAATATTAGTAATAGGCGTAGTGTTTTGCCTACTGCCTCGAAGGACATGGACCGATCATGCTTCCAATAACACCCCTTTCGACAAAATATCTGATCCATTTACATATTTATTTCTTTGTGAATTTATCACTAACACGGATAGACAGACGGACGTCGCTTAATCGACTATGGGGTCGGATATGGATATTGTAGAAATTACACACGGAATGACAAACTTAAAAATAACTTTTTTTTTTCTCCAGTAAATGAATTTGTTGCATTGTTATTTTCCCTGAAATATGAAATAAAACTTTTTATTATATTTTGTTTAAATTACATTAAATTACTATGCATTTAAGAAAAATTTCAAAATGTAACTTTTAATGAGGAAAAAGCAAAACTTTTCCTGTATTTCCTGTTGGCTTTTTGAATTAGTAAAATTTTGATAAAATCTACTGTAATCTAAAAAAAAACGTGATCAACGAAAAGAGCTGTGGACCTCGTTGAACCAACTTTAATTTATTGGTTGAATAGATGATGTTTCCAAAGTGCACAACCTAAAGTAGATAGACGCGATGGTGATGCCGATGGATGTAGCAAATAAATTAAAAATTGAAAAATATATAAAATAAATTAAAAATTTTATTCTTTGCATTTGACAGATAACTTGCAAAAAATTTTACTTTAGAATATTAAGCGAAAAATATTTTAAGTTGAACTTGTAATTGCAAAAATGTTGCTATTTAAATAATACGAATTTTTATTGTTCTTGGGTAGCGCATTTAAGTGGCCGAAAGGATATTTTTATGTGAAGCATTTTTAGATGACTATAAGTTTCTTTCTGCAGCAAAGCAATCGGCAAAGGATTTACTTGAAAAACGTTTGCTGTTGCTTAAGCAATCATTTCTCCTTTATTTTTTTTATATTTTTCTTAACTTTTTACTATAAAGTTGTGGCTGACTACGATTGCTGTTTCGTGCTGCTACTTGCTGTAACTTACTGCTTTTTTGCACTTTTAACGTTGAAAACAATACGTAAGAAAATATGTACATTTTAAAAATGTTGTTTTTATTACACCAGTAAATGGTGTTTTTTTTTTCTTTTCTTAAAAAGCAACATCAAAAGAAAGAAACAATCATCAACTTATTACTGAAGAAACAGCAAACGTTTTCAAAATAAATGCTTTGCTGATTGCTTTGCTGCGTTTCTTTCTCTTTTTTTTGTATTTGCTTTTTGCTGTTGCTTCGTTTAAAATGAAATGTTTTGTAAATGCTGAGATATTTAGTTTTTTTATTTGCTGAAAAACATGTTAGCAAAGCAAAGATTTAAGTGCTGTTGCTATTTTTAAGCAAGCAATTTAAAACCTGTTCAAAAATATAAGGTCCTTCTCAATATAAAAGGTAAGATATCACAATTATTAAATTACTAGCAGTGCCCACGGATTCGTCTGTATGTCATTTCTAGACATTTAGAAAAATGTGTTTTTAAATATTTATTCTAGAGTGTTTCAAATTCCCATTTACAAAAATTAACTGTTTTAGTACCAATGTACCGCGTTCTTTTATATTTGTATCTCTATTTTCTTTACGAAATGACTTATTTTTACGAAAAAAAGTAATTTATATTGGGAACTTCTCACAAATTTTGTTTAAGTCCATCCAGCAGTTTTTACGTAATGCGAACACAAACAGACGGACATACAGATAAAACTTTCAAAAATAGGTGTTTTGAATTCCATATTGATTACTATCTACACCAACATTAAAATTTTCAAAATATATTTCATGTATAGCAATGACCACGTTACAGTTTTTTTTTATATAAAGAGAAATCGTCACTCATAATGATACTTGTCACGAAAGCTTAAATAAACAGTTTTTATAATAATGGCTATGCAGCAGCTTATTTGCAAATTACTATGTCATATGTATTTGTATCAATACTTTTTGTTGGTACTATCTTAAATAACTAAACATAGATTAATATGTAGGATATTAGCTATAGAATGGTTATACAACATTTTCATTTTTCCTTGTTCAAGAAAAATCCTGGAATGGTTTGGTAAAATCAGGAGTGATTGCAAAGATTCATAAAAAAACTGGTTAGAAGTGTTTTTCTAAAACTGGGATGATATCTGATAATAACCACCTTAAAAATAACTTTAATAGTAATATGAAATAAATTAAGATAAATAAAACTTAAACTGTAAAACAAACAAAACGTAATTTTTTTTTGACAATTAAGAAAGATTTCTATTAATTCAATAAATTGGGGTGACAGAGAATTAAAAAAAAAAAAAAAAATTGGTACTGCATATAAATAATTTTACATAAAAATGACATCGGCTCTTAATAGATTAAGCATTTCTAAAAAATTTCGGTATTTCTTTAACTATCTCTTCAAAACCTTTCAAATGATACCCATATAGACATTTTAAAAAATTTTAAAATTTTTGGAGCCCCATTACTCGGAAAATATGGGCGATAGCGCGGACGGACAGACCGAAAGACGAATATCGCTGAATCGTTTTCGCTATGCATAAGAAGTCAGAATATATATACTTTATGGAGTCGGAAATGGATATTGTAAAAATTACAGACGGAATGACAAACTTAGATATACCCTTTTTCCACTTTTTGTAGTAAAGGGTATAACAAACCCGATATAAAAGAGCGAAAGGTAGAATACAAAACAATAGTTCAAACAGGACCAATCGGCTATAATGTCTGCTTTATGTAAATTTTAAAGTTCTGTAGTAACATATAATGGGAAAATACAACAAAATTGATAATATTCACCATTACGAATTCGTTTAAAAAGTGTCGTTTGTTGGACGCTGTGCATTTTGCACTAAATCGTTGCAATACGGGTTCAAACCAACCTGTAACAATTCTTTTAAATATTTGTCATATTAGTAAATATAATGGTAAATTGCTTGCAGTTATTTCATCAACGGTTCAAATTTATGAGAAAAATTTTAACGCTCTACTTCGCGACTTTCACAAATCTGTAAATTTAAATTTAATATTAATTTTGAAAAGCGGCAATAATAACTGTAGACCTAAAAATGTCCCTGAAATTAAATTTTCTGCATTCTTTCTTAAAGTTTTTGCCACGAAACCAGAGAAAGAAGACGATATCAAATTGCACCCGGCGTCGGCAAAGCATAACAAAGTCGACAAAATTTCGGCGGCGGCCAAGTCGGCTAAGCCGGCAACTGTTAACAATAAAATTCGATATTTATTTATTTTATTCAATTTACTTTAGAAAATGTGTACTTACTTATATATAAGTATTATCAAAAGCAACTTATAAAAATAATTATTTTTGATCTTTACAAGGAAAAAAACAAACACAAGGGAATATCAAGTACGCCGTTTTGATCATATTCAACTGTATTTTCATAGAGTCGTTTGTTTGTTTGTTTTTGTTTATTTATTTTTATTATTATTATTATTTTTCAGAAAGAATTGTTATTTCCTGATTTACATTATTTTTGACAGGAATAATTGTTATTTTATGGTTTTACATTTTTGTTAGAAATAATTGTTTTTTATTGATTTTTATTTTCTTTTTGTCAGAAATAACTGTTATTTTTTTTTTTATTTTTCCTTTTTTTAAGAAAACAAATTGTGTTTACCTGAGTTTTTTTTTCATTTTGGCTAAAATAATTGTTATTTCATACAAAAGAAAAAAATATAACTTAGAAAAAACATATATTTCTGAGAATAATAAAAAAAAGTTGATAACATTTTATCTGAGTGGATAACATTTTTATACGGTGTTAGCCGCTTACTTCAGTGGCAGCTCACTGACTTAAGTATATACCTACGGCGACTATTGGTCGACTATATCACGATCAGCTTCGTTCTCAGCACTAAACACTGATATTGTAAGAGACGGTTTTGCCAACAATTTAAATCAAATAGTTCAATGCTACCACATAAGAGAATAATATTATGTAGACGGAATCAACATAAGATTATTTAGTTATTGTTAGCTTAATGAAAAAAAAAATCGGCAAATTTGTATACATGACACCCACCGATGTGCCCAATAATATTTCTCTAAATTAGTTTTGTTTGTTTAGATACCATTTTTTTCGTTTGCACTTATGTCTAAGAACTATTATTTTTTCTCCCTTAATAATTCCTAAGTTGCCAAGAACTCGAAGAAATAATCTGTGGGCGATTTGAATTCTAAATCTTATGGGAACCATACATAAATTATTTTAAGGTATGAAATAAGCTTTTCTTTAGCACAGAATGCCAGGAACTTAAGCATAAAAACATTAGGTTCCTCCTTAAATTTTACCAATAGAAGTTGTTTGAAAGCACTTTCTATATTAAGCATAACTGGTGTGCCTTACCGTCAATGACGTTATGTGATTGTACAGTTTCAGGTTAATTTAATGTTTTTTTCTTGTTGAAGTCAAAAATTACACTCAACAATTATGTTGGCACAAACCCAATAAAACTTGCTAATTTTGAGTACCACTTTTCATTGGAACCCTATTTAATGTTACTTCCAGAAAAAAATAAATTGGAATAAAATGTCTAATTTACCTTTTCCTTTTTTTCTTAATAAAATAAAGCAAATTAAAAATATTATATTTGCTGTTGCCTTTTTTTTCTTTCATTAATTAAAATTGCTATAAATGTGACACCGATTCTTTCATACTAGAAGAGCTGAGCAAAATAAATTGATGTTTGTAATAAAGGCGTCTATTACATTACAGAATGTTCTCATATAATTTGCAATTTGATTATTTATTTGTTTAAAAAAAATCTCCAATTAAATTAAACAATATTTTAAATACCCGGAAGGAAAAAGCTTTAATCTGTTGTAACTAAGGAAGTTAAAGAAAAATGACACCATTTTAGTAAAAATAAACAAATGATTAATTTATTTGAATAAGAATTCATGTGAAAAATAACTTCTACACAGACAAATTGGAATGGAAATTAATGACGATTATTTGAAAACAATTCACTCAGGGGCGTTCTAATGAATCGTCAATGTTTAACGCACCTTAAGCATTTGAAATTCAACAAAGGGAAGAACATGCTCTTATTGTTACTAGTTATTTGGCTACATTTCATAGTGTTGATTTTTAGGCTAGTATGTATATCATTGTTGTTTTGACTTAATGCAGCAGGCAAAAGTTAATCATTAGCAATGCTAAAAGAGTCATTTCAATCCCTCAAACTGGTTGTTTTTGAGGAAACCGTTGAAACTGTACCGATGAATCTCCGTACCGATTGATTTTCCTTCTTGGAGTTTTGTAGTCTTACGTGTACCACAAAAACAAAAAACATACTTTATACGTCTAGAAAGATAAAACAAGAACAAATCTGAGCCAACTCAGGAGGTGGTGCTTTATCGAATCGAATTTCTAACTTCATGCCATCAATTTTTAATATTAAAATTAAATTTTCGTAATTTATTTATTTATCATATTTGGAAATTTTTCATTACCATTAAAATTTTATTAGCATTGTTTGAAATAATGACAATGAAATTAATTTAATTAACGTTTAATGCTAACGATTTCTTTCGAATTATAAAATTGTTTAAATATTAAAAACACTTGCATAAAAAATAAATGTTTAAATTAATATCAATTTTAAGACCACAGAAGCTTAAGAACTCTATGCGTAAATTAAAAAAAAAAATCGTAATAATGTTGTTGGTGGATCTATATTTCAACATTTATTGTCATTACTTCCAGGAAAACATAGGAAGTCCATACTTTTCATCAAATTTTTGTGATAAGAATATAATTTTAAAATTATGCTCTGCTTTAGTTTAGGGTGTTTATTTAATGTACAAGACAAAAAATTACATTTAATGATGGTAATGCTTTGAAACTATTCAATAATTAGTCAATGATAATGATTTTGTTTTTTACTAATCATCGATGAAAAGCATTATATTTATCGCAAAATATGGTAATGCTAAAAAATTCATTAGCATTATTTACCATTCAATGCTAATGTAATTAATTAATTCGTCTATCTAATTAATTACTCCCATGTTCGATAATAATAATATTATAATTTGCTTTTATTAAACTAATTTTGTGCCACCTGTTATATCACCACATATATAAGTGGATGTGATTATGTCGATAGGCAATGCAATTTCTATATTACCCTCTACTAAAAATATTCTACGTTATTTTTAAATGTTATTTTTTACTTTCTTTACTTTCTTTTACTTTTACTTTCGAGAAATCAGAATATTTTACTCAATTTTATTTTTGATTTGTTTTAATTGTCATATTATTTTTCTCATATTATTAGAATTGTTAGTAGCAAAGGCTTTATATTATGCGTGAGGTTTGCAAACTTTAAAGTAACATTAACGACAGTTAAGCTTTTCTATGGATCAAAGCCAATTTGACTTATTTTAATTTAAATTTTTTACTGCAGTAATATGAATTTTCTATTTGAAATATTTCACATAATACTGTGCGGTCTGTCATTCTGTATAGTGATCCTAAAGAAGTGTCATGAAATCTAAAGAATTAATGAAGCTTATCGATATTATGACACATGTGGACATGACAATTGATGTCTTAAATACAGACGTCACTAAAATAATAGACTAAAATGAGGGAATACTGTACTATTTGCAAACAGTTTATTATGAGCGGCGTTGCCGTTGTACCTCTTTTGATATTAAATTGAAAAGAAATATTTTTTGTAGCTTAAATCTAAGGTGTGTGGCGTATATTTGTAAAATTTGTTTAGCAAAGATAAAATTGCATATTATAACATGTTTTTTAGTTAAATATGTTTCAAAGAATAGGCTAAATTTGCATTAATTTTTGTTAAAAAAAATCGAAGGCAATTTTGTTTTCTACAGACATAACTCGTATGCAAAACTTTCAGTCATTTCTTTCTTTTCATTGTACTTTTAAAAATGTCATAAAAAATAAGTTCCAAGCAGTAATAGGTATTTCGTCAACAATGACGGTCAAATAGGAGATCAAATGACTGTCACTGTTCTGGTAGGATTGATATATAAAACGTTCTTCGTTTTTCAAGCAAAATGGATTATATTTAATTGATGACACTTTTTAAGTATAATAATACAAAAAACCGAAAAGAGAAAATTGGCGTTCGGCCATATTTTCCAAATTATGGGCCTCCGAACTCTTCATAGAAAAATACGATTGTGCCTCAAATTGTTTAAGATTTCAGTATAAGTAGCTTCTGAAGAAATCTTTCAGGAAAAAATTTTTTAAAAATGCTTAACCCATTAAGAACCGATGACATTTTTATATAAAATTATATATAGTACTTGATTTTTTTTCTTACGAGTATTTTTTAATTCTTTGTCACCCCAATATTTGTTTTTTCATTGGGGTTACTTCACTAAACTTGATTTACATTTAGGGTAAAGGGTATATAAGATTCGGCATAGCCAAGAATAGCACTCTTACTTATTTTCCTCTAAAATTAACAATAAGAAATAAACTAAGATTTGGACATATTAAATTTAATTCTTTATTGCGAAACAACCTTCACGACGCAGTATATAATTTTCTAACGAATATTTTGAACAAAAATGTATTATATCTGCACGTGAATATTTTGAATGCAGCTGATAGGATTTTAAATCAACAAATTTAAGTTTAATAATTAAAGGATCAAATTGTTTAACCCCCTTTTTATTAGTGGTTTAAAATTTTTATTTTGTTTAGCAAAATAATTTTTTATTCGTTTAGTCATTTAACTCTGACTGGCCATGCGTTTTAGTTGTTTGTTCATTTATTCATTTGCTTCCCACACCATTCGCATTTAAAAGGCTGGACGATTTAAATTTAAACTTTATAATCCTGCTGTTAGCAACGATATTAAATGATGTTTCCGCTTAACAGACAGTGAGTGGTATATGATGACCTCATAGAACTTTAATAAATCTAGTTAATTTATGAGATATTAAGTATTAAAATTGTATGAAAAAAACACAATTATGTACATTTCATATACTAAGTTTTAAAAATTTGGGGCCACTTAAGTTGCAATAAGTTTTTCCTAATGATAAAATTATTAAATTGAATTCGTAAAAACTTTTTAACTACTGGAAATAAATGTATGAAGTTCGGGCGAATTTTAATCATTTATTTAGCAAAAATTATTTAGTTTAGTGATTGCTTTACAATACCACTTGGTGGAGTTGAATAGATGTTGCTAATGGCTACGATTTATTAATTTACATTATTAAATTAAAATTTTAAACACTTAATAGTTATTGATGCTTAGGCATTTCAGTACGTTTATTTTTAGGTCCATTAAAAATACTTAATAGTTAGTTTTGTGTCTTGGTAAATGAAGGAGCGTTTTCTAAAATATTTATTGTTAATCTGTTCTAAGTACTGCCCAAAATTTAGAAGAATAAGAAATCGTTTGAAAATGAGTACCTAACAGACAAACAAAAGGAATGAATTCTTTTACATGTAGGTATAGAAATCAATTTTTTTCTAAGAAAAAGATCTGAAAAGTGTATTATTTCAGTAGTTTACTATAAAATAAATAATAAAATATAAAAAAATTTGTTGTTGTTAGTTATAAATCTGAAATTCTGTGCATGTAGTAAACAAAGTTTAACCAGCTATTATCGCAATCACTAAAAAATGTGGTGTTAATAAAACTGTTATATTTATACATAGTATGTACATATGTAAATGCAACTCAAATTCATACAAATCAATTATGTAGTTATTGTTGTTGTACTAAAGTTATTCATTACTCTTTACTACATATTTGTCTTATTCATCATTTAAAATGTGTATCACAATTAGTACCGTTACACTTATTTCTTTTATATACTTAGCATTATCTTATGTTTTTCTATTTAATATGATTGTTAGTCGTAATAAAGAATTAAAACTAAAAGGTCGTGTTTTATTTGTCCACTGCAGTGTTATTCACTGACAAAGGTTATGGGCCCAGTTGCCACGCGGTTGTTGAAATAAATAGTAAATGTTAAAAATAATTGTGAACTTTGTTAAACGTTTTGTCTAAATTTCAATATGTCGAGTCAATTAATGCAAATAGAAAAATTGTGTTGTGAAAATTATTCATCGTGGTCGGTCCAGATGAAAAGTCTGCTTATTTCTATGGATTATTGGTGTGTTATTGATGGTAGTCAACCCGCTGGTTCAAAAACTGAGGAAACTGCAGCATGGAACGCTATAGACAAGAAAGCGTTGGCGGCTATATTGTTAAGTGTGAAATCATCTGAGCTTCATTACATCAAAGGCTGTAAGTCAGCTAGAGAAGCATGGTATACCCTAATCAGTGTTTACCAGGCAAAAGGGCCTGCTAGAAAAGTTAACCTGTTAAAGAAACTTGTGCGATTCCAGTTTAATACATCTGAGAAATTTTCTGTTCAAATCAATAATTTCTGTGCTATTGCTAGTGACTTAAAAGAAATTGATATTAATATGCCAGAAGACTTAGTTTCAATATTACTTTTATGTAGTCTACCTCCTGATTTGGAAAACTTTGTGGTTGCCATCGAGAGTCGTGATTCGTTGCCAACATTAGAGAAGTTAAAAATCAAAATTCTTGAAGAGGAATAGAGAAGAAGGAATATGTCGAATGTTGAACGTCAAGAACACGTGCTTGCTTTAAAGAACCACGTGAAAACATACCCAAGAAGAAAAAATTTTAATACAAGTGAAGAAAGCAACAAATATAATAGTAATCGGAATATAAAATGCTACGGTTGCGGAAAACGAGGTCACGTAAAATCAGAGTGCAGAAATTCAAACTACAAAAACTCGC
The DNA here is from genome assembly GCA_916610165.2 of Gymnosoma rotundatum. Taxonomy (NCBI): domain Eukaryota; kingdom Metazoa; phylum Arthropoda; class Insecta; order Diptera; family Tachinidae; genus Gymnosoma; species Gymnosoma rotundatum. The sequence goes on along the minus strand of OU744339.1, from coordinate 37,106,868 downwards.
CCGTTGTGTTATGTGCGAATGGAGAATCAAAGCCTATCGACGACGATTGGATATTGGATAGCGGTGCTTCATCCCACATTTGCGCTAACAGAAAGATGTTTACGTCAATTAAAGAGCATCAACAACAAATTTTTCTAGCTTCTGGAGAGTGCATAGTAACAAAAGGTATAGGTAATGTAACATTGAAATCAGCATTTGCTGACATTACACTATCTGATGTATTATTTGTGCCGGAATTAAAATCTAATTTTTTGTCAGTAAGCAAAATAATTATGAATGGCAATTCCGTTAAATTTTCAAGAAATAAAGCGTATGTAATAAAACCAAATAAACAATTAATTTTTAGCGCTCAATTAAAAGGTGGAATATTTAAAGTTAATTTAAAAGCCAACAGAGAATATGTGATGTTAAACGATATCGGTTCGGAAAATGAATTATGGCACAAAAGATTTGGACACCTAAATTTTCGGGATATGAATAAATTAATAAAAGAACAAATGGTACGTCGATTTAATAAAAACATTATAAACGAATATCCGTGTGTTACATGCGCAACATGTAAAATTACAACAAAACCGTTTTCATCATATAATGATACATTTTCAAATCAACCGTTAGAACTAGTTCACACAGACATATGTGGACCTATTCGCGTCCCTTCTCAAGGTGGTTCTGTATACTTTATAACGTTTATTGATGACTTTTCGCGCTTTATAACGGTATATTTTCTAAAACATAAATCTGATACATTTAATGCTATTAAAGACTTTGTAAACTTTGCTGAAAATCAAACTGGTTTTAAACTTAAAAAATTAAGAAGCGATAACGGTAAGGAATACTTAACACGCGATTTTGAAAAATTTGCACGCGATCGAGGTATTTTACATCAAACAACAAATAGCTACACACCCCAACAAAACGGCATCGCCGAAAGGACAAACCGTACCCTAATGGAAATGGCACGTTGTATGTTGGAAGACTCGAAGGTACCCAAAAGTCTATGGGCGGAAGCCATAAATACCTCAGTTTATATCCGAAACCGTTCACCCTCTAAAGTTTTAAAAAATAAGACACCCTACTATATGTGGTTTGGTAGAAAACCAACTGTTTCACACCTTAGAACTTTTGGATGTGATGCCATAGTTTTAAATAAAAAGCCTGGAATAAACAAACTGTTGCCAAAAGGAAATATTTTATCTTTTGTTGGATACTCTTCAACTACAAAAGGTTATCGACTGTACGATAAAGTTCGTAAAAATATTGTTATATCGAGAGACGTTGTATTTTTTGAAAAATCTTTTAATTGCACAAATGATGAAAAAGAAGACAATGATTGGTTTATATTAAACAACAACAATAAAACCAATGCTAATGAAAATCCTTGTGGCTTGTCAGAGGTACCTACATATGATGTAAATATGGAACCAGTAGCAGAAGAACCTGAACAAATTGAGTTAGATCAAAGCGAAATGTTAGAACCTGAAAATGTTGGTGAAAAGCGTAAAGGAGGAAGACCTACCGGTAAATCTAAAGAGAAAACTACAGAAAGACCGCATAAATATTATTTAAGAGATATGACACCAGGAGTATTAAATAAAATATCTGAAGAAGCTGTAGATCCAAAGAACGTTAAAGAAGCCATGGATAGCAATAACGCTAAAAAATGGAATTTAGCAATGAATGAAGAGTTCGACAATTTAATTAAAAACAAAACCTGGGATCTAGTTGATCGTCCAGAAAACAAAAATATTATTGGCTGTAGATGGGTATTTACTACAAAGCGGAAACCTGATGGATCAATTGAAAGATACAAGGCCCGGCTTGTAGCCCAGGGTTGTTTTCAAAAGCCCCGTATAGATTATACAGACACATATGCACCAGTTGTTCGTCACTGTGCAGTCAGACTAGTGTTAGCATTATCGGCACGTTATCGATTGTTAGTTAATCATGTGGATATAGTTTCAGCCTATCTAAATGGTGAATTAAAAGAAGAACTCTACATGTATCAGCCGGAAATGTTTGAAGACCAAAACAATAAAAACAAGGTGTGTAAGTTAAATAAATCAATTTATGGTCTCAAACAGGCAGGGAAAAATTGGAATGAAAAAATTAACGAAATTTTACTTAGTCTTGGTTTTAATCGATGTCAAAGTGATAGCTGTGTATATATAATGAGAAGAAGTGGAGAAGTTAACATAATAGCTATTTATGTTGATGACATGATCATTGCCTGTAGTAATAGAGAAACTATGGATAATATAATTAAAAATCTAAATCAGCACGTTGATGCTATCGATCGTGGTCCTATTAGCTATTACTTAGGTTTGGAAATTGAAAGAAAAGATGAAAGAGGAGAGTTTAAAATACATCAAAATCGATACATCATAGAATTCTTAAGAGAGTGGGGAATGTTAAATTGTAAACCAGCATCAACACCGTTGCCGTCAGGAACAGTGCTGTTTAAGTGTGAAAACGAACGTTGTGATGGTGAAAATGTGAAGCAATACCAATCATTAATTGGTGGTTTAATGTACTTAGCAACAATTTCACGACCAGACATTGCTCATACTGTATCTGTTTTAAGTCAGTTTAATTCTCATCCACATAAAAATAATTTTGCTGCTGCAAAACATGTACTTCGTTATTTGAATAAAACATCAAAAGCTTATATAACTTATGGCAAAGATGAACAGTTGTTATGTTACACCGACTCAGATTGGGGATCGAATCAAATCGACCGAAAGTCAGTTAGTGGTTTTGTTCTTTTCTTCGCAGGTGCTCCTGTTAGTTGGGAATCGAAGAAACAAAATGTCGTTGCTCTCAGCTCGATGGAGGCTGAATATATTGCCATGTGCCAAGGAGCCAAAGAGATATCTTTCCATCGAAGTTTATTAGAGGAGATGGGTTTCAACGCTGAAGTCACGCATCCAACCAAAATTTTATGCGATAACCAGGGTGCACATTTCCTTGCTAAAAATCAGATGACTTTAAAACGAAGTAAACATATTTATATTAGGTATCATTATATAAAACATAAAATCTTGTTAAATGAAATTTGTATTCATTATATTTCGACTGATCAAAATGTCGCAGATTTATTAACAAAATTACTTTCTAAAAACAAACATGAACAATTTTGTAAATTATTAAATTTGAATTGTATGTGAATTTTTGTCAATATATATTTGTATGAATATGTGTTGAAGTGGAGTATGTTATATTTATACATAGTATGTACATATGTAAATGCAACTCAAATTCATACAAATCAATTATGTAGTTATTGTTGTTGTACTAAAGTTATTCATTACTCTTTACTACATATTTGTCTTATTCATCATTTAAAATGTGTATCACAATTAGTACCGTTACACTTATTTCTTTTATATACTTTGCATTATCTTATGTTTTTCTATTTAATATGATTGTTAGTCGTAATAAAGAATTAAAACTAAAAGGTCGTGTTTTATTTGTCCACTGCAGTGTTATTCGCTGACAAAAACAATAAATGATTAGTGATGAGTTTAAATCCCAACAGAGCCATTGTCATCTGTGTTAGATGAATTTCTTAAAAAGCGAATAAATGGAAAAATCAGTTCAAACTTCTGGGAGTCTAGAATTGAAAAGGAAAATAAGCACATGAAATTTTTTAAAGTTTTATTTGTTTTCAAACTAAAATTTAATTAAACTTTTAGTTGACTCAGTTATTTATTTCATTGAAATATAAATAACAATTGTCAAAAATAAATAATTAATTAAAGGAATTGAATATTTAATTAAAGAAGAAAAAAATTTTTAGTTAAACAAATAATTAAATTCATAGAAATAAAATAAAACTTCAATCTGACAATAAAATCTTAAATAGGCACGAAAACAATTTTCTGTGATTGCGCCTTAGCGGAAGTAAAAAAGTTGGCGAAGCCGGCTGAGGAAAATAATTTGTTATGAAGCCGCAGATAAGTTGGTAAGGCCATGTAAAGTTGTTGTGTCGCCGCAATCAGAGGTTTTATGAAGTGGATGACTACGTGGGTTTGCTAAAAACAAATGTTTAGTAAACAAAATGTCGTGAGTTCAAATCTTGTGAGAGAGTAAGAAACACATTACAACTGTAAAAACTGTTGTGTTTGAGAAGTGGAAATACGTAACAACATTAAAAAACACCAATGATCATATAATAAGTGTATAATGTGACCATCTGAATTTTTCAAATTTTCTATTTTGTTATAAAACAGTTTAAAAATCAAATAAAGTGTATTGAGCTGTAAATACTTTTAGTATAATTATTCTAATACTATCAAACTATCGAAGCGAAGTCTGACATAAGCCAGACAGATTTTGGGTAATAAATAAGAGCATTTCGGTCTTGCGATGTTTATTCTGATTATTATAAGTCTTTAATTGGAAAAGTTTAAATCTGTTCTAAGAGACCACAAAATTTTTAAGGCTTAAGTTCAGTAATTTAAATATATTGGATACTATTTTAAAAAGGCTTTCGCAGATTTTTTAGCTAAGTACTTAATTCATTAATATAATCGATTAAATAAATATACGAATTTTAATTAAAAATTTGCAAATATTCTGCATTTTTATGGAGTAGACTACTGGATTAGTCCATTTTCACACTAATGTTACTGGGATCCTAAAATTTTAATTAGTTTTAAAAAGCCCTATATACCTTTATTCTTCAAAAAAAAAGCAAAAGCAAACCTTGGAATTTTGGGAGTTTCGATGTATTGTTTGAAAATATGGGGCTCAGTTTGCCTAAATATTTTTTTTTCATTTGTTAACTGCAATTGATCAAACAAAAATACATGAGCACTTTACAAATAAACATTTGACGTTTCGAAAATAGACATGTCAAGTATAATTTCAGGAAAATACAAGTAATTGGCAATAAGTATTACTAAACGAAGGACATGATTTTTCCACAGTAATTCATTATAATATTTGTTTTCAGATGGTGAACCTTTATTGTCAAAGTACCCTGCACCGTTATAATACAAAAAATTGTAACTACGTAAACCAAGATAAATTATAATTTGATCTTCGTTGATTTCTTAATAATGAATTCACATTCTGGATAGTTTTTTAATCATATTTTATTTAAGAAGACAGTTTAGTTTGAGGAATATTTCAACATCATCGTAAGTTTATTTATTCTGAAAAAATTTGTTTTTAACTATACACAGCAAATTGTTACGCGTCTCGAACGTCACTGCAGTTGTGAGCACGGTCAACTCTACATTACAATCAGGGAAGATTTCAACCCTAACTGCATCCTAGAGACAAGTACAACTAAACAAATAAAGTACTACACTCGCCTTCCCAACATAGAACATAAAAATTTCCTTATCATGTATCGTATGTTCCTCAAACTCCACACACACACTACCTCACTTATTAAATTTGATAAGTGAAAATGCCAAAATTGTGTGATTTTTTTTTTTTTTTTGAAAGAAAATATATTGATTGTGATTGATACTAAATAAATAAGGTTCAGTTGCCAGTTTACAGAAGAATACTCCAATCACTGAAATGATGATTTTGTTACACATTTTTATAGTTTTTAGAAATACAAAAATTAAATTAAGTTAAATTATTAAGCCTGAAAGTATGCAATCGTACAGTTTATAAATTATTATATTGTTATGTACTATTTTTTAAATAACGGCTAAAATAAACTAGCAAGTTGTACTGAATTACATATTTCTTAAAGCGTAGAAATAAACAGAACCCACATTGTCATTAGTAAAAACGTAACAATATATTTATATTTAAAATTCCGTGACAATAACAGGTCTGGAAGAAAGAGTTTCCTTCTTTCCAATATAATATTCTGAAACAATGCTTCTACTGTGTAGTTACACTCTTTGATTGAAAGTTAGTACCTGGCTTATGTCACAGTAGGTGCTGATATTCAAAACATTGACTGGGACTAGGTGAAGAAATTGGTAATAACATACTAAGGTCATGTAGCGCCTTAAAACATTAAGACTATCTAACGTGTCACAGAGAATAAGTTAAGTTCACTCTAAATCAGCTGATCAGCGACAAATCAAGATTTCTGAAAAATGCACTTCTTCGCCCAGTACATTTTCTTTTCTTTACGTGAATTTTTTCTTTAAAGTACAAAAAACTGTGTACTCATAACCAAACTCTTCCATTGTACAGTTCCACACACTAAAACAGTAGTCCTCACAAAGAGAAATACAACAAAAAAATTTTATCTCTTTAAAAAATATTCAAAGCTAAAAATAAATAAAGAAATAAAGTAATATTACTGAAATGGTACTTGTGTTTTTATCTGAGGTAAGAAACTCTTTTAACAAATACTATCAAAATCCCATATAAAAAATTATTTTGAAAAAATAAAAACAAAAAATTATTTTGCTAGAGCTTTGCTCTGTTCTGCTACTGAGAAATCGTGAGATATTTCTTGTTTTATGTTTAGAATCAGCAAAATATTTTTGTCAACGGGGTTTCCCAACTGTGAGCTGCATTTCATGCCAAAAACCAAGTGTTCTGTTCAAACTTGCGAAAATTTCACAAAAAAATAAATATGTCAATCGATCAAATATAGTATCGAAAGAGGTGATATTAGAAATCAGCATGATCGATAACTGTCCTTCGAGGCAGCAGGCAAAACACCACGCCTACCTCTAATTTTTTCATGTCATTTAAAAAAATATATTAACTCCAATAAAAAAAAAATAAATATATGGCCCGGTAGAGAATTAAAATATAAGAAAAAACATCAAGTGAAAAAATCGGTACTCGCATATATTTTCCGAGCTACACGTCTCTGAAATTTTCAAATTTTTTAAGATATCCATATGGGCATCATTTTAGAACTTTTGAAGAGATCTTCAAGGAAATACAAAAATTTTTAAAAGCCGATGTCATTTTTAAGTAAAATTACCCAGCAAAAAAATTTTGAAAAGGTAATCGAGTGTGGAATTAAGCATTTTTGGCAGAACTTAATGATTTTAACAAGGCATGGGACTTTTATAATCAATTACTGAGAATCGGTTACATTAATTGTTGTAGGAATTAATGAGAACCTTTAGTATGGTAGTCTCTTTTAACATAAAGAACTAGTTCCATTTCTACTTCCTTTTTTGGGAACTAATGTAATGTTTTTTGTAAGCAAGTAACAAAATATGGCAACCACAAAAGTAAGTCATTATATGGCAAGTACTTTTAAATGTAATGTCTAATTTTTTGCTGGTATATGTATGCAGTACCAAAATTTATTTTATTTTGTTAGTTTCTATTACCTCAATATTTGCTTTTTTGTTTGGATATACTTCACCAAACTAGGTTTATTCGGCATAGCCGAATGTAGCACTCTTACGTTTTGCTTTTGTTCAGTAAATGAATTTGTTGCCTCGTTATTTCCCTTTAATATGATATGAAACTTTTTACAAAATTTTATATAAATTACATTAAATTACTATTTATTTGAGGAAAATTTCAAAATGTAACTTTTAATGAATAAATGTAACTTTTAATGAATAAATGTAACTTTTTGAAGGAAAAGAGTATTTTTTTTTCGTTCCCCGGCAACATTGCTACAAATACATGTTTGTTAAAACTATTTTTAATATTAAAAGCTCTTGAAATAAATTTACACACACCATTAAAAGCAATTTTCAGAATGTTTATATGAAATGAATACTGTGAAACTGTGTTTCGTTTTTTAGGTTAAAATTTAGTTACTGTAATATTTATCATTTTTCAAATAAAGAAAGTCAGAATGGCCCATTATATGTCGACGAACATCTTATTATAGTTGAAATGAAATACTAAAATAAAACTTTTCAGTTTTTGTACTCACCTTCTTGTTGTGAATAAGTTTGTATAACTTCTAAAGAACATTGAGTAAGCAACACTTAACTACTCCAAAGAATTGATTAACTACTAAACTCAAATTAAAAAAAAAATCTTTTTTGTTAAGAAAATAATTTTCTTTTCAAACTTTTTGGGGGTGAAAAACATACATGTTACGTATTTAGCTCATCCTTTAGTACGTAATCTATACTTTTCCTATTATTCTGTAACATAATTTTTAAGGACTGCCTCTAGAGAAATGCTATCATAACAATACCCTACCCTTCAAATATTTTCTAATTCAATTAATTTCTGTATTTTTATTTCTCTTTGTGTGAAAACTTGTAATACGTATATAAGTTCCGTTAAGTGTGATTGAATAAAATAGAATATAAGACCCTGTAGGAAAGGATTAAAGCAAAATATGGGCCATTAACGTTAGTTTTAGTATAAACAGTATTTCTTTTCATTCAATCGATCTCATGTTTAACTTGTTGAATTAATGGATCTTAATACGATATTTTTCTCGCTCTTTTTCTTTATTTTAATTTTTTTTTCTCCAGCGAGAGAATCTGTTTCAATCTTATATATTTTAAATAAAAAAAGCAAGGAAATAAAATAGTACTTTTTATTTTACTGCAGAATAAGAATAAGAAAATTGTTAAAAAAGTGTTGCCTGTTTTAGATCAATTGGCCCTATGAAACGTTATTTTTATTGTACATGCACTCTTTAAGAAATTTTTAACTACCAATATGTTATCACAAAAAATGTTCCAAAATTAATTCAAGATTAGAATTAAACGCTATAAGTGTGAATTCTTACTGCTTACAGTTTTTGGTAGGTAAAAATTAAGCAAAATAGAGAGCAGTAAAATAAAAGTTTAAATCTTACAACTTTTGGAGAAATATGATGAAAATGGATCCGGGTGTTTCTACACACTTTGGCTCTTCGGTAATATTATTTTTAAATGATTAGATTGAATGTTAAGTAATTTGAGTAAATGAAGTTCCAATTCCATCATTCTGTGTGCTTTCGATCCTTAATGCCCTAAATTTAATATAAAATTGTTTACATTGTGTTATTTTATTTTTACTTTTTCATATTATTTCTTTCTTGTCATTATCGTTGTATATTGCAGAGTCCATTAGAGAAATGGATACATTTTTTAGGTCTTTTGTTTTGGAACACAGACTATTCAGCAATAATATCCTACTCAATACTATTTTTGATTTTAAATTAAGAACTGACCTGGTAAAGAAAAAAACCCCTTCCAATATACTTCATAACACCAATTACGTTAACTTAGAAATGCACTCACAAGATAGAAGAACACGTCTGTTAATAGCTCGATTAATATTTTGTTCACACATATAGCATCTATTTTTTTAACAGAAGATGACTAGAAATTTATCTTGCTATCTATCACAAATAATTTTTAATTTAAAAATATTTTGCTCCACGAAAATCTTTGTGGATCAAAACATACGTATTAGTAAGAATCAAACAAAATATAATTACAACTTTTAACAAATTCAAGAAACAATCAAAATTTAAAATGATGTTGTGATCTGGTTTGTTAAATTTTTAACAGAAAAAGTTCTCCTTGGAAAACCAACACAATTATTCCTTTTTATGTAAAATATTTCGAAGGAAAATAAATCTTTCGTCCTAATTAAATTAACTTTCAGTAAATAAAAATATATGGAATTTTGGGTCAAATTTAAAACCGCATTAGATGAACTCAAATTACTAGATTTATCAAGAATTATTAGAGGAATTTTTTGACAAATGTTAACAAAATATTTTTATATCTATATTTATAACTTAACCTTCGGTCGACGCGCTCGTAAATTATAACTAAAACAGGCACCGGTTTAAAAAAATTTAAAACAGAGAGATATTTATTTAGAAGTTCCAAGAAGGTATGATTATTTAAAAAATAAGGAAAAGGTGGATAAATGTGGGAGAGGAAAACTGCGCGGAATCGATGTTAACAAAAAAAAAAATTAAGAAAATTTGATTTATAAGGTCTAATAGCCAGAAGGAAATCTGTTATTACTTCCATGTTAATCAAATATGAAAGAGTGGTTCATGGTACGATTATTCTCATTGGGGTAGCGAAGCGCCCCGGTAATAGTTAGTATACATATATAAATCGAAATCAATGTCAAGTTTTAAAATTGTATTTGTGTTGTCTCTTAATAAATAATTTGTGTTGTTTTCTTTTCAGAATAAAGAAATAAATTGAAATTTAGTACTCTGAGGGTTATAAAAGTACTATCTATTTAAAAATATTTTTTGCGCAGGAAAAAGTATTTTCTCATTTTTCATCCCTAATTCGAACCGTCCACGCTGACTTGATCTATTTAATAAAAATTCTGTTTAAAATTTAGGACATCAGAAATTTTTAAAGTCATTACTTTGTCGTTATTATTAAAATCGAGCAATATTATCGTAAACATTGAAGTATTCTGTGTTTTTTTTTTTTTTTTTAATTTAGGACCAGTTTAAATTCAACCTGTTTATTTACTATTGGGTATTGGCATACATATTTGTGGTTATTGTAATTACTGGTTGTGTGTCTATGGCTTCAAAAATGATGATGACGGCACACAAAAGGTGGGTGGTCTTATTGGACAACGTTGTTATTTAATCACTAGTTAATTTATAGGACTAACAAACATTTTATTATATTGTTCAAGTTATAATGTTAATTACATATTTGTCACCTAACCTGAACACTCACTCATACACTCAGAAAAGCAAACAAAAACACTTATACATACCTAATCGTACATATATTGTACAATATACTACTTTCATTCATATGTACATACATATATTGTATTTATGATGAAGATAATAATGGCAATGATAATAATGTTAACACAATACAATGTATAGAAAATTGTTTGTTTGTTTTGGTCACGTTGTTCTTCGGAGTTTTGTTAATATTAGAGAGTGCGTCTTTATGTCGACCTGTCAATTCAATTGTTGTGGCACGTTCGTGTGATACATACAAAACTTAGGGAGGAAATGTGAACTAGATCTATCAATTGTATATGAAGGAAATAAGTTTAATACCATTTTGGTAATAATAATTTGTAATAATGATTGATTGGTTTTGTATGTGTTTACGCGTTTTTGGTAAACGACAATTATTGACTTTGTTTAAAGTAAAAAGTTTGTGTATCAATTTCATAATTTTTCTCCGCATAAAAAATACTTTAATTTAGTTGTTGCAAACGTGCGACCTCCTTCTACGTAAAGAGTTAATTTTTTTTACTGGCTGACAGATTAAGAAAAATTTTTGATCGTCATTTTATAACTGCCATTTTTTAAATGCTTTTCTTTGTGTTTGTTTAACGATACACACCTTATTTTGTATCAATTGAAAGTTATAGCTCTTCCATTATGTAAAAGATATAAATTTATGACGGTCGTAAACTACAACAGCGAAAAAAGGAAAATAAACAATAAAAAGTAAACCGTTCTGAAGAAAATAAACTTTCATACACATAACTATAACTTAATAACAGTTTGGTCATATAAGCATTTTATTTATATATCAACTCGTATAAGGCAGTCACCATGCTTTAATTCATTTATCTATTCAGCCATTTACTCAAACGCACTTTAATTTAAAAGAAAGTAACTTTATCTTTTGACGTGTTTGCCTGTACGCTATAAAACTTTCTACAAGTCTTACACATCGATGAATGCAATGTAACAACATTAAACAGCAAAGCAAATTTCTTTTAAAGGAAAAAAAAATTACAAGATGTCGTACTTTATATCACTGGTCCATAACTTTGAGGAAGGCTACTTCATTAGAGTTTACCAGGATTCTGTTGTAACACTTTAATTTAAAAGGACCTATACTTTTACAATTTCGTTACCTTTTAAGGGTGCTACTTTTCTTCTGCTATTTTTTTTTTTTTGCAGGAAACCAAGTGAAACAACTTACCTCAATAAAATAATTCTTGCAAAAAAACCAACTTCAAAACCCATTTCATATGTTTGTCTATAATGGTTCAAAAGTATGCCATTGGGACACTATTTAACTTCCAAATTTTTATTATATAATTGCAAATGTAGTAGACTTAGTAGTCAGGTTCTTTGCAAATTTCAACCGCCTGTCTATAACGGTTCAACAGTTTGACCATAAGCAACAAATTAAATTAACTTTTGGGGCACCCTTTAATTTATAATTTTAAATGTTAATACTTGTTACTTTAACGATCATAGCAATCGAAATTCTTTCTAATTTGCAAGCGTTTATCTATAACGGTAAGATAAGCACATGTAAGTAAATTATGGAAATACCCTTAAATTTCTAAATTCAAAATATAAACTTATTGATATAGCGGGACTAGCATTACATATGGCTTTTAAGTTTCATCGTTCTGCCTATAACGGTTCAAAAGTTTGGTCGTATACATCAAATTACATCAACTAAAGTAACACCCTTTATTATATCAGACGAAATAATGGATTTCTCTTAAATTTTCAAGTAATTGTATATAATGTTTTAGAAGATAGGCACATAAAGGTTAATTTACATCAACTATAGGAACACCCTTTAATTTCTAAATTCAAATTGTATACTTTTTCTTATAGCGGACTTAGCAATACAGGTTCCTTATAAATTTCAGCTGCCTACCTATAAGGTTTAAATGTTTGTCCACATACGTTAAATTACATAAACTATTGGGTCACCCATTAATTTCCAATTCCAAATTTTATACATGCTGTGTAAGCGGACTTAGTAATACAGGTTCTTTGTAAATAACGCCCGTCTGTGAATAAGTGTTTAAAAGAATGGCCATATACAAAAAATTAAATGAACTATTTGGGCACCCTTTAATTTATAATTTTGACAAATCGCCATTTTGTCCAATTTTCAAGTGCTGTCCTTAGCGGTGCAAAAGATAAGCCCATATAGGTCAATTAACGTCACTTATAGGGACACCCTCTAATTTTTAGATTTATTTTTCTTATCCCTTTTGCTATTGAAAGCCATAGTGATGCCCAGTTTTTTTAAAATTTCGGGTGCTGCCCTACATGTTTCATAATACACTTAAAAAACATGTTTTATTGTTTGGGAACACCCTTTAATTGTTAAGATTATGAACTGTTTTAAAAACGGGACCAATCTGTAGGCATAATGTAGCAAATTAAAAACAATTTTTAAAACCGGTTCAGAAATTACTAAGTGCTGCAGGCACAAACATTAAAACACAACATTCAGTCGAATTGATAACCTCCTGCTTTTTTTGAAGTCGGTTAAAAATATTTTTGGAAATAGCCTGAAATAAACGTGTCACAAGAAAAGTTACAAAAAAAGATAATATTCTGGAAAAATCTTAAGGGAAACGAAAAAATATTTTTTTATTTGTCTCTTTTGAAGGCAGTAATTATAATTATGCTCTTTCGCTACGTAACTGTCATTAAATCTAATACTTACGTCATTCTCTTTTGCTACGTATCACAATTTTGCCATAGAAATCAAAATAATAAAGCCCGTACATAAATATATTAAATTAAGTTATGGAAGAAACCTACCTAAAATTGCAACAAACTTGTTGTTGTTTTATAAATTAATTAATCCCTGAGGAAAAACTGGTTGAAAGGTAACATTTACATAAAAATAGGTCAATGTTATGATCCTTTGGTTGTAGAAGGATCACAAAATGTAAAAATTTAAAAAAAGCACATAAATATGAGTATTGTATTAGTTCGGCTATATTTTTTGGAATATTTTCGCTTTGTGCAACCCGATTTATGTCTTCTCTAAAGGTTCAATTAGACGTGCCATAACCATATTTATATAAAACAGCAGTTCAAACCAACGTTATGGAAAACACTCTATTTGATTATTGGTGAGTTTTATTTTATATTTTTTATTACGCTGCTTTCTTAACAAACGGCAAAACAAATAAGAGATGCTTATGGCTAAGCCACCACTATTCGCTGGCAGTAAATATGATTGCGGTTGTGGCCATGGTTACCGCTATGGCACGTATAATTAAAACTTAAATACCCACTGAGAGCACAATTCATACATAATTTTTGTTTTCGCTCCTCATTCGTTGTTTTTACTTAATTCTAGAAGTTGGTTCTAAGCATGTTTTCCCTTAAAATGTATTGTAAGACAAAATTGCATGAAAATTTTGTCAAAAGACACATTTTAAGCTTATTTTTTTATGAATATGGCAGTTAGACTAAAAATCATTATGGAATGAAGTGGTAACCTATAATTATATTCTATGGTTTTTAAGTTTAGAATAATTCGGTTTCGTTACTCATGCCGACGTCATGCTAAGTTTTTCGTACGAATAGTATCATATTTTTTTTATTTTTATTTTTAAACAAGCAGTTTTCTTTTCTTTCGCTTGTATTTAGGCTTTCTGCGTGGACAAAGATTTATTTTATTTGCTTTAGAGTGTTTTTATTTCTTTGTTACATAATAAAAGTCCTCAATTTCATAATTACATTCTTTTATCATTGTTAACAAAATTAATTTTGTATGAAAAGTTTTGTATGTCCTTCCAAACACACAACCAGGCTCTGTCAACTTGTATACGTTCTGTTATAATTACAAATCGACTTGTAATGAATTCATGCCATAAACTGTCATAAAATGTCCGTCTATCAAACATACATAAGTTGAACAGAAATGAAGTAAACAAATCATAAAAGAAATAATGATTGTAGATGCTTATTTGTGGCGAATTTTATTGTTTCTTGTGCGACTTAATGACTTGGCTGGATCTCTGTTCAGTACGAACAAACACTTAAACATATTGAAATTTCAAAGCGGAAGGAGTTTTATACCCTTTACCACAAAAAGTGGAAAAAGGTTAGAATATATCATTCCGTGTGTAATTTTTACAATATCTATTTTTTACCCCATAAAATTCTGAGTACTTGGGCAGCGATGTTCACAAAAAAAAAACAATAAATATGTCAATTGATCAGATATAGTGTCGAAAGAGGTGCTATTGGAAATCATCATGGTCGGTCGAACCAAGTCCTTCGCCAACCTCTAATTTTTTCATGTCATTTGGAACAATAAAGTAACTCCAATCAAAAAAATAAATATATAATGCGATAAAAAATTAAGAAATAAGAAAAAAAACATCAAGTGAACAAATTGGCGATCGGCCAATTTTCCGAGTTACGTGGCTCTGAAATTTACAAATTTTAAAATATCAATATGGATATCATTTTAAAGCTTTTGAAGAGATCTTTAAGGAAATACTTAAATTTTTTAAAAGTCCTAAACCCATTAAGAGCCGATGGCATTTTTATGTAAAACTGTATGTATATATGTTGTACTTAATTTTTTTTCTCTGTCACCCCAATATTTTGTTTTTTGATTTGAGTTACTTCACTAAACTAAATTTACATAGATGGAAAAGTGTAAACAAGATTCGGCGTAGCCGAATATAACACTCTTACATGTTTCGTTTAAATTTGTATGTTTTATTAGTATTCTCTTAGGCATAAGTAATTTTTTATAGATGAATAAGTTGGATGTGCAGTCGATGTTATTATAAGTTATTTAGGAGTGCAATTTCAAATTATATAAAATTGATGTTTCTTATCATTATAAGTATATTTAAAGTTAGTATATATGTATATGAACTAAAAAAAAATATTTATGTTAAAAAATTAAATATTTATGTAACTGATTTAAATAAAAAAGTAAGAAAATTTGGCAAGAAAAAATTACACTTATGTACAGCTTCTGTATTGCAAGCGAGCGACTCCCCTGGAAAATTTGTATAGGAAACACTAAAAAAATTGAGTGCTTTTCATACAAATTTTCTAGACGAGTTGCTCTCTTGTAATACAGAAATCGCACATTTAACTAATTTAAAAATATATATTTCTTTGACCTATTAATTAAATAAAAGTAAAATGTTGTTTTCAATTTAAATGCAGTTGAAAATAACTTTCCCATTAATTTATTAAAAATTTAACCAAATTTATATGGCAACAGTACGATGAATATCAGCCAGTTTTCGAAGCAAGCCATCAATTTCTTAAATTAAACATAAAGAAGAAGAAGAAGAGAGACTTTAAAGTTGAACAGACAAAATTATACAAAAAAGAATATTTAAAAAATATCTCAAGCTGACAACAACAGAAATAAATAATCTTTCTTCTTTGGGACGGAGAACGTTATAAACACAAAATAGAGTGTAAGAATCAGAAATCTATGTCTTTAGATATTGTCAAGTGATTGGGCGATACTCATTTTGTTTAAGATTTCTCTATCACTAAAATTATGTTCAAAAATATTGTGTTCCTTAATTGCATTTAAAACATCTCATTTGAAGCGTTTAAAGGTGGCTTTATTGTTCACTATATAACAGATATTAGCTTTAAACATATTTTATCTATTAAGGAATATTAACTTCCACTGATTTTTTGGTAACTTAGTCCTTACTACGTTCAAACGATATTCCTTTACCTTAGTTCTATCTGGCTTATCGAACCTTTTCCATTACAAGTTTTAAAATGCATATAAAATAAGATCTACCTTGACATTATTAGTTTGTGCTTGCATGTAATCCTTATTATTATGCCAGCCAGTGTTAGTTATTTACTATTAAGAAACACTACTTCTATCGGTTACATGTATGAGATTTTAAGCTTTTCAGCGTCCTTGTTATACGTTTAGCTTATTTGTATCTATTCTACTACAAGTAGTTATTATCTGCAGAGTTCAACCGTTGCGTTACCATTGGGTATGTCTCGGTACAGGCAAAAGAGGTTACCAGACGCTACTGTATCACTTGTGAGTTGCTGTGGCTAATGTCCTTTCATGGTTAGACTAGGCCTCTTTCCCGATTGTAACACTTTCTTTCTTCATACATCTTTTCACTAGAGTTATTGATGGACTTTGTTTTTCCGCCAGAAAACATTTAATTTTCTAGAGTTATTGCCGGACTTTGTTTTTCCGCCAGAAAACCCTTCATTTTCTAAGTTCAGATTGACTCAGTTTAAGCAAGCCTTAAATCTTTTCTACTTTTAGAATGTCTCAGGGGGTCTTCGTACTGTGCAATTAATTTAATCCCCAACATCACTCCATAAGTTTATGAGGCGCAGATCTTCAAACTCTGCGCTGGAAATCTTCGCGTTTATTAAATTCTCCTCATTTAACTCTTCAGAAAACTTCTCACAACCATAAAGTAAAGACCAAAATCAAAGTTTAAGCAAAAACAATAATAATCGACAATGATTTTATTTTTGTTAATCTACTATATACGGCTGACCTTTTTTCGGCTCTTTTGTACAGTTAAAAGTTGAAAAACACAATATCACAAAACATTACGATAATTTATTTCTATGCACAGACACTTTGCAAATTATTAAATTAAATTAAATCATAAGAATCTCTTACTGAACTAATTTATTTAAAAAATTATCGTGCTGTTTAATTTAATTTGCCCTTTCGTTACCAATTATCCCAAGGTACCCTGGCATTTATACCGTGCGTAGTTTTCCGTGGGCCGAGTATTGGTAAATCGTCACCTTACGCAGAAATAACTATGTTTTCATACCGTTAGTCCCAATTCCTATTGAATTTAAATTTGTAAAGTCAGAGGCATGGCCACTCAAATGTATCTTATTTAGAATGTTGAAAATTGATATGCAGTGCAATATGATATTCTGTTAGATCGCATAATAAAATATAAAGATGCTGTGATAAAAATTAATATTATTTTGTTTAATAATTAAATGATTTTTTTATTTTACAAATATTATGACTTATCTAAATCTTAGCTTAACATTTGAAATACCAAAAATAAGCCTATTAAAATTACTATTGAATAATTTAAGAGCGAAAATAAATGTTTGTGTGAATGTTGTTGTATACTATTGTTATTCATGTTTTGTTAGTTTGGTCAAAATAAATTATTAGTCAGCCTGGCAAACAAGTTGTGGAATTGTTATTGAAAGTTTCAGTTCAGCCAACCGGTCAGTTAATATGTATGTGGCAGGTCAGCAAACATTTGTATGTTTTAATAAATCTGTGTTCATATGTTAAGCAATTGCAGATAATTTCTGGCGAATACTGTGAAGTATTTAAGTAATGAAACCATAAGAATTGTATGTGCACTGATAGAAAAATCATCATAACGCTAAAGTAATTTAACATCAATTCAATGACAAATCTCTTCGTTTTTGACCCCGTGACACTTGTCATTGTTGTGATGTCAACCATGTCATTATTTGCTTATTTTGTCATCTCTTGTGTCAACAATATGATGCTAAAAGTTCATCAATCTGATGACATATTAACATCACTCCCTATGAATATGAGAAAATTCTCTGTGTTTAGCACTTTCCTCTCATTACTTTTTACGTTGGCGTTATATATTTGTTTGGTCATAATAATGATGATGAACTTACATCAATGTGATTTTATTTTTTAAATTCATAAAAACGCTTTTAAAAATAAACATTATGAAAAAAAATAAGCAAGTTGCAATTAAAATGCTAACTGGAATTATAAAAACTCTATTTACTTTTTTCTTTAATATATATTTTACGAAATAATCGTATACGAAATATTGCACCAAGTTGATGACATTGTAGTCATAACTTAGATGACATCTAAAATATGACAAAATTCTATGATAATGTCTGTCATTGCATTGATGCCATTTTATACCTTATTGATGACATTTTTCATAACATTGATGTTTAAATTTTGATGTTATAGCGTCATCAAACCAACGATGATTTTTTCTATCAGTGTGGTATCAACATTTATTAAGAGAACAAAACTGGTAAAATTAAAATGATTAAATACAAAAATATTTAATTTATTATTCATTAAATGTATTGTAATCGAAATTGGTCTTACTTACAATGCAAAGGTGGCCTCTGGTTTCAATCTTAGTGCGGAAAAGCACTTTTATAAAGACTAGGGAAGTTTCTTGGATTCCAAACATAAAGTGTAATAACGGGATAATGTCTGTCTGTATGTCACAATCCGTTTTCATAGATCTTAATTGGTAGACTTTTAAAATTTTCACAGAAGATGTTTTACTATAACCGCTAAAACAACAAACACAAGTGAAATTGTAGGCTGTTCCAAGAGTGACGTGATATTCATTAAAATATCGATATATTTTTAAATGTGGTAGGAGGACACGTCAAATTTATACAGTGTCAGTAAAGTTATGTGCGCTATAGAAAGAAGTGACGCGATTTTCACTTATATGGCTTTTGGTTTTCAACCGTAGCAGGCAGAGATTAAGAATTTATAGACAGGAGGTATAGAAGAAAAAAAAAAAAATATATATATATATATATATATGTATAGAAATAAAGTTACATAATTAGCATATAAAACCGACAAATGAATTGCAAACAGAAATTATATTTATAAATAAAGGTTTGAAAAATAATAAAAAAAACAACGTATAATTACAATATCATTTACTATATACTTTCTTCCAGTAAATTATTTAAATAAAACGTGCTTTTATGCGTCCATGAAAATTTTGTTAAAAACAATTAATTTTCTTTTGGCAAAGATGAAACGTTTGAATATTTTAAAAATGAAATGTGTAGTGTACAGTGGTATATAGAATCAACATGTTTTAAAATCCAATTATTATATTAATTATTAATTTTCATTACTGTTAGAATAATATATTCTCCACATATATCGTATTATAATTGTAGAGAGTATGACCCATCAGTTACTTAAAGGTGCCTTCGTATGATTTTACTAACTTTATTCACAGAGAACTGATTCAATATTTCGGATTTGTCAAAGCCCCCGAATAAGTACTTTGTATTTTGAGACTCTGAAAAAAGACATTCAGAGACAAATTTTCGCAAACTTTAAATTCATTTATATCTTGAGGAAGCCTATTGAATAGTTTCTTTAATGGTTTCATCATTAATTTTATATTCATAAATATTTCCATTATCAAGGCTTTATTTATTGTAAATTTCCCCCCTTTAATTTTCATTTTTAGTACGATGCAGAATAACCTTCAATCTTTGTGACCAATAAAGATTTTAAGCGAAGCGTTTCACTTATTCTTTGATTAGATAAGACTAGTTGTTCAGTTCAGTTTAGATATTTAGGTGCTGTACAAGCAATAAACTCGTCTGAAAAATTTGTGTGAAAAGCGCTCAGTTTTTTGAGTAATTCCTATTCAAATTTTTCAGACTAATTGAACGTTTGTAATACAGAAACCGCACATTAATTATATGTTTTGTGAAGATATTTTTTTAAATATTTTTTCAAAAAAGAAGGAGTTTATCAATTCGACTGATTGTTGCTTATTTATATGTGTGCCCCAATAACTCAATTATTTCGGTATCGATTTTTATTTTTTTATTTTTATTTTAAAAGTGATGCTTACCGATTGGTCACGTTTTAAAAATAGTTCATTATTTAAAAAGTTAAAGGGTGTCCCTATACAAATTCTATAGAAAAGGGATAAATGAGAGATAGACAGGTGGTGAAAGGAAAAAGATAAGCCATTTTATTAGTTACTTTACTTCGCATGCGAATATGCTATGAATAAGTGCCGACGAAGAAGGCTGCATGTTGTAATATTAATTCTGAATATGTATTTATACCATAAAAGAGAAAAAACATTTGTATTATATGACTACCGCAGGGGTTGAACCCTGGACAATCAGATTTGTAGTCAACGTGATTACAGCAGCCGCATATACATACATGTTTTTTAAGTGTTTTATGAACCGCAAAGGGCACCATTTTAAAATATTTTTGTCACTATAGCCTCCTCACAGGTGAAATAAGTTGTCCTATTGGGACATATCTAGTGACAAACGCTTGAAAATTGGGAAGAATGTCGATAGCTATGACCGTTTAAATAACCAGTATTAATATTCGAAATTATAAATTAAAGGGTGCCCACAGGGGGCCATACTGAACAGTTGTAGACCAACGCTTGAAATTTATAACGGACTTGTACTGCTAACTCCACTAAACCAAAAACTATAAAATTTGGATTTAAAAATTAAAAGGTATCCTAATTGTTGATGTGATTGAATGTACTCGGCCAAACTTTTGAAGTGTTTTAGACAGACAGCTGAAAATTATAGGGGACCTGTGTTGATAAGCTCGCTATATCAGAAAGTTTATTATTTGAATTTAGAAGTTAAAGGGTGTTCCCATAACCCATAATTGATGTTAAGTGACCTATATGGCCCTATCTTTTGAACCGTTATAGACAAACGCTTAAAAATTAGACATAATGTCTATTACTCTGCTTGGTATCATAAGACGTATAAATATTCTAAATTGTAAACTAAAGGGTGTTATAATAGTTGAAGTTATATAATGTACAGTTGTAGACAGACGATTTAAATTTATGACAAACCTCTATTGCTAACTCCGCTTTAAAAACAAGTATAAAACTTGAATTTAGAAATTAAATTGTAGCCCTATAGTTAATGTAATTTGATGTATAATGCCAAACTGTTGAACAGTTGTAAGCAGACGGTAGAAATTAACAAGGAGCTGTAATACAAAGCCCGCTATAAGTAGTGTAAAGTTTGGAGATGGAATAGTTCCGAATAGTTAATGTAATTCGATGTATGTGGCTATACTTTTGAACCGTTATATACAGGTAGATGGAATCTGTTTTGAAGTCGGATTTTTGCAATAAAATAAAATTTTCCATATTCCTTTCCTAAAATATTCTTTTCACCCATTTCACTTATTTTATGTTGCTGAATTCCACTATGCAGGAGTAAAAACTAAATAGGCATTAAATATATTATTATAATTAATTTTTAGTTTCTCTTATAAAACTTTTTTGTTATTTCATTTGTTGCACTAATTAATTCACAAAACTTTAATTTAAAATCGCTTAAAATATTTTGAATCAGCGCCTTCTCTTTGTCTAAGTTCAAACAACAAAGAATTGTAAAAACATTGCCATTTTATACGTTACACAATATGAGTACGTCGGCTAAATTAGCGTTTTATTGATCATTATTTCATTTGTTCATTTTGTTACTTCATCAATAGTTCTTTCACTCGTTTATTATACAATAGTATTGATAAATTAACAATTTATTCATGTGTTCTCTATTGGGAAATTCAGTGCATTGAATTCTAATGAGTTTTGATGGATATCGAAGTATTTATTTTAGTTTGGTTAACAAATTATAAATGATTTATTGTAGGCATTTATTGTTAAAATAACCGTACATTATGATATTGCTCTCTAATAGTTCTTGTTATTAGTGGTTATAGAAATAAAAACCGATAGTTGTTGTTATTGTTTTTTTTTTATTTGTAAACCGGAAATGACAACTGACCCAGTTCATTTTATTTGGAAAATACTTGCAGGCACAATAGAAAATAGAAAAACAAATTTGTATCCCTAAATCGTAGATATGTACTCGTAGTATGCTTGAAATAGAAATTTTCTTTTGTATATATTACAATACTCGCACAATTAATATTTACTAATTAGTTTGAGTGCTTATAGTTTTTTGTGTAAAAGTAATTAACTAAAATTAAATCTGTATATTGAGGACTTTATGCAAAACTGTGATAAAAAAAATTGCATTGACAATATCATATAAAAGAGGGGCAGAAATAAAATATTTTAAAAATAAATTAGTAATTTGTTACCGATCAGTGAAATAAAATTTCTATGTTAGAAGCATAAACCTGGAATATTTTGAGCTTAAGATTATAGGCTGAGTTTTCGAGACCTTGTACGTTTTTGAAAGCATTGACGTTTTTTGGTCTTAATAGCTTTTGAACTCTTTTTAAAGTCTTGTTTTCCATTTAAATTTTTTTCTTACTGATGACTTCTCCTTCGACTTGTAATTTTTGTTTTTTTTTTTGTTTATATATATTAATGGAGGTAAGTCCAGCATTTAAGGCATTTTTCACATCAAAATTACACAGCAGTGCATGCAGCCAATATCCAAGTTCATAGAATCTATTTTTTTCGGAGTGCATTTCTTCAGCTTAATTTCTATTTCCATGTTAAATCTGCAAAAAAGAACTATCAATCCCAAGCGTGCTACTGTATATCAGACATACTTAAACAAGAGTGGAAAGCGGAAAGTTTTCTTGCGCATAGTTTTTACGCTGAAATGCAATTCCTTAACAAAAGCTCCATTTCTACGTCAAAACAATAAAAATAATGTTGTTAAAATTAAAATTGTTTTAAGAAAACTTCGTACCCAGTTAGCATTTGGAAGATTGTTTTTACAAAAATCACCAAAGTGAGTCATTTAAGACTACCCAAGATGACTTAAAACTGATTAATCAGTTGTGCGTTTTAAAAGAGACTCGAATATCATTCCGACAAACGCAAAGAAAGCGACTTGTTTAAAAACAAAAAGTACAAAAAGCAAATGCTTGAAATTCGACTGTTTTTAGAATTTTTTAGAAACATATAAAACGCAGCCTAACGATGAAAAAATGATTCAAATACATATTTTATTTTTATGTCACTTCGTAAAGAAAATAGAGACACAAATGTAAAATAAATTTTTTTAAAATTAATTTATTTGAGTTTTAAGAAAATTACGAATAACATGCAACCGAATGTAACACTACGTCTTGACGAGCAATTGATTGGTTCGCACATGAACAAAACGTCAGCAGAATAGGTTTCAAACATTTGTTCATGTTTGCGTGGAGGAAACTTGGCGAGGTTAATACTTCGATTTCTCGTTGTTTGAAAACGACATGACATCGACAACGATGGTCTATACAAGCCATTTTAATGTGCGCACATGAAATTGTTCAATGTTTGAACAAATCAATGGTTCGTCAAGACAGCGTGTAATAAACAATAAGCAAAACTTAGTTTGCAATGTTTAATTTTGGGAAAATATAATAAGAAATATTCGTATAATATGTTTCGAAGAAGACTTGCATACGGCTAGTAATATGATCAAAAATTGACTCGAAAAAGTATCGTATTTGATTATAAGTACGATTGAAAACAGTATCGAAAATGAGTCGAAAACGCGAGTCATAAGGGACTCGTTCAGAAGAGTCGCGGCTAGGGTACCATTTTCTACCGACAAAACATTCATTTTCGACTCTAAAACGAGCGCATAAACGATTATTTTAATCGTGTCGAGGAGTCAAAAAAGACTCGAATATGATCAATAATTCAAAAAAATGCTAACTGGGTAGTGATAAGGATGATGGCAAATAGACATCAAGAAAACCACGATTCACCTGTTTTTTTAAACGGGTGTTAATATTTTAGTTTAAAAAAAAACGAGAACTATTTTTCGAATCCACTAGGCTAAATTATTAACGGTTTAACGTTCGATTGAATTTCTATTGAACCTTGGTAAAAAAAATATTCCGCAGGAAAACCTTTGAACCAGAGCAAAGATTGTACATTAGCTTTCAGTAAGTATAATCAATACATATGATTTGGATTCTATTATCTTGTGTACAAAAGCTCTTTAACTCAGGAATGCTTCATACTAATTGTACGGGCGTGAGAAAAAAACGCTTTCCGCTCTTGTTTAGGTATGTATTGAGAGCAATTGTTGCAAAACAGCTCTAATATTTTCATATGCGACAATTTGTGAAAACATTGTTGCATATGTAGCACACCTTTTTTTTGCACCAATCGATTATTAAAGAAATTTGAATGCAAATGTTAAGTTAAATTTTAACGTTTGAGAATTATCTAAAAATTTTCAAGACAAAGTAACATTATTAGTACGTATGTAGATGTAGGCAGAAAGATACAGTTGTAAATTTCACACTTGAATCAGTGAACAAATCAAGCCCTAAGCGGGAGAATAGCTTAACTGGCATACTAATCGAAATTCATTTGTTGACGCAGAATTGCTCTACGGTAAAATATTTAAATTTTTAACCTTAATGACAGCCACCTGTTTTTGTTGCAAAAAAACAACGTAACTGACATAAAAACGTGTTGAAGTCCGCGATGAATGAGTGATATAAATAAATGATTAAATTTAGAGAGCAATCAGTACAAGCGCCATAAAACGTTATCACGCGTTCTCAAGTATAATTTATTGAATATTTACGCGGCGTCCATCTCCACTTTGACCTTCTTTTATGTTATTGGTTAGTTTTTAAATCTTTATATTACTGTTTTTGTGAATAGTCTTTATTTGTAGATTTAAAAAGGAAAGTTTTTTATTGTTAAAAAACTTTATTAATAGAGGGACTTATCATTGATATAATCCATACCTTGATAGAAGCATTTGAAGGTCACATTTAATTTTTTTTTAATCTCTTAAGAAATTAGAAAACATTTGAAAAATGCTTCTTTAAGTTTTGTTTTTGTAAGTCAGATTTAATTCTGGCAAACATTTATTCTATTTATTCAGCCTCATTAGTAGGCTGCCTTTAAATTTTCATGAAAAATTGTGGACAAATTGAAAAAATAAATAAATAAAACCGCCACATGTAATGTTTGTTTTTGTTTTTGGTGGTTACAGTATTTAAGCGGTTAGGGCTCGAAATATTCCTTTTGCTATCTTAGTAATCTTTGGAAATTTTATAATTAATATTAGGTCTTATTTTATTAAATTAAACAGTGTTTTGGCAGCATTTGTGTAAATAACACCTTAATAAAAAGTTTCTATTGTATATTACGTGCTTGATCATGGAGATGGCAGTGAGAGTGGGGGTAGGACTATACATATCACCACAAATGACTTTGTTGTTGTTAGTTTAATTATTAAATTTGTCTGTAAGTAAAACTGGTGCGAAGAAGTTTCGTTTATGTATTAAACACTTGAGCTTATTTCAATCTTAGCAGCAACATATTTAAAGTATTTTACACATCCTAATGCATTTCCAAATGGTAGGCAAACACTTGAGCAGTTGCAATACACACACAAATATTAATAGTAAAATTTAGCTAAAACAAACATTATTTAATTTGTGTGATTAGAGTTTGGAATTCCATAAAGTTTTAGACTTCCCCGTAAACGGGGTAAAAACGCTTTTCAGGCTTTAAAAAAAAACAAAAATTTTATTATTAAACGTATTGTAGCAGTTTTCATTTGGGACAATGTTTTGTATTTTCATGCTAATTTCAGTTTTTTTTTTTTTTGACCGGTAACCTTGAAATTTTTTTAAATATAAAAATTTAATTTTTAATCTTTTTTCCAAATCAGGATTCGAACCGTGGATATTATAAGTGATTAAAAATTATTTACAAATGTATGCGGACGTTTTCAAAGAGAACAAAAAAAAAATTAATGCTGCACTTTATGAACTGATACGCCCTTCATCAGCATCCTTCGCATCTATCTACCGTAGTTGTGTAATTGTAGACATTGTCTAATTAGCCAACTAACTTTGTAAAAAAAAAAATAAACGAAGTTTACACACAAATCAAATGCTGTGTTTAGACGGCGTGTACAAGTCATATGGAATGTCAGATTTTCTATATGTAAATCAATACACACCGTGTAAACCTCATGAAATATAACATATGTATGTTATTTTCCTATGTTGTATAACATGTGTTAGTTTTTAATTTAGAGCACGCTCTATTATGATATGTAAAATTATATGACAACAGATGTTTTCAGTGATTCTTACTTCCACTTTTAAAATTTCCGCTCAAAATATTTTTTGATAAAAGTTATATTTCTGAAAATAAAATAAAATAAAATATTTTTTGAACTTTTGTGAATAATAATTAGTAGTTAGTTTGTAACAAATTTGAGATTAAATTTTTTTTAGCGTGCGAGGGTTTTTTTAAAATAAAGGCGTGTGTGCCCCTTACAGGTAGTGAAAAGATAAAAAAATATGGAATAAACGAATTTTCTTAGAACAATTTATTATTCAATGTATATTTTTAAAATCTTTGTCTTTTTTACAAGTTAAAATAACACTTGTATACATATTATTATTTTGCGTGTACACTAAGCAAGACTATATTAAATATTTTATTAGTTTGTAACATGTACTTCATGCGAACTACGCGAAGTATCTGAATTGAACGTGCAAACTTGAGCTTGTCACATATTTTTATAACAAATACATCCGAAGTGCAATTTTATATTATGGTAAATTAAATATATTACAATTTTGATATAAATACTAATAAGGAAAGGTAGTATTGTGCTTGCCGTTGTTCTTTTTAAATAGTTATTGCTAAAAAATGAATAGTGGATATCACTGCTTTTAGTATTAGTTTTCTTTTCAACCAGTAGAGGTTATGTCGTATGTACGTAACATATGGAAGTTTAAACATGATAATTGTAAACCATTTGTTAAGCACAGATTTTGACATACAAAACAAATTACATATGGATAGCAATATTGATATTCCTTATGATTTTTAGACGCCGTCTAAACACAGCTAAAGTACTTCTTCACTGTTCTCTCTGTACTCCGTCTTGTACATTTGTTTTAGCCATCTGGATACAAATGCAATTTTTATTTTTAATTATTCATATTTTTTAAGAAAGAACATTTGTTTATAAATTGTTTTTTTCTATTTACCTTTGTAAATGATTTTTCTTTCTTACAAAAATTTAGAGAGTAAAATTAAATTGAACTTAAGCCAAAATTAGTTTAATATATTTGTTATAATATCATATTAGTTCAAGTAATAATTTAATAAAAATTAAATTGAGAAAAAAAAACACTAGCCACAGTGTATACGCTTTCACACTTACCCAATAACAATCAATATGATACTAAAAAAGTTGTGACGAAGTAAGTAAGAATGTCCCTTTTCACACACATCAAGTTTGACTCGTCAAGTCTTGAGTTTTTGGGAGAAAGAGGAGAAGAGAATAGAAAGAGGTACAAACCTGACCGTACCATCAAGTTTATGAATATTTTATACTTAAAGTTGGCTGCAGAATAAAAGTTAAAAGCAAAGAAAACGAAACTTGATGAAAAAACTTGACGGTGTGTGTGAACACGAATGCAGGTTCAAAAGAAAATTAATCTAAAACTGATCAAGTAAACTTGACGTGTGTAAAAGAGGACAATGATTAAAAATAAAAATTGCATTTCGTGGCCATACCAAAGGTTGGTACAAAGCAAACACAAATGTACTACATAAAGTATGTACATTTATTTTAGTAGGCTTACGAATTCAGAAAACTCCAACAACAAGTATTTGCAAAAAAGCCAACCATTTTTATTTAAGCGAAGAAAAGCTTTGGGTTGTATGCATGGGTGCCAGATTATTTTGATAAGACATTGGCATATCCCTTTCATGCCCGAATTAAAATGGGCGGAGTTATAGAATGTTGCCTATAGGCAACATTGGGCAGTTGTGGTGACTTAAAAAAACACGTTATTTATTTTTGAAGTATTGTTTTATTAAAACTTACGTATGAAAAGAAACAAAACAGTTTTTTTGTGGATTACAGCACAAATATACGTTACATTTACTACATTTAGACCGAGGATAACCTGCCTTTGGCTCCCCATTCTACCCAGTTACCCATATTATCAAATCTGATAGAGTTAGCTGGTTCTGCAACATACGCTCTCTTATAGGAACTTGATTCAGGGGCCGTTGTAGGAGAAAGTTATGATGGTGAAAAACTTGTTGAGGAAGGGGCTTCCTTAACAAGTGATAAGTGATGATGGGCGTCCTCTCTTTCTTGATGAAACTGTCGTTTTCCTCATCCGCGGAATCATTACAGTTAAATTCAACAATTTTTTCAATTCCGGCCTGTGTTAGGCCTCTTAGACGCATAAAATATTTTTATTGATAAGAAATTAACATCGTTTGAAAATTAACTCAATGGACCAATGTTGCCCATAGGCAACAGCAATTTTACAAAATTAGTATACAAAAACTGAAAACTTTTTTTAAGTTCTCTTTCTTCTAAATAATAATCTTACCGTTATATAATTATATTTTTTACTTGCTACCGCAATATTAATTTTATTATAACAATTTTAAACACTTCTATAAACACCCCTTTTTCAAAAAACACTATTGAATATTTCACACTTCGGAGAACTCCTACTGAATAAAAACGTGCATAAAAATAAAACAAATAGCTATAAGCTTTCGCCACACATAACACTGCACAATGCAAAAAACACAGCTTAAAAAAAATAAAAATAACGGGAATTAAAGGCATATAAATACAGTGTTGCCTATAGGCAACAATGGGCATGAAAGGGATATTTGAACAAAAAATCGACTTTGTCGGCAATGAAGTTTAAAAAAAATAGGCAAATTTTTAAATACCGTTTTAAATACAAATAAAATTATTTTTATTAACAAAAAAAGAGCAACTATTCGTTAGAGTGAAATACTGCTCGAAATACTCTCATTTTTATTTCTATTAATTCAAAATCAAGCTCATTTGGTAGAAAGGAATGACTAGATACCAATCTATGTAATCTATCGTATTAATATTATTTGATGATTTCTAATGACTTATATAATCAACAAATTTTCTTAGCCTAATGCGTTTTCATAATGCTTTTTTACTAATATAACTAGCAGTACCCACGTCAGGGTGTCATTTCTTATTTTCTTAAGCTTCTAATTTAAAAACTGCGTGTTAAAAATTTTCCAACGTCAAAAATAAAATGTGCTGTCAAATGTATCAATACTTATTTACCTAAAAAATCAGGTGCTATATATTTGTATCTCTATTTTCTCAACGAAATGGAATGTTTTAAGGAAGCCAAGGAGCCAAGGTCCTAAGTGACGTGCTCACAACATTTTATTCAAATCCATCCAGTAGTTTTTACGTGATGCGATACACCAACATCAAAATATTTTATTTTATATAGATGAAAATCATATTAAACCAATTTAGTTTGAAGAAATTGACAAGCTCAGTTTTTTATTTTGACTTACATGACTTTCATATTTAAGGATGAAATTTTTCAGGGAACAACGAACTTATTAACCGACTTTTTTAATGCAACAAGTGATGCTTAAAGGTAATAGTCTCTTTTAAAACAACAAAAAAAAAATCGGAGTTTTTGGAGCAAAAATTAGCAAATCGGCACTTTGATAATTTTTAGGCTTAAAATCGGCAAACATGGCAGGCCTGGATGCGTGTGGACTTCGTCTAACCAAATTAATATTAATTGATTATTGATACTCCCCATATTTTTATTTACAAAGTTAGTTGGTTAAATAAATGATGTTTACAATGTACACAGAATGCTGATGACACATTGAACGGTCTACAAAATGTAGCATTACATTTTGCTGTTGTCTAATTTTTGCTGTTTTCTTTGGAAAACGTTCGCATACTCGTACATTTGTAAATTATTTCTTAGTACAGAAAGTAAAATGCATTTGAACTTAAGTCAAAATTAATTTAATTTAATTGTTATTTCTAAATTTTATTTATGAAATACGTATTGTTCACCCATTATGAGAGGCAATCAGCCTTTCCCTAAATTAATTTATTATGTACATATATAAAAAATTCCCTTGGATGTTTGCCGTCTTTCAAACTTTACTAACCCTAGATTTAACGTAGAAATATTGCATATTAAACTGCGTGTGTATTTATGTTGGTATCTTCAAATAAGAAAATTATTAAAATTTTGAAAACATAAGTTTCCACTTTATGCCAATTTCAATTATGTCACTTACATGAATACACAGCTGCACACATGCTCACACACCCAAATGCACCCGCAAGTAAACATTTAATATCATACTCATATCTACATATAAATGTAATGTGTGACTAAAACAATTAAGTTTGCGAAATGTATGAATGTTTTTTTTTTGCATTTCTATTATGCAGAAATGATTTTAGTAGGTGTACGAAGTAAGATGTGTGAGAAAATAAAATTTCGTATAAACAGATACGTATAAGTAGTTCTATGGTAAGGTTAGGGTTTCCATATCTAGTGTATATTTGCGTATGTAGAGAATTTTTCTGGAAGCAGCTATTGCTCTTAAACGAAGCAGATCATTGTGTCATGTGTTATAAACTGCATAAAAAAAAACTTCCGTGCTAAATTTTTCTGGGGCCAGCTTACCTCTCCCCAGATAGGTCGATTTATACTAATAACTGCTTACAGCTGCTAAACGTTACTTGTCATTAGCTAAAGCAGTGAAGGGTAGCATATATAAGATGGCAATGGACCCTTGACAAGCAACTGCGTTTAACAATATCTGTCGATCAGGTATATGCAAATGCAGGCTATTGCTGTTCAGCTCTTTTTAGTACCTAAAAAAATGTATATAAATCCCTTTTTAGGATTTTTCAACTTTTTTTTTATCTTGATCATATTTTTACTAAATGTTAAAATTTTAAATAAATAAGAAATGGATTTGCCTTGTTTTTGTTTTCTTTTAAAAAGCCCGTGGTATCCTGTTTTTTTTTATCAAACTCCTTATTGTGCAACCACAAATGATCAAACTGTATTAAAATAATTGTTATTCTCCTGATTCGATGTTGTGTACGTGTGTTACATTCAGTTTATATGCCCATTCTTGCCAGAACGCCTATTTCATCATGAAATCTGATTATTATAAATATTATTTATAAACATTATTTGGATCCAAAAGGTCCAACACAACATAGCTACGTTACAATGTTAAATCTATTTGAACGTGTTTTCATGCAGAGTGGACTAAAAATGCCCATCGATTGTTTCTCATAGGCTCTTTTAGGGTCTATCTATGTTGTAGTTCTTTTCCAAGAAAGTCGCCGCTAAAGATGATTTTGACTGATGTCCGACAGTCATCGCAAAAAAATATAAACTGCACTGAGAACTCTCGTAGGCTATTAGTATGATATTCTAATCCATTATTTAGTTAATGATTGATTTTTTCTTTACAAGGTATTATTTTGTAGAAAACGAGTACCCTGGCCGCTAAACAGGAAAAATCGTCCGAATACATCGAATACAAGCTACAATCTTAACTCACCCTTAATAAATCTGTCAAGCTTAAGACAAAATGAACACTTGTATGAATAAAGCAAGAATTATTCCTGAAACAATTGTTGTGACACATGTGTATATGAATGTGTATATTTGAAATCGTTTTGACAGTTGGCATAAAGTGCCTGTCAAATTTTCATGAAATCACAACTGTATTTTATCTAATGGTCTTTTGACATTTACGTCTGTTTTTTTAGTCGATGTTATACTACACGTACAAGTTCAACATCTCACATACTACAGTTAACATTAAACTAAACAAACAGCCAACCAATCAAAGCATGTAAATTTTCTAGAAATTACATTTTTACCTTAAGATATATTTTATGATTTTATTTTTATCATTGTTTTATTGCAAGGAAACACATACCATCATAATCAGATAATATATTTATTATATCTTAGCAAAGTTGTCAGTTTATTTGTATGTATGTATGTATGTATGTGTGTGTGTATGTATGTATGTATGTATGTATGTATGTATGTATGTATGTATGTATGCTTATGTCGTTAGAGTATTATTTCTATAAGTGGAGCAACTAATGGGTATCCCCTTTTAACGATAGATGTGGGCAAAGGAATACGTAACTTTTAATATCTTAAGACTGTTAAGGAAAATTCTTTAGCAGTCCGTATACCAGATGTAAAATATCGTTCATCATAATATTTTCATGACAAATTGATTGGAGATTTCATGTCATATCAACTGCTTTTGCTTATAATATTACAGAAGAAATTCATATAAAATCAAATTAATTCAAATTTAATACACATGCCGTTACATTATATGAAAAACCATGAAACTTACAAAAAACTTTAAAATTGCAAGAAAATAAGTTCAAATGTAACACATCAATTTCTTTAAAAATACAGACCTAAGTTCTGTTGTTACATGGTTTTTCATTTCAGCTAATGATATAATATTTAACCAAAGATTGAATAAATTTAATATTGATACACTCACAAAATGTACTCTTAGAACATTTTGTCATCGATTACTATGACGATGTGAAAATTACGTAAAAATTTTGATAGGCCCAAGCATGGACCATAACGTACTAGAAGATCGGCTGAAAACATTACTGCTGCTCAAAAAAGTGTTCAAAACATGAATTGGTGATGTTGATTGGCTTCCACGGTCGTCTGATCTGACTATTCCGCTCTTCTTTTTGTAGGGATATCTGAAAAGCAAGCCTTTGCAAATAAACCAGAAACGCTTGAGCAACTCATACCAAATATTCGTGCTGAAATAAATAAAATACATTGTGAAATGTGTGAGAATATAATGAAAAATTTGCTCAAAAGGTCTCGCATATGTGAGGCTAACAGATGTATTTGGTAATTACCAATATTAAATAAAACATTTTTCCTAGTGGACACTATGCATAAACGCATTAAAAAATCCTTGAAAAAACTTTTTTGACTTTTTCCAAACACACGTTTTTTTTAAATTTATTTTTCACGTAGACTTTTAGTTACTTGGCCCTCATCTGCCCACAACTTCTTAAATATCAAATTATACATTACATTAAAAAATATTGGGGCCGCGGAGTTTTGCATATTCTTGCATATTGATGCGATTTACATATAGTAATTCGACTAAAAATAATAATAAATCACATTTTGTTTTGTACTATTTCTGTTAAGATTTTTTTTCAATATGTCGATCTTTCATCATAAATAACAGGAATCGGTAAGAATTTTTTTAAAAGATATGCCACAATAATTCAAGCTATAACTTCTTGATTTCAAATTGATGACCAAACATTTGCGGAATACGCTGTAGAAACTTGTTGAGGAATATAATCGGTACTATCTCCCTTCATTGGTACACAAAATTCTAATTCTGATTCATGGAGCTGAGGTATCAAGTATGCATTAGCGTCAATAGGTGAATTATCGGAGGAAACATCTAAATCGAAAAATAAGTATTTAAGACAATTGATAATATTTTTTCTGATAATGTCCAAGCTTCAACTTCTGGGCGTGCTATAAGCTGACTCTATATTTATTAGTTTTGGAGAAAGAGATTTTTGATCCCTTCTCCATATAAGGGAAACATCTGTGCATTGATGGGCGATTGTCTGAATAATTGATGAACGAAGCTTTAGTTGGAACGTCTATATCGGGTTCAAAACCTAATTAGGTCCTTTTTAGAAATATCGCTAGCTCAACACGACCTTTGGACGACATACAAAAGAAATGAAAAACTTAGTGTATCTTTCAAAAATAAACGCATACTTAATAACAGCATTAAATGCATTCCAAATTTATATTTCCCAGTTGCATTGACATTCGAAATTTTTATTTTAATTAAATTTATTGATAAAATAATAACACGAAAATAAATAATGCTTGATGCATTCATTTTATATTTATTTTATAATTTATTAGTAAAAATATAATTGAATGCATTTTCATTTATTTTTAGTTCAGAGTTTAATTTAACACTTATTTTATTGTTGTCACACACTTTATTAATTATTAGTTCTTTGCAATCATATTAAAACTGCAACTTTTGCTCAAGTTGTACAGAATCAAATTACATTGTATTTATAAAATAATTATTTTAATGTGTTAAATTAATGAGTTTAAAACTTTGATCCTTTAAACGCATGATGGTAAACAAAAAAGCGCTGTTAAGAAATTAATTGAAAACTTTTTATGGTTTTACATGTTGTAATTTTTATTAAATCGTGGCAAATGTTATAATAAATAAGTTCGAGAGGTTACACAAATTACTGCTTTCGACTCTTTTAGTTGTAAAAATTAAAACTTTTGAAATAATAAAGATATTTACAAAATAAAAAACAGGTAATTGAATTAAAACTTCTTAAGGTTCTGTATAAAGTTAATATTCAAGGTTGTTAAGTTTGAAAGCTGCGAGGCTGTATATATATTTCCGCAGTTGTCTTGAAAGCATATTCCAAGCATGACACTTAATTATTTTAAGAGAACTGTAAACTTACTTGCCGTAAAATTTTGAGTCAGAAAAACAGCCTAAACCTATTTAATATATAAGAGATGCAAAATCTTACTGCACGGTATTCCGATGCGAGAGACAGCCAGATTAGATTTTCAATCATCTTTTATATGGCACTGTAGCTACTAAATTATTATATCGTTTTGTGATACAATTGAAAACTTTAGTATTATCACTATTGTTGCGATTATAAACGGCATAAACGGCCGTTCATCAGCCATACAGATAGTCTCTTATCGCTACACCCATTTAATGGTGGATGTCGAATTTTTCGTTATCGCATATGAGGTTGCTTGACTCTCCCTCTAAGGAACTTAAGAGCAGCTTAACTTTTGATACAATAACGAATATCCGAGTTCGATATTACGGTGACATATCATAACGTCTAAAGACACAACCACCGTCAACGTAGAGTGATAACGTCCATGGATATTACAGGTATATTTTATGGTATTGCATGTAAGAAAGATGTAACGTATTTATGAATTGGCTTGCTAAAAATATTTGGTAAGCGAGCCCGGTGTTGGTTATTTCATTAAGGAGAAATTCCTTGCGCCTGGCCAAGAGCGGCTATGAAGAAAATCTTTAGTAAGCAAAACCGTTGTTGTTTTCTGTGCAGACATCATGAGTTTTAATAACTATGCCAAGACGCTAAATCAGCTAGATAAAATTGAAATACGACAATAGTTTCGAAAACTTAGTAATTGAAAATTAGCTAGATCGGTCTATATCTTTTGCGGCAGCTGGCAAAACATCACTCCTGCCACTTATTTTTCCATTCCTTTTTTAACTTTGTATTCTGCAACTGGTTTTCACCACAAGTGGAAAAGGGTGTTATTCCGTATCTAATTTCTAGAACATCTATTTCCGACCCCATAACGTATATATATTCTGATTTATTATGCATAGCGAAGTCGATTGAGTGCTTTCCGTCTATCCGGCCGTTTTCTGGATGAAATCATTTTGGCCAAGGCTCTAAATGGGCTAGTGAAAATTTAAATACACCAATCGATCAGATATTCTTTCGTTAACTTTTCTATTGAAAATCAGTTAGATCGGTGTATGTCCTTTAAGGCTGCGGGCACGCCTTGCTTTAAATTTCCATATTATTTGGAACAAATCTAGTTGAGTAAAGTAACTCCATTAAAAAAATGGATACGGGGCAAGAGAAAATTAAATAATAAGAAAAAAAAACATTAAGTGAAAAAATTGGCGCTCGCCAATGCACTAAATGAACTCTTTACATAAATTCCATTAACGAAAATCTCTATACAGAAACGCAATTAAAATCTATCAACATTCATATAATACTTATATACGAAAGGAGAAAGGTTTTATTATATATTTAAAGGATATGAATATTTAATTAAAGTGGAGGGAATTGACCTCTGATCTTACACATCCTTATGGAGAATATGTATGTTAACGAAGCTGTTTATAACATAAAATCTTTGAAATTAATTTATTTGTATAACTATGAGCTGATTTAACATGTTGTTTTCTAAGTTATAATTGTGAACTGTAACATCCATTATGTAATTTTTTTTATGCATTCTTTTCAAAAATCAAAGTACTTAATCATGAAAAAGGTTGGACCTAATCACTTATCGTTTGTTTTAAAACAAATCGACTTAGAATTTTGTATATATAGTAATTTAAGAACAGAAAAGTATCACCTTTCACTAACATTCATTCCTTTCTGTATTTTTATTTCTTTAATGCATTTAAAGAAAAATCACGAATATAAAATGTGTGTCAGGCAAGAAATAAAAAAAGTGAAATGAAACTACAAAACTTTTGTTAAGCTAATGTATCTTTTGAAGTGGCTGCCAAAAAATGTTCTATTCTTTTGTTAATCTCCCTCTTTATTTTAAAGTATTGTTATCTCGCAAAATTCTCCATAAAAGTCCAAAACCCAAAAAAGAAATAAGAAATACAAAATACATTTTAAAAGATGTGTTCGTGTATGTGTGGTTAACCGGTATAACAAAAT
Source organism: Gymnosoma rotundatum (assembly GCA_916610165.2). Lineage (NCBI taxonomy): Eukaryota > Metazoa > Arthropoda > Insecta > Diptera > Tachinidae > Gymnosoma > Gymnosoma rotundatum. The sequence goes on along the minus strand of OU744339.1, from coordinate 37,070,156 downwards.
ACGAAATTGTAAAATACATCTAAATGCATAATCTGCATTAAAGCCAAATGGAATTCTGCACAGTGTTACCGACAGCTCATTTAATAAAAGCGAGCCGTAGGTTTTCTAAAATTAATAAACCACAGGGTATTTTGTGTTGCGTTTTTCTGCTTTAAAATTTCGATTTAAGTTTAGTGCTTTTGCGTGCATCTTTTAAGGGCGACTGTGATAAACTTAATAAAAATGATTTGTTATATTAAAGAAAATGATATATTTTAAATATTTTCTTATCTATGTACAGGAAAATTGAATAAGACACAAAGCCACAAAATAACACGTTTTTTTTTTACAAATTTTCAAAGCGAATTTGTTTATACAGTGGTTCAGACAAACAGGCTTTTCTTTTAGAAATAAGCTCAAATCTTTTTGTGTTAAGATTTCGTAAATTGTTTTTGTTATTCCAAATCAGTGGCCTAACATTTTCTTAAGGAAAGTCACATTACTTTAGTATCTTTGGTTTAGGATCTGGCCAAAATAACCCAATAATTATTATTCACTAGGTTATTGGATGCTGCGTTGCCTGGGTCGAGTTAAAGGACCAATCTATGAATTGCTTACTTTATTTTGAAATCAAAAGAGAAATCTCAGAAGTGGGGTCACCTTTCACAACCATTTTATCAATTGTGTGACCAAAGGCACGAAAGTCGGTTGAATTTACACGTTAAAAAAATAATATCACGATATTAAAAAAAATTTTTTACGAAATTTTTAGTTGAATTTTTTTACGAGGTACGAGGACTGCTCTATATATTTCTGGCCTAATAGTGAAAATGCGAATATTTATAATCTAAAATGGTTTTATTGTTTTCCAAAGTATTCTCTTGCATGATTTATACACTTTTGCATGCGCTCAAACCAGTTGTCGAAGCACTTTTTCCACTCCGATGGAGACACCTCTAAAACATGGTTTTTGAACACTTCAACAGCTTCTTCTGGCGACGAAAATCGTTGAGCACGCATTTTTTTCTTGATTTGCGGAAACAAGAAGAAGTCATTAGGTGCCAAGACAGGGCTGTACGGCGGATGACCCATTAATTCGACGTTTTGGCCGGTCAAAAACGCTCTGGTTTGAGCCGATGTGTGAGAGCTCGCATTGTCATCTCTTCTTGGTTTTTTGAATTTCTCCGATGACTTCAGGCAAACAAATTGTAGTGTACCACTTAGAAGTGACCGTCATACGTTGCGGAACAGTCGCCACATGACCGGTTTTGCCGAAGAAACAGGCGACCATTTGCTTCGAAGTGCTTCTACCACGAACAACTTTCGTTGGATTTTGCTCGTCTTTGAAGACCCACACGGTCGATTGTTGTTTCGTTTCGGGCTCATACGCATAGATCCATGATTCGTCACCTGTGACGATCTTATAAACGTTTTTTGAAGCACGGCAATCGTATTTTTGCAACATTTCTTTGCACCAATCGACACGAGCCTTTTTTTGAGCGACTTTCAAATTGTGCGTGATCCAACGAGAACAAACCTTTTTTACGGCCAGGTGTTCATGCAGTATCGAATGTATGCTGGTGGAAGAAATGTCCAAGGATGTCTCATCTCTCGGTATGTCGCATGTCGATCTTGCATTATGAGTTCAGGCACGGCATCAATGTTCTCTGGCACAACAGCCGTTTTTGGACGACTTTCATGGAATTCGTCTTTGAGCGAGCTTCGGCCACGATTATAATCATTATACCAATTTTTCACAGTGCTATAGGATGGTGCTTCATCACCATACAAAGATTTAAGTTCATCAATGCACTCTTGTCGTGATAATCCATGTTGAAAGTTGTGAAAAATGATGGGACGAAAATGTTCACGAGTTAATTCCATTTTTTTCTATATTAATTTTTTCAAGTCACTGTAAACAACACAAATAATGGTCGTACGTCAAAACGTTTTGAGTACGATTATGCTTAAAAATGACAAACTTTCCAATGGAAATGTCAGATTGCACTTGGCAGCACTCAGTGTTGCCAGGCCAGAAATTTATATAGCAGCCCTCGTATTTTATCAATGCAGTTGATAATGTTTAAAACTAGTCCTTATACCCAACCAAAATAATAAAAACATCCCATATAGTAAGCTTAGACACAAACGTTTCCTTCGCCAGCTCGCCAAGGAACTATGTATGTCAGTCATTAAAAGCCGGTCAGTCAGTGTACAGGTAATGCGTAACTTTAACACGAAACTTGGCATAGCGAGCTATATAAACACGGAAAAAGTTTACCCTACACCTTCAACGAGTGCAGCAGCGGCTCAGCGAGGAAAAAATCCAAGTTTGAAGTTGATATTTTTCTTATCTTTACGACGAATACAGAAGACGCACTCGTAACATGTGCTCCGAATATAAGCGGCCAATATGTGTGCAAGATTCGAGCAAGTGATTTGTATGTAAAACTTGCAATAATGAAGATAAAAAATAAATAAGTTTTAATAAACAAAATAAGTAATAATAAATAAAATAAATTTAAATTACCACAAAAACACGAAGTCTTTAATAATTTTATTAACACAATTACAGAAATTGTCACATCTAGATCCTCATTGGTTTGACCTAGGATAGGAATTGAGGTGTCGGTTGACGAAGAAGTTTGCCATTTCCTTAGATACAAAACTTCAATAGAAAAGTGTTAGCCATTTAGGAGGTGCATTGCTCCTCCTAAATGGTACAGGTGTGTCAGTGGCCACACCTGTACTAGATATAAGGACTAGGGTTTAAAGTTTAGACTTTAATAATTTCATATCAGTAATACCAGTTCTGCGTTTGTAGAGTTAAATTATAGTTATACACCATAGCATTTTTAAAAGGTTAATAGGCAAATTTTGGTTAAACTTCATTTACTTTCTTAAGGGTGCGATGTTATAACGTCCAAAGACAAGGACGCCACTTTCTCGTGCGACATAATATCCATAAACGTAGAGTCATAACTTCCATGGATATTATAGGTATAATATATATGGTATTCTATGTAAGAAAGAAGCAACGATTTTTTTAACTGGCTTGCAGAAAGTTCTTGGTAAGTGAATCTGACTTTATGAAAAGTCGTACACATTTCTGGTCTTTTCTCCTATCGCTCCCACTGTGTACGACAATAGTTTTTGTGCAAGGGTTCAAACGATTAACTTTAAAAATCATATTATATATATAAGTATTTAAAATACAATAACAATAAATATTATATACATTGTAGATTGGACACAAACTTTTTTTACCACACACATTTAAATATGAGAGGCAATGAAAGAAGATTTTCGCTGGCAACAGATTCTTGATATCAAAATGGTTATTAAGTTATTCCGTAGTACATGGATAATTTGGCAAAACGCAAATATCAACAGCAATAACAACAATAGCAAAAGTTTTAAAAACTAAACAACATGAGGGTGTTGTTAAAAGTTTTCCGTTAAACATTTAAGCCATTGTTTGTTTGAATTTTGGAATTTTTTTTCCTAAATAGAAAAACAAAAAATTTATTTAAAATAAACGTGGCCTGCAACAGCACTATAAATATGCATTAATTTTTTTTTCTTTTTTTTTCATTTACTGTGAATCTACTATCATTTCCCTAATATTTAGATTTCCTTTATCTAGTACTTGTTCTGCTTTTGGTTCTTGTTCGTTTTGGCTTATTGCCCATATTTAAATAATATTCACAAAATGCTAATAACCTAAAATGTTTGCTGTTTTATTAAACTTTCTATTATAGGAAAAACTAAAATTTACTAATAATCTTATTATCTTCTTTATTTTATTTTTGTATTCTAGTACAATTACTTGATGGAGTTTGATTATCTACCGAAATCAGACATCGAAACAGGAGCTTTAAGAACCGAAGAACAACTTAAGGAGGCCATAAGAAATCTTCAGGTATGTAACAAATCTAAAATAATTAAGAAAAAAGTTAGAATATGTTAAATTTATTTATCTCACTACAACATCCATTGAAATATAAAAAGAAAAATTAGAGATGCAAGTGTTAATTTTTACGGACTTTTTATTTGCAGAGTTTTGGCAACATTCCAGTGACCGGTGTTATCGATAGTGAAACAAAAAGACTTATTAAACGTCCACGTTGTGGTGTTGGCGATAATAATCAGTCATTAGCATTTTCACCCGATAATCTGCATCATGGGCGTATGAAACGTTATGTGCTGCAGGGGCCCAAATGGGAGAAAACTGATTTAACATGGAGGTAAATTATTTTAGTTTCATCATATAACTCCAAATAAACAGTAGTTGTCGCAATATGATATAAAGAATTAAAGAAATAAAGACATTCGGTAATAATCGACGTCCACTGAGGTATGTTGTCTCTGGGCTATCAGCTGAAAGCCTCATGTATTCATAGCAAGAAACTAAAACGTTTAAAAACTAAAGCAGCTGTCGGTGACGACTTATTCGATTGAAAAGTTTTACAGGGGAATTGCTAATACCTTAGTCCGGGTTTTTCAAGGAATCGAACCAAATTTTTAACCGATTTTCATTAAAATTTTTCTTTATATTAACAATATAATTGTATCGAAAGTTCTCTTTCAAAATATTTAAAATATATAGATCGAATACTTAAAAATACCGATATGTCGAAGAAGAATTTTTTTTGCTGCCTTCTAAGTTATTTATGTTTTTCACTTATTACATTATCTAAAACAAACTTTATATGTTTTTTTGTATGCTGCACCCATACATCTGGTCGAGACAGTTTATTTATTAATACCTTAGAAAGCAATAAAGCTTTATTTTTATTCCGCAGAGCGGCCGAGAATGGTTTTTTTTTTGTCATAACTCTGGAAATTTGGAACAGCAGTTCTTATTCCTTTCTAGCTGAGCTTTCTCTGATGGACCACCTAGATGAACTAAATAATATTTAACGACACGTCTTCAAGATAATGATTTTATGACAGGGTCAGACATGTTTCTCTTCAATAGTACTAGATCCAGTATGGCCATAGTCCGCAATATGGTATTGTGTAAACGTTAAATGTATTAGGGATACCTGCTTTAATAATAATTTTCATGACGTATGGCTTATTTTCCTTTTATAAAACCTAGCTTTCTTACTAATGATAAAACAGAAAATTTATGCCACTTAAATTTTTTTTAGTAAGTTTTTTAAAACCACCTGAACCGAAATAGGTGAAATCATAAAAAAACATAGAATGACCTAAAATTAACTTTATTCTGCGTTTATTGATGTTTAACTGATGAAAGAAGACAAGCTTTCTTCAGTTATGGTGAAAATTGTATTAGTATGACCATTTTATTAAGGCAACCAGGAGCGTTGAAAAAATATTAAAAACCCATTCCTATAGAGCCCGCTAATGTAGCTAAAAAATATTTCTAGAGGGAGTTTTAAAGCTCAGGAAAATAAGAACATTGTTTCATGTACTAAAATTCCATAAGAAAAAAATTCTGGAGGAATAATATATTATGGTGTGTCTAATCCTCCAAAGCATGAATATCTATGAACGGATACCCGTAGCACAAATTAAGAACATGATTTAATAATAAAAGGGAGAAAGGTGTCATTATTTGGTCAATAATTTTCACCACGTGTAAGAGTTTTCGGGCGGATCCGAGCAGGTACTAAATAGGACAATTTAACTTTCTTCTGGGTCCTCATTTTTTTTTTTTTTTGCTAATTTTTGATTTTTAAAAGTTATTAATGATAATTGTGTTATAAATATTGTTATTTAAAAATAATTTATTTTAATTAAAACGGCACAGTGGCTACGCATAAAAAACATTTGTGTTTTACAGCACTCTGTTCCCACAATTACCCATATTTAGAACAAAGTTTTTAGCTTTAGATGTGTTGACTAATAAATGGCGTTAAAATTTTGGAAATCGATGATAACAAAAATGTAGATTTTTGTCAACAAGTTAATGAATTGTGATTGACGCTAGATAAACAATAGAATATCATAATATAATAATAACAAGCAATAAAAAGACTTTATATAACTTTTTTAAATAACTTATCCATTGAATAAAAAATAAACATATAGTTCCAATGGGTACTGTGTATTATGTTTAAACATTTTAAAATTTATTTTCTTTTTGCATTAATTTATGCTAATGTTTTTTTAACCCAATAAGTAAAACAGATGTTATCTGTCCGTTTATAACGGCTTAAAAGTATGGGCACATACATCAACTTTCACTTTTAAATTTCATCTCCACTTTTAAATTTCATTTCCAACTTTTGTTTAAATGGACTTAGCACTACAGATACATGTTTATTTCAACCGTCTGTCTACAACTGTTCAACAGTTTGGCAATATACAACAGTTTGAAAATATACATAAAATTAAATCAACCAGAGGGGCACCCTTTGATTTCAGAACTAAAATTTTTACTTGCTATTGTAGTACACTTAGAAATTAGGTTCTTTGTAAGTTTCAACCGTCACCCTTTAATTTATAATATAAAAAATGTATACTTCTTATTATACCAAATAAAGTGGTGGACACTCTGTTTAATTTTTAAGGCTTTATATATAAAGGTTTGAATTAATTTCGATTATTCTTACAAAAAAAAAAATATATTTTATTAAAATGCGAAATTTTTTAAAATTTCTTTTTATTATATAGAAGCAGCCAATATTGTTTGTGTTGTGACTAGTTTCCAACTATTTTTTAATATAATCGGTTGTTAAGTAAAAAAGAATATTATTAAATATTTTAAATTGACCTTTTTCGTCTCCTTTATTTAAGGTTATATAGTTTTACCTATATTGGGCTTTTAGAGTCTTTGCAGCTTCTTCAGGGATAAGCTTTATAAAATATATAAGACCAATTTCCAATCTTGTGTAAATGGTCATGCATCATAGCATTTGCAAAATTGTGTAGTATATTTTCATTCTATATTAACAAAACATACAGAAATGCGTGTGCTACTCTTGTATCAATATACAACATTTGAAACCAATAGTTTATATTTACTCTAATTATGCAAGGTCCTTCACAATAGATAGGAAATTTTGCAATTGCATAAATTTGCAATCCAATATGCACAAGATTGTGAATTAGGCTATAGCTTTTAGTCAATTCCGCATACATGTATATTAAACAATTTGACCCATATTCATAGTTATAGACTTAAGTCGACTCTTGTTATAGTATACTTTAAAATAAAAGGCTCCTATTATCTTTTTTGCTTTCACAGTCAAGAATAAAGTATAGGCCGACTTCCTAAACGCCTGTTGCAATGCATAATTTAAAAAAAAATGCGTATGCAATGCTAAACATGTCTTAAGCGCAAAATTGCGTTGCAGAGACATTTTTTGCATTTTATCGGCATTTAGGAACGTCGCTGTGCAACTCATACATAAAACAAATGTCAAAAACATGGTATAAAATTGAATAATTTTTTTTTTTTAGAAAATATCCATTTTGTTGGCAAGTGCTGAGGAATTATCTCAGGTCAAATCTTCCAAAAAATATTGATTTGCTATAAAAATCTATTAAAAAGAAAAAAAAAGGACAATAAAAATCCCGGGAAAAAGTGATCAAAAATAAATATATATTTTTAAGAATTCATTGAATTAATGGATGATGACATTTATTATTCACTTTTAATTTTAAAAATAAACAAAAAAATACTTAAACATTGCAGCTCAAATGTTTGCATACAAAATAAAAATGATGCGCGATTTTGACTTCTGATACTCATTAAAGTGAGTTGCCAAACGATTAGGAACATTGTACGTTGTCAGAAAGTTTACATATGCATTTACGAAGTGTATGCATTGTAAATATGCATTGCAACTTGCGTTTAGGAAGTCGGCCATACTTTAAGTTTAGCCGCCTTCCACTGGGAGTCAACTGTAATTCGATAAATGTTTTCATACAGTTTCTAAACAAACATTAGAAAAAAGTACCCTTGTTTTTATTTTGTTCACTTTGGTATAAAAATCAGATATAGAGTATTGTGTTCTTAAACTAAATAAAATAATTATGGAAAAATGACTCAAAAATAGCTTTAGCTAGTTTTAAATTTAGAGTTGACTTTAACGCCAAAAGTATTGTTTCGAAAATAAAATTTGGCAAACCATGTTGTTGTTTCCGTATGAGTTGAGCAGCCTCAATGGCTGCGTTGGTAGAGGTACGTGCTGCAAAACAGGAGATCCTGATTTCGTTCACGCGTTCAGACATACGTACAACAGAAAATAATAATTGTTGTAAAGCAATTTAAAATTAATAAAACAGCAGTACAAACCTGCCGAGAGGCAAAAGACAATTATTGTGTAAAGCCATGGCAGATATTTAGTGGAAACGTCAAATTTAATATAAGATCAACAGGATTTGGGAAAACCGTTTAGTTTTTAATTTCAAATTATAAACTTGTTGTTATAGCGGACTTAGCAATACATATCCCTTGTAAGTTTTAGATGCCTATCTACAACGTTTCAAAAGTTTGGCCACATACATCAAATTGCATCAAGTATTGGGACACCCTTTAATTTCCAAATCCAAAGTTGATACTTTTTGTTAAAGCGAATTTAGCAATAAAGATTCTTTGTAGATTTCAAACGTCTGTGTACAACTGTTCAAAAGTATGGCCGTATAGATCAAATTGAATGAACTATTGGGGCACCCTTTAATTTATAATTTTGCATATTAATAATTGTTACAATAAATGTCATAGCAATCGACATGCTGTCAATTTGCAAGCGTTTGTCTATAACTAAAAAATGGGCCCACAAAAGTTAACTAACGTCACCTAAGGGAGTATCCTTTAATTATTAAATTTATTTTTGAATTACTTGCGGCCATTTAGGGCTATAATGATAAACAGTTATTTTAAATTTATAAGTGGCGCCCTTTGCGATTCATAACACACGTAAAAAATATGCATGTTGTTTGGGGACACCCATTGTTTTTTGTAAGCATCACCTTTCTAATAAAGAAAACATGTAAAAGCAATATTTAGCCGAATTGATAACCTTTTTCTCTTTTGAAGTCGGTTAAAAATTAAATAGGTAATTTCATTTATGAGAAATCATCATCTTACTGAATCATTTAAAGTGCATAATTAGTTGTTCCTTAAATAATTACTTTTCATAAAATTATTTTCCTTTTTTATCCAGTTTTAATTAACATCCTAAATTTTTTTATTCATTAAAAAACACTATTGAAAAAAGCAAAATTCATCACTAGTGTACAGGATTCACGGCATATTAATTACAGAAAAAAATATGTTCGTCTAGAAAATTTTAATGACTTTGTTGTGATGTAGTTTTTATTTAAGTTCAGTGTGTTTTTTAAAGTTTCCATTACAGAAGGAAGATATGGATCCTTTACACAAATAAATTAGTGTTGTAGATAAATGATAACTTAAGCATGGTAAATGTCGACTAAATATCACACTATATTGTTATATATATACTGAATTATTAAAATGAGCAGCAGAGAAAAAAAAAAGAATTTAAAATATGTAAGGGAGCCTTCAGAGTAATTAAAAGGATAATAATAAATAAAAAAAACTAGTCCATTTTGTTTCATTTTTCTGAGCTTACATATCGTGACTTTGAAAGGGGTAAAACGACAATGGTAGCTAAATGCTGAGGATATACTGTAGCAGTTGGAATTTAAAATGATCTTTTTTGATATCAAAACTATATATACGAAGGTTAGGTAAATTTATGTCGGTTTATGTCAATTATAGAAGAAGGATGTGTGGAACAGAGAGAAAGATGAAGAGAGAAGAAAGAAAAGAAAACCCCTTCCTTCTTTACAATTATGAACAAACAGTGAAACTGTTAAACAGCGAAACTATTGATGCATTATGTGCGGAACAGTCTTGTTAAAACCACAAGCACACTTCAATATTATTAAACTGACGCAAAACGCTAATGTTTCCGAAAGATAATAGTCCTTTAGCTCAAAAACTGTATCACTAGGTGGGGAAATTTTTTATTCGATAATCAAATGCGATTTCTTTAAGCCCCATAATTTTCTGAGTGATTTACCACTTTGTTTTATTTTGCTAGAATTCCCTTAGCCTATTGGGTTCTTGCTTTAATGGAACGAAGACATAGCCCGTAAGTAAATATATGGCACACTAGTTCAAGGACTTTTGTCGAAACTCTCCCTAAAGGGGAGTGTTTTAAATCGACCCCGTTTTAAAACGCTTATTTTATTTAGTTTGGGTTTTACTAATTACACTACTCAAAAACAAAATCCTCCTTTAAATAAAACTATGTGAACTATATGGTTTTTGATGTGCTACACTCAAATCCGTTTTCGGTTTTCTCCATCACGAAGGGGTTTTTCTTTTAAATGAGCATGGCAAAATTTTTCTTTTAAATTAGACAGGTAGACAAACATATTTCATTCTAACTCGAGAACGACTCATCCGATTTCCATAATCAAAACACCAAAAGATGAGTAACAAAATTATATATAATTCAGACCTATGCAATTTAAAAGTGGAAAAATTTTTTCTTACAAAATTCGTTTATTTTTTAAATTTAACCTTTTTATCTTTTATCTTTTAGCTTTTAAATTTTAAAAATTCGGTTATTCATTTTTTAACTTTACCTTCTATAGGGTGTTTGTTTAAGTATAATAAAAACAACTACAATAATACAAAATATACTTTCACAAAAAATTATATCCTGTCCTCCTTTTTGCTTACCCATTTATTTATGCATCCATCCATCCATCCATTCATGAGTCAACCAGTTAGTCAGTTTTAACTTAAACATTTCTCCTGCTTGTACTGCGTATTTACAATATTTTCAATTAATTCAAATGTCAAACGGAGCGTAACGTGTTAATTGTAATTTTTATTGCACAATTTTATGAAAATCTGAATTAAATTTTATCGCTTAACGAAAAAAATGTAATAAGAAATCACAGGGAAACTATCATGGGGAATTCGTTATATTCAAACCAGATGGAATGTTTTTTATTTAATAAAATAAAAAACAGTTTCACGGAGAGGGAAACAAAATACTTTAGCTTGATAAGAGAATGAAATAAAAATAAATTGATGCATATCGTCTACATTTGTCCTGCATGACATTCAAAGTTTCTTCGTTCGTGCATTTTTGTTTCAGTTTTTGTTTTTTGTTTTAGTACAATTTCTTAAATTAAACGTAAAATGTTTAATGCTTAAATGCGTCGAGTAACAAGAAAATGCATAGTGAAACAGTGTTGTCAACTATTAATGTTTTTAATTTTTAGCATTTTTTTTGTGTCTTAAATTAATATAATTAATTCCGCTTCATAGTTTTGGTAATTATTAGATTTAGAATAGTATTCGGCAGTATCATGCTGTTAAAATTTGCGACGCACTTAAAAATTTTCTTTTGTAACATATGAATCACTGAAAAAATATGTTTTTCTAAAGGGCATATATAATTTTGAAAGCAGTTGAACGATGAAAGTAAATTAAATAAAACTTATTTCAAATGCATAAAAGATGAATCTCGATTTTCTTTTATGACATCACTTGGACAGCATTTTACCTGTAGCTTTCGTCATGCACATTCGCATTTTTGTAATATGCTCTTTAATGGATTGATTTTGTTTCTCAACATGAGATGACAAAGAATCTTTGTTAAGTTTAATTATACTTTCATTCTTCTTTAAAATTTAAGAAACATCTGTTGCAAAGGATTAAAATTCTTTCAAGGACATCAACATATTTTCTTTAAATTTAATACTGTTAATTAAACCGCAACCGGGTCAATTTATTTTTAGAATATCACAATTAATTTGGCAGGTTCCTATGGCTGGCGCACATAGAATCCGCCATACGTTTTACTTTGTCTTTTTTAACTGACAAGTAATATACGATTAATACACAAGTTTTCCTATGATTGCTTTCACAATCAGTACGTCTCCGTTAACCTAAAGTACGATAGTTGTGCAACTTTTAACTTTTGATGCACGTTGATAACTTCTCTAGCTATCATTTGCTTCTTCTTCTTCTTCTTGTTTTGTTTTCGCTCTTGCTGTGTTTTAATAATTTTTTATCCGTCAATAAGTACACGTAATGTTTACCTCATCCCTCGTTACTTTGTTTACAGTTCAATACTTTAAAGTATAATGTATGACGGATTCTATGTGCCCGGCCTATAATATGTTGACTGTTAAGTTGCGAAGTCATAATTTTTACCTCTAATGCGAATTTAAACTTCGCTGAAACATATTATTTTCTATCTTTCTTAAATATAAAACCATCTGTGCATGACACTAAAAGAAACTCTCACTTATATAATAAAATAACTTCTTGCAGGAAAAAAAATTGTGTTCTAGTTGGATTTTCTATAATCAAAGAAACCTCTTAGTTGGCATCACTTTTGACTAACTTTATCTTTTAAGTAAAGTTTTTATATCTGTTACTAAGGATGTTTTTGTGTCGTGAATTTCTTAAATGATAACCCAGCAAAAACTTTTTAAAAAGTGGAGACAGTTCATTTCTTAAACATATCACTAGTTCAAATGTAGCGACAAATCATCGCCTCTATCCGTGTTATGTCAGCGAACATTTAAAAACATTTAAGCATTTCGTTTGCAGCATAAAATGGGTGGGGAAGAGGGCATCGCTTTTTGAGTTTTGGTACTCGATAGTACACATTGTTGACATTTATTTTAAGAGCAAATATTCGCCATTTTCAATTTGGACTATAAAAGGCAAATAAAACATAAGTAATTTTAAAATATTTAGCCTTCCAGCCAATCAAAAAAATAATCAGCATTAATTACAAATGCAGCGATAACAAGCATGGAAGTAGTATTTTATGCAAACCAGTACAAGCGTACTTTTTAATGCTCAAATTGTTACTTTACTGCAGTAATTTTGTGCACCTATTCATTCATTTGTAAAAAGTACTTAAAAGCAAAAATCTATTAAAAAAAAATTAAACAAAACTATTTTTGGAATAACCTAATAACAATTTAAATATACATTTGGCGTTAAAGTCGACTCTTAATTTAAAACTAGCTAAGCCTGTTATTACCTCATTTACAAAAACCTTCTGTTTTTTGTCAAATTGAAAAGTTTATGAAAGTTTGTCTTTTTAGATCGGGGAAGTATATTTTATTTGGCATTCATCTTCTTTCGGAGAAATCTTTAATATTTTTAATCAGAATTTGTAGCAATTTCATCACTTAAACTTTCAGTGCTCTTAATTTCCATAATGCAGTTGCTGTCGACTAAAATTTCACCATCCACTAACTCGTGAACAATCATAACTTCAACAAGACTGCCTTTTGTGCTAAATTTAGGAATAGGAACTGAATTACCCGTAGTTATAAACGGCCTTTTTACATTTGTGACAGCTTTAACTTTTATACGCACCCATTGCGCCTTAGGCTTCGAAAAATCCCGTTGGTAGCCTGCAAAAAGCATACCTTTCTGTATTGCTTTCCATGACAATTTTTGTCCATTATTGACACGTCGTTAACTCTGCTTGCCACCATATTCGAATGCATTCCTGCGTTCACGGAGGTATTCCTTTCAGCGACACTGCAGACTTCATATCTGTCTCTTACTTTCTTTAGAGTCTGTTAAAAAATTTGTAATTAATTACCACCAAAATAATATCTAGATATATGTTCGAACAAACCATTTTCTAATTTATTTTAATTTTTAACACAATAAACAAAATGAAAAAAAAGTTAACTTTTTCTTATGTTTATAAATTGTATGGAAATATTTATCAAATAGTTGACAGCCAGTTAAAGTGCGTTCAATTCAAGGTATGCTTTATTTTTAACTATGAAAGCTAAGGTAATAGTAAGAGCTTTTTACTTTACATTAAACTTTAGCAAGAGGTGGCTTTAGTCTATAACTAAGCATATGGGCCATTGTTTTTAAAGTTAGTTTTTCTAAAAATTAATTCATGACTTGAAAAAATCTTCTTATTTTTAAAGTATAAAAATTTTAAATTCAAAAATTACAAAACTCGTACCGTTTTAGCTAGATTTAGCTGGATTTATTTGCTTCAATTGTTATCCCGAATATGTGCGATGTGGCGTCATGTTGTTGATACCACATGTTAACCAATCATATCACGATATCATTCCCCGTTCACAGTTACCGTTGAGCCGTTCTCATTTTCAAAGAAGTAAGGTTCAATAATTCCTCCTGACCAAAGTGCTCACCAGACTGTAAAGTTGACTGGTCAATAATTTGAGGGTTTTCCCTCGCCCATTTGTGTATTCTCATATCCATCCAAATGAAAATGTACCTCGTCACACCTTATGATTTTTTCATGGTTGTCAATAGCGACCTGTAACATCCTATCCTATTAGCATATGTAACGCGGCGTAAATGATTTTGTGGAAAAATTTATTGTGTCAACAGAATCTTAAATGGAAGCAACTGCAAATCCTTTTTCAAAATTGTGGCCACAGTTTGTCTTTGAAGACCAAGCTTCTGAGCACGGCGTCAAATTCTGGTTGATGGATAGTTTCAAACACTTTCTTGAGTACCAGTAATGTTTTCAGTCGATTTTGCAGCACGTTGTAGTCCATACTTGGACCTTTCACCCTCTTTCTTCGAAATCATTCACTACACGATAAATAGTTTATTTTGTCGGCACATTGTTTTCCCAAAAATTTCACGTAACTTTTTTATCGCTAGAGTAATCGATTTTGATAAAATAAAACAATAAATTTGCCACGTTTCCACTTCACGACAGCCAAATATGAACTGTCAAGATTAATGTTTAACAAAATGGCGACAAAACAAAGTATAAAACCATCCCTGTGGACACTCTGTATAACACATAATGTAAAGAGGCACTATAAAGACTTACGTGCGGCTTCTGTGTTACAAGCGTTCAACTCATGTGAAAAATTTCCGTGGGAATGACTCATAAAACTGAGTGCTTTTCATACATGTTTTTCAGACGAGTTGATTGCTTGCAGTACAAAAACTGCACTTTATTTTTCAAATTTAATTATTTACAGTCTAGTTTTTTTTTGCGGGGACACATACAGGTTCCATGAATAGAGTAGCCATAATGGAATTCACAATTCTCCACAACAACATGAATGTGCCCTGTTTCGCTTCATTTTTTAACATTTAACACTGTCGCATTCTAGACCCTTCATCAAGGGGGTTTTCCTTTCTTTTTCAGCTTCTGCGCCGTTTTTTGGGAGGGTACTGCTTCAGAATTGACTTTATTTAAAAATCGAAAAAATAAACGGCCCACGACGACAGAATAACATATTTTTTTTTTTAATTTTAGCAATGAAACCACCACACTGCGTTTAAATTTAAACTTTCGAATAGAGGAAATATTGTCTCTATCAACCGATTGTTTTAAAAACTGAACACAAAAATGCTACCTTGTAGTCATATTTTAGTTCCTTTAAGAAAATATTTATCCTATTATTTTTGTGCAACTGCATTCTGAAAAGTACTGCATCTTTGCGACTTTCGTTCACAAATCTTTTCTGCATTGTTATTATTATAGTTTTGACTGTAACGCTGATGTCTTATTTCGTTAAGTTTATCATAAAACTAAATGAAATATTTATGTGCAAAATGTTTTGCATTTGATGCATCCCTACACGAGTTTGTTTTCAACTATTTTCCTTTTATAGTTTCTTAGTGGCAGTGGGACGTATTTTTTTTATATCTTTTATTTTGTTTAATTATAACAAGGAATCAACTATTTTGTGTAAATGTTTTTTAGGATCTGTAATGAATCTCATTTCTGTTTAGTGCAAATGTTAGTAATAATGATTGTTACTCGCTCCTTTTGCACTGAGTAGTTGATTTTTTCAATTTGCAATTTTATCGTTTAATTGTATGAGTTTATTGTTGTTATGTTGGTGTTGGTGTTCTTTTTTCTTTTATAATGATGTCCATGTCGACAACCATGTTTCAAAGTTCATTAAACACTTTGCGCCAAATTGAATTTAATGTTTGAGTGCTAAATAAAATTGCAATTTCTTTTCTAGCCCTTAGGGCAGCTACAATAACGAATATAAAGCTTCCATTGGAGTAGTAAATGGAGGTCGAATGTTGCTATTAACTATAGACAAAAAATTAGTATTTTATGCAAATTGCATAATTAAGCACAAAAACATTGTCGAGATGTGTTTTATATTGTGATTTTTTGTATCTTAATTTCCCCTGAAATCTGTTGAAAAAAATTAAAAAAATATATAAACTGAATACAGGGTTGACTTTGCATCTATAGTCTTTTTAGCAAATATCCAAGAAAAATTTACGTCAATATAACATTTCAAATGCTTCATTCTTATTTCATTTTTATTACAATTTTGTTTAAAAATTACATAAATAAATATTTATAAATGTTGTTAAAACATTTACATACTTCATTAAGTGTGCAACATTTAATTATTTTCATACTGTGCCAAGTTTTTCACCATCATTTTGCAAATTGCCAATATCCTGTTAATGCAAATTTGTGCAAGTGACTGTAAAAATAGAAATTAAGAATTGGGGGTGTAAATTTCGTTTGAATTCGAAGAGCTTCCATATGTTAAATGGGTTTTATATATTTAAATGATGAGAGATAAATATGCTTTTTTTTGTTAAACACCACTTATGACTTATGATAAAGAAAAAGCGAAAAGTCGAAAATAATTTTTTAAACAGTGAATACAGATTATTAAATTATATTTTTAAATATAATAAAAATACACTAAAAACCTCATGGGAATAGTCCTTACTTTACAAAGCAATTCTACAACCTTTTTATCTCCCTAAAATTAGCTTTTGGAAAGTACTTAATTAATTCCATATAAGAGATATTTTTCTTAACACAAATAAAGGTTTAAGTTTTGAAATACAAAAAACTTTGTTACATTCACATACTCCAAAAAAAAACATACAAGAACGAAAGCGCCAATGGCACACATCAAATTGCTACATCAAACTTTACATACGTATTGCTTAGTTTTTGTTGCCTATCATATGATATGATGACGTATGATTTTCTGGTTCCATAATATTTTAATATTTATTTTAGATGCCGAAAATTAAGATGACGCAGTAATTAAATTTTCACGTCCTGTAACTTTTTACTTATTAGCAAAAACAAAAAAAAAAAAAAAATAGTAATTAATAATTTTTCTAAAATTTCATTTACATTTAATATTATTGATTTCAAGCTAAATAAATGACATCATTTCAAGATAACTTTTGACCTGCGGTCAATATGTGCAAGAATATCTATCTCTTTTATATTTCTAAAGAAAATGTAAATAAATTTAAATATTAAATTTTAAATGGTTACTGAAAAATGTGCAAGATTTTACTGGTGATGCAGATTCAGTATAAATTTACCAACTACTGAAATTTTTTCTTTTTTTGAGTAAAACTTGAAAATTTTGTTTCCATAATTCCATTAATTCCAAAATAAGATTTCTTCATATAATTGTGAACATTGTATCAACGAAAACTTATGCTGGCACGCTAAAAACTAAAGAAAATTGAAGAAGTTACGCGGCAACACATCAAACTAACTTTAAATTTCTGCAGAATGAAAATCAAATTCCCCTAAACCCATTCAAGTGAGTACTTTTTATACCCTTCACCCCAAGAAGTGGAAAAAGGGTATAACTAAGTTTGTCATTCCGTGTGTAATTTCTACAATATCCATTTCCGACCCCATAAAGTGTATATGTTCTGACTTCTTATGCATAGCGAAGTCGATTGAACGATGTCCGCCTGTCCGTCCGTGTTAGTGTCGAAATCAAATTTACTGAGGCAAAAAAATTAATATGTCTATCTATCAGATAGTGTGTTTAAAGAGGTGCATTGGAAATCAGCATGATCTGTCATGTCCTTTGAGGCAGCAAAACACCACGCCTACCTTAAATTTTTTGATGTCATTCGGAACAGTACAGTAACTCAAATAAAAAAAATAAAAAACAAATAAATATATGGGGCGATAGAGAATTAAAAATTAAAAAAACATCACGTGAAGAAATTGGCGCTCGTCCATATTTTCCGTGTTACAGGGTTCAAATTTATTAAAATATCAACATGGGTATCATTTTAAAGCTTTTGAAGAGATCTTAAAGGAAATACTAAATTTTTTTTTAATTGCTTAACCCATGAGCCGATGGCATTTTTATGTAAAATTATATATATGCAGTACCAATTTTTTTATTTATTGATTCTCTGTCTGTGAGGTCCAATAACCGGCTAGAGACAGGGGCGGCTCTCTGTATGGTCTGCCAGTTCCCGTGGTGCCAGTTTATTTATTTGCTATTATGGTTTTATATGTAATTCTCATTTAAGGACTGTGGTGCATGCTTCGCCAATACCCCGAAGATACCTGTGTCAAAGCTTATGTTCTCTCAGCCAGACTCGAAGTACCCCCAGAGGGATGCCGAGAAGATAGGCAGAGCACAATACGCTGCAGCCCTGGCAGCACTTAAACACGTACTCCACACAGTGTTTAACCAACTAGGCTCTTTTTGACCAACTCAGCCGCGGCTACGATACACTGTAGTCATGTTATTAGTTTCGTTTAAAATTCTCCGTCACAGATTTAATCACGTAGTTCTTATGCTTAACCAACCCAATTTTTTTTAAATATAGTTTTGATATAAAAATGGAGTAATTTAATTTTGTTCACCTTAAGTTTTACACATTTTTAATTAAATAAAAATAATTGGCCTTTGTCATATATTATCTTCTGGAGACTAGAGTAGACCACTATTCCAAACGCTAGGGTTAAGAATAAATAGCCGAAAGAAGAGATGCATTGCTATACAAATCTTTAGACATATGGAACTAAAAAGTTAAATGTACAATAAACATATTTTAACATATCGCTCGTTTACTTACATAGCGTCTTAACTCAAAATTTCAAATTTTGAGTTAATCATACTGTGTATGAATCATACAGTCTATTGGGTAAACGTTTCAGCTCCATGTCTTTTGTACTTTTTATGTTTTAAGTGAATAAGTCGTTATTTCATTTCATGTTTAAAAACTTTGTTTGTCAATACGAACAATACATTTGAGTTGTGGAGTTGACTTTATAACGTAAAGATCACATCGCTTTTTAAAGCATCGTCACATTTCGTTTTGTGACTGTATATTTGAAAAGCGAATACTTTCAAAATGCGTCAACTTTTTGCATGTAATGTATTTTTTGTGTTGATGAGAGAATTTATTGAGTAAAATTCTATTTTTCATTTTATAAATAACGACAGATTTTAGTTTATGACACAGTGGCGAATATATTTTTACAGCAATAATATCATAACTTAAACATCGCACATAGTTTATCCAACACCTCTCCTTTAATATATAATTGAGGAAAGCTTTCATAAGTGATTTTTAATTTATGAACTAATTTATTTACTGATCGTAACGGAAACTAAAGTAGTCTGATATTTTTCTAGATAGTGAGAAGGAGTCAAAAACTAAAGCTGCGATTATTTCGAAATGAATTTTTTATTTATTTAGTTATGAGGTTCTTTTAGTAAATGAGCGATATGTTTACTACAAAATATTTTACTGATCATCTATCAATCAATATATTTAAGACATTGTTTGTGATAAATTGATTTGAAATATAAAACACCAAGTTTTTGATTTTTTGCATCACGCAAAATCTATTGCATGAAATTTAATAAAATTTTATGTCGAGATACCCCAGTAAAAAGGTCAAAATATAGGATACTTTCCTTTCCCCAAGAGATATCGTATTTCTCAGGAAAATAAGAAAAACACACAAGAAGAAAGCAGTCTTTCTGATTCAGCTCCTAATGGGTTAATCATTTTTTAAAAGTTTTAGTATGTCCATAAAAATATTTTTAAGAGCTTTAAAAGCTCATTTGATATCTTAAAAAATATGGTGCACAATCGTTCAGAAAAATATGGACCAATTTTTTTACTAAACATTTTTTTTTCTATTTTTTAATTCTCTATCGCACCGTATATTTGTATATTTTTTTTCATTGGAGTTACTAGATTTGTTCCAAATGATATCGAAAAATTAGAGGCAACCGTGGAGTTTTGCCCGCTGCCTCGAAAGACATGAAGGATTTTACTGATTCTCACTAAAAAAAATTTTCGAACTATGTCTGATCGATTGGTGTATTTAAATTTTCTCTAGCACGTTTAATGCCTTGACCGAGCTGACTTGAACCCGAATAGGGACGAATATCGCTCAATCGACTTCACTTTGCATAAGAACACGGAATGACAAACTTAGATATAAAGTGATAATAGATTTCTACAATCATGGCTTCAAGTATATAATCAATATTCATTTATTTATGTTTTAAAAATAAATAAAATTTATTTACGAATCATAAAAAAAATTATTGCATAATAGTTTGTAAGTTCGCGTAAGTACATTGTGTTCACTAAATAGTATATTCGTTCAAATTTGATTGCAGCTTAAGTTTGCTTACGCACATTATAGTTGGGCCTTAGAAATGTTATTCGTATATATATAACTGTTAACAATTATCACTTTTAATGTCATTTGGTAAATAAAAATTCCAAGAAATTATTAAGCTTGTTTTATTAATAAATAAAAATACCCGTTGTCTTTTTCTTTTTTTTACTAAATTTTTGCCATTACGATACCAATAAAAAAGTTCAACAGACAAATAAAAATTTATTTAAGCAGAAACAATGTCCGTCTGTGCCATTTGTGTTGTTTTGTTGTGTTTTTGTGTATTCGGTTTAATAGAAACAAATTTTTTTTTAACAAATAAGTATATAATTTCTTCTCATACTCTTATCTGTTGCAATTAATGTAATTACCACCAAAAGCATTTTGCCAATTAAAGAAACAAAAACAAAAAAAAGGACAATTACTCATTAATGCCACAATATTATTAGTTTTTGTTATTTCTCTAGCACGTCTTAGTTGTACAAATTGAAGTAATTATCTAATTGAGATTTTATAAAAAAAAATCAATTTATTCGGTAATAAAACTAGAAGACAATAAACATACAAAACAAATAATGGAAAACAATACCCATATACTCGTACTCAAAAATCTATTGTAATACCGAAATTAATATTCCTGTTTTAAACCTGACAGGAGGCGTTATAAAAACAGTTTTCAGTCAGTACCTTCTAAAAGAGATATATTCGGTTATATGTTGCGGACATTATTCCATATTTTGTTATGGAATGTGCTCTATAATTTAAACGCCCTTATGGGACATTAAAAGATTTACTGAACTTGTAACTCGACAAACTCGCCAAGTAGCTCTTTGTTTTAGCCTTTGTGGTTTCTTATGCTATTAGTTATACTTACCAATGTTTCATTTTTAGACAGCAACCTATGGATTGAAGGGTATTGGGTACATTAAGTTTTTATTATCCAGCCATATTTACACGTTCGTTACCAGTGACTATAAAATGCTTAGAAATTCAGATCTACCATGTATTGAGTACCATTGAATTATTTTTAGGTAACCCAATGCAGTCTTTCATTTGGATTTTTCGGATGATAAAGATTAAATGCATTAATTGCCGACTTAACTAAGCCGTGATGCGGTGTTGCAGGCAAAATCAAAATAGGTTTAAATTTTCTATAACTTCTAAGAGGATCTTATAGAATTCGAAATCAAACTGCAGATAATAAAAACTTTAAATTCACTGACAGAACAGCTTTTTTATCCTGACTGTACAATTGTTTAATGGTGTTCAGAACTGCATTAATTTATGGCCACAAATATTTTTGGAATTGTTAGCAAAATTTTATCAAGCATTAGACAAAAAAATGCAAAGAAAATTATTTTGTATGGGAAGTCTAAAATTATTTCCTGGGGTTGGCTTAGCTATAGATATTCTTCTCTGCACCCATGAGATTGTCTCAGAAATACCTTTTAACCCAAATAATCCTCCACCTGGCCTTACAAAGTGTGAAATATATAAAAAATTGTGTTTTTGTATAGTACGCAGACAAGACTTTTAACTACCACATTAATGCGATTCATCTCGCTCTTAAGCAGATTTAATGCTGATTTGATGTCCAGTTGCAATACAGCTTGTAAATGATGTGTCCTTTAAATTTTACTGTGAATACTGAAAATACTCTGCTATTGCTTTATAAGGGTTTTAAGCTTCACCAATGTAGAAGAGGGAGATCCGTATTGCTGAAATGCTGCTTCTTCTTTTTCCAAAGATTAACTATAACGCCAACTGTAGCGTAATTCTTGAAGAAATACGCTGCAATGATGCCACTACCGCACACTGGGTAATTTGGTCCACTTTTTAGGCCAAAGTTATATATATATACATGTATGTATAAAGATATATTTTTGGCAACTTAGTTTGTAAAATGAGGGAAAGTGATAGCTAATTTTAGATTTGCTTGGAAAAGTCGTTAATTATTTCGTGGGCCTTATGCCGCCTCAATGATTATTTTTTACAAAAAGTTTGAGCCTTTTGCTCTAACCGAGGCATATCTTTTTTGAAACATTATTTAAACAAATTTCACTGGTAAAAAAAAATCAGCTTCTTCTTTTTTTTTCGTTTCACAAGTTCAAGCATTAAATCAAAAACCGAACTGAAAAGTAAAAAACAATTAGTTTAGAATTATTTTCTGAACATTTTTTAGCAATGAAAAGCACGGCAGTCCGCAGCGAACATTAGTAAAAGCTTATGCGAACACTATATTTATGGAAAATTTCATTTAGTTGAAGTTAAGTTAGAATTACATATTTTGTTAACAAAAGTGTTAAGGCCAAATGTCTTAACAACACTTAACACAAACCAAGTCATTAGAGCTAGTCTTATCTGAACCAGTCATATTCAAAAGCTACCTATTATGGCTGCTATTTATTTTTCATGTAAACAGTTATTTGTGACTTTTAGCAATTTGCCCAAATTGAACGGTCAATGGCCAAAATGTCTTCAATGCTACTTCCGTTTTAATATAATTATATCCGCTAAGCTCCTATTCTTTCTACAGTCATACGCAGAAGGTATACTTCATAGTTCACAAATAAAAACAACATCTTAGTTTCTAACAAAATTGTTTTATTTAATTTCTTCACCTATAGGGTTTTCTTTTCTTTAATTGCAGTCACGAGCAAACTTACACTGCATATTTTGTTTGTTCTATTGGTTCAGTCAACAAATTATTCTTTTCCCACTTCCCACTAAAAGTGATTCCATCTACCAAATTCTACAATAAAAAAAAATGACGTGTTTTTTATTTTTATTACTTATTATCCCCGCTCTTCACCAAATTATTCACGATTTAATTTATATCGAATTTACACTTTTTATGTTGCAGTGAGTACTTTGCCTGCAAAAGTCAACTTAAGCTGTCCATTAAAACCAAATATGCAGTTGTTTGCTTTGATATATTCTTAATCGAACTGTATTAACAAAAACATTATTTTGGTTTGGTGCAAAAAACTATTTTTGGCAAAGTTTTCGGGTCAAATTAACTACCGTGCAAACCGCGCCAAACCGATCATTTGTCTAGATGTAATACAGTCCTTAGGGTTTTTGTAGACTGGTTTTACACCATTAGCGATAGTTTTGTTTATTAAAGAACCCGTTAAGTCAAAAATAAACCTAATCGCTGAATAATTGATTGATGACTGAATTTAAAAGTAAATCTGTTTATTTGCATGGCTTTATTTAAGCGTCAATCTATTTATGATTATTTGTCAGAATAACAACTGATCATATCGGGTATTTTCGTAAGGTCGATAAAACTTTAAATTGTAAAAAAACACAAAAAAAATACATTATAATAAAGAATTAATACGGAAGATCAGAACATGGCATTCATATTTAAAAATGATCTCGTGCATATGGCCACCGTAGCTGCTTATGACGAAGCTCATTCTAGACGTCCAATTTTAAAGAACTGCTGGCCGTATTTCTCGAATAAAACGAACAAAGTTGACCTCCAAAGCGTCAATTGTTGCTGATTTATCATCTTAAGCCAGTGACTTCACGTAACCCCACAGGAAGTAATCAAATCGCACGACCTAAGAGGCTAATTGACAGGTTCATTTCTCGAAATCAACTAATCGCCAAACTTTGATTTCAGTAACTGATGGCTTGATCAGATGAACGATTATGTACAGCACAAAAATCACTAATTCGTCTATAAGTTGCACGAATTGATGACTGATTTTTAAAGCAAACTTGAATGATTTGATAGCGTTGTTTAAGCATGCGTCTATTCATGACGATTTGCCAGAGTTTACTGAAAATAATATGAAAACATTTTTCATCAAAATTTATTTTTAGTATTATTTTTTATAATTTTAAGTTCTATCGTGCTTAAAAAAACACCCTTTACATGTTAAAAAGTGCGCGCAGTCTAACAGTTCGTTTAACAGTTTACTATTTCGTAAGTTTTGTTGGGCTTAAAAAGCAATAAAAAATATTTTTGATTTGCATTTGTTTTTATATGCAACAGTTTTAATGTTTTATACAACCACGATGTGCCAATTTCAAGCATTTCGTTGCTGTGTCTCTAAGCACTATAAAGTAAAAATTGTAAACCTTTACTCGACTACAGCTTAACTTCACTACAGCTCTACTAAATTTGAATTTTTTCATGCTAACGGCTTAGAAACTGCAGGTTTTCGTCCTTAGAACGTTTAAGAAAGATTTTTCCTTATTTTAATATCTTTTTTCATAAGAAATGGCTCTAAAAAACAAAAATTATTTGGAGAAACTGCTCTTACGTGGCATTATGATTAAAAATGTTTCTTGTCTCTTTTTAGCAGCGTTTGCAAACTTCAGTGCCTTAAACAAAGTAAATAAAAAATAATTTTTTTGTATAATTGTGTTGATGCTTAATATAATCATATGAAAGCTCGTAGTATAATTGTATGTACTTAAAAATAGCTACATACATATGTATGTATATAACTAAGTAATAATATTTTTAATAAATTTGTAAAGTTTTCCATACGAGTATATGTCCGTGTACTCATTCACATACATAATTATAAGGGTGCGTGTGTGTGTGTGTATGTGCTAGAATGAACTTATTTTCTACTTAATATGGTCACATAATTTACCACATGCTATGTTTTTACAATTTTGTCGCATAATTTTCTTTCAATTTAGTTATTTAACGCTATAAAAAACCAAAATAAAATAAGTGACTGTGTAACAGTAAAAGTGGGTAGGGCAAGAGAGGAACAAATAAAGAACTTATTGTTTACTTTATTGTGCGTCATTGAAATTGCATTATGGCGCCAGTGTGGCGACAGGATATGTCTATAGCAACAATAAGGAACGCAGAAATAAAACTGAACAAAGAAAAAAGAGTTTAGAAACTAAAAACGTTTTAGAGCAGCAAAAGAAACTAAAACAACATCTACCCCACTGTAATTTAACTATCTTTCTAATGGAAAAAATATTAACTTTGTAATATGCTTATGAAGGGAAGTATACCTTTGCGAAATATATTGAATTAAATTAATGATTAACAATTTGTTAATAAGAGGGATCATTAGGATAAATATTTGACTTAGTCTCTAGTAACTTACAAAATTAATTTGGAAATCTAAATACATATCATATAATCTAAATACATATACATATATATATATATAGATAAAAGATTGTTGCAAGTGTGTAGTGGTACCATGAAATAATTCCCAAATGAAATAACTCCCAACAAAAATGAAATAACTCCCAACAAAAATGAAATAACTCCCAACAAAAATGAAATAACTCCCAAATTAAAAAACCGAAATAACTCTCAACGTCCAAATAAAATCAAACCCAAAAACAACAGTAAATTAAAAATAAAAATATTAAAAAAAAAAATTAAAAAAGTCCCAAATGAAATACGTCCCAACAAAAATGAAATAACAAATTATATTTGCTATGGGGCACTGTTTAACTGATTTAACCTCTATGGTATAACAGGTACCTTCCAATGAAAGAGGTCCTTAATTTTGATATCATATCATATATCATAGATTTATAACCAAAGGTCGGCTATACAGACAATATTTTGTTTGCGAAGCTGCATTGAGCCACCCCGGCCTATGTAGCCAGCCTTTGGGCGGATAGAACGCTTTAACCTCTATAGTATAACAAACCCCGGCTCCGCTCACCAAAAGCTTCCTGCATAGCCGGCAGAAGGCGAAACCGATGTTCAATATTCAATGGAACAAAATAAAATAACTCCGAACAAAAAATAACTCCGAATTATCAAAATAAATTAAATAACTCCCAACAGAATCCAGTCAGTTCATTATGAAATAACTTCCAAATTGTATGGGATTTTTAAATTTTTTGCTGGGAGTTATTTCATTTTTTTTTTCTTTTTTTGAGTTATTTCATTTGGGAGTTATTTTACGGTACCACTTTATAACTCAAGAACGGACAAAACGAATTCGATTCAGTTTGTAGGGGTTATTTGTATGGTCGTATAAATGGTTTATCTTAAGTTTGGTCGACGGAATTATGACTGAAACGGCTGTTTACAACTGCACCAATTTAAAAAAAAGATACAACAAAGATATTTATAAATTCCAAGAGAATAGTTCCTGGGGTAAAGCAAAATGCAAATTATCATTTAATAGTCGATTATATCGAAATATGTTTTGGTTTATTCGTAATATAACTTGCTTCAGGAAAAATTAAAATGTCAGAAATTTTCAGTTTCTTATTTAATTTATATAAAAAAGCAATAATTTTTCATCATAAAGAAAAAAATATGTGTTTAATATTATTTGAAGTAATTTTATCCCGCATCATTTAGTGTAAGATTTAAGCGAATTGGATAAACTGTTGTCGACTTATTGAGAATCACACTACTGTGACCATAATTACCCCGCCCTCTATCATGTGTCCATGATAAAAAAAGAAAAAAATTTAAACTCTTCATGTTTTTAAAGAGTATTTGGTAATGCTACAAATAAATATCCGTAAGGTTATAGGGTTCGCTTACTGTTGTTACTTTTCTTAAGTAGTTCTTTTAATTATTGTTTTTTCTAAGATTTAAATTAATAAAAGAAATTAAACTCACAGAACATATCAGTAGCGTTACTTGCTAGCTCCCTCTTGGTAGAACAAAGAAAAAGGCTCTACAAGTGACATGGACAATGGCATATGAAATATTAATTATTTGAAAAGATATAAAAGGAGACACAAAAAATTCAGAATTAATACCTAGGTGTTATCAATTTTGTTGTTTTTTGTATAACTTTTCCAGTGTATTCTTGTTTCATAATGATCGTGAATAGAAGTACTTAAATAGACTTGCTTTTTAAGAAGTTTTTCAAGTTAACCTTATGATGACCCCTTCCTCGTTACTTTGTTAAAAGCAATCAACACCTTTAATGAAAGGAATTATTTTAAAAATGTTGTTAGATCCAGTTATATGTCATTATGTCCGTTATTCTCTGTGGTGCTCGGGTATTAAGTTTGAAAAACATATTACGAAAATAATAGCTAGCAAACCCTACACATCCCAAAAATAATAGTGGTGTTGTTATTTGTGTGGGTGTGTGCTAAAAAACAGAGGTGAATAAAGTTACCTCCATCATAAGCAAAGTGGTGAGTGTATAGAATAATACGACAATTAGTTTACACAAGTTGTAAAGAAGATTATCAGCCCGTGCCCACCATCGGCATTCGTGCGTGCACATGAAAAATAATAATTTCAGCAGTATAATGCAACTAAAAATTGAGAAGCAGCATTACAAACCTCCTGGGAAGAAAAAGAGTATTATTGTGTAAAGCCATGGGCGATAATTTAGTGAAAGATATTCTATTTAATATAAAACTAACAATTAATTGTCAAGACATGTGTTGGGAAGAGAGGATGACTGGAATGTATGTACAGCACGTAAATGTTATGTGTATGGTTTAGATTACTAGGCATCGTGTAGTTCATGGCTCGCCGGAATAACACAGTAATGTAGCGTGGATGGCTGCACTTAGAACAAAGCATGTTTAGTAAGCAATAAATATACCATAGGATTCAAGAATAGCCAGGGTCATAGAAGAAAAGGCGATAATATAGTGTGACACAGTTGTAGATGCAATCAAAAAGAATTCGCACGTCTGTCCTACATGCAAAAAAGTTTACAATGTATAATTTGTATCATATTTCTACGTGTTTCGTTTAGAGTTCGATGATATTGACAATACATATTTAAAATGATATGTCTTATGTTCATTTTAGTAAGAAAATTATTTCTTGTACATAAATTTAAAATCATAGATACTTATAAATTTCTTAAGACACTGCCTCTTTTATAACTTTTTTTGTTTATAATAATTCTGAGGTCACCAAATTGGCTCAGTTTGAAAACGGAATGTTATATATGTATTTAAACTATGCTACCATGTTCTTAATTTAAGAAAAATGTACTGAATTTTATAAGGGATCATTAGATACCTTTTTTAAAGATAAAAATTCAATTTTGCCTTATAATATATTTCGGTAAAGTATCTACTGGCATCGCTCATTTTCCAAACAAAGTAATCATGACATGATTCAGGTCGAAATCAACGAACAAAATGCGCATTTCATAGTCATAAATCTAAAACAAAAAATAGTTGCAGGCATTTCGAGTTACTTGAATAAAATGACGAATGTAAAGAAATAAATAAACAAAACACATTAAAAAAACAACTTCTTTCTTTCTTTTGTTTTCGACACATTAAGCCACGCCGCAAAATTTTAACTTGCGTGATTTGTGGAATAGCACCAAATCGTTTACGTGATTTAAAAACTCGTGACTTTAAGAACAGATCTACATATTTATTTCATAAAACTTTTTTAAATAAAAAATATATTTTATGAATTTGGGCATAATTACATTATGAGTTAAAAAATTTTAAATGAAATATGTCCTTAAAATTATTTCGCGTACTATATCGCTCTCAAAATTTGATACCTAAAATCAAAGTTCTTCAGGAAGTATTGATTTTAAATAAGAACGAACGAAACAATTAGAATTTTCCGAGCACTATTTTATATTTATGTATCTTGAAATAAGAATAAGCTGATGCTCTTAAGGTGTAGAATTTGTATAGTTTCTGCTTGACATACATACATACAATAGAAACATACTTATATGTAATAAGATATACACATATTTATGTACATATGTATATTTGATTATTCATATTTATTCATAAGTTATGAAATAATTTTAGTATTACTATTATTATTTTTTTTTTTCAACTTTATTGTCAAGACTTTTTTTATTTTTCTTTTCAGGTAAGAGGATTCATATTGTTTTATTTATCAAGAGCAAGAAGTATATTAAATGCAACTATTATTAAATACAAACTTAATAAAAAGTTTTTATGCCTCATTGTATTTGAACTGCATTCTGCGAATACGAGTACCTTCTTCAGAACAGTACTCGTACAAAGTTGTTTTAAGTTTCATAATGAAAATGGATTTATTCCATTTAAATTTATACATGCACTTTAGTGGCAATAGAATAAACTCGAAGCGTTCATGATAGTGGGTCAATTGCGTGTTGATTTGACATATTTTTCATGCAAAAAGGTAAGACGTTCTTTTTTTCTTTGCAACTATTTAAACTAAAACACATTATCTTTTCGTTTACTTTGCTTAGCGAATAAGGTTGTCTTTACAAAAATAATGTTGCTTTTAACATTTTTTTTCTGAACTAAAAGAATAATTGTAAAACAATCTTTGTGTCTTCATAACTTAGAATATTGCCTATTGCCAGGTAAAGACTTACGATAATTTTGGTTTTAATGTTCTTTGGCCATTCGAATATTTTATTTCCTTAATTATATAAGCAAGAGTTAAAGAATTTGGTTTATGTATAGGTTTGATGGGTTGATATCACTCGAAGAGTCTTGTTTTGTTTTTTTGGCGACTATTACGTCTACGCAAAATTAGTTTTTAGATCAATTCTTGTTACCAAAGTTTATCACACTAATTATGTTATCCTACTAAGCCAATTTATAAATAAGTTTCCTGGCATATTATTTAAATGGCAGAAATTCAATTCGAAAATCATTTTGCTATACCGCCAGTATTTAATGAAAAATTATCTTTCTTCATGCGATCAAACGTTTCTTAGCAATAACAGACACATTTTACATGTGTAAAATATTTGGATAAATCTTGACTGACTTCAAGGAAATTTTCCATTACATTATTTTCAAAGCCTGCTTATTTGAAAGCAACCTGTGCTTAGGATAAATTTTGAACGCTTGCAGCAAATTTAGTCGTAGATTTGTTTTTAAGTTCAACTCTCTTTATAACCAGGGAACGGAAGCCGATCGGCTCATAGTCGACTAATAGCCACCGCCGCCGATATATACTTACGTCAGGCAGCCGCCGCCGAAAGAGGCGGCTTACATCGGCTTAGAGTCTCGGATAAAGATTTTTAATTTTTGTTTTCGACTAAAATTTCATAAGTAAAAAAAGTGTTGTTTTATTTAAATATTGCCGTTTTTCCAACAATTATTGTAATTCTTATTCTCAAACGAATAAAATTAACAAGTAAATTAGATTTATCAATACATTTTTTGTAAAAAAAATTTGTAGTCTTGGAAATTTCGCTGAATATAAAAATATAAAAATTACAATAACTTCTGCCGAAAAATAAAAAGTTTAGATAACATTGATTTTTGTAAAAAATAAAAATCAGTTTAAAATCAGAAAATGACAGTCATTATTGACAAAAAAAAAAATTAAAAACCAATAAAAAATAATAATCTAAAATAAGAATTATTCCTGCCAAACACCACAAAAATCATGAAATATAAAATAAAAAAATAATTAAAAACAAACAATCGTACGATGTTATGAAAATATAGTTGAATAAGATCAAAATAGTGTGCTTGACTTGAATGAAAGATGAAGAATAATGAAGAAAAATAATTTTTATTCGAGTCCTTGTTGATGATACTTTTAAGGGCCAGGATTCACTATCATGCTCAGTCGTACGATCTGTCTGGATCTGGATTAAGATTTTATGTGTGTGACAGGCTTTTTGACTGATCTGTGTAATTTTTTAAAATAGCTTATAAAATATTTTTCTCTTCTGCGATCGAAGTTGATTTTTGAAGGGCAGGAGAAAAAAAACAACAAAACACTAAAGCCATATGTTTTTTGCTTCTTTTTCTATAATATAATTGAAACGATTTTAAAGTAGGACAGAATTCTGTCAGACTTTTGGGTGACTAAAGCGTACGATTGTGTATGATAGGAAAACCTGGCCTTAAGAATACATTGAATAAAAAAAAATATTTCGAATGTTATTATTAACAGTTGCCGGCTTAGACGATTTTGAGCTACCGCGAAACTGATTTTAACTTAGCTGCCGCCGCTGGAAATATGTCGACTCTTAAACGCCGCCGTTAATATATTACTTCGCCCCCGTAAATATTTTGCTTGCCGCCGCCGGTGCCAATTTGATATCGGCTTCTTTTCCAGTTTATAACTTGCTTTAAAAAATGTGTTAATAATTTATTTACGTATCACTACTGTTTCAGGGCATGACATAGAAAAAAATCTTATGAAAACATATTTAAGAGCGTTTGTTCTGTATTTCAATGGAAATCTAAACATTCGGAATTTTTAAAATGTTGTTATAAATAAAATTTCAAAAAAAAAAAAATCATTTGAAAATTCTAAACGTTTCGATTTAAAGTGAAATACAGAAAAGATATTAAGTTGCTACGTTGCATTATTCCGTTGTTATCTATAGTAAAAAATAATGAAAATTTGAATATATTAAAAAAAAAATATATAATATAAAAAAATAATTTAAACTGTTTTAATAATTTTTATTTAATGTAGCATCTTTAAAATGTTTTTTGTTTTTTCATATACAATATCAATTGTGGAAAAATAGTAAGAAAACAAGGTCATCTAAATTATGTTACAGATTAATAAAAGAAAATTCGAAGAGAATAAGAAAACACAGCAGAATAGAAAATTTAATGCGTTTCTGTATAAAAGTTGTATAATCTATGAGTAATAAAGACCGCCAACTGTGGTTAAAAGGAGTCTCTTACAACAACATATACTACACAATATTACAACAAGGAAACAACAACTGCGAAAGTCCATTAAATAACTTAATAATCTGCTTTATAAAGTTTGTGTAGTTTTCACATGTAGGCCCATACATATGTACATACTTGTAAGTGTGTGTGCATAAAAAGGACCAATACTCTCATCAGGACATCGACTCTATAATTATCGCCAATGTTTTCTAAGCAAGTTTCTATTATATAAATACAACAACAATTGGTAATTGGTAACCAATCTTTGTTTGTTCTTAATAGGCAATTAAGTGTACACGCTACAAAAGTAATTGAATTCTCTACATTTTTAATGGCTTACAAAACATTCTTAAACAGTTAAATTTTTTTCTTATTATTCGCCTTTACTACTTCTAGTTCTGTTTAAACAAACACCCACACATACGCATGCCTTATAATATATAAACTATGTACAGGATAAATCAATATTAATTTAAGGAAATTGAATCCTGTAATTATATTTTGATAAGAAAATTATATTGTATGCATTTCTTACATTTCTCTTCTTCCTTTATTCTCAGTTAGTTTAGAAAAATTTCATTCTTAAAAAAACATTATTAATAAATCTTATCAGCAGGCCTTAAAAAATAATGCTCGTAAAATGTTTGTCATGTTTTCCAGATTTATTGAGGGCGTTTTTAGATAAATCGTTCTATTCTGTTTACACAACCATTACTTTGTTTTTTTCTTAATGTGTGACAGAAAATTACTTTAAATACTTTGAAAATAATACTTATTAGCTTGTCTTTTAAACTTTTAAAATGGTAACTCAATCGTTAATTCTCTTATTAAGGAATATTTTTCAAATGAAAAACGTCATTAAATATGTGAATCTGAATATAACAAAGAGATCACTTCAATATGATTTTAAAAAATAATTAATGGAGAACATACAATTTTAATTATAATCTGTCAAGGAAAATATTTAAAGACTACTCGTAGGTCAAATATTTGTATGCGACTATTTTAAATGTACATATATATACAAATTAGATTTTTGTACAGAACTACTAGACATATGGTTCGACTCGTAAAATTTTTTTTTATTAGGACCAGCACCTAGGGGGATTATCCAACGAATTTTGCTAGAACTAAGAAATTAGGTTATGGGATAGGAGATGGAGGGAGTAGTGCTTGTGGAAGTTAGTACACTGAAAATAACATAAAAGACCTCCGCATGGAGTTTATTCCACACACGAACAAAAAACAAATTTTCTCTGTAATGCGTAGTGCTATTTACTGGCCAATCGACCACGAACCGGTGCGCTTTTGATGCAGGCGCGTTACATTAAGGACAAGTTCCCTGATTTCGTAAGAGCACATTCGTTGTAGTAACAATAAAACAGTGAAACACATCCCACGTTTCTTCTGTGAATCAATAGAGTTGGATATCCTACTGTCACTGATGAGCTTCTTCGCTCTCTCCTGCATACGGTCGAGTAACTACAAAACAGTCTTTGAAGCTCCGGTCCGTCTATGAAAGTTGTATTCTACTTTCGGTCTGATAACGGTGACATGTATAGTGAGGAGATCAGATGGGGTGAAGTATTTTCTACACCGTTTCAGAAAACCTAGGCACTTGAATGCTTCATTTACGACCTGAAATATATGCTTGTTCCACCGAACGTCAAATTGAATCTTTATGCCAAGAACATCGAGAAATTCTGATAATCTAATATCTATATCACCCATAATTAGAGGTTAGGTAGCGCATTCAGACATACGTCTGCACGAAAGCACACAGCACTGGATTTTATGAGCGTTACATTGAACTCTGTTCGTAATTCCCCATTTGCAAATTGCCAAAAGATCGCAATTTAGGTTATCGCCCATGTGCTTTCGCATAGCCCAAATTTTTGCAAGGTTTGGCCTATCGCAAAATAGATATGAATGGCATCTGATACTGTCATCTGCAGAAGGATAGGTAGAGTTGGAAGTCTGACGTAGAAGGTTGTTAAGAAAAATAAGAAATGGGGTTGGAGAAACGACGGAAGCTTGCGATACCCCTGAATTTAGCATAAGCTCGTTTAATGAGATTCCATCTATAACAACTCGTATCAGTATTTGTGTTGTATACAGCAGCTATAAATGAACCAATTAATCTTAAATGAATTCGCGAATCATTAGTGCTTTGATTAGAAAATTTTTTATTAAAAAAACTTCGAGTCAATTGGAATTAATTGCAAATCATTTCCAATGCAAATAAATTTTTAAAGTAATTTTCAACTCGTTTCAAATTTAAATGAATTTGTTGAATGTATTATAATTTGTTTTCAATTCAAGAGAATTAATTCAAATGGATTATATTTATAAAATAACTATAAATTCATTACCAACCCATTTGAATTAAATTTATTGAAATTTATCTTTATTTTGTAATTTTTTAAATATGCAATAAGCATCACTGTGGTTTTGGTATTCAATTATTTTTTTTATATAGAAGGCAGCAAGCATTACTCTAGTTGTATATATCGGTTATTATATTGACTATATTTTCTTTGATCAGGTGCGGATCCAGGACAAGGTTTTTAAATTTTTATACTGAATATTTTTATTTTGGTACGAGAAATTTACACTGTTCATTATCCCTATATCTGCTCTTGCAACTTATTTTTAATTTCATTCATTTGAATTGCAATTTATTGTTCGAGTTTATTCGAATGAATTCAAAAGCAATTCAATTCAAGTGAATTCGGGAATGCATTGCACTTCACTTTAACAAATTCATTGGATTGGATGGAAATTAATTGAAATTCATTTCTGTATAATTCGTTTGATTTGATTCAAATTTCTTTATTTTTTTGTTGCGGAAATAATTAATTCAAAATTTAGCTGATTCGTAACGTAAAATCCAAAAAAAAAAAATAAATAATACATTTACGGCTTTGCTTTACTGGTCCCTAAAGTTCCCTGCAGCAAAAAAATTTGAAAATTTAAAAATGTATTATTTAGAATCTGTTTTATGTTAATCTGCCCTACTTATGCTTGATTCCTTCATATATGAATAATTCATGAGAACATCGTAAACAAAATTTATTATATAAACTAAACGTATTTTTGAAGAAATCAAGCAGAATCAACGTAGATTAACATAAATTATATATATTTTTTGTTGCTTTTTATTTGTTTGTTGTAACTTTTAAGTGCAAAATAAACATGCAAGTAAATGTTTTCTTTGATGTCGCTTTATTTACTTTGATCTGTACAATTTTGTTTATAATACCATAAAACAACACAGAAATGTAAAATAACCTTCTTATCGACTGGGTTTCTATTCATAGGCGAGATAAAACGTGTAGATTGTTTTACTACAGTTAAACCTGGCAGCCTGCTTTTGTTGTTTTGTACTTGTATACATGTTGGTTTGAGTCGAAATAACGCTAAAGCAAAAAAAATGCTTACAGCGTTAATTGTTTAATATGGTTTCTCTTTGTGTAAATTTAATTTTTTGTGCTTTATTACTAAAATGTAATGAAATATATTTTGTTGCAGTAATGAAAGGTTTAAGATCTTTTCCTCTTTGAACTTTAAAGTGATAAAAATACGCCATAAAATCTAGTAACTATTGATTGTTAAAATAAATTATAAAGTTTTCCTAAACTTTTCAGTTGTCTTTAGCTATTTGATTTTTTTTCGCACTGTTTTATTGTGTTAGTTTCTTCTCTAAATCATATTTCGTCAAGGTTTGCAACACGATTTTCTTCTTTCACCTTGCCATATCATCAACCATATCATCTGTAGAGTCGCCTATTTATCTTCAGAGACTATACAAAACTATTTTCTTTTGTACTTGAAACACCG
Organism: Gymnosoma rotundatum; assembly: GCA_916610165.2. NCBI lineage: Eukaryota > Metazoa > Arthropoda > Insecta > Diptera > Tachinidae > Gymnosoma > Gymnosoma rotundatum. The sequence continues at coordinate 37,034,352 of OU744339.1, read as the reverse complement.
GCGAAATCTCAAATTCTGTTTAACATTATACGTCGTTTAAACACTGATTCACCGGAGCATTCAAAAACCACTTATTTTTCTTTCTGCTCAAACTCTGCTGGGACTTGAACTTATGGAATTTGGTTAAGCAATCAAGCAGATAGCTCTACCAACTTACCCACCGTGGCTGCTCATCGTGTGTAAGCTAATTTTTTCATATTATTCTGTTTAAGCATACATACCTGTTAGTGGCAGAAGTGACAATTTATTCAGCTTTTTACCACACAAGCACCTACAATTTAACATTTTCAACGGACAACAACATAATTTTCGTTATCAGACATACATATGTAAAGTCTTTCAATAATTATTTCAGAGGACAGTATAATTCTTTTATTCATAATTATATTTTATTATAATTATAAAAATATAGTCAGAGCACATCTATTGATCAAGCGATTTTTAGAGCAATAATCAATTTCAATGTTCTGGTTGATTTGATGCTTAAATGAAGTTTTAACTTTTTTTGTAAAAATTTTCTTTTGCTAAAACATCGATGCCTTTACTTAAGTTTAATTAGCTTTTTTCAAAGCAGTTTCAAAAATTATATACAGACATAAACTAATTCAATTTTTCAAAACAATTCTATTTGTCATACAAGTTGAACGTTAAATTTTTAATTGTTTAGGGTAATAAGTTCCCACAAGTCATTGGCAATATAAATTAAATAAAATAAATTCAAAATGTTGTCCCATTGTTTTAATGCAGGACGTCAAAAAGCAAAGAAGGCAGCTCATTCATTTATGGAATATGACAGGAATGTATGTTATAACAAACGACTCACTGGAGACGAACAAACAGAACTAAGAAAAAAGGTTACAGAAAAGAAAAACAAACAAATCAAGAAAAAATAAAATAAAAAAACTAATGCCAACAATAATAATAAAAAAATATATATAAAACGAAAAGCACAAGTATCAATTCTTATTTTACTAACTGAATGTATGGAACTAAAGTTATGCATTTATAAGTAGAAGAGAGAATATCGTAGAGACAGTATAACTAACACTCATTCACAAATGTATAATTGTACGTGTGGGTCTGCAAGTGTTGGTGGGTGTCACTTCAAGTGTTGGAGTTTAAGTTTAAGTTGAAGTTGAAAATTTTTGCATAATGTTTGTCATTTGGCAACATTAAAAGTAAAAAGTTGTGTCGAGCAACACAGAAGCACTGAAGGAAGTGCATTAAACTTAATGACATCCGCTGCCAAGGACTTTAACAAAAGTACTACTAGTGTTTAATATTACTATTGCTATTGCAAACAAGTTTTATAAATACAAACATTAGCATACAAACACATAAATTTATAATGATTACACAGACACAGACACACAAATAAAAATATTAATTTTACACTGAAAAATATTTAATTTTAAATTGATTAACTTCAAGAAATTAAAGTCAAGTTTAAATTACTTATGTGCGATAACAGTGTTTATTGCTACATTTTTAAGATCTTGGCTAAATGAAAGTAGGAAAAGCTTAAGCCAAACAAAAAATTTATAAGAGCAAATATTTATGTTGAAAAGCCAATTGGCGTACATTGGCAATCGGCTAGAAATGGAAGGCTTTGCTTTTACAGAAGTAAAAACGATTTTGAATTCTGTACTTTCCTTATCCATGTATCGTAACTAATTGCTTTAATAGTTTTCATGATTGGCCGTAGCTGCCAAGATGCAAAGTTGCATTTCCACCAATCTTAAAGCTTAGCTGATCTGTGACATTCACAAAATAAAAATAAATCAATCGATCAGATACTATATCAAAAAAAGGTGCCCATTAAAAAAGGAGTCTTAACCGTCCACAGACGGTTAATAAGACTAATAGGTCGCATAAGGCAAAGCACCAATAGTTTCCATTTAGAGAATAGAGAGACGAAGTTTTTCAGAATAAAAGAAAAGTTTTTAAGGCCTTTTTTTTTTTTCACTAAAACTGTAATGCTAGCAAAGAGCGCTGCTGTGGTCAGCTAAAAATCAAAGCCAACAGAGTGTATTTATTTAAGCATCTAAAATAAAATCCAAATACACAAAAAACAATATAACTATTTTTTTGTAAATTGAGTTGAATATCTTTGTTTCATCTAAAGTTCTGTTTTAAGTGTAAGAGCGAAAAAAGTTTCACTTGATTAAAGTCGTATATATTCAAAAGGATAACAGGCATTTTTTTATAACAATTCAATTTAAAGTATGAAATTTAAAAAGTGCTGTTTCCGGTTCGAGTGCAATAATATGAGCAAATAACCAAACAATTCGCCAATTGGTTTCTACAGACACATTTACAGGATATCACACCATCATCTACACTCAGTTAGCTGAGGTTCAACGAAAATTTTATTATGCAAAAGGAAAAAAAAACGACTAAATTATATGGAACAATGAAGCAAAAGCAATTTTATTAAATGGCATCATTCTACAAAAAAAAAAACGTACTAGAAGCATTAGAAATGCAGTGAAACAACGATTGCAGTTTGAGAGTAATTGTCAGAAAACTAAATCTACAATGACCTGTTACACAAACACTAACAACAACATAAACACACCTACTAATGCAACACCGCGGGCAAAGCAAATTCAAACAGCAAGTGTGAGTGGTAGAGCGAGGAAAGGAGAGAGGATGTTAGTTAAATAATAACAGGATTAAAGTAGTTGGCAAAACTGATGCTGGCTTTTCTGTGATGGTGAATGTATTATTATAGATATTTGAGTGTGTGCTTTTGTATAAGATTGTTATGAACTGTAATAGGAAACGGAAATTACTACCATGTTCTTTGCTTTTTAGTATTTTGTGTTAGAAATCTTAAAACCGAAATAAACAATATAAATCGCTGAACAATCCGAACAGATTAACAGAAAAAAATGAAGAAAAGATGCAAACAAATAAGCAACTAATGATTAAAGAAAACGCAGTGTCACTTACTGTTTCGGAGTGCAAATTATTTATGAATAATAAAATAAGTAAAAGAAGAAATCTTTTACAAAATATTTTCACTGGTTAAATAAAGTCATCATTATGTAAAGAAAATAATATCTGAAAGTTCATAAAGTTCGAAAAAGTGTGAAATTTAATTGAATTGTACTCACTAGCAACCAATCTATATCAAAAGTATACTTTTAACAATGACCTTACATAGCAATGGTGCAGCTAAAACAGAGACTTTTTTGGCTGTTCCGAATTTCATTTAGACACTACCACAAGACCAAAGCAAAGGAACAAACAAAAAGTAGTAGGAACGTAACATACTTTTATAGACAAAAATATTCTCAAAATCTGTATTATTAATTTTGTATAAAATAATATCTACAGGCAATAATGCTCAAAATTGGATACATACTGTGTTTTTATACTCTTCACCACCAAAAAGTGAGAAAGTGAGAAAGTGAGATAATATAAGTTTGTGATTCCATGTGTAATCCTTTCCGACCCCATAAAGTATATATATTCCTACTTCTTATGCATAGCGATTGAGCGATGTCCGCCTGTCGGTCCGTGTTTGTGTTAGTTTGCCGAGGCACACTTGATTTCAAAAAATAAAAACAAATATATCAAGCGATCATATATAATGTCGAAGGAGGTTCTATTGGAAATTAGCATGATCCATGTGCATGTCCTTCGAGGCAGCATGCAAAACACCACGCCTTCCTCTAATTTTTTCATATCATTTGGAACAATAAACTAACTCCAATCGAAAAAGTAATTTGTGTGAGGCGATAACAAATTTAAAAATAAGAAAAGAAAATCAAGTAAAAAATATGTACTCACCCATATTTTTCGATTTATGTGACTCTGGAATTCAAAAATTTTTTGGAAATTTCAATATGGGCATCATTTTAAAGCTATTAAAGAGATATTTAAGGAAATAATAAAATTTTGTAAAAATACTTAACCCATTAAGAGCAGACGGTATTTTTATGTAAAATTACATATATATGCAGTGTTACCATAATGTTTGCTTTTTTGATTGGAATTCCTTCACTAAACTAGATTTACATAGATGGTGAAGGGTATATAATATTCGACATAGCCATACTTGTTACTTTTCATTTTAAAAGCGTTTTGCCTAAATTATGGAACCTTATGGTGACTCAGACATTCCGTGTCGATATAGAATCGTGTTCATTTTACGGCATTTGTATCTGTGATACAAAAGTTTATGCTGAAGATCTCACTGGCATGGGTAATTAAAAATGGCTTAGTGTGGCATAAATCTGACAATTTGGAGACAACTTAGCGATTTCTTCTTCAGTGTCAGTTTTTAAGATTTTCCAGATTCGTAGTTTGTAGATATTTTCTTTTACAGCCGTGCTATGTAACCTCTTGCTAAGTTTTTGTTATGTTTTGTTAGTTTATTAGTCGTTTTATTGGGTCTTCACGGGATTTTTTATCATACACTTTTTTAAAGAGGACTTACAACTTAAGTATTGCCTTTTTGTTATATATTATACAGGGTGTCCGCCGGGAATGAATACTACTTTGATTAACGCCATTTTGGTAAACATTATTCTTGATAATTCATATTTGGCAGCCATGAAGTAGACACATTGGCAAATTTATAATAGAAAAATATTCGATAAACCAACGGGTTTAAATCGTTAGAACATTTTATCAAATTAAATTATCGTTAACTCTGACTGTGAATAATTTAGGAGAAATAAGGTATGTCTTCAAGAGCAGCTGAAAACATTACTGCTGTAAAATAAAAGTGTTTAAAACTAGCCATCAACCGCAATTCGACGCCGTACTCAGGAGCATGGTCTTCAAAGAACAAATTTGGCCACAATTTTGCACAACGATTTGCATTTGTTTGCATTAAAGATTCAGTTGACACAAAAGTTTCTTCCACAAGACCATTTATGCCGCCCATTTGCATCAAAAACTAATAATGACGATGGATATATGAATAAAGAAATTAGTCGGTTCTGGGCAATGAAAAACCCTCAAATTATTTATCAGTCACCTTTGCATCCATAAAAAGTTACACAGACTTGTTTGAGCTAGTTAAAGAGTTATATAAAAAACACAAACCAAACAAAAAAGATTGCCACCGCCTAGATACGCTGGGCGGTCTGGCAGTAATAATTATTAGGAAGCTCTTGTTAATTTACAATACTAGGAATATATTAAATATTTGGCCAACAAAAAAATATCTTAAATAACACTGTCTTAAAAGTAACACAGTTTTTCTGCAAAATGACTCATAAAGAGGAGAGCATAAAAATATGTGGGCGAAAATTTTGCTCCAATATAATAAACCTTGCCAAAATCCTTTCAACTTCAAGAGATATACCTTTGGTACACTGACGTTCTCCCAATTCTGAATGACAGGAATGAAGCTTTAAGCATGTATCCCTGATTTGTATAGGAACGTATAAACAATCCACATCTTTATCAATTTTTTCGCTGTTGGTCATTGCTTTCCCTAGAAAAATAGGTGTGAAGTAGGTAATGTTGCAATTATTTTCCTGCTTTGGAATAGGTATGATTTAAAATAATTTTCATTGACGCGGAAAATAACAGTTATTTAAAATATTATGGTCAGACTTTAAGAAACCTTTGAGATCCAAGTCTGGCACGACCTAAAAATTCATCCAACATTAAAATAAAAGACAAATAAACAGAGGTAATTTTTCTTCCTACTTTAGCGATGGGAAAAAACAAAGTCGACATAATTGTATCAAAGAATAATATATTTTGATTCTCGCTTTAACACTGTATAACCCTTTTGTTAGGCACGAACATCAAACACGAATTATAAAACTATAAACCAAAAATGTTTGGGCTATCTCCAAGGACGAAAATTCGCGCAAGGAAAGAATATAGTAATTGAAAGGGGATGATATGTGCTATAACACAGTAAACGTCATTCTATGCCGTTTTATGAAAATATTTAAAGATTTAAGGCATATTTCTACGTTTCTGTCGTAGTAATTGTTTCAAGATTTTCACTGGATTTTTAATGAAAATTATCAGGTGATAATACAATGACCTGTGGCAACAAAATTAACATCTTTAAGGTTTATATTTATTAACAATTAAAATTGCATTTCGTGGCAATATCGAAGGTTGGTACGAAACAAATACAAATGTACAAGACGAGTTACAGAGAGAACGACAAAGAAATGCTTTAGGTTGTGTGTGAACTTTATTTAAATAAGTTGATATAAAGATAAGTTGGTTAAATGGAGCATGTTTACAACACTCATGAACAAACCTGACACACCTGACATTTATGCGAATTATATTTGGTGAAATTTTATAGAGGAAGCTAGACATTTTTTTTTTTCTTCTTAGAGTCGGCTTGCATAATATATGTACAAAGATGAAATACTTGTACTTTTTTCATTACCAATGAAATTTCATAGGCATTGATTGCAATAATTAGAATGAAAAAAAATTAACTACCATTTACTGCCATTGATTGTTTTTCAATTATATTTGTAACAAATTATAAAAAAAAACTTTCCTTTTGCAAATATAATATTTATTTTATAAAGAACCATTTTTTTATTTTGGAAAGTTTCACTAAGCTTATTGTGCTTTATTCACAATCACTGTCACTGGCCACTCTACTGTCAAATAATATTCAGCCTTATTACGGTTGTCGTTCTCGTGTCGAAAATCCTACGTTTTTTTAAAATGGTACTACGCACGTCGTTATTGTTAAAAATGTTACTCGAAAAACAAATCTATTACAAAAATCGGTACTACGTTTGTCGTATTCGAATGATAATTTGTTCAAATATTGTCGTTGAAATTTATGTCCACGACAAACAATTTTTTTTCGTGAATTTTTAAATTGAACGCTAACAAAAGATAAGTTTACTTTTGATTTTTACATTATGCTTATTTTAATTTACTTTTTGCATGCTGTTTTTATACCATCACAAAAAGTGGAAAAAGGGCAAGTTTGTCATTCTGGGTGTAATTTCCACAATATCCATTTCTGACCCCATAAAGTATATATGTATATTCTGACTTCTTATGCATAGCGAAGTCAATGGAGCGATGTCCGTCTGTCCGTCCGTGTTGATGTTGAAATCAACTTTGCAAAAAAACAAATATGTCAATCGATCAGATATAGAGTCGAAAGAGCTACTATTAGAAATCAGCATGATGGGTTCATGTCCTTCGAGGCAGCAGGCAAAACACCACGCCTACATCTAATTTTTTCATGTCATTTTGAATAATAAAGTAATTCCAACCAAAAAATTAAATATATAAGGAGATAGCGAATTAAAAAATAAGAAAAAAACATCAATTAGAAAATTGGCGCTCGCCCATATTTTCTGAGCTACGGTACTCTAAAATTTAAATTTTTTTTTTTTAAATATCAATATGGGCATCATTTAAAAGCTTTTGAAGGGGTCTTTAAGGAAACACAAAAATTTTTTAGAAGAACTGATAGGCAGAGTACGTTTTATTCTACAATAACTTTAAGTTTTTTCTTAATTTTACAAATTTTTTGTGTCTGTGTTCACATCATGTAAAAACTGCTGTATGGATTTGCACAAAATTTTGTAAGTAGGTCCCTCAGAACCTTGAGTCCAATATAGAATACATTTTTTTCATAAAAATAAGATATTTTGTATAGAAAAAAGAGATACAAGTGTAAGAGCACCCAATTTTATTTTTGTACGTGGAAAATTTTTTTATTTAAAAACACATCTTTCTAAATTTGAATTTTAAGAAAATTGCAAATGAAATACAAAAGTTTTCAAATTGAATTAAGAGCTAGTCCTTTTGTTTTTTATTGTTATTTTTAAGTGTTAATTTAACGCCTAAAATGCTACTGCAAAAATTTTTTATTAAAATTTTATGTTTTGATCTATTACAAAATATTTTATTGTCGAAAATTTTACATAGTACCAAAAAAACTAACTATCGACAGCGACTACGACTATTCTCGAATGTCGTTTTCGACAACCGTAATAAGGCCGATTAGTTTCTAAAGTGCCCCGTAAAATATACTATGGTTAAAAAATATATAAATTTTATACCACTCTTAAAGCAAGCAAAATATTTTGCATACTTAAGGGGATAACACTTTCCAACTTTTCTACACTACAAAAACTTTTATGATTTTCTCTATTTTCATACAAACCAATTACAAAGCAACAATAAAAATTACTTCTCTTAACTTTTTTCTCGCCTCAAAAGAAATAAAAAGAGGTTTAAGAAAAGAAAATTATTATAATAGAATATAACAGTTCATTTCATTGACACTTTAACTAATAATCCAGCAATAAGTCCACTTTCATTGCGAAGAAGAAAAGTTTTATTCATAAAAGAAAAAAATTCTTTTAATCGCTTGATATCCTTTCAAAAGCTCTAACTCATTAATTCTTATAATGCAGATGATTGCCGGCTGGTTTTTCATTTATAATTTCTTCTTTTTTTCTTTTTGTTGTGAGTGCGAAAGATAACTCTTCTGTTGATAGCAACACAAATAAAACTTGTGACTTTTGCTTTGAAAAATAATTTTAAAAGATTAATTTTTTTAGAAGTGTTAAAACTCATTTTTGAATAATACTTTTTAACCAGCACTGATATTAAATTATCCTTGGTAAATATTCATTTATTCTTCCTCTACTTTCTTAATAATTTCTTTAGCTTTAAAAGACTTAAAAAAACAATTTTTTTTTAAATAACATACACATTCCATACATGAGAGTTAATTAATAAAATAATTAATTGTAAATTTCATTAGCATGCTAATGTTTTTTAGAATTACCGTTTTCTTCAATAATGGTAACGCTTTTTAATGAAAAGGTTTAAAAGACAAAAGCTATTACGCTAGTAACTTCATACCTCAGTGATCGCAGTCATTCAGTTTCCCATGAAACTAAATAAAAATTCCAAAGAAGAATTTTTTATACGAAAGTTCAATAATATTTAAAAATGATTTTGTGAATATGACCATTGCGGCTTCTCATGAGGAAGCGCATTCTGGACGTCCAATTTTGGGTCACTTTTTCAAGTACTGCTGGCCGTATATCACCAATAAGACGAACAATGTTGGTCGAAATCGTCCATTTTTGCTGGTTTATCAACATAAACCAATGACTTCATGTCGCCCCACAGAAAATAATCGAGAGGTGTTAAATTGCACGAACGTAAAGGGCAATTGACAGGTCCATTTCTCGAAATAAACTTATCGCCAAATTTTGATTTAATAACTCGATAAAACCACATTTCGTCCGGATCAATACCATCCATATTTTTAAATAAAAATCATTTATCATGGTACGGTAACGATCTCCATTGACCGCAACGTGAGATCCGTCCTCATTTTCGAAGAAATAAGGCGTATAAACCACACCAAAAGGTGCATTTTTCTGGTTGGAATAGAGTCTGTAGAGTATGTTGTGGATTTGTCTTACTCCATATGTGACAATTTTGCTTACTAACACACCCGTTGCCAAAAATGACCTAATGGCTGAACACAATTTGGCGATAAAACAACAGGTCAGTTACTAACTGCTCTAGAGCGCGAAAGAACGACGCATATAATGGTTTCTTGGCTTTTATTTCCGCACTTGTTGGATCTTATACGGGTGTAGGCCAAGATCTTTACGCAAAAGTTTCCACGTAGTAGACGGACAGAGCCCCAATTCCTGCTATCGACGACGATTCGATAAATTTCGATCTTCTTTTACACTTTCGTTTACAGCAGCGATATTCTCTTCAGTATTCCCATTCCTTCGACGTGTTGGTGTGATTGTATCCTCTAGAGAGTATGTTTTACAAAATCTATCAAGAGTTCGACGGATGGCTTGCTCAGACGGACGATTATATGCACCATAAAAATCGTCTAAGGGTTGCTCGAACTGATGATTGATTTTCAAAGTAAAGTTGGATGATGTGATAGTGTTGTTCAAGCGTGAGTCTATTCATAATAATTTGCCAAAGTTTACCGACAGTAATAAGAAAAAATTTTTCATCAACATTTACTTTTTTGTGTTTTTTTAATATTTTTTTTATAACAATTATTTCTATCACGCATATAAAAACACCTTTTACTTAAAACATGTAAAATACAAATGTTTGCTGATGATGTGCAACTTTATATTGGCTGTTACGCACCAGATGCCGATAACTGCACAAAATTGATTAATAAAGACTTAAATCAGATTCACGTATGGGCTTCTGCAAATGGAAGAAAATCGCTGTCCATGATTATTGGCAATTCAAAATACTTATCACATCTCTTATCGCCATTAAAAATTAACAACTATTTGCTTAATTTTGTTGACACTGCAAAAGGACTATAGGCTGTATTAAATAAATAATTGAATTGGTCAGATAACGTTAAAACAAATTTCTGTAAAGCTTTTGCGATGCTAAGAAACCTTTTAATGTCACAGTGCTATACTCCACTTCATATACGAATGTTGCTAGCCAAAACTTACCTGTTGTCAACCTATAACCATAGTATATCCTTAATTTAAAATGGCTTTCCTTGCAAATATATTTGTTCATTCATATATATTTTAGCTCAATAAAAATCAGACAATACGACCTGGTAGTTAGGGTGTTAGATGACTCAGATCACATACATAAAGTTTTGCACGTATTTATTTACTTAAAATTTTAATGTTATTAAGATGTTCAAATATCGACTACCTACAAAAGGGAAGTTTTTTTTATAAATTGTTACAAATATAATTGAAAAACAATCAATGGCAGTAAATGGTAGTTAAATTTTTTCTATTTCTATTTCCTTAACAAATGCCAACTTAACTTGTGTATTCTTTAATGCCCAAAAAAAGTTTTACCACTATCAGTCAGAAATGGAAAATATGAACGTATTGCTTAACACTTAGATCACATTCACGCAGCTATCTTGTGGTGTTCTTCTAAGCTGGGGTTCGCATACCTACATTTTGAGGTTCCGGCTTGTTGTTTGTGTGATGTATAATAGAATTAACACCACTAGTAGACTAAAAATTATTCTATGCCAAAAGCACTTATATGACAGTAATTATTTCTGATGTAGAGAATCTGCAATATATCTTTCTCAGTCTTGAGATGCACATAAAATAAACTTTAAGGTTGGTAGAGCCTGCTGAACTTTTAGGTAAAAAACTTGAGAACTCATGCCGTTAATGTAATGGTTCTATAGTGTCTCTCTATGAAGTGAAAATTATTCGCTTTCTATGGTCTTGTTTTGCAAGGTTTCGCATTTACATCCACAGAATAGTCATTATACATAATGATCTGGAAATAACCTCTAGAATTAATTATGAGCCCACCGTTGAGAAGCCTGCTGCTTTAAGGTTGCTACAACTTCCTTCCTTAGTTGGAGTATGTAAGAGTATTAACACGCAATTCGACTAAATTTTTTTGGGACAATAGTCATAAAATATGTCATTTGAGGACGCCAGACTAATAATATTAACAGAGAAACCCTTCATTGGCTTTAGCTACACTAATTAATCCCAATAGAGTTTTTGTTGATGAAGAAAAATTTTAGAAGTTTCCTCCAAAGCTCGGTAACATCATTTTTTAAGGTCTATGTACATGATATGCATTTACACAAACAAGGGTTTGTTAAGGACTTAAATTAGTGTTTTAAATACATACACATGTACAAATACATTATAGGCTAAAGGTCAGCATTATCATGTTCACTATTATTCTATGTCGTCGCGCTTTGTGTTGCAGGTTATACTTGTATCCACCCATTTCATCCATTTGTTGGTCAAACAACAAGTGTGTATGTTGGATTAATGCTACTTGAACGCATGAAGAAGATACGTGTGTATATGACAAATTAATAGCAGTAAAATTGCTGTTGTTTGATAGTCTCAAATGTCATCTAATTTATTTAGGTTATTCAAGGATAATAAAAAGATGAATGAATTAATGTTCATTCTTATATATATTTTTACGCATATTTTATTAAAGGCTAATAAAATATGCTGTTGGAAAAATATTGAAATAATTATTCACGTAAAACTATATTTATATTTGTTATTGAATCGGGATAAAAAAAATAGAGCGGTATAACCGCTTACAGTGGATAAAGAAGAATAAAATCATACTTGATTATTGCTGTTTTTGGTTTAAATTTTGATTTTTGTTTTTACTTTATTGTTTGGACAAAAATCTTTGGTTTAATTTAAATGTTTGTGAAAAGTTTCCTGAAAAGCTAAGTAAGCAGTAGCAGAATAACCATCGAGACTTGCTTTTACCCTGAAAATCAATATCGGTAGGGATAAAAAATATCTCAGTATTTTTGGGAGGTTGGTTAATTTAATTGAATATTCCCCTGGTTCGATTTAATTTAAAATTAATTACTTAGTGGAAAAACTCTTTTTATTTCATTTTAACTTATGTAGAAACATTAAGATATTCGTTTTTTCTAATTTGGCTAATTTCGTAAAATAATTGGATTCGCAATATTCCATATCTTAAAAGTTTGACATGAAAATGTTAGAGGCCATTTTTTTAAGATGATAACACCGACTGCAATATACTACAAATAATTTTTATCCATAAATAATTTCAAAAAAGTATTTAAAGATTCTTTGTTACTTAGTAAAACTTAGCGTAATAAAAAATATTTTAAAAATATCCATTTCACAGAGTTCAATTCCATTCTGAAAGGAAATCGATATTTTTGTCCCTTAGGAAGTGAAAAAATGCTTCGTACTCGTAATTAAACATTTTTATTTTCATAAACAGTTTTTGAATTTCAAAGTCAAATAAACTATTTGAGAATACTTCATGTATTTAATTATATGGTTTTTCAGTTCTTTATTTAAAGTCAGTTTACAACTAATTTTGCGAAATTATTTTCTCTAACATTGCCACATATTTAGATTGTATACATTTTGTCAAAATTGTCATACTGGCAGCACAGAAAAGAAAATAATAATATATAAGTGGTCTAAGTCCATTAATTATTATGTACGAAATATTAAATGATTGTATTAATTATTCAAACCATTTACATACAAACACTTAAATTATTAAAATAGACCTACACAATTTGCAAAGAAAACGACTCATATGGTGAATTTCTGTAGCATATCCACGTTATTTTTTAGACAGTCATCCAAATTTAAATTGCTTATTTCCATTGGGTCTATAAAGCACAAAAACACGTACACACGCATTAAACTAAAAGGATTAATCGAGATACAGACAACCAAAACAAAAGACTTGTTGACACTGTTTTAAATACAGTTTTGAGAATTCATTTTATTTGCGAGGTAATTGATTTTATTTTCCTGCTGGTCAATTGTGATACAAGTCCTCTCTTGAGATGATGTGGGATTTTAACAAAAATTGTTTTAAAAGAGGAACAATAATATAGATTTTCACATTTGCTTCGGCAATGCAATTAAGAGTTCATAAAATACTTGAGTATTTAAGGGTTTGTTTAAATGAAACGATATAGACCTTTGAAATAGAAAAGAATGCAAAAATGTGAATAATATTTTTTAAGTGATTTTAGTTGATTAAATTTAATATTTATAAATGAAAAGTATTATTTTTAAACAAATAAGTAATTGTTGAACATTTTATCATATTTTATTTATCCCTTTTTAGGATTCATAATCAAATTTCATTATGAACCTTTCGAAATTATTTTTTCTTTTAGTTTTTCTGCACTTTTTATGGAACATGAAAAGAAAACTTTTTAATTATCTTGTATTTCATTTTCAACTTAATTTCCACTTAATTCACATTAAAATTCAAAGCCAAGAGCTTAGAGAGAAAAACCCAAAAAATTAAGCCAAACTCATAAACCCCTGGACTTTATTTTTAAACATCTTTTTTTTCAGTTTAGTTATTGTTATATTTGTTTAAATTTATATTTACCAAAATAAGTTTTTTCTGTAACCACAATCTGTGGTAAATGCTACTTTGATGTCATATCACTTGGTAAACTACTGCTGCTGCTTATCGCATTGTTGTTGCTGTTACTTCTCATACAGTGATCGTAATAAAGCTTATAAAGTTTTTACAGCTCAAACAAATATAAAAAACCACGATGCAAAACATATTGTGGCCATCACTATAGAGTTACCTAATATATTATCCCATTTTCCCTCCTCCTTCCTTACATTCTTTCATTAAGTTTGTCATTTCGTTTAAAAAACACAATTTAGCAAAATTAAAAATCCATGTTAAATTTTTATTATTTTTTTATCTAAATTTATTTATTTATGCACAATATACTTAAGTTAGAGTTCAAACTTATTGTAGTATAAATTTATTTCTATATAATAAAAATACTGTTTCGTTGATATCGAAAATGCACATTCTAGGCATTTTCGATTTGTAAAATTTATATTCAATTTATTTGAAACAAAGTGAGCAACAGTTTGTTATCAACTCTATTTTAACAGCCTTTGTATTTGAAAGTAGGGATGATAGAGAAAAGTAGAAAGAGCGGTATGGACAATATCAAAACTGTTCCAACCGGCTTCTTAAATTACTTCTTTCGGACTAGATTATAGTAAGAAGATTTGTCCTGTTTACTAAGACTTAAGCCAACGCTTGTGGATATTATGGCCAAGCGACAGAATATGGATGATACGCTTAATCGTGATCTCATAACAATATCATATAGGGGCCGTGCTCGTAACACTTAATGTTGTACGCTTATGAACAGACGTTCGATCGAAAATGGTGCTTAATCTGTAAGTATGGGTGGTATAAGTATTAAGGGTTCAGAAGCCCTTGATGTTCTTGGCATGAAAATTCAGTGTGCTGTTCGATGAACTAAACACTTTTTTCACTTCTCAACATTTTTCACTCCATATGATCATTTTACTAATTATACCACCTACAAAAATAAAATACAACTCCCATGTATGGAACCGTGCTTCAAAAAATGTTTTGAAGTTACGCGACCGCGTCCAGGAGATGGCGAAGGGGTCATAGGTCACGGTGGGGTATCCAACTCTATTGACTCTTTTAAATATCGACGCAATGTGGATTGAGTCTCGCTGTTTCACTGCTTTAATAAGATTTAGGGATTTATTCCTGATATCTGCAAATTTTTTCCTATAGCACACATTTCTTTAAGAGCTTATCCATTTGTGGTCGATAGGCCAGTAAATCGCAATATGCATTACAAAAAGAATTCATTTTTAGCCGATAAGTTTGTATGTGGAATCATCCTTCTGCAGGGGTCTGTCCTGTCGCTTTCAAGGACAGGATAATTAAAATCTAATGTGCACATACGCTCCTCCTTCCCAAAGCTGGTGAAATGGTGACTGGTGAAAAGTTATCCATGGTTTTATTTTAACTAAGTTTACAAATTAAATATTATTATCTAATTAGGCTTAAGTTCGTTAAATATGTTTAGCCAGAAAATAGTCTTGCTACTGTCCGTAAAAAATTTGTTATCAACAAAGAATTGTAATAAATAATGACTTTTATGTTTGAAAAAAAAATGAAAAAATTTAATTTCTCATTTCGTATACTTTCTAATTGATTGTATTAATCCGAAAATTTACATTCGATAACTACCTCCTATATAGATACAATAAATGCTGACGAAGGGGTTTCAGTCTGCTTGTACAGTCGTACTCAATTAATCAACCCTGTTCCATATGAACCCACTATTTTTACTTGGCCGCCAATAGATTTTCCGTATTATTTTTCAGGTTCAAGGTCCTCAACCATTGGAATACTTCTCTTTCCTCTCCACCATTATTAAATGCAAGTAGACAGAAGGAAAACAGCATATGTTTGTCGCACTATGGGATTATATTGTCCTTCAATACTTAAATTGCTTTTAAGTATTTTAATATTTTTTTTTCACTTCTAAACAACTACAGCATACGAAACTAAAATTAGTTAATTTTTTTGAAAGTGGAATAAAAAGCTATTTAATATATTACAGAAATCGAATGTAATGCAAACACAGGTTAACTTATTTCTCATTTCGACTTGTGGTTTTCTCTAGGCTTATCATTTTTAATATCTTAATTGGTCTGTTTGTATTCCCTACTTTGCGATCTCGTGGAAACCCAATTTGCATGAAAAGTGTTGCGTACTTCCAAACTGGTTAAATGAGAGTGGTTTTGTGAGCAAAAATTTCTTCTTCTTTTAGCACGAAACAGCCTAATCTTTTTCTTTGCGCAAGTTAAATTTATCAAAAATCTGTGAAGCAAAAAAAAAAAAAAACAAACAAAAAACAAGTTAAAGAATATTTAAAAAATGAGTAAAACAGTTATACTAATATTAGGGACCATTTCTAATGTTGTTTTGTGGAAAATTGAGTGGACAGTTCAAGTGATTCTAGTGACAATGACCATATCCTAGACCTTATTAAAAAAAATTCCGACTTGGAAGAATCGCTAACATTAGATATTTTTGAAATGCCAAACTATAAACAGCATTTTAAACTATTTCATGATGGCCTCCTCATATTAATTTGACTGTACAATTCAAGTTAATCACCTGACCAGTGCTTATTTCTTGTTCGTATCCGTACATGTTAAGATGAAAGTTATAAGTGTAAGAGATTCGACCAGGCTGTGGTTTTCTATCGTTTTTTTTTTTTGTTTGTTTTTGTAAAATGTTTTTATCTATATTTATATTTTTGCTCAGATTGAGGTATTGTAAAAATAATTTTAAACTAAAGTTTGCATTGGATTGTGAATGAACATTTACCTTTAAAAAAGCAGAGATAAAGAAGAAACTTTATTTTCTAAACACAAAAACAAGGAATGGAAAAAAAATAAATAATATATTCTAATTTTACCAGGTAAATTAAGATTTTATTTTTCTTAGGACCTTTTTTAAATTAAATTTAATTAAGAAGTGTTTAAAACTTTTGTAATAGCACAAAAGCTATTTTTAAAACTTTCTTTCAGTTGCAGATATATTTTTATAATATTGCTTTTTTTTTACTTTGGTTCTTTATCTTTCAATTTACAAAACTGCTGTAGTCCTTTTTATACACTTTACCACAAATTAATCTATGGTAAAAAAGAATAATGTTCACTTTTTTTGGTACAATGTGTATTTGAAACTTATTTCTAAGATGCGGCTATGCCGAATATTATTTACTTTTCGCCATATATGAAAATCTAGTTTAGTGAAATAACTCCAATAAAAAAAAAAAATTCTTGCGAAAAAACCGACTTCAAAACAATTTTCATCTGTCTGCCTATAACAGCTCAAGTGTATGGCCACATAAATTAGGTTACATTAACTATTGGGACACACTTATATCTCTAAACTTTATACTTTTTCAAGTGTTCAATAGTTTGGCTATATACATCAAATTGCAGAAACTATAGCGTCACTCCTTAATTTCCAAATTCAAATTATATACTTGTTGTTGTAGTAGATTTAGCAATCAGGTTATGTGTAAATATCAACTATCTGTATGGCCATATACATCAGATTATGTCAACTATTTAATTTAAAATATAACATTTTTATACTTCTTATTATACCAAATAAAGTAGTGGACATATCTTCTAAAATTAACATGTTTTCGTACAACGGTTTAAAAAATACGGCCATATAGAACAAATTACATTAATTTTGGGAATACTCTTTAATTTCTAAATTCAAGTTATATGCTTCTTGTTATAGTGGACTTAGCAAAACATGTTCCTTGTAAATTTCAGCTGTCTGTTTATAACGGTTCAAAAGTCCGTCCACAAACACCATATTATGTCAACTATTGGCACACCCGTTTATTTAGAAATCTAAATTTTATACTTGTTGTTATAGAAGAGTTAGCGTTTGTCTATAACGGTTCAAAAGATGGCCTATGTAATCTACAGTAATTATGGGACACCCTTTAATTTCTAAGTTTAAATTATTATTCGTTGATATAGCGGACTTAGAAATACAGGTCCCTTTTAAGTTTCAGCGTCCTATCTATAACGGTTTAAAAGTTTGCTCACATACACAAAATTACATTAACTATTGGAACACTCTTTAACTTCCAAATCCAAATTTTATACTTGTTGTTATAGCGGACTTAGCAATACAGGTTCGTTGTAAATGTCAATCGTCGGCCTACAACTGTTCAAAAGTATGGCTATATACATCAAATTTAATGAACTATTGGCGCACCCTTTAATTTATAATTTGTAATATTAATACTTATTAATATAACGGCCATACCAATCGACATTCTGCCCAATTTGTAAGCGTTTGTCTATAACGGTTCAAAAGATAGCCCATAAAGGTAAATTTACATCAATTATGGTGACACCCGTTAATTTTTAGATTTATTTTTGTATAATTTTTTGTTTTTGGGAGCTAAAGTGATACGCAGTCATTTTAAATTTTACAGAAGTGCCCTTTACAATTCATAATACACGTAAAAAATATGTATGCTGCATGGGGACACCCTATAATTTTTAAGATTATGAGCTGTTTTTAAAACGGGACTAATCTGTAAGCATAATCTATCTTATTACTATAAATTTGCAAAATCGGAGCAGAAATGACTAAGTTCTGGAGGCACAAATATAAAAAAAGCCGAATTGTATAACCTTCTTCTTTTTTTGAAATCGGTTAAAAAACAAATGAAACATGAAAATACTTATTACAAATAGCTGAAAGAAGATTTTATTAAATATTTTTTTGTGTTTAAATTTTTACATCACGCTATGTGTGCATCTTATAGGCAGCGAAAAGTTGAAAAAACACCACTAAAACTTGGTGGCTTTCTAGTTTTTTTTTTTCTTTTTGTGGAAACTGTTTTGCATTTCTACCAATTTTGTTTTATCCAAATTTTATCATACCAGCGGCTGATGTATTCATTCATAATTTTAGTTTAAGGAAAGATATCCACTCACACAAAGCTCCATTCGCTTAGGTAGGTTTTAATTAAAACAAAAGGTCGACCTGTGTCGTTAATTAACTATATTTAGCGCAGCCTACTTTCCAGTAAGTAGATGTCTACGGAAAGTATTAAATGGAACTTGTGACAGTAAAAGCCAAAGCTATAAATAAATTAAAAAAGTCCATCAAAAATCAGTTTTTTTTAATATCAAAAATGACATCTGCTAAAAACAATCAACTTAAATGAAGAGCATCACAAAAATTAAATAACATTTTATGACTACAAAATGAAAACAATCCACAAAATTTTACAACTTTTATGTAATGGACCTCAACAGAAACTTGCGAATTGTGTTGAGTGATACAAGCAAAACAAATGTCACAAGCTCACAATCCAAATAATATGTGGTGTGAAAGTGTACTTGCAAAAGTATAACCATTCATGTATTGAATGCATATTAAGACATGATGGTGAATGAATGCATGCTTATGGAATGTGGTACATAATATTATATGACTGTGACAAGCAACCAACCATCTTCTTTCAGTCAGTCTCGGTTATTCGCATTTAAGACGTGCTTGCGTTATATGCGTACAAACTGAAAGATGTTGAGTATTTTGTTTTTCATTTAATATTATTTTCTGTTTTTAAAGTTTTATGACCGCTATTTTATTGCTGATGTCAATAATGTGTCTACGTAGATTGTGTGTTAAGTCACAAATTTCAACTATCTCCTTATTATTTGCATGTATGGAAACATTCAATAGTTTAAGTGTTTTTTATGTTTAAAATTCTGCTTAAAACACATCGCTATGTCCGCGAATTAGTTTTGGGAACACAAATACATACTTTATAGCTATTTTTGCAGTGAAATTTTTATGTAACCACAACCTACCTTTAATTTGTTTGTGAGTACAATATTGAACAAAAAATAATCTTATGTTTCTATCTGGTTCTAATAACATGGTCAGACAGAATTGTTGTTTTATTATTGATATCTACATTGATGTCACGCGATGAGTGCGGTTTCATCTGGACAGTGGTCTCCAGCACATGCTATACCTTTTTATTGTTTCAACGATTAATAGTGATAGTTAAATTTCTTCAATGAGGGGGAAGATAGTTACTTAAATAGAATAATTTTTTATCGCATATTAGCCACAATCTGTACGCCTTGTTACTCTCATCGCCTTTATCCTTACTACTACAAGGACTAGTGCATGGAACTTCTTCTCCTACGCCTCCAGGTCACTATTTGAATGCATAAGTGATCAAGAATAACATTAACACCTGATACGAAGGCCTTATATAAGGGTTGTAAAAGAAGACGGCATTTCAATGAAGTAAAGCGGATAGGTCAGTAGAAAGGGAAGTAAAATAAAGACTCTTACACTTTCTAACCAAAAGATAATTTTTGACATTGTATAACAATACAAAAGTTGCACTATAATTCTCAAAGCTATTTACAAACTGTTGGTTTCTGTTAGTTGTTGTAGCAATCCTTTTGGCTCATACCGACATGTAGAAAAATGAGAAGGAAAATAAATATATTTTAATAAAAATAACCCTTTTTAACAACTGCAAATCTGATAACAAACTGTGAAAATTCCAATGAGATCGATCGCCTTTTCGACAATCTAACATTGTGTGCTTTATATAGTGAGCTGGTTTTTTGAATGAGGTATAAGTACACTTTTTCAAAAAACTAAGTTAACGGCATTTTTAATGAGCTACAGACTAGCCCTCTCCATAGTTACAATCACAATTTCAATAGGTTCTATCTTGACATGAAATAAACAAAAACAGTTTTGCCGTACATTCCTATTGCGCAAATATTTCTCTTGAAAGTAGAATAAGTCCATTCCTAATAAGTTTTATTAAAACCACTTTCATTAATTTCTACCAAGCGAAAGATATTTTGTAGTTGTGGAAACAATATTAAAGAAAAAGACCTTAAGACTAATTGAGGCTTGCCGAAGAAAATAGCTTCATTTTTTATTTTGTAGGAAATGCAGATGCAATATTAAACAGAAAAAAATACGGATAGAGAAATTGTAAACTGCCTTTAAATATATATTGGATTAGATTTAAAAAGAATGAGCCATACAAAATTTTTATAAAATTAGTGTGAAAGAAAATGCTCAATTAAAAACAATTTGTTTGTTTAGAAAAACAGGATGACCAAAACACCTCAGTAAAATTAATATGTTACCGCTTTATAAAACTTCACTTTTTACATAGAAATTTATTTTAGTAAAGCCTATGTCTATAAAAATATAGACTTAAATTTGCTCCTGTTTTTAATCTTTCTATAATGTTATTTTATAAAGTCCATGTGGAACCAATAAAATCGGTCACTTTTTCAAAAAATTTTAGTAATTATTATTTTATAATAAAATTTAAATGGTGTAAAGTTGGCCAATATTTTTAAATTGTGTCAAACACAAACCCTTAAATTTCTCAATATATGAAAAAACTAGCTCACATACAGATGAAAATTGACAACTTTCAGTTCGGTGCTAACAGACTAGTGCTAGTTAGATACATATGCTGATACTTTATAAACCAGATATGCTCTTAATTGCTTAAATAATTATGCAAAATATAAAATACTAAACTGACCCGTGCGAATATTTCGCAGCGTTAGTTACCATTTTTGTAAGATAAAATGAAAATAATTAATAGAAATCTTAGTAACTTCAATACATTTTACTAAAAGTATAAAAATATTAGAAATCATAATATATCATACATATTTACATACATATATACATACAAACATATGTTTAAATAATGCTTTTATAAAACTGCTGAATACAATGTTAGAGGTAATGACATAACAAATACATCTTTTAATAAACGGCATTATAGTAAATAGCGGTATTGCCAGAATGGATTTTAATATATACTGTATTATGTAGAACTGCATTAGCATTAAGCGACCGTGTATTAACCACACTTGAACAAAAACAGATAATCATAATTACAACAGTATTATCATGCAGAAGCGACCCTGCATTACCGCACATGATCAAAAACATATAAGCACTATATTATCATGCAGTTCAATATAAAATATAATTTGTATCAATGAAAATATTAATTTTTCAATTTCTATATATTCTTCGTCATTAGTGTTAGAAATATGCTTTAAAATGAGATATCATTCATTAAATTTGATGCGGTGGTATGTGAGATATTTGCAACCGACAAAAAAAAGTGCTTTAGAAATAATATATATGATAATTAAACATCCAATTTATAAATTATTAAATTTACCAATTAAGATTTTAGAGTAGCTAACGACTTGTCACCGTTCCCTCGCATCTTAAAATGGACAATAATGCTTTGCTAAAGGCGTCGCTAGTAAAAATCCTTTTAAGATTAGATTCCCATTCAACCAAAGCATAACAATATTAAAATAAGAAGAAATATGTTTTAAAAAGCGGAAAAAGGAAATAAATGCAAGCACGTAGAGCGATAGCGATGTTTATCAAAATATTGTTTCATGATTTTTATTTTTCGTCTACCATTAAATTTCATTTGATTTGTTTTTGGGATTTCTGTATGTCGAAGAATGAATCGTTTTTGGAAACATGTTAAGGTGACATTGAAACTTAATGTTTCTGTTGTTGTCAGTTGTCCGTCCTTTGGCGGTCATCATAAATATAAAAAGAAATTGAGCATTATTTCTATACTTCATGTTCACGGTTTTAAGTTTTTGCAAGAAATAATACTAAAAAGAAAAGCTTCAAATGAATGAATTTTTATGACCACCACTCACTCCCATTATTTGAGATTTTATGACTTTATATTAAGTGTTCTTTTTCACGAATGTGTTTGTGTGTATCTAAATGCAGGCATCTGTATTTATCTGCAAAGAAAGGAAGTGTATTACAAACGTATTTGTATGTGGGTATGTGTGCGTCGTGTTTGTTTTAGCAATATTAAATGCTTGCTTTCTTTTACGAAATACTCACATATATGTACGTATGAATGATTGGGGTGAGTGTGTGTAAGTTTTATACTTTTTGTAAGTGCATATTGGTACAAGTGAGTTTGTTTTTGTGCAACGTAAACAAATTTAATTGCTTGTATCCGTTGCACATTTTATGATCGAATATATTTAATAGCTTAACACGCACACACAACAATACACTTATTTGAAATGTTTAACATTCATTCATACAGTCACTCTGCTACAATACTCATACGATATTTAAACACAATCACATTTTCATTTGTTTTTCTATTCATTCATTCATTTTGCATTGCCTTGCACGAAGTGTCCTTTCGACACAATGCTGATGGAGATGATAAGTTTTTGTTCTTCTTCATCTTGCTGCTTGAAAAGAAGCACTTGTCTTACCACATTTTTTCACCCGCAACTTCTCTGTAATAATAAGCCACTAACTGCTTTTACTTGATTTTTTTTTACTGCAGCATCGGAGCGTTGGCTTGTATGATTCCGTTTTGCCTCATATTTTTCTTCTGTCCTTTATCATGTGTGAAAAGGAGAGTACATGTTTGTGTTTGTGTGTATGTGTACGTGTGAACTTTAAACTGTATGAGTAACTTCCGTCTATTCAGTTGTTTTAACCAACATTCCTGGATGTTTGTTTGCAATGAAGTCATTTTGTTATACCATGTTGTTCTTAATGTTGGTACTTTAACGAATATGAATGAAACATATGGTATATTCCACTTAAATTATTTAAATTTAATGTTGTTATTAAATTAGTATGACTTATGTTAATAAATTGGCCGTATAAGTCCAAATTTACACGTGTGATTATTTCGTGCATTTTTTTCAATTCCATTTCAAAGTTTTAGCGAGTTACATTGCATCCCTATGCTATAAGATTTTTCATGTGTTATTTCAAATAAAACAAAAACAACAAAACATATGCAGCAAGTGTAAAAAAATCCTTTCAAAACTTAAACCATGAAATTTTGTCTACCCCGCTTGCGTCTCTACACCACTTGCCAACAAACAAAAATTTATTGAAACTTATTTTATGCAAAATGCCGTCATGTAAAACGTGTATAAGATAATTAGTCTAAAACAAGCATAAGAAATGTGAAACTATCGTAAGTCCATCTTTGCCAGTATTGCTTTACCGCAATTATCAAAGTACTAAAAATAAATTGTTAAGGCCAAAAAGAATTCATTATCTACTTAAGAAGCTTAATCATATCATAAGTAACTCTTATCTCTTAATCAAATTTTGTTCGTGCCATTTTTCCAATCGATGCCTCTATTGTCATTCTCACAAGTTTTTCATGTCCCAGAGCTAAATATAGATTTTAATGGAAAAGTTTGTAAAATCTAATTTTAGGATTTTAGGTGTTCGATTTGAGAATATCAGGATTTTCGGTTTGTTAAAATCTGCTTGCTGTAATTGATTTAATACTGCTTAGTCCGCTAAAAAAATAAGCTTGTAATTTGAATTTGGAAATTAAAGGGTGTTTACAAAATTATTGTGATTTAACCTATATGGTCGTATCTTTTCAACCGTTACAAACAAACACTTGAAAATTAGACAGAATGACCACTGCTTTGTTTGGTATAAGAAGAAGTATTAATATTTAAGATCATAATTTAAAGGGTGTTGCAATAGTTGGTATTATTTGATGTGTATTGCAAAACTATTTTACGGTTATAGACAGACGGTTAAAGGTTACAAAGAACCTAATTGCTAATAAATTTAACATTTAATGTAATTAAAGCTCGATACATTTCATGATATTGATTTTTGTTCAGTGGTAGAAAAAAACAATCAGTTAAACAGCACGCCAGTGATATTATATCTAGAACAAGTCACAGTTTTCTACTCTTCTGAGTCATTAAAGTTCACAGTCCACTGTTTTTAATTAGAAGGAATTGCTGTTGCAGATATATGCTTTCAGCATGACGGTGCATATGTTGCGTCCAGACAAGCAATTTTCGTATCTGCAATGATATCAAATTCTCATTTTGTTTTTGCAATTTTGGCCTTGATTGCTCAGATTTCGCTTATGTTTAAAATGAAAAATGATAACACAAAATAGAATTGCAAGTACATGAAACACTGTACGCATTTCCATTCGTCTTTTTTCTCTCACCTACAAACTCAAAAGTTGCGCAAGAAAAAATACAAAGTGTAGGCGGAGACTTTGATGCCGATAAGCCTAGAAACAAAGAACTCAAACCTGCTTAACTTAATGACTTGACCTTAAGACAATGCCATGTCAGCAATTGATACATCGACGTAAACACATTCCTAACTCACTGTTCTTAAATTATCTTTTACATGAAATTAAACGCGTAGATTTTCTAACAGAAAAAAGGTAAAATCCCGTTTATTAAAATCTAACTTTGTCTACTTCTAAAAAATAACTCTTGCAAAAAATACCGACTTCAAAACAGATTTTAGCTATCAATCTTTTAAAAATTACATTACATTACATACAACTATTGGGATACGCTTTAATTTCCGAATCCAATTTTTTTCAGAAGATAGGACCATACAAGTCAAATTACTTAAATTATGGTAACACCCTTTGATTTCTAAATTAAACTGTATATTTGTTCTTACAGCGGATTTAGCAATACAAGTTCATTGCAAATTTCAGCTACCTGTCTATAGCTGTTAAAATGTTTGGCCATTTACATCAAATTAGATCAACTGTTGGGACACCCTTAAATTTCCAATTCTAGATTTTATACTTTCTTTTATATCGCACTTGGTAATAAAGGTTCTTTTACATAAAATACATAAAATTAAGTAAACTATTGGGGCATCTTTTGTTAATAATTTAGAATGGTAATACTTGTTACAGCATTTGTCTAATTTTTAAGCGTTTGTGTTAAACGGTTCAAAATATAGGCCCATGCAGCTTAATTTGCATCACATATAGGGCCACCCGTTAATTTTTAGATTTATTTTTCGATTGCTTTTTTCTATTTGGAGACATAGTGATACTTAGTTTTTTTTTTAATATTAGTGTGGTGCCCTTAGCGGTTCATAATGCACCTATGGTGGCACCATTTAATTTTTTAAATGATACACTGTTTTTAAAGCGAAACCAATCTGTAAGCATCAGCCTTCAAATAAAGAAAATATTTTCAATATCGGTGCAGAAATGACTAAGTTCTTCGGGTACACACATAAAAAATCAACATTTAGTCGAATTGATAACCTCCTCCCTTTCTTAAGTCGGTTAATAAAAAACCGACTGTTAACACTAAAAACAATTTAAGATTTTTAACGAAATTTGATATGATTATTGCGTACCTAAAGCAATTCGTAACATGAGGTTAAAATCAAGTGATTTAAACACGCGCTTACCCATACAGTTGTTTGAGGGACAAACAAACAAAAAATAAACTCAATCCGGATCTTGCTTGTTGAAAAAGCAATAGAGTGCATTTACACGTACATTGTAGTTCTATGTTTGATAGGTTGGTTGGACGGACATTATGCTGGTTGGTTGTGTTGATGATCCTTAGAATGGTTGTTCCCATTCACTTTGTGTGATACAAGCAAAACCAGACGACGATTGTGTTGTGTATTGTTGCATGTTTGTATGTAATATACATTTGTGTGTGTGTGTGTTTGTACGTATGTACTTATATGTGGATAAGTGGTTTTTTGAACGTGTTTAAGTACTTGTTTCACAGAAATGTCCGTATGCAGAGTTCCTTCTCACTCACTTAAAACTAAATAATTCGCATATATTTTCTTTGCATTCAAATTATAAAAGTTTTTAAATTTGCACATACACACAAACAGCTGTTAACCTGATCATCATGAAGACCCTACTCATTTAACCACAGGATGATACAGTAATAACCCAACAACAATAAGAAGATAAAGAGGAAAATCAGAAAAATTTAATACTAAAAAAAAAATATGAAACTTCGGCACATTTATTCACATTTGCAAAGTTTTACATTAATTCTATTTTATTCAGTTAAAACCTGAATGCATATTGTTGGTATCTCAAACAGATATTCAACCATGTAGTTAAATTACCTTTTATTGTGCCACAGGTCCTCTTGTTTTCTTTTTTTTTTAAACTCACACAAACACAACTGATACATTTGGCAGTTTGTTCAAGAATTTTTTTGTTTTGTTTTTTACATGCACCAGATTGTTTAGTACTTTTTAAGTACTTTTTGTATCCGCAGTTTTAAGTATTATACCGTGGGCAATACTTGAGTGTTTTTGCTTTTGTCTACTTGCTACTCTGTGCATGGATGTAAGTAAGAATGTGTTTCGGATATAAACAAATAGCCTGGCATCATTTAAGTATGTTTGTGTGTGTGTGCGTTTACATTACTTCCGTTTCGTTACCGCACACTCATATAACAGTGTGCCATTTGTGTGCGGACAGCTAAACATTTAATTGTATGTGTTTGTAGTAGTTCTATCCTTAATATTATTTCCACTAAAAAAATTGGTTGCTACTGCCTTGTAGAGATGTATAAGAAAAAATTTTCTGAGATTTTTAGAAATTTAATTTCAATCCGGTAATCATCAAAAACAAAGTGCGGTTATTATTTAAAAATAATTATAGATGAAATGTAGCTGTTTCGTAGTTCCCAGCACCTTTTCTGCCGATAGTTTAAGCAAAGAAATTATTTTCTCTCGTGTAAAATAAAAAAAAGGCGAAAGCTTATTTTTTATGCGTAGTTCTTTTTGATCTTAAATATAATTTTTTATAAAATCAATGTTATTAATTGTAACTAGTAATTCAACAGTTTCATTCAAATTTCACCAACAGAACAAAATAATTAGCCTTTAATCGTAGTTATATTTTTTTATTGTCATTATTTAAAACAATGCCAATGAAATTTTTATGGTAATGAAGAAAAAAAAACTTTAAATTTATTTGATATTAAACAACTTTAAATTTTAAGCCAAGCGAATTAATTTACAGGTGGTCTTAATAGCCCAGCTGATTTTTGTTTATGTTCGACGATGTTGCTAAAATTTAAAAGTAATTGTAAAAGTAAAAAAATTTCAAGTATTTAAGTACTTGTTTCAGCAAAACATTGTAAATTTTATAAAAATAAATTTCAAAACCACAAAATTAAACAAAAGGTATTGCAGCTTATGTAAGAGAAAAATACCAACTGCTACAACTTCATCTAAAGTACCAAATGTTGATAAAAGGATAAATTAAATTCGGCTTTCTCTTGCTTAGTCAGCTATTCTTTACATTAAAATGGTGCTCTGCAACAACAAACTTTTGTAGCCGTGCGGCAACCTTGTATTAAACTCGTCTTGATTTTAAACTTAAAAACCTACATATTCAAAAAGTCAAAAGAGCTTAGATCTTATGATATAAGAGTACACATAAGTATGCATACAAATGTTATGTTGGAAAATTTACACATATCAACATAGGAGATCACGAATTATTTTGAATTATATAATCTCTTAAAACTTAAATACAAATAAAGTTTTATTATGCTAGAGGACCTCTTATAAATATAAGGAATCGAAGCAATAATTTTTTTCTGGGAAATAAGGGTACTAAATTCTTTTGGAGGAAGATGACATAGGATACCATTGCTTGTCAAGTATATGATATTAACTGGCAAGTAGAGAGGGGAATGATGCTAAAAAAGAATTGTGTTAAAAATTACAATATTTATGGTTACGCAATAATCAATTTGTTTCAAAAAAGCCACTTATATGTTAATTATATTAAAATGTTGAATGCCGGTCCACAATGGTGTCTGTAGTGATAACAAAGCGGATAAACTGGCAAGAAAATGGTCCCAGTATAGCACAAATGAGAAAAAAAGAAATGGGTAGATTATTGCTAAAGTGAATGTCTTGATTAATATTTTTTTTGGAGTGGGTCTTAAACTAGTAAATAGTCGGCTAGCCGCAAAAACGGGCAACGAGATCGCAAATTTAATAGTGAATTTAAAAAAAAAAAATTCTTTTTTTAATTTCGAACGAAATTTTTTATCATGAAAATTAAAAACAAAATTTTTCACATGAAAAAAATCAATAGCAAATCTTGATTCGATTAGCCACAAAAAATGTATATTGCAAACCTCTCAAAATCGTATAACGTCAATAAAAACGTATGCGATTTACTCAACTTTCTTAATTTTAAAAGAATCTTAAAACGACAAATCTCAAGCAAAATCCTTGAAAAGTCACTATATGATGCGGAATTTTGTTATCTGTCCAGCGGCGTACTTAAATTTTTACATTTCTCAAAATTAATTTTTGGCCTAACATCTGGTTAGATTGGCAATCTAATGTGCGGCGGACACCCTGTTTTCAGGCCAGATAAAAAGCTTCACTGTTCCAGCTTGGCTTTTATTTTGTTTGTACATTTCTCATTTGTTAAAACGAAAAAATAAATTATAGTAAGCAAAATTTTTTTAAAGGTTATATAACAACATGAGTTGAGCATTCAACAAAATTGCAATAGGATCTAGCTTTAGCATCAATAATTAGTTTTTGTGATTTTATTTAAAAATTATATTTGGTTTATTATCAGGCTAAAAAGTCAACTAATATAAACGTTTAAATCTTAACGATTTCTAATAATATTTTCTTATAAATTCTTTAATACATATTTCCATATGGCAAAAAAAATAAAATATCTTTCGCACATCTTATACCAATACCAATGCAAATATCTAGGAAATAGAGCATTATCTGTACAAAAATGTAATAGAAAAAATATACATAAATGTTTTTCACTGCTAGAATATACATATTTTTAAACTGAGTTGCACTTGTGTTGTATTGTACCATTACTATGACAGTTGACATTATAAGCTGATTGCGTGTGTGGGAAAGCGTTAAGCTTATAAGAAACGACTACATCTTTCTGTGTACATACTTTCAAACAACTGCTTATATTGTAGATCGTTTTTCCAACTGACAAAAAAGCGTAAATATAACATTGCTAATGCTTGTAGTACGAGTGAGTACAAACATTTCTGTTGTGTCTAATTCACATTTTCATATTCACTTTTTCGAACGCCTAGTTTTTTTATACCCGTCACCACAAAAAGTGGAAAAAGGGTATATCTAAGTTTGCCATTCCGTGTGTAATTTGTACAATATCCATTTTCGACCCACATAAAGTTTATATATTCTGACTTCTTATGCATAGCGAAGTCGAATGAGCGATGTCCGTCTGTTCGTCTGTTCGTTTGTCTCGGCACAATTGTTTTCACAAAAAAATATGTCTATTGATCAGATATAGTTTCGAAAGAGGTGTTATTGGAAATCAGCATGATCGGTCCATGTCCTTCGAGACAGCAGGCAAAACACCACGCCTACCTCTAAATTTTTCATCATTTGGAACAGTAAAGTAACAGCAAAAATAAATTAAACAATAAGTAAAAAATTGGCAATCGCCCATATTTTCTGAGTTACGGGGCTCTGAAATTTTAAAATTTCTTAAAATATAAATTTTAAGGAAATACAATTTTTTTTTAATTGCTTAAGAGCCGAAGTCATTTTTATGTAAAGTTATATATATGCAGTACCAAAATTTTTTTATTTTTTAATTCTCTGTCACCTTAATATTTCCTTTTTTGGTTGGAGTTACTTCACTAAACTAGATTTACATAGATGCTGAAGCGTATATAAGATTCGGCGTAGACGAATACAGCACTCTTGCTTGTTTGTATTTAAGCCTTGTGCCAAAAAAAAAAAAAAAAAAAAAAAAATGTTGAGGACACCAAACAACTCAACAAATAGACACAAAAACAACATGTTAACACTCAGATGTCCACACAAATCTGATATACAAACACACGTTTATTAGAACTGCTTAACAAAAGGAGTTATTTTATTTGTTGAATTATGACAATTTGCTTCAAATTTGTTATCGCAAAACATTTGGAATACGGTCAACCTTAGGTAGACTCTTAATAATCCTCCTAATGATATATTTTGCAAAAATATCTTTTTGTAAGTTGTTTATTAAAAATCCAAAGCCACAACCCTCACGTCAAGTGTTATTTAGATTCACATTCGAAGGGTTTCGTATCTTGTTTCAGTCACCTTTAAATTTTGATATGTTATAATTTTCTGGGGAAAATTTATAATGTGTGTCTATTGCTGTTTTCAAGAGAAGATTTAGTATAGTTAGAATCGGGTCTCTGCTAAGAATTGCCTTAATTTTATACTTTTTGTTATTAACCCCAAATAACCTGTGTATAACAATTTAAATGATGCGGCCAAATAGGTTAAAAATTATGCTTATATGCGGCGTCATTTATTTTAAAATTGCATTTAATAATTTCTTGTTTTAGCGGCTATTATAATAAAACTTCTAGGCTTTATGCTAATTTCATTCTTTGGGATCGATAACACAAAAACCGAGAACTAGGTTTTTAAAAGAAAAAGGAAGTAATGGGCTTGTTCGGAAATGCATCACTGCACTGCATCTGATGCGCATGTGTGATTAGTTAGCGATGCCGATGCAAAACAGTTGATGTTATACTTACTTGATGTGCAAACGAAAGTAATCCATCATTTGTTTTAAAATTTCAAATGCTTAATCATTACTAATAGATAATAATAATAGATAACAATAATTTATTTCTTGGTTTTGATGAAAGCAAAAATGAAATAGAGGTGTGTGACGTTTGTTGGCGCATCATATATCTCATTGATGCATTTTAGAAGACATGAAATTTGCAGTGATGCAAACTGATGGATTTTCGAACGTACTGCGCAGTGATGCATTTCCGAACAAGCCCAATATCAATCTTGAGAGATGTTTACATTAACACAAACTATATCTGTGGTATTTAATTTTTTTTTTTTTGATATTTTGGCCCGATCAATAAGTATTAGCAGTACGAGTACAAACAAAATTGTTGAGCTAAAAGCAGATAAACTTTAATTCTTCTTCTATATACATATTACTGGTATCTATAGAAAATTCCTTACTCAAAACATGGTCGAAACTATAATTATTAAAATGTATTACGTAAAATATAAAAGCTTTTAAAACCGTTGATTTTGCATTAAATTTTGTGAAAGCTATTGGAATCACTAAAAAACATATCCAAAAATGTGAGACCAGCAATATATAAAGCGTAAAATGTGTCTGTTTGTTTGTTTGGAGGCTTGTTGCAAAAGCTGTAACTGCCTACTTAAGTGGACCGATTTTCCTGAACAGTTACTAATGATCCGGTATTTTAAGTGGACGTAGTTCATTCCATATAAAGTAAAAATTTAAGTTAGTTCCTTGAAATCTTATACAAGTAACTCTATTATATGATTGGAACAATTGACATAGGTCCTATCCTAAAAAGGAAAATTATATTATCGCTTATCTACGGAAATATATTAAGTATAGCTTCAAAATTTTGTACGAGTAACTTCTTTATAAATGTGCATAATCAAATAAAAATCTTGCTGTATAGGAAGACGCTGCCTGGTAACGCCCATACAAAATGAAATATAACAATCGTGTAGAGCATTTTGTACAAGCAACACTCATATCGTAGGGAACAGGGTATAACTCATAACTAAGAAATAACCCGTAGTTACAATTGAGGCAGCAACAAACTAACTTTATCCAAAGGCGCTCTTAGTTTTTAATGACATGCCTGACAGCTTCATGAAAGTCCCTTATAAAGATTATTATTTCATCTTATAAATAGAAGATAGAAAATTACTCTGCCTTTTCGTAAAGGTGTTTTGTATATTTGGGCTAACAATTTCTAACCACATCTATAATTTGTCTGTGAAATTCCGTACTTTTTAGTACTTTAAACTATAAATTGGGTATAGAATGCCCATAAATGTACGAGAAAAATAATATCTCTAAAACATTTCGAATATTTTTGCTCTTGCTATAAATAGCAGCTAGTTTTTCAATAAGAGTATCCGAACACTCTTTCTCTATTATATATGTATTTTCAAACTGGTTACAAGCAATTATTAAAACATAACTCTTGGACTTTTTATAGATTGTAGTAGTTAATAATTATCAGGGATTCTTAAAACATTTTGTGACGAACCCCAAATTAAAAGTTTTTTGTACCCAGAAAATTCCAGGCACCAGTTTTTCCAAAAACCCTACCCAATTATAATTTATATTCATTCCATTCAAATATTAAAATAAGTATACTTTACGGTATTTCTAATACAAAAACAACTACAATGAATCAAACCTTACTACTATACTTATGTAATGCAACATTTTTCATTTATATTTTTTTTCTCTAATATTGTGTTTTTGTAAGCCGAAAAACTTGTTGATACGAAAACTAATTAATTGGAATGAAGGTAATGAAATAAAAACTAAAATAAGTTTGAAATGTGTTTTATGACATAATTTTCATACAAATTTTACCTAAAATACATTTCAAATATGTTTCCTACAACAAAATTTTGTATGGCAATTTTCAAAAAAAAACTCACGGCTGTGGCTTCTTCCTTTAACGTGCCAGTGGAAATTGCTGGGAACCCAAATACCTGATCATTTCCATTAAATTACATTATTACTGGTGTACCGTCTTTTTCTTTACCCAACATGGATGGAAAAATGTTTCTATCCCAACGGACAGTTAATGTTGATATCTATTTGTTTTTAATTATTTTACAAATTCTTCGTTCGTTTCATATCGAATCTTTTAACAACAGTGTCTAATAGATGTTATGTTAATACTAATTCGCTAACGTTATTTAAGAGCTTGAGCTGTTGCAATAAGAACTCGTACTGCATCACGATCGCTTAATTAACATTTTTCCAAAACTAACACTAGTTTCGGTGTTATTAAAGCCCGTTTCACACTATAATACTGAGTATTAATATTTGTCAAAAACCGAAGTATTATCAAAAAGTGCTGTTTCCGCCACTGTCGTTTAATTTTATGTAGTAGATCAAGTTACCGATTTAATATAATCTCTTGCTTACAAAAACCTGTAGTAAAATATCCCAATCCGAAAAAGTCACACTTCTAATTTTTTTTCGATCAATAGTTGTACAAGTGTGAGATATAATAATTTAATTAATTTGTTAAACTAAGGTTTCACTTAAGAAATTTATATATGTCGGGCTTTTATTTTTGCACTAAATAAGTAGGTTACTTTAATAGTTTCATTTTATTATTATAAATTAATTTATCTTAATATTTGTTAGTTTAGGAATTTAAACATTGAAATATAAAATTGTCATAAACTCTAAATTGTTGGACTCAGTATTTCATGTTAAGAATCTGGTGAAAATTTGGTGCTCGGGCAAATCTCCGGAACAAGTGTGATGGTGTGAAAGCAAATGTAATGTATGTATCAAATAATACGGAAAGCAATTGGACATCACATAATTCAAATTCATTTTAGAAATTTGTCTTAACACTCTGATTTTACATTTTATCACGGTTATTTTACTGCTCATAACCCAGCCAACCATTAAATAAGCACTTCGAAAGCAGACTCTTAGAAAAACCCAACTATTCGGAACATGCCTTTAAATGGCTAACGCCAAGACTCCTATATAACACTCAAATATATGTGTCGTAGGAGCTATAAATTAAAGCGCTCTTTTCCAAAAACAAAGAAGCTATAAGAGTGTTTTCTGATATAAATTAAGTTGAACCAGTTTAGTAGAAAGAAATCCTCATTTCTCAACGTTATAATGTAATGTTACGTTGAATTTTTTGACAAGCACAACAATTCTCATTAGATTTCTTTTTTACGAAATTTAATTAATTAAATATGAATAGTCTAAAATTATATTGGCTTTGTTTTTTTCGTAGTTCAGAGTTGCCAGGAATATTTAATATTCCTAAGTATACAGCGTCCACCTGTACCCAAACTTTTATAATTTTTGAAATATTTTTCAACAACACAAACACATACTTTTCAATTGTATTAATCCATATTAATTAGCAGTTTTCTTAGAAGTTATGTAAAATTTTGAGAAACCCTTTATGCGCATATGAGGATGTCTTCAAATATTTCGTGCCTTTTAAGATGAGAAATGATGCATTATAGGAAGATGCATAAGGTAATATGAATGGAAAACAAAAATACGAAATACATAACAAAAATAAGCATAAATGCGAGCATACAGATTTAACAACAATAGAAAAATATAAAAAAAGAAGAAACAAAAATTTGCATTTGTCGAGTGTCATGGGTGCTTTTGTTGAAAGGACTACAAGTACAAGACTATAAAGTGTTGCAGATGATAATGATTATACTGTCATATTTGATGTCAACGGATGTCCTGACTTAAGAAAGAGTACGAAAGCAGTCTTACTTCTAGTTGTTATACATTCATTTTTCTTAACAAAGAAACGACAAAAAAAATCCGTGAGTGTGTCGTATAATTTTTATTTTAAAAATTATCCCTGTATGGGTGCACAATAACCCGTTAGTTCATCAGATGTAAATCATATTTGTTAATTCTGGTCAAAGAATACTGATATTATGATTAACAGAAGTTCAAGATTTTAAAGAGAATTTAGGACTTTTTTTCTTTTCCTCTTCTTTATAGTCTGGAATTTCATTTTTTATTTAATCTTATCCTTATTTCCTATTCAAAATGGTTTTAAATATCGTCCTATATGGCAAATAAAAAAATAATCAGCAGGGAGTTTTTCAAGGCTGACCCTGGACACTTCTTTGTAAAAAGTTGAATCCGGCTTGTTTTTTTATAAATGTCATCTATTGTTATCCTTCTGCGCTATGCTTTAATTTAGAGTTTTAAGGCATCGTTTTCTTTACAAGCTAAGAAAGTATTTTGCTATTATTTTACAGACAAGATTCGCCTTCGAGACTAGCAACAAACAAACAAAAAAAGTGTATGCGGTCAAATCCCAACAGTGCGTTGAGTATAAAGGTAAAAAGGAAAGCATCGCTATAAATATAGCCAGAGCCACAGACTAAGAAGCTCTAGACAAGAATTAAAAAAAAACAGTTCTTGTGTTTTTTAATTAAAAGAACCTTATGAAAATCGTAACAGTGTGTTCTTGTTTCAATATGTCTTTTGTCATATGTTCAATAATTCCTTTACCCTTAAAATCTAAGTTTAGCTTGATGTATATTTTTAAATTTATAGCCCTCAATGCAGCTGCAATTTTAACATATGCAACATTTGTAGTTTCTTTTGCTGCACGAGATACATATACAAAAAAAGCATGCGTTTAAACTTTTAAATTTTGTCTGAAGCAGAGTTTGATTACTGAAGACTATTTTAGCATTTTCAAATCAGAAATTTGAAATTTTGCTAAAATTAAACTTGAACAAAGAATAGTTACTGTGGGTAGTCTTCTTAACATTATTAGAACTTCAGGGTCCTAATACCTGCAATAAAGCATGTGATTGTATGTAATGCTTTGCATGACGGTAAACATACCTTTCATTTTAAAAATGTACAAAAGTACGTTATGCTTGCATATAAATGTAATAAACAAAACATTTTTATGAATAATTTTCTTGTTTAGACTAATTTTTTGTTTGTCACACAACGTGAAAACGTTTCTTAAGTTGAATTTCTAAAATTATGTAATTTATGTTTATGATGTATAAATCTGTTTTGGTTTAGTAATCTTTGTCACTGCCCTTATTTTTTCCCATTTCCTCTTGTTAACTAAGCAAAACTTTTAACAAAACTTCGCAGCTCTTCATGCAAAACTT
This sequence comes from Gymnosoma rotundatum, assembly GCA_916610165.2. Classification (NCBI taxonomy): domain Eukaryota; kingdom Metazoa; phylum Arthropoda; class Insecta; order Diptera; family Tachinidae; genus Gymnosoma; species Gymnosoma rotundatum. Next base: position 36,997,905 of record OU744339.1, on the reverse strand, counting down.
TCCTAAAAGTACTTGTCTTTAAACTGCGCAGCCATCAAAAGTAACTGGTTACTATCAGATACTATAACAACCAGCTAATTTTTATAACCTCATGTAAGACTGAAACAGTCTGTTCTTATGTAGTTTCTTTCCTGACTATATAGTGCTTCGTAAAAGCTAGGACCAAAATTTCTTAACTTAAGCTACAAAAAATCATCTACCGAATTGTTTTTATTTTTCAACAGATTTCAAAAAGAAGGATGTTATCAATTCGACTGAATATTGCTTTTTTATATTTGTGCCTTTATAACTCATTCATTTCTGAATCGATTTTTAAAATGTCTTTTTTATTTGAAAGGTGATACTTACAGATTGGTCCCGTTTTAAAAATACTGCATAATCTGAAAAATTGAGGAGTGTCCCAATACAACATACATTTTTTACGTTTATTATACACCGAAGAGAGGAATACTTAAAATAAAGAAACTGCGTTTTATTATGTTTAATCAATATATTTCTGATCTTGTGTAAGTAAAAATGTGTCGTCATGTTGTATCGATTGCCTCTTTGGGATTTTTTTTCTGGTTTTTGGTCATGTATTGTCTGAGTAGTTTGTCGGTAGGACAAAGACTAGACATTCTTGAAAACATGGAAATCTACAATACACGAATTTTTTAACTGAGAAATTATTAACAAACAAGTAAATACAACCTCTAACACCACTAAAACTATTAAATCCGTCTTACAAAGAAAAAACATCTAGGATGGTCACACTTACCTCTCCAATAAAAAAAGACGGATATATTAAAACTACAATAATTATGACATACGCATATCAAGCAATCTACCTGTATAATACCATTAAATAGACATTACCCTACGGACAAGATTACCTGACCCCACCGCTATTTCTATAACCTAACCTTACACAATTTTCCAGTACTAATCAAAACGTAGCTTGAAAATGATATTAACACATCGAAAGCGCACGTCAAACGTACCAAAGAAACAGTCAGTGATGACGGTCTTCACCGAAAGGTATGACAACAGTATTATACTTACTGGCGGAACAAATCCAATTAACATATAACATGTATAAGTATACAAAATTATAAATTAAAGAGTGCCCCAATATTTCATTAATTATTATGTATATGGCCATACTTTTCAATAGACAGATGCTTAAAATATACATAAAACCTAATTGCAAAGACCATTACAACAGCAACTATAAAATTTGGAAATTAAGGAGTGGCCCTATAGTTAGTGTAACTTGATTTATATTGCCATACTTAAGAACCGTTTTAGACAGACAGAAAAATCTGTTTTGAATTCGATTTTTTTCGCACGAATTATCAAATCGGTTACTATTTTTTTTTGTTATTTCACGTGGTTGTGGCACTTCCCATACAAAGCAAATAATTATCTTCGTGCAATGGTAACTGTAATAGGCAGCAAATAAATAGAATAATTATGTGCATTAATGTAGCAAAAAACTGGCTGGATTGACATAATGGGCATGGTACCTCCTTTTCTAAGTAAAAAATTATTAGAGCTCTCAACTTTTGTACTAGAAACTTACTTATAAATGTTTAGCTTAGTACTGTCATACTGCTCGTAACTGCGATTTATATTTGCAACCGATTTAAAACGTCGGTATTCATCTCGTGTGAAAGGATCTGGCATCTTGTTCAGAATTCATTTATATAGCAGCCATAAGAATGCTGCAAAATCAGCTTTGTTAAATGTGCTTATTGATGAGTCAATTGCTTAGAGAATTTAAATATTTGTGTAATACGTTGTATAATGTTTATGTTTCAGCTGTGTAAAAGTAGTAAAATAATTTTCATCTTAATATTTTTAATAACTTTAAAATTTAACTACTAAGTCACATTATGTACATAATAATTAAATTAAAGTATTTATCTACCATTTTAGACAAAACAAAAAACTTACAATGACCCACACAGAAAGTGGAAGGAGAAAGTCACAAAATTATATTGTTCAAATATAAATCCAATATGTTGCATTAGAAAAAAATTAAAAAAAAAAGATTTGTAAAATTCTTGTTTTGAGTTGTCTTTGCTATCGGGTACTTAAACTAATAAAAAAGTTTCGTAAACTTTAGCTCACAGTACAACTTGTTACCGTTGCTTTAGTTTCGTGTATTGTTATTATTTGTTTAACATTTTTGTTACCATAGCTAACCAACAAATAACAAAAAAAAAACTCCTAAAATCTTTTCATAAAAACTGTTTAATAGTGAGAAGACTGTTTTTGTTTTGCTGCTTCAAATAGTTATTTATACAACTTAATTGCAATAATATGGCACGCATACATTCATTCTCACTCTCCAAGAAACTTTCGCAAAAATACTTAAAAACATTAATTCACGCACACACCCAGAAAATTATAGCATTAGTATTTGTGAGGCACATAAAAAAAACTTAAAAACTAGTTCAGTAACATACTTTATGTAGCCAGTCATCTGAAGAAGAGCAGTAGGAACAGGAAAATACAGCCAGACGGGAGACAACAAAAAGAATAAAAGTTTTTTTTTTTTTTTTTTAATAATTTTAGCAATTCATAATAATATATTTCTATTGTTTTTATGCGTGAAAAAGTAAAAGCAATTTTCAAAGTGGATAAAAATATATGTTTAAAAATTTAAATATAAGTTTTCTTTTGGATTCTTATTTCAACCTGGCCAGAAAAAGATGAGTCATAACATAAATTTTTAGTCCATGTGAGACTAATCATCTTCTATATCCAGGTTATCAAGAAATTGATTTTGTTTAAAATTACGTAATCTAAATGACAATTTAAAATAAGAAATGAAATTGAAATGGATAGGCGATCGGCGATCAGACCTTTCTTTTATACGAGGGCTGCTATATATATTTCTGGCCTGGCAACACAGAGTGCTGCCAAGTGCAATCTGACATCGCCATTGGAAACTTTGTCATTTTTAAGCATAATCGTACTCAAAACGTTTTGATGTACGACCATTATTTGTGTTGTTTACAGTGACTTTAAAAAAATAATATAGAAAAAAATGGAATTAACTCGTGAACATTTTCGTGCCATCATTTTCACAACTTTCGACGTGGATTATCACGACAAGACTGCATTGATGAACTTAAATCTTTGTATGGTGATGAAGCACCATCCTATAGCACTGTGAAAAATTGGTATAAAGAATTTAATCGTGGCCGAAGCTCTCTCAAAGACGAATTCCGTGAAGGTTGTCCAAAAACGGCTGTTGTGCCAGAAAACATTGATGCCGTGCGTGAACTTATAATGCAAGAACGACATGCGACATACCGAGAGATAGAGACATCCTTGGACATTTCTTCCACCAGCATTCATTCGATACTGCATGAACACCTGGCCGTAAAAAAGGTTTGTTCTCGGTGGATCCCGCACAATTTGAAAGTCGCTCAAAAAAAGGCTCGTGTCGATTGGTGCAAAGAAATGTTGCAAAAATACGATTGCGGTGCTTCAAAAGACGTTTATAAGATCGTCACAGGTGACGAATCATGGATCTATGCGTATGAGCCCGAAACGAAACAACAATCGACCGTGTGGGTCTTTAAAGACGAGCAAAATCCAACGAAAGTTGTTCGTGTAAGAAGCACTTCGAAGCAAGTGGTCGGCTGTTTCTTCGGCAAAACTGGTCATGTGACGACTGTTCCACTTGAGCAACGTAGGAAGGTCACTTCTGAGAGGTACACTACAATTTGTTTGCCTGAATTTATCGGAGAAATTCGAAAAACCAACAGGAGAAGACGAATCATTGTTCACCACGCCAATGCGAGCTCTCACACATCGGCTCAAACCAGAGCGTTTTTGACCGGCCAAAACGTCGAATTAATGGGTCATCCGCGGTACAGCCCTGACTTGGCACCTAATGACTTCTTCTTGTTTCCGCACATCAAGAAAAAAATGCGTGGTCAACGATTTTCGTCGCCAGAAGAAGCTGTTGAAGTGTTCAAAAACCATGTTTTAGAGGTGTCTCAATCGGAGTGGAAAAAGTGCTTCGACAACTGGTTTGAGCGCATGCAAAAGTGTATAAATCATGCTGGAGAATACTTTGAAAAACAAGAAAACCATTTTTGATTATAAGTATTCGCATTTTCACTATTAGGCCAGAAATATATAGAGCAGCCCTCGTACTTATTTTATTGTGTAAGAAAATGGAAAGAATAAAACATACATCCTTAATATTTCTGAAGTTAATGTAATCAAAAGCACTTGCTTTTATATGTGTGGACATGGTACTTAAGTTACGTTACACATTTCTAAATAAGTCTTTGTAAAAATATTAAATTCTAAACGCATGAAATGTAGGCGGGGAAATCAAGAAATCTTGAAAAAAGTCATGCAAAATAAGTTTCTTTTTGTTTATTCTTGAAACTTTTTAAATATTTCTGCTTACTTGTGAACATCTTAATGCCAAGTGAGATAACAAAAGTACCACATGTTTAGAATCAGTCTGTAAATCAGGCATTTATTTATTCTTTAGCAAGCCTGGCATTAGTCTCTTTTATACCCACTTGGATACATCGATACCTCTAAAGTTATCTCTGAAGTAATTGTCTAAACTGAATGTCCCGAACGTGCCAAGTTTAAATTTAATTATCTAATTGTAAACTGTTTCCAACCGGGCTGCAAATAAATCATGAATTTTGAGAAATAAAGAAATGTTTCATATTATATTATCATTTTTAAAAATAGCAGAATCGATTTGAAAATTAGATAATTAAATGGTAAGATTTTTTTCTCTCCCAAATTTAATTTTTTTAGAAACTCGTTCAAGGACTTATTGACGTATTGTGACACTGATAGAGACATTTCTACATCTCAAAGTAGAATTAAAAATTATTGTTTTTAGTAGACCACAACACCTCAAGCAAATTTAGTACACCGTGCTTTGAGAGACTTTTCATTTTTAATATAACAAAAACAACAACAAATACGTAGGCGCCTATCGATCGTATGCGGTATGTATAATGTGTGCACACGGTATTCAATGTTAATGTTCATGCGTAGCGAGGTACGCCGGGATCCCCTAATTATAAATAAAGTGGCAAACGATAAAGGCCCATTTAATTGATAATAATAATTGATAGTTTTTGTGAATGATTCGTGCTTAGTGCTACAAGTTCCTACTGTACTGCTTAGCACCCACGGTTTAGTTTAGTTGTCGAGCTTCGAACAGCAAGTATGGTCGAAAAGCCTCAAAAACTCGTTAAGCTCAGCTTGTAGTTGCTAGAAATCTTGTAAAAAGTTTTAAATGTGCCTGTGCCTAAAGCTGGCAGAACTTGTGGAATAAGAACCGTAAAGACATGGAATACTATGCGAAAGAAATTGTATAAGTGGTAGAAGACCCATTTTTGTATGGAATTGGCCTCTGAAGATACTATTAAATATTAGTATGCTATCAGGATGACTGAAGGAAGAGTAATTTAATACATCACTAAACCTTGTCACACCTGTTATACATAAATCAAATACATTTATGAGTCCGGCTTTGCCAGCAATAGTGAAGTTGCACATTATTTTATACCTGTTGGCAAATTAAATTAGTTTACGCTGCTTGCAACACCTCTTCAGGGAGCATGCCAAAGTCAACCACTTGTAAATTTATATCCGAAGAATGTGATGCTGTTTACAACGCAACCAAACAGAAAAAAAGGTCTTGCTTCTGTTCAGTGTATAGTAAGCACATGGGTCTTAAAGCGGTCACGGTAAGACATTTCGCAAACACTCGAGAAATGTTGATCCGATTTGGATAAAATAAACATCAAATAATGCAGGAGAAAACCTTCAAGTCAGATACGAAATTTTAATATCAGTTCAACGGTTTCTGGTTTAGTTGCAAATATTTTTTATTTTCAACAAAATGATAAAATTTTTTTCTAAAAAATTCATAAAAATTTTAGAAACTTACCGTTTTTGTTATTGTTTATAATGGCTTATTAGCCTTCATTTAAATCCATTTTTCATTTAAATCCACTAACAAAAATTTTATTTTATTCAAACTGAATAAACCGCCATCTATTTATTAATGCACATGATAGAAAAAACTACATTTTTTTTATTAAACACGTTAATTCCTTTATATTCCCCCTATTTGTTTATAGAAGGCAAACAATTTGTAATTAAGATTTTTGGCCCATATTCATGGTCAAAAATAAAGTATACCTTAAGATAACTAAAGTCGGTTTAATTTTGGCGTCGACTCTAATTCATTCTTAGCAAATTAAAATGTACATTTGGCGTTAAAGTCAACTCTTAATTTAAATCTAGTTAATGCTGTCAACTTGTTTAACAAACACCTTCTGTTTTTTTTTTTTTTGTTTTCAAATTAAAGAGCTTATGAAAATTTGTTCTTTGAGAGCAGAGGAAGTATATTTCATTGCTTACAACTTTTATTGCACATTTCAGATGGTGTCTGAATTTGTACCAATTTCATCACTAAAACTTTTAGTGCAGTCAATTTCCGTAATGCAGTTGCTGTCGATTAAAACTTCACCATCCTCGAATTCGTGAACAATTATATCTTCAGCAAGACTGTCTTTTGAGCTTAGCTCAGGAATAGGACAGCACAGAATAGTGATAAATTTCTGTTGTACGGATTTCATACGTACCCATTGTGCGTATACCTTCCTGTATTACTTTCCACGATTTTTTTTTTTGTCATTGACACATTTTCCACCGTATCCAAGTGCGGGCATTACAAAACTGAACAAAATAAAAACAAGGTTACCTTTACCTTCTGTTTGTGTAGAAATTGTGTAAAAACATTTATCAAAATACAGCTGACACCTTGTTTAAGTAGGTTCAACTTAAAGTATGCTTTACTTTTGACACTTAAGCAAGAGTCGTGTGTCATTATCGCTAAGGATGTAACGTTTTAAAATTCAATAAAGCAGTTGAAATAAAGGTCTTGATTATTTGCGTAGTTAGGGGACACCAATAAGTTAACAAAACATAAATCATATATAAATGTTTTTTTTGACCTTTTTAAATAGGTTTTCTTTTCTAATTTATTAAGCACTATGTCAGTTTTATAAATAATAAAAATTTTTATTTATATTTTCAATATTTCGCCACACCGTTGGTTGGCATCATCAGGAAACAAAAAATATTAATAATTAGATTTTCTTTTTTTGAATAACAAAATTAAAAAAGAAAATCTAATTATTAATATTTTTTGTTTCCTGTTTCCTGATGATGCCACCCAACGGTGTGGCGAAATATTGAAAATATAAATAAAAATTTTTATTATATATAAAACTGACCTAGTGCTTAATAAATTAGAAAAGAAAAACAAAATATAAATCTTTTTAACAGCCAAACCTTAACAAGAGCGGAAAGCGTTTTTTGCTGTCAGAAGTTCTCATGCCAGTACAGTTTGTATGTAGCATAACCGTTGTCTATGGGTTGTAAAATGCAGACTACTAAAGATTATATGTAGATATGACATTTATCGAGTATTTTATGGCGGAATGGGACAATATTGGAATCATTGGAGAGGTAATTCATTTTTTGCTTAGAATTGCATTTTACACCCCGTAGATAACTTTTTTTGTATTTTTGAGCTCCGTGCGTAGACTAGGTTCAAGCCTTTATTTTTTGCATAACCCCTTTTTTATTATTTTGACATAGCGTTGACGCTTTTGTTTGGTATGATATTTTAGCCTTAAAGCTGTGCGGAAGAAAACGTTCTGTTTTCCACTTTTATTTAGGTATGGATGTAAATGACACATTTGTTAGTGTTGTAATTTATACACGAACATAAGGTTAAAATGCAGATAGGCTTTAATTTCTGGTATAAAATGTATCATTATTACATTTTACACGCATTTCCGTTTCCTTTTTTTTTGCATTCATATGTTTTATGTCATATTTTTATAAATTGGTCTCTTAGTTGAAACAAGCGGGCATAAGTTAAATAATATGTGAAAAAGCCAAAGTAAAGCAGTTTACAAATATTCTGTGCAACAGCGTAAGAGGAAGTAAGTAATTGAATGCTTAATAAGTAAATACTGAGTATTGGCAATACGAAGGGCGCTTGCATGACGCCATATTTAGTATTTAACTACTATTTCTGCTTCGTACTGTTTTTATCATTTCTTATTTTTAATGTTGTTTTTTGTTTATTTGTAATTTCAACTTGATATATGTATGTATGCAATTTACATACTGTGGGTGACCAACATTGAAAATGTTTAATTTTTTCGTATACAAGAGTTATTATCTTAAATTGGCCGCATATTTAACATTACAAGAAGTAAATATGGAGGAAATGATTTAAGCATACATATGTAACTCTATATTAAATAATTAAAATAAATAATTGGTAGAAATAATGGTAGCATGCCATAACGTCCAAGGACGTAAATTCTATGGACGTTATGCCGCACCAGAAAGTAACATAATGTCTATGGACAATGTTCATCATCGTAGAGTCATAACTTTTACGCATATTACTGTTATATTTTTTGGTACTCTATGTAAGAAAAATGTAACGTTTTTGTAAAGTGGGTTTGCAGAAAATCTTTGGTAAGCAAAGCTGCCGTTATTTATACCATAGAGGCCGACGACCAGCTATGCAGAAAATCTTTGGCAATCGAAGCCGTTTTTAGTTTAAGTACGGACCTTATGAAATTTTTATAAGTGACACTATGTTCATACTAAAAACGACACATTGTGACATACTTTTGAGTGCGACATAAAGTCCATGAACACTATTTCTGTCGACACTATGATATGACATCAATATAACCAGCCATATCGTGAGTAAGAATTAAAGTTTTTGTCTTCATGTTATTTTTAGTCCGTTCGAAGTGAGGATTGGTGTCATGAATTTACCGTATAATTTTTGTTCCCTTCGTTGAACTGCTGTTCAAAATAAAACAATGCAGATTGAATGTAAATAAGAAGAAAAAGCTTTGAAAGATGTTAAGTTGATATATAATTAAAGTAAAAAAACGAATTAATTACTGTATTACAAAGTTGCAACTTTTAGTCAAAGATTACAAGATTGATCCTGTTCAATAAAATTAAATAATTTATAGCACAAATTCTGAAAAAATACATTTTTTTTCCATTTAAATGCATTCAATTAAAAAAATTTTAACATAAACTGTTTGCAGTTTATTTAAGAAGTTTTCAGTAAAGTTAAAAATAAATGAAATTATTGTTGTTTTAGAAAGAATATTTTTATTTAATTTTTTTTTGACTGTTGTTAGAGAAACAAATGACAAAAAATACTGACTTTCGGTGTAGTCAAAATTATCAATTAATTTTTACCTTGTTTCAGTAAAAATGAAATACTTAATAAAAAAAAGGTCGTCAGTAGAAAAGCACTATTTTAAAATATCTTTGAAATATAAAATAAAAAAAATATATATATATATAAACTGTTGGAAAACATATATGTATGTCAATTATAAAAAAATACATTTAGAACAGAATAATTTATGGAAGTAAAACATCAAAAAAATATTAGCAAGTATTTTACATAGTTTTTAAAATTTGCATTATGTTTTAAAAAATAATGTTCCCTTTTTACTGATACAGAATAAAGAAAATAAATTGTGTGGTCTTTAGGCAGGCAGCCATGTTGCCACAGTCCACTTGGGTCCATTGGTGAGTTCCAAACAAAGGCAAGTTATATAAATTTTTGAATTACAGAAATGAGCGAGCACTTAGTAATACAACGTCTTAACTTAAAATTTAAGATTTTGGTATTAACCATACAGAATTTGTCGCCATTTTATTTAAACCTTTTTTACTTTTTAAGAGAAGAGGTCGTTCATTTCATGTTTGAAAACTTTGGTTTTCAATAAGAACGACACATTTGAGGTGTGGATTAAACTTCATAACGTGAAGATAATATGGCTTTCTAAAACATAGTCACATGTCGTTTTGTGACTGTATATATGAAAAATCTATTTTTTTAAATGTATCCATAACAATAACATTATAATTCAAACAATCTACATTGTTTGTCCAAAACATCCTCTTTAATATCAATTTGATGCAAGTTTTCTTAAATTTTTTATTCTTAATTATTTTAGAAGTTAAGAACTTCAACTGCGATTATCTCGAAATAATTTTTTGGAGTAAAGGCGTTCTATTAGTAATTGAGCGATATGCACTTTAAGTATTGGTTGCACAAACATAAACAATTTTTTAAAAGTGCATTATTTTTTCAGCATAGAATAATCCTGAAATCCATTGATTTTCAAGAAAGAACAAAAATATAAAGCGAATCAAAAACAAGAAGAAAAAATAGCATTTGTGTATCAAAATAGAATAAATAATCAATAAATAAATTAAAACATTTTGATGTTTAAAATAAATAAAAATCTCTAGTTTTTGTTGTTTTGGTAGGTTATTTTTAGAGAGATGGTATAAAAAAAGCAGTTAGTTTAACTGTTTAAGTAGGTTAAATTTTTTAAAATAAAGTTATTACAGTAACCAATATTATTAATGTTTTGGTAGGTAACATTTTGTTAGTAAAAATTTATGAAAATATAGTACCTCTTAGTCTTCTGATAGGTTCTTTTTTCGTGCGTCGGAATAAAAGAAAAATTATTTTCAAAACAAATTTCAAAAACAATTGAAAATCACATTTAATTTAAATGAAATCTAAGTGGATCGTTTTTTAAATAAAAAATTATTTGTTAAAAGTGTTTTTTTATTTAAGTTTACCTCCATAATTGAAAGCTCTTAATAAAGAACTATACTGTGGAGCTCTTGCCAATACGCTGCCATAATGTCTCCAAAAATCTTTACAAACTTACAGGCAATAGATTTCTTTGTTCTATAAAAAAATGAGCAGTTTACCAGCGAAAGTAAAGTGAACACGTTTAAGGGAAAAGTAATCGAATTTTCTATAATATAAAAAAAAGAAAAGGCGAAAAGTAGCGCGAGAAAAATTGTTTACGATAAGAGTGAATGTTGATTATTTGCCAGTTTATTTTTTGCTTGCATGCTATTGATTTTAAGGCAATTTTTTGGGTGCTGTTCTCTTTTTTAACGTGTTAAAGGAAGATGAAGTCGTATTATAAGTAAATATTTAATGATTGAGACTATATATGGTTTTCCTTCGCGTTTTTTTTTTCAATATATTTGTGATAAAATTGCCATTTTAAAATAATGTTCTACTATAATGTAGGGTGTTCATTAAACGTCCAAAGACATAATGCTTATTATCTGAAACAATTTAATGGTAATCACTGATTGTGTTTTTCAACTTATTGACAATGAAATATTTTCACTTAAAAGCATTATCATTATTAAAAATAACGGTAAAGTTAAAACATTTCTAAGTTTTTTTTTTTTTTTTCTTCAATTCTAATGAAATCGACAATTAGTCTATCTAATTAAATACTCCAATGTATGATAGCTTTAACAGAAGCGACATACCTAGAGATGCTATACGGAGTTTCTTTTTTTGTTATTTGTTATTTTAGCATACTATCAACTACTTAAATATATCCGCATTGCTTTTCTAATGTCTTTAATTTTTACATGCACTATAAATTAGCGAATCCACAAACGTAAGAAAATATTCAAAATTCTTTCAGTACGCAAGTGAAGCAACGGTTAATTAGACAGTATTTTTCATTTTAATACTTAAGCCTTATTGACGTTGTGCTTTGGCAGCAAGCTGAAAGGGAATAATAATAATTCATCATTTCTTCCACTATTGACTTTTTTTAGCTTCTTCGTATTAGTTCCAAGCTCTCATGGAGATTGAAAGTCTCATGATAACCTCTCGATCTTTTCAATTTCCTACAAGCCTTATTTTAACTCTCCTAAATCTTTATTTAGGTATGAATACATGTAATTTCACCTATTGACTAAATGAAAGCGCATTATTGACTAGTAGTACCACAGAAATACCACCAACCCGTAACTGCTGTCACATGTATGTATATAAATTATATACATGTATATGTATGTATTGTTAGAGCGACTGTGTTTACCAATGTATGTTTACCAAAATTCCAACTAAATTTTGCCAATGTCCTTGTGCATGAATATCGACTTACAACATCCTCTGTTCATATAACATTCTCAGTTTGTGTGTGCTCGTCAAACATAAAAACCACATACAGTCACATAAGTTAACAACACTCATTTGTATAATTTACAATACATTATGTTGGTTGTGCATTGCAACTCAAAAAGCGGCCATTAATCATACCGGAAATGACAACTTTTTGCACAAAAACGAAAAAGGAAAAATGAACAAATCGCTGAACGAAACATTAACTTTGTACAATATTGTAGTCCTTGTAACTCCTGCTGCTCCATTTCAAACATTGTCAAGTTTACTCAGCTGTGCATACTTGATCTATGTACATTTGGATAAATGACAAAACAACCTTTCTTATCCTGATTTTAGGGACCACATTATAAATTTGCTTAATGCCGAGTTATTTTCATTCTTATTATACTTTACTTGTTCTTTTATGCGTCATGAGATAAATTCTTTAAGAAAAACTATTGACATAGTTTTTGAGATTGTTGTAGTTCTATGTTCTAGGTTGAAATTTTATATAGTTTAATGTTTAAATTGAGAATCAAGAAATTTATTTAATTTCAATAATAATTCACAACTATTAAACTGCATTTTAATTTTAAAAGAATTTTTTGTTGGAATATAATTTTAAAAGTTGGAAATACGAAATGTCCGTAACACATAGTTATCGGTACGATATCTATCTGTCTCTGTATTTTACTGCCAAAGGCCTCCATTTCTGGAACCATAATAGCTATTATTTATTTTATAGTTATTCTACTTAAATATCCGCTACAAAAACAAAGAATAAAACAAAGTAAAAATTAAAGATAGTCCTTAAAGAGACGTTTCTCTTAAGCCGTCCTTTTAAGCCTTTATGGGCAGGCACTCGAAATTCTTACGGAGTATTATGTCCGGTAGTAGAATAAGTATAAAAAATAAAATTTTACACTAAAGGGAATCGCTATAAAGGTGTGATTTTCACGTATATATCATGAAAAGAATTTATTTAAGTAATATTTGTCAAGCAAACTGTTACTCATATTGCATCCAGTTTTTAACATTTATGATCAAAATATTCTGGCGAGTCATCATAAGTAGATTAGTGCTTGAACAACGCTATCAAATTAATCAGATTTGTTTTGAAAATTAGACATCAATTCTCGCTATTTATAAATCTCAAAATTGTGTTCGAGACTAGGCTCGTTTTAGGCTTATTGGTGCTATTAATAAACAAAATTGAGTGAAACCAGTCCACAACAGAATCCATTACATCCAGAAAAGCTTAGCGTTTCGTGCGGTGTACACGCTGTCCCATTATTGGACCTTATTTTTTCAAGAAAAAGTGTGGATAGAGATCATTATCAAACCATGATTAATGATTTTTAGTTTGAAAATGTGGAGGACATTTATCTTCCTGCTGGTTTCAACAGCGTTATGCTACTTAGGAAACGGTAACTGCGAAAATCAACTTATCGAAACTTAAATTCGGCGATAAATATGTTTTGAGAAATTGTCTTTCATGGTTATGTAATTTGACACCTCCCGTATATTTCCTTTTGGGTCATGCGAAAGGATTGCTTTATGCTGAGAAAACCTGCGATGGGCATATGCCCGAAATAATTTTTAATGCTATGTCTTTGAACAAATTAAACTTTGTTTTTAATTTGTACAATTTAAATTTCTATCGGGCTCAAAACAATACCATTTACAAAAAATATAATTAAATGGTAATCCTTTATAGTAATAGGGATTTATAGGCAGACTTTTGCAAAACATTTGGTTTAGTTGACACAATTGTTGGAGTTACTAAATAAATTTTATTACTTCTCTACTTCTCCGAGGATTTAATGCTCAGGAGAAACAGTATCAAAAGAGTTGCTTTCATGTATGTTTTTAAATATAAAGATATATTCAGTCGCCGGTATATAAGCCGATTTTTTAAACTTTCAGACATTAATAATGAAGTGTTAGATACTGACTACGAGCATAGAACAGGTATTATTTAAGTCCCAATGTGCAGATAAATAGATTTTGATCAATACAATTATAATTAAAATCCTCGTACCTTATGATATGACATGAATATCCTAACACTATACTTTAAAACACAAGAAATTAAAACTTGAAAAATGTTGTCCCAAATGTTTGTTCTTTTTTTATTTTTTCATTTAACTCTTTAAAAAAAATTAATCAAAAAATAATTTTTTGCATTTTCTATAAAAGAAATATTTTTTGATTTTTTAATAAATTGAAAATGAGATTTTTAAATTTGATAAACTTTTTTATTCAAAATGGACGAGGCTAAAGTTAAAAATAAAGAGAGTAACAGTAGCGAACATATCGTCGTCAAATATTTATGTAAAATTAAAGTACCCGCAAAATGCAATATCTCGTTTCATTCAGTGGTTTAAGGAAGCTCGTAGCAGATGTTATTTGCCTGGTACCAGTAAAAGAAACAGTGGCGCTGGTAAAAGGAAATTGTGCTTGTGTTTTAGAAGGTGGTATGTTATAACACTTAAGGAAATAATGTCAATGGCCGAAATGTCCATCAGCGTAGAGTCATAATGTCTATGAATATTATTGGTATATTGAAGGGTATTCTATGTAAGAAAGACGTAACGATATAATACTCTGGCTTGCAGAAAATCTTTGGTAAGCGAAGCCGGTGCTTGATATACCATCGAAGAGAAAATTCGGAGATCTTTGGTGAGCGAAGCCGTTGTTGCTTAAAGTGCGGACATTATGACAAGTCATAAGTGACACTACGTCTATAGTAAAAACGACTCTATGTCCCTGGGCATTATGCCATTTTTGAGGGAGACCTAAAGTCCATAGACATTATGTCCGTGGACACTATGACATGTCACCGTTATAGAAAGACACAAAAAGGTTTAAAACCTGCATCTTGTTAACTTCAGTTTTTACTAAACAAATTACTTTCTACTGATTTTCTTGTTTTTAGATAATTATAGTAGCTTTTATAAATATAGAATATAAATTCCTAAACGTAGATTTATTTATAAATTTTGATTTTAAAAAAATTTGTTACTTTAAACATTTATAAAACTTATAAAATCTCTTTAGGCTTGCCTGTAATCGGCAGGATATCTTAAGTTTTAATTTCGAAAGTTTTTTAAAATTTGTATAAATAACAAGCATTTGCTGTTTTGTGTGTTGCCTATTTGTCTCTCTGTAGATATGTACTGAAAGTGCATTTTATTGCGAGAATATTTCAACATATAGCTTATTTGTGATTTTGCTTTTTGTTACAAATTTCACTACAAAATTGTACTTTTCTAAAAGTCGTTGGTATCAATCGATTGCCATACACTATAAAAGGATTAAATTCTTTACGGATATTGTGTATAAAATTGAGTTATAAACATCAACATTGAATTAAACAAAAATGAGTGTTTATGAATGACTGCATTTAAAAATAGTTTAAATACCTTTATTTATGCACATGACGATCCAGCTAAGGTTAGGTAGAAACGAAGAACAAAAATTTGTTGTCTGAAATCCTTAATTTAAGACAGAATTTCGGCTTATTACTGGTACCACTTTTTAAGTTTCTTGATACTTTCCGATCAGTTTTCCCAAATAAATAATCTCAGGATTTCAAGTGGTAAGTTATTTTATCTTATCTGCTTAATCACTGAAGCAATGGCTGAAGAGAAAATTTTTAACATGCGCTAAATTCTTTAATTCTTGCAGCGAACCATTCGTTCTTGCAACCTTAAGTGTTCTGCCAAAATACTAGTCTATTCGAAAAAATCAGAATGTTTAAGTTTATATTTTATTTGACCTTAAAAAATTCAATTTTTGTTCACTTAGTCTTTTTCGGGCTCTAGGTCAGTACATTTATTCAAATAAAACTCTTTTTTGTTTTATTAAAATACATTTATATTATTAAATATTTCGAACAACCTTCGGTGTTCTTCTTCAGGAACTTGCTTCGAGTAAAGCTGTGAATCTCCTATAGTGGGAGTATTATGAAAAAAAAAATCGGAATTCCTAAACCCCACAACCTCACTCATGTGTTCTCATTATATTCTCCTCAAAATTTTTTGTTTTTTTTTACGGTTTGATTGTTCCTTAGTACTCTATTGCTCTGTATTTTCGCAGTCTATTTGAATAACTTAATTTTCTTACTCTCGAAAGTTCTTGCGTTCAATTAGCAAAATTTAACAGTTCCGTGCGTCATTTATATTTTTTAAGATAACCTGTTATTAATATGACACGCAATATTTTATTCGTTAAAAAGTCCTCAAAAGTTTAAGTAAAAGCAAGCGATCGATTACAGTGTCTTCATTGAATTATTTTGAGTTGAATATTTGTCGGTTTTGCAGCAGCATTGGAGCAGCTTACACTCTATGTGTACATTCACTTAAAAGACTTTGTCTTCAGTCAGTCGTATTTGCAATTAGTGTAAATCTATCCAGGCAGCCTTGAGTCTCCTTGACGAACTGCATCGCAGTTCCGGGTTACTAGGAATATCTGTCCGTTATAAAATTTTTTAATTAAACTTTTACTTTTTTTTATAAGATTATTACAGGTTTTACGTTCTCGCTGCTCTAGTTTAGTCGAACTTATTTACATTTGATTGATAATTTTCTATGCCCTTTTCGTTGTGGTTCTGCTTGTAAGATTTGCGTTAGACTGAATAATAGAATACTTTTACTGTAACTATGTACTGTAACCTTTGTTTTTAAAGGATATATTATGATTTTTAACCACTTGTTGTCCTACAGACCGACAGGTGAATATGTCTTGTTAGTTGCTCCGATGCAGAAAACTTTGTCATGAACCGAGATTAGATAATCTAATACAAATATTTATTTTAAGGTCAAACTATTTTTATTAATTTTAAGAAAGTTAATTTCTGACCCTCTATCGATTGTTTTCGCTTTAATTTGCTAACAAACAAAATAAAAAAAGGTTCCCTTGGTATATTCAGTTTATGCTTCATCATATGACGATTGTGTTTTAAGTTTCAAAACTTGATTAATGTTTAAATTGCTAAAAATATATTTTTTATTTAAAAGATAATGTCCTTTTAGCCATTACTATTGTTTTCATTTTCATTTATTCGGTATTTAATTTCACTTCATTGTGGTAAAACAAAACTTCCTAAATATGTACAGATAAGTGCATATATATTTAAGTATACCCAATAAACAATAGAAGATAAACTTATTATTAGTGTACATATATTTCTCGTGCTTATTTTTATAAAACACAGCAATCATGTTTAGATGTTTGGGATCAAATTTTTTTCTAAAACTGAAAAAAGTTTTATTTTAAATTTAAATCTTATTTTTTGCTCATAAATTTGCTCATTAAATAATGCCATAGTAAAAAATTTTTGTTCTTAATTAACAATTCATTAACACGGGTAAAATCAAAATTCTAAGTGAAGCAAAAAGATCTAAAATTATGCTGAGTAAGATACGCAATTGTATGGATAACATTATAAAGGAAGAGTTGTAGCAGCTCTAACTCCTATAAGAACCAGAAGTATTTGCAGAATTCCGTTGAACCCAACCCTTCCGATATCAAAAAATAGATCGTAAGCTGGCATACAAGCATGTGTCCCAAGAGCAAATAGCTGTGAACACTAGCCGTTAAGAAAATTAAAGAAAAGATCCCGTTGAATGAGACTTGCACACAACATCGACAGGAGTCACCTTAAAGCCATTCTGGTAGTTTATCTTCTTTTATAAAAACAATTTTTAAATACTTTTGCTTTCTCAATAATATTGAAATAAATATTAAATGAAAATAAGGAAAAACATGCGAATTAATTCACACTTGTTAATTAAATCTATTGTTCTGAAGAGTTTAGTCCAACTCTAGATGTGGTAAATTGTTATTATAACATTTACTGGATAATATATTAAATAGTCAAGAATTTATTTTTTGTTGTCTTTGAAAATTAAAACATACATAATTTTTAAATAATTTGTCTTTCTTAATAAATTTAGAAATTAAAAAACAATCAGGTATGTCACAAATTCCGATCGGAATGGTTTTAATTCCGTATTAACAATTCCGATTGGTTTTGTTTTACCTTCTTCAGATTCCGATCGATTTTGCTTGTTTAAAAAAATGCTTACGCTACACCTTTTTATTTCAATGTTTCAATATGCGCACAATAAAGTAAACAACAAAGCTAAAAAAGCTAAATCTAAATAAGGACACATAATAAAAGTAAATTTAAAAACCGCAAATAACAAAATTTCGAAGAAACTAAATTTCACTTTGTAATTTAAAAGTGGTTTCATTCCAAAAAAATATTTCATTTTTTGTTTTCTGAAGAACCAATTTGCGGAATTTAAACCACTTTCGATCGAAATTGAGTACTGTGACATGCCTGAATATTCCACTTTATGTTCAATTTATAACCATTCAATTTATGCATGTTCGTATAAGGCATGACAAAAAAGTTACCTGGGTTAAAGTTTACAAAACCCATTGTAATTGTGTAAATGTTCATTTGTTTAAAAGCAAAAACAAAACATTATATGGTTTCATCAACAACATTTGTCTTAAATTGACATGTGTGCAGATAAAGGATAAATTATTTTACTCTTTTTATCCGTTCTCATCTCTCTTTTCCAAACACAATAGAAAAAACATTTAAGGGGAGAAAAGAAGTAAATAAAAACTTTAAGTTATACGGGTGAATAGAGAAAATAAAAATACATTTTATTACTTGCAATTAAAATGATTCTTGTGTAAAAGTGAAATTAATACAAAGTTTATTTAAGGAAAATGTAGAACTTATTTGTAATAAAAGTATTACAAACGAAAAATATGATGAAGAAACTGTAATTTTTTCTGGACAAAAAAAAAAACAAATCGATCAAATGATTTGTGCTTTTATTTATATATTTTATAAATTTCCTGGCCTATTTTTTTTTTTTTTTTGGCAATCATGTGCCAACAACATTTACTCCCAAATATGGGTCAGAAAAGCTGTGCTATGTTCCTAGTGTTTCAACAAAAAATTTTGATATTAAATTAATTGGGTTAATTCCGCCAGAATATATTAAACTGTTGTTATAATTTTCGGTAATAATCGTCGTCTCTGGCTGTGTACGTTTGGCGAGCACTTTCGAAGTACACAGCCAGAGACGACGGTTTTTACCGAAAATTATAAAAACAAAAAATTTTGACTTTGATGATTTTTTACATCTACAAATTTACATGAAAAAACCAAAAAAATTGATTGAAGTTTTTCCCAAACAAACTTAATCAATTGAAAAATAATTGCTATTAAATATTGACAACAATTTGGTTTCCGCAAAAACTTAAACTATTAAATACCCACATACAGACAAAAACCAGCACTCATATGACTTAATGACATTATCATTAATATGAAACAAAAAGCTAATTTAAAATATATTTGAAAAAAAACAGTAAAATTTACAAAGAACCATCCAACAAAAAAATCACTTATTTAAACATTTAACTTGATAAAAGAAAAATGAATGAACGAAAATCCATCCATCCATGTGATATTTATTTTTTGTTATATGATATTTTTTTAATGTTCTTTTTTTGTCTACAAATTTATAATGTTGACAAACTTGTATGATTTTTTAGCTGGAATAAACATCGAAAAATAAAAAAAAATTAAAGAAAAAATTGTTTAATTTTTGCAAAAAATATGAAAGCCATTGAAACCATACACGCACGCACTAAAAATTAAATTTAATTGAGTTGTTTTAGCGAAATTAATGATGTGATGGAAGGCAGAAAAAATCATTTACTACGGCGAAACGAAAAAGAGACACAAAACAATTTTCGTTCAAGAAATCAAGTCATTTGTGTGAGTAGAAGTTTAAAGTTAATAATTGCAAACACCCTCTAATTTAAAAAAAATCAATTTTAAAGTCCCCGTCACACTTGGAACAACCGAAGGACACTACAAAATAACTTAATTTAAAAGCGGACTCACTCTAATTTTTATATGAAGAAATGAAAGAAAATGGAATAAAAGTGCGGAATTTCTAAACTACTTGCTCGATTTTCATGAAGAAGTTATTATTATTTTATCAAAAATGAACCGATTTAATTTAAGTAATGCACATGATTTATTTTTAGTAATGTACATGAATGGATTAAGGAAACCGTGCTTGGAATTTGCATGGTATTTTTTATACTTTTAGAGAAATAGAAATTTTAAATTTAAAATACAAAATTTTATACTTGCCAATTTTTAGTTTTTCACCTGAAGTTTATTTAAAATACAAGATACAACTATTTTAAAACAGATTTAGATAGCTACTCGTAATACTATAAGAAATAACTTTTTTTCAAAAAAAAACATTTTTCAAATTCCTGCTTCCCTGTACTGATACAGGGTTTATCCAAATGCAATAACCAAAAAGCTTATGATCTTCTCTATAAAGCGCAGTCTGTTTCATTAAAATCGGGTAAGTAGTTTAGAAGTTCCAGACTTTTATTCCATTTTCTTGTATTTCACGCCACTGTGCGTCGATGGACGTAAAGAACTGAGAGGGAAGTAGACTCCGTAAATGATTTGATTTCTTTAGATTTGTATTGCTTTGTTTGAATGATATTTATGAAGGACCATTGAAGAAAGAAATTAACAAAGAGGAGTCCTTTTGAGCCACATGAGGCTGCAAATGGAATCAACCAGTATGGTAAATATTTCTTAACACTATGCCCACACAAGACGAATTTCCATCATAGTATCTAAAAAATCGGCAAAGGGGTAGAAATAAATGATTTATATTATGATTAGCATTTGAAAGATTGTTTTAATAAAAATCACCAAAGTGAATCTTTTAAAACTACTCACTATTTACACTACTGACTTATGACTTGTGAGTTCAAAAAGAGACTCGAATATAATTCCGGCAAGAAGGCAATGCTCGAAATGTGACTGTTTTAAGAATCATTTTAGAGTCTTATGTGTCACAGCCTAACGATGAAATAGTTACTCAAATATTATGTTATTTATTTTTTGTAAAAATATGTCATTTCGTAGAGAAAATAGATATACAAACGTGAAAGCCCCATTTTTATCGGTGTAACAGTTGTCAGCACATATATGGAAAATTTTTAACACTATTTACAGAATTCTTAAATTTATATTTAAAACATATTTTGCTAAATTTGAATTTTAAGCAAATTAGAAATAAAACACTAACGAAGTCGTGGGCACTGCTAGTTTAAAATAAAAAGTTTACTAAATGTTATAACAAATAACCTTTAAGAACCAACAGTATCTGTTTAACCTGTTTTTTATTTAAAGCTTAAGTTTTAAATAAGAACGACAAGTTTTTAAGAACGAATTTGGTTTCTTTGAGTAGACCAAGATATTTCTATTATTTATTCATAAAAATAGGTGAACCTTAAATCGAAATTTAACCATATTTTAAAATATTTTAAAGTAAAATTGTATTTACTATGGTATTCTTTGAAATAGGATTTATTTTTTACTAAGCACAAAATAACTTAACATTTTCGGAATATTCCTCGAGATCGGCTTCACATCATATACTGCGGCATCGTTTAGGTATGCCATCTACAAATTCTGGCCAATCATACCGTATATTATTTGGGGTATAATAGGGGCGATATTTACTTCCATAATTTCCTTCAGGAAAGTGGAAAGGTTCAACTAAATTTTTTGGCACGTTTTAGTGCTTTGCCAGAACTTCTTCAATTTATATTTTAAAGCTTAAAAACGTTGAAATTTGGAGTAATACTGTATCTTGCCTATATTCTTTCCAGCTATTATAAATAGCCAAATTGAGAAAATGAAGGAATACTTTGATTGGCCACTTTCTGGTTTTCAGTTTTATGCGATAATACTCTATCATTTGATCGGCTATTTCGTTGTATAACTCAATAGCCGCTCGAACTGGAACAGGTAATCGTCATTTCCAATTTTTTACCCAACGTTTTTTTTTCCAAGAAAAAGGCACCATTTACTCATCAATAGAGTACTTGTGAGTTCAGTAGTTAATTCAAAAGAAGACTCTTCCCTTGGCTCCCAACAAGTGTCTTCGAGGTCATCATCAAATGAAAAATCAATGTAGGAATACTCTAGGATATCTAAAACTTGGTTGAAGTCAGATGCCCTCGAAAAATTGAAAGTTTTTCTAAAAATAAACCACATATCACAGTTGTTAACATTAATTCAAATACAAACTTTTAGCCGCATAACACAATTGTGTTATCTTTAATTTGTTGGAGTAGAACTTTCTAAATCTAATTAAATACGAGTGGTTACTGAATTTATGTCAAATAATTAGTCAGAGAGTTTATTTAGTCCTATAAATGACTAAATGTTCGTGCTTTTCAAAAACGACAGAATTGTCCTTACCAAGTGGCATCACATTGATCACATTGAGAGGAGAATACGACCGATATTTTCTTATTATCGTTTGAACATATTTTTACAGTTTTAAAGTATGCAATTAAAGAGAAATCGCTAACACAAACACTGCGTTTGGAATTTTTGCATTTAGATAATAATTATAATTTTGGGAAGTTTTTGTTTAACGCTCGTATACGGCTTGTGATATGACTAGAAAATGGCTGGAAAAATTTCGTGTTTGATTAAAGTAGCATTGAAAACAGTCGTTCAGAAGAGTAGCGGTTAGGGTACCATTTCATCCCGACAAAAAAAAAACTATTTTCGACTCTAAAACGAGCGTATAAGCGATTATTTTAATCGTGTAAAAGAGTCGAAAAGACAAGAGTAAGATTAAATAATAAATTAAATTAAAATAATAATTAAAAATTTAATTAATTAAATAATAATTAAATAAATTAAATTAAAACAAATAATTAAAAATAATTAAAAAAAAAAATAACTGGGCATGAATCGTTTTTTTATTGGTCGTTGTAAAAGTAATACAGTAGCTCACAGCTTATTTCGTGCAGGCGCAAAATAAAACTTTTCAGCTTTATAGAATTAAAATCATTTATCATACCAAAAACATTTTGGTTTCCAATGTTAGCTGTTTATATCTGAAATAAAATGTCTAATTCAGAAAATCTGAAAATTTTGCCTTTCTTTAGCAATGATCAAAAAAGTTTATTTCTTAGAAAAAAAAGCTCACAGCTTATTTCGTGCACTCTCTTTAACTGGAGATTTTGTATTCATATGTAGGTTCTGTTTAGATTACCGTTACTTTTTGTTTTATTTGGTGTTTTCTTTTGATATTCATATGCGTATAATTTAATTTTAACTGCATCGAAAAGTATAAATACGTGCTTTTTGAAAGATGGGTAAGCGGACTAGCTTAGAAAAGCGAGAATTGGTTTTAATGCATTTAAAGAAAGGTAAAAGTCAGCGAAAAATAGCTGAATAGTAGGACTGAGTGCTAGTACAGTCTAATATATTATTCAAAGGTATGAGCGCGAGAATTAAGTGGCGGACAAGGGCAGAAATGCTCTAAATAAAATTTTTACATATGCTGATAAAAGAAAAATTATCCGAAAAGTTAGGGAATACCCTAAAATATCGGCTCCAAAATTAGTGGTGGAAATTCAAAATGAAATGGGTAAAGTATGCTCTACGGAAACAGTGCGCCGTATGCCGCGTGAACATGGTTTCAATGGCCGAGTAGCTCGCAAAAAGCCGTTTATATCTAAAAAGAATATGCAACGTCGACTTCAATTTGCCCAGGAGCACGTGACAAGGCCAATTTCATTCTGGGAAGACGTAATATTTGCTGATGAGTCGAAATTCAATATTTTTGGCTCGGATGGCATAAATTACGTGTGGTGTCAAGCCAATACAGGGCTCCAAAATAAACACTTAAAACCAACTCTCAAACACGGCGGAGGAGGTGTGATGGTATGGGCTTGCATGGCTGCTTCGGGAGTGGGCAACATCATTTTTATCAAAGGCACAATGAACAGGAATGTGTATTAAAACATATTGAAAGAAAATTTGTGGGAAAGTGTCGCTGCTTTGGGTATACGCGATCGATTTCGGTATTACCAAGATAATGACCCGAAAAATTAATTGGGTATTGTGCAATCATGACTGCTACGGAACTGCCAACACCTCATGAATCCACCTCCACAATCACCCGACTTAAACGCTATCGAAAATTTGTGGACAATTTTGGACTCGGTTATATGAAAAAGGCAAATTAGGAATCTGCATGAACTAAAAACTGCACTGGTTGAGGAGTGGCAAAAGATTCCGCGCGAAACTACTCAAAAACTTGTTGCTTCGATGGAAAGTCGCCTTAAGGGTGTAATTAAAGAGAAGGGAGGCCATACAAAATATTAAGCATAGTCCATGCAAGTTTTTTCTATGGCTGCTGGAAGTGCACGAAATTAGCTGTGACATGAATTTTTCATATATTTTAATTTTATTTAAATTACTTTTGCATATAGTTATAAATATGAATATAAACTTTTTGTTTAAATAAAGGAATGTTTTTATAATAATTGTGCGTTTAAATTTTTTTGATATCATTTACAGTTTGTTTAGTGTAGTAGTTCAAAGTTGTGGTTTGAAGCTGCACGAAATAAGCTGTGAGCTACTGTATGTCAAAATATTTATTGTAAATGTTTTTTTGTGAGTTCTCGATTTGTTTTCATTTTATAAAGTTATAAAAATAACAAAATAATATGTATGTATGTATATAAAATGACTTTTCATATCACAATAAATTTATAAATGTATGAGCTGTGGCGATTAATCATAACGATGATATAATCTTAATAAATAAAGTGTACACGGAATGAATTTTCTTAATGACATAAATACATCAAAATCAGCAGTGGAAGTACGGCTCTTCGAGTGCGCCAAAGTTGTATTTACATGATTTACCTTTAACATGTAAGATGCATCGAGTTTACACCAAAGGCAAGCCAGTGGGCTCCTGGATTTGTGCGACAGGTTGCGCAATGGTATATTGTGCCAGTTCTGATTCTAGTCGTTGGCAATTTACTTGATTATGGGCAGACACTAAGCGCCCTGAACAAGGAAATTGCCTCTCAGGCTGGAATATTGGGAGTCAGGACAAAATAATACTACACAAAGAAATGGATATAGAATAAAAAAAATATTTCACTACAAATATGCAGAAAGTTTATTACTTTTCTTTGGTGTACGGTCAATAAGATTTCGCACAGATGAAAAAAAAAAACTCTTATATGTTTTCTGCAGTGTTTAATACTTTCCCTGTTAGGCTCGTTTATTGTGTGTCAATCGTTCAACTTCATTGACTTATGTCACGAAGGTGACATATAAATTAACGACATTAAGTAAAAACAAAAAAACTTTAACGTTACAAACTTTTAGCATAAAATACTCTTGTAAAAAATTCAACGATTCTTTAATCTTCTCTCTTTCTAAAGTCTACATCTTCTTTCAGATTCGCATCAGTAATATGTGATAAGTTTACTATTTTTTTGTAATTTTTCCTCTTTTTGATTGATGAGTTATTTAATTGTGTGTATTACGTGTCTGTCAACTAACAGAAAGCTTAATTTACTGAGAAAATTTAAATGGTGACGATAACAACTGTGGTGGTGACAGACCCAAATTTGCTTTTTTTTTTTTTGAAAACATAAATTTATCCTAATTGTGTGTGAAATAATTTTACGTAGGTATCATATCGGTTTTATATTATAGTCACACCTACTTAAACTCTGTAAATAGACGTGTAAAATTTGTGTAAAAATGTTTGCTCTTCTTTAAGGAGCCTTTCATTAAGAAAGTCAAGTTAAGTCATTTTCTGCGGAATGGTTTTAAAACCCATTAGTTTTTCCTCCATTTTGGGTGTTTTTATTTCAAAGCGGTTGATAACTTAAAAAAATAATAATATAAGGCAAAAATAGTACTGGAATAAATATTATTTCCAAAGATAATAAAGTTATCAACAAATTGATTGTTAAGCGCGCTGTATATCAAGTTGCGCTGTAAGCAAGTTTGTTAGAGCCAAATTTCTTTGACGTTTAGCTGATTAATTTTTGAAAACAAAAATTTAGTCATCATGGCTCGGTAGCGTCCGCCATTGATCGTAACGGCAGCTGCTCGTTGCCCATTTCGAAGGAAATAAGGGCTGACGATGACTTCAGCACGTAAACCGAACCAAGTAGTAAATTTTAATGAATGTAATGCCGAATCGTTTAGGGCGTGATTGCCTTCGCTAAAAATATAGAAATTTGGCTAATTAACACAAACAGATTTATTTCGTTTAACGCAAATTTCCACAAATTGGAAGCGTCATTCCGGCATTAACCGATCCATGATGCAGGCAAGTTATCAAATGAACAAAAATGTCAACACAGTTTGGTATTCTTAATTTGAAAGCCATAGTAATCGATATATATATAGTTTTCATATACGATTTCAATTTGTATTTTTTTAAAGGCTGCTAATTAGAGATGTGCCCGGTCGGTCGTTTCAGTGACCGGTCTTTTCGGTCATTTATGAAAGACTGATCCGTTCGTTCAATCGAACAACGATCCTTATTGTATATGATTTTCTTGTCTTGTTATCAAAACTACGACTATGTATATAGAGCTGAAACCCTTGGCAAATATAAAACAATATAAACAGGTTTTCTATGGGCTATCAAGGGAGGGATAAATATAGTGCTTTTTTTATTATGAAGAATGGAAAATAAACAAAGTAAAAACTAGATATTTAACAAGAAAGCACAAAGCACAAAAAGTTTTTTCCCACAAAAATGTAAATTATTAAATTGCTTAAAAGTGTGATATTCTGTGGCTTTATGTAAGTAAAAATGTCTTTATATCTGTCTTGTTCTGTAATCTATCAGCTCTGAGCTAACAAAAGAATGGGTGTCATGAAAAAATCGTATGTTGAAATAAATTTAAAACAATTTTTGTTTTTTTGCCACAGCTTTTAGCACCAGTTGGTCCATACGTTGTGCGTTTCTAACGGAAGAGGAGGAAAGCTTGTAGAAGATCGTATGCTATTCAGAAGCTATTAATCTGCTGACGCTGAGATTTCCAGTAGATCCAACCTGTAAGGCATATAGATTTTTTGCAATAATTACATTTTGTCCGATTTACTCTATCCTCTGTAAAATGCAATCGAGTTATGATTTTTTTGTCTGTGTCATTACTTCAGTTTATTTTAAATCCCTTTTTTTTATTTATTTAAATATTACAACTGTTGAATTTAACGTTTTCCTGAATAAATATAATTAGTATGGTAATATTACTTAAGTAATCTTTTGACATTATTTGAAGTTTGTAAATGCCTTTTTTATTTTCTTTTATCTATATACTTTTGATTTCCGTTTTTAGACTTCCTTTTGGATATATTTGGTTGATCTAAAGGCACGTATTTTTGTAACACTTTATCTTTTAATAAATAAAACATTTTGTATAAAGATATTTTTTAGGGTTTTTTTGTTTTATCTGGCCATCTACGATATTTGTAAAACTAATTATATTTAACAACAACTTTTGAAAAAAGGCTGTTAAATAAATAAAAATTAAGTATGGACTTACAAACGTATATAGACATTTACGACAACTCCTTTTAATACACACAAAAATCAACTGAAATAAAAGAACGTGACATTGAAAAAAAAAAGCGAGAACAAACACCTGAACGAAAGTGAACCATACACCATATTATAATCCGTACACTATTAAACGAAAGAACCCGATTAAATGTCTGGCTCATTCCGTTAACTTAAGTCATTCGTTTAATTTACCCGAACACTATTGAACGAAAAGAACTCATTTGAATGCCCGAATCATTCTGTTTACTTGAGTATTTCGGTCAATTAAACCCGTTCGTTCACGAACGACAAAGCTCATCTGCTAATCGCAAACATTGTAATCATGCTATAACTCCTAAAACTTAGATCAATAGTTTTACAGGCATGTTCTGACAATCGAAAATCGCCTACAAGCTGCGATGCGAGTTGAAATCGCATGTAAAATGTTCTGTAGTTCACAATCGCAAGGAATTTGGAGACTTCAAATTGCAAGCATATACTGAAGTGAAGTTATGAATTTTAATTAAAATAACCTTTAATACAATATTACAATTATACATAAATTAAAATAAATACTATATATTCTCTTTTATTTTTAACAAAAACTATTTTTATTTTTACATAATTAAGGTCGTAAATAATGAATTTTAAACATGTTTTTTTTTTTTTTATCAATTGTATGTTTTGATTTTTTTCTTGAGTACCGGCAATTTCGTAAAAATAGCTGTTCTAATTGATTTTCGAAAATATATTAGTATTAGTGCGGTTGAACGTTTAGTCGGTAATCAAGTAAAATATGCAGTTATTTAATTTTACATTAAATTTGAAATATTGAGTGCGATTTAAGTGTAAGTGAGATTCGAAGGTGTACGTTATAATCACCAATATAAACAGAAATACTTTTTAAGTACTGATTGCTCATGTCGTAAGTAATCTTTTTGTTCAAAGATGCCAAATGCAATATCACTTATGCAAAATTCATTTGTCGCCAAAATATTTCTTGCTTTGCGTTCATTTTAAAATTCGTTCTTGTTATTAATTGCATGTTTTTCTAAGAAATTAAACTAAGCAAGGCTTTTATTTGTTTATGTTTTGCACCGTAAAAACATATGTTTTTGCTTTTCGAACATAAGTTTGAAAAAAGCAAAGCGCAAGCAAAGCGCGTGAGTTTCAACACATGTAAAACAAAAGCTGGCGTTTTTGAGTTACATGCCTTTTTGAAGCCCGATGTACTTTTTGTCAAACGAACTGTTTTAATGCATTCTCTCCACACTTACTTGAAAATTATTTGTCCATAAAATTTGAGTGTTTTTACTTTGAAATTTTAAGGACACGAGTATATAATATTAACGCCTAAAAATTATGGACGAAGTCATATCCGGATAAAAAACATTTTAGCCAATATACCATGGAAGACATTAACAGAGCCTCTAAAAACGTTCGACAATAATAATGAGTGGCTTTTCTTTCACCCCTGTTTTCTAACATACATTGTGCCATACGATCATCTTCCTGTTTCGAAGATAAGTCAGCATTAACACACGTTAATTTATAATCTTCAAAAAAGAAATTAATTAAAATTAATAAACTAACAGAATTTGCAATAACTAAAGAACTCAATTCGATAACTATCAAACGTTGCAATATTTCTTTTGAAACATATAAAGTTCTTCGTTTGTACGATAACTCATTCGATATCGACAACAGTGATTAGTTAATTGAATATGATTCGTTCGATTATTCAAATATTACTATGTATAAACTAAAGTGATGGTTGTTTCTTTAAAAGTTATTGTATGCAGACAAAAATTTTTAAATATTCGATTAAATATATATTTGCTAATATAATTTTCTGATTTTGGCAAATGTTAATGCGTTTAACAAAATTTTTTAAAAATAGTACTTTGAATGGAGTTGAAATCACCACTACAGTACACTTACAAAAAAGGCATTTTCATTAAAAAGAAAAAAAAAAGATTCCATATCTAATTTGATAACAGTCTGTAAAATTGCGAACGAATAAATGATAATGAAAAATTAACATAAATTCATACTTTGCCATTTTCACACACAACAAATTAAATAAATAATTTATAATATTTCAAGATATCAAAGTCATTTATTTGACTTTGTCTATAATAATGCGGCTATTGATAGTAAAAATAAATTGGCCATGTTGGAATAAACAGCTGCTCCTTTGAAAAAATTGCGAAAAAATAAAATACAGTCAACAACATGCTGTGGTGCTATTAAGATTCACAGAGTAACACAAACAATATTGACATGAATGTTGTTATCATTATTTGCCTTCTTGTCAAATGCTTTATATTTATAAAAATAATGCTTGAAAATTATACGCACGTAATTAGAGATCAAAAGTTTTCTGAACATATGGGATGTAATTTTTGCATGACAAAAAATTCTAAAATATATTTTTTTAATATAAAAATAAATCACCACAAATAATACTGATTTATAACACATCATTTTATAAAATATGATTGAGCTCTGCCTGACATAATATTTCACAAATATGTTTAAAATAGTCTTAAAAATATAAAGTTTTATATTAAATCACTTTATCCTTATTGTGTCATTGTAGGCCAGGAGAAAAATGATTTATTTAATTCCTGACTTGATTAAATGATTTTTACTTTTATTTAAATAAAACAATATTTGTGTATTAAAAGTATGGATAGTTATTGTAGTTGCATTTTTGTAAAGTCGATTTTTAATTTTTTGTCATGTTATAATATTAACATGTGTTTGGATATGTGTATATTATCATTTATTATGCAAGTAGACAATACGTACACATAAATAAACACACTCTGCAGAAAGCAAGTAAGAATTTATTACTAAGCATATACGACTATATAGTTCCTTCATCACAAGCGACTATAATCTAGCAGTTATAGGTGAGTAAGGAGAGCAAACGAATTGTAAATGGCTTCCTAATTTAATAATTTTAAACTTTTAGTGAACATCTATTAAAATAATTGTGACAGCGTATTTATGCGGTTGATGTATTTTCAAAACTTAATACGTACGCAATAAGCAGGGAGCAAATTACCGCACTCGATATCGATCGAAATTTCAACAGAATTTAAATGTAAATTTCGATCAATATCGAATGCCTTTGTTAAACTCATTGACTCTTTATTAAACTATCTCACTTAATAATGTAAAACAAAACTATGCGCAATCAAGACTAAAAGAAGATTTAAATCCCAATAAAAATGCAAAAGAGTTTTAAGAATTTTTCTATAAATCATATAATAGACTTGGGTGAGATACAGGGTGTCCGCCGGGAAGGTATACAATTCTGCTTGTTTATAATTTTTGATAAAATAAAACAGAATGGATCTTATATCGATAAATGTTTTATTTAATGTCGGCACTTATGTATGGAATACAATATCAGATAAATGACTGCTTCTGTTAGCCTCACAAATGCGAGCCATTTTGATCACATATTTCATTACATTCTCCCACATTTTACGTGGTATTTTAATATTTTCATCAAGAATATTTTGTTTGAGTTGCTCAAGCATTTCTGCTTAGTTTGCATAACTCTTGTTTTTCAGATATCCCCACAAAAAGAAGCCCGAAGCAGTCATTTCAGGCGACCTTGGAGGCAACCGACATTATCATTTCTTGAAATAACTTGTTGAAGAAAGAGGTCTTGGCATCGTCTTTTTGATACCATATGTTAATCAAGCCCAAAGCATAAAGTTGTGGCGTTAAAAGTTTTTAAATATATCACGATATCGCTTCCTATACACAGTTGCGGTTACGCCGTTTTCATTTTCAAAGATGTAAGGTCCAGTGACTCTTCCTGACCAAACTGCACAACATGCTGTCACTTCTAATGGATACAAGGGTGACTGATGAAAATTCTAAGGGTTTTCCATTGCCCAGAAACGACTATTCTGTTCATTCACATATCCATCCAAATAAGAATTTGCCTTATCACTCATTTTTATTTTTTTTATAAAAATCGCGGTTGTTGCTACAACATCATATTGGCATATCCGGTCTTGCATAAGAACCTCAAAGCAAAATCGAAGCAAAATCTTGTGCAAAATTGAGGCCAAAGTTGTTCTTTGAAGTCGAAACTCCTGAGTTTGGCGTCAAATTGAGGTTTTTAACACTTTCTTGAGCAGAAGTAATGTTTTCGGCCGATCTTGCAGTACGTTTTGGTCCATGCTTGGGCCAATCACCTACAGACCCTCTTACTTCGAAATCATTCATTACAAGATGAATAGTGCATTTCTCTGGCACGTTGTTTCTCCCTAAAATTTCAAGTAATTTCTCATCGTCACAGTAATTTATTTTGATAAAATGTTTTTACGATTGAAACAGGTTGGTTTATTAAATATTTTTCCATAATAAGTTCTCCACGTGTCTGCTTCATCACTGCGAAATATGAACTGTCAAAAATAATGTTTACCAAAATGATGAAAAACAAAGTAGTATACCTTTCCGGCGGACACCCTGTAGTATTTCCTTACAATGTTCAAAAATACGACCAACAAAGGCAACCGAAATTAAAAATTGAAAATAAGAACCAAGAAAAACAAGAATAATAATAATTGCTTAATTACGTCTTCGTCTGCTTGATAGTTTCTCCCAATACCAAAATTTATCGCACGATAAATATCTTTTGATTTTTATTCTGTTTTTTAAACCGACAAAGATTGAATGTTAGGAGCATACAGCAATGAAATTGTTTGCTTAGTTCTACCTAAGTGGCCCACTCTGTAATACATAAAATTGCAGTTTGGATGCCACTACTTTAAAAGAAAAAAGGCACGAAATTAAGTATGTAATCGGGAATCGTCTGCTCGTTCCCAAATAATTTCTCGCTAAATAAATAATCAAAGTCGTTTCAAATAAAGCGTTTCTGTTTGTCATATTTTATATATCTACTCAACAATTCCACACGAAAATTGCGGTTTAGCTTTAAGTGTTGTGGATTATAGAAAGCCCCTAATTTAAATAGGTCATTTAAACTGATCTATTTTAACTGATATATTTTGCAAATCACAAATTGCTTCAGCCCCACTCCCGATTTTATATATTGGGCTTGTACTGGCATTTACTGCGCCTAAACTTAGACAATTTTTAAAAGTAAAATCAGGCACAAAACTGTCAATTCAAGTAAAAAACGTATCAAGCCCCGAACGCCGAATATAAGCTTTAATTAAGGCTGCTAGTTAATTTTCGAATCAAATTCTATTTTTAATAATTGAATTAATTTTTTAAACAATAAAATTTCCTCTTGTCCTAAAACATTAACTTAAACCTAGAATGAGATTACTCTTACTCTATTAAATTTAGCAGATACTACTGGTGGAATATGTCACAATCAAAAAGAATACAAAATTTCATGTAGGCAATAAGCAGACTATTATTAGCAACTCTGATGCTGATACAAAATTAAAAATTACTGAGCTATGTCATTCAAAGGTTACGTCTTCGTAAACCAATATATGTGAGAAAAAAAAAATTCAAGAATGTACACTTTGTCAGAAAATCTAAGGAAAGTGTTATATAGAAATCAGGACAAATATAGCTGCTTTAATTAGTTTTTCATGTTTAGAACATGATTTATTTGAAGCTAAAAATTATCATTAAATGATCATCTAATTTCTTATAAAGCTTTCTCTTAGGGCAAACAAAAAGGTAACATTTAGCGATATTCTCAACAATGTTACAACCCGAAAAAGGAATCCTCTGACATTTACTTAAAGTCTGTGAATGATCGCTATATTAAAGCAATATTAAAACCCTCCATGAAGTAAAATAATAAAATTTATATTAACATGTATTTTTTGTTACACATTTTTATATCATATATAAGACCACAATATGGTCAAAGGATATAAACCGCATGTGTAGGTGTGTAGCAAAATATGAACATCCTCTGGTTATTGTCTTGGTATGACATACATTTACACTTTTTGTTTGAGCAAGTATAATATTTATTTGTTGTTTTATAAAAGTATATATATATATTGATATTTATACAAATGTAACATACTTTTACTTGTATTTTTTTTTATTCATTTAAACATCCATATAAATGTTTATATGCATTTTATTTCTTCCTATAGGCTTCAAATTCAATTAATTTAATATTTTTATTATTATCTGTATAATACAAATTAAATATAAAATTGCTACTTAACATAAAGGCACACATTCAGCAATTTCAATTACATTTTTTCACATAAATACTCTTTCATTTACAAATATATATATATTTTTTTTCTGGCGTGTTTATAAATTAACCACCTCCAGTGAATTTAAATATATATTTATTTACGAGTATTTCTTTGTAAATTCATTATGTTTTTAATAATATTGTATATTTATAATGAATGTCCCTTATATGCCTTCGAATAGCCATATTTCACTATTTCACGGATATTAAGGGAACATACATACATTCAGACACACACACATTGTTTGTTATTTTGAACCTTGCGAATTTATCTCCTTCGTATACAATTTGCACTTTTACTTTATTTCCATAAAAATTATATTAAAAGAAATATAAAAATAGTAGATATCATATAGCCGACATGCAACACTTTAATTGTATAGATGTACATACGATTGTTTGTTGTTGTGTGTGTGACAAGCCATGTTTAAGCACTATAGGAAGAGATTTGTTGTTTCAATAGTGCATACTGCATCAAAAATATTAATATGTCTGTAAAAATACCTACGGATTAAACTATAGTTTTTATCATTAGCCTTGTACCTACAAAGTAATATTTTATTTAAAAATGCTCTCTATGGCCGCTGATTCATCATAATATTTCAACATTTATTCTAATAACTCAGATAGAAGCCAATTGTCGGCTTATTGGGTCAACCGTTAGCTAAAATAATATTATATTACATGCCCAGCGGTTAAATATGTATCACAAAGGCCTTTTAGAAGACCATCTTTACTTCTTCTAGAAGTGAGTAACAAAGCTTTTTAAAAGACCATCATTGAAAATAATCGAAAACTAAGAATCGTAATAAGAAGTTTAAAACTGGCCTTTAAGAAAGCTTGCAGAGGTGTTTTTGTGTTTGCCGTTGATAGCAATAAACACAAAAATTAAATTATATCCCAACGTGACCAATTATGTAATATATATGTATTTATTGTGCCTGCGTCAATAATAATAATTTAATAAAATTTGAAATACTGGTTGATAGACATTTTTCCGCACTGTAAAGGGAAATAGGGTATTTATATTTTGAAATAGCGTACCAGGAGAGCAGAAAAAGCGTAAGCGGGCATTTTCATTGATTTTAATGAAATTGGAAAAAAAATAAATATTCTCGTCTATATTTCTTTCCAGAGCTAGGATCTAAATGAGAGGCAAAGGAGAAAAACGGGCATTACATTTACACGGTGTCTAAAAAGCCCTGAAATTAGTCGTAGGCAACGACGGGAACAATAAGCCAGTATTTTAATTTAATTACCAGAGATAACATTTCCAGACCCTATGGAGAAACATGCTGAGAGATTACCTTCGCATCAATTTTACATAATGCATAATGCATGCTGTTTGCAGCAGTCAGTAGGATCTCCAAACTACATACCGTTGTCTTTAAAGCGTCTTTGCAAAAATCTAATCTCAAAGAAATTAGTTTTCTATTTAATTTTTATTTCTACTTGAAAAACTCTTATTAAGGTGCTATTAAACACACGGTGGCGCAAAGGTAAAGTCATATTGTAAATGTGACTTAAATTTCGCAAATGATGTCAAATGTAAATTGAGTAGTATTTTCTTTTAATGCTGTTAGGCGTATTATGTGACGCAAATCGTGTTTTCTTAAAATATAGCAAAAGTTCAATAAATTTGACCGTAATTTTTTACTAAAGTGTTAAAATCCCGAATACAGTTAATTTATTTGTTTATTTAAAGAGCTGTTTCTAAATTTTTTTATTTGCTTGCTAAATTTTTTCGGTGTCTCAATTAAAAGAAGTTTCTGTGCAACTATAAATAGTTGCAGTCCCATGGTGCCATACGACAAGTTAACCCTTGTGTGTAGTATTTAAGGTGTGCACTTTTATTCAACTGTTTACTGTTGGTTTATTATTTACAATTGTTTTCATACATAATTATGTCAAATATTAATTACTTATTAAACGTCTCAATGTGTGTTTGTGTGACTGTGCAAAATTTAAGCGGGTCTTTTAATCATTGATTTTTACACGTTTAATTGTTCATATTTAACATTATTTATGCATTCATAGGTATATATAGCACGCATAATTTTAAGTACATATATGTTTTAATCACTATATTGACATTAAATAATTTAAAAATATAAAACTTTTATTAAAAAAATTGTTACATTATTAAGGATTTCACAGATTTCTTACAGAAGATAAATGTCATACTAAAATAAAATTAGAGCCTTAAGAGGCTTTTTGATTAAAGTGTTTTGATTTCTAAACCCGAATAACTTTATTTGACATTTACTTATTTGCCCGTTGTAGTTAAACCATAAATAAAATAAAAAAAAAAACGAAATTTAAAAAGCCCAAAGCGCATTTTGGAATTTTAAATTGGCCTTATTTCGTTTTCTGAAGAACCAATTAGCGGAATAGAAACGACTTTTGTTCGGAATTGAATTCTGTGACATGCCTGTATGAAAGTTAGTAGCAATAAATCTTGGGTTTCATTTATCCTCTATAACGAATATATTTGAATGCCTTCTATAATGTCGATTTAAGCTAATTATTTTGAAATTATTTATCGATTTTACTTCTTATTGGGAATCTCCATTTTTTATTAGATCCATATTCGACTATAACAGCAACAAAAATAACACCAAGTGGAATAAGATTCCAGCAGTCAACTAAAAACTAGTATTTGCATTGCTTAACGAAACGAACGTAATATGAATACAATTGTTAAGCCAAGCCTTCCGGAAATTAGGGCATGATAAAGCAGATGGACGATACTCTGAATCGCAATCTTTTGACAATCTTCAGGAGGGGCCTTGGAAACAGGATTCAATTTAACGCTCGTCAAACCAAGTGCTTTCTGCTAACTCATCTGTAGTTATGGGTGATATAGATATAAAGGATCAGAAGCTCTCGATGTTCTTGACAGTAAGATTCAATTTGATGTTCGGTGGAACAAGCGTATTTTTCAGGTCGCAAAAAAGTATTGAAGTGTTTCTAAAACGGTGTAAGAAATACTCCACTCTATTTGAACTCCTCGCTATCTATGTCACCTTTATCAGACGGAAAATGGAATACAAGCTGTTGGTTCAAAGACTATTTTGGAGTTACTCGACCGCGTGAAGAAGCTTATCGGTGACAGTAGGGTTTCCAGCTTAATTGATTCGCTGGAGCATCGACGAAATTTGGGGTGTGTTTCTTTGTTTTATCGTTAATACAACGGAATGTGCTCTTATGAAATCGGGGAACTTGTTCCTGAAAGCCAAAATTATGTACGCGCAACGCGCTCTGCATCAAAAGTGCATCGGTTTGTGGTCGATTGGCCAGTGAATCACACTATGCATTACAGCAAAAATACCTTTTTTGCTGAACAGTTCAAATGTAAAATAAGCTCCCTGCGGAGATCTTTGCTATCACTTTCAGTGTGCAAAGATTCAAATCAAATGTCCACAAGCACTACTCCCTCTATCTTACTTCCCATAATCTAATTTCGTAGTTCTGGAACAATGCGTTGCATAAGTAGGGGTCAACTCCTTGGTGGTGGTTCTAATAAAAAAGAAATTAATAAAAATTATCCATTCTTTTACAAAAGTGTTTAACAAATTCTAAGACTGGGTCTTTTAGCGTAGAAATCGTCTGACACATAATTAAAATTTCTGCGCTTAGTTACTAATTTTTTGTGCGTTTTAAGTTGTTAACAATTATTGTTGAGTTAACTAATCTCCGTAAACCTAACGGTAACCCTCAAATCTTTAAAGATAATATTAAAAACAAAAGTCACATCATTTGTTGAGAGTTTCATTTCATTTGATGACTTATCATTGTTCCCCAGTTTACTAAATCTATATATATATATATATAAATGGTGTAAAAAATGTATATTAATTCATAAAATGAGAATGGCTAGGCCGATTTCTGTAAAAATTTTTGTCAGTTATTTGTATTTTCGAGAAGAAAGTCTTTACTTCTTTTAGAAAATCCCTCCGGAAAAATCGGAAAATTCGAAAAATTTTAAATCGAGTTTTCGTATGAAATTTTGTTTGAAATTATTCCATCAAATAAATCGTATTGAAAATTTGAATATTTGTGTTGTATTATTACTCTAAGGTTTGTCTGAAGGTTTAAAATTGGCACGAGGTGAAGTTCGCCGGGTCCGCTAGTAACTTATATAATTCGCTTAGATTTTAAATAACACTTCGCCTATCGCCATCGGCTGATCTTGGTAGCTGCTCTGCACTGAATCTAAGCAATTATAAAATGAGAAAAATACCCAAAGGTTTTCAAAGCCAGTAAAAAATTTTTAATCTCGTGGAGGTGGTGCAATAATCCATTTTTGGTCACAATTTCTTCAAATATGTCTCAATTTTAGCTTCCTTAGACTTTTTAAGAATATTGGTGTAACATGAGTACAAGATCATTACATTTGACGAAGTTTGTGGCAGTTAAGTGGACTACATTTAACCATCTCTTAGCAGCAAGGGATGACTTCCGAATTAGGCCTTGCTTGTTGCAAACACTCTTTTATCTACATTTAACCGACAGTGTATTAACCGATGCTGCAATTTGCTTACAATATGCTAAAGTTTTCTTTATTTAGATATTTTGTTTACACCTCCTCTTCTATGTGGTAAATAAAGTTTGGAGCCGGATTTTTTCATTAACGCACGTTTCTTCATTCACTAAAAATACGAACTTATAAAGTTCCAAAATCTTTTATCTTTATTATTTATTATATTATGCTAATATGCCATAACATTTTTAAATAAAAATGCAGTTTAATGAAATTTTACTTTATTTTCGGCTTTTTGGTTCTTTTTAATTAATTTTCTAAACATTTTTAGAAAGAAAAATTATTTACAAATGTATGCGGACGTTTTCCAAAGAAAAGAAGAAAAATTAGACGCTAGCAGAATGAAATGCAGCATTTTCTGGACCGCCACATCCTTCATCAGCATTCTTTGCATCTATCTACCTTATGTTATGTACATCGTAAACATCATCTATTTAACCAACTAATCTTCATGAATCAAGATTTCTTGATTCATGACTAATCTTAATGTTAATTTGGTGAGACGAAGTTCACACACAACTTAAAGCTTTTTTCTTTTCGTTCTCTTTGTAACTCGTCTTGAACATTTGTTGTTGCTTTTTGTGCTAGCAATTTGATAGCCACAAATGCAACTTTTTTTTAATTATTCATACTTGTTTGCTCACAACATTATAGACACTGTTTCAGTATCATATTGACTTTTATGAGTTAAGTATGAATGTAAATACGCGGTGCCTAGCGTTTGTTTTAATTTTTAATTTTTTCCCTGACTAGGATTCGAACCATCGTTTTTAATAATTAATTTATAATAATAATTTTTTTTCTAAAAATGTTTAGAAAATTAATTAAAAAGAACCAAAAAGCCGAAAATAAACTAAAATTCTATTAATTTATAAAATCTATGGTTCGAATCCTGGTCAGGGAAAAAATAAAAAAAAATGCAGTTTATTTGTTAGTTGGAAAAGCAGGTATCTTTACATATTTCGCCAGGTGCTTAAGCCAGCTTATCAGGGAATCTTTATCCAACCATCCATCTTTTATCTTTTTTCTTCAAATTTTTATTTTATTCAATGTGTCAATTTGGTCCTTAAATGAAAGGCTAGCCCTTAAATATAAGCTTTTTTTTCTGACAAATTTTAGAATATACTTATATACATATGTATATATTTGGTTATGTACATATGAATTCATGCATATACATATATGCATGAATTCTAAAACATTGAAACATTTTAAGTAATAACAAACAAAACAAATAACAATTTATATTTATTTGATTTTTTTATTTAAACAAAATATAAAATCAATTTAATAGCTTTAGAAACAATATATAAAATAATATGATCTATAATACGACTTCAATGCAAACTTTTGTCACTTTTTTCATCCATCTTTTATTCGGCCATTAGAAGACTTTTACGTATATTAACTACTCAATGTCAGATTTATATTGACTTCTCAATCTCTTTTTTTGTGGCATGCCATATCGTCCAAGGACAACATGTCCATGGGTAATATGTCGCACCAGAAAGTACCTTAAGGTCCATGGACATCATGTCACACTACGATGCAACATAATGTTCATCAGCGAAGATTCATAACGTCAATCTATATTATAGGTATATTTTATGACAAAAGGCCGGCTATGCAGAAAATCTTTGTTTTTAGTGTGCACATTATGACGCTATTATGAATGTTACTATGTTCATACTTAGAACGACACAATGTCCATGGACATTACGATGGTTTTCAAAGCGACATAGTGTCCATTGATATTAAATATGCCACTTTTGAGTGCGATATAAAGTCCATGGACATTATGTCCTTGTACACTATGAAGAGCCACCTCATTTTCGAACATAAATATAAAAATTAAATGGAATAGAAGTAAAATAATAATAAACTTACAGAAAATAAGAAAGATAAACCTTTGTTGATTTCAAAATCATAGAAAGATTTTGACATTAAACTGCACCCCTGAAGTTATATTTATAGTAACTGTGCTAGAGAAGAAGAAATATTGAGGTTTGGCAAGAAAAACGTCAGGAAAATAAACCGAACAAACACAAAACAAAACTTTTGATGCAAGTTAAACTTCGTACCACATTAGAAGACACACACACACAAACAAAAAACTTTCACATATGGGAATTAGATGCGGGTAAATAAGTAGCAGTCACTTAAGACAAATGACTCAATAACTTAATTTCGAAATAGCAAATAATTCAGTTAATATATAAGTATAACATATGTATGCATCTTGATTTTATTGCTAATTTTCAATAAACTTTTTATTTATTTATTTTTTTTTTTAATTTATCTCTAAAATCTAAAACATCCTTTCTCCAGTTTTAAAAACGTAAACTGCTTTTTTCTGTGTTTCTTAAATCTTGCCTACGATTCGTTTGTTGTTTGTTTTTGCGATTCATTGTTTTTAAGTTTTGTTACATTTTTTCTATCTTGATTCTCCAATTTTTTTTTCTGTTATATATTTAAAGCTTAGAACTTAAAACTCAAGACCCCTAATGTCACAATTTCGGATTAATTCTGAGTTAAAGTGCGCTAACTAGAGGAATCACAAAGATTCTATGAATTAAATTGATATTAGTTACAAAGGAGCAATCGGCTAGATTGGTGCCGGGTTTTAAAAAGAATCGTCAGATATTAAAGGATCTCAGGAACTATAAAGATTTTTATCTAAAATTAAAGAGGTTCTTCATCTAAAAACATTATAGTTTAACCAAATGTGTAACAAGTTTATCTTTTTGTAGAATTTTACTGTTACTGATGAAGAAATTAAGCCGCATTTGTTTATTGTACACACACACACTCAAAATTCTTAAGCCTTTGTTTTCCGATAGCTGTAGGATTTTCTTAAATAAAAGTCAGTATTTTAAAATTATTGTTTAATTATTAAAGCAATTCTTTCAATAAAGTGCATTACAATGTAAAATATAATTTTAAGCTTAAATATTTTGATCAAATCTGTAAATTTTAAAATATTATTAAAGCAAATATGATATGATTTTGTCCATATGCATGTATATTTGTGTTTAAAATCGGAAGTAGTTTAATTTTGTTAGTTTTACTTTTTATACTGTAAAGTACACCAAAAGTTCAATTTATTTAAACAGTCACAAAAACACACTGTGCAAAGACTAAGTTTTTCTCTACAAAATTTGGTTTTCTTTTTGCGGACATTTACTCAACTAATAAAAAATAAATAAATATAGAGTTATAATATTGTATCTTACACACCAACACACATAAAATAATAATGTATGTAAAACCATATAAACATGCATTTGTGGCTGTTTGTTTGAATGTGTTTGTAGAACAAAAATATTTGTAGGTGAATAAAATGTAGGTGGATTGGTGTGTGCGTCCCTGTTATGTGTATGAAAAACTACGTTTGAAAGTTGCTGCCACTACAACTTACTTCTTGTTGTTACGAAAATGTTAGCAAGAACATGCACATATGCACACGCACACACTTAATATTTAAAAAAACAAAGGAAGGGTAAGAAAAGCTAAACTCTGATTGTTCCTGACAGGAAACGGATAAATAATCTACACAAATATTGTTGGTTGTGCCAAAGTTTCTTAAATTTTTTTGTTACGCTATTGTTGCCATTCTGTTTGTTTGGTTTAGTACATTACGATTAGAAAAAAAACACATAATTTGATCTACAATTTGTTGTTATCAAAAGGGTTAATTTATGGTGTGATTCCGTAAACTTTCCTCTAAAAAAAACTGAGCAAATGTCAAGAAAAAAAAGAAATGTGTAAAAAATGAGCGTGAACTCTTCGCAAAATCTTCAAGCTGAAAGGCTTTCTCAGCGATTTCCTTTTTAAGTCAAGCAACTTAACCGCAACATCAAATATTATTATATTTATAAAATTATGTTTGTGTTTATTTATTTTTATTAAAAAATATTTCTAGAAAGAAGCGGATTTATTACTGACCTTGGTTCCCGTTGATGCGCGTGGCCATGTATATAAATATAAATAAATGTTTATCATTGTGTTACTTGGTAACTGTAAAAGGCGGCATCTTGAAATTTTTTTCAAATAACTTTTTTATTAATATGCATAATATAGGGAAAAACTGGCTGGATCGGAACATTGGGTGCTACCTCCCATACAAAGTGAAAAATTATTACCGAAGCTAAAATTTTCTAGAATTGTACTCTCATATCAATATACATAGTTCACCGAAACACGGACTGGATTAGAATAGTGGGCGTAGTACCTTCCATACAAAGTTAGTAATTATTATCGAGTACTAAGAGAATGACAATAGTTTCAGTAGTTACACAAGCAACTCTGCTGTTAATGTGCATAGCTTGAGAAAAATTTTGTCGGAATTGATACAGTAGGCGTGGCAGCTCCTCTACAAAGTGAAAAATTATCATCGTCTAAATGAGACTTAAAACAAGTAAAGCCCTGAAGCAAATTGGGTCTTGTAGTATGAAGTGTGGAGAATTTTATTACTTTTTAAATAATTATTTTAGCTTCAGTTTATATTTTTAATTTTAATTTTTTATATTTCACATTCGCCTTTGATAGTTAATTTTTACGACTCAGTAATTTATCAGGCAAGTGCCGAAAATGTTTAGTGGATTCATACAGGCACTACCAATGAAGAGGACATTGATTTCAGAAATAGGTGTAGTGCGAGGATATTTAATTCATTATCTTCGTGAATTTATGATACTAAAGGAAAATTTTTAAAGGCGTATAGAAGTTTCAAATGGAATAAAGCAAAGTGAAATTTTGTAAATTGACATGAAAGTTACTTTTGTTATAATTTAAGTATGACTTCTGCAACGTGGCCGGTGCGGCTGGTTCCGACTAAGTCTAATCATGAGGTCCAATTTTCGATGATTCGATTCGATTTTCCACATTTGCGTCCCTATATAATCAATAACCCTCCGAATGTCATCCTCCATGTGGTCAATCGCTTCGGGCATACTAGCGATTTTGGGGGCTAAATCGCACGTTCTAAGGGCAAACTTAAGGAACCGAAATGTAAGATTGTGTGGTTACCAAATATTTTCTTCAATAAATCAATTGTGGGACGAGCTGTGCGACAAGTAATGCCGTCTTGTTAAAATCACAGCTCCAGCACATTACGGTTAAATTGATGAACGTAAAAGTCAGTAAAAATGGCTTTATAGCGGTCAATATTGACTATAATTATCTGCTCATTATTGCGTTTAAAAAAGTACAGCCCAATGGTTCACCAGCATATCACTGGTCTCATGTAGAAAGGCCCTAACTCGAATTTTTATGAAATTTAGTTTTTTCGTGATTCCATTACATTTCATGCAAATACACCTCGTTACAAAATTTGAATACAATAGTATCAAAAATAACGATATTACAAGCAATTGCATTTCAAATATTACATTGTGATAAATACAGTTTCTATTATGTATTTACCTTCTCCTGTAAAATCACAATTATGCGAGTTAGGGCCTTTCTACATGAGACCAGCGATATATAGCACACCAAAACAGAGTATTTGTTTGTTTTAATTAAATAAGAGAACATCTAG
This sequence comes from Gymnosoma rotundatum, assembly GCA_916610165.2. Taxonomy (NCBI): domain Eukaryota; kingdom Metazoa; phylum Arthropoda; class Insecta; order Diptera; family Tachinidae; genus Gymnosoma; species Gymnosoma rotundatum. Next base: position 36,954,072 of record OU744339.1, on the reverse strand, counting down.
TCAAACTAATTATGTTAAATTTCTTAGTGAAGAAACTGCAATCAAAAAAGCAAATATGTATTGTGTTGACAGAGAATTAAAAATTAAAAAAAAAATAATAATAATAAGCACCATATGCGAGGACTGATCAAAAAATAACTGTTATATTCAAATTTCGTGAGTTACGTATGTTCGATTTTGGCTTTTTTTTTCTGTTATGTTGGTACACATGTCTGTTTTATATGTTGGCAATATTAGCCATTTTGGATTGTCAGTTTGTTTTTGACAGATAAAAATGTTAGTCGTGTTTTGGTGTGTACTAATGTAACAGAAAAAAAATGCGAAAATCGAACATACGTAACTCACGAAATTTAAATATAACGGTCATTTTTTGATCAGACCTCGTAAGTAGTGCTAATTATTTTTTTTTTCTTAATTTTTAATTCTCTGTTAGAGTTTCTTCACTTTACTAGATTTTCATATATGGTAAAGGGTATATAAGATTCGGCATAGCTTAATATAGCACTCTTACTTGTTTTTATCTTTGTTATGCACTTAATGATAAAGTGCTCAATCCAAGCGGGTATTAGGAGTAAGTTCCCTGTTTTTTCCATTTATTTATAGCAGCTATGCCTATAAGCTTCTTTGTTTCAAGCATAGAATGGTGGGTTGTTCCTACGCGCATTAAAATCGACCCTGTTCGCATTTCCCCTATTTTTTCAATATCATAATTAATCGCAATATTTTTATTTTGTCTCTAGGCTAAACTCTGTTGCCATGATATTAAATAAGTATAAGTGACAAATGCCGTTAAATTTGAAATCGGGAGTAAAAGAGAGATTCTATAAAAATAAGAAATAATGTGGGAGAAAAAAGGGAGCAGATTTTAATTGATCTTCGACTCTTTAAAAAAAAAACTTTATTGCCAAATCTTTAGTGAAGCATGTCTTGCAAAAGTTTTCTATATAAAACAAAACAAATAGCCGATCCTAAAACCAAATAGATTTCATAAATGTACTTGATGCAGCAGACTTTTGAAAAATGTTTTTTAGTCGCTTCATTTAAGTTTGTTAGTGAGGCCAGGTGTCCTCTTAAGCAAAATAAGTGCTTTGAAATTTATTTTAGTTGAACGTTACTTTTTATACATATTCGATTTTATTTTAACACTTATTGAACAAACAAACTTTAACCGATGCTGAAAAACAAATAAAAAAGAAAATAAAATAAAAAAAGTCCACACAAAAACAAATTCATTTTTGATTACATTTTGTTATTTAGAAGGATGAAATAAAGTTGCTTTTAGGCCTCTTCACGAAACAGCATAAAATTAAAAGCAGGAAACAAAAAGTGATTACTAAAATTGATTTGGTAACTTTGTTTGTGTTTCTTGCTGAAACGCACAATAAAAATGACAAAACAGTTAAACCCAAACTAAGAAAAACTAACACAAAAGGACTAAGAAATTTTTTGGTAATATTTTTGATGGCAAGTAATAGTGTCCAAGGACACAATGTCATAATGTCCTTGAACTTTCGCCGCTTTGAAATCGTCATAATGTCCATGGTCGTTGGATCGTTTTTATGACAGTTGCATAATAATGTCCGTACTTAAAACAACAATGCATTCGCTGAGCAAAGATATTCTGCAAGCCAGTTTAAGAGAACTTTTCATCTTTCTTATATAATACCATAAATAGATATTATGTCCATGGACGTTATGACATGCCACCCATATTTTTATACAATTATTTGTTGTTTATTAGGAAGAATAATAATCATTATGCCACTTGGCTATACTTCAAAAGAGATTTATATTTGATTTAAAGAGTTTACATAGATTTTTTCTTGCTTTTATTATCCCGACTTTTAGACTTTTACGTCATAGGTTTTGTACTTTATGTTAAAAAGGGTCAAATGTTGGTTTGAATGTGTATTTTTTTGGGGCTTTATTTGTCATAGTTTGAAATTTGTTTTTCAATAAATAATTCAAGCAAAAAGTTGAAGTATTTACATTGAACTCTTTTGTTGTTATTATTTTTAGATAAAAAACCTTGCAAAAGCTGAAAATAACATAAGGGTTAAGAAGTTCATAAACTAGAAAAGCATAGAATTCGTGCAAAAGTTTTGGCCATCTAACAAGAAAAGGGTTGTAAAAACCTTAGTCAGTTTGTGTCTAGGCTATCTAATTGTTCTTAATTTAGAATGTAAAATCGTAATTCAAATTCACACTTGTTTCTTAGAGATTTAAAAAACATCATGTAACTCGCCACAAGCACTTGCCATGCACATACACTTGTAAAAAAAAGATTCTCGTAGAGTTTTAATAAAGGGCCTTTTCGTAAATGCATCACTGCGGTGCATAGTATGATTATTCTGCACTGCCACTGCTAATCAGCAGTTGAGTATGCTTAGAATTGCTCATTTTAGTTTCAATTTACGAAAGAAGAAATACTGTGAAAATAAGAAATTAATATTAAACTTGATACAAAAGATGATAAAAATTTGTGTAAAAATAATTAAAAAATATAAGAAATAAGTAAAAAAAAAATACTCAAACTTTCATTGTATCAGCCATTTTTATGATTAATTTTTTGCTTTTATTTGCGCATAATATACTTTAGTGACGCATTTATGAACAGACCACATTTGCAGTGCTACCACTTTTTGCATTTACGAATGTACTGCCCATAAGTGATGCATTTACGAACAGGCCCAAATTGAATTTAAAAACCAGCTAATTTCATATTCGACCTTTCACGATAGTGATATTTGCTTTACACTCTCATGCATCTACATGTATATCTTCGTTTTTAACTCTTATGGTTTTTAGTTTTATTCGTAAAATTATTAATACGAGTATAAGAAAATGACACAACTTGTTCAGTTATAAAATAAAAACTGGATAATATAAAAATAATTTTGTTTTGGAAATGTTTTTGTTTGGGTTGCCAGGGGTAAAAACCGAACCTGAGAAAAAAAACATGTTTGAATAGAGATGTTTTGTAAATAATTTAAATATTTGTAAGTGAACTCTTGGCTCATCGATAGTTTTTAGAAAAACTGAAAAAAACAGTGGCTCGTGTTTTTGTTAGCATATGTCTATCGTTAATGAACCAATTTTAATTATTTTTAAGAAGAAAATTTTTTGATTGAACTTAAGTTTCCTGTAGCTCTTGCATTCGCTTGGCAAAATACCAGCACCGACAGACAGACAGGCAGAAAATGAGTATTGTAGAAACGACAAAATGAATTACAAGCTTATATGGAACCTTTCTAGCATAAATGAAGTTTATAATAAAAATATAATATAAAAACAACAACAAAAAAACTAGGCGCTGACTTCAATTTTTTATTACTAATAGTTTTCTTATATTGAGATATCATTCTATTCTATGAAAATCGGTTTCGTTCCGATAAGTGGAGAAAAAAGTTAGTGTATCGCAATGAAATATATGAGTTAAATACCATTTGAAATAATTGTATAATAAATGTTAGCTAATAACAAAAAATGCCTTTACATCACAAGGCATATAATAAAACAGAAACAGGGTCATTTCTGAAATTCCTGTGTGTCATTCTGTCTGTCTGTGTTCGCATCACGTAAAAACTGCTGTATGGATTTAAAGAAAAATTTGTTAGGAGGTCCTTTAGGAACCTGCTTCAAATGTAGAACACTACTTTTCGTTTAAATACGTCATAGAATTTTATAGGTGTAATGGTACTAAAACAGTTGTTAGCATATCTTATTTTTTTAAATGGAAAATTTTTAACGCTGTCTACAGAACTCTGGAATAAAATATAGTTCAAATAACATTTTTATAAATTTGAATTTGAAGAAAACTAGAAATGACACGCAGACGAAGTCGTTAATATTTGAAATGATTGTCTATTTTTATAATCTTTTTCAACGCAAAATATTTTGTATTTCCAAGGGTCCTTAATATGGCTTTGAAATTTAATAAAAAAAATAACCCTTAATACATTGTCATGCACTGCCACGATATTACCATATCATTTTGTTGGCCGTGATGGTCCTTTTTATTAAACTACTAATCTAGATTCCTTGAATTTTTCAATAATTCCCTTCACAGTTTGCAAACCTTAATAAAATTTTCAACCGATATTCTATTGCTAGACAGAGGATGAGTGCATAATCAATAGTTTCTTCCTCAGTAGCTGCACAAATCATTTTTGATTGGTTCCAAAGAGCAAATTTCTTTTGAAAGTAACCACGGTTTTATATTCGACTTTTCATGATTTTCAGCGTTTCCCTTGATCTAAAAAAAGATATGCTGTCCTGGTAGTCAGATATGTCATCTTATTATACAATCTAGCCTGAAATAAATTTTAAATAGCTTAGCTGATGCGTTGTCCTCTTATTAAAAGAAGGAGAACTCCCGTGTGACTGCAGATTCATAATGCCGTAATTAGCTTTTTACTTTTCTTATAGCAAATATATCTACCCGAGAGAAGGCAAAGTCATTTGGCAGTATGAAACTCTTTATTACTTCACGCTTCTGTATAAGCTCCATTCGAATTTTCGTTCCTCTTTTGAAGCTGTTTATTTTGATATATGCATTTTCTCGTAAGGAACTACCGGAAAGCGCAAAAATCTTTAATTGATCCCTAAGTCTGTCGTTCCAAGCGCCTTTAACATTCAACCTAAGCGCTGTTTTCAGCGTCAGCGTCCTGGGCAGCAATCTACTGGTAGTATGTTAGGTATAGCGAAATGTGCCTTTTTAGGCATTTAACTAATTGTTCCTAGTATTAAGATTGCTACATTACGCAATAACTTCTCCACATTCGAATTTAGTGTTTGGTGTTTTCTAACAGGAGTACTCAAAAATTTTGCCAGTTGAGAAACAATTACACAGGCTCCTTTCACACCACAATATCCTTTTGTTACAGTAATCCAGCGAAAATGTGTTAATATCTTCTTAGACACTCGAAAACAAGCAGATAAAATAGATTTCTGTCTCCAATAATTGCTCGATGGCCGTCTGTTATGTGTATAAAAATTTACATTAATCTTCGTAATCTGCTAAAGTGATAATATTAAAATTTAAATTTTAAGTGTTAGCACTGAATAATTTTACTGCATACTTTTGTTGAGCAATTTATTTACCTTCCTAATTTACAGCAAAAGTTATTAAAATTGAGTAGGCTCTGATATTTTCTGAAACTTATTTCCGTATCTGAAGGTAACTGCTTTCATTTTTTTAAATGGCACAGCTTTATTTAAAAATACATATACATGTTTTTATTAAATCATGTAAAGTCGTGAGTGTTGTTAAGACCTGAATAGACAATTTTTAAATAACAGTAAAGTGACTTAACATCCAGAGTAATATTTTTTTATTAATAATTAATGAGAGAAATAAACTTACAAAGAATGGAAAAACCAATTAGTACCCATTTTATTCAAGACTTTTCATTACTTTATTTTGAATAACAACTTCTTCTTCTTCTTCGATAAAATATTTAGTTAATAAATAAAACTTTATGTTTAATTTAAAATTGTAATTTCTTAAAACTCCTTTAACTATTTATGTAAACATTTTTGTCACAAACTTTACATCAATCAGCTGAAAGGAACAATAAGAAAATGACAACAAGGAAAAAATCGTTTTAGAACATGAAGCCAACACGAAAAGAAACAAAAGAGGCAAATGTTAATGTATTTGTTTTCCCATATTTTTAGGTTAAATAACACTTTAATTACAGAATATTTTAACATAAAAGAACAAACAGAAATGTGCGAATAATAAAACACAAAAAAAGACGGGAACAACAATGGTGCTAACAAAATTTTCTGAAAGCCTAATACCATAACAGATCATAAATAGCAATAAGCATTAAGGAAAATGTTAAAAATTATTGACTGGCACAAACAATTTTTGTTGTTTTACACACACACACACATACAATTATGTAGTCAAATGATAACTTGCACAAAGGAGAGAATGTCTTTTAGAAGTCAGACTCTTAACAGTTAAAATACATACACACATACTGTTTGTGCATGTATGCACATAATTAAGGAATAAATACAACTTAAGGACGACCAATATGTTAAACAAGTTGACATTTTCTGTCATTTTCTGGGTGCGAAAAAGGAAAATAAAAACAAAATTTTAATGTTGCTATTAGAAATAATTTTTAAAAGGATCCTGAAACAGCTTTTTGACCCTAAAAATTAATGTGGTTAAATTTGTGTGTTCAAGGAAGCAACAGTAAACGACTTTAGAAAATCTGGGTTTTATTTGTTAAAATAAAATTTTCTTCTGAATGGAAGCTATAAATCAGCAAAGAGAATCTCTTATACACATGAGAGCAAATGCCAAGAATAAAAGCTTTTTATCTTTCAAAATTTCTCCTTTTTAAAACTATGGTTTTGACAATATTAGAAAAAAAACGAACAAGAGTATCAGCAGACGAAAGAAAAACCTCTGGCACAAATGGGCAACATATTGCTTTAGGGTATGTTTTTATTAAAAAAAAACAACATGTATTCGTTCTATAGAGAAAGCGTTTGGTGAACAGTGATGACAATTTAGTTTTGCATCTTTTGATGTACAAACTTTTTAAACAAGATTGTAAACGTTATTTACTTTCGTAAAAAAATATCAGCAACAAATAATCGTCTGCTCAAGTTAAAATGTATGAAACCGTTTTGAGTATTCATATAGATATTTACTGTATGCAAAATGCATATTCGTACATTGTGGGAGTACGTCTTCTTCTTGAGTCATGTAGAAGTTAACAGTTATATTTGTTTTTTATTTTGCATAGACTAGCAAAATAGTTTAATAGTTTTTTTTTTTAACTAAAAAGTACAATGGGTCGAAAATCTTAAGAACTTTCATTGTATTTCTCTAACTGAAATTAGAAAAATTATTAAAAGAAGTTATTCTGCAATACAATATGTTATAAAGACACAAAGAAAATGGACACTTAAATAAAGAACTACGAAATCAAAATAGATTTCTACTGAACAGAAGATCACGGTTCTTTTGCAGCGGGTTAGGAAGGATAACACGATTAGTGCTGTAAAACTTCAAGCAATCCTTTTCAAACATCTAAGCGGAATTCGAAAAAATGCATTTTATAAATGAAATTAATGACTCCAAAAATATTAGCATTCTAAACACAATTTTACGCTAAACTGCAGAAAATTTGGGTTGCAGAAACAATTTTATCTTCTAACAAGATAATGAACCCTAACACAATGTACTAGACACTTGGATTTGGATATTGACTGTTTTAAATATCTTAAAACGCCACCACAGAGTCCTGATATCAACCTAATTAAAAACCTCTGGTCTGTTTTAAAAAAACTACTAAAGTATTACGAAATAAGAAACAATCAGGTTCTAAAAAAGGCTTTAACAACAGAATGGAAAAAAAATCGATGGCATCATTACTTAAAGCTATAATTAAAAGTAAAAGTTATTTAACAAAATATGAAAGCTAGGTTTTTGATATTATTTAAGTGTAGATATAGATTTTGTTTAAACAGCGAATTCAGTTATTTTCTTGAAAAATATTGAAATAAAATTATTGTTTAAATTTGTTTTCTTTAATAAAACGTTTAATTGAAAATCATTTAAAATTTTTGTGAGAAGTTTCCTGACGAGCTAAGTAAGCGATAGCGAAATGGCCATTGAGACGTGCTTTCACCTTCAATAATCAATACCGGGAAAATAGGACGATAAAAATTTTAAAGTTTAATTATATTATTAACTATTTCCGTGTTTTTTAATTTTAATTATGAAAATTATTTATTTGTACAAGACGAAATACAGAGAGAACAGTAAAGAAATACCTTGGTTTGTGTGTAAATTTCGTCTAACCAAATTAATGTTGATATGATTTATGAGTATTCTCGTATTCTTATTTACAAAGTTAGTTGGTTAAAAAGATGATGTTTATAAAATACACAACTAAGGTAGATAGATGCGAAGAATGCTGATGAAGGTCGTAGCGGTCCAGAATGTGCAGCATTTCATTCTGCTAGCGTCTAATTTTTCTTGTTTTCTTTGAAAAACGTCCGCATACATTTGTAAAATAAATTTTCTTTCTAAAAAAAGATTTTTAGAAATTAAAATGAAATGAACTTAAGCCAAAATAATTTCTATTCATTTATAATAGCTATTTATTTTATTATATTATAATGCTTTTTGCGAAAGTACGAATACGGATTTTGCATACTGTACTTCAATACTTCAAGGCTGAGAAAATCATATTAATAAAGAAAAGATCCATGGCATTTCCGTAGTCTAGGTAAATCTACCTGAAACATACTTCAAGCTTTTAAAATAATTTCGTTTATTGCTAAAATACGATGCAGTTACAACTCTCACTAAAACTTTCAATATTTTAGAAGCAGACAAAAATAAAAAGCCTTTGTAAGAGATGGCTCTTTTCAAAATAAACTTTAATAAGGAGTTTGAGTTTAAAAGTCTTAAATTCGAGTCTAATTAACTAAAAAAATATGGTACGCATTCTCTAAGCCTAAAAACTATTATCTCCATTTTTCTCTTTAATTCTACAGCCATTACGAAACATTTGACACTCCCACTACGCTATACTAATCTACACACGTTTGTTGGAAAATACGGAATTAATGAAGATTTCTTTGCAAGATCAGATAAAGAGTTTTTTAAATTCAATTTCAAGAAAAGCAATCATTCTTACAGTGGATAAAATAGAATTAAGTTGATTTTTCTCTCCTCTTAAAATTTCCTATATTTCCTTCCAAATGTATTTATTTGAACCTTTGCTTTATTGCAAAATTTTAAGCAAAACGCGAAATTATCTAAGGCAGAACAATTTGTGTGTGGTACCCATAATAGACACTATGTTAGCAAGGTAATCTCTGTGTCAGATTCACAGTTATCTAGACTTTGCAGGTATCTAGACAATCTCATTTTTATGTTATTCAAGCAAATCTGTATTCGTAGTTTAAAGCACTGTTTTGTTTCAATTTGAGAATTAGAATTGCCGTCTTATTAACTTGAGAATACCTTTTATATTTTCCTTAAAGTCAAATTACATCTGCTAAAAAACGCTACGTTTACCCCGCTCTTCTAAAGCTTTGGTAAAGTTTAATCACTGAAAAATAACCCACATTGTTAAATACACAAATTAGAGCAACCAGCTTTAAGCGATGCATCGCAATGGTGGAACTCAAACAGAAAGAGCATGCGTTAATTAATTGTAATGATTTTGTATATTTCTCCTTTGTTTGCAGAACTTGTGAGAGAGCTATAGTAAGAGCGAAAGCATAAGCCCACATAGATAACATAAAAAAATCAAAGACGAGTAAATGATTTCGTAAGACTGTTACGAAAGCAGATGTCTTTATGCTGTTGAGTTCAGGAATTTCTGGAGCAGACAACTAACAAAGACCAACGGAAGCGGACGTTAGTGTATTTGATTTTGTAACAGAATTCCTTAAAGTATATAAAGCCGACATAGAAAATCGTTCATTAGAACACGAACATCGTATTTTTGGTTGACTTTTTAGTTTAGTTGTGATGTTTATTTTGTTTTCGTTTTCTTTTTAATAAAATGATTTCATATTTTTGTTGTGTGCTGTTATGTTCGTTTATTGTTTTTGCTGTAAATTAAAATCAGTTCAGTTTCTGTTCAATTCGTTTACTGTTTTTAGTTCAGTTTTATTCAGTTAAATCGAGTCGAGCTGTGCTGAGTTACCAAGGAAAAAAATTGTACATACAAGAACATTTGGCTGCTGTTGCTTGTGCCGTTTGGATTGCACTACATATTTTACTCTACTCTATATTTTATTCTTGTTATTATAACTAATTTCTCTGGGTTATTTCATGATGGACATTTTGCCTGCAGCTAATTTATTCATTAAATACTAGTGCATCGTTTACTTGAAATTCAGTAGCTGTGTAGATCTTATAATCAAAAGGTTGAACTGTGTATGTGTTAAATGACTGAAAAGTTGTTAATGTATGAATATGTTAAGAAGTTACAACAGTGTTTCTGATTTAAAATTTATTTCCTAAGAAAAAACCAGTGTTCATTTACTTTTATTAAAAATAAACTTTTTGTGCCTTAAAGTGCAAATTATTTAAATTTAAAAATCGAAAAATTACTTGAAATTAAACAAAATTAAAATTAGAAAAACTTTAATAAGAAAATAAAACAAGATGCCTAAATTAACTGTTATATTGTTGATACAACAAACTATTAATAACTGCCTTAAGCCGCAGGGGCCTCTCAAACCGCTTAATACAACATTTACGAAATTAAAATTCAAACCCAAGAGAAAAACAAAATATTTAAATTGTTTACACAAAGGATTCTTAGAAACAAGTGCTGAAAAATATAAAGCCAAAAGAAAGTATCTTATTTATTTTACAATCCACTAAACTCAAAATGTGTCAGAGACGGCTTAATTCAAGCATCATCTTTACAATAAATAATGGTAAGAATGTACTAAATGAATACTTAATATAAATAAGCCTAGAAATATTCATTCCTCATTTATACACAGATTAAAATTTAGACAGATGAGTAAAAAATATTCCTCTTAAAATGGATTTTAAAAATTTTACGTATTAGGTTTGATAATGACTGCTATACAAAAATAATAATGTTTAAATTCCCTTACCAAAATAAGGCTATGTAAAGATTTCTTTACAAAAACCTTTTAAAAATAGGAAAATTGAAGATGCCTATTTACCAAAGACGGTTTTCAAAATTTTTGGTTTTTAAGAAATCCATTACTTTAAACTAATTTTTCACTGCTAAAAAATTTCTTGCTGATTTCAAAAGCTTTTATTTGGAAGTCTTCACATCGCCGAAAATCACAGAGTTAAGTAATATGAAAATCATCGAAAATATTTTGAGTGACATTAATCTAAAATTTTAATTTAAGAAATGTAAGTACGTAGCTCAATAGACTTTGAAATTCTGCATCGTATAGTAATTTATCAAGGCTTTTGCTGAAAAGTGAGTAAATTGTATACGTTCACGTTAAGAAAAAACATGGTTGAGCATTATATAATTGTTATTGTTACATTTAATACTTTATAGCTGGTATTGCCACCATATTGTTGTCTGAGTGAACAATAACATGGTTAAGTATAAAAATATGTATACTTAAATATAACCATTAAATTGTTAAATTAAAATGTCATAATATGGTTAAAAATGTAATGTTATATATTTGAATGCATAGATTACCTAATCTAAAAAACTTATTATTTATTGTTTCATTTATTTATGATTTGTCACAAAAATTATTTTAAAACATAAATTTATAAAAAAAATCATCTACTTGTTTGATATAAGTGAGTAATAATCAAAGTGTTTTGACGCGTAAGCTATAAGAATCATTTATACAACAAATAAAGTTTATAAACCCAAATAATGGTATATTCATACGTGAACATCCATTTATGGAGTAAACATCAATGCCGAATAAAGGGGTGACAGAGAATTAAAAACTAAAAAACATTTGGTACTGCATACATATAATTTTAAATAAAAATATCATCGGCTCTTAACGGGTTAAGCAGTTTGAAAAAAATTTAGTATTTCCTTAAAGATCTCTTTAAAACCTTTAAAACGATACTGATATTGATATTTCAAAGCATTTAGAAATTTTACTTGATTTTTTTTTTATTTTTTTTTTTCTTCTTATTATTGTTCCAAATGACAGGTAGGAGTGGACCGACCCAGCTGATTTGCAATAGCACCTCTTTTTGATCTAAAGCCTCGGCAAACTTGATTTCAACACTTGCACAGACGGACAGGCGGACATTACTCAATTAACTTCGCTATGCATAAGAAGTCAGAACTAATATTGTAAAAATTACACACGGAATGACAAACTTATATATACCACTTTTTCCACTTTTTGTGGTGAAGGGTATAAAAAAATGAACTTTAGCCAACATCGATTTTAATTCACTTATAATATCAAGAGTTCAACTCCTTATTTCATTAATTTTTTTTTTAATTTTTATGATACAAAATTACGTTTGAAATTAAAAAAAATTATGCATAAATGTTTCCTCAAGCAAATTTTATACATCTCAACTGATCTTAATAGTAACTGATTTTAAAGACATCTAAAATTATTTATATCTCCTGCGCTAAAAGATATAAACCAATTTTATGGATTTCTTACGTTTCCGAAGTAGATCTTCCCCATAGCAACCAAGGCTATAAAATATCACAGTGCCTCGAAAGACCCTAAAATAAGAACAACATAAAGAAGCGTACAAATAAGTATATAAAATATTAGCACGAAAAATGAAACAATCAAGATAATTCATTATGCATATTCTATTTGTATCTGATAAACTTAATCCTTAGAGAAAAAAATGGTTCATCTAAATTAAAAATGTCTAATTAATTGTAACCGTCACGTCCAGGCCACTTCATAAAATCACCCATGTTTAAGTCGCTTTTCTAAGCACCTGAGGTCGCCGTTGCATCTATTTGAGCTGTATAAAATAAAATAAGAATGCGCCTCTTACAAACACAGTCAATCTTTATCATCGACATAATTCATGATCAGCATATTAAATGTACTTACGTAACTATGCTTGTGGCAAAGCAATTCTATTTTTATTTAATTGTACAAGGGCTTCTTAAGTACCATTCGAGCTAGCTTCAAGCAACAGTTTCCTTTCAAGGCTTCTTTTCAAGTCCACCCATTTTAATGTGTCACATTTTTTCCTTGACATAAGCAGGCTTGGCTGTGGAAGGGTTAATACCCCCTGGAGCTACTTTAGCCCTGCTAGAGCTGTTTAGTTTTTATGAGATTTCTTATATGTATTAACATTATATGTATTAACATTAACTAACATTTATCATTTTTTATAGGGCTGTAGCCCGAAATATTCTTTAGTAATATTTATCGATTTTAAAGAATGGTAGTTAATATTCTGAAACACATCTAATTTAATTTAAAATATTACCCTGAAGGGTCGGACACGAAACTGGTCACTAAATATGAATGGAACCTGTTACTTTTTCATGAAATTGTTAGAGGTCTGGATAAAACTTTAGTGCGCTCATTCTAAACTAGTGATATAAAATAATTTAAAAAAAATAAAATTTTTAATGATTTCTTCATTTTTCGCAACATTTTTAACCCAGTTGCCCGATATGCCATATTTCATCGCTCAAAATGTATAACTTATTGGACCACTCCATTTTTTACATATCAAGGACAAGTACGCAAGGAGTAATTACCCCAAATTTCACACAAGTATACAAGATTTTAGACCGGAGTAACTAAATGTTATTCCGTTCGAATTTAAATTCTCTTTTAGTGGATTCAAGTTTTCGAGACAATCAAAATTTAGGACGTGTACAATATATAGTTATATATCTCAGACCTATTTTGCTGTATTTAACTAGGTGATAAACCGGAAATCCCTACACAAATTACCTTCAAGTATTTAGGAAAGTTTTTAATGTTCTTATCACATGTGTGGTGAAAGATGGGGTGAAGAAAATTTCTTTAGGAATTTACATATTTCTTTTAAAGATCGAGAAAAGTAGCAAACAAATTAATTAAATTTAAATGTTTTGAGAAATATACGCAAATTTTTTTCAAACTTAACCAGCTATAGTTGACTAAAATCGATGCACAACTCTGAATCTAATTTACAATTAAGTGGCGGTACTTCATTAAAAAAGCCCGATATATTCGTACATACAGCAAATACTTATACATTCATATTTTTATTTATACATATGTAAGTAAAAACTTGTATTGTTAAAATAAATTTAAGTAATGCAAATCAATATAATTGTGTTAAGCAAAATTAAAAATAAATTCCTTATTATGAATTAACTTTTTGATGTTAAATAACAATATGTAAAATAAAGAACATTATTCAAACAATTCAATTCATGAAATAAGCGCAAACAGTTAAAATTTCAAAAACGCTACTGTGAAATATTTAATGAATTTGCATTATGTGTGTAAATATATGAACATTAAAATACCTGAATATTAAATTTGTTATTTTAAAGCAAACTTTAAACATAAAATGAATAAAATTCTTGCGAAAAATTCGACTTCAAAACAGATTTCATCTGTCTGCCTATAACAGCTCAAGTGTATGGCCACATAAATTAGATGACATTAACTATTGGGACACACTTATATCTCTAAACTTTGTACTTTTTCAAGTGTTCAATAGTTTGGCAATGTATATCAAATTGCAGCAACTATAGGGTCACTCTTTAATTTCCAAATTCAAATTATATACTTGCTGTTATAATAGATTTAGCAATCAGGTTCTGTGTAAATTTCAACCCTCTGTCTATAATGGTGCAACAGTTTGCCCATATACATCCCATTATATCAACTATTAAATTTATAATATAACATTTTTATACTTCCTATTATACCAAATAAAGTAGTGGACAATCTGTCTAAAATTAAGGTGTTTGTATACAACGGTTCAAAAAATACGGCCATATAGAAAAAGCTACATTAATTTTGGGAACACCCTTTAATTTTTAAATTGAAATTATAAGCTTCTTGTTATAGCGGACTTAGCAAAACATATTCTTTGTAAATTGCAGTTGTCTGTCTAAAACGGTTCAAAAGTCCGGCCGCATACACCATATTATATCAACTATTGGGACACCCGTTTATTTCCAAATCCTAATTTTATACTTGTTGTTTTAGGGGAGTAAGTAATACAGGTTCTTTGTAAATTTCAATCGCTGTCTATAACTGTTTAAAAGTATGGCCATATACCAAATTAAATAAACTATTGGTGAACCCTTTAATTTATAATTTTAAATATTACTATACTATAACGGCCATAGCAATCGACATTGCATCATATTTACAAGCGTTTGTCTATAACGGTTCAAAAGATAGGCCTATATAAGTAAATCTACAGTAATTATGGGACACCCTTTAATTTCTAAACACAAATTATAAACTCGTTGATATAGCGGACTTAGAAATACATGTCCTTTTTATGTTTCAGCGTTCTGTCTATAACGGTTCAAAAGTACGACTACACACTTGAAATTACATCAACTATTGAAACAAAAGTAAATTTACATCAATTATGGGGACACCCTTTAATTTTTAGATTTATTTTTGTTTAATTTTTTGTTTTTGGGAGCTATAGTAATACGCAGTCATTTTAAATTTTACAGAAGTGCCATTTACAATTCATAATACACGTAAAAATATGAATGTTGTATGGGGACACCCTTTAATTTTTAAGATTATGAGCTGCTTTTAAAACGGGACTAATCTGTAAGCATTGCCTGTCATATTACCAAAAATGTTAAAAATCGGAGCAGAAATGACTGTGTTCTGGAGGCACAAATATAAAAAAAGCAACATTCAGCCGAATTGTATAACCTCCTTCTTTTTTTGAAGTCGGTTAAAAGTCTTTAGGTGTTTTGTAAACTTTTTATAACCAACTTAATAATGATTGATTGTGAGTTATTCTTTACATTAAAATTTCTTAATTTTATTGGTTTAATAGATGACGTATACAATGTACACTACCTAAAAGAGATGAATGTAGCGATCCTGAAAATACTGCATTATATTCTGCTAGTGTCTAAATTTATTTGTTTTCTTTAAAAATTAACGCAAAGTTTTTAAATAAAATTTTCTTCTTTATAAATATAGACTTTTAAAAAATGTGAACTTAAGCCTGATTGAAATTATTTACTTGAAAATAAAAACACAAAATTAAGTTTAATTAATTTAGCAAAAATTTATACAATTTTAATGAAATTTTAATTTTTTTGATAAAATTTAGTTTTCGTCAAATATCCATATTTTGATGAAATTATTAGTTTTTTTTAATTCAAAATTATTATGAAAGTTTAATGAAATATATTTTAGAAATGTCGATTGACAGAATGTTGTTTTTTTTTGTAATTTTTTGGTTACGACGAATAAAAAATTTCTGCTTAAATTTCTACCCATGAGAAGCAGCTGAAGTCAAGTCTGAACAAAGTTCAGTTTCTTCCATTGTTATATTCCTCATATTCAAAATTTTATGACTGTATTTTTAAAGAAGGCCTTTCTTCGTATTTCACCTGGAGTAAAAGGTGTAAAGGAAAAATAAAATAAACAATAATATTAGAGATCTTAATATTTAAAAAGACTTATGTGTGTACGATAAAATGTTATAAGTTACTCAGTGGTAGTTGCCTCTCTATACTGTTAAAAAAAATCACTGCGTTATTTTTATTACAGTTACTGACTTTTGTGTAGCGGATACTGTTAAATCTTAAATACACATGTTAATATGTTCTGTTTTTTTTCATGTCTTTATTTTTTCTACTTAACTCCTTTACTACTCCCAATTAACTTGAATACATAGTGTGTTTGTATATTTGCTGTTTACGCACACATTCTTCACAAGTGTTGACTTGTACTTAATATTTATATGTCACGTTTGTATAAATGTAAGTTCGGATTATTATGCTTGAGCTTATCCTGTCCTGTTGGTTTGTCTCTTACTTAATGTTGCGTGTACGTTTAAAGGATTTCCAGTCTCTTACACTAAGTAAATCTGTAAGTTAGTGAATCGCTGTGCAAGGGAAAAACCACTTGTCGTATATATGCAGTAGTCTTATAAGCAATTAAGCCTTTCATCTTTATCATTTCATCAAAAACCAGCTCTCCAGTCCTTCTTCATTCATGCCCTTTTGCCTACTTATAAGCAAATACATGCTACATAATGCATCATAAACATTTTCCTATTTGTCCATTGTAAATCAGTGATGGTAATTCTGTCTTATTTGGCACTAAACCACTATCCGTGTTATTTAGTTAATTTATTGCGTATTATACTTAATGTGTTGCATTCTCATCTTTAGGAAGTGAGAAGTTTTGGAAAGAGAGGTGGCACATCATACTTTTGAGATGTGTTTTTTCGCAAATTTCTAGCGCTGAAGAAAACATCATAGATGGTGTTGAAAATGCCTCTCAATAATAACCAGTTTGACAGATTTGAATGCCACATTCGTAAAGCTTCACGGCTTAAGCGAGGAGATTTTCATAAAGCAAAACCAAAGCTTTTTTAAACTTTTATTTATTATTGGTTGAAGTAGGACCTCGTTACAGTACTTGTACGATGATAACTTGTAAGGAATTAGGATTTCTAATTGTATTCAACTACATGGAAAAAAGAGATTTATTTTGACAACCGAAATTGTTGCTAATCGAATCTTATTTCAAATTTATTTGAATGAATGAATTAATATTGATTGATTATTGTTAAATAAATAAACTTTTACATACTTTTATTTCAAATTTTAATAATAAATTACACTTCAGTTTTATTAGTAGCAAGCGATTGTCTTGCCTACGTGCTACTTTCAAGAGTTTCACGTCATCTTACTCAAGTTCCGTCGGATAAGGCTTCAAAATTATTTTCAAGAAAATTTATAATTATTGCAGTATTGCATTTGGTTTAAGTTTCTTCCTAATTTAAAATTTAGTTGCGTGCAAACGGTATGATCTTTCTGCAAACTATTTTTTTAATTAGGAAAAAAGGACAGAGTTTTCACTCTGCTTATCATTCCTATTCTGAGGAATCCATTGTAATGGGACACTTTTTAAAGGCGGCATATTCCTGCAGTTTTATCCGTCATCTCACAGCACAAGTACACCATTTGTGTCCTCGGAGTCGCTATATCTCGTTATTCTCTCTAGAGGATACCTTGTGGGTTACGTGTATGTATGTAAAATACAATTTTGGCCCTACAAATTGTGGAACGTTTCGGACAAAAACTGGGTGCAAATGTTAAGTGTTCCATCAATGTTATTAATGCATGTGTGTGAGGGGAAGACATTTCAGTTTGAGTATGTGTGTGTATATATTGTCGGTATAAAAAAGCTTACATGCAAACATTTAATTTTTTATTCTTGTTTGTCATTTAATGTTTGTAATTAGTCATATGCATGCACATGTTTATATTGTTTCTTTGTTATTGCTGTTCTATTAATGTGTGTATATGTGTATGATTCTCCTTGCGACATTTTTTTCTTGTCAAACAAATCACAAGCATCATATCACTTCTTTCTTTTTGTCCTCTTTTTTTCATTTTTATTATTCTTGTGATTTCAAGTATTTTTTTCACACAGGTACTATATTTAACATTTTTCTATTATTGTTATTCTTCTTATTCTTTTTTCTTTGTGTATCATCTTCAGATTTTTGTAGTTGTCATTCTTCTGTATTCTTTTGTTGTGCTTAAAGAAGATGTGCTTATATAAGCCTTTCTTTTTTAAGTTTTTTTAAGTACAGGACGAGTAAGTATAATACTTATATTTTTTAAATCATTAACTTTTTCGCTCTACAGGTACAGCATGTAACAGTGCAACCTAGTGTCATTAAATATACATACGAGTAAGAGTACATGCACTTGGAATATTTTTCGTAAAAAAAGTATTAAATTACGCTTAAATTTAAGCAGCATGTAGGAAATTTAAGTAGATTATTATAGCCTTCACCACAAAAAGTGGAAAAAGGGTATATCTAAGTTTGTCATTGCGCATGTAATTTCTACAATATCCATTTTCGACCCCATAAAGTATATATTATTCTGACTTTTTATGTCTTCACAAAATCTTATGATTTAAAAAAAACAAATGCCCTTAAATATGTCAATCGTTCAGATATAGTGTCGAAAGGGTTGCTATTGGAAATCAGCATGACCGGTTCATGTCCTTCGAGGCAGCAGGCAAAACACCACGCCTGCCTCTAAGTTTTGCATGTCATTTGAAACAAAAAATTAATATATGGGGCGATAGAGAATTAAAAAAAAGAAAAAACATCAAGTGAAAAAATTATCGCTTTTCAGATCTTTTAAAATTTCCATTAGGATATCATTTTAAATCTTTTGAAGAGATCTTTAAGTGAATGCTAAAACCTTTTAAAAATGCTTAGGGCATTTTTTGCAGTAGCAAAATTTTCTTTTTATTTTTTAATTCTCCGTCACCCAAATATTTGCTTTTTTATTGGAGTTTCTTCACTTAACTAGATTTACATAGATGGTGAAGGGTATAGAAGATTCGGCATAGCTGAATATAGCACTCTTACTTGTTTTTAATGTCTAAAAATTATTAAGTAAATGTCTGTTAAGGAAAGTACATTCTAAATCAGCTCCGATCTAATTTTTATACCTTTTTGCGGTTTGTGGTTAATATTTTTATTTGTAGCATGCCATATTAGTTTTTAATTTTGCTTTAAACGCTCATAAATAAATTAGATAAAATTTATCCCCATAATTCTTCAAAAATCAATTTAAACTATCCCCAAAAATCCCCACTACAAATAATACTATATATATTTTTTCAATTTAAGTATTAACATATGTTTTTTTAATTTTATGTATTTTTGCAAGCTATACATATTATATGCAAGCAGTGCCAACGATTTCGTCAGCGCGTTAGTTATGATTTTCTTAACTCTTTCAGGCACGGTTTTGCATTTATAACTTTCTAAACAATTCGAATGCATTTTTAGTTAAAATAACATATTCTTATTATAAAAAAACAGAAAAAAAACAAATTAGTACTTTAGGTTTTTTTTGTAATGAGGTAGTTAGTTATCTAGCCACCGTGGCGCTTGGCATAAAAATATTCGAACAAAATTTAGGATTTGCAGCCAAATTAAGAACACAAAACTACTTTTGATTAAAATCGGAGAAGCCAGTCTTATTTATTTATACACAGATGGGGTCTTTGCAGGATTTTCATTGCCATATTGTACGCACTGGATTCTTTTTGGTGCTGCATTTTGTACATCTTCGGGATGTGGATCGCTCTGGCTTCTGCATACTGTTTCCAGACTTAATTCTTTTGGCACTGATTTAATTATGATGACTTTTACAAAAGTAATTAGTTTACATTTTCTCAATAAATGGCATGAAAACATGTTTTAAACACCCAACAATAGGTGGTTAGTTAACTGATCACCAAAACTGAAAGAGTCAAAAAAGAAAAATATGCTTTAATATTAATTGTACAGTTCTGTAAACAGTTTAAAAATTTGCCAATTTCAAAATTAAAATGTGCTCTATTTGTATCAATAAAATGAAATATCCTGTATTAGAACCAATCTTCTAAGGGACCTCTTCACAAAATTATTCAAAACCATCCAACAATGTTTACGTGATGCTAGTACAGGCAGTCAGATGGTCAGACATACAAAATCCAAAAATAGGTGTTTTGTATTCCATATTGACTACTGTCTACATCAAGAACAAAATTTACAGTTGTTATAGATTTGTATACATTATTAAAAATCTATCTCGTTGTTTAAACAATTTTTGTTACATATTTTTGGAGTTAAACATTTGAAGCACTTCTTAAGATGGAACAAAAGCCTTACAACCATTTGTATTACTTTCAAAATGTGTATTAATTCTCAATAAAGATTCGAATATTACATATTATTTATTATTTTGCTTTTTATTGAGTTCATTGCTGAAAAAGGCGGAGAGACCTACGAGTCACTACCATTTTGGGCAACCCTGTTGCTGATGAACTGGCGAAGAAGGGGACAATGCTTGACGAGGGTGCAATCAACACTTTCTGTGTCATACCCCTCTCTGCTTGCGGACAGCGCATTGACGCTGCTCTCTACCAACTAGCCCAGATCAAATGGTGTAGCGACTCGAACTTGGCACTTGGTCCAGGTAGGTTCATCTCCTTCTTGGGGTGCAGTGGGTGGTTTACAATGTTTTTTGTGTAAGATGTTAATTATAGCCAAATTAACTTCAATTTAGTAATATTTTGTTCCCTAAATAACAAAAAGTTGTTTTGAGTAAGAATCATAATTCAACTAAAACTCTTTAACATATTAAGTTCTTATGCAAGAGAATAAATGTAAAATATTAAAAAAAATATTTTAAAAACTGTTCAAAATATACGTAATGAAAAAATTCTTATAATTCAACCTTAAAATTTTCCTTCATTAACAGTTAAATGTTCGTTTTGCAAACATTTTGCAATCATAAATGCTTCAAATACTTTTATTATCAAAATACTGCAGAATGTTTTAAATCCCAAAAAAATGAGTGAATAAAAAATACAGTTTTATCTTTCAAAATTTCAATACCAAAACTTTATTATGATTTGAATGCACATTCTTGTGGCAAACAACAAAATAAACAAACTAAAAATGAAGAGCAAAATACTTGCATCTACAAACACCGCCACATACCAAAAACAAACAAAAAACAAGAGTAAAACCCTGACGAAGATGAATTTCCTGTCTATGCTTGATGTAAAACTTCATTTGCAACCCACAGACATTTCATCCTTGAGGATATTACAAACACTCATATGAAAAGAAATTCAACTCATCTTAGCTCAACTTTAGGCAACATAAAAATCTTTAATGTAAATAAGCTACATAATGGCGTGTTAACGTAAGAACCAACAGTTTACCGCTAAAGGAATATTTAATACTTGCACACCAATCCTAAGAATTTAAACTTTTAAATCTAAGAGAGGAAGGAGGAGAGCGAGATTAAGTCAGACAGGAAACCTTTACAGCAAAAAAGCAAAAAAAATCAAACAAATCCTGTATAGATTTTTAGTCGAAATGAACATAAACTTAACCACAAATATTTCAGGCAATTGTTTCCTGTTTAGTGGGATAAATTTACCTTTTTGAGATTATTTTTCTATTTGTCTATTTTTCCTTATTTGTCTTTTTCTTGTTGTAAAATATAAATAGTACTTTTGTAAAGGACATGTGGATTAGAAAAAGTAGCTTAAAAAGGCTTCTTCCTCTAAAGGTTTGGTTGCGTTTTAGTAGTTATCAGTGAGATTTATGATAAAAACTAAACAAATTTGAAGCAAACCCTAAATGCTTCTTATTTTTCTACAAAATTAATTTTTTATCTCAAAAATATTATTATTATAGATATTCTCAATAAACGTTAAATTTTTAGAATCAAGATGCAAGGAGAAAAAAATCATGCGAATAAGTATAAAGGCTGATTACAAGCAAGTGGTTCGATAACCTCAAAATAACCAGCAAAAAATGGATGACCGAAACTAATACATGTGCTTATTTAACTAACACATTTGCACCAATTTTATATTGTATGTCGCACATAGAGATATTTTAAAAAACTAGCCGGACATTACTTTTATTTTTTGTTTATACTGGCTCTGAAAAATTTTTGAAATCAAATAAATAAAATTTTGGAGAAATATGTCTTATGGTCACATGCTGTAGAAGCTTAGAAATAAAAAAACTGACCAAAGTGAAAAAGTTCCCCTTATACGAACTAATCCTACCTCTAAAGTTTCCCATACTTTTATTGATCAAATGCAATTTTAAGGTCATCAAAAGTTCAAAAATCTTAACTTGGACCAAGAAGACTCTAACATTCCATTTCTGTTCCACCTCCTTTTGTGGGCGGAGATATAAAATATAAATTAAAAAATTATATGAGTATTAAAAGAAATGGAGTACACACGTCGTAATACCATTTAAATTAATTTTTTAGTCCTTATGGGGAGGCGGATATATACCTCAATTCCCACCCCCGAAATATTCTTGAACATTTCGTAATTTGTAATTTATTACTTTATACAATTTATTTAATTTGAAAATAATTTATTTCTTCATAATAATAACTGATTAATAACACAAGGTGTCCGCCGGGAAGGTATACCACTCGCCATTATAATCCTAGCTGTATGAGATGTGGCATCGTCTTTTTGATACCATATATTAATTAAGCCCAAAGCATGCAGTTAAGGCGTTAAAAAGTTTTCAATCATAACACGATATTGCTCCCCATTCACAGTTTCCGTTACGCCGTTTTCATTTTCAAAGAAATAAGGCCCAATGATTCCTCCTGCCTAAATTTTACACCAGACAGTCACTTTTCATCTGATGAATAATTTTAGCGCTTTCTATTGCCTCATCATTCATTATAATTTTTTCATGAAAGTCGGTGTTGTCATTAGCTAGCTGTAACAACCTATTGGCATATGTACGGCGGCGTAAATAATATTGTGAAAGAAGTTCTTGTGCCAACTGAATCTTAAATGGAAACAAATGCAAATCCTGATATGAAATTGTGGCCAAAGTTGCTCTTTAAAGTCGAAATTCCTGAGCACGGCGTCGAATTGAGGTTGATCGATTGTTTTGAACACTTTTTTGAGCAGCAGTAATGTTTTCAGCCGATCTCTCAGTACGTTGTGGTCTCTGCTTAGGCTTATCACCTACAGACAGTGTTTTGTTGGCACGTTGTTACTTTAAAAAATTTCACGTAAATTTCTTATCGTCACAGTAATCGATAATTGATTTTAGTAAAATATTTTACTGATTAAAACAGGTTGGTTTATCGAATATTTTTCCATAATAAATTTGCCACATGTTTACTTCACTACTGCCAAATATGAACTGCCAAGACTAATGTTAATTAAAATTGCGGCAATACCTTCCCAACTCCTCTTTTGCACTTCAATGATGATGAGTGTCATTCTCCTTCTTCTGTTTCTTTAAAGATCTCTTCCGAATCTGAAGCCGCTTTAGATAACAGCCCAATGCAATGTATTAAAATCTAGCGCATGGTAGGTGTTATAGAGTGATACTCATATAGAGAAACATAAAAATTTGCAGTGCATAAACAATAATCTGCAAACTCTTTCAAATGCATTTCGTGACCATTTAATATTACTTTGATTCCAGTTTTCTGTATTTGCGCTATTACTCCAAATTCACGTCTAAATCCTTCTTTCGTCACATACAACATCCTTTTAACATTATTATTACAAACTAAAACTTTTTATGACTGACCAAATCTTTTTACTCGTTCAAATCATGGTAAATGATCACAAACTGAAAAAAGGTAAAATATGCAACAAAAAAAAAAGTAATCTAAAAAAATGCAAAACTAGTTTTTCTACAGCATTAAAGTATACTCCTTAAAATTTAAAGCAATTTAAAATATTTGTAGGATCGCGACTGCCCTCACTTTCAAAAAGGTTTTCATAGTTTTTTTTTTTTATAAAAAATTAACGTATTTAGCTGTACAAATTGCCTTTACACAGAAGAAGAAATCAATACAAAATCTTTATTCGTTTAGCCATAAAAGAGCATATTGCAAACCTCTCAAAGCCGTAGAAAGTCAATAAAAATTTATGCAATTTACTCAACTTCCCTAATTTTAACACTGGCCCAAGACGGGAAATCTATAGCAAAAGCAATGAAAATTCACTATACGGGAAACATTTTGCAGTCTACCGAGCTGGTTATTTAAATATATACAGTAATTCAATTTTAATTTTGTCCTAAATGCGCCTTACAAAATCTTTTGTAATTACATCTGTATCAAAAATCTGGTCGAACTTGCATAAAATTTTTTTCCAAAAAATTAGTGGGTTTTAAGAAATTTTATTAGTCCTTCAGAAAAAAAAACAGTAGCTACGCTCTTTACTACGAACATTACATTTATACAAGAGCTTCATTGATTTTTTTATTTTGCCTTAAGATTGTAACTTAAATATATAATTTTATTATTTTGATCAACAGTGAAAGCCAAGCAACCACACTATGCTGATAGCGAAATTCAAGCAGATGTTAAGTGGGTTAAAGATACTAAGAAATAGATAATGAGGAATAATCATTTATATTATTTTAAATTCAAATTTATTCCAAATCAGGTTTGAACCGTGGATATTTTAAATAAATTAAAATTTACTTTTTTTTTTGAGAAAGAAAAATTACAAATGTATGTGGACGTTTTAAAAACTTTAACCTATTAAGAGTCGATAAAATTTTTAAGTAAAAATATGTATAGTACTTATTTTTTTTATCTTTTTATTCTCAGTCATCTCAATATTAATTTTGTTTTTTTTGATTAGATAAAGAAAAGAGATTTACATATATGTATAGGGGATATAGAACTCTTAATTTTTTTTATTAAATTTTCATTTTTAACTGCCTTTTTCGTTTTCGATATCTCAAATTATTATAATTATTTTGTGTTGATTAAATATTTATTTATATACAGCTTAAAAAATTAGTTTTTAATTAATGAATTGTTTTTTACATTACTTTGAAAAACAAATTTTTTCAAAAATTTAACTAAACTCCGTTTATGAAAATTTATTATTCGAAATCTTTTCAAATTTAATTTACTTTATTCGTGCTTGATTCCTTCAAATATAAATATTTCATGATATTCTCATGAAATATTTATTATTTTAAACTAAACTACATATGGCCATTTCACTACTGCTTAAATAGCTCATCAGTGGATTTTACCCAAATTTTGTATAGAAAAAACAGAATCTCTTACATCAAAAGCCAAATTGATTAAATGAGAACTCCATTGAATCAATAAGACAAAAGACAATAACAACTCAAAAATGTTCTACACAAAAACACAGCAAACATTTAGAACTATTTTTATTTTTTCTTTCATTTTTCTACATAAGGGATCCATTTGGGAACCATTCATATGTATTTGAAAGATTCAATGAAAAAATTAAAATTTAAAAACAATTTGATTTGATATAAGACTTTCTAGTTTTTCATACAAAATTTGGGTAAAATCCACTGATGAGCTATTTGAGCAGTAGTGAAATTTTAGTTAAGTTTAAACTAATAAATATTTCATGAGAATATCATGAAATATTTATATTTGAAGGAATCAAGAACGAATAAAGTAAATTTAACCCCGCTTAGTTAAATAATTTTTTATTTTTTTGGTTTTCTAAATTTATTTACTTAATTTTATTTACATATATTTTTATTTATTTATTTATTTTATTTTACAAGCACTAATTTTTTATTTTTATTGTTTGTTTTGGATTTCTTACAAATCTAACATTTTTATTTCGGTTATTTTTAGATATTTTTTAAAGACAAAAAATGAAAGCAAGTTTGAACTAACAAAACATTTCTGGATTTCTTTTAACTAAAATTTTTGCTTTCTTCATCTTGAACTTTTTTATATATATATATATTTTTTTTTTGTCATGTTTGTGAGCCATGAAAGAAAATTAAATGTTTTAATAGAAGAAACGTAGTACCTATTGTAGAACATTTATTTTTAGCTTGTTAGGAAATTTCTAAGCATTTATATATTTTCAATCATGTGATCCAACCTTTATTTGGTTTTTTATTTGGTCAGGTTTCTCGCTTTTAATCAGTATACATTTTTAAGCCACTATGCGACAGTAACCCATTTTGGGTGAAAAAAAAAATTTTTGTATTCCAATATTCTATCAATTAACATAATATTCAAAAGTTTCTTAACTAAACAAGAATTATTAGGCTAAATATAATTTATAAAGTTTATGAAAAAACTATCTATTAACCGCTTTATTTCAGTTCTTAAATATAAAGTAGGAGATTGCTACATGTTATACATTTCATTTCATGTTTATTCAGTTTGTTAAAGGATAAATTTATTTTATTTTGCTAGAATAAAATAGTCTAGTGTTTGAAACTGCTCGCGTTCATGAAGCTTTTTTATGAGACTCTTACTCTGAAATGTATTCGAGTATCAACTTTTTAACAAAAGTAATTTCTTTGAGATACTTAAACTAAACCATGACACCATCTGACAATGCATACACCTAATAGTTGAAGCATATTCCTTAGAATATTCCTTAGAGTAAACATTTATAAATAGACTGAATGAATTTGTTAAAATCACTCAAACGAAAATTTCCTTTAGCTTGAGTGTGTTTTTCGCTGTTTGTTAAAGACTTCGAATATGATATTTAATACTTTATCCAACAAGAACAACTTTATTTTTGAACACTTGAGTTTTTTTCTTTCTTGCTTTAAGAAAATATTTAATGTTCGTTTGTATTTACTAATCAAACTAGCTTATTGTACCCGGTGTTGTTTGGGTCTAATTATAGCCAACTAAATAATAATTCAAGACAGGATTTTACTTATTTTATCAGGTATTATATAAACGCAGGTTAAAATATTCAATAAGCCTCGGTTACAAAGTACTGAATGTTTTAATATGTAATACAATAATGGCATATTTTATTTGGAGTCTAAGCTATATAACATAAAAGTGACTGTTTTTTCTAGAGGCATCACAGTTACTTTTCTTCTGAAAATATGGAAAAAGCAAATCTTTAATTATAGATTTAAAATACTTTACTTTCATAGTTCGGACTATAGACTTTAGTAATTTCATGCTACTATTAAGAGTTCAGCGTTTTTAGGGCTAAATTATAATTTTAGACCATAGTATGTTTAAATGATTATTATTATTTAAGACTATTGAAACGATTTATCATAAAATGATTAAAGTCTATAGTGAGAACATTCTGTTACCATTTCTAATGTAAGGCAATTAGAAGCGACATCTGTTTGCATATAGAGAACAGTTATCAATCGCTTTATAGAAATTAAAAGCATCTTAAATTGTGAACTCAATCAGAATAAAATGATTACTGTAAATGTTCCTGGTCCGCTATTAAAAATATAGATACCCTATTTTACAATGAGGACAAGTATCTAACGGTGCACAGTGGCTTCCCTAATATGGAAAAGCGGTCAATAATCTATACCTCATGAACTAAAGAAGCTAGAGCCTTTAAAATTTGTTTACAGTATCAGCGTGCCCGAAGAAGTTAAAGTCTGCAAATTTTTAGGAAAAATTCGAGCTAGAATCATTTTTCATTTGAAACTTTACAACAAATAGGTCGGTCGAATAATTAATTTAGGAATACATTTAGAAATATATTGATTAAGTATGAAGATTTAATACATAAATGTTTATTACACTTTAATTCATTCGAAATATACACTTAAAAAAACTAAATTGAAAAGTTATACAAAGTTATATAATGCAATATAAGGTATATGGATCTGAACTTAAAAGTAGCATATTTAAAAGAATTGTTTTTGTAGCAATGTACTATACCTTTCGTGTATGTTGCAATCTAAATTGTTTTATATCTTTATATTTCGATTAAGATGCTTCCTCCGATAATTCACTTATAGACACTAATGCATGCTTGTCCACCTCAGCTCCATGGATCAGAATTTTATGTGCCGATGTAAGGAGTTTGTATAGGAATATTTTTTAAAAAGTTTTTTGGCTGTCTCTGCCTATTTCGTAAACTTTTTCATCAATTTCAAATCCAGAGTTTATATCTTGGGTGATTTTGGCACACCTTTAAAAAATATACTTATCAATTCCTGTCGTTTGTGATGAAAGTTCCACATTTAAAAAAAAAACTTAAACAGAAATAGTACAAAGCAAAATGTGATTCACGAGGGCTGCTCTATATATTTCTGGCCTAACAGTGAAAATGCGAATATTTATAATCAAAAATGGTTTTATTGTTTTTCAAAGTATTCTCCAGCATGATTTATACACTTTTGCATGCGCTCAAACCAGTTGTTGAAGCACTTTTTCCACTCCGATTGAGACACCTCTAAAACATGGTTTTTGAACACTTCAACAGCTTCTTCTGGTGACGAAAATCGTTGACCACGCATTTTTTTCTTGATGTGCAGAAACAAGAAGAAGTCATTAGAAGCCAAGTCAGGGCTGCACGGCGGATGACCCATTAATTCGACGTTTTGGCGATCAAAAACGCTCTGGTTTGAGCCGATGTGTGAGAGCTCGCATTGTCATGGTGAACAATGATTCGTCTTCTCTTGTTGGTTTTTCGAATTTCTCCGATGACTTCAGGCAAACAAATTTTAGTGTACCACTCAGAAGTGATCGTCCTACGTTGCTCAAGCGGAACAGTCGCCACATGACCATTTTTGCCGAAGAAACAGGCGACCATTTGCTTCGAAGTGCTTCTTCCACGAGCAATTTTCGTTGGATTTTGCTCGTCTTTGAAGACCCACACGGTCAATAGCTGTTTCGTTTCGGGCTCATACGCATAGATCCATGATTCATCACCTGTGACGATCTTATAAACGTCTTTTGAAGCACCGCAATCGTATTTTTGCAACATTTCTTTCCACCAATCGACACGAGCCTTTTTTTGAGCGACTTTCAAATTGTGCGGGATCCAACGAGAACAAACCTTTTTTACGGCCATGTGTTCATGCAGTATCGAATGTATGCTGGTGGAAGAAATGTCCAAGGATGTCTCTATCTCTCGGTATGTCGCATGTCGATCTTGCATTATGAGTTCACGCACGGCATCAATGTTCTTTGGCACAACAGCCGTTTTTGGACGACCTTCACGGAATTCGTCTTTGAGCGAGCTTCGGCCACGACTAAATTCATTATACCAATTTTTCACAGTGCTATAGGATGGTGCTTCATCACCATTCAAAGATTTAAGTTCATCAATGCACTCTTGTCGTGATAATCCACGTCGAAAGTTGTAAAAAATGATGGCACGAAAATGTTCACGAGTTAATTCCATTTTTTTCTATATTAACTTTTTCAAGTCACTGTAAACAACACAAATAATGGTCGTACGTCAAAACGTTTTGAGTACGATTATGCTTAAAAATGACAAACTTTCCAATGGAAATGTCAGATTGCACTTGGCAGCACTCAGTGTTGCCAGGCCAGATATATATATAGCAGCCCTCGTATTATTATTTCTCGTCGGATGACGTAAATCACATCCATATGCGAAAATATGCAAAAACCCGTTGCCACGATATTTTTTAATTTAAAGAGAGGCAAAAAATCTACAACTGGATGTATAAGAAGTTGTGGGCAGATGAGGCCCAAGTAACTAAAAGTCTACGTAAAAGAGTAGTTTTCAAAAAACGTGTGTTTGACTATGAAGCCACAATATATGAAATTTATACACACCTCCCCTTTCTAAAAAAAAAATCGTGCTATTTTTTTGTATTCCGACTAAATTATTAAATCACTGATATTGACACAAACACTAAATCTCGGAAAAAAAAACGAAATTGAAATTTTTATTAAAAAATAAAACAATTAATCTCAGCGGTGTTTCTAATTTTATACAAATCTTTTAGCCGCAAAAACATATCACACAACATATCTTTGATATCATAGTTATTTAATTACAACTGAATACAATCGTACATGTTAGAATATATAGTTTTAAATATTAATGTTTATATTTCATAAAATAATTAAAAAAATATATCTTTTCATTTCAGGTAAGAATTGGAAGTCCTTATAAAGAGTAAGATATTTTGCATTTAGTATACCCGAATACTCGGTTTATTGCTAAAGACATTATTCAAAAGCTTATATACAAAAAAAATTTTTTTTTTTTGTTATACAAATATAAATATATATTCTTCACCGGAACTATTCTACAGCAAAACGTCAAAAAGTAAAAAATAAAAAAGATGACTGCACATAACTTCAGAAACCTTTAATTCGCCTTTTTACACTAGAACCGCTGCAACATAAACATAACGTGCAATTAACGCGTTGTGCAAAATGAAGCTTTCTACCTATCAGTTTTCTTCACCATCTATATTCTCTACTCTATGCCTTTTTAAAGAAGGTAACACAATTAATAATTAGTCTCTTAAAAATATAATAGTATATTTCTGTTTGAAATTAATAAGCAAGACAATATTCGTATCTTATTCACCCTTTAGATATATGTAAATCTACTTTAGTGAAGTAACTCCATTAAAAAAAATAAATATTGGGGTGGCAGAGAATTAAAAAATAAGAAAAACAAACAAGTACTGTATATATTTTTTTATATTTTTATATAAAAATGTCATTGGCATTTTAAACAATTATTACTATTTCCTCAAAGATCTCATGAAAAGCTTTTAAATGATACCCATATTGATATATAAAAAATTTTAAAATTTCAGAGACCCGGAACTCGGAAAATATGGGAGGGTGCCAATTTTTTTACTTGATGTTTTTTTCTTATTTTTAAATTCTCTATCGCCCCATATATTTGTGTTTGTGATTGGAGTTACATCATTCCTCCAAATAATATGGAAAAATTAGAGGTAGGCATGGTGTTTTGCTCGCTGCCTCGAATGCATAAGAACTCAGGATATATTTACCTTATATGGTCGGAAATGGGTATTGTAGAAATTACAAGCTTAGATATACCCTTTTTCCACTTTTTGTGGAGAACGGTATAATACAAACTTAAGTTTGGTTTTGCAATCATTTAATATGTGAATATTTTTTATATTATTTTGAATAAAAATCTTTGTAGAAACCTAAAAAAGTTTACAATAACTCCTATCTAAAAGCAATTGTCGTTTATTGCAGTAAAAACTGAATCACTTAAAATTATATGAATTTTAAAATTTCTCTCCAATTAATGTTGAAACTGTAATAACTTTTAAAAACTCAACAAATAAGTGATAATAGCATAATAGCATGTATTTTACACAAGCGATATTTTTCTATTTTAATTTAAAATTAAATTAATGATTATATTGCGGCCATTTGGTAAAATAATTTCATGAATTGCCAGTTAAATGTGTATGATTCAGTACCCTCACAAGCCACAAGCTTATTTCACATATATTTGTTTAAAGGGTATCCCCAAGATTACCTAAGATATAGAGCATATAAACAACATACTGCATTCTTCATATTGGTTTTTTTTAGAACATAAAATACAGCGGATAAAATCGTATACAGGAATAATACATCAGACAAATTGCCTACACTGTTGACTGGCACATAAACGCTTTCATTTTGCATATGTTAAAATAGCAGCGTTTTGTTAATTTGGCGTTGCAACTTTCAACTTGAGATAATTTAATGTTATCTAATGATATTTATTTAGCATTCACCGGCAAATGTTTTATGCAGTAATTGGCGTGCATTTAAGGAAGAAGTATTCTTCTGCGCTGCTCAGTAACAGTTCTAATAGGTTTTTCGACAAATTACCGCATCAAGTTTTTTTATTCTATTTGAAGCAAGGTTTACCCTTAAACAATTAAGCTACTAGAAGGCTATTTCCTGTTCGTAAGTTTATAC
Organism: Gymnosoma rotundatum; assembly: GCA_916610165.2. NCBI lineage: Eukaryota > Metazoa > Arthropoda > Insecta > Diptera > Tachinidae > Gymnosoma > Gymnosoma rotundatum. Next base: position 36,922,159 of record OU744339.1, on the reverse strand, counting down.
TACAAGAAAGAGATTTTGTGCCATCATTATAAACACTAAATCCTTTGGACTCAACCAGTGTTGATTTGTTCTTAGAAGTTGTCCAAGACTTTACGACTCATGTCAGATGAGACGACTTTTTATGTAATAACTTCTTTTAGGGATTATAAAGTTTAAGAACTATGTACGTAAACCAGAAAAAAATCACAAGGCATTAGGTCCGGCGAACTTGGTTGCCAAGTGACGCTCTAACTACATTAACATTTCCTGCGCCTGTTGCAGGCCGTGGCTGACCGAGGCGTTTTCATTTTAATGTGGAACCTGTCTCACGAAAGCTAGACACCCAAGAATATATTTTTTTATTATCGGAAACCGGGTTTCATATCCCGAGTTTTAAGCGAACATGAAAGGAGCGTTCAGTGTTTATAGGAGATTTCTTAATAAAAAGAAACTGTTCCACGGCGAACGCACGATGTTCTCCTTATTACGCAATAGTCTACACTTAAAACGGCACATACAAAGCTTCTCAAAAGCAGGCCCCCAACTACTCTGCTCTATCTCTCGTTAGCTTAATGTTACTTTCTGCCGGGTCCAGTATGAAGGCTTCGGTAGCAAGACCGTATTTAATTTGAAACAAAATGTTCCAGCCTGGTTCTCTAAATGTGTCTGTGGATAAAGGACAATAAGTTTTTTGTTTTACATTAAGAAATGAAAAAAAGCAAAACAAAATTTAAGCTTACATAAACTTCTGTTTAATAATATTAAAGTTGCATTAAAAAGTTTTGGTTAACATTTGATCTCTAAAGAGTTAATGCGCACAAAAATGGATCATGCTCGTATTAAAAAAATTTGTTTTTGCTAAAATTCCTACGATAAAAAAACTTTTATAACTATGTTAAAATAATTTTCGATTTATAAGTTTAAAATCATTGGACTTTAATCATAGTTAAACACTAAAGTCGGTTTTTCTTTGACACTACTTTAATTTTTAAAATAGAATTAAATAGATTATCCATCTCTGATCATCTGCTAGGATTTTTTGTTGAAAATAAATAGCAAATGTAAAAAGTAAAATTTGTGAAAATTTCTTTTAAAAAAATAAATTTTTACAGAAAAACTTTATATGTAAATTTATGTCGTATTTCGTCTTGATAAAGTCGGTACTAAGTCATTTAAAAACAACTTTAGCTTAAAATTTAAAACCATCTTTAACGTATAAAATATATTTTTACGTATCTATAGTACACAGAAAGTATACTTTAAAGAAATGTGTGCTTTAGAACTCGTAGAATATACATTATTTATGACTAGGATTATGGGCCATTATTAATAAACATAATATGCTAAGTATTTTCTCATCTTAGCAAAGTATGGTTTGCTAGTAATTTCTTGTGGAAAATGAAAATAAAAAAATTTAGTAATAAAAGTTTTCAATAAATAAAAGTGATCGCAATGAATTAAAAGCTATTATCTATACCTTCAAAACAATTATGATTATTTTTCACTACTTTAGTATTATGTTTGACAATCATATGGTTCCAATAGCAACAATATTATTATCATGTATAATAATCTGATTTGACTATAATCATACAATGCAATTATAATATGATGCCCTTTTAGTTATGGTTATTTAACCATATTTAATTTAATTGTTAGCTTTTAGATATAAATACTTTTTATAGGTTCAACTATATAAAGGGTTTAAACAAAACTAGAAAACAAACTTTTTGCACAAGATAAAATAATAGCTCACCAAGGAACAAACGCTATCTTTTTGATGAATACCCTATTATTGCAAACCTGAAACTGCCAACTGTTAAATATTCTTGTGTTCTTTATCACACAAATATTACATAAATTTTGAGATACCCTTTAGTTATGTACATATGCAAAAAAATATACTTTCATTGTATTTGTGTATCATTTATATATTTTTAATTGGACATTCAAATGTTTTCACATCCCCTTATATGGATGACACGAATCAATTTAAACAATCAGTAAAAATCGTTATTGTGGTTTTAGTGTGGATTTTTAAATGCTTAATACCGATACAGAAAATGCAAATAAAATAATTAAACAACAATTAAATTAAGTTTGATTCAACATACATACTCAGACTGGGAGCTTAAGGAATTTGACACTGTTTGCAAAAAAGTAGTGTCTAGACGATGTTAAGAAATTTAAGTCTGGCTAGAAACTATATAAAAACTTAGCAAAAATAACTCTGAAGATAAAGGTAAGGGCTAAAGAATAATAAAGAGAGAAGATTAGGCGCGATAGATGCAGAGGAGACCCTGCTGGATATTGAACGCTGCAAAATGATAGCTCAATCGCTCCTGCTCCTTCCTGGATCCAAGGATGGTATATAAGATAAACCACCGGTAACCAAGGTGTCTCAGGAGATGTTACCACAGGCACCAAGTCACGCAATATACCCCTCAGTAACTGAAATAGTGTTGCCTCTCTGGCCCGATTTAAAGCGGGTCAGCTTATTTTAGCGGTCAAACATGTCTGACCTCAGCTAGATTGTAGAGAGCAGTGTTAATACGCTGTCCGCAAGCAGAGAAAGGTATACCACAAAGGTATCAACGGCACCCTCTTCAAGCATTGTCTTATTCTTTGCCAGTTTGTCCCCTCACCCATTGTTAAGGGTGACCGTTCAATCCTTCGCTGTTCCGTTTAGGGATGTTTGGTATTCAGAGACAAGATTAGATGTGGTAAACACACCTCTAAGGGACATATGTAAATGCGGCTTTGCTGTCGATACCTTATTAAGCCTTCCGATAGCAGATATTTCTCACTTTAAGACAATAAAGTCATTGGGAGTTTGAAAATCTTTCTTGTCTAAATTTCTCAATGTAAAGTCCAACTCTCGTCTTGCTCTTGGAACCATCCGTGTACATACAGAGTTTTCGAGATGGAGGAAAGTGTCTGGTCAAAGAGAAATCTTCTTGTTAAAGAGGGTACTGGGGTGAATTAATTGATGTAAATGGATATATTACTAAATTTTTTAAATGAAGTAGTATGACGGTTTATTTGTTTCATCAATAGCTCTTTTTAATGCTCTGTTATCACAAATTTAAATTACATAGAAACAATTATTTTGGGGTTGAAAATGGATATTTTAGAAATTACACACGGAATGTCAAACTAATATATATCCTTTTTCAACGTTTTGTGGTGAAGGATATTAAAATCACAATTATGGTACATAATAGGGCTTTCTTAGTTTATATTTCTTTACTTGTTCGTTGAAAATAGTTCGAAATATCTAATGCTTAAAATTAATAAGAAAGATTGAAAGCATTGTAATTGGATGTTTTATAAATTAAACCGAGAGGCTTCAAACGTAACAAATGATTTTTATAAAATGAAGGGAGTGTAAATACTACGCTTAAGGCCCAACTATAATGTGCATAAGCTAGCTTTAGCTTATGTCAAAAATTCAACGAAAAGCCTGTCAAATGCTTAGGTAACTTATCAAAGAAATTTATGTGGCTACAATGTACATATATAAATTTAGTAACTTATTTGCCACAGTTGCACATTTATGTTTATTTCGTACTTTTGCCAAAAATAATTTCTATATAAATCAACAAAATTTTAAAACTAAAAGGCTTTAAAGAAAATATTTTATATATTTAATAACATTCACAAACACATTTACATATTTTGGTTTATGTTCTAAGAAAATGTAAAAAAAAAATTATTACAAATTATTTCCTGTTTTGTGTTTGTGGCCAACCGTACTTAAAAATGCAACGATGTTAATCGTTTATATGGTATACATATGTGTGTATAAATACAAATTTAATTAAAAATATATTATAATTGTAAAAAATTGGCCATAAAGAAATATGTTGTTTTTTTCTACATTTTTTATTGAATTTAAAACTAAAAAATCTAACAATTTAGGTCTTAATTAGAAAATTTCTTTATTAATGTATAAACCAAAGCACAATCAGCTGTTTCCGAACGGAAAGTGCGATCAGTTTCGTACCTTGCATAAAGAAATGAAATTTAACGAAACTTGACGAAAAGTTATCTTAATCACATTATAGTTTACCACATATAATTTAATGTATTTGCACAGTTGTATAAGTTGGCATAAGCTAGTTTATGCACATTATAGTTGGGCCTTTATTCCCTTTATCCACTTTGATGGTAGGAAACTAAAAAAAGAAACTTAGAGTGAGCAGCGAGTTTCTATCAAAAGTGGTTGCAAATTGTTACAAAAAAGTAGCGCCTCAAGGCTAATACTCGCAACGTTTCGTGGCAACTTTTGAGCGCTTAGCTGTTTGTTGTTAGCTCGTACTTGTTGTTGTAGCTCGTACAATTGTATTCTTCTCTTATTTCTCCTGGCAATAAATATATTTTTATTATAATTCTAATGTACGGTTTCTGCGAGCGACTCGTCTAGAAAATTTGCATGAAAAGCACTCAATTTTTTAAGTGATTCCTACACGAATTTTCTAGACGAGTCGCTCGGAAACCGCATATAAGAGTTGTTCTAATGATAACAAAATCAATAATGAATTTAATAATTTTTTTTTAATTCTACATAGGTATTTTAAAAATTATAAAACTCAGAGAGAAGAAATTAAAATATACAATCAAATTTTTTGTTCTACGATATTAATGTAACTGATGTTGAAATATAATATCACATCATCATCATCATCAACATCAGTAGACAACAACTGCCAAAACAATCAACAGAGCATCATAAAAAATGTGTAGAAACATTTTCTGTTTTATTTGGTAGATTCATTTGTATGTACAATGTAAATTGTTAAAAACAAAAAAAAAAAAAAAACACATGCTACAACATCAATTAAATACATTTGTACATACTCCATTTTACATATGAGCGTCTGTATGAGAAATTGTCTTTTTTTTTATTAAATTAAAAATTTCGTTAATAAAATGTATGTATGAATTTTTATGTTGTTTTTCGTCATGTTGCAAAAAAATCAATTAAAACACATGTTTCTAAATGATATTGGAAAAAGTGCAAAAACACCGACTAGAACACTTGTACAATTTAAACTAAAAATTTATGTTAGGAATGACGTTTCTCTCATAATAATTTCAAAGCAAAAGAATATTCTCGTCTTGTTCTCGTTAAATAGTAATATTTAAAATATATTTGCTAGCAGAAATTTTATTGTTACAAAGGCAATAAATCTAATTCTGTTAGTCATGGCCATAAACAGTATCCAATATGGCTAAAATATTAATACAAACATGATTAGATGAGGCAATGATATCTCATTCAAAACCTTAGTTTAGAGTCACATTTTGTTCTTTATTGTCTTTTGTTCTTGGATAACAATAAAGGGGCCGACGTGGCTACTCAACCTGAGGCGCACTAGCTAAGAGTGCATGCGTAAAATGTTATTGTTTAGTATGAGCTTCGCTAAATGACAAGAATAAATGTTAAGGATGTTAATGACAGTTTGCATTGCGGCTGCGACTGATACAACCAACTTTACTATAGACATCCCACAAAAGCCTAATGGAATCAACAAAATTATATAATCTCTATATATTTCAGCCAAATCTATATAAGACTATAAATATTATAACTCTGGGAACGCGTATTTAAACGAATCATACAAAAGATTGCATTGAAAAAGAACAAGTTTTTTAAATTTCTTATAAAAAGCTTGCGTTGTGCATAATTATTTTACTTTTATTGCCTGAGTTTATTGAGTCTAAGAATTCACGTACTTGGTGATCTTCTTGGTCTTTTTGATATTTTTTTTATTATTTAATGGAAAATAAATGAAAATGAATGAATGAAATAAAAATGTGCTATACATTTTTATCAGCTTTTAGATTTTCCGTTCGTGAAATATCAGGTCTTTTATGCCGTTTGATTTAATTGTGCTCTTTTAGAATTTTTTGTATCATCGATATACATATAAACAGGCAAATATTATATTACGGGACCGTTTTTCTTCTCTGTTTTTTAATCGAGTTTGTTTTCCCCTTCACCTTTTGTAGGTATTTTCGAGCTAAAGTGCATTTTAATGGGTTAAGCATTTATAAATGACTCCCTAATCTGCCACTACTACATATGCTAAAAATACGTATAAATTCGAATACGTATATATTCGAAACATACTTTAGGCAAAATTATCTCGAATAAAATAATTGAAATCAGCTATCGTTAAGGAAACAATAAAGAACTCTTGAAAGTCAACCATCGCTCAGTTTTTGGCACTTGGACTTTCAATCACAAAGATGTACCCTTGATATTAAGGTCGAATATTTAGTAATATCTAAAGCGAATAACTTTCAAAATATCGCTAAATATTCGTCAATAATATTTTTACATATTTAATTTTGATATCTTGTGATATTCGTTTTTAATAATTAAGAAGCAGTTCGATACCGAAGTGTTTTATTATTTCTCTTCCTTTTCGTTTTTTTTTTGTTTTTGCTTTGGTTCTTCCAAAAACAATTAAAAATAACTGTTCTTTTATTTGCAATAAATTTTCATTAATTCTTTACTTTAGAATTTTTACATTAATCTAAAATGAATATTTTGCTTCTAACACTAATATTTTGTTTTCTTGTATTTTAAGTTTTTTCTTGATTTTTAGTCGATTTAATGAAAAATTGTCCACAAGCACCAATCAACTAAAAAAATAATTTTTGAAATCTAAAAAAAATAATAATTATATCTAATTTCCCATCACAATATAGAAATTTGGTTATTTTGCATTTAGTTAAACTTTTGTTTTTTTTTCACCCCATTTTACCATATAAATTTTTGTGTCTAAATTTTTTTTCGGTATCAAATTAAATTTAGTACATTAAACACAAATAATTTTGTTGAAACTAATTTACGTATTTTAGCTACTCCGACTTTAAGTGAGGTCCTTCAAAAACTGTAAGTAAAAATTGTTGCAGCATGGCACCACATATCTATTGTAGTTATGAAAGAATACAGCGGTAGCGCGACACTCTTTGGCAGCAGTTTGAAAGTAATTAACATTAATGATCGATTTTTATACTATCAGTGCGTAGAATTATTGATTGGACCCTTATAAACTAAATTTTTCATATCCTTCAAATGAATAAAAAATGAATAAATGAATAAAAAATGAATAAATGAATAAAAAATATGTAATCTCTCATTCATCATGTTATTAGGAACTCCAAAGATGGTCACAAATTTTTCACAATTCCTTATTCAAAAGTCTTTGTAATAAGACAAGAGACACAGTTAAACGTAATTAAAGACTAAACGTACACAAAATGCACTTTCAAATAGGAATATGCTGCTAAGTTATAAAGAGAAAAACCGGTTTTGGTCGCCTTTTTGACTTGAGCATACAAACAAGGTAAAGGTTTACAAAAAAAAATTCTTTGTATCTATTAAAGGTTTTATTTGCATTCAGTTAAAAAAATAATTAGGGTTTTATATAATTTATTATTAGACAATTTGTTTCAGTTTTTTAAAATAAATATATAATCGATTCAATAATTTATTTTATAAGAAAATTATGTATTTCGTTTTCAAACAAATAGATAATTGAAACAATTAAAAACTTAATTAAATTGCATTCCTTTTCCAGATAAATATTTTAATAGATCGGACATAATGAAAAAACTTATGCGATAGTTAATCAAAATCCTCAAATACAAAATTAATTTTGAAATATATCCCTTGAATTTATTTACTTCCTTTTGTTTCCATATTCAAATATTTAACTAAGAACCTTATTTAGAAAGATTTTTGTTTTAGCGAGCGTTTTAGCCTATTTACGAATCAATTAATAACAAGTTTTATTTAATCTTGAGGCGACCTCTAGAATATATAAAATGTGTGTTATACCACTATATAAATATATAAACATTTATCATTTATTTTATTTCTGCCTCTTACCATTATTATGATTCACATCTTAATTTAATTAAATATTTTGCAATTTGTATTTGCCAATCTATCTCTTGTTTTTTAAATTTAATTTTCAGTTTTTAATTAAGTCATGAACTAACTACTTGAATAATAAATTAACTTGTGAACTGTAAAATTAGAAAAAAAAACTCCAACACGTGTAGAAATTTAATATTTATTGTCAAAAGTCATTTGATAAGTTGTACAAATATTAGTTTAATATTTCAACCAAAAGGACAAGCCACAGCAATATAATCTTTTATTGTTGCACACTGACCGATGGTAATATAATATTTTGTTGCTGTTTTGTTTTTTTCTCTTTTTGCTACTTTTAGCAAAAACATTTGTATATTTCACAGGTAAAAGTCAACATGATAAAAAGACACTAAATTTTAATTTTTATACGTTAGTATGACTTTACACATACAAATACATACACATTAACATTTACAGTTTGTTTGCATGTAAACATGACTTTGAATGTGTTGGTGTTTGCCCAAGTTTAATGTAACTTAACCCAAATTTGTTGGGAACCCATAAATTTCGAACATTAGCAAAATTTCATTCATTGAGTCATTACAACTCAGGGAATAAACTAAAGTTAACTACCGCACACTGGTTTTAAATTATTTTTTTGCCATAAACTCGAAAAAAGTTGAAATGATATAAAGTCAAAACTATAAAATCATTTTTTGGGACGACTAAGTCATAAGTACTTCCACATCGTCAAAAAAAAGAGTGCTTTAGTGTTTGTTGTTTAACAAATAAAAACGTTAAAATAAATAAATATTAAAAAAAATCTGGAACCATTTTTTTTTTAACCTTTTTGATAACATTTTTCCTGATGATAAATTATTTTCACACAAGGTTTAAGCTTTACTGGCATAAGTTCGAAACCCAGACACTACTTTTCGACAAGATGTATTATTTTCTGTTCAAAGTGCTTTTTTTGCCAGTTAAGCGTAAAATATTCCGCAAATTAAAATAACTTTAACAAAATTTCCTGGCCCAGCTTCAAATTTTTGTGACTATTTCTCACTACAGCCGCTGCTTTGCTGTTTTTAATTAACCGATTTTAAGAAAAGAAGGAAGTTTTCAATTCGGCTTTTTTTATACTTGTGGCGACACCAGTCATTTCTGGATCGATTTTTATTTTTTTTTTATTTGAAAGGTTATGTTTACAGATTGGTGCCGTCTTAAAACCAGTTCATAATCTTAAAAATTAAAGGGTGTCCCCATACAACATACATGGTTTTACATGTATTATGAACCGTAAAGGGCACCATTTTAAAATTTAAAAAAACTGCGTATCATTATTGCTCTTAATTGCAAAAAGTAATACAAAAATTAATCTAAGAATTAAAGGGTATCCCCATGGGAGACATTAATTGACCTATAAGGGCCTATGTTTATAACTGTTATAGAAAATCGGTTGCAAATGAGACAGAATATCGATTGCTATGAGTGTTATAGTAACAGGTATTAATAACGAAAATTAAAAATTAGAGGGTGGCCCAATAGTTCATTTAATTTGATGTATATGGCTATACTTTTGAACAGTTGTAGACAGACGCTTGAAATTTACAACTAACCTATATTGCTAAGATCGCTATATCAACAAGTTTATAATTTGAATTTTGAAATTAAAGGGTACTCCCAAAACTAATGTAATTTTACCTGTCTGGACATATCTTTTGAACTGTTGCATACAAATACTTGAAAATTAGACAGAATGTCCACTTTGTTGCTTGGTATATTAACCCTGAAAGGTCATTATTCGTCGAACCGAAGTCGAATTGTTTTACTTTTGTGCTTTTTTTTCTCTTTGCTTAAACTTTTCAAGCTCAATTTTCGATATTAATAATTATAAATATATTAGGATTATAAATAAAGGGTGTTACAACAGTTTATGTAGTTTCATGTATATGTTCAAACTGTATAACCGTCATAGGCAGATGGTTAAAATATACAAAGAACCTGATTGCTAAATCTACTGCAACAGCAAATATTAAATCAGCTAGAGTTCATTAACGCTCTCCGTGATAAGTGGCCATCATGTGGTAATGTGTTTCCGTTTATTGACCGAATTTCTTAAAAAAGAGTTGCTATTAATAAATTTTAAGGAACCTTATTTTATCATTTAGAAAAATGATTATTTCATTACACTGCTATTTTAAGCACTCTGACCAGTGCTAATAATACAACATCAAAAGAGATGTTCATTATAATATCGGTATTTATAAATTTTTGAGCCTACACTGTGTTAGTTCAGAGATAAGGAGACCAGTGTGCAATGTTAGTTTACTAACTATACAATATTTTAGGCACTTGCACGTTGATGTTGCAAATAGAAAAAAAATTTGGAAATAGTTTTTAAAGAATTTAAAGCAGGGTGTCCCCTTATACATTTATTTAAAGCAAAGAAAACTTTTTTTCATAATTAAATTTTACCACAACAGAGGATACAGTAGAAAAAATGTATTTTAGTTTCTTTCTTTTTTCGACATGACTGATTTCGAATCCATCTCAAGTTTTATTCATTAAATCCTACTTATTTTATCGATAACGAGCTGGTGTTTAAAGAACGTTTCAAATACTTCGAAGTTTTTCTTAATTGTTTTTATAGCATCTTAAATGAATATATGTAAGTTTAGTTAAGTTTGTCAACCTTGTGCTACAAATAATTTTGTATCGCAGGCTTATTAATAAATTGCTGTGGTAACAATGGGAATAGTGTTTATGGAAAGCCATTCTAGCCATTACACTAAAAGATTTAATATTAAAACCAAAACAAAAAATTTTTTTGAAATAAGCGTTCCAATAATACTCTGCTTTCCAATGTGAAAATGCAATTTCAAATCATGGCATCTATATCTACACAAGATTGTCACAATTTTCAACATAATATTTTCTCGCCAGTGATTCTGTTTAGTTTTCTTTTACTTGTCTCCTTAATATAATATTTCAGCTAGAAATGTTAATATTTAGGGAGCAGTATAATTTCAATGGCTTTTTTACAGATTTTAGATAGTTTAATTAATTATTTCCTGCAGAAATACATCTTTCAACACAGAAAAAAGAACAAAAGCGAACTTTATGGCAATCGAATTTTGTTAGTTGTGAGCATTATTTGGAGTTCGGTCAGAATGACGGAATGGAATATATATCTCGAGCTATTAAAAACCATTTGATAATCGATCTGATTTGCAATAGCAAAAGTTTCGAAACTACGTCCGATCGATTGTCCTATTTAAATTTTCTCTAGCTCATTTAGTGCATTGGCAAAGTTGATTTCGATCCGAATACGGACGGACATCGCTGAACCGACTTCGCTATGCCTAAGAACTCGAATATATATACTTTATGAGGTCGGAAATGGATATTTTTTGAGGTTAAGTTAATTTTTTTAGCAATTGTTTCAAACAACTTTCGTTTTCTATTATCAAACAATATGTGTTGGTTTTGAGATAAAATTTAATAATAGAGGTGTGCTGATAATTCCGTGACCTTTTTCATTTTTTGCAGACATCTGTCAAAATTGATTTCTGTCAAACTTTCAACAAGCTGCAGCAAAATGTAGAACGAAGTATGTTGTGCCATAACTATTTACGATCTATTTCTCAATGTTCTACAGGAGTATAGATGCAATAAAGAAAACTCGTTAATATCACATGATTCTTAAAAAAATAATTTAAAAAAATATTCACGTTTACAGAAGAATGGACATCCTAATATGACTCCGCACATATAAAAACATACCTTTAATCCCAAAGAGGTAAACAAGGTATTATAATTTATTAGATTTCAAACAAATACTCACATACAAATTAACCAATAAAACGGAACAATAATTTACTAAACAAAAACTTTGGGTGACAAACATGAAATTTTTATTAGCCATCTATAACAATTGGCAAGAAACAAATCATTTTGTTTTTACTTTAAAAGTCTATAGAGAAAAGAGGTTAAGAGTTAAATATATTTGTTAAGCAAAGAGAAATTAATTGCTTTTCTATTTGAATTGACACAAAATAATTAATCTGCATAAGATTGGAGCAATAACAATGCAAATATGTGCAAATTACGATCAATAGAGAAGATAACAAATTCTTAAATGTTTAAAAGAAACAGGTTTCCACATAAATCGTTTAATTAATATTTTATGAAAAATTTAACAAAAAATATTTAAAGGTAAAAAATATCACGTATCTCGAGCAAATGTATAGAAAAATCAACAATAAAATTTCACGTTTTTAGCGTTTTTAAAAATTGTTTTTTAGACTAAAGATGGAATTCAATATAAAAATCTTATTAGAGAATCGAACAACCTGTTCGTAATTTCCTGAAGCTCTTATATATATCATGGTTTAAAATTAATTAATGGCCTGACATAGTACAGGCCACCTAAGTTTAAGCTCGTTTTTAAACTTCTTTCATTCCTTAGACTATTACCGATTCATCTCCTAACAAATTGATATCTGACACAAAATCTTAACTGACATTTTAGCATTTACCAATTAATGCCCTTCGAAATTTTATTATCGAGCTGCTTATTTAACAACAACTTCTCATTCCTCACTTTTGTTGTCAGCACTACCATTGTTAAAGACATACATGTCGTGTAGGGCTGTTGAAACATTGCTTATATAAAATACATGTCAAAAGTCATCTGACAAAATTTCGTTTAGAACGTGTTCCTTTTTGATCTGACAAACCATCTAACATCAGCTGTAGCTTAAGCGCAATACGAGTTTGTCCACAATAGTTCAGTAATTTTAAGACTTTGAATAACGTACGTTGCTGTTCAGCTCCTTGAAAGGCTACACTTCTTACATGTTGCTTGCGGCGTGAGGACCACTCTTAGTTTTTAAAATAAATGGTACAGATTTTCAGTTCTGCTACTCTGAAAACTGTTTATATCTTACACATTTTCGGTGCAGTCATATAGCTGTTTTTTTTTCTACCTCAACTCGTTGTGAGGCTGATTTCTACATGCGAATACATTTCTGTTTTAGTTGTAATCTTCAATGAAATAACTATTTGAATATACCCAAAACGGATAAAATTAAAGAGCTTTTAGTATTAGAGAACTGAAAACCTGGACCAGTACTCTTTCAGATGACATTACTGAGGACGAAAGCGAGAAGTCTTCTCTTGCCTTATGGGGTCGCCACATGCCTTTAGACCTCAAACGAAAAATTAAAAACAATGACAATGTGAATCCTAGAGACCAACTTACGTTATTTGTTTAACTTGAAAGAAATGTTATGAATGGATGGCTTTATCCGCTTCTGTTTGAAAAAAAGTTAATGAACTACACATAAAAAAAATTCTGTTCCGATTAAACGTGTTACTTGTTTTTTTTAATGAAATTAAACTAGTTGTTTAATTGAATCGATTATTTATTGAATTAGAAAATTATGTACACCTTAGTTTTTAGTTAATAATTCTTGCAACAAAAAACCGACTTCAAAACAAATTTTATTTGTCGGTCTATAACGGTTCTAGAGTATAACCACATACATCAAATTACATTAATTATTGAGGTGCCCTTTAATTTACCAATTCGAATCTTATACTTTTTATAATAGCGGAGTTATCAATACAGGTTCCTTGTAAATTTCAGCTGAGTGTCTATAATGGTTTAAAAGTTTGGCCACATATATAAAATCACATTAACTATTGGGACACCCTTTTATTTATAATTTGTACTTTTTATTAAACCGTTCATTATAGTCGATATCCTGTCCGATTTTCAAGCGTTTGTATATAACGGTATAAAAGATAGGCGCATATAAGGCAATTTACATCACCCTTTAATTTCTAGATTTATTTTTGTATTACTTTTTATTATTGGGAGATATAGTAATACGCAGTTATTTAATTTTTAAGAAGTGCGCGTTACGGTTAATAATACACATAAAAACATGTATGTTGTATGGGGACACCCTTTAGTTTTTAAGTTTATGAACTGTTTTTAAAACGGGACCAATCTGTGAGCATAATCTATTAAATTGCAAAACTTTTCAAAATCGGATTAGAATTAACTGAATTTTGCAGGCACAACTCAGAAGGTTATCAGTTCAGTCGAATTGATAACCTCCTTCTATTTTTGAGGTCGATTAAAAATATATTTTTTATTTAACCAAATAAGTACATTAAATTTTATTATTTAAAAACTCAAATAAATTCTAATATAAATGAATTAAAACTTTAGCAGATACAAAAATTTTTTTCTGTGTAAGTGTTTTACAACACCGTAAATAAATAATTAAAGTTTTTTTTTTTTTTGTAAAATCATGTAGGCATCATTGTGGTAATTATTTGCAAGTAAAAATTTTAAACTTCAAATAAGCTTTGGATTAATTTTTTTGTCTCCCACAACCATGGTACTTTAGTTGTACCAAAAAAGTACAATTGTATAAACTTTGCCACCATGTCAGATACAACGCATATCATTCAAAGAGCTCAACAACGCTTGAGAAACAATTAGTATATACAATTTTTTGTATATATTCAATTTCAGTATATTCTAAAATATTTTCATGATAACTGCTTGCAGTAAGTAATCTTATTATAGTATTTTTTTGTTTTTGGTAATCCAAATTTTTAGAAAAGCCAAAAACATTTTCTTTAGTTGTGAAGTTTATATTTTTGCTCACATTGCCTCCTGCGTTAGATTGTTAAAGCCTTAACATTTCTGTATTGGCTTCTGAAAGAAATCTCATGCTGGTTTTTGAAGTTTTTATAATTAAAGGAAATGTTTTTGACTTTTTTAAAAATTTGGATAATAGGTTTCCTGAAGTGCTGGCTTTATCAACCGGCGAAAAAAGTATAGATACCTGCTTTTCCAAACCAACAAATAAATTGCATTTTTGTTTGGAAATGTTATGGGATATTAGCATAATATAATAAATAATCACCCCTATCGTGAACAAAATGTGAAATTTTTGTTCCCATGAAATTTTCATTCCCCATGAAGGGAAAATTGCTATCGTGAATTTCATGCGAACGTTTGTTCTCGCTATCAATTCGTACTGAATGCAAATTAGAAAGAAGAAAATATAAATAGGGGAAAAAAATATTCCAAATTTTTTAAAGTTAAGTGATTTGTGCTATTGTATTGTATTGTATAGAGGAGAAGATACTACAACAGAGAACAATTTTATTTCAAGAACGTGACGTGCAACACGCGTAAAAGTCCTTATAGTTACCCTAGACGCAAAAGGACCATACAATGGACCAAAGTGGGCTGTGTCAATACGGCTGCCTGCCTAACCTACCCTAGACCTTGCTACTGACCCATTTCAATAAAATAAATTTTTATATGTGAGTTTTTCTATCTCCATTTTCTTCATTTAAAAATGGTTTTAATAAAAAATCTTTATAAATTTATAACCAATAGATCTCTTTGTTTTGCATCTTGATGAGCAAAATGTCAGTCTACACTGCAGTAACTGATATCGAATCAAAAAAATGTGTTATTGATGTAAATTTTCTAATTAAAACATATAAAAACTGGCATAATGTATGCAGTTCCCCAGCAAAATTTAAGTGAACAAATCTAAGGGAAAAGTGAAAAAATTTCGAGGGAAAAAATCAATCATGATAAGGGGAATTTTTGTTTACGTGAAAAATTGTTCACGTGAACTATTCACGATTGCAATTTGGGGAAAAGGGAAAAAATTTCGAGGGAAAATATATTCACGATAGGGGTGATTATTATAAAAATTCCAAAAATAATTTTACAAATAAATACTATACAAATACATTCACATAAACTTTCTTGATTAAAATGTTACAATCAATTAGATATGTACATCCTTATATTTACTATATTTTATATACTAAATGTCTATAACACTGCGCAACATTTTCTGTATCAGCCTAAAAATTTATTCTTTTTGTTGTTGGAACTTTAATTATTTGCCTCATTTCTAAAATATACTGACATCTATAATTATGCTCTATATTTAAAACTGACGCATATTTAGCATATCTAGCTATTCTAGTTTTAAGTTTATTTTTTTACAAGCTTTTTTGATATACTATTATTAAACAATTTTTAATAAATGATATATTTAAAGTTTTGTCTGTTATTTTATATTTCTTAGAATCAAATATTAATAACATCATGTTTGAATTGTGTTACTGTTGTGTTTAAAATAACTCAATATCAATATTTGTGTTTCCTGTTTTCTGAAAGTGCCACCCAACGGTGTGGCGAATTATTGAAACAATAATGAACAATATTTTTAAGCTAACCTGGTGCTTAATCAATTTGAAGAGAAACTTAATTTTAAAGGTCAATTAAACATTAATATTTATTTGCTGTTGTTATGTACTACCAATATTAAAAGGCATAAAACAAACAAACAAGAAAACTATAGAGTCCCTTGACAAGAGAAAAAATATGGTTTTGCCACAGTGATGTTAATATTTCAGGAAGCATCTTGAAAACCAAAAACCATGTTCCATATCTGTTATTTGTTTTTTTAAAAGGTCATAAATATGACTGCATTGATTTTTGACAAACTAAAAAGACTTGCAACGGAAATTATATCTTTTTTGCGTTTTTTTTTTGCTTACCTTAAAAACTTGTGGCTAAAGAGGATAATTTTTACATATATTGAATAGAACCTTAATATGATTAACTAAACCTTAATTCCGATTAAGTATTTTCCTAAAGTAACGATCAGCAAACGAATCCAATTAATTCAATCAAATTATATAATTTAATTTAGCCAGTGGTCACTCTCTTAATGTTTTCATGACTTAAATATATTTTCATATTTCATATCAAAGTAAAACTAATCTTTCTATACTTATGACAGTTATTATGCAACATTTCCTAAAGTTACTTAAAGAAACATTGAGATTTATGTGAAAATATAGTAATATATATGAATGAAATATTCATACAAATATTTTATTTTTATTCTTCTTGTATAAATTTAATGATTAAAGAATTTTCACAAATAAATAATAACGAAAACATTAATAATAAATAAATTGAGAATAACATGCCATCAACCATATAATTTCTGAGACGCAGACACAATTACAAAAATATGGCACAATACCAGAACATTTCTATTCATTTCATTCTTTTAATAAATAACTTATTGATAAAACACAACAAGGTTTGTAAAAAAAAATATATATTAAAAAAAATAATAATAAAAAATTAAGTTCGGCATTTCACATCATATAAATCGCTATAGCAGTGGATTTAAAATTTTTCTTTAACTTATCTAGGAGCTGCTTAGACAATCGCATGTTCCACAAAAATGTTCAGTTCTTTAGGTTTTAACCGGCTACTGGACTGTTATGTTATACATTAAGAGATCGTTTACAAAACGATAAGCATAATACCAATTCATGACTGACAGCGAAAGCTAAATTAGACATGAAAGAAAGAAAAGCAGCATTCACAATACAAAAAGGACAAAGAGCGTAAGCACAAGGCAGGTCAAAAACCAAAATGAGTCCTAAATATTTGAGCAGAGGTTGTATGTCAATCGACCAGATATAGTGTCGAAAGAGGTGCTATTGGAAATTAGCACGATCGGTCTATGCCCTTCGAGGCAATTTAAAAAATAAAGTAACTCCAATCAACAAAAAAAAAATATAATAATAAATAAATATATGGGACGAAAGAGAATTAGAAAATAATAAAAAAAAAACGTAAAGTGAGAAAATTGGTGGTCGTCCATATTTTCCGAGTTACGGGACTCTGAAATTTTAAAATTTTTTATTATCAATATAAGTAGCATTTTAAATCTTTTAAAAATATCGTTAAGGAAATAGTAAAATTTTTTAAAAATGCTTAACCCATTAAGAGCCGATGTCATTTTTATGTAAAATTATATGTGTGTGTGTGCAGTACCAAAATTTTTTTATTTTTTAATTCTCTGTCACTCCAACATTTGTTTTTTTGATTGGAGTTACTTCACTAAAATAGATTTACATAGATGGTGAAGGGTATATAAAGTTCGGCATAACCGAATATAGCACTCTTACTTATTTTTAAGTGTTATTAATAATGTAATGTGGACAGTTTTTATAGAAAGGAAAGTCAAATTTTATTTTTAAAGCAAATCGAGTTTCTCATATAATGTGCGTTTTCCAGCAACGTTACGGAAATGCGTACCAAAATATCGTCGTAGTTAAAGATCTATTATACATTTATTAATAAAAAAAAAGGTCTTGGAACAACCTTAATAACTTGATTACTTCTGTCGATTCACTGACTGCTTTCTGCGGGCGGTTTAACTTAGTAAAACTCAGTCCCGAATTGAATCGTGGTGAATTCATAATTCATTTACAGCCATCTAAGTGTGAAGCAATTTTCAGGGTTGCGTTCGAAAGCTACGATACAGCTGCCTCAAGAGTTATTATGCTTATTTTCGTGTATCAGGCAATGTTTTTTGTTATCTAAGTGTGACTGAATAATTTAGAGCAATTAATTTTTTTATGCATGTAACGTAACCTTCACCGCTTTTTGCACATTAAATTTATGGTCAGCCAAACCGATGATTGCAGAAGTGATAGCAAACCAGGGTTTAAATTACTTTCTTAAAAATAGCAACAGCACTAGATTTCTCAGCATTTACAATAAATTTCATTTTAAATGAAGCAACAGCAAAAATTAAATGCAAAAAAAGAAAAAGAAACGCATATGCTTAAGCTGACTATGTGTTTCTTTCTGCAGCATCCAGCTGCGTACTTAAATTTTTACATTTCTTAAAATAAGTTTTTGGGCTAACGTTCCGATAGATTGGCAAAATACCCCTCTGTGCGCTGGTTTATAGTATCAAATGAATCATAGCAGTAACAAGGAAAATTTTTTTTGTCGGTCCCTAACACCAACTGTCAAAACTATCTATATAATTGAAAACTACGAATGGTATGCTTTATAATGCAAAAAAGGTCAACAAGATTGTGTATGTTAAGTAGAAGTAACTTCGTTGTTTTATACTCATAATACTACTTCCCTTTAAGATATGACAACTTGTTGTTGGTTAAAGCATTGCCAGTTCCTCAAATATGATTTTGAATTTTTTTTCTCAAATACTCTCTTACATTGCACTTACATTACTACTGTAGAGTATTGTCCTTAAAGTTTCCCTATGAATGTTTACATTGAATTGTAAAATATTATACAACTTAAGTGCAGAATGAGACTTAAAAAATATATATGTGTGTATTTAAAGTGCAAACGTATGGGTGCTAAATACTTCTACAAAATTACATAAACAGTTAAAGAGGAGTTCTTTCTGGTACACGAGAAAGTGTTTGTCTGTGAATAGTATCATCATCAAATTTATGTTTGTAAAGTGGCCTTACAGAAAACTCAAAACATTCCCATAACTGTCTAGTCAATCTTTTCTGTAAAACAAAAAATACTTTATTTTAGACTAAAAGAAACAATAAAAGTTAAAGCTACATAAATAGCTAGTGCAGCTGCAAGTTTAATGCAGGATTCCACAAAATTTATATCAACATTTTCTATAAATATAGTCAGCCGAAAATAACATTCTTTGTTAAAATGGAGGATCATATTTAATTAATATTTTAATTAAATATTAAAGTTTATTATGTACATTTTTGTTAAACTCAAAATTTTGAAACTCTTTATATTAAAACTATTTCAATTTTATTGTAGTTTAGTAGTTGGATATTGGCCAAGAGTAACATACAAATTCTAAACAAGAAGCAAATCTAAAAAAATTTAGTTTTCACCATCTTTTAACTGTATAAAAGAGTTAAAAAAGCGGATAAAGAAAAGCAAAATCAAAGTTAATGTTTGTTATTTTTGCTTGAGCTTTGATTTTTGTCTTTATTTTATTGTTTAGAATCTTTATTTCATTAGTAGACTGTAGCAAAATGGCCATCGAGACGTACTTTCACCTTCGATAATCAATATCGGTTATTTAAATAGTTAATTTTTAAGCTTAATTTAAAAAAAATTTTGTTTTCAAAGAAAAAATGTTTTATTTTCTTGTTTCACATTAAAATTTAATAAAATTTTTACTTTTTATGGTATATATTATAGCGGCTTTTAAATAGAAGTCGCATTTTATTTTTACACGATGTTCTCGTAATCCATACTTCGCATGTTTCAACCTGGATCTAAATTAATGCCTTCATCTACACGAAGACAAATAAATATATACTTCCAGTAATAAATAAAATGATAAGACCTGAGTATTCAAAACGAAGAGATAAAATTCACCAACATCCATTTATAACGAATGTAGGAATATTTAAAAATTATCAAAAACAAATATTTAGTTCCCACTTCAATATTTTTAAAAGCTTTTAGCGTATGAATTCTTTAGGAATTATAAGTCTCTAAAAGTCTTGTGTATGTTTGTTTTACATATCCTGACATAATTAAAAATATGACAAATTGATAGTTCCCAATGATCCAAACATCGTCTTTGATGTATTAATCTGAAATTGATGATCAGTTAATAAGTAAAACGATTTTTTTTAATCGCGTATATAAATACGTTTCTATCAGAGGCTTCGAAAATAATAAAATTGTCGCATTAAGATATTTTATCATATCTTGAGAACGGTTATACTAGTTTAAGTAAAAAAACACCCAAAAATGTGGGTTAATTACTTAAATGCAGTTTCTGAATTAATAAATAATTCTCTAAAAAAACGAGTTTAAAACAGATTTTAGCTGTGTACCTATAACGGTTTGAAAATTTAGCAACATGCATTAAATTAAATTAACTATTGGGGCACCCCTTAATTTTCAAATTCAAATTTTTTTATTTGTTGTTATACCGGGCTTATCAATACAGTTTCTTTGTAAATTTTTACCATATGTTTACAACTATTCAACATATACATCAAATTACATCAACCAATGCAACAACTTTTAATTTATAATTTTAAATATTTATACTTCTTATTTTATAATTTTCAAGTAATTGTATATAACATTTCAGAAGAAACGCTCACGTAGGAATACCCCGTAATTTTTAAATTTAAATTGTAAAGTTGTTCATATAGCGCACTTAGCAATACAGGTTCATTGCGATTTTCAGCTAAATGTCTATAATTGTTCAAAAATTTGGCCACACACATAAAATACACCAACTATTGGTACTCCCTTTAATTTCCAATTCCAAATTTTATATTTGCTTTTATAGCGCTCATAGTTAAACAGTTTCTTTGTAAAAGTATGGTCGCCCTTTAATTTATAATTTTGAAAATTTATTATTGTGATTATAACTGTCGCACACAGAGAAAAGAGATTCGTTATAACTAACGAATTTGTTTCCAATCGAATTTTGTCAGTTGTGAGTATTATTTGAAATTCGTTTGATATGACTGAATGAATATAGTGGTCGTAACTATTTTATAAAATGATTCGAGAAAGAGGACAGTTAATAAAAAAATATTATTGTGAATGAAATAAAAAACTTCATAATTTTTTAGAAAACTTTATTTGTTATTTCCAAATATCTTTCATTTGCCGTACCATCCGAAAATATTGTACGTTTTGCCAAAGTTCTAAATAAAGTGTTTCAAAATTATTTTTATTTACAAATTTCTCTTTTTTTAATCACGTTGAAATTACCTTTCTACAAAATTGGTTAATTGTTTGCCAATTTCACAGTTGCTTGTTTTTTCTTTGGTTTTGTAAAGTAAATAAATAAATAAATGTTTTTATTTTGTATGTTGATTTCTTTTTCCTTTCTTATAATGTCAAAAACGATTTTGTTTTCAAACGAAATATAATCGATTTTTCAATTATAACTACCAACTTTTGAGTATCCGTATAAATGTGCTGAAATAATTTTGTTGCATCTCCCAATTAACAGAAAAGATTACAGCAAAGACAGAAATTGGTCTAGTTAATTTTCTTAACGGTTGTTGCGACCGACAATTATTTAGAATTATAATTTGTTTGTTCTACATATAGAAAATATGTCGAGATTATACTTTTTTAAGAATATAAATTAATTAATGATATTAGTATTTGAATTTTAATAATCTCCAACTTTATTTTACTGTTTTCTGTATGTAATAATAAGGATTTTTTCTCAAATTTTCAATCGTTTATCTATAACGGTTCGAAAAATGGGTCAATTTTCTCTACCTATTGGGACACCCTTTAAGTTTTAGATTTATTTTCCTATAGTGATTCTCAGTTTTTTTTTTTAATTTTAAAGTGCTGCCCTTTACGGTTCATAATACAATTAAAAACTGGATTAATCTATAAGAATAAACTTTCAAGTAAAGAAAAAACTTTTAAAATGTATTCAGAAAAGACAGAGTTATGCAGGCAAAAACATAAAAAAGTTATATTCAATCGAATTGATAACCTTCATCCTTTTTATTTAAGTAGGTTAACCATAAGCAAAATTTTTGTTAAAAATAAAAAAATTTATATATATATAAGAAATAACGGATAGCAAATTTTAAGCGTTTTTGACATATATATTATATATTTCATTAAAATCGATGAACAAATTCGGTTGCATATTATGAATCATAATCACTTAAGGTAGAAAGGTTTTTTATGATAGTTTGTGAATGAATGTTAACCAAAATTGGCCTATTTCAATTTTTTACAATACTAAATACTAAAAAATTAATAGTGAAAATCAAAACGGTGGTTTGGTATCTAAATCAAGAGAAACTAATTTAATAAAATATCGACACATTTATGGATGGATTATTTTTATAACTCTTTTATGCGACATTGCTTGGAATTATTTAAAAGCTATACTTCTTCTGCTTTTTAATATGTTCAGAGGAAAAGTAACTGCAATGCCAATCAGTCCTTTGTAACCGAAGACTGCGGTCAGATCAGATCCCAGCTGTCAATTCTGTGAAAAAATAGTATCATGCGTTTTTTATTTATATTTTTTTGTTTTTCATTAAATTATTAGTCAATATTTAAAATTATATTTTTGTTCTGTCATTAAAGCTCTATATTTCCTTCTGAAGAACCTTTGGCAATTTTATTATTTTTCTCGCCCGCTAAAAATATCTGTACTGCATCTTATAGAAGCATACTGAATGTTGTTTAAAAAAAAAACTATCTTGAACTTTTTACACTTATCATATTTGTGCTTTAAGAAGGATTTTTCGTCAGAGCAGTAATATATCGTTTAAGTTGTAGTTTTGTGAAATAATTAACTTCTTATGTAAAAAATGAAGCTTTGTATATCTTTTGCAAAATTTTTTATAAAAACTTAAGTTGTGGTAATTTTTGAAACACACAGTTAACTTAAAAAACTAAAAAAGTCAACCTTTTTAATGTATTAAACTTTAAACAGAAAAGATATATTTTAAATCACAGGTTAGAAATGCAAGGTTTATAATTTAGTAACAAGTCACTGAATATTTTAGGGTTCTTGAATTTTTATTAATAAGTTTTATACTTGTACTTTTACTTTAAGTATAAAAATTTGTGCCAAACTACAATAAAATGGAATTAAAACACATTTTTATTTGCTATAATTTAACTTTTGAAGTAGGGCTTTGCAATTTCAAAACAATTGTTGGCTTTAGAGCTCTTCACATGACTTATAAAACAGCAACAATGAGCACCATTTGTAAACTACATACTTAGAAATACTTGGTTTTATCTTTTTATTTATTGTATAGAAACTGTTGCACTTTTAAGGATGTGTAAACATCATGTATACAGACAAAAAAAGTAATAATAATAAAAAAAAATAGTTTTTGTGGTTTGGTTGTACAAACTGTTAGGTCTGTTAGTAAAAATATAAGAAACAAAACAGCACAGTTTCAAATCTACTTTTACACACAATATAAAACATATTGCTACAGGAAATAAACAACTTTAAATTCTTAATGCTATTTAAAATAAACAGATTATTTTTTTAACGAATTAACTTGTTGACTGACGTACGCTTAAATAAATCTCATGCTGTAAAGCGGAGGCAAAAATATTTAAAAGCATTAAAATTCCTGAAAGTGAAAGCCTTTAATGAAACAAAGTTTTTGTCTAGGAACTATAAAAATTGTAGACTTATATACAAGCAAGTTAGTTTTAAAATTTAATTTAAAAAACTTTTAAGAAATAATGTTTTTCAAGTTCCTTTAAACTATTTTGACTCACTATCTCTAGAGCAGTTATATATATGTAAACACTTTTTTACTGCAAAACTTTTAGAGCAATACTTCTTAACACCTTAGATTTTATCAATTATGAATTTTAAAAATCTATTGAGCTTAATTTTGTCTTAAGTTCACGAGTAGGTAATTGAAAACATTACTAAAATTTTTATCCAGAAGCATTTGCTTTTCTTTTATACAACTATAGAACTAAGTAGGAGATGTATGGTTGTAAGCTTCATGTTTCTGATATGACAAAAATTAGATCACAAGCGTGCGTGGCTTCATATTTAAGTATTTCTTTATTTTTAAGATTACAATGTATCGAGTTACATTTCATTCAAATCTTATCTGTAGTTTAATCACTGACACTGAAATTCATAGTTGTCGGAAATAAGTCTAGTCGGCCTACCGAAAAAAATTATATGTTATTTCTAAATGAGTATTTCAGCTTAAACTTTGCAGCCCTTTCACATATTAGTGCCCCTTAATTTTTCATCAGATTTACGAAATTTTAATCAGATTTTAAAGTTTTTTTGTCCTTCATTAACCTTTCAAACACAATAGACATCTAAATTTAAGGAGTTATACGCAATAGGAATTAAAACTTCTAGGCAGTACATAAACTGGCGACGATACTACTCCGAAGCAAGCAAACCGCCAAACAAATTCAAGTGTTAACTCTGAGAATCGTATATGGTCCAACTACAAAAAAGAGAAATAGTAGACATGCAAATGTAGTGTGGTCTGGCAATCAATAAAAACATAAAGCCCACCAGAGAGCAACAAAAACTAATATGCAATTTGAAAAACACTCTGTTCCGTAGGTCTTTTAAAGGTGTTAACCTTAAAAAGAGCAGAGCCCCTTCTTAATTGTGACGGCACCGCACATCATGTGCTGATGATTAACAAAGGCGGGCAATAGGAGAGGACCTAAGGTAGTAGCTGAAATCTGATTAATTAGAGTAAAGAAGCAAAAAATCAGTAAAGCGTGAAAACACAGGTGGGGTTTTACACCGCACTGTTTACAGTTCAACAGGTAATACATTATATTTAAAATCAAGTCCCTTCATCTATAATTTTATTTTTTATGTTTATTTTTAAATAGAGCACGCCTTTTCTAAAGTTATAAAAATGTAAACATATATAACCATTTAAAAAATAAGGCCATATCGTAAAAGCTGCGTCTGGATTGAATGAATAATTAACAAGTTTTCTTGATGGAATTTGTTCTACTAAAAATATGAGTTATTGTTAAAAATATACCAACCAATTGATTTTTTTACTCTTAAAACCGTTTTTTCTGTCCAAAATACCACAGTATTATTTCTGTCTGGCCGAGCTTCAAAGCTTAATCTCTACACCGCGAAATGTTTTATCATAAAAATATAAAATAAATAACGAAAAAAAATCAATACAAAATCTTTTTTCGCTTAGCCACAAAAAAAACTCTGAAAATCGTATAAAGTCAGTAAAAACGTATACGATTTATCCAACTCCTTGAAAATTCACTATACGATGCAGAATTTTGTGATCTGTCCAGTTGCGTTACATTACATTTCTCAAAATTAAATTTTGCCTAATGTTCGGCTAGATTGGCAAAACACCACTTTTTTCTTATTCGATGTGACCCGTCAACGGTGTTTTCCTCTTCTATGGGAATATTGGTCCCAACTGCGCTGAGTTTCAGTTAGACGCGTTGGTCTGTATTTAAATTGGAACTTGACTGTTTGTTTGCAGACGAATAATTTATATTAAAAAGTCCACTTCACCTCGCTCGACTTATTTAGCCAGCACAATACGTTTCCGACTTTCGTCGTTGCCGGTATCTAAAGCGCAAAGCTTATAGATGATTTCCGAAATAACTGCTTAGGCTGGATATCCTGAGTAGTGTTCATTATTTGTTGATTCACTAGCCTGTTTAAATTATTTAACCGACTTTTTGATAGTTTTAAGTGCCGCAAGTCAACTCGTCTTATTATTTGTTGATTCTATATTGAAGACTCATATAGTTAAAGACGATTGAAGAGCACAACTCATTTTAAAGGAAAATTGTTTTTCAACCAATTTTACTTCCTGGAGGGTCCTTTCCAGTTACTTGCAGTTTCTTTTCAATCAATCTTATTCGTAGGTTTTTTTTAGAAAATTTTTGATTTAGTTTATCCAGCAGCTAATATGACATCGATTTATGTAAGTTTTTTTTAACAAACTTACAAAGAGGGAAGAACTTAAACACATTTTGTGTTTTCCTAAGTAACACATCCACTCGAACATTCTTTAATGCTACTGCAATAAGCTTAAAGTGTCCTTAGTGTAATAGTAAATTATGACACCTACCACAACACCTACAACAACACTTATCAAAATACACCTGACCAAAAACTACTATGCCGCCATTACAAACATGCTCGAAAAAAAGATCAATTGAAAATGAAAAGCAACGATATGTTAAGCCTGTATGTTGAAAGGCTTTTGTGTTCAGTGGTCAAGAAAAGAAATGTGCGTTTTTGATATGCCGGCCTTTCATTTAGCTGCTCTTGAGTGCTGATATCAGTTTCTCACTTTGTTTTTCGCTATTTTTGGCTAACATAGGCACAAATAAGATTAATCGCTTTGCAAACAACTGAAGCATGCCAAAGGAAAAAATATTCACACAAACTGACAAAGCGATTTGCTGACAAAGGCACAATGACACATTTACAGAGATACTAATAGGTATGTGTTAAAACAATATTCGTTAGTGAAATGAATATAGAATCAGCAGAATTATTAAACAAGCAAAATAATGATAACTATTATCCAGCAGTGGCTATAAACTGAATAGTGTTAAGGAATTTGTTATTTAAAAACAAATATTTTCTTTCTTATTTATGAAGGTACCATTTCATAACACAATAAAGCTTTTACAAAAAAAGGTTAAAGATAAATGCAAATAGTCCTTAAGATACTTTGTACAAGTTGTGAATTTTGTTTAATTTTGTGTTCTTGTTTTTATAAAGTTTTGTTTGTTTTACAAAAAGTGCTGCTAACATAAATCAAGTGTTATTTATTTCCATTTGGGGGTTTTTTTGTTTGTTTTTAAAACTCGTAGTATTTTATATTTTAGTAGTTCCTTTTACTATTTTCATGTCATAGTTGACATCACGTAGAGTTGCTTTGTTTAGAATTTTTTTTTTTGTGAAAATTTATGTTATCAGGAAAATATTCATAACAGAATTACTACGTGCCAGTAAATGTCGTCAAGCTTAAAAACTAACAACTGACCCCTGTTATATGCATGTGTGATTTTGTGGACTTTTTTCATCTGCTTGTTTGTTTTTTAAAAAAGCATTCACAAGTTTGCTTTAAAATTGAAATTGTTTTTAAAGGGTGTTGTGAAATTTATGCGAGATTTATATGTTACGAAAATTTTTAAATGTTTAGTAGTATATATGGCAAATCAATTGATGTAAATAAACTCTGTTATAATATTACAGCGATTATTAAGTTTTTAATTTTTTTATTTATTTATTTTAACTATCATTAATACATTTAAAATATTTACAATAATTATGTTTTTCGAGATCTTACTTAATTTAGTATTGCAACAAATACAAACTTATTTTATTGTGTAAAAATATCTATAATTTAGTATTTACATTAACGCAGTGTTAGGAAAAAGAAAGATAGGGAAAAACCTAGTAAAGATTTAAAGAAATACTGAATTAATCCTTCTATCAGCTTCATTGCTGAAGTTGAAGAAAAAATTAATATTACAAATTCCTTATTATATCATAATTTGAAGCTCTATTTCGAACTTCAAATATTTGTGTTAAATTATATATTACTGATTTAAGCAAATCTTGTTGAAAATTTTGATGCAGTCTACTTGTTGAGCATCTTCTAGGTAAATTAAAAATGATTTTTAAATTTTTTTTCTGGATTATTTGCAACTTCTTTAGATAGGTCTTGGCACATCTATTTGACCAAATTTGACACCCATATATCATAATAGGTCGTATGTACATTTTATACAGTAAGATTTTATTTTTATAATTCAAAGTTGATTTTTAATTTAATAATGGGAAAATGGCTCTTCCATATTTAATTGCCTTTTCACAGGTTCTTAGAACATGATGTCTGAAAGAGTGGCTTTTATTTGATCTTTTAGAATTTCAAAATCCGATGTATATATTGAGTACAAAACAGGCGATAACACCGAGTCCTGGGGAAATGCTGCAGGGATATTGCGCTGGGTGGAGTATTCAGTATCAATATTCACTACAAAGGATCTCTCATTCAGAAAACCGAAAACTAGTCAAACACCAGTTGAAAATTTGAGTAATTAGTGTGTAAAAAGTATTTGTCATATTATTCAATTCAATGGGCTTTATTCCATCTAATCCAGGTGCTTTTGAGTTTTCTAGTGTACCTATGAAGAATTTTACTTCTTCCACTGACGTCAAGTTTTGCTGCATGTCATCTACAACTGATACTTTCAGCATTCAAGCAGTCTATGTCGTTTTCTACCGTATTATCTACTGGGGAAGTCATATTGCATGTTGTTCTGTGACAATTTTCGCAAACTTCCGAAATTATTTTAGCTTTTTCTTTATTGTTATGCTTTACAGCGCCATCTATTGTTTAACTACAAACGCTTTTTTTATTGCCTGCGTCAACATCCAAAACTTTTTATTACCTGTTGGCACCTTTTGTATATGTTGGTACCAGCTGTTATTTCTGTCATTGTTTATGTTAAAATTTATTAGTGTGGTCAGCTGTTTTAATAAAGAAGTAATTATGTTTCTCTCTGAGTAATTATTTGAACGTTGAAGTTTTTTTCTAAATTTATTTCTTTGCGAAATTCAAAATAAAGTTTGACTGGAGAGCTTTCTATGCCAGACTTGTGAATTACCAAGTGGAATTTGTTTAGATGCTTCTTGTACCAGGAAAGTGATTTTTGAAAGTATTTCTTCCACATTTGAGCTCGATAATTCAATACCTTGGAAGTTATTTTTTTAAACTCAATATCTATCAATTTTCATATTTCTTTCCAATTAGCTTTATGATAAACTGGAATTTTAATGGAGTTTTCTGTTAAAGAACCAAATATTGTGCAAGTAATTGGTATATGATCTGAATTCAGAATTTCTGAGTGTGTTTCCAGTTGTGAAAAATCTAAGTTGGAATTGGTGAGAAGAAAATCAACAACAGATGGACGTGTCGGACTTACGACTAACCGAAACGAGTGAATGAATTTGGAGAATATGTATAGTAACGAGAGGTCATTTGATTATTGAAAAGTTTGTTGAATGCCGTGTTATTTTTAAAACAGTTCCAGTTTGTATGGTGAGCATTTAAATCTCCGAATATAAAACAATCAGTTGTAGCTGTGGTTAAAATGTTTATATCATTAATAAAGTCATTTGTATAATTTGGAGAATAAATAGAAGTAAATCTTATTGGTCTATTATTTATGGTAACTATTATAGCTACATTTTCGACTTTTGCTGTTGGATATTTTGAAATGCGTTCATGGGGAATGGAGTTTTTGATTGC
The DNA here is from genome assembly GCA_916610165.2 of Gymnosoma rotundatum. Classification (NCBI taxonomy): domain Eukaryota; kingdom Metazoa; phylum Arthropoda; class Insecta; order Diptera; family Tachinidae; genus Gymnosoma; species Gymnosoma rotundatum. The sequence continues at coordinate 36,892,608 of OU744339.1, read as the reverse complement.
AATTAAAACCCCTCCACCATGTGTAGTACGGTCTTCTCTATAGACTTTTAAGTTTCTTTATTTGAAATTGTGATTAGCTTTGAGGAATGTTTGATTTATGCAAACTATGTCCATTTGTTTTTGATGTAACACGAGTTCAAGTTCTATTATCGAGGCTGAAGTCGTTATGCCCTGGGCATTCCAATGCATAACATTTAGACTCCATATTGACTTTCTATATAACATATCTAAGCTTATTTCCAAACACTCTCATTTTATCGTACTTGGTTTTGCATTTTTCTAATGCGTCTAAGGCTTCAAAATAAATATCTAAAATTTGTTCATTTGACAAATTATGGTCTTGTTGAGTTCTTTGTTTTGAACCAGCAACTGAGGCATAAAAAACATTATTTTGACGTTTACCTGATACTTTTTGAAAAAAAGATGGCATCTCGTAACCCCTTATGCCATCATGAAGTACTTGTCGTACTGGTCGCCTCCTATTCTATCTTTGTCGAAGCTGTAAATATTCTTTTCTTGAAGGACAGTGAGGATCGTCAGCACGGTGATTAATATTTTTTAATTTCTTTTTAATACAATTGAAAGATTTGTATATAACAGGACCATTTTCTATTGTTTTAAGTTGGCAGTTTGAGTAATCATGGGCTTCACCGCATCCTATGCAGGCTTCAGCTCTAAAACAATTGGAAGATCCATGGACATACATAGCACATTTAGAGTATTGAGTACGACCTCTTAACCTGCGTTGGAGACTTCTCCAGTGTACTACAGTACCGTTAACATATTTTATCTTAATAACCTCCCGCTTTGTTATCTGACTTCGGTTGAACTCCACCATATATAATGCATCGTCAGTGTTTGAGCGCGTAGTTGTTATTTCTATTACGTTGACCAATTCTATGTTGAATGCATCTTTAAATTCACTTTTCAAGTTTGCTAAGCTAATTTGTGCTAAACCGAAGAGCATAAGTTTAAAACTTTTATTGTCTTTTATGGGATGAGCAAAAAATTTCATTTGGGCAATCTTTAGTTTATTTACAGTTTCATCATACTCAGCTTTCGAGTTCGGTATTAATTTAGTTCCGATAGAAATTCGTTTATATTAACATATTTTACCAATAAGATTTATAATCTTAGTAAATTTATAACAATTGTCAACAACTATTGGTGGAATTTTAACAACCTCGTGGCGACTTCACTTTCAACGCTTGAACCATCATCGTCTCCTAGATCAGAGAGCATCTGGAACCGATTATTACTAACAGATCTCTGCATTTTGAGTCGAGGATTATTAGCCCAATATTTCTTACGTTTTGAAGACATTATTAATGAACTCACAAAGACAATTTAGTTTAGTTGAAGTTTTTTATGAAAAAATAAACAGCTTATATAAAAACACGTTTGAATGCTTTCAATAAAAGCATGCGACTGCGATTATTAAGTAAAATTATCAGTCAGAGTAAATTTTTTAAAAGACCCGTTTAATTATTTCTACAGATACAAATCGGCGTAGAACAGTAACACCCCTGGTTTTTTGTAAGAAGAATGTAAGCTCTCTAAATCTCCCTTAAACCTATAAAAAATTTCCTCTATAATCCCTTTTATTTTATGCAGCTGGTAAGGTCTCAGATAAAACGCAGGCGTACTTAAAATAAAACAAAACAAGGCCAAAAAGCCGAACTATGTCTTTTCTTATTTCTAGGTTTTATACTGTTTGTGAAAATTTTTCCAATCATCTAGAATGACTAATACATATAAAACATATTGATCGTAAAATTAACCTTAATTTTGGATTGGAAACATAATAAATGAAACTGATTTTCTGTTATAATGAAAAAGTGAGTTTTTTGCAAATGGTGATTTTTATAGTTTTATACATAAGTTCTTCTTAAAATAAATTTAAGCACAATTTTCTTAATATCAATAAACCTAGATTTATTTGTATTCTATGTCTATGCATTATAATGCTTGAATATCATGCAACTGGATGTCTAATTTTCAAAAACTTTTTACAGTGATCACGACCGTTCTAAGTATTCAGTTTTTCGGTGCTGTATTGACATGTTCCAACTGCTTGTAGTCTATATCTATCACGTGAAATTAGTCGTTTGTCAAATGTTAGTTTAAGCAATTATTATTATTATTATCGTTTTTAAAAACATATGATCCGACAATTTTGCCGGCCTTTAAAATTCACTTAATAAAGGCTTTCTCTGAATAAAACACTCTTTCGGTTATGAATGTCCTCTCTAAAACTGTTATGTAATTCTTCACCCCATGTCTATATTCAACCAAACCTGAGCCACATCAATGTACAATATTTTATATAAAAATTAACCTCAATAGCAACTTAAAATCTTAAACGTTATTCTGTTTATTATAAAATAGCAAACCAAATTAAGTGTAATGCAATTGCAAGCAATGTTGCAAAGTAAAGGATTTTTCTTTTTGTTAAAAAGCCAAACTTTTTAAAGATAACGCGCTGCAATATATTTTAGTTTCAATTAGTACGATGATTAATTGACTGCCGTCCAAACTATTTTTACGATTTTCGTTGTATTTAAGTTGAAACTTGAATCGTGACTAAATAATAGGATTCACCATTAAGTAATGATTTTCTTTTCTTGCAACGTTTCACCATTTCTGAAGTAAAAGTCACAGTTTTTGAAGGAAAAACCTTTAATGACTTAACCCAAATAATGAATGTAAATAATAGTGTTATATATTTTTTCCAAAAGTTAATTTCATATTGCTATGTGGCTCTGGCTATACTTAAATTATATGGTACATTTACTTAGTAAAAATTATAAAAGTAGCCATTTACGCTTTACTACTGTGCTGCTCCGGCAAAACACTAACTCCTCGATACGCTGTATAGTAAGTTAAACAATCCACAGACCACTTACGCAATACATCCAAGCCAGTAATCGCCTTTTATCCAATAGCTACAACACATCTCTGCCATACACTGTTGTTATGCTGTTAGTTCCCTGCTCTTTTTCTTTATTTAACGTCTTTGCTTAATTATCTGCGATGGCTCCACACAATAATTGTCTTTCTCTTTCCGGGAGTTTTGTACTAATGTTTATAACTTTTAATTGCCTTCTAACTACAACAATTACTATTTTACGGTGAGATGAAACTCATGAACTTGGTGATCTTTTCTTTTACAGCGTGCACGAACCTCTACCAATGCAGCCACTGAGGTTGCTCAACTTGTGTTAACTAATTGTCGTATTATTCTTTACACACTAATGGTGTAAGTAACTTATTTACCTCTCTTTTTAGTATGCATATACGGACAACAACAACAATATTGTTTTTTTCAGATATGTAGGGATTGCCAGATTACTTTACTTCAATAAAATATACTAGAAATTCCCGGTGCGCTTTCCTAATCGAATGGGAATAATTGTATCGCGACCACTCTTTTAATCCAGCCAGTTGTTAGACTCAACCTATTGTAGCTCTTTGGTACGCTTTAATAATTATTCACTTCGTATGCAGGGTACATTAGTGCGCATGATACCATTCATAAAAACGCAGTCTGTGGTTCGCTATATTAAATGGAAGTTACTTGTACGAAATTTTACTAGTCTCTAGTTACACTTTAATTATTTTTTACTTTGTATGGGAAGTACCATGCCCATTATTCTAAACTATCCAAACTAAAAAGAGAGTTATTTGAACAGAATTCCAAGCAAGCAAACGTGCCAACAATCAAACAAACACATTTAGTGCTAAAAGTTAACGTTAAGTTCAGGATGAAAAAAAAATTAATTAAATATTCGCACGTTCATATTATTTTGTTTAGATATTAGTCAAAGTACCTTTCTTCTTCTTTAATAAATTAATATGTATACTTTGCCTGAATGCTTTAACTACTGTAAGCAGCTTTGGAAGTTGGAAGTTTAGTTGCTGTATTGTTTGTTGACCCTACAAATAGTTTGCTAAGCTTAAAAGAAAACAAGCAAGAGAACGTGAAGTAAAAAACTTGGAACAAGTACCATTTAAAGGAGTTTTTATTCATGTTTGTAACGGAATGAACATTATGGCTAGACAAGTTAAATATTTTAAAGTTTTCATTCAAGGCAATGAAAATTGTAAAATATTTTAAATTACGTATAAATTTTTCGTTGTTGACCACCACTTTTTTTTTCAATTGGCGAATTATGAAAACGTGTTTGTTTGCAGATAAGAGATAACCTGAGAAAACAAATAACAAATGGAAAAATCTTAAAAAAAAATTACAATTCAACAATTTCCATAAAAGCCTCTTAAAAATTATCCTTTTTATTTGTTAAATTTTAAATTTTTATTAAAGCAAAACTTTATAGCATGTACTTGCCTTAACAAGCCAATCAGTTTATTTTTCACTTCCGGTTTGCAACATTCAAATTTCATTTATACATACAGCAATGGCATACAAAAGTTTTGTTTCTGCATCAGTACGTTATGTTGCAAGAGCTCCTCGTAAGGTTGAAGCAAACAACAACTAAAAAACTTTTTTCCTAAGAGCAGTAACCCGAGTACGGGAATAAATAAATATTTAATTGTTGGCTGTAACTCATATTTTGACCTTATTTTGTTTAAGTTTAAACATCTGTGTGTGTGTGTTTGAAGGCAGTGCTTGAAAACCGGCATTGTATGAAATACTTTTTTCTTCACTTGCAAATTCATTTAAATGATGTATTCTGATTATTATGCAACAATAAAACGCACCGTCGAAGAACTTAAATCTTTAAAAAATTAAAAAAATATCGTGGTATAAAAAGTAGATAATATTTAAGAAGGTAGTTTTGTAATTTTGGGTGTTTTTGGATAAAAATTGCATGGAAAACTTTCATATGTTTTGTTCTGATTTCCAACAATCGACAAAATGTAGGGAGACATTATATCTACAACTTAAAACAGCCTTAAAAAGCAAAATGTTATTGCAGGTAATTTTAGAGAAAAAAATTCAAACATAAAAATAATCACTAAATCCTATTGAAAAGATGTAATCTTCGGTTGATGATTATCCCAATGTGTAATTTTAAACCAGTGACTTCACGTAGCCCCAGAGAAAATAATTGAGAGATGTGAAATTGCATGACCAAGGTGGCCAACTGATAGTTGCATTTCTCAAAATCAACTTATCGCCAAATTTTGTGTTCAATAAGCGCTACTCAGATGAATCCGCATCTGGCTCGGATAAGTGACATTCAATGATCAGCAACGATATCTATTGACTGTAGTGCCATTTCCGGCGTTCCATTTGTTTAGATGAAAATGGAGCCTGTAGGGGCTGTTGTGAATTGGTTTAACTATAGGTTTCGACTGCTTTAGGGCCCAATTGGTGAAAGAGCAATGCATGTGATATTCTTGTGGCCTTAATTCCTGCAAAATGTTGATCTTATAAGAGTACAGGCTAAGATCTTTGCGTCTTGTACGGACACACAGTGTCGATTCCGGCATCCGACAACGAATCGATAAATTTAGATCTTCCTTCATATCTTCGAATACAGCAGCAAAATGCTCTTCGACGTGTTGGTGTTATGGGATTATTTACGGAGTATTTGTTATGAAATCTTTCTATCAGGTGAATAAAAAAACAAATCCATAGTTATATTAAAGATGTCTATAAGTTACGTTATTTGTCTATAAGTTGCGTGATTTTCAAATCTTGATAGTTTATTTGCGTTGTTCAAAAGACAATCTATTCATGATGATTTGTCAGAGTGCACTGATCATAAATGTCACAAAATAAGTATAGTCTTACAATTTGTTTGAGATTTAACCGTTTCGCAAGTTTTACGTCGATGATGCTTAAGCAATTGTTTACCAAGCAGAAAAAAGCAATACGGCTGATAGTAATTTTGCCAGGATTCAAAGCTTTGTTATTCTTTAAACATATGATTGTTTTGGTGATCAACAATTTTTATTGATAAAATTAAAATGTGACACGTCCACGGACATAATGTCTATGAATATTTTATCTTACCAGAAAGTGACGTAATGTCAATGTATATTATGTAGGTCATAACGTTCATGGACATCATATGTATACTTTATAGTACTCTTCGTAAGAAAGATAATATAAGATAATATTAGTAAACTGAATTTTAAGTTAATAAATATAAATTAAAATATGAGCTTAAATGTACTTGCGACACAGCCCAGAACTAAATCGCAAAGAAAAAATGTCCAGTGAAAAATTTGGACCAAACCTTAATTTCGGATTTATGGCCACTCAGAAAGTTTGTTGTACAGCATGGTATTTATCGACTATTTAAATTAAAAGTAATAGAAAAACTCGAAAAATAGCAAGAGAGCGCAAAAAAATATTTTTATAAAATTTTCAAATAGGCAAGAAAACCGGTATTGGTAATACCTCAGATAAGAAAATCCTAGGTTAGCGAAGCCGGTATTGGTTATATCACAAAAGCAAAAAATTTTCGTTTGACCTTTATTAAATTTTTTTACTTAGTTTATGTCAAATGCTTCCATAAAGTGTGTTGCGACTTTATAACTCACAAAGGGACAAACCGAATTCGATTAAATTTTCAGGGTTTGTTCGTATAGTTTATCTACAGTTTGCACGAAATCGGTCGACGCGTTTGTGCGTGCGTCAACGACGCACATTGGCTTCATTTGAGTTTTTTCGTTGCAAAAATCATATCTTTTGAACCGAATAAGATAATTAAAAAGTTTAAACAGCATATGATAGATAACTGTTCAGCCTATGAAATGAGCGTTTGGAAAGGGGGCTACGCTTTGTAGGGGCCTACTTATGGGTTATCAAAGTTAAAATTAGTAGAAAAATCAATTTTATGTTAACTAAAAAAATTTTTTTTTACATTTTTATATAGTTTTCATTTTTTTTTTCTTTAGGGTTTTATGTTTTAAATTATTACCCAACAAATTAAAAAAAAATAATTTTTTAAAATTAATATTTTCAATTTTCTGTAAAATATTCATCACAAATCGTAAGAGAAGGTATATCTAAAAGACTAAGCATTTCTAAACTATAATTATTTTCTAACTCTTTTCGTAACTTCACATGCCGCAGGGAAGAAATAAGTGGATCGGAAGATGCTGCCAACATGTTGAAGAGGTCCTCATTTTGCCTTACCCTTGATGTTTTGAATGTGTTCTGCAATCTATATTTTTTATAAAATTTGTTAAGAGACTCCTGTGCTTCTTCAGAAAGCTCTCCAATTGGCAAAGACTGGAACTAAATTTTACCTTTGGCATAGGCCAATATTTTATGGACGGTCGGGGTCAACTTCTTCTGTGCATACATTTCTGCTAAAAGAGATGCAGTTTTCGACGTATATTCTCCATATTTTGTAGAATTGACATTTTATTTGCAGTTTAAAACATCCAAGATCGTTCCCCATCTTTTCACGATTTGATTGTCAATTCCAGTGATTTTAGTTACTGCCTCATCATTTTCAAAAAATCTCCTAGAAGTGTTTCCATCGTTTGAGTTACCATATCCGTGCTTGGGACAGTCTACTTTTAGTCCAACTTGTTTAAAAAAAGCATCCTGTATTTTCTTCTTTCTGATCTTTTCCTTATTCTTTACTGATGTATTTTCATCGAAGTTTTCCTCCTCTTGTGGTAGGGTATACGCCAGTTTTAGCAAGAACTCCATACTACTCCTTGCGTGCAATGATGACATTCCATATTCGTAATTCTCTTCATTTGTAAAATCGTTTAAATTACCAAAGGTCTTCTGACTCTTTTTGCAAATCGGGGATGACATTGTTGATTTTGTTCCTGTCAGTTCGTTTACGACTTTTCCGTCAACCATGGTCAGGTGGAACTCGTAATTGCATTCAATATATTTTCCTTCTCCAATTTGCAGCTTTGTAGGCTTAATCTTATTTGTTCTTCAATGTCCTTCACCGTGGTCCTTATGAGTTCTGCCGATTTCCTTGCAAACTGAAACATTATTGGTCGGCAATAATGCACTGATGACGGATTTTAGCCGCAAAGGAACAACAGATGCCATAAACATATTTCCGTCCGATATTGTAGCGTCATCAGAAGATACCCTTTGCTTATAAACGCTTTGTCCGGATGATCCATCGCAGCCCCTTTTGCTGATCAATGTCAACTTCTCAGGAAGAATTTTCACCTCATTTTCAGGAAGACTCTCCGACAACCGTTTCACTGTATGGCCCATGAGATCTTGCAGATTGACTTTCGCAGAGACTTCCGTAAACTCCGTATGCAGTGGTCGAGAATTTATTTTGGCTTGCGTAATATGCTTTTATCCGGGTAAAACGTCAGCGCCGTGTCGCGTTAAAGATGCCCGTAGTTTCTTATATTTCTCTTTGGAAAGTTCTAAGTCCATAAACAAGGCTAAGGCTTCTTCGGAATCATACTTTTTAATGTGTGCGTTTGTGGGCGTGGGAATGCTTTCTTTAATCCTTTTTAGTCGCAGTGGGCTTGCATCAGCAATAGCTAGCGCGTCCGAAATATGCTTCGAGGTCAACTCATTGGTGGCATCGGCAAGTTTCCTCTTTCTTGTGAAAATTGAACACTCCTCAATACTTTTTTTTGGCCTTCCTTTTGCTCCTCTGGTTGATGTGGTGGGTTTATCTACTGCCATTATAGCCTGGATGGTGTCTTCATTAAGTTGAGTTGAGTTCGGAATGGTTCGATTAGATTTCACCCATTTTGACTTAATATTTGCATATATCAAATAAAAATTATTTTTTATAATTTCGCTTCTCTCAATATTTCCGTATAAGCTATCAAGTTCTTCTAAAGCAGCTTCCGTAAAAAACTTTGGTGTGGTTGACTTTCTAAACAGTTTAATAATTTTAAATTGTTCAACGCCATGTTTTCAGTACTTAATTTCTTTAATGGTTTCAGTAATTGTTCCGCCAACTTTCAGTCGTAGACTAATCCAGGCATTGTGCTTATTTTGCAATATATAGGCTTATGCTACCATGGCTAAAAATTTACTACTACAAAAAAAATTTAAACAAAAATTTACTACTAAAAAAACTACTGTCAGTCAAAACATTTAACCCTTTCGGGACTACTGGGATAATATGTCCCAGCAATTTTCAAACTGTCTTTTTTCTTTATTTTCAACGCAATCGCCAGGGAGGTAGAACTCCCAAACGTCCAAAAACGGATAGCATTAATATTGGAGACCACTTGCCAGTAGAGTAAGAGCAGCGTTGTCGCTGTGTCCGCTGTTCTTCACTTGGCATTAAAAAGCGAAAAAAGATGATATGCTCAGGTTGTAACAACGCCTTATGTTACAAGTGTTTTGGGCCATTCCACAAATAAATACCTAATTGCATTCCTAAAATGTTAAAAATAAATGTAAACTTTTATCTAAATCTAAAAATATTTATATTTTAGTTATCTTTTTGATTTCGAATCGCTCTTCGAGAACACTGACTGCGATTTTATGCCCCATGAAAATACTTGTTGGGATTATATGTCCCAGGATAAAAGGACGAATTTAAAATGTTTAAGTATGGAGAACATAATACTTTTATCATACCTTTTAGAATATGAAAAAAATTTTACCATACATAAATTGGTTTGCAAAATAAAACTCCGTCCCGAAAGGGTTAAGGGATGGACGCCATACAATTTCTGCAACCATGTCTTTTTAACCTTTTTTACCTCTAGAAGCCAAACGGGCATGTACGGGCAGATAAAACCTTTTGAATTATGTAAAGAAATAATCAAAGAACAGGTTTTGCAAATATGGCAAATATAGAAAAATATAGATTTTTTTATTTTCCGTCAAATTTGAAAAATAGTGAAAAAACGGATAGTTTTTAAATAGTGATTTACCAGGAGAAACACAAAGCAAACATGTATTTTTTTTTATTATTACACATTTAATAAATACATCAATCAATACAAACAAAAAATATGGCGATTCGTTACCTATTTTAAGTGATATTATACCTGAAATCGCAACAAATTGACTAAAAATTGTGTGTTTTTTTGAAAAACGAAAGTCGTTCACCTTTGAACGGTTATATCTTCTAAACTAAAAATGTGATATTATTAAGAGTGGCATATTTGAAATCGTTGAAAAGTTTCCTATAACATGGGTTTATTCAAAACTTCGTGGGCGCTCATAAAAATTTTGGATTTTGCAACCTCGTTTGCTCTACGGGCGCAACTGTGCGACGGCTAAACGATTGAACCAATATTAATGAAATTTGAAACAAGGGTAAATGTTTGTTTTTATGGAAAAATTGGGTACATATATTTTTGAATAGCCGCTCAGGAGGTGAGCAAAACGGCAAGCGAGCAGTTTTATGCAGTTGAATCGATTTTGTCAAAGTCTCGGCTAATCGATTTTAATAAAATTCTACGCATCGATTAGTCTTATCGATTTTATCAATCTAAATATATTTGGATGAAAGATATATCCTGGTCTATAACAGTGTAAAAAATTTGATCGATTTCTTATTAGTTTGGAGTGGCTAGAAAGGCTCTAAAATTAAACCCAGGCAACGCTAGATGCAAAAATCTAGTTTGATATATTCAATTATACAACTATACGTATAAGCTTTGGAGGTCCGTAATTCCGAAACTAAGTGTTGGCCACAAATCTTCATTTTATATTTTTTCCTTAAAATTGTATTTCACGCCTTGTAGGAAACTAGAATTTTCTTTTTGAGCTGTTCTGCTTAACTAGATTTATTCCAAAATATGTATGTATATAAACCAAAACATACATTTCCATTCTCATTTTTAATTGTGGGGATATGACACTTTTATAATTGACACTTTGTTTGTCCAGCGACATAATGACGTTTTTCAAAGTGTAAATTATGTCCGTTGACTCTATGACAAGCCACCCAATTAAATGGTTAATTTATGTGTGTGTTATCAAAAAAGCTTTAAGCTTTTTATTTTTAATTAAATTAAACCACGGGAAATCAAACTAATTAAATTTTTTTAAATATCGTGCTATTTTTCCGACTAAATTATTTCTTTAATTTTGTATTTAATTTTTTGTTTGGACAAAAATCTTTACTTTATGTAAAATATTTGTGAGGATTACTCTGAAGAGCTAAATAAGCGCTAGCGAAGTGAAAATCTAGACGTGATTTTACCCTCAATAATAAATATCAGTGATTTAATAATATAATCGGAGAAGTAAAAATAACGAGATACTTGTAAAAAATTAAAAAATTAATAGATTACACTGTCCAACAGCATTTTTGAACAGAATAGCGACCCTATAATTCTGAAAGGGTTTGTTTAGTATCTACATTTTTGTAGAACAAACTTATGACACGTCTGAATTTTTTTTTTACAGTGGGTTAAAGTTTTCATTTTTTGGTCGAAGCGAGCATTATACTGTATGAAAAAAATGCTGTAAGTTAATGTCTGAGAGAATTCTTATGGTCTAAATATTTTTGTGGAAGATCTTAACCCTCTAACTGGTCCCTTTATGAGTCAATTTAACCCTTTTTTCGAGAAAATCAAAAAATATCCTTTAAAAAGGGACATTAAAGGATTAAAATATTGTACGAAAATGTTTGCCGGAAAATTTCAGTGGGGGTCACCAAAGACACCATTGTTTTAAAAAAAGCTTTTAACTATTAATTGGCAAAATTATACACCAACATATACAAAACAGGTAAAAACAGCGTCAAGTTAGGCCGGGCCAAACACTGAGTTCTCGCGTCTAGTCAACTGTGACTTACAAATCGGGTGTGATATTACTTAAAATTAATAATAAAAAAAGAAAAATTGAAGCTTAAATAAGCATCGCGGTTTCTGTTTGCAAATTAAGAGATTCGTTTTGTTTTATTTGTGGACATTTTACGCACCATCAAAACAGAAGAAAGATATTCTCATTTTCTGCGCCTATGACATGGATTGAACCTGAAGATCACAAATCAGATACATGCTATTTCTTAATTTTAGTAAAAGTCACACTTAATTTTAAGTAATATCACACCCGATTTGTAAGTCACAGCTGACTAGACGCGAGAACTCAGTGTTTGGCCCGACCGAACTTGACGCTGTTTTTACCTGTTTTGTATATGTTGGTGTACACAAAACAGGTGACCCCCACTGAAATTTTCCGGCAAACATTTCCGTACAATATTTTAATCCTTATATGTCCTTTTTTAAAGGATATTTTTTGATTTTCTCGAAAAAAGGGTTAAATTGACTCATAAAGGGACCAGTTAGAGGGTTAAGATCTTCCACAAAAATAATCCTCATACAATTCCACAATATAACTCAGACCATAAGAATTCTCTCAGACATTAACTTACAGCATTTTTTTCATACAGTATAATGCTCCCTTCGACCAAAAAATGAAAACTTTGACCCACTGTAAAAAAAAAACTTAGACGTGCTGGACCATAAGTTTGTTCTACAAAAATGATCTACTCAACATACGCTTTCAGAATTATGGGGTTGCTATTCTGTTCCATTCAAAAAGTCTTAATTTGTTGGACAGTGTTATTTTAGTTTTCAAAAAATTGCATAAAAAAACCAAATGACCATTTTATTTCTTTTTGGAAAAAAATTATCATAATAAGATTTTAATTTAAACATTATTATAAACATATTTTAAAATGTTATTTTTGTGTATGACAGAATTATTATTAACTTTTTTAAGAACTATTTCATAAGTATGTTGTGAATACAACCATAAAGAAGCTTTTTTTTACAAAAATATTTTTTTTTTTTAATTTTTTTACAATATCGCGCTATTTTGTTTTTTCCCGTTTTAATTATTAAATCACCGATATTGATTATTGAGGGTAAATGCCATTTCGGTACCGCTTACTTAGCTCTTCAGGAAACTTCTTACAAACATTTTAAATAAACCAAAGATTTTTGTCCATAATCAATATCGGTGAATTAATAATTAGATCGGGGTAAAAAAGCACAATATTTTAAAAAATATTTTTTGTTGCTTTTTGGCAGCTTTAAGGACTTAAACTAAACCTTAAGTTTCTTATATCAGGGTTGTAATATTTCTCATTACCGGCATTAGAATAAAAAAGTTACTTTCTGCTCTAAAACTTATCGTTAAAATTTTTGTGCATTTCCACAGTTGAAGAAAAAATTCGTAAAAAGATTCAATAAGATTAAATTATTTTAAAAATACCTTTCGATTTATCTGTCTTCTTTAATTCTTGAATAAAGTTTCTGCAGGTGCAGTATTCTATAAGTAATTCCATTCAGAAGATCCGCATCGCTCTTCCCGAAAAGCGCATATGATTATCGAGCTTTCGAAACGCAATTATTTAAAGCAGGTACTTGCAAAAAAAAATTTTAATTCAGCATTTACTAAACCAAGAAAATGGTGTCGGAAACGTAATGTATTTTTTTATCACCCTGACACTCTTTCCCAGATTTATTTAATAGATGAAATAATAAAAATAATCTTATTTTTACAGCACTAACGACTGTAATTTATGTATTTTAAGACCGAACCAATTTTTAAATAAAATCTGCATTGGTATTTACATCATCCAATTTCTCGTCTGGTTTATGATGCAAATCTTGTTATTTCTATGTGTTTTATAAGCAAAATAAATGTTTTATAAAGCAATTTGGATAAGAATTTATATTATTTGCGTATAATTTACATAAGCGAAATCATTACATTAAACGCCGGCGGGTAAATGCAATATTTTGTAGTTGGAAAGTAATGCAAAAGTTCTTGAACAAATCTTGCTAAATGTGTTGTTGGCGTCTCCACTTCTGATAAATCACATTTAAATGAGATCTGTGAAAAAGGACTTATGTAACATATTTGTCTTTTCAAGATTTTGCGTACTAGTTTTAATCACAAATCTATTGAAATTTAATTATTTGATGAATTTTCTTTTGAATGTCGTTTTGTTACCATTGCCTTTATTCCATTTATGTCCTCTATTGTTAGCTTCGTTTATTTAGTTTAGTTATTTAGATGCGTACATTTTGCCATTTTATTTGCGCTTATACTTGTATGTGTGAGTGTACGTGCTTTTGTATTTATTTGCTTATGCTTATGCTTTTGCATTTAAATTGTTTGTTTTACAAACTATTATGCAAACAATGCATAATAATGCATAAATCGTTTATAAAATAAAATTACAAAACTTACAAAATAATCAAAAGGATGTATAAGAAATACATAAATACATACATAAATATATCTAATAGCAAATTAACAATTCCAGTGGTTGTAGTAAAAATAAAAAATCTCTGTCAGCAACAGTAACATCATATGATAATGGAAACAAGCAACAGTGAACATTAAAGACAGAACGTACAAATATACAAAGACACCAGTTGGCTAATGCACAGTGGTGAATTATTGAGGAACCAAAGCCAAATTGAAACGATAACTTTATTTTTTTTATGCTAACACTTTTGTCCAAGAATTATTAAGGAAATCTACCAACATATATGTAAAAGTTAATATGTCCTTATAAACTCATTAAAGGAGTACTAAGTATTCAACAAAGAAGGTTGCTGTTTAGTTTCAAGTTACAAAGTATAACTGGAAAATTTACATACAAATCGATCAAACATGACTGCAGTTTTAGGAAAATGAAATAATTTTTTGGTGCCATTAAATACTTTCACTTGAAACGTCATAATAAATCAACTAAAGTTCGCCGAAGTTCGAAGTCCATGGAACATATGGAAATCCACTTGGTTTTTAATTTTATACCCTTTACCACAACAAATGGAAAAAGGATACATCTAAGTTCGTTATTCCGTTTGTAATTTCTACATATCCATTTTCAACTCCATAAAGTATATATTGTGATGAAAATAAAATATGGCAACCCCTGTTTTTGTTTTCGTATGAGCGTGGTGAATAAGTTACTTCAACTAATGGTGTGTTTATAGAATAATACCACAATTGGGTAACAAAAGCTGAGCAACCTCAATGGCTGCGTTGGTAGAGGTGCTTGCTGTAAAACAGAAGATCTTGAGTTCGAGCCAACCTTTGAAAATACGTACAACGGAAAATAATTGTTATAATGCAATTAAAAATTAAGAAGCAGCAGAGCAAACCTCTCGAGAAGCAAAAGAAAATTAGTATGTGAAGCCATGGCAGATAATATAGTTGAGATAGACGTCTCAACTATATTATCTGAGTAACAGATAATTGTCAAGACCCCTTTACAATAAAAGAAAGAGATCTAGCTATTAGCGCAGGAAAGTGTGACAGCATAACAACAGTGTATGACAGACGTGTGTTGTAGCTATTAGATAAAGGGGATGACTGGCTTAAATAGAAAGGTGTAGTGGAGTTGTCTGTGAATGGTTAAGGTTACTAAAGAATTCATCGAGTAGTTTATGTATTGCCAAAGTAACACAGTATTAAGGCGTGGTGGTTTCATTTGTAATAATAACGTTTAGCAAATACGAGACTATAGGATTTACAAGAACGTAGGACCAAAAAGTATAGCCAGATAAAGCAACAAAGTAAGAAGAGCCACAGTGATATTTTCAATCAAAAAAATCCGTACATTTGTCTAAAAAGGAAAAAGCGTAAAAATATATTCCCACTTCTTATGCCTAGCGAAGTCGATTGAGCGATGTCCGTCTATCCGTCCGTATTGGTGTTGAAATAAAGTTTGCCAAGGCACTAGATGAACTAGAGAAATATATTGAAATTTAGCAAAATTCATCCATGTCCTTCGAGGAAGCGAGCAAAACGCCACCCCTGCCTCTAATTTTTCCATATCATTTGGAATAAATTTAATTCAGGCAAGTTACTCCATTCAAAAAAATATACATATATTATGCAATAGAGAATTTAAAAGTAAGAAAAACCATCAAGCATACAAATTGTTGAACGCTTATATTTTCCGAGTTTTTAGTACGATTGTACATCATATTTTTTAAGATATCAGTGTGGGTAGGTTAGGTTAGGTTGCACAGGCCGTCGGCGTAAAAGACCGACCCACTTGGGTCCCAAAGGTCCCGTTGTGTCACCTGGAAACATGAATGCAGGGGATCAGATTCGGGCCACTACGGAACCATCAAAGATCCCAATCCAAACCACCCCGAGGACCGGATAAACAAGTTTATCCTAGCAACGTCGCAGACAGATAAGTCTGCAAGACCATCAGTCTCGGACTGCCGATGGCCGCTCTATACTCAGAAAGAGCTGGGCTATGGCAGAGCAGATGCTCTACCGTTTCTTCCTCTTCCTCATCTTTACAACTTCTACAGTAGTCATGATGCGGAAGATTCAATCTCCTAGCATGGGTACCAATAACACAGTGCCCCGTCAGCATCGCCACCAGTGTGCCCAGCTGCCCCCGAGGAAACCTCAGTAGATTTGCAGTTCTCCCACTATCGTACTGAGGCCACAGTGTCCTCGAGACCCTGCAGGTATCCTCCTCAGACCTTCTAGACTGTGCAGCTCTGAGGAGTTCCTGCTGAAGTAAAGCTCTACAGCAGCTTAATGAGACTCCCACCAGTGGATCTGTCTCCCGGTCTCCCAACCGGGGTCCCAATCTGGCAACTTCGTCCGCGATTATATTTCCGGGTACGCCCAAGTGAGACGGTACCCAAAACAGTTCCAGGTTGGAATGTCTCGCCATCTCGTTAAGAGATGTCCGGCATTTACGAACCAATCTGGATAAGGAGTTAATCGCGGCCTTGCTGTCGGTACAGATACGGATATCCTCTCCGTATATCCTGTGGTACCTCATCCAGCAAGCCGCCCTTCTGATTGCTGAAATCTCAGCCTGTACCACGCTACATTGATCCCGTAGCCTAAACTTAATACTGATCCGAAATCTAGGAATGAAGACGCCCCCCCCCCCCCCCCACGAGCTCCGTGTCCGACTTTGACCCGTCAGTATAAACATCAAGCACATCTCCACGCATATTCGATGTGCCCAACGTTGATACCACGAAACCAATGTCAGACATGTGGGTGGGCATGCAATAATCACCGTTGCATATAGTCTAACCGCCGAGTTCATAGCCAGCTGTTTGGCCATGAGATCGACCGGTAGCCAGTGCAGCATCGTAATAAGGGCCTTCGATGGAGTGGTGCGCATTGCACCGGTGACCATCAAGGCCGAAGTGCGCAGTATCCTATTCAGCATACTGCAGTTCACCAGTTTGCCCAGTGGGGGCCACGACACGAGAACCCCATACATTAGTATGGGTTTTATCACCGTGTCAAAGAGCCAGTACGACGTGCTGGGATTGATGCCCCAGTGTCTGCCTATGGCCTTTCTACACACATACAAAGCCACTGAGGCCCTATCCGCCCGAAACCGGACATTGGGGGTCCACGACAGTTTTGAGTCCAGGATGATAGCCAGATACTTTGCCCTGTCAGACAACCCAAGCTCCACTCCATTTAGGAGTGGTAGCGGAAAAGGTGGAATCTTGTTTCTTCTCGTGAAGAGCACAAGCTCCGTTTTCCGAGCGTTTCCGCTAAGCCCGCTCTCGGTACACCACCTACTGACGCAACCAAGCGCCGATTGCAGACATTGCGATAGCTTGTCAGGATACTTTCCTGACACTGCAACCGCAACGTCATCCGCATATGCCACAGTCCTGAACCCCTTGCAGTCCATTTCTGTCAGCAATGCGTTCATGGCGAGGTTCCAGAGACGGGGAGATAATATGTGGTGTACCTCGCTTAGCTACCCTGTATATCGTAGCTAGCCCCATACTGGAAGTAATGACCCTATTAGTCAATAGATTCCATAAAAAGCTTATTGTTCAGTGTGGGTATCATTTAAAAGTTTTTAAAGAGATCTTTTAGAAAATGCTGAACATTTAAAAAAATGCTAAACTCATTGAGAGCCGGTGACATTTTTATGTCAAATTAAATATAGTACTTATTTTTTTTTTTCTTAATTTTTAATGCTCTGTCACCACAATGTTTGGTTTTTTGATTGGAGTTACTCAACTAAACTAGATTTATATTAATAAAGAAGGGAATCTAAGATTCGGCTTAGCCGAGTATACCAATCTTGTTGTTATATCAAACTAAATTAAAATACCTAATAAAATCAAATATTGTGTATGAATTTCACTAACATTACATGTATCCTTATATCTGCAAACGACAAAAGGATTCTTATTGGTACAGATTTTTTAATTGAATTATTTCTAAACAAAAGCTGAAATCAATATTTTGTTATGTTAAAATTTTAATAACACACTTGTCTAAACACATTGACTTACTGACTACATACTCTCAAGGCTCATGAACTGTATTGCCATGTGTAATCTTCTCTTTGGATCTTTGTTTTATTTTTGAGAAATACCTATTTCCCAAGCAATTATAAATTAACAATTTAAAACGTGTCCATCAAGCTTAAATAACAAAACGTCTATTCAAGGTAAATTTAAATATTTTATATGACGATTCGTCGTTTTTATTTTATGTTGAAGTAAATAAATGCGGTTTACACGATTAAGTTTTGCTTAAAGTTTTGTTTAAAGTTTTAATCCATTCACATTTTTTACGCTCATACTTTTAAATACTGAAACAAACTAGCTTTCAGTTTTTCTTTCAAGTTACGTTCAAGAAAACAGCTGTTCATAATTCTCTTGAACTATTTTTCGTTTATGTTTCTACAAATATTATGACGCCATAAGTTTTTGCTATCTTGAAAACAATTTGCTGTCAAGTTGCGTTCAGCCTACGTCACTGCTGTAAAAAGGAAAACTTGATCGTGTGGGTTCAGGGTTACTTCAGTGTTCCCTGAAGGTATTTTTTTTTAAAACACTGATTATTAAAAAAAATAAGTAATTGTGCAGTGCTGCCAAATTTATTTCACTTACATGCAATAATTTACCATCTTAAGTAACTGCCATAAATGAAAAAAGTCTCTGTTTCTGCATATGATATCGGAATTGGGATAAAAAAAGGTTTAGTTTTATTACATTTTTTCCCAAGGTCAGGTATTGCAGATTCAATCAATCTCTCTTAAATTAAATTCCTGTTTGAATAAATCAGTAACTTAAACTTAAAATACAAACTAAATTACAGTTGTTTGAAGGAGAGTGAGCTTAAAATGGACGCTCTGAAGAAGCATAAACGGTTGCGACAATAAGTCGCTACAAAATTATTAAACCGAGTAAACTGTAAGAATAACTACTTAAAGTCACTTATAAAATGACACCCAATTAAAATCAAATAGTTGTTATAGTTTTACAACAGCGAATATAACTTCCAAAATAATTTATCTCGTGAAGTAAAATAGAACAAAATAAAAATATATTCAAATTATTAAGTAAACATATAATACATACTTTATTTTTCTACGTTCAAGTTACAAGGTAATAAATACTAGTTACACTACGACAAGCAAGTGTAAAAAGCTGTTATGCAAAAGTTCAAGCAAAATGTAGCTCGCTGTGGCTCTAGCCAATGCAGCCACAACTGCTTTGGCTGCTAGACAGTGGATTGAGATTTTTTTTGTCACAACTGCTGTGATTATGGCGCGCTTCGTCTAAAAAGATGAGTTTTAGGAAAAATCTGATGTCCGGTGGGAGCTTCTGTAGGAGCAAAACTGAAGTACCGAACGAAGTGATTTTGTGTTTGTCATCCATTGATGAGCCGATTAGACCTTCTTTTCAACTAATTAGAAATTATTGCCAAAATTTTCATTAATATGGCGTATTGTTGAATTAAATAACATATTTTCGACCTCTGCATGATTCTTGTCTACCAGCAAACCAATTTCACGAAGCTTAAATACAAACTTGGGTATAGAAACAGAAAGCGCAACACAGCTTTTACCTTGGAAAACAAATTTCAAAATATAAAATAACATGTGATTCTTGTATTCGAACTCACAGTAAATACATGCAGATTTTAAGCCACCGTGCAGCTCAAAAGAAAAGTTAATTGATAAAATACATTAAAAATATACATAAACAAGAAACCAACCATAACAACAACAATCCACTTTAAAAAAAATATATAAAGTTAACGGAATGCAAAATTGAGAAATAAATAGTTCTGTTCTGGATGGCACGATTACCAGCAAAAGTTCAAAAAAGATGGTGGAGCGTTGCGTTCAGTATTTTAACAATTTTCAGACAGACAGAAAATCAGCAAAAACAATGTTGCTGCCATGATTGCAGTGCATACGAACTTGAGATCGTGTGTAAAACATAGAATAACGTTAAACACATTGAGGTTTCTTATCACAAGCACTTATTCAACTTCTTACTATTAAATTTGTTGCTTTTTTTCTGTTTAATTTAAAGGTTTATTTATATTTTTATGTATGCTTTTGGCAATTTTACATTACAACATACAATAAAATGTAGTGGCAAATAAAAGAAGCTGTTTCTCTTTTTTTTTTTTTTTTTGTTAAAAAGTGTCATCTTTGTATGTAAAGTAGTTCGATGAAGAGGCCAGTATTAAAATAATACTTGGGAAAAAATTCGACTTCAGATTTTAGTTATCTGTCTATAACGGTTAAAAAATTTGCCCACATATATCAAATAGCATTGGGACACCCGTTAATTTCCATATACTTGTTGTTATAGCGGATTAAGCAATACAAGTTCCTTGTAATTTTCAACCTTCTGTCTACAACTGTTCAAAAGTGTGGCCATATTTTGGTAATCGATATCATGTCTAATTTTCAAGCTCAGAAGTTAGGCATATATAGGTCAATTAACGCCACTTTTGGGTACACTTTCTAATTTTTGGGTTTATTTTTCTGTTACTTTGTTCTATTTACAGCGAGCTTATTTTTTTTTTTTTAATTTTGGAGTAGTGCTCCCTGCGGTTCTAATTACATATAAAAAATGTTTGTAAAATGGATACACCCGTTAAAAATTATGAAGAAATCTGTAGACATAACCTTTTAATAAAGCAAAAAACCTCAAAATCGATTCAGACACGACTGAGTTTTGCAGGACGAATTAATAACCTCCTTATTTTTTTAAGTCGATTAAAAAATTAGGATGTTAGAAAATTTCAGTTCTTGTTCGTTACATGATATTCTAAGGTCGTAACAAGGAACAATTAATAAACTAGAAAGCTCTTTTGAAGAATCAAAAGACTTTATTGTTAAATATATATTTTGTTTTTAGAAAGCATTGAAATTGAATATTCTTGGAACAAGATACTTAGAGACCAAAAGAAGTATCAAAACATTAAAAAGAAGTCCCATAATTCTCAATACGACAAGGAAAATTCTAAGAAAGGCTTAAATCCGTTGCGAAGCCTAGAAAGAGCTATACTTGTTTAATCAGTACCTCATATGCTTCGTACTTCGAACGTTATGTCCACAATCTTAGAAAAATCTGAAATATAATTAATGACAGAATGGTTTGATGTAATTATAACATTACCTCTTGCAGCAAAAAATTTTGAAACGGTAATCAAGTGTGGAATTAAGCATTTTTGACGGAAGTACTTCCCAACTAGATTGCCAACTTAATTATTTTAATAAGGCATGAGACTTTTATAATCAATTACTAAAAATCGATTACATTAATTATTGTAGGAAATAATGAGTGCCATTAGTACGGTAGTCTCTTTAACATAGAGAACTAGTTCCATTACTACTTTCTTTTTTGGAATCTTATGTAATGTGTTTTGTAAACGAGTAACAAAATATGGCAACCACAAAAGTAAGTCATTATATGGCAAGTGCTTCTACTTAATTATGCTAAGTGAGTTTTTAAAATAAAAATATTGTCCCATAATCATAGTCACACAATAAATTCGGTAGTTTCTAATTTTAAAACCTACTTCTCATATTCCTTAATACTCAAGTCAAAAACAAGTTACGTTTTAAATTGAAACAGCTTTAACTAGGAGAAACCTAAAATGAAGAAAATGTTTGCTCACTATGTGTAACAAAATACAATTAAGCATATTATCCAGCTCTGATCAGCTGTTTTTGTAGGAAATATAAAAAATAAATTACAAGTATGAGTGCTATATTTGGCTATACCGAATCTTATATACCCTTCACCGTCTATGTAAATCTACTTTAGTGAAGTAATTTTAAGCAAAAAAGGAAATATTAAGGTGATAGAGAATTAAAACAATAGAAAACAATTAAGTCTATATATAATTTTACATAAAAATTAAATCGACTTTTAATGGGTTAAACATTTTTAAAATCTCTTCAAAAGATCTCCTCAAAAGCCTTAAAATGATACTCATATTGATATTTAAAAAAGTGTTAAATTTCAAAGATCCGTAACTCGGAAAATATGGGCGTGCGTCCATAGTTAATTCTCTATCGCCCCATTTATTTATTTTTTTATTGGAGTTACTTTATTATTCCAACTGACATAAAAAAACTAGAGGTAGGAGTGGTGTTTTGCCTGCTGCCTAAAAGAACATCGACCGATCATGCTGATTTCCAATAGCAACTCTTTCGAGAGTATGTCTGATCGATTGACATATTTATTATTATTATTTTTTTTTTTTTTTTGTTAAATCAATTTTGCCTCGGCAAAACAAACAGACAGACGGACATTGCTCAATCGCCTTCGCTATGCACAAGAAGTCAGAATGGTTATTGTAGAAATTGCACACGGAATGACAAACTTAGATATACTCTTTTTCCACTTTTTGTGTTGAAGGGTATAAAAAGTAAATTTGTTGATTTGGGTGAATAATCAAACAAAAGCCAAGGTAAATTTGTGCAAATGTCAAAAAGCCATTCTATCATTTCTTTCAAAAGTATTTGAAAGTATTATACATAACCAAATAACTTGCTTTTTGAATAACAATAACTTGCTATCAGAACGTCAATCCAGGTTCAGAAAGAAAAACAGCTGCAAAGCTGCCTTAGTTGATATCTCATTACATATCAGAGAGAAACTTGATGATAACAAGACTAAATTGTTAATATTGTTAGACCATTCGAAAGCGTTCGTAACATTCTTTGTTACAAACTTAAACATTTTTTTTTTTTTGATTTCGACCGCTACTCGGTTATTGTCAACATACATAAAATATATCAATATGTTGAAACTAAAACCAAGAAATCCAAGCTACTGCCTGTAACCAGGGGGTACTTCAGGGTCTATTGTTGAGCCTTTGTTATTCTAACTGTACTAAACTGTAATGTAAGAATGTATGCGGATGACGTGCAACTTTATACCAGTTGTATTACTGAGTTAAACTGCCAGTGTATTATTCATATTAATGAGCAACTCCAATGCATTTCTATATATATATACATAAAGATGCAAACGCAAAACATTAGGATCCTTTTTATCCTCTGTTTGCCAACCGATTTTGTTTATTCTTTCACATATTTCTCTTTATTATATTTAAATCGGATCAGTATTTAAGAAATAAATGACTCCTTAAAACATGAGTGTATACGTAAAAAAAAGAAAAAACTGTTCAATAAGAAACTTATTCAAACTTTGACCACAAGGCAGACTGTAGTATTTATAAACAGACAACAAATTGAGATAGAAAATCTGCTAAACATCGTGGAATATTTTTTAATAACACTGACATGGTCAAACCTATGAGAATAAGAATCCTACTTTCCAAGACGTGTCTGGTGCCCGTTTTATTGTATAGTTGTAAACTATTTGCCAAATGTGATATAACAAGTAAAGGGAAATTAAATGTTGTATTTAACAACATAATCCGATACGTGATTGGGGTAAACAGACGGTCTAGTGTTTCTTTGTTTTTGCCTCAGTTATATGGCCTTTCTTTAGATAATCTACTAAACTTAAGAGTCTTAGCCTTTTTATATAAAATAATGTATATCCACAAACCTGAACATCTGTATAGCAAACTTTTTATTTTAATTATTAGCAGTGGCAAAGGAATTAGGTCATTTAGAAACAGAAGTTTTATCTCGGAGTGACATTTCTGCATATTTGCCGTATCTATTTGGAATCCTTTACCCCATAGCTTTCAACTATTAAGTAACGCACAAAAATTTAGGGATAATGTTTTAGTTTGTGTTTGTCATCACAATTTGAAACATAAATTTAATATAAATACCTTTTATATTTGAATAATTTAATTTATTTTTTATTTTTAATGTTTAATGTAAATTGCCTTTGTATTTTTAAGCAATAAATAAGTTTAACTAGTTATTAAGTTGTTATTTGATTAGTGATTATAACTATCAATTTACACATCATCAGTTTTATCTTACAATCTTGTGAATGGAGCAATTAAAAAAAAGTGTATCGGGCAAATTAAAAAAAAATGTTATGAAAAATCTCCCCTGTGAAAACATATTCATTATTTATTTTTAATTTCTTATGAAATTACTAGTCGAACTGTTTGATATTATAACAAATAAATTACATAATTTTCGGCTTAAGTTCTTTTTATTTTAATTTCAAAGAAATTTTAAGGAAGCAATTTTTATTTACAGGTGTTTGCGGACGTTTAACCAAATAAATCAGGAAAAATTGCATCAGCATTTTCTCTTACGCTACACCCCTCATCGGCATTTTTTGCATCTATCTACCAATCATTAATTAATTTGATTTGACGAAGTCTACAACCATCTGTGAAGTCACAAACTTAGTTTACAATTACTTTCTTTAATTAAAATCTATAAGTTTTTTGCTATAAAATTTGTGATAAATAAAGCCTGTTTATTGTTGTATTCGAAAAAAATTCGCAGACTACCCTACTCTAGTGAGGTAACTGTAAATATTCTTGTATGCACTAGCACACAATTGTGATTGCGAAAGGTCCTGAAATGCCATTGTGTTTGCCATTTTTCAGAGTTAATTTTTTTTTTTCATTGTACTCAGTTGTAGTTTTTTTATTTGTTTCAATTTTATGACAAACTCTCTGTTATACTTTGTATCTGTATGCAATATATGTATAACTAACGTTAGGTGTGCTGATATGTATGTGAGGCGGTAAATAATATTGTTACAGCCAGAAAGTTCCTCAGAACAACGACGACAACAACGCAAATTCATTTTAATAGCAAAGTAATAAAATACAAACAACACCAACAGCAATGTCAGTAACATAGAAAAAAATGAAATACAATTTTAATAGCGTAATAAACTTTAACACAAAAGACCGCAATTGCATTAATAGCAACACAATATCTACTTTATGACGGCACTATCAGCAGAAATAAATACTTAAACATAAAGTACTATATAAAGTACGAAATTATGTACTGGATGTGATGTATGTGTTTTGTCATTTGTTTTTCATATTAAATATTGTGTATTCATAACCAAAAGTTATTAGTTATTAAATTATATTTTTTTAAAGTAATTGTATTATAGATACTATTTTATTACTTTCGTTAACTCAATATAACAAAATGATGAGTCTGCTTGATAAAAATGGACAATATTCACTATTGCCAATTTATCTTAGATTTTTTAACGGTATAACGGAAATGTGGATAAGTTTTTTCTAAATCAATTTAAGGAAATTGAATTAAAATGTCTATTTAGTTTGTTCATATAAAGAAAACTATCTGACTATCCTAGAGCGCCTGTACATCATGTTTTTAGACTTTATTTATCTTCTCTTCTGGTACAAGCTGTTGTGGTGACAAATAAGTCTGGTGAATACGGTGAATTGCCTTAATTATTCTAGAACGCAGTTAACCTTAAAGCTTGCATCGACATAAACGATCGTGGTAGTAGACTCTCGATATGGTTTATAATTCAGTTTTAGAAACTTCCCTGGGATATATAAACTTGTTTGCATGTGTAATTACTTGTTTAATACTGCTAAGGAAATCCTTAAAAGATGGAGCTCGAAATAGGAGTTTCTACTTTGTAAATAAGGTGATCGGAAAAGAGATTTTTGGTTGATAACTGAGAAAAATCCAAGGCATTCAAACCGCACTAAGTCGAGTTCACGTCAGTTCTGTTTATTTTTTTGGAGAATAGGGAAGGACTTGTCATGGTAATATTTTTCACTTTACCGAGACGCCAGAACTTCAACTCGTGACCTTGTCCTTATAAGGTCACTATCCTTAAAGCACCGTTTTTTTAAGTGGAACCAATGATGTCATCACATCAAAAATTAAACATGAAATTTGTCAAAACTTTACCTGTTCAGAGTCTGACTTTTTCTTTTGAAAGTTCTTTGTTATCTAGCAGGAGTAAAAATATAGGTATGAAATTAACGTAGTCGTTTTTAGCGGCAAAATAAAACTGATACATAAAGACCTGAAAGAGTTTCTATTTCTGCTCATTAACTTTATTTTTGGTGGAAAACTTAAAAGGTAGACATTTTATTATAAAATATGTGTAAAATAATTAATGTGTCATTTATAATTTACTCGAAATTTATTTTTAGAAAAATATGTTTTTAAATAGTTTATTCCACATTTTTGTAGACAGTGTGCAGACAACTTTTTAGTACCATTATACCGGAAAAATTAGGTATTTTCACACTTGTGTCTCTATTTGCTTTACGAAATGAGCTATATTTATGAAAAAAAAATTCCAAAAATAGGTGTTTGTATTCCATATCGATTACTATATACACTGATAAAAAATTTTCAAAAAATATTATATGTACAGATACGTTTCATCTTTATGTCTTTTGTACTTTCCATGTTTTAAGAGAATAAGTCGTTATTTCATTTCATGTTTGGAAACTTTGTTTGTCAATAAAAACGACACATTTTAGTTGTGGAGTAAACTTAATAACGTTAAAATCTTATCGCTTTTTAAAACATCGTCACACTTCGTTTTGTGACTGTATATATGAAAAAGAGATATTTTCTTAATGCGTTAACTTTTCGCATATAACGAAGTTTTTTATAAATAACGACACATTCTAGTTTACTACACAGTATCGGATATATTTTTACAACAATAACAACCTTACAACTCAAACAAAACCTCCAATTTAAAATATAATTGATGAAAGTCTTCTTGAATGGATTTTATATTTATGAATCATTTTAAAATTTGTAGTGTTAACTTAAGCAGTCGGATATTTTTCTCGATGGTAATAACGAGTCAAAAACTTAAACTGCGATTATCTCGAAATGAATTTTTTCTAGTTATGACGTTCTAGAAGTAAATATTAGATATACTTTTTTATGAGTTTTTGCAATTTTTATATTATCAAAATTAAGAAGATTTATTATTCGATTTAGTACTGACGCAATGTTTGAAAAAGTATTGTAGTTAATTCTGCGTCATATTATACGTTTGCTTAAATTGTAGATCTAATAATGATAAAAATAATATTTTTATAACTTTTGAAAGAAAAACTCACATAAGTTTGTCTTCTTTTATTTTCAGGTATGTAGAAAATATGATTTGTTGGTTGGTGTTGGTAAGTTCTGAACTTAAAAAATCTATATATAAATAAGCAAAGACAAAACTTCAGGATCCGTTTTCTGCTCTGTTTGTCAACCAATTTTGTGAGTTTTTATTAAGAAATAAATGAGTCCTGAAATTGTTACTACTACACATGTTCTTTTTTATAACCATCATCGCTCTTACTCCACTATTCAATGATTATTTTTTAAAGTAAATCAAATATACATATATAAATTTGATTTGCATAATGCTTAATAACACTATTCGCTAAAAAATAGTTAACAGTTAAAAAAATATTAAAATGAAAATGAAGGACCTAACGTGCTCAACAAAAATCTGCTTTAAGTCTTTCCCTTCACATACGAATTGTTTTAAGGAGCGCGGAAAATAATAAACCGGTCCAAATTGTGTAAATAAAACACCTTCAAGTTATTGCCCAATTTTTTTTTGTTCGCTTAAAATTTTCTTTTGTTCTCTCTGTTTGTTATTATAACGAAAGTAAGATATTTTTAAATCGCTGTAGATATCTTTATTTTATTTACAAATCAGTTTAGGCCTGTATTAATTATTCAGCATTTAATCGCAATTAATGGTGCGAAACTATTTTTTTTTTCAAAAACTTATTTTAAACAGTATAATTAAAAAATATACTTTAAGAGTTTCATAAGCCTCTCATAAGCAAAAGACGACAAAAGAGTTCATAAGCTTCTAATAAGCAAAAGTTTGCCGTCTTTTGCTTATTAGGGTATTTATAAAAGTTTGTTAGCCAATTATTTATAAATCTTTACCCCATTTTAACTCAAAAATAAATGGATGTTACTGTTACGGTATTTTTTAAAAAAAGTGTTGTCCTGGGGTAAAAAGTAATTTTAGAAGAAAATATAAAATGACGTAATTGTAGGTAAACCCCATTTCCAAGGTTACGTATCCCCAAAGAGTTTATAATTATTTTGCAATATCTCAAACATTTCGCAACGGAATGGGACAATATGGATATCATATGAGAACAAGCAAATTGATAACCTATTATGAACTAGAAAGTAAAAGGGAATACATACATACCAATGTACAATGTATTACATGAATTACATTTAAACAATTAAGAGGCAGAAAGAAATTCTTAAAAGGTTTTCTTTTTTAATTATTTGTTAAAAAAAAGCGACCAAACAGTCTTTTTTACACTAAATTCAGTTTCGTCTTTCAAAAGCTCTCATATTTGCAGACCTACAAAGATTCCTTCTTAAGCCATTGAACGGCTTTCGCATTTTAGCTTACAGGGGTTTTTATTAGTTTTAGCTTTAAATAGAAAAATTATAGTTTTTTGGTTCCGAACCAAACGTTTTTCGAGTACATTTTTTGCTTCATAAAAACGAACATTCCCGTTTCGCAAAATGGTAGGTTTTAATGAAATCATTTTACATTTTTCATTTATAATTAAATTTGTTCAGTTAAGCGCATAGTAATCAAATAAATATTTTATAAGATCACTCCAACCTATTAGGGCTACCAAGAGGAAAGCTATCAGCTTTAACAGTTGGGTACTGTGTAGGAAAATCGGTTCAGTCTTTCAACCGGTTTATATAAAATATTTTTCTGCTTTACAAATGTAAATTTTTTTTTAATTTTGTTTTTTAAACAACCGAGAAAACTAGTTTTTTTGGACGAAGCAAAATCGATCAATCGAATATTTTAAAATTAAGTCAAAGAATCTGAAGCTCATTTCAGATTCTTTGTGTTTAGAGTATGAAAATGAAAATTAAATATTAGGAGGGGACAAGTTGCGTCAATAAGTAATGTAAGCCATTTTAATAATTTAATATATGTTATTTAAAAAAAAATGAATAAATTTAACAGTTTTTTATGCTTCCTTTGAATTTTACCAACATGTGCATGTAAGTTAGCATTGTCAGCGCCCAAAAAAAGATAAAGATAGATTTTTTCAAATCATTTAAGTTGAATTTTGTTTTCTAAAGCTTATTAGACACTATTTATGTTGATATGTACAGTGAATGGTTCCTTAGCTCTTATAGCCGATTGTTTCTTATAGGCCGACAAATTATGTTGATCCAAGTTTTTCGTAATTGTAGTACCATTAGCAGACGCTCCAAAAACCGCATATCCATGGAAGAAAATTTCTTAAAATACGTTTTTAAAATATCTCTCATAATTACATAGAGAATTTAAATTAAATTAGTAGTTCCTCTTTTTACAAGGTCTCATACGCATTAAAGTTAATGTCAATAAAATTGATATTGTTACGAAAATAAGATATGGCAACCCCTACATATTTGCAAACAACAGACCGGTAAGATGGATCAAGTATTGCTAGAGCCACAGAGTAAAACATAAAATTTGTGATGTGGCACAGTAGAGTAAAATAATAAGAAAAAAATCCATGCTCCTATTTGGAATAAAAAGATCCAGTACGTTTGTCCGAAAGGAAAAAATGAAACAATACTTTCGAAGGTAACATAAAATGTACTTAACCATTCTTAGAGGATGGCAAAGGAAATACTTTCTAGTAGAAAAATATTACTGCTGAGCTTGTGTCTTTGAGCGATAAAATGACACAAGATTTAATATTGTCAAAGCACAGAAATCAATTATTTCAAATAGGAGCCTAGAATAAAGTTTCATCAAAACATGATGTTAGTAAGTGGGAAGCTTTAAAATAGACAAAATATATGTTGATTGGTTTGCTTAGGCTAAATGCCAAAATATTCCAATTTTTGACCCTGTGGAAAACTTAGGACAACTATCGAATTATCAGTGCATCTCAGTGTATCTAATCATTCTCCAATCCTTTTAATAAATTATTTAAAACAAGAAAGCGGACATTTTTAATAACCAGATATAAATTTGGCGACTGAAAGTGTCCAGGTAAGAGAGTTCTCACTGTATTCGATTTCAAAGTTTCGTATTATAGATAATTTAAAAACCATCCTGCACGCGCAGTATTAATTAATTATAGAATAAACCACCCACAAAATAATTACAGGATGTTTTCAACTTTTTTTTATTTATATAATTTTAAGAAATTTTTATTATTAGCACAAACGCTTTAAAGTTTGCATATCAATGCAGTGCCCTGTGGACTAATTATAATATATTATTGTATTAACTAATCAATTAATGATATTCTGTAAGGCTTAAGTCCACAACTACGCAAAAGCAAAATTAAATTATACTAAAAATTATCAATTAATTTAAATATACTTTCTTTAACACAACAATTTTTTGAGTTAATCGTTTAATTAATTTCCACTTAAAACTATTTTTTGCGGTAATATTTTCTCTGCTGCTTAGAACTCACAACAGGTGACCAGCCAGATTTAACTTTTTATTATGGAAAATTTTTAAACACAGTTTAAACATATTTTGTAAACAAAGTATAAATTAAATCACTACAAGTTTAGGCAAGTGCGCATTTTAAAAAGTTTTTAATTTTTTTCAAATTCATTAAAATTCACTTAATTTTTGTTTTCAATTTTCCCTACGGTTGCTCTTGATATTTTCATTTGCTATTTTAACTAAAATGTGTTATTTAGAGAAACAAAAAAGACACAGTTTCAAATAAACTGAAACAGAGCGTAAGTAGAAAGAAAAATTTTGTTCATTTTAACCTTCTTCCTTAACAACAAAACTTTTTAATTAAGTCAACAACAAACTTTTATGCTTCTTCCTTGCAAGAGCAAAGGCAAAAACAACAATAACAAAGAGATTAAAACTGGTAACAATTTACTTACAAACATATACTGAATATAATCTCTTCAAAACATCATCGTTATTATTTTTAACTTGTTCATCATTATCTTAAACATTATCTACAGCAACAACAGCATTTCCATAATCATCGTTCATTATATGTGTATGTATGCGAACATGAACATTTATTAATACGTAAATGTGTAGTTGTGTGTGTACTAACTGTGCCTCACAGCGAAAGCCTTTTATAAGTTGTAAACTGTGGTGATAGAAATAGTTGAGTTTTAGTTTTTAATTCATCTCAAAAGTGTGAATCATTATCCACAAACTAGAGTTCTCTGTAGAGTTATTTTCTAGAGTTGCCACTTCTCTGCTAATTAATTAAATAAACTTTACTCTTACCTTATGAGCTGTAAAAACATTTTTAGATTTGATTCTTTAATGTCCTCATAAAGAATTTCGTGCATCTTAAATCTTTATTTAAATAATTAAACATAGTCTTGTTGCTTCTATTGGTTAAACTCGGTAGGAATTTTTGTTTTGTTATACCAGGAAGAGGCTATTTTACCATCTTAAACGTTTTATTTTGTTTGTTAGATGCCACACAAAAAACTTTTAACTCGTTTTTATTTCTTAAATTTATTTATTTATTTTTTTTTTGTCAACGCAATTTAAAAGTTCTTTAGCATACAGAAACACTTTGGTTTAAATACTTAAAAAATTTTTACAGACAACTTTTATTAAGCACAATGTTTGTATGGCTTTGAAATTAATTTTGCTAAAACCAAGAGAAAATAAACATTTAGATTTTTATTAAATTTATAAGCATACATTTGGGCGTCGATTATGTTGTTACAAGTTTTTAATAGGTTGGTTGACGCTAAAGTTCAAATAAATTGTTTTTTTTTCTTCTATTAAAAAATTAATTTATTAAATTTTAGATTTTAAATTTAGTATTATTTTTATATTTTTGGAGACCTACGTATATAAAGCGCATATTGATTTTTATAGAATACTTACCTGACAGTCATTACTTTTCCAAAACTATTAAATGTCGGGAGATGAATATTCAAGGGAATAATAATGCTTATAGGAGCGTAGAGATTTATGGGTAAAGGTACTAAAAAACCTACCTAGTCTTACCGCAAAAGGCGAATATCACGTGTAGAGTGGTAAAAGCTGGAAACCAAAATAAGATTCACTGCCCATTTACTGCTAAAGAAAATAAAACCGGAACACCTTGAACTAAAAAATTGCGTTTGTGATAATGTAATGCCACTTCAAATTAATATTAACTGGCATCCAAAACTTAGGTACTCTTCATTATTATGAATAATGAAATGGTTCTCGAAGGATGTATGGGAGATACCAGTCCAACTGTTCGCACTTGAATACTCAGCTTCCCAGCAAAAAATTAGACATTACCTTAAAAAGTACTTGTCATATAATGACTTACTTTTGTGATTGCTATATTTTGTTATTCGCTTACAAAACACATTACATTAGTTTCAAAAAAGGGAATGGAATGGAACTAGTTCTTTATGTTAAGAGAGACTACCGTACTAATGGTTCTCATTAATTCCTACAATAATTAATGTAATCGATTCTCAGTAATTGATTATAAAAGTCTCATGCCTTGTTAAAATCATTAAGTTGGCAATCTAGTCGGGAACTACTTCTGCCAAAAATGCTTAATTCCACACTTGATAACCTTTTCAAAAATTTTTTGCTGGGCTGTTATAATTTTCTAGCGTCGAAGTACAAGTAGAAAAAAAGTTAATAATACGGTAAAAAAAATAAAATCATTCGTTTATTGTTGTTGTTTTTGCCTTAACATTATTTTTTGTTAAATTAAACAATGGGAATTTTTATTATATTAACTATTCAAAATCAAATCTTTTTTTTGGTGCTATTTTCTATTATTCCGATTAATTATTTTAATCACCGATATTGATTCTTAAGGGTCAAAGTATGTCTCGATGACCATTCCGTTACCGCTTACTTAACTCTTCAGGAAACTTCTGACAAACATTTTAAATAAACTAAAGATTTTTTCCAAACAATAATGCAAAGACAGCAATCAAAATTAATGCAAAAACAACAATAACCAACAGTAATTCTTTTTTTCTTTCTCCACTGTATACGGCTGACTTTTTTTAATTTTTGTCTTTATTGTTTTAACAAAAGTCTTTAGTTTATTTAAAATTTTTGTGAGAAGTTTCCTAAAGAGCTAAGTAAATAGTAGCGAAATGGCAATAGAGACGTGCTTTCACCTTCAATAATCAATATCGGTGAATTTAATAACTTTGATCGGGAAAATAGCACGATTTGATAAAAGTTTAATTAACTAAATTTAATATCCCCCTGGTTTAATTTTAATCAAAGAATAAATATTAATTGAATCTTTAATATAATGAAACTAACAATAAATGTTCGAATTTTATTTGTAACGGTCGGTACGGGTACGGGCTGCCGTGTTTAGTTTTGTTTCGATTTTCTTGAAATGCGTTTTCGCATGACTCACGATCTTTGTTTTAATCAACAGCAAGTTGGAATGTTTTATAAACCAGACAGCTGCAGACATCATTCGTAGAATTTTATTTTGTCGCTTCTGAAATTTGTCTATGCTTGAAGCAGAGGAAGTGCCCCACAGCACGACATAGTTGTTAGAATCGGGTAATAATAAAGAGTGTAGAATCTAGGCCGAGGCAAACTTGGTTTCACAAAAAAAAAAAAAAATAATAAAAATATATGTCAATCGATTAGACATAGTGTCGAAAGAGGTGCTATTGAAAATCAGCATGATCGGTCCATGTCCTTCGAGGCAGCAAGCAAAACACCACTCCTACCTCTAATTTTTTTATGTCATTTGAAACAATAAAGTAACTCCAATCAAAAAAAATAATTATAAGGGCGATACAGAATTAAAAAATAAGAAAAAACATCAAGTGAAAAAATTGGCGCTTTGCTGAGATTCGGACCTCTGAAATTTTAAAATTTTTAAAAATACCAATATGTTTATCATTTTAAAGGTTTTGAAGAGATTTTTAAGCAAATACTTAAATCTTTTAAAAATGCTTAACCCATTAACAGCCGATGTCATTTTTATTTAAAATTATATATTTGCAGTATCATTTTTTTTTAATTCTTTGTCACCCCAATATTTGCATTTTTGATTGGAGTTACTTGACTTACTTACTTTCAGTTAAATAGGTTTTCAGTAGCTTCTAAAAGTTTTGAGGTAAGTTTTACTTAAGTAAAACAAAACACGAATAAAAGGGCCGAACAGTATTATTTCTCAGGTTTAATAACGTGTGTGTTGTTTGCCACTGCCAAGTTTGGAATACGTGCTTTTAAATAAAAAAAATATTTTGGATATAAATAAAACAAAATTTATAAAATTTAATTCACAAGTGTAACAAAAAAAAAAAAGAAGATGAGTAGTAAAATTGTGTAAAATGATAAAAACAACTGTTTGTTAATAAAAGTTTTATTATAAAACTTATTATAAAAGACTTCTTTCTATTGTCGTTTTTAATTAATAAAAAATTTTTACTTGGGAATGCTGAAATATTAAGGACTTAAAAATCATATAAAAGCAATATGAATATCATTATAAAACGCTTTAAATCACTGTTTGCTTAATGAACTTATAATTATTAATTAATAACGTAAAAATAAATATCAATCTTTGCAATTTTAAGTAATTAAGGTGGTTAATTCGGTAAAATTCTTACTCTTTAGTTGTATTAAATTATATAAATTATTATATTTAGCGAATTTTTATTAATTGCCTTTAAGAGTCAAAGAATTTATTTAAACGCAATTTAATGTTTATAGTAAATACATTTGAATTTTATTTATATTTATTATACAAATAACATATATTTTGTTAAATAGTTCCAAAATATTTTTTTTATTTACACCAAATAATTCCGCCAAACGTCACAAATTTTTGAAGTGGAACTACCTTCTATTTTTATATTATGCTTTGCAATGTTGTCATCAAGGCGAATCATTTACCAAGTGGTAGCGTTGGCGAATTAATTATTTTTTGCTGGTAGAAACTACTGTCAAACTTCATATATAAAAAATATACACAGATTTTTTATATATGGAGTTTGACAGTAGTATTCACGGCAAAAATTAATGAATTCGCCTACGCTGCCACCTGGTAATTGATTCGCCTTGGTTGTCATGCTATGACAATAGTTTACAAGAATAAATTGCGAGCTATGAGCCTCAATAATCAATTAAATAATTAATCGGGAAAATTGCACGAAAAAAAGATTTTTTGAATATTAATTAATATAATTAAAAAAAAATCCCGTTGTTTAATATAATTTAATATTTGCAAAGTGCCAGTGCATAAAATAAATTATCGTAGTGTTTTGTAATATTTTATTTTTCATCCTCTTTCTTAAAAAAAAAGACCGAATAAAATTCAGCCGTATACAGCGGAGAAAGAAAAATAGAAATACTGTTGGTTATTGTTTGATTTTTGTCTTTGCTTTATTGTGTGGACAGAAATCTCTAGTTTATTTAAAATGTTTGTCAGAAGTTTCCTGAAGAGTTAAGGAAGCAATAACGAAATGGCCATCGAGACGTGCTTTGACCTATAATAATCAATATCGGTGATTTAAATAATAAATCGGGAGAATAGCATGAAAAAAAGAATTTTTTTTTGAAATTTGAGAATTAATTAATATTATTAAAAAAAAATCCCGTTGTTTAAAATGTTTAATATTTGCAAAGTGCCTGTGCATAAAATAAATTATCGTAGTGTTTTGTGATATTTTATTTTTCATCCTCATTCAACTGTATAAAAGAGCAGAAAAAAACTCTGCCTTATACAGCAGAGAAAGAAAAATAGAATTACATTTGGTTATTGTTGTTTTTGCTTAAACTTTGATTTTTGTCTTTGCTTTATTGTTTTGACAAAAATCTTTAGTTTATTTAAAATATTTGTCAGAAGTCTCCTGACGAGTTAAGTAAGCGATAACGAAATGGCCATCGAAACGTGCTTTGACCCTCAATAATCAATATCAGTGATTTAAATAATTAATCGGGAAAATAGCACGAAAGAAAGATTTTTTGAAAATTAATTAACAAATTGTTTTAACTACTGAAATTTGTATGGACATAACAGTAAACAGTTCCTATGCTCGACAAATAAATAAATGGTGTCGAATGCTTTTGTTGAATGAATACAGTAGTATAAGTGTACTCATGTTTCAAAAGCAATAAATGAAGAGAACAAATAGCAAACAGTATGAATAGAAGCGAACAAGATGTTTTGAGGTCATCTCTAGTATATACCCTTGACGATATATGTAATTCATTTCTTTCCTACCAGAAAGTTTTTCTACTCAAAGCAAGCGGCGAAAATTGTAAGCTTTGCTTGTGGTTGTTGTCGCATGTAATTGTGGTTAGTAAATAGTAGACATGTGCCCGGTCGTTCGTTTCAGTGACCGGTCTTTTTCGGTCAATTATCAAAGAGTGTTTCGTTCGTTCAATTCGTTTAATCGGTCAATTTGAACGAAAGGAGCCGGTTAAATATTTGGTTCATTTCGTTCAATTAAGTCATCCGTTCAATTTAACCCGTACACTATTGAACGAAATGACTTGATTTAAATGACCGGATCATTCCGTTCACTTGATTGATTCGGTTAATTTAACTCGTTCGTTTGCGAACGACACACCTCTAGTAAATAGTAAGAAGCGAATGAGCAAAAAAATAACCATTGCGTAATTGTAGGAATAAATAGCAAAGACAACCACCTGCAAAAAAAACGTTTCAGAAGTCTTGTGTTTGTTGGTGTGAGAGGTTTAAAGGGGAAAGACTTGCCGAGATTTGAGTACCGACTTGCTTGTACTAGGCAATTCTGCTTCTGCTGTCATTCTTGTCTTGGATTATTTATTAGTTTTTTACATCATTAGTTATTATTTATTAGTTTTTTACATTTCTTCTTTGGCGTGTTGTTAAGCTACATTCTAAAACGGTAAGAAATTTATGGTTTACAAAAACGTCAACAAATTAAGAAAATTCGAGCATAAGAAAATTAAACTTGCTCAACAAAGTTGCCGAATGTGAACATAAAAGCATGTTCAAGAGAAAATAAACAAAAGTGAAAATTATACTTGCGCAAGTAAACTTGCCTAATCTGAAAGGTGGCGTTTGGCCCGCTGGCTCGAAGGATGTGAACCATCTTGCTGAATTTAAATATTACAACTGCCAAAACTGGGCCTGGTCGATTGGCGTATTTAAATTATCTCCAGTTTATCTAGTGCCAGGCCAACCACGAATGGACCAACGAACACTGCTCAATCGACTTCGTTTTGTATATGAACTCAGATATACATATATACTTAACGGGGTTGCAAAGGAAATGTAGAAATTACAAACGGAATGACAAGATTAGTTATACCCTTTTTCCACATTTTGTGGTAAAGGGTATAAAAACCCTCAGTAAATTGGAATTTATACTTTCAATACAATATTGTGTAATATTTTTTTTAAGTATTCTTTGACATTATTGACATTGTTATATAACTTCATTAGTTCTATTTATGTTAATGTGTAATATAAGTTTGTTGTTTGGTTTAAAGTGTAAATTGCAAACGAAAATTTAAAATTATGCGTTTCCTTTTTTTTATTTTAAGGCAACAATTTTTCAAAAGGTAATTTGTAAGAAACACATTATTATTATCAGCCTCATTAAAAGTCATTTGATATGCAAGGCATATATTATGGCCCCAATAATGAAGCAAAGAAACATATTAGCAAGCAATTTTCCGCACTACACCACGCACATTTATCGTATTTAGACTACTGACTAAACCCTATGGTTTCGTTTAACTTGGCAGGTCTTTAAGCTTTAGTATACTAAAACATCAACTTTTAATACTGCAGCACCACTCATTTAATTTTTATACAAAGGAAAATAAAAAACGTGTAGTATATGGATGCAGAGAACTTTTATTATTTAAATTCTTTTTTTATTTTTGCTAACGTAGCATATGTAAATGTAAATTTATTTGTCACCACTGCCGGCATAAGCTATGAGAGTCCTTAACACACAACACACAAGTATATTTAGCGGTTAAATGATTCTTTTTCTCATTTTCATTCTTGTCACCATCATCATCAACATCATTGTCAGTTTCATGTTTTTAACAACCGCCAAAAACTGAAAAAAATTGTTGAAAGAAAAAAATAAGATGAAAATTACAAGAATAAAAATTATATGAGACATTTTTTATGCCTATAAAAATATTTAAACGTGTGTGGCAAGCTTCTCGTACACATACATTGTCACAGCCACACGTATACACATTTAACTCACATAGAATATTTATGCTTGCCTAAACCGCCAATAGTTAAACCTTTTGGCTAAAAGTGGAATAAGAGCAAAATATGGCAACGTATCTTTTCATGAAAACCGGAAGTTTTTTGCTTTACCTGTGGCACGATATTCAGTTCCTGCTTTTGTGTATGTTTGCGTGTGCTTTCATTTATGTTACTTTTTTGGACTGGGGAAAGGAAGAAAAAACAAATAAAAAAATAAATAATGGCGGCAAATTATTATGTGTCTTATATGAGTCATTTGTGAACCTTCTGCCAGAGTTAATGTTTGCATTTAATTTTATGACTTTGCTTATTTTAGCTTCTTTTGCTTTATTTTTTCGTTTGACATTTAGTCTACTCTGGTTTGGAAGACTCTTTTTTTTTAAATTAAAGTGCTTAATTATTTCGTGTCTGGCAGGAGAAGTGCTGAAATATAGATAACGTTGGGTATCTTGCAAAAAAGTAATATGTACGTAACTTGTTCTTTCGAAAAATACATTATGTTATTTGACACGAGATATTTATTCTATCAAAATGGCTTATGAGGGTTAAACAAATTTAATATAGTAAATAATTTTTTATATAGAACAATAAAATCTTTTAAAACAACAAAGCTCTGATGTCTAAGCCCTCATGAATATAAATGCAAATCATGTAGCAACGATTTATCTCGAGAATTTTTTTAGCTTAATTAATATAATTTATTACGTTTTAATGAATTACTTACAAAGGGCTCATAAGCGAATTCGACTCATGCACGAATTATTCCATGCTACGTTTGGCCACCCTTTAATTTTAAAATGAAAGTGTCTAATCATATGGGAACATCATTTTATTTTTTGTATTTCTTATCTTAGAGAGCAACCACTGTATGCAAATCCCAAGCATCTGAATATAAAGATTTTATAATGAGGCCTTCATGATAATTTTAAATGTACTAAAAGAAGTGGTTATTGGCTTAATTGAATCTTTAGACGTAATATAATATAATTTAGCAAATTTTAGCAACTGTTGAATTTAAAACTATCTTTTTGCTAAAAAAAAAAACAAAACAAAATGTAATTAAAATATTGACATATCTATTTTTAATTATATGAAATTTCTTAAGTAAAATCTTTTTTAAGTTTTTGTCAGCACTTAAAATATACCCGCATTTTATCCTTCGAACTAGATATAAAATATAACCAGAGATAGTGAGTCTCAGTGGATCGCAGGGGACGACAATCGATCGCTAAGAGCGGTTAATGAGCTCCACGGAGATATAAACGAAACCCAAGGGGCTAAAATTAACCGCAGAAGGAGGTCAGTAAATTGAAGGCATGACCAGGCCATGTAGATATCCTAATATACCCTTTAGGAAGGAAGTGGGGGGCACAACTTCGTTTGTTTTGTTATATATGATCGATTAAAAGGTGGTCAAAAGATCCAGCGGCAAGACGTATGGAAACCAAATGAATTATAATGGAAGAATAGTGCAGTTAGTGGCAAATGGTTACGAAGAGGGCAATAGGCGGAGGAGGAATTATTGATTTATATAAGACTGATTGACTAAGTGACTAATGAACCGCACGGGTATAGCTGGTGCCTTGAATGGCCAATGTTGATTTTTTTTCTTTCGAATTTTTATGTTTTTTATCATGGCTAAAGGCTTCAAGAGGAGGTACGGGATTATGGACGAATGGACTTTGGATTATTAATGTTTGAATGATACATACATACACACATACATACTTACATACATACATAAACTCGTATATATCTTAGTGGCTGAATTGTCTATTTCTAATAACTATCCAATTTAATAGCGAAATATCGAATATAAGCAAATAGTAATCAAAACAATTATAAAAATAATTTAAATTAAATTTTACGGAACTGTATGCGAACTTACTCAGTTATAATAACCTTTTCATTTTTTTTATGCTTAGGTTTTGTTTTCATTTTGAGTTTTATAAATTATTTAAAAAAATATTTTGGTTTAGTATATTTATTTAAATATACATATATTTTTGCTTCTACTCACAATTTTCTGCGCTGTCTCCATTTTGATTTTAAGTGATTTATAAATTTTTCTAAGCGTTTTTCAAATTTTGAGGATTTTTTTTTAAATACAACCTTTTTGAGATTTGGGGTTTCACGGTGCAGCCCCAACAACAATGTTTCAAAACGGGGATAACAATTTCGCAAATAATAACAGTAATCTTCAAATAGCAAATTTCAAAGCAGAATCATGTTATCGTAACTATTATTAAATGATAAAAATATAAATAAAATTTTTGCCAAATATTTTAAAATCTTAAATAAAATAACAGATATGAAAAAGAAGAAAACTAACTAAATTATATACCAATTAAACTGGATAAAACTAGAACTTAAAAGTTAAAGAAACACTTATTTTAGGTTAAAATTATTTAGGTATATAATGAAATTTTTATAAATTAAATAATTTTGAATTCATTGTTAGCCGTGATATGAAACTCATAAAAATATTTTAAAAAACATTTTACTGCATAATAATTTTTTAAATAATGTATTCTTGTTATTGAAGATATATTTTAGGTAGCCAACCCATAATAACAAAGTTTCGAGTAACGAAAATGACAAAAATTCCTACAGTAACTTAAATAAAAGCCGCCCATTAACTAAAAATTGTAACTTCTACTTTTTTCGTGCTCACATACGATGCATAAAATAATTTGACCACAAAATAACAGAGACTTGACAAGAAACTTGTTCAGTTAACATTTTTTACACAGCTGTGCAATACCTAACTTTACTAATTAGTCACTTTTAATGCTTTGACTTACTTCTTTCAAAAAATATTGTCTGTGGTTTAGTTGACAATATATTCTGGACATTTAGTAAAAGAATAAAAATGAATCTTTGGGTTTTTTCTTAACAATGGACAGTAAATAAATTGTCACATTGAAACCGTTGTCTCGGTGTACAAAAATTGAAGATCTTTTTTCAGTTTCACAATTTAATGTTTAGACATATTTTTACTTCAATTTGAGTATGCAAATATTTATACCATTATCTGTTATTATTTCTGAAGGAAAGGTCACAATTTCATAATGCACTTGATTTTTTTATTAT
The DNA here is from genome assembly GCA_916610165.2 of Gymnosoma rotundatum. NCBI lineage: Eukaryota > Metazoa > Arthropoda > Insecta > Diptera > Tachinidae > Gymnosoma > Gymnosoma rotundatum. The sequence goes on along the minus strand of OU744339.1, from coordinate 36,851,237 downwards.
CTGATTTTATTACAAAATAAAGTTAATCTCGTACTTTTTTCAATGATGACCATTTGGTATATTGTTGACTTGCTGTCTGCGTCGTACATCTTCCTTAAACCAGTCACCCACCTGTGTATTTAAAATACACAAAAATGAGCGATAACACCATAAGTTTTTATTACGATTTTGACTGTCCTGATTACATTTTGAAATAATAGGTACGACAACTTCTTCATTAGCCCTTTCACGGTATTGCTGAGCTATTTTCTCCACATTAAAACCGTTAACATCATCCCAGATATCTAATTCGGTGGAAACGCAGTGTATGTATTTATGTACAATTTCCTCATTGGGATATTGAAATGATTGAAATCTGGCTTTATAGGCCTGAGGTACACGCTGCTGCTGGAAACACTTTTCAGATTTTTCTGGAAATTCATCGGTTGTTTTACTTTGTTTGGAAATTGAAATCTGTAATTATAATGCACAAAAAAAATATTAATTGTAGAAATTTTTTATTTTGATTTTAACTACAAAATTTAAACTGATAAATAATAGTGCTGCTGCTGTTGGTGCTTTCATTATTTTATTTAATTTATTTGTTTTGTATTAATATTTTTGTGCGCTGCTGGTTGTTGTTTGCTCTTGTATGACTTGTTTGCTATTATTTTAGAATATTTATTTGTCGTTATCTCTTAATTGTCGACAGCAATTATCAGTAAATATTTTATGCAACGTAGAAATTAACTTACCCCTTAATTAAGATTCAAATAGATAGAATGTAATATAAACTTTTACACAACTGACATTGACCTTTGTTATTTGATTCAGAACATAACTATGCGACAACTTCAAAATTACTAAGTAAAAATTAAAAATAACTTGAAAATCTGTTAAGAAATTATATTTAAATAGCAATGGCCCATTGTTTCTAAGAAAGTACTTGCGAATCAAAAATTAAAAATCTCCAATATCTACTGGGCATACGGCGATTTCAAATAACATTTTTTAGTTACTATTTTTTTGTAAATAATTTATAAGTTCAAAATAAATAAATATTACGTAAAACAAACAAATACATATATAATTTTTAAAAAGATCGCAAATATACCAAATTAGAGATTTTAAACCTTGTTTTATAAAGTGATAAAAGTTGTGAATATACTTTGCTTTGTCGCCATTTTGGTAAAAATTAGTCCTGGCAGTCATAAAATAGACACATGGCAAATTTATAATAAAAGAAAGTTACGTGAAATTTTTAGGAGGAAAAACGTGCCAACAAAACGCACTATTTACCGTGTATTGAATGACTTTGAAGAAAGAGGGTCTATAGGTCTATTACTCCTGCTTAAGAAAGTATTCAAAATAATCCACCAGCCTCAATTCGAAGCCCTGCTGAGGAGCTTCATCTTCAAAGAGCAACCTTGGCCACATTTTTCACAAGGATTTGCATTTCTTTCCATTTAAATTTCAGTTTACAAAAGAGCATCTTCCACATGAGCATTAACGCTGCCAATGACAGCCCCAGTTTTCATGAATATATCATAATGAGTGACGAAGCACATTTTCATTCCGATGGATATGTGAATATACAGAATAGTCGGTTCTCTGCAATGGAAAACCTCAAATTATTCGTCAGTCTGGTGTGCAAATGATTCCTTCTGGAATGATTCCTTCTGGAATCATTTGACCTTACTTCTTTGAACGATATCGTAAAATGTTTGATTAAATGAATGAGAATTGATGTTTTATCTTATGTCTGCTAATTATGTATTTCATACATAATTAGCAGACATTAGATAAAACATTTATCAATATAATATTAATTCTCTTTCATTTAATCAAAAACTACATATAAACAAGTAAGTAGTCCCGATGGACGCCCTATATTTCGATAAATATTCCATTGACTTGACGTATACTTCAAATTGAAGTATATTTTCCTTGAAATTCCTCAATTTTTTTTTTTAATTTTCATTACATTTTGGATCCCAAGTAACAGATACACATTTCAAAATTGGACAAATTTAAGAGGTATCAATTGTCATCAGTGTAGCTGGATAAACGGATTTTTTCCCAATTTGGGGATTTCAAGATAAGTTTAGGAATAGAACTCCACCGGGAAAAATTTGAGGAATTTTCATTCTTAGCTTTTTTATTATTAGCACTTGGTTGGCATTGTATTTTATATTTTGAATGAGAAAAAGGCTGCAGTATGAAATAATGAAATCATTGATACGACTTAAAGCCAGTTTAAAACAAAAAAATCTGTCGCCTCTCTATTAAGTACTAATAGTTTTTGGCTCTTATTGATATATATTGACATTTTGCATAAGTTGCAAGCTAGAATAATAAAAGCAGGCTCAACAACATTATGGACCTGTCGCTGATGATGACTGCAATAAAGTGTTTAATAAAATTTTTTATTATTTTTTATTATCTTTATATTTTTTATTATTTTTATTTGTTTTTCATTTAATACAATCACTTTATGTTATCACTATTAAGGGTGAATGATGTTGTTGCTTTCGTTATTTACTTTAAATCAAAACCTGTTTCCATTCAGACTTGTGTGTATGTGTTTGTGTATAATGCTTGTAAATTTATCTGTTAAAATTTATTTCATGATTTTTTCCTATATTATTTTGTCATACTCTTCGCAGTAGAAAACTGATGAATAATTTTATATACAAATTTTTTTTTTTTTAATATAAAAACGACAGAACAGATAATGTCTCGTTTTATGTATGCATATACTATACAGTTTCAACATGTTGATATCCCATGACTTGTAAAAATTCATTTTATTTTCGAAAAAGTAGATACACGATGAAGTGCTGAAACTCTTTTTATCTTTTACACTGTACAAACGCAAACCAATTTAATCCTGAAGTATTTCAGCCTAAGCAAAATCAAATTTATTATACAAAAATAACAGTTAACAAATAATTAAAAGAACATTTTTTAAAGAAAATAGTTCTGTTACCTTACTTTGGATCATTAACCGCACTGCATTTGTAATTTGTTTCAACAAAAAACCGCGGTTCGTTTAATAACTGTCAATAGCGATGTAAATAAAAACATACATAAACATAAATATTCCTTCGTTCTGTTGATATTAAGCGCGAACATACTAATGATGTCAATGAAATAAATAGTTTACATTTTTTCTTTCAGAGCCAACAACTAACTATATGAAATCTATCGATAGTATGTTTCTTTTTTCAAGGCACTTTAGATGAACTATGAACACTGACAATGCAAAGTTCAATGACAATACTAGCTGTCGTAGTATGGCTTGATCACTGTTTCGTTTCTTGCATTCTTAACCTGTTTTTGAAAAACAATGAGCACCTTAATAATTAAATTTTATTTATTATTATTTATTTTATTTTAATTAAATTTTTTTGATCGCGCGAAATCATTAGATATTATTCTAAGAACATCTCAATATGCTTGATGTTAGCTTATATACGATTTTTCAATTGCAAAAGATACAACTTTAAGATATATTAAAAAGATTACATGGCACTTCGTTAATATCTTATTATACCCTTCACTACAGGAAGAGTTTCAACAACATCCATTACAAAATGATGTCTGCCGGTCCGTCCGTGTTACAAATTTTGCCAAAGAACTAGATGGGTTAAAATCTAAATACGCTAATCGATTAGACATAGTTTCGAAAATGTTGCTGTTAAAAATCAGCAAGATCGGTCGATGTCCTGTGGCAGTGGGCAAAACACCATGCCCGGTATCTTTTTTTCAACTTTCGTTTGATAATGAAAAAGATTAGAAAAATGAGTTTCGTTTACTAAACTGGGACAACAACCCTAAGAAGAACTCTTTTTGCGAACAGAAAAGCTGTATGGTAGGAAAGTATTTCTCTTGCTAATTTATGGTGAACTGTATATAAAATTCAGCATAGAAAAGGAAATACGAGTGCTATAGGCTTAATTCAGTATTTAGTTTATAGGTTTTAGAGCTTTTACTTTTTTTAACATTTTTTTTTTAATATCTGGTGCAATTTAAAGTGCAATAAAATGAAATAGAACAACGAATTTTGTCTTCTTGGTTTCTCCGTTAACACTAATTACACTTGTTGCGTTTATTGTCATCTGCATGAATAATGAAATTAAAAATTAGTTTTACCTTCAAACTGCATAAATACTGTCTAGGAGATACACATCTGTTGCTGCCGTAATTAAACATTAGTGTCTTATTCGGCGATGATTCTAGAACCAGAGTTTTTAAAACCTTTGTGATGAAAGTTTTTATTATTCATAAGTTTTTTTTTTATTTTCCCCTTTTTCATTCAGCAAAGCAAGAACAATAAAAACGACCAAAACCCCACACATGATGTGATTTTTAATAACAACCATTTTAAAACCCCATTTCACTACAAACAAATACAGCCATCACTAAATCAATTTCTCTAAATATAAGAATCCAGAATATATATAAATGAGGTCGGAGATGATTTTTGTGGACATTACAAACGGAATGATAGGCTCATACATACATACATACATACATACATACTCTTTTCATCTGTGGTGAAGGTTATAATTATATTTAGAAACTTAAAAAATTTTTGAAGAAGAAGTAGTGTTATACTTATATAAACAAAAGTGTGTGATATTTTTGAAAGTTTTTTCTTTGTATTGATAATATCCCATTTCATATTTCTGAGAAGTATTGCAGCATAAACGGGCCGCAAAACAAGTCACATGTATCAACATTTTTGTACTCTCGAAAAATGTTATTCTGATACCATCAAATTGAGAACTGTGTGTGTATATTATTTGTATATATTTTTCTGTCAGCCTTTATTTATTTATGCGTTTAAATGAAATAAACTTTGCAATCGAGAATGTCACATACAATGAGTTGTACACTTGTTTTAAACTCAATTAACATGAAAAGGCATTTGTTTATTGTGAGTTAAGGTATGCCTATATCTGCTATTCTATACAATTCTTTGATGTCTTTAGTTGAATTTTATTTCTATTTATATAATTAAACTGTTTGGAAACGTAAAATATTTTAATTTAATGGTTTATCGTTGACGGAGATGATTTCCAAACTTTATAAATGAAAAAGTACCTACAATAAAGGGATTGGAAAGAATAAAGTTAAACGTTGAAATTTTCTCTACTAAACGTTTAAATAAAAATAAGTTAAATTAAAAAAAGTTTTAATTATTAACAAAACGTTAGAATTTAACCAAAAAATTAATGAATTTCAAACTTAATGCTTTAACTACACATTGCAAAAATTCATTAATTTAACACGTTAAAACTCTCGAAGGTTATAACTCTCATATTGTTGATAAATAAGTGTTATATAGTTTTCTTTAAAACTATTCCATTCATTAAAAACTGCAAAACTTAAATTTTTTGTTTCAAAAAACGAAAGAAAAATTCTGCTGTTGTCTAATCCCAAAATTTTGTTAGCTAACCGGTGTTGCCGTAGTAAAATTGTATTTTATTATTGCTCATCTTTGCTTTGCTTATCAAACTTCATTAGATCCAAATCTAGTACCTGAGTAATGTTCACACTTTGGGTCCAGAAGGATCTCGTTTCTAGTTATGTTTTAATTCTCCCTGCACCGGAAGAGCCACAATTATTACATTGTTGTCTTTGCTATTCTGTAAATTGGCATATTTATGGTACACTGAACCTTCATGTGACTGTTGAAGAACATGTGCAAATTTAAAGCGTTATACTTTGGTAAATGTTTTTCGCATATTTGCAATATAAAAGATTAATATGACATCACGGTTTCAATTTCCTGGTCGTGTTCTTTCTCGTTGCGGCAGTCAGAGTGTTTTCCTTGGATCGTGGGATTTAAAACTAGGTGATTTTTTAATTAGGGTATTTTCAGAAAATTATTGTTTAAAAAAAGTATGCGGGTTTAAGGCAGAAGCTTAACACGGCATTAAGAAAATCTTACAAAATTTCTAAAAAGTGGGTCTTAAAAATTACGGTAAGAGAATGTGTGTGTGTTAACCACACGAGACGTAAATTCACTTTCATGATTTTTAATTACATAAATATTGCTATCTTATATACGTTATGACTTTATAAATAACCTCAAAAATTGCTGCTTTTTGTTATTTCGAAAGTATCATTTTTCAAGAAATAAAAATTGATCGTGATAGTGCAATCGGTGAATTTCTCATATCGCAGACTGATCATTTTGATAATATCGAATGAAAAAGCTGAGTTGCCTCATATGAAAGTCAAATTTATGAAGTAGCACTAAAGTCGTTTTTAAAAGCTATGTTTTCTATCTGGTTATATTTCGTCTTCGTAAAAACGATCCTGTTTTGTGGAGATTTGTATTTTATTTTTAAAAAATATTATACAGTGGAACTTCTGTATGATGATTCCGCATGGGACCAGAAAAACTCTTGAGTATATAAAAACTTCATTATACGGAAATTATATTTTTTTGCGCTTTTATTTGAAACAATCAGGTATTTCATTTTAGATAACTCTATCCATCTTTCTTCAGTAAAAACCATTATTTTTTTAAACACAAACTTCTTCTTTGTAACATTTTATACGTCATTCAGACATTTCTGATAAGCCCATAATTCGCATCTGTTTTTTTTTTTTTTGCCTTTTCTATAACAGCCAGTGTTACCTTCTGCGAATATAAAGAAATTCTTCTTTCTTTGCTTTCCATGAAATATTTCTTATTATACTCTTCATCACAAAAGGTGGAAAAAGGGTGTATACGAGTATAAATTTGTCATTCCGTGTGTAATTTTTACAACATCCATCTCCGACCCCATAAAGTTGAAAACACCACACCTACCTCTTATATTTTCATGTTGTTTGCCACAATTAAGTAACTGCAATCAAAAAATCAATGTATGGGCGCTCGCCCATATTTTCCTACTTACGGGGCTCTGAAGTTTTCAAATTTTTTTTAAATATCCATATGGGTGTCATTTTAAAGCTCTTGAAGAGATCTTTAAGGAATTATCACTTTTATGTAAAATTATTTATGTATATATATATGCAGTACCGATTTTTTTATTTTTTATTTTTTTTATTTTTAAATTCTCTGTCACTCCAATATTTGCTTTTTTGATTTACATAGATGGTGAAGGGTATACAATATTCGGCATAGCTGAATATAGCACTCTTACTTGTTTTTGATTGCTACTGTTGTATTTGGTGAAAATTTGAAAACCAATCACTAAAAAGATAAAAGCGGCAGAAAATTAAACTTACATCTGCAAATTGTTTTATTTCAAAGACAACTTTACTGTACGAAAATTCACTATAAGGAAAATAAAATACAGTAAAATTGGGACGTGTTCTGTAAATACGTTTAAAATACTTAGAGTTTCACTGTATAGAAGTTACCTTTAGAAAAGTTCGACCGTAAATCACTAATATTGTATTGAAAGATTCTTGCAAAAACAAAACTGACTTCAAAACAGATTTCTTCTGTCTGTTTATAACAGCTCAAAAGTATGGCCACATACATTAAATTACATTAACTATTGGGACACCCTTATATTCTATCTTAAAATTTTATACGTGTTGTTAATTTCAATCGTCTTTTTACAACTGTTCAACAGTTTGACCATTAACATAAAATTATATCAGATCTAGATGCACCCTTTAACTTCCAAATTAAAAATCAATACTTGCTGTTGTAGCAGACCTAGCAATACCGGTCCCTAGTATAATTAAGCTGTCAAATTACACCAATTAATGAGACACCCTTTAATTTATAAGATTATGAACTGCTTTTAAGACCGGACCAACATATAAGTACCTCCCTTCAAATAAGGAAAAGATTTTAAAAATCGGTTCAGAAATAACTGAGTTCTTTTTTTAATAAAGGATTTTTCCAAGACATTTTTTGCTTCTTTTGTGCTATTGAATATAAAATTCGAAAAGGTCATAAAGATAAATTTAAATATAATAGAAAATAGTATAAAAATAGCATTTGTTAACGAGCTTTTTTGTCTTTTTAAGAAATACAATTCTTGATATAAAAGTTTGTATGCAGAGTAACATTTAATTATGTATCCACATATAAGTATGTACATATGTATGAGTATAAGAGTGTGCATGGGTGTACATATGAATTTCAAATTTAGCAAGTGCTCAATACAAACATGCTAACAATTGATAGTTGACATTTTCATTTGAACCCAATTAAATCAATTTAAAATTGCTTTATGGAAGAAGATGAGAGAACACATGAGTTTAAAAGAAGAAGAGCAAAAACAAAAGTGCTTTTGTTACCACTGAAATGATAAAACGATTCTTCCACTCACTGCAATTTCAACATATTAGAATTGAATTTGTGTTCTACACAAACCACCACAAGTAGAGCTTCTATTGCTGTTAGAAAGTCAGCACACTCTGGGTCTTATCGGTTGCACGTGAAATGAAACACAAAACGGTAAAAAAAGAATCTACTTTGAGTCGTACTTCTACAATTTTCTCTGCAAAACAATGGAAAAAACAATTTTCAATCAAATGACAAAAGCAACCAGAAATTCATCAGATGGAAAGACAGTCATTACTCGATTTTTTTTATTCGTATTCGATTTATACTCTTTTCGATTAAGCGTTTTTGTCTTGTGTAGTCGTATCGAAATTAATAAAAAAAAAAAACAGACTGATGACTATTAACAGCAAAGTGCCAATGAATCATTGAAATCAATTCAACTTGCTTTTGTTTTCTATTCATTTTATTAAAGGTTTTTCAAGTCTTTTTTTATAAAAGTTTTAATTGTTGTTTTGCTGCTTGGATCACTTGCCAAGTTTAATAATTACTTTTAAAGAAAAATGTATGGTATTAATTCAAGTATGGCTAAAGTTTCAATTATTTCAAATAATAATTGTTTTTATTTAATAGCAAAATGATCGAAGTGTGTTAAAGTCTATTTATTTTTGAAAGGCTTCGTAAATCAAGTACTTAATCAATGAATTTCTTAAATAACTGGTTAAGGAATAGTTAAAATGTTTAATTAAAGTGTTACAAATAAGATTGGAAGACCACCTTTTACAAAAATCTACACATATTTACAAATTTTGATTTATGCCTGAAAAGATTTAAGATTGTTAAGGCAGCAATACACAAAAATTATGAGGATTATTAAGTGCTATCCCAGCAAAAAATTAGACATTACCTTCAAAAGTACTTGCCATATAATAACTTACTTTTGTGATTGCCATGTTTTGTTACTCGCTTACAAAACACATTACATTAGTTTCCAAAAAAGGAAGTAGTAATGGAACTAGTTCTTTATATTAAAAGAGACTACTGTACTAATGGTACTCATTATTTCCTACAATAATTAATGTAATCGATTCTCAGTAATTGATTAATAAAGTCTCATGCCTTGTTAAAATAATTAAGTTGGCAATCTAGTTGGAAAGTACTTCCCCCAAAAATGCTTAATTCGACACTCGATTACCTTTTCAAAAATTTTTTGCTGGGATTATGCTGTTACCAAAACATAATATTTTTTAGGAATCCACACGCAGAAAGCGAAAACGTCTGTCCATCTACTACAGGCCTCTATCTCTGGAATCGTAATAGGTAGACTCTTGAAATTTGCACAAAAAATGTGTTTCTGTAGCCGACATAACAAACAAAATACTAACAATTAAAGGGAGTTCCGCAAGTGACTTGATATTGCAACAAAAAAAATATTGGTTGTACAGTGATTGGCAGACACGTCAAATATTTAAAATATCAGCAAATTATATGCGCTATAACGAGAAGTAGAAAAAATAAAACTTTGAGTAAAGGGTGTCCCAATAATGATGTTCTTTTTACTTTACAATTACAATAGAAATTTAAAAAACGAAAACTGTCCCAATAGTCACGCGATTTGCACTTAAATGATTTTATTTTTTGAACTGCAATGGGCTGAGACTATAAATTTACGCAAAGTATGTATTAGCAGATATGTGATTTATATTAATGCCTGGTGATCCAACCACTATTTTGCGCAACATTAAGAACATGGCTTGCAAGTCCATGAATCTTCCCCTTGCTATAGGGTCGAAACGTACCCATAAAACTCCTGTGTTAAGACTGCAGAACACTTTGTTAGCATCGCACCAGACCTGCGGACACCAACGTTAACCAAAAACCTCATGCGTACTTGAAGATACCTCAATAACAACCGGCTGCAGAGATGCGCGGCTCTCTGTATGGGCTACCGGTTCCCTACTTAAGAGGTTCCTTTGACCAGTGGTAGCGCACACTTACTTGGGTTTATCTACGACTTAGCCGCAAAGAAAGTAATCCTAACGGAGTTAGATCCTAAATTCTTAAGGTCTAACTAAACCACCAATACGTGGCAGTAATCGAACGTGAATAATGCATGTCATAACGATTACCAAATAGAGACTTTTTATTGTTCTGAAAATCTAGACGTTAAAAAAAATTATTTTTTTTCGAAATTTATCATCCAATATGCGGTAAAAAGCTTTTGTAAAAGTAAAAGTCTAACGGGACAAAAAAAATGCTTTTATCAGGTGCAAATTGAAGGCGCAGTTTTATGGTTTTTTTCGCACTTTTTTCACAAAATTATCTATTTTGAAAAGTTAAACCGGTCTAGAAACAGATCTGGAAAGATTTTGTTTAAGTAAATGCTAATAATTTCCAATTGGAAAACAATTAAAATTTTTTTAAAGCTTCAATTAGTGGAAGTAGCGACCGAACCGATTGGAAGCAAGCTTAATAATCAACTTAAAACTCTAATTATTTTTACTATTAAAATTAAATTAAATTTTCTTCGATATAAATCAATTCTCTTTTTTTTCTATTTATTTTGCTTTCTTTTGCGAGTTTTAGTTACATTTAACAGTTAATTCCGTGTATAAATTGATCAATTGTCATAAAATTTATGTATTCTCTCAATTATTTAAAAAACTGAATTGTGCCCAATACACTAACTGACATTAATGTCTGCAATAAAATTGCAAAATAAGCTGGAAAAAGTAACAGATCTACATTCGGCCACACCGATTTTTTTATAATCCTTACTATATTGTCGTTAGACATCCCCTTAAGCTGTTCGGCATCCTAATTTCATACGTTTAGTTTAACGAATGCACTTCCTTATTGGTGAGTTTAAAAACTTATCAACGTATAAGTGTCGGGGCCAGCAAATAGAATGCTTTCATATTTATTCTACAAAAAGACGTTCTAAGAGTAGTTAAAAAAATTGTCATTCTTTTTGCTTTTTTCTTAATAAACTTTTTTTGAGAAGAACGTAAAAAATTACCTTTTATTTAAGTACTTTTGCCTACCTCTGTGTCTGTACAAGGGTTATGACAAGCAGAAAACCCAGATCTGGTTTATCAGATCTAAGTTGCTTTATTTTATTATAATTTACTAGCAAATTCAAAAAAGAAGAATGTTCTCCTTTTTGTTTAAATAATATTAAATAACCATATGAAAATTTATTATTCGGAGTCTTTTTATTTCCTTTTAGTCTTATTGATTCAATGGAGTTCTCATTTAATCAATTTAGCTTTTGATATAAAACTTTCAAGTTTTCTATACAAAATATGGATAAAAACCCCTGATGAGCGATATAAGCAGTAGTGAAATGGCCATATGGATATGCTTTCCCCGCAGTAATATTAAATAACTTTTATAAAATAAATTTTATTAAAAAAAAGCCTTTTTAAAGCTTTTTATACCCAAGGCAAATCTGATTTCACAAAACAAATAAATATGTCAATCGATCAGATATAATGTCGAAAGAAGTGCTATTGGAAATCAGCCATGTCACTCGAGGCAGCAGGCAAAACACAGTGCCTACCTCTGATTTGTTCATGTCATTTGGAACAAGACAGTAACTCCTACCAAAATAATAAATATATGGGGCGATAGAGAATCAAGAAATAAGAAAAAAATTGGCGCTCCCCCATATTTTCCGAGTTATGAGGCTCTAAAATTTTCAAGTTTTTTCAAATATCAATATAGATATAATTTTAAAGCTTTTTCAGAGATCTTTAAGTAAATACTAAAAATCTTTTAAAAATGCTTATCTTATTAAGACCCAATGTCATTTTTATGTAAAATTATATGCAGTAACAATTTTTTTTTTATTTTTTAATTCTCTGTCACGCCAATATTTACTTTACTAGATTAATATTGATGATGAAGGGTATATGAGATTCGACATAGCCGAATATAGCACTCTTACTTGTTTTAAATTCTTATTAAAAAAAAAACTTTTGGTAACGTGACAATCTTTTACTTAATGGAAATTTCAGTTTGCAATTTCACTTTAGAAATATAAAATGCAGTTTATTTGCTGCTTATTAAACTTTCCCCAGTCTAAAACATTTTTCGTTTTGAAAAAGATAAGAAATGAATAACAAACCATTGAACACGTTTTTCTGCTTTTTTTCTTTCTTTTTATTTTGCAAGAGCCGGCGCTTGTCATTTTTTTGTCAAGGACTCTTTAGCGTATTTTCTTTATCTATTTTTCAAAAATGTATGAAAAATTTTCATATACATATGTACATATATTTTAAGCCTTGTATTGTTTAGTTTTATTGTGTCTACATAAGTTATCAGAACTGGGAGTAGGCGATACAGTAAGCCTACAGTCATAATTTTTTATTTGAATATGTGTTTAAGAAAAAAAAAGTAATGCAAATAAAAAATTTCTTAAAACTCTGCAACGTTTATCTGAACCTTGGGGACTTTGAAGTCATTGACGCAGACATATATTATGTCCTAAATTAATTTCTTGCCATTTTGGTAACAATTAATTGCCAATCCAGAAACAGGGGGGCTAAATGCTTAGGGTTTTGCAAATGGAACGTTATATTCTACAACAAATATTAGACCATACTTTTAAAATGAGGCTTGTCAAGCAGCAACTGTAACTTGTGCTCGATATCGCTACAGGATAGCTTCGGCTGTATGCTATTCATTAGTCAATGTGTGCATTAGACTAATAAATATCTTTTTATCGAAGTCAAAAATCAATACAAACAAGATCACAATCGCCCGCGTGTGACCGGCAAAGCCGCCGCCCGCTGCGTTTTTCATATATATAACCCTATTATGTGTACTTAATAATTCAATAAAAAAAAATGAAAATATAAAGGCAAAAACTGTTTTTTCTTTTTAACTCAATTTTACATTTACTTTGGGACATCCTTTTATTATATTAATTTGATTTAAGGTGTACAATTTTTGGCCCTGGGTGATAGAACATGAGTGAATGAAAGAAATATCTTAAAGATTAAAGGCCCTTAAAATGAAAACAAAAATACTATAAGTAAATTCAGCATAAGAAAATATAAGTGGAAAAAATTTTCTACTTTAAGATAACAAACGAATTGTAAGAGAATGTCTTGTACACAAGAGGTAAATAAATTAGCTAAAATACATTCAAGTAAAATTGCAATCTTAATTCATTCTATGAGAAAGGAATTAAAGTTGTGTTCTAAGCCAGAGTTAGACAAACCGGTTTTAATATTTATTCGATAAATTATTTCAGAACTGTCTTCTCCAGCAAAGGTTATTGCATATTTTTGTTATGAAAGCATTTTGAAGTGCTACAAGAATACCTTTACTTGTAGTGAGGAAAGTTTGCTAGTTTGCTGTACATGTTTTTTTTTATTCAGTGTTCATCTCCCACCTGCGGCACGAGTATAAAAAAATTAAATTTTGTTGAATAGCCGCAATGGATGAGTTTCTTAAAAGGCGAATAAGCAGTGATTAATAGTTTAAACTTTTCGAAAAAAGCAGTTAGTTGGAGTACAGTCTGTTTCTTACTACACGAAAAGGAGCCTTAGTTAGCTGAGTAAATAAATTGGGCCTGGTTGATATAACCGGAGATTTTAAGTTTGTAGTATTAACCGGCGTCGTAGCTTATCCTGCTTAGAAAACTCCTCGTGTTAAAGGCGCATGTTTTTTTAAACCAAAACGTCTCGCTGCGTAAAAGAATAAATAGAGAATTTTTAAGTGCAATCAAATGAAGATCTACGTGTAAAGAGCGAAAAATATAAAAAATAAGGTTTCCTGGTAAGTGTATGAGAATGGCGATAGGATTTTTTTTCCCCACCAGTGTAAGTTAAAGTGAATTTATTTAAAATATATTTTGGGTTTAAGTGTACAAAGAAAACTTCTCTTATAAATTTTATTGCCTTTACTTTATAGCAGTAATGAAACAAATATTTTATTGAACTCAAAACTCAATTTGTATAATTTCGGTTTTTTAACTCCATTTCATAAAAAAGCCAAGATCTAATCTTCAACCGTGTCAATTCTTCAGCCGAAAATGTCACCAAAGGACTTAAACAACATTTAGAACTTTTAAGACTTTTCCGTTAAATCATTTTCTTCTCAAGTATGACTCTCGTGCATTCAAGTCTTAAAATATTTATATTTAAAGCCAATTAAAATCTGTAAAAGAAAAATCGTTTTAAATATTAAAATTCTGGTATCTTTGTTAATAACTTAAATAAATGTCTGAGGGCACTTTAAAGCGTCATCTTCGATTCCTTGTAAATTAAGTTTGTTTTAACTTTGTTATTTCCCTTTTCCCTTAACCTTTTTAATTACATTTAATTAAAAGCAACACAGTTAATTGAGATTCAGTTACTCTTGATTTAAAAATAATAAACATGATTCTATTGTTGTTTGCTAAAAAATTTCCTGCGGCTTTTTTTTTTACTTCTTTTTATTTAAAACAATTTTATTAAAACAATATCCATCAGCTCTTCTCCAAAAGGATTTTATAAGCTTTAAAGCAAAAAATTTTACTTTACTCCAATCTTACCTCTGGGAATACATGTGTGCTAATTTGCAAAGCTTCTAGTAAGTAAAAGATTAGTCTGCAGTTTTAATCCACAAATCATACAGACACATACGTATGTTTGGATCAAATAACTCACACGCACTTAAAACAAAATACATTATTGTCCAATTAAGATCCTATAACAAACACTATTTTGTTTCTAACAAAAATTAATTGGACAACAAGAAAACTTTGATGTTTTAAAAGTAACTTTTTCTCAACTTCCAGATAATCATTAGTTGGTAAGTCGAAGAAGATTTACAAAAATAAATTGCATAAGTATCGAATATTGGTATTTACAGGTCACAACTTGAGCATACTCTGAGTGAATTAAGTATTGTTACAGACACACAAAAACATTAATGTCTTTCACTTCGACTTGTGGAGTAATCCGTTAAATTAATTGCATGTGATTTATAAAAAAAAACAAACTTTAAAAAATACGTAATAAATTTACAAATGCAAAATAAATTTTGTTGCTCATAAATTTAAATCAAAAATATAAACCGAATCCATTTTTATAACATAGAAATTTTTTTGTTTCTAAAGTTACCTATTCAATGCTTTTAAAACACATTCTCTTCCATCACACACATATGTTATACCACCAGATTATACGATTTAAAATTTTCATTAGTTGTATCACTGTAGTTGCAAGTTGGTTTCCGACTAAAGATACTAATAAGATCAAAATTTTGCATTATTTGTGACACATTTCAACGTCATGTTCACTTTTCGATAGTGTTGTAACGCTCGGGCTTTTGAATGTGCAAGAAAATGTTTATATTCTTTTAACTATTAAATAAAACAAGAAAGAGTAATATATTCGGCTACAGTGAATCGTATATACCCTTCACCTCCCATGTAAATCAAAAAAGCAAATATTGGAGTGACAGAGAATTAAAAAAAATGTTGGTACTGCATATAATTTTACATAAAAATGACATCAGCTCTTAATGAGTTATAAAGCATTTTTAAAAAATGTTGTTGTTTTCTTAAAGATCTCTTCAAAAGCTTAAAAATGATAGCCACATTGATATTTTAAAAATTTTTAAATTTTAGAGCCCCGTAACTCCGAAAATATGGGCGAGTACCAATTGATGTTTTTTTTCTTATTTTTTAATTCTCTTTTTGGCCTTATATTGTTCCAAATGACATGAAAAAATTAGAGATAGTCGTGGTGTTTTGCCTTCTTCCTCGAAGGACATGGACCGATCATGCTGATTTCCAATAGCACCTCTTTCGACACTATATCCGATCGATTGACATATTTATTTTTTTTTTATGCTGATTGATTTCAACACTAACACGGACGGACAGACGGACATCGCTCAATTGACTTTGCTATGCATAAGAAGTCAGAATATATATATTTTATAGGGTCGGAGAAGGATATTGTAGAAATTACACACGGAATGACAAACTTAGGGTATATCTAAGTTTTCCACTTTTTGTGGTGTAGGGTATAAAAAGACGCTAAAATTTCTTTTTGTTCATACTATACTTTTAGTAGAATTAGAGCGAAACCTTCCGGTTTATATCAGAATAATAATACTTAACACAAATTTTTGTCTCGCTCTTGTTTTTTTTCCTTGTGCTTATTTCGCATTATTTTTTATTTTCTGCAGTATGAGCTTTTTTGTATGCATTGTTGACTTCAAGTGGCACAATGACTTATTATCTGTGTTTTTTTATCTTAGCGTTTATTTTTACGTTATGGCTTAAATTCTATTGTTAAGTAACAAACAATATTTATCTCCTTACAATTTTTCAGACAAAACATTCATCTATAGAAATATTTCTAAGTTACTTAACGCAGTACTGTATAAAGCAGACTATATGCTAGCTAATATAACGTTCTTACAATTCTATATTGTTATTTCAAATTCATTTAAAAATTCTATTGTTCTAGAGCTAAGCTCGCACTCTTTTTAAATAGTTCCGACCGCAGACAGTTCAAATAGGCATAATAAACTTGAGGTTGCATGAATAGAAGGTTTTTTAACTCAAAAGTTTACATAATGTTTCACTTTCTTTTAGTATTTTTTGTTCTGCCAAGAGAAAAGAAAATAACTTAGTAAATTGTACATTACTGTAAGGACTTGCACTTTTTTATGTTGAAGCATGCATTCTCTTCCAAATAATTTTTGATAGGCAAAATTACTGTAGTAAGGTGGGCGAGCGCTTTGGTCAATGATAGATTAATCATTATTAAGAAGTAAAAAAAGTAACACAATGTTGCCAACACGGTTATAACGAATTCCATGGGACCGGGAAAATAGTTCCTTATAAGAAAAGTTTTTTATAATATAGTAAATGCGCGTTTGAGATAAGATTAACTTTATCAAAGGCTTTAGAAGTACTAGGGAAAATCTGAATACACCAATCGATCAGACATAGTTTAAAAAATTTTGGTATTAATAATCAACAAGATCGGTCCATGTCCTTCGAGGCGGCAGGCAAAAGACTACGCCTGCCTCTAATTTTTCCATATAAAAATAAAAACGCCAAAAAATTGGCGTTCGCCCATAATTTTCGAGTAAAAATACGATTGTGCACCATATTTTTAAAAATATCAATATGGGTATTATTTGAAAGCTTTTGAAGAGATCTTTAGGAAATACTAAAATTTAAAAAAACTAAGCGCCGATGACATTTTTATGTATAATTCTATATAGCACTTAATTTTTTTTTTCTTTTTTAATTGTCTGTTACCCCAATATATGTTTTTTTCTTCTGTTATTGGAGTTACTTCGCTAAACTAGATTTAAATATATAGTGAAGGGTATGTAAGATTCGCCATAGCTGAATATAGCACTCTTGCTTGTTTTTTATCTGTTTTTAATACTAAACAAATTCGACCTGATTGTTTCTTTCATTACATATTCCAACTAGATACTGAAAACTTAAAATTCATTCATTTTACTTTTTAACTTTTCAACTCATTAAAATATATATTTTAATTTTTGTAAATTGTCTTTATAAATATACCTCCATTTTGGAGAACAAACATCTGAGAAGTGTGTGAGTGAACAGCAAAAGAGAAAATAATAAAAAACAACTTGTTTCAATTGTGCCACTTAACATTTTGTTGCATTTAAAAATAAATGGTCTGATTGTAAAGCATTCTCCTTGCAGTTTATTTTTAATGTTTTATTCCATCGTCATCATTCTTGCCAACGTCATCATCGTTACCAGTATGTTTACTCAACATACTGCATTATGCTGCTTAAGCTGTTGTTGTATGCCTTTGTTACTAATTTCTTCGGGACTTTGCTTTGGCACCTTGATTTTCTATTATTTCGTACTTATTTCTTATTTTTTTATTTTTATAACTATTTTTTTTTAAATATCCAACCAACCGGATGTATACTGCAGTCGTGTAAGAAGTTGTTCTCTTAAATAAATTGCAGCGTAATATTAAAAGTTTTTTAACACACACACACACACACACACACACACACACACACACACTCGCAAGCATGGACACATGCATCAGAATAGTCACTTAAACACACTCATCTATTGTAGCTAAAATAAAAGACAAGTATGGAGCGGAACATGCAGAAGCAGCATCAGTTAAAAGAGAGAAAAAAGAAATTGTTAATTACTTACTATGGTGACAACAACAATCAAGATGTTGTTTGTTGCTCATGTTGCTTGCTGTGTGTCAATTGCAATAAAATCGTGTTTTCTTTTTTAATTTTGCAAAATACAGTTGTGTGTTTTTGAGGTTATTACGTCTGAGCTTTCCCTTAGTTTGGAAGGCAAGCATCTGCTTGAGTTGTTCCTAATTGCTTGTGTAGCACTGGATTCAAATTATTTTTAAAATTAGCTTTCTCAAATTAAAAACGAAATTAAACAACTTCATATGTATTAATAATTTACAAGAGACATTTAAGTTACATTGCACCTTTTTTTGAGTAATTTTATTAACACAACAGTTGGATTTTTAATTTTTTCATTTAAGATGTAGTGTGATGTAGAGCGCTAAGATGTAACGTGTATGATTGGTAGTTCCAACCAAATTTAAGATTTAACTTAGTATGAGATTACTAATTCGAAAGTTTCAAATATTTACCTTTCATCTATTTTCATCATAACTTATTTGGTTTTAAATAAGAAGGTTAATAATATAATTTCATTAAGGTTTTCGGATTTTAGGAAAGCAAATAAGCAAATAGGACAGTTAAGAGCCTGTAATTTGTAACAGCAGCTAAGATGGCCAGATGCGCATATCTACTATAGCTCGAATATTAAGAAAGAAAAATATTTATTGTGTAGGGTCTCTATAAAAGAGCAACAAATAAACTGATAAAGGCGCCTGTGTTATTCAAAGGAGCTTCAGTTAGCGAGGAAAGAAGCAACAACCTAACAACTGTGTGTGGAATTTGCGGTTGAGTTGGTCAAGAGGGCCTGCCTGGTTGCTAAAACGAAAACATTGACTAGTTTGCGCTGCTCTGGAATAACGTGAGGACAAGATAGGAAATAAGAAAAGTGACACAGACAATTAAAAAAAAAATTGACCTACTTGCTACTTTTATGCTTCAAAAAAATTTTCTGTAAATTTACCCATTGGTACCAATTGCAATTTGTATGGAAAAGGTGAATAAAAAAGTATTGAAAAAATTATATGAATCAATAAAATGTAATTTATTTACAAAATTATTTTTTTATATTACATTTTATAGATTAAGCAATGTCTTCAGCCTGTTGAGCACAAAATGGCTATCCACATTCAGCGCAGTTTTTGAGTTTTAAATCTTCTTTTTTCTATTTGCTTGTAGCACACGTAACAAGATCTTATAATTTTGTTTCCTCCAGTTTTGTCCAGCTTATCAAATTCGTTAGAAGCCTCTTTAATGGGTGATACTTGGTAACCCAAAATGCTTTCAATAGCAATTTCGGTTGTATAATTACGCATAGCTTGGACTCTTGTCATTCGTGCTTCAATCATCGGATTTGCAAGCTCTTCAGATAGTTAACGCAAAACGAGGCATCTCCTAGTTCTTTCTTAGCAGTCATTTTATTATTCTCATAGTAAATTATGTATGATGCGAGTAAAGCAATATTTAATATATTGAAAAATAATGTCACTGACCACCGTAAGCTACGCGTTGACTTCTATCCATTTAATCCATAGTGTTAACTCAACTTTTGTACTTATTATACAAATTTATAATAACATATTTCTTTTTGGCATCGTCACATAAAGAATTGTCTGAACGCATTGTTGATAAAAATAACTGAAAACTAAAAACGATCGAATATAGTTCCTTTGATTAATTTGCGACCATGACATTTGTAATGAGAGTTCTTCCACTTCCACGATAGCGAGACGCTAATTCTTTACCAAATCTCGCCCCTGATTTTTAATAGTACCGTTATGTTTGGGTGCTACTTCGATAAGGATAAAGTTGTTCATCATGTGTTAAATTTGAATTTGGTTTATAAACTTGGGATTTCATTGTTTGCGTTCAACATTGTCCATAAATCACGAATTGGAGATGCCTTAATTTGCTTTTTACGTTCACGGCGTATATTTTTCTCATCAAATCATAAAAAGTGTATTATTCTGTGGAATATTTTGATGTCGATTGCGGCACAGCGAATATGAATTTGAATGTATAATTGTGATACTAAAAATTAATTTAAAATTTTGGCCGTTATGCAATTCAAAGTTAAAAAATTATATTTTAGCATAAATTTCATTTAATAATATTTTAAAAATATTAAAAATTTAATTTTATTTCATAAAAATATTAATTATTAATACATTAAGTATATGGGTACCTAAACAATGTGGATAAAGTTGGGTATTAACACAAGGGTTAATTTGTTCTTTTCCCCTTCTTACGCTTCGATACTTTTACAGTTTTACTGTTTGCTTATCATATTTCAAGGAAAATCGCAGAACCACAAATAAATTTATAATTCAAATGAAAGGCAGCAATCGTTCAATATTAATAAACTTTTATTTATATCTGCCACATAAGCCACTTGGCTAATAAGCATGTAAGGAAAATTAGGAATATTTTTCTTTTCCTCAAACGCGATATGCCACATTTCACAACAGCCTAATAGTCGTGCGCTTATTTTAAGCCTTTTTTAAAAGTAGCTTTCTGGAAATGCCTAAATTAAAATATAAAAACACTTCTCGATATGTAATTTTTTAAATGTTTCTTTAATCTGGAAACATTATGGACCTGATGTAAATATACTAATGTCTAAATAATGTAAGACACAATTTGCCTTTCACGATCGTGTCTGCGACTGATTTTTAATAAAGATTTGAGGATTTACTCTGGCAACATGTTGGTCAACCTTGAAATGTGTTTGACATAAGGTCAAGCTACCTAGACTTTACCTTTCTGGATAAAGGATTTAAAAAGCCCAACAAGCTCTAATTTAATATTTGAAAAAGACATGCCAAATCTTTACCATTTATTTAACAGACATATCTCTCAATTATTAGTTTTCGACCCTTTAGTCTGAATAACAATTCAAAGCATAGAATAGCGACAATTCCAAATTGTTTAAGTTTTCTTTTCTCTAACCTCAAAATCATCACTTCTTTCCAGAATTTTTTTTTTTTGTATAATTCAAATGTCTATTTTTTTTTTAAGCTGCTGCCTGATTGAAAACTGAAAATAATTGAATAATTAAAAAATATTTTTCAATTTTATTCTTATCCGAGTAACCCTGGAGTTAATGTCGACGTCGTTGACGGCGTTTCAACGCCGAAAAAGTTGAAACAGATTGAACTTTTACGGCGTTTCAACGCGTTGAGATTAACTGCTCTCATACAATTTCATACGATTCAACTTTTTTTGACATTTGACGCCGTCAACGACGTCGACATTAACTCCAGGGTAAAGCAGAAAAACAGATATCATTTAAGTGCTGTGGCCAAGACTGTTTTTCAATAGTCTACAGCCACAATGCACTAAATCTGTTAGATTCGTTCTCTGTGTAGTTAAATAAGACGTATCAGGCAGTTTTCATCTACTACTCCAGGTGCTTAACCTGCTTAATGCCTTTAAAAATTGGCACTAATAAAATAAATATAAAAATATTTAAATTTAATTAAATTCCAATGTTTTGATATTTATTTGTATTTTTTTTATTTCAGGTAAGAAACTACAGCCATTTCATCTCAGTAAGTTATTAATGATTTTAAAGTTTTCGAAAAAAAACTCGAATTGTTACTCAATTTATATTTAAAAAAATTTAGTAGCTTTAACCATATTCTTTTTTAAATACGAATTTTATGAAAGAAAAAAGAAACACTAAGCTAAAGGATTACAAGTGAAAAAAAAACTGTATAAATGCAGTTGAAGGAGCCAACATTGAAAAAGGATTCAAAGTCAATTAATCTTATGGATTAAATGATGATAAACAATTGCCACGAAAATTAAAAACAAAAAACCCAAAAATATTTTAACTATAATAAAAACCTAAAAAAGACTAGAAATTAAATTGTCTAAAAAATTCTACAATTTGAGCGTAAAACAAATAAAAGAAAAAAGACCGATAGAACATAAAAGGGCTTAACTAGACTAAAAAAACAACCTTTAAAATATGAAAAACTAAAGCAGAGATTGTTTACTTGCCATAGAAAAGTGGAGAAAAGTACAACTATAAAGATTGTTTCACTTTTACAGTTACTAAGTTAAGTAAATGTACATTTACAAAATAGCATAAAATAAGTATTCGATCTCAACAAAGTTAAGTTGGTTGTTAACTTTTAACACTCACTGTACAAGAAGCATGTATGTATATTTACAATCTGCACTATTACCTTCATCTTCATTTATAACGTGTTTATCCAATTTATATGATTTGTAAGGATGAATACAGTTCCTTTTCACTAATAGAAGTATAAAAGCTCTGATATTTGTTATGAAACTCAAACACATAATCTTTCCTCTAAAGGCGGAATAGAAATAAGAACAAGTTTAAAAAAATTAATTTTATTTTATAGTTTGTTTTTCATTTTTTTTTTTTTGCTTCTTAAGTAATTTGTGCTTCAGCATATCTCTGTAACAATAAAAAAAATAAAACAGATCTACTATTTAAATATTCATCTTCTGTCCTGTTTTCCTTGCTTTACTCTTGTAACTGCTGTTGAAGTAGCAAAGTTTAAAACTAATTTCAATTTTCTTTTCTGACATTAATTATTAAATATAATATTAGCTATAGAGATTTCAATTTGTCTGCTGGATGTTGTTAGTAGAAAGCAAAAATTATTTAAAAGGAGAAGGAATACTGCTGCAACATTACGGTGTCGTAATTTAAAAAAGAAATTAATTATTTAAATCACGAATCAAAAAACTTTAATTTTTTTTTATTGTTTAGCAGTTTTACTTTTTTTAAAAGCTAACGTATGCGGTAGTTATAGCGAAGATATATCCCAAATAGGAGAAAATCAAAAGTCAACGGTCAGTCAACTTGATGGCTTAACAGGAAGTAGAGATTGTTTCAAAATGCTTTATATATTTTGTTTGCTAAAGTCACATGTCTTTGTTTTAGCTCCACGTGGGACTATCAACTTTTGTAGCAAAACAAACTGTCATTTCCAACACAAGATAGTTTATACAACGCTAAAGTATGACACGACACATAACGTAAGTAAGACAAAAATCTGTAGGGTGCTACCCAAACGCTTAATACACGCAGAAAAAAACATGGTTGCGATATGGTCACAATAATCACATTATGGTTTTTTGGTAACAATGTATAATTGCGAAGAACCAAATATAGTTTCTCCAAAACTTTAGTCACGATAAACATTTTTTTTTAACTTTTAACGATTATATGGATACTGTGCACAAAAAACGCAACATGGTTGATTTTAACTTAAAAAATTTTAACCACAATCTTAGTTTTACAACTTATAAAAAAATAATATAAAATATTTAACCATTATATATTATTGTTAATCAAAGTATGGTAAAATGCAATAGAAAAATGTTTGCACTAAAAAATATTTTGTTCTAGTTCTAGGTAGTTTAGTAATTTTTCTGGTAGCTAAAATTGGAAATTATTTTTTATTAATAGAGAAAATGAAAAAATAAAAATTTATGTACAAAATAAATAATTAAAAATAATATGCAAAATATGAAAACAAATAAAAAGGGAATCAAAACATTTAAACAAAGTTGAAATAAATATGTATGTATATATTCTAGGCATATAAATCTTTGTTTTTGTGTTTGCAACACAATTGTGAAATTATATATTTGTGCTTATAAAGTATATTTTTATATAACTGCTTCTTTAAGCCTATGATCTAAGCGTTATTATAAGCAAATAATTGATTTTTTTGTGATTTTTTTAATAATTTGTATGACAAATCGTCAATGAATTAAACAATAATAACTAAGTCTTTTACATCAGGATAATTTTTCACTTACGAGACTATATTATAAGATATATTAATTTAACCATTTAACCATTTAATGTTTATATTTGAACATAATTATGTTTATTTTCTAGAATGTTATTGTTTTTCTATACAATAACATGGTTGCAAATGAAATAATGCTATGTTTTGTTAGCAACCATATAATACAACTATAATATGTTGCTCTTAGATTATGGTTACCTCAACCATGTTTTTTCTTTGTGTGTACTGCGTGTTTACCTTCCTGTTTCATTTTCACATCGATATGTTATACAGGTTTTACCGCAATTTTGGTAAAGATTAGTCTTGGCAGTTCATATTAATCAGTCATGTAGTAGACTAGTGGCAAGTTCATTATGGCAAGTTCATTATGAAAACCAACGTGCTTTAATCGTTAAATCATTTTATCAAAATCAATCATCGTTTAGTGCGACGATGAGAAAGTTTCGTGAAATTTTTGAGAGAAACATCATGCCAACAAAATGTATTTTTTATCGTGGAAGGAATGGATTAGAAGAAAGATGCTCTAAAGGTGAAAGGCCCAAGCATGGCCCACAACGTTCTGCAAGATCGGATAAAAACACTACTCGTGCTTAAGAAAGTGTTCAAAATAGTCCATCAACTTTAATTTTACGCAGTGCTCATTGGCACAATTTTGCATTTGTTTCCATTTAACATTCAGTTGAGACAAGAGCTTCATCAACAAGACCTCAAATTATTTATCAGTCACCTTTGCATCGACTTAAAGTGACAGTCTGGTTTACAATTTGGTCAGGTGGAAATAAGCGTAACGGTAACTGTGAATGATTGAATACATTTTAAGGCACATTTACATGCTTTGGACTTGGTTATCATGTGGTACCAACAAGACGGTGCCACATCGCATACAGCCAGGATTACAGTGGAATTGCTGCGAAACCTCTTTCCACAACAAGTTATTTCAAGAAGTAGTGATGTTGGTTGCCCTTCACGTTTGCCTGATTTGACTGTTCTGGACTTCTTTTTGTGGGGATATCTGAAAAGCAAGGTTTGTGCAAACAAACCAGAAACACTTGAGCAATTCAAACAAATATTCGTGTTGAAATTAATGTTATATCGCGTGAAATGTGTAAGAATGTAATGAAAAATGTTCTCAAAAGGGCTCGTATTTATGAGACTAACAGTGGCGTACATTCATCTGATATTGTATTCCATTCATAATTGCCGACATTAAATTCATTTAATATTATAAACAAGCAAAGTTCCTTCTCCGCGGACACTCCGTACAAGCAGACATGTAAGATTACAAACTTACATATTTCCAATTAGTGTGTTGTCCCCTTCAACAATTTTCAGGTTTTATTTGCTGTACCTACATATTTGGCTTTATTCTAACAATAGCAACTTTCAAGTTCATGTGGCAGCTATGCCTTGAATCTTGACTTCGTTTTTACTTTGCCCTTTCATTTAAAAAAGTGGCATAAGAACAATAATGTTTTCTTTCTTTTTGAGAGTTGAATATAAAATTTAACAATCGTTTCAATCCTTACTGTAGCATAATATACATTTACTTATACGTAAATGTGTATAAAAAATATTAATTAAGATGTTTTAGACGGAGAGATATATCCAGTACATCAAGTTAAATCGACAAAGCCGTGTAAAGATGTTTTAAAGCAATTTTCAAAGCCTGCAAAAGCTGTGGATCCCATGCAGACTGCTAGTATGATACAATCAAAAGTATCTTTTATATTTATTTAATACAATTCAAATGTAAAATGAAATATAATACATGTGTATATGTTCGTCTCGTTATAATAATTCGTTATAAATTATTTTTTGTGAAAACTTTTGCAACAAACAATTTTAAGAGGGTTTCTTTTTAGCGCTTTTTAAAACAATTGTGTTTTACTTTATTTATTTTTTTTTTATTTGTCCCTTTTAAGCCCTTTTATCAAATATTTCCAGTTGGCATTAAGGTCTACTGTTATAGTTTAGATCATAAAGACTTAAATTCTACGCAACAATATTTTTTTTATTAAATAAAATTAAATTTTTTTTTATTAAAAAATTATTTTGGAATTAAAAATATTCTTAAAGTATAATAACACGTATTGTTTAATAATTAAATGGTAAAAATTTTAATTGTGTCCTTTACGTTTTTACTCGAAACCTTTGTTTGAATTAATACAATAAACAAAAACATTTTTCTTTATGCATTAAATAAATTCGCCTCAGCAGGCTACACAAACACATGACAGCAAATGATTCTAGCTACACTTGTGGCCTTGCACCCAGCTATATCATTATTTCGAAGGCTGTAGCTACATAATAAAAATATGATTGCATTTTATTTCAATGATGTCACTTTAGCGATTTTTAAAGAAGCAGCTTTAATTTATATTTAATAAATATTTTAACTATTATGTGGGAGGCTATTAGAAGAGTAAAACCATATTTTTAAAGAACGTGTCGATTTGACGTTTGGCTTGTCTTAAAAATTGAAAATATGTTGAAGTAATAAGAGATACAGTAATATGTGTCAGTACAAATAACACGTAGTTGCTTGTTCACTACAATTTAAATAGTAAAAATAACAAAATATTGAAAGCTTAAAGTTCTATCAAACCTATTAAAATTAATAGTGTTAAATATTTACAGATATCCCATACAAGATCTCTTTTTTTTTATAAACGACAATTTAAATTATTATAGAGGTCAAGCTGGTCATCCATCCAGCAGCTTCCTATTACTGCAAACCCAGACAGAAAGATGGACACACAGATAGATAAAGATTCTTAAAATAGGTATTTTGTATTCCAAATCAATTACTCCCTACACCAGCAACAAAATTATCCTAAAATATTCCATGTACAGAAATGATCCTGTTGCAGTTTTATTATTGATTTAAAATTTGTTTGTTCTTTTCTTTTTTCAGAACAAGAGATTTTAAGCATATTTTACATGCCTTAAGTACTGACATCACTTAACTGTTTATTGTCGCCAACAAAAATAGAAATTAGTGTAATTGGACTGCAGCGGCAAAATCTGCGTAGACAACAACCTGCCTGCCGCTTTGTTGCCTTGCGGTGTACAAAATAATCATTCTCATAAACATGCATGTATTCTTTTTTTGAAATTTTGCAGTCGGTAGTGGCGAATGTGTTTAATGCATCAAGTAAAGAAACGTAACACTTTAACAATATTTACCAACAAAACTATAAATATTATTTTCTAAAAGTCTTAAAAAAATTTCCTAATATTTTGACTTATGTTTGGCTCTAATTTCAAAAACAAATAGTTTTAAATGATACTGTTTAAAATTATTATCAATTTTGCCAAAACTTAAAACAAATTTCTCTTGCTGCGCCTTGTCAAAACCACATTCATCACCGAGTAGAACAGCTTATACTTTGTATAGAATATCTTCGCTATTGCTTGTGGTATTTCCTCACTATGCTACTTCTGATTATAGAAAGTGCTCAGCAAGGCATTTCTAAATATAAATAAAAATGTTGATTTTACTATCAACATTTTTTAAATTGCAGAAAAAAGTACAATTCCCTTTTAATATAATTAACAATAATTCTACGTTGAAAAACAAAACAGTAAAAATTCCTATAATTCAACATAAGCTAACGATATTTTAAAGCAGACACCCTTCAAACCCCAATTTACTTTTTTTTTTAATTCTTAATAATGCAATTTAATTTTCATAATCCGAGTAACATTAAATTGCTGTAATTCTGGTCTACTTCTAAAAATATAGCCAACGTATTTTGCAGTAAACATTATTTATTTATTTTTTTCTCCATTGCTTAAAATTATTCGGTTGAAATTTCATCAACATCGTGATTTTTTTCTTAATAAAGTTCACAAAAAAAAGGGAAAAGAAAAATAGTTGACTTTTCTCTGCCTATGTATGTATGTGTTTGTTTCTGTGTAATTTTTGATAGACGGCTGTGGGCTTGTGTGTTTGTGTCTTTATGTCTTGGGTAAGCGGTCCAACGCTTTAAGGCTTAAATTATTGCTTTAACAACACTTAAAGGCAGAAAATTTTACAGAAGAAAACCGAACAAAAATAAAATTAAAAAGTAATATTGTGGCACGTCACAGCAGATTAAGTGTTGATGAGATTTTCTAATGATTTTATATTTTTTTAGGTTCTTTGGCATAAACTTTAGGGTATCGTATCAATTTTCCTTCCTTTATTTCTTTAGTTTTTATGCTAAAATGGTGTTTGTGTTTTGATTTTTACGAACATTAAAATTTACATCAATTATTATTTCTTTTTGCCACTGCTTAAGTTTTTAAGGTTTTAAAGTTACTTTTAAGGATAAAAATGTTTAAAATAGGATTTAGACAAAGGAGCCACACAAACATTCAAATAAATAAAAATTACTCACTCAAGATATTGAGCCTCATTAATTTTTAAACAGAGGCACGCTTTAGTAAATTATTTGGATTTTCCCCATTTTTTCGCCAATCCACTTCAGTCATTTTTTTATTTATTATGCTGTTAAATAAATTTGAATAGTAAAGTACAAAGCTGACTGCGGGCTTCCTTTTCTTTCCAATATATTTAAGAATCTTAATGTTGAATTTATTTAAAAGTTTAGGGGATTAATTGAAATATGATGTGATTTAACATATTTTTTTTACTTTTAAATCACGCAGTTTTTTTCATCTTTATTATTCCCCTACATATGGAACTTGAGTACTATACATTCGTAAAACACTTCAACATAAAGTAAAGAATTCATTATAATGTGCATTAATCAAATTGGTTTAATCATGAGGAAAAAATTAAAAATATTTATATATTTATTTACCAATTAATGAAATTATGGTTGAGAATCTAAAACCATATTTGAGTTTCAATTAGTTTTGATTGCTTTTGTAAAGCTTTAAAACATTAAAGACTTGGTTGTTTTGACGGTATATCTTTTATTCTGCCTAGCACCTAATTTTTTTTGTTTTCTTTGAACAACGTCCGCATACATTTATTAATAATTTTTCTTTCTAAAAATATTGAAAAATTTAATTAAAAATGAACCAAAAAGCAGAAAATAAGTCAATTTTCATTCTGGTATATATTTTTGTAATTTTTATCAATAAATTTTATACTCAATTGGATTTTTTTTTTTGCACTTTCCGAGGCCACGAAAATTACATTTGAAGTACAATAGTTAAAAAAATGTCGAACGACTGTAAAGTAGTCTTTCTATATTTTAACAGAATTCATGTTCTCTGTCGATTTAATTAGCATTGGCTAGAGAGGTAGATAATCTAGTTCTTATACATAAAATTTATACAAAATTATCTTACTTACAAGTTCACTAAAAGTAAAAAGCGTTGATCTAATTGAAGAAAAAAGTAAGTAGCAAAAATTCTCGTATATTCTTCTTTTCTGAGTTTCATCCAGATGAATGTTTGTTCCTTGTTTTTTTTTAATTTTATGTTTAATTTTCTAAAAGAAAATTTTAAAAAATGTCTTTCGTATTAAGACGACTGTACAACTTGGGAATTTTCCTTCATTTAGATGTGAAAAAGCGGGTAGCAATATCATTGTGTGTTCCACTATTTTTGTAATAGGATTCAGGTTTTGTCAGGAATGTGACAACATAATATTTTAAAACTTCGTATTTGCCTTAATAGAGTAGTGCGATTTATTTATGGTCTTAACTATAGGGACCATCAAATCCCGAAGGTTTTCATCAAACCCCACCCGAAATATAGCTTTTGTTGGTAATTTCCAAAAAATATTGATTTCTAAGCTGTTATGTCGAGGTATTGGTATCTTCCCAATGCCTAACCAATCCCACTAACCACAAATATTATTAAAAGAAAATTTTTGCAATTTATTTATAAAGTTTATTTCATTAAAAAAAATTATATATAATAATAACTGATTTATAACAGAAATAATAAATTTTATTTGAGACTCGACGTTTGCACTTCAATGATGATGGGTGGCTTTGTTTTTCTTCTTCTTCTGGTTTTTCAAAGACCTCTTCTAAATCTGAGGCCGCTTCTTCTGATAAAAGTCCAATGCCCTGTATTAAAATCTTGTGCATTGTAAGTATCATAGGATGCCACCTATATAGAGCAACTTAATGTTCTGCAGTGTCTAAGTATTGATATGCAAGCTCGTACAAGTGGATTTTGTGACCACTTGATATTACTTCAATAATATATTTGATTTGGTTTGTGTTTGCAAGTCAACTTTTTGGTACATCCACTACTAGCCTTAATTCACTTCTAAGTCTTTCTTTCTTCACATACAACATATTTTAAATATGATATTATTCTACAATCAGTATGAGTAAGCAAACATCCATACGAGGGCTGCTATTTATATTTCTGGCCTGGCAACACTGGGTGCTGCCAAGTGCAATCTGACATTTCCATTGGAAAGTTTGTCATTTTTAAGCATAATCGTACTCAAAACGCTTTGACGTACGACCATTATTTGTGTTGTTAACAGTGACTTGAAAAAATTAATATAAAAAAAATGGAATTAACTCGTGAACATTTTCGTGCCATCATTTTTCACAACTTTCAAGGTGCATTATCACGACAAGAGTGCATTGATGAACTTCAATCTTTGTATGGCGATGAAGCACCATCCTATAGCACTGTGAAAAATTGGTATAATGAATTTAACCGTGGCCGAAGCTCGCTCAAAGACGAATTCCGTGAAGGTCGTCCAAAAACGGCTGTTGTGCCAGAGAACATTGATGTCGTGCGTGAACTCATAATGCAAGATCGACATGCGACATACCGAGAGATAGAGACATCCTTGTACATTTCTTCCACCAGCATACATTCGATACTGCATGAACACCTGGCCGTAAAAAAGATTTGTTCTCGTTGGATCCCGCACAATTTCAAAGTCGCTCAAAAAAAGGCTCGTGTCGATTGGTGCAAAGAAATGTTGCAAAAATACGATTGCGGTGCTTCAAAAGACGTTTATAAGATCGTCACAGGTGACGAATCATGGATCTATGCGTATGAGCCCAAAACGAAACAACAATCGACCGTATGGGTCTTCAAAGACGAGCAAAATCCAACGAAAGTTGTTCGTGGAAGAAGCACTTCGAAGCAAATGGTCGCCTGTTTCTTCAGCAAAACTGGTCATGTGGCGACTGTTCTACTTGAGTAACGTAGGACGGTCACTTCTGAGTGGTACACTACAATTTGTTTGCCTGAAGTCATCGGGTAAATTCGAAAAACCAACAAGAGAAGATGAATCATTGTTCACCATGACAATGCGAGCTCTCACACATCGGCTCAAACCAGAACGTTTTTGACCGGCCAAAACGTCGAATTAATGGGTCATCCGCCGTACAGCCCTGACTTGGCACCTAATGACTTCTTCTTGTTTCCGCACATCAAGAAAAAAATGCGTGGTCAACGATTTTCATCGCCAGAAGACGCTGTTGAAATGTTCAAAAACCATGTTTTAGAGGTGTCTCAATCGGAGTGGAAAAAGTGCTTCGACAACTGGTTTGAGCGCATGCAAAAGTGTATAAATCATGCTGGAGAATACTTTGAAAAACAATAAAACCATTTTTGATTATAAATATTCGCATTTTCACTATTAGGCCAGAAATATATAGAGCAGTCCTCGTATACAATTATTAACAACCAAAACATTTTATGACTTTCATATGGGAATATGTTTTATTCAAGACTTTGTTCAAAGAAAAAATCATGTGTTCTCTTCTTAATGCAAATATTGCCATACAAAATAAGTCATCTATGCAACGAAAAAAAGACATATAAAAAAACTATAAACGTTTTACAAAACTACACTTCTTTGTCCTGACTTCAAAAATAACTTCGGCTATGAGTCGCAAAAATACTTTGTCTTATTTAAACATGTCAGTCAGTACAAACTGTAACATCAGCAAATGAAAATATATTAAATAACCTTAAAACACATATGCTGATAAAGTCTCTGATACAAACACACACGTAAGAACATGTTAAAAAAAATTTGCAGAAATAAAGGTAGAAATCAATAAAATTAGAACTCGAAAAAAAGATAAGAATTGAATGTCCTTTTTAACTTTTATCTGGTTTTTGTTTGTGCTTGTATCATTATATTGCGAACAGTGTTAGTAATAGATGTTAAATTAAAAATGGATGCAAGTTGATGGAAAAAACAAATATTACTTACATGTGCCATTATACTCACATATCTAAGTATAAGCTGACTAACATTTTTGAAGTTTTCTAAAGAAATAAATTTTTTCTTGTTGCAACTATAAGATTTGTATTGACTAAAATCCTGAACCAAAACGAAAAATTGTCTTCAGGTATGATCAGATTAGTCAAATATTTGACCAAAAAGACGCAACCACTTAAATATGGAAAAGAAAATTGTGTCCTTTTCAAATTCTTATTAAGAAATGTAAGATCCTACTCAACATAAAAGGCAAGATATCACATTTATTAAACTATAAATAGTCGTTTTTAATGATACTTGCTAGAAAAGATTGAATAAACATTTGTAAATATAGTCGTTACGTCCTTTTGGTCAAATATTTGCTAATTTGACCGTGTCTTCACAAATCAAGAGAAAAATTATTTTGAAAATTTTAAATCTAAAACACCTTGAAATATATCAAATCTTCTGTGGCCTTCAGTAGGAAAAGTAAGAAAAAAGAAATAAAACTAAAATTTTGAGGAACTTAAAATTAAATTTTTATATTTATTTTTCATTAAAAGCATCTGGATCTCTGATGGGTAACCGTTTTTTAAATGTCCTATGTCTAAATTTTCAGTTCATACTTTTATACATTTTTATACATTTAAGAAAAGTCCTCTTTGACATAAACATATCTTAATGCAGAGAACTATAATTTTCCTTACGTGAGCATAACGATTCATTGTAAAAGATTTCGTAAAATTTAAACTTAAAATTCCTTAACCTACAAAAAAAAAGAAGATTATTGAAATAAATAAAATTATTGCTTTCCTTTTCTGTTACTCGAATCCGTTCCTTAAACCGTTTATGCAGGTAGTTTATTCCCCACATCCTTCAATTTCAGCCAGAGGGCAAACGAAACTTCCTTGTTTATTACATCATGCATTCAGCATCATAAAATAATTTTGACAGATTTTATGCTTGAATAAATTTAAATTGCTGCAATCGTCAGCGAAAAAAGTACCAATCACTTCAATTAAAGATATTTTCTTTAAAGTGATTGTGCAATAAAATCTTTAAGTATCAACTGAAATCTTTTATTCTTCTAAATTAAGCTCAAGATGGCATAAAATCAATACAAGCAGTAACATGTTAGTAACAAACTTTTAATATCAATATAAAAAAATACAAACAACGTCATCATTAGCATAAACAACAGTTTGACATTTTTAGAGTTATTCACTCATATGTTGTCATTGAAATAGATGACATTTCTACCACTTGCCTTCCAACAAACATTTTAAAAATGAAATAATAAACTAATAAAAATATCAATCTGTTTTACAAGAGAAGCAGATATAGTATAATAAAAATATACATATGTGTGTATATGTGAGCGATTGTATAAATGTATGTGAATACAAATGGAAAAAAGATTTAATTTTTTTAGATTTTAAAAGCACAATTGGAAATTTTGTAAACCATAAATTTCAATGGAAAAACTTACTTGAAAATTATACATAAAAATGAACTGCATTAAAAATAGAGTTTGTGTGAAAATATTTCATCAGTCACAAGGTTCGTATTTTGCTTAGTTTATGCGGGGATGTCACATGTGGTGATTTCTGGACAAACGTGGCGATTTTCAAACTCATTTGTCAACATAACTTTTGATTAGACGTCTTGCCAATTTTTTTGGCTACATATTAATTATTTGGGGATTTTATATGCCTTGATGAGTATTTAATTTGTCGGGATAAATGTCGATATAAAAAAAATGGGGTGGAGCTAAAGTATCATTCCTTAATTTCAACAGCGGAAAATAATAACACAGCGCAAAACATTTTTCATGAACGGTGTGAGTGCTTTAATTAATGAAATTATTAATATAAAATTAGAATCTTAATCATACAATGTGGACGCAGTATATACTGCAGTATATACGCAGTGTATACTGCATACATCGAAGACTGTATTCTAGTTTAATTTTACTTTTCTCGAAAATTTGTAAGTCTTAAATGAAACACATAATTGTAAATACTCGTAATTTACAAAACGTGTAATCATATCCATTAATATGCCAAACAAATTCCTTACACTAAATGTCATTGACTATGGGTTTCGTATAGGCTTGCCAGATCCCAAAAGCCTGAAAACTGAAAAACGTAAAATTTGCGCCTGGATTTTAGAAAAAAAACTAAACCTGTTTAAAATGCACTTGTTGTTCCAAAAAGTGAAATTTTATTAAAAATTAAAAAAACATAACATAACAATTTATTTCAATCTTACGTTATATTAAGTACATATTTTTACAAAGGTACTTAGTATATGTATTTTGCCACATATATTTTGAATTTTTATTTACAGAATTTACTAACTCTTTTGCTTTATTGGTATGCAAAAAAGTTTGAAAATTTTTGCAACTTTCATCAAAGTTTAATCTTATTACGAGTATAATTTCATTCTATGTGTCTCCTGAGAGTATAAATTATTTAAAATACAAAAGATCCTTTCGCAAAAAGCATCGCTTATTGGAATGGAAAGAACGAATGAGACCAATTTATACAGATTTTGTACTTTATTTTAATCACATTTTTGAAAAAAGACGTACCATGTCTTATCGATTGGAATATTTTTTGGAAAATTATTAAATTTCCCTCGCAGGCAGCAGAAGTAAAATGGTAATAACCGGAATTAGAAAAAGATAAAATCTAAAAATTTGCAAATATAGTTGTAATTTCATTGTATTTAGAACGCAATTTTTCTGTACAAAATATTAATCTCATTATAAAAGAATATAAAATATGAAAAAACTGGACTGATTGCATTTTTCCTGGAAACTGGACCAGACATAAAAAACTGGAAAATTCAGGCGAATCCAGGCCATCTGGCAAGCCTAGTTTCGTAGCACACGCTGCACATCTTTTATACCTTCTCAAGAAATGCGTAATAAATTTAAATCTGATACAATGTATTCCAAGGAATAGTACGCTAATGAATGTCTTGACAACGAAGTGTACAGAATGTTAGAAATATCATAAAAGTATAAAATTATTGTTTTAACAATCGGAATTCGATTTTTATGTTATATATGTATTTTATTGATTTAAATAAACTATAACTAGTTTTAAGTACACGTTGTACCTTTTATGTTGGTTTTTTAAATAAAACTTACATTTATATGCATATATTTTGGCAATTTTTCCAATTCTTGGCGAATTTCAGCCATTTCCATGAAATATTAATTTTTTCCGCAAAATATTCTTATGTAAAGCCATATTTTTACTTAAAGCATTTTGACAAACTATAAAAAAATCTTTTTGACGATTTTTAGTCATCTATACCGGTGGCTCTGGCTAGTTTTATTCTTTCAAACTCTTGGTTTTAAATAACACTACTGCAGCAATCCACACTACAGTATTCTATAGCTGCAGCGAGCCTTAAAATACTCGATATCTTGTCTTAGCACTCATACGCTTTAATCAGCACCAGAAATATCTTAGGATCCAGGGGGGTCAAACTCTCGATCTTCAGGTCGTTGAAAAAATTTAGCCACAAATGAGACATACCTTTAAGAACCGAGATGTACACTGCTGGTTTAAATTTTTTCACTATTAAGCAACTTATATTTTTATATCCTTCACCACAAATATCCCTTTCCGACCCCGTAAAGTACATATATTCTGAATTATTATGCATAGCGAAGTCGATTGAGCAATATTTGTCTGTCCGTATGTGTTCGGGTGGAAATCAACTTTGCTAGAGAAAATTTAAATACATCAATCAATCAGACGTAGTTTCGAAAATTTTGCCTTTGAAAACCAGCAAGATCAGTACATATCCTTCGAGGCTGCGGGCAAAACACCACGCCTGCCTCTAATTTTTCATATCATGTGGATTATATAAGCAACTCCAATCAAAAAAAAAAAAAAAATAAATAAATAAAAAACAAATACATGGGGAGATAGAGATTTAAAAAACATCAAGTCAAAAAATTGGCTCTCGCCCATATATTCTGAGTTACGGGTCTCTGATCTCTTCATAGAATAGTACAATTGTGCACCATATTTTTAAAGATATTACTAAGGATATCATTTAAAAGCTTTTAAAGAGATTTTTAAGGAAATACTAGAATTTTATAAAAACGATTTACCCATTAGGAGCCAACGACATTTTTTGTAAAATTATATGCAGTACTCAATTCTTTTTTTTTTCTTATTTTTTAATTCTCTGTCACTCTAATATATATTTTTTTGATTGGAGTTGCTTCACTAAACTAGATTTACATATATGGTGGAGGTTGCATTAGATTCGTAATAGCTGAAGACTGTGTTGGGATCTGAATTCTTGAGCGGTTTTCTGTTTAGCAAAGAAGTAGACATTTTAACCCACGCAGCCACCGTAAATGCCTTATATGTGTTAGCTAACTTCCTTTTTATGGTATTTCGCACACATCATACTTGTTAGTGGTGGATACTATCAACTTATTTAGTTCTGCTTGCCACACACTTACACACAATTTAACATTTTTACCGGACATATCAGTATAAGCTTTTAGCTTTAGTGTTAAGGATATTTAAGGGATTCCAAATCTTATTTGTTTAATAATACTTAAGCTTTATAAACAACTTACTAGATTTGAAAATAAGGAATTAATTTTTGCGACCGCTATCGTAATCAGTAAATGTGTCCCAAACTTTATTTTAAAAATATTTGACATGTGCGAATATGAAACAACTGTAATGAAAAGCATTGTAGCGAGACAGAAAGTGCTTCATGTAATGCTTTTCTTTTGCATTGAAATATTCAAATTTGAGCGTTTAGTTAAAAAAAAGACACACATCTGTGATTTTATATTTTTTATACACATTTTTCAAAAAGATATGATATTTATTATAATTAACTTTGCTTAAAAAAAACAAAAAATAACAATTGTGGATTAAAACCAATAGGTTTAAAAACTTTGCTTAAATTTTAAATCATTGTCAACTGTTTTAATTGCAATTGAATTGCCAACCCCTAAAAATGATTTTTTGTCCTCTAGAAAAGTTTTGTTATATTTCTATAAGGCCTAAAAATATTTTTTTATTACTTTGCCTAAAAAATTTAATTCATATGAATTTTTTCGATGTAGTAAAAACAAACACATATATTTGTATATATGGATGTAAGTAAAACATGTTAAGCTATTTTGCTCTCAGAACAAATATACAGAATATTTCCCCCATATTTTTTTTTTTGTCTTTTTGTCTTTACTAAAGCCGCAATCACTTGCAACTGCTCTCGCTATTCTTATATGCGTTAGTAACGTATGTTGCCAAACAATAACAACAATAGCAAGCTGACTAAAAAAATTAAATGCAAGGATTTTGACATTTACAGAGTTAGTTTTTTATTTCTAACTGCAAACTGTTTTAGTAAAAAAAAACTAACAAAAAAAAATTGAAAAAACTTGTGTTTTTGTTGAATTAAAAAATTCAATTTGTATTACAGTCCTGATGCCAATTGTCAATACCAGTTACGTCACAATCAGGAGTACCAAATAACTTGACAATCAATGATAAAAACGGGTCAGTGATTTTTTTAAACTAAAATACACACATTCGTAAATAAAAAAGTGTCTGATGTCACTTTACTTTCGGATAAATTAACAGTTTAAAGTTTTTAAATAAGCAATAACTTAATTTAAAGATATTTTTACTTTAAAATTAAGTAAACTTTAAGAATAAATTTAAAACAAAAAATATAAAATTTCAAATGTGCCACACTTGCATATGTATGTGTGACAATAAAAATATGCTATGTGAACAATGTTATAAAAATTGGCAAAATTAAAGAATTGGTTGCCAAGTAGAAACTCTGACAGTCGTTCACTTACTCTGTCAAACAGTTTTTTTTGCAAACATTTTTTTGTATGGCTGTGTAAGTGTAATGAAAACATTTGCATTTAACTGCGATTTGAACGCAAAATTTAACAAAGTTTTTTACATTTCATTTTTTCTTTCTTTTCTTCTGACATAACTTTTTCTGCCAATGACTTTTTAAGCAAAAAAATGAAACTTGTTGTTCCTAAGATGATGTTGGTGACATTAACTATAGTGATGGCTGGTAGGTTGTATGGTTTGTTAGCTGGCTTGAATCAGATGTGATGTTTTCCAAAGGATGATACTTTGAAATTGGCTTATGGCCAATTGATTTATAACACAAAAATGCTCAGTATTTGATTTCATAAAATAGTAAAGCAGATATTACAAATTGTCAATAAAAACAACTAGTAAAACTTGTTTATTTCATAAGAAAACTTCTTCGTTAAAGTTTGCACTATATTCAACATCATCTTCTGTACTTCTCTACTATTACTGTTGCATAAAGTGTTCCCAAGGACAAAAGTTCAATTGCAAAACTGTAAAAAAAAAACAAAACAAAATAATGTCAACGTCAACAGCAGTAGTTTTGTCAAAATCATTTACAACACTGGCACTTCCCCTTACATGATTTAATCAACAAGAAATTTGTTACTTTTACTTCAGGAGGTTAAAATCATATCAAAAAGAAATCCTTTTTCGAAAGACAAATTTTAGTGTAAAGGTCAACTACTTACCCTCAAAGTGTGATGGAAATGAAATATTCGAACAAGAAGACAATAATTTCTAAATAGCTAGATCGAAAATAAGGCTTCATGTAGATGTAGATGTGTTGAGGCTTACCGGATATTATTTTCAAAATATTAAATTTTTTTTTTTTTCAAAATAACTTACAAGAAATTTAATTCAATATATTTCTAGATAAAATAACTTGCAATTTAATACGAAAGTTTGTAAATATGCATGTCACATTTTTACATATATTTGGGTCGAAAAGCTCCATCAATTCTAACCCCATAAAAAGAAAACTTCTTATTGAACCTATAATTTTTTATCATGAAATTTTTCCAAGAAATTTAAATTTTATATTCATTCAGCTATTTTCAAAAGCAAAAGCCAAAAAAATTCCAATTTTAAAATTCCGGATGCATGGCTTACGAATTTTGGGATAGAGATTGCCCTAATTTCATCTCCTTTTACTGTTTAACTCTATTTTTTTTTTAATAATGATGAAAGATTTTGGAGAATTTTCGAATAAAATTTTCATCTTGAAGCAAAAATAAAAAAGTTAAAAAGTTTTTGATTTGCAATTGGTAATTTAAGAATCTAGATTTACAATTCTTCCTTTTTATCTGTCGCTAAACCTTTTGGCTTCAAACTATTTTTTTATAACTTCGCATAACAAATCTTAAAAAAAAGACAGACGCCCAGAGAATCATCGCCGTCTTTGTTTAAGTTAAAATTCTCTTTCTCTAACGGTTCATCAGATTTATCTATATACATTATTTTACATAGCATATGGGGACACCCTTTAGCTTATAATTTT
Source organism: Gymnosoma rotundatum (assembly GCA_916610165.2). Taxonomy (NCBI): domain Eukaryota; kingdom Metazoa; phylum Arthropoda; class Insecta; order Diptera; family Tachinidae; genus Gymnosoma; species Gymnosoma rotundatum. The sequence continues at coordinate 36,811,480 of OU744339.1, read as the reverse complement.
AAAAGATTGTATTTGTGGTTATAGATGGAACGGTAATATTCATTCTGGGTAAATTACAAGTTTGAGTCTACTGCAGTTCAAAAGGTAAGGCTAAATACGTCAAACTCAACCAGATATGGCAATAGCCTTTAATTTCATATTCTGAATTTTATAACTGCTGTTATAGTGCAAATAAAAATACACGTTTTGTGTAAACCTGGATAAAGAGGCATCACCCACCATTAAGAATTTTTTTTAAATCAGTTAGAATCGCCTAAGTCACAAATATACAATATTTTAGTGTCTAGTATGTCTTTTCAACGGTGGCACGTTACATCTTCCACCTCATAGCATCATTTATAAAGGTGTTATAATGAGTGGATTTAAAAATAAGGAAGGCAATATATATTTTTTTACATACATATCTTGTACCAAATCTAGTTTAGTGGTACAACTCAAAATGCCTACGGGGTGTGAAATGCCATTTTAAGGAAAAAATGTTAAGTGAAAAATTTTTTGGCATGCCTTAGTTCCAGAGTTAAGGACCTCAAACATTTTTACTTATAATATGGCTAATGTCAAATTTATTGTGGCAGAATGAAGTATGCGTAAAAATGGTAATTAAAAGTTGAATTAAATTTAACATTAAAAATGTAAAATAAAGAAAAGCTTTATGTAGGGCCAATAGAAAAAAATTTTTCCCTTATGGAATAACTAATCCCGTCTTTGTTTACAAAATATTTTTTGTATAAGCGGCCTTCAGCAGGGCGCAGGAACCTTGTGTTATAATAAACACCGGCTTCAGTTACTATAGATTCCCTGTGAATTTAGGTCCAGAATAAAAAATCGGTGCACCCTATGTTTTGTTTTTTTAATTTTTTTTATTTATTTTAATTAAAATTTCAGGGTCACAACTCCAAAACTAAGGGTTGACCCTAATTTTACACTTTACATTTCTAAATTTCTTATTATTTTTGATCTGTGACACTAATGCAGACTTAAGCGTCCATTTTAATTTTTACTCATTAAAATTCAGTTCATAAAAAAATTACATCTTTCTTACATAGAGTATTATGAAATATACGTATTACGTCCATTATGACTCTAGGTGGATAAACTTTAAGTTCTTGGACGTTAAGAAATGCCACCAGCGGTGTTAGAATTTTTCTACGAAAACCGTCATAAATTTATAATTTAATCGTCAAAATCGTCATAAAAAACAAAAACTAACATCAAAAAATCTTCACAAATTAAAATACATAATTATATATTATCAGCCTTTTAATGTGTTTCGTTTGTTGAAATACAATAATGCTCCATTTAATTTAATAAGAAGTTGTTGCATTGCATTAAAACATTCTTATTCTAAAATTCCATTTTTTTTAAATGCATATAAATTAGCTTTTAAAGAAAAATTTAGTTTGTCATTTATCAAGTTGCAGTAATATTGCAATAAAAAATATATTCGTAAGAACTTAAAAGTATCAGTTCTCTCACTTCAGTTTTATTTAGCTGTCTCAGTCAGTAGAGAAGTTCCTCTGTTTAAATAAAGTTGATATTATTAGACTTAAATTATTTAAAACTGAGTTTTAAAAATCTATTTAATAATTTTAAGCCACACACAAAGTACATGGGTATCATTTATATATCCTGATATATATTTACAGGTGGCATGTCATGACGTCTAAAGACATAATATATTATAGGTGTATTGTATGTTATTCTATGTAAGAAAGAAGAAACGCTTTTATAAATTGGCTTTCAAAAAATCTTTGGTTACCGAAGGCCGTGATAGTTATGCCATAGAGGAGAAAATCTTTGCCTTCCGCTGAAGGCCTGCATAGCTAGCCTTCTTTCTTCGGATTTCTTTGGTAAGCAGAGCCCTGTATACTAAGACATGCCAACTATATAAAATTTTAGAGTGTTGGATAACTCTTTGATTCGAACATCTTCTATGTGTTCCGTACATTTAGAAGTTTGATAAACACTTAACTTTTTCTCCATTGTAATAACATCACAATTGTCGACTTTACATATACTAATATGTATAGAATAATATAAAATAATCGTCAAGACTGAAGAAGTTTTTAAACAAAAATCGTCAGACGTCAATGTATGATATTTATTGTAGAAAGAAATCGTCCAAATGACGTAAAATCCTCACATATACCTCCACTGAATGGCACCATATCAACTTATCAATGTTTCTAAATTTGATGTTGCATTTAATTCTCTCTCTCGCTCTGCATGAAAAACTTTATTTAACGGTACAACTAAATATTGTCATTACTTTAATAAAAAACTTAAGGTAAATATTGAATTTTATATAATTAATGATGTATTACTCGTATTTACATTATTTTTTTATTTTTAATATTAATCGATTAACAAGAACACTATTAATACCCAACGGCTTAAAATAGAAATATTTTCATAAAATATGTATTGTTGTGTTCGTAAAGATGTTAACCAATTCTACATAATTATTATTTTAAAATTTAACAGCTTTTCAAAGCGTAGTAAATGCCCTGAAGTATCTTTAATGTTAAACACGTACTTGTGGTAGAAATTTAAGTTGGCTGGAACCAGAACACACATTTGACACTTTAGATGTAACATATTGTGTGAAGATATGTGTGTCTGCAAGAGCTTGTGTATGTACTCAGATAACCTGTGGCAATACTAGCTGTTAACTTTGATTTCTAAACTCTTAGCATTTTTTTTAGTGTTCGGCATATGCGATGAGGAGAATGGCGTTGCAAAGATAGAGAAAAAGAACAGCGTCAAAACAAAACAGCACTTGACAGTTTTACACTTAGAACCATAAATGCGACCCAAGTGCCAATGAACAACACTTAAACCAAATCTTTCATTGCATAATTTTTGAAATTCTTAAAATACATGCAGTAATAAGAACTTAATACGTATTGTGCACAGTGGGAAAGCAAATAAAATTCCAATAATGTTAAAAGAGTTTTAAACACAAAAATATTTGGATTTAAATTCTTGTACTATATTGTCATGATAAGAAAAGGAGGAAATTTAATGAATTGGACATTTAGAATGTATTTTTAAAATGACGTTGTATTTTAATTATTCGTTAAATGCTTGAGACCTTTTTACTTCGGTTCAATTATTAATCCTAAATTATTAATTTCAACTGTGAAACCAAATCTAAAAGCATATTACCGTTTAGGCAATATGAATACCGCCTTCAGCAGATTGCATTGGAAAACAATTCTAAGCAGATGTATTGATAAAGTTAGAAGGAGAATAATCTTACCTTCATTTGAAAGGTTTCTTTAATTATGATGTTTTGCAAGTTTGGACGTTTACACTTATTTTAAGAAGCGATGTATGATATTGGCAGTTTAGAAATGGTTAAGAGATTGCCAAAACACTGTTTATCATCCGTGAATAATTCTATATACGAATATTCTTCTTAAACACATTCTTATAGACGAACTTACGTCTAATACACTGACTATTCGTTTTCTTACTTCCATACAGCTGCCACAATAAAAATTAAAAGGATGTCTGTATTGACCCGTATGTCACCAGGCATTCCATGTTTATAAAAAGCCTACACCTGTTCAGAAAATATAACGGAATTTCGACTGACCCGGCATTTGAGATTTTAACGGTAGATCCATTACTACAGCAAACCTAGCGAGCAGTTACTTAAGAAATGACAGAACTAAAACCTAGAATTTATCTTACATTGGGTTCCCAGCATGGATGTTGTAGTATAAAAGTAGAGTGAGAGAAATGTTGCCTGACTGTCCACAAATGCGTCAATATTCGCTCTAGCATTGGTGTCGTAAAGTAGTCTTAATACAAATGTCTCAGCTTAAAATTCATCCACAAGGTAGAATAAAAAACTTAAACCAAGTTTATCTGTGATGACACCAGTTCCAACGCTACAGCTCGTTTAATTGCCTTTCGTTGTCTTCGCACCACTCACGTCTAGACGGGACTAGAAATGAAGATCAATGGAAACGAGGTGCAACAAAGTTAAAGTACATCTAAATTTTCCAATGCGCTAGTAATACTAGTTTAAGCTGATGGCTTATTGAATTTACACCCATTTAACCATGTCGGTAATGAATACTCAAAAGTAGTAGGCCAACGCGGTATTCTTGGCCGAATGCTGATTAATTATATTCTTCCCAATTTCGATAATAAAGAGGGAATTAATTTTATTTACATCATCTTTCTTTATACTTCTACAATATTTCACGACATTAAAGACACTTAATTCCAACCAGATTTATTTTTTTAAATATATAGTCAATCGTGTTGCATTTTAAAATTTTTTTTATCAACATCACGTTTGAAATAAGCAACGTGAAATAAAGGAGTAAAGGAAACAAAAAAAAAATTAAGGAAATTAAACCTTTAGGCAATTAAATTTTTCACCTGCATGTGTTGTAAAAATAAACAAACTTGAAAAAGAAAAAGTCGCAAACTTATAAATTGCAAATGCAATACGTTTCTAGAAGGGTTTTAAAGAAAGCATTGAAATATATACTGCAAAGGACACAAAACTTACAAAAATAACAGCTAAAAATGTCAAGCAGTATCGTAAACACTCTGTACATTTCTTTTGCCACGATTGTTCGCCGAGGGTATTTTAAATGTTTGTGCAAAAAAAAAAAATATTTAAAAATACAGAGAAAAAAGGAAATAGAAAACAAATCTTGTTATGGCAAAATGCTTTAATACTTCGAATAGGAGAAGAAAGTAAAAAAAGAAACAAAGTTAACAAAAACCATAAAACATGACTCGCAACATAGATAAAAAGTAAAATTGTAGGTGCCATTAAATTAAGCCAGTTAGTTTGAGAATGTTACTCACAAAAATTGTTACAAATTGATTTTCATCTCTTTAAATTTGTTCTTCCGTTTTACACTTTATGAAGGTTTATTGTCCTTCATATTTCACCAAAGCCACTTGCCGCCTTATTGAAGTTGCAAGTAACAAATATGGTTAAGGTTTCTTTAAATGTACGGTTTTTTTTTTAATAACCAAAAGTGTTTTATGACAAAGGTTGATTACCAATAATGTTTTAAATGTAAAATTATTACTATTTCATTTCATAAAAAAATTAATTTCTGTTTTCTGTGATCTAGTAGAATTTATTATTAAAAAAATATATATATACGTGTCGGAAATTAATTAAAAACAAATAATAATAATTAAGACTGTATTTTTATGTGTTCAAACCTTTCATCTATTTGTTTGAGAGCCGATTTGAGTACAAATTGTGGTAATTTTACTTCGATGTTGTTCGATAAAGGAATTGTCGCATTTGTATGAAGATAATCTACAAGCCGTCACTGAAACTCATTACCTCCAAAGTCCCCGTTTGGTTCACTTCATACGACAACATAATTATTAGACCGTAATGTGGACATATTTTGTCTTAAAAAAGATGATTGGCAGAGTGTCTTAGTACAGCAAACCTGTTCTGCTTGACATGCGCTACCAACAACACGGATTCATAAAAAACACACTCAATTAATAATGACATTTATCCAGCAAACAAAAAAAAAAAAAATAAAAATTTCAAAAACCTTGGATGTTTTCTTTGCTTCTCTTGCGCTTAGTTTCAGTCATGCATTTTCAATAAGATCGTTTTTTCTGGTTACGTTATAATTTTTTAAACTCATAATAAACTCATGAAAATTCCTGGTCCTAAAACTTTATAAGATAAAATAAGATATTTTAACCCTTCGCATAAAATGTTTAAAAGTTAAGTTTCATATTATAACAGCAAATATATATTAATGAAAACTATTCAAGTTTATTACATTAACAAGTTGCTTGCAACTGTTTTAAGCAATTACAAAAAGGAATGAAAAAATATATCTTTATTATCGATTTTTAACAGGTATTAAGCATTCATGTAAATACCAAGCCGTTTTGCTAATGTGAACCCATGCTCGCCAATGACAAGCTATTGCTAAAACATGATTTTTCTTTTAATTTGTTCTTTGTTCATTCTGAGTAGGATTCATTCATTTCCTACTTATTTTGCATGTCTTTTTTTTTTTTTTTTTTTTGGGCATTCGTTCTATTAATAAGCCGCCAAGATCATTCATTAGCCAATTTCAATTATAACACTAATGGGTTAAATTAAAAATATATTTCTCTGTTTAATCTTCTTCTATTGAAAATAAGAACAATTTGGTTATTTATTTATTGTTACTCGTTATCTCTGATGATGCTATCCAGAGGACAGCAAAATATTGCATATTTAAATAAATAAAGAAAATATTTATTAACAAAATTGACCTTAAAATATTTTATTTTGTCTTTATAAAAATCTGTTAGGGTTTGTTCGTATGGTCGTGTAGGTGGTTACCTAAAGGTGGTATCTAAATTTTGCACGAAATCGGTCGACGCGTTCGTGAGTTTTGTCTTTTCATGACAACATCTGATTTTGTCCAAATAAAAACAACAACATATACGTAAGCGCCTATGAGCGTATGCGGAATGTATACTGTGTGCTGAATTCATATATACGGTATTCAATGTTAATATTCATGCGTAGAGAAGCACGCCGGGATCCGCAAGTTTTGAATAAAAAGATCTCCATTTAGTTTGCTCTTTTTATGTGATTTGTAAAGATTTTAAACTTGTTTACCGCTAATATCCCAGATATGTGCATATTTACATACATACATTCATAGATACATACATACGTATGTAAATTTTAAATTCAAGAGAAAGTTAAAATATTTTATAATTAATGGAATAACACATCTGAAAGGTACGACGAATTTCGCACAGCACTACAAATTCGTCATCAAAAAATCGTTGTCTAAATTCGTCGAGTGAAACTCAATAAGGACAATAATTTATTTATAAGTTAATTTTAAAATATATTTTTGTTTACATGTGCCACTTGCCAGGGTGACCATGTATTTGAAAAAACAAAATAATTTTAATGAACCATTCCATTTTGTTGGTATCTAAATTTTACTGTTTATTATTAAAATTTACCACAGTAAATAATGAACTTGATCCAAAATTGAAATAATAATAATAATAATATATTAAAAAAAACTAATTGAAACCAATAATGAAAAGTATTCTATTTATAGACAGAAAGAAAATAAATTATTAATTAAAGTTAACAAAAAAACCTATCGCAAACTTCGCTGCTTCTTCATATACAGAATTCGTTTTATTTCTGACGACGAATACTCGCCGTTCGTCCCAACGTTCTTGAAAACAAATATATATACCATGGTGAAATAATATAGGTGGTCTCGATAGCGAATTCATTATTTTTCGCAGTAAACGCTAAGTTCCAAACACAATATAAAAAATTCATACTGTTACGTTTATTTAGATTATAATCGTTTTATTTATGAATTCTTTATTTGCAAAATAATTACACACACAACTTTTAGAGTTTTAATTATATTACAATTTATTTAATCAATTATTTGACGATTTAACTATTCGCGATTAATAAATAATACACGCTGGCAACTTTACTTTTTATACCACATCTTTTTATGATTTAAATAAAGCATCTTTGTAACAATACATTTATTTTTTTTTATGGAGTTTGACATTTAGCATTTACGGTGAAGTTAATGAATCAGCCATCGAGACCACCATGAGACCGCCATGATATTTATTATTTTACCTTCTAGACACTGCTGTCAATAATTAAAATAAAAATAAAGAAAAACTCAAACGAAGAATTTGCAATTTCTCGTTTTCTTTTTATTCATAATAGCTGGTGAAATAGAAAAGTTAAAAATTGACAATTGCTTTGTATTCTACTAATTCATTATTTTCATAAAACGAACCTATTCCTGATTGAAACTTAATAATCCATTCAATTAAATATATTTTTACAATTTTTAGTATTCCAAATACTTTTTGATATATTAATAATCAATTTAAAAGAGATCTTGGTGTCTGTTGTCAGTTTTATGGTTTTCCATAAATACAGATTATATTAATTTCCTAGGAATTTTGAAATAGAATTTATTTTGTATTATGTTTCTCATCGCAGTTCTTACAAACGAGATAATAAAAGCGCTGCTTAAGTTTATTGTATACGATGAATGTCAAGTGATATACAACAGTAATAAAATAATTTATTAATGAAATAAAAAAAAAAAATACAACGAAATTATTTCTCTTGCGTTCCTAAATATTGCATGAAAAGTTTCATTTTTTTCAACTTCTATTCCTGTTTCCTATTTTCGATAGTTAAAATCTATCCATATACTAATATATTTTTCTATTCTAGAACGCGAAAACGATAAATTTAAGTTGTATTTAATTAATTTTTATATTCATAATTTTATGAAACGAGTCATCATCAAACTATTTTAATAATAAATAAATAATTTTGTTTTGTTTTAATAATTTTAAATATAAGTTGTAATACCACTACTTTCGTATTCTTATATTTTATCATAATAATAAGCAATACATATCGATATATAACAAAAAAACAATTTTAATAATTTTAAATTATTGCAGATTTCTTAAATCTAAATCACTTTATTCTGAAAAACCAAATTATGATTAATGATTTATTAAAAAATTTAAACTTTTACAAAGCAGTTTGGTTTAATAAAAATATAACTTTATATATCTTTTTAATTCTAAAAAAAAGGAAAGAAAAACAGAAGACAGGCAGCAATCTTAGCTTAACCAAGAAAACAATAAGAAAAAGTTATAAAATTATTAAAATCATGATTGCATTAAAATGGAATGAATATCTTAGAAAGAAAGAAAATTTATGCCAGAAAGGATAATGATAATGGCAATGACAATGCAAGTTGTTCGTTGCTAACTAAAAAATCTTTGATACAAAAATACGACCACGTACAAATATACACACACACGTACACACGAAAAACATTGTTTGTTTTCTGCAATTGTTGGAAGACCTTTAAGTTTTAAATTTCTTAGAATCATTCTTGGCGTTTGGCCTTAAAAAACTTTTGTTTTATTCCATCTATTTAGTTTTCCTTTTCTCTCTTTTTTTTTTTTGTGTCTTAATTTGTGTTTATATTTATTTGTATATTTTCATCTTTTGCATTTCCCTATTTCCAATTCGCTCTTATTGTTTGCAAACATTTTCTTAGCAAAAAGTTATGCTTTCAAATTAAGGTTATTTAGTGGTTTTAAAATTGTTGCCAACTGTCATGCAACATGACAGTTTTAAGTGTTACTTTTGTTTTACAAAACTTTTCTTGTCGACGGTTTTAATTTCATCTTTATTTTTCGCCATCTCTTTCGTCTCTTTCGTCTTTGTATATTTCATTTGTAGTGTTTGACTGTCTTATATTATGTGTGGCAGAAACTACCAGTTTTAAGCTGTGGACAGCTTTAGTTGCACTGTGGTCATTACTAATAAAAATGTAGCTATTTAAGATAAAAGCTACTTGCACTTATATCATTCTAATTACAAGAAGCTTTTCAGACACTGTTTATTTCTGCTTGTTTAAAAATCTTTATCCAAAAATAATGCCAAGGTTGAAGTTATAGATATTTAAAAAACTTGTTGACCAATTGGGAATTAATATATAAGCAACTCAAAAATACAGAATTAAGCTAAGTGAACACCTTACACTCAGTCTTGATTCTAATACTTTTACTTGATATTTACAAGCCGTATTTGGTATTTGAAAAGCTTCTTCCTTCCCGGAACTTTTTTTGCGTTCGAAGTGACTTAATAAACTAAATCGCTTGTAATTAACTTCGAAAAATAAAGAAATCCTCAAGTAAAATGTGCAATACGTAATGCGTCTTTTCAGTGCTAGTACCCACATGAGCAAAAAGACGAAACAGACATAAATAGTTTTTTAGAAATTCCACCAGTGTATGCTTATCTAAAAAATAAGAAAGAGAAGGGAAGTGAAAGAAAATAAAATCGTCCTGAATTGTTTTTAAATAAAAGCGTTTTTAAAGATACTTGAAATATAGATAAGTCCCTATCCGTAATTTCCAATAGGCCGAAGGAAAGCCAAGCGCACCGGAAATAAATAGTCAAGCATGAATTTTTAATTATGCTTTAATTTTTAGAGTCTGCTTGTGTTAGTTTTCTTTGTGTTGTTATTTTAAATACTACAGCAAAATCTAGTTTAGACAGCCGCAGAATATAGTGCATGCCATTTCCTAAATATTTTTCAATTAATACTGAAGAAAGAAAGCTCAAGAAAAAATTTGAAATGTGTAAGTGTAGAAACATAACAGATGATGGTCACAGAACGATTTATCGTTGCTGAGAGTTAGTAAACAAAATAACGACGATTCTCTGACGGCATTTATAATATTTAGTTTCATTTCAGATTTGTGTTTTTTTCAAAAATATTGTGTTTAAATATTTTATTACATTTAAATGAATTAGATGAATTCTCTAAAAAAAATCGATGAAATAGAATTAATATTAAATACATTTTACATGTACATGGCATTAGAGTCTATTGGACTAGTTAATCTTGCAAGGGATTCAATGGGTCTTTTCGAAATCATCATACAGATTGAAGAGAGGGACGAAGAATAAATGATGACTGATTTAAGATATTTTTCATCTTTTCAAACAATTTTATTTTTAAATTTTTTTTCTTTTCCATTTCTTTTTTTTCATTTACGTATATCAGTTTTTTTAGTTATTTTATGAATTCAAATGCTTTTAAAATACAAATATTTTTGGCAATATGTGGAAATATTGTTGGGAGAGTGACAGAATACATGTGAGAGAATAACGAAAACCGACAAGAAAATAAAATAAATTTTATCTCAGCGGCATTGATAACTTACGTCAAATTCCTGATTAACAAGGTGTAAGGTGCTGCCACATTTTTTTCTGTTTAAGTCTTTTATGCCTATTAGGCCTTATTTATACAAATTTTTAAAAGAAAATTTTGAGGAAAAAAATTATTGTTTAACAATAAATGTTCATAAATTATTCTTTAATATAAAAAAATTGAGCGAAAAGTATTGCGGGTAAAATTATAAAATGCTCAAATGTTTTCTATCAAAATTTTTCCATGTAAATATAAATTTGCTTCCGGTACCACTAAAATAATTTTTATTTCGAATAGGGTACGTATAAACTTAATATTGGTTAATTCACAACCTCTCCTGGTATAATCTACTTAAATTTACTTTTCCTTTAAATTCTTGTGAAGAGTTAATTTTATTGTATCAGTTGTATTGTTGTTATATAAAATTTTATTACAATTATGGTACAGAATAATAATTACACGTAATTACAAATCAAAAGAAATAATTATGTTAATGACTGCATATTCAACTGGTTTAACATACCAGAGATTAGTTTTTAACTTTTCACTTAAATGTCAATTATCATTAAGTTCTATTTGAGTTCGAAAAAAAAATTTTTCGTGTTTCATGTGATCTCAGGAGTTTAATTTTTATATTTAGCAGAAATAAACAAAAGTGGATTCTAAAAGTTTAGTATTATTGAACGCACAAGCAATTAAAATTATAATAATAGTAATAATAATAAAATAACTTAATTCGTGAATAGCGTTATTAAATAAGAATAAACATTTATGGCTGTAAAAATGAAACTATATTTAAATATATATTGAATATATATAAAAATGTTTATTTAAATATGAAGTCAAAGCTGGCCAGAACCTTGTAAATTAGGCAGTTATTTATGGGACTAAATGGGTGTGGCTTAAATAGAACTTTTCAAAAATATATCAAATCAAAATGTTTAATAATAAAAAATATAAACAATTCCATCACGTTTTTGTAAATTGAACAAATATGTCTTTTATTTAAATTAAAATAGTCTAATATTTGTACAAAAAAGTGTTTAATTTTTTGATATTTTAAAATATAATGTCAATTTCAGTTAATAAATTTTAAATTAAAAATTTTAAAACTAAAACTTTTAAAGGATGCTTAACTTAATAAATTCGTCAATTGTGAATTTCATTCACATATGAAGGGAACTTTGTACCAGATGAATTACTCTTTATACTTATTACAGCTAACATTGTAAAATATATTTTGGCTAAATTTAAAATAAGGCCCTGTGAAAATTACGTTACTGTAATAGCGAAAAAACTTTTAATTATTTATACTCCTGTTTACAATACAAATAATGCCAAGCCTATTACGGTTCAACAAAAAAAGGCCATACGTATCAAAATCAAGGTACTATCGGGGCATCCTATACTTTATAGTATTTTTTTTTTCACTTCCTCTTATGGCAGACATCGCAGTACATCGCCTGTACCTATTCCAAAGGTCTGCCTATAACAGTTTCAAAAACAAGGCCATATTTGTCAAAATCATGGCCTCTGTGGAAACACCAATTAATATCTTTTTTTTTTTTTTTGTTTACAAAACATTTTGATATTGGACGTATTTGTTCATACTCTGTGTAAATTAAAAAAACTCTGCCTATAAGCCATATACGAGAAAATCACGTCAATATTGTGATACTCTCTTATTAAAAGTTTTATTTTTTTACTTGTTACTATAGCGCACATAATTTGTCTGATAATGTTCAGTTTGAAAAATAACAATATTTTTATGAATATAATGTCACTTTCGGAATACCCTTTAATTAGTATTATTTTTTATTATAGCATTTAAATCAATACATCTTGTATGAATATTTCAAGAGTCAACCTGTTACGATGCCAAAGATAGAGAGCTGTGACAGACCGACGGATGGACAAAAACTTTGTGAACGAAACCCTAAAAAATTTAAAAAAAGAAATAAAATGGTTTCTATAAGCGAATCAAAAATAAGTCCAGAGATTCTTTTAATAGCGATAGGTAGGATTTGGTACAGCGTCTTAAGTTATTCATACGCCTTATTGTTGCTAACATCAGCGGAAGTGAAAATCAATAATATTGTTGGCTTTGCCAGCAACATTTTATCTGTATATATAACATAAAGCGTTGAAAGATTGGCCTATACAGTTGCATGAATAAATTTTTTTATTGAAGTCATTAACTCTAATTTAACCACTGTGCGCTGCGTATGAATGTGTATTTTTCTTTCTGTTCGTGGTGGTTTCAAACTTGTAGTAAGTTGTAATCTTCTGGTTTCCTTAAGTTAAAAATACAAAATGGATTTTAGTCACGAACTAAGCGATGATTGGTTTTTCATTACTATCTCCGTTTTAATTTAATTAAAAAATTTTACAAATGTACTTAAGAACGTTGCAAACTATTCATTACAATTTATGCACAGCTGTACGTATGAGTCATATTAATTTGTAACAAAAAAATCAAGAAGTTTTACCAGAAATATAAAAACAAAAAAAACAAAAAACAGGGACAGTACTATGAAAACATGATAGTTGGTTAACAATCTTTCTAAAGTACTTTTAAATTATATTTTAAGATAATGTTCACTTTTAATTGGTTTTTAATTTTTTGTGTTTGTTTTTTAAATTTTTTTATTAAATTATTATTTGTTGTTATTGTTATTTTGAGAAAGTGTATTATTTGCCAGGTAACTATTTATTCAAATAACGAAAGTATTTTCTGTTTAAATGGTTTTTGTTAGCACGGATAAGTTTAACGAATTTCTAAGTTAATTTGTTTTATATTTGAAAGTTTCTCAAAAATTTATTATTTAAAAAGCTTTCCTTGTTATTAAAAGATTAAAAGATTAGTATTAAAAAATGTCGTAACATCTCTATATTAAATTGTGAAAAAGTGTTTAAATTTTCTAAATGTTTAAATTGTTAGACCACCATATCGACTAGTTTTGCAAATTGATAGTCCGTAAATGGAAGATATGGTCAAGGATCATAGATGGGCTGACTTCGGTTTTAAATCATCTTCTGTCTACATTATGTATTATTTCAATTTGAACAGCGTTTTAAAGAATTTATTTTCTTGCATATGGGGTGGGTTGAAAGTCCATGTTACAGTCAATATTAACACCAGGATGTATCGTTGTTGCTGAAATCATTTTAGGGGATATTGATTTCGCCGCTATTCTAGGTATTATTTTAGGACAGCAATATCAGGACTACAATCGCCATTTTGTTGATAGTAGACATTTCGATTATTGATTATACCTCTTTAGTTGGCCATTACAAAGGCACATTGTCTAGCTAGCATTTCCAAAGTTTTGGGAACCTGCAAATAGTGGCTTCCTTAGACATGCCCTAGCGAGTTGACAGGTTAAATTTGGGTCCGCTTTAAATGCTTTCAATGCGTCCAATGACGATTTGAACTATTAAGAGGAAATGAAATTTGTTATTACCATGAAATGACCGTAAAAATTCACTTTGATCATTATAAAATATTAGTGCTTTTTTACGAAGTGGATTTACGACAGATACAGGTGTCCTTTCTCGGACTAAGCAAAAAAAAAAAGTAGTATACATTTTTCAAGACTTTAGAAATAAGCAAGACAATCTCTAAAATTGTTTGTGAACAATTTGAACAAAAATTATAGTTCTTAATTTCAAGATACATGGAATGTATATTAGTCCTTTCATCCAGTGTTTATTTGTAAACTAAATTAATATAAAATTTTTCATTAATTTTTATGGCCCCAAGTTAATACCTCTAACCTCGTACATTTGGTATATGTGAATTTAAAGGTAAATTCTTTCGTTTTTTTATCTTATTTCTCAAAATCTCTAAATTTAGTTTTATAACTATAAGCCTTGCTGCTCGCATTCCAAAACATTAAAAATAAAAATGGTGGAAATACCCAAATATTATGACTTAAGAAATTTAGACCTTGAACAAATTTTTACTAAATTTTTAATATATCGAATAACTTGATCTATATACAACAGTTTTTATTCACTCTTAGAATTTATTTCTATATAATTATTGTTTTAAAGTACCGTTAACCCCTATAGCATTATTAAGCGTAATATTTAATTTTCTAAAAAAAAAATTAAAGATCAAATTTAAATACATATAAACTCATTTTCACAGAATTTGTTGTCTTTGATGATTTAGATTTCAACAAAAAAGTGTACCAAAACAAAAAAAAATTTAAAATGAAAAAGGTAAATTTATGCAAATCACAACGTTGGCATAATAACAATAAACGACATTAATCCTCTAAAAAAAAAAAATCTGTGATGCCAATATAAAGCAAGAATAATGATAGAAGTAGATAAATACACAAACACTTTTAAGCACAAAAATTTCTCTGAATGGCATCACATGTAATTACGTAATGATTCAATATTACCCAAGCACATAGAAATACAGGTGGGTTGTACGACCTGTAATAGGAAAACATTAAATAATTTCAGAGAAATTTTTTCAGGTAGCCCATTGCAATTTTCATACAAACACTTATTTTTTCTTAAAATAGCGATGTCCAAGCAGTACCTTAAAACTTAAATAAAGACAAATTGTGGTGAACACAGTACTTGAAAAGTCGCGTATAAATTTATCAAAAAATCAACATTTTTGGCCAAATTTGAACTTTTGCACGTAATCTGTGGTTGGTATTCATCACTCGATTTTGGTAAAACTGTGTAATTAATCAGAACGGAGCTAAGTTGTTTCTTACAGCCATACCTAAACAAGAGCGGAAAGCGTTTTTTTGCTGTCAAAAGTTCTCATGCCAGTACATTTTGTATGTGGCATACCGAAATAACGCGGCGGCAACGCTTTGCAATTGGAAAATCCGATTTTGACAAGGCGTTTAATAATAAAAATAAATAAAATTAAATAAAAATTTAAATCATTCATGTTCTTTTTTTAAAAATTTTTAATTTACACAATACAAATAATAAAAATGTTATTCTTGTTAAAATTATCAAGGAAGTTATATTTATTTTAGAACAAATCTAGTTTACAGAGGCTGTTTAAAAGTAAAAAGAAATGTCTACGGGGAGTAAAATGCCAATTTATGTGATCCTTAGTTTCGGAACTACGGACCTCCAAAGATTGTATGTATTTTTGTGAGTATTTTTTGCAGAATAAGACAACATTGGAATAATTGGAAAAGTAAAATTTTTTTAATAACCCTATTTTTATCATTTTGACATAGCTTTGACGCTTTTGTTTAGGTATGTCATTTCAGCGTTAAAGCTATGCGGAAGAAAACGTTCCGCTTTCCGCTTTTATTTAGGTATGGCTGTTAGCCTTCAAAATCATTTTGTTGAAACTTTTTTTGTTTAACTGTGTATTTTTTGGCAATTAAAGTGCACGTATTTTAGTGAAACGAAGCCACTTTTCGAAGGTCATTATATAATATATGATCGATTTTTTTCGTTCAGATTTTTGCTAAAACGTATTATTTCGTTGATGTTATTATTGAAATGCAGACAGTAGAATTCTCAAGCAGAATTAAACTTGGATGTGAGAAATATTCAATGCCACATAATCGTGCAAAATCCTTAACACATATTAAAACTCGATTGGGCTGGTCACTCAGGTAAGATTGCTATGAGATCACCCTCGTATATTTTATATAAGTTTTAGATGATATCTTATATTTGTATGTCTAAACGTGCATAACACGATGTAACAACACGTTCTATTGTGTGTGATTAGATGGTGTTAATGATCATGAGGATGATTATGACGTTATCATACTTTCTAATTATGTGTTCTTAAACGTTATTAAACATGAAGGCATAAAAGAAATTATGATTTTATGTAATTTATTTTATGATAAGATATACTCCAATGGTGTGTTAATAAATATTTATTACAACAAATTAAAATATAAAAAAAATTTTAAAATATTTGGAAACATTTATAATTATCCCACTGATTACCAAGATCGACAATCATATTCCAAAGCCCCAGGCTGTTAGAAATCAAGTTTAAAACTGCCGAAAAAAATGTACGTACATCTTCATTTTCAAAATATGTTTAACAAAAAATTTTATATGGAATTTTCAGTTAAATTTGAAATTTATTTTTTCTCCTAAAAAATAATTAAACAAAACAAAACCTTAAAAATAATGCCGGTGTGAACAATTTCTTATGCAAGTAATTAATTTTTTTCTTAAATCTCTAACTATTAAACTTCAATTCCTAAAAGATTAAATATGTTCACAACAATAAAAATTTATAACTTTTACTTAGTTTCTTTGAAAATAATTTGCCAGAAACAACAAAAGAAATTTTAAAAAGCAAAAAAATCTTTAACTTTCCAAAGTGTATAGAAAATATAATCAGTTTTAACTTTTGACGTTGATTAACTTTTTTTTTCAGCCACTATTATTGATGTTATTTGCTGTTGTTAATTTTTATTTCGTTGTTAGTTTCGCAAGCACATTTTCGGTTGAGGTTTAGTGCGTATATTCTGCCGTCACGTTAACAATTTTACCACTTTAAATGTGCGCTTTTCTTTTTTTTTCCTTGCCTTCTATATAACTCTGACAACGTGAGGTTGTGCTAAATGAGCGTATAAATGATAAATAAGTTTTTATATAAAAAATTTTGCTTTTGCAGTAATTTTTCGTTTTAGTTGTTAAGCATCGTCCTCTTTTTTTTTTTTTTTTTGTTGTCCTTATAACTCATATATAAACTCAACAGAATTTTTGCTTTTTAAACTTCAGTAGCAGTGTATATAAGCACGATTATGTACTCTATATAAATGAATACACTCTTGTTCTAACAACGAATAATGGACGTTTTAATAATCATTTAAAAAAGGGGTTAAATTATATTTGTTTTCAAATAAGTTTTTTTTTTAATTAAGCGTAAAGAAACAATAGCCTTTTAGATTTAGGTACTTTATTGATTTTTGCTAAACATTAAAGCGATGTAGATTAATTGTACGGAAAAGTTATTGTGTAGGGAACTCCAATACGCATTAAATTTTAAACAGATTTTATTTGTATGGCTGAAACAATGTACAATAAATTAATAACAGGGAATGATTAAATATTTTCAAAAAAGATTAAAAGACATTATCTTTTATTTCTTTGTACTAAACATAATTTGTTACTCTTTATACTTCGTCATCGTATGCTTGAAATAAGCACACACTCTTCAAGTGACAGGTTATATTCGATAGGTACAATACTAAAGCAGGTCCGGGTCTAAAAACTTCAGAAAAGTTAACAAAAAACAAAAATATAATTAATTTACTTTATTCGTGCTTTATTCCTTCAAATATAAATATTTCATCATATTCTCATGAAAGATTTATTATTTTAAACTAAACTACAAAATGAAATGTATTACTGCGGGGAAAGCATATCCATATGGCCATTTCACTACTGCTCAAATAGCTCATCAGCGGATTTTACACAAATTTTATATAGAAAAACAGAAAGTCTTACATCAAAAGCCAAATTGATTAAATGAGAACTCCATTGAATCAATAAGACAGAAGACAATAACAAATCAAAAATGTTCTACACAAAAACACAGCAAACATTTAGTAACTATTTTTATTTTTTCTTACATTTTTTTATTTGAAGGAATCAAGCACGAATAAAGTAAATTAATTAAATTTTAAAAGATTCCGAATAATAAATTTTCATTTTTAAAAACAAAAATATCTACAAATAGTGATACTGATGAATCAATATTCGAAAAAGTAGTCTAAACCACGCCTTCCGTATTCATTAAGTTAGTAAATACGAAATTAAGATTTAAAACAAAAGGGCGCAGAGAGTCCTTAGGGGGTAATTCTTACTGCCAGTTTTACTAAATGTGAACGAATACTGTT
Source organism: Gymnosoma rotundatum (assembly GCA_916610165.2). Taxonomy (NCBI): domain Eukaryota; kingdom Metazoa; phylum Arthropoda; class Insecta; order Diptera; family Tachinidae; genus Gymnosoma; species Gymnosoma rotundatum. The sequence continues at coordinate 36,792,843 of OU744339.1, read as the reverse complement.
AGCCCTTGTTAGCCTTTAAAGTTATTCCAAATTAAAAAAAAAAAAAAAACACAAATACATGCTTATTATAATAATTTAAATTGAACTGCGGTAATATCTGAATCCAAACGAACCAAAAAAAAAAAAAAAAAATCAGGATCTTTCCAATTGGCTTAGGTTTTTAAATGTGCCCAATTATGTTTGTGTATGGTAATTCTGTGGTTGATCTCTTATCCAAAAATTTAGACAACTTGAAAGGCAAATGTTTCGCAATTAAAGTGAAAATTATACTGATAGCTGCAGAGGTTGTTTTAGCAATAATAAACTAGGAGTTGCCTTGATCATAGTATAAAATTTTTAAACAAATTTATAATCTTATCACACATTTCAATATTATTTTAAAAATCACTAAAATACGAGTTAAATAATTTTTAAGCAAGGAGAATTATCATGTGGCCTTTTAGGAAAAGAAACGATTGTTCTAAGCTTCTCGTCAACAGATCTTAATCATTTAATAAGATGAGGTATGAAATAGTACAGGAACTTCATAGTTAAAATATAATAATTCCTTAGACCGAAATTCCTAAGTGAAGAGTCATGAAACGTTACATATTTCTTAATTAGAAATGCAATCTTTCCATGACCATATACTAGTTTTGGAAAACACTTTGATTGAGTGAAAAATTATTTTAAAGAACAGAAATCAATTCCTATAAATTTAACATTCTAAAGAGAATATAAAAGATTAATGAAACATTTAACTTTGGTAGGACTTACATCTTTGATAAAAAAAAAAATACTAAAAATATTTAAACCCGAAAATATACTAAAATATCCGAAAAAAACGCAAAAAAATCAAACAGATTTTCAAATTTACATTACGAAATCAGTTAAATTAAGGATAAAATCAAGCCTTAAACAAAAAGGATAATACTTTAAAACTATTTTAAAAAAGTAGACAAATTAAAAAAAAAAAAAATAAAGGCAAGCTTCAAGCAACCGAAATCGTAAAATCGTTATTAAAAGTTATTACGTTTAACTTACGAAATTGCTAATGTAAGAAAGTCTGTACATTCCACAGTTGCCTTTCCTCTCACGTCTAAAAACTCAAGTCTTTAAAAACTTAAATTTTCTTGTCTAAATGCAGTTTGGGAAAAAATTCTTAATGATGTAAAAAAAGAGTGGCTGAAAAGTGGGTAGCAGAAAAATATTTTTTGTAAAAAATACCCAGAAAAGAGTCAATTAAATAACAAAATCTAAAAAAGCTATAAAACTAAAAACAGTACATCCAATTGCATAAGTTTCCGAATTAACTTGTTGTTAATTACTTACTCAATAAATTTACTTTTATAAGGGTTCCTTAATCCATCTTTTCAATGTTTTCAAAAATTATTTTAAAAATATAAAGGGTATCTAAGATTCAGTATTGCTGTTTGCTTATGCTGCCACTCGCATTATTTATTATTTATGTTGCAGCACATAGTTTGCGTTATTTTTTATTACATTTGTATTTTTTCTCGCAGCTTTTATAAACTTTTCAATTTTTTATAAAACCCGTATCTCGAATAGTCACGTAATTTAGTGTTTTATTTAAGTAAGAATTTTTCGAAACTGTTAAAGTTTTAGTATTTTTACTCGCCTTCATATACATAAACATAAATTCTTCAAGCAATAAAAGTAGTGCCAAATTGTTTATAATATTTTCTCTTAAGTAGTTTATAAATTTTAATATTTAAATACATAAAAAACAGAGATCACGAAGGATGATTCAACTATATCTGCAAGCAATGAAAACCTTTAATATATAGAGATATAAAAAATGCAGTAAAAAAATGTTAAAACTTTTATTAAACTAAAAAAGAAAAATAAAATAAAAAAAAAAAAAAGAATGGAGCAAGCGTACAAGTCAAAGCAAAAGTTATGGAGTACAAAAAATATTTATATAATAAATAAATTGCAACATTTTGTTCTTACAAAATTAATTTTTTTTTTTTAGTTTCGTAACACTAAACTTTATCAATTAAATGAGTTGAGTTCTCCTATTATTAATTATTAATTAGTAAGTCCACGTTTACACTATGACATTTTTTTATGAAATTTTTTGGAATTCTCTTTATAAGTTGCAGAAATATTCGTTATTTTAAACAAAACATAACAAACACAAACATCCTCTCTAAACTGAAGCCCTTACCCCTGTAGCTTTATAAATTAACAAAATTTCATTCTAGTTTCATGAAAAATTGAATTGTGTAAATGCCGTATATATTTTTAAATTTTGTAGATATTAATTTGTAGTTTTGTATAAATTTAATTTATGTGAATTTAATTTAAATTTTTAAAGATTTCACTTAATTAATAATTTTATAAATTTGTCTTAAATATTAAAAATTGACAGCAGTGTTAAATTGATACATATTTTGGTTTTTCTCTTTGAGAAGATAAATTAATAATTTAATAACGTTTATGTTATTCATTGCAAGTGTTACGGTTAAATTAGACGTGTCATAAACATTACCATTTAAAACAGCTGTTCAAACCAATCTTACGTCAAACACTGTATTTGATTATTGGTGACATGACAAAACTGTAACTGTAGCCATTGATATCAATTTAATATTAATTGTTTACCCTATACTATTGACTATTGAATTTAGGTATTAGCCGTTTATTTTATCATTTTGTTCTTATTTTTTATGAAGTGAATTTTATTCAATACTTTTCATAGGTGCTATAACACCAATATTCGTTGGCAGGAAATATAATTACGGTCATGGTTGCGGCTATGTCGTTATGGTATGACACATCTAATTTAACCTTTACTTCAAAATGTATTACTGCATCTTCAAATCCCAAAAAGTGCTCACCGAAGTTCTTATATATGTTTGTTATTTAATGATCTTTTTTGCTTTTTATCAAGGGTTTTAGTTCTTATTTGCGTTTATTCCTCTAACTGTTATATTGCAGCAAGAGTTAAATATATTTAACCCATTTCACGAATAAAAATTAAATTCGATGCCAGTTAGGAAATACACCAAAAATGTCGCTGAAGTTTGTAGCAATACGGAAATTCCATTTTGAGCAAATGAATTTCCTTTACTCATTACTCAGGATTTCAGAAAAACAAAATAAGAGGAACATTAAAGTTTTAATGGTGGTTGTGGCTATATTATGAAAACAGGACGTACTAAATGTGTGTTTCATACGGGACTTCAGTCTGAAGAAGAGCAGTATCCTGTGTGGTGATGATGAGGGAAATATGTTTAAAAAAGCACCTTAAATACTAGTGTTCTTAAAAACCTTTTAATAACCGATTTATCTGTAGGATTTGCTTTACGATGAGATTTTTGCAGATTTATGTGAAATGTTTTTCATGTTCGTCTTTTCTAGGTCTGTTTACACTATGATACGTTTGAGTTGATTTTGTGAAGGCTAAAGGAGAATGAAATGATTATGAAAGCAAAATCCTGTATTTTTTCTTTAATCTGACACTGTAAAATATAATTAAATGTAATAAAATTTCATCTTGCCTAGAGAAAAATTTATTTTTATAATTTATAATATAAATTTACATACTCGAAAACATTTTTCACTTTGAAGTGCTCTCCTGTGGCAATAAAAACGTTTATATTATTTAATCGTTTTAAAAACTTTAATTCCTAAAGGATGCAATTTCGTGCAGTGTGCCACAAGAAGTTAAAATAAATACAAGTAAGCAATTGCCTCGAAATATTAAACAGTTAATTAAAATGCGCAACCACTATCGTAGAAACTGGCTACGTTACAGAAATGTGCCTGATTATTATGAATTTAAATTATTGAATTCTGCAATAAAATGGAAAATTGAAGACTTCAAAAATTCATCATGGAATAAATTGTTGTCTACATTAGACAAAGGCTCTTCTCCTTTTTGGAACCTAACAAAAATTTTAAGGAAGCAGTCTAAGAATATTCCAATTCTGCATCATAATAATTCACGTTTCTCTTCGACTGAAGAAAAATGTGAAATATTGGCTCGTACGTTCTGTGATAACCACACATTTTCCTCAAACCCAAGTGACCTTGCCACAGAAACGCAAGTGAGGGACTACGTAAATGAGTTAAATTCTAGTTTAATAACAGGAGACCATACACCCATTACGTATGCCAACGTTTCTGATGTCATTAAAAGTCTTAAACCACGAAAGACGCCAGGTGCAGATGGCATTAATAACAGAGTTCTGAAAGCCTTGCCTAGAAAAGGTATACAATTTTTGACAAAAATTATTAATAATTGTCTTCTACTAGGTTATTTCCCAGATGAATTTAAAAAAGCAAAAGTCATTGCAATAAAAAAACCTAATAAACCTTTGAATTCTCCACATTCATACCGACCTATTAGTTTGTTGTCGTCCATCAGTAAAATTCTAGAAAAGATTACTAAAAGCAAAATTGTAGATTTTATGGACGCGAACAATATATTACCTTCCGAACAATTCGGATTCAGAAAAGAGCACAGTACTCTACACCCATTAGTTCGTATAAAAAACGTTGTTAAATCAAACTTCATTCAAAAAAAGTCCACTGGAATGGTACTGCTAGACATAAAGGCGGCATTTGACTCTGTCTGGCACGACGGTCTAATTTACAAATTACATCATTTTAATTTCCCTTTAAGTATTGTGAAAATCATTCAAAGCTATTTAACCAACAGATCTTTTAGAGTTCATATTGGTTTGAAATCATCTAACCCTTTTCTTTTAAGTGCAGGCTGCCCCCAGGGATCCTGTTTATCTCCAATTTTGTATAATATATATACAGCAGACATTTCAATTGTAGATCACTGTGTAATGTCCATATTTGCAGATGATACAGCGTTATTGTGCTCTGGTACCTTATCCTCAGAAATAATTTTAAACCTCCAACTGAATCTTAAAAAAGTATTCAAATATTTTGCTAAATGGAAAATATCACTAAACTGGGATAAAAGTCAAGCGATTTACTTTACGAGGAAGAGAAAAGAATGTTTTATACCTCAAAATAGTATCTCTATTAATAATTTCGAGATCAAATGGGAGAAAAAGGTAAAATATTTAGGAGTAGTCCTAGATTCGAAATTAACATACAAGGAACACACATCTTACATTGTAAATAAATGCAATATACTTATTAGAACACTATACCCCTTTATAAATAGAAGATCGGCGTTAAATATTAAAAACAAAATGTTAATATATAAACAAATATTTGCTGCTGTCATTTTTTATGCAGCTCCTGTGCAAATTGTCATTTAAAAAGACTTCAAACTCTTCAAAATAAAATATTAAAGCTAATATACAATCTTCCTAGGTATTATTCCACGACCAGACTCCATAAAATCGCGGCTGCTGATTTAGTTTTAGTCAATATAAAAAGATTATTTGAAAATTTTAATGTTAAATGTTCAAATTCAGCATACACGCACATTGTTCGGTTATCCCCTCCTTAAAAATTAGTAAGTAAGTTTAGTTAAGTTTTATCATAAAAAAAAAATCACAAAGGTTTTTCTTAGACATTTTTGCCTCCACTTTTTATATTACACTAAATTAAAAATAAATTATATTACTAAACAAAATTTTTTATTTAAGCTGAAAAAGGAAATATCCTTAAACACTTTCCAAATGTATATATTGTAATTATAAACAAATTTGTAAATATTTTGAAGACAATAAAAATTGAATTGAATTGAAAAAAAACTTTAATTGGCCATCCGCCTATCAAAATTCTGTTCGTAATTGCTCTACCTTTTAGATTCTCCTCAATTTGACACAAACTTTTAGAAAAATCTAATGCATGTGGGACAATTTAAAACAGTCTTTATTAAGACATGTCGAAATCATAAAAATTTCGCTTTTTTTAATTTTTCGTGAGTTTTCAAATAAGACTGCTGATGTTTTTCCTAAAGCGATTCAAATTTCATGCATTTCTCATTTTTCCATTCTCTTGTGATATTCTTTGGAAATTTAATTTTAAAATTCAAGTTTTCTACTAAACAATTTCTGTTTTGTGCGAAATATCTTTTACCTTTATCCATTTTTTTTAATCTGTTTTCAAATTCATAAAAGAAAATCGAAGCAAATTCAGTTTAAAAAAGAGATGTTTTTTTTTATCAACTTTTATTACGTTCAAATGAATGCAAGTCTTAAAACATCGAACTTCGGCAAAGAAAAAAACAATGCTATAAAAAATGTACATGAATGAAATTTTAAATTTTTAGCTAAACTGAAAATAGCGTCACTGTCCCAAACACTCAAACTTTTGAGGAGTTTCTTAAAAATGCCTCAATGAAAATATCAAAAAAAAAAAAAAAAATTTATGAAAACAAGAAGTATAACAAACAGGATTTTTCTAACTTTTGGGAGATTACTATAGTTGTGCGTAAAATAAATTTTGTGTGGTCGTAAGAAAAGATCCTATATTATTCGGCTGCTATATTTGCAGAATGATAACGAAACGTCAAAAATTACAAACTTTATAGTCAAAAAATAATAAATAAAATATATGTATGTAGGCTTCTAAGATTAATTGTTAAAAAATCGGCACGTATATACACATCTTTAACAAAAAACAAAATTTTATTGCATGAAGTAATTAAGTTATTTACTTTTAATGGGAGTTAATTTTAATTCTATAAAATCTTAACTATAAATCATTCGTATTGAAATTAAAAAATTTTATAAAAGTTTATACACTAAATATAAAATAAAAAGATTAAGATTGATTAACTAATTAATATCCGAAGATTTTCAGAGAACACTTAAATATTGTCAATATTATGATTTCTCCTTTTTTTCTGCATATACAAAAACGAGCTTGGAGAAGAATTATAATTGAAGTCTGTTTAGGAAGGCGGTGGATATTTAATTAATTTAGATTTTGAAAGAAAAAAAAGAATTTTTTTTTTTGGTGGTAACAATACACGTTTTGTTATAAATTCTTGCAAAACTAATAACGAATACAGCCTATTTTTATGATAATTAGATATATTTTTAAGTTTTTGATTTATTTCTTCATAACTTTTTACTCAAAAAAGGTATTTTAACATTATTTTTTTAATAGTAAAAAATTTGCCATCAATCCATAAAATAAATTTGTGAAAAACCGAAAATGTTTATGATACTCTAGCAGCAAAAATGTAGACGAATGTAAAGATAAAAATAATTTTGTTTTTAATTTTAAAACCTGAATATTTTCTAACCTGCAAAAGATAAATAGTATTTTAGAACTTGCCTAGAGCTAAGGTTAGAATTTAAAATTTTTAAAATCAGAGCAACATTAAGAATTTTTCAACAATTTTAATTTTTTATTAACCTAAGTTGTGCCACTTTAATGCACTATAAAGTAAACATTTTAAATTTGAGCAGAAGTTTTCTTTCGACCTTCGTGCTGCTTCGGATGCATATCTTGTTTAGTGAGATGTGATAAAAAATACGGGTGTAAACGTTATGTGACGTAAGAGGAGTTATTTCTTTATTAAAACGGATCCTGTGTGCCGTTGTTCAAACTGTAAAGAAGAAAATTTTATGAGTAACCTTGATGTTCTTAATTAAAACAACAACAAAAATATATATATATATATATATATATATATATACTTAATCTTTTTAGATGGCGTAACTTGGATGTGCACACACTACTCGCAGCAATTGCTGTTGTATTTCGACAATAAATCGCCGACCTTTGTGTTCCAAGATATACAAAATGGGTCTAGATCACAAAAAACGTTTGGTGGCTAATTAACATAGATATTACAGCCAATTTTCGCTGATGTGTGTAATATGGGTCCGTCCTGTTACAGGCACATATCACCAAGATTAACGTCAGCTAATTGAATTGCGAAAAATTTGGTAAACAGGTATCTATGCTGTTTACCGCTGGCTGCGACATTCATTGTTTAAAAGACATATAGATAAATAGAGCGCTGGAAACTACCAGTTTAACCACAAACTGAGCTTTATTGCGGGTTAAATTTTTTATGCAAAATCAGTATAATCAATATTAAAACATCGAAGAGTTTTATCATGATTTGGAGCGATTCTTTTTTTAATGGCACACGAACTACAAAGCAACTGTAAACTTTCAAATCGGTTTTCGGAAAAAATAGAGAACAAAATGTAAACACTACTTGGTAAGATTAACGAATTACTACAATTTAATGTTTGATGTAGAAAGGCACAAATATTCTCACAACCTGTTTTTTTTTTTTTCTTAAATACTTTTTGCTTTTATATTTATCCAAACTCTGTTGTAATAAGCAGGAAGATCAAATATTTTTATATATTAAAATTATGGAAGATTGTCTGAGAAACTGGTATAAAAATCTAATGGAAGGTAAAAGATATATTTTCCTTCAGAAAATAAATTTACATTTAACTATGTTCTAATATTTGGAAAAAAAAAAGAAAGATTTAAAATGACTTAATATGAAATTTATACGATTTATAAGAAAAAAATATAATAATTGATTTATTTTTCTTTGCAGGTGAGTGTTTGATGTTCCTGAAGGCGTAAGTGATGAATATTTAATATTATAAAATACTTTGTACATAATCGTTTTTATATAAAATTTTTAATTTATAAGTTTAAGCTTGTGAGCCTTAATCCATAACTTTATACACTTCCGTAGTGAATGCGACGGCAATACTTTGTCCAATTTAAAAATAGTATTTTTACTACTTTATTGTATCCGGCGTTGCCTGTTTCGAATCATAGGGCTTTTTTAGGCATTGTAAAATATTGTATATCCGTTTTGTATTCGAAAGAATAATTTCGGAGATAACATATTTCAAATCTCAGAAAAAGCGTCTCCTATCAGATCCAATCTCTCACTTCTGTGAACAAAGGTACGAATATTTTAAATATTTTAAGGAAATTATTAGTTGATTTTTTAAACTGTGTTCTTGTTTTGTCATTGAATCTACGTGTTTTTTCCTTATTCATTTAACTCATTTTTAAAGGATCATTCATTTTTACAGGGATTTCATTCTGCATACTTAGTATTTCACACAATAAATAATTGCCGTATTCACAAGCTCTGCTAAGGTGTAGGTAGTATTGCATACTACCTTTTGTTTACTTCTTTGTGAACAACCATTGTATCAATGTGCCATTGTACATTGTACTTCATACGTCAAAAACTAAATAAGAAGAAGAAAAGTGCTATTCATCATTTGTTATTTATAAGCCAAATGGGGGAGAAAACAGAAAAATGTAAATTAATAAATTTTTTGTGTGAAAAATATAGTTTCGATATAATAATGGTTGACTCAAGTAAGTTATAACCGTATTCCTTATTTTGTTTACATATTTTAAAAGAAAAAAATTAATACAGGTGATGAAGAAGATGAGGATGAAATTTAAGACATTTTTAGGATGAACCTAATGTACCTGCTCTCCAGTCGCAGAAGTATACATTTAGGCCTACTAAAATCATCATTATAGCATAATCGAGTTTTAAGATATTTTGATGAAAACAGATTTCTTCATATGATACGACTACGGCCAGAGGAATTTGCCTATATATTCAACCTTATAAAAAAATGGCGATGTTTTTCACACAATTGGCGAAAGGCTCCAACTACGCATTGACTTGCAGCTTAAAATTTTACTTTACTGCTTGGGATCTTCAGGAAATGGTGCTTGTGTTCGTAAGGTAGCATCTCTTTTTAGTATAGGTGATGGCGGTACCATACAAAATATTAGAAATCGAATCATTAAAGCAATATTAAATCCTAAAGAACAGTTTTTATATTGGTAACTTTCAACTTCAACTTTTTAATAAATCAGTCAAAACAATAAATTAAATAAATAAATCTAATAAAAATATCTTTTAATTTAATTTAATATAATTCACACATGAACACAAAAATAATAATTAATTTAAACATAAAATATTTAAACAAATACAACGTTTGAAAAAACATATGAAAAAAAGTACTAAGTATTGTATCGCATGTTTGCATGAAAATTACCAACAACACAGCTAGCACCGTTGTATTTTGTTAGCACTTAGCACGTACCAGGGGGCTTGTGAATAGGGCAAATATTTCATATAAATATTATTTCAAACAAAAATCTTACTTTGTATCTGGTATTGCACAAACGCGGGTCATAATGTTTAATAAAGTTAAGAATGAACTTTGTCTTTGTTGGCCAATTATAAATTTTGACCGCAGTTACAAAGTACTGAATTTTTTTTTTAAGTTATATAATTTGAATATGACTTTTTTCTTTCTAAAGGCATCACAGCTACATTCCCTTCAAAGTATTGAATAAGTAGATCCTAAAATTTAACTTTTAAATAACTCCAAGAAATGTCGTGTAATAAAGTTATTAAAATAATCTATTGAAAGATGTGTCGATATTTTATAAGTGAATAGCTTTTGATTTAGATACCGAAGCACCGTTCTGATTATGGCGAAATAATACAGGTGGTCACGATGGCGAGTTCATTAATTTCGCCATAAACGCTAAATGTGAAACTCCATATATAAAATATTATAATGTTTGACATTTAGCATTTACGGCGAAAACAAATTAATTCGCCATCGCGACCACCTAGAATTATTTCACGATGGTTCTGATTTTTCTGATCAAACATTTTTCCACAAATTAAGCTTAAGAACTCCTTTTGCGTTGAATATTCACATTATAGACTTTAATAAATTCATGCAAGTATAAGCAGTTCAGCGTTTTTAAGGCTAAATTCTAATTTTAAACCGTAGTAATTTTAAGAGTTTTTATGGGAAAATTTTGGTTAAATTTCATTCACAAACGATTATTATTATATTAATTTATTAAAACGATTGACCATTAAATTATAAAAGTATATAGTGTAAACTTTCTGTTACCATTTTTTATTTTAGCGTTTGCATATAAAAAATATAAAAAAACGATTATAACTCTCTTTATAGAAATTAAAAGCAGCTACAAATCAGCGTTAAATGATTATTTTAAGTGATTCTGGACCGCTGTTTAAATATATAAATACCTTATTTTTCCATGAGGATAAGTATCTACCCGTGCTTTAAATTTCATTAAAATCGGTTTAGTCGTTCAGCCATGATTGACACAAAAAAAGAAGAAAAAAAAACAAATAAACAATCAAACTTACAAAGAGATTTATAATTATAATGTTTATTAGAATGTAAGTGTTGTCTATTTTTATTTCTTCATTGATACGAGTATCTGGGTGAAACGCAATTCCACTGTAGAATCTGTGTACAGTATTAGAAAAATTTTGAATATTTATGAGTTTAATGCACCAACATTACTGTATGTGCTTTTTTTAGCATTAGGATGTTTGTTGCTCAATCACTGAACTTTTGATGTTGATGCATATCATATACATACATGATTATCATCTGTCTCGAAATTTGAATTTTTTATTTTATTAAAATCTTAATGTCACTGGTTTTCTACTTAATTATTAAATATAAATTCTAAAAAGTAAATTACCCTCCCACTATCAACTAATGAAAAGTAATACATTTTTCTTCTGAGCCCTACCACAAGATAGACGGACAGCATATCAACTATCTAAATACACCGCAAGCATTAAAAGTGAGTTTTAAATTTACAAATATATAGAATATATTTTTCACTGTGGTCAATAGAAATAAACTTAAATTTAATTTTTAGCATTTTGAAATGTTTTGCTCAAATGTTAACCGAATTCTCAATGTTTTTTTATAAATGAATTAAATTCAGTATTCATATTTCTAAAAATTTTGTAACAACGCAAAATTGGTTTTTAATTTTAATACAATTTTAATGTATATTTTAATTGAATTATGGTTAAAACAAAAACATGCAATTATTTGTAATGTTCTATCTGCAGGTGGGTGCTAGTTTTAGGAATGATTAAATGAATTAAATATTATATTATTTTTAAATTACAAAAATTAAAATAAAAAAGCAACTGTGTCCTATGTGTTTCTTAAAATAACTTAAGTTTATTTATATTTGCACTATTACAGAGCGGAAAAGCGTAGGATATCTTCGGGTGGGATACCTTTCTCTGATTTTCAATTTTTGCCATAATTTATTTAATTTTATTTTATTCAATAAATATACAGGACAGCTGATCAAAACAAAACATTTGCGTGAAAACCTTCACATGAAATGCAGGATGGTGAAGAAATGCAGGATGGCTAACGGGAATGAACTTTAAGTTTAATTAAAAAATAAGAGTAATCCGAAATTTTAACAAGGTTCGTTCATAGTTCAGATTTATCTTGGAAAAAATATGAGAAACAAGTAAAAGTGCTACATTTGGCTATGCCAAATCTTAAATACCCTTCACCATACATATATTCAAATCTAGTTTAATGAAGTAACTCCAATTAAAAAAAAAAACAAAAATTGGGGTGACAAAGAATTAAAATATTAGAAAAAAATAAGTACTATATTTATCATAGTTTTACATAAAAATGTCATTGGCTTTTAATGGGTTAAGCATTTTAAAATTTTTTTAGTATTTCCTTAAAGATCACATCAAAATCTTTGTTGATATTTTTAAAAATTTCAGAACCTTGTTACTTGGGGCTCTGACAAAAAACTAATTTTCAATTTAATTACAGCTTCATTTACTTTTTAATGCACAGTTATTAAATAAGTCAGAGATCCATATTACTTAATAAATTACGTAATTTATATAAAATAATTTTCTATTCCTTTGGATAGCCTTATCATAAGTAAAAAGTAATTTTAAAAGAATTGAAACAAAAACCCAAAAAAAAAAATTCTGCTGTGAACATAAAAGAACTTCAAAGAGCAATAAAAATAAAACCAAAAGAATATCTGCTCGCGAACAAGGCAAAAAGAAAGAAAAGAAACATATGTAGGTAAGAAGATAGCGATTAGTAAGGTTATTATTATAAGTAAAATTATTTATTATTCTTAGGCAAAACGTAACAGAAAAGACTTTTCCTGATTCTGGTAAACATTTACCCTGATACATATTTTAGAAGAAAATGATTGAAAACTATTTAATATTCTTTGGAGAATACAAAATTATTTTAGAAACTGCAAAGATAACATCAAACTTCAAAGGCCAAACACATCCTGCTTCCTAAATGGCTCCAAAGACTCTTTAAATGGCCGACACAGCAGCTGAGCGTATGTATTAACGTCTTAAGCTTTAGAGAATTTCAAAAGTTCGATGATTAACATCAAATAAAACAATCAATGTATAAAACGGAAAGTTAAAGCTGCTAGTTGTAAGAAACATTTTTTCTATTTTTATTAATTAAATTTTATAACGGGAAAAGGTTAAAGGAACAACCTATGTACGAATTAATGCAGGTATTTTTGTTTTTTGAAGCAAAATACTAGACAGACTTGGCTCTAGTGATTTGCCTTTTTATTTATGATAATCAGGTATTTTTTATCTCTCTTAAGTCTCAGTATTCTCAGACTGCTTTAAAGTGCCCACACCTCCTATGAAAGCTTCCTGCCGAAAGGGGCTTCGATTGTAGCACCTTCTGTTGCCATTAGAGATCTGCTGGGAATGCTAAGAAATATTCTAAAAGTACCAGCAGTAAAGCTTGCAGCCAGTTTAAGTTTCACATATACTCTTGTGTTGACAAAGACCAGTTTAATCTGAAACCTATGGAAATATAAGGTTATGGAGCAATTGTTTTACAGAGGTACATTTCAATTAGCAATATTATTCGACTTGTATAAATGCTGTAATAAACTACTTGTATCGATTGCTTGAGCTTAGTATTTACGTCTTTTAAAATTATTAAATTGGTTCTTTAAAAAGCCTTTCAAAAAATGCTAATTTTTTATAGATCTATTTTCCACATATCTACATGGTCAGAGAAGAACCAGCCTGCTCGCACAGAATAATTCTTACCACTTCCATTATGGAATATGCGTAACAAAAACTATATTTTCTATCCGTATTTGAATTCTGTAATTAAATTTCAAACAACTTTGCAATGTGCTTGCATACGTATGTATATATATTACCCATACGTATGTGCATATAAATAATATGAATTGTTTTGTTTTTGTTTTTTTTTTAATTTTGTATTCGAATATTCAGTTTACACACATTTATACATAGAAAATATATTGGATTTTTTATTAAAAGGATTTTCCTCCATGTTCTATATTTTTGCTAAATCGGAAGTGACTAAAAATAATTTTCTTAATTGTTTCTCATTGTTCCAGCTTCTGTGGATTTTCGAAGAACCACCCAGTAATTGACCAGGTTACACATAGGTTTGTCGCCGTATTTCCGTTTATTTCTTTAGTTGTTTTGTATATTTTTATTTATTTTCTTTTCTGTGGCCAAACCAAACTTAAGGTTGGCCGCATAATAACACCAACAAGAGCTAAAATAAAAAAAAAAGCAACAACAAGAAAACGATAATGGAAAAATAACAATAAAAAAATAAAACGGAAAAGGAACAAGAAAAAAAATAACAATAAAAACATATTGTCGGTTGGCTAAATGACGATAATACTGGTAAACCTTGTTGCCAGGATGGTAAAACGGATGGCTGAATAGATTGTTAGGTTAGTTTCTGAACGGTTATGTTTTTGCAGTCTGCGTATCAATGTGATAAGTGCACTAATTTTAGGTACTATTCAAATACATATTTCAAACATTCCAAATTGGTAGTTCAGATTTTTAGAGGATTTAAGTCAAAATTCATGTTATATATATAGCTGACTTGGCTATCGTTAAGCTTTTATTTAACTTTTCCTTATTTAAGTTACAATAAAGCTTCTTTAAATTTCTTAGTAAAGCTTTGCAAATTCTTCCACTGTAGAAAGTTTTACTTCAATTCCGTTTTCAATTGAAATTAGATTTATATAAAAATGCAGGATTTTATGCCAAACGAGTTATAACTGTTTTTCATTAAAAACTTTTTTCTCACCTGTTTCTATATTTTAAAATTCTATTTTAGTGTGTGTGTATTTGAAAAACACAACCACCAGAATCAAGTCATTTTATATTTTCGGCTGTGCTGAATCTTGTAAATCCTTCATCAAATATTTAAATGGTCATAAGAAATTTTTTCACATCAATAAGTTTTTTGTTCGAAAAAACGTTAAAAATTTTAAGTTTACTTGGGGTTAATGGCCCAACTAAATATGAAAAGTTTGCTGTATTAAATCCTAGTATAATTATGGTGAACAAGTCGGATGAGGTGAATAAGTTCTAAACACAACCACCTGCAGGAATACAGCCGAAATTTGAAAAAAAAGATATGGAAAAATTAGTTCCAGGCTTGGCATTTTGCGCCCTGTTTCGAAGAACGTAGAGCGGTATTGCTGATTTTCAATAGCAAAATTTCGGAAATTATGTCTGATCGATTAGCGCCATGGCAAAGTTGATTTTAACCCGAACACGGACGATAAGACGGACATCCCTCAATCCTTTTCGCTATGCAAAAAAAAAAGAATTCAGAATATATTTACTTCACGGGGTCGGAAATACATATTGTTAAAATTACAAATTGAATGAAAGACTTAGTTATACACTTTTCCACCTGTGGTGAAGGGTTTAATCATAAATCCGAAATGGTCTTTTTGTTGTCTTGAATAATTTTCTAAAGTTAATCTTTAAAAGAAGAACAATAAAAGTCAATCAATAATTTTATGTCATAACTTATTTTTAAAAAAATTTTATTATTGCTCTAATTCGACATCATTATATTCAGTAAACGGTAAATTATTGGAACTTATTTTATTTTCATTAATTTTTTTTCTTTTGCTAAAAAGACAGTGGTTATTTTAACAATTAAATATTTTTTAATAAAATTGCTGTTTATTTTAAATGGGATAATTTGTCAGTATTTGTACCATTTCCCCAGTTTTAAGGTACATTTAGACGACCGTAAATGTAGAAACGTAAATGTAAATGTGTCAGCTGATTATTTTTGTTATACAAAGAGCTATACAAATGCTTAGCCGACTGAAATGTCAATTAGTCGTAACGTTTCAACCTCCTAAAAATAGAATTTCAATAAAATTTTATGTGACAGATGTAGCCAGTGATGGTAAATACTATCACAAATTAAAGTGAAGTACAATAGCCCTCTTCAAGTACTTATTTGTGCTTATTTACTTAAACTTTTAAGTTGTTAAATTTTATGACACACAATATAATTTTAAATAAATTATGAAGTTTTGTAAAATTGTTACGCTAAGTATAATTTATGCAAATGTTATATTTTTAATTATTACAATACAACATAATTTTTAGTACGATTGAAATAATAACGTACTTTTTACACAAAATTGTAAAGTGGCCATCATTGATTTGAACAGCTGCGTGTTTTTATTTATTTATAAACTGAAATATTGAAATATAAAAAAAAAAAAATAATGGACGACGGAAATTAATAATTCTTGTTGAGGCGAATGAATGCCTTTACAATAAACATTCTCCTGGATATAAGAATCTAGAAAAAAAAGACGTAAGTTAACAAAAACGCAAGAAGTTTAAACTAATAAACAAATCAATGGTATCCATTCTAATTTAAAAGCATACACAAAATAAAAAATAAGACAAAACACAACATAGTATTATTTTATATTTTGCTTATGTCAAAAACACATGACACGTTTTAACACATTCTATAAGCACAACTACATTTACATTTACTGTACAGCTACATTTACTTGACATTTACGATTTCAACGGTCGGCTAAATGTACCGTTACTATTGTTTTTGAAAAAACCTGCAAAATATAATTTATTTTACAAAAGTTCTTTATAATAAATGAATTCCCTACAATGGATGTGTGTATGTATGTTTAATTATTTTTTTATTTTAAGTATCTGTCCAGAGAGATTCACACGAAAATCATGTCTCTTTTTTAATGATAAGTAGCACTTCAGGCATTAATACCTACTTATTTTGAAACCGTGCTGCATTCTTTAGGAAAGGTATAGATGATAGAAAAGACAGGTGGTGAAAGGATATAGATATAGCCATTTTATTAATTATTTTACTTCGCCGGCGAATATGCTATGAAGAAGTACCGAGGAAGGAGGCTGCATGTTTGAATGTTAAATGTGATTATGTATATATACCATTAAACAGAAAAAAACATTTTCATTTTTTTGAATGCCGCAAAGGTTGAACCCAGGACAACCAGATTTGTAGTCACCGTGCTTACCACATTGAGTACAGCAGCCTTGTATCTTTGGGTACACCCGATAGTTTATACTTTGTTATAGAGAACAAGGCGCTACATAATATGTGAGCATTTAAAATTGCTGCCTCTTACGGTTTTCACAGTGTCTATGAAATCAAAAAGTGGAAAAAGTTATACCCTTTTTCCACTTTTTTTCGTTCCGTTTGTAATTTCTACAATACCCATTTCCGACCCCATGAATTATATATAAAAATTATATACAAAATTATATATCCATAGTATGGCAAAAACAGATATATCATATACATAACAAGTAAAACAGATACAAAAGAAAGAATGAGTGTAGTTGATATTGTATGCTTTCGCTTGTGCGTACTCACACTATGGATATATAATTTTAAATATAATTTTATATATAATTTTTATATATAATTTATGGGATCGGAAATGGGTATTGTAGAAATTACAAACGGAACGACAAAAAGTGGAAAAAGGGTACAACTTCTTCCACTTTTTGATTTCATAGACACTGTGAAAACCGTAAGAGGCAGCAATTTTAAATGCTCACATATTATGTAGCGCCTTGTTCTCTATAACAAAGTATAAACTATCGGGTGTACCCAAAGATACAAGGCTGCTGTACTCAATGTGGTAAGCACGGTGACTACAAATACAAATTTATTGTATCCTTAGAACTGTTGTATTTGTTGGTAAAAGTTGTTAAAAAAACATAATAGTAATTTAAGTACAATTGTACGCATTAGATTCATAAATTTTTGTTAAAAAATTTAGTTTTGTATATTCAACTTTAATAAAACTTAATAAAACAATTAAAAATATTGATCATGTTTAGAAACAATAATTTTATTTTTGTAATTTTAATAAACCAATGCATATATACGTATGAATGGACATTGATTCGCAGCACACAAT
The DNA here is from genome assembly GCA_916610165.2 of Gymnosoma rotundatum. Lineage (NCBI taxonomy): Eukaryota > Metazoa > Arthropoda > Insecta > Diptera > Tachinidae > Gymnosoma > Gymnosoma rotundatum. The sequence goes on along the minus strand of OU744339.1, from coordinate 36,774,792 downwards.
AAGTACTTATTGTACAACCATCAATATCTGTTTATACCCGTTTATGCAAAACATAGGAGAACAGATATGTTACTCTCATTCTCTCTTTACTCATACGTATCCATCCAAACTTTGGATTCCAAAGGGAAAAAGTAACAATATCAACCAGGGCTGCCAAAAGTGACGATTTTTCGGCATTTTGCCGATTTTTCCCTTAAAAATTTACTAAATGCCGATTGCCGATTTTTGACTAAAAAATGCAGATTTTTATTAAATGTGTTGACAACGCGGTAACTTCTATTTAAAAGCATATTATTGTGATCTGGAAATGCTCTGCTAGAATGTTAAATGAATAAATTTAACAAGTTTTCGTTTATCTATTAATTTTTCTAGTTAAAAAAAATGACAAAAAGGTAACGGAATAACTTAATCTTTTATAAAAACAAACACACTGGCTGTTTCTGATAATTTGGAAGCGTTCATATTAATTTTCAGAAATGTTAAAATATTTGCTAGGAAAATATATAGGTTAGTATGGAAATGTTTTGCTAAACATGTACATATATTGTTTAATTCAACTTCTTTTTCTAGAAGAAGAAAATGGTGATGATAATGAATGTGTTGGCGAAAAATGTAGTACATCTAACAACAAACATTTTGTAAGTTTTCAGATTTGTTTAATAAGAAAATTTGTAGTTATATAGAATTACTTTTATAAGGCTGAAAAAAGTAAGCAGAAAGAAGAATGGCTCATGGACCCTCAAGTAAAAGACTGGGCAGAAAAAAAACAAAAAGTTCCATTGCAATGTGCAGCTGATGGCATCGTCTGGAAAAAGTGATCTATAGACCCATGCTGAGTCAAAAAAAAAACACTTCAGCGCTGCAAAGTCCATTTCAAGTCGAAAAAAAATTAATAAAGCTTTTCAACTTTTCTAAAATGTATTCATAATTGTATATTTAAGCCTTTCTTTTAAATGAGTTCATAACTTGATATGAATTGTGTATTTAAGCTTGTAAAATTAATTAACACCATATTAATAAATAAGTTTTTTTGAAATTATTTGTCCACGTTTATAAAACATAAATATTTCGGGAAAATTTATTTTTAAGTTATGTTTAAAAAAATGCTACGTATTATTTTTTTATTAATAAAAATTAATTAAAACCTTACAAATACTCATTTTTATTTATGCCGATTTTTTAAACTTCAGTGCCGAAAATGCAGATTTTTTTGCCATAAAGTGCAGATTTTCGATCAAAACATTTTGGCAGCCCTGATATCAACTTATATCAGAAACACAAAAGTACTCATCTATACGCACTCATAAGAGTAGACACACAAAAACTGATATAAACAGATATGTATATCTGTGCACGTCTTTAATGCGTATTACTTTAAAGCTTTTAAAAATGCTTAACCCAAAGTGCCGATGGCATTTTTATGTAAAATTATATTAATGGGGAACTTAATTTTTTTCTTATTTTTTTTTTTTAATTCTCTGTCACCTCAATATTTGCTTATTTGATTGAAGTTGCTCCACTAAACTGGATTTACATAGATGGTGAAGGGTATGTAAAATTCGGCATATCCGAATACAGAACTCTTACTGGTTAAATTTGCTATTCGTTTTAATGTTTATAGTGGTATTTGTACAAACTCTGTTTAAATTTTAAATATTTGCCAATTGTATTTCCGTCAAAATCTTGTCACTGTTGGGACACCCTATAGTTTAAAGTTTTATGTTTTGTAGTTGTTGCTATAGGGAACATAATTTTACATAATCTTTGCAATTTTAACGTGTCTACATTTCACAATTTAAAAAATGAAAGTATATTTATCCATATCACGTCACTTTCGGAACACAGACTCTAATTCTTACGGTTCCAGAAAAAGAGGTCTGTGACAAACGAAACCCGTAAAATAAAAATAAGTCTTAATGTAGTATGACTTGTCGAAGTTGACAAAATACAATTACATAACACTGTTTTTTAGTAATTTTTATATGCACAACATTAAAGCAACAATTATTTGTAAAAAGTGACTTTAACATTTTGACGCGCACCTTTTTTACTATATATTCATTAACTATTATTTTTTGTTTGTGTTTTTGCCGTTAGCGTCCATTTAGCTGACTGTTTATGTCGTTGGTTAGTGTGTTGGTCAGATTTGTACATACAGCACAGCACAACAGACATCCGTGGACGTTTTGTTTTGATTAAATGTTTGTTTGAATTCACTTACAGTTGACTTAAAATACCAACAAATTTAAATAAAAAACAATGAAAAAAGTTAAAATAAAAAATTCTTTTGTTTAGTTTTGTTTTATGTATTTTTAAATTGGTGTACACAACAGTTAACGCCTTTATTTTGTTAGATAGTCAGTTAGCCAGTATGTTATTCAGTTATTTGCTCTGTTTGTTTGTTTGTTTGGTTTCTCAGTTTATTAAGCTGCGTAATTTTCTGTTGTCTATTTTACTTATACGGCATTAGCATTTAACTTTCTAGTCCGTATTTGTTATTTATACCTTTAAAAAAAATACCAAAAAAAATTTTATTGAAAAAAACTAAAGTGCTGGAAAATAGTTAAAGGAAAGTAGAACATTTTTTATTTTTTTATTAGTCCTTAATTGAAATCGAGACTTAAGATTAAATTGAGTTCATCTTCTTTTCATATTTAACACAAGGACAAGTAATTAAATTTAAAAACAAAAGAAGAAAAGAAAAGAAGGAAAGAAAAGAAAGCCTTGTAGTAGCAGTTTATTAAAAGAGACTGTAATCAGGGGTGCCAGAAAATTTTGGCCAGAAATCTGGACTTTTGTACAAATAATCGGCGTTATCGTCACTTTAATTTTAAACAATCGGCAAGTTAAAAAAAACCCATTTTTAATATAATAAAACAGATTTTTTTTTTAACAAAAAGTATTAAATAAAATATAATTTTTAAATATTTATAAGATTAATGTTCAAAACCAAAACGTTTTAATATTTGAACTGCAAGTTCTACATAAAAATTGATACACTTATTTACAATTTTGTATATTTCGTTTTTGTTATGTCTTGATTCTAATATTAACTCTTTAGCCAATGAGCCAATGATACAACTTATTAAATCTTAAAAAATGCTTTCTATTAATAAATTCCGAAAAATAAAGTTAATCGATTTTTATAAAATTACTTAGTACAGTTCTTAGAAGCCTTTCTTTTTGGTTGTATAGGTGGTGTGTTTCAGTTGACTCACTTTAAAATATTCTGTTTATACTATAAACAGTTTAAAGAATATATTTAAAAAGGAATTGTTTTTGATCAACAGTAGCAGCAAATGAAAAGTAAATTTTTCAAGGCCTCATACAAATCTGGTATTCAAACAACTACTGCTTCAAGCGACAGGCATCTGGTTTGACTTAGATGCAGTAATTTTTTGGTTTTATTTCCAGTAATTTTCGAATGTTTTGAAATTAATGTAGACCTTCAGAACTATTTGACACGTAATTTTAAATATCTCAAAGTAGAGTTTTAAATTCGAAAGGTAATTAAAGAAAGGGTTATAATGCAATTGAGTGCCAAATAAATTTTATAAATATAATAAATAAATCTGGAATATCGTTTTATTAAGTTTTGCAACTAATTATTTGTGTCTGTCATAATGGCAGCTTTGGATCCTACTATATTGGACTTGAACTTTTCGAAATTTTGTGTAAAATAGTCTACAATTAACTTGTACAAACATTTGACATAACATTAATCTACTATTTATCGATCGGAAGAAATACTTCTGTATATTAAAGTATGTACGTACAACCAAACACAATGACTTGGTTTTGCATAGATCGGTTTATTAATTCACTCCAGCCAGAAATTTTTATTTTTTAGCAGCTCACATATGGTTAAGAATTGAATTTTAACACGACGTTTTTATAACAGCAAATAAGCTTAATCTTTTTTCCCCTTAGTAAAAGTGATGATTTATTAACAGTTGCGTCTTTCTAATGTTATAAGTTTTCTAGTGTTTTAAAAACTAATAAAATATTCTAAAAACAAACAAAATTTCCTTGCTATAGGTAGTGTTTATAAAAAAAATAGTCGTTTTTGGAGCCAAAACCGGCACACCGCAATTTTGATCAATTTGAGGTGAAAAATCGGCAAAATGCAAATATGGCAGGACTGACTGTAATGTCAACAGACACGAATACAATTCTCAAAATTTGGTGTAAGGACATTTACGTAAATCCGCCTGTCTTATGAACATGCTCACTTCCATCATCATCTGCAACAATAAGAATGTAAAACCATACAGACTACATCTATTCGTAGCCTTTCATTCCCGGTTTCCTTTGTTGTAAACGGAATATCTCGTTGTTAAAACAGCTGTAAAGCTATAAATTATAAAATACTGTTTAAGACAAAAAATATTTAAAAACTTTACATCAAAAATTTTCGGCTTCATTTTAAGTTTAAATGCATAATCACAAACAAAAATCCAAAAAATTAGGGGGTTCACTGGAATAGTGAGAGTAGACAAGGACTCTTTAATTCTAAAGGTTCATGGACCTATTTCTAGATTCAGCCTGATATCGCAGATGCGAATTTTAGAAAATGTTGCTTTTAGAGAAAAATAATATGAACATGGAATTTTTAGTTTACCAGTGTTTGAATATTCACAAGATCTCATTTCAGCATTTATGAATTTTTTGGAACTGTAGTTTTTAAACTAAGACGTTATCATGTTTGTTTTTAAAGCTACTTATAAATTAGGATTTTGCATTCTAAACTAAAACTATAGTTTCTATCAGCGAGTCAGTTAATATATGCCACTTCTAGTTACATTTACGCGGTCAGATTAGTCAATTATTTGACCAAAAAAGCGTAACCACTATTTCTACAAATTTTTATTCAACCTATCACTACAAATGCCAAACTTTAACACATAGTAAATATGATTTTAATATTTTACCTTTTATATTGATTAGGACCTTATATTTCTTAATAAGTATTTAAAAGGAATAAAAATTGTTTTACACATTTTATTACATCTTTTTAGTCAAACATTTGAGGAACTTGATCGTACCTTAAGAGCTTTTTATTTAAAAACGCAAGTGAAGTGCACGAATGTTTTGGTAAAAGTATATTTTTACTAATTTGCCTTTGTTTAAATTATTTTACCCTTAATGTTAAATATTTCAAATGCAAGAAGTCAACTTACAAGCCAAGCAGAATCACTTTCCTCTTCTTCTAAAATATAAAGAAGCTTTCTGCTACCAGCCCTTAATTATTTTATGAAAATCATTTACAAAATTTAATAAATCCTGTTTTCAAATGATGACATTTGCAGTTCTATTTGACGCTTCTTTCACGCTTAAATACCCTTTTGCCATAATAAAGAGGTGTTCTTTTAATAAAAAAAAATTTATTTTACATTTTTATTTATTTGTTTTTTATTTATTTATTTTTTGCTGTTATGAAAAATTATCTTGCATTTATTTAGCACATTTTTACTTTTATTTATTTTTACACTTTTACTTGATTTTAAATAACATTTTTCCAACTATTGTTGAAGTTTTTAGTTGACTTTGAATTTCTATTGTTTTTGCATCTAACAAAAACAAAGTTCTCGTTCTATTTTTACATTCAGTTAATTTTGTCACAATATGGCTGTATTCTATTTGCTTTTTTTGGTTTTAATTCTATTTTTATTTACTTTTCAGTAATTTCTATTCATTTTTTAAACCATTCCTTTTGTTAGGTTTTCAATGGGATGATTTTCCTTTTTCTTTATTTCTGTTTGTAACTTTTTGCCACCGATAAGTTAATTTGCATTCCTTTTTTGGAAAGTTTAAAAATGTTTATCTGTAAAAAAGAACTATTTTTTTTAATATGAAAGCATAGCAAAAGGTAGTTAAAAGTTACTTTACCTCTTTTCAGAACTTTGGACGTTTTGTGTGCATTAAAGATTAAAATTTAAAACTTAACTACCATAGCTGAGTAGCAAACAGTACCAGAATTATTATCTCAATTAGACATTAATTTCTAGTTGAATAAACATATTTGGAAATAGTCATATTGATTACTTGAAAATATAAACGTCTTTTCTGCAAAATAGAGTCCATAATTTATTTGTTATAAACAAATAAAAATGAAAACAGAACGATTCTGTATTTAAGATTTATTATTTTACTCAAACAACAGTTTTCTAGGAGGCTCTATCTGAAAACCTTTGGAGACGCTTTAGTAATCTTGCCATCTTGAATTTTTTCTATTTTGTTTTGGTTAAAACTTAAAAACATTTACAAGTACCAGCTTTTTTAATTATTTTCCTCACACTGATTAATTTACAATAACTGCTGCCAAATTGCCAATCTTCTGTAATGATGTTCTTTTTTAGTGGCCGAGATACTTTATACAATTGCAGATATTTTGTATTTATGGCAAATACCAATGGTTTACACCTAAGAAACAAAGACTGAACTGTAGTGGTTGGTAATGGATAAATGGCACATCGAAACAAATTTATTGTTAAGCATAAGAAAATATTCAGCTCCACAGCTAAATAATAGTAATCAAAAGAGTATGATAAATGTAAGAGGATAATGAAGCAGACCGCTTCCCAAAAGGGTCCCATTTCAAACCTCTTCCTCAATGATCTTAGGTAACTAATTCGAAGTGAGTGACTGGCAACTTTCGGCGTTCTTTCTCATCACGGAGTATTTAGTAAATGCTAGCATTTGTCCAAGGCTTCGATCCTCTTTGGCATCCACATTTAGCAAGCTTCTGCCCAAGGTCTTAAGTCTTATCTCAGCCAGAACGTGATATTCGCACACAATGTGCGCTACCGTCTCAGCCTCTCTCGCACGCAGTCTACAAGTATCATCTTCTAAGACCCTCGTATTGGCCAGACCTGTCTACTAACGCATTTATCCAGCTTAAAGGTACCTTCTATCATATTCAAGCACCTTTGAAGCCTTCCTGTCAAGAAAATTCAAACAGTAAATGTTTGAACATTCCTAGAAGAGTATAAAAATTATTATCTTATTATTTAACATCAAAGAACATTTTATTACATGTTCTTCGAAAAGAATCTAGTTACTTAAAAAAGTAAGCAGCTTACAGGCTAAAGTAAAGACATTTACTAGAACTCGCAACATCTAATCGTCGTTTTGGAAAAGGAGTTCGACAGCGGGGTCAGGAACGGGACCTGGGTTTAATGACACAAAAATGATTCTTGTACTACCAACTTAAAAAGACTAGTAATTTATGAAAAAATTTATAAAAACGGTGTTTTAAGTATTTATGTAAAATATAAAATAAAATGATACATAATCACTCTTTGATAAGAAGCCGTGACAATTGTTATTGTTCAATTGAAGTTGTGGATTCATAATATTTTTATTGTCTTTTTATTGGCTTTTATTGTCTGACCATATGAACGACGCTAATCATAAAATATTCGTAGCTAAAAGGAAGACAAATTATCTGATAAGCATTGGCCAAAGCCCTTTTGCGACTTTATAGATAAGCAGGGTGAAAGGTAAAAGGTGAAAGGTGAAATAGAAGTACGATGTCTGATTAGATATTGTCATATTGAAAAACATGTAAGAGTGCTATACTCGGCTGTGCCGAATCTTATAAACCCTTCAACATCTATGTAAATCTAATTTAGTGAAGTAACTCCAATCAAAAAACAATATATGGGGCGATAGAAAATTAAAAACAAAAAGAAAAACAAAATTAAGCACTACATACATATAATTTTACATAAAAATATCATCGGCTCTTAATGGGTGAGGAATTTTTAAAAATTTTAGTATTTCCTTAAAGAGATCTACAATTGCTTTTTAATTATACCCATATTTATATTTTAAAAAATTTTTAAATTTCAAAGCCCCGTAACTCAGAAAATATGGATAAGATGTTTTTTTTTTCTTATTTTTTAATTCTCTATAACGCTTTATATTTGTATTTTTATTGGAGTTACTTCATTGTTTCAAATGATATGGAAAAAATTAAAGGTTGGCGAGATGTTTTCCAGCTGCCTCGAAGGGCATACACCGCTCTTGCTGATTTCCAATAGCACTATTTTCGACACTATGTCCGATCGATTAGCAAGTTCAAATTTTCACTAGCTGATCTAATGCCTTTGCAAACTTGATTTCAACACTAAAACAAACGGACAGACGGACATCGCTCAATCGACTTCGCTATGCATAAGTACTCAGAATATATGTACTTTATGGGGTTGTAAATGAATATTGTAGAAATTACAAACTTAGTTATACCCTTTTCCCACTTTTTAGGGTGAATGATATATTAAAGCAATAAAAATCAAAACACTATCAGATAAAAATTGTACCGGAATAAGGGTTTCCCTTACTTTAACATTTAGCAAAAACCACGACGTATTAAAAAAGCAATGTCAAATTTAATTATTCTGTGCTATTGATTTTAAAAACATGTTATATTATTTATTTTTTTATTTGTTTTTCTTATCTGAAGTTGTACCTAAATTCGTTTCTGACAATGAGATGATATGATATGAGTGTTTTATTCTAAAATATTAGTACATATTGTATGTGAGTGGTTTAATCATTTTAAATCAAAGCTTCAGAGCTTAATGTAAGTCACATTATTAATTTACGGGATCACTATTTTCTGAGTATTACAACAAGTCGCTCCTCCATCTTACCTGTATGTCAAGGCAATTGTTTAGAATTTTGATACATACAAAAGACGATACAGGACAACAGAGAATGTCCTGATGCTACTTGGATAATTTTATGAATTCTATGGAATATATGCAATATTTTTGACATCCATCGTAATAATAAATAATCAAAAAAAAAACTTATAGTATTACGAAAATATTTTACTAAAATTTTATTAAATATTTTACTAAAAGTTTTGCTTAGAATTTATAAGAAAAAAAATTTTTTTTTTTTAAACAGAGTTTTTATTTTTAGTACTATCTTCCTAATAGCAGCAAAGATTTATTAACACTTTTTGTAGTTTATACTTTTTAGCGTTGCTAGTACTGAAAAGTTTGAGCTAGTGCTAGTACTAGGTACTATGTAGTATAAACTGCCTTTTTATTCACTCTAACCATTGTGTGAATACAATAGCTAGTCCGAAGTATAAACAACATGTTTCTATGTACATTGCTTTAATAAATGTCGCCTTGAAGTTGATCAGAAGCAAACAAAAGCAATCCCTTTATAAACACATACTTTTCGCAAGGTTAATGATCCTCGTATAGCTTACAGGAGTTGCGTTGTAAGTTCTACTTTAAGTTTTATATAAAACCTCAAAAGCATACATAATTGCCCTATTCACAAGCCCCTAGTACGTGCTAAGTGCTAACAAAATACAACGGTGCTAGCTGTGTTGTTGGTAATTTTCATGCAAACATGCGATACAACACTTAGTACTTTTTTTCATATGTTTTTCAAACGTTGTATTTGTTTTAATGTTTTATGTTTAAATGAATTATTATTTTTGTGTTCATGTGTGAATTATATTAAAATTAATTGAATTAAAAGATATTTTTATTAGTTTTATTTATTTAATTTATTGATTTGACTGATTTATTAGAAAGTTGAAAGTTGCCAATATAAAAACTGTTCTTTAAGATTTAATATTGCTTTAATGACTCGATTTGTAATATTTTGTATGGTACCGCCATCACCTATACCAAAAAGAGATGCTACCTTACGAACACAAGCACCATTTCCTGAAGATCCCAAGCAGTAAAGTACAATTTTAAGCTGGAGCCTTTCGCCAATTGTGTAAAAAACATCGAAATTTTTTATAAGGTTGAACATATAGGCAAATTCCTCTGGCCGTAGTCGTATTATATGAAGAAATCTGTTTTCATCAAAATATCTTAAAACCCGATTATGCCATAATGATGATTTTGGTAGCCCTAAATGTATAATTCTGCGACTGGAGAGCAAGTACATTAGGTTCATCCTAAAAATGTCTTGAATTTCATCCTCACACAAAAAATTTATTAATTTCCTTTTTTCTGTTTTCTCCCCCTTTTGGCTTATAAATAACAAATGATGAGTAGCACTTTTCTTCTTCTTATTTACTTTTTGACGTATGAAGTACAATGTACAATGGCACACTGATACAATGGTTGTTCACAAAGAAGTAAACAAAAGGTAGTATGCAATACTACCTACACCTTAGCAGAGCTTGTGAATACGGCAAATGTAATACTTAAGAAACTTTGATTAAAGTAGAGATCATATTTACTATATTAGTAAATCCATGTATTTGTTTTAAACTATTTTCATTTTACTGATAGTATTTTCTTAATCTTTCGTGCTGCTGTGAATAGCTTTTAGTTTACTTAATACAGTTTCGCACTCTAATAACTATACTTTTGGCAAAGTTAGATCTGATGAAATAAAGTTTTGTACACCCTCTATATAAGTATTTTAAATCTTCTTATAAAACCTGATTTTATTTCGTAAATATTTTTGCTTGTAAATAATCATTTAATTCCTTCTTTTTAACCGACCTTTTTTTTAACAACACATTATGTAAATAGTTTAAATACCTTTTTTTAAACAAAGATTACACCTAAAAAGAACAGTATTGTCATATCATTTTTAAAATGCATAACTTTAGAATTATAATATTTTACAATTTATTTTATTCACTTATTTTTAACAACACATTCAACGTTCAACCGCAGGAATGTGATAAAATAATACAGAAAAAATATTTTAATCCATGACTATGATAACAAAAAGCAAAATCAGCAAATAGCAATCATTATTACTTTAAATTGTAAAATAATTCAACACAATTATTTAACACTTTTAATAGTAGAAATTTTATATTCATTAAGTTAGAAAATTTGATTAATATAATGAATATTTAGTTAGAAATATAATTGTAAAAAATCTGATACTGATACTGATAGATTCGTAAAACCTTTTAGCGTTTATCAGTTTTATGTATCTCTTAAATTTAAATTATTTTAAGCTTTTTGATGATAATAGTTAATGAAACAAGTGGCGATTTATCTAAAACTGCCGATTGATCATTCGGAAAGTATTCTAAAAAAATTAAAAAAAAAACAGAAATAAAGTCTTTCTTTATGTTATTAAAAGAAATTATATTTCAAGCAGTAAATAATGTTGCCTTCTTTGAAATACGCATGAATAAGTAAAACTTTATATGGAAAACGAAATTTCAAATATCTTAAAAATTATGAGTTTTTCATTTTAATTTCTAAATAAATTAAGAATAATAATTTTTTCTACAAATTTTGGTGTTCATTTTTAAATTACATTCGTGGCTAAACTGATGGTTAGCAGACAGCAAGAAAATAAAGAGGACGAAAAGTTGAACATCGCACGATATTGCAGCCTATTCAATATGGGGAACTACAAACGTACAATCTACATATATTCCATGTTTGAGTATTCTAGATAAATACTTGTTAAGTTCAATACATTTCCAATATACGCATCCAAAGCCACAGCGTACAAAACATTCCTAAGACATATTTATTTTTCTAAGCCAAAACTATATAAAAAAAGCATGCGATACAACTTTTCCTTTAATTTTACGTTTAGCAACCACAAACCTAAGCGTCATTCTTTGCAATTCTGTTTTTATATTTTTTAAGTTTCTTCCTGTAATCATTTTATAGTGTATTACATAATTCTTTCAAGATTGGAATAAATTTAGTTCGAAATTGGGAAATAATGTTATTTTTGCTTTTTATAACAATGATGATGACATAGTTTTTAAATGAGGACGGCGTCATGAAACATTTCAATATCGTGTTTTCTTTATTTTCGGTTCATCCAAATGGCCCGTTAAGTAATGTTTTAAGGCAACAATGGATTTAATTTTATGGGGTTTATTAGTTTGAAAGCTTTGAAAAGCCGCTGTATCCCAGATTCTCATCATCTTTTATGAGAGTTTGTCTTACAAAATAGTGCCATTGCATTTCAAAAATTTGAATGTAAATACTTCGATTTTTTGGACAATGTAGAGATTTCTTTCTGTATTTTCGGTTTTCGAGGGTTCTAAAGCATATACGGGTTACCCAGTATGTTTAATTATATTTGTTTAAATTGTACAGCAGACATAGTAAATTATACTTCAGGTAATTTTTAAATTAGGCACTGTAAAGATGACGTTGCTATTAACACATTTTAAATCTTAATTTTATATATTTGTTTTATAACGACACATATCCTGAATAAATTTATAGTCTCAGCCTATTACAGTGCAAAAAAAGCCATACATGTGAAAAACACGTGACTATTGGGACATCTTTTACTTCGTTAAAATTATTCATACATCACCGTACATCACTTGTACAAATTTCAAGCGTCTGCCTCTAACGCTTTAAAAAATATAGTCATAGTCGTCAAATTCACTGCCTTTTGTGAACCCTTTAATTTTTAATTTTATTGTTTATTATTTATTTTTGTAGCGGATCTTCTTTTCAATACTCTGAGCGAATGCTAAATGTCTACCTATTACGGTTAAATAATGAAAACCACGTCAATATTGGGACACCCTTTAATTTACAGTTTTGTTTTTTTCTTGTTGCTATAGCGCACTTAATCTGTCTGACAGTACAAAAATTTGACGTTTCTCCCAATCACAGTCCTAAAAATAACAATATTTTTATGATTATTACTTTCTGAACACCCTTTAATTTTTCTAAACACCCTTTAATTTTAAGTATTTTTCTTTGGGGCTATAGTAATACATCTTCTGTGAAAATTTCAAAAGTCTACCTGTTACGGCTCCAGAGATAGAGTGCTGAGACAGACAGCACTTACACTTTGTGTATGGGAAAATTGTAAGGATTATACTGAAATTTAATGACAACTACTGGCAGATTATAGGGCTATAATTTTCTGGAGCCTTGGCAAAAGCCATTTTTTGTTCTTCTATGATAAATAGTATACAAAGAATAATCTGTTAAAAGTAATTAACTTTATCTCACCGTAAAAAAGGAAAAACAGGTTTCATTAAGTTTTAAATTTTCCGATTAAATTTAATTCACTAATAAATTTTTTATATGTTGCTAAAATATTATCAAAATTTTTGGTTTTAAAAAACTCATTCTTTATTTATACTGCTGTTAACTTTCAAACGAAATAATTAAATATTATTTTAAACAAAAAAATATGAAAAATGTACAACAAAATTTCTGCCATTAAAAATAAATAGGAAAACTTTTTGTACATGAGTTGGTTTTATTAAATAAAATTGTGTTTGTTATAAAAATAAAACTTTACTCATGTGTCAAAAAATTTTTGTTATGAGAAAAACAACAGGAACCAGAAAGAAATAACCAAAAAAAAAAATAAATAATAATAATAATAATGATCGAAACAGGATATACTCTTTAAGTTTTTAATATGAAATTTATATTGTATGTTTTCATTAAATTTAACATGCACAAACATACATACATTTTTTAATCAGTGTTAAAATACTGAATGAAATTACGTTTGTTCGGTTGGGTGGTTGGTTGTTTGGTTGAAAGAGTTTTTAGCTCAGTTTTGAGAGCAACGTTTAACAGTTTTAACATGCAATATAATTATTATCATCATCAGACGTGTTTTTTTAATGAATAAATTCTTTCTTACGTCCTTTAAAAGCCAGCAGGATATTTTACTGTCCTGAAAACAATATTTGAGGTTATTATTTTAGCTAACACTTATTATATTAAAAAGTTTAAGAGATGTCACATCACGTTCTACAGATAAGAATGGTTTGCTAGAATGTTATATTAAACAGATAAGTTCAAAAATTTAAAATAATTAACATGACATCACTTTATTAAGGCACAATGTTGACTTTTCGTTTAAATACTGTCTTTTTCCGTTTTGAAATTAAATGTATAATGCTGGTTGACTGTAAAGTTAAAACGAATGCGCGGTATTAACTTAAAAAAAAGAATCTACTTAAACGCTTTTAAATCATTTTCGTTCTAATTAATTAAAAAATTTAGATAAAAGTGAACTAATAATTAACTTTAAAATTAAATATCTAAGCGAAGCGATTAATGGAGCGATTTTTAGCAATATCGATTATAACCAAGTTTTAGGCTCCAAGTATAAGCAGATATTTGTCTTATTATTATAGCAAGGGCGACAAGAAAAGTGTAAATTAAGTTCGTGGTTACAAAAATCAGTTTCGACATATGTTTCGCATTTACTACTACCCAGGGCTTAAACCATTGAACTTTATATACACGAAGAGAAAAAACACGTAGCACTATATAGTTGCAGCAAAAAATTATTGTGTTTTTTAGCAATACTTTACAAACGATTAAAAATTTTAAATACTTAATCATTGTATGTTTACTCAACCAAAGTTCTTTAACTTAAATATTGTTAATTAAAATATATTTAACTTAATTTTTATTAAATTATTACTTGAACTGTAAATATTATAGATTAATTGAATTTATTTTGGCTTAAGTTTATTTTATTTTTGATTTCTAAAAATCTTTTTTTAGAAAGATTTTTTTTTACAAATGTATGCGGACGTTTTCCAAAGAAAACAAGAAAAATTAGATGCTAGCAGAATGAAATGCTGCACTTTCTGCACCGCTACGACCTTCATCAGCATTCTTTGCATCTATCTACCTTAGTTGTGTATTTTATAAACATCATCTATTTAACCAACTAACTTTGCAAATAAGAATACGAGAATATTCATATCAACATTAATTTGGTTAGACGAAATTTACACACAAACCAACGTATTTATTTACCGTTCTCTATGTATTTCGTCTTGTACATTTGTTTTGCTTTTGTTTCAATCATCGATTGAACAGGAATGCAAATTTTTGTTAAGTCATTCTTACTTGTTTAACGGGTTTTACCGAAAATTATAACAGAAAACTTATTATTTGGAATCTTTTTTATATTAATTTACTTTAATTGTGCTTGTGTTAGGACATGAGGACATGAGTGTCCTAATCGAACTGAACTTTTGTAATTTTATATTGTATTATTATATACTTAATGCATATGCAGTGAGAACACATTCTAACATATCTATTCATTCAAGAAATTCAAATATATCTTAAAGTATCCAATAACTATTAAAGTAGGTCACAAAAGAATACTACACCGAACTCATCGTTCTTTAAGTTAAACAAAATAGTAATGAAATTGTATTTATCTAAGAATACTACACCCCGAGGTCATTGTTCTTACTACACTTGATTTCTTTAAATATAAATATTTCATGATATTCTCAATTAAAGTAAAATAATCATCCTTATTCTAGTTGTCGACGTCGTCGTCGTTTTAGTATCAATATCGTTTCAATGTCGGCGTCAATTTAATAAAAATTTTCCATTTAATAACATTCCTGTGACGACGACGACGGTTTATCGATTTTTATGAAATAAAAATGAACACCCACAAGCTTTTTGTTAAATTTTATTTGTTTTGATACTTTTATGGTAAAATGTAAAGATAATTTTGATTTAATTGATGATTAAAGCTTAAAAAAAACAAAAACTTGTATTGGAAAAGAAAACTTCTTAGGCAGAACTGCAATATTTTTAATTTGCCGTATCGCAAGTATGTACATATGTTTTTCCTGCTCCTGGCTGTACTTTCAATGAAAAATTGGACTTCAGCAAGTTCCATGTCACTAAAATCGTTTTCCATGTCAACCATTTGAACTCCTTGAACTGCTCTTTTAAGATTTAAATGCTTCTGGAAGTTAAAAAGGTTTGCTACAGCTTTTTCCAGCCGACTGAGTGAAAATTGTTTAAACATTCCGCTTTATTAGCAACCATCTTTTTTTCACTTTTAATTTTTAATTTCGGCATACCTTAAACGTAATTTTTACAAACTTTTTTATAAATACCTATTCAATGCTTTATTTTGTTACCATTTGCCATTCATCTGTTAATCTTCTAGGCGGATCCAGAGAATTTAGGATTTATTCAATTTCTTTACATTTTTCTGAAAAATTGCATAAACCAGTGGCTCTGCGAAAATTTTTTAATTTTTCAAATTGATTTACATTTATGGCCTTCACTTTTTTATATTTTCAATATTGTATTTGGTTTAAATTACTTGCAGTCGTTATTCAAAAAGGCGTGGACAAAAAACAGTCACGTCAAAACAATATCGTCGTTTCATTTGTTATAGAATACAAAAAATATTTAAGTAGTATTCGATAAGTGTCAATAATGACAAGTAGAATAACAAATCGAATGCGTCGACACATATCAATATTGATATGTGACGACGTCGACAACTAGAATAAGGGCGAATATAAAAAAATTCCAAACAATTCCAATAATATAAACAAATAATTTTTTGTAAAACTGTGTTTATAAATAATTATTTTAACAAATGTTATTAATCATTAAATAACTAAGTCTTTTATTTCTGAAAATTTTGCACTGATTCAATTGCTTTACATGACATGATCATATTATGATATTTTAATTAAATCGTTTAATGTTTATATTTGAACATAATATTTTTACGTTGATTTATGACATATTTACGTATTAAACATAAATATAAATGTTCTTACCAATACAAATTCCAAGACCAGCTATTTAACTATTAAATATAAAAATAGTTTGTTTTGTTTACGAACAGAATATGTTGATTATGGTTACCTCAACCATATACTATGATCGGCTAAGTTGTATAAAAGTCATTAATTTTATTTACACCCGTTTTTTATTTCGTTTAATTGCTTCACGCGACTTTTGGTCAGTATAAATCTAAAGTTTATTTCAACACTTAAATATGAAAGTTTCCACAATCGGCTTTATAATAGCCTTTTTGTTCAAGTCATTTATTTTGAAAAATATTTATAATAAATAAAATTTAATTCAATTGCTAGACATTTTAATCTCTTAATTAAAAGAATATTAAATTAAATTTATACTTATATTCAAATCAAAATCATTATCTTAATTCGTGGTAAAACTTTTTAGAAATTTTTTTTATTTGTTTTGGTATTTTTATTTATACATACACATTTTATGTGAATAATAGGGGTTTTGTTTTTTTAATATTACTGATAGTATTTCTATACTTAAATAGGAAAAAAAACCAACTGAAGTTTTAGAAGTGGAAAACCAGAAGTTATTTCACTCTCAAAGTTAAAGTGGTCATTATTTTGTTGTTTTCCTTTGGCTCTGTGTAAATTATGAAAAATGATAAAATACGAACTTTTGCCACAAAATACAGTTATTGTGTGTTCTTTGTTGTGCAATAGTTGTTGCCTTGAATTCAAACAGTATGAATGACATTTGTTGTATAAAGAAGAAGTTTTATGGAAACATGAACACTGAGTGAGAAAGCCAAACGTTATTACTTCACTTCTATTTTTATTATTTATTTTTTATAAAAAAAAGAAAAAATAAGTTATGAGATATATTTTGAGTTTGAGCCAAACTATTGTTTTTTACAAATATGAATTACAAAAATTAAATTAAAAAAAAATACTGAAACTTTTAAATGAAATTTTCTTTTGTAACAATTGTTATATTATATTTTATATATGTATGTATGTACTAATGTGAATAGTTGCTTCCATTATGTTTTCAAGGGGGAATTGAAAAGATTAAATAGCAAATAGCAACGATTCAATAGGAAATTATTTTTTAGTATAAAGTTTTTGATTTGAAATCATTTTTAAAGTTATTTTAAATTAATTGCGCTTGATTTCTTCAAAAATACACATTTCATAATATTTTCATAAACTATTTATAATTGAAAATAAAAAGATGGCCATTTGTCAGTCGTTAAAAATATATCAGCTTTTAAATTATTTATTTAACAAAAAGTTTTAATCATAAGCTTAAATTTTTTATTTTATCGTTTTTATATATTTCATTAGTTCTGTTAACAAGTCTGTTAATAAAAAAGGCAAAGCTGTCCAGCTAATTTAATCTACATATTATTAGCCCTATTTAATATGAGTTTTAAACTATTTTAAAAAAATAGATGGCATTTTATTATCCCTCCCATAGCATTAGGGGAAAACTCGTTAAGAACGTTTTCTAATATCGTTGGGCAGCTTAAATTTTGTATCAAAAATATCATTTGAGGATGGATTTGTGTTTCTATCACTATTGCCTTTCTGTCGCATAAAAACTGATTCAATAGAAGTAGTTCAAACTCCAAAAAGTTATCATAAGACATCATAAAAAACATTAATGCAGTCAAACCATGCAGAACAGTCGAAACCCCATTATTAATTACTAGTCGTTAGACAAAAAATTACAAAAATTCTGCAGCAAATAGTGATATGTGAAGAAAAGCGAATACATTTTGAGAAATCAACGTACAAAACACAAGAAATACGATGTAGATGACGCAAAGATATCCAGCAAGTCTCGCAAAACCATTAAAATTGTTAAACGGCAACAAAATCGCTTTTTGAACTTAACCCATAAGCAAAGCAGCGCTTCTCATCTTATACAAAAATTAAAATCTAACTATAAACAGATAGCTTTCAGCAAGGGATTAACTAAAAGTGTTGCCAATACCATTAAACAAATTGTCGCTGTTACCAAATTTATAAAAAAAATTAAGGTTCATAAAACATACTAACAGATATTTGGCTTTTTATTTTACAAATTTTTTTTTGTTTCACCTTGGTCTACTATTTGCTTCTAGCGGAATTAAAACCCTTTCGGTTTTTATCTGGATTAACAACAATAGTTTTCTTATCTTTTTCAAGTCAAATGTTATACCACAAGCAATAAATTCAAAAGTAATTTTTGTACAAAATGTTTTACTCTGCAAAGCCATATACTGAGACTAATAAAAATCTTATACTAATTCTCGCTAATTTAGAGTCCTTTAGATGATAATCATACCAAATTTCTTTACATTATCCTTGCCAATTTAAATCTTCGGCTTTGTTTCAATAGATAGCGTAATACTTCTAAAAACGGACAAAATATATCGATCTCGGGAAAACCTCTAAATTAAATTAATGCATTTGTTAACTTAACTTGCTTCAGTTCTTAATACAAAACCACTACACATAAAAAATTTTGTCCCATCAATAGCGATGAATGCTAGAAATTAAGAAAAAGTATACCCACATACATTAAATAACATGAACTATGGGGACAACTTTATGTTCCATCTGCAAAGTTTATACTTGATATAGCAGACTTCGCACTACAGCTTCCCGCTAATTTCAACCGTCGGTCTACAACTGATCAAGAGTTTTATACTTGCTGTTATGGTAGACTAAGTAATCAGGTTCTTTGTAAAATTCATTTGTCTGTGTAAGCCTGTTCAACAATTGGCAATGTACATCAAATTACAGCAACTATAGGAACACCCTTTTATTTTTAAATACAAATTAGCAATACAGGTCCTTAGTAAGGTTCAGCTATCTGTCTTTAACGGTTCAAAAGTGTGGCCACATGCATCAAATTACATAAACTATTGGGAAACCCTTTAATTTTAAAATACAAATTTTATACTTTTTTTACAGCGTGATTAGGAATACAAGTTCGTTGTAAATTTCAAGTGTCTTTCTACAACTGTTCAAAAGTATGGCCATATTCATCGAATTAAACAACCTATTGGGGCACTTTTAATTCATAATTTTGATATTCTGTCCAATTTTCAAGCGTTCCTAAAAAACGATTTAAAAGATGGGCCCATATAGGTCAATTTCCTATGGGGACCCCCTTTAAATTTTGGATTTAGTTTGGTATTAATTTTTGCCATTTGAAACTATAGTGATAAACATTTTTTTTTTTTTTAATTTAGTAAAAACCATGTATGTTGTACGGGTACACCCTTTAATTTTTAAGATCATAAACTTTTTTTAAATCTGGACCAATCTATAGGCATCACCTTTCAATAAAAAAAAATTCAATATCATCTAAGAAGACACAAATACAAAAAAACAAAACACCCAGTTGAACTGACAACCTCATTCTTTTTTTGAAGTCGGTTAAATATATTCCAAATATACCCTCGCAGAATGTCTCCGAATGTACTCATTGTTTCATTTAAATGTGAGAAAAAGATTTCGTTTAAATTAAAATTTAAAAATGTTTTGGCGCCTCGTAAGGGCTCGCGCTTTTTGGAGGTCAGAGGTCAGTATTGCCGACAAAACCAAACAATTTAAAAGACAAAAAACTGCTATTAACCTTAATACTTCAGTGCTTTTCGATCAAAATATCTAGAACTACACCACATATTTTAACACCTAAAAGGTCTTAATTGGCTTTCAAATAAATTTTAAACGGGGGTAAGTATTTATAACTGAAGTTGAGCAAAAAAAAAAAGGGTTTTTTAATTTTTTTTTATTCTTTTTTAAATCGCAGCAATAAATTATATTGTACAAGTATTGTGTGTGAGAAAGTTTGCGCGTAACATTGTTTTTTTTTTTGCAATTTTAAGCAACATTATATTTACAACAACAATATATTTAGTTTAATGAAAAAACAATGTTGGCTTTAAATATTTTATTATGGTCGTAGAAGTGAAATTGGTTGTTAAAGGAAAAATACTAAAGCAATAAAACTTTTAGATTATTTTGTTCTAGAATATGTCATTTATTAAAATAATTAATGACACTTGCAATTGGTTTTAACCTTAATGTAAGGTTTGTAAATGTTTTGTTTAAAATGTTGTATCTATAGTACTCTTGTTTTATTAAAGAGCCTTAAGGTACGGTCACATATGACAAACATTTGCCTAAAATTTGTTTGCTCTTGTTTGGCCTAAATTTTTTCAAAACAATAAAAAATTTGTTTTGTGGTCACACTACGCACATTTATTTGCCTATTTTTATTTGTTGAAACAGCTATGAAGCAATGTCAAATAAAATACAGGCAAACATGTTTTATGTGCGGTCACATTTAAAATAATATTTGCATTAAAAATATATTCGATCAAACCGAAAAAAAACATAAATTTATTTGTTCACAAACTGCTGCGCATGGGATGTCTTCACTGCCATTCAATTTCTTCGGCATTATTTCAAAGTTATTGCAAAGAAAACGTGTAAAATATTATTAAATGCTAATTACAAATGATGAAAAATAGTTGCTACTCTTAAATATTTAATTGCAGTATAATATACATACATAAGTTCAAAGCAAACAAATAATAACCATTTGTAGATGGAATAAAAATATACAACTGTAGAACAATTTTTTTCATCTAGGCAGACTCTAGGCGCATCTTTTTAAAAGTCTCAAATTAAGTTTTTATTCTCTTCCTATAATATACTTTCCCTATACCTTGTACGAGAATTTAAATCCCAGGTTTTAATATAAAAATAAAATATCCACCGCTGATAGCCATAGACTATAAAAGTTGGTCAAATAATGATGGCTAATATTATATCTATGTATCCGCATGTATTATGAATACAGATTCCATTAAAATAACTACTACACATAATGGCAATAGGTCTGTCTGGGTACTTTTCCAGTAGCTAATACTCAGTAATTTTTTTGGGAGAGTAAGACCAATTTTACTCTGTCGGCTGAAAATATATCAAAAAGTACGCAGACAGCATCCAGTAAAATCTTGCAGGAAAACAGCTGATCGGTGTGTAAACAATTGAAATAACAAAGCAAAAGATTTACGCAAAATTAAATTGAAAACCGATCGCATAGGATTATAAACAGTAACCTCGATATCCGGAAATGTCTTCGAAATTCCTCTTTGCAGTTATTGGGCACTATTTCTTCCACATACAGCTTTACACAACTTCTTTCTTTTGGCTTCATAAGAAAAGGCTTTAGACTGGAAAATATATCATTGCCTATGCATCTATTTTGTAGTATACTTAAAATTGTTTTGTTTATTATAATTTATTATAAACATTAAAAATCAACACAATTCTAACTACTTACCTATGCCATTGTTAAATTTCAATTTTTATTTTTTTCACAAAAATTATTTCATTCAAAAAGTAAATAAAAACAGCTGTTCAAACTAGTTGCAAAATCTTGCAAGAAGAAATTTCTCCAGTAACATTTTGCAAGTTCTCTAACTGCCAACTGTCAAAAAATTCTCTTTTTGGCTCTCTCGCTGAAACAAATTTGGAGTACGCAGACAACATTTTGCAAGATTTTGCAACATTTTGCAGAAAATTATGCAAAATATGTGTACGCAGACAGACCTAATGTGAGAAGAAAGTTTATAATGAATAACTCCCATGTATGAAAGTTCCAAATAAACAAATCCAAGCAATAATATAACATTTTTCATATTCTATTCTATAAAGAAGCTACAAAAGGTGTTCTAAAGAAGGACCACAATAAGAGGATGAAGCTAAATAGGAATTAGATTCCACTTCTTAACAATAAATTTTAATATTCATTCATTACATTTTTTTGATTAAAATTTCTAAAAACTTTTAATTTATTTAATATATATTTCAAAATACAGCTGTTTATTTGTTTACTTGATATAAGTGTAGACAAATTATATGTTGAAATAAAAAGTCGCTTAAATTAAAAAGACTATTTCACAAAGAATCAAACTACAAGTATGCAAAATTTTTATTGGGATACAAAGTTCTACAATTTTTAAGAAATTTTAATGTTTCAGATTTCGGGAAATAGGGGAAAAACTCTTGTACATATAGTTTTTAAAAATTGTTACATTATAACATACCGTCAAACGAATATATTTATATTAAAAAAATCTGTTTACTTTAATTGCAAAAATAATCTTTCAGCTTAGTACTTATAGAACATATCCCTTTTGATTGCAAATCGAAAATTATGCAAAAACAGTTTAGGCATGGATATTCACTAATGACTCTTAGCTCTATTCCCACGCATCAAGTGGGGTAGAAGAATTATTTTGGTTTTGTTTTGCACATAGCCGACTTTTTTCGTCTTTTAAGCAGTTAAAATGCGTGGGCACTGTGCAAATCTTAATTAAAGTTTAGTGGTTAAATTAAAGCGTGCTTAATTCTTGTTTAATATAATTTAATCGATATTGATTCTTAAAGTGAAAACATTTTGCTTGTTGTCATATATAACTTCATTTAAAAGTTATCTATAGGCATTTTAAAACAAAATGCATTTCAACCTTATCATAGGTTTATGTGCAGATATATAACAGTATATAATTTACAACTTTAAACTTTAACTTAACTTTAATTTAGCGGCAACTCAAATTTTCAAGTTATAAAATTTCTTGCGACTTAACTTTAAACAAATACTTTACTAAAAATTTATAAAAGAACATTTAATAATCCCCAATGCCACATCTTTTTTACATACAACTTTGAAAGTTTTCACCATTCATGTCGAAATATACCAAATTATATATAAAATACTTCGATGATATTTAACTCGAAAAATATGTAGCCCGACAACTTTTTTAATGTACTATTTCTTCCGAAAATTGCACTTTATTATTTTTTATCTATAATTTTATTTTTAATTGCTTACAGTATTTTGTTTTTATTTAATACACATATAAGTTTAAAATTATCAGCGAGTTTTTCCGAAACCTAATAATTTAGTTTAAATACTGGGCAACATTGTTGATACAGCTGTTATTTGTCTCTGTTTGTTCTTACAAAAACTTTGTAAGAACAAATATTTATTTGCCTAAAATGAGTCAAATATTTTCCGTCGAGTGGTCACACTATGTTCACATTAGAAACATTTTTGTTTACTGGCAAATAATTTTATTTGCCCAAAATCAGCTTTGATGTTGTTTGCTTCTAGAAAATATTTTGTGGTCAGACTAATGCAAATAAATATTTGTCGATTTCAGTCAAATGTTTGACTAATGTGACCGTACCTTTAGAGTAGAAGGCGGCTCTATATGATGGCAAAGTTAATTGCCGAAGTTTGTTGAGGAATAAAACAACTCTATTGCTTAAAGTCAGAATTATTTCTGATTTTATTTACAATTTTCCCTAGCTTATATACTATTTCTTATTCTATGTTTTCTTAAAGAATAATCATTTCTCCTATTCATAATCAACAATTTCTATGTTTATTATTTACATATATATTTATCTATTTCTCCTACTTATTGTTCATATATTTATTAAAAATCTTAAATTACAATATTTCATTCAACACTTGACTTTGCATTTTCTACTAACTGCATTTTTTGTCGGTCATTTACTTTTGATATTTATTTTATATTTTGGGTATGCATGTTTATACCACATGTTTGTTTGTTTGGGTATGCATGTTTATACTATATGCACTACATTAAGCTGTGATGACTTCTTTTTTTATTTTGAAATAAAGTTTGTGAATTGATTTCTTCTTCGTTTTTATGTCGTTACTTAAACGTTTTTAGTTAACGGAGTCAATGACATCTTACAACTTTATTTGCTTTTATTTTCTCTATCGTTCTCTTTTCACATTTACTTGACTGCTGCAGATATTGAAAATTAAAATACTAATTGAAATATATGTAATGTACATATGTATGTGTGTGTATTATATTTATTTTCAATACTTTTTTTATTTTATGAAAAAAAAAAGTTGATCAAGACTTCATGGGTTTTAGACAAATTGAAATTTATATTAATAAAGAAAGAAGAAAAGAAGGTCCTGGAAACGGCAGTATAACATGTATGTATGTATATATGAAGCATTTTGCTTTAACAAATGATGCCCTTAAAATAAAAAAATAAAAGCGAAAGGAAAAGGAATTTCTTACGAACTGAGAACAAATATTTTATGTCTGCAAATGTTAGAAGTTGAAGATTAGTTCCTGCTAGAGCTTATAGTTGTGTTTCATAAATTTAGATATGACAGCTTTTCAATAATACTAATAAAAGAATTACTACAACTTGGAAATAATGTCAATAATTAATGTTAAGATAATGACAAGTAAAATTTCACTTTTATTTATTTCCGTTCGCAGAAAAAAACTTGCTTTAGAGAGTTAAACTTAATTATAAGATATAAGGAAAAAATGGCTCATCGCAAATCCTTTAACTTAAATTTTATTTCTACCAATATATCTACACCTATAACGGTTTAAAAGTTTGGCCATCCTTTAATTTCTAAACTTAAATTGTATTCTTGTTCTTATAGCGGACTTAATAATTCAGGTTCCTTGTAAATTTAAGCTGTCTGTCTACGACTCATTAAATTGCATCAACTATTGTTACACCCTTTAATTTACAATTTTAAAAATTTATATTTTTTATTATACCAGACAAAGAAGTGGACATTCTGTCTAATATCCAATTGTTTGTATACAACTGTTCCAACGATAGTGCTACATAGGTCAAATAACATCAGTTTTGGGAACACCCCATAATTTCTACATTCAATTTGTATACCTGCTTTTAAAGCGGACTTAGCAATACAAGGTCCTTGTAAATTTTAGCTGTCTGTCTATAACGGTTTGGCAACACATCAAATAACATCAATTATTGTTACACTTTTTATTTTATACTTTTAAACATTTTTAATTCTTATTGCAAAGAAGTGCTATATAGGTCAAATAACATCAATTATGGGAGCACCCTTAATTTCTACATTCAAATTGTATAATTATGTTAATAGGGGATATAGCAGTACAGGTTCCTTGAAAATTTCAGCTGTCCTTCTATAACGGTTGATAAGTTTGGCCACATGCATCATTTTACATGAACTATTGGGACTTCCTTTAATTTCTAAACCCAAATTTTATGTTTGCTGTTATAGCGGACATAGCAATCAAGTTCTCTTAAAATTTCGTCCGCCACTCTAAAACGGTTCAGCAGTTTCGCCATAACCATCAAATTGCATCAACTATTGTAATACCCTTTATTTTATATTTTTCGATATTTATATATCATAGTATACCAAACAAATTAGTGGATATTCTTACTAGTTTTCAGGTGTTATTATATAACGGTTCAGTTTACGTCACCTATGGGACAACCTTTTAATTTTAAGATTTATTTTTGTATTACCTTGTGCTGTTGAGAGCTATAGTGCATGTATGTTGTATGGGGATACCATTTTATTTTAATTTAATCTAATTTTAAAACGGGATAGAACTGTTAGTATATACCCTTTCATATAAAGAAAAAAATTCGAAATCGGTTCAGAAATGACTAAGGTGTACGGTGCTTCTTTCTTGAAGTCGGTTAAAAAGGTATATCTGCAAAAATTATTCCTTAATCATTCGGTGCATGGTTGAGGTATAATAACCATATCTCAGTCGAAAATGTGCCAGTAGAGCGCATTTAAAGTATACTTGTATGGTGCGGATTTCTGAGCAAAGGGAAAATAGACTTAAAGTTTTCTTTTTTATTCTTCCGTTCCAAAAGTATAAAACGTTCATTATCGTTGTTCACTACAATGTCTGTTTGGCTGTACACCCGTTTATGTGTTTGCTGTCACAGGCATCTATCTTTGCAAGCATTTTAGGAAGAAACTTAAAATGTTCACAGAAGATGTATTGTTTAAATTAAATTAAAAGTTAAATGGTCCCCCCATATAAACGTGATAATCACATATACATATGCATGTATATTTATCGTATTAAAATGTTTTAAAAAAATAATTCTTTCTTACACATTAAAAAAAATCACAGGTAAAAAACAAAAACCAATATTGGAAAAATCAAAAGCTCTAAAACATTCTTTGCTCTCAAGGATGCCAAACTTGACGCCTTGTGGATGTACGAAACAGTGGATGAATTGTGTGGATGCTAGTCTGAATTAGTTTTTACATTTTTTCATACGTACCTTGCGCAATCATATTGTGGATGATCCGTTAATATCACTTTTATAGAAATTTTGCGCTCACAATTTATTTTAAATATTTCTATAAATTTTTTTATTTTTGACATTGACGCTTATTAAGTTAAGCTCATTACGCTATTCTGATATTTTTTTCAAAATTAAAATTAACTCAACTTTTTTTGGGCCACGTAAAATGGCAAAAATAAAAGAGATAAGAAGATTTAATATTTAAAAAAATAAATTGAGATATTTCTAAAAATGAATAGTAACAAAAAATAAATTCAATTTTAAATATAAAAAAAATATCTAAATTAAACTAAAAGATATACTCCAAATTTTCGTGTTGCTATAAACAACAGAAATGTTTGGGTCATTTTTATTTATGTGTTACGGACATTTTTCGAGGAACCACAATATCTTTTTAATTTAATATTTATGTTAAATACAATTTTCAAAGTAAAAATAGCACGTCGAGCGATTTCCAACACTTGTGTTGAAAATAATAAAAATATACGTATATCAAAAAAAAAAATTTAATAACTAAAGATAAAAAATGCCTTAATTGTTAGCCAAAGGCTAGTTAGCTTAGCTAAAAGTAAAATATAAAAAATGAGGCATTAGAGCTAGGTAGTGTGTATATAATTCATTGTCAACCAACAATTTTAATAAGGGTGAATGTATGTGATATAATATATTCATTTAGTATATTTAAAAAATACACTATGAAATAATTTACCTTCTCATATCGTATTTTCTACAAATAAAAAAAACAATAATTGATAACTTCTTTGCGAATAGATACTGATCAAGGCTTTAGAGAAACAGGAAGTTAATGTCATCCTGCTGGTAGTTTCACTATTAATAATGGACTTAGTTAAGTCTAACTAAAAAATAAAAATTCATTTTAAAAAATTTTACGAATTTTAATTGCTATATAAATTGGTTTTTGTATGTAAAAGACACAAAAACCACTCGTCTTTGGGATTCGGGATCATCCGTTGGATGTCTGTAATTATAACCTCTGACTTATCGTATTTACATACATTTTTTTGTTTTTTTTGTGTACAGAGTTTGGATACCAAACCAAGCCTTATAATATGATCCAAAGTAGTACTCAATAAGTTTCAAGCATGAATTTCTTTTCTGTAGAAGCTAATGTGAAGCTATTGCTTTATATTCGTCAAATATTTCACACATATTTTCTACTTGGCTCCGTCAAATAATTACCCTCTTGAAACTTACGGAACACAAGCTCTCTTAAATAAACTTTTGTCACTAATGTGGGCCTAAAACAGAGTATAATTCTTCAATCATATACAATTCTTTAATCATATTATTGCTAAAGATTGACAAACAAACCATAAACAATAACTTTTTCCTTATATCTAATAAGTGAAAGGGCTTTGCAATCCAAAAAAATTCTAATAATTTTAAACGCAGACACTAGTAACACTATGTATTTGTATATATGTATATTTAGTACGCTAAAGAAGTTTTTGCACCTATTAAAAAATTTTTTTGTTTTCGTACTAAAACAATTAAATTTTTAAAAGCAAATTTTCTAATTAAATAATTATTTAAATCAATTATATAGTTAATTAATGAACAAGAAAATAATTTTCTTAATAAATAACTTATTTAATCAATTAAAAATTTATTTAAATTTCAATCTACAAACAAATATAAACTTTAGTAGGCGGAAGAAACTTTTCCTGTGTATAAGTACTTTGATTTTAAGAAATTCATTTAAATAAATAATCTTTCTGTAACTTAAATTAAACCACATTTTCATAAGGATGTTGCTAAAAAATGTTAGACATTATTATTTTATACATACGCTCTTATATAAACATTCCCTGACACATGTATTAAATTAGTACATTTACAAGTTTATTTTGTGCATGACAGGGTATGAAATTTATTTTTTTTTTTTTTATTTTCCAATTGTCTTCATGGAAAAAGAATCAATTGTAGGAAGAAAAATGTTGAACAAGAAAACAAGTGCAAACATTGTATTAGAAAATATACATATGCATTTGTATCTTTTTTTGTACACACTTTATCAAAATATTTCAACACATTTACACTTGTGTACAATTATACAATGGCAGGAAAGATAAAGTAGAAAAGAAAAACGGACAACAAATGAATGACCATTCAGCATGAAATATATGAAAAAATATTAAATGTGATGATGGATATAAATATTTGCATGCAGCAATTTAGTGTTGCAAATAATGTGTTCATTCAATCAATCATATGCATGTAGATTTATTTTTATTATTTTTTTTGTAATGGAATTATGACGGATTGTGTTACAAATATCAATGAGAACAGTCAACATGACTTAAGGGTTATTGAAAGATTTAAGCACAACTAAATCTTTATTTTTAAATAGATTCTCAACATTTTTTTGTTTTCAACTCAAATATACAGCTTGTTTTTTTTATAAAAATTAAATTGTCAGCGACAGGTGCTGGTATAATTTCTACGCTAAGGATATGATAGCGTATTAAATTTCGTATCGTATACAATTGTATAAAAATGTTAAATGAAACACCAACACCAATGCTGCTCTTTACTGAGTTCTGCACATTAACACTGGCCTTTCAAATTATACCGCACAAGAACTGTATATTCAGCTTACTCTTATATTTGCCTGGCTGCTGGTAAACGCCAATCGTTTCACTAAAAAATTATTTTTGCCGCCTCTTATATATGTTTTCAGAGGACAATCATTAAAAAACACTACACCGTTTCTAATTCAAACCCAGTTTGGCGTTTTTGTACCAAAATTTTAATCTTACACCGTATCATTTTTAAAAATTTTAATGGCCAAATTTTGTTTAAACTTGATTCAGAAATGAAAGTAATTATTTTAAAAACGATTTACAATGATATTATTAAAGTCTAGAGAGTGATCTTTCTGCTAGCATTTTAATTGTAAGCGGATATAGAAATACAACTACCAATCCCTTCATAGAAATAAAAAGCAGCCACACAGTTAAACTAAACCAGAATCTAATGATTATATTCCCTACTATATAATTCCCTACTTCCTCATTAGGACAAAAATCTAACCGTTTTTTAAATTTTATTAAAATCGGTTCAGTCGTTTAGACATGATTGATGCACGCATAGCAAACAGACAAACACACTATCAAACTTACAAAGACATTTATAAATGTATTAATTGGATTGAAAAATTTAGTGATCAGGACACACCAGCAATTGACATAGTGCCGATGGAAACTATATCACCCTACGATGCGGCTCATGTCCAAAAACGTAACGTATAATTAAATGAATTAAAAAACTATGAATTATTTCGTTAAATAGATGATGTTTACAATGTATACAACGTCACATAGATAGAGGCGAAGGATGTGGATAAGGGATGTGAAGGTACAGAAAATGCTGCATTTCACTCTGCTAAAAAAAAGAGTAATTAAATAAAAAAAGAGTAATACCGAAAAAAGTAAATTTTAATTCATTTATAATAGCCACAGTTAAAATTCTGATTGGAATAAAAGTTAAAAATTTTTGATAATATCAATATGAAAATTTATTATTCGGAATATTTTAAAATTTAATTTACTTTATTCGTGCTTGATTCCTTCAAAAATGAATATTTCATGATATTCTCATGAAATTTTTATTATTTTAAAATAAACTAAAAAATGAAATGTATTACTGCGGGGAAAGCATATCTAAATTTTAAAAAAGGACCTGAAAATTTCTTACTAGTTTAATATATATTCAGATATTAGCAAACTATAGTTTAATCTAACAAATAATTAAAATTTTAAATTAAAACTTCTTTCTTTATTTTTTGTTTCTTTTCGTTTTTTTTTTTTTGTATTTTGCTTTTTTGCAATTAAATATTTATATTAATTATATTTTTAAAAGTAATATAAGTAAACACGTTTTCAAAACTATTTTTAATTAAAGCTTCAGCATTCTTCCTTTTGCTTACATTTACACTTGACAATATGTTTTTCTTAAAAACAAACTTAAACAATAACAAATATTGTAGAACGAATAAAAATCAGCAGTAGCGGAATAAAGAAAATCCTATTAAATAGTAACGTTCTTCTTTCAAAATGTTAAGAGCACTCTCCCCCTTGAAAAACTAACTACTGAAATGTATGTGTGAACGTGTAAAGTTTTTTTTTGGATGTTTGCTCTCTTCTGTGTAACACGTAATGACAAATTAAGTAATTTAGCGCAAAATTTTATAGTTTTACAAATTACAACAGCAGAACATAGAGTTGCCATAAACGCAAAATACAGTAAAAATATGGCCACCGAGTAAACACTTAAAATGTTCTGTTCTGATAATCGCAAATCGCTTAAAACTGGCGATGCGAATTGAAATAGCATGAAATGTGTTCTGCAGTTCAAAGTCGCAAGAAAATTGGTGACTTTGAATCACAAGCGCATGCTGAAGTGACGTTATGAATTTTACTTTAAGTTAATATGTTCTCTTTTATTTTTTACAAAAACTATTTTTGTTTTTCACAAATAGAGTCGTAAATAATGAATTTAAAAAAGGTTTTTTGTTTTAATTGCGTTCGTGAGTACTGTCACTTTTATAAACACAGCTGTTCTACTTGATGTTCGAAAATATACAAGTATTAGTACTGTTGAAAGTATAGTCGTTAACGTGCGATTTAAGTTTTAAGGTATCTAATTATTTAAATTACATTTAATACGATATGAGTTCAGTACGTATATTTTGTAATTAACAAAATAAACAAAAATACTTTTTAAGTACTAATTACTTATGTCGAAAATAATCTTTTTCTTCAAAGATACTATGTGCAATATCACTAATATAAAATCCATTTGTCACCAAAATATTTATTATTTTAACAGGGCCGAGGACAAAAATCTCAAAACGGCTGTTGTATGATAAATACTTATGTATAATAGACCCTTGCACAACACCATTTAAAACAATTTTTTAAGTTATAGTGTATTTTTTTAAATACTTTACTTTAGAAAAAGAATAAAAACAAATCCACACTAGTAAATAAAACAACATGAAGGAGACGACTGCAAAGAATTTTTGTTGTGTTTCTTTGCATTTTAAATATTGGTTTTATTTATTATTAAAAAAAAATACTACAAACTATAAAAATTTATATAAAATATTATATAAAAAAAGCGATTATATTAACAATAATTCTGCAATTCAAGCACCGCTCCCAGATTTGAAACAAAACAGGTAAAGCAATGTCACAACTAATAATAAAGTCTACAACACTGAGACATTTACTACAACATTGGTTATGAATTTTTTATTACTGCTTAAGTCAAAGGATGCAATATTCCTTGTAATAGAATATTTTCTCAAACATTGTACAATTACAGTTATTACAGCTTGTTGGTGAAGTGATTTTTTTCTTTTAATAATATAAAATTTAGAAAAAATACTTGAAGTATATAAATACATGTTTAAATAGTTTTAATTTTGTATTGCAGCCAAAAGGATTAAAGTATAAATTTTATCATATTATTGGTTTGCTCTGAAAAAATTTATTTTAAAACAAGTCAGAGTGCTAAATGTCATCGGCTCTTAATGTGTTAAGCATTTTTAAAATATTTAATATTTCCTGAAACATATCTTTAAATTAAATTTTATATTAATTTTGATAAACTGGAAAAAATATTAATGTAAAAACATCATTAAATAAAACCTTCAGATCGGCCTGTAATCTGAGGATATCTTTTAATATTTTACTCTTTTAGTGTTTTAAAGTTTTTACTTTTTACTTAAGATTTTTTTTAAGTCTTTTGATGTACAACATTAATTAAAATTTAACATCCATTTTTCTTGCTAAGTTTATTGAAACTCGAATTAATAGTAAAAAATTTTGTTATAATTCCGCCATTCGTTTAGATATAATTCTGTAAATTTAGCACATAGACCTTTTGATTATAAGGGCCAGTTTTTGACTTCGTATTTAAATGTCATTTAAATTTAAGTTCTATTTAAGTACAAAATTCAGTTTTTCAATGCACACTTAAATGAAACTTAAATGACGAATCTTGCGCATTTAAAGTCCATTTAAATAATACAGCTTTACCATATGGTTATGGCATTTTTTGTTGTTGTTTCGCAAAACCAAACAAAAGTAAACAAGCATTTTAGCCATTGATAGAACAATATTTTATGTTTTGCATACGTTTCTTAATGAAAATATTAAATAAAAAGTTAAATCAATAAATAAAATAAGTTTAGGTGGTGAATACATGAGTATCGCTGACATTTTTTTAATATATTTAAAATATTTTTCACAAAATTTGCAATTCATTGTGTTTGTTAGCAACTGGTTTTCATAAACAATGGAGATTTATTTTGATATTTCGTAATGCTACCATATTTTTGTGATATTTAAATGAGAACTTAAATAAGAACTGAAAAAATGAAACTGCATTTAAATACAACTTAAATATAAATGAAAATTAACTAAATGCGTATTTAAATACGAACTCAAAAATTGGCCCTAAAACTTTTGGAATTAGGCGTAATTAGTTGGATTGGGTGTAGGAGTACGCATTTACCGGCTTTAATGCTATACATGCATACGTGACTGGGACTATGAAAAAAGTGGAAAAGATGTAAACATAATTCTGCCATACACAGCCAAGACCCGTTGTCTCTCTAAAAATCTGATGAGAGCTTTGTTAGCTTTATCTTCAAATTCAGAGGTTTTTCCCTTCTTTCATATATTATTTAAACTATAAGAAAAGCGGTAATAAATGTCGTCCTTTTATTTGGAAAATTTTATAAAAGTTTCAAAATCAAAAATTAGCAGTTTTTTTCATTTCGCGAAAGTCTCTACTGTGTTATGCAACAAAAAAAAAATAATAAACAGAAAAAAAGAATTTTTTGTTTATATAACTATTTTCTTTTTATCTTTTGCTACTTGCACTCACTTATCTATTTTTCTCTTTATTTTTAAGTCTTATTGCCATTATTTGTGTATTATTTCAAATTTTTAAATTTTGAATTATTATTTTTTCCTTGTTCTAAAAAATGCTAAGCCCCCATTATTTATAATGTCATATTTAAATTTAACAATTGAAATAATTTTCCAAAAATAATAATAATTAATTTCGGAAGCGTCAAAATTTTATTATGATACAACAATTAATCTAATAATTACTCCAACGTAAATATTTTGCTACTAAAAAAAACTTAAGCCTTAAAAATGGTGCTTGTGGTGATTTATTTCAGTCAAAACACACATTTTTAATAGATATGTATTTTATATTATTTAATTACTTTTTACTTCGTTTTTATAAAATTATTTGTTGAACTGCTATAATACAATAAGTGAATTAAATTAATTTTTGACTACATACAATTTCATTTTTCTTCCTAAAAATTTTGAAGACAGGAAAATTATTTGCAAATGTATGCGGATGTTTTCCAAAGAAAACAGGAAAACATCCTTTATCAGCATTTTTACAATCTACGTACCTTAGGTTGTATACATTGTATGCATCATCTATTTAACCAACTAACTTTGTAAATAAGACTACGATGAGTACTCATATCATATAATAATTTGGTTAGACGAAGTCCACACGCACACCAAAGTATTTCTTCGCTGTTCTTTTTTAAAGATTTTAAAAAGTAAACTGGAATTAAAACCAGCTAAAAATTTAGTTAATTCATTTGTTATTTGTTTTTTATTAAAAAAAATTGTTTTGGTTTAAACCTGTTTAAAATTCGTTGCTTGTTGGCAACTCTGTTGAAAAAAATTTCACTTCTCAGTTGCGTAATTATCTTTCTTCGCATAACTCTTCTTTTAAAAAGTATTTCTGTGCTGCTTTACTTTGAAATTTATTGCTTAAGTGGTTGTCCTCGTTCTTGCCAGTTGTACGGAATATTGCACGTCTAGTGAACTTATTTAGTTAGTAAAAATGGCAACACTTTGTTACATACAAATTGCATAAGTTTTGTGACATTTCCGTTAAAAAGCTTAAAGTCGGCAAAAAGTATTATAAGTTGCACACACACACACAAATTTAAGTATACTTTGGGCAAACGAGACGAGAAAAGTGCAAAGGATTTATTAAGTCTTGACAAAAAGAAAAAAGCAAAACATAATAAATTTACAACGCGCCAGTGTTTGTTCACGTGAAGTTTGCTTCATTTGTACCTTTTAAATTTTATAATGCAGCAAGCAACAGTTAAGAGCTTCTTTGGAAAAAAAATTGCAATACAGTTTTGTACCAAATTTGCTTTTAATGGCTCTTCTATTGCTTTTAAATTCAGCTGACATCGCGAATTTAAAATAATTAAATCAAGTGTTGTGAAAGCAGGAAATAAAAATTATTTTGGACAAATTTTCCAAAATAAAAATTTCCATAATATTGCACTGCAAATGAACTGGAATGCAGAATGCAAAATCAACATAAAGTTGTTAGATTAAAAGTGAAGCGCCAATTACCAGCTGCATGATTTATAACCATATTTTAAGTTTTTTTTTTTTTTAATTTACGGCCGGCTCCTAAAATTGTAAAATACTTCAGCCATTTTTTTAAACTGCATGAAAATATTATTTTCTTTAATTATATTTATACAATCGCATATTTTATGTTACATTTCTAGGATTGCAAGAACGTTAAGACCTTTAATAATAACCAGGGATATTAGCGAAAGACATCCATGTGTATCACATTTTCTATTATTATTATCTTTCTATTTCCAGTTATTAAAATTTCGAAATTTAACAAAAGTATTGCATTTTTGATAATATTTCATGAATACAAAAATCGAATTTTATCAAAACGATATTAAGAACGCACAAAATTCACTGCACCTACAAAATTAGGATAAACATTTGATGTTGTTTTAAGAACTTAGAATAGAGCGATTTGAATAATTTTTTTGTATTTATGTAGTTGCATTTATACTACAATTATTATATTTCGTTTGCACGCGTGTTCGAAGGTGGGCTTGAACTCATGAACTTCGCGATCTTTTGTTTTACAGAAAGATCACATATATAGCACCGCAGTAAACAGGATTGCTCAACTTGCTTTAGCTAATAGCCAAACCTAAATTATCACGTAAAGCACAATCTATCTATCAAAAACTCTCAAGTACATACAAAATATATGAAGCAAATCATAACAGCGCGGCGTATACGCTTAGTAATTGGAAAATTCGAATTTTGATAGTGCCTCTTTGTTTGCTTTCTATACAGTGAGTTTTACAAAATCCAATGAGCTAACATTACTGTTCACGACACAAAGTTGACGCTCTTACAGCCATACCTAAATGAAGGCGGAAAGCGGAACATTTGCTTACTAATAGTTTTTCCACTGAAATGCCATACCTAAGCAAAAGCGCCAACGCTATGTCAAAATTACAAAAACATAGGGTTTTAAAATAAAATAAAGGCTTAAATCTATTTCATGAGTGCAGCTCAAAAATGCAAGAAAAAAGTTGTCTACGGGGTGCATAATGCAATACTAAGCATACAAATTATTATCTTTCCAATGACTCTCATATTGTCTCATTCCGCAATTATATAGTCGATTTACATATGTCATATTATACATAAAAACTTTGGAGGTCCGTAACTCCGCAACTAAGATTCATCCCCAAATTTATCACTCAAAATTGCATTTCACACCCCGTAGTAGACCTGCAAAACTATCGATGGCACTATCGATAGTATCGATAGTTTTGTTTTAAGCGGAATATCGATATTTTTTTCGATAGTGATACTATCGACTAAAAAAAGTCAATAACAACGGCATGACGGCGACTGTGAAATTCAAAATGCACCATCCAAATTTTCCCACCTGTAAACCTTTTATAGTAATGGTTATCATTACATATGTACTTATGTATATAAAGTAAAAATCTATTAATTATTTGTTATAGATTCTCACAGTAAGCTAGCTGACGTAGTTTTTTATTATTGTTATTATATTTATTATTTTTTTTTTTTGTTCTGACGTCTTTCAGCAATTTAACAATATATAAATATGTACATATGTAAATGTGATCTCCTTTTTAGCCGACTTCAAAATAGAAGAAGGATGTCATCAATTCGACTGCAGGTTTGTTTTTGGTGTTTATGATTATGCTTACAGATTGGTCCCGTTTTAAAAACAGTTCATAATTTTCAAAATTAAAGGGTGTCCCCCCTTGTATTATGAATTGTAAATGGTACTTCTGTAAAATTTAAAATGACTGCGTATTACTATAGCTCCCAATAACAAAAAGTAATACAAAAATAAGTCTAAAAACTAAAGCGTGCCTCCATAATAGATGTAAATTTACTTATATGGGCCTATCTTTTGAACCGTTATAGACAAATGCTTGAAAAGTGGACAGAATGGCGATTGTTAAATTAAAGGGCGCGCTAAGAGTTCATTTCATTTGATAGACAGACGCTTTATAACGAACCTGTATTGCTAAGTCCGCTATAAGACCAAGTATTAAATTTGGATTTGGAAGTTAAGGGGTGTCCTAATAGTTGATGTAATTTCAGGTATATGTACCGTTATAGACAGAACGCTGAAACTTAAAGGGATTTGTATTGCTAAGCCCGCTATATCAACGAGTTTATAATTTGAATGTAGAAATTAAAGGGCGTCCCATAATTGATGTAGATTTACTTATATGGGCCTATCTTTTGAACAAACGCTTGCAAATTGGACAGAATGTCGTTTGCTATGGCAGTTATAGTAACAAGTATTAATATTTAAAATTAAAAATTAAAGGGTGTCCCAATAAATAAATACCTTAAGAACATGTATTACTAACTCCGCTATAACAACAAATTTGGATTTAGACATAAACGGGTGTTCCAATAGTTGATGTAATTTGGTGTATGTGGCCGAACTTTTGAACCGTTATATACAAATAGCTGAAATTTACAAGGGGCCTGTATTGCTAAGTCCGCTATAACAAGAAGCTTATAATTTGAATTTAGAAATTAAACGGTGTTCCCGAAATTAATGTAATTTGACCTATATGGCCGAATATAAGAGTGTTTCAATACTTAATATAATCTAATTTATGTGGCCATACTCTTGAACCTTAATGGCCGACAGATGAAATCTGTTTTGAAGTCGGTTTCTTTTTGCAAGAATTATGTTAAATCAATTCTTTTTAGTTATCTACATAACTTGAAGAA
Organism: Gymnosoma rotundatum; assembly: GCA_916610165.2. NCBI lineage: Eukaryota > Metazoa > Arthropoda > Insecta > Diptera > Tachinidae > Gymnosoma > Gymnosoma rotundatum. The sequence goes on along the minus strand of OU744339.1, from coordinate 36,736,950 downwards.
ATTTGTATACCCTTAAGTACAAAAAGGGAAAAAGGGTATCTAAGTTTGTCATTCAATGTGGATATTGTATACAATTCTGACCCCGTAAATTATAAATATATTCTTACTTCTTATGCATAGCGGAGTCGATTGAGCAATGTCCGCCTGTCTGTCTATCCGACCGTGTTAGTGTGTTGATTTCACAAAAAAAAAATAAAAAATAGATGTGTCATAGATAGATAGTGTCTATAGAGGTGCTATTGGAAATCAGCATGATCGGAAAAATAAGAAAAGTGAAAAAATTGAAATTTTTATAATTTTTAAAGCTTTTGAAGAGATCTTTAAGGAAATACTAAAATTTTTTTTATTTTTAATTCTCTGTCAAACCCAACATTTGTTTTTTTATTGGCGTTACTTCACTAAACTAGATTTATATAGATGGTGATACTAGTTTTATTTTTATTCCTTTTTATTTTATTTTTTTATTAATCTGTATGTTTTATTTGCTTTTTTGTTTATTTACCATGTTATTTTCTACAGAATTATATTTGTTTTGTTTGTTTTTTCCATTAAATAATAATGTCTATATACACATGTCTGTATATTAAAAACATTGATATAAAAGTTAAGTTTTCATAAAATTAGCGTTCTTTTTACTTTAAGGGATGATTTAAGATTTTATATTGGAAAAATACATAATTGAAATTTTTCCAAGAATCAAAAACTATCGATAGTACCGATGGCATCAAAAATTACTATCGAAGCTATCGAATAGCCCCACTATCGATGTATTTGCAGCTCTACCCCGTAGACATCTTTTTTCATTTTTTACTGCGTCTGTAAACTAGGTTTGTTTCAAAATAAATATAACTTCCCTGATAATTTTAACAAGAATAACAAGGTATTTGTGTCGTGTAAATTGAAGTTTTATAAAAAATTATTATTAAAATTTTTATTTAATTTTAATTATAATTATTATTTAAGCGTTGCCTTCGCATTATTTCTGTATGGTTCCGTCAAAATGTACACGCATGAGAACTTTTGACAGCGGCTTTAATTGCCGTTACATTCTATACATACACCACTTTGGAAAAAGTAACTTAATTCACATCTGTTTTAACAAGGCATGCACGGACGGAAACAACAACACAGTTACTTTCGGATATTTTTGGATAATTTTGCAAAATATATGGTATTTGACATTCAACAGCTGTGTGAATACTAAAATTTAAATTCAAGTACAAGCATCAATTTTGTCATTTATCGATTTAAAATTTTAAAATTTAAACCAAATCCCACTAGGTCAGTAATTTTGACCAGTGTGTCTGTAAAACGTTCTTGTGCGCAGTGTAATACTAACTGCTATGGTTTTTTAAGCTATTAGGTGACGATGATTTGAATTTATTCATCCAACTTGAAATCCTTACGTTAGTAACTCGAACGTATTGTTCACCGGTGTATGAGTAACTTAGTAAGGTAATTTTTTAAATGATATTACGGCCAGTCTAACAACAATTCATGTGAAATAAAAAAAATATTGTAAATCGTTAACTTATTTCAGCTAGGAATTACAAGCATGCCAAGATGCCTTCTTTTGAATGATTTTTAGCGATTGTCCTTTGGCATAAATAATTTCGGTTTTGTAAAATGTCGTTAAAAAATCTTTAGCAATTCAAATAAAAGAAAATAAAATTTAAACTCATTCCCATTATTCTTTTTTAGTTTTAAAAATAAATAAACAAAACATTTACTTTACTCAAAGTGAGTAACTTGTTTTTTTTTCACTTAAAGTTTAATAAATAAAGTATTATAATCTGTGTAAATTTAACCCTTTTAATTAACGAAAAGTTATGAAAATATTGTTAGAACCCAGAAAATCTTAAACATAAGCTATGAAAATTTCATATACATTTGCCTTTTTTCAAGTTCCTGAATATTTTATAAACGTTCACTTACCAAACGTAATTTTTTTCTTATTAAATTTCCCAATTTACATTTAATTATTTCACCCTCTTATAAGGGCATGACATATTTTTATTTAAGATTTTTATGAGTTTTGCTTAAAGCATTTTACACAATCATTTTTTTTTTATACATTGTCATTGTGCCATCAGGGCTCAAGTGTGTAAGCAGCAAAAAAAAAAAATATCAAAAAACTGCCTCAGGCTTTAATTTTCACCAAAATTGCATTAGTTTGAAAAACATTTGATTAAATTACTAAAAACGCTAAAAGTGTTGAGCAAGATTCAAGTTCACTGTTTGTATACAAAAGGAAGCCAGTAAAAAACTCATTTAAAAATACATTCTTCGCTTTAGCAGCCATTAATTATTTTTAAGAATTTTTTAGTTTTTTTTTTTTTGTTATTTTAAACGCTGCTGCTGAAAATTGTAAGGTCGTGTGTTCGTCTACTTGTTGTATTTGTCACAATTTAAATGATTTTGTTTCGTTGTAGGTTTTACATTTTCCTCATTCTTAACAACTTAGTGCTCTTGTTTTTTTGTTTTTACTTGAAACTTGAAATGTGTTTTATGTCATTTTCATAATGTAATTACGTTTCTAATTATTACATTTCTTCCTCGCTAAATGTATATTCACTTTGTAACAAACATTGTAGCAATTTTCGTCAAGTCCAACGAGAGAAATATTAATATTTTTACTTTTTTGGGTTATTTCATATTTTAGTCTTTTTTTAATTTATTAAACTGAATTTATAAGAGGAATCTAGCTGTTAAGATTGGAAATATTATAGGGTTTTCCTTTTCGAATTCTTAAATAAAAAATATGTTGCTTTTATCTGCAAGGTATGGTAATTTTCGTTTTGGTATATTAACCAGGCGAAAACTGGACATTATCAGTTCTATTACAGTTTCACTTTTCTCAACAATCCGTTTTGTAAAATTTTGAACATTGCAACAAACATTTGCTATTCGCATGTATAACAAAATCGGATTAACACTCACGGACCACCAAATCGCTAACCCTATATTTTAGGAATGTGTACAGGAACAAGTAAACTTTTGGTTGATGTGATAACTTGACAGTATTTTTATGTTCACTGCCTAAAATTATTAAAGTATTTTATGATTCTAATTTAGTGTGGTAAGGTGGTAGTTACATTTTAATAAAGTTGTACGAAATTATATTAAAATTTGCAAAATTATTTTAATGAAAAGTATCACCACCTTAGTTTCGCCATTTACTGTAAGTTGCGCCTGCTTTCTAAACAATGCTTTCAAATTTTGAAATTAGGTACACACGTAAATACAGGGTGTCCGCCGGGAAGGTATACTACCATGTTTTGCTAACATTTTGGTAAACATTAATCTTGATAGTTCATATTTGGCAGTTGTCGAGTAGACACCTGGCTAATTTATTATTAAAAAATCTTCGATAAACCAACGTGTTTTATTCATTACTGTGACGATGAGTAAGTTACATAAAATTTTTTGGAGAAACAACAAACGTGTAGTGAATTATTTTGAAGAAAAAGGATATTTAAATTACAGGCCCAAGTATTGATCACGATATACTGCAAGATTAGCTAAAAACAGTACTGCTACTCAAGGAAGAGTTTTAAATAATCCATTAACCTAAATTCGACGCCGTCGTAGGAGCTAGGTCTTCAAGGAGAGACTTTGGCCACAATTTTGCACACGGATTAGCATTTGTTTCCATTTAACATTCAGTTGACATAAGAGCTTCTTCCACAAGACCATTTACGTCGCAGTACATATGCCAATAGATTGTTACAGCTCGCCCATGACAACCCCGATTTTCATGAACAAATCATAGTGAGTTACGAGGCACATTTTCATTTGAATAGATATGTGTGTACACAAAATAGTTAGTTCAAATTATTTATCAGTTACCTTTGCATCCATTAAAAGTGGCAGTCTTGTGTGCAATTCCGTCAGCAGGAATCATGGGACCTTACTTCTGTGAAACTGAAAACGGCGTAACAGTAACTGTAAATGGGGGGTGATATCGTGATAAGATTGAACATTTTTTAATGCCACAGCTGCATGCTTTGGGCTTCAGAAATCTGTGGTACCAACAAGATGGTCCCACATCGCATACAGCCAGAATTACAACGGAATTGCTTCGAAATTTATTTCCACAACAAGTTATTACAAGGAATGGTGATGTTGATTGGCCTCCACGGTCGCATGATTTAACTGCTCCGGACTTCTTTTTGTGGGAATTTAAAAAAGCAAGGTTTATAAAAACAAATCAGAAACGAATGAATAACTCAAATAAAATATTCGTGATGAAATTAACTAAATACCGCGTGATTGTGTGAGAATGTAATGAAAAATATGCTCAAAACGGCTCGCATTTATGAGGCTAACAAAGACAGAAATTTATCTGATATTGTATTCCTAATTGCTGACATTAAGTAAAACATTTGTCAATAAAAGATCCATTCTCCTTCATTTAATCAAAAATGATAAACAAACAAACAAACCCGGCGGAAACCCTATAAAAAAGATGCACTGGTTCAAAAAAACAATTTAGTCATTCCAATTTTAATTTATCCCATACCGACTCAAACTAAAATTCTAACGTGTACGCGTATAATAAGTTTCAATACAAGACTATTAATATCACATTTTTTGTTGACAAAAATTATTATTTTTATAAAATATCAGGTTTAGACAACATGTTTCAGTTTTGTTACGATACACAATCAATTTACATTCAGGATTTTTTGCATTTTTATACTCTTATGTTTGCATAAAATCAAACATAGTAAAAAAATATTTTGCTTTTTTTTATTAACAAGGGGAGCCCATTGTACAATAATAGATTCTTTTTTTTTATTTCTTTTGCTTCATTTCGTCTCGAAATACGTGCATAAATGTTTGCCAAGTGATGTAACTTAATGATGCTATAACTTGTATAATGGCGACAAAAAAGCATATGCCTACAGAGACTTGTAATATTTGTAAAAGTAAAAGTACGTAGGTTGGTAGTTCAGTTCAGTTAAATATAAAAAAAATTTAAAAGGTTACTTATTCTGGAAGTGTATACCTTCCTTCTTGTGAGCCTGTTTTTTCCTTTATTCTCTCAAATAAATATTAAAATTAAAACAAGTTTGCTTAAAAAAATATTAGGCGCCTCAACAAAGAGTAGTATTAAACGCTGTTCAGCTTTTCAGCGATCATACTAAAATTCATGCCATCTCCCAATAATCGTTTTTATGTCTTCTTGCTGTTTAAAGAAATGATTATGGTTGTGCAACCTAAATCATACATTTGTATGAATAGAAATATCATTTTCTTGGTGATGAGAGGTTAAATTTGTTTTGGACTAGTAATTATTTAAGAAGCTTCTTGGCTTAACTTTAGTCTTTGTCAGTGAAAGACTTATCATTATGTCAGCGACAAGAATTATACCAGTATCAATTTTTAATAGACAGTTATTTGAAATAATTGGTATTTTTCTCCTTTAATTGTTTTTAATATGTTCCTATTCTTTTATTGAATTAAATATAAGAATTAATTGGCAGAAGCCGAAAACAGCAACGAAAAGAGGTCTCACATCAAGAATTTACAAAAAAATTTTCTCGCTAAAAATTTGGTTAATGATTCTACAAATTTTAGCTTAATATCAACACAATAAATTTTAAGCAAGAAACAGGAACAAAAAGTTTGTGTTGAAATGAAGGTTACACTTAATCTTCCACATTTACAATTGTTTAACATATTGTTGATTTTTTGCCATCAATCTTGACCGCAGCACTCAGAGAAAATTCGAACTTACGGACTTCCGGGTAAGCAAATCTGCGCAAGAACCAAGGTTGCCAACTGAATTAGAACACTTTGTAACTGCCGCGATAGTCGAACTCACGTTCTTCTATTTATACGACCTGTGCCCACTATTGTGTTTCTTCATTCTTTCACTCTCTGTAGCTTCAACAAGAGTCAACATCGTTATCTTCTTGTTTACCAAATAGGCGCTTAAGCCACTCCGCTACAAGGCACATATAGCTTATTTTATATTTGTGCCTCCATAACTGAGTCATTTTTGTACCGATTTTGATTTTTTTTTGTTTTTTTTTTTTTTTTGTTTGAAAGGTGATGTTACAGTTTGGTCCCGTTTTAAAAGACAAATGCTCGCAAATCGGACAGAATGTCGATTGGTATGACCGTTATTGTAAGAAGTATTAATATTCAATTAATTTTATGTATTTTGCAATAATTTTGAATAGTTGTAGACAAAAGCTTGAAATTACAAATAATCTCTATTGCTAAGTCTTCTATAACAACAAGTATAAAATTTAGAGTTGGAAATAAAAGGGAGTCCCAATAGTTATTGCAATTTAATGTGTATGTCCAAACTGTTTAACCGTTATAGACAGACAGTTGAAATGGATAAAGAACCTGGTTGCTAACTCTACTACAACAACAAGTATAAAATTTAAATTTGGAAATTAAAGGGTGCCCATATTGTTATTGAAGTTTATTGCTAAGCTGAACACTTTTTAGATAGACGGGTAAAACTAACAAGCAGCTGTCTGCTCAACAAGTTCGTCATCACTGTTCGGAGTTTTTTACCATCCCTACCACAGTGGCTTTAGCACAAATATTTTTTTACTCTAATCTTCTCTGGGTTAAGTAATTACAATCTTTGATTTGCTGTTTGCTCTACAGGTGCTTTAAACAAATCAGCTATCACACTCACACACACACACGTGTTAGTAAAACAACAATCGAACCTTTAAATGAACAAAAATTGTTAATTCTGTAAAAAAAAAAAATTTATTTTCGTAAAAATATTCTTTTTATGTGGAGCCATTGCGCTGATGTTTTTCTCTAATTGTTGGAGGGACTTTTTTTTAAACTCTTGAAATTTATTTTGTTTTTGTATTTCTAGCAAAAGTATTCGAAACTCAAAGCAACTTATTTTTTGGCGTCGCCTTTATTTACTTTAATAAATTACATTTTCATTAAAAGTTTTTCATTAAGTTCTTGTAAAAACAAATGTATTACTGTTAACTACTAATTTACGATTTTGTTTTATATTTCTAGTAACATTACATTTCTAAAGATTTTTCCCTAAATAAGAAAATTAAAAATATAATTAATGCCATTTCACCCTCGCAGCTTTTCCTCATCAATATGTAAGTAATTTTACAAAGACACATAAACCCACATAAACATGGAGCATATATGTATAAAGAACAACTTGAAAGCAACGTATTACGATTAAGTTCATCTATTTTAATATAAGCAATTAAAAAAGAAATTGCGCTTACGGCTGTGGTGCAAATTTTTGAACTACATGGGCCAAAAGAACTACCTTGAGCATTTGGTAAATACTACAGAAAGCTTATATATTCTTAGGTCGGTTAGGTTAGGTTGTACAGGCTGTCGGCGTAATGAGACCGACTCACTTGTGTCCTAAAGGTCCTGTTGTGACACTTGAATTAGGATGTGCAAGGATCAGATTCAGGTCCCTACGGTACCATCAAAAGATCCATATCCAATCCACCCCGAGGACCGGATAAACGGATTTATCCTAGCAACATCGCAGACCGATAAGTCTGCCAAACCATGCAATCTCGGACTGCCGAAAATGGCCGCTCTTGTACCCAGCTGCCCTCGAGGAACCCTCAGTAGATTTGCTGATCACCCACTATCATACTGAGGCTACAATATCCTCGAAACTGTGCAGGTGACCTGTTCCGAGCATATAGACTGCGCGGCTCTAAAGTGTTCCTACTGAAATACAGCCCTACAGCAGCTTAACGGGACTCCCACCCTTGGGTCTATCTCCCGGTCTCTAATTTGAGTTCCAGATCTGGCGAGTTCATCAGCGACTATGTTTCCGGGTATACCCGAGTGAGCCAACACTCAATACACTTCCAGGTTGGAATGTCTCGCCATCTCGTCCAGAGATGTCCGGCAATCACGAACCAATCTGGATGTCGTGTAGATACCCGATAAGGAGTTAATCGCGGCCTTGCTGTCAGTGCAGATGCGGATATCCTGTCCGTGGTACCACATCTAGCAAGTCGCCCTTCTAATGGCTGAGATCTCAACCTGAATCACGCCACATTGATCCTGTAGCCTAAACTTCATCCTTCTAGGAATGAATTAATCACCGTCTGAAAGAGCCAGTACGACGTGGCGTGGTTGATACTCCAGTGTCTGCCTATAGCCTTTCTACACACATACAGCGCCACTGAGGCCATGTCCGCCCGAAATCGGATATTAGGGGTCCACGACAGTTTGGAGTCCAGCCCTGTCAGACAACCCAAACTCCACTTCATTGAGGAGTGGTAGAGGAAAAGTTGCAGTCTTTTTTCTTCTCGTGAAGAGCACAAGTTATGTTTTCCGATATTCTCAGGTAGAATTTCTACCTTAGAAATGATATTATTAAAGGATTAAATTTATAATTTCGTTAAGTTAATAGTGAATACTTTAAGAATTTCAGTGATGTTGCTTATTCATATTGTATTAAAACAAGTTAAAGTTCTATATTACTTGGCCATTACAAATCTCATATAATCATCTGCATATTTTTCTTATTGTTGTATGGTGTAGACAGGTATCAAAAAATTTATAGGTTTCAGTTTTTCTGGAACAATTTAATTCTTTTATATAAAAAAAAAAAAAATTACTTATTTGGCAAAGACTTAAATCTTTTTTCATTAGCCAGCGAACGAATCCGAGCCAACAAGTCCTGCTTTAAATACATGTTTTGTTTATAATTCACCTTTGCAAATTCATTATTTTTTTAATTAAATCTGGATTTTGAGAGGTGTTTTAGGTTATTGATAGTTTTTCTTTTTGTGAATTCTCAGCTTTTAATAAAATTTTGTTTTTGGTTAAAATATTTTTTTGTTTAATATTGTTGAAAAAATAATCTGTTATTGCAATCTTTGAATTTATTTTTCGCTTGCGGTATTTCTTCAATATCTCCATCATTATTGCTAAATTTCAATAGCTTAAGTCCGCTGCAGCTGTTATGGCACTTTGTAATATGATTTCAAATCGATTACACACAGAGGAATACTGAAGGATTTTATTTGAAACATAAATTTATAATAATGATGCCATTCAATATATTTTATTAAATGTAGTAAAATTTATTATATTTAGCGTCAAAAATTTATCAAATGTTTATTCTATTCTTTTAAAAATATTGTGTAGAGAAAATAATATTTTCTAATCGCATTGCTTCCATATTTCCATTAAAGAGAACATTAATATTGAAAAACAAAATTGCAAAATTATTCGAACAACAGTAAAAAATATACTAACGACCCTCGTTTCCTAATCACGCTCAATTTAATATAAATAGGTTACCATATGCTACTTTGAATAGGATTTTTTCAACAGTCTTAAGATTGTCAAAACTCAAATTTAAGAAACAAATAAATACAAATCTATACAAAAGTGTTATTATACATTTTATTACTCGTGTCTATGTTTTTTCAAGTCTCTAGAGATTTGCATGTTTTTATTTCAAATAGACCGTATGTTACTATCAGTCAGACAAGACTGATAGTCAAGTTGGTGTATCCATTAACTTTAAGCATTTATTTGCAAAAAAAGTTGTTGTTTAGACTAATCGATGCCGTGTTTGTACAAAACTTTTTGTGCAGGTAAGATATTTCTGTTATTTTTTTTTTCACAGATTACACTTAATGTATATTATTTATTAAGAAAACCATTTTTATCTGTATTTTAGGCAACATTTTTCTTAAAAAATAGATTTTTAAAACAAAAAAACGGGCAAGCCAAGGGCACATGCAATTAAATAAATAAAATGTACCACCCAACGGTGTGGCGAAATATTGAAAATATAAATTAAAATTATATTATTTATAAACTGACCTAGTGCTTAAAAAATTAGAAAAGAAAATAAATATTTATCCTGTCACACTAAGAGTTCAAAACAAATTCAATTACAAATCAAAGAGTAACGCTGAATAAAAAACCTCTAAATTAATAATGTTTATCTTTAATCTTTTTAGAAACAAATTTTAAAGTTATATTTAAAAGCTCTTAAATGATACCCATATTATTATTTTAAAAATTTTGAAAATTTTAGAGGCCTGTAACTCGGAAGAAGTTTTTTCACTTGAGGTTTTTTTCTTATTTTTTAATTCTCTATCGCCCCAAATATTTGTTTTTTATATATTGAAGTTACCCCCTTGTTCCAAATAATATATAAAAATTTGCCTGCTGCTTCGAAGGACATGGACCGATCCTATAGCAACTCTTTTGACACCATGTCTGATCGATTGCCGTATTTAAATTTTATCTAGCTGATCTAGTGCCTTGGCAAAGTTGACTTTAACACTAACACGGACGGACAGACGGACATCGCTCAATCGACTTGGCTATGCCTAAGAACTCAAAAACTTTATGTGGTCGGAAATGGATGTAGTAGAAATTAGAAACGGAATGACAATTTTAGTTACACCTTTTTCACTTTTTGTGGCGAAGGGTATAAAAATATGTTTATGAAAATACAAAATAATAATCTCATGCAAAAATTTTATTTTGTAATATGGTGTGCCATTTAATCGGTTTAAAACAAGAATTGCGTCTGAGTTTAACGAAAAGTAATTTAGTTTTAATATATACTAGATTGTAGGGTTCCGTACACAAATAATAAAAACGTTATCCTCTTGTTTTCACTACAATATCTGTTCGTCGACCATAGCCCTCTATATCTGCAGCCGAAAACGATAATCTTTTGATATTTTCACAGAAGGCCTATTAATACAGCAGCTATTACAATAAATACTCATAACTAAAGGGTGAGCCAAAAATGTTTACAAAAAAATATTGTGAATATGCGATAGGCAGACAAGTTAAATTTGCACAGTTTCAGTAAAACTTTGCGCGCTATAAATAAAACTTTAATTAAAACGGTGTACCAATAGCAAAGTGCAGAAAATTTAAAATAAAACTAAAGTACATGGCCTTAGTTTTTTAACCGTAGTCGGTTGACAATTAGAATTTACATGAAGTATCTACAGATATGTCGCCTATAAAAATAAGTGTGAACAATAAATTTAAAATTAAAGGATGTTTCCATAGACGACGTGCTTTGACAAATAAGGCCCTATCTTTTAAGCTGTTATGGCCAGATGCGCCAAATTTGCACGGAGTATGTATATTCTAAAAACCTAATTACAAAATTAAACTTAATAAAGGGTATGCCGACAGTAACATGGTGTTCACATATACGGCCTGTTTTTAAAAGATCTTAATAGGCTGCGACTATATATTTATGAAGAGTATGTATTTCTACAAAAGCAAGTATATAATAAAAAATGCGTATTAAAAGATGTCCTAAAAGTAAGTTTTTTTTCTCAGGACCTTAACTTAAATTATACCAATGTATGTTTAACTATGTTTGCTCTAAAAAGTTTTCAAAAACAAACTGGTACCTCCGCGTTTTGGTCTATCTCACACTTTATGTATTAATTTTTTGACAGATCACGTTCAGTTCGCGGAAATCAAAAACAGCACTTCTATTAAAAACATAAACTAAAATTTTCCTCTTACCCATCTATGTTCTATTTAGTAAACCTAAATGTCAAATTGCGTATTAATTTTAAAGTAAGGTCAGACAAAAAAAAATATTAAAAAAAACAAGTGTCACCACCAAAAAAATGTAAAGTACTATTACTTCCTTTCAATGCAAATATTCATTAACTGATACAGTTCTATAATTATGCCAAATTTTTTTTAACTTATAAAAAAGCAATATTTTGCAATTTGCATTTGTACTAACAAATATTGGCCCTATGGGGATTTACTTTAACACACATGTACATATTTTCGTACAATGTAAAACAGAAATGTTAAAAGTAAATGTTCATGTAGAAAACCGGAAATTGACCATTTGTTGAACATTTGCACGTTTTTGGCTAAATTTTATTTGACTTTTATTGGATTTACAAATTATTTGTTGATGATTTGTACTTATGAATGTATTTGTCGTCCGCTTGGCTGTGTAATACAAACATTAAAGTATACACAATCACATACTTAAAGATTTAAAAAACATGTGTACATTTTACGTGAGGTATTTCATGTGCGAGGTCTGTGCAAAAGATATTGAAAATTTTTATACAATACAAAATACAGAGAGAACAGGGAAGAAATACTTTGGTTTATGTGTAAATTTCGTCTAACCAAGTTAATATTGATATGAATACTACTCGTATTCTTATTTACAAAGTTAGTTAGTTAAATAGATGATGTTTATAATTACATAACCAAGGAATATAGATGCGAAGAATGCTGATGAAGGACGTAGCGGTCCAGAAAGTTCAGCATTACATTCTGCTAGCGTCTAGTTTTTTTTGTTTTCTTTGAAAAACGTCCGTATACATTTGTAAAATAAATTTTCTTTTTAAAAAGATTTTTAGCAACTTAAATAAATGAACTAAAGCCAAAATAATTTCGATTGAATTTTTATTTACTTAAAAAAATACTATTTATTTATGAATATTAATTTTATTCCTACATATGAATTATACCAGACTTTTATCGTTTTTCTGTTCCTGTAAACACTTCATACCTAATTTAATAAGACTCTAGTTGCAGAGCCTTATTTGCTTTGGGGCTCTTCTCCGAACATGTGAGAAATCCGTCAAATCGGTTTGGATATTATAGATCAGGAGATGTCTATACTTCAAATATCTTTAGAATCTGATTTTATTAAATCGGCAAAGATTGTAAGTTTGTCCCCTATCCAACTCTCCCCTCCTGTTCCCTTGTTTTCATAATAAACAGAGAAATTTCTAGCATTTACGTTAATATCTAACTATGTTTAAAATCTTATTGTAATATGTGCTCGTCTTTTGCCTTTATCTCTTATCAAAGTCCTAGCTCTGGGTACAGATAGGACCTATTTATGTTTCGAATTTAAAAAAAAAATCGATTAACCGAGACTTTATAAAAATTTATTCAGACGCATAAAAATGACCGCATCGCCTTTTTCTCCTCTACTGGTCTGTTATTGGATTTTTAGTTTTAAATTTCATTAAACTCCGGCTAAACTCAGTCGTGTAGCCGCCATTGCCGCACGCACAAGTAAACTATCAAATAAACAAACAAATAAATTTAAGGGGAAAGTGTCTGCTAGTGTGGTGTTAAAAATTATATGTAAGCGGAAGAAAAAATACCAAGCATATCAAACACTATTGGGATTGGTTGTACAACCATTGTAACAAATTTTATACATTCACATTTTGCACATTTTAACTTTTTTGGTATATTTTAATTATACACAGAAATTATTCAATATATAAATGTATGTATTTTTAATTTTTTATATAATAATAAAAATTTCCAGTTAGATTTCTAAGCCCGCGCAGAAATTGAATTCTGCGAGTTAAAAATTATACACGATGAAAATTTAGACTTGCAATTCGTAGACATAGTAGTTCAACCGATTATAAATAGACTGTAATTTCCTTTCTGCAACTTGTCTCAATATTTTAATAGAAATAATTTATAGATAATCTCAGTATTAGTGATATTGATTTTCAAAACCAAAAAAATTCCCTCAGAAAAACTTTATTGTGGAGCAGCGATGGGATTATTACTCAATTTAAATACCGTGTCTGAAAGTGAAGTCTTATAATTTAAAAATAATATAATAAATGATATGTACATTATGTACATTGAATAGCGAATTAACAAGATTGTAGTTTTCTAACGAATTCAAGAAAGTCGCATAGTGAATATCGACCAATTTCGATACAAGAAGACACTTAAAGGAAACGATTTAAATACATTTCGAAATTTGACACGTTCTTCTTAAGATCGTTTATTTTTTCTTCTCATTTTTTATGTGCTAACCAGGGCGCATTATTTTGCACGTGATCTTGATAGTCCAGCAGATTTTTGTTTATATTCGACATTATTGTCAAAAGAAAAAAATTTATGAAATTAAATTTCAAAACCAAAACATGAGATACATATGAGGTATTACTGCACATGTAGGAAAAAGAAACTAACTGTTACAACTTCATTTACAGCACCAAATGATGATATTTCTGACATCAACGTGGTGCTCTGCAACTACAAAATGACATTAGATTTTTGCGCCGCGCAACCACCTAAAGCTGGCTACAGACAACGCAATGTGTTTCTGAAATCTGTTTCATTTCGTTACAGATTGCATCGTGTGAATTCCTGTTTCATGTTTCACTTCGGGTTGCAATCCAGGTTTCATTAACAACAAAATGTTTTGATATTTTTTGGTTGCATTGAAACAGATTGCATACTTTGTGTCGCTACTTCAGTATTTTATGTGTTTAGTACATTGTAAACAAGCAATCTGTAAACATCTAAGTAATTAAGAAAGAACAAGATGGGATGTGAAAAGTGATAAATATACAAATAAAATTATTAAAGCAGCAGCATTTGAAAAATTAGTAATTGAATATAAAAATATTGATATTGCATCCTCTTTTCCGCGCGATGTTAATGTTATAATATAAAATAACAGGACTAATATTGCGTTTATGTTTTCACTGTTGGTTTCAGTATTTGTGTCAAACCATGAAACCTGAATGTGAAACGTGTTGCGTTGTCTGTAGCCTGCATTATGTTATATTCGCCTCGGTGCTAACAAGTAAAAAAAATGATTTATTAACAGTGTTGCTAATTTAGCGCATTTTAATTACGTCAAAACCTCTTTTTTCGTCTTATTGCGTTTTTTAATAGAACTGGCGCCCTTGCAGCAAAGTAAATAAAAGTTTTTAAACGAGAACATTTTCTCAAAGGACACAAAAAATATTATATTATTTGTTCAAGTATTTCTTTGGCATTTCTTGTAAAAAAAAAAAAATAGAAAAAAATTTTTATAACTTTTATTAGTGGAAAATTATAAATAAAACTAAATCATTTTAGGTCTACGAATTAAAAAAACGGTTTATAAAAATTCTTTCATTACGGTGTTTTCGTTTGTTATAAACTTACTTAGCTTTCTACTTCCAAGTACAGAAGTTGAGAGACCTTTCAGTGTGATGAAAAAACTAGGAAATAAAATTAAAAATGATCCAAGATCAATAATCTCTTGTGAATTTTTTTACAGGTAAAGATAAATTTTAGCTCTCCTTTTCTAAAATATTTATATGATAATAAAAAGTTTGATATTAAATAAAAACAAAACTGAGCTGTTTGTTGAACAATTGACCGATTTTTTTTATAACGCTACTATTTTATGTAATGTTTAAAACTTCCAGCATCGTCAGATTTATATCTCTATAAAAAAAAGCTGATTTTCAATAAACAAAAATGCGAGCATTAATTTTTAAACCCACCTCGTATCCAACTTGTAACATTTTTGAGAATCTTGTTCAAGCTGTTATTTTTTACTTTTTAAATATTTTACAAACAAAAATAAAAAATAGAACGTCTTTACATATGTTATAATGTTTGAGTGAGTGCAAATTTGCGATTTGAAAAATTTCTTAAAATTTAAATTTATTTATAGATATATATATTTTAAACTTATTCTAAAATTTATACCACTTTCAAAGGCAATGAATATTATATGGGTTTTGTGAAAAAAACTAATTTATATATTTATTTATAAAATAAAAGCATTAAATATTAAAAAATAAAAAAATTTATAAATGTATATATATATATGAAACATTAAAAATTTTGGTTTTTATTCATATATCACATATGGAAGACTAGATTTTCTTAAATAAAATATAGTATTTATGTATAGTTTTACTCAAATAAATTTGGTTGCATTATTAATTTTTATAGTTCATTTTATTGCATAACATATGATTTCTGTGCTTCTTACAATAAATCTATTATATAGAGACCAATTGTGCTGCTGTCCTTATCCTGTAGTCGTTTGTTTAAGATTTTTTTTTAATGAAATTAAGAAGCGTTATACTGCTTAGAACGGTTTGCTTCTTTTTTACAGATTATCTTATTGTTTCCAAAAAAAACTTTATAAAAAATTATTTTTAAATGTTAAGGAGTATGAGGATATTTTAAGGGAAAACTCAATTCAGGATCCGGGTTATCACATATTTTTTTGCATTAAAAATGTGAGCACAACATATCATTTGCGAGTTAAAATAGAGATTTGATATGAATTCTATTGTTGAAAGCATTGCTCGAGTCAGGAATCGTGCAAAAGTTATTTAAAAATTAAGAATAAGATTCATTAAGAGAAGATTAAAATATGGTAAATTATTTAAGAGAATCCAGGTTTTTTACCGGCCAACATAAAAAATATCGTCAGGTATAACTTAGGTTAAGTTATGGTACCCCATGGCTTTAGTGGTGGTAAAGGCCTTACAGAACTCTCCACTAATTATATTTATTATTTTATTAACATTAATAAACGATGCATTAACTACACAGAGAAAAGAAATTCGGTGTGACAACCAAATTTGTTGTCAATCAAATTTTGTCGCTTGTTAGTATAGTTAAACATTCGGTTGAAATTACTGAATGGATATGGTGCATGTAACTATTTTACAAAATATTTCGAAAGAGGCAGTCAGTAGAAAATATTATTCTGAATTAAATAAAAAAAACTTTTATATAAAAATATATTAAACTTTACTAAAGGTATAATTTTAACGAATATTAATAAATTACATGGGGTAAGCACCTGAACACAGGTTTCTCCTATTTACTTTTGATTTCTTACTTTTTTCAAATTGCTTTTTTTCCTCATGTTGAACCTACCTCTTAAGAAAATATTAAATTTTCGATACCTTATTAGTTTGTTGTGTTTTTATACTTTTCACCACAAAAAGTGAAAAAAGGCTACATCTAAGTACGTCATTTTGTGCTTGATTTCTACAATATCTATTTCCGACCCCATAAAGTTTATATTTGCTGAGTGTCGGTCCGTGTTCAGGTTAAAATCAACTTTGCCAAGATACTAGATGAGCTAGAGAAAAAAGAAATACCCCAATCGATCAGACATATTTTCGAAAATTTTGCTGTTGAAATTAAGCAATTCGATCATTGTCCTTCCAGGCAGCGGGCAAAACACCACGCCTGCCCCTAATTTTTCCATATAATTTCAAACAATGAAGTAATCTAAATCAAAAAAACAAATATAAGGAGCAATACAAATTTAAACCCTAACAAAAAAACATCAAGTGGAAAAATTTGCACCCGCCCATACTTTCCGAGTGATGGGCCTGTGAACTATTTATAGAAAAGTACCTTTGTGCACCATATTTTTTAAGATATCAATATGGGTATCATTTAAAAGCTTTTGAAGAGATCTTTAAGGAAATACAGAAATTTAATAGCCGATGAGATTTTTATGTAAAATTATATATTGTAGTTTTTCATTTCTCTTTCTTATTTTGAATTCTCTGTCTTCTTTTTGGTTGGAGTTACTTTACTAAACTAAACTTACATTAATGGTGAAGAGTATATAAGATTCGGCATAGCCGAATAAATCACATTTACTTGTCTTATTTAAAACAAGGCTATATTTTTATATTTTGTATACTATATTCTTTTTTCTTTCTTTTTTTATTAACTGAAAGATTGTAGTTTCTTAAGAATAGAAATTAAATTATGATAATAGTGGTTAAATTTATTTAATTTCAAAGGATTTTTTTTTTCCAAATTTCGGTGTGTAGGTATGTTTATATTGACAAAAGCATAAATAATTTTAAATGATTTTTGGGAATTGTTTATAGAAACAAATTATAATTAATGCAATCATTATTTCATTGTAAAAAATTAACTTATACCACTTAAAAAAACGGCTCACTTAATAGATATATTTGGACTCTCCATTCTCCAGATTTTGTACATGAAATGTGGAGGATAACACTGAGGTAATACAATAATAAATTATTTAAAATATAAAAATTTTAATAATTTTTTAACACATGTAATACAATAATAGTTCCTCCATGCACTTGAAATTAAATTAAAATTTTTAGCTTGAATTTATCTTTTTTATTACTAGAAATAGAACGTTAGATGCTCAAACAGTAAAAGTAAGTTTTTTATTTACGACTGTCAGAACTTAAAAATAACAAAGGCAGATCTTATACCTAAATTTTTTATTATATTGATTTTAGTATAAAGCAGTGTTCTTTATCTAAATAAGCTATTTTTGTAATAAATACAAATTCCAAAAAAATATATATTTCACACCTTTTTAGAATCGTTTAATATTGACGAAAAAATCGCATCCCAACAGACTGGCGCACGTGTTTAATTATTAAATAAAATGTTTCATTTTAATCATCTTTATTGATCAGTTTTTATCTGCAGTAGTGAAACTTTTGTTTCCGTTACATGCAGCATTTATAAAAATCTTAACGAAAATAAAATAATTCACTAAGCATATATGTGTGAACTTATTTATGTATGTGTTTATTAACTAAAAATTAAGGAAAAAAATCACTTAAGATTGTGTAACAATTTATTTTTATTTTTCTTTTTCCGCACTTCTTAAAAGCAGCAAATACTCATATCAGGAATTAAATCTTGATTTTTTCCCAATTTTCGCTTCTTTCTATCCCGCTAAAACATTTATGTTTGGTGCTTTTACTTAGCAGTTATTGTCTTCGTCTTTGGTTTATCTGAGATTCAATATTGACTACTAATTCTATTTGTTAAAATAAATATTAAATAAAAAAAGGAAAATAAAGAAAATGAAATAAAAAGCTTTTAAAACATAAAATGTTTACTTCGCTTATTTTATTGTCTACCATTTTTCATATAAACACATTTAATAGCAGCATGTGTATCTGTGTTTGGAATTGTTATTTTTTATTTATTGCTATAAAATATCGCTTATCTTTTTTTAAGGAAGTATGTATCCGTTTTTCAGTCAATCGTTCGATTTACTAAAATCACGTAAATTTAGGTGCTGCTTAACGCTTATGTTGCTTTTGTAAATGTAAATTTATATATTTCCCAGCAAACACACATGTGATATCTGATGTTTTTATCATTTACTAACATTCCATATTAAACGTTTTAATGAGTGCTTCTCAGGTAGAAAAATGTCATTTTGATATGTACGTTTTAGGGAGGCAAATTTTCTATACTGTAAAATTTTATTAAAACTATTCTTAGTATCATTCTTCTATAAATCCCCGGTTTATTTGGTAAATATTATTGCTGCATAAAGATGTACTTAATTCGATTTTTTCATAAATTATTTACACACAAAAAATGTTTAATAGCATGTTTACACGGCAATGTGAAGCACTTGCTTCGCTCTCTGAATCATGATTGCGAAGCATTCCGTTTCCACGACACATACTACATGCTTCACATTGACTTCTGTTCTAAAATTTGGTTTTTTGTTTCAATTTTAGTGTTTGTAATTAATAAAATTTTAAATTATAATATAATTATTTGTTTTTATATTAACACACATTTACACAGCACTTTTAATATTGGTTTACTTTTTTTGTTTACATTTATATACAGCTAGTTCAGATAAACTTGCGATAAATATTAGGGAAGACAGAAATTTTTCATGCTTCCCAAGTAGATTCAAGCTGAATCGTCTCAAAACAAAATGCTTCGCTCTCAAGATTTTATATGGCGAAGCACGTTGATTCGGTCGTGATTGAGCTGTGAATCATGAAAAGAGAGCGAAGCAAGAATATTGGGCTCCGTGTAAACATAGTATAACAGGAAGCAATGGCCCATATTCATAGTTATAGTATAAAGTCGGCTCTTGCTAAAGTATACTCTAAAATAAAAAGCTCTTATTATCTTTTTTGCATTCATAGTCAAGAATAAAGTATACTTTAAGTTTAGACGCCTTCCACTGGGTGCCAACTGTAATTTAATAAATGTATTCATACAATTTCTACACAAACATTTGAAAAAAGTAACCTTGTTGTTATTTTGTTCACTTTGGTATAAAAATCAGTTAAAGAGTATTGTGTTTTTAAACCAAACAAAATTATTTTCGAAAAATGAGTTAAAAACAGCTTTTGGTAGTTTTAAATTTTAAGTTGACTTTTTCGCCTAGAGTATATTTTAAATTGTTTATGAATGAATTAGAGTCGACTCTAAAGTAAAACCGACTTTAATTCCCTTAAAGTATACTTTATTTTAACTATGAATATGGGCCAATATCTTTATATTTTTGAAAGTAATAACATACTTTTCTATCTCCACGTAATCCTTTAGTAAACACAGTCGCAGTTACTATAAATAATTCTTGTGAAAAAAAAACAATTTTAAAACCGAAATTACATTAACTATCGGAAACCCTTATATTCCATCTAAATACTTGTTATAGCAGAGTTATATAACGGTTCAAAAGATACGGCCGTAAAGGTAAAATTATATTATATTATAAGCAATAAGAAAGTTTCAGCTCTCTGTCTATAAAGGTTCAAAAGTCAAAAGCGGAGTTAGCAATAAAGGTTCTTTAAAAATTTCTAGCGTCTGTCTACAACTGTTCAAAAGTATGGCTAAGGACAACAAATTAAATGAATATTGGGGCACTCTTTATTTTATAATTTTGAATATTAATACTTGTTACTAAACGGTCATAGCAATTCAACATTTGGGAGCGTTTGTCTATAACGGTAAAAAAGATAGAGCCATATAGGTCGATTAACGTCTCCTATGGGGACACCCTTTAATTGTAGTTTTATTTATGTACTACTTTTTGTTAATGTGAGCTATAATGTTACGTAGTTTTTTTAATTTTAAAGTGGTGCCCTTTACTGTTCATAACACTCGTAAAAATATGTATTTAGTAAGGGGACACCCTTTAAATTTTAAGTCTATGTTCTTAATACGGAACCGAAGTGTAAGTATTACATTCCAAATAAAAGAAAATTTTCAAAATTGGTTCAGAAATTACTGAGTTCTGCAGGCACAAACAAAAAAAAAACATTCAGTCGAATTGATAACCTCCTTTTTTTTAGTCGTATTATTTTTAACTGACTTCAAAAAAATAAGGAAAATGATAAAGCTTGTCACTTGATGAAAATAGTATCTTTCTAACCAACTTCAGATTATCTTTAAAAACAAACACCTTTTACCGAAATAATTTTTTTAATATCAATTTGTTTTTTAGGCCAGTATTAAGGGAAAACTATTTTCAGTACATTCCTAGTCTAAGTTTGTTATTATTACACGTAACAATACTATGTTTTGCTTACAACCATATAATACAAACACAATATGTTTCTCTTAGTTTATGTTTACCTTAAACATGTTTTTTCTTTTCGTGTTCATTTGTAAACTAAATTTTACCAAAGTTATTACAATTTTCGTAATGCTCTGCCAGACTCCAGGCAGATGCAGGGTTCTCGTTTTTTGTGTTGCTAATGTTTTTTAAATAAGCAATATCAAAAAGCAGAGCTAAATAATTTAAGATATTTAAGAATCAAAATGTGTTTCTGTCTTACTTCACTTAATAATTGATAGCATTGCTTTTTCTTTTCTTCTTCTTTTTTTTTTTTTTTGTTAAATTTTTGCTTGTGTTATTAAATATTTAAAGTTGCTGTTGTTTTTTTTTGTGTGTTGATTTTTATGTTTATGGTTCTGAAAGATTCTGTACGTGTGTGCTTTTGGCTAAAATGGTTTATTGGTAATAAGTAATGCTAAAAGTTAATAAATTCAAATAAACATAAATACAGATTTGTTTTCACTTTATAATCGTGCTCTTCATCTTTTGTTTTTTTTTACAAATTTCTTTTTGATTTGTAAGGAAAATACGTTCTATAGTAAACTTAATTTGAAATAATATGATTTATTTGAAATACGAAAACTAAAATAATAAATGTTTAGTAAATGAATTAAAAATAGATTTGCATGGAAAGAGAACTTGAAGTTTATGTACAAAAATAAGATAAATAGTAAATTAATTTTGGTCAGGATATAGATTATTTACTACTTATCTCAGAAATAAATATTATTATTAATAAATCTTTAGTACTAATCCGCATGGATCTTTTAAGCTCCTTCGACTAGTATATAAATTTACCAATTTGAAAAATTAGAGTAAGGATTTTACAGTGCCAAAGTTTCCTTATTGAAATTTTTTTATTTGCTTTTGCCACAAGTATTTCACTTGCGATTTCCTGAATGTAATTTTTATGTTTTCCACAGTGTTTTATTGTTTAAGTTTCTTACTTAATTTACAAATGACCTCTGTTCAATTTTCCTGACCCTGAAGTACAAGTTTAGTCCTATAATGTTTTGCTTGTTGTCTCTTTTTTTGTTGTGATCTGTTCCTGCTTTGTAATATTAAAGCCTAACGCTACACCAACTCGTTGCTTTTAGCTGTAAAATAAAAAAGAATATAGATTAGTTTATGCGACCCCTTGCGGCAAATGTAATGTAACCTAAACTTTTTGAGCATAGTATGCGGAAATGCTCTTCAGTGATGAATGTACGGCTATCTCATAAAAATCACATTGATTTGATTCACGGTAAAAATATTTGTTTGTCATTTTTATACCCTTCACCACAGGTGGAACAGGGTATATCATTCCCTTTGTAATTTCTACAATATTTACTCGATCAGCAAGATCGTTGCATGTGCTTCAAGATATCAGGCAAAGCACCACGTCTGCCTTTAATATTTTCATATCTTTTTTACCTTTTATTTGAATCCTGTAGATGATTGTGTTAATAACCACCACCATTTGTTTCATCACCACTGAATAATACTAGGATTAGTGTTTCGTTTGGTTACATTTTTTTGCATTTTTCGACTTTTAAGGGATCCACGTCACATGTACATATATTCTTGCTATATTTGGCCAAATTTTCGGAACTTTTAGCACAGGCACGAAATCAAGTAATATTACAGAAAACTGACTTGTTTTAAGCATTTTTTAAAAATTTTAGCATTTCGTGAAAGAATTCTTCATAAGCTTTTAAATTAAATCCATATTAATATCTTGAACAACAAAGTTCATAACTCCAAGCCCATTATGTCGCATCTTAGTGGACAATATGTCACTTTCTTATGCGACATAATGTGCATGAACATTATATCCTTGGACGGTATGACATGCCACCCTAATTTAAAGGCAAACTAAAAAGTGCAAAGAAAAAGGAATATTAAACAGAACAAATCTGAAAAACATTTAGCGATTTTGAGTAGTGTTACATAACTTTTTATATGTTCCCATAAAAAATTTATAAATTTAAGTTTTTTTATTATAAATAAAAGCATAAATTGAATAAAAAATTGATTAATTTATTTTATCTATTTTTTTAGGTAAGTTGATTTGGATAATCTTTATGCGAGTTTTGAATAGCAAAAGTTTGTGAACCGTAACGTGTGAAAAATTACGGTGAGTTAAAAACTATTTATTTTTTTAGTTTTGTTGTAAAAACAGCCGAACTAAAGAGACAACTTAACAAATGAATTAATATATTACAAATAAATTAGAATCTGGAATTTATTAATAGCAAAACAACAATAAATAGTGTAAATAAGTAATCGATGCTTTACGGGATTTTAGTTGTAAAGAAAACTTTGATTGTAACTTTGAATTTAGCTGACACTGGAAAAAATCCTTATGAATAATAATTTCATTTTTACACCCTTCACCACAGGTGGAAAAGTTTGTCATACCATCTGTAATTTCTGCAATATTCATTTCCGATATACGAAAGTATATATATATTCCTAGTTCTTATGTATAACTAAGTCGATCGAGCAACGTCAGTCTGTCCGTCCGCGTTCGGGTTAAAAACAACTTTACCAAGGCACTAGATGTGTTAGAGAAAATTTAAATATGATAATTGATGACATGGTTTCGAAAGATCTGCTATTGCAAATCAGCAAGTTTAGTCTATGTCCTTCGAGACAGTGGGCAAAACACAACGCCTACTTGTTTCTATTAAAATCAAATTAACCGAAGCTGAAAAACATGGCAATACATGTATGAACCTCTAAGTAGTATTGATAGCGGGTTACACATATACTGAAGGATAATTTCACTAAAGAAACCAATACAACTTATGTAGGTATAAAGCGAATTCTAATTTAAAGGTAAAAGTTGATCTAAACTTTTGGCATATTTAACGAATGGTTGTAGATAAGCTGACAAAATTTTATACTTTCAAGTAAAATCATAAAATTTTGATGTTAAACCTCACGATGAAGGAGTGTTTTCTAACAGCCTTATGCCCAATTTGATATTCCATGAATAGCACTGCTGTATGTTCCTTTTTGTTCACAAAAAAATTAAACCTTTAATTTTTATTATTATTTCTTAAGCTTAGCAATAGTGTACTTTGAGTAAATTTAAGATAAGGCACTGTTAACATCACGTAATTATTTTGACTTATCTTAATTTTATCTTTTTTTTTTTTTGCTTTTACAAAAAATACTCTGCATAAATGTATAGTCGCAGCCTATTACAGATAAAAAAAAGAACCGTGTTCTTTAAAATCAGGAAACTATTGGGACACTCTTCATTTAATTTAATAAGTATAATTTTTTCTACTTGTCCTTTTATAATATACATACGATTACTCTGTACAAGTTTCATACATCTGCCCACAACGGCTTAAAAAATAATGGCATATTTGTTAAAAACACGGCCCTGCCAAATAAATATGTTTAATATTAAAATGGTTAAAGAAATATATAAAACTGTTTAATCTAGGTTTTTCCTTGACTTTTTCAAGTTGCAACTATTAATAAAGATAGAAAATAAATTAAATGATTCCTGAGAAAAAAAACCGATTTCATCTGTCTGTTTATAATGTTAAACAGTATGGCAACATTGGGACCCCCTTCTATTCCATCTTAAAACTTTATACTTGTTATGGCGGAATTGTCACTTATTGACTTCAACCGTCTGTTTAAACTGTTCAACAGTTTAGCAATATATATCAAACTGCAGCAACTATAGGGCCACCCTTTAATTTCTGCTCTAGTCTGGTTCCTTGAATATTTCAACCGTCTGTCTATAAACCTTCAATAGTTTCGCCATATACATCAAATTACATCAACTAATGTAACATCCTTTAACTCATAATTTGAAACACTTATAATTTTTTTTTATACCAAACAGTAGATTCGATATTCTAATTTTCAAGTGTTTATAGTATATAGCGGTTTAAAGATACGGCCATATAGGTCAAATTTCATTAATTTTTGGAATACCGTTTAATTTCTAATGACAAATTATAAGCTTGATGTATAGCAGACTTAGCAATACAGCTCCCTTTTAGATTTCAACTTACGCCTTTAACTTCCAAATCTAAATTTTATACTTATTGTTATAGCGGAAAAAAGTATGACCAAATACACCAAATTAATGAACTATTGGGGCACCCTTTAATTATAATTTTCAATATTAATACTTGTTACTATAAGGGTCATAGCAATCGACATTCTGTCCAATTTGCAAGCGTCTGTCTATAACGGTTCAAGGGATAGGCCCATAAAGGTCAATAAACGTCACTATGGGAACACCCATTAAGTTTTAGATTTATTTTGGTCTTGCTTTTTACCATTGGGGTACGCAGTTTTTAATTTTAAAGTGGTACCCTTTACGGTTCATAACGCACGTAAAAAACATGTATGTTGTATGGAGACGTCATATAATTTTTAAGATTATGAACTGTTTTTAAAACGGGAGCAATCAAAAATATCAAAATTAAAATTAATCAATCAAAAAAGCAAAATTAAATAAAGGAAAAGTTTTCAAAATCAGTTCAGAAATGAATAAGTTATGCGGACGCAAACATAAAAAGAGCAACATTCAGTAGAACTGATAAAATCATTCTTTTTTTGAAGTCGGTTAAAGTAATTATAGAGTTGTATTATCGTTTCTCCTTTTCTGTAAATACAATTTATTGGGCTGCTCTGTTGTATTTTATTTCAATTTAAAAAAATCTTAGCCCAAGTTAAATAAGAGCAAACCGGATATTTTTATTTAATGAAGTTGGGACAATATAATTTTGTAATATACATGTATGTTTTTATGTACGTATGTATGTAGTTATGTATGTATGTATGTATGTATGTATGTATTTGTACCCTTTGGTGTTCATAAACTTGAATTAGAGTTAGAGGTTATCGTTACAGTTTTGTGCACAGACACATGTCATTTAAAATGCTAAAACTCCCACTGTTTCAAGTCAATTTTGTCAAACAAAATGTTGACAAATCGTCAATCAACAAATTCGCACTTTTTTACTTATGTTCTTATTTTTGTTTTATAATTTTTTTTTTTCATTTTATTATTTGTCAAGTTTTTACATTTGAATTGATATAGACATAAATAGGGCGTACATTCTGGGTGGATACAAAAGTCATTATGAGTGTTGGTTTGCAAACACTGTGTTGCTGGCAATTTCATAAAATAGACGACCTGCTGTCTAATATTATTTTTTATTTGCAATTGCTGTATGAAATTCTCTTCTTAAATGTTTTTATTGTTGTATTTATACAATTTCGTTTGCTGCCTTGAAGGCTGTAAGAATTTTGTTGATACAACTTTATTACATGTTGAGTTTGGCTTGAGTGTTTTACACAAGACGTTTTGAAGTAGCTTTCTACCAATTTTGTCATTGATTGTTCGTTTGCTGATGACTTAAATCACTCCGAATATATTGTACGACATACTTTACTTAGTACTTTTCAACTTTATTGCATTATGTTTACTCCCCAGTATGTTTGTCTGCCGATTCATTTATTTTCCATTCATAAATTCCGGAAATGACAAAATATTTTGGTAGCGGAAATGAGAAAATATTTGCTTATTTTGTTTTAGTTATCAATATGGTTGATGTTGTGTTTATTGAAGCTGTTCTTTGTTGTTGTTTTGATGGGAACAATTTGCATTTAATAATTTAGCATTAAGTTTGAATGTTTTTATTTAAATAAGTTGTAGAATGCATGCTTAGAGCCAATAATTGTTCTTGTTTGGTATTGCGATCAATGGTCATCTTTCTGATGCATTTGGTAACTACTGTACAATATAAAACAGAAAAGTATTGAAATAACTGAGTACTGAATCAAAAATTGTTATTTATCACGGTAATACAACATTATTTTTACCTTCAGCCATAATTGCAATTTATTCTAAATACTTTCAAGATCCCAATCTTAAGCGGAGTTTATACTTTAGAAGTACTAAGACACTACTGTTGTTGTATTATATAAGTGTATATGGTAATCAATATTCCATTTATTCTAATCCCTTTGTATATGCACAAGGAAAAAATTATCGATCATTAAACTCTGATATAAAGTTAAAGAACTTGAAAAATTGATTCAAATGATATTCTAAACATTTTATAAAACATTTAAAAATTTTTTTTATAAATATTCAGAATCAAAATCTGGATGAGAAAGTAAATGTGGGAGAAAGATATACTGTTACGAAAATAAAATTTCGCAGACCTTTATTTATCTGCAGCAACAAAAGTTATTTTTTGTATTAAAAAATTTGGATTTTATATTTAATAAGAAAATCCGAACTAAATATGTTGTTACAACAATTGTTCAGAAATAAAAAATATGATAGCTTAACATTTTGAACTACCGCGTTAATTTCCTCTTGTAAAACAGCGCATCATAGGTCATGAGTTCAACTCCCAATAGCCATGTGAGTAAAAAGACAAATAATTGTTATTGAGTAGCCATGTTTATTGACACTGGTAGCTTAAAATAGTAGATGGTTGGTTAATTGCATAATTGTAAAAAGGAAACCAGGGACTAAATTTAGGCGAAATCTAACTAAGATGGGAAAAGCAACAAAATAATAGTGCGTGGTATTCATGGATGACATGGTTGAAGAGACATCGTAGTAAACACGACATTATAAAGTTCGATTCTCGCCGAAACAAGAGTCTACTTGTGTTATGGCTACGTCACTTACATGACATCGAGTACTTAGAATCTTGACGGGGTCATTGATTGTTTTGCGAATGCCTCCTTAAATATGGTAAAGCTCGTATTTAATAAACAATAGCTGATGAAGAAACTATCTACTACTATCTAACTATCCTGACGCTGAAGTCGCAGAGTGTTATTGCGTAGACGACTACGTAAGCTTGTTAAAAGCATATGCTAAATAAATAAGAAATCGCAAGTACAAGCCTATCGATGCCAAAGGGTAAAAAACACAAGACAGAAGAGAAACTAAAAGTTAAAAATGGCAGTTATAATGAAGAACAAACGTAACAATATTGTTCCAGATTTAACACGGCTGAATATTTACATTATACCAAAACTTACCTACAAGTTCCTATACGATGTAAAGAAGCCATTAGTTTCAAATTCTATAAGAAGACTCCTAAAGTTCTTGTCATTTAAGATTTGAAATAAATAAAAAATGATTTTGTGTCTCATATTTACAAACCAAATTAAGAGGTTTTACAGAACCATATTTTTGCAAATTGGTTGAATAGTTTTTATTTGTTAACTTAGTATTTTTTTTTTTTTTTTTTTGTTAAAAATTCTGAAATAATGCTGAGCAACTGGAGTCAGAAAATAACCAAAAATACGTCCTTCTTGGTTTAAACAACTTCGAATCCAAATTTATATTAACACACACCGCGTCTCCATTCAACAGATTGCTGGTATTATTATTATTAAAAAAAAGCTTAAAACATAAACATCTTTTTAACAAAACTCGCGTTTTTTGCGACATATTAGACCGCAGTTTAAGCGCCAGTATTATCAAATCTTAGACACATAATTTATCAAAATGACAAAAACACCATAAGTCAATTGTTTGATGGGTAGGTATGTTAATGAACAGTGAGTTATTTGTAAGATTATTATCGTCAAAGGGATTGAGCTTTATTACTTTCAAAACCGGAGCCGATATAATAAAAAATTGAAAAAAAAAAAATTAATTTAAACATCTGACAAAAAATATGTTTTAAGTCAAAATCGATTGTATAATCTGAGCGTAACTAATGGAACCAAAAATCGTCTTGCCTTCTAATTATGAACATTATATAAAATAATAAAAAATTTATAAAATTTGTCAAGAGTAATATTTTGAACTTTTAATTAAATGTTGGTAGTGTATTTTTTCAATGCCTCTTTTATGAATATTTTTAAACAAAATTTATTAAAATTGATTTTGGCTTAAGTTCTTCTTTTAATATTTAAAAACCTCTTTTAGAAACAAGAATTATTTTAAAAATGTGGACGTTTACCAAAGAAAAAAAAAACAAGAAAAATTAGATACCAGCAGAATTTAATGCTGCATTTTCTGGATCGCTACAACCTCCATCAGCATTTTTCGCATCTATCTGCCATAGGTTGTCTACATTGTAAACATTGTCTACTTACCCAATTAACTTTGTTAATAAGAATACGACGAAGTCTTATTCTTTGTACCAATCTTCGGTTGGTCTCGAATGCAATTTTTATAAACTTCTAGTTTTATTACACTTTATATTATGCAATTTTGCATATCCTGCTTAACTTTTTTAATTATAAAAGCTACACACACACAAATCTACTAGACCATATCCTATACAATACAGCAAAAAATAAAGACTTATTTTTCATATTGTAAAGAAAAGAATATAATTTTTCAATACAGTTACAAAAACTTATGTATGATTTGGTAATATAAGACTTGTTTTATAAATTTGTATAATTGCTGAGTTATTTAAAAAAAAAAAGGTTTATAAATGCCTCCTTCCGATGAATAAATACTTTGCATATCTTATATTCAATGTATTATTTAAATCAAAACAAATTTTTAAAGCACATAATCAACAAATGTAACCACATAAAGAAGTTGAGAAGATGTAAGATTTTATTACATGTATGTTTGTGCGTAGAATAAAACCTGCTTACTGTCAAACATAAAGTTTTAGGAAATTTATTTGTGCTCAAACTTATTAAAAATTGTTGATAAATAAAGTTAAGGAGATTTTACCAAAGGGACAGATTTAATTTAAAATAGAATGATTTATTTAATTTTTCTAATAATACCTTTTATTCTGCCAATCACTGGAAGACCAATATATTGGCCCAGTAACCCAAACAAGTTGCGTGACCTACTGGACTTTTTCATTTATTCCGGATTACCCAACCAACTTTTAAGCATTCAGGACAATGACGATCTTAGTTCCGACCACACTACTATTATTGCTTGTTAAAATACTACTCTGCATACAATTTCGCAAAGCATTAAAATAATTTCGCCCAAAACAGACATAAATGTCTTTAAAAGTTGGCTGGATGATAAAGTACAGCTTAATGCTAGTGTTCAAACATCTGATGAACTAGAAGGTTGTGTGGAATCTTTTAATAATCTTATTCATGAAGCCGCCTTTTTGTCTACTCCACAGACACAATCCCAGAAGTCTAAAAGGAAGTTAAAAAATGAAATAACACAAAGTCACCAGGTTATGATAAAATTGGGCCTAATGTTGTTAAGTGTTTACCAAAAAATGCATTATATTCCTTACTCTGCTATTTAAATCTGTAATCAGGCTTTCAAATTTTCCAATCCAGTGGAAATGTGCAGAAGTAATAATGATTCAAAAACAAAATAAACCGGAAAACGAAATATCTTCATACAGACCTATAAGCATTTTGCCAATTTTTCCAAAAATTTTCGAAAGACTATTTAAAAACAGGTTACAACCTATTCTGGGGAAACTTAATATAATTCGAGATCATCAATTTGGATTTCGGCACAACCACTGGACTCTGGAGCAATGCCATCGTATAGTGAAAACTATATCCGGCTCTCTAGAGAGAAAGTCTTACTGCTGTGCAGTATTTTTAGATGGACAAGAGGCTTTTGATAGAGTTTGGCATGAAGGATTACTATTTAAACTTAAAAGGATTTTACCAACTCCATTTTATTTGCTTTTAAAGTCGTACTTAGTAGAAAGAACGTTCTATGTCAAAATAAGTGATGAAAAGTCAAAAATGTGTTACATCAATGCAGGTGTACCTCAAGGAAGTGTTCTTGGTCCTGTTTTATACACAGTTTTCACTTAGCATATACCTGTAAACGATAATATTTTGTTGGCCACTTACGCAAATGACACTGCCATTTTATCAACAAGCCTTTCACCACTTGAGGCTGCATCTGCTATTCAAGCAGAACTAGATGCTCTCCAAGAATGGTTGTCAAAATGGAAAATTCGTATAAATACAGAAAAATCGACTTAGATAACATTTACACTAAGAAATATAGAATGTCCAGCTGTGTTATTGAATGGGTCCCCAATACCGAGATCAGATAGTCAAATATCTAGGAATGCACCTTAACAAAAGGTTAACATGGAAAAATCACATAAAATCAAAAAGGCAATACCTAAATGTCAAAACAGTCAGAGCTTAGTTTAGAAAATATAGTCAAAATTTACAAGGCAATACTTAAACCAGTATGGAGCTACGGTATCCAACTATGGAGTACTTAAAGCAATTAAAATATAGAAATTTTACAATCTAAAAGATTAAGAACCATAACTAACGCGCCTTGGTATGCTACAAACAAACAAATCCGCAAAAATCTAAAAATTCCTTATGTCCTTGATGGAATAAACAGATTTAGCCACAGATACTTGGATCGCCTAAGTAACCACAGTAACATTTTGGCAATTAATTTACTAGATGAATCAGAGGAAGTTAGAAGGCTTTAAAGATTCCATGTACTAGATCTACCATACAGAAAATAGAATATTCTTTAGCAAACTAATAATTGAACATAATATTAGTTGTATTATTAGGCTTGCTGAAGCTTATTAACCTGTGTTAAGTGCCTTATATCCTTGTTAATTTTTACGAGGGCTGCTATATATATTTCTGGCCTGGCAACACTGAGTGCTGCCAAGTGCAATCTGACATTTTCATTGGAAAGTTTGTCATTTTTAAGTATAATCGTACTGAAAACGTTTTGACGTACGACCATTATTTGTGTTGTTTACAGTGACTTGAAAAAATAAATATAGAAAAAAATGGAATTAACTCGTGAACACTTTCGTGCCATCATTTTTCACAACTTTCGACGTGGATTATCACGACAAGAGTGCATTGATGAACTTAAATCTTTGTATGGCGATGAAGCACCATCCTACAGCACTGTGAAAAATTGGTATAATGAATTTAATCGTGGCCGAAGCTCGCTCAAAGACGAATTCCGTGAAGGTCGTCCAAAAACGGCTGCTGTGCCAGAGAACGTTGATGCCGTGCGTGAACTCATAATGCAAGATCGACATGCGATATACCGAGAGATAGAGACATCCTTGGACATTTCTTCGACCAGCATACATTCGATACTGCATGAACTCCTGGCCGTAAAAAAGGTTTGTTCTCGTTGGATTCCGCACAATTTGAAAGTCGCTCAAAAAAAGGCTCGTGTCGATTGGTGCAAAGAAATGTTACAAAAATACGATTGCGGTGCTTCAAAAGACGTTTATAAGATCGTCACAGGTGATGAATCATGGATCTATGCGTATGAGCCCGAAACGAAACAACAATCGATCGTGTGGGTCTTCAAAGACGAGCAAAATCCAACGAAAGTTGTTGGTGGAAGAAGCACTTCGAAGCAAATGGTCGCCTGTTTCTTCGGAAAAACCGGTCTTGTGGCGACTGTTCCGCTTGAGCAACGTAGGACGGTCACTTCTGAGTGGTACACTACAATTTGTTTGGCTGAAATCATCGGAGAAATTTGAAAAACCAACAAGAGAGGACAAATCATTGTTCACCAGGACAATGCGAGCTCTCACACATCGGCTCAAACCAGAGCGTTTTTGACTGGCCAAAACGTCGAATTAACGGGTCATCCGCCGTACACCCCTGTCTTGGCACCTAATGACTTCTTCTTGTGTCCGCACATCAAGAAAAAAATGCGTGGTCAACGATTTTCGTCGCCAGAAGAAGCTGTTGAAGTGTTCAAAAACCATGTTTTAGAGGTGTCTCAATCGGAGTGGAAAAAGTGCTTCGACAACTCGTTTGAGCGCATGCAAAAGTGTATAAATCATGCTGGAGAATACTTTGAAAAACAATAAAACCATTTTTTATTATAAATATTCGCATTTTCACTATTAGGCCAGAAATATATAGAGCAGCCCTCGTATAATCAAATTTACTTATTATTGTGAAAACAGATTGTAAATAAATAAAATTTAAAAAAAAAAATATTCTGCCAAGATACTTTTTTACTTATAGCAGTTAAAGCAGTTTTAAGTTTGAAAAATATTTTTAAGCAAATCGGTTAAAATTTTAAAACCTTTAAAGAGCTCTGTTGGCCAAATATACAAAAAATGCTGAAAAAACGCACTCTTTAGTAATTTTACGTAACGGGCTACATTCTTTAGGAAAGCGATAGATAACGATAAGACAGGTGGTGAAAGGAGAAAGACATAGATAGATACTTATTTAGTTATTATACTCCGCCGGCGAATATGCTATGAAAAAGTACCAACGAAGGAGACTGCATATTGTAAAACAAATTCTGAATATGTATTTGTACTATTAAAAAAAAAACACATTTTTATTTTTTTATTGCCGCAGGGGTTGAACCCCTGCTTTCTAAACGGTTAACCCTCAGATTAGGTGAAATAATTTCTTTTTATTATAATAAATCAGATAACAATGATTTTTGTTGCTAAAACATAATTTTTTGAAATGATTTTCTTCAAAATTTACACATTGAAGATTTATGCTTTAGTTTTGTAACGAGTTAAATTTTATTTTCATTATATTCTATACTGGCAACAAAAGCATTCATCAAGGCGAATTAAATATAAGGTGGCCGTATGGCTACAAAAACAAAAATCTTATGTAATTTTGTCGTTGCAAAGCACCAACTTGATGTAAAAAATAGCTGACTAGACAACAGGCAGCCGAATTCAATTTATTCTTTTATCATCATCATAACTTTATCCTGCATATGCAGCAATACCTCATAATTAATTTTTTTTTTTGTATTAAAGTTTAATTTTATGAAATTTTTACATTTATGCATTTTCAAATTATTTCAAAACTTTTAATTTATTTTTAAAATTATTTTAAAATTTTGACAACGTTGAACATAAACAAAAATCAGCTAGGCTATTGAAACCATCTGTAAATTAATTTACCTTGGCTTTCATGTTGCTTTCGATACGTATTTTCAGATATCTCTTAATTAGTCGCTTTCTCAATGGTTGTGTTCTATCAAACAATGTTGAAGTTTAACAAACTATTTTTGATAGAGCAAACAATTTAGTTATTAAATTTATAAAAATCGATAAATGTCCACAGTTTGAAATACAATTTGTGTTTGCAGAGAAAACGAAATATGTTCACCAAGTTTGCTCACATCTTTTTAGATTCGCTATTAGTGTAAGTAATATCTG
This sequence comes from Gymnosoma rotundatum, assembly GCA_916610165.2. NCBI lineage: Eukaryota > Metazoa > Arthropoda > Insecta > Diptera > Tachinidae > Gymnosoma > Gymnosoma rotundatum. The sequence continues at coordinate 36,702,684 of OU744339.1, read as the reverse complement.
ATGTTATGGAAAAATATGCAGGGGCGATCAACGTATTTACAGAACATTTTACATAACTAACTATGAGTCTTTTTTGTTGAAAGTAAATTGGAAAGAGATGTCCTGTTATATTCTCCAATTAACTTACTACAAAAGAATAAGGCCCATTATTGTAACTTGCCTTTATAGTACGAATTAGCTAAATGTAACTTTTACTAAAATAAGGAATTGAGTGACCTGTAACTATTTTTCGTTATTATTACTTTCTTGTAAAATAAAACTAAACTTTCTTAACGTATTTTAAAATTTATTTTCTTACTTTAAATCACACGAAATACAATTTTTGAAATTGACGATGTAAGAGAGAATTGCGAAAAATGTACCAACAAGAAAACTGTCCAAAAAGTACACTATAGCAAAAGTTTTCTTTGTGAAACCGGTGGATGCTAACAAAAACAGTACAGAAAACAAGCAGTATGATGCCGTAACATTGAAAGAAAAAGAAGAAGCATGTAATTAAGTCTAAGGTGCAACGAAATATTGTCTTAAAGAACATTTTTTAGATTAAATTAACCCACGGGAGATTTTTAATATATTAATAATCTTTCAAGATAAAATCTTTTTTTTTCGTACTATTTTCTATTATCCCGAATAATTATTTATTTAAATCACCGAAATTGATTATTGAGGATGAAAGCACGTCTCGATGGCCATTTCTTTACCGCCTACTTAACTCTTCAGGAAACTTTTGAGAAACATTTTAAATAAACTAAAGATTTTTGTTCAAACAATAAAGCAAATCAAATCAAAGTTTAAACAAAAACAACAATAACCAATATGTAGTAATTCTATTTTTCTATTCATAACTAAAAAAAATTCCAAACTGTGACTTAAGCTAAGAAATTTTCTTACCTATGCTAAGAAGAAGAAATGAAAAAAAACTAAATTGCATTTTATACACTTTTATTTATGTCTTTATATAGAAGCAATTTCCGTATATATTTTTTGTTATGTTTTCAATTATTTTAAAGATTTTTAAAGAAAATCAGTAGGGACTCTGTTGTCTTTCTTTACCAAAAATTAAATGTTGTATATAAAATATTTTCACAATACAGTTTAAACATTCAAAATTGTTTGTGTAAATAGAATTCAAAATTGTCTATGCTTAAATGTCTATCTGTCTGTTTGTAGATGTGTTTGGCTTTAAAATGTTTATTCAATTATTTATTTGTTATCTCAGTAGAAGCAATGACATTCAATGTCTATGAATATTTTAATTGTTTCAGTGTGTATATATTAAGGACATTGTTTATAAATATGTATATGCAAGCATTTGTAGTATTTCCTGTTGGTAACAAATTGTTTTGATTATGTTTTTAAGTTTTTTTCTTTTTTCTGTTCCTATTCCCATTTCCCTGATTATTACTTTATGCCTTAAGAATTTACAGCCTAAAAAAGCTTAATTTGAATAAGACAATTGGATAAAATGAAAATGAATATTTTTCCAAATTGGTTTCATGCTGTTCAGGATGACATTTCCGTTTGATTGTCAAGTACTTGAAAAAGCTTTAATTTTAAAGAGATTCTAATTTAAATTGACTTTCCTGCTACACTTTTATTTTATATATTATTGTGTGTAGGTGTATGTACATTATTTCTGTTTTTATTTTGTGCGTGTTTTTTACTGTAGATTTGTCATAAAAATCACTTATAGAACGTTTCATTCTATTAACATAAATATTTATGATTTTTTAGATTGTTTTGACATTAACGTCCGCCAAGATTATAGTCATTATTGTAAGCTCAACTTACACAGCAATTTACTGAATGAACATTTTTAAGGGGAGCATAAACAACAACGTAAAGTGTACAAATATTTATGATATTTATTCTATTTTATATGAAATGGATGGAGTCAAAGAAAACGTTTCCAAAATCACCGCAAATTAAATATTAGATAATTATATACATTTCTAGTAAATGATAAAGACTTAACGTAGCTAAAAGGGCATAAAGATAAAGATGCACGAACAACTTATCTGCCTCAAGCGGAAGGGCCAAGAACAAAGAGGCTGTAAAAATGCCAAGCTATTGAATTTCATTATTTAGTTGCTGTTGTAATAGAATTTATCAGTTTAATGCAAGCAAATCATATTGAAGAAACTCTATTAAATTTTATATTATTTGTTATTAAAAGATTTCGAAATAAAATTAAAGTAAAAGAAAAGAAAAAAGGGACGAATGAGCTTTAAATTAAATAGGAAAACGCCTTCGTGTTCCTTGTGGATTAGTTAAAGCAGTTTTGGTTATAACATTTAGAGTTTTCGGACGATGCAAACAAATTTTCTGCAAACATTTTTATTTATTTATTTAAGGATCGAAGCTGTATGCAGATAATCCACGTAATACAGATAATTTAGTTGGATAAAAGAAACTTTTTGAAGACTCTTTGAGGTTCCATTATTTCTTATTGCCATTGCATCGTCCAGTACAGGATAAGAAGAATAAATAATATTTAATGCTGCATCAATCTTTGAAAAATCCACATTGATTCAAGCTGAGTAAAAAAATATTGAGCTGTGTTGTGCTTTCCATTAAAATCTGAATTCTATATTCTTATCTTTAAAGTTTTTAGGGGTATAAATGGAAGCGTTTAATTAAATTGAAGTAACTGCTCACTATAGATGTCTATAATCCACTTTAATGTGCTATCAGTTAGGACGGTTTGTGTCCGCATATTGCGTTATCGTATCTCTTTTCATAGGAATTGCGTTTCTCCCGTGTTCAATACCTTTCACCGCAGCATTTAGGTCTCTAAAAATTATTTATAGTTAATATGCCGTATCAAATTTTGTTTAAAATTTAGGCTGCTGTAGTCAAGGTGGTAAGCACCTTGCGGCAATAAAAAAATAAAAATGTTTTTTCTGTTTAATGGTATAAATACAAATTCAGAATCAGCATATTACAACTTGGCTATATCTATTTCCTTTTACCACCTATCTTCTTTCTTATCTATCCCTTTGCTAAAGAATGTAGCACGGTTACAAACTAAGTGGTATTATTGCCTAAACCTTTGCTTTATTGCGTACTGTGTTATTCACTACACAATTTTAGAGTTGCGAAATCTAGAAAATCATCCTTCGCCCATTTATCGGTTTCTATTCGAAAAGTTTTCCGTGAGCTGAAGAAATAAGTAGGTTTTCTGTTACCGGATTAAATGCAGTTGCATCCTTTAGAACTAAAATTACCACGATTTTTTAATCTGGTTTCGCATTTTTTTAAAGTATATCAAGTTTGTATACTTCCATATCAACAATTACTCGGAAGAGTCACAGGGTCGAAGCTCTAAAGAATCACTGCTTCGGTTGCACTATTTCATTGTCCGTTGCTTCATTTGTTTTTCGCTTTTTCGTCCGACTCTCATTCCGCCGTGTACTTCCCACGTTGTGTTTTACTCTTTAAAAGGTTTCCAATTAATATTTTTACAGTTCCTACCAGTAGGTATACTTTCGTCCACATTGCGCTCAAAATGTTTGCATCTACCGAGCGTCCACAACGCACCGAGGCAGCAATCTACCGAGGAAAATGCTTTTCAATTAATAGAGATATAAATGCTGATCTAAAGATCATACTAAATTTTATATTTGATTATGCAATATTATGCTAAAAATTTAATTTTTAAATGTTTGACAATAGCAGGTTTTAATCGATTTATTTTTTACCTGTGTGAGCCCATTCTTTCCGTATAATAAAAGACAATATTACAATGCGAAGTGTTTTTAAGTCGGGTTTCTGAAGCATTCATAGGGCATTTATATACTGTGTATGTCAAGCAACCGCGTTGATATAGTAATATCGTTTCAGAGCTTACACGGAACAATCTAAAGCTATTGCCAACGATATCAAACTTAGTATTTTGTTTATAAATGTAAAAATAAGCTTTATGTTGTTGCTGTAAATACAACTTACTGAAAATAAGTTGCTGCTGTATCACCTCTTAATGAATAAATTTTTCTACAGTTTCATTGTATTACACCTGAGACCATGGTAACTATTATTAAAATTTATCCTAACAAGATTTTTCCATTCCCTTTATTCTTCGCCCATTCTTTTTTATTTAAGTGGAAAATCCAAGGCATACTTTGTATAATTAATTATTCCTGCGGTTTACATATTATTTTCAGTAATTAAATAATTGTTATTTAATATCCTAAAACATTTACATCGTAAATATGGTTACGCATTTCATATTAAATTATAATGAATTCCAACGAATAAAGTTTAATTGAATTTTATTATGGACGCCTTTGTTTATGTTTTTTTTTTTTGTTGTTTTCTTTTTATTACCAGCCTACAAAAATGTAATGCTGGCATATTTAATTTTGTCTTTTAATGCGATTAAATGTCAGTTAAAATTTTTGAAAGGCTTTTAACATTTGACATAAAAATTATACTGCAGATTTTAATTTTTGCACACTTTTTATTTGACGATCCAACAAACTTTTGTTTTTAATGGCTCATACATTAATATTCAAGGCTATTTTCATTTCAATATATGCAAACCTTATTTGACTCACAACATAATGAAAGTCATCGTCATTATACTGTTTGATTTCGGGGGAATAAAAAAAGATGAAGTAGTGGCACTTACACCAACCAATGTGTCAAATTATATTCGCAAATACATTACACATACACACAAATCTACACTCACATACGCATACTTACTTATATTATACTACTTACACAAAGGACACCAGAGTGTTTGACGCATATTAATGCATACACTCACGTTGTGATATATTTTCGCACGTATTCATAAGAGTGAATAGTAGATGTGACATTTTAACTTCCAACTGTGCTGTTAGCTGTCACATGAGTTAATGTCACAATACATAATACAGTGTTTAATTTGATATATAGCGTGAAATTCTGACACATACTGAGAGTGCAATTATAATATTTTTCTTTCTTTTTTTCCTGCATTATTTCTGCTGTGCATAGTTAATGTCACTATACCAAAGTGTGTAACATAATATCAGAGAGTATTTCAAATTATGTTATATGTATCGGATTTGTATATACAAGAACTTCTAATGATAATTTCAAAATTGTATATATACTAAATTAACTGATATGTAATTTGGATGTCAGTCAATCAAATACGGCTATGAATCAAACATTGTGTCAAGATATTATGACGCGATTTTGATGATAATAATTTTAATACAAAAAAAAACTAAAGTAAATTGTTCTTCATAAATAAAAGCAATTTTTTACAACTCACACAAAAGCAAATAAATAATAAAGCAGTGTGACATATGTTGTTGTGATATAAAATGCGTGTGTTTTAATAGCTTCTTACACAAACAAAAATACGTGTTATTAATAATGCTTATTGGTTTGCTATTTTACAAATAGAAATATGCAAAATAAGACAAAGGTCAACATTTGCCACTTATAGCAGTAGAACTATGTTAAGGCGACAAGAATAAATCTACGCAAAATATTAAGAGTCATAAGGAGCAATATTAAGTATAAATTAGTTTTTCCTGAACTCGTATTATTTAAATAAAATAAAATATTATGTTAAAACCTTAAAGTTTCAGAGAGTTTTCTAATATAAAGATAGCAAGAACATTTCAAACCTTTTGATCAAAAAAATTATTTATTCATTAAATATGAAAGAAAATTCCAGACTAGACATTTGGTTTAGCATTTTGGTTAGCAAAAAAGTTTGAATCAGAGAACTGCCCGAGTACACCGCAACTCATGAGTACACCGCATACGTACTCTATACTTTTCATACTCGAGTATTTTAAACACCGCAATAAAAAGCTGCGGTGTTTATTTTACCCATTCTTGTAAAAACGAGTATCAAAAATATCGCAATCAGAATTTTAAGTATTTATTTGTAAGCAACGTTGCCACATTTTTACCCTATTAAAGTTTTTTACTGCCGTTTTGTGAAATACTGCATTGTATGCAGATCTATTTATAAACAATAAAAAAAAAACAAAATTTGATCAAATCTATTGCTTAAACATTATAAACAGAAAAACAGACAACAACCGTTTTCATAGGTATGAAATACAACACATATTTAATGAATAAAATGCAATAAAAACCGCTTAAAGGCACAGCTTTTGTACACTATTTAAATCAGGTATACTTATTTTGTTGCTGTTTTTTATGAATAATTATTTTCAGTTTATGCGCCTTTTTGTCATAAACGTGCTACTCGTACTAACCGTATTTAAGAAAACAAAATGATAAAATGAATCCGTGAATAAAAGGAAAATTACTTAATTTTTTAGTTTTAACAAAACTGTATATACGCTGATGTAATATATTTGCCCTATTCACAAGCCCCCTAGTAAGTGCTAAGTGCTAACAAAATACAACGGTGCTAGCTGTGTTGTTGGTAATTTTCATGCAAACATGCGATACAACACTTAGTACTTTTTTCATATGATTTTCAAACGTTGTATAGTGCCTTATTTTTTATTGTGATTTTTGTTTTATGTTTTTTTATGTTTAAATCTTTTATGTTTAAATAAATTATTATTTTTGTGTTCATGTGTGAATTATATTAAATTAAATTGAATTAAAAGATATTTTTATTAGTTTTATTTATTTAATTTATTGATTTGACTGATTTATTAGAAAGTGGAATTAGTCATTTCTGTTGTATATAGTAGGAGTGGGTATATTGGAAACATATCTTAAGGTTTGTTCTCTGCCACCTTGTTCTAAATTATATTTAATAATAATGTTATGAAGAATGCAGCAAGCCGTTATCCAATCATTGCATCTTTTCTTATTTTGTGCTGATAGCATTCTAAACTTAAGTTCTTTTAAGCTACCAAATTTTTCCTTCAGTAATATAACTTACTTGAGTCAACCATTAATATATCGAAACTATATTTTTCACACAAAAAATTTATTAATTTACTTTTTTCTGTTTTGGCTTATAAATAACAAACGATGAATAGCACTTTTTTTCTTTTTATTCAGTTTTTGACGTATGAAGTACAATGTACAATGGCACATTGATACAATGGTTGTTCACAAAGAAGTAAACAAAAGGTAGTATGCAATACTACCTACACCTTAGCAGAGCTTGTGAATACGGCAATTAATTTCTCATAAATAATAATAAATAAAATAAAGTTTTTAGTTTATATATTTTATTTTGTTAAATATAATTATTGCTTTTATACCTATTTATTAATTTTAAAAATCTATTTGCTTAACGAATAGAATTTTTAAATTTCTATCCTGTGTGACTTAAAAAAAAAACCCTAACAAAATCGTAGTATAATAAAGAAAGAACTATTCTTGAGTTATTAGTAAAATTTTGTTGCGTTTTTAATAAATGAAAATATGGCGAATTTTACGGGTTCTATTTAATTTATTTTCTGTTATATATTAAATAAACTTTCATAATTTCAAAGAAGTATGTATGTTAGGTAATTTAGACATTGGCGACTTTTGATATTGTGTTTGATTTAATAATTCTGATCTGATAACTCTGTTTTCCTCTCACTACACACGTTAAAATCTCTCTCTTGGTGTTTGTTGTGAGTATGAGTACGAATAAAGTAAAGCCAGCATCGCAAACATTTTACTTGAGTATGGCAGACACATACTCAAATGGAATGGGTATAGTAAATACTCGCACTTAAGAAATGCGGTGGCGATCACACCGCAACCGCATTTAAGATGAGTATACTTAGAGTATTAAAAACAGACACTTGCAGTTCTCTGGTTTGAATGTGTTTTCTGGCTAAAAGGAAAGATTTTTGTTGATTTAAATTGCAGCCGTGGAAAATATCAATATTACAAATTGTTTAAAGCTATTCATTGCTTCTTGAAAAATGTTTCCATGCCCTTTAAAAAACCTCTAAGTATTGCTTGTACAAAAATACTTTGCAGTTTTACCAAACATAGCTTCACTTTTAACACATTGTAACATTAACACGACCTCTTTTCTATTCGATTTTAAAGGAAATACTGATCCAAATTTTTTTTTTGGGAAAATTTTGTCTTCATTATTTATAAATGAAGAAGATTACTGCGAGTTCTTCAAATATGTTAAGTATGTTTTGATTAGCTTCTGTCGATCAAACATGGTAATTTTTATGTTAAAACCAAAAACGCTGGAAAGGTCATAAACTTTGAAGGTTTATAATAAGATCAATTTTTCGAAGAAGGTCTGAATCCCACTTTGAACTTAATTAAAGATTTACTAATAAAATTACTAGATTTTTCTTTAATTTGAAGTCGTCAGAGTTTTTAAAAAAAACTAATGGCTTCATGGGTCATAACTGAGACACATCAAACGCTAATTTTTCGCAGGATATGTGTTTTAAATTTACGCCTCTACCTGGCGCAAAGCCCTTATCAGATGGTGGCCAAACACTATTCTGTGCAATTTTAAGACCATGGCTTGCAGGACCATGAATCTGCCCCTTGCTAAAGGGTCGGATCCTACCCATAAATTCCTCTGTTGAGAGTGCAACAGCACACTTCCATCTATTCCGCGCCAGACCCGCAGATATAGACTTTTATTTAACCACAGCCACCATGTGCACCCCGAGGGGACCTTACCAACAACCGGATACACAGAGGGGCGGCGCTCTGTCCGGGCTACCGGTTCCGTGGCTTTTATTATTTATATGTTATTATTATTTAAGGACACTGGTGTATCCTCTGACAGTGTCCCACTGTCTATCCAGATTCAGTGCCTGCACACCGGGGAAATGGTTCCCCCTATACCCCGAAGATACTTGTGACAAAGCATATGTTCTCTCAGCCAGACTCAAAGTATCCTCGGGGAAGGCTAATTTTGCACAATATTAACGTTGCATCTAGGCTAAAAGAAGGCGTTTTGAATCGTATTGCTATTTGTGATAAATCTTATATTTTTTACGAAAACAGCTCATGAAAAGTTTAACTGCACTCTGTATGTTACAAATAATAACAAAATGCGAGTTTGAATCACTCGCGAAGTGTTTTGTAGCACGTATGCCTGGAAGAGGCTGAGACGATAGCGTACGTAGTGTGTAAATTGTCGGCGCTGGCAGGAGCTTGTTAAATATGGAAACCATTAGGAATAAATACCAACAATTATTAGGAAAGCCTTCAAATAAAGGCTTAAGCTAGCAAGTGGTTCAATGAGGATAAGGTTGTACATAATCTATGGCGAAATAATACAACACCTGTATTATTTCGATATGCCTTTAATAATTGGGAAAGGCAGGTAGATCTAAAAGATACGGGACCCATTAAAGAATTGGTCTGTCTACATTAATAATATATGAGTCACTAATTTTATTCTTTTCAATATGGAAACAGTATTTTCCAAATACTCTTCAGAAAATAAGGCAATATTTTTTAAAGTCAAGTCTTCTATTAGAACATCTTTTAATTTTTTTTTACTTGAGATTTTATAGCACAAACTTTACGTAAATTTAAAACAACCGTTGCGGTTCAAATGATAAGTCTCATGTCTTGTATGGGACATTTTTTAAATTTTATCTTTATTATATCATTTCTTGTAGGGGCATAATAATACACTTTTTGTGAAAATGCAATTGTTTAGCTCTGGAAATAGACACCTGTGAAATAAAGACAGACATTTTAGCGATAAAAATAGGGTGAAGTTTTTACTCTTTGGGTATAGCTCTGAAAAAATAAGAAAGCGCTGCTTTTTTATTACTGTTGTTATGATATTGGACATAAGACATTACGAACGACATTTTTAGCACTACTATAGAATTCGATGACTCAGCAAAGTATACAATATTCAAGGCCAAGGCACATAGAATCCGTCATACGTTATATTTTGTCTTTTTTTAACTGAGAATGATGTTGAAATACATGTTTTCTTGACGTCACAATCACTATGTCTCCGTTAACGCAAAGAACGAAATTTGGTCAATTTTTTACTTCTGACGTACTTTGAATACTTTAACAGTTGTCATTTGCTGCTTCTTCTTGAGAGTACTTTAACAATTAATTAATGTTTTGTTTGAATGTTTTTTCACTAGAAACAAATTTTTTTGGAAAATTTAGCAAATTTTTAACTTTATTTTAAAACGAATATAAACAGAGATTACTTTACTTTAAGAGCTTCTCCAGTTTTTCAAATTAGATTCGTAAAATCCTTTTTATTTGTATACGTATTTATAATAAATGCTTTCTAAGAGCCGGATGGTCTAAATCATCAAAAGTTGTCCAAATGGACAATTGGTTAAATGATAAGATGATTAATAAAAAATGGTCTTGAAATTACTATATGGATTCAAAAATATTTTCTCTGTTTTTTTTTGTGATTTTAAATGTATCCAGCAAAAACTTTATAAAAGGTAAGCGAGTATGGAATTAATCGTTTTTAGCAGAAGGACTTCCCAACTAGATTACCCACCGAATGAGAATTGATAACAATGATTATTGTAGGCAATGATGATCATTAGCACGTATTTTAATGTATTGTCTTTTAACTTAAAGAACTATTTCAATTGCTACTTCCTTCTTTTGCGAACTAATGTAAGTGTATTTTTAAGCGAGTTCAAAATACGGCAATCGCGAAGGTTAGTCATAATATGTCAAGTACTTTTTAAGGTAATGTCAAATTGTTGCTGGGTTGCAAGAACTTCCTCTACTGGAGGTGAAGCTTTAAATGCGTGGCAAAAGGTGCAACTAGTAGTGGCATAAACTTTAATTTAATAAATATTATTTATTGCGATAAATTATATAATGCCAGTGCATAATTTTATGTTAAGAAAGAAATCGTAATTAAATATTTTTAACAGGATTTTGATTAAAAAGTGAGTGAATAAAAAACGGTTCTCATCATTTTTATTACTTTATGTAAGAAAATACTTACAACATGTTGAAAGACAATTTATGAAAATGAATTTAGTTTTCATTTTCGCTGTTTATACCACTTTGTTTATATTTTGCTCTTATATTTTTTTATTTAGGTAAGTGTCATTATAAGAAAATATGGTTAAATAATATAATGTAACCATCAAACCAACCATCCGACAAACAACAAAGGAACCAGCCAAAATGTGCTCAAATTAACCTCTTTAGAGGAGTACACAAACAAATAAAAATAAAACTAAGAGAGTGAGTTAGTGAGCGAACGAGTATAAAATAAAACTATAGCTTTTTTCCTGTAATGCCGTAAGTGGTGTGAAATCTTTTTGTGTATTTTCGTAAATTGCATTTTGTACAAAAAAAAAAAAAACAAATGCGCAAGAAAAAAGAATGGCATAAATCACTTAACTGAAAAGTTCTTATACGCTTTTAAGTTCCTTTTACTTTCTTTTGCTCGTTGTTTTGTTCTTTTTTTTTAACATTTTGCCATACAAGCGCTACTCTATTGTTAAAATACACAAGTCAAGTTTTCATATGCACTGAATATAAAACTACAACTATAACAATAATGAAAATAGTGGCACCATTTTAAATCTTTATATTTCATTTTACTTTTTCCTTCTTCCTCTGTTCATCCTTTTGTGTAATTCAACATAATCAGTATTAAACAATTTTACGTGCCGTGTTAAAAGGACTTTATTATTACAATTTACTGAGTTTGTACATGTTGGGTTGTATGCTCTATGTGTGTATGCTCTAATGTGCACAAGTGTAAAAGTGTTTTGTAGTCGTTCGTTATGTTACAAACATTTTCTTTACAATTCTTTCCTTTCATTTTGATATTTTTGTACGTTTTAGTACATGAAAATAATTATGTAAAAATGCATATAAATTTGCAATGCAGAAGATATACGAGCATAAAGAAAAGAAAGAAAATGAATACAAATCTTTACACGAAAGTATATTTTACTTTTATAAAAACTTATTAATATGCATGCAAAATAAAATATCTTAGAAAGGAAAATATGGATACAAAATTTTTAGCTGTCAAATAATGAAATTAGTAATTTACTAAAAAATTTTACAGAAATATAAAAATTCCTTTCTTCTTTTCTTTGTAATAGGTACCGTATATATAGATTTGTTCACTTAAATTTTTCTGGGGAACTGCATACATTTTTTATATGTTTTAATTAGAATATTTACATCAATAACACATTTTTTTTTAATTCAACATCAGTTAGTGCAGTGCAGACTGACATTATGCTCGTCAAGATGCAAAACAAAGAGATTTATCTATTGTTTATAAATTTATGAAGATTTTTTATTAAAAAAATATTTTTTAAATGATCCGATACAAAAATTTATCTTTATCTGTACCAATGTCTAGGGTATGTTAGGCAGGCAGCCGTGTTTCCACAGCCCACTTGGGTCCATTGATTGGACCTTTTGTGTCTAGGGTAATTTCAAGGGCTTTTGAGCGTCTTGCTCGTCACGTTCTTGAAATGAAATTGTTCTCTGTTGTGGTACCACCTCCTCTTGCAACAATACAATAGCACCAATCATTAACATTTATAAATTTTTCATAACTTTAAAAAAATTTGAATATTTTTTTTCCTATTAATATTTTCTTCTTTCTAATTTGTATTCAGTACGAATTGATAGCGGGAACAAACGTTCCCATTAAACTCACGATAGCAATTTTCCCTTCATGGGGAATGAAAATTTCATGGGAACAAAAATTACACATTTTGTTCACGATAGGGGTGATTGTATTTTAATATTTTACAAGAAAATAACTGAATTCACTTTTTTAAAAAAATATTCATATTCGTACACTTAAATAATATCTAAAATAACCTCAAATCTTCAGTTGGATAACTGTTGATTATAGCTTTAAGACGTGATGGCATTAACTTAACCATTTTTTTTTAAGTTTGTGGTTTTTTTTTTCTTTTCTGCAGTTAAAGCCTTTTTTAAATCCTGAATGTTTCTTATTTAATAATACTTTAATTGTTTTTTGAAGACAGAGGTTTTCAATTGGGTTGATATGAGGACTCTGTTTTACAATATCCGAAGACGGGTGTCTAGTTCAGTGTGTTTAGGGTCGTTATCTTATTGGAAGACAAAATTGTCATTGCAACCAACAATTTCTACACGTTGGTGTAAATTTGTTTTTAGAATGCTAATATATTTTGTTGGAGTCCATAATTTTATTTTCAAAATGAGTTTTCCGTTCCCCGCTGTACTAAAACAACCTCAAAACCAAGAGGGAACTACCAACATGTTTGAATGACGACAAAAGATTTTGCTTAGATAGAATAGTATTGACCTCAGTTTTACACGTCCATCGGAGACTTTTATGTTAAGTTTACACTCATCTGAAAAAATGACTATTTTCCAGAAGACCATCCTCTTATTAACATGTTGCTAAGCAAAGTTTCTTCGTTCTTAATTTACTTACGAACTGTTTTCTAGCCACAACTCGACTTCTAAACCCAATACTTCGGACATAATTCTTAAGTGTTTGAGATGTCACATTAATATTGAGATGTTTAAAAAATATTACAATTAAAATTTATGAATAAAAACGGAAAATTGTTTTGTTTTTTTATTTAAAACTAGCTTATTGTGATCAGCGTTGAAAAATTAATCGAATTTATTTTCATCGTTCGTGAGTTAAAAAAGTCTCAACGAGCTTGCGACAATTTTTTATCGGTGTAGATAAGTTCAACTGAAAACAAAACTATTAAACCGTTAAGCCAGATTCTCTCTTAGGTTAAAGCCGATATGAAAAAGACATCTATAGTTTGAAAGTCTTCTCTGCATTTGTTATTATTTGCAAGCGTTGTTTGGTAAACAGTTTAGAAAACCCTTGGGGCCAGTTTCACGATGTCACAATCGGTCGTTCGTTCGCACAATTATATTCAAAACAAAAAGAAATTCTAAACTGGCCTATAAACTTACCAATATTATCTTACGAACTTTATTTACTAAAAGCCTCTCTAAGCGTTGTATTTACAAAACACACTGCCTTTAGTTCCTTTGCTTAATTTGTTAAACTTGTTGGTCATTATCTACCAACTGGCCTTATAATGTAGCCAGTAAGGTGCTACTGAAATTATTGCATGGCTAATTGACATGGTACTTCCGTTGAAAAGTGAAAAGATTAGTTTCTGGTTATTTACAACCAGTGTCAGCTTCTTTACCTTAAAAGGCATAAAGCCATCCGTTCAGCGGCAAAGTAACCAATCGGAAAGAAAAAAAAATATTTGAGGAAAATGGTAGAATTTTGTTTATTTCAAGATCACACAAGATGACTCAAGCAAAGTTTTGCATATGGATGGAACTAGCTATTATTCTAAAGGTCAACTTGGCTGATTTTCTTACAAATTTGATACAGATCGATTTCGTAATCCAAAAGCTTCGCACCTTAAGCGGACTTTCCTTAGTTATAAGAATTTATATAAAATCTTTATATTGGACACTCCTTGTGCTGATATATCCCAAACTAATCCCTCTTCTTATTGAGAAAATTTGGTTCGGTCAGGTGCATGATCATTTCTGTCTCTCCTTTGCTGTATTATGAAGTCTAGCAGCAGGCTGGTTGAAGTTCTCGATAAAATATGTGTTGGGGTAACCTGCGCTCCGTTTTATTTCCGAAGATTTTTTTATACTAAGCGCAGTTTCTGTCATACGATTGACCTGGTCTACTAGTACCCAATTAAGAAGTATTTTAAAGAATTAAAATTGCATCCAAAGTAAGCTATGTGTTGCCATTCGTAGTATGCTACTTTACACAAACCAGTTTCCCCTTATCTTTCTTAAAAAGGGTATTTAAATTTTTTGTAAATTATTAAACCTGGCTTTTATCAAGTTTTCTATGACTCTTGGTTTAATTCTTTTGAGTGTATAATCCACTACTTATTTATTATTTATTAGTTTTGAACAAAAATATTGTCATTTTCTGCAAAGTGGAGCCAAATTTCGATCCTTGTGTGATTTAATTCATTTTTGTGTTTTTTGCTTCACTTAAAAGGTTTATTATAAATATATTAAGCTGTAAACGCTATTTATGCTGTTAAAAAAATTCAGTAAATTGCAAAGAACTTCAGTTTAAAATTAAAAATGTTTAAGGAAGCTATACTTAAAGCTTACATAAAAATATTCCTTTTAATTTATATTAATATATGCAATTTGCTAAAAAATCTTCCCAATAGAAATATCAATGCTAACCTCTAAGACACTTCAGATTTCACATAAATATTACTGCTACTATATGCAAATATGTAATCAGTATTTTTCTACAATAATATTTTTATTTAAATGTTTGGTATTAGAATAGCAAATAACAAGAAAACAGTTTTATTTAAATGCTTTCTTAAATCCTCTACAAATATAAACCATAAGTATGTAAATTTCAATAATTTATCAAAGTCAAGTTTAACTTAAGATTTTATTTTTCTAAAAGTCATTAAATTTTTAGCATATTTTATATCTTTATTACGAACTTAATAATGTTGGATAGTTAAGTGAATTAAGAAACAAATTTTTTTATTTACGTATAAAGAAGTTTATTTGCCCATAAAATTTCTCAGAACAGGAATGGGGGAAAGGCACTTTTCTCTAATTAAAATTTCCAAAATATCCCATATGACTATCCCTAGTTTAAAAGTACTTCTTGCAATTGGATGTCGCCTTAGATGTTTCTTTTTTATTAAATCATATATTTATCTTTATTTATGAAAAAGTATACCGACAAATGTCCTCAATGTTTTGACTGATAAATACACGGTCTTTTGTTGAAATTAACTATGAGTTCTTTGGTTGTCCATAGTTTTATTTATTTATAGAATACATGTATAGTCTTAGGTTTTTTGACTTACAAAGTTGAAATAAAATAAACCCATAAAATAGAATCAAATTAGCTGTATTGCGTTCTCATAACGTATCCATAATATTTAATTTGGGCAAAAAGAATTTTTTTGTTGAACCTTAAAAACGTTAGACCGATATCACCTAAATTTTGTACAATGACGGCTGCTGCGCAGGATCTTTGCCAAATTCCACGATACACTAATGAGTTATCCCGCGAGATGCAAAATACTCGATGCCTTGTTTAGTAAACTTAATCATCAAAGATCACTCACAACGCTGTTGCCTTTTCTGAGACACTAAATCATAAACACACTTTGAGAAATGAACTGGCAAAGAAAAAACACTGCCTTTATGAACAACTCTCTATAACGCTGCTTTTTGAATTCTTTTGATAATAAAAATACCACTCCAAATGAATCTTAAGTCAACTGAGACAGAAGAGTTTAGGCGACAAAATATTTTAATAAAATCGAAGTAATTTTGACTGTGAACTATTGAAAGGAAAGCAATAGCAAAAATACTTCTTTCAGCTCTAATTGTGAGTGCTAACGCTTTTAATTTTTATACAAAAATGTTGTAGTTAAAAAAACGTCCACAGGTTAAATATTTTATTTCTGACTCAAAAGTATTAGTACCTTCATATTAATGTATCATACACCGTTTAAAATTTTTCAGAAAAGTCAATATTAATTTTTTTTCTTTAAAGTTAATGGGTTTTATGTGTATTTTCTAACATTTAATCATGCCAATTATTCATAACATCACAAAACAAATAAACTTAATTTTTAGAATTAGTTCTAAGTCAAACTAATAGCAATCCACAAACATATGAAATGTCATCTTAATGATGATGACCTACATTTTGACCAATTGTGAAACTTAATCTACAAAGCTTATTGCTTTAATAAACAAATGAATATAATGCTTTGTCCGCAAATATTTAGATGTCTCTAAACAAAGTCAGTCATACACTGGCACAAGATTTTATTCATTCCCGTTAACTTACACAGTTGCCAGGAATAGAGCAATGAATTCACTCATGTTAAATTGTGTACAGAATATACGTTCAACAAATAACAAGAGTCAAATGACCAGGATTTATAATTAAATGCTTATATAGTCTAATAACCATTAATTCTAAGAGCAAATTGTAAAGAATAAGTATATTCAAGGATGCCAACGTGGCACACATTTATCATGTACCACACTCTGTACTCGTACACACAATCTTACAAGTTCACTTCAAGCTAATTTACTTGATGTTTGTAATTAAGTGAAGTAATCTTTAGTTTCAATAAGATAAAAGGCATTTTGAAATTGAAAAGGAGAACAATTTTATTCAACACGCTTAAGTTCCTTAAAACAACATTAACAAAAACAATATGGAAATAATTATTTTATATTATTTCATTTAAAATTTTGTTAAAAACAGATATTATATTTTCTTTATTAATAATTGCAATTAATTGTGTTTAAAATTTTCATTGAACACTTGAAAATGACTTAGATGTAATTAAAAACACTTTTAGTCAATAATTACTTTATGCCGTGAATCATTCCTTCATCAGAAATCAAATTATATATGACTCAAATCCAAACACGATATACGAAACACAAGTCATATGCATTTGCATAGAAAGCAAAAGTAATTTTATTAAAATAGAAATGCTATTGTAAAAATTTGACATTTTTGTAATTTTTCTCGTTCCAAAAGATTCACAGTTATAATTCAAGATTTTTATATTTTATTCTTTTCGATATTTATAATCAAATATTAGAAGCATTCATTTGAAAACAATCAATTCGTTTTATTTTCCGACTCTGTTAACTTGCTAATACACAAAAGAAAGTGTTAAATTAGTTTTTATCGTCACGCACTAGTTCTCGAAAACCATAACTATTTTTAAAAAAGTTCTTAAGCATTTAACAATTGGGGATTTGGTAAAAAAAAAGAGTATATAAATTGAGTATATTTGGCTTTATCCTGAAGGTATATAAAATTATTAATAACTAAAAATTGTTGGAAGAACTTTACAAGAATAGAAAAAACTATTTGCAAAAAAATATTTAATATTCAAGTTGAAAAAATATTTTAGACTTTACGAAAAAAAATATTTAAAATAAAATTAAATTTAAATAAATAAATAAGGTAATAAATTTTCTAGACGAGTCGCTGGCTTTCAATACAAAAAGAAGAGTTGATGGTTTCTCAGCAAAAAGTTTAGAAAAGTAATCGATTGTGGAATTAATCATTTTTAGGCGGAGGGACTTCCCAACTAGATTACCAACCTAATAATTTTAACAAGGCATAAGACTGTTATAAGTAATTACTGAGAATTGATTACGTTGACTATTGCAGAAAATAATGATGATCAATTGGTGCGTATTTAAAGGTATTCTCTTAAATCTTAAAGAAATAGTTCAATTACTACTTTCTTTTTTGCGAACTAATGTAATGTGTCCTGTAAGCAAGAAACAAAATATAGCAATCACAAAAGTAAGTCATTATAATGCAAGTAGTTTTTAAGGTAATGTCTAATTTTTTGCTGGGTTGTATTACATTAAATGTCCAGTGATGTATGTTGAGGAATCCATTGAAAATAATATGAGTACAAATTACTATTCAGAACAAATAAATTCGCAAAAATTTAGAATCTTCTGTAACATTAACAATTGCAAAAGTAGCATTAGCAGCGCCTACAGCCCAAGTATCGGTAGAAAGATCTTTTAGTTCTTAACCTATTATTATGACAGAGAATCGTCGAAACTTAAGCGCAGAACACATATAAAACTTATAACTGTCAAGACTTAACACAACATTAATTGATAAATTGACTATTTAGCTTCCAATTGTCACTTTTATTAAAAAAAAAATTACTTAAATAATTTCAATCTATAAATTTAATTTTTTTTTTTTTTCAAAAAAAAAAAATCAATATGAAAATTTATTATTAGGAATCTTTCTTATGTTAATCTACTTTAATCGCGCTTGATTCCTTCAAATTTAAATATTTCATGATATTCTGCTTATTAAAGTAGATCAAAAAAAATGTTCATGTATATTTATTCTTATTTTTTAATTAATTATCACCCTTTATATTCCTTTTTTTAATCTTTCAAATGACATTAAAAAAATTAGAGGCCGGCGTGCTTCGAAGGACATGGACCGATATTGGTGATTTTGAATAGAAAAGTTTTCGAAACTATGTCTGATCGATTGGCGTATATAAATTTTTTCTAGCTTATCTGGCGCCTTGGCAAAGTTGATTTCATTACTAACTCGGATGGTCACTGCTGAATCGCCTTCGCAATGCATAAGAACTCAGAATATATATTTATGTCTACTTTACGAGGTTGGAAATAGATATTAAAGAAATTACAAATTGAAAGACAAATTTTTATGTACCCTTTTTCCACTTTTTGTGGTGGAGGGTATGAAAAAAAATATTATTATAATTGTTTTTGTACCCAGGATGTGTTTTTTATTTTTTAGGTAAAAGCTTCAAATTTTTGGGGTTCGTGTTTATAAAAATTTTCTGGGAATAAATTTTATTTTTGTTGCAATAAATTCTTCATTATCAACGACATGTACTACAATTTACATAAATATATGGATAGAATAAAATATATGTATAGAATAAAATATATGTATAGAATAAAAAATTCATTCAAATTCACTTATGAAAATCTAACAATTCCCAGAAAAGCTTACAAAATTCCAAAAATGGTATTTTCAGTATTTTTTTCTTTTTTAATATAATAATCTTATATCGAGCTCGAAAATAAAATGCAAAACAAAAATGGGTTTTCAATGTTAACGTTGGTTTTGTGAAGCAATTTTTAAATTTTGATGAATCGGTCTTGTTAAAGTAATTTAGTTTGAAATATGAGAATCTTGAACTTTTTATTCCAAATTTGGATAGAACCCACTGAAGAATTGCATATATAACAGTTGAATATCTACTAAACTGTAAAGAATTACTCTTATGTTCATAATTTTGCTGTTTAAAAATGTTTGTTTTTTAAGTGTTTTTGTATATTTTTTTTTCAATTCGACTGCCGGTCTAATTGAGTATGCTTTTTGGCGTATAAACAATGTGTTCAAATATATATTAGTATTATTTATGTACAAATAAGTGAGTGGCTCGTTTTCATACGAAGGTAAAGTGTCATTTTTTCTTTCAATTTGAGCATTGCCTGGACATATTTATTTATACTGTTTCACATTTGATGATGTTCTTCAAAGTCCATAACGAAATTATATTTAGAGTTGTATATCTTCTCTTTTTTCTTGGTCAGTTTAAATAAAATCATTGTTAAAGAACATATTTACTTAGCTTGAAGTTGCACTGTATCACAGATTGTCATAAATGCTTTAGAATTCAAATGATCCAGGCAACCATAGTTCTTATGGTACAGTATTCAGTTAATGGCAAATCTACCGTCAGTTAGGACAGAATATTCAGAGAGTTTCGTGAGATTTGTTTGTATAAAGCAAGGAAATTTTGCAAGTGTAACAATTTCTTGCAATATTGGCTGGCGGTTAGAAGATTTATTTGGTATTTACAATTTGAGCGTCTAAAATATCAAATATTTTGAGTTGGCTTAACTTAAGCATCGCTCAATCAGTAACCCTTTTTTTTTTGTTAGTCCCATAAGTCGTTTTATGGAGTATTAAAGCTTTTCGCGAGTTTAAAACTATTCAATTTTTATATAGAAAGTTATTAATAAACAAATCATTATAGATGGTAACATCCATGTTTGGTGAAATCCACAAAAACTCCTTGTTCTATGGAACGGTAGGTACATACCATACTAGGTATTTTTCATTACCATTGCTTACAATTCTAATTGGAAACCAGTAATTGTTTTTATGAAAAGTAAATAGAACTACGCACAAAACACACAAACCTTAACCCTTTCGTAGATGGATCTATATTTGAAGATTTTAGCAATCTATCAATTTTAGGTAAAATAGGTCTAAAATTTGATGTGTCTCATCTTAAGTCACCTAACAGCCGAGATAGCAGATTTCGTTACTTACCTGAAAACAAAAGTATTTTCCTATAGTGTCTCATGAACATGATAAGTGAACTGTGTTAATTATTGATTTGACATTAAAGTTTTGGATACAAATTTAATGTCGATCTTATTATCATACCCAGTTTAAAAAGTTGTGGGCCATTTTTAATACAATGCTTGCGAACAGAGCTGTAAAAGTATCATTAATTTTTAAAATAATTCGTATATAAAGTAAAAAATAGATTTGTGATATTTTGATTTAATTTGTTGAAAATATGGCACATATTTCATAAATTATTATTTGAGGCCGATCCGCTTCGGTGGCCCAAAAATCGAATACTGATTAGTTTCGATAGCATTTGATGCAGATGGAAACACACTGTCTGCCCGTCCATATTGGTGCTTCGGCAAACTTGATTTCATAAAAAATATAAATGTGTCAATCGATCAGATAAAGTGTCGAAAGAGGTGCTATTGGAATTCAGCATGATCGGTCTATGCCCTCCGAGGCAGCAGGCGAAACACCATTCCTACCTTTAATTTTTTCATGTCATTTGGAACCATAAAGTAACTCCAATAAAAAAATAAATATATTGGGCGATAGAGAATTAAATAATAAGAAAAAACATCAAGTGAAAGAATTGGCGCTTGACCAAGTTTCCGAGTTACGGGGCTCTGAAATTTTTAAATTTTTTGAAATATATATATGGGCATTATTTTAAAGCTTTAAAAGAGATCTTTAAGGAAATACCAAAATTTTTTAAAAATGCTCAACCTATTAAGTGCCAGTAGCATTTTTATATTAAGTAATATTTATGAAGTACCAAATTTTTTTATATTTTAATTCTCACTAAACTAGATTTAAATAGATAGTGAAGGGTATATAGGATTCGTCACAGCCGAATATAGCGCTCTTACCTGTTTAACCAAAGTTTAACAATATCAGCATTTTTTTATTTTTAGGCAATCTAAAAATATTAATATCTTAGAAGGTTGCAGACGGCTACAGTCCATTTTTTTACATTACGTTCCAATAAACAAACTTCTACTCCAAAAAGCGTAAAAGCTCTTACCAAAACTAAACAAAAAAGACGTCACAATTTAACAGTACAAATTAAATAACACAACAATATTTTTGTAATTTTTTTAATCAAAATTCGCATACCTTTACTAATATTTCCCATTTTATAATAGTTTACCAACTTTAATTAACTTTGCTTACTTATTGCTTTACTTTGTTTACTTCTCAAGAGAAAAATCATTAAAACTAAAAACTAAAAAAATAAAAATATGACTTTGGCATGTTCCCGTTGAATGCATTTAATTTGTTCGCTGTGTTATCTTTAATATAACATCATTACTTTTTGAAAATTCTTTTGTACAAAAAAGTACTTTTTGATCCAAAAACCAGTCAGGGAGCCCACTGTGGAATTAAGAACATAAAAGTTTTATAATTTTTGTGACAAAAAAGCCATTTTAAAATAATGCTCTTCTATACTTTAGACGCTTATTTAGTATATAAACACAAGTTTATTAATGTAATGCTTTAAAGCTATTTAATCATAAGTCAATGTTAATAACTTCGTTTTAAAACTAATTAACAATGAAACCTTTTTGTTACGCTCCTGTAGGGTGCTTACCTGCCTACGCAATCGCAGGAAAAACCAAACAAAAAAGGAAATAAAACTTGGTCTTTTTGACAATAAAGCGAGAGTAATAACTGCATTCACATATAAAATAAAGCGACAAGTAAGTTTTACCTTCAAATTCACGATAACAATTGACGAACCATAAGAAATCCACAGAAAATAATCATAAAAATAGATATAAATGACTTCAGCGCCTCTTTGATATCAGTCATGCTTCAATGTAATTAGTGCATCACGCATAACAAACCAGGGATGGAAAACTATATGAGTTTAGATATGAACAATAGGCTAAAAATACCATATAAGCAATTACAACTTTATGCAATGTTTTTATAAAAATTGTAATAACTTTTAACAATATTGCAGATACTTGGCAATTTATCTTTGTTATATTTAAGCTCTTTTAATTATACCCAACTCAAAGTTGTTAATGTTTTACTTAAACACATGTTAGACATCTTTCAACATTTTACAGGCTAATAATCCTTTATAACAACTTTGTGAGAGTCCACCAACATATGCACTCATACATTAATACATATGAGCAAAGGAACTTAATTTAAGTTGAAAACAATATCAAATTATGAGTATGATGACTATAATGAAAGTCGAATAGAAGCAATAAACAGCAACAACATATACAAATATCACGTCACCATCATTCAAAACGTTATTGACTTAGTTTGAAATGCCATTAACATATGTTTAGGTTTTATAACTGAAACACATACTCACATACTCTGTGTCATATAAGCGGAACCACGTAGAGACTCTTACACGCAAACTTGCTTACAGTAAGTGTAGCATATAATAAGTATGTACGTATGCATGTGTGTTATAGACGTTAAGAAAATAACATTTTTATGTTTTCCTCTTTTCCAAAAGCAAAACTATGGCCTTTGTTAAATTATTCCGGATGTTGTTGTGTTTGTGGTGTTAGTGCTGAGATATAGAGCTGGGGTTCCTCTTGCTGTTTTCTATTGTTGCCTGAAATCAATACAGAAATGAGTAGCAGCTTTTTTTTAGTTAAGCCAAAACAATTCTTTAAGTTTTTAAATTTAACAATACAACAACAAAGCAGTTAGTGAGAAAATCAATAAATTTGTGATTTGCAAACGAAAAGTTCATAATTTCAACACCCATAAAAAATAGAACCCACAAAATGTATAGTCATGAGTACTCAAAAGATTTCTATAGAAAACAACTATTCAATGTATATTTAAAAGCTATAGATTTAGGTTTCATGTACATCATCTATTGGTCTAATAATTAATATGTTTTCCCCTTATCACAATTAACCTCATAATCTAATATCAGAGCCTCTTTGTATTTAACAAAAGGATATAACGATTATGACAATTTAAACCCTTTTAAAAGAGTATGTTTTAGAGACAGTCAACCCTTTTCAACGCATTTTTATCATAATTATCCCTTACTCTCGTTATCATAAAGGAATAAAGGTTAAAAGTTTTTTTGAGTATTATTGAAAAATATAAAGTTAATGATTCTAATCAACCCAAGAAAATGAATAGTTTTAAACTAAATACGTAAGAGTTTTATAATCGGCCTTCAACATAAGGATTATAATTTACAAAGTGAAGATTAAAAAAATGGATCAATAGCGAATTTTTAAGTAATTTCAAATGTTTCATGTATGATAAATATACCAACAATACGGAAAATTGACTTTAAGGTTAATGTAAGGCTTAAAGGTGAGAAAAATAGATATTAAAGATGAGCACTATTTCAAGGATAAATTTAGTCACTAGAGCGACTAAAGAGACTTTGTATATCAATTACCAATTACATCTAACATACATGAGACTAATCAATAAATGGACTAATTAACTGCCAATTTCATTAGCACTGAATCATAAATAATGCTAATTACTTTTTTTATTATTACCATTATTTTCTCTAATGGTAATGCTTTTTAATAAAAAGGTTTCATGAATAATTATTTAAAAAAAGTCATTTTCTTTGAATATTGATTAAATGGTTTCTAATCATTTTCATTTAATAAAGGTTTATAACAAAATTTTGGTGAAGCATGTATGTTTAAACATTCTTAGGAAAATTAAGGCAATATAAGAACATATCATACGCAGTAAAAAAAAGACACTACTCGAATTTAGGGGAAAACTTATGATTTTAATAATGCTTGTTATTGGCGAACATGGGTTCATATTTACCAAACGGCTGGGCATTTAAATGAATGCTTAAAAGCAACGAAAATTTTCATTAATTTTTATAAGTTTTTCATGTCATTCTTAGCCAACGGCATCTTATTTACATCCAAAAAAGCTAACACACATTTTCTAGATTTTGTTAGTTATTTTTAAAATATTTTTTTCCAAATAAAATGTTAAACTACTAGAATTTTAAATAAAACTTAAGTTCAGATCCTTTATAGCAAAACAAAATAAACAAAAGTTCAACATGATGTTTGTGTCCTCACTTTTTAGTGAAAAAAAACAACATTATTATTGAGTCGAAATTGATTTGATTCATTTTAATTTCTAAAATCGTTTAGAAAGAAAAATTATTTTACAAATGTATGCAAACGTTTTCTAAAGAAAGCATGAAAAATTAGACGCCAGCAGAATGTAATGCTGCATTTTGTGCAGCATTCGCATTCTTCGCATCTAACTACCTTAGTTGTGTAATTGTAAACATTGTGTATTTAACCAACTAACTTTGTAAATAAGAATACTGTATTTCGTCTTGTACATTTATT
Organism: Gymnosoma rotundatum; assembly: GCA_916610165.2. Lineage (NCBI taxonomy): Eukaryota > Metazoa > Arthropoda > Insecta > Diptera > Tachinidae > Gymnosoma > Gymnosoma rotundatum. Next base: position 36,677,529 of record OU744339.1, on the reverse strand, counting down.
TTTATTGCTTTTGTTCCAACCATCGATATTTAAGAAATCAAAACTAAAAAGTCGTTGGTGCTAAACGTTTCCAGTGAGAATAGTGTAACAATCAAAAATTTGTTTGAAAGGCAAAAATCCGAAACACATAAAAACGTTCCCTATTAAGTCTATAAAATAATTAAAAAACGAATTTTATGAATTGTTTTGTTTTACGATTTTATTTTAGAGTTTTTCTACAAGAACTATTGTAGGGAGTCGTATATTAAAATAAGACCTTTGTGACAGCATCTCGAAAAGTTTTAGTAGACCATAGTACAACCTTAAAGGTAATCATAACAAGCAGTTTGTCTTAAAATGCCCCAAGTTTCTTAATGTATTATTTCGTCAGTGCATTACAAAAAGTAACAATTTATTTTAAAAACAATTTAATTTTGTAACGTGCTTATCAAAAAAAAAAATGCAAATTTTTAATAGGAACGAAAGTTTTCTAAAGAAATTTGATTTATTTTTTAAATAATTAAAAAGGTCAAATAAAAAACTATATTAATGAAATTTGATTTAATAATAGCCCCTTTCTTTTGTAATTTTGTTCTTAATGGTACAATTTTAATTCGTTTGTTAGATAGAACGTATGATAAGAACTCGAATTAAAAATCGTTTAAGTCTAATTTAAGAGATTCTCTAAAGTTAGCAAAAAATATATATTTTAAAAACTGCGTATAATGTAAAGCAATTTAATTACTTAAAAATGTATTCTCATTACAGTAGTATAATTTTGTTAAAAATGAAAACATGCCTTTAATGACACTGCTAATGTAAAATTCAAAGGTTTTTTACCTGAATTTGCACCACTTCGTTCGTATGGATGTGGTGTTTTAATTACATCTTTTTCCTAACCTTTTTTTTACTGGAATTATAGAAAATAAGTGCATGAGAAGTAATGAAAATACCCATGATGTTTTACCTACTTCATTTTTTTTTTTTTCATTAAAATTTCATAACCATTACTAAAAGCAATTATAATTAAAATAAAATCATATGCATCTTCTGTTACCTAAATTTATTTCATTGTCCTTATTTTAAACAATGGCAGTTTAATTTTGAAGGTAATGAAAAAATCACAAGTATGACAGTTTTGTATATTGTGATTTTTTTTTATAATATAATTTTTTTAATTCTTCGTAAATTATGAAAATAAATTCCTCAAAAGAGTTTGTTTTTATTTGTTTTCTTGAAATATCGTTAGTTATATTGAGAGAGCTTTCACTCTACTCTAGACGACCTTTAACATTTGTATTAGTTGCTTTTATTAAAATATATTTGTACCAGAATATCTGAATATTTTAATATATTCTCTTTATTTTGATTTGTTAATATATTGTTACGAATATAAATTCTGGCAAACCCTGTTGTTGTTATCTATATGAGCGTGGTGAATAAATTAATTCAACTAATGGTGTGTGTATAGAATAAATAATACCACAAATAATACCTCAATAGCTACGTTGATAGAGGTGTGTACTGCAAAACAGGGGGTCCGAGTTCAATACCGCACTCGGACATGCGTGCAACGAAAAAATAATAATTATTATAATTCAATTAAAATTAATAAACAGCAGTAAAAACCTCCCGAGAGGCACAAGGCAATTATTGTGTGAAGCCATGGCTTGGCAGATAATTTAGTGGAGACGTCCAACTTAATATAAGAGCAACAGGTAATTGTCAAGAAGCCCTTTATAATAAAAAACAATAGCGGTTAGCGCGGGGAAGTGTAACATCGTAAAAACAGCATATGACAGACATGTGTTGTGGCTATTGGATTAAAAGGATATGACTGGCTTGGATAAAAGGATTAGTGGAGATGTCTGTGGATGGTTAAGGTTACTAAATAAGGCATCGAGTAGTTCATGTCTCGCCGGAGTAACACAGCAATGTAGCGTGGATGGCTGCGTTTGTAGTAATAACGCATGTTTAGTAAATACGAGACCAAGGGTTCACAAGACCGGTAGAATCAACATGTATAGCCAGAGAAAGCCATAAAAGTTTGAATACAGAACAATGAGCCACAGTGGTATTTGCAATCAAAAGAATCCGTACGTTTGTTCTACAAAGGGAAAAACGTAACAATATTATATATTTAAAGGACATTTACAAAAATTCGCATAATAATTTCATACAGAATTTTCTAAACAACAACATGTTTTAATAAAAAATAACATTTTCTTATAACTAAGAAGCATTTATTTATTAACAAGTTTTTAAATTTTACTAAAATTACATATGCTCATATAAGTGGATCAACATTTTCATACCTGGTAAAGTCGTGAAAGTACCTTGTTGATCCGTGCTATATTTTAAGTGAATTACGGCTTAAAATTACAATCATATCGATAACTTGTTCTTCTGATGCATTCTATACTACACAATTAAAATTAAATTACTTTACACAACTGCTACCAACAACTGACTAAATTTAAAACCAAACATTAATCGTTATCTAATGTTTTCAGTGTGAATTTCATTTTTGGTATAACATTCATATACGATTGGCTTAGTTATAAATAAATATAAAACATTTTCATATGCATTTAATCGAAATAAGAATATTACACAGCAAAACATTTTTCTAAGTTTACTTCAATATTAAAGTAGATTACAAACAATTTCAATTATTGTGCTGTTGTAAAGCCACTTACAGTAAATGAAATATCTACAAGATAAATGTTGCACACAAAACTACAACAATGTGGCAATAGAAAAATTAAGTTAAATCAAATCAAATTGAATCGAATCAAATACAAATTTTATTACTGCTTGCATACACAAAATAGAATGCGCGTAAGTCTGTGTGTTAATACCCAGCAATTTAACAGAAAATTATTTTCTTAAATATCAGCACTATTTCTCTGTATACTTTCGTTAGTCCAATGTGTAAGAAATGTAAATTAAATAATTTTATATTTTTTTTTTGTTACAAATAAGGCCAGAAATTTTCCGAAAGCAGCGACTTAAGTTAGTCTGAATTTTTATTATTTTAAAAGATCGGAAGACTGTTCTTCTAAGCTATATAACGCAGACCTACAAAAAAATTATTTTTAAAATTATATGTTTTTTTAGTTCCCATGAACTGCTGAAAATTTTTGGAAAAATATTTGTTATACACTGATGCAGTGCTACATTTTGAAACACCTACAATAATTGCAGTTATGTACCTGCACACATGTTAGAGTATATTTCTATGTAATCCTGTAATGTAAAATGAACGTTTGATACGCTCACTTAAGTAACAATAAATGTAACAAAACAAATTAAAAAGAATACTTACACTTAGCAAACATCAAAATGTCTTGTCAATTTAAGTAAAAAATAAATGTAAAAGATTTTTACTGGAATATGCAAATAAAACTATAAACATCGACATGTCTTAACATTAAGAATGATTTTATTAGATTGTAAACGTCTTTTATTATAAAATAATCTTAAAATGGTTTTGACTAGAATTTAAACAAGAATATTATAATATCAAATTTTTAGTAAAGCTAAACTGCATTATCTTGGCTGTGTGGACGTAGGACATAACACTATAGAGTAGACTTTACTTTAGCAAATTCATCGATTTTTTTACTTTTAATCCATATCAAAACGTCTGAAAACATTTGTTTTTTTTTTTTTGTAATTTAAAAAATAAATTAAAATAATTTTAGAAATTTAAATGTAAATTTTTAATAAAAAGCCTAATTAATTAATTAATTTGTTCGTGTAGCCAAATAAATATTTAAGTAAAACACATTCATGGATGTGTACGGCACATTTTAAAATTTAGAAACACACATAATTGTTATGAAAAGAAAAATATGCGTTGGTTGGTTGAAGTTATGCTTTTTATATATATGTACGAAATTTTTGTACAGTGTGTGTATTTTTCTGATCTCTGATTTATTTCTTAACTTATGAATTGAATTTAGTGTTAAGGAGTGGGAGAGGCAGTTGAATATTTTGCACATATGTACATACGTACATTAATTCATTAAATTGCCATGAGTTAAATGTCGGAGTATTAATCGTATGAATTTTATATCTCTCATTTGCCAAACAATCGTGTAGTTTTTTATAGTACTCCATATCCCTGTGTAGTGACACGTATTATATTTCTTTGTCACGTTGATGTATTTATTAGTCATTGGATACCCCCACAGCTCTATACGAGACAGTTATAAACTATATACATATATACACATTTATTCGAGTCTTTATAATTAAGATTTGCTGCACGGTCTGCTAACGCATTTGCCATTATACCGATATGTCCCGGTACCCATATAAATTTTATTGCAGAATAATTCTTAATTAAAATTTGTCTTATGTGTTTCTGAACCGAAATGGTTTATATAGAATGCATAAACAAGGGGAATCCGAGCATATCTTGAATTAAAATTTTAATTATAGTATTTGCCCAGGAAGAAATGACTGAGCAGTTTCGCTCATGCCCAATTTTCTACTAACATATTTACAAACATTTTATACTAAATAGCGTTGCGTTATACTACTTTTAATGTTAAATTAAAATGAGCTTGAGTTTATACATACTTGATCAGCAAATTTCAAAATACAGCTTATAAAAAAATTTGTAATTAAATCTGTTCCAAAAAACAGGCAAAAGGTGCACTATATTTTTTATAAAAAAAAACATCGGCAACACTGTTTACTTTGTTCCACGTAATGATTGTTATTTGATGCATCAAATGTTGGTCAATGTCAGTAACGTGCACAGTGGCTCCTGTTTAGTATGGAAAAAAATTTTGAGGGGCGCCAAATTAATAATAATAATTATTATTATAAGAATTAAAAATATGTGCGATAATAATTAATATTATACAACACCAAAAATACAATATATTATGTATTTATTTCATACATATTCATATTTTAATTATAATAAGAATGATTTAATTGTATAACACTCTTGTATTAGGTTTAAGATTCATAATTTAAGTTGTAGTTTTCTTTTCGGACCTCTTCTGCAAGTCTGTCTATAAAAACTCTCGTATCAAATGAAACCAATAACTCTTGCCTCAAAAAGAAGGCACTAAGCTTTCTTGCGTCGTTGTAGCTCTAAGCTTATTGTTGATGATCTTTAATTTCGAAAAGCTTCTATCGCATGTGCAACTAGTGACCGAAATGGACAAAAAATCGGAAACAACTTTATAAAAGTTAGGACACATGGTTTTTCTGTCAACATTATTCAACCTATAAGCCATTTGTGAATATTTGTTGATGGAAAGAATTATTCGAGAGAGAGCCTTTAGCTGTGAAAAGTCGACCCTGATTTGTTTTTAAACAATTCTATACTCATCATCACTAACTTCGAATTGGATTAGTTTTCTTACTCCATAAATAACGTATGCACGCCAGTGGTCACTCTTTTTGAAGGGAGTCCTAACCGCCTGATAAAGTTGAGGATAACGTTATGTGGTATGCGTTTTATCTTTCCCTACCAATTTGTTTATACTTACTGTTAAACTTTTATATAAACTGTGTCCCTTGATCAACAGTAATTTCGAATGTAAAGGAAGAAGGGTACAAACTCAAGTTTTGTATGTGTTAATAACGTAGAGCCACGTATAAAATAAAATTCTAATATTTAAATTCATATATTTATTCTTAACAAATTTTTTTAAATTATAACGAAGTACCCACGTAAATGTAACATTTTGTTTCTTTAAATAAATAATTAACATCCTTATATTGTAACACCCACAAAAACCCAATTATATGCTTAGAACTACAACTCAACCAACCTTAACGCACTGTAGATCTCGTAACAACACTTAAATTGTATTACAGTTTCAAGTGCACTTACGAGTACTGTTGTAAAAATGGTGTAACATAAAAATAATTTCTAAGGGAGTTAAGAAAGTGATAGAAAGACATTGAAAGAAAAATATAATTAGCTGCAACTTCTTCCGGGTTTTTTTAAGGAGGTGAAAACGATTACGATTTAAGAGGAATTATAGCCACCCATACACGTTTAACTGTTGTTGTTTATTTAAATCAAAAGTATTTATACTTGAATGAGGCGAATTTTAAGAGGAAAAAAAACAAATCAAACACATAACAATATTCTTAACGGTGTCAATTCAAGATTTTTTTTTTATACTCGGATATTAAATGCTTGTCACACTTACAACTGCAAGAATTCAAGGAAAATTAAAGAAAGAAGTTTGAACGTTAGTAGGTTGTTTAGGAATAAAAGTTAATGAAATAGTATGAGAATGTGCAATTTTCTTAAAATGAAAGCAAACACTTTTATTTATATACTTTAAACTTTGACCTGCATTTGTTAACCTTCATATAACTTTTAGTTTTAAACCTTTTTAATTTGACAAAAAACCTACTTTAAAACAGATTTCATCTGTCTGTTCATAACGGTTTAAAATTATGGCCAAAGAAATCAAAATACATACTATTGGGACACTTGTTATGGCGGACAAGCACATTGTGAATTTCAACCATCTACAACTGATCAGCAGTTTGGAAACATATATCAAATAACAGCAACTATAGCGGCAACCTTTAATTTCCTAATTCAAACTATATACTTGCTATTGTAGTAGACTATGCAATCAGATTCCTTATAAATTTAAACCGGCTGTCTATAACGGTTAAACAGTTTGGCTATATACCTCAAATTACATTAGCTATTATAACACCCTTTCATTTATAATTTACAATATTTTTATTTCTTATTTTATTAAACAAAGTAGTGGACATTCTGTATAATTTTCTATATAACGGTTCAAAAGATACAGCCCTATATGCAAGTAAAATAACATTAACTTTGGGAACACCCTTTAATTTCTAAATGCAAATTAAGAACTTGTTGTAGTGGACTTAGCGATAAAGGTCCCTTGTAACTTTCAGCTGCATGTCTATAGCTCTTTAAAAGTTTCGCCACATACTCGTACATCAAATTACTTTTATTATTGGGACACCCTTCACTTCACTTCCCAAATCCAAATTTTATATTTGCTGCTATAGCGGAGTTAGCAATATAGCACATTTCAAGCGTCCATCGACGACTGTTCAAAAGTATGGCCCTATGCATAAAATTAAATAAAATATTTGGGCACCCTTTAATTTATAATTATGAATATTGATACTTGTTAATACGTTAACGGTTCAAAAGATAGGTCCATAGCGGTTAATTTACGTCGACTATGGGGACACCCTTAAATTTTTAAATTTAATGTCTGTCCGTGATTCACAAAAAAATAATTATGTCAATCGATCAAATATAGTTTCGAAAGAGATGCTATTGCAAATCAGCATAATCGGTCCATGTCTTTCAAGGCAGCATGCAAAACACCATGCCTGCCTCTAATTTTTTCATGTCATGTCATTTGGAACAATTAATAACTCCAATCAAAAAAATAAATATATGGGGTGATAGAGAATTTAAAAATAGGAAAAAACATCAAGTGAAAAAATTGGCGCTCACCCATATTTTCCGAGTTGCGGAGCTCTGAAGTTTTCAAATTTTTGTTAAATATCAATATGGGTATCATTTTAAAGCTTTTGTAGATATCTTTAAGGAAATGCTTAAATTTTTAAAAATGCTTAACCTATTAAGAGCCGATGGCATTTTTATATAAAATTATATTTATTATATTTATGCTTTTTGATTGGACTTACTTCACTAAACTAGATTTACATAGATGGTACAGGACATATAAGATGAGGCATAGCTTTATATAGCACTCTTCTTTGTTTTTGTGTTACTTTTTGCCATACAAAGCTATAGTGATACGCAGTTCTTTAAATTTTAAAGTAGTGCCCTTTACGGGTTATAAAACACGTAAAAAAAACCTGTTTTTTTTGTATGGGAACACTCTTTAACTTATAGATTTTGATATGTTTCAGAATCGGTTCAGAAAAGATCGAGTTCTGCGGGCACAAACATAAAAAAGCAACATTCAGTCAAATGGATAACCTCCTTCTTTTTTGGAAGTCGCCTTATTCTTAAATAGAGATTTTTTTGTTCACAGACACAATACTATGCTCTGGCATTGTAAATTTTTTCCAATTATTCTCAGTGAGTTTGAAAATAGTGTAATAAATAAAAATTAAGAAGTCGATAGCTTTCTAAAACAAAAGTATAAAATAATTTTAAACGTTGAAACAAAAAGACATGACACAAGTAACCGCAATTAATTAATAATAGCCAATTTCATAATAACGAAAGAAAACTTAAGCGAAAGAAAGTCAGTTACTCACTTTCGTTCGCTTACACTTACGTTTATAAATTTTTTTTTTTTACGTCTTAAGAAACCAAGGTGGTACCAGATCGTAAGTTTCTGTAAATTATAGCGATTTTCTTTAAAAGTATAAAAAATACTACGTAATTATTTGAATGCAAACACAACCGTGCGTAGCAGTGATCAGCTGCTTACAAATAAAAATAAAAGATACACCAATGGTTTTGTGTTATTATTTGTATTAAGCAATTAAAAAAAAACAAACAAACAAACAAAAAAACAAATTAATTAGAAAAATTAAATTATATAAAAGTGTTATTCGATTCCTTAACCCACTTCAATTTAGAAATTATAATCGTGAGTATCATCTTATTTCTTAAAAGCAAGTGTTTGTATTATCATTTTCTTCGTCAGCACAGATGGATATAACAGTCTTTATTAATTTTTTGGACACTTCAGAGGATGAAGCAAACTGCAATAAAAACAATTTCCATTTAAAATGAAATCAATTATTGTATTTATTTTTACACTTACCATTTGTTATCCATTATTAATTTATAATTTTAAGTTAATTTTTAATACAAAAGTATTGTTTTTTATAATGTTATTATTTACACGAACATAAAATAACAAGTGACCGATTTTGACATTTGCGTTCGCAGTGTTGACAACACCTTCTTTACACAGAAATCGGTTTTTGTATGAAAACACTTACGTTTTCTTTCGAGTTGTCGTTCGAGCCAACGTTCGCATAGGAGTAAGATTGTGAAACTCAAATCAGTTTTCTTTCGCTTAGAACACGAAAGAACATATTCTTTCGTTACTGTGAAATTGGCTATAAATTTTTTTAGGACTGCAATAAAATTTTACTGAAAATATACTTAAGGAAACAAATTTAAAGCAAACTCTGGCTTTGAATAATAATAATAATGAAATACGTATAAAATTTGTCTTAACTTTAATCAGTTGTTAAAGATTAAACGTTTTTATTAAGATTATTATTAATTAGCCTTGTATTATTTTGATTTCATTATTATAAAAACGAATGTCCACAACTTATGGTATACACAAACAACATTAAACATACCAGGGATGGTAAAGTTGGTACAATTTTAATTTTTTGTTTTTTTTTTTTTTTTTGTTTTGTTAAGCTTAAAGGATTCTTATTAGTTCTTACACACAAAAAGCAACAAATGTGGTTTCGCTTGCCAGTTGCTTTAATTGTTAGAAACTATAAAAGATATCTGCGGCTTAATTTTGGATTGTTAGATAGCAAGTAGTAAGGAAGAGGTAAAAAAAAGCTAAATTTCGGTAAAAGTGTACTTAGTCAATTTTATTCTAAAAGGACAATTTTAAAATTTAATTGTATAATTTGAAAATTTTATTTTCCATCATTGATACATACAACACCCTAACGTTTGTACACAATATTATTGTATATGCTTTTAACACGCTACTTCTGCAAAATAAAAACTGAAAATGCGACACAGATAAAAACATAAAAGCAAAGCCCTTATTTGGGGTCTTAGTATGTGTGCAAGTGTAAAATGTATTGGTTTATTATTCAAGCATTTCGTTTACAACGATCAACTACATGTCCAATCAAGCAAAATTTAAAACCTTTTAAAACTCAACAGCTACAAAAGGCACAAAAAAATTAAGGACAAAAATTAAAGAAAATATAATGTTAAAGCAGAAAAAATCAAGTGAAAATGTTTTATAAAATATTAAAACTTTTAAAACCTTAAACAAAACGAACATGACATGCAAGCAGTTGTAAGTAAAAATATTTAAGTCGCCTACTGTATTTTGCTAAGGGTACTCACACAGTCATAAAAGATAAATGATATGTCCACCCCAAAGAATGCTGTAAGTGTTGGTAAAAAAATCCTTAAATTTATACTTATAAAACCTTAAAATTGTTATTGCTTTAAAGCACAATTGGCATTTCAATTCATTTTCAATTTTAGTTTATCTTTGTTTCTGGCCAATAAATGACAATACTTAGACACAATATTTCTTGCCAACTATTGTTACAACCACAACAACATAAATACATTTCATATTAGAAAAAACACTAACTGGCAAAATTTCGACAAATAATCTCTGGGACATGTTACGACGCTTCTTAATATGCTAAATAAATTTTTCAAGTATGCTTATTGTCTACAATTTAAGCCTTCCCAACTGTGTGGGTTTTAAATGATCGTTCTCTAACTTTATCACAAGATTTGTGTGGCCTTTCCTTACGATTTTTGCTTCAAACATTTATTATGGAAATAATTCGGTACATAAGAAAATAATGATACTTTCTTCTTTATACGACTGAAAACAGATTTTTTTCGAAGTGTTGTGGGGGATGATGTACATAAATCTATTTCTACACATGAAGTTGCCAAAATGTTTTAAAACTTTGCAAATGCAGTTTAAATTAATTTTTTAGTTTTGTTTAATAAGGATTGTATTTTCGTGTTTTGCATATTGCTTTAATATTCAAAAAAATAGATACACTCTTAAAGACATACGTATATACGAAAGCAGTTCGAAAATGCACTCGTTTTTTGCTAGAATTTAAATTGCCTTTAGAAAATTTATATGTCCTTTTATTGGTTTTAAAAGGCTTTAAATTAGAAAATTCTATTTTAAGAATTTTTATTTTTATATCATTATAGCAGTCAATAGAAATGATCAGGTTTGATGGCTCTTTGCAAACTACTCCATCTAATTCCATGTGTATGTGGGATAATTTGTGTGTTCTTTAGTCACATTGTCTAAGTGTTTTCTGATATATGATCCTATTTATGTTTAGTTTCAATACCCACATGTATTTACGAGTATGTGTCTTTAAGGAATTGTGTTTTTTTTTTTGCATAGTGTGTTGGGTTATTTTTAGTCACGGATAATTGACATTCTGATTTAGGTGCTGCAATGCGATTAAGTCCATTTAAGCATGTAGTCTTTGGCCCCACTCACGTTGTTCTCTTTGTTTGCATAAAAGAAGGTTTTCTTCGTATGTGTAAACATATGATTGATTCAACATAAATTCGCTCAAGAGGCACATATATGCTAATGGCAGCTAAGACACAAGTCAGTTTATTCCTTTTTAACATTTTTATGCCTTTAATTATACCAAACATACAATAAAACAATTGATACAATTAAAGTATTTCCATCAGATCAATTACTTAAAAGCGGTATTAGCATAATTTAAACAAAATGATAATCAGTTGGTTTCTTACGTAAGTCTTATTTTGCCTTTTTTATTTAAATATTCAAAGTTTTATAATTGTCATAAATATTATTTTGCTTTTTTAAACCTTCTATTTAGCATTGTAGGTTGTAAGCAGTCCTGAATTCCTCTCACGTTTTTAGTAAATGAAATGATCTCAAGAACCTCTTAAAGAAAAAAATTTGTACAGTAGGGGAATCAGTATTTCGTTCTTAATAAAGAAAGCATTTGATTAGATCCAGTACGATAAACTATTTGATGGTCCATAAATATTGATTTAAAAGAACCAAAATGCATTCGATATCTATATTTATAACAAAATACTCAAGTGAAAGCTGATAATCCTGCGGCAATACAAATTGCAATACATAAAGGAGTACGTTAAGGACGCGTGCTGTATATATTTGACCTTTATAATTAAATTTCTTTTCTAATTTTTTAGAAAACTTTGTTAGTTTTTTAAATAAAAATATTGTTTATTTTTTTCAATATTTCGCCACACCGCAAAGATATCTTAATAAAATTTTACGAACGGGCGGCCCCCTAGGCTGAAGGGTAGCTTCTGGGTGGCCTACCAAAGTTGGGTACCTTAAACATATAATTTTTTTTAAATGTCATAAAAAGTTTATATTTAACTGAAAATATCAAAATGAAAATTTTATTATTCGGAATCTTTTAAATTTAATTACTTTACTTTATTCGTGCTTGATTCCTTCAAATATAAATATTTCATGAAAAATACTAAACTACAAAATGAAATGTATTACTGCGGGGAAAGCATATCCATATGGCCATTTCACTACTGCTCAAATAGCTCATCAGTGGATTTTACCCAAATTTTGTATAGAAAAACAGAAAGTCTTATATCAAAAGCCAAATTGATTAAATGAGAACTCCATTGAATCAATAAGACAGAAGACAATAACAACTCAAAAATGTTCTACACAAAAACACAGCAAACATTTAGTAATTATTTTTATTTTTTCTTTCATTTTTCTACATAAGGGATCCCATTGGGAACCATTCATATGTATTCGAAAGATTCAATGAAAAAATAAAAATAAAAATTGAAAAAACAATTTTTATTAATAAGCAAGGTGCACATGCAAATATATCAAAATGAAAATTTTATTATGCGGAATCTTTTAAATTTAATTACTTTACTTTATTCGTGCTTGATTCCTTCAAATATAAATATTTCATGATATTCTCATGAAATATTTATTATTTTATACTAAACTACAAAATGAAATGTATTACTGCGGGGAAAGCATATCCATATGCCCATTTCACTACTGCTCAAATAGCTCATCAGATTCCGAATAATAAAATTTTCATTTTGATATATTTGCATGTGCACCTTGCTTATTAATAAAAATTGTTTTTTTAAATTTTTATTTTTTCATTGAATCTTTCAAATACATATGAATGGTTCCCAATGGGATCCCTTATGTAGCAAAATGAAAGAAAAAATAAAAATAATTACTAAATGTTTGCTGTGTTTTTGTGTAGAACATTTTTGAGTTGTTATTGATTCAATGGAGTTCTCATTTAATCAATTTGGCTTTTGATATAAGACTTTCTGTTTTTCTATACAAAATTTGGGTAAAATCCACTGTATCCAAATATAAATATTTCATGATATTTTCATGAAATATTTATTATTTTATACTAAACTACAAAATGAAATGTATTACTGCGGGGAAAGCATATCCATATGGCCATTTCACTACTGCTCAAATAGCTCATCAGTGGATTTTACCCAAATTTTGTATAGAAAAACAGAAAGTCTTATATCAAAAGCCAAATTGATTAAATGAGAACTCCATTGAATCAATAAGACAGAAGACAATAACAACTCAAAAATGTTCTACACAAAAACACAGCAAACATTTAGTAATTATTTTTATTTTTTCTTTCATTTTTCTACATAAGGGATCCCATTGGGAACCATTCATATATATTTGAAAGATTCAATGAAAAAATAAAAATAAAAATTGAAAAAACAATTTTTATTAATAAGCAAGGTGCACATGCAGATATATCAAAATGAAAATTTTATTATTCGGAATCTTTTAAATTTAATTACTTTACTTTATTCGTGCTTGATTCCTTCAAATATAAATATTTCATGATATTCTCATGAAATATTTATTATTTTATACTAAACTACAAAATGAAATGTATTACTGCGGGGAAAGCATATCCATATGCCCATTTCACTACTGCTCAAATAGCTCATCAGATTCCGAATAATAAAATTTTCATTTTGATATATTTGCATGTGCACCTTGCTTATTAATAAAAATTGTTTTTTTAAATTTTTATTTTTATTTTTTCATTGAATCTTTCAAATACATATGAATGGTTCCCAATGGGATCCCTTATGTAGCAAAATGAAAGAAAAAATAAAAATAATTACTAAATGTTTGCTGTGTTTTTGTGTAGAACATTTTTGAGTTGTTATTGATTCAATGGAGTTCTCATTTAATCAATTTGGCTTTTGATATAAGACTTTCTGTTTTTCTATACAAAATTTGGGTAAAATCCACTGATGAGCTATTTGAGCAGTAGTGAAATGGCCATATGGATATGCTTTCCCCGCAGTAATACATTTCATTTTGTATTTTAGTATAAAATAATAAATATTTCATGAGAATATCATGAAATATTTATATTTGAAGGAATCAAGCACGAATAAAGTAAAGTAATTTAACTGAAAATGTTACACAACAACAATTTTATTAGTATTAATATTTCTGTTTACTGTTTCCTAAAGATGCCACCCATGTGGTGTGGCAAAATAGAAAAAAACAATATTTTTTTTCAAATATTGTGCAAATTATCCCGAACAAATTACTTAAATCACTAATTTTGATTTTTGAAGGTAAAAGCGCGTCTCGATGGTCATTTCGCTACCGCTTACTCAGCTCTTCACTAGACTTCTTACAAAAATTAAAAAAAATATAAAAATATTTGTCCAAACAATAAAGACAAAAATCAAAGTTTAAGAAAAAACAACAATAATCAACACTGATTTAGTATTTCTTTATCTACTGTATACAGCTGACTTTTTTTCGGCTCTTCTATACAGTTAAAAGATGATGAAATAAATAAATAAATATAATATAAACAACAAAAAAATAATAACTACAATAAAAACAATATTTTTATTTTAAAAACTAACCTATTGCTTAAAAAATTTAAAAAAGTATGTTATGAACCCAAATTTCAAAAAACTATTTCCAATATAAAGCTGGATCTAAAAGTTAACTGGAAAATATCAATAATTATCAAAAACGCTGCTGACACAACACTTGTTGCTGATAATTAAAAAAAACAAACTTACGGATTAAAAATTAATTTGAAAAAAACAAAGTATATGACGATCAGCAGGAAGATTTCTACCAAAAAAAAAAAAAGAGTCGATCAATTTAAATATCTTGGTTGCTGGCTTAATGCTATCTTCAATAAGAATAAAATGTTGTATCGAAAACGCAAAAACATAGTTTTTCTAATTGAAAAGGTGTCTTAAAAATCGAGTGTTTGACTTCAATCTAAAACTTTGATTCATTTTATGTTATGTATGTTATGTTTTATTATTATATGCAATGGAAACCTTTAGCCTTATTAGGTAAGTCGCTTAAGCTAAATCTCCATAGCTAAAACTGTAAATCAATTTTGCGATTTTTTGCTACAAAAGCTATTCTGTAACACTTTTTTCCTTAATTTATTTCATCACTAGAAGTATCAGATATGAAGCCTTAAAAATGTGGACTTTTAGAAGAATATTTAATCACATAATCATTAGATCACATAACAAATATTGAAGTTCTTGCAATTTTTAACAAAGGCAGTGAACTTCTAAATTTATTAAAGGGCAGAAAAATTAAATACCTGGGACATTTCATGCAAAATGAAAAAACCACAAAATGTAACTGACACTACAGGCAAAAATCAGGGCATCATGCCTTCGCAACATAAGGCAATGCAGTGGAATCAAAAATGTTAGAGATTTTTTTTAATTTAGCAGGAGACACAGATGAATTTGCCGTACTCATCAGAAATGGTACGGATCGGCAGAATAATAAGAAGAAAAAAGGACAACAAGGCACATCCATCTAAAAGTCATATTATTCTAAAGCTATTAAATATTAAATTAAATATTTATTCATTTTCAATTTCCAATTATTTCAATTAATATGCTCATTTAAAGTTTTACTTTGTAATCAAGAACTTTTTAAACAAAAAAATAATTACATAAAGACAATATTTATCGGTTTAGGCCTTTATTTTGTCAGAATGTATGAACAATATTAAACACATCCATATGTATATGTAAGTTCGAATGAATATATTCGTTTATTTAGCAATAAATCATTTTAGTGGTATAATAAATTTAAGATACTGCAGTGCAAGTTGCTTTTGTGTTGAATTCCCCAAACAAAAGACTATTTTACTTTTCATTGAGGCTCAATCAAAGAATGATTGCAAACCATTTTCTTTTCATTCGATAGATATTATCACGTTGCCAGTAGCATTATTGTAGTTTGTTGTTACTATTTGTCTTATTGTTGCTTAAATTTTTATTTATTTATATTTTTATTTTTACAGTTTACAACAAGAATAGAAAAAGGTCAAAGTGAAAGAAAAATATACATTTAAACAAACACAGTTACTTTATGTCTGTTTTATAGTTAGAAATTGTTAGGCGCACCACCATAAAAAATCACTCCAATGACGAAGCACTATAAAATAAATTTTTATTCTATTCTTATGCCATCGTTACAATTTCATATTAGCCAACAATACAAAATAAAATAAAATACAATTGCACCATAACAATAACAAAAATACAAGAAAAAAATCGTATACATTAATAGTGAACGAAATAAAATATACAGAAAAAATAAAATCATCTATAACTGGTCACATTGAAAACAATAATCCATTTGCTATTGAATATGTAACAAGGGAATGGTTAACGAATCGATGGGAATTATTCAATCTTGTCCAAAGAAATCATGACGTTTACACAAAAAATATTATTATTTGTCACAACGAATTTACTATTTTCCTTAATATTCTTTTGGAATACTTCAATAAAAACTTTAACATCATTTAAAGCATTAACTACTGCAGTGTAGTATGGTTCGAGTATGATAAGAATTTAAAAATCTTTCATATGAATGGCTTTTCCTAGATACAGGTTCAGGGGCATAACAGCCCATGCAGAATTTTATTTCATATATCTTTATCAAACGGTCAACAGCAGCCCAAGTTAACATGGAGAACATAACAACACTTGGATTATATTTTAATATTTTTGATTAAAAGGGCTCTTTCTAGTCAATAGGAAGAACGAAGGATACGATAATGTTCATGTCAAAGTACATGCACTAAAATTAACCCTATTAAATTATTCTTGTCAATTTCTCATGTTGTATTGGGGTATGACATATATAATTTAGAGCACTTGACATTAATCGTAATTTCGGGTGATGTTTATATAGAAACTTAAAAATTTTATATTCATTTTACGAATCATTAAAAATTCCTGGCATATCGACTTTGTCAGAAGGTATTCTTATATTTATTTAATTTTTTTTATTAAAATATGTTTTCAATGGCAATCCTTATAAAGGAAATTGAAGGATAATTGAAAATGGTCCACCAACGAAAGAAATAAAATTCTTATTTATTAAATTTAGTTTGTGATAAAAAAAATCGAATTTATGTGGCCATACACTTAAACTGCTATAAGCAGACAGATGAAATCTGTTTTGAAGTCGGTTTTTTTCGCAAAAATTATTTTAATTTTTCTGTCTACCTGTGCTAGCATCACGTAAGAACTGCTGGATGGGTTTAAATAAGATTTTGAGACGAGGTCCCTTAGAACCTTGGTGCAAATATAGAAAACTTCTTTTCGTAAAAGTATGTAATTTCGCTGAGAAAATAGAGATACAAAAATTGTTAACGCTGTCTACAGAACTCTGCAATAAATATTAAAAAATACATTATTCAAAATTTGACAAAATTGGCACTGGTAGTTACTTATAACATACATCAAGTAACACAATGCTCAAGTGTTATTTTTCTGTGAGAGTTTTTTTCTATACCCACAATTTTTCCGGTATCAAAATAAGTTAAAAAACACGGTAATTAATTCGAACTGAAAGCAGGAAATTATTTGCAATTTTTAACATCATCATCTAACACCCCAGCTAGCAGATTTTATTATTTACACGATATCGAAAGTATGTTCCTAAGGTATCTCATTTTCCTGAGAATATAATATAGCATATATTGACCAAATATTTGCACTAATAATGCCATTTTTTAATAATACTTTACTATACTTGAAGGTGGTTAACCGTAATGCTTTGAAGCTATTTAATTATTAGTTAATGATTTTGTTTCTTAAATAATTATTAGCAAAACCTTTTTATTAAAAATCATGGCCATTAGTAAAAATAATGGCAATGCTAATGTATTATTTATTATTTAATGTTAATAAAATTCTCAATTAATTATATATTTCTGGCCTGGCAACACTGAGTGCTGCCAAGTGCAATCTGACATTTCCATTGGAAAGTTTGTCATTTTTAAGCATAATCGTACTCAAAACGTTTTGACGTACGACCATTATTTGTGTTGTTTACAGTGACTTGAAAAAATTAATATAGAAAAAAATGGAGTTAACTCGTGAACATTTTCGTGCCATCATTTTTCACAACTTTCGACGTGGATTATCACGACAAGAGTGCATTGATGAACTTAAATCTTTGAATGGCGATAAAGCACCATCCTATAGCACTGTGAAAAATTGCTATAATGAATTTAATCGTGGCCGAAGCTCGCTCAAAGACGAATTCCGTGAAGGTCGTCCAAAAACGGCTTTTGTGCCAGAGAACATTGAGGCCGTGCGTGAACTCATAATGCAAGATCGACATGCGACATACCGAGAGATAGAGACATCCTTGGACATTTCTTCCACCAGCATACATTCGATACTGCATGAACACCTGGCCGTAAAAAAGGTTTGTTCTCGTTGGATCCCGCACAATTTGAAAGTAGCTCAAAAAAAGGCTCGTGTCGATTGGTGCAAAGAAATGTTGCAAAAATACGATTGCGGTGCTTCAAAAGACGTTTATAAGTTCGTCACAGCTGACGAATCATGGATCTATGCGTATGAGCCCGAAACGAAACAACAATCGAACGTGTGGGTCTTTAAAGACGAGCAAAATCCAACGAAAGTTGTTCGTGGAAGAAGCACTTCGAAGCAAATGGTCGCCTGTTTCTTTGGCAAAACTGGTCATGTGGCGACTGTTCCGCTTGAGCAACGTAGTACGGTCACTTCTGAGTGGTACACTACAATTTCTTTGCCTGAAGTCATCGGAGAAATTCGAAAAACCAACAAGAGAAGACGAATCATTGTTCACCATGACAATGCGAGCTCTCACATATCGGCTCAAACCAGAGCGTTTTTGACCTGCCAAAACGTCAAATTAATGGGTCATCCGCCGTACAGCCCTGACTTGGCACCTAATGACTTCTTCTTGTTTCCGCAAGAAACGTGGTCAACGATTTTCGTCGCCAGAAGAAGCTGTTGAAGTGTTCAAAAACCATGTTTTAGAGGTGTCTCAATCGGAGTGGAAAAAGTTCTTCGACAACTGGTTTGAGCTCATGCAAAAGTGTATAAATCATGCTGGAGAATACTGTGAAAAACAATAAAACCATTCTTAATTATAAATATTCGCATTTTCACTATTAGGCCAGAAATATATTGAGCAGCCCTCGTAACTAAACTTATTGTGAATTGCACAACAATTTTGTTATTGTTTAAATATGTCTGTTTGAATTATTTATTCAATTTTTTTTCTTTGCTGTAACACAACGAAAACCAATTGATTGAATTTTTAAACAATTCAGTGCAATTTTTGTTTGCGTGTTTATGTAGCGAAAAATAGCAATAAATATTTTAAAGTCCCTTGTAAACAGTGGCACACAAACGGAAACAACGTAATTGTTTATTTATTTAAAATTAAATTGCTTCTAACACACATTTACCAACAAAGCACATACAGTCTTTTACAGATACTTTAAACCAGGCAAAAATAATTTATTTTCATTTCTGTTGAATGTGTTTCGCTCTTTGTATCGCATTACAAATGCAAACATTGATTTATGAACAAAAACTCAAAAACGAAAAATTCATTAGTGAACTTTGCCTCCTTTAAGCTCCCAAATGTCAGTTTGAACAAACATAATAACAACAACAATTATTGTCTCTCTATGCGATATGATTAGAATAAATTAAAAACAACAACTACAACTAAAATATAGAACCAACACCGAATATGTAATGCGTATTATGGGGGAAGATGGACCTGTAAGAACAACGTTTTTATTATTTCTTTGTTAGAAAATGTGTGTTATTTTTTGACACTTGCTTTTTTTTAATTTGATTGACTGACTTCTATCTGTTTAAAAGTGATTCAACAAATATTTAATGATTATTGATATATTTTTCGGCTCATATTTTTTTGTGGAAATGGTTTCGCTTTCTCAAGCTGGACAAAATGAAAAAAAAATTGTATTAAAATAAAGAGGTTGTTTTTAATTTTTTTTTTATTTTTAAAGGAATAAGAAGAATTTTTGCATTGGCAGAAATTCCAAACATTTTTAATTCTCGAAAACAGTTAGTTGATAGCAGTCACTAATATCGCAATAATTTAAATGTCTGCCGGAAAGTTTATTGCAGAAGCAGTTTGTTCATCGACCCTCTTTGGAGACGCAAATCTTTTTTGAAATTGCTTATTATGCCTCGTATCATCACAACTCAATCAAAAACAAGAAGAAATTTAACGAATTGTACTAATAATCACTTTCCAAACAACTTGTTGTTCAGATCAGCCGTTTAGTGACATGAGTATTTCAGGCAAATAATGTCGCCACTTTAAGCAAAGAAGCTAAAAACGCTAGGGATAAGGATATATAAGTGAAAATAAAAAAATTAACTGAACACTTCCCTTACGCCACAATGCTTTTAACTAAATATGTAAGTTGAAAGTGATTTTCATGATATTATCAAAAATAAAAATTTTAAAATTAAGTTGGCAATTGTCAAGTAATATTGAAATGATAGTAAAGAAAATTTTGGTATCTAGTTCTACCTTTCCATATGAAAGAAAATATGATAAATGTATTATATGATATGATATGATATGTAAATAAAAAAGGAGGCTGCCGTAGTCTAAGTGGTAAACACAAATCAGCTGCCCTGGGTTCAATCCTTGCGGTAGTCAAAAAATAAAAACGTTTTTTTCTGTTTAATGGTATATATACATATTCAGATCTAAAATTAAAAACATGCAGCCTCCTTCGTCGATACTTCTCTATAGCATATTCGCCGGCGAAGTAAAATAATTAATAAAATGGCTATATCTATCTCCTTTCACCACCTTTCTTCTCTCTCATCTATCCCTTTCCTAAAGAATGTAGCACGGTTGCGAACTAAGTAGGTATTGATGCCTGAAGTGCTACTTCTCTTAAAAAAAAAAAAAAAAAGTACAATTACTTGTGTTATCCTAACTGTTATTATTAATTGATTGAACAGTTCAGCGAAAGAAATTGTTTTCCTGCAACGAATGTGCCAGTAACAAGAAGAGTGAAAAATACTCTTCAAATCCAATGGAAGAGATTCCCGAAAAGTGAACCTTATAAGATGTTTCATAAAACTGACTTAATTGATCAAAATAAATAGAAATATTGGATGATTTCCTTTGTATACGAGCATAGTCCAATAACGGAAGCAATTTATTGTTAAACGGTTATTATTATTTATTTTGTGTTATTTTATATCTTGTGAACATTATCTTATATTGATGTGTTCTGTTTTGTTATATTTTGTTAATAAAAATATTTTTCATTGTATTTAACACTGGTATTTTTAATTTGCCGATTTTTCTTAATTAAATTGCCAATAAATCCGATACTTCTTTTTTTTTTGAACATATGCCGATTTCTTATTATAATCATCTAATAAGGGAAACATTTTTGTAATGCCGGCAAAAATGAAAAACAAACAACAACCGTTAACATTGGTTTTGTAGGTAAATAAGAATTATGTTTTCATAAAACGGTGAATAAAATTTTTACAAGTTGAACAAAAATCAAATATTTCTTAAAATATATTAATATATACATTAACATAGTTCTTTAGTTGACCTTTTAATTAACTATATTATATAAAAAGCCTTTTTTGTTGTTGTTTTATTTTATGTTCAAATAAATATTTGTTTTTTCTGATGATGCTACACAAATATATAGCGAAATATTGAAAAAATTAAAATAAAAGATAAAGACCGTGTGCTTGATAAATAAATTAAAATATAATTAATAATGCATTTTATTACTGGACTATAACATTACAAAAAATTAATAAAAAGTTGTATAATTATATTAATGAGACACTTGCCACTGCTTATTTGTGGATTGGGTACTTATGTCTGATTCAATTTTAGTAGTAGCAACTATTAAGCTACTTTCTAAATTATCGTCTGTTTTATGTTGTTGTTTTATATCTTCGTTCAAACACAAGACAAAAGTATATACTTTTTTATTATTTTTTGCGGCCTGTCACTGCTTAAGGGCCGGCCACCATATAACTGCTAAATATGTTCGCGCGCCGTAGTTTATGTGGGCCGCAGGTTGCCCACCCCTGTTTTATACCATGAATTAATGACATAAATAACTGAAACAATACTCTAAAACTGTAAAATTGTCATTGAACCTTTGATTGGTCAATTGCTTGCAATCATTTGGTAAAATCTTCATTTAAAATCATTTATTATCTTTTAACAGATTTTTTTATCAAAAACTCATTGTTATTGATATTGATGAATTAGTGATGCATGTTTTTAAAAAAAAAATTTCATATAAATTATACGATTAAAAAACGAAATTATCAATGATGGCTTCATTTTGTTATTTTTTATTTTGTTGCATGTTAAACAAAAAAAAACAAAATTTATTGGATTTACATAAATTTTATATATCAGAAATATTTGTTATAACTACAAAAGTAAAATTCATTTAGGATGAATTTTAAACCACCAATATTATGTTTTTGAACTTTAACTTCTTTTATTTGAAATTTGACTTAATACCATTAATTCAGAAAAATAAATTTTACATTTTTGTTTACAAGAACTTAAATAAATTTCAAATCAAATATTAAATAAATTTCAATCAAATGTTTGTTTCAAAGAATCAAGGTTTTGCTTCCATAACTAATCATTTGCAAATAAAACATAATCTTAATTACGTTCTGAATGAAATGTCATTTATAAAAGTGCCTATCTACATATGAATATAGGTTTATATGTATATTATTGCTGCTTAATAAATAAGCACTGCCCTGTTAATGGCTTAAGATTTTTTCGAAAACACTATGTTTCTCTAGAACACTTAAAAGTGTAAAATACATGATGAATGTGTACATGTTAACAATACAAACACACACAATCACACATTCACATAAATTTTATTACAAAAATTGCAAAATTGTATTTAAATATGCATAAAAATAGTGTTGCAATGAAATATTTTCAAACTTCAATTTTACAAACATTTTGTAACAACATGTAACAACATATTTCACTTAGTACAAGCAGGCCAATAAAAGAGTAAATTCATAAGGAAAGCTTATGGCATAACAAATGAGTGGTCTTCCAAACTTGAGTTAAGGCCATCAGTTAGCTAGACACTGCTTGGTAAAAGTAAGAAAGCAGAATGCCTTTTACTGCAGAAATGACCTAATTAGATTTTCGAATTTACACTAATGACTAACTTTTTAAAGAGAAGCTAATCTTAGATTAATATCTTGGCTATAGCTGTTAGAGGAGAGTGATAGTAAAGCTCAATCAATAAACAACTTTGCAATCGCACAGGAACGCAGCCACTTAGGCGGTAATAATATAAAGCAGTTATTTAGGCGATTTTGTTCAATAAAGTTAAAAGCAACATTGTTGCCAGCGAATGAGTGGGCATCTAAGTGCTTGTTGTTCAACATGTTGACTTCCTAACTGTTTAACAAACAACTTTTTTATGCCTGCCAGCCTTAAAGTTTGCATCTTATTTGCTTAATGGTAGTTAAAGTATAATTTCGTATACTCATATCCTTCCTCTTAAACTAATACGGACAGCGCCATCTACCTATAAGAATATATAATCAAAGAGATTGTCACTTGCATATTCTTTTTTTTTTTTTTCTTTTAATATCTGTCAAATAATTTAAGAGTTAATAAGTTTAAAAAATTTTTTGCATGTTATAGCATTTTAAAATTCACATGGGTTTGCGACCTAAAATTATATTTGAGTCCGCTGAGAATTTTCCAGAAATGTTTTAAAACCTTTACATTGTTTACATCAATTTGCATTTGAACACACGAATTCATAAATGAATTCATGTGTTGAATTTAAGATCGACATTCATCTACACGCACATATTTACAAGTTTCTATATGTGTGCATTTACTCACATATTTCAGATAATATACAATGTTTCTATTTGGGTACAGTATAATCAAAAAGTTTTTAAATCGAAGTTTTTAATATACGTTTAAGTCAGAGGCAAATATTACTATTATAAAAACCTTAAAAGAATAACACTTTTTAAAATTGATAAAATAAAAAATATTTTAATTAATTATTTTTATAATTATCCCAATTTTGAATATTCTCAGGGAATTTCTCTCCCACGGAAAAAAATTTTCTCGAGAAAAGATTCCTTCAATTATGAATTCCGTTAGGACAAAATAATAAGAAAGTGGCATCACCGTAATTTGAAGGGAGTTATTTTGTTCATTTACATATAATTTTTCTTTTATAATTTATAATACCCACTTTTTTCCCGAATTTTTTCACTTTCCGCAGTCAATCAAAAGGGAAAAAAAACTTAAAAAGGGATAAAAGTGAAAAGTGAAAAAACCCGTACGGAATTTTTGCTTATAATTCTATGATTAATTTGATTTCAAAAAATTGAATTTTATATTGACTTTCGAAGAACGAACATGAATAAATACAGCTGCAAACAAAACTACAGGAGGAGATCCCTGCAGGAGGATAAGCGTTAATTGTCTTTAAACTACTGGTACCATTACTAGTAGAGCAAGCACTGGTTCAAAAGGTGATAGAATATATATAGAAAAATACCAGTACTTCAAGTAGTTCGTTTAAAGATTGATTTGACTTTCAGAATTTCATATTAATTTTTGATGATGTTTTAACGCGAATTGCTAAGTCCCCGTTTAGACCAGCGAACATTTGGGTCGGAAACATTTAGTTTGTTAGCAAATTACGGGTGGGGAAGAGAGAATCGTTTTTGTGTTCGGTACTCGGCAAAATGCTTTGTTGACATTTTCTTTGCATACATTTTGAAGCGAACAATAAAAATACTAATGAAATGTTTCCGACAACATATTTCCCTGTGTGAACGCGAAACAAAAGTGAATTCAAAATGTTTTTCTTCCAATTGTTCGTCCGTCTAAATTCGGACTAATTGTCATTTTCATTTATTTTATTTTTAGTTGTAGTAACAAATTTAAAACAATTATAGAAGTAAAGCTCGATTTTCTTGTGTGTAAAAAGTGACATTTAAAAAAAATTAAATTAATTAAAAAAATAATTTTAAAATTTTTAGAACATGTTTTTTGTTTAAGATTGATGTTCAAATGTAAAACTAGCGATCTTTTATTAAAATACGACGGTGAGTGAAGTAACACAATCTTTAATATCTGCATGTAGTTGAAATTATGGAAATCAATTATATTGTGGAATTTTCTCTTAAAATACAGAAAATTAATTGTTTAGTTTATGGTGACGTATTAAATAATACACATTTCTTAAATTAAAGATTTTGGTATATGGTGGAGTAACAAACGTAACTCAAGTTGCACAAAATTTCCCGAAAATTTCGTCAAGAGCCATAAATTAGTGAGCTTTAGACAAACAAAAATGTTAAAATGTGTAACACAAATAGATATTAAAATTAAAAAAATAAATTTCTGTGTAAAAAATAGAGTACTATGCAATGAAAATCCTCGAAAAAAATTGAATTTGTGAAGAAATTGTAAATCGACTTGAACTATACTTAAAAGCAAAAAAAAAGTGATAAAATAAACCTACCTACAAAAGATTACGAATTATCAAATCAGTCTTTGAAAAAAGTTAAAGAAATAGTTTATACAGAAAAAACCCACAAGGAAGGCTTGTTTTTTTTTTTTTTTGCTGTCTCTAAAAGGTATACTTGAAAAAACGAAAAAAATTGAAATCCGAAGTTTTTCATCAGGCAGTTTTTACTATTTAGGAATAGAGAATCAGCTAAAAAAAAAGTAAAAAAAATGTTTTCGGAAAACCAAATTGCATAGAAAATTGTTTGCTATATACTTGTTCCTAATACAGAACTAATTGTATCCGACTAGAAGAAATGGCACTGACATCCACATTGAGTCTATTGTGCTAGTTCTTATTTAAAACCAATAATACTAGTTTTTCATGAAGAACTAATTGTACTAGTATCTTCCTAGAATCAATTATACTAGCATTCATCTAGTGCTAATAGTACTAGTATCTGCCTAGTATCCATCTAGTACCAATGGTACTAGTAATTTTCCTAACACACTCAATGTTAATTTGATCATTAAGATGGTATAGGAAAGTTTACAGTTGGGAACTAGTACTGGTGATTTTTGTACGAGGGCTGCTATATATATATTTCTGGCCTGGCAACATTGAGTGCTGCCAAGTGCAATCTGACATTTCCGTTGGAAAGTTTGTCATTTTTAAGCATAATCGTACTCAAAACGTTTTGACGTACGACCATTATTTGTGTTGTTTACAGTGACTTGAAAAAATTAATATAGAAAAAAATGGAATTAACTCGTGAACATTTTCGTGCCATCATTTTTCACAACTTTCGACGTGGATTATCACGACAAGAGTTCATTGATGAACTTAAATCTTTGTATGGCGATAAAGCACCATCCTATAGCACTGTGAAAAATTGGTATAATGAATTTAATCGTGGCCGAAGCTCGCTCAAAGACGAATTCCGTGAAGGTCGTCCAAAAACGGCTGTTGTGCCAGAGAATATTGATGCCGTGCGTGAACTCATAATGCAAGATCGACATGCGACATACCGAGAGATAGAGACATCCTTGGACATTTCTTCCACCAGCATACATTCGATACTGCGTGAACACCTGGCCGTAAAAAAGGTTTGTTCTCGTTAAATCCCGCACAATTTGAAAGTCGCTCAAAAAAAGGATCGTGTCGATTGATGCAAAGAAATGTTGCAAAAATACGATTGCGTTGCTTCAAAAGACGTTTATAAGATCGTCACTGGTGATGAATCATGGATCTATGCGTATGAGCCCGAAACGAAACAACAATCGACCGTGTGAGTCTTCAAAGTCGAGCAAAATCCAACGAAAGTTGTTCGTGAAAGAATCACTTCACTGTTCCGCTTGAGCAACGTAGGACGGTCACTTCTGCGAGGTATACTACAATTTGTTTGCCTGAAGTCATCGGAGAAATTCGAAAAACCAACAAGAGAAGACGAATCATTGTTCACCATGACAATGGGAGCTCTCACACATCGACTCAAACCAGAGCGTTTTTGACCGGCCAAAACGTCGAATTAATGGGTCATCCGCCGTACAGCCCTGACTTGGCACCTAATGACTTCTTCTTGTTTCCGCACATCAAGAAAAAAATGCGTGGTCAACGATTTTCGTCGCCAGAAGTAGCTGTTGTAATGTTAAAAAACCATGTTTTAGAGGTGTCTCAATCGGAGTGGAAAAAGTGCTTCGACAACTGGTTTGAGCGCATGCAAAGGTGTATAAATCATGCTGGAGAATACTTTGAAAAACAATAAAACCATTTTTGATTATAAATATTCGCATTTTCACTATTAGGCCAGAAATATATAGAGCAGCCCTCGTACTAGTACAATACTCATTTGATACTAGTGCGATCTCCTGCAGGGATATTACAAACTTAAAAATTTAAATATTTACACATATTTTTTATGTTTATAGCATACACTTATATATATTTAAACTATAATTAAGACAAGATTTAGCCTGACTTTCTAATACATATCTACAACATCAGCTTCCGACCCCATAAAGTATATATATTCTGAGTTCTTATTCATAGCGAAGTTAATTAGGCGACGTCCGTCTGCCAATCGATCAGACGTAGTTTCTAAAAGTTTGCTATTGAAAATCAGCAAGATCAGTTCATGTATTTCGAGGCTGCGGGCAAAACACCATGCCTGCCACTAATTTTTCATATCATTTGGAACAAATCTAAAGTAGTGAAGTAAATCCAATCAAAAAAATAAATATTTGGTGCGATAGAGAATTTAAACATAAGACAAAACATCAAGTAAAAAGCTTGGCCTTCGCCCATGGTTTCCTAGTTATGTCATCCAAACTTTTTTTTGTTTTTCGTTATCTGCTGAATACGGCTGAGCTTTTCCGGCTCTTTTATACAGTTTAAAGATGATGAAAACTAAAGTTATTAAAATACTACGATTATTTATTTTTGTTTTATGCACGCGCACTTTGCTAATTATCACATTAAATTAAACCAAGGGAATATAAAATTAAATTAATTAATTTTTAAAAAGTTTATTTTTCATCATCTTATTTATAACTGTAAAAAGAGCCGAAAAAAGTCAGCTGTGTACAGTGGATAAAGCAAAATAAAATCATTGTTGATTATTGTTATTTTTTGCTTAAACTTTGATTTTTGTCATTACTTTATCGTTTGGTCAAAAATCTTTGATTGAATAATTTAATCGGGATAAAAAAATAGCAAGATTTTTTCAAATTAATTAATTTAGTGTTAAAATATTTAGAATTCTTAAAAACGTAAGCCTTGTTCTTTGAATAAATATTTAGCGGAACAAGGTTTATTCGTGAACTAATTTTAACAAATTGAATAATTATTTTTGTTATATTAAAAACGACAATTAAATGCAATTTCGTTATGTCTTCTTGAGAATAACAACAGAAATAATTAAATAAAAAAATATTTTCTTTAATTTCGACGATCTCAGGACAGTCTAAGATTTAGTTTTTTATGACACATTTTTTCTATAAATCAATTTCCAAAAGGCTACAGCTTTAAGTTTGAATCTTAAAACAACTCATAAATTGTTGTGCACACAAAAGGAATAAATTTGAGAAGTGCGTGATTTTTAATTGGCAGTTTTGTATAAAAAACAGCAAATATTGATTTTGTTGCAATACTCCTTTTTTAATAAAAATTTTTTTAGCATTTAATTTAAATGATTACTTCTTGCATCAATTTTATAAATATTCTAGCTGTTTAATTTTAAACTAACTGTCAAGAGATTATATTATAAAAAATTTAAATTTGTGCGAAAACTTTTAAAACTAACTGTTTTTGTGTACTAGAAAAATGCAATAAAGCAATCATAAAAATCATCGAAAGAACAAAAATAAAATCGAAAATGAATAACATCACATGTCACATGTCACATAAACATTCTGCACAAAATTTTAAACACCTAAATTCAAAATACTGTTAAAGGATTTTAAGGTGAGTGCTTAGAGAGTATACAAACACCTACATATATGCATACATACATAGATATAACAAATACTATGCATGTGTGCGCTATGTGAGCACGTATGCGTATGAATGATATTATGAAAATGATTATGATGAAATTCAAGTGCAGTTTCAAATAACGACAACGTCAACATCAACAAATGCAATTTATACGTTCTCTATTTCTCTGCGCCAATGTCACTTTCATTTAAAATATTCCTGAATAAGTTGTTCACAAAACAAATATTTTTCTATACACACAACATTTATGTACAAATATCTTTTGCTGTATGTGTGAATACAGCTTCAGTTTTAAAAATTTTATTGATGCTTTTATAGCACGGATGATATTCTAGAATTCAGTATGAAATTTTTATCAAAATAGAATTAGATGAAAATTTCTCGAAAACTGTTTTAAATTTATGATTTTCTAGAAAGTGAAAAACAAAATGACAAACTTTTTTAATATGTAGATTGAAAGATGTTTTTTTTTAAACTGCTGTTTCCATACATTAGTTTCAGGTAAACTTGCATATTCATAATAAGTTTTTCATTAATAGAGTGCATATTTAATTTATAAGTAAAACTTGATAAAATTTGATTAAGAATCTAAATATTAGTAACAGAGTATTTAGCATTTTTATGCCGATTTATATAACGCTTTAAGCATAGTACTTACTCTTTCGTGCGAAATGTTGTAAAAAAAATTTTTGTTAAAATAATTCTTGCAAAAAAACCGACTTCAAAACATATTTCATCTGTCTACCTATAACGGTTCATTACACGGTTAGATTACATTAACTATTGGGACACTTTTATATCTCCAAACTTTATACTTGTTCAACTGTTCAATAGTTTGGCAACATACATCAAAGTACAGCTGCTATAGTGTCACCCTTTATTTTCCAAATTGAAATTATATACTCTCTGTTGTAGTAGATTTAGCAATCAGGTTCTGTGTAAATTTCAACCGTCTGTCTATAACGGTTCAACGGTTTGGCCATATACATCCGATTATATCAACTATTGTAAAACCCTTTAATTTATAATTTAAAATTTGTACACTTCTTATTATATCAAACAAAGTAGTGGACATTTTGTCTAAAATTCAGGTGTTTGTATACAACGGGTCAAAAAATAACAAATTACATTAGTTTTGGAAACACTTTTGAATTTCTAAATTCAAATTAAAAGCTTCTTGTTACAGCGGACTTAGCAAAACAAGTCCCTTGTAAATTTCAGCTGTCTATATATACACCCGTTTATTTCCAAATCTACATTTTATACTTGTTGTTATAGCGGGGTTAATAATACAGGTTCTTTGTAAATTTCAATAGTCTGTCTACAACTGTTTAAAATTATGGCCATATACATAATTAAATGAACTATTGGGGCACCCTTTAATTTATAGTTTTTAATATTGATACTTTTTACTATATTGACCATATCAATCAATATTATGTCGAATTTGCAAGCGTTTGTCTATAACGGTTTGAAAGATAGGCCTATATAAGTAAATTTACATCAATTATGGGACACCCTTTAATTTCCAAATTCAAATTATAAACTCTTTGATATAGTGGGCTTAAAAATAAAATGTCCCTTTTAAGTTTCAGCATCCTGTCTATAGCGGATCAAAAGTTCGACAACATAATGTGATTACATCAACTATTGGGACACCCTTTAACTTCGAAAGATTTTTGACATACGAGGGCTGCTATATATATTTCTGGCCTAGCAACACTGAGTGCTGCCAAGTGCAATCTGACATTTCCATTGGTCATTGTCATTTCTAAGCATAATCGTACTCAAAACGTTTTGACGTACGACCATTATTTGTGTTGTTTACAGTGAATTGAAAAAATTAATATAGAAAAAAATGGAATTAACTCGTGAACATTTTCGTGCCATCATTTTTCACAACTTTCGACGTGGATTATCACGAGAAGAGTGCATTGACGAACTTAAATCTTTGTATGGCGATGAAGCACCATCCTATAGCATTGTGAAAAATTGGTATAATGAATTTAATCGTGGCCGAAGCTCGCTCAAAGACGAATTCCGTGAAGGTCGTCCAAAAACGGCTATTGTGCCAGAGAACATTAATGCCGTGCGTGAACTCATAATGCAAGATCGACATGCGACATACCGAGAGATAGAGACATCCTTGGACGTTTCTTCCACCAGCATACATTCGATACTGCATGAACACCTGGCCGTAAAAAAGGTTTGTTCTCGTTAAATCCCGCACAATTTGAAAGTCGCTCAAAAAAAGGCTCGTGTCGATTGGTGCAAAGAAATGTTGCAAAAATACGATTGCGGTGCTTCAAAAGACGTTTATAAGATCGTCACAGGTGACGAATCATGGATCTATGCGTATGAGCCCGAAACGAAACAACAATCGACCGTGTGGGTCTTCAAAGACGAGCAAAATCCAACAAAAGTTGTTCGTGGAAGAAGCACTTCGAAGCAAATGGTCGCCTGTTTCTTCGGTAAAACTGGTCATGTGGCGACTGTTCCGCTTGAGCAACGTAGGGCGGTCACTTCTGAGTGGTACACTACAATTTGTTTGCCTGAAGTCATCGGAGAAATTCGAAAAACCAACAAGAGAAGACGAATCATTGTTCACCATCACAATGCGAGCTCTCACACATCGGCTCAAACCAGAGCGTTTTTGACCTGCCAAAACGTCGAATTAATGGGTCATCCGCCGTACAGCCCAGACTTGGCATCTAATGACTTCTTTTTGTTTCCGCACATCAAGAAAAAAAATGGGTGGTCAACGATTATCGTCGCCAGAATAAGCTGTTGAAGGGTTCAAAAACTATGTTTTAGAGGTGTCTCAATCGGAGTGGAAAAATTGCTTCGACAACTGGTTTGAGCGCATGCAAAAGTGTATAAATCATGCTTGAGAATATTTTGAAAAACAATAAAACGATTTTTGATTATAAATATTCGCATTTACACAAGTAGGCCAGAAATATATAGAGCAGCCCTCGTATATTGAAAAATAAAAAAAGTGCACATTTAAGAAGAGAAACCCCAAAAATACATTTAATGACGCAAAAAGCGTTAATCCCATAAGCTTGAATGATTTGAATGAGCATTTTTCTTCGTCTTCAGTAAACTTTTAAATATCTTCCAAGCGCGCAAAATTAAAACATATTTTTTTTGGTTAACACTGTTAAAAGAATGTGGCATACTTGAAGCGATAAAAATGTCAATTATCTTCTAAACCTCTGTATTGCCACCACTTGCTAATAATCAAATTTTTCTAGCGAAAACACCAGCGCACAGAATTTGAATGCTCCAATTTTCAAATCTTGTAATTCCATTAAAAATTAGTTGACAAATATAAACAAAAATATACACCGTTTAAAGAGTTCTTTAAAAAAATAAATAAAATAAACGATATTATAATTTCAAAGATTTAATGTTCAGTCTCAAAAAGGTTATGAAATTAACTCTTATAAACAAAAAAATGTTTGTAATCGATTTGAACAACGAAGGATTTGTTTAGTGCCTTTAGTAGCTTCTAAACGGTCACAAAGCGTTGTCGTGTTCTTTTTTTGTTTTTGTTTGGTAATGCGAGTTCAACTTTTTGAGACATTATTTCCTATAAGCCATTTCTTTCTTCAAAGTTATAGCCAAATCTTAAAAAATATTCCTTTTAGTAAAATAGCGTGTACTAATCTTTAAATATTTTTTAAAACTACCTTTGAAATTATTTTATATACAAAGATCTTAACGTTATTATTACAAGTAGTAATTATAAGTGACGTAGTTTTAGCAACCACATGACAAACATAAAAAACCAAGGTTTTCCTTTCTTAATATAATTATCATACAAAAGCAGGTTCATCATATGCATTTTAAATAACTACATAAGATATTCTCTTTTAATTTCAAAACTATTTCAAGGTTTTTTAATAGTGTACACGTTGCTTTTCAATATTGAAGAATTATTTTAATCAAATTTATTTAAAGCCAAAAAGAAATTTTTCATAATTTACCCGCCAAAAGCACTAAATATGCAGCAGCATTAAACTAAAAGAAATCATAGATAAGTTTAAAAGATGAATTTCTAATATAAGTAACTGAAAAAAGTAACTGAGAAAGAAAAGTGAAGCCTGAGAAAATTTAATAAAATTTATTTTATCTTTCAGTCTCATAGGCAATTATTATCATGTGTGTTAGTGATAAAGAAAAAACTTGAACAAAATATCTGACAGACATTTGTTTAGCTTTGTATCAATTTAAGGGTAGAAAAGTAGAAATATTAAAATGGAAGTGTATTCCCAGATGTTATTAGGGAATAAAAATCTATGAGTAAAAATGACATCAGACATAACCTCTTTTATTTTATATTATTTTTTAGTGTGCTCGATTGTCACACTATTTTATTTATCTAAATTCCCTTAACATCACACTATTTGTCCTTAGTGATTTGGGTATATTCTCCTCTCATTGTTAATTTCATATGTAGAATGTTGTCGTTGTTGTTTATACAACTTTTATATATACTCCTACTTAAAAAAGACTTAAAGCGTAAATAATCTTTAAACAAAGTGTTACAAATTTCTATGGCATCGTAAAACACAAATATAAGGGAAAGCCTTCATATAAATATGCATGCATGTATGTTTGTAAATGTATTTTTGTAAAAGTTACGTTTTCTACAATTTGTTGTAAGAAAACTTCACTTTTATGATTTCAATTGCACTTCTGTATGCATATACACACAAATTCTCATACAAATAGACACGCCAATTAAAATGCTTATAAGCAAAATTAAAGAAAACCCAAAATTAACTATTTGAGTCATCACTCCATATATGTATCTATAATGAAAAATAATTATTTATAGTAAGATTAACCCTTAAAGAAGTTAATTCATTTAAATTTGCTTTAATTTTTTTTTTTTTACCTGAGTCGGTTAATTATGCTAAAATTATATTTCTTGTTAACTTTGCACCTTTAAAAATGCGACTGAAATATACTTCCGTCCTTCACAAACCACAACACTTATCACTTGCTTTCAATAAAATACTTAAGTTAACGTTTGTTTAAGAGTTTAATATAAAAAAGCTGGTGTTTAAATAGAATTAATCACTTAATTGGCGTGTGTGTGAAACAGCATCATATTTACTGAAGAATCTGATGCAACAATAATTTTAATGATTGTATCTGAAAGTAGTAGAAAGAACCACAGGAATGTTCAATTACGTTAATTAAATTAAAGAGTGCTGATCAATAATGCATATCGGTAAATTTTTATTATTTAACCGGGCATTTAGCAAGCCAAAATTGGATAAAGGATTTTTTTTTACTTTGCCGTGCTCAATTTTTATGGAGTTCTACCCAAATTTTAAAAATAGAAAATTCTAATTCGTATAGCTTAAGCTTAATTGTCGAAATAGTAATTTGTATTCCAAAATGCAGAAAAGAAATAATCACAAGCTTTAAAATTCATCCACGATTATTTGTAACCAACTTTTTTAATAATTTTATGCTGTTTTTTTAAGTTGAGTCATTTTTGGAGCTAATGAAGAAATTATTGGGTATATTTGTTTTTGTAACCGAATCAGTCCACAGTCTTTATTAAAATTTATTAACATACTTACAAGCATGCAAGTGTATGCACATACAAACATATGTTGTAAATGAGGTTGCGGCTGTTTATAATATTAGCATTTACATCGCTACTTCATGCTTAGAATCCACGGGTTTATCTCTTCCTTAGCTGTGTTATTTTGTAGCCAGAAGGTTAAGAGGAACTCATTACCAGTCGGCAACACTAGTTTGGTTACATTTTTTAAATTTTTTGTAACCTTTAAAGGCTCCTCGTTACATATGGATATTTCTGTTATATTTGACCAAGTTTTCGTTTCTTTTAGTACAGATACGAAATAAAGTAATATTACTGAAAAAGTATTTGTTTTATTACTTAAACACAGCTGTTTAACAGCTGTTTCTCTTAAGATATCAAATCGGCTATGCCGATTGTAAATGTAGCTTAGTAAAGTAACTCCAATCATAAAAGCAAATATTGGGGTGACAGAGATTAAAAAAATAAAAATAAATTGTACTGTATGTTTAAAATTTTGCCTAAAAATTACATCGGCTTTAAATGGGTTAATCATTTTAAAATATTTTAGTATTTCCTTAAACAACTCTTGAAAGCTTTAAAATGATACCCATATTGATATCAGATTTCAGAGGCCAGTTACTCGGAAAATATAGGCGAGCGCCAAATTTTTCACTTGATGTTTTTTCTCATTTTTTAAATATCTATTCCCCCATACATTTGTTTTTTTGATTGGAGTTACCTTATTGTTCCAAATGATAGATAAATTAGAGGTAGGCGTGGTGTTTTGTCCGCTCTTTCGAAGGACATGGATCGATCCTGCTGATTTCCAATAGCACCTCTTTCGACACTATGAAATTTCAAACGGAATGACAAACTTTGTTATAAAATTAAACAAACTTTGTTCAGTTAATCACACAGAATTGTTTGCCATATCATGCTTCATATTGTGTATACGTTGTACACTTTCAAAAACATCGTCACATTTCGATTTGTGACTGTTTATATAAAAAAATATATTTTTAAAATGTATCGAAATTTTGCATATAATGTATTTTTTGAATTATAGATGTTTTGATGCAAAATATTATTAAGTAAAACTCCGTTTTTCTTTCCACAAATAACGACATATTTTAGCTTACGATAATATATCGGATATATTTTTACAGAAATAATGTCATAATTCAAACATCCGACATAGTTTGTCCAAGACCTCCCCTTTAATATATAACTGATAAAAGTTTTCTTAAATGGTTTATATATTTATAAATCAATGTACTATGTAGTGGAAACTTAAGCAATCTGTTATTTTCCTCGATGGCGAGAACAAGTCAAAAACTTAAACTGCTATTATCTTGAAATGAATTTTTTTGAGTTATGACGTTCTAGAAGTACATGAGCGATACATATAATTTTACATAAAAATGCCATCGGCTCTTAATAGGTTAATCATTTTTTGTTTAAATTTTAGTATTTTCTTAAAGATCTCTTCAAAATTGATATATTTAAATTTTTAAAATTTCAGGGCCCTTAACTCGGAAAATATGGGTGAGCGTCAAATTTTTCACTTGATGGTTTTCCTTATTTTTTAATTCTCTATCGCCCCATCGATCGAGGTCGTTTTAGCGGATTTAAGTCCCGCATACAGTCTTTTGAAGATTTTTTTTATCATTAAACATAAAAACATACATATGTATAGAAATGTGTTTATAATCTTAAAAAATCCATAAAAATTGTCTCTGTATACCGGTTGCTACTATGCTGGCCTTACATGATCTATGTATTGGAAGTTCAACAAAACAATAACTTTTATTATTTCCTTGCCTTTTTCAATAACTAATTATTTTTATTAACCGTAATCACTGAACTCAGTACACAATTTTTGTAAAGAAAAAAAATTTATTAATTTTTAATTAATAATAATTATTTGTTTTCTTTTTTCGTTTTAGGTAAGAGGATTTTTTGAATGGGTGACTGTTGAAAGCGTGAGTTTTCATATAAAACAATTTTATTACAAAATATCTAAAATAATTTTTGTTTGGATTCTAACATACGGCAGGAAATCGATTGCTCGTTGGTAAAGTACATAAGGATCATGAAAATTAAAGAAAAAGTTGCATTTTGAAATTTGACACTTTACCGAAGACTGTTAGAAAATTTATATTAAACCATTTCATAGGCTTTTTTAAGAACTTTTGTTTTTACCTCGTGTACAAAAGCTTTTGATTTCCTAAGCAAACGTCACGTTCTTTATACGCAAAAGCTTTTACTGTTAGAAATTCGCATTCAATGCTTTTGTAATTCTTTCTTACTTTGCCTTATTTTTGCAACATATTGGATATCCTTTAATAAATTTAAATGGACTCACGGGATACAAAACCTTATTTCTTATATAATTAGTTTTTAATTAAAACTAAACTAAATAAAATTTAAATTAAACGTAAAAAATAAATTCTTATAATCATTATTTTATGTTATCATTATTTAAATCAGATGTAATCAATTAGGTTTTGATACCTTAAACAGAAAGTGAAACAACATACATATCACGGTTGCCTTAATATTATTATAAGCTTGTAAAATATACAGTGCGCCGAGGGCATTTAAGTTACTGGAAGCTATGTGCAACATTAAATATGAAGACATATTAAATGAATACACATTTAATAATACAATTTAATTTATAGAAGCAAGTAAAAGTCTTGCGTGTTTGTTCGTACACGCATTCATACATTAAGTTAATATAATATTTAAGTATATTTATGTATTCCTAGTGAAAGATTTAATTCTATGAAATTCTCATGTTGATTGCAGAGATAAATTTATAGTTTCTTCATCAGGATATTTGTTCAATAATGTTACAAGACAATATAATGATCTCCTTAAAAAAAAATGTTGTTGTAATCCTTGAACTCAGCAAAGGATTTGTTGTTTAAGTGTGATATTTAAATAGAATTTTGTTTAAAAGAAAGTAAATATGTATATGTGTTTATGTGCGTACATATATATTATTTATTAAAGACCCTTTCGCACTATAATACTGATTATTAAGATTTTTATGGGATTTTGTAAGAAGGAAATCAAATGAGAATTGTTGTAATTGTCAAGAAATCTAACAGCCAAATCTAAAGTAGCGCGTAACGCGCAATCTATCTGTCAATAAGTCTCATGTACATACAAAATATATTAAGCAAACCATAATAGCGCGGAGTCAAAGCTTCGCAGTTGAAAAATCCAATTTTTACAGTGCGTTAATAAGTGAAGTTGGCTACTTGTTGATTTTTTTTTATGGTTAAAAAGTAATGACAAATTAGTTATTTTCAAGGCAATCTAGCGGTTTTATCTCTTCTTTATTCTTATACAGTCATTACTGTAGAAGACACAAAGTTGACGCTCTTATTTAGGGATGACATTCAAGCGCAAAAACTATGCATCACATTGCTTTGCGTATTACGCGCTAATTTAGGCTTGGATTTAACGAAACATTGCATTTTTTCACACTATCACACTTCAACGGACAACCAAGCTGGTACGAAATTTAAGCAACGGCGACTAAAGAATATTATGTATGGTGCGAAAGTGCCGCCTCATGACAATTTTTGGCCGTTCAGCTTCTTGGAAAAAACAAAAAAAAAAATACAAAATAAAAAATAAAAAAAGTTATAAAATACTGCAGCTATTCGTACTTTGTTGTAAAAAAATCCATATATAAACGAAAAGTATAGGGGCAATTTTAAGCAGCTGCAAGACAAAGAAAAGATAGCGTAGATGACGGCGCGGTAACGTCTGCCATGCAGTCGCAATATTAATTTGCTCAAGAGCTGCTTTTGTTATTTTCTTCATTTGCTTTTGAAAGAAAAAACAACCCTGATAAAATGAAAATTGTTAGCTTTCATACCACCACACTTTCTCATAGGACTTAAGTTTTTGACAAGCTTTTGAACTCAGTATTATGAAGCGAAGGCTAAAATACTAAATTTATTTTCACAGCATTTATATTCAAAACTTATTTTTAATCCCGAATATGGCTTGCAATATAAAAATAGAACTACAATTTTTAGCACGTTGGCTACTAAACTATTATTGATTCGAGGGCTTGGATTCGTAACCTTAACCTTAATTTTGCGAAATATATATTAATGTCTATATACTTATATATAAAAAACACAGTTCCCTTCTTCGCAGGTGCTACTGTATGGCAAATCGTAGGCGACGTACAAAATATATGGAATGGCTATACCAGCTTAAAAAATAATGCGCCTGTTATCACCAGAGGCGCTGCAACATTGTCCAAAAAAATTATTGCCTGAGTGAAGTTCTCTTTAAAAAAAATCCCAAAAGGATCAGGAGCCCAAAAGTGTAGTACGGTCAGTTCTTTCTATTTGGTTCTTAAGGGTGTTATTATTTTAAATTATAATTTTTAATTACTATACCAAGTATTTTTTTTTTTTTCATTGTTGTCAATTTTTCATTGATTTCATGCACACCCCTAAATAAGTAGTCATAACTACACCAACCGAGTTTGCCATTTTGTGCTGCTTTACCTTATAATCTCCAATATATTGGTCTGTTTTATTTCTGTTTGATAGCGATACGTCGCGTATCGTCAATAGACGATGAGCTATTTGAGCAGTAGTTAAATGGCCATATGGATATGCTTTCCCCGCAGTAATACATTTCATTTTGTAGTTTAGTTTAAAATATGAGAATATAATCATGAGAATATCATGAAATATTTATATTTGAAGGAATCAAGCACGAATAAAGTAAATTAATTAAATTTTAAAAGATTCCGAATAATAAATTTTCATTTTGGAAATTTATTTTTTTAAAAAGTTTTATATTGTTGAATAAAAACAAATTAGAACATTAAATGGATTTAAGTATGTGTAAATAATTTCGCACTTGTAACTGGGTAAGCTTACAAAGGAAAAACTTATACTGAAGACTACATATTTCGTCGGGATGTTTTAAATAGTTGCCTTAACTGGAGATCCTAAAATTGTTTGCTAATTTATTTTTTTTTTTAATTTATGTATATTTAATCCATGTCGTGTTTTCTTTATTGCAATATTTCTCGTACGGTCACGATACGTAGTATACCGCTATGCCGCTTCATCATAAAAGTGCTCAAAAATGTCACAACTTTAACACACTCTAATATAACACTCAGACGAAATCTTTCAAATCACGAACGTATATATTTTTTCCACCTCTTTTGCCAGAATCCGTTGTTGGAAACTCAAAAAACTCTATTAACTTGTACACATACGATTATTAAATTCCAATACAGTATGGCAAAAGATCTACGTAGCCAATTTAGTGAATTTTAATTTATGTAGGATGGTAATTTTCTACGTTCTGAACTGCGGAATAAGATGTATATACAAAAATAAATGTTCGTGGTATGGAAAACCAAATGACGATTTACAACTGTCACCACAAACACCTAAATACACAAACATCCATTTACATACACACTTATATAGAAATGTATTCCTTTATTAAAACCCACAAAACATGCATTGAATTACAGCAATAAAAATAAGAGCAACAACATGCAATGCAATACAAAACTGGTCATACACAAACAAATACTCGGGCTCATTGATATGGAAAGACCTGTATGAACGTTGTTAAGAACCGCAGGATACCGATAATGATGATGATTCTATTAAGTAGGAATGTTATGTTGTTTCTATATTCGTCCTTCTTGTTGCAACAACGTTACATCAGTTTTGAATCTGCATGCAGGCAAATTTTTAATCTACATGCGGTAAAGAGAAATGAAATGAAACAAAAAGTTTATAATTAAAATATGTTAAACTTAAGGGTTCAACAGGTATCTTCAAAGATATTATTTAGTTAAATATTAAAGGTCACGTGTAGTATGAAGAAAATAAATCGTGGTATTTTTTTTTTTTTTTTTGTTTAATTTTAAAAATACTAATCACTAGCCAACTAATGGCCATTATGTTCCGTTAATTGACATAAAAATAATTTCTTTATATCTCTGTATAAAACTTAAAGGTCTTAAAGCTGTTTAATTTGCAATACAAGCTAGCAAGCAGTTTGCTTACTTTTGAGAAATCTTTTGTGTTTAATGCCACTTCCATTCATTGGCTTATCAGTAATTAATTGTCTGCTGTTGTTACACATTGGAAACCGTCTTTAAATAGACAATATTGCAGCACTAAAAGAAACAATAAACAAGATTAATGACTTTGAAAGAGAATTCAGAGAGAGTTAAAAAAGGGACAAAAAAATTTCATACTATGCAAAGTCATCACTTGTATTTTTTATTTTTTTTTGGTATTTAAAAGACATTCAATCGGAAACCCACCCAATGACGACATATTGTTGAAATTGTATCCCTTTTAAGCCCAACAATACATTTGATTTAATTTTCAAGGAAATGACAAAAAAAGTTATTCATGAAATAGCAAGTAGGGGAGGGCTGTTCAAAGTATACCACTACTATTAGTGGTCAATTTTCGAAAACACACGCTCCTTAACGATTTCTGATACACCAATGAATTTACGACGACAACATATTTATTGAGGCAGCCTTTATCATGGACTGCAGAGATTTGTTGACTTTCAACTTTCGACATTCAGCATACAAGTTTAATCATATTTCAAACTGCGGTGGACAGTTTGCAATGTTCATATTCTTTGGTTTTTATCTTGGACAGATAAGACTTTAAGTTTCTAGGAATTTTCGCCTAAGCATTTAACTCGATCAACTCTTTCGAGGTATTCTTGTCTACATCCATCGGTTTTCTCCATTGGCCTTTCTGAGCCTGAACACGTGTTTTTATGGCTCTTATTTTAGAATCCATAAAAATGTTGGTAATGGGAAGAGGATGTCTACACTACAGAGCTTCACATGTGCTTTATTAAAACTAAAGTTCGATGGCTATTCAGAGTTTGCTAATTTAAATTTAGCCAGCGACTCGCCGTAGCAAAAAAACTACTAAATTGGAGGCCTATTACCAACCGACACACGTGGCGTTCTATAATCTTGTGCCTGCCATCTGACGTCCATCTTACCAAATAAAGCGACCACACTAAAATCTTACTCCATAGTTATTCTGTACGGGGTTGCTAAGGCAGACGCTATAGTTTTAGGTCTTTATAACCCCAAGTTTGGTTTTCAGCATATATTTGCTATCAGGCTCATTCAAGCACAAATTGCAAACATAACCGTTCTCAATATGCATCTAGATCAGTTGCTATATACAGTGCAGTCCTACTTGAAGATCGGTTGCACCATATCAGCAGTTATACACTACCTCTTTATGAAGTTATCAAATTAGGGAATATGTCGAAGTAAAGATAGGAAGAACTTAAGAGTGCATCAGTTTACTCACTTGTTTTAAAAACTAAACTTTAAAAAAATTCTTGTTTTTTTTGGCTGCAATGATAGGAACGAAAATTATCAAAAAGAGAAAACAAGTTGCGATTTAGAGTTGGGTTTATCAGCTCCTTAAAGTGAGCGCTCTCTTGAGCTCAGCTCATTATAACGAGCTAGTTCGTTCATTTAGATTAAAGCTCACTTAGTGAGCTCAAACAAATGGTAGCATTCAGTTGACATGTTTAGCTCAATTGTTTTTAGTTCAGAGAGCAGAAAACAATTGTGCGAATCCAGTTGATTTGTTTAGCTCACACAATTTTTAGTGTCCTGGGATTAATTTTACAGAAATTAAAAACATATTCACACATACTAATATAAATAATGGTGAACTATAAAAGGCACTCAGTAACTGAGAAGAGAGCTTAGTAAAAAGAGCGCTCCCTATAGTTCAATTGAGGGTCAATCGTTCACGAACTACACAACTCTAACACGATTGCTGTTATAAATAGTTGACTGCTCTAGGTGTAGATCCTACAATAAAAAAACAACAGCCATAAAAATGCTAAAAATGCTAATCAGGACTACCGGCTTTAGCAACAGTATCTCATTCCTAGCTCCAAAGCAGGAAAACATGTTTCACACTAACCGACTTGTGAAAAGGTTTTATAAGTGAAACGGCAGCAAATGGGGTGAATTGAGTTTGGCTATCACTCTTTCAAGAGTTGTAAATAACTCAAGCCAGACATTTTAAGAGAAGAGTTAGTTTAGCAAAAACTATATTACGTTCTAAACAGCCTTTAACTCAACCTAATAAAAAAAACTTTACATTTGCCCTCAAAACATCTTCCTTCTTTAATACTCTCTTTTAACTACCAAGCGCTGTTTTCCTTTTCTATTACGCTGACGGTTGAAGCTTAGATGACTTTATTGGCGTAGGCTTCCTGTGCTCCTTAACCAAGTGGTCTCACAATATATCAAAATACAAGTGGGGAGAGTTCGCAGATGCAACGCGCTAAGACCGAGTCATGGATTTTCCTTTTAAGAAAAAACTTTTAAAAGCCGTTTTAAATTTTCAACAGCACTTTCTTTGTGTGCTTTTTATTGATATTAAAATCAGTAATATCAAACCAAAGGCAGTCTGATATTTTTATTATTTTTTAGAAGCGATTACCGAAATAATTGATCCAATCTTGTTATCCACGCGTTCTGTTTTTTTAATTATATGGGAATATTAAAATACCAGATTCTTCTTGAAGTCTATAGAACTTAAAAACTTTCATCTTGAAAAACTTTACAATGGCCCTCGACGCTTCTCTACCATGCTTTTATTTCAATTATAAACTTATTTTCAACGTTTACTAAACTCAATATAGTTAACACTTTGAAAATGCTTTATAGAATTTTTACTGGGTTTAAGGCAGTTATTTAAAACTTGACCAACACTTCTGTGGTTTCATCTGCATGAACATGCAACTCTTTTCTTGTGTTTGTGCCTGTGTTTATAAGTATGTATATATGTATGTGTTTTCTGTAAATTTTATTTGCTTAACTTACCCCAGACTACAAAGACAGTAAATTCATGAAAAGAGTGTGTAAAATGTATAATTGGAGTGGTGCATTTCACTGGTCACTCTTTCTGCCACTTATAATTGATTCTATGCGACAAATCTTCACATGTGATTTAAAGTGTGAAAGTTTTTTACCCTTCATGTTGCAGCAAATGCTTGCTCTTAAATACAGAATTGTTTTCATTCAACTTTTTATCAATTATCGATAAAATGTCTCAAATAACAACAGAGCCTGATTGCATATAAAGTTGTCCACATGCTCAGAAAAAGTCCTAAAGAAGAAAAATAAAAAGAAAAAAGTTAAACTATATTGTAGGGACTAAGAAACTTAATGCATTGTCATATGAAACCATTACAAAAAAGAAAAAAAGAGTACTGAAAAAAAAACATAAAAGGCACCAATAGGAGATCCAACAAAAAGCAAGGCAGACGTCAACGATGCCAAGACATACGAG
This sequence comes from Gymnosoma rotundatum, assembly GCA_916610165.2. Lineage (NCBI taxonomy): Eukaryota > Metazoa > Arthropoda > Insecta > Diptera > Tachinidae > Gymnosoma > Gymnosoma rotundatum. The sequence goes on along the minus strand of OU744339.1, from coordinate 36,633,447 downwards.
TATTGTATTAAGGGTCATTCGTTTGTTCAGCACATTATCTAAGTTAAAAATATAACACACAAACATGTACTCATATATAACAGCCACTACAAATTGACCGGACAGCTAAAAATTGACTTCATCATAAAAACACTCATACTTTTACAAACACTTATCTGCTACTCGCTGATAGAAAGTATTGTTCTTGTGCAATGTGATGTCATGATTTAATGAGTATGAATTGGTTCAATAAGAAATTTGATATAAATTGAGTAATTTAAGATTTTCTTTTGCTTTCATCTTGCACCAAATTGAACAAGATATCGAATTTTTGGTCTAAGTTCATTTTCGTTTTTGTTTTATTTTTAGTTATTTGAACACTTTCAAGATATTATATTTCAAACAAATACAGCATACAAAAAGTTTTCAATTAATTTTAAAAATACAGCATTATTTAAAAAGTTTGATGAAGACATACACATCATATGTTGCATCGTCAAAATATTGGAAACTGACTTTTAAGTTTTTTTTTATTTTATTTTAATTTTTTATTAACAGAAATATTTATTCTTAAGGTTTGGAATTAGAAAACAGCTAGTGGATACATATTCTAGTCAATATTTTAAAGTACGTAACACTTCATAGCTAAAAGCTTTTTGCTTTGCGCACAAGTCTGCAAATATTATTTCAGAGACATGTGAAATATCAAACAAAAATGCTTCCTCCTTTCTTTGTCTGATCAGCCATTACCAGATCATAAATTTATTTAACATTTGAGACTCATTAAAATACTTTTTTCTGTCGTTTATTGGGTTAGAGTCCTCATAGAACTTCATAATATGTTCATGCTTTCTATGTAAATGCATGAAGTTGTTTTACTTGATTTCCTGTCAATACAAAACTATAACGATACTTACGTAAACGTTGCTTATTTTTAGCAAACAGAACTTTTTTGCAGTCTTTGTGTCCACCATCCAAGATTCAAACGACGTGTGAAAAAATCGCCTTTAAAAGTCACGTTCTCCGGAGAATGTCAATCTGCGAGATGTCAAGGTAGGATAGCCGAAAACTAAATTGCTTTAAGCTGTTATGAACCTGTTCACAAAATATGCATTGTTCATTTTCGTCATTTGTAATTATAAATGGTGATGGTGTCTAAGAGTACAATGTCTGGTAAACTGTTCCGCCAATTCTGTGAGGTCACTCTTCTCTGAAAAATTAATAGTTTTTGGGATTCCGTTGTGACTGCTTTAGCTGTTTGAGCCTATTCAGAGGCTTATTTTTAGCAGAGAAGTTTTAATTCAATGTCTTCGTTATTGATTAAGTTAAAAAATCATATGTACAACAAAAACTTAACATAATGTTGGCATTGGTGGCGGAATTATGAAGGTCTGCGAGTAAAGAATTAACACTAAAAGTAATTGTAGGATGCATTTGTAACCCATAACTATATTCTATGACTTTTTTCAGTGTAGAATTATATGAATGGACTACTTAGGCCCTGTTCAGTTTTTTAATTAATGGGAGACGAATATTTGGAGAAAACTCTATTACATTCATTCTTTACAATCGCCCGGTTGTGAAAACTTATTCAATTTTTGCAATTGTAATGTAATAGCGAATTTAGTGCTATTATTGACTACTTTATATTTTAATAGAAAAATTTTAGGAAATTGCAAATAAGTTGCATGCAGCTTATGACCCACCTTCGCCAGTGTGCAGGCAAAGCCGTAATTGGATAAATATATTTAGACTGGCTGTACATTCTACTGCCCTACTGTGGCAATTAGAAATTAGGTAACTGACGAGTTTAAGTCGTTAGGCAAGATGGAGCAAAGAACATACCTCATGAATAAGTACATATCATTTTAACAAAGTTGGGTTCTTAAAAGCTATCGGCGAAGCAGTGTCGCATTTGCTAGATATGCAACCTTTCCCCCGCTATCCTGATCAACTTAATGGTTGATAACTTCACATCAGAAGCGAAACAGCACTTAAAGCGGCATCCGATACGTAGGGAAAAATTCAAAAACTTAAGAAAACCTTTATTTATTAGGACTAGACTATTGAAAGGTCACTATTACTTTCTATTTCAAATTGGTTTTTAGAAGAAATATCCTAGGTTCATATCCGAAGAAATAGCTCGAAACTCTCAAGGTTATACAGAGTTGCTGGATAACACAAATTAAGCTAACAAAATACAAAGATATTTAAAAAAATTGGATCAATCAAACGAATTCTATTTTTTATTGTTCTAAAAAGGCCTAAATACTTCTTCTTGCAGTCAAAACTAACGATCAAGATTCTATAACTCGTACATCAAAATATTACATGAAATGAATTGGTGAAAATTTAGAATGATTGTTTTTTTTTCGTCAAATTCGCTTACCTTCCTCAAGAATATATTTTCACAAATTTCTTGAAAATTTTAAAACACCAAATCATATAAAACATTTTTTATTCTATTTGAACAGCACCAAGAAAAAACACAAGAAAATCCCACAACTGATAAAAAATGTTCGTGTCGTTTATTCTTTTATAGAGCTTATCCACATTTACCACTAGTGAATGTTACATGAACTATAGATGACAGAAAAAAACGAAGCTAACGAAAATAATGTTGAGCTTGCACAAACGAACAAATTTTATATCTGATGTTGCAACAAAGCGATGAACTGCATCTATGAATATAAAAAAATAAATTGTTGTATTGACGCAAAAAATAAAATAAAAATAAACCTACAACAAAGTCATTACGTTAATAGTGCAAGGAGTGTTTATAAAGAACAAATATGTACATGTATCCTTACAAACGCATTAGTATTGTATGCTTTTCTATAGAGAAGTACCGTATTATTCTTTTTTTATGCTTTGGGCGCATGTGCTTATATGTGGAAGTCAATGAAATAAATAAAAGAACATTTTTATAACACAATAAAAAATTGAATAAGATTTTAAGAAATATTAATTCGTTTAACTGAAAATTTGTTTTTCAGATTAATACAAATCAGTGAGCTTACACCAGATTCTCCATCTGAAGTTGAAATACTTGCTTATAATATTATGAATAAGATATTTGCAGTTACATTTTTTTTATTCTTTTGTTTTCAAAATTTTCCGCCTTAAATAACCTTCAGTCTTCAAAACCAATCTGAAAGCTGACAGATTTGGGTTGATGTGATGCATTTCATGAGAGAATAAGTTAATTTCATGGGTGAACAGGGATGGAAAGGTTTTATTTATTTAACAACTGCAATGTATAAAAGCGTTCATGGCCAATTCAAAATAGTCCATGCTTTATATAAATTCAAATATAACAAGAAATCAGTACTAAAATACATAAAATGAATTTATTAACAAACTGGAAACTGCATTCTCATTAATTAAAAAAGGAATTTAAATAAAATTGGTTCACCAGCCCAACAAACATTATTCAAAATATTAGTATTAATATGCAGTAAAATACTAGAGGCCAGTAAATTGTACATTTTTTTAAATATTTCTGGAAGAAAAATGCTCAAGATTTCTTATACGAAAAATTCTAATTTTTAAAGGAACGTACAAGAATCTACTAGCGGCATTTTAAGTTGAATCGATCGTGGGGATCGGGTAACAATAAATTCTTTAGCTTACTTAGTTGGATATCCCAGGTTTGCGATTTTATAAAACTGCAGCAATAATTATAAATTTATAAACTCTAAAATCGAGCAACCAAAAAAATATGAATATGTTTCGTTACTCGATTATGATCATCTAGTCTTACACCATTAATATATCTTACAATCTTTTTTTTTCAAATTATTATTAGACGGTCAATACAATTTTGTTTAGTGCCCAAAAAAAAAAACTTCTAAGCAATAATTTAATTGAATTCGCCATTGCTATCACTTGGTTTTGATATGAACTATTTGTAATGTTTTCACCTTTTAAGGAACTTGTATAAATTGTATTGAAATAAACAAAAATTAATGGTACAACACTTATGGTATAAATATATTTTGCATTTTATAAAACATCCTGTTGCTGCTGATGCATACACAAGTAGAACAACATTAAAAATGCACCATCAAGGATTTATAATCGCTTAAACCGGCTTTAACAGTCGGTGGAGTGTGTTGATGAATGATGTGGTAAATTACGGATGTAGAACACAGAAAATAAAAACGAAAAAAGCAATATATGTTAAACAAAAAAAAAAATTATGTAAATTTTTAATGTAAACCACACGGCTGAAAGTAAATGAAAAAATATCAATCAATTTAATTTTACGAAATTAAATGACTGAGGTTTATCAAATAAGATTTTATAAGTAATTGTTATTGATATATAGTCCTTCATATTTAATATTCTTCTGGATTACAAGTCTTGTCGCGGAATGTACTTCATGTTGAGTTTATTAACGCTGATTGGAACATCGACAAACAAGTCAAAATAAGAAAACTACCAAAGGATGGGTTTTCTGTGTTACAGATTCAATTATTAAGTCTCTTGTTCCAAGCCTGTTGAATCAGCAGCACACTAGATGGGCAGAAAACTTTACGGTTTTAAGCACCGAATCAAACACTGATGGTTGATACCACAATTAGCTTGGATTGTAAATATCTTTAATAATATCAGCATGATAATTGTGAAGACATAGTTGAGCTAAAACCCTACAACAGTATTTTGAAAAGGAGAATAGTTTTGTTTAGTTTTTGTTGAAAAGAGTTTTAAATAGTTTATGAAATAGCAAAGAAAGTTGTCTTATAAATTTACTAATAATAAACATATAAGCTAAATAAAAGCAATGAACAACTACTCTTATATATACATATATCTTATCTCGCCTTTTTTGACAGCAAGTCTTTAATGGACAAAAAAATCAATAAAGGAAAACAACGGGAATATAAATTTAAATAATCGAGCTTTAAAATTATCATGCTAATAGCACGACTCAATTATAATTTATTATTAATTATTAAAAATACCGGTATTGATTCCTTAAGGTTAAAGCACGTCTCGATGGCCATTTCGCTACCACTCACTTAGCTCTTTAGTTAAAAAGTCTCAATTCTTTTAAAAATTTTATGTTTTTAGTATTTTTATTATTAAAAAAAAACCAGCATTTTTGGTGGAATGACTTCCCAACTAGATTACCAACGGAATGATTTTAACAAGACATGAGACTTTTATAATCAATTACTGAGAATTGATTACATTAGTTATTGCAGGAAATAATGATGATCATTTTTATTTTAAATTATTTTCTTTTTACTTAAAGAGCTACATAATTCAATTACTACTTTCTTTTTTGCGAACTAATATAATGTGTGTGGAAAGTAACAAAATATGGTAATCACAAAAGTAAGTCGTTATTTGGCAAGTAATTTTAAGGTTATGACTAATTTTTTACTGGGATGATTTACAGCCTTTACCTTTCTGTGAAAACAAAACTTGTAACCTTTTATCTTATACAATAAGATTTATGTTACTTTCTGTCTCATACACACCTGTTCTGTTGTAAATAGGATAAAAGAAACATTTTGTTATTAATTTTGGGGCAGGCGTAGTAGATATTTGCAGAAAAGAACTTGATGATTTTAAATCCTATTTAAGTCTTTAGTAAAAAAAACAAGTAATTGTTGTAGGATAACTGCAGTAAAGTTCATCTTAAACAAAAGCTCAGATAAAACTGGAACCTTAAGTAAAACAGTTGTTGGGCAAAAAAAAAAAATAAAAGCTTGTTTATGGGATAGTTACACAAAAGTTCACTCCGAAATGCATTCGAAGTATCTTTGGAGCCTTTAAAAGAAAAATTTCAACTTAAGAATATGTGTCTGGTGGCTGAGTTCGATAAAATAACATTTTTGGTAAAGAAAAGATCGCGAACTCTAGTTTTTTCGGGGGTACAGAATATTATAGTCTTGGGGTAACAGAGATTAAAAAAATAAGAAAAAAAAAATTAGGTACTACATATACCCAGCAAAAAATTAGACATTACCTTAAAAAGTACTTGCCATATAATGACTTACTTTTGTGGTTGCCATATTTTTTTGATCGCTTACAAAACACATTACTTTTGTTTCCAAGAAACGAAGTAGTAATTGAACTAGTTTTTTATGTTAAAAGAGATTACCGTACTAATGGTACTGATTATTTCCTACAATAAGTAATGCAATCAATTCTCAGTAATTGATTATAAAAGTCTTATTCCTTGTTAAAACCATTAAGTTGGCAATCTAGTTCGGAAGTACTTCTGACAAAAATGCTTAATTCCACACTTACCTTTTCAAAAATTTTTTGCTGGGTACATATATCACTTTACATAAAAGTGTCATCGGCTCTTAATGGGTAAGTATTTTTAAAATTATTAGTATTTTTTTAAAGATCAATGGTACCCATATTGATATATCATAAAATTTTCAAATTACAGACGCCCGTAACTCGGAATATATGGCGAGCGCCAATTTTTTCACTTGTTGTTTTTTTTTCTTATTTTTTAATTCTCTATCGCTCCATATATTTGTTTTTTTATTTGAGTTAATGAAATAATATGGAGAAATTAGAGGTAGGCGTAGTGTTTTGCCCGCTGCGTCTAAGGACATGGACCGATCTTTTTGACTTCCAATAGCACCTCTTTCGACACTACGCCTGATCGATTGGCGTTTTTTAATTTTTGTTGAAATGAACATGGACGGACAGACGGTCATCGCTCAATTGGCTCCGCTGTGCATAAGAAGTCAGAATATATATACTTTATGGGGTCGGAAATGGATATTGTAGAAATTACAAACGGAATGACAAACTCAGTTATACCCTTTACCGCTTTTTGTGGTGAAGGGTATAAAAATAATTTGTGTATATGTGTGTTTGTCAGAGGTGGGTAATAAACAATGCATTTACAAAAATTTTATTGTTAACAAATTTGTGTATATTAAACCCTGAAGCTGGTTAACAATTTCCTTTGTTCACCCATTTGATATATTGGATTCGATGTATGTTTCTGTTTCTGAGATTTAGACTATAAATAAAAAAACTCATTTCATCACTGCATAAAAAGTATAAAAACTTCAAAAACAACATGAGAGTTATTTATACTTAAAGGAAATGTTTTTGGTTTTTCTAAAAATGTGGATAAAGGTTTCCTGATGAGCTGGCTTAAGCAACCGGCGAAATACGTATAGATACCTGCTTTTCCAACCAACAAATAAATTGCATTTTTATTTAAAAATGTTATGGGATATTAGCATAATATAATAAATAAAAAAATTTTTAGTTAAAATAAATGTACACAAGTATAATGCAGTAATCTCCAACGCATAAATGCCAGAGACTAAGATTTAGTTTTTCTTTTTCTTAGTTTAGATAAATATCTTCCTCCCCGTTTAAAAGTTTATGTTAATTAGACACATGATTACAAATGTAACTTATGCTCAGTTAGTCGACTACAATTGCACATATGAAAGCAGGGTTGCATTAAAAATGGAGAAATTATATTTTTTTTATTCTTTATAAGAATGTTAAAATCTTGTTAATAAGAAATAATAATAATATAAGTAATATTTTCCATGAAAACAACATCGGAGGCTTTTTATACAAATTGAAAATCGGATCATATCGTTTCTGCTCAGCAAAATTTTATAAGAATAAGATAATTACCAATGACATAAAATCTATCAAAGCTGTACACTCTCTTATTTAAATACGATGTGCTATAAGATATTTATGTTTTTTGGTTCTTAAAGCTTATTCTTTCCACTAAGAAGTAACAGTTCCTCCATACTTTGTGTGAAGCACATAAGCTCTCACTTGCATTTACATAAACAGGCACTAATTATTTTGTTCTTCCAATTAACGTAGTACTTTCTTAGGCACTGAGGATAAAATTGGCAAAAAATTTAAATCCTGTCTTATTTAGTGATTCCCCTAAGAAGAAGAAGTTAGAAAACTAAACTTAGATATACGAAAACTACAAGAGATTAGGCAAGCAGCATACATGACTAGGAGACGTGGGGGACATTAGCCTTAAGTTAGTGATTAGTTGTACTTGTTGAATGCAATTCATAACCTTCCAGTCAGGGTCGAGCAAAAAAGTATTCACCTACCGGTCGACCATCTGCTATGGTCTGCTTCTATTTCCTTTTTAGTGTAAGGCCTCTTCTATTTTTTTTTTATAGTGGGAATTTAAATTAATAGTTTAAAATGGAAAATAACACTATACCAATAACGGCCAACTTCGATGCAGATTGGATGATTTCATCAGTTACCGTGGTAATAAATCGTTGAGACTTCAAAACTTTTATCTTCATTCCGATTGAGAACTAACGGACAAATACAGAGATTAGTTAATGTGGTAACGAAGGCTGTTAAAATCAGAAGCATGATACTCTGAAGCATTACGCATTTTTATTTCAATTAAAGAAAAATATTATCTAAGTTAAATCTGGAAGAATGTAGCTGAAGTTCCCCCAAGGAAGTAGTAGTTTCATACTTACTTCATAAATTTGATATACCACATATCTTTTCCAAGTATTCACGTAAGCCAAGAACAAATACTTTAGTTGGTGATGATAAAGATGTACGCACATAGCATTTTCTCTGTACAAAGACTCATCACTTTCTATTCGAATTATTAACTAGATAATAGTCCAACTCACGGAAGTCAAATACCTCGGTACTTAACTTGCAAGCGCCATTGGTTAAAGCAGAAAACTTATTTATAAACAAACCTTTAAGCACATCCAAACCTTCTCGCCTGCAGTAAACTGAAAGGAGAGAAAATATTTTATTAGTCAAATATTAGGGCGATGAATTTTAAGTTATAGCTGCAACTACGAAAAATTATTTTTATTAGTTTAATTATAATGTACTCGTAGATATAATAAATGAATTATAAAAATTGATGCAATAACGTATCAGTTTGTCAAATTTTAGAACTCAGATTTGGTAGAAAGGAAAAGTGTCGAGTTCAAATCGTGTAATCCCCGAAAGGCCTGAAATGAAAGCTGGTAGTAAAATGCTTTTATTTTTAATTTAATTTGCTAACTTTTTTCCGTTGCAGAATGCCTGTCTGTATTCACACTCTTAAAGTTTTTATAAAAACTATTTACATATTTAGTTCACCCTCTGATACTCGTACAAAATGGAGATTAAATGTGGGTATTTAAAAGACAATTAAAAACTCATGTCATTAAAAGGTCGTGTCATAAAGTGTTTTAACTAAATTCGTAAGTGTAAATTTACATAATGGCATGTTTTTACATTTGCACAAATTAGTCACATTTCTATAGTTCAGCAACACCCTTTAACCACTTGATATTTTAACAATTAAAATTTAAATAATGTACTCTAAAGTGTTAGTGCATATAGATGCAGTTAATATTTACACATACTACAGTTAAACAGACAGACAGACACATTCGTTGAATAACACTTAAGCAGTAAGTGAACCAATTAAATATTATTAAACCTCTTAAAGTGATAGTTAAGCACTAGTTTGCTTCAGGTAACAAGAGGCGAAAGTGGAACGTTGCAAGATGAAAATAACAAAGACCCATTAAAGATTAAAATCATCTAAACGGCTGCAAAGTTGTGCAGTCAGAAAATGAGAAAAATAAACACAAAGATAATAAAATTAACAATTAAATTATTCAAATAATTAAAAGTATTTACTTTTCTTATCATAATACGTGTAATAATAAAGAGAAGAAATTGTCAAAAGAAAAACAATGCAAGCGAAAATTTAAAAGTGGAAAGTGCTTAACTGATACTCAGAAATGTAAAATAAATGTAATTCACTAATTATACAGCGGACACTTATTGGCCTCTGAATTCGTAATGGCATAATGAGTCTTTTGCAGATTGTTAAAGTTGATGCTAATAGGAGAATCAAACAAGGGAATGATAGACATAAGACCATCCACGCAACATGATAAATAAGTCTGATAATAACGGATTTGGAAAGGTAAATATTTTACCTGGGGATTTAGAAAGTGATAAAAATTCACTTTTGCACAAAACTACAATCAAAATTTAATAGAGTTCTATCTTCCCATAAAATAAACAAAAACAGTTTTGCTGTACAATTCCATCGCACAAATATCTCTTTTAAAAGTGAAATAAGTCCATTTATAATAAGTTTAATTAAATTAACTTTTATTAATTTCTTCCCAGAAAAAGGCTGCATTAAAGAAGAACACTGCCCAAGACTATTATAATGAAAAAAAGGCTTGCCGAAAAAAACAGCTTCATTTTTCATTTTGTGGGAAAAAATTAAAGAGAAGACTTTGTCTCAACTAAATCTCTAAAAGATGCAATATTAAACAGAAAGAAATATGGACCGATAAATTTAAAACTGCCTTAAAATATGTTGGATGAGATTTACAAACAATGAACCTTACAAAATTTTTTATTAAGGAAGAAAAAGCTTCATTCAAAACAATTTTTTTTAAATTTACTTTAATCGTGCTTGATTCCTTCAAATATAAATATTTCATGATATTCTTATGAAATATTTATTATTTAAAACAACAATTTGAAATGTATTACTGCGGGAAAGGCATATCCATATGGCCATTTCACTACTGCTCATAAACTTAGCTCATAAGTGGATTATACCCAAATTTTGTAAAAAAAAAAACTTGAAATAAAAAATAAAAATAGTTACTGAATATTTGCAGTGTTTTTGTATAAAACATTTTTGAGTTGTTATTTTCTTTTTGTCTTATTGATTCAATGGAGTTTTCATTTAATCAATTTGGCTTTTGATATAAGACTTTTCAACCGTTTTAAGCCGCCTAAACTCCGTATCATAATAGCTGCTATTAGTTTACAGTAGTAAATATTTGTGTTGTATAAAAGTAATAAATAAAGATATATTGAGTTATAACAAATTGTTAGTATATCGTTAAGTCGACCTTGCACAACAGTGATCTACCTTAGCTGGCGAAAAATCCCACATTATAATTACTAGAATGAATCATTTCATAGCGTGTTTTCCACCGTGAAAGCGATTAATCAGTTTAAAGTCGTCAAAAGGTCTCAAAAAAGATTCGGTTAATTTTTTCCACAAGACAAGTGTCAATGCCAAGTATTTCACTATTGTCTCGAAGAAAGAAAAAGCTGTGGAGGAAGAAGATTATTGCCGACGTATTTAGGGAACATTATTCATTTTTGTTTATCCAATATGCCTTGTGGTCAAAATTTCATCAAGTTTATTTTTGAGCACTTTTTCCTTTTGTACTTTATGCACACACTCATGTTTTAAATATATGTGTATTTTTGCATGTGTAGTAGGGTACCACTTAAGGGGCTTTTTCCTATTCTTAAATACTGAACCGATTTATCGACAATACCTAAAAATATGTGAGAGAAGAAACAAAATTGGTTGACAAACAGAAGAGAAAAAGGATCCAGAAGTTTTTTGCTTGCCTATTTATATATACCCAGTTAGCAATTTTTTGAACTATTGATCATATCCGAATCTTTTTTTAATATTCTACACGATTAAAATAATCGTTTATGCACTCGTTTTAGAGTCGAAAATGATTATTTTGTCGGAAGAAAATGGTACCCTTCTAAACGACTCTTCTGAACGAGTCCCTTATGACTCGCATTTTTGGTTCATTTTAGAAACGGTTTTCTATCGTACTTTTAATCAAACACGAAACTTTTTCGAGTCATTTTTTGATCATATGACTAGGCGTAAGCGAGTTGTTTTCCTATCATACTATACGGACATTTCTAATTGTCTTTTCTCAAAGCCAAATATGGCAAATAACATTTTGCTTATTTTTTATTACATTCGATAGCGTCTTTTTTCTAATTTTCCTAAAATTAGGTTTTCTTAATTTGGAAACAAAAATTCATTTATTTTACATTTGTATCTCTATTTTCTTTACGAAATGACACACATACCTATGTATGCATTTTTACGAAAATTAAAAAATAAAATATTTGAATCATTTTTTCATCGTTAGGCTGCGTGAAAAATGTCTCTTAAAATAATTCTAAAAAGAGTCGAATTTCAAGCATTTGCTTTTTGTACTTTTTGTTTTTTAAATAAGTCGCTTTTTGGGTTTGTCGGAATTATATTTGAGTCTCTTTTTAAACGCACAACTGATTAATCAGTTTTAAGCCATCTTGGGAATTCTTAAAAGACTCACTTTGGTGATTTTTGTAAAACCAATCTTCCAAATGCTAACTGGGTATGTAGATATTCAAGGAACAGCAACTGAGCTCTTTTAGTAGAAAAGCGATGCTTCATTAACAGAATGCTCGGGTCTTACTATCAATTTCGGCAACTAGTGCCATTTTTTATTTTTTAAGCCAATATAAATGATTTAAGTCGAATAAAGAAGTTAAATTTATAAACACATTTATTTTGTAGAACTCTTTTTGCTGCACAAAAATAACATACTCGTATACTGCCTACATAATACCATTAATATTTGTTTTGTAAATCAAATGCAACGAAATCAAGTTTTAAATTACTTAAACTGGACCAAGTTAATAAAAAAAAACCCTCTGAAAACACCCCTGTTTACTTTATTTAAATAAAAATATTTTTATTTTGTATAATTTACACAAGTGTCAATTACATGTGATAAACAAACATTTTAATAATCATTTTATATCCATTTACAATGAAAACAAGCGCCTTTATTTTGCTCCCATTTTATTTTTTATTTAATTTATTATTTTATGTTTTTTTATTTTTTTATTTTTTGTGTATTTTTAATTCATTCAAATCCATTGTTAAAACTTTACAACAACTAAATAATACAGTCATGAAAGAATGCAACAAAAAAAAGTCTTGACAATAACAGTCGGGCAATGATTATTGTACAAATAAATATATAAAATGTAAGAATGAAAGTCGAACGAATGAATGAATCAATAAAGTTATGCAAATCAGTCGCAATTTATCAATGTCTCAATAACTGTCATTGTGTAATTTTCACATTTCAGAAAATGTAAATCAATGTGTTTAAACTTACAGACACTAATGTACACATACATCTATATATATACACAAACATATCAAAGACAGATATTTTTTTGTATTTAAAAAAAAAAAACATCATAGATTTCACTTTTTTCTGCTCAATCAAATTTTCGTTGTTTTCCCGTCAAAGTCATCAACAACTAAATACAAATGTTGGAAAACGAATAACAAAGGTATCAATACAACTTATTTTTCTGTACTTCTTTGAGTCTTTATAAAGTGAATAACAACAATAAGCATAAAAAAACATGAAAACCACTTGGAATTATGCAGCATTGTTGTACAGTGGCAGAACATTTGAAAGTAATTGTTTGAAAATTTCACTATGCAAATAAATTCTTGCCAGTTTTTCTTATAATATTCTTGTATTGTTTTGTAGAACCTAGAAACCACTTATATTTTAATATTTTAAAAGACGCTCAAAATATACAGAATTTTAGAAAGGCTTTTGAATTTGAGATTCTCTAGCCCTTTTAGATATAAAAATATAAATCTTTGTAAAAAAGTTAATTATTAAATCCTGTCCCAATCAGAAATAAATCAATCGGTATTGTAGCGGTTAATCGCTATATACACTGCGCGTCTGGAAACATGCTTCAAGAGAGAGAAAAGGAAGCAAAAAACGCAATCAGTCAAGTATTAGTACGTGTTAACCCCCACCTTCTACTCCGTGTAAAAATATTTATAATTAAAAAATGTGAATGCACTTTATTCAATAATCTATTATCTTGCGAGAAATGATTTTGTACTAAGTCACGGTGATATTTCAACAACGATCTCCACTATCTCTAACGATTTTGAAACTCATTTTGCTGTGATCTTTATGATTTAAATTTTAGGACTGATTTCAATAGATTTTTGTAAGCACAGTTTCCACAAAATGTATTTTCAATTAAAACTAAATTCTGAAAAAGTAAAATTTACTTTTCGAAAATAGTAGAAAATTATTTGTCGAACTAATGATTTTTGTTTTTGTAATTACAATAAAATAACAATAAATAAGTAAAAATAATAAATAGTTAAAAAAAGAAAGCCGAAGAAGGTGAGAAAAAAAAGTTATCAATTACTTTATATTTCAATTATTCAAAAATAGTGACAACACATGTATGTATTTAAAAATTACAACTGAGTGATTATAAATCATAAATAAAAACATAAATCTTTTTTGTTTAACCAAAACAGACCATACTTTTCATTCGCAATATAATTTTTATTTTCTTTTATTTTTTATTTATTCCAATTGAAAGCGTATCATATCGTCAAATGAAATTCACATGCGTCCGGCTAAAAAAAAACTTTAAAACAGTAATAAAAACTGATACATTGACAATAGTAACCAGCTTTCCACAATTTTTGATTTCAGTAGCTCTTGGAACAAAAATTCTGCTTAATGTGTTGTAATAGAACTCATGTCACAAAAGAAGCAGTTTCGAGTTTCGTACCTAAAATATAAAAACGCAACCTTGTTGCTTCTAGAGATGTAATAGCTAGACAAATGAATATCTGCGAGTGTTATTTATGTCTGTTAGACATTCCGAATCTTCTAGACCCTTCACCATATTAGTAAATCTATTTTAGTGAAGTAACTCTAATAAACAAAAAAAAAATTTGGGGGACAGAGAATTAAAAAGAAAAACGAGCAAAGCATTAAAAAAAATTGCATTAACCAAAAGATCTCTTCAAAAGCTTTTAAATGATACCCATATTGATATCTATGAAAAGTTCAGAGAGAAGTTAAGAAAATATGGTCGAGCACTAATTTTTTCAGTTATTTTTTTTTTTTTATTGGAATTACTTCATTGTTCCTAATGATACAGGCAAATTGGAGGCAGGCGTGGTGCTTTGCCTGCTGCCTCGAAGGACGTGGACTGATCTTGCTGATTTTTAATAGCAAATCTTTCAGAACTAAGTCTGATCAATTGTCGTATTTAAATTTGCTCTAGCTGATCTAGTGCCTTGTCAAACTTGATTTAAACTTTAACACAGACGGACCTCGCTCAATTGACTTCTCTATGAATATATATACTTTATGGAGTCGGAAATGGATATTGTAGAAATTATAAAAAGAATGACAAACTTAGATATACCTTTTCTCCACTTTTTGTGGTGAAGGGTGTAAAAATTAAATTATAACCTGTGGGCTTTCCCCACAGAAACGTTTCGTATTCGAAATTTACTCAAAATATGAAGTACTAAATACCTAAAATACATTAAAAGGTGTTGCTATAGAGACGTGATTATAAGACCGTTATACGCAGACATTTAATATTAACACAGAGCATGCATAGGACTTACAGAGAGCTGGTATCGAAATGGTCGCTACAGCAATAAGTTATAAAAAATTAAAATTAAATTTAAAATGGACCCTTTCAAGACGTCAATTTAGTATCCACTAACATACAAAAGTGCCTTCTTACATATATCGTTTTTTCTTGGCCGTAAAGTCGCTTTACTATTATTATTATTATCAGTTTTTAAAAAATACAAATTATTTACAAATGTAAATGAACGTTTTCCAAAGAAACCAGGAAACATTAGATACCAGTAAAATGTAATGCAGCATTTCAATTGTAACCATCATATATTTAAGCAACTAATTTTGTGAATAAGAATACGAGGAATATTTATTATTAATCAACCCAGAGCTTTTCTTTGTTGTTCACTGTGTAAATCAAGCTTTCTGCCAATCATTGAATGCAATTTTTATTTTTATTCTTTTCATACATTTTGAAAGTAGTTTTAAAAAATTAAAAATTTATTTATTTTGATTATCTTTACGCACTTAATAATATCGGCAAGTTCTTAAGCTTCTATTTGAAAAAGAAGCAATGCAGCAACATATATAACTACAAAAATTAATTTAATTCATTTTTTAAACGTTTATTGCATTACAACTTGCATATTTCGATAGATAGTTTTTCCTATGGATACATAAAACATTTGATTCCAATTTGTTTTAAAATTAAACGATTTCAGACATAATATTGTTAGTTGCTATGTTGCATATAATATGTTACTGACACCTTAAGTAACAGAATGAAACAAAATATTATTTATGAATATCAATATAAAATAAATGGCAGCAGTTGCTCCCTTTAATACAAAAAGATTTACTTTTTTAACCGTGCGATTTTTATATTTATTATTTTATTTATATCATTGTCTCCACTAACTTTATCTAGTTAATGGGAGAAAAAAAAACTAACTTTTGTTATGCAACCATATTTTCCTTTGTGTTATGTTTTTTTATTTGCCCCGTTACCTTTGTTACACTATTACTATTGTTAAAATTAAATGTATGTTTCCGCTTTCTAGTGTTTAAATATACACACTAGTAAACAGACATTAACACATACTTATCGACTCGTTCAGCTCATACCATACTCGTAACATATACGTAGAATTCAATCAAATTCCAATTTATAAAACATTTTTCAAGTGAGATAATTTAACACGTTCCTGTTAAACGTGATTTGAGTTCGGTATAAGAATTTATAACAATGAATAAAGATGAATGTGTTTGCGTGCGAGTGTGTATGAATAAGCGGACAGGAAGCGGAAAATAAGTGAAAAATACTGTTACTAAACTCACACTTGCACGTTTTACTCCAAAATGCTCTTTGGTATCATTTTTATAAAATAAACAACGTGAATTAAATCTCTTTAACTCTCTTTCTTAACTTCATTCAACTTCAACTTTCTCGTTCCACCCACAGTTTTTGCTCTTGTTCTTACAGACAGTCGATACTGACGTTTTGCCTTTAACAATTTTATAGTAAATGATATTGTTAACTGTATGTTTTTGTTGCCGTTGTCATGTTATTTATTGTTAAACTTACTAACAAAAAATATATAAATAAAAATATAAAAACAAAATATACCCAGATTGACAAAAACACAAAAGAAAAAAGATATCGAAGAAAGATGTTCAAAGGAAGGCAAGACTTGCAGGCATGTGACGTGAAAAAGGAAACAAAAAGTGACTTAAATAAAAAACTAAGTCAAATAAAACAAAGTACGAGCGTAAGGAAATAATGTTAAGCATTAAGTGTTTATTGTTTAATCCTGTTTCAAATAACATTATGGTGTATTTAAACTTTAAGAATTTTTTGTTGCTGCTCTTTTTTATTTCTTTTCAATACTTTTAAAACAAAAAGTTCGCAGAAATTTAAGAGCACGAATATTTAAACCATTTGTGTAACTAAAACCGTATAATCTAAATAAAGCGCATTTGTTCATTGACTAACAACAAATTGTTTAGCAACTTTTCCAAGTTAAATCAGTATTAGTTTGGTGGTACAACATTTTGGCTAAAGTAACTTTGAACAAGTTTTTAATCGACAGTCTAAATCTTTATAATATTTTTTTCTAATACAAAACAGTAGACTATTTTTGTAAAGTTTTTTTTTTTTTTTTATTGTTTATTTCTCATACACACAGTAGCATAATTTAGCTATAAATAAACAAATAGATCACTAAAATTAAATACACACTGGTCCATAGTCGAACACTCTAGTGTATAGAATATAACATTCAGGATTCTTGTACAATTTTTTATTTTTTTTTTTAGATGTATATAAAGTATACAAAGCGAATTCTAAGGTATAATGAAAAAATATGAAAAAAACATTATTTTTATAACAGATTTTAATTTAAAAAAGAGTAGTCAGAAAAATTAAAAAGAATTTTTTAGTTATTAATCCACCAATATCTGTTTCCATGTCGCTCCTTTTTGTCAATGTTGGCAATACTAGTATCAAATCTTACGTCGTTATTAGAAATAATATTTGATTGAAATGATGGCGCCGTGTTGCAATCCCATATACCGTAACCCAATATTGGCTTTATAGCACTTTTTCCTATGCTATAAACCCATAATTTGGGTTTGGGGTTATCGCACAAAATAAAATGCAATAAAGCCAATATGGGGTTATAGCACAAATTTTAAATTTTAAATATGGTATTATCTCACTTATTTGAAGGGAATAAACTCATATTGTATTATTAGACATTTGTATACAAATGAAACCAAATGATTTTGTAGGGTGTACGAATTAGCCCCCACGAACAGTTATAAATTAAAAATTTTATTTAATTTCTTTGTTTTCTTACGCCATATTTTCGTAAATCTCCGTTACAAAATATTACTTGATTAAGTTCGACATTATAGCTATAGTACATGTGAGCGTTCGGAGAATATGCCAACCATAAGAGTAATTCTGTTATTTTTTTTCGTGAGTTTTTGTGAAAGGTATCCATCGTATGAGTTGAAGGATTTGCGACTCGCTGATTCCATTAACAAAAGCAAAAGCACAAGCTATTAGTTGCGCTTTATAAGTTCTTTTTCCGAAAAAAGAATCAATTATAAATCCGGGAACATTAGAAAAATTTATAATATCGCTTTTATTTAGTAAGATCTTCCTTGCGTTTAAACGATTACTCTCCATTCTTTTAAAATTTTCCATATTTATTTTTAAGCAGCATACGCAAAACTGTTTTTAATATTCGCTTTTTATGTGATAACATAGTTATTAGGCAATTCAATGCAAAACAGGTTTAACAGTTAGTTCACTCTCTATTATTGATTGCAAAAAAAAAACCCAGCAGAAAATTCAGTATGCCATGAAAAAATAGTTGTAAGGGATTGATTTCGATTATTTTCAAAATATATGAAAAGTTTAAATCACTTATATTCCGCATTTCGTAAAAGGGGAAACCATAATTTTGCAAAAAAATATTATAATAGAAGGGAATTTTCCCTTGTACGAAAAGTTAAAATCAGTCATACTATGTTATTTCTATAAAAAGGAAACCAAATTATTTTGTCTTTTACAAAAACATAACAAAATATATTTAAAGCCAATATGGGGTTATAGCATAAATTTTAAATTTTTAATATGGTACTATCGCACTTATTTGAAGGAAATAAACCCATATGGGACTATAACACATCGCTGGTGTTATAAAGCCAATATGGGGTTATGGTATATGGGATTGCAACACGGCGCCTGAAATGATTTGTCATTAGCTCTTCTATACAAATGGTAGAAAATTGAAATTCCATGATTATTTTGTATGCAACAATTTTTATCTAAGTAAACGAATGCTTCGGGAGGAACATATCCAGATATTAGTGCATTTATTATGTATTGATCATTAGTATAGAATGGTGCTAGAATTAAATTGTTTTCAGTGTTTACCGAACTTTTTGAGATACGATTTCTTATAAGTCTTATAATAAAGTTGTCTATTCTTCTAATATTTGCTGAATTAAGCAATTTTTTATTTGAAACAAATTTAGTGTAGTTGCTATGAGACGTTCTATTAAGCTCAGTACAAGACCTTAGACATTTTCTCTCGAATTTCCTAATCTTTTCCATATAGGAAGGAGAAATATTAAACCAGATTGCACAACCATATGTTATGATTCGACGAACTAATGTTTTGTATAACAAAATCTTAACATCTTTTTCAATGAACTTTGAATAAAATAAAGATTTATATATAAGAAAGGCTTAACTGGCTTTATCTATTTATAAGTTAACGTGAGTGTTGTAATATAAAAACTTGTCCATATAAACACCTAAGTATTTAACCACATCTTTAGTAGGAATTTTTGTATTATTTAAATAAGATATTATTTCAAACTTTTTCTAATTTGTTCTAACATTATAGTTGCATTTGTTAACTGGTGGGCGAAACAAAATAGATTCACATTTCTGGACGTTAATTTTCATGTTCCAGTCAGAGGCATACTTTTCAACTACATTATAAATTCCTTGCAAATTTGTATTAATTTTTTCAATTCTGTTATCAGAATAATATATTATGATATCGCCCACAAAACCTATTATATTTTCAATGATATTTAAAAGTTCATGTATATATAAATTAAATAAAATAGGAGCGTTAACGGTTCCTTGCTGAAGACCATTTTTCATTGTGAATATTATGGAACTTATATTGTTTTTATTGCATACAACAAATTTCTTATCACTCAGCATTTTATGTAAGAGAAAAACCAAATAAATAGGGAAATTGTAGCTTAGCAATTTGTATATCAAGGCGGGTAACCAAATATTATCGAAAGCTTTTTCAAAATCTATAAGGCATACACCAGTGCAAAATTGTTTATTTAAGTTCCAGTTTATATTAGAAACTAGTAAATTAATTGCATGAACAGTTGAATGCTTAAATTTAAAGCCAAATTGTTTATCACATATCAGCTTTTCTTTCTCACAGATCTTAGTTATGACATTATTGGTGCATATTTCAAAAATTTTGCTTATATTTGGTAACAAGCTAATTGCCCTAAAATTTCTAAGATCACTCGTATCTTTCCCTTTTTTTGGTATTATTACAATTTTCGCTAATTTCACGATTCTGGAAAATAAGCATTGTTTAGCATATTATTAAATATGGTCAAATATTCGAAAATTAAAATTGTAGGGATGTTTTTCAAAATTATATTAGGTATGTTATCAATTCCAGATGACAGTTTCGGTTTTAATTTAGCAAATATATATAAAATGTCATCTTGTGTGGTAAAATAATCATTAGCATCAGAAGAATTCAAACTGTTTGCCTTTCTGTTTTCATTGAAGTGTATTAGACTCGTCTGTCCGTTAACGAATCTGTTTTTTGATTCCAAAAAAGTTGAAAAGTGATTATGGACTTGTAAATGGATATTATTATTTGTGTTTCTGTCTTTCTGTGCATACCCACTTTTTGGAGCAGGTTTAAATTACATGGTGCCATTTTTAAAAGTTCTAGGGAAGTCTGTTTACGGAATTGTTTTTTTACCTCGCAAAACAAATGCGGTGAGTTATTAGTATTTAGTTTTGCGAGCTTTTGTCTAAATGTGTTATTCATTGAGTTAATAAAGTTGTCTTGTAACAGCTTTTTAACTAGTTTTAACCTAGTTTTTAAAAAAAGAAGTTCATTAGGTAAAAGCAGCCGTTCATACCTATTATGTTTTTTAATGGATGTCAACAGCTTACTCTTTTCAAAATGTAACTTTTTGATAATTGGGGTGATAATGTAATAAAAATTGTCTCTGTAACATGTTTTGGTACTGTTTCGTTAATTGCCTCTGTTAGTAATTTATTGAGTCTTTCTAAATAAAAATTAATCTCTTCGTTTGAAAGATTTCTGTCGTTGGGAATAAAAAAATCCCTTTGTATTGAGTCAGTAATAAATTTAGATAATTTGGTCCATCTTGTTGCTTTGTAATTAAATACAGACTTACAGCTTGCTTTAAAAAAATCAAAGGGTTCTCTTTGCGAGTTTTTAAAAATTTGTATTTGAAGAGCGCAATGATCGCTATCATAGTCTAAAGTCTTGAGGCAGTTGGTTGTGCATTCTCTTTTGTTATAAAAATTCTATTATCCACTAAACATAAGTCTAAATATGAAGCACTTCGTGGATATGAAAGAAAAACCGAAGCATACAAGATGCACCTAAATCTTATTTCATTATCAGTCATCCATTTGTTTAGTTCAACACCTTTCGGATTGTTTATAACGTTACCCCATCTAATGTGTTTGCAGTTAAGATCCCCTACAATTACATAAAAATTGTTTTCGTTATCTAGTTTTAAGGCCCCTAAAGGTATCTTAACAATACAAGTTTCCAAAAATCTGAATGAACTTATGATTTCATTGTGATGCTCTTTGAACTTTATTTCTTCTTTAATTAAAATTCCGGTACCACCTCCTCTCATGGCACCGCACCTGTCTTTTCTAATAAATTTATATTTATCAAATTTAACTTTATGTCTAGCATTTAGTTTAGTTTCATTTAAGAGAACTAAGTCTGGATTATTTGTATTAATTATGTTTTGTAAATCATATCTTCTATTTAATCTTATTATAGAATTAACGTTTATATGTATAATATTTAATTTTCTTGAAATTATATTGTCATGGTTGGGACTTGTATCCATTAAACATCTAAAAGTGAGTATAAGGCATCAATTCTCGATGCTTGTATTTGTAACTGTTTTTGAAAGTTAAGTATTTGATTGGATAAACTTTGAATTGTATTTTGAAGATCAACGAATAAATTGTTATTTACTGAATTATTAGTATTATTGGCGTTTAAAGTGTTATCGCCTTTTAAAACATTAGCAAAGCTTAAATTACTGTTAATATTTGTTAGGGTTTGGTCTCGTTTTTGACTTATTTCTAATTTTTTTGATTTAAGTTTTCTGTGCAATTCTTTGTATCTTTCGCAGCCTTTGTACGATGCGGGGTGACCGTATTTATTGCAGAGAACACAGTATATTTTTCACGTTCATTGATGTCAACATTGGCGACGTTACATTTTCCTACATCATGCGATTTGTCACATTTTACGCATTTTGGCTCCATAAAGCAATTAGATGCACTATGGAAAAATCCTTGACATTTTCTACACTGCGGAATCTCTTCTTTTTTTAGTGCTTCCCATTTCACACATCGAAACATTATTGCATTAACTGATTTTAACGATTTTATGTTGCATTCAGCAGATATTTGTACTAGAAAAATAGGAAGTATATAGCCTTCCTTTTTTGACTTTGTTGTAGCAAAATTATTTACTTTCACAAACTTTAAATTATCGGATTCCAAGTGGCGAAGTTCTTCCATTATTTCTTCTGGTTTTATTTGAGCAGGCAGCCCTTTTAGAAGAAAGGTTTTTGTTTTCGAGCATTTAGGTGTAAATGTAAAGAATTTGGTATTAGCTTTATTTAAATGTACTTTTACTCTAACATAGTTTTCAATTGTATTTAAAAATAAAGTAATTTTGTTTTTATTTTTAAATTCATTTATTTTAAATTCATCTATCTTCAAACTATTTTTTATAAATTTAATTAATTCAGTTGAATTTATATCAAAAATATGAATTAGTGGAACTTTTTCTTGTTTGTTTTGATCATTTGCATTTATGTTTTGTCTTACTGCAGTTTGAGAAGTGTTTCTGCTAGTTGATGCTGCAGACTGAGTATCATTTATAGATTTATTTTCTTTTACAAGATTATTTCTCGTTTGTTTTGCTTTGCTATTCCCACTTACATGCAGTTTAAAGTTCTGCAAACCTTCTTCATCACATTGAAAGTCATCTTCAAGGTTAAGAATAGAGTACACGCAGAAAAAAAACATGGTTGTGATATGGTCACAATAACCATATTATGTTCTTTGTAACAAAGTATAGTTGCAGAGAACAAATTATAGTTATTTTCACCAAAACTTTAGTCACGATAAACATTTTTTGTTAAATTTCAACGATTATATGGTTACTGTGCACAAAAAATGCAACATGATTGGTTTTAACTTAAAAAAATTTCAACCACAACCAAAGTTTTATAACTTTTTAAAAATAATATAAAATATTTAACCATAATATATTATTATTAATCAAAGTATGGTTTAAAGCAACAGAATAATGTTTGCGCTAAAAAATATTTTGTTCAAGTTCTTGACAGTTCAGTAATTTTTCTGGTAGCTAAAATTTGAAATTTTTTTTATAAAAATAATAATAAAAATTTATGTACAAAATAAATAATTAAAAAAACAGCAAAATATAAAAAGAAATAAAAAGGGAACCAAAACATTAAAAAAAGTTGAAATATATATATATGTATGTATGTATTGTAAGCATATACATTTTTATTTTTGTGTTTGAAGCACAATTGTTTAATCATTTATTTGGGCTTATAAACTATATTTTTGTATAGCTGTTTCTTGTAGCTTATGCTCCAAGCGTTATTATAAGCAATTAATTGATTTTTTGTGAATTTATCTTTCTAAATATTTTTTATGACAAATCGTAAATGAATAAAACAATAAAAAGTCTTTTATATCTGGAAAATGTTAACCATATAATGTTTATATTTGAACAACAACAATATGGTTGCAAATGTAACAATACTATGTTTTGTTTGCAACCATATAATGCAACCATAATATGTTGCTCTTAGATTATGGTTACCTCAACCATATTTTTTCTTTGCGTGTAATAATTACTCTTTATTTGTTTATTTACACTTTCCATATCATCACTATTTTTTCTTTTTCTTTCATTACTCAATAATAATGTTTTTGTTTTTAATAATTCTGAGTTTGGAGCTAAGCTCACACTCATGTTATTAAGGTGAAATTTGCTTTATTTTCTGTTTTTTATTGTTTATTAAATAAATAAGACGAATTATTAAAAAAATAATTTGGAAATTTATAAAATTGAACTGTATGACTTCGTAATTACCGCCGTTAAGTTTGGTACGTCTGTACTTCATGAGAGTAAGAGCACGAATCCATTTTTGTAAACTATTTATACAAGCGTTATCGTTAGGCTGCTAACAAAGTATATTTTAAATATTTGATTTTTCTAATAATTGCAATAGTTGCTTTTCAAAACTATTATTCAACAAATGAATTTAAAAGTATTCTGAAGATAATTCTTGACTTTCTTTCTAATCTTTGAGTATACATCGCTTAACCTTAGACCAGTGATTCTCAACCACTGTGCCGTGGTTGGTGTGCCACAAAATTTTAAGAGTGTGCCGCCAAATTTTGGATACATAAAATTGTTTTTATTATTTAATACTATGAATTACTAAAATGCTGGGTTGTCAATACTCCTGTGGCGCCAACAAACATAATTAGCGGCGGCATAAATCTTGGATATCTGTATTCTAAAATCGGCAAAGTTAAATATCAGCTGATGTACTCAAACAGGAGCAGAGACCTGCAACTTGTTTGATCGAGCCGTCTTGTTCACAATACTCTTTGCTTTTTATACACAAACACAAAAAGCAACAAAAAGTGCAAATCATTTTCAACATTAGACTTGAACAGATTTGTATTGAAACAAAAAGTTTCCTTAACAAGAAGTTATTTTTTTGCACTACGTCTTTATTCTACATGATCTGATTGGAGTTTTAACAAAAAAAAAAAAAATCGAGCCACTTGAAAGCATAAAAGCGCTATGCAGAAAAATATAAAAACAATAAGAAAAACCTACAGATGTGTATTTTCTATCATATTATTTTATTTCTAGCTTTAAAGGTGAAAACAAAATTTTGGTTGAAATTATATTTACACATTTACTATGTACATAAATAATAAAATCCAAAGTATATAATTTGTCTTTTTTTTCATTTTCAGACTTTATTTAAAAAAAAAAATTATATATATGTACATATATACATATATTATATAATAACTAAAAACAGTAACATTTTATAAAAAAAAATTACATTTTCATGAAAAAATTATTTATAAAACAATACATGGGACATAACAAAATCTAAATTAAGAAATATTTACAAAAATTAATATAAAAAAGAAAAAGTAACAAAATTAAGTAGCAATTCATGGTAAAAAAAAAGAACAAGTTCAACACTATCAGGCATGTTCTAAATGTTCTGAATTCCACACGAATTTTTCACTTCAAATTTTTCAAAGCGTTGTTGCTATAAAATTATTTTTTACAAAAACAATGCTTTGAAAAATTTGAAGTGAAAATTTCGTGTGGATTTCAGAACAGGCCTGTATATTTTACGTGTAGTCAAAAAACGTTTGCATATTGAGCACAAAAATTTATTGAAAAAGAATTTAAAAATGTAAAAAAACGTAATAACAACAAGAGAAGAAAACACCGAGTAGAAAATTAATTTACAACTGAATAAAGCACTTGTTTCGCTAACAACAAGTTGGCTTTGATGCAAAAATAGATTCGAACCTTAAATGACAATGTCAGAACATTCATGTTCGCACAAAATAACGAGTACATAAAATGAATGTTTTAAACGAGCGGTTGTTTCAACAAGTGTTTTTTTGCTTTTGAACAAAAACGATTCGAGTGACAAAAAACTAAGTACTTGTTTAAGTAGACCCAAAAATTACGCAACCGAAACCGATCTCTAAACAGAAGCTCTCAGGTGTAATTTTAATTGTACGTTTGAAACAATACGGGTTTTTGTACGTTACAAAGTATTTGCTGTACAATTTCTTTTTTTTAAATTGGCAAATCTATGTGATTCAGTTTAATATTATCTCATTCGCTGGCAGCGCCATTTTATAAAAAGATAAACATATTGTCTTTGTCCGAAAAAACTTCAATGTCACCTGGTGGTTGATCATCCTTCGCTTTCAACAAAAAGGCTGCTTTTAAAAGTCTTTATCTTCAAAATACAAGCATGTTAAAGAACTGAATGAAGCTATGTAAGCTACCCAATTTTTGTTGCACCAAGAAGCACTTGTTTCAAAATATTGCCATCAGAATTTAAAACAGTTTTGGAAAAATATGTTAAAAGTGTTATAAGACATTTATTTTATTTTTTACAAACTAAATTCAAGTGTAAAAGGTAAATTCAAGTGGATTACAACAAGTAACTTTGTAGAAGAATAAAGCCTAAGGAGCAATTTAGAAAAGATTGAGTCAGTACCAGAAGACTGTTATCACACCTTAAAAATAATTATTATTGATAATTTGAAAACAATAGAAAATAGAATTAGTCATAATTTTCTAAAAATAGATATAAGAAAATTTGACTGGGTTGAAAATTAATTTCTCATAACGGAAATATCTGTAGTTGACTAACTTTTTCAATGAAGAAGAACTAATTTTGCTTTCCATAAACTATCTTACGCAATGTTTTATAAGTGATAAGTAAATATTTTTAAGGCTTATCTTTTTAGTGCCGCCAAATTTCAGAATCGTTAAAAGTGTGCCGTAACAAAAAATGGTTGACAATCACTGCCTTAGACTAAAATACAAATAAAAAAAAAAGACTCAGGACATTTTACATGCAGTCCTTAGTGTAATGCACCTTAGTCATGATGTTTAGTTACATCTGTTACATTTTTCGTACTTAAAAAGGCTCCATGTAACATGTTTAATTTTGTTGTATTGATCCACGTTTTGTTAACTTTTGGCACAGACACGAAATAGAGAATACTATAAGACAAGAACTAACCTTCTCTGATAGCCGTTGTTGTTAATATAGCAATTTCAAATGCTGTCAAATTCATATATAAAAAATGTTCTGAGGAAAAAAATTTTCAAATTGCGGAATAATATGAGCTGCACTTATTTCGTGTGGAAAACTAAGTACTCTATTCAAATATGCAAAAATTGTTAGCAACTTTACTAATTGCGCTTAAAAAATTTGACAACTACTAGTGGTACCGTACCAATACCTCGATTGTTAGCAACTTTAAGGATTGCGCTTAAAAAATATGAAAACTACTAGTGGTACCGTACCAATACCTCGATTAAGATGAAGAATGCTTTTGTTTTATTGCCTTGAAGTATGCAACATTTTCACTGATTACAATTCTGCAAATCGTCATATTTAAAATTTGTTCTTTCTATTCTTATACCCTGTTCAGAAATGTTTTCTTAATTGAGTTAATTTAATATTAATTGAACAATTTAATTTGTACACACATTCTCAATAACGGTTATTCAATTAACACAAGGCATATGTAGTTTATTAGGTAGAGTCGTGAGCCCAGCTGATTTCTCTTTTTATTACAAAAACAACATGGCCTTTTGTTGTTGCTTAGAAGTTGGACGCGTCAAAAGCCATTTTTGTATGACCCGCCATTTTCTTTTTATTTGTTTGTTTATATTTTTTACTTGTTGCTTGTCATTTTTATGAATTTTTTCTTCTTACTGAACATAGTTCCCTGAGTATTGCAGTGGGTTGCATTTCACATCTTATTCAATTAGTGATGCAATTAAGTACTAATTGCGTAAATTCCTTAATTGCGCACTTAAAGCGTATGTCTGAACAGGGTATTAGATTTTCCAATGCGTATGTAGAGATAATATTTAGCCAACTGAAACGTTACAAAGACCGACTGAATATTGATACCATAGCTGTGTTAATAATGGGTGAAGATGAGCCTCAAATTCATACAGATGCATATGTAAATCTGTTATTTAAAATGTTACGTTAAATCCGCTATAACAACAAGTATAAGATTTGAATTTGGAGATTAAAGAATGTCCTAATATTTGTTTTGTTGCATTTTACATTTGTTTCTGTTCAACAAAAGAATTTGTTCATTTTTTTTTGTGTTTTTTTTTTTCTAACATGTAGAATATAACTATTTATTTTGTAAAAATTACATAAAATCACCGTTTATTTGCGGTGTGTTGGAAAATGAAACCTTTAAGAAGAAAATGTAACTTTTTGAAAAAAGGGTGTAACTATTTATTTTGTTCTCATGTCAGCACTGATGCGCATACAATATTTAGTTGACATTTTAAGCTTCCGTGCCATGGCTATCACGATTATAGTTACCCAGTGGAGGTAAAGCTTTAGTATTTTTGAAAAGTTCGTGCTTACATGTGCGTATATGCCAATATGTCAGTAGTTTTTGTTCGTGAAATGGTTGAGTTAAAAGTTAAAAGGTTTTCAAAGTCAAAATGTTTTTTTTTATTTCACGAACTAAGGAAGTCTTCTTTTCGCTGATTTAACTCTTGATCAGGTTTCTGTTGCACCAACAGGCTTTTTCTCTTCTCCTTCTACAGGTTCGCTTTTTGTAAAGTTTTATTGTCATCTTTCATGTATTTTTTGAAGTATGTACGGTATTACGCTGACGATTCAAAGGATTCGTTAAAAAGAGGAAAACTTATCTTGGCTATTTCAGGAAATTTTTTTACGGTTAACAAATATGTAAATGAAAAAATTTTTATTTTTCAAACCTCTTAACTAATTGATTTTAAAATCATTCATTTAGCACCAAAAGGGGTTAAATTAAATATTAAACAGTTATTTAATTTATTTGCTTCAAAATTAAGCTAAATTTTCCAATGAAAATTATGTTATTAATCAAACTCAAAGAGTAAATAAAAGAAAAGAAACATAAATGCCCGCATTAATAATTTAATGTCGCATTTTCTTTTCCTTTTTTGTGGGACCCTTGTCAGCCTTAATTAAGACGTTTATTGACTAAAATATTTTTTAAACCCTTTACCTCAACAAAAAAGTTTTTTTATATTTTCGGCTTTTTTATTTACAATTAACAATAAAATTGAGGGACAAAATGAAATTTATAATAAAAATCTTTCATAAACTTAATCAATACATAATTATTAAATTTTATACCCTTGTGTATAAAAAATAACAATATTTTTAGTAAAAAAAAAACAAAACTTACCAAGAATTTACTAACTGCTTTTACTGTTTTATATTGTGGATTTTTTTATTTTCTACTACAGTGCAAGTGTTACTATTAAAAATTTTCACAGAATTACACATAAAGTGTTTTTAATACCTCTAAGTTAACAAAGTTTAAATCGGTATTTACCATGTATATTTTGTCTTGCTTTGACTCACTCAACCTGGGTGTGATGTTTTAGATCTGGTATCCATCACAACCTCCTTGAGTGAGCGATAGCAGGATAGAATTTCATCTTCATGTGATAACAACTCGTGGCAGTCTATTTTCTTTTTATTATTATTATTATTTAAACTAGGCAAACATATTTACATACATATTCCGCCTCACATATACATATATATTATTTTGAACCATAGCCCAGCAAAAAATGTTTGAAAAGGTAATCGAGTGTGGAATTAAGCATTTTTGGCTGAAGTACTTCCCAACTCGATTGCCAACTTAATGATTTTAACAAGGCATGAGACTTTTATAATCAATTACTGAGAATCGATTACGTTAATTACTGTAGGAAATAATGAGTACATTTAGTACGTTACTCTCTTTTAACATAAAGAATTAGTTCCATTACTACTTCCTTTTTTGGAAACTAATGTAATGTGTTTTGGAAGCGAGTAAGAAAATATGGTAACCACAAAAGTAAGTCATTGTATGGCAAGTACTTTTAAATGTAATGTCTAATTTTTTGCTGGGATATGGAAAACTCATTTCTCTTACAACTCATTTCTTTTATATTTAAAAGGCAGCTATTAAATTATATAACTTGAGCTATAGAATATGTCCGTTGCACGACAGAGAAGAGCATTATTAAGATCGCCAATTAAGTCTTAAATGCCCAATCAATCTGAACTGAATCAAATTACCCTTCATCATTTATGTAAATCTAGTTTAGTGAAGTAACTTTAATCAAAAAATAAGAAAAAAAACTTAAGTACTATATACAATTTTATGTAAAAATGTCATCGGCTTTTAATGAGTTATGCTGTGTTTAGACGGCATGTGCAAGTCATATGGAATGTCAGATTTTCCATATGCAAATCAATACACACCGTGTAAACCTCATGAAATATAAAATATGTTATTTTCCTATGTGTTATAACATGTGTCAGTTTTTTATTTAGAGCTCGATCTATTTTGATGTGTAAAACTATATGACAACAAATGTTTTCAGTGATGCTAACTTCTACTTTTAAAATTCCTGCTCAAAATATTTTTACGATTTCTGAAAATAAAAGAAAATATTTTTTGAACTTTTGTAAGGAATATAAAATAAATTGATCGTAGGATAAAATACAACTTATGGGCATTTTCATAAACATTGTTAACCACGACAGAAAAAACAGAAGGCCTTGAACCGTTTTTAATATGTTTGTAAGACTAATTATTTTTGTGGAAATAATTAGTTTTTATGAGTTTGTGCTAGGTTTAAGATAAAGGCAACTTATAAATAACACTTGCAAACATATTATTATTTTGCGTGTACAATAAGCAAGACTTTTATGTTAATTGTTTTATTAGGGCAACTAACAACCTAAAATTTGAAACCTAACAAGAAAAAATGTGCGGAGTGCCTTAATTTTAAGTTTGTAACATGTACTTCAGGCGAACTACGTCAAGTACCTGAATTGAACGCACAGTTTTAAGCTTGTGACGTGTTCTTATAACGAACACAGCCTAAGTGCCTAAGTGCAATTTTATATTATGGCAAATTTAATATATAGCAATTTTGATATAAATAATAATAGTTAAAGGCAGTTCTCTACTTGTTACTGCTAAAAATGAATAGTTGACATTACTGCTTCTAGCGTTTTAGTTTTCTCTTCAACAATTAGAGGTTATGACGTATGTATGTTCGTAACACATGCAAGTTTGAACATGATAATTATAAACCGTATGTTAAACACAGATTTTGGCATACACACCAAATTACATATGGATAGCAATTTTGACATTCCATAGGACTTGTCTAAATACAGCATTAAGCAATTTTTTTATTTTTTTTTTTCTTAAAGATATGTGTCTTTAAAATCTTTTAAATGATACCACTATATATATATATTTTTTTTTTTTTTGCAGGTTTCTCTTTTTAAATATGTTTTTTTTTTTGCAACTGCTTTTAATTTTACATTTCTCGTGCTTTCGTTACATATAAAGAATATGTGTTTTAAAAATATTGAGTTGACAATTGGCGAATGATGATAAATAAGTTTTGAAGAAGGTACAAACAAAATAGATAAAATAACAATATGTTAATTTTATTATTAAAAATGAATAATTCAAATTTTTATTTAGATTCACGGGAAAAAGGAGTCACTAGAGATACACAATACAAATTTGTTTTACAAATAAGTGCAACTTTTTAACATTTTATTTTGTTAGTAAATAAAAGAAAAAGCAAAAATTATTCAGAAATAAAAGGAAACGAAATGATTAAATATTAAAAAAAAAATAAATAAACACAAGAGCTTAGAAGAGCATCATGAATGAAAAGACACATAAAGGCATAAGCGTAATTCGAGATATTTTTAGGAGGGGCTGTAGCACATAAATGAAGAAACAAATTATGTCATGGAAAAGAAAAGCTATAAAAAAAAAAGATTTGGGGGAGTCTAAATTTTATATAAGGGTGGCCTAGCCTTTCCTAGACATGCTGATGCACGCCAATGAATAAAGAGGTGTTAAATTTATATTAAAATTTAAAATACTAATTATGCTAATTTAATCTCAACTCAACTTATTTCATCCAATCTAATCTAATAAGTCTTATTTGTTATCTTAAGAAAATTAAATTTTGTATTCAAAAATAATAAACAAGAGTGAAACTGTTTTTGTAATTCAAATTATATTTATGAATAATTTGTGCCATTGAGTATATTTTGTTTTAAAAAGGATAATATTAAATTTCAAATGGCACGTGGAAATTTTTGAAGACAGCACAATGAAAATGATTCTTTTTGATACTTATTTATCACAAATAATATTCCATTAATCCTTTTCTAAGTGGTTGGAAGTAATCATTTCTTTATGCTGGTTTGTTATATTAAAAACTTTATATAATTTAAAATAAAGTTTTAGTAAAATAATTAAAAATTTAAAACATTTATTTTAATTACAAGTATACAACTTTACATAATTTCGGATATAATATTATTATGAATATCCTCAACCTGATTAAAATACATTTTTTACGTCATCATACAACTAGGCGTACGTCAGTGATTTGGTAATAAAAAATGAAATTACTATCTACTTTTTAGGAGGCTAAGGGGGAGATGTAGTCGAGTTTAAGTTTTAAATATGGACGTATATACTACTTAGGAACCAGAAACTACAACATTAAATATATTTTGTTTCAACCAATCTCCCACTATGAGTCACATTATAATAAAAAAGAAATTAAATTGAAATTTAACTAGAAAAATAAAATTAAGTGTCGCTAACGAAAACTTTTTTAAATTCCTACTCGTATTACCAAAATTCTTCTGCTTGTGAGTCATTTAAAATTAATGTGTTTAAAAGTTCTTCTAGATGTTCTAGTTTTTTTTTTTTTTTTTTTTTTTGCTAACACAATGTCTCTACAATGGTTGCTATAATTCCTTTTACCCAAAAATCATTTGTTGAAAAAGATAATTAATTTACGCGAACATAAATTCTTTAGTCACATGCTTAAATCTTAAAATAAAATTGTAATAAATCTGCACATCGTGACAGAAAGGTTACGTAAATTTTATGGGGCACCCTTTAATTTTTAATTTTATGTAGTTATTAGTTGCTGGAAATTTAAGGTGTCTGTTATTATAGTTCAAAAGATTAGGAATGATAAATGTAACTTTATATATTTAATTAATATCCGTCTGTCCGTAAATCCGTCCATGTTCAAATAACTTTGCCAAGGCACTAGATGCACTAGAGAAAATTTTAATTTGCCAAGCCATTAGACATAGTTTTGAAAATCAGCGAGATCGGTCCATGTTCTTTGAGGCAGCAGGCAAAACACCACTACTTCCTCTAATTTTCCTATAATATATGAAACATTGAAGTAACTTTAATCAAAATATATATATATATGGGCGTTAGAGAAATAAAAAATAAAAAAACCAACAAGCGAAAAATAGGCGCTCGCCCATATTTTCCGGGTTACGTAATTAAAAGCCGATGGAAAGTTTATGTAAAATTATATACATATATGAAGTACCGAATATATGTTTTAATTCTCTGTCACCCCAGTATCCGTTTTTTTTTTTTTTTTGGTTTTGATTGGAGTTACTACACTGAAGTAGATTTACATAGATGTTTAAGGGTATATGAGATTCGGCATAGCACTCTTACTTGTTTTATATTAGATCAATGTGTTGTTACTTTATGTTTTTAAAAAATTACCATGTTACTCCTCTGTAACATTTGATACTCTCAGTGATACGTCTGCAATTTAAAACCATTGATTTTCTTAAATTCATCTCTTTTAGTATTTCCCCTTTATCACTTATAGTTTACGAAAATGGCAACTTGATTCGAACGCTACCGAATGCCGCAATCCGATTATTTGATACGTCACGAAATTTTGCTCGATACGAAACCTATCTCGAACACGAATGCGACAATTTGGCCCCAGCTGTTACGTTTTTTGTGTTTCTTTTGATAGAATTGTACATTCTAATACAAACAAGTAAGAGTGCTATATTTGGCTATGCCAAATTTTATATACCCTTCACCATGTACATAAGTATGTAAATCTAGTTAAGTGAAGTAACTCCAATCATAAAAGATAATAAAATTTGGTACTGCATTTCAGTGATGGTAAATGATATTTTCATTTGGTATAGATTTGGGCATATTTGAAGGACAATACCCAATGACTTTGACTTTAATGTGATGAAGGAAGTTTTTTTTGAAACGGTCTCAAAATGTAAGAGAAAATTAATTTTGAAATAATCCCAAATCAATTCTATTAGCGCTATTTCAGTTTAAAGTGATACCTTAAAAAGTACAAAGTAAATTTTAAAACTTTTTTGTTTATAGGTGTAATGAACTTTTTGTATATTGATTTACGGTTTTTGTTAATTTTTCTTTTTCATTAAGATTTTTTTGATGTTTAATAAAAATTAAAAAAAAAATAACGATTTGTTACTCTTGGGATTAAAAAAGTACTCTCAGAAAAATTTTTTGATATCGAAATGAAAATATAATTTCCCTTCACTGTATTAGATATGTTTTTGTAAATGAAAAACGTTGTGTGTGGTTAAAAGGTATTCTCATAAGGCTTCTAGTTTTATTTTTGCGAACATGACTTAATAAAGAAATCTGCCAACTGGGAGTAAGACTCACACGGGAAGAGTTTAATACTCTGTATAGGTCACCACTTAATATTTCATTTTATGTTTTATTGGGATACCCTTTAATTTGACTTTCTTACACTTAATTTTATATTAAACTAGCAATACATACTCAGAGTAGATTTATAGTCTACTGACATTGTGCTAATTTGACGTGTGGGCAGACACGTTTAAAAAAATAACAATAGTTTTTAGAATATCAAGTCGATTTCGGAACACCCTTTAATTTTTAGTAATTAGTAATTGTTGTTATTGCAGCTATAGTTAGACATTTTCTGCGAAAATTTCAAGAGCTCAATTATTACGTTTCCAGAAACAGAGTGGACAGACATTGTAGGATTTGGGTACAAAACCCAAAAAATAACATCAAGTTTATTAGCAGTAAGAAAAAGGACAGTAGCACTTGTTTTAAACTTTTTCTAACAGAAATAAATTATTATCGCTGAAATTTGCCTCCAAATATTGATTTGTTTTCACTAAATTAGGTGGAAATTAAAAACAAGGATAGCAATCCAAAAGCAATAAAACGGAAAATAATGATTGTTATTCCTTCTTACAAACGACAAAGACAAAGAATATATTTCGTTAATAAAAAAAAAAGAAAAACTAATATAAAGCAAAATGAAGATGCTTACTAATTTCTAAAGTTTTAAAAACGGCTAAAACAGAAGTACATTTTCAATTGGATAAGTAACTTAAACACAGACAAGAATCTATTCTCCTCAAAAGGAATGAACAGGAACCTTAAAATTAAATTAAGCCACTCTTTAATACTACAGTGTCTGGTCGCCAAAATCAATGAAAAAACTTGAGCACATATTTTCTGTAACTAAATTTTGAAAAATAAGATGGGATTTTCAACAGAAACAACAGAAATACATAATCAGATCGCAAAGTGTTGCTTAATATATGACAAGGGCTCCTTCCTATTTATTTACTCGATCATAATATCTTTTCCGGTTGCAATAAAAAAATTTGCCTTAAACAAATTTTCCTTAACTACTGCACTACCCTCGCACATTAGCAACTTAGAGAAAAAATATATGTTTAACGTATAGCTGCGTAAATAATTTATTATTTGCACAAAGTTTAAAAAGGAAAGTATTGTGACTTCAACAAATTCACAAATTCATTTATTTACTTTAAGAAACCCCCAGCAAAAAAGTTTTTAAATTAATGTTTATATTTGTTAACGTTCAGCGAAAAACAAATAGAAAAACAATTTCTAACAAAATTTCTCACACGTTTGCTGTCATAAATACATATTTACTTAAAAACACATACTTAAAAGTAAATAAATAAATACATACAAATAAAAATATTTACACACTTTCAATTTGTAGTAGTTGGAGTGGGGGTGTATGAGAGTATTATTACTAATTGTAAAAAGAAAAATCCACAATAAAAGTTATAACAGTATTTCCAATGACATGGTAGAATTAACAACACTTAAAACAAGAAAATTGAACAAATAAAAATAACACAAGTAAACAAAAAAACCAATACCCATCCACGTTTACAAACGCACTCAAGAGAAGTTTTTTTATGATTTTAATTAGTTTAATTTAATATAATTTTAGTAGATACTGTTTTAAATGCTGTCTTTCAAAGGCTTTTTTGCAATTCTAATTTTAATAAATAAAATTTTTTGAAAGAGGTAAAAAAGAGAATCGTTCAAAAAACCAAATCACATCTAATTATTATCAAATTTCAATAAAGAAAATTGATTTTAAAGTTCGTATCGACTTTAAACAACAACGATGTGGATGTAGAAGGTGGTGAGAAGTTGCGCCACCCAAAATATATCCAAAAAGTATTATCTATGAGCAGACTTACGCATCGCTCTGTTAATAACTAATGCCCTCTTTAGACAAATGCCTTAATTGCGCAATTAAGGAACTTACGCAATTAGGGCCTTAATTGATTTATCATATAAAAAGTCAGTTAATAAATGGAACAATTAGTACTTAATTGCATCACTAATTGAATAAGATGCGAAATGCAACCCTTGCCAACAAGTATGTGTACTCTGGGAACTATGTTCAGTGAAAAAAAAATTTCTAAAAACTGAAAAGCCTTAAGTAAAAAATATAAAAAAAAAACAAATAAAAATAAAATGGTGGTTCGTGCGAAAATGGTTTTTGACACTTTCAACTTCAAAGCAACTACAAAAAACCATGTTGTTTCTGTAATAAAAAGAGAAATCAGCTGGGCGGACGACACTACCTAGTAAAATAAATATGCCTTGTGCTAACTTAATAAGCTTAATTGAGCATGTGTGAACACCAAATTAAAATGCGCAATTAAAATTAAATTAACTCAGTAAGAAACCATGTCTGAATAGGATATAACATTCGAATTAGATTGAATGTAAAGACGGAGTTATTGATAGATAAGTTAGTCCATGTGAAATTAACTAATCAATTAAACTGACATAGTTCAGATTTTGTCATGTCATTTTTAAAATGTTCCTTAGGGTCATAAAGACGAAAATCTACGATGGCTTAATTTTTTCACTCATTTTTCTTTTTCGAGTGAACTCGTTAAGCTGCAAACATTTTTTAGAGGTATCTATTTAATTAAGACAGCGTTTTAAGAGCTGTAAATAGTTCCTCCTGTGGAAGAAGTTAAAATTATATTAATTAACTCGTGTCTTTTCAAAATTATGTGATACTATAGAATACATAAATTATATAATTTTTTTATTTTATTGGAACTACAATGAAGAAGCTTCAATACTTTCAGCTGAAAAATTGTCATACGGGCTAAAAATAAATTTTGAAAAGTTATATGACACTTAGCCCTTACCGTTTGCCTTAAAAGCTTGCAAATGGGTTCTTGTCGTTTTCCGTCCCACGTAAATTTACGCTTCAAAAAACTCTAAAATTTAATCTTTAATCTATTCTCTTTAATCTACTGTAAGCAATTAGCACCATTGACATTCAAGAAGTCGACAAAACTTTAAAATTTTTTGCCGCACATCCAAAGACAATGACGATATTAAAATATTTTCTCGCTACACTATCATTTAAATTTAGATTGAAATAAAAAATAAAAATTATAGAAAAACATAAAAACAAATGAAAAATTTTAATTCAGGATTAAGTTATTTCTTCAGCTTATATTCACGATACGAGTTTATTTATTTTTCCTTATTTGCCTTCTACGACATTAGTAAATATAATTATAAAAAAAACAATAAGTAACGTTGAACGTATTGCAAAAAACCTTTAATTTTCACACAGAGCTTTCTGAATCCGTCTGACATTACAGAAAACTGAAATTTGGTTAAGTTAAAGTATTTTTGCCCCGTTGGTGCAGTATGAAGCTTGAGTTTTAATTTTCGGTTTGTGGGTGGTGGGCATGGCTTAGGAATTTTATTACAATTCTCCAAATTTTTCATAAAATTTTTTTAAGGAAACCTTTATATCATCCATATAAAATGCATCCTGTGTAAAGAAGAACATAATATTTTAAAACATATTTTTTGCCTGGCAGGGATAAACTTTTCTGAACAGTGCTACTATGACAAAAGACCAATGCCTTGGAATAAATAAAAGTAACGACCCCTAATATATATATATATAGGATATTTTCTTGATTCAGCGAAAATCTTCTGTTAAAGGATTAGCTTTTAATCGATTGAATAATTCAGAATCAACTCTGGGATTCACAAATACATTGGCTGGCGATTAACAGATTAACCGTAATTGGTGCTGTTGTATTTATGCATTTTTTGCTTTTTAAAAATTGATTCAAAAATAGTGTACAAACTAAAAAAAGTAAATAACGTTTTGGTCCTATTGATATGTGTTTAACACATCGCACATAAGAGTAAAAAAAGATATTTTTAAAATAAATTAACAACTTTAAAACGGCTTTATCGATTCAAACAAAAGACAGCACTGTAAGTAAAGTCTTTGACTTAGAGACTTTCAGTCTTATTCACAAAAATTTCTTATTGTAAGCTTAATGTATACTTTAGTTATTAAACACTTTTTGTTTTATTAACCATTAATAACAATTTTTATTCACAAACGTTTAATAACGCAAAATTAACTATTAAACGGTTTTTATAGTATTGTAGTTTTATGTTGGCAACATCATGTCATATTATATGTAAATTTACGTTTAGTGATGCATACAACAATGAACCAAATACCTGGGGGGTTACTATGTAACTCGATTCGACAGTTCGAACAGCTCGAAAGTTGTATTCGATCCGAATTTGAGCTCTTACCATGTAACACTTTCGGATCGAGTGAAAAGTGCTGCCACTAATTGGAACTATTTTTGGCAGTACTTTCGAATGTATTACTCAAACTTGGCAGAATTTCCTACGCAAAAATGTCAAAAATATCAAAATAATAAAAATAAAAGTTAACAAAAATATGTGTTTATTATAAAAATGGATTCGGTTGCCGTTTGGTTAGAAAGTGAAGATGAAATGAAATGAAATAAAAAACAAATAATAAAAAAAGTTAAAGTTTTTTATTTTCAACGTCCAATTTAAGTTCATGGTCGAATTTCCTTTTTGCAAGCTTATAATTTTTTTCGTCTATATCTTCTTGGTTGGTAACACATATAATCATGTACAGTGTAAACATCTTGCTCGGCGTTGTTACTGGTTCCCGTAATGCGGTTCTTCCGCGATAAGGCCTTAAGGTGGGTCTTGTGGTCTGCCCAAACCTAAGGGGAAAATATTAATTTAATTTATGGACAAACTATTTATTACTTACCTTTTTCCAACCGACCACTTCCTGCATTGGTGGACCGGCTGCATTTAGGTCTTCTACCAATCGTGCCCATAAATTATTGGTGTCTTGTTTGGCGTCCGTAGCTTTTATTTACCCCTTAGCCAACTGTGTATGCTCTGTCATAAAGTTGACCATGATCTCAAATTGGCTTTGCTTGGTATTAAAATTTTTCGTAGTATTTTTCTTATTGAAAAAGACTTGAATTAACATTTATCAATCAATATATATATATTTAAGAAATACTTACATTTTTTAGCGTCTGCTATCGTTGTTTCGATTTTTTAAAGATTTGTTTATGTATCATCCGTTAACTTAACATCAAACGACTACAAATTTCAACTTTCGACCGACTTTGACATCTAAATTCGAAATACGTAGTAATGCAAATCCGAAAGTAGAGTATGAGTATCCGACAATCGGATATGTCAACTCGAAAGTAGGAAAAGTATTTGCGAATTCGAGTTAGTTGGTAGAAAAAATCCGAATTCGTAATATTTAACTTTCGAATCGAGTTACATAGTAACCCCCCTGAATAATGTTTTTATAATTAAAAAAGAATAATTAAATCAGCAATAATATTATTTGTCATAACTTAAATTATCATTATTTTATTATTATTTATTGTTTTATACTCGTATCAGAAAAAATTTTAAAGTAATAAAAAAATGGTGTTTAACCCTTTTTTATAAAATGATTCACTGAACGAGTACAAAAAAGTATCCAAATACCGAGCTTGGCATTACTGTTTGTACATCACTATATTATTTTGTTTATTTATGATACAAATTTGTGAATTTTTTATTTATTATTTTTATTTTCAAATCAATAAAATACAATGCTTTAATTATGAAAGCACAATAAATTAAATTTTGATGTTTTCTCTATTCTAAACACATTTTCCACAAATATTAATAGTTAATTTGGTATTTTTTTTTTTTTCTTATTAACCTCTTATTAAGCAGTTTAAAATTTTTGTGAATAAGACTGTTTAAATACAACTTACGGAAAGTGTTTTGTCTGGTGTACTGATAAAAAAAATGCATGTACAATATATTTAAAATTCGTGGAGGTGTATCAAACACACGATTGGTGTACGTAATATAAAACCAAAACTTTTGGCCTTTATACAACTAATTCATGGATGTATTATTATACAGACTACACCAAATAACACTGTAATTTATACAAAATAAAAATTTAAGAATTTCTATCAGTTAATGTAGTTTTAACAATAAAACATTGAAATGTAGGTGTATCTTAGAAACCGTAAGTGAACTCTTGAATTAAAAAAAAGGGTATTCTATCAGGTTATGTTTTTTCTTAATTTTGTGGCCATTATGTAATATTTAAGCTCTAATACCTGAAATCTTTAAAGTTAGAATATTATTTGTAGACAATTAAAATTTAAAGGGCATTCTATCAGTTAATAATTTAAATTTTAACCGTCTGCTGTATCTTTGAAACCGTGGAACGCAAAATCTTGAAATTTTCTATAATCCAAAAATATGAAAATGCCAAACAAAAAATCCTTAAAATTGAAAGAGAACTTAACCTTATTAATCTTTTTTAATATCCCATTGTTTGGGTTCATAATTAAGACAAATGATGGCTTTACACCTACGAACTTGCCGTCGCGACGCTTTGCCACTCTGGAGTGATGGGAATGAGGGTATAATTTCAAACAAAGTTGACATTAGTACTAAGTCTTTTCAATACTCCATTTTAAAATAATATGTTTAACACAAAGTATATATCCTGAAACGGCCTTGATTTGGCTTGATAAATTTAAAATCATCATTTTTTAGAATTGAACTGTAACTTAACAAAATTTAATAAATTTCCTAGAACTTAAATTTATAAATTATTTTACCCAAACCACTGTTTAGTACATTTACTCCTTCGCAAAAACAAGATGTAAAAATATGAGACCATGATTCTACTCACTCATCTACCTACTCTTTAACTACATGTGTAGGTATGTGTGCACGTATCTACTAAGTACAAACGCACATTAATTGGATTAAACTGTTATTTTATTTTAAATTATGTGCAGAAATATTTAAATATTGAAATATGTATTTTTCAATGGATGTGAGACGTTTTCTATGTTAATCATAGTGTGTAGCACACTTCTGGGGATAAGTGTGATAATTTTTTTATTTTTTCTGTTTTTTTTTTTTTTGCCGCTAATTTTGATTTAATAACACATTATGGGGTAAATCGTTTAGAATCTAAACGACTTCTCAAAAGCATGTATATAAATACGTATAAAGATAGAAATATTCTAAAACATTTACAAAGAAAATTACATTTGCCATAAAACTTAAGAATGCCTCAGGATATTGTGGAGGAAAAACATTATAATATTCTGCGTGGAAATAAGTGGCATAGCTTTTGAACAAAAATGTGTGAAAATTACAAACAAAAAAAACAAAGTAACGATAGGAATTAGAAAACATTGTCATGTGTTGAAATTTTCATACCACGATTAAAAGAGCATGAATATCTTTAGGTAGCAGAACGGAAAACATTATGAGGCAGGTTGTCAAATAAAGTAAATTACGACATTTTAAAAAACATCGGTTTTAAATTTCTACAATTAATCGTAACTATAAAACATTTCAGAGGAAAAAATTTCACAACTTAAGAATAAAAAATTGATACAAAAATATGTATGTATATAAAACAAGTAACAGCGCTATATTCAGCTATAACGAATCTTAATATAAGTATAAGTACATACACCATACTGCAGATTTCCTATTGAATAGTTTAAATAAAAATCGGCATAAAAATTTATTTCCAACCATGTACGTAGTTTTTTTTTTGTTCAAAAAGCTTTCTGCCCGAGCATTTTAAGTTTTGCCTCAATGTCATAAATTTTATGTCATAAACAAATCGGGATAATTGGAAAATAGCACAAAGTTTTTTATAAAAATGAAATAATCTAAAAAATATTCCCGTGTTTTTAATTAAATAATTTGCCTGTGCATAGAAATAAATTATCGTAATGTTTTTGATATTTTATTTTTCATCCTCTTTCAACTGTATAAAAGAGCCAAAAAAAAGTCAGCCGTATACAGTGGAGAAAGAAAAATAGAATTACTGTTGGTTATTGTTGTTTTTGCTTAAACTTTGATTTTTATCTTTGCTTTACTGTTTGGACAGAAATCTTTAGTTTATTTAAAATGTTTGTCAGGAGTTTCCTGAAGAGTTAAGTAAGCGGTAACGAAATGGCCATCGACACGTGCTTTGACCCTCAATAATCAATATCGGTAATTAATTTAATCGGGATAATTTAAAAATAGCATGAAGTTTTTTATAAAAATTAAATAAAAACCAGCTTAGTTTTCTTCTCATAAAAGAAATCAGCTACAGTAAAACAAACGAAAGTTGTACAAAAGACTTGGAAAAATTAAAGGCAGGCGTGCTGTTTTGCCCATTGCCTCGAAGGACATAGACCGATCCTGCTTATTTTTAATAGCAAGATTTTCAAAACTATGTCTGATCGAATTGCCATATTTAAATTTTTTGTAGCTTATTTAGTACCTTGATAAAGTTAATATCAACACAAACATCGACAAACAGACGGACATCGCTTAATCGATTTTGCTATGCATAAGAATTCAGAATATATATCATTAGTTAAAATGCAAAATTACGTAAGTAACAAAAAATGAGAAATCAGTTTTTTGATTGATTATAATGCATGTCATCAACATATCAAAACTTAGACATTTTATCAACGAAAACCGAAAGTACGTAACCACAAGTGTAATTATTATAAAAACCAAAAGATCGAAACTAACTTTCAACTGAATATTAAGAATTCATAGTAAGTGTTGAATTTTTTCATTTTATGTACATATATCTTATCATAGCTTTTTAAAAAATTCTAAAGCTCTCTTTTTAATTCATATTTTTTAATTTATTTTGCAACATAAAACACATTTTGTTTCTCCTGAAAACTAATAAAAGCACAGTTAGGTATCTTTTGCCCATGAATGTACGAAAAGTTGCTTTAAAGGTTTCTTATCTTACCATTCATACATTAATATTAATAAAAGGGGGGAAAAAGTATTTATATTCTTCACTTAATAAATTCCACATTTACACTATGCAATTTTCTTGAGGCATTTTTTCTAAATTTTCTATTTAAGATACCGCGTTATGCGTTATCTAAAAGTAAACATTAGCAACAGTAACATCCCCGCAAAACACAAGTAATACCATATTACTTATTCCTCCTGCTTCACAAACAAGCACTGCATGCTAGTTTCATGAATGCTAGTTTCATGAAAAATTGTATAGTGTAAATGCCGTAAAATTTAACAAAATTAAGAATGTAATAAACTAAATTTGTGTGATATAATTACTATTCAAGAAACCTTGTTTTGTGAGAAGTTGATAAGTTTGTATTTGATAGCTGTAGAAAGGATGGGTATGGCGGCACATCTGCCTTCGTAAGATCTAGTCTAAAATGCGTGGCAAGATTCCAAGATCCATAAATTTGTTGACTTAATGCAACTGATGTCCTTCAATACTTAGCTAACAGCAATACAACTATTAATAAAAATAATCGCATACATTAATATATTTTCAAGTTTAGCTCCATTAAATTGTGTTTCACCATAAGAAAAAGTTGTAAAATGAAAGTCAACGTATTTCTTAAAGCCTTAAAAATTCTTCACATTATCGGCATACGTGAAATTTTAAAAAAGTTAAGGGCGTTCGGAACAAAAAAAGAAAAGGTCCAAGATACCTGGCTTACGGAACACCGAAGAGAACATTTTAGTTCTTAGATGTACTACTGGTGAATTGAACAGTTTGCTTCCTAAAGGTTAAATAAGATTTAAGACAGATTAAAGTTCTACGGGATAGCAAGTTATGATTGACTTTATCAAAAGTTTTACTAAAATCAGTATGTACAGCATCAGTTTCTTTCCTTTGCGAAAGTCAAAAATCAATTACAGTTGAAAGATAAAGAACGTTAGTCGTAGTCGAGCAGCACTTTCAACAACAATGTTGGCAAGTTGATATAAACTTTATTACAGAGAAAATCAACAACTAGCTATTCTAACATTTTCGGATTAGCACCTATTTTAACGATTCCCCTTTAGTTTGTGATGTCAGATTTCTTTGCAGATT
Organism: Gymnosoma rotundatum; assembly: GCA_916610165.2. Taxonomy (NCBI): domain Eukaryota; kingdom Metazoa; phylum Arthropoda; class Insecta; order Diptera; family Tachinidae; genus Gymnosoma; species Gymnosoma rotundatum. The sequence continues at coordinate 36,589,070 of OU744339.1, read as the reverse complement.
TATGAAGAGAGATGATATACGAGTCTCTCAAAAACATAGGAAAATATCCATGTCTAATCGAAGAATTAAACAACAATGTTAAAGGAGCAACTAACGATTCATTACAACGATCTAAAACGCAACTTGCTGATCATCAGGACCGTGGCTAAATGACACTTTCAGTGCCATCAATCTATTAAATATATCCTTATTGTTAAAAGCAGAAACGAGACGGTTTGATGCTAGCGTATGGGGATATTCATTAGTTTCATCATACTGGCTATTACCATAAGTACCGGATAAAAAATCAGCAAACATATTACAAATAACATATGCAACACTAGATTCATTATTGACGATTCGAGTTTTCTTTTTGAGTTGACAAAGGTATAGAAAGATTTTGGGTCATGAAGGAAATTGAGTTTAATTTTATTTAGGTAACTAATGTATTACGATTATGGTTGGGTCTGTTATCAAATCAGAGATTTTGTATTTTTTATAATAACTATTTTTTAGATTTTTAAGTTTTAAAAGAACTCTAAGGTGGACCAGGTACACAGATTAAAAAAAAAAAAAGTTAGAGTACTATATTCTTATATACCCTTCACTATCTATGTATGTCTAGTTTAGGAAGCGAATTCAAACAAAATACCAAATATTGGGATGACAGAGAATTAAAAAAAAAATAAGAAAAAATATATATAATTTAATGATTTTTTTTTAATTTTAATATTTCCTTAAAGATCTCTTTAAAAGCTTTTAAATGATACCTATATTAATATTTTTAAAAATATTAACACGGAAACGTAATTTGGAAAATATGGGCGAGCGCAAATTTTTTCACTTGATGTTTTTTTCTTATTTTGTAATTCTCTATAGCCTATATATTTCTTTTTTTTTTTTTGTTGGAGTTACTTCGCTGTTCCAAATAATATGAAAAAATCAGAGGTAGGCGTGGGGTTTTGCCCGCTGCGTCCAAAGACAGGGACCGATCTTGCTAATTTCCTATAGCACCACTTTCAACACTATGTCTGATCGATTGGCGTGTTTAAGTTTCTGTACAAATCAAGTTTGCGAAGACAAAGAGTATTACGGATGGACAGATGGACATCGTTCAATCTACTTCGCTATGCATAAGAAGTCAGAATATATATACATATATACCGTATGGGGTCGGAAATGGATGTTCCACTTTTTTTTGGTGAAGGGTATAATAATACAGAGAGTAACAAGAAAATTTATTAATTGGAATCTTTTTTATATTATTATATGAATTTACTTTAATTATGCTTGATTCCTTCAAACATAAATACTTCATGATTTTCTCATGAAACATTTATTATTTTAAAACTAAAAAATGAAATGTATTACTGCGGCGAAAGCATATCCATATGGCCATTTTTCTACTGCTGATATAGCTCATCAGTGGACTTAACCCAAATTTTGTAAATAAAACCTCAGAGTCTTATATCAAAAGCCAAATATAATATAATAATACAGAGAGTAGATTAAAAAGCACGTCCGAAAAAATATACAATTGCTATCAACTTTTAAAACATACAAACACATTAATATTCTGATTTAGCATGTGAAAATTTTAATTTAAACATATAAATAATTTGAATATCCCCAGTTAACTGTTTTGAACAGAGGTAGAACTGTTTTCTTTAACAAAAGGTAAGGTATTAATATCGTCACAAGAACCTATTCTTGCAGGCAAACCATTATTGGAACCGAACAAAATTTGTTGCAACTTTATTCTAAATAAACACTGCAGTTTAATATTTACCCAGAAGAAAATTATAATACCCCTGCCACTTCAAAAAGATCAGACTAAGAGTATGAAAATAAAAAAATAAAAGATAGATCGCTGCGAGTTGGCTGGTTGTAGTTTTGGTCAGGCCACACTATACTATGCGTCTTCTAGCCGTAAAATGTACCAAAAGTTCATTCAATAAAACAATTACAACTGGAAAGTTCTTTAAAGCCGTAGGGGAACTTCAAGCCACTAATTATGCCCTATCATCTGTACTGTTACCAATCACCTTAAACTTATAACTGCGAATGATGAAAAAGTTAAAGGGAAGAGAAATTAGATTTAAAGTGGATGGGATAATCTTTTCTTTTGTAGTACCACTAGGCCTATTAAAATTAAATGATGAGCCGACACTTAAGCAATCACATCATAACAAGATCGTAATCCAGCGTTAGTTAGTATTGTTGCCTGTTATATGATGCTGTTAAAATAAGAATAGGCAACAATCAATCTAGAGATGAATCAAACGCTTCGCAACAAACACAATAGTTTTTAAAGTGTGTGTTAGCTTTCATATTCAGGCATGTCACAGAACTGAATTTCACTCGAAACTGGTTTTAATACCGTAAATTGGTTCTTAAAAAAGCGAAAAAATAAAAATTTCTCTGAAATAAAACTGCTTTTAAATTCAATGAATTAATATTTTTTTTAACTTTAGTTTTTTGTGGCTTTTAAATTATCTTAAGTCTAGCCTTGTCTGTAAATCTATTGCCCAGCCTAGGCAAAGACACATAATGTGCTCGACAGTTTTTTACTCTTCTTCGTCGTGGAACTTTCTACAAGAAATCCAATGTACCGTTGACGCATCTTCTGGCTCTTGCCCAAATGATAAATGGCCAGCAATAAACAACATCTTAAACCAAAGGAAAAATCTTGATGCCCTTACTAACTAAAATAGACTTAAAATTAACATATAATCCTCTTATTGCGAAATAGGACAACCCCTGCCAGTGCCCTGGCCATATTTTAGGAAGCCTAGGAATTCTATTAAATTTTAATTTTAAGTCTTTTGAAGTTCAAAGTGAAATGTTTAAATTTAAATTTAATTTAAAAAACAAAACTTTTAATCTAAACCACTCAATTTATACTTAATGACAGAAAGTCCATCAGTATAGGTTCGTCATTTCATCAGTGTAGCTCAACTCTTTAAACAGACATGCGAAAAAATGTTTACTAGATTCATAAACATACACACAGTATGTCCTTTTGTACATAATATGGTTTATATTACATATATTGTTTTTACGTTGTTTTAATATATAAATGTTATTGTTGATATTTGCCTGCAGCGTAATCAAGTATCTTTTTCAATTGCTGCTGTATTTTATATCATGTCGTCGTATTTTGTGTTTTTTTTTTATTGTTGCTCTATATTTATACGGTTGGCATTACTGCCGTTTTTATACATTTCAGTTGCTATAACTGCTACGGGGCATACATATACTTTGTATGTTTTATTTATTTATTTTATTTTGCGAGAATTTTGACTACTTATGTGATTTGATTGTGATTATTTATTATTTATAATAAAAACGAATTTTTTAATGGCTTTAAAGATTTGATGTACTTTTGCTAAAAACTGTTAAATATATTGCCTTATAAAAGGGAAAAATATTTATCTAAGGCATGTTAATAGAAGTATGGAGGAGTACAGATGTACACAAAAAAAGCAGGATAGCTGGGAAACTTTTTAAATAAGTTGGTTAATTTCCTATAATTTGATAGCCAGTTACGCTAATCTGATATGCTGGCCAAAAGCCAAGATTTGAATAAATTTTGTAATCGTAATTTTTAACATTGAATTTTGAATCTGAAATGCTCAATTACCTTACCACCAATTAACGTAAATATCCCCTCAAGGTCCGACTATTCTTGCCATTAACTTCCACGAGTTTTAAGTGGTTTAAACTGGAACTAGATCATAAAGATTTTTCGCATATAGTCATCGTCCCTTCGTGTGACCCGCGACATAGTTAACCAAGGAGATGTTGAAACAGCTACACCGTCGACACGTATTTAAATATTCTAGTGAATTATATCTGCTGATTTTGCATAAGCTAGTGCAAAGGTTTCTTTACGTGTAACTTATTTTTCGATAGATGTAAAACTATTTATTTGAAATATTAAAAATACAATATTCAAAATAATTGCATAGAGACTATTCTGGGATGGAATGTATGTAAATTGCATAAAAATTTTTATCCAACAGATTCAGCCATACAATGACGGTCGCTGTCTTGATAAACAACTTTAGGTTCATGTTAGGTAGTACATTCGGGACACTTATGTTGAGTGTTCCCAAATCAATTGCAGTTCCTAGAGCTCCTTCAGGGTTTTTGCAGCTCATAGCACAAGACTTTCTTTTATTTTAACTGCATGCAAAAACACAACTTAAGCTTGATAAAATTTAGATTTGGTGGTAACTTTATCCCATAGTGCGTATTAAAACATTTTAGCAATCCGTTGCTCCTCATTTCCCTTCTTGCTGAGAGAGCTCCTATGCATCCAAATGAAAGAAATTAGCGCGTTATACTACTCCCAATATTACTTAAAATCCTTTTTGTATTTAATTTTCTATGTGTATTCAATATTAAAATTAACATCTTTGAAACCTGAAAATAACAAAAACAAAATAATTGTAATTCAAATTTTTTTTCATTTTTTTTTTAAATAAAAACCAATTTTCCATTTACATCTTGTTGTAAATTGAGTGTTAGAACAACATACATCCAGAAACTCTGTTGTAAAATTTCTGAACAACACCAAAATTTTAATATTAAAGGCAATAAAATTCTAAACAAAATAAAAAATCAAATTAAAAAATACCAAAATATAAAAAAATATTGCAAATAATGAAACAGAACTTAGACATAAGTGTTTTTTTAAATATATTTTGACATATAAAAAATCATCACGGAAAGCCATCATAGTAATTTTAGATTCTCATTCTCTCAACAATATTACAGCACACAGTTCGCTAAACTATCTCATCTTTCCAAAGAATAATTATCATCATAGGTGGAACCGCCTGTTTTCAAACTGCGAGGACTTTATGTGGACATGCTTATCCATAGAAACCTGCTCCGTGACCATATGTTCGAATTGTCATTATATTCCATTACACTTGATGAGGTAGGAAAAATTGAAACACGCCAATCGATCAAACACAGTTTCATAAGTTTTGATAAAAAAAATCACAAAAATCGTTCCATATCCTTCGAGGCAGCGGGTTAAACACTACACCTGCCTCTAATTTTTCCATATTATTTGGAACAAATATAGTTTAGTGAAGTAACACCAATCGAAAAAAAACAAAAACAAATATATGGGGCAATATAGAATTAAAAAATAAGAAAAAACATCAAGTGAAAAAATTAGCGCTAGCCCATATTTTTCGGGCTCTGAACTTTTCATAGAAAAGTACTATTCTGCGTTTCGTTTTAAAGCTTTTGAAGAAATCTTTAAGATAATACGAAATTTTTTTTTTAAATCCTTAACCCATTAAATAAAATCCTTTATATAAATTTATATATAGTACTTATTTTTAAAATTGTTTGTCACCAAATATAGCGTTCCTTGTTGTTTTCTTTTATTATTTTGAATGATATTTCAACGCAAGTGGAATGGTTATAAATTTTAAGAAAAGCTCCTCAACACTTAATTGCGAAATCACCGAAGCCCTTTTTTAATATTTTGTGAGTAAACGTTGCATAGTTGGAACTTGAATACAATTTTTTTTAGTTTAATCAATTAAAATTTTAGAGAACAAATAGACTTTAAACATGAAAGATTCTCCAGCTATTAATGTTATTAATGTTAACAGAAATTAGGAAAAAGAAGTATGTTAGTATACATTTTAATATTTTCTGTAATTATTTTTTTCTGTGGTTCCAAAGTTGTTAAGATGTTAAGTTGTTAATGTCTAAACCTTTCATGCTTTAAAACTCCTTTAAGGAAACTTGGGTCTAACGAGGGTCTTTGCCTTAAATTTTCATCATTGATATTAAAATTTGATTGGGGGTGTACATAAATACAAGCTTTTAGAAAATGATTTTTATGTGTTGATTGTATTTTTAAAGTTCCCTAAAGCAATATTTGTTTTTCAGTCTTTAAAGCTTTAAAGTAGTATTCAACTGCTTTCTTCATTTTCTGTTTTCAAGAATCTATAAAATTGGTATCTGTCTGAAACTGTATATTTAGCGCCATTAGTACGTTCATCAGCGTTAAAATTTAGATTTTTGTTTTTCCCTACACGCAATAAATTTTATTACATTTTGAAGATTTTATGCTTTAAAGGTAAATTATTTTCCAGGATTTTATTTATTATTCATTTTTTCATTTGATATTCAAAAGGAAAATAAAATTTATCTTCTGCTACAATCAAATAAACAGATAAATGTTTGCTATAAACACATTTATTTAATTCTCGTTGTAATTTTGTTGGTTTATGCGTATTTTAATCCTTAAGTTTAATATATGTAATGAACTGAGGTATTAAATGGTAAATATTATTTGATAACTTTAATGTTTAAATGATACTAAAAATGTTACACAGAAGAATTATGAAAAGTTCTTACGAAAATTTTTAAATTATTTGTTAATTTGATGGGTGAGTAAACGTTTTCTATGTACCAACAATAAATTTTATCAAAAATGGCGGCATAAAAACAAGACCCTTATTGAGTCGTCGAAACGTAGGTTACTACTTTATAATGTACCCTCATTGTTTTATTTTCTGTTGGCAAACTTGATTTTACAAAAAAAAAAAATATATATATATATATATATATATATATATATATATATATCAATCGATAAAATATAGTGTCGAAAGAGGTGCTATTGGAAATCAGCTGGATCGGTCCACACATCATTTGGAACAATACTTTCCGAGTTACGAAGCTCTTAAATTTTCAATTTTTTAAAATATCAATTTGGGTTTTATTTTAAAGCTTTTGAAGAGATCTTTAAGGAAATACTAAAATTGCTTAACCCATTATGAGCCGATGTCATTTTTATGTAAAATTATATATATATATATATATATATATATATATATATAATTTTATTTTTTTTTCTTTGATCGGAGTTACTTCAATGAACTAAATTAATATAGATGGGTGAGGAAAATTAGACTCGGCATAGCTGAATATTTTGACTGTTAATTATTTTCTAAACCGGATTTTATTTTGAACAAAGACATCAGTTGAAACAGTAGATTGATGAGAAAATCGGAAAATTTGTATTTACATATTGAACATTTTGAACCCCGCCCAAAGTATCCAATTTGAACTGTTTTCTTCGAAAAAGTAATTTTTTCCACTTGCAGCAATTATTTTTTTTATTTGTATTTAATAGCAAAAGCATGAATCTAAATAACCTTGTAATTTGTTTTTGCTTAAACACTGAAAACTTGTTAGCAGGCTGTCAAACTTGATATTTTTTAGCACTGCATTTAATACAGAATTTAATGGTTAATAATAATAATAATTTAATTTAGTAATAATAAGAAAGTTTTCTTTGTTCCTTTAAAATAACCCTCCCGTTTTTTGGTTAACCTCAAAATTCTACCTATAGTGGCGACTTGGTATTATTCCGAACACAACAAAACAAACATTTTTTTTACCGTTCTAAACTGTTGAAAATATAGTCCAGGTAATACAAACGGACAAATATGGAACCCTTTCCTTTTTTGTACTCGGTTAAAAGGATTACTACCTGGGAAGCTGTCATGGTAACGGGTTGTCTTAGCTCAGAGAACAGCAATAAGCGGTTATTTGTGCCAATCTTGATGTCGTTGTTTTTATACGTAATAAATTTTAACTACTGTTATCGCAGCCTACAAAGAGCAAAAATCTTACATTTATACAAATGTTATTAACATCCCCTCTTTCTCTTATAAGAATCGAATTCACATAATTTTAACCGCTATTTTTGGATCATATTAATTAATGGCCCATGAATATTATTTATTCCCTAATTAGCTGTTGTTCGCGTATGCTTTGAGTCTAAGAAGATTGAAGGAACTGTTATTGATAGAGTCTAAAACGAAGTACTTAGGATCAGTAGGATACTATGGTTTTCAAAAGGGCGTATCTGTTCGGAAAATAATATAAATCATATTTAAGGATCTTAAAACAAAGCGAAGAATTACATGAATTAAAACTGAAAACAAAATTTTAATTAGTGCTCCTTGTGGTGTACAAGTAAGATCATGTTTACAGAAAAAATGCAAAAAATCCTTTGACTTAACAGTCATCCTCTCCTAGGTACGAAAACATGGCATGATTTCTGTTTAAAGAAAGGCCAATGATTTATGGGATATTCATGGTCATTCAACCAGACTATACGAAAGAGAGTATACTACTAATGTTCTTTTCAGTCGAGATGAATCTAGATATACGACAGCTATATTACAGCACAATTTCTAAGAATGCTAAGAATGTACCAATAACTTAATGATTCCGGACACCGTACATTTTGAATTCAGAACCAATTTCAACCGAACAGATGTTTCACTCAATTTCACAAGGCACTTGTCATGACATTAACTAAGACTTCCAGTGTTTTAGTCAAGGGATATTAATAAATAGACTTTGTTAAATCAACAAATCCAACTTCAATTCAAGTTTTGCTTACTGAAATAGTTTAGCAAGTTTAAGAAAAGGTAAAGTGCAATACAATTATAAATGATATCAGTTGATTACTAATTCTGAAAAGAAGTCTTCGTAAGATACGCCTGCTTTACCAATCGCTGAACTTATAAATGGAAGAACAACTAGCAATTCTAAGCAAATATAGCTTCTAAAGTATAAATCGTAAATGCACAAATATATCTCTAATTTGTCTGGGATCCCCTTCATAGCAGTAGAAATAAATTTCACGCAAAAAACTTGGATTAATATTTTTAACCCGCCAGTCCATTCCATTAAATTTAATCTAGATCCTATGGTTTCAATGGGACTTTCTTTTTAGCATCGTTACGCATTTGGATTGCGTCTACGCTGTTATTGTTTGGAATTCACAACCAGAACCAGAACCTGTTCGTACCTTAAAGGTATTTGCCTTTCATAATATTATCATTATCCTGCTTTAATAATCTTGCTTTTTTATAACTTTTAATTAATTTCCATTTTGACCAGCTATTCTTTTAATTAAGTGTCTTTTTTCTTTTACTCCAGATTTGTTCAAACTCAAACACACTAATATTGTACTTAAAACAAAAGCTTTTTGTTCCAAAACTCAAGTTCCTTTAAGTTGTGTTTTTGTGGTATCCTTTTGTGTTATGATTATATGTGCCTGTGTGTTAAGTGTCTGTGAGTCAGAGTGTTTATATATATATTTTTTCGTATTTTTGTTGTAACATATTTTCCGGTTTATTATAAGTTTTTTTCTGGGTTTTTATTTACCACCACCTGTGTGCTTTTAAATTCCTTTTTTCCCAAATTATTTTTCATCATAAAATTTGGACATTAAATAATACAAAGAGTACCTTTCATTTTATTTTGGGGTTTATTGTACTTTAGTTAACTTTTTTTACTTTTTTTTTAACCCAATGTGCTTTTGATTGTATGCAAATTAGTTAATTTTCATTCTTAAATAGCAGGAAATTTATTTTTTTTTTATCTTGTTGCAGTGTCTGTAGCTTGATATTTATTTCTTTTGTGTTGGTTTTAAAAGAGTTTTAATTTTTTGGTTTAGTTGTTGCTCTCTTTATTTTTTAGCTTCATTCTGCGGTTAATTTATTTTTCATTTACTCAAAGGTTGAAATATTTAAACCAAGTAGCCAACCAACTCTTATAATTTTTTTGCGAAACAATTATTTAATGTGTTGGTCATTCCTAAAAACTTGCAAAAGAAGAAAATGTGGGTAAAAAAATGTTGGTAGATTTCTTGACATAATAAAATTGTCAAAGTTTTAGCTAATTTAATAATTCAAAGGTTCAGCTGATAATTAATTTATTTTCTCCATATATTACGGATACCACAGGACTATTGTATTGTGAATGAAAATTTTGTATGTGCGATTTAGTTACGTATAATAAGAAAATATGAACTCATATATTTTTTTTATTAGTTTGGGTCACAAAGATGTGGTTTACTTTTTTATGAACATAAATTTCTATTTTCCATAAATATAATCTTCTTTTTAATTAAAGAATTTATTGCATTCCAAACTGCCACCATTGCCTTGAATATTTTAAGTGGGGGTTATACGAAAACTCCGTGCTATTAACACTAAAGTAAAACTTATAATTTAAAATGATTTTTTAACGCTTAAAGATATAAAATTTATATATACATACATATATCTACGTATGTAGATACACATATCTACGTATGTGTATAGAATTACTCATAAATGTATGCACCATTATCTATTGTATGCACAAGGGTGTGAAAGCTATGGAATTTTTTGCGTAAAGTGGTAAATGAAAAAGTTTTTAGTAATTGTTTTCCTGTTATTTAACATCGAAATATCGATAACAAGCAAACCATAACGTATATTATACGAGTATAAAGCTTGTGAAAAAATTTAATTCCTATTATTTTTTGTGGAGTATGTTTCCCTCTTTATCATACTTGAGTCTCAATTCTCAATAGTTTTTATAGTTTTTCAATTTAATTACGAATTAATTTTGTTTTTATAACGGATGTCCGCCGGGAAGGTATGCAACTTTGTTTTGCCGCCATTATGGTAAACATGAGTCTTGACAGCACATATTTGCCAGTCGTGAAAAAGACACGTGGCAAATTTATTATAGAAAATATTCGATAAACCAATGTGTTATAGGCATTAAAACATTTTATAAAAGTCAATCATAGATTAATGTGACGATAAAATAAATCGCTGAGTTTTTTGGGGGAAGCAACGCTGCAAAACATAACGCACTATTTATCGTGCAGTGAATGACTTCGAAAGGTGAAAGACCCAAGCATGGAGCACAACGTACTGCATGATCAGCTGAAAACATTACTGCTGCACAAGGAAGTGTTCAAAACAATCCATCAACTCCATCAGGAGCTTGGTCTTCATAGAACAAGAACAAGCATATTACAGCTCACCCATGACAACCCCGATTTCCATGAAAAAATCATAATGAATGATTAAACAGATTAGTCGGTTTTGGGCAAATTATTTATTAGTCACCTTTGAATCCATTAAAAGTGACAGTCTGGTGTGTAATTTGGTCAGGAGGAATCATTGGACCTTATTTCTTTGAAAATGAAAACGGAGTAACGGTTACTGTGAATAGGAAGCGATATCGCAATATGATTGAAAAATTTTTAAAGCCCCAATTGCATGCCTTAGGCTTGCTTATTTTAGGAAAGTGTTTAAAATTTTACCAGAATGTAACACTAGAATAACAAACATTTTTTGCTTAATCCTTTGGCTGTTTTTACCACAATATTAGTTCCATACAGTCTATCGGGAGGTTCTCAAAAAAAGCTGCTGTTGCTAGTAGTGATGAGCGTCTATTGCCGATTGGGATTTTTATACACTGAATGCCGAACTTGTGAAATAAAGAAAAGAATTCGAATGTCAGCCCGTTTATTTTTGCTACCTTTACGTATGTGTCTACGCATCACAGCGATAAAGGGACAAATTATTTTTAAAAATTTTCAAGCTAAAAGATTGGGACACTCTGTTCTTAAAGTAGAGCAACTTTTCTTAAAGCTTAAGGTTTTTAATTTTTTTTTATCATATTTTTAAATTTAAAACAAAAATAAACAAGTGAAGAACCCCTTGCAAACCTACAGCACCACTCACAATAGTTGTAAAGATTATCAACAAAGCTCTTTTTGATATAAAATATATTTGCTAAAAAAATATTTTTAATACGTACAAAACATCATACTCGCCCTTCAATTTCACTATAATTCAAAATCAAATATAAGATTTACTTTTAAGCAGGTTTGTCAGTTTATCAAATTTTTTCTGCTCGAAATAAATCAATATTTTAAGTACATTTACGCTTTTTCTTCAAAAATAAACTTTTACTTATTTCACAAACAATTTAACTAAATTTAAAGACACAACTTTTAGTATGGTCTTCCAGGGTTGAATGCCTTTGGCACCATCTCTGTCTAGCTTCGCATTTACAACAAACATACATACATACGTGCATTTTTCTGTCGGCAGTAAGAAACTTTTTAAATGTTTTTTTCTCTCTTTTTTCAATCAAGAGTTTCCTTATTTTGTCAGTTTACTTATTTTTTACGTTCTGCCAAATGACTTTTTCTTTTAAAATAATAATAAAAATTGGCAAGATAATGTCATTTTAATAAAGTGACACTGGAAGCGATATTAATGTCGATACCAAAATTTTTAGCTCTTTTAAATGTCTGAAAAAAATCTCAAAAAATTCATACACTGCACTTTTATGTGAAAGCAGTAAAGTGGCTTTAATGTGGCAACGATTTGAACATTAAGCAGCAGATATTTTTGGTAGCGGACATATAAATATATTGATTGGTATTTTGTGAGATTTATGTTCATACGAAAGTAACCGTTTTAAAAATGGAATAAAAGACAACGCAATTTAATTCGAAGTTCAATGACAATTTTTGAGGAAATTTCGGCATGTAGCATGTGGATAAAATATTTAATGAAATTTTCAAAGACCATATAAATCGAACAGTTTTCATTCGCAAATTTAGCAATGTTTTTAACCAGCCCATGTATTTACTAAAGTGGTCAGGTCGGTTTTTAACAGATTTTTATCTGCCTTACGGCTAAAGTTGTGTTCTTAAATGTTAATTTTTCGAATGTTAAATTGACCAGCTTCTTTTTATATCCTTCACTACAGGTTGAAAAGAGTATATCTAAGTTTGTCATAAATTTCCGACCTCATAAAATATATATATTCAAGAGCGATGTCCGTCTGTCCGTCTATCCGTCCGTGTTAGATATGAAATGAACTTTGCCTAGACACTAGAGGAGCTATAGAAAATTTAAACTGAAAGTCAGGAAGATCGATTCAAGTCGGTATGGGTATCATTTAGCAGGAAGTACTAATTTTTTTTTTTAATGCTCAACCCATTATGGAAATAATATATATATAGTACATATTTTGTTTTTTTTTTTATTTTTTTTTTTTTTTTTTTATTTTTCAATTCTCTATTATCCAAATATTTGACTTTAAATTTGGAGTTACTTTGCTAAACTAGATTTACATTTACTTTCAGCCGTTAAGTTTATTTCATTTAATGAAGGGTGCCACATGTTAGCTTAAAAGTTATACATATTTGTAGATGCCTGCATTTAATTTATTAATTAAAAATTTTGTACATAAATATTTTTTCAAAATTAATTTTGTTCAGTCTTATTTCATACCAACCGGCTCGAACATTCCCAGCATTTAAAAACAAAAATGAATTTGCCAAAAGTATGTGAAATGTGTCACAATTAAAGTTTAATAATCAATTTTAACTCAAGATTAACCTTACCCTTTCTAAGCTTTAAAATGTGAAACATATCAGCATATTAACTTAAAGCCTTCAGATGATACTATAAAATCATCATCTGTGATAAAAAAAAATAAAATAATGAAAGGCAGGGTACAAAAATAAACAAAACGTTTCCTTTTGCTTTGTTGTGCTATTTAGTTTTGTATTGTTTTTGCTTATGAACACAAAATGTACATAAACTTAAATGTACATGAGCTTAAACGTACGCATCTAAAATTAAATACATAAAAAACAAAATTAATATGTTTTGAATTAAAAAAAAACACAGTTCCAGATAGACTTGCTTGTTATAGTATAGAATGGCTTAGAACTTAAAAATAAACATTTACAGCCGTATTCATAGAAAATCAAATAGATTTGAAATATATTTTAGGATAAATTTGTATGAAAAATTTGTCATAAAACACATTTCAAAGTTTTTTGTTTTCTATGAATACGGCATTTAATTTTTAGGAAGCTACGCAACGCAATTGTGTGGATAAAAAGAGCGAGGAGACTGATAAAAGTTAATTTTTATTATGCTTTTGCTTAAAACTATTAAGTGTGGAGAGTTCACTACCTTTAGTCAGTATTACCAGTTTTCTTTCAAGTTATCTCGAAACTTTGCTTGTCGGATATCGCCAAATATTGCCATTATAAAAAAAATATGTAATATTAGTTACAAAAGCATTTTTATTTAATTTAAAAAAAGAATTTATCATAAAACATAAAATTTGAATTGCTTATAACAATTTAAAAAAAAAAGGTGTCCTTTAAAAAAATGCAAAGTGATATTCACTTGCAATAGGTACAATGTTTATTTATAACAATTAAGTAACATAAAAGAACAAAAAAATCAAAGTAACTCCAATGAAAAAACAAATATTGGGGTGAAAGAGAATTTAAAATAAAAAAAATTTAAACACTCCATAAAATTTTTCATAAAAATGTTATTAGCTCTTAATGGGTAAAGCATTTTTTTAAAGTTTAGTATTTCTTGAAAGATCTCTTTAAAAGCTTCATATGATACCCATAGCCCCATGCCTCGAATAATATGCAGTCTTGCTGATTTTCACTAGTAGAATCTTCGAAAATTTGTCTGATCAATTGGCCTACTTAAATTTTATCTAGCTGATCTAGTACCTTGGCAAACTTTAAACCAACACTAGTGGCAAGTTTCATATTATTTTAATACTTATTATTGGTATTTATTTATTGTCACGTGTGTTAAATCAAATATCTCGTACCAATCAAAAACATGTTGTGGTTTCCATTTTCAAAACTCCACTGCACATTTTTTGCATTCTTACAGAAGGTGAAGTTGCTGCAGCAAAAGTTTCTGTAGCAGCTTGTTATTCCATTGGGTCTAATGCTGATACATTGCATCTGTTACATGATGTATGCAACGGCTTATAGATGTTTGACTCATTGATATTTCCCATTGTTCCAGTTGCGAAGAATTGTACTCAAATAAAATTTATTAATAAAACTTCATTAGAATTATACAACTTACCGGTTTTTCAATCGATATTGCTGTTAGTCTTAAGCCTCTTTACTGAACATCAAGCTACGACGATTAATTGTTGGACTGCTTGAACCAGAACAAATCAAAAATGGTTGCCGTTATCCAACGACAGTAGACTTGTTAAAAATAACAGCTGACTTTAAACAATAACGACTATCGTTTCAAAGTGTTGCTGCATAGGAAAATCACTAAAATTATTGTTAAACTTTTTAACGATTCGATATTCATTAAAACTGGATAGTGTGCAATTCACAATTCAGCTTTATTTTAGCTTGATTATATTTCAGAAAATATATTAGGGTAACTCTAAGCTAGTTATTTAAAATGATGACTACTTTAAAATTAAAATGAATAACCATCACGTCAGTATCCTTCTTGTTTAATTGATACTTTAATACTCAAAAAATAATATCGCACGTTAATTTGATTTCACTGTACCGAAATCAAATATTCCAAAGTGAAAAACTTTAGTAATTTTAAAAAAGATTTTATTACTTAAATGTTCTGATAAGAATGCATTTGCACTTTTTATCATGCGCTAGCAGAAAGAAGTATGAATAAGTTTGTACAAAAATGTATTTCCCTAATTAAGGCATACACGTTGATGTAAACGATGGTAGAGATGTTTTGCAAAAGCTTTCAACAAACAAGGAGTCAATGAATTTAAATTGTATATCATGACCAGAGTTGTTGTTTTATTTGTTGTTGTTGTTAACACGATTTAAATTGTGTTTGCTACTTTATACATTTACAACGGTCGAGTAGAAGAAACCTGGTTGAACTGCCACAACTACTACGTGCCCGTTGTATCTTGTTAAAGGATCCCAGGGGATTGCAAAACAATAGCACCAACAAATAAAAATATAAAGCAAACAGAAAAATATAAAATAAATAATACGTTTACACAAAAACAAAATACAAAAAGAAATAAAATCCTTGTTTAAATAAATTCCATAAATGTAGGAAATAAAGTTGTCTGTCAGGTGAATAGGAAGGGAAGTAAATAGTTACCAAACAAAAACTGGCGGTATGGTTGGCATTGATGCTGGCAATAATGTCGTGACAAGTTCATAGAGTTACGAATGGTTGAAGCAAATTTTTAATGCAACTTTCACCTGTTCCTCCACTACCGCTTCAACTTTTAAATCAAAGTTGAATTGTAGAGTGGTAAATTCTGGTCTAAATGATGCGCTGTTGGTGAATTTGTTTATTTAGCCATTTTACTTAAATATTTGTTGAAATGTTTGTACTTTCGTTCACTTGAGCCTGACTGTTTTACATTTTTGTTTGCATGAAATGCAACTGTAAAATAAATAAAAAAATCTTTTCTGTTAAATCTACCAGAGAAAAAAAAAACAAACAAAACGAATGAATGAATAAATGAAAAAATGTATGATTGAATCTCACTTGAAGAAGCAAAGATACAAATGACCAGCTAATGCAACTAAATGCCAACCATGGAAAACAGAAAACTTACAAAGTCTGCGATAATAATGGTGATGATAATGACGATGGTGCTGTAGAATTGTTAGTGTTAATAATACTTAATAATGATGACGATGATGCTGTTTATAAAAAGGATTCCAATACTAAAGTCTGACTACAACAGTAAAGGACATGTTTAGCCGACATTAATGTAAACAGAGTATGGTACAAGAGATCAAAAGCATAAAAAAAATAAAACCAAGACCCAGCAATGAATGGAAAGCACGTTTCTGAAATATATATTTGTTAAATGAACTGTAGTGCCCATTACAAACACATTGCACACAGTACGCTAAGATCTGAATGCGAATAACAAGTCTAAAACAAATTTAAAAAGACATGCATACATTTATTCATTAAACAGTGAATATACAGTTGATGAAGTAAAGTTCCTGAACAATTTGTCATCGGAATGATAACAAATAATATGTATGCTAATATTATTGTTTAACTAACACATATATTTTTACATTTAAATGACATATTTAATGCAAAAAAAATTTAAATATTTATATGCAAAAAGGGTTTACGATTTTAATTAATAATTTCTTTATTGTTACTACTTTGAATATGAAAATATATACAGAATGGTTGGTCTGTTCGGAACACCAACTATAAAACAACTATTTCATTAGCAATAATTCTAATAAATGTGAAATGTGTATGTAAACGTTGACGTATTGCTTATTAATACTCATTCGCCCAAAGTTTCATGCACCTTAAAATTCCAAAATTTTTAATTCCATTCATGACAATAAAACTGGTTTTATTTCGCAATATTTATACTTTTTTACCTTTCTAGAGGCAAATACGGATTGAATACCCTTTCCGAATTTTGTGGTTATGTAATTTTCTAACAAACCAACCACAACCTTTAAATTGTCTTAAGTCAGAAAAGAGTTTAACACGTGTCTTTTAAACTACCTTATTCAGCTCTTGTTACTTACACCAAAAAGTGTTTATCCTTAAAAAAAATAATATACTCGTATACATACATATATAAATTTTTTGCCTCAGTATTAAATTCTTTTCATAAAATATTTAACCAACAAATTGTTTAACTTAACTTTATGCTTAATTTCAAAATGTCTTTTTTCTTTTAGTTTGGTTAATCAATCAATGCCAAATGCAGGCCAAATTCGTTTGACGCTACGTAAGGCGCTGAGTGTTTGGGAAAGTAACTCCAAATTGACATTCCGTGAAGTATACAGTGATCAAGCAGATATACAAGTACTATTTGCCAAGTAAGTACCCTTTAATATTTATTTTATTATTTATTTATTTCATTTATTGAAAGTAAATTAATTTACAAATTAATAATAATAGAAGGAACTGGCTACAGCGGTCTTCGTCCTTACCATTTAATATATTAAACTCTGCACATTGGTTTCGTAACAATTTTTTCATCATAAATTAAAAAAATATATATTTGTTGTTCTAAATAGTATACTCATACATACATTAAATCATTTAAACTTTTCTCGAATATTTAATCAAATCATTGGAAATTTCATTATTAAGAGTAACTAATGTATGCAAATATTCTTTGTTTCTTTTTTTTTTGTTATAATTTGTAATTTTTAAAACATGTATTATTTGTTTTTCATGGTGCGTAAGTGCTTGTGTTTTGGCAATCTTCAGTTTTTATTTATATAGTGTTTTATTTTGATAAAATACGGCATATTTGAAAAAAATCTACCTTATCGACCATTTAATTTTACTAAATCGACAAATTAAAAACACCTATTTTAAATATAATTTAAATTAATTTTATTTAAAAAAATACAAAACAGAACAATTCATTATTAAATAATGTTCACATTTATAAAAAGAACTTAATTGAAATAATCTCATAATTCCATTTGTTTTGTTCATTAGAACCACTTCAATCAATTTTATAAAACATTTCATTGCGTTCATTTTTCTGTAATCTCTTCCATTGGATTTGAAGATAAATTTACCTGCAGCATTTTTCACTCTTCTTGTTACTGATTTTTTTAGTTTAGAGCAATGTGGTGTGAAGAAATTGATCAGCTATTTTTTTTTACTTTGATTTATATCACGCAAAGAAAAAACATGGTTGTGATATGGCCACAATAAATATAATATGTTCCTTGTAACATTGTAAAGTTGCAAAGAACAAATTATTGTTGTTTTCAACAATACCTCAGTAACGATAAACACGATAAAAATAATATACAATATATGAAAACAAATAAAAAGGTAAGCAAACATTTCAAAAATAGTTGAAATATATGTACGTATATGCATGTATGTAAGCATATAAATCTTTATTTTTGTCTTTTAAGCACAATTGTGAAACCTTTTCAATAAGCAAATAATTTCCTTTTTTTGTGAATTTATGTTTTTCAATTGTGACAAATTAATCTTTTGTATTAGGAAATATTTGCACTTACGAGACTATATTATAATTCAATTATTATCATGACATTTTCAACCATACTATGATGTTTTAACTTATCCGATTAATGTTTATATTTTAACATAATTATTTTAAGATTTTACCATGTTATTGTTATGCTAGATAACAATATGGTTGCAACACCAGCTTTATATTATTAAATGCAACAATACTACGACTTGTTAACAACCATTTAAAACAACCATAATATGTAGCTCTTAGATTATTTATTATTAAGGTTACAATTTTCTAGGGTACAATGAACTTATCAACGCTATTTTTTTAAGAACCAAATAATATAGTGATGCCCAAGATCTTTCAGCCCATTTGAAGTGTTTTTTCGCTCTTCTATCGAAACTAATGGCGTACAAATATGCCTACAAAGTGAAGTGGTTAAAGTTGTATGCGTTTTATAAATCATCTTTATTAAACTTTAAATTTAAATTTACTGTGCTATTTTGATTATTGTTGTTTTTGCTTGAACTTTGATTTTTGTCTTTTCTTTATGGTTTGGACAGAAATCTTTAGTTCATTTAAAATATTTGTTAGAAGTTTCCTGACGAGCTAAGTAAGCAATAGCGAAATGGCCATCGAGACGTGCTTTCACCTTCAATAATCAACACCGGGAAAATAGCACAGTAAATTTAAATTTAAAGTTTAATTTATATTATTTAATATTCCCGTGTTTTTAATTTTTAATTATTCAAATTGCAAGTGCCCGTGCATTAAAATAAAAAAATAAAATAACGTAGTGTTTTTGTTGTTTTTATTTTTCAACATCTTTAAACTGTATAAAAGAGTAGAAAAAAAGTCTGCCGTATGCAGTGTGTAAAGAAAAATAAAATCAATATTGATTATTGACAGAAATCTTTAGTTCATTTAAAATATTTGTGAGAAGTTTCCTGACGAGCTAAGTAAGCAATAGCGAAATGGCCATCGAGACGTGCTTTCACCTTCAATAATCAACACCGGGAAAATAGCACAGTAAATTTAAATTTAAAGTTTAATTTATATTATTTAATATTCCCGTGTTTTTAATTTTTAATAAATCATCTTTATTTTTTTAAGTTTTTACAGAAATTAGTAGATGCACACATGACCTTTATCAACAGCGCTATCTACTTTAAACAAACTAAGCCTTAGTAAAAACCTTTTATTCCACCTTTTTTTAAGGTTAATTAATTTTTATTTATACTCAAATGTTTCATTTAAAGATAAGAAGTCTAATATCTAATATATTGAATAAAATTTTAAGAAAGTAAATATTTTTAACTAGAGTGTAGAGTTATAATAACATAAAAATGTATTTTATTTTTTTAAGACAAAAATAGATAAATTTTAATAGAATACTATAAACCGAAAAATAGTGTAAAAATGCCACGAAGAAAATGCTATAAAAAAAAGAAACCTCATAAAACTGGAAAGAGAAAAACACATAAAATTCAACTAAAACCAAAAAATAAAACACGCACAGAGATGCCTTTCATACACACACAGAAAACCACCTGGTTATACCAGCACTGAAATATGTTTTGTTTTTATGTTTGGGAGGAGATAGTAAACAAAACGATAAGAATGTGAATTAAGAAACTAAAACGAAATTGCACAAATCTCAATATAAAATAAAAATGAACATTTAAAAGGACTTAAGAGAAAAGTAAAGGATTTAATATCAGCACATATTTATTTTTAATACTTTATACCACCACATGTGCATATGAATGGATGCATACCAATGCATTGATAAAATGCACACTCACGCACTGTTTTACTCATAGAAATTTACGAGAATTATAAATAATTCCAAGTTATGAGGGTTTTTAAGAAATAAAATATTTTAAAAACATGTTCATTTCAAATAACTTTTACGATTTCATTATTTTCTTAAGCTTTTCTAAATATAAAAAGGGTTGTTTGTTGTTTGTTATTTGTTTTCAAGAATGAACCGTGGGTCCTATAGTATAGAAATTTAAGTTATTTCTTTGGCTCAGTTCAACAATTTTTCAGTACAAAACGAAAACTTTTTTCATTTAATCACGAAATGATGGGAAGCAATTACCTCATAGATGCTGCTTTCAAAAAAAAAAATCATTTTTTCTAATAACTTGCCTATTGTGCTCGTTTTTGGCTTCCTATTGGAGTCTTTTTAAGCACTGTTTAAAAGTGTAACCTTTTATAGCCTTAAGCCCCTTTAGCCTATTCAAAATACGGCAGTAAAAATTTTTGATTTCAAAAGAGTAACTTCGAAGAAAAAAACTTTTAGTATCAATAAAACAGCGACATTAACAAAATTCAATTATAATCCATTGAAGATTTTATAAATTTATCTCAGTTTCATATATTATTATACGTTTTCCCCTACGGACCTGAGTTTCGAAATTAAACACTGCACCTTCTAGATAAGAATCTTTATATTTTTAAAATTTATTTAATAATTAGTTTCGACATATAAATATTAAAGTTTTTTTTTTCCTTCTCATCTTTACTTTCACTAAGCTTTGAAGACGGTTTTAGCCTTCAAAAAAAATTATTTATGTTCTAGAAATTATTAAAAGCGGTTGAGCCGTATTAAATTACCCTTAATTCCACTCTAGGCCCGGCACGTTTTAGGATTTATAAGCTTTTGATGATGGTTATTAATCAAATACGTTGAAACTTCATTTAGACACTTTAACACTTATTTTTATTATTAGGAATATGAGTCTCTCTTCAGCCCTCAGAAAATCTATCTGTGAAAGAGACATATACTTCCCCAGACGCAGACAGCTGCGTATACACCTGCTCATCCTCTACCTTCCATGGTAGAACCAGTAAAGTTCCTAATGTCGTCCTCCGAACAAACATTGTGTATAACATGTCCAGTGAGCATTTCGACAACTTAACTTCTACTAATGCATTCCATCGGTAGCTAAGTCTACTCAACCTCTATACTAACAAGGTCCAGAATACTTTTATATTCGAACAATATATTTGACCTTGCTTTTCAACGCTAGGTTGAAATTGCGGCTACTGGACTAATGAATGTTTACAACGTTAGCAATCTCAAAATAGCCTTGGTTTTGCATAGTGCCCTGTGTATATTACGACAGGCATATACATAATTTTACTTAAGGAAGTCTTTGGCCGGCAAACCACAGATGCAGAAGTTATCACACGTCGCTATATCATAGTATAAATTCAGAATAAAAACTTTGTCGAGATTCCGCACCCACATATCCATTTACGTTAGTGCATGATCCTTTTTGCATTTTGCAATGTGTTTTTTCCAGCGAAGATATTTATCCACAGTAACGTCTCTTTTAATTAAGTGCATAGCTTTAGATTAAACCCTGTACATTGTACCATATCTGGGATATCATGAGTTCCTGTCTCATGCCTTCTGAAGAGTAGAAATACAACCTCACGGTTGCGGATGCGGTTGTTTTTTTTTATATGAAGTTTTGAAAATATAAAAAACGTTCAAGGAATTTGCATGAATTTAAAATCTATTTTAATTTGAATGCTTTTTCTCTCAATTACACAGTGTTATTGTTCTTCTAACAAAAAATACTACAGCCCAATTCACAATCTTGTGCAAATGGTATTGCATAATAGCTTTTGCATAATTGTGTAGCATATTTTACTCATTACTGTATGTTTTGTTGGTGTAGACTACAAAATTTTGCAAATGCTATGATGCAAGACCATTTGCACAAGATTGTGAATTGGGCTTAGTCTTCATATTTTTTGCGAATGACTAGGAAAAAAAGAAAGAAAATGTTAAAGTCATTGGAAAACAACAGTAATATTAAAATTTTCAATTTATTGCTTATTAACATTATACAAAATTTTTTTAAATATGTATATTTTCATTAAAACGAATAGTTTACTAATTTTTTTTATTTTATTTACTAAATTTTTTTACAAAAAATAAAACAATGACAATTAAATCCGCATCCGTCGCCGCACCCCATTTTATTTCTTTTTCTCTGACATGCGGAATCCGTCACCGCAACCGTAAGGTTGTATTTCTACTCTAAATGGCAGCCACGAACTTATCAATAACTAAAACTGGCAGATGGTTAACAAATGAAATCTTATGAATTTCTATTAATTCCAGGTTTGCTCACCATTCTTTGACTTGTGTACTTTTTACAAAGGCAAAATGGAAACACAAAAATATTTCCCACATTTTAAATAGAAACAACTGAAAAAGAACAATATTTATTTACAGAAACAACACAGTTAACTTTTTTAAAATACGTACAATTAAATAGCCTTCGAATTGTGTTATTAATTTTTTTACACATTCTCAACATGAGCGAGCCTGGCGTATGAGTGACATCAACTAAACCACTTATTTGTTATACTCACTGGCTCACCCTCTTCGTACGATTTTAAATGCAGAAATTTGGTTCATATTTTAGAAATAGTAGTTTAACTAAATTATTTAATATTAAATGAATTATAATTTTAAAAAGATATAATTTCCAAATATTTAATTACCTAAATTCATAGTGATAGATTTGTCAAAAAGAAATCTACTGTGGTTAAACAGGCTGATTTTGTTAAATCACAGAGATACAGATAATAGAAGGGATTTCCTTTTTCATTTTTTAGAGTTGATAATTTTTGTTTATTAAATAAAGTATTCATACAAAATCTTTTGTTTTTAAAATTTAAAAGAAATAGCAAAAACTTCCACTTTTCATTCTTTTCCAGTCTAATTTTCCATACCGGTTTTGGAATGGCTCCAGCGATATTTCCTATATGGTGTGGTACGTTCTTGGATTATTCGCATAGCGTGCGTCTTTAACAGCCACCCAAAAGAAAATATATTAATAAGTCGAATCGAAGGTCAAGGACGACTACCGAACGTAGTGCGCAAAAGATCTGTTGTTTTGTAATATGTGCGATTTGGTATGCCATCCTGCTGCAACCAAAGTATATCTTAAATTTTGCTGCATTTCCAGCAGCATTTTGAGAAATTTTATCCAGTGTTGCCACCACTTGAAAATTCATTCCAAACTGTCACTTCTTGTTGATGCAATGGCATTTTGACAATGAAGTGCAAGTTTTTCGATCCCCACGCGCCCTATCAGAAAAAATGAATTTTTGGCCTATTCAATGTCTAATTGTTGAGTCAATACGATCTGGTTACCGAATATTCCGAGATCTTTGCGCATCATCATGCTGATGGAGAGTAGAGGTTTTTTGATTGAGTTGCACTCTTTCATCTACTAGTAGGTACCAATGTACCTACTAGCAAGCTTATCTTATTTCTTCATTTCGACCAAAAACTTATTTTTAATACAAGCACTCTTTGGCAATACAGCATTCACTTTAAAAATAAATTTGCAACAATTTCTTACGTAGTTCAAGCGTAAAGGGACTTATTTTGATACACGAAAATAAAAGGTCCTCTATCTAACGTTTTTTTTTTTTTCAACTAGTAATTGTTTCGTGAATTATCACACTTAGCTCATGTCTGATATGACAGATAATTAGTTTTATCCTTCCGCTGAACGCTTGTACAACGCTGGGAAATACTGCGACATTACTTTGAAAATCATTATAATGTTGCAGAATGTGTGCGAAAATTGCGTACGGATTTTGGAAGAAGAGAAGCACCGTCAGCTCCGTATATTCGTTATCTTGTGAAAAAAGTGAAAGAAACTGGCATCCTCATCGATAAACCAAAACAGTGCGTACACCCAAAACTATTGATGCTGTGGCAGAAAGTGTGAGTAAAGCGCTATCAACATCAATTCACCCTAGTTCTTAACAATTGAATATTTCAGAGACATCATTGAGACGAATTTTTCATAAAGACCTTGGTATGACTCCATACAAAGTCCAATTGCTTCAGGAGTTGAAGCCAACTCACCATCCAATGCGTTTTTTATAGCATTTCAAAAAAAGTTATTTGGTGGAGCCTTTATAATACCGACTAAAAGTTGATATTTCATGTGGAAAAAATCATTAACTGTCAAAATAATATATAATTTAGAAAAATACTTATATTTGGACTAATCAGTGTTTTTGTTACTTTTTATTGTATTGAATCATGCAGGCGAATCTTTAACCAACAATTATATTCAAATAAATTTTTACACAGTATAAAATGTTACTTAAAAAAGTAGGTAAATTTGTAGCATAACCGCTCGACATATAAGGTATGGCCAGATTATTCAAAGTTGTTGTCCTTTTCAAATACTTATTAAGAAATAAAAGATCCTTCTGAAAATAAAACGTTAAACATCACCTTTATTATATTATAAATCGTCATTTATATTAATACGTGTTAGGAAAGATTAAATGAAAGTATGTAAAAAAAAGTGAATACACTATTTTGATCAAATATTTGACTAACTGTCCTCAAATTTACACAAAATCTTTACACATGTGTAATGAAATGTAAAAACCCCCTGCTTATGAAAAATTCTATTCATTTTTGGAGATTTAATCCGTCTCTTATTTTGTCTATCCGTTCGCATACTTCTTAATTGCTTTAAATCACATTACAGTTATTATTCCTAAGACGTAGATATAAACTTTTATTTTGTTTTGATTACTTTTCCATCCAAATCGAACTTTAATTTAAACGTGTTAAACATTTCAATGTACGCGTTTTTATTAATTCGTATAGACAATACTTTTAAAGTTTGCAACAGTAATTACTTTTAGCTCATGATTATCAAATCTGTTTCTATCTGTCTCTAATCCAAACGCAGCAAAAACAATTTCTGAAATATAATAATGAGTTTCGACCATAAAGCATTTAAGATCTCTGAAACACCTACACATATATGTTTCATTCTACCAAGTTTGCGACCACAAAGACAAACTTTTAAATGCAGTAACACGTGAGTCTTTTACATAGCTTGCTCGTTGTTCTTTTTTTTTAAGTTTTAAAATCAAGTATATCATATTCCAGCTTCTTGATATGAATCATTTAAGACTGAAGTTTAAATAAAATATGGTCAAGCGTAATTCATGAATAAATATGGCATCAGAAGAATAAACTTTCAAAGAAATTTTATACTAATTTATTGTACTAGGCGTTGCCAATATCTGCTTTTAAGATCTTTTTTGGCATTGGTAAAACGAATGGTTCTTTAAAGTTTTTCTGTACCCATCGTTTCATTCCAAACGCTATAATTTTTGAAGATTAAACATTGATGAATTTAGAAATATCACAGCTATGACCAACTTTTATATAAACTATTAAATAGGCTTTTAAAAATTTTGAAAACTATAGCCATTTTTAGAAGTATTACGCTCATTAATTCAGTCTCATCAAATTGCAATTAAACTTCAAGAAAGTTTTTTAGTGCGTCGCAATAGTGCTCATTACGGAAAAAGCTCTGAATCAATTTATATATATATATATATATATATATATTTTTTTTGCATACTTGTTAATACCTTTACCCGAGAAAGTCCCTAGTTTAAAACTACCGATTAAAATGATATCGGACACAGCACCTTTTATTTAATAAAGAACTACTCAATAATACAATTTTTTATTGTTGTAACTTTTTTACCCATAATGATTAATGGAACCGAAGTCGTAGGCATAAGTCGGTTATAAATAAAGTATTGAAATTAGTTTTGCTAATAAACCATTATATTTTCTTATTCAAAATGCAATTTATTTAATCCGAAGTTCGTGTACAAATTTATTATTCTTATGTTTTAAACTAAATTAAATAAATGAGAACTGTATTTAATTAACAAATCAAAATTAAAAGTTTTATAATAAAATAAAAACTTTTAATTTGGTGTATTAACGAAAATGTACATGTATTTACATAACGAACTTTAAAATGTTATAATGACCAAATTTACTTTAATTCTCCATATTAATAGAAAAACTTTCTTCAGTACAAAATAACATAAAAATATTATAGACACAGAAGAACTTCAGCAACGAGTTCGTAAACCTTCTTAAAACTACTTTAATGCATAGTTCTCAATAGTTTAGTTATTAAATAAAAAATATTTAATCAATTATAGTAATTGTTTCAGCAAAGTGTTTGTATGCTTTAAAATTTTTTCCTTTAATAATTATTAACATCTAAAGCACATATTTTGCAAATGAAAATTATAACACTCCAGTTGAATATCCACGTTTATTACTTAAACCTTTAAGCTGAGCATCAGGTCGTAAAAATCGTTGAAACATTTAATGTCATTTTAATTGCAGTTTTTTTTTCAAAGAAATATTCTATTAAATACATATTACTTATTGTTGTACTTATACTGCAAGAAGTTATTTTAGTAGTTGTCTAGTGTCTTTTTATTTTTTGTTGCTGCAACAATTATGAAAAAAAGTTTTTTCTACATTTTTTACACTTTTTATTTTTACGAATGATTATAAAGTGCAAATTTACTAATAGAATATTTAATCATTTTTATAAACTACACTTCTACGACTTTGTCTTTTATCTGTATTTTACATTTTTTTCATCGATTTGTACGTTAAGAGCTTTTCAATATTAATGACATAAATTACCATTTTACTACCATTTGCTTAAAAACTTTTCCCTTACTTTCATCAATTTATTTTTTTGTAACATTTACAGACGTGATCATGGTGATGGCTATAAATTTGATGGTCCTGGTCTAATTTTAGCACATGCCTTTTATCCAGGTAGTGGACGTGGTGGAGATGCTCATTTTGATGATGATGAAAATTGGGCTGTTACATCAGAACAATTGAATGATGAGGAAGAGGATAGGGGTAAGTACTTATAATTCATTTTTATTCTTTCATTAATAAACAAAAAGGTAAAGGAAACTACGAAAAAAAGGACAAAACAATGAAAGACTTAATTTCATAAGTTGTAAAAAAATTTATGTTTGTATACTTTTTAATAAAATTTATCTTTTTAATTAATTTATTATGTAGCACTTTTGTGCTGAAGGCCTGAAAAATCTTAAAAAAGGCACATAAGGAATGAATTAAACGGGTTTTGTATTTTAATTTTAACTAAATTTACAATTGCAAAGATTATTTATTTTATTAATTTAACCAATGGTTGTCATTAAAATTTTAAATTAAGTTCGTTTGGTGGTTCGTAGGTGGTATTTTGCTTATAACAAGAGGTTACATCCAGAGAGTCTGCTTTATATGAGAAAAAAAATTTTTTCCGACTTCTAAAAAAGCAGGAGGTTGTCAATTCGACTTCCATAACTTAGTAATTTGAAATTTGTTTCTTTATTGGAAGATTGCTCCCATTTCAAAATCAATTCATACTTGTTTTTTCATGTATTATGACCCGGAAAAGGCACCGCTTTAAAATTAAAAAAACTCCTTATCACTATAACTGACAATAGACAAATGTAATACAAAAATAAATGTAAAAAAGGGTGTCCCCATAGGTGATGTAAATTTACCTATATGGGCCTATCTTTTGTAATTTAATGTATGTGGCCAAACTTTTGAACCGTTAAAGACAGACAGCTGAAAACAAGGGACCTGTATTGCAAAGTCCGTTATAACGGCAAGTTTATAATTTAAATTTAGAAATTAAAGGGTGTTCCCGAAATTAATGTGATTTGAACGTTATATACAAACACAGAAATTAGACAGAATGTTCACTACGTTGCTTGATATAATGAGAAGTATAAATATTCTAAATTATAAAATAAAGGGTGTTACAAGTTTATGTAATATGATGTATATTGCCAAACTGTTGAACCGTTATCGCCAAACGGTTACAATTTAAAGGACCCTAATTGCTAAGCTTACAACAGAAAGTATAAAATTTTAATTTTAAAATTAAAGGGCTAAGTTGCTATAACTTGATGTATACAGTTGTAGATGGGCGGTGGAAATTAAAAAGGAGCTGTAGTTCTATAGAAGTATTAAGTTTGTAGACGGAATGCAAGTGTATTCCAAAAGTTAATGTAACTTGACGTATGTGGCCATACTTTTGAACAGTTATAGAGAGACAGATAAAATCTGTTTTGAAGTTGGGTTTTTCGCAAGAATTATTATTATTACTGAAGTTAAAAAGCACCAATAACTAATGTATATATTATGATTGATTTAAAATACACCGCGTATTTATTTCATTGAAAAATTACTTTTTTATTCAAAGCTAGCATGTGTGCCCTCTTTCTTGAGAGTTTGCTTGCAGTTGTATCGTATGAGCCGCTCTGTTTTTTTTTTTTTTTGGTAATCATTGCTAAAAAAAACTCATTTTAAATGACTGTGACACTGTGACGTCCACAAAACGAATATTTTAATGTCAAATGTCTTTCTTTACTTTTGGTTGCCTAACAAGTAAAATTTAAATTATTTATTTATTAACAAGCTTCTTCGCTTCGTGAGGTAGTAACTAGAAGTTTAAAAGGTTATAATTCAGATAATAATGAAGATTACAAATATATTTGTATTGCTATGTACACGTTGCATATGAAAAATGATGCGAGTAATTTTTTATATTTTGTTTATAAACAGTTTAATAAAAAAATTAAAAATGCTTCTTTTAAATTTCTTCTGATTTTGATTTAAGTTGTTCTCAAATCGAGACAAAACGAAAAATCCAAGTTTCCATACAAAAAGTTCGTAGTTTCGGGTGAAATTTGCAAAGTTGTTGTGCAATCTAGCACAAATTTAGTGCGTTTTCTAATATTGAAATATTAAAAAATTATTAAAGGCATTCTTTGTTTGTTTGTTTGTTTTAGTTTCTATTTTCGATATTCTGTTAACTTAAAATAAGTGTTTTTCTGATAAAATTTAACACGTGTGGTAGTATAGTATCAGAAAAAAATAATATCTTGCGCCTGTCTGTGACGTTTTTTAAAAGATTGTGGCCCATATTCATAGTTATATAATAAAGTCGACTCTTGCTAAAGTATACACTAAAATAAAAAGCTCTTATTATCTTTTTTGCTTTCATAGTCAAGAATAAAGTATACTTTAAGTTTTGCCGCCTTCCACTGGGTGGATAAATTTTTTCATACAATTTCTAAACAAACATTTGAAAAAGTAGCCTTGTGTTTATTTTGTTCATTTTGGTATAAAAATCAGATAAAGAGTATTGTGTTCTTAAACCAAATAAAACAATTTTGGAAAAATGAGTTAAAAACAGCTTTGGGTAGTTTTAAATTTAGAGTTGACATTCTCGCCAAAAGTATTTTTTAAATTGTCTATGAATGAATTAGAGTCGACCCTAAAATAAAACCGATTTTAGTTCCCTTAAAGCATACTTTATTTTAACTATGAATATGGGCCTGTGATTTTAGTAATTGCGCATTGGGCACAAATTTCATAAAAAATCATGTTTTTATAATTGAGCAGGGAATATGTTTATGACTTAAATCAAAATTGTCGCAAAGTATTATTTACTTTTGTGTTTTTGGTTTCAAAAACGTAGTTACTACAAAATTACAGTAAATTATTATTTACTTTTGATTTTTAAAATTAATATTTTAGTCGCAAAAAAAACCTTTTGAGCAAATTCGAATTAATATTACTTATAATGTCTTCGCGGCTAGCAATATCTTCTATATACATATCACGAGAACCAGTCAACCGATTTTCAAACAAGTGCATGCGTTGGAAAAAATCTACTTTCACTGATGGTTTATAAAAAAACATCGAAAAATTTTCTACGAATATGCATTATACGCGCACTTTTATGATGGTATGTTTTCTCTATATAAAATGTATTTTTGTTTTTCTTATGAGAATTACATTTTGTCGGTATAACGCTCTGTTTGCTCGCAAAATTTGACTTATTTAACTTCTGTGTGTTTATTGATTGTCATTCAAGCTTATAGTGCGAGCATTGACATTTTTTAATTATTGATTTGTAATCTTTCAGTTAAAATTAAAATCTTTTGCATCAAAAAAAAATTAAAAAAAAAAGTTATTTAACAAGGCCGGGACAAGACGTTCATAAAAATCTTGCTTGGAATAGTGGTCGTGGTATGAATATTCCCATAGAGGTAGCAAAGCGCCTCGGGAACAACTAGTAGCCTTTTAAAATTTGAAATTTTACTGCGCCGTACATAGAATACTATCCAAATGCTTGTGGTATTGTTTGCCAATTCAATTTTAAGTCATGGAACACTTTCGATATGCCGATTGAATTATTATCAAAATACGCTTAAGAAGCAGAGCTTATGTTGCTCCTCATGACTAGTTCAAATAATGATAAAAAAAATTTTACGTACAGCAAAAAGGAAGGATATATTGAAGCATTTGCTTTTAACTTCCGAAGAAAAAATCACAAACGACAACGAAGTACAAGAATAGCTTTTAACTCAAGATGGTAGTTGTAAAGCAAGAGAAGCAAATACGCTGGAAATAAATTTCGAAGATATTGTTGCCAGTACATCTTCTAATTACAAATTGTCTACTTCTGAATGAATTTATTTACTTGTAAACCAACTGTTAACAGATTAAAAGCAACACAGAGAAAACAGATTGATTAAAATACCGAAAGAGCGACATTTCCTTAACTTGCTTATTGATTCTATATTTTTTAATTACTTATAAACAGTTTATTCTGAACTAGATAGTTTATTCTAGACCCCAGGTAGTTTGATATTTTTATTTTAATGAGGCCCATCACATCCCTAAATCAGTTAAACCAAGTTGGAAATACCCAATTTCTTTGTAAACAGAGGAAGCGTTGCGTACCCTTGACCACAAGTGGAAGAAGGGGAATATATATCCTTTTGTTTGTCATTCCATTTCTAATTTCTACGGTATTTATTTCCGGACCCATAAAGTGTATAAGTATGCATATTCTGAGTTTTAATGTACAGCGAAGTCGGTTGAGCGATGTCCGTCTGTCCGTCCGTGTAACTTTTTCAAGACAAAATTTAAATACGGTAATCGATCAGACAAAGTTTCGAAAATTTTACTATAGAAAATCAGCAAGATCGGTAAACGTCGTTTGAGGCAGCGGACAAAACACCACACCTGCCTATAATTTTTTAATATCATTTCGAACAAATCTAGTTTAGGGAAGTAACTCCAATCAAACAAAAATATAAGGTGCGGTAGAAAATTAAAAAATAAGAAAAAAAAACGGTAAATAAAAAATTGGCACTCGCCCATATTTTCCGAGTTAGGGGTCTCTGAACTTTTCTTAGAAAAGTACGATTGTGCACCACTTATTTTTTAACTCTCTGTCATCCCAGTATTTGTTAATTTGATTTTAGTTACTGCATTAAACTAAACGAACATAAATGGTGAAGGGTATATAAGATTCGGCATAGCCGACTGTAGCACTCTTACTTGTCTTAATTTTTCTTTATTGTGATGACTAGTAACTCTGTGCAAAATTTCGTTTGCTATTTCTTTGTTTTTTTTTTCTTTTTTTGTTAATTACGCTGGTTTTCGTTTTATTAGTTATTTCTAATGATAGTTTCCAATAGCCGCGTTGATATATGAGAATGAAAGGAAAATAAAATAAACTTTCAATGATTGATTACTGTGTATTTTCTTTGTAGTCTTTTACTTCATTGTTTGATCATAAATCTTATTCAATCAATTTTTTTTAACTATTTTTTTTCTAAATAAATTCTGAGCAAAATCTAATTAGGAGCTATATGAGTTCTAGCAAAATGGTCATAATTACGTTATTTTCTGTTTATTTTCTGACGATGCGCCTTGACCATATACTTGGTTAAATATCAGGAAATTTTATTGCTGTTAGGTAATATGTGTTGTTAAGTGATTACAAAAGGATTTCGTGTTGATAGAATTCTTTTCCAAAGAAAATAAAATCTAATAATATGGATAATTTAATGTATTTAAAAATAAAAAATTTCATCAAGTTCTAAATTCTCTTTAAAATAAGATTATTGTAATGTTTTTGTTGACAAACGCAAAAGTACAAACCAGAAATTTGCATTGGGGATTCAATAAAATATCCTGCAACCTATTTTCGCAGGATTTTAAAGAGCAGGAAATAAAGACTAAAAACAGTTCAATTAATAAGTCTTAGTATTGGCTGAGCCAAACAAAATTATTCATTTTGTACCGCTGCGGTATTTCTGATAAATAGAGACACTTAAAGTGAAAGATCCGCCCAAATCGAAAATTAAGCATCAAAAATAAAAATCTCTTTGCTATATTGGCAAAAAAAAAACGTTAGGAGAAAGATTTAACGCTAATCGCTTTAAATATTAAAAATAAAACAGCAGCAAGCTTTATTAAATACAAATGAGTACGAAAATTCACAAAAGCGATCATCTACTAAATCGTTATCAATAAAAAATAAACTTCTTAAAATGTTAATTTAAAAGATTAAATAAGAAAAACTAAATTACGGTTATTTCCATAATTATTTCATTCAAATATAAATTTTTAAAGATCAAGACTATGATATTAAAATATTATTTATAAAACAGACCCTTTAAAAAAATACTGAAAAGTTTTTACTTTAATAGAAAAAAATAGTAAAAAAAATTTTATACTTCATCTTTTACAAGGTTTAGGATTAAAATTATCTATTTTTGTTTTAATTTAATTCTTATATAAACATCTGTTTAATGTAATTATACACCCAATAAAAATGCATGTTTGTCAGTTCATAGTCTATTATACACTAATTAATTGCATTAGTACTAAATAAATGCAACATGATAACGTGGTTTTCAGCGAATGAACTGCGGTTTTGCAACCCACAAACAAAATGTGATAAATACACAAAACAATAATGCAGCAGCAGCAGGAACAAAAACAGGAATAATAGTTATAATCGAAAATTTGCATTATACACACTCATATTTTAACTGCGACACAATGGGATATATTTCACCAAGCATCCTGCAGCATTTTTTAATAAAATATTTTTTTTTAATAAAAAAATTTCAACATTTTAGAAAATGTGCTGGTAATTCATTCGACTAGAACAAAATTCTCTATAATTACTTTTAATTTTTTAAAGGTGGGCGTTAGAAATGTCTCTGGGACAACTATTTCTTAAGTATATTAATACTTAAATCGTAAATTCATATACAAAGGGACGAAATTCTTTAGGCAAAAAAATCATTAAAATAGTCAGTCATAAAGTAATCTATTGATCTCTTAATGAATTTAAACACTCCGTAGACCCATAAAAAATATCGCTTGTCGACTGGTAGCTGTGCTTTGCAAGCACAGACTGAAGCATCATTGTTTTGAAATTGTATGCCGAAACCTATCACAAATACAGTTATCTCGTTTGAGACAATACGAATGTTTAAAAACATTTCATTTCTCCATCTAATCACTCAGTTTAGTACTTTTCAAGATTGTCTAAGAAATCATTTCGGTTCCCTATACTCTTACCTTTACTGAAGATGTCACTCCTTTACTTCTTTCCCAAACCTCTTACTTCCCAAATCATTTCCAATCTGATGATACTCGGTGTTTTCATTGCAGAATCTGCCATACATTAGTCAAATATTTCACCAAAAGAGCGTAACCACTATTTTTACAAATGTTTATTCAATCTTTCCTGATACGTATCATTACGAATGGCCATTTATAATATATTTAATATTGATAGTGATCTTATTTTTCTTAATAAGTATTTGAGAAGGACAAAATATTTTTCTATAATTTCTGGTGAAATATTAGACTAATCAATTAATGGGATGCTTTTTCATCCGTCTATTTCAGTTAAATTTTTATTGAAGTAAATTTTATTTATTGTGAACTCTGTCACAACGTTATATTCCAAAAATAGTAAAGAATCAGGTTTTTTACGTTTTGTTTTATTCAAAAATTAAATCAATTAGATAAGATTATTTTCACGCAAAGCGAATCCTAGTGCTCGCGATAGCGAATTCGTTAATTTTCGCCATAAACGCTAAACGTCAAACACCATATCAAGGCGAATTAATATAGGTGAACGCACGGCTACAACAATCCAACAACGCTAAAAACAACAGGCAATTTGTTGCTACAAAATGTAAAGCATTCTTCCAGCATAATAATAATATCTACACTCAATTTTTGAAAGATTCTTGCAACTCAATCTTTGGATTTTAAGTGGAAATGCAAAGCAGTACTCCTGTAAGATATTTAATTTGAAGTTCATCTTCAACTAAATAATCTAATGTGTAATTAATTTTTCTTCAAAGTTGATGATTTATATGGTTATATACTACCATCCACAAAAGGAAGCGTAAAGGCCCGGGGAACTATTGAAAATATTTGGTTATCTTTTATTGGGTTTCAAACATTTGTTATTAAAAATTTCTCATACATTTACATATATTCAAACTCTTTTTTAAATCTGCGTTTTAATCGCTTTAATGCCTTCTATTAAAAATATATTTCATAAGATGAAAAAATTTACAGATAAATGTTTCGTTAATTAATATGATGATAATAAATAGATTTTTGCATATATCTTCAGGAGCAATAAGCTTTAAATAAAAATAAGAATAAGTAATACAATTATGGCCAATAAACACGCAAACAAACACATGTAAATTTATCTGATATTTGTTTTGAGTTTTTAAACATTTGGATATCCTTCGATCGTACGCTAGTATTTTTTCCCGTGGTATAACAGACACTGGATTTTCTTATAAAAGACTTCCTGCATAGCTGGGTACAGAATAAAATATTTAAGTATATTTTTTTTTGGAGCTCACTTTTTTTCAAAATTTTCCATTAATTTTCACTTAGTACCTTTAATCACCATTGGCAGCAACAGAGGCCACATGATCCTAATCAAGAAAACAAGCACGAAATTACAACGCGTTAATAATATCAACATTTCTTTAAAAATACCTCGATTATACAGATCAGGAACTGTGAATACGGCTTAATATTGTTGTTATTTTCTTATGAATTTAAATATTTATTTGTTTTATTTACAATGAACACATTAAAACTTTTGTATATTTCAAAAATCAATTTATTTTTGACAAAATTTTTTAACCATCTTAGTTCTCCTTGACAACTACAATGTAAACAGCTGATAAGCTTTTTCGCCCGTGCGTTCACCTGTGTTATTTCGCCATTCACCATATTATACATATTTTCTATAATAGGAGTTTGACATTTGGGGTTTCCCTTAGTTTCAAAGTTTAAAATATTAGAAAAATATATTAGAAGTTTAAAATTTATGTCCGACTAAAAATTTGCACTCAAAGGATGGCTTTTAAAATAGTATACGAATCCATATCCCTTTACTAAGAATATATAAAAAATAAACTTACAAAATTTGCCAATTTTAAAAAAATTTTTTATAGTAAAAAATTTGCAGTTAGGGTTGGCAAATAAAAATTTTCAAAATGCTTGACATTTACCAAAAAAAAAAAAAAAAAACTTGGTTTAATAAAATTTTTAGGGATGTTCTAACTAATATTACTAGTATTTCAAGGAAATTTTCATTCGTTTTGCATAAGATTTTATTTAAAAAGGCCATCCTATTGGATGGCACTGAAAACGAAAAAATTCAATTTTAATCAACGATGCATAAAATAAAACAAATATTTGTTTGTGCAAAATCAAAATTAATAATAACGTATAAATTTCAAATCGAATAATTAATTATTTTCCAGCAAATTTCTCTATAAATTTTAATAGAATTCGAACAATTTAACATTTACTAAGTCCATTTTTTATTGCACTATTCACAAATAAAATATTAAGATAGGAATTTAAATATTTGAATTTTTAATTTCTCGAGTATTTATTTATTTCAGTGAAATTAAGAAATATGTATAAAAATTTCTAAACGTCACACAGCGTGTGGTAAACAATTACTAAGAATTGTTAAATTTCTTTGTCGTTTAGTCTTTTTTTCAGAAAATATTATTCAGTTTTTAATATTCATGTATTTGCGATAAATTTCAATTTTCTTAAAAAATATTTTCCTTCCCGTACTCTATTTTTATTTAAAACAAAAAATTTATCTCTCTTCTATGTGCCATTGTGCTCTCATTACAACACTAAAAATGTGTAAATTATTTTCTGTAGATTTCTAAACAATTTATAAACCTCCACAAAATATGTTCGCAGACAATATTACATTGAAAACTTTAGAGCGTAATTTTAGAGTTTCTGAATACAAACCAAATGTGACCAAAAACAATGTTAATTTTGTATTGCCATAAATTTTGCAGAATAGTATTTAATTTCAGTTTCGAAAGAAAAGGAAATAAAACGATGATTTTAACATAAAAACTGGTCATTTATTTATTCAAAATTATTAAATTTAGGCAAGAAAGAATCTATTATTATTTTACAATATCGTTCACCAATAACCTAGCCTCGTTTTCGAATACGTCTAGTGGATGTTGGCTACAGCTTAAAATCTGTATTAACCGGCTACAAGTGATGTGCCCATTTGTATCTGGATAACCATAAGGGTTTTCTGAAACGAATAACAAATAGCTCGAGATGATTACTGTCTTTACTGTCAGCTGTTAAATTAGCTTTCTTTACTCTTCGCTGCAAAAATGGCAAACAATTTTAGTCTTGCGAAAGGTTCCAGTTACCCTTTATATTCCTCCATTTTGTTATTATTTCATTTCATTTTAATTGTTTGTGTGGATAAAAAATTAATTTCTTGTTTTTACATTATTTTATAATTATTTAAATTTTTTTTGGTTAAAAAATCCGCATAAAAATAAAACCAGAAAAAAGTTTTGTCCATTTTAATAAATTTTATTTTAAGGTTTAACAAGCGACCACTGACTGCACTTACGTGGAGTTTGGAGTTGATTGTGGTTTGCAATTTTATGCAATAAATAAACCAAAATTTTAATAAAATTACATTTATGTTTTATGAGTTTAATGATAAATCTAGTAGAAAAGTATAAATTAATTAAATAAGTTTAACGTTTACATTATCAATGTTACTAAACATTATTGTAATATGTTGCATTTTATTTAATAACTAAAGGAAAATGCATGTTGCATATGTTTATGATTAATGGCCAGCAGACAGTGAATTTTTATTTTTAGGCGTTTTAAATAGAAATTAACTAATTTTAAAATAAAGAAACAATAACTATAGCATCCTTTCCGCAAATTGTTTTTCACTTTACAACAGGAAGCCACAAATATGATGGTATATTTTTGCACTGCTTAACATATCGGGAAACGAAAAAAAATGCCAGCCGCGAATAAATTTAAATTAATCTAAAATTCTTTGCTAAATAAATGAAATGTACAAAACAAAAAGTTAAGTTGTATTTGAATATATTGTAATGAAAAACTTTTTCTCTTTTAATTCTTATTTTTATTTGAGAGCTCCGCAATTAAAGCTCAGATCCACTTAGTTCATCATTATTATTTTCTTAACAAGTGTGTCGTCTTATATACTATTGGGATTGAGTGACTTGTCAAATTGCACTCAACCTCTTACTTCTTTGGTTGCTATCATTTACATATAATAATTCAAGTTATACCAGGCGATCATAATATTTGAGTGATTAAAATTGAGTTTTATAAATGAAGGAAAATATTTTATTAATGTGCATTTTCTGTATTGCAAGCGAGCGACTCGTCTGGAAAATTTGTATAAGAATCACTCAAAAAATTGAGTGCCTTTCATACAAATTTTCTAGACGAGTCGCTCGCTTGTAATAGAGAAACTGCACATAAATTTAATGTTTACAATTTGTGTGAAATTTGAGTGTAATTTGATCTCCCTTACTGAAGTATAATTGTTTCCCACAGTAAGAATGCAACGAGTACAGTCATAAGTATATATGTATGTTTGTACGGTAATAACAACAATAATGTTTGGCATGTATTTCATAGTACTGCCTATTCAGGTGTTTTCAGTGTGAGTAGAAATATTTTGGAGATATTTGACACTCTTTTATTTATGTGTATGATGCAGGCAATAACGCTATGTTACACTGTGTCGGTAATAGTGACTATGGGACTACGCTACAATATTAATAAAATATTGCAGTAAATTTTAAAACGTTTCTTCTTGCGAGATCGACACCACATTTGAAATGTCAAATAGAAGTGATACGATAGAAAATTTGGTTCGGTTATGGGACTTTGCGTGGAACTTTTTATACCCCAACAAAATTATAATACGTCAATCCATCAGCCATAGTTTCGAGAGAGTTGCTATTAAATCATTTGGAACAATGAAGTAATTAAAAAAAAAACAAATATATAGGCCGGTAGAGAATTGCAAATTAATTAAAAAAAACATCCAGTGAGAAAAATTTTTTTTTTAAATTTTTTAAAGAGATCTTTTAAAATTACCTAACCCATTAAAAGGCGATGACATTTTTATCTTAAATTATATATATGTAGTCCTTCATTTTTTTCTTGTTTTTAATTCTTTGTCACGCCAATATTTTTTTTTTGTATTAGAGTTACTAAAACTAAACTAGACGTTTATAATAATTGGCATATCCGAGTATAGTACTCTTACTTGTTTTAAGTTAAAATGCACCAAAATAAGGTTATACGAATAAATGACCAATTGTAAAATAAACAACCGTTAAATATGGGACAATGTATCTAAAAAAGCTTGAAACGCACTTGTAATTCTGCTACATCTTGAGTGAATTAATTAAGTATAATTCTTAGACTTACTACACTGCAAGAAATGATGGACCGAAAGTAATCTGAACACAATTTTGCAACAATTTGATATTGACTGGCGTTGCCATTGCTGAGCTTTTTTTATTAAATCTAAATGAGATAACACAATTTCAAAAAGCCATTTGCAAAGTGATTTTAAATCTGTTTTAATGGTCTGGCGATATATTTTTTTAGTGTAAACGCTGTTTGCTACAGACATCACATATTTAACAAAGTTAC
The DNA here is from genome assembly GCA_916610165.2 of Gymnosoma rotundatum. Taxonomy (NCBI): domain Eukaryota; kingdom Metazoa; phylum Arthropoda; class Insecta; order Diptera; family Tachinidae; genus Gymnosoma; species Gymnosoma rotundatum. Next base: position 36,549,640 of record OU744339.1, on the reverse strand, counting down.
CTTGTGATAGAAACCGGTATTTTGGAAATAAGGGTATAATAACATGTAAGAAATTAAATTATATATTTATTATACATTAACGCATATTTGTAAATGCAAATGGAAGTAAAATTAAGTGAGATCGAAAACAGGTGACTATAAAATTTGCGATTGAAAAATTTTTAAAGAAATCGATTTTATGAAAGAGAAATAAAACAAAATGCATCTTTTTTTGTTTAATATGTTTATGTATACTGTAGAAATTGAAAAAATAAATTAAAAAGCCTACCCCAGCTACAGATTAAAGGAAGACAATCAAAACTTCAACAACACAGTTCAACGGTGTTTATGCAAAATAGTCACCAAAAACTAAGATAATATATTGGCGATTCATCTTAATAAAAAAACAAACCGTTAAAGCATTTTGTGTACGATTAAATTAAAATCTTGCTCTAATTTTGGGAAAACATATTTTTCTTTTTTACGAGCTTCAATAAACCGTTTATGCGAACATTCTACTTTAAACGTAATATCTTTTACGATAAAATTAGAATATCAAAAAATCTTGAATACTTTTTTTATATTTAAGAATTAAACTCTTCATGGCTTTAAACATTTTTTACTGCTGTCTTTAAGAAGCTTACAAGTTCAAAGCATTTTATAGTTATGTATATCTTACTCATTATTAGCTATCTCGCTTTTTCCGCTTTTCCTAATAATGAAAAGCAATGAGTAAAAAATTTAATAGAAAAAAATAAAAACCCTTTGATTAATATTTTGTTGACTATATTATTTACGTGATAAAGGAAAAAATTCTTAAACAAAAGGAGGGAATCTTTTTATAGAGTTTCAAAAAAAAATGTTTTTGTTTGTGTTCTTTAAACAAAATACATAGAATACTTAAAACCAAAGGAAAAATTAAATGTCTCTTAAAAAATCTTTATTGTCAATAAAAAAAATTACAAGGGTAAAATATACTGTTTCTGATGTAAAAATATCCAAGGAAAATGATTTTTTTTAATTTCGAAAGGTATTTTGAGGAACTATACAAAAAATTTTTGTAATTCTGCACTCATAAATAATCCCTTTAAAATTATTTGTAAAGAGTAAATATTTTATACATATTAGAATAATTCTTTTTTCGGGTTCTTTTTGTTTTCATCTTTAAGTATTTAAAAACTACCAGACTTTGGGCCGAAGACAATTCATTCGTAAGATTTCTTAAAAAAAAAAATCAAAAAAATGAAAATAATATAGGAATAAGTCCACTATTAGTTTATTTTGTACTGGATATCATGAAGACGCCATAAGCTTAAACAGAAAAAATCTGGAATATCACAAAAAACGCTCGTATAAAAACCACGGCTTTTAATTAAGGCGAGATCTGTAAATTCCTTTTAAGCCAAGATAAACGCAAGGAAAAATTAAACGAGGCAACAGCACAAGAAAAATTTAAGGAAACATTAGTTATGTGTTAAACACCTACCCGGAAAAATTAAAATTATACCTGCACAAAGAATTATACCTGTAATTATTCCTATTGACAAGATATTTTATTTAAAAGGCGAGATGCAACTATGTAAAATTTAAAAAAAGAAGAATTTTCAAATGAAAGGCTTTTAGAAGTATTAAATGAACATGAGGTTTAACTATAAAGTTTTTATCAATGTTCTCATATTCTTCTAGTAACTTGGCATAAGCATCAGATTTTTTGGTTTTATTTTTTAGAAATTTCACTCATTATGCCCCTAAAATGTTTATACTCATTAATGAAACTTTTTTAACTTTAATTATTTTCGATTGCTGCCATTTTATTTATAATCTTTTTAAGATCCGCGTATCATAAAAAAAACCCTGACACCACGACTGCTTCAATCAAAAAACACAAAAAAAAATATTTAAACTCGCATGGAGTGGTATTTTGCCAATCTAGACGGACATTACTTTTTTAAGCTTATATTTGTTAAAATTTTGAAATAACAAAAATCGGACTAAGGAGAAAAAATTCCCCCTTAGAAGAACGAATACTACCTCTTAAAATGCAGGTTTTTTTTTAATTTTCAAGTAATTTTGTTTAGCACTTACAACTTTTATTCCTTGATATTAAAATTAAAATTGAACTTAAGAGATCTAAAATACCATTTTGCCATGCTCCTTTTTGCAGTCGGTGAAATAAAATATTATTTGAAAAAAGAATGTAATTATTAAATGAAAGGGATTACGCACGCCTCAAAACCTCAGAAACTAATTTATATGGGCAGGAGAAAGTATCCCTTAAATCCCAGCCCCAAAAACATCTCTGTTAAAAAATTTTTTTTTATTTTTTTTTTTTTTTGCCAATTTTTTAAAAATATTTACTATTAATCTTTTCAATGCCTTACCAACCCCCGTCTCCCAAAAATATTACTAAAACGATATTTTTGTAATTTGTTACTTTCTAGTATTTTATTTATTTGAAAATAATTAAAATATTGATTATATAACTCATTTATGATTGTAACGGTAAATTTTACTTAAAATTGTTACAATTAATTTATTAAATAGCTCTTCCGAATCTGAATCCTCTTCAGCGGTAAGTACAGATGGAAGCTTGACAGAAAGGTAATAACTTTTTTTGGAGTGGGTCTTATACTAGTAAATAGTAAGTTAGCCGCAAAAACGCGCAACCTTTTTTTCTACAGTATAAAAGTAGAGATTGTAAATTTTTTAGTGATATATAATATTTTTGGGATCGCGGTGGAGATCATGATCAAAAGACCTTTTACTTTTTTCTTTAAGAAAAAACCAAATAAAACAAATCCCTTTTTTAATTTCGAGCGAAATTTTTTATAATAAAAATGTTTCTAAAAATTAATATATGTAGCTGCTTTCACAATAAGTACAAAATCTCTATTCGTTTAGCCAAAAAAAATTTGCAAACCTCTCTAAATCGGTTATTTTCAATAAAAACGTATAAATGAAATTTACTTAACTTTCCTGATTTTAACAGTGTCCCAAAACGACAAATCTCAAGCAAAAGCTTTGAAAAGTCACTATAAGATTCTACATTTTTTGTTTTGTTCCAGCTGCGTACTTAAACTTTTACATTTCTTAAAATTAATTTCTGGCCTAAAGTACGGCTAGATTAGCAAAATACACCTCTGTGCATCGATACAGACGAGGAAACACCTAGTTTAGAAACAGGAACACATTTTGATAATTTATTTTTCCTTCAGTGTTCCCCCATGATCGGGTAGTGCAATATAAAGTAAGACATGTTTAGCTTTCGAACTTTTAAAGGGCAATACTTTCAAATTTTTGACTTTTAAAAATTATTCACGTACATACATGATTAGTTCTTCAAACCTACACTTTCAGAATATTTTTTTATTAACAGATAGCTTTAAAAAATCAAAATTTTATTTTCGTATCTATAAAAGTTTGTAAAAAGTTTTAGTTTTACTTGTATTGTCACACTTACAACCTTTTACTCAGTTTTTTTACATTATTTTTATAGCTACCCTGTATGCATTAATTTAAAGGATAACTGTGAGACTTTAAAAAGTAATAGAAAATTTCAAATTGTATTTGAAAATATGCCAAGTTCTAAATGCATAACTTTGTGCTATATGAAAAACCAGCGCCAAGCTTAGCTCCAAAAATTTTAAATAAAAAAATGTAATCCAATATTAAAATTACTCTTCAAACTCATATGCATTATGCATATATAAAATCATTTGCTTAGTACATCAAGATATGCGACTCGGATTTAGAAATTAGAAATTTGCTCGCAAACTCCTTATTTATGATGAAGTCATAAACTGACATTTTTCTGTCAAACAAAACCGGTGATAAATTAAATTTAATGATGTTATTGCATTTATAATTTGTATTTATTACCTAAAACTACTAAAACTTTAATTATAATTAAAATTATAAATTATAATTAAATTTTTATAAAAAATTAAATTTATTATTCTTTTGTTTTAATAATTTTTCGTTCTGTTTTTGTACAATTTCATATTTACACCAAATTGTGATTATTAGAGGATTATCAACGAATCTGCTTAAATTTATGATAAAATGAGAAAAAATATAATTAAGTCATAATCAAATTTTGGAATATTCAATAAACGCCATAATAATTGCAAAAAGAAAATAAACAAAGAAATAAAAATTTCAATTGCAACCAACCAAATCGTTATCTAAATAGTAAAATAAATTCAGCAATTTTTTTAATTAAAAAAAAAATTATAAAATAAATAATTGATGAATATGAATGAGATGAATTAAATTTACAATAAGCCACTATTTAGTATTGAATCACGTGTACCTCGTTGTACCAATCCCTTTAAACAAACTCGTGGACATTAAAAAGCATCATTAGTTCATTTACAAATGAAGTTTTCATCATTCATTGACAAATTCATTAAACAAGAGAAAATTTTGGATACCTAATTAGTTGCTGCAATAACTTTTATGCTGGTAATTAACTATGATTAGATACACTAAGAGAAATTTAGCAATACATATCAAAATAAAAAATCACCAAAATGTCGAAAGCTTTAATATTATTAATACAAATTTTAAGATTCTATTCTATAAGTCCCTGTAAAAAATCAAGTTACTATTAGGACACCTTTAAATTTTAATTTCTATACTTATTTCTATAGCGACATAACATACCCTGCGTAAATTATGAGTAAATTTATACGATTCATCATGTATGGCATCATGTGAATCTCACTTTACTATCGGGATACCTTTTATTTATTTATTCTAAGTGTCTGCCTATAGCAGGCTAAAAGATAAGGCCATATTCGTCAATATCACAGCGTCTTCGGAAGCACCCTATAATTTTTAAATTGATTGTTTACAGTTTGCTTTTATAGTGGACATACTCTGTGTGAGTTTTAAGCATTATTTGTCTATTACAGCTATGAAGTTATTTGTATGAATATCACGTCGCTTTCGAAACACCTTTTAATTTGTAGTATTTTTTGTTATAGCGGCTGACAATTCCAGCCATAGAAGGATGTGACAAAAAGGCAGTCAAATGGACCGATAGACATTGTGTCAAAAATAATAGGATTATGTTTTTACACTTTGTATATGGAAGCCTAAAAAACGATGAGAAGATGAGTAGATGACTACAGGAGTAAAGAGAATTAGTGTGAAGCGAGTGGAAGACATAAGAACTGAAGAGGATAAAATTGAAAAGAACAGAATAGAATGAATTATAAGAGAATAGAACAGAACAGAGCAGATTACAACAAAATGGAATGCAATAAAAACGAAAATAAGTGAATAGAATAGAATAGAATAGAATAGAATAGAATAGAATAGAAAAGAGTATAATAGAATAGAATAGAATAGCATAGAATAGAATAGAATATAATAGAATATATTATAATAGAATAGAAAAGAAAAGAACAGATTAAATAGTATAAGAGAATCGCATCGAAAAAAAGGGAAAAGAACAAATAATATTACTAACGAAAGAGAGAATGGAATGAACACCGATACAGCTTAAATTAAAATTGTATAGTATTTAGGATTTATAACAGTTTATTTGTATTTTGTTATAACATTTCTAATTAATCCAAATATAGCAAAAAATAATTTTTAAGGCTACTTATCCTACCTTTATTTTTAATTGTGTATCTTAAATTGAATTAAAGAATTTTAAAAACAGTTTTAATTGGTGCCCTTTTCAAATGGGGTATTACACAGACTTTCAAACAGAATGATGGATGATTTGCGATTAAATGAGTATATTTTTGAAAAAAAAAAAAAGAATAACAAACAATAACGTGATTGATTAGACTGCTACGAGCAGAGTGTAGATAGAGCACACAAAATGTACTTTCAAATTGCAAATAATTCTAAAAAGCAAAATATTCAATAAAAATGGAAAACTGAGTTCACATTAAAAAATGTTTCTTTTATGCATAATTTTAGCTTAAAACATAACATCTTAAAAGCCAATTGTTAACTTTTGTATTTTCTTTTCTTTCAGGTACAGATTTACTGAACGTAGCCGTACACGAATTTGGTCATTCCCTTGGTTTGGGCCATTCTTCTGATCAAAAAGCTATAATGTTTCCCTGGTATCAAGGCTATCAAGTAGGCAGTGCTTTGCCTAATGATGATCGTACTGCAATACAGGAGCTCTATGGTTCTAAGGTCAAAATATGGGGGTCTTACATACCTCAAACAAGGCCAACAACAACTCCAACCACGACAACTACCACCACTACAACTATGAGACCTTTAGTTTATTATCCTCAAAATAACTATCCAAATCGTTACTATCCCCAAAGTAATCCACATCCACATCATCCACAACATTATCCAATTGATCGCAACAATAACAGGCACCATCATCCACATCAACATTATCCATATTATAACAACAACAATACACCATCCCGCACTTATCCAGAACATAGGCCAACTACAAGAACGACAACAACTAGCACGACGACAACAACGACCACAACAACATGGCGGCCCAGAACTCAGCCACCACAGCGATCATCACCCAAACCCACAAAACGACGCGCAACTCATCCTACAAAACCAAGAAAAATGAAGCCAGATACTTGTATGACGTCATATGATGCTGTCTCAATGATACGTGGAGAACTTTTTATTTTCAAGGGACAGGTGGGTAGTATTCACTTAAGTAATTTGTTTAAGATCAAATTTATATGCCCGCTTTACACATTTTTATAACTTGTGTTTGTTAATTTAAAAGAGAAATCATAATAAAAAAACGTTTTTAATTCTGCAGTACCTTTGGCGTATTGGTGATAGAGGCCTTTATCCCGGTTATCCCACTGAGACAAGACGTTTGTGGACTCAATTACCTGAACACTATAATAAAATTGACGCTGTATACGAAAACCGTCAACGCCATATTGTATTCTTTATAGGTAAATACAGAAAAAATTGTCCAAATATTTTGAACAATCGTAAACATTTTTTGCCTTTCTTACGCCAGGTCGTAAATACTACGTATTCGATTCGGTCACTCTGATACAGGAACAACCTTTAACATCTTTAGGCTTGCCAATCTCACTCGATCATATAGACGCTGCCTTCGTTTGGGGACACAATAATAGAACTTATCTCTTTAGCGGCACCTTGTACTGGGGCCTGGATCGTGATACTGGTCGTGTTGAATTGGATTATCCACGTGGCTTAGCGATATGGGCGGGTATTGGTTACAATATTGATGCAGCTTTTCAATACACAAATCGTAAAACATACTTCTTCAAGGGTAACGGCTATTGGGAGTTTAATGATGATCTTATGCGCGTCGCACATTCTCGTAGGTTACCATCAGCACATAAATGGATGAAATGCCCGCGAAGATCAAATGATGTAGATGATGAAATCACACGAACAGCACCATTAATTTCAGAAAATGATAAATTTGATGATACTTTAAGTAAAGGTTACCATGCCAGAGGGTCAGTAATAATTATAATCTTATGTTTTCTTTATTCTCTAGTATGGAGTTAGATTTATAATACAAAATAAAAATTTTTTGAAAAGAATGAAAGCAAGCGAGAGAGAGGTAGAATGAATAAAAGAAAAAGAACGAATAAGAGTGTGAAATTCTGATTTAAAAAAAAAATTATGCATTCAAATTCAAAACACAAACACACAACTGAAAACACCCCACATCTATACAATTAAGACTAAAGATGATCTTATAAGATAAATTAATAACTATTTAGGTATAAATGCTATATAACTAAACATAGTTGAATGTATGTAAACAAATATTAAAATACAAAAAATTAAATACAAAAAAAAAATTTTAAAAAATAAAATTATATGTAATATATTTAATTTGATAACAAAATTCCACCAAGAAACAAAGTATTCCCAGCTCATCAAGAATAAATAGCTTTTCAGCTTTTTGGCCTTTTTTATCTCGGATTAGCATTCAGGGGATGACCCCTACTCAAGCAATGCTTTGTTGAACTAGGAAATTAGGGAAGGGGGATGGAGGGAATAGTGTTTATGGACATTCGATTTGATCTTTCCAACATACAATAATATACAAACTGTAAAAAACGAATTTTGTTCACTGGCCAATCGACCACAAATGGATGAGTTCTTAATTAAGAGCGTGTTGTACGCAAAAACGTAGAATGAGTTCTCTAATCTCATTAAAGAACATTTTATTATAGTATCGATAAAACAGCGAAACATAACCCACATTGCGTCGATATTCAAGAGAGTCAATAGAGTTAAATACCCTACTGTCATCTATGAGCCTCTTTGCCTCTTCTGTACGCGGTCGAGTGACTCCAAAACAGACTTTGACGCACCGGCCCATACATTAGAGATATATTCCACTATTTGCCGGATTTAGGTGTTAAAAATAGTAGGGATATCAGATGGAGTGAAATATCTTTTACACCGTTTCAAAAAACCGAGGCCCTTGAAAGCTTATTTTGAGACCTATTTCTTTTAAGCACTTCAAAATTACACCCAATACTTTAACGTCATTTGGGAACGAAGATACACATATTTGTTTGTCTCTATGAGTTATATTACTTAAAGACTGGCATAGTTGACTCAATTTACCTTCTTCATAAAAAAAATTTGTTTAATAGATTTAATTAAACAGGCTTATCATATTAAATGTGACGAAAAAGTAAAAAACTATTTTTTAGAGCAAAATTGTATTTTTAAATTCAAAAAGTTAGTATGAAGCTTTAAGACCACTACGACACATCCAGAAAAAAAATTTAAATAAAATATTATATTCAATTTTACACATTTTGGTTTTAATTTACTTTACTTTTAGTTATTGAGCATTAAGGTCGGCAATAATTATTTATATTCTTTTATAAAAATATTAATTCGCAACAACTAATAAATTAACTTTTGAAATAATAATTTTTTATAAAAAATTTTATATAAGCCAAAATAACAACTTTGTTAGCTAAAAAAAAAAACTCTTCTTTAAAAATCTTCTTGACCAAACTCAAAATTTTTACTTGACTACATCCCTTTTCTTTCCATTTAATTTTTTTTTTTTTTCAAATCGATGCACCGATTCAAAAGTTATATAAGTAGTTATTTCCAAAATGTCTTACACCTTTTACATCAAACAATAAATTTTTAATTCTATGGTGACGTAAATGCGCAGTAAAAAATTTTTTTACGGTTGAGTGCGCAATCTTCTTTTCTTGTTTCATAGTTATCCCCTAGTCCTGTTTCTTTAGTTACTATAAATAATTTAATGTATAATTTAGTACACTGCCAACAATACTACTCAATATTTTTATCCTCAAAAACGTGCTGTAATTTTTTAAACTTTTTAGGCCTGTCATGCTAAAGCAGATGCAAAAGTGGTGTTTCAAATAAATGTTGTCAGAAAGGTAGCAACAGCAATTACACATTCATCTTATGACTTCGTTCCTTAGCAAAGCAGAGAATATATGTGGGCAGTTAACCTGCAGCAGCCGTTTTTTGAAAATTAAGCCAACAACTAAAATAGACAATTAATAGTAAACATCATTATCCAAATATGTGTCCTAAACACGACATTGACAAAAATCAAATTTGATAGTCAACCTAATGATCACCAAGATAACACTGCCTCTGTTTGCGTGTAAATAGTAATTTTAATTAAATATAATCATATTTTAAAAGAACTGGGAATACTTTTAGTTTCTTTATTATAATAATTTCTAAGCACAAACATAAAACTAAATTTATTTTATAATTGTTTTTTCATCCTTTTAAATAAAAATGCATCCCAAAAAATAAACCTTCACAGGTTAAAAACAAACATTTGTGAAAATATTTTGTGTAATATTTTGTATTATTAATAAAATACGATTGATTTGGTATTTTCCTGTTAAATTTCAAAACCACGTAAGAGTTGTATTTTTTCCAAGTTCAAAGAAACCCCCAAAATATTTTTTAAATCAATACACTCGAACTTTGGTAAAATACTGCAATTTTTGTTGCCATAATTTTGTGTGTGACAGAACACAATTGGGAACAAATGGAACATGTATTATAAAATTATTTGTACATGTACCAACACAAAACACAAACACATGTATATTTAAAAATTAATTTAATATTAACAAAGTTTTCAGGTACAAAAATCTGGCTTTGGTATGTTTTTTGTTTTTACATTGGCTGATATTTTTTTTTCTTGTCTTCCAATCCAGCAGAATCTTCAGCTTCTTTATACAATTAATATTTTTTTTTATTCTTTCATACTTTGACTTTGCATAGAATAAGATACTAATAATAAAACTAAAATGGGTTTTACTTCATTGGTTGTAGTTGTATGACAAGTTAGGTTTCAAGGAATAATTTGTAGAATGCATTTTTTAAGCAAACGATTGCAAAATTTTTTTAAATTGTTGAAAGTTGGATGTATTGGAGTTTAAAACTAGCAATAATATTTTTATTTCATTTAGCAGTAGCGCAAACTTTTCGTAGAACGTAAAAACCTGATACGAAACTACTAACGTTTAATTTATGACTGATATGAACATATAATTATTCTAAGACTATAAATTGTTGCTGCTCCTCGAGGGCGTGTATTGGCATTATTTTTATATTTAGTGAAATATCTAAGATATAACCTTAGCGAACTTGTATGTTTTTGCCTCTTCTCCGGAAATATTAGTTGTTATGTTAAGAAAAGACAAATAATGTGTAGCATGACATCTAAAGTAATAGTAGATGGGTTTTAGTTCTAGCATTTTATATGAAAAGAACCTATCACTTTAAAACGACTTTCTTATTACCACTTCTATCTTTACAAATCTTAGGAGGAGCACGTTTAAAACAACAGTCACAAATTCCAAATTATTAAAAAAAATTGAATCCACTGGTATAAAATTAAATTTTTTTTCAAACCGATCAGCTTTCTCTTCTTTTTATTCTTCTTCTCATTCTTAATGTTCTGCTTTAAAAGCAGGGACGTAATTACAGCACTCGATATCCATCGATGTTTAGATAGAACTAAAATAGAAATTTCGTTCGATATCGAATGCTGTAATTTGCACCCAAATGAATGGGCATAAAATTTTATGTACTGATTTTCATATTGTTTATTTACCCATAAGCACGTGCAAACATAGTTTTGAAAAAAAATATTTTGTTATTATAAAAACCATTAATTGTTAAAATAAAGCAAAATTAATTCCCAGATTAATTTCTACTATTTCATGAAAAAAAAATTTTTATTTTTGTTTTGTTTTCACCAAGCTTCTTCTCAGTGAAAAATTTACGCTTTTTTCGGTTTGAAAATTGGAACGGGAGTAACGAGCAAATGTGTGCTTATGATTTCGGTATCGACAACATATATTAATATGCCACTTTACACTGAATAAATTTATTATTAAATACAACAAAAGCAACAAATTCACAAATAACAATATAAATCGCTATATTTTTTAACGCACTTTAGTTTATAAAGCTCCTTACCTTAGTCTGCACCTAGGCATACCAGGCTAAAATTTAAGACAAAGTCAAACTTTTACATACAGTGAAAAAAGTATTTTAAACGGAGCTTGACGTTTGGAGTTTAATATTTGCCTGCACACATACAAATACATATCGCTCACTTACTTCAAGAACGTCATAACTCAAAATTTGAAATTTTGGAGTTTATCATACAAAATTGTTCGCCATTTATATTGTGTGAACGAACAAACGATTGGGACATCGTAAAACTGGCCCTAATTTCTTCTTTATGTCTTTTGTACTTTCTACGTTTTAAGCGAATAAGTCGTTATTTTATTTCATGCTTGAAAACTTTGTTTGTCAATAAGAATGACACATTTTGAGTTATGGAATAAACTTCATAACGCAAAGATTATATCGTTTTCTAAAACATTGTCACATTTCGTTTTGTGACTGTATATATGAAAAAAAGATATTTTTAAAATGTATCGAGTTTTCGCATACAATGTATTATTTTCAATTATGGCTGTATTGATGAAAAATATTATTAAGTAAAACTCCATTTTGCTTTTCACAAATAACGAGATATTTTAGATTTACGACACAGTATCGGATATATTTTTACAGCAATAATGTCATAATTCAAACATCTCACATAGTTTGTCCAAGACCTCCCCTTGAATATATAATTGATGCAAGTTTTCTTACATGTTTTTTTAATTATGAATCATTTTACTAACTGCAGTGGGAAATTAAGCAGTCTGATATAAAAATATCGATGGTGAGAACGAGTCAAAAAATTAAACTACGATTATCTCGAAATGAATTTTTTGAGTTATAACGTTCTTGAAGTAAATGAGCGATATAGATATCTATTTCAGGTACAGAAAAGAGAGATTGGTATATTGCCAAAAAAAAATCTGCTCAAACATGTGCATATCTTACAATAAAAACTATTTAATCAAAACCCAAAACTTTGCCAAATAACTATAACTGCCCCCTCTTACACTGGACATTGTAGATTGTAAAAATCATCGCAATTATTGAGACAATTTTAGATAAAAATTTACAATTTTTTTTTAATAAATGTGTTTAAAAAAACGTTAAATAGCAGAAAAATGTAATTTCAACTCGGCTGGATTATTTCTTGCTTTTAAAAAACTGTCAACTAATTTTGATAAAAAAAATATCTAAATGTTTTGAACCGATCTAAATACACTGAAAAAGAAACGTAAAAACAAATGAAAACGTAAAAATAAATGAAAATTATTTAATAAATATAAAAAAAATAAATTCTTCTCACACATAATTAAAAAAAATATAAAATAATTTAGTTAAAGAAATTTAAGCAAACGAAAAAAATCCCACATAAATATATTTATATATAATAAGAATGTGATATTATGTTAAAATATACATATTAATGACATCACTATTTCTTCTCTTTAATAATAAAATAAAAATCCTTTTAATATTTTTTACGATTTAAATAAAAATTATGCTTAAAATACAAAGATGTAATTTACTTTATGAAATACACAAATAAAGTGTTACTTATAGCAATTATTTTTAGAATATTGAAAAATTATACCATTATTAAATATAAAAAAGTATCGACATAATTAACACTATTAAAATAAAAAAAAAACATTAAAATGATTGCATTTAAAACTGTCTTTAATCTAGAGCATTTATAGATACTCAAAATTTATATTAATTGAAGTTTGAGTCTTTTTTATTAAAATAAAAATTATGCCAGTAATATTGTATTTGTACAATTCACAATTCCCTTGTAATGATATAAAGGTTGTATGATTGTATTGCTATACAAAAATATTCACTTTTATTTGGTACAAATTAAAATTTGTACTCGTAATCAGGTTTTTAATAAACACAGTACGAGTATACAAGCTGATGCTATCAATTTTTTATAAACGCAGTTTTGAGAAGAAAATTAAAAATATTAAAAAATGCTATTAACATTAAAACAGCTTTTCTATTGTAAATAATAAATGTTTTCTCTTCTTTATTTTTTTTTTAGCAATACAATTAATGCAACACATAGTAAATGTTCTCAATGAAATAAACGATTAGTATATTTTTATAACAGATTTTCACAACGTAACAAAGGCTTTGAATTGAACAACTGTTTATTACAGCTTATTTCTTATTCACAACCTGTGATCTCAAGATTGTAAAGAAAATTTGCTTTGTTGACTCACAATATTTTAAGCCTCACACTATTCAAATGTTTAACCGATAATGCCTTAATATTTTAAAAATAATAAATAGTCGAGTAAGTAACAAAACTAAAAAATCTGTATTTAACAATTTACTTTAATAAAATTTATATTCTAAAAATTGCAGAGTTTTTATATTTTGTTTGAGAGCGAAAAAAGGACTTTTAGTGCTATTCTCATATTCCTTGCAATTACCGTATAATAATTGATATTATAACATTTCTTGTCACTAGAATTTTATTTACATATTCTGGATTTTGTGTAACAACATAAAAGCTGTTTTGAAAATTTAATTTTTTGATCGGGCAAAAATATAAAATAATATTTTCAGAGTTCAGAAAGTACACTCATCGTACACACAATGTTCTCTTCAAAACCAACCCGTACATATTTTACTTTTCATAACAATTATGTGTGTTACAAAATTTTTAAATTTTCCGTACACAACCAAGAATGTGTTCTATTAATTTTTTTTTTTTTGCGTACGCACACGTTAATGTTCCACTAAAGCTATTGTTTGCGTACGCGTACTCTACTTTTAGTACGCGTTCGGAAAAAAAGTACATTGAAAAATTAAAATAACTTCGTGTTTGAAAAAAGAGTACATTGAAAAATAACTTTGTGGTTGAAAGACGAGTAAGTTGATAAATAAAAAAAACTTGGTGGTTAAAAAAGAAGAACACGGAAAAATTAAAATAACTTCGTGGTTGGAAAAAAAAGCACATGGAAAAATAAAAATAAATGCATGTACGGACGGCAAAATAGTATATGTTACGAAAGACCAAATATAATAACATTTTTTATTGAAGGTTTTTTTAGTTAAAATTTAAGTTTACCATTGCAGATTGCTTTTGATTATAGTGGAGTTCCCTGTAAATTCAAGCGAGGATCAGAGGAAATGGCCCATTAATAAAAATGTGCAATAAGTGGTGTTATAATAATTCTTGCGAAAAAAAAACCGACTTCAAAACAGATTTCATCTGTCTGCCTATAACAGTTCAAGTGTATGGCAACATAAATTAGATTACTTTAACTATGAGGACACCCTTATATCTCCAAACTTTATACTAGTTCAATTGTTCAATAGTTTGTCTATATACATCAAATTACAGCAACTATAGGGTCACCCTTTTACTTCCAAATTCAAATTATATACTTTCTGTTGTAGTAGATTTAGCAATCAGGTTCTGTGTAAATTTCAACCGTCTGTCTTTAACGGTTCAACAGTTTGCCCATATACATCGGATTATATCAACTATTTTATTTATAATATAACATTTTTATACTTCTTATTATAATAAATAATACCATTCTGTCTAAAATTAAGGTGTTTGTATACAACGGTTCAAAAAATACGGCCATATAGAACAAATTACAATAATTTTGGGAACACCCATTAATTTCTAAATTCAAATTATAATCTTCTCGTTATAGCGGACTAAGCAAAACATGTCCCTTGTAAATTTCAGCTGTCTGTCTATAACGGTTCAAAAGTCCGGCCAGATACACCATATTATATCAACTACTGGGACACCCGCTTATTTGCAAATCCAAATTTTATACTTGTGGTTATAGAGGTGTTAGTAAGACAGGTTCTTTGTAAATTTCAATCGTCTGTCTACAACTGCTTAAAAGTATGGCCATATACCACATTAAATGAACTATGGGTGCACCCTTTAATTTATAATTTTAAATATTATCAGCTGTTTCTATAACGGGCATAGCAATCGACATTGCGATAAATTTACAAGGGTTTGTCTATAACGGTTCAAAAAATAGGCCTATATAAGTAAATCTAAAGTAATTATGGGACACTCTTTAATTTATAAATTCAAATTATAAACTCGTTGATACAGCGGACTTAGAAATATAGTTCCCTTTTTAGTTTCAGCGATCTGTCTATAACGGTTCAAAATTACTGCGACAAACTTGAAATTACATCAACTATTGGAACATCCTTTAACTTCCAAATCCATATTTTATACTTGTTGTTATATAGGACTTACCAATACAGGTTCGTTGTAAATTTCAAGCGTCTGTCTATAACTGTTAAAAAGTATGGCAATATACATCAAATTAAATTAACTATTGGCGCACCCTTTAATTTATAATTCTTAATATTTATACTTGTTACTATAACTGCCATGGCAATCGACATTCTGTCCAATTTGCAAGCGTTTGTCTATAACGGTTCAAAAGATAGGCCCATATAAGTAAATTTTCATCAATTATGGGGGCACCCTTTAATTTTTAAATTTATTTTTGTATAATTTTTTGGTTTTGAGAGCTATAGCAATACGCTGTCATGTTAAATTTTACAGGATCGACCTTTACAGTTAATAATACACGTAAAAATATGTATTTTGTATGGGGACACCTTTTAATTTATAAGATTATTAACTGCTTTTAAAACGGGACCAATCTGTAAGCATAATCTATCATATTACCAAAAATTTTCAAAATCGGATCAGAAATGACTGAGTTCTGAAGGCACAAATATAAAAAAAGCAACATTCAGCCGAATTGTATAACCTCCTTCTTTTTTTGAAGTCGGTTAAAAAGTAAGGATTAAGGGTAATAATTTGCTTATCTTTAACATTATTGCAATTATACCTAAAGAAGGAATTTTTCATAAAATAATGGAATGGTACGAGGGCTGCTATATATATTTCTGGCCTGGCAACACTGAGTGCTGCCAAGTGCAATCTGACATTTCCATGGGAAAGTTTGTCATTTTTAAGCATAATCGTACTCAAAACGTTTTGACGTACGACCATTATTTGTGTTGTTTACAGTGACTTGAAAAAATTAATATGGAAAAAAATGGAATTAACTCGTGAACATTTTCGTGGCATCATTTTTCACAACTTTCGACGTGGATTATCACGACAAGAGTGCATTGATGAACTTAAATCTTTGTGTGGCGATGAAGCACCATCCTATAGCACTGTGACAAATTGGTATAACGAATTTAATCGTGGCCGAAGCTCGCTCAAAGACGAATTCCGTGAAGGTCGTCCAAAAACGGCTGTTGTGCCAGAGAACATTGATGCCGTGCGTGAACTCATATTGCAAGATCGACATGCGACATACCGAGAGATAGAGACATCCTTGGACATTTCTTCCACCAGCATACATTCGATACTGCATGAACACCTGGCAGTAAAAAACGTTTGTTCTCGTTGGATCCCGCACAATTTGAAAGTCGGACAAAAAAGGCTCGTGTCGATAGGTGCAAAGAAATGTTGCAAAAATACGATTGCGGTGCTTCAAAAGACGTTTATAAGATCGTCACAGGTAACGAATCATGGATCTATGCGTATGAGCCCGAAACGAAACAACAATCGACCGTGTGGGTCTTCAAAGACTCGCAAAATCCAACGAAAGTTGTTCGTGGAAGAAGCACTTCGAAGCAAATGGTCGCCTGTTTCTTCGGCAAAACTGGTCATGTGGCGACTGTTCCGCTTGAGCAACGTAGGACGGTCACTTCTGAGTGGTACACTACAATTTGTTTGCCTGAAGTCATCGGAGAAATTCGAAAAACCAACAAGAGAAGGCGAATCATTGTTCACCATAACAATGCGAGCTCTCACACATCGGCTCAAACCAGAGCGTTTTTGACCGGCCAAAACGTCGAATGAATGGGTACCGTACCGTACAGCCCTGACTTGGCACCTAATGACTTCTTCTTGTTTCCGCACATCAAGAAAAAAATGCGTGGTCAATGATTTTCGTCGCCAGAAGAAGCTGTTGAAGTGTTCAAAAACCATGTTTTAGAGGTGTCTCAATCGGGGTGGAAAAAGTGCTTCGACAACTGGTTTGAGCGCATGCAAAATTGTATAAATCATGCTGGAGAATACTTTTAAAAGCAATAAAACCATTTTTGATTATAAATATCGCATTTTAACTATTAGGCTAGAAATATATAGAGCAGCCCTCGTATCATAAAATAATTATTTTCATTTGAGTTTTTTGTTTGTCCAATTGTTTTCCTGCTTTAAATTTGCATGTGTTATTTGTTGTTGTGGTTTTTTAAAACAGTAGATGTGCTTTGTTTATAATTTAGGTATGGGATGTTTAGTAGTGCATTTGTTATTGTTTTATTACTATCTTCATTATAGTTTGCTTTATTTTTTGTTGTTAAAAGATCTGAAACGCAGGTTATACAAATAGTAAGAGGCAACCGCCAAATTTAAAAGTTCGCCTCTATTTCAGTTTAAATATTAATAATAAAATTGAAATTCGATGCAGGTGTTTTTAGCGGAACTGTTCCTTTAAACTTTAATTTAAGAAGTCGCTAGACGTAAAGTCTAAAGTTCAGCCTTCAGCCTTATTTTACTTTCTTTACTTTCTACGAGGTATATTCATACACACATACTATGTGATATATATAGCGAAGAATCCTGACTTATGTGCGTTATGTAAAAAAGCTTCAACAGCATTGTGGATGAAAGGCTCCAGCCATGCTAGCGAACCATCAACACGATTATGTTTCATCGTCATTGTAAGGGCCCGTCTTCTCAAAAGCTTTAAAATCAGTAGTTCGGGATTACCATTTTAAATAATACTCTATATTACTATTATGCTATAAACATAATCATGTCCACCGACCATCGACTACAAGATGTCAAATATAGAATACATTAGTGCTTATGAGAATAAATCTTTTAGCCGCTACACGACTAACGACTACACGGCTACTTTTGTAGCCCGTAGCCAACTTAGGCTAATTTCTATTTTTCTTGGCTACAAAAAACAGATTAGTGCTGCCAATACAATAAATGCATTAAATGGTGGTTTTAAAACCGCAATACATTAAATATCGCTATTAAAAAAGCGAAAAACGTTTATAGAGGCACCATTGAAAAATAATAATCATCTGTTCATTTGTTTACATTTTTCATTTACTTTTTTAGTTCTTTTTTCATCAATTTCTAATTTGTTTCATTTATATTTATTTTTTGGGTTTTTATTGAAATTGATAAGTATACTCGTATAATAGCCATTTTTACTGTTTATATGTTTTTATTATAGTGTTTAACGTAAATGTTCAGTTCAATTTACATGCAAATATGGACGTGGACACTTCATACACTGAATTCTTTGTTTCCACTATTTTAGCAGTAGTACTTATAAAGTTAATTAAATTTTCTTGAGACATTTGAAAAATTTTTTTTTCATACAAATTCACTTAAAAAAATCAATTTTGTTTTGTTTTGGTTAACTTTAATACACATCGCTCCTTTATTGCAACATAGTCATATCTCACAAAAACTTGAACTTGGCAAAATGCGATTTAAGTTTTCAAGACATATGTCGTGTGATGTAATTGCTGCAATTGCAATTGCTATAACTTCGGTTCAGCTTGGGATATAAAACTGATTTTTTTCAACATATAGAGAAAGTCTAAAAGAGCAGTTTTGCTTTAGTAACTAAAAAATTTTTAATTTTTTGAAATATGACTATGTTGCAATAAAGGAACGATATGTCAAAACAGATGTTTATTTTTTGTAGTCGGTAGTCGTTAAAAGAATTAAGTAGCTGGCGACTGGGCTATTTTTGTAGCCAGCTACTTTTGTAGTCGGTAGTCGATGGTCGGTAGCCTTTGATTGTGTTTATAGCATCAACTTTATTTCAATTTTGATATGTACAAAGATACTCAAAATCTATTTTAATTTACATTTAAATTATTTTGTTAATTTAATTTCTTTAATCCTTAAAGAAGAAGTTAAACTTTTGTGCTAACCGAATAACATCGGCAGTTCGTTGAGTCACCAATGGATTTCCATTTTTTGACAAAACGTCCATGTTCATATCCTTAAAATTTTCAGGCATTATGCTATCATCGGCCAAACTAATTCGTATCATAAACAGACTCAAGCAAATTGCCACAGGAGCGCATTTATGGATCTCGTCCATAAACCTTGAAATACAAAGCATTAATGGAGAGCAAAGGTTTTTTTAATATTCTTACCCTATTAATGAATAACCATTTGTCGGTACTCCCACAGTGTCTAAACATTTTATAAACGATTCATAATAGAGTAATAAAAGTTCTTGCATGTGACAATCCAAAACATTTGTTTCAAGGCTAGAAAACATAAAGAAAATCACATCGTAAACTGCACTTTCATATTCGGCCATTTGAAAATCGATCAATTTCACTTTGCACGGTGAATTCTGATCATCTGTAACAAATGTGTGACTAAAGTTATGTTTTTATATACAAAATTACACTTGCCATATTTAATCATGAAATTGTTAATCCACATATCGAAATGAACAATTGTCGTATATAAGTCGTCTTCCTTTTCGGGCGAACTCAGTAGTGCGTTATAATCTTCTATTAACTCCTTGACTCTCTTTAAGACAACTTGATCATTGCCTGTGGCTTCTGCTACATCATGCAATAGCTCTTGTTCGAATTGTTGTTTAGCTTCTTCGCTCATACCGCTGTTAACATTAAATCTACGAAAATGTGGTCGTATATTGTTATTAAATTCATCGGGTTTCTTTAAACGCAAGGCAATGGGTAAAGCATGAAACTTAGCCACCTCTGGCAAAATTATTCTGGCATGCTGCAAATCGAACATTTTATGACGATTTCCCGCTCGAAAACCTAACGTTTGTAAGTTTTCCTGAAGCAATACCGCATTCTCATCCACTTTAGTGGCATTGGAATCCAATGATATTCGGGAACCGTAATATTTTGACAAACCATCGTAAATTTCAGTTCCTTTAATACCAGCTTCTAGTTGTAGCTTCTTTATAGCTGGACTAAGATATAAGTAAATGGCATTTTCTGTTAGACAAGTCCGCTCTGGTTGAAACATTTGCCAGAGCATTTCATTTGTTATTGGTGGTAGTTTTGCTACTAACGATAGCTCCTGCCTTTTTCCATTTTTGTTAAGTATTTTAGCATCAATTGCCAATAAAACACTGCCATAATTATCTCCTGGTTTTGTAAGATATCGGCTAGTATATGTGACTAATTTACCACCATCTAAGTGGGGCTCCAGAACCTTATTGAGATCAATGATCGTGGGCGTATCAGTAGTCATTATCTGAAATGTACAATATAACGAAAAAAATGACAATTATTTCGTAGTCCCACGCCATTCTTCTTATTTATTATTCTCATTTATTTAATTACTTGGCTACATAGACGATGTACACAACCAAAGGAAAATTTGTAAATAATTTTTCTTTCTTAATAAATTAATAAACCAAATATACGCGAACTTAAGCCGAATTAAGATTATTCGTTTGTGGTCCAAGATTCCTAAAGGATGTTATTTAAAACAGCGACCAATTTATTAAAAATTATCCGATTTTAAACGCGCTATTGAAAAAGGGTCATTCTTCTGGATCATCATAAAATTACTTTTCTGTGATTATTAAAAACATGTGAGCATGCCATTATAAAGGTCCAACTATAATGTGCTTGAGCAAACTTAAGCTACTGTCAACACTGAACGAAATGTTTAAACAAATCTGAAAAGTCTTTTTTGTGACCATAATGTACTTACGTGAACTTACAAACTATTTAGTTGCAGTTGCATATTTTTGTAATATTGCTACTATTGCAATATTTTTATTTTATCTTATGATTTCTAAATCAATGAAGTTTATACACAATTTATAATTGAAAGAATACCAATCAAATTAATTTTAACCGACTTAAAAAAAAGAAAGAGGTTATCAATTTGACTAAATGTTGCTTTTTATATTTTTGCCTCCATAACTCAGTCATTTCTGGACAGATTTTAAAAAGCTTACAGATTGGTTTCGTTTTAAAAACAGTTCACAATTTTAAAATGTACAATGTTTCTCCATCCAACATATATGTTTTTCACGTGTATTATGAACCGTAAAAGCGCCACAAAATTAAAAAACTGCATATCGCTACAGCTCCCAATGGAAAGAGTAATACAAAAATAAGTCAAAAACTTAAAAGGTGTCCCCATAAAATTGACCAAACGGGCCTATTATTTGATCCGTTATAGATAAACTCTTGCAAATTGGACAGTTAAGAAACAAGTATTCAAATTCAAAATTATAAATTCAAGGGACCCCAATAGTTCATTTAATTTGATAAATATGGCCATACTTTTGAACACTTGTAAACAGATTTACAACTAAGCTGTATTGTTAACTCCGCTATAACAGCAAGTATAAAATTTAGATTAGAAAATTAAATGGTGTCCCAATAGTTGATGTATGTGGCTAAGGTTCTGAACCGTTATAGATAGACAGATGAAACTTACAAGGGACCTGTATTACTTACCCGGCAATATCAACCAGCTTATAATTTGAATTTAAAAATTAAAGGGTGTTCCTTAATTGATTTAAACTGATCTATATGGACCTATCTTTTGAACCATTATTTACAAACACTACCAAATTGGACAGTATGTCCGCTACTTTATTTGGTAAAAAAAAGTATAAATTAATACGAGTATTAATTAGCAGTTAGTGTAATTTGATCTATATCGCCAAACTGTTGAACCGTTATAGACAGACAGTTAAAATTTTAAAAGAACCTGATAGGTCTTCTACAACAACAAGTATAAAATTTTATTTTGGGAACTAAAGGGTGCCCCTATAGTTACTGTAATTTCATATATTTTGCCAAACTGTTGAACAGTGGTAGACAGACGGTTGAAATTAACAAGGAGTTGTAGTGCCAAGTCTGCTATTAAAAGTATAAAGAATGGAGATAGAATATGAGGGGATCCCAATAGCTAATGTAATTTGATGTACATATGTGGCCATAATTTTTAACCGTCAAAAGCAGATAGATGAAATCTGTCTTGAAATCGGTTTTTTTTAAGAATTATTAATTTTAAGAAAGATTTAAGTTAAAACAACACTTCTTCTTTTACTTTTTTAATTCATGGGAAAAAGTAACTAAAAATGCAACGGTGTAATTAAGTTATAAAACAATTAAGAAACTGTGCGTGAAAACAAATGAAAAAGAAACTAAGGGCCAGTTTCACGATGTCGCATTCGTTCGTTCGCTCGCACAATTACACTCAAAACAAAAACAAATTCTAAAAAATTGTTTTTGTTTTAAATGTAATTATGCGAACGAACGAACGATTGCGACGTTGTGAAACTGGCCCTAAAATGTTTAAGTAATTTCAAATTGGTTTTTATCATACAAGCATCTTTTCTTTTCAATACTTTTATTATATTAAAATTCGTTCTCTCTACTTCGTTTTCCATTTGAAATATTTATTTTTTACCTATGTATGTATATTCATTATGCAGAAACATCTGTTTCCTTATAGCCAAACCTAAATGAGACAAAAATATTATTCTCTTAAAAAGCTATTTCTCAAACAGGAAACAATTTGTACAGATTGGAGATCAAAAAATCTCCATGCTCCCTGTGCTTAATGGAGTGCCAAAAAAAATGTGTACTTGGCCCATTATTTTTTACAATTTGCACAATATTGGACTTACAGCAAAAATATTTATGTATGCAGACGATATACAGTCTGGCAATATTGAGTTTGCACACTGAAAACAAGCACGATTTATTTAAAGTTTTTAGTAATTCCATAACATTTTTATACCAAAAAAATTTTTGTATGTACATATTACATAAATTAGTATATATTTACACACATCGTGTTGAAAAAAAATTTATTGGGTTCAAAAGAAGGAAGAAATACAACAAAAACAAATTTTTCCTTCATTATACACTGTCAATAAACTCTTTGCACAAAAATTTCCTTACACTTTTTGTTTCAGCGGACAAGTCTGAAATTAAACTCACAAAATTTTAATATTAATATGAAAACCTATAGCATCTACCACACGTTGTAAACGATTTTTCATTGATCCTATTAACTTTTTAAGGTCATAATTCTTTGGTTTTTTCTGACACTCTTCTAAAATTGCATTTTTAAGCGATGGCTTGAGTTTTTTTCAAAAAACCGTGTAAATTCTCTACATGATTAAGATCGGAGCTTTGGGCGGGTGTCTCGATGACGTGACCGCAGTTATTTAGCAGCCACATTCCACCACCACCACCATGTGCGACTTGTGCTTACGATCATTGTCTTGATAGAATTTAAAACTTGGTTTCTTGTCCCTTATGAAACCAAATTTCTGCGCACTATTAATTAAATGGATTCGCAAAATGTCCAAATATTGACGCGGTTCCATCGTTGCGTCTAAGAAAGCTATGCTACTAACTCATTAACTTGAGACGAAGCCCCAAATCATTATAGACATTTTTCCAAATTTAACTGTTATTTTGCTGCTTCACAGATAATAAAGGATTACGATACACCCTTCATATAATATCGTTATAGCATAACATCATCTTCATTTCATCACAAAATATCACGTCGTTTCAATATAAATTCGGCTGCGAAACGCTCCGAACAGTGAAGGAAAATCGCTTATCTGTATTTGCTTCTGACAAATTTATTTTGGTCTGTATTTACGAGTATCTAATTTTTATAATAGTCTGACGACCTATCTAGCTCTGTTGCTAGTTGTCGCGTGGAAATTTTGGGTTTGAACCAGTTTTCTTAAGATGAACTGCTTAGCACGTCGGATTATCTTATTTTTTCGCCCACCTCCTTGCTTTAATTTCAGACTATTCTCTTTTTTGGCTCGATTTATGACATTTTAAACTGTTCTCTGTAATACTGAAAACATTTCCGACAACTCATCCGCACTCCTTTCCAGTTGGTGATTACAATAAATCAATTGAAAGAAATCATATCATACAATCTCTTCCCAGCCATATTAAATACTTCAAATGTTGTAAGTTTTTCACGTGTGAAAAGTCAAAGTGCTTCACAAACTAATTTAAAAATTCACTGTCAAGAACAATGTGCGCATATAAAAACGGCAAATCACCGTTTAGCTTCAAGAATTAACGAAGAGGGAAACAAAACATTTTTGTGCAAAGAGTTTATTGACAGTGTAAAAGGAAGTAAAGATTTGTTTTTGTTGTATTTCTTTCTTGTTTTGAACCCAATAAATTTTTTTCGACACGATGTGTGTAAATATATTGTTACGTTTATTTAAATTATAAACGTTTTATTAATGAGTTCTTTATTTGCAAAATAATTAAACACACAACTTTTAGAGTTTTAATTAAATTACACTTTATTTAATCAATTATTTGACGATTTAACTATTCGCGATTAATAATACACGCTGGCAACTTTAATTGTTGTACCACAAGATTTTAACTAGATGACGCTCACAATACGAATGAATCAGCACGTATTGGCGTTGCTTTTATATACCCTATTTTTAGGCGTTCTTGAATGTTCGAGAATTTCTACCGCCATCTATTGCGTAGTTGAAAATGCTGCGTTGCCACTTTTATCTCAGACACATCAGTGAGCATTGTTATTTACTTCTAGAACCTTCAATCATTATTTAAAAATACATGTTGTGTATTTTTATTTAGTTGTTATACAATGCAGGTGTGTGTATGTTTGTGATTGTGTTTGTTTAGTCATCGCTTTGTGTAAGTTGTTTTTGTTTTGCAATAAAGATGTTTATTAGAAACTTCTAGCTTTGAAAACAAACACAATAGGTCATTTCGTTTCACTTTCTTGGCGTCAATTATTTTAACATCTTTTTATGATTTTAATAAAGCATCTTTGTAACAATATACTAATTTATGTAATGTGTACATAAAAAATTTTTTTTGGTATAAATACGTTATGAAATTACTAAAAACTTTAAATAAATCGTGCTTGTTTTCAGTGTGCAAACTCAATATTGACAGACTGTATGTTTGTTTTATCGATACAAACATGAAACTGTGGTGAAAGCATGTATAAAACGTGAAACTGCCTTAATATGTGAATTTTCTCGTATAAATAAATTGGTGTTAAATGCTAATAAAACGAAGCTGCTCAGATTTAGGCCAAGATCTAGTAATAATATATTTTCTGTGATGGTTGATAGTAAAAAAATTTTTAATGTTTATTACATAAAATACTTGGGTATTACACTTCAGCATAATATTGGATGGAATATGCACATGCAAGTCCTTAAAACCAAAATTGCACAAATTATTGGAATTTTATAAAAATTTGACCAAGAAACAAAATTATTGATTTACAATGCCCTAATTCAAAGTAATTTGAATTACTTAGCTATTCTTTATGCTTACAAGAACACTACTGAATTAAAATCACTCCAGATTATGCATAATAAAGCCCTTAAAACAATCCATAATCTTCCATTATTATATCCGACGACTTCATTATATATTGATAAATGCAAAACCATTTTGCCAATGCACAGCCTCTACAAACTTCAACTGTTGATTTATGTTTTCCAATGTTTGAATAATATTGGACATCACACTATACAATTTTCAAGAAATAATCACATAATAAATACAAGAAGCAATGGGAATTTAAGAATAGCCTGGTGTCGATAGGAAACAATAAAACAGGGCGTCGATTTTATGGGTAGTAGTACATACAACAACTTGCCACAGTGTTTAAACAATATTAATAGAATCTCAACAATTCAAAAAGATATAAAGGAATTTTTATTGCAACACATTAATGATGATCTAATGTAATTGATAATGTAAATATAATTAATAAATTTTCTCTTTTATTTTGTTTATTTTTATATATTAATAACATATGTATGTACATAAATTTAAGATACTTTATATATTTGCCAACTTGCCTCAACAAAGCCTTTAAGGCGCTGAGGCCCTATTAATTGTACACTGAATTGAAATATTGAAAATAAATATACATAAAAAAAGTACATTGTGGTCACCAAAAAGTCTTTAAGCATTTGACAGCATTTTCGTTCAATTTTGACATTGATAGAATAAGTTTGTTTGCGCACATTAAAGTTGGGCCTTAATTTGGATTATGGCTTAGCTTTCTAAGAATAAAAAAAATCAAGCGCAAATCAAGCGAGAATAGAATATTTAAATAAGTAGTATATAAGTATGTATGTATGAATGTATTTATTGTTGGGCGATGATGATGCCATTTCCACATGGTTATGACGGCCTCGTCTAGGACTTTTAGACCGTCTAAAATTAGATGAACATAATGACAAGCCGAAAAATACTCTTCCCCTATTTAAAAAATATTAAATAAAGTGGTTAATACTAGTGATACTATAAACAAACAAAAATGAGCGTTGTAAACAAATTTGAGATACTTAAGCTTTTTTTAAAGAAATTGTCACATGTATGATTAAATTGTAGAGTATAAACTTTAAAGTTAACAATTGAAGAAAGCGCACCATTTGGTCCGTTTTTTACATTAAAAAAATAATTTTCAAAATTTTAAACCAATTTATTTGTATTTTTTAATGAAGTCGACTTTATTTTTGCGTTGTAGTATAATCAGCAGACAATTGATTTTAAGTTTATTGTTGATTTTTTTAAGTATGGGAAACTAACGATCTTTTTTAATTAAATAATTTTGCATACTATTTAAAAATCCTTATTAAAAATGTATTGCGTACTTTCACAATTCTCTATCGCTTTTTGAAATAATAGGCAAAATATAAATTTTATTACATTTCTTGCTCGTTCAGATCAGCTTTAAATTATTTATGTAAACTAAATTTTATTACGAATATTAACACAATTAACATAAAATATTTACAAGGAATCAAAGTTTATCGTATCGGCAGCCGTAAAACACCCGCTTTTATAAGCGCGAAACAAACAAATAAGTTCAATGTAAAAATACTTTCTATCAACTAAACTCAAAAACAATTGAAATATTTAGAAAAGTATTCTCAGAGGCAGACGAGCTTATAATGTTGCATTTTAGATGAGAAACAATAAAATAAATGCTGCATATTTCTACGTACGAAGGCAAATCAATATGTACCCAAAGAGAAAGAGTGCAGCGAATTTACAACAAATTTAAATTCTGGAAAAATATAAAGTTTTGAAAGGCAATTGAACCATATTTTCTGTGTTTCTGTAATATTAGCTTTCCCGGAGCGCTTCGCTTCTAATGGAATATTCGTACCATATCCACTCTTCCAACCCAGAAAGTTTTTTTTTTATTTAATTATGCACAGTAATAGGAAAGTAAGTTGTACAAAAGCTTGGGACCCTTAACCCAAACAGTAAACGACAACTACTTTTCACTTTGTATGGGTGGTACCACTACCAGTGCGACAATCCATCGCATATTTTGATAGAATATGAATAGTAATAAAGAAGTTTCTAGTACAAAAGTGCAGGTCTCTACGTTTTATAATTCGCTACATACACGCTGATAATTTTTCACTTGGTATGGGTACCCAGCCCATTATTCCAATCTACCCAGTTTTTCGCTACATTATGCATATTCATAAGAGAGTTATTTAAACAAAATTTTAAGGAGCTACCCTTTATGAGAGGTGCGACGACCACGTATAATATCCAAAAAATATGTACCCTATTTTACTAACTGCATATCTGATAACAGTCTGTGAAAAATTAGGAAGATCGGTCCGCTGATTTAAGCAGCTATAGCGTTCCGAAAATTAAACAAACACATTTTGTTTTATATATATGTATATATACATATATATAGATGAAGATAATTACATTTTATGTGTTTTATTTTTTCCAAAAAAAAGTAATTAAAAAAGTGCCGTTACTGATTCATTAATTGAGGTGGAGACATCATTTGGAGGAAAGGTAAAATAATACATACATGCAGCGTTGCCAGAAGCTTTGAGAAGAAAATCATCATATGCAGAAAAAAAATCATATTTAACGGAAAAAATCATAATTTTTCAATACAAAATTTTATTTAAAAATTATAATTAAAATACATATATTAAGACACATTGTATATATTTAAATTATTATTGTTTAAAGTGTACGAAGTTTTACGAAGAACTATTACTATAATATATACATGATTTCATATTTTAAATAATATCTTGGTTAGTTTTTAAATTAAAGGAGTAACAGTTTCTTATTGCTAAGTAATCTTTTGCATATAAGATACCTTCGAGAAGTGCTGTTGTCTAATCTATTTCTGTATTTAGTTTTGTTTAAATTGACTGTTGAGAATATTCGTTCGACAATTGCGGAAGAAATGGGAAGTTTTGAACAAATTTTGACAACACCGGAAAGCTGGAATGTTGTCAGCACGAGTTATTTTTGAAATTCCTCACAGCTAAGATTATCTAGAGTTGTAAAATGATCACTTAATTTTATAAAACGGAGTTCTCTAAATTCGTTATCTAAATTTTGAATATACTTTTCACTAATTAAATTTGAAAAATTGTGTATTACGAGTAAGACTTTCAAAAAATTTATTATTTTATAATTTTCAAAGGTTTAAGATATGAGAGCTCTTTTAAAAATGTGTCGTTAAAATCAAGTCAATGTAAAATACCACACAATTTTCACTAATTTCATTTTTTTTTATTTGCAGTGAACTTTGAGCTACAAACTTTTGTTTAACAAAAACACCCAGGCTTTTCAAAGTCAAGGTCGTTAATGAGACTCATGTTTACAAATTCTGTTTGTATAAAATTTTCTAAAATTTTTGAGTAAACGCGTTGCAGTTCCTAATACATTCTGTGTAATTGACAAGATGAGTTTTAAAAATTTTTGTTTTGTTTACAACAATCATAGTATTTATAAATTAGAAATCATAATTTAGGAAAAAAAATCATCAAATCATATATTGGTTCAAAAATCATCAAAAATATGATAAAATCATCATTTTGGCAACGCTGCATACATGCTCTAGTCAATGTATAGCGAAGTAAGAGCCTAAATATAGAATCTTAGTCCAGCTTTAATAAACGAATGTATTTTACCGAAATTCCATTAAGTTCAACCAATAGAAATTAGAAGAAAGTAGGACCACTGAGCATACGACACGAGTGGGATTGAAGTCACACAGAGCTTTACACAGACAACGAAAAAAAACTTCCGAATTTTTGTAAAAAGGGTTGGAGCTTACTAAGAACACTAATGCCGGCGCGGATTTCTAAAGGGACTTGTCGATACATAGACGGATCGTAGAAAGACAGACTGGGACTAGGACTCCTTATTGAAGAATCGGAAATCTGACTTAAGTTCCGAGTTTCCGAACATTATATATATTTCCTTCCTGGTAATAAAAGAGTAAATAGTATAGTAATAAATACCAGACTTGAACTTACGAAGCCCTTCAGGGCTTGGGAGCTGCGATACAGATTTAGGCTATGTCGAATAACATCGTAACGTAAAATAATAAATTGTTAGGTGGCACGACTAAGACCCTCGCTAAAATTAAATGAGATTTAAATGAGTAAAATGGTAGCTGTTCTGACGGAACATTCAATCTAACTGTTACACCTATACCACATGGTACTTGCAGAAAATGGCAAGATCAGAGCATGTAATGGTAATATCGAGACCTTTAAAAATTTCCTAAGCCACTGCCCTGAATTTTCATAGAAAACATTGGCTTATTTGGTGATGATTATACAATACTAGATAGAAGCTGCTAAGAAGCTTTCTGTACGACTTCTGTAGGGTTGGTTTATTATATTAGGCTCTTAACAAGCAGTTTCCGGAAATGTTTTGATCCTAAAAGGCTCAGTACTTTTTTTCCAACACTGGTTTTGGCTGCATTTGATTTAGTGTGCGATATTAATGACAGTAACTGTATTTCGCTGCCGATACGGATTTATCAGAAAACGTAAAAAATCGCGATATGAAGGCAATAAATGAAGAGAAACGCAACTTACTAGATAAAAAGGTGATATTTCATCATTTCATTACATTTCAAATTCTTGCCAGATTTGTATTTATTGTTCCCTAATTTTGGGAAATTTTGATTTTATTTCTTTGGGGACATATATAATATTCGCAAAATCATCGTATAAGCAAATGGTGCGATTTTAGATTAAAAAAGTCCAAAATATCTGTTTCTGGATGTGTTCTTAAGGACTTTTCGATTATCCCTCGTAAAACAAACTTGTAAAAAAACATTAAAAGTACTAATTAGTAGAATAAACAACTTAACAGATATAGTGAAAAATATGATAAGATAGCAGCAAATTTAATCATCGTGGAACAAAGCGAAGAGAACCGTTAAACGTATCTTGATGAATGTGATCGTTTTATTAAACAAAAAAAAAAATACCACATTTGAATTAATTTATTGCGAAAAGCACCAACAGTTAATTCATTTATTTATATTACATTTTTCTTTATCACATTTTAGCATTTTGTAGAACAATAATTTTATTTACATTATGAATTTCCCTGCGATAATGTAGGGAGAGAATACTATTTCTGTGCCAAAAGTTTTTCTAGAAAATTCAAATTGATGTTGACCTACTGAAACTAGTTTTTGAGCTGCTGGTAAAAAGGTGAACCTGAATCAAATTACAAACAAACTTTAATAAATGATACAAATTATTATAAGCAAGTAACAGGGCATTCCTACAACTCAATAGATTGTTTCCAGATTTTTGTGTTTTCTTTTGTAAAAAAGTTTTCTGATTTTTTAGGGAAATCTATAAATTTGTTTTTTCGATATAAGAATTATTAGTGAATTTAGTATATTTTTTAGATAAACCCTTTTGTAGTTTTAGCGAATTCAATTAACTTCTTCATTTTTTTGAAACTTGCAGCAAAAGCAAGTTTTTGGCATGTTTTTTTTTTAATTTATTGCAGATAGTCAACCGAAAATGATTAAAAACCTTCGCTACTATTTATATGCCAAATGACTACCCCAAACAGTGCGCGATGCTAATATATATACATATGTATATAATGAATGTATTTGGCAATAGGTTTTACCGTCATACCAGCTGGCCGCAACAATCGTAGAAAAGCTCGGCGACATCTATAAAAATAGAAGTTACCCTTTAGGCCACAATAATTTTCCTCTAATAATTTTTAAATAAATAATTCCAAGTTTTCTGCTAGTAATGGGTGCGCTTCCGTATTCCTGCGTGATCCCAATGTTATCGAAAACTGTTCTTGCACTGCAAGTTTGTGTAAAAGATAGATCTATTAAGAGAACTTAAATATAATTCTTGCAAAATAAAACCGACTTTAAAACATACAAACATACAAACTTAAAATCTTATTTCTTTTATTGCTGACACTATAAAACGAAATTTCTAAGCGCTTCTCTATAACTGTTCAAAAGATTGGCCATATACATTACACACATATTTGTACATCAACTAGCAATAAAGGGTATTTTCATATTTTAACTGTCTGTCTAACAGTTCAATAGTTTGGCCATATACGTAAAATTACATAAACTATTGTAATACCCTTTAATTTATAATTTTAAATATTTATACTTTGTATTATTCGGGACAAAGTTATAGACATTCCAACTAATTTACAACGGTTCAATTATGTTTATGCCACCAAATGTGACCCCTCTCATACAACCTATGAATCAAAACGCCATCAGGATTAAAAAAACTTTATTACAGAAGTATTCTGCTAGCATCAGTTGCTGCATAAGGGGAATGTTTTGTGGATTCTATGAAGAAGACCACACTTAAGGAAGCCATAACAATTTTAGAATCCGCATGGAGAAGAGTGGATGGCAATGTATTAAAAAAAATATTGGAATAACGTTTTGAATATGGTGCTAAATCGAGACAATCCTGAACATTAAATAGCTTTAAGTGTTCTTAGAAATAACCTGATGATGATGTTTAGAAGAAAGTGCAGCTTAAGTTTTAAATGCTTTAATACCTGAGGTTTGTATTTTGAAAAATGTGTATTTAAAACAAAGCAAAATTTTGATTACGGCTTTGAACATCAAAGAATGGAACGAGGACCTTAAAGAGCGTAAAGAGGATAAATTAAAGGATGAGTTGTCCGATGAAGACGCTTGTGTGGAGGAGCAAAAAAACACAATTAAACCCGGAGATGCTATAGTAATTTTAAATAAAGCATTGGAATGGTATGGAAGTGAAATGATTGATTAACGAGTTTTGAACGTTTTGAGGCAGTTAAAAGAACTAGCCGTTTTAAAAGTGGTTGCACAAAAGAAACAAAAAACAAAAATTAAAGATTTTTTCGCATAACTTTGTTTTTTCTTCGAAAGTACATAAATATGTATGTCTTAGATATATATAAAAAACAACAAACAAAAATTTATACATATGTACATAATAAATTTTTATTTTTGGGAAAAAGGAAAATTAAATGCCATTCGTAAATATGAACAATCTTGCAAAATTGAAATGACTTGTTGACGCTGCACTGTAATCGGCATTCTGTTAAAATTTCAAGCGTTTGTCTATAACAGTTCAAAAGATGGGCATATGAACGTCACCTATAGGGACACCCTTTAATCTTTAGATTTATTTTTATATTAATTTTTGCTATTGGAAACTAAATTGATACGCAGTTTTCTTAGTTTTAAAGCGGTATTCCTTACAGTACAAAATACACGTAAAAAACATGTACATATGTATGTTGAACGGAGGCCTCATTTCATTTTTAAAATTATGAACTGTTTTAAAAACTGGTTCCGTTTGTAAGTATAACCTTCCAAATAAAAAAAATATATAAATCGGTTCAAAAAAAAAACATCATTCCGATGAATAGATAACCTCCTTCTTGATTTGAATTCGGTTAAAAGAGATTTAAAAAATCGGAATAAAAAATTTTGGTATTGTCAGAAATTTTGTATCTATCATTACAAATATGCTTTTCATGTAATTGAGAATAGTACCTAAATACACTGTTCAAACTCAAAAAGTGATGCGACTTGTTACAAATGGACTGTAACGCGAAAATCTCTGGAACATTTCCAAATAAGTTTAGCGTTTTGTGATTTAAACGGGCTTGTGTGATTAGTTTGCGATGCCGATGCAAAACAGCTGATGCTGATAGTTACTTGATGCGCAAACAAAAATAAATTATTATTTGTTTTAAAATTTTAAACGCTTAAACATTACAAATAAAGAAGTTAATATATAATAAATTTACTTCTTGGTTTAGATGAACACAAAAATAAAGTTGAGCGATTGACAAAAGAATATTAAAAAATAAAAAAAGCGCACTGCTAAAAAAAAGTAATATATGCCAACCACAGATGAATCTCAAAAATTCTGGAGTTCATAAACGAACTAGTTCAGTTAAACTATTCCATTATATTAATGAACTAGTACAAATATTAACGATTACTTAGTTCAATTTTGAACTATGCTTTGTGTTTAAATTACATGATGGATAAAATTGAACGTATAATTCATTGTTGCTTGTAAAATAGATACAATAGATTTCGCTGCAGCATTTGTAAGTTAAATAGAATATTACCAGAACAGAAGCTACAGTAGTAATTAATTTTTCTTTAGATTTTAACAAAACATTGGAACTAAACGAGCCTTGAACTATAAAGACATTTTAAACTATAAGATCGTTTGAATTTAACGAGCCTTAACCTATAGAGACACATGTAACTAAAAGATCATTTGAACTAAACGAGCAACGAACAAAAAAGACATAATGAACTAAAAATTGAACTAGTTCATTTTTAAGCTGAACTAAAATGAGCGGTCACAAAACTGAACCAAATGGTACAAGTCTATAATATAAGGTCTGTTCAGTAACTTTACTTGCAAAAACTTCCAACGAGAGGGTAAAACAGAAATACACAAAATTATTCATCTAAATGTAAAAAAGTAAATAAACGCTTTACTAGCAAAAATTAGCAAACTAACTTGTTGCGGTTCTAACAAACATTCTTGTTGTGATTTAGATGGAAAAATATTTACATTCAAAATAATCCAAGCTTCATACATGTGTATAACTTATTTTTAATTGTAATAAAAATTTAACTATCCATTTACCAAAACAAAGTACATTGTATTGAACGTTCCATCACTGGCTTGTTTACTATTAATTTCTAATTAAACAAAAACTTGCAAAGCTAAAAGATTTTAAACTAAATTTCTGTTGTTTTAAGCTTTTTTGCCGCATGCTGCCCAAGCTAAACTAAAGAAAAACAACAAGATAATATTATTTTAATATTCTTTTAAATGCCATTTGCCCTTGCATTTTCTTTAATTTTACAAAAATTTCGTTTTTTTTTTGTAATTTGAATTTAAAAATGGCAGGGGTACGTAACCACAGCGCCAGGGTATCCCACAAATTTTTAGATATATGTAATTAGCCTCTCCAGGAACTGCACATCGACCTATACCTTCGTATAGGAAGTTATAAATCCTAAACAGGATATTTAAGTATAAATGATTATATTAATTTTATTTATTTGAAAACACGAAGGCATTTTAGTAAAAGCCAGTTGAAAAAAACGTGCGCGTTGCGTCTTTGATTATAACCTCACTTTTTTGAAAAAAGAAAATATGCTCGCACGCAGATGTTCCCCCTTCGAGATGAAGTAATAAACTCTGAAATTTCTTTTTGCTGATATTTTATGATGAAATGAGTTTGTAAACAAAAGTAAAAAACGGCTGGTTAACTAGTTCCTAGTAGTAAAAATTTACTAGCCAAAACTTGCAACAAATATTTTCTCTCTCACATTTTTCGAGTACGTGAAAACGTTCTAGATACAATTAGCAACAATTAGTAACAATGTTTAGTTACTGAACAGACCTATAGTAAAGAACTATCAAATTCGTTTTTAAAAATGTGTAAACAAATGTAATTTAACAAAATAAAATTAATAAGGAACAAATTAAATACTTATTCATCTATTGCATCCGTGATTGACATTTGCAGTGATACTAACTGATGCATTTTCGAACGTACTGCGTATCAGATGCAGAGCAGTGATGCATTTCCCATCAAGCCCTATGTCAGAACATGGAAGCCTATCTGCACAATTTATCAACCAATAGTGCTGAAAACCGCTATCAACTCTTCCAAAACTACGACTGACTCTTCTAGGGCCTTGGCATAATTGAAGTCAACCCGATAATGAACAGACAGAAATCGCTAGATCGATTCCTTCATATATAACTATTTCTTAATTGCATTTTTATATATTTTTTATATCCCTACCCCAAAGTATATTGTCTTTAAAATAAAAAAATTGTTAACACTAAACTTATTTATCTTATTTAAATGGAAACTGCGTTAAAACATATCTCCTACCCTTTAAACTCGAAATTGTTTTAAGGGTTTTTCTAATCTGCACACTTTTTTAAAAGTGTAAAAAAAAACAACAACATGCTATTCAACAAATTTAACTAGTATTTTTCACAATATTTACAAATACAAATCAAAACTTAAAGCCATTCACTGGATGTACACAGTTGGCTTTATTAGAGAGATTATCGATATCCTCTGTGGAAGCAAAATCACTGGACGTTTTTAATCTGCTGTTGTGGCAATGTGAATTTATTTGTGTTTCACGTAGTGCCGCTTTGCACTTTATTTCTCTTAATTTCGACTAATGTCATCAAATTTGTGTGACAGAAAACATATGACGTCTGCGTAATCCAGGTTTTCAGAAGTTACACATCAGATTATGATAATGCTAATGACTACGTTAAAAAGAAATGGCGATGGATGGCGAAGGTTGCTACATAAATAATAGACGATAATACTATTTGTAACGATGAGACGTCATACATTGAATCTGAACATCACTAGTTGCATAACTAATAATGAACCTACTTACATTATTATCATGCTTAATAATGTTTATATAGTTTTTTACATTGGGGTATCGCGTGGCGCGCCCTGCGTTTGCGGTTAATATTGATAAGTCACAATGGCAATCGTTAGGAATTTGTGAAGGTAATTTAGTGCTTCCAGTTTTCTAACACGAACAGTTATATGTTGCCTTCTTGAGTGTTTGCAAACCATCGGTTTTTTATATTTACACCAAATGGCACTACAATAAAACTGTTTTTCACTGAATTAAGTAAATTCGAAACTGACTTTTTATTTTTCTATTTTGCACTACGAAGTGTGCAGAGATTTCGCTAGTTAGCTATATTCATTTCTGTAATATCATAGTTAATTTATTTTTCTAGAGGAAACACTTTGCGATAAGTTTCAAATACCGCTTTTAAGACAAGACCCTATACGGCTTTATGGCAACACCCATAAAAATACTCAAATTTAATATGTCTAAATATTGCGGTTCAAAAACAAGGCCAGGTAGGGAAAAGTCACGTTACTGCTGGGACACCCTTTAATTTTTTTATTTATTTATTTATTTCTGAACATTCTTTAATTTTTAGTGTTGTAGCGGCTATAGTAATACACCCTTCTGGAAACCTTTAATAGTGTACTTATTACGGTTTCAGAGATAGAGGCTTTTGACAGACAGATATAGTAGCGAAAATAATAGGGTTATTTAAATACCCTTTATTATCATGCTAGTTTCATTTCTAATAATAATATGGACTTTCTCTATTTGTTAAGAATGTGTAGAACCTTCTAGAGTCGAACCAGAACTAGAACAGTTGGATGTGGTTCACAACAACAGGCAGTCCGTAACACCTCTATGTAAAACGGTAAACTACGCTAGCAGTTTCTCGCTAAAAGTATAAAAACGGCTTTGCCACTATAACTGACCGTATCGTTGCTAGAGTTTTAAATAAGGAAATGTGCAATGAATACTTCGTTGGCGCTCTATGCTACGCTTTCTTTCCCTCTTAAACTGAAAGATTGATGTCATCCTCTCTGGGAACTGGTCCTCTCCGTGGTAGAAAATATTGGTTTCATATATTGATTTTCAAATATAAGTTTTCTATAAGGAGAAAATCTGTACAGTTCAAAAATTTAAATAGATTTATATTTATTTTAATCATGCGATGGATATTTCTTCCTATTTTCGGCAACAATATGAAAAATGTTTTAGTTAGAGAACTATATTCCTCTATAAAATCAATTGACAATCCGAAGCGGGAAAACTAATATTGCTTCCTTAAGTGTGTCATAATGGCGAGGCTGCTAAACGAACTGTCGAATAGAGAGAAGTTTTGTCATGTGTTGACAGCGTATTAACACTGCTCTATACGATCTGGTTCAGGCCCTCTGGGCAGGGCGGCTGCACTACTATCGAGGAGTCGATTTCGCGACTTGGTGGCTGCGATTGTTGGGCACTGTTAGTTTGGAACCAATGCTAGGAGATTAAGTCCATGCCAACCCCGATTATGTAAATTATTCTAGTTCTGATTCATAGTAACAGTTTTTAAAAATGTTTCAAGCTTTTTTTCTAAAAATATGTTTATTCAATTAATTTGTAATATAATTTGATATGTTATTGATTGATGATGGGTCAATCCTTTTTAAAGCATTACTCAGGTTGCATAGCTGCTGTACCTCCTAACATATATTCATCCCGTAAATAAAAAGTGAAATTTTTATTCCAAAGATGCAAATTTAAGCAACAAATATTAACTGAAAATTTTTAAACTGACCCTTAGATTCGGCGTTGCGGACCTCCAAAGTTTGTATAAATAATATGGCTTACATACATATATCGAAGCAATTGACCTGTTACCTTACATCTTGTTAAGAAGAATGTCACTTTGAAATTTATTTAGCGATTTTGGAATAAAAATAGTTTTTTTCAACCTAAAACTTCTTATTAGATGAAAAATACTTACTTAAGTTTGAACTCCACTATAAAAATCAAAGTGAACAAACAATGAAAAAATTCCACATTTCACGCAAAAATGAAACAACATTCATAAGAATTTGGTTTTCAGTGAAATGTGAAAAAATTTCATGTGGAAAATAATTCGCTATGATATATATTAAACCACTTTATTTATACATATATAATTTCACTCTAGCAAATTTACTTTAAAAATGGTAGCACCATTTCATGATCATACCGTACAGCTTTTAAGTCTTACATATCATTCCTACAGCCACAACTATTTTCTTTGCTAATAGTTGCTAGTAAAGCGTTCATTATCATTACTAGTAGAGTTACTGAATAGTTACTACTATTATTTATCTTAACCCTTTACGGCGCAAGAACGCCAATTTCTTTAGTTTTTGGTTAATAGTTGGTAAATAGGCTATTATTATTGGAAAAGTTAATAAAAAAAATTTTAATAATAATTAAGATTATATTTATTGAAAAAAATTATATGTTGCAGAAATGCAACATTGCAGAAATAACTCTAAAAAAAAGATTGAAATTAATGGGTATGAAAATTTTTAAAACAGTTGTTCTGCTTATTGTAGCACAAGCTAATTCCGCATTTTTCGCAAGATGTTTGCATTTAGCCTTTGCATTCTGGAAATTTGCATCTCATCCGTTTATCGACCCAAACTGGCCAGTGGCTATAGTGGTCGAATCTGACATCTTTCGTTTCAAATCGTTTCGCCGATTGTCAGCAAAGCTTATGTTTGCTGACCAATATATTTTTACATTTGGCATATGAACTACTGCCATATAATTTTCGATACCTATGAACTGACGTATCTTTTGACTGGTTGCATTTACAGGCTTATTGGCATCTTTCTGAACAGAGTATAAATTAGTCTGGTCCCTTATGAATTCGATAATGTCCTCAGTAAATAAATACGAAAATACTTCAAATGGTGTATCCAAGCAAAGTATTTCTGAAGGTAACATCTCAGATCCATGAGATGTCGTTTTAGTCTTAGGCACATGATTAGATAACTTTGAAGATTCTTCAGTAGTATTAGTGTGAGAAGCGGTTACAGAAGGGAAATCCTTTGCAGTTCTAACGCTCTGAATGCTGGTGGATGCAGTTGGAAGATTGTTAGTGGGCTCAAATTCATTTTGTAAGCCAGGCGATGCTTCTAATTCCTCATCAGAGCTTTCATTCACAATCGCCTATAACTCATACGTTGAATCGACAGCATCATCGTCATCAGAAAAACCCAGGCCATCTTCACTATCTTCCCATTTTGATATGCAATAATTTCTAGGTCCTTAGTAGTTAGATTATGCGATTTACGACTCATTTTTATACTGAAGAAGAAATGTTCACAATGATAAAAAAATAGTCAAATAATACACCTCAACAGGCAATGTTGCATATGTGCAACAAACCAAAATCAGTATAAAACGTAAAAGAAATTGGTTTTGCAAAAAAGTAAGTAATTGATTATTAAAATATATCCTCTTACCTTTCACTCACACAAATTTCAATAGTCAAATACCACTACTACTTAAAAAAAAAAATTTCGAAAGAGTTCAAAGAGCGCACAAGAAGTTGGTACATGAGTATAACTTAAACGAAATTAATACAAAACTGTTGCTGCCTATAAAGCTTATTAGTTTTTAAACCGCAAGAATGCTATGTTGTCAAACTGCAACATCGCCTTAAATTGATATACAACCATACATAATATTTTTACACTTACTTTAAGGGTATGTTGCAGAAATACAACATGACGCCGTAAAGGGTTAAATTTTACTTTTGTGTCCATATTTATTTCCATTCTTTTTGTTTCATTTTCGTTTAATTTTAATTTGTTCATTTTTAGCAATTTATTTTTGTTATTAATTTCTCAATATGAAAATTTATTATTTGAAATCTTTTCTATGTGATTTAACTTTAATTAAATTTAAATATCATTGAAACTATTTCGTTTCCTTGCCTTGAATGCTGCAGTTAATTTTTTAATAGAATGTCCCCTATCTATGGTTTTGAATGCACGTTTAAACTTGTGAAGAACCGCCAATATCTTACTTTCTGCTTCTTGTACTTCTTTCCTTTTATTTACTGCTGATTCACATGAATATTTTTCTGAAGCCAGATTGGATTAATAACTTTGATCTAATGGCCAAATTGGTTTTACATTCTTCAAATTCTGATCGATTTTATATAAAAATTTATAAAAAATGGTAAATCTGCACTTTTTAATATGGACACATTGGTTTCACCAATTTAACAAACAGGCTAATCAAATTAGGGATACAAAATAAATTTAAAAACCGTAAATAATATTTCAAAGAAAATTACATACGATCGGAATTGAGTTCTGTGATATGCCTGGGTAATATTAAACTGTTTTTTAACCCTTTGACACGGGAATTAATTTCGACCTTTGAAAAGTTCTATATATGGTTTGTATAGCTTAAAAAGGCTTCAAAGAGCACGTGTAAAAAATTATGGGGACAAATTTTTATTTTAAGGCGGATTTTGAAGCTGTATATTTTAATATAAAATCTGCTTCAATCTAAAAACTTTTTCAATTTATTTTATTTTTTTATTGGTTTTAATTTTCTTTAACCCATATGTACATAAATTAAAGAAACATTTAAAAATTCATCAAAAAAAATAAGCGAGAAAATCCATTTTTTCTTTTTTAATTTGAAAATAAACTTTGACATATACGGGGCTGCGGCGATGATGAGAAGATAAAATATATAAAAATGATCTCAAGTTGTCTTTAAATCTTACAGCCTCTTTAGAATTTAAAAAACAACATCAGAACGAACCTATAACTGCAAATTAATTGCATGTATGCTAAAATTTGAACAAGAGACGGGTTGATAAAATCGATGTACATTATAATGTACGCCACGCATCAAAGGGTTAATTTCATATTCAACCAGAAATAATGTTTTTTGTCTGCTATTTATTTTTAAGAAACATTTAATAAAATACAATCCTTCATCATTTTCAACTTTGTTCGAATATCGTAAGCGCGGGTATTACACTTTTTCTAATGAGCGTGCATAATCGTGAATGAAAATTTACGATCACATCTCTATTATGAAGTGATAGTTTTAAAGTTCGATTTTTCTTACAATAATTTCGATATAGAATTTCATTCGATTATGCATGCCGATTTGCACCCATGTTTTTAAATATGACTTACTGAATACGAAGTATGTAGTAACATCGCTTCGATGCAGTAGTACCTAACGCGTCTTTTTAACAAGAAACTGCTAAGATTTGTTTATCCATTTTCAAGTTCGCTTCTGTGTTTTATTTCCCTTGTTTCTTTATTTCTTCAGTTAAATGCACAATTTGAATTTTAACTTGTTTTTGATTTTTATTAATTCATAAAAAAAAATTTAATTTTAAATACAATTTGCAAATACAATGTTTTTGTTGCTTCTTTACTTCTTCAGCCGTTGACACGTTATGCAATAAAGTTTTTTTTTAAATTTTAGTTGTTTTTAAATGAAATTATTTTCTACACATAGAAGATAATTTGATTAGGACAAGAAATCCGAATTGTTTAAATATATATACATATATGTATATATCTTTGTTTATTCTATATGTATGAAGGCTTGAAGCTTATACTGATAAACTTTTGTTTTTTACGTTTTTACTTCGTTTTCTGTCTTTGTTTTTGTTTTTATTTATTTGTATAAAAAAAGATTACAAGAAATTCAGTTAAACTGCCAAAAAAGAAATCTTAAAAAAAGAAATATATTGGGGGAGAAAGGTTTTTTTTATGATTGGTGTTTGAGTTAATATAGATATTGTGGTTATTATTGTTTCTATATTTATTTCTTTAGGGCAAAGTGTATCGCACATAGGGTACTTCAACGTCCTCGCCCTCCTCATCGTTGCAGCAGATTTCAAAAACCAATGAACGTTCGTGAGGTTCAATGCGTCTCTTGGACACGCGACGTACAACTTCAGACATGGGCAAAGGCAAACGTTCGGCGCACTTGGCCTTGGGCATAAAGAAAGAAAACAGCATAGAAACGCCTGCCGAAAGCATGGTGATTTTAAGTTTTTCCTGTTGTTCAAAGTATTCTAAGAATTCCTGCAAAGTCATTTCCCCGGGAACTTCGAAACGGTCCCATAAGGTCCATTCTTTGCCGTAGTATGTGTACTTAGCAGCTGGTAGTGGCTCAGAAAAGCCAACAAATGGCAAAGCTAAATTAGCGAAACCATTCTTGAATTTTGTAAGGTCTCTATGACTGTTAGCATACGATGCGAAAATTGAAATAAAAAATTTATAAAATAAATTCTCAAATTGGAAGAAGACACAAGTTTGCATATCACTTACCCCATAATTAGTTTAATGACTTCCAATACAGCCCATCCAGACACTAAGGAGGTTGTGGTGGCAATAGCTGGCATAATTTTACCAGCAATCAACTTGGACTTGTGTCGATCAGCAGGTGGAATTTTATAATTGGCAGCTCTTAGATTGGAAGCGGCCACTATAAAGTCCATGTGTAAGTTATTGTCATCATCTTTTTCAAACTGTAATGGATTAATTCTCAACCTAGACTTGTCCAATGACTGTAATTCATTCAGGATTTTATTAACACGATCTTGATCGACCTCCGATGAGTCATGGTGATTCGCTTCAGCAGCAGCAGCTTCGTTGGTTTCGATTTTAACGCCGGAACGAGGTTTAAATTGGGGCACCTTTAAAACAAGATATTAGTAATGCGACAAGTAGATGCCAAAAATTCTAGCAGTTCTTACCGTAATTTGCTGTACCAGACTAGCAATTGTTTCACGGTCACGAACTTGTGGTATGCCATATACCTCAGCGCGTAGATTAGCTGTAGCATATATATAATCCAAATGTAAGGGTTCATTTACATCAAAGACTAAAGGAACGGGGCAACGCTTTGGACCAGACCAGAAGGATGCTCCACTGGAGGTTACTTGGTCTGGTGGGAAATTAAAAAGCAACTGTTTAATTTGATTGGCATACTGTTCTTCCCAATACAGTCGAGCCCATTTGACGCAATCAAGAAAATCTTTCGGTTTGTCATCGACTAATGCTTTCTGTAAAAGGAAACATCATTAATAACTTTACAATACTTTTCAAATCTGAAAAGCCATCTTTCTTACCTTAACAGATTCTAAGATTTCTATTGGTTGTACTCCTGACAATTTTAGAGTACGTTCAATGAAATTGGCGTCGGACACGTAAAGAGCAGCATTTTCCGCTGTCTGTGTGAATATTCCCTCGAAGCAATCACGTGCCCACTGCAAAGTGTGCTCAATTGCATTGGGGAAGTTCTTTAAAGTACAAATGGGAATACTCTTTTCAGGAGGATCTTGAGATGAACTGTACGATTCTGTCAAGAAGGGAACAATCACTTGAACATTACCCATGGTACCAAGAGTGCCAGACTCCACCAGGGGAATGCGATTGAAAACGCATTTACGATCCATATAAATGCGAGCATCAACATTGTCTAAGGCATTTGTTACGCCATCCAGTTTGCCAAAGAAATCTTCGGAAAATACTTTTTCTGTCTCAGGACCAACACGTAGCTCGTACGCAGATATTTTTACATCAGGATTCATTTGTTTGATGGCCGCGGCCGCTGTTTGAGCTTTAGGCTTCTGAACATCTTTTGGGCGGAAGAGGAACTGACGGTTTAAATTCGATTTTTCAATCAGATCCATGTCAGTTAAGTACAGTTGACCATTGCGCACACCAGCGCCAATCATGGCAAAGTTCTTAATTAGTTCACAACCAATAGCACCTGCACCAACAATGAAATACCTTGAAAAATTTTGAAGCTTTAAAATAAACGTTTTCATTTCAAAAAATTATTTTACTAACTTAATATCACCCAGTTTATCTTGGAATTTCTTGCCAAAAATAGCAATTTGGGCATCATATCTGCATCCAATTGGTTGAGCATCAGCCTCATCAACGCCATCGTCTGGTAGGCATTCAATAGCGTCATAGTAAAGCCACTGATAAATAGGAGTAAATTTACCACTGCAAGCCTTTAAAACTTCTTGGGCCACTAAACCACCCATGGCTGCGTCAATTGGACAAGTGTTACCAGAGCAGATCTTCGCAAATGCTAGCACCAAGCTTTCTTTGACATTTGGATTAACTGATTTACACAATTGCAAAAATTTCGCAGCATCTTCTTTATTCCAAGGGCGTGGTGGTTTGCCACCATTTTCATTTCTAAACTGATGCAAAGCTTTAAAAGCAACA
This sequence comes from Gymnosoma rotundatum, assembly GCA_916610165.2. Lineage (NCBI taxonomy): Eukaryota > Metazoa > Arthropoda > Insecta > Diptera > Tachinidae > Gymnosoma > Gymnosoma rotundatum. The sequence goes on along the minus strand of OU744339.1, from coordinate 36,505,156 downwards.
TGCAGTGTTTCTGGATGTTCTAGTTTAGCAAAATCGGAAGTAAGGAACTCTGGCATTTTTTCAGCCACTTCCAGTGGCTTGAAACTTACAGTCTTGCTCATTTTTACTTGTGTCACTATACCACCAGTGATGTAATCACTATATTTACTGGTGTCGTTAATACTAAAGGTATAGGGACCCAAAACGCTAATCTTTAGAGGTGCACAACCATTTAGTTCGATCATGCCCTGAACTTCTGAGAATGTTACATAATCCCCATCATTAAGACCATGACGAGTCTCATCTAAACATGTTACAACTCCTTGTGAGTCCCGAGTAACACTAGCAATCATCGTTGATACGGGCTGAGCACCATCCTGGTCATAAATAGTGAAGTTTTCACCAAAATCGCAAAAGACTTTTGCGAATAGACCACAAGTTTCCGCAATAATTAGCGCAATATTGTTGGTGTGTGTAATTTTAGCAATGCGATGTTGCTCTGCATAATTTGCATTAGCCAAAACGATGACACGAAACTGTTTGATGAAATCTTCAGTTAATTCACCTGTGTATGATTTGGTACGAACATAATTGTTCAATTCGGATAATTTATTGCATGACGCAACAGCGCGATTTTTACCAATATCCGATTCAGAGAGATAAAATTGTGAAGATAAGTCGTTTATCTGAAAAGACAATGATGTAAAAATTGTATTACGTAAAGGATTTCATTAACTACACTTGATTCAAAAGATTAGTATTCATCTCAATTTGATTTCATTAAATCCATGTTTTTAAACCAGCACTATTTTATATACAAAAAATATCCCATTTAACTTTGCTTTTAAGTTAACTTTAAAAATATAACTAAATACAGTAAATTCTAAATTAAACGCAACAAAACAAAGATCAAAAATAATTTCAAAAGTTAGTGCTCACTATTTGATTTTTTTTATACCCTTCACCACAAAAGGTGGAAAAAGGGTATATCTAAGATTATCATTCCGTGTGATATTTTTACAATATCCATTTCCGACCCCATAAAGTATATATATTTTGACTTCTTATGCATTGCGAGGGCGATTGAGCGATATCCGTATGTCCATTTGTGTCAAATCGATCAGATATAGTGTGAAAAGAGGTGCTATTGGAAATCATTGATCGGTCTATGTCCTTCGAGGCAGTAGGCAAAACACCACGTCTATCTCAAAATTTTTCATGAAATTTGGAACAATAAAGTAACTCTAATCAAAAAATAAATATACGACACGATAGAGAATTAAAAAATAAGATAAAACACCAAGTGAAAAAATTGGCGCTCATCCACAGTCGCTAACTTTTGGTTATACATAACGCTGATAGATTATATAACACTTTTTTTGTATTGTACTGTAGTATAAAAAATTTATCACACTTGAATTTTGCTTAGAATATACTCATATTTAATATGATGGAATTATAGTTTATTAGTACGAAATTGTTGATGATGTTTAATTTATTTCACTGCTCACTATTTTGAAAGTAATACGCATTGCTTTAGTAGCGATATTATGGCCGACTTCCTAAACGCCTGTTGCAATACGAAATTTTAAAAAATGCGTATGCATTGCAAAACATGTCTTAAGTGCAAACTTGCATTGCAGAGAAATTTTTTGCATTTTACCAGCATTTAGGAACGTCGCTATGCAACTCATACATAAAGCAAATGTAAAAAACATGGTATAAAATTGAATAATTTTTTTTTTTTTTTTTTGGAAAAATAGAGGTTATACAAAATTTTTTATCCATTTTGTTGGCAAGTGTTGAGGAATTATATCAAGTCAAATCTTCCAAAAAATATTGATTTGCTATAGAAACCCATTAAAAAGAAAACAAAAAAAAAAAAAGAAGGAATGGGCAACTTTGTTAAGGACAATAAAAATCCCGGGAACAAGTGATCCAAAATAAATATTTTTTTAAAGAATTCATTGAATTAATTAATGATGACATTTTTTTCCTTTCTAATTTTTTAAGCACTAGGTCAGTTTTATAAATAATAAAAATTTTTATTTTTAATATTTCGCCACACCGTTGGGTGGCATCATGAGGTAACAGGAAATCTTATTATTAATATTTTTTGTTTCCTGTTTCCTGATGATGCCACCCAACGGTGTGGCGAAATATTGAAAATATAAATAAAAATTTTTATTATTTATAAAACTGTCCTCCTAGTGCTTAAAAAATTAGAAAAGAAAAATTATTTAAAAAGGTCAAAAAAACATTTATATATGATGACATTTTTTATTTACATTTCATTTTAAAAATAAACAAGAAAATACTTAGCCATTGCAGCTCAAATGTTTGCATACAAAATAAAAATAATGCGGGATTTTGACTTCTGGTACTCATTAAAGTGAGTTGCCAAACGATTAGGAACATTATACGTTGCCAGAAAGTTTACATACTATGCGTTTACGAAGTGTATGCATTGCAACTTGCGTTTAGGAAGTCGGCCTATATTATGTTTAATAATTATTATTTAATGAGCGTTGAAATTGGAATACTCACTTTTTTGCACTTATACTGAGAATGATATTAAAAAGAAGTTATGTTTGACAACCTTGGTCCAGTGGTAGAAAGCAGTGCTTTTTAAACTCTAAATTAAAAAACAATTGTTTTAACGTATGTCAGTCAAGGCACAAAGTTTAGTACCGCGTGATAGGACTACAAAATTTGACGAGATTAAAAATATTTTAGACTATAGTTGTTATGATGTTATAGGGGTGACGGAAATTTGGTTGAAACCATATGTATCAAATACTGCTATTGATAGGACATGGTCAAGGGCGGGTGGAGTTTGTCTATATATTTCAGAGAAAATTAAAGCGAGACTGGTTTGTGATTATATGGAAGAAGGAAAAATCGAGTCTATTTGTAGAGATATTCCTTAAGTGTACAGAAAAGTTATTAGTTGGTATTGTTTATTTACCTCATGGTAATTTAAGCAGTGTTTGAATTCCTACTTTACCTACCTTTTTTTTAAATACAGCTACGGCTACAGCTCCAACTTTTTCAAGTAGAAGTAGCGGTAGACGCTGTTTTTTTCCGAAGCATTAAAATTTTTGAGCTACAGCTACTTTTCATAAAAATAAAGCGACAAGTAGGAGTAGCAGTAGACACTGTTTTTTTCCGAAGCATTAAAGTTTATGAGCTACAGCTACTTTTCAAAAAAATAAAGCGGTATGTAGAAGTAGCCTCTTTGCTACTTCAGTTAAAGTATTGGTAGGAGTACAAAAAGCAAAAATATTCTACTTCATTTTTTGCTGCTATTTGAAAAGTAGCCAAAAACGAAAACATTATTTCTGGCTACTTTGTGTTGATAATGAATATACTTTTTGGCTACTTTATATGAATACTTTATGCTTGGAGCTACGCAATACAAATATTTGCTTCTGGCTACTTACCGACAATAAGAAGAACGAAGAAAGAACGTGTGTTATTTTTTTTTTTGGATTTTTCTTTTGAAAATTGTTTTAAACTCTTTTAATATCATGAAGCGTTGCTACGCCCTTTTGACGATATATAAAAAGTTTTTTACCTATAAACAACAAATGTTTTTAATTTATTTTGTACTTTTTAAGGTATATCACTTTAAACTGAAATAGCCCCTAGATGAATAGCGCCAATAGAATGGATTTGGGCTTATTTCAAAAGCAATTTTCTCTTACATTTTAAGAACATTTCCAATAAAAAACTTTCTTCATCACATTAAAGTCAAATAAGCCCAAATCTACACCAAATGAAAATATCATTTCCCATCACTGAAATGCAGCACGAAATTTTATTATTTTTTAATTCCCTGTCACCCTAATGTTTGCTTCTTTGATTGGAGTTACTTCACTAAACTAAATTAACATAGATGGTGAAGTAAGTATAAGATTCGGCATAGCCGAATTAGCACTCTTACTTGTTTGTATTAAGATTGACAATTCTATCAAAAGATATACAAAAAACGTAACAGTTGTTTTTTTGTAGCTACCCTATGTACATTGTGAAAAAACAAAACGAATATGTAAAACCAAATAATAAGACACGATAAGAACTAGAGTTGCAATATTCGTAAACTATAAGTGATGAAAGGGAAATGCTAAAACAGATTAATTTAAGAAAATCAATGGTTTTATTTTTTTAAATCAAATAGTATAAAAAAAGTACGATCGTAACAACATTTCCATCACTGTTACAAATTTAAAATTAAAGGGTGCGTCAATAGTTCATAAAATTTGATGTGTATGGCCATACTTTTGAACAGTTGAAGACAGACGCTTAAAATTTACAACGAACCTGTATTGCTAATCTGCTATAACAACAAAAATTTGGATTTGGAAGTTAAAGGGTGTTCCAATAGTTAATGTAATTTTGTGTATGTGACCAAACTTTTGTACCGTTATAGACAAAACGCTGAAACTTAAAAGGGACATGTTTTGCTAAGTCCGCTATAACAAGAAGCTTATAATTTGAATTGAGAAATTTAAGGGGTGTTTCCAAAGTTAATGTAAATTGTTCTGTGTGGCCGTATTTTTTGAATCGTTGTATACAAAGACCTTTATTTAAGATCGAATGTCCACTACTTTATTTGGTATAATAAAAAGTATAAAAACGTTATATTATAAATGAAATAGTTGATATAATCTGATGTATATGGGCGAAGTGTTGAACCGTTACAGATGGACGGTTGAAATTTACACAGAACATGATTGCTAAATCTACTACAACAGCAAGTATATAATTTGAAATTGCTGGAATTTGATGTATATTGCCAATCTATTGAACAGTTAAACTAGTATAAAGTTTGCAGATATAAGGGTGTCCCAATAGTTAATGTAAACTAATTTATGTGGCCATACACTTGAACTGTTATAGGCAGACAGATGAAATCTATTTTGAGTTCGGTTTTAAATTAAAAAATTTATTATTTTAAATTAAAAAAAACTGTTATAGTATTACATGTTATTTTAATTGTTTACGAATTTACTTTATTTTGCCCCATTGTCGAGAGTGTGAAACAAATTCCAAAAGAAAAAACCAAACAAAATAACACACGTTCTTTCTTCGTTCTTCTTATTGTCGGTAGTAGCAAATATTTGTATTGCGTAGCTCCAAGCATAAAGTATTCATATAAAGTAGCCAAAAAGAATGTTCATTATCAACACAAAGTAGCCAGAAAAAATGTTTTCGTTTTTGGCTACTTTTCAAATAGCAGCTTTTTTTTTGAAATAATAGCTTTTTGTACTCCTACCAATACTTCAACTGAAGTAGCAAAGAGGCTACTTCTACTTACCGCTTTATTATTTTGAAAAGTAGCTGTAGCTCAAAAATTTTAATGCTTCGGAAAAAAACAGCGTCTACCGCTACTTCTACTTGAAAAAGTTGGAGCTGTAGCTGTATGTTATGGTTTGCTCTTTAAATGTGACTTCAGCAGTAGAAGTAGCTGGATATTGGCTACTATTTTTAACAAATTTGTGTCTTAAAAAGTAGGCCTTTTTTTGTCGCTACGGCTACTTTTAGAGTAGCTTTTTAAACGCTGAATTTAAGGGATTATGACGACCTATTAATTGATCAAACCAGTAGGTATGCTAACGCAATTATAATGGGTGACTTTACACTGATTTGTTTACCAATTCATTAATGGTAAGGGAGTTATGTTCGCGATCCAATTTATCGTTAGTACATAATAGTATTTCAACACATTTTAGCCGTATTTATAATACTTCTCTGTTAGATTTTTTTCGTGACGGATATAAATTGTTTGTCTCAAAAGGGTCAATACCAGATACCAGCATTAAATTCAGGACATGCCCTTGTATCTTTGTCCTATTGTCTTGATGTAGAAAAGAGTACGACTGAATATTGGTATAGACTATAGTTCATTCGATGTAGTTAATTGACTTTCGCAATTGGACAATGTTGATTTTTTTTGGAATTTACAGTACATCTGATGTGAACGAGCAGTTGAGGATTTTTAACCAATCCATAACAGAAATATTTGACGCAAATGTCCCTTTCAGAAGGTCATTTCCTAGGAAACAAGTAAGTTGGATGGATTCAAAAGAAATTAGGGATGCAAGAAACAATAGAAATTTAGCTTGGTAGGCGTTTTGTTAAAATAGATCTGAGCATAATCGCCAAACTTTCAACAAATATAATAAAGTGAAGACTACAATCAGGCGAGTTTGGAGACAATATTGTATTAACAATTTCGATGGTCGTTCGCAAAAAAAAAATTTGGCGTAAGCTAAAGTCCAGCGGCAGAGGAAGAAGGAAGAGCAATTGACTGAATTAGATATTGAAGAGTTTAACAGTAGTTCAATTATTTCCCCTTTACAGAATTCAAGAAATTCTACTGCATTGAATTATTCTGACAACACTGGATTTAGTTTTCGCAATGTAGATGAAGTCGAAGTGTTAAATAGTATGATGACCATAAAGAGCAACGCCATTGGGCCTGATGGCATTCCACTAAGTTTTTAAAAGAAAAATTTTTTCCAGTTCCAAAGATTAAGCGTCCTCGTACTGCATCAGATTTTAGACCAGAGTTTTAAATGTTACTTCTAAAATACTTGAAATTTTATTAAGAAATCAATTACAAGAACATATTAATACTGGGAATTACATTAATTTTCACCAGTCTGGATTTAGAACAATTTATAATACCACAGTCTTAGTTTTAGATTCTGTGGAGAATTTAAGAGGCAACTTAGACAAGAAATTAACACTCCTATTCTGCGTTTCGATTCAGATCGAAATTTTCTCCGTTTGGCAACTTTGGTATTATGTGTTCAGTTTCTTTTCATTTCCGTTTCTTCGATTGTGTGTATTCTGCATTACGATCGTAGCTACGTTTTTCTAAGTTGTGTATGTGCTAACGGAAAATTTTTAATTATTGTTGGAGTTCTTTAAAAAAGGGTAAAACTACAGAAATTTAAGTATAAAATACAATAATTTTATTTTGTAACCATTTTTTTGTTTATTTTAAATTTAAAATCTTTAATTTTTAAAGGTCGAAAACAACAACATCTCAGCAGTACGAAAAACTGCTAAGCTTAATGTTACCCCAGGAAAGCTAGCCTTGGCATAAAAATCTTGTTTTGCCTGTGCCTTTTCCCCCTCAGTCTGGTCAAATTTTATCCATTGCGAGCACAGTCTCGCCTGCATTATGTCAAGGAAAAACGACAATGATTTTGACACCGTGGACTGAGCCATCCCAACGTTGTAATCTGCACCCACTCCGTGTTGGTAGCTTCCTTCAGCAAAAAACCTCAAAGCAGCTACAACTCGGTTTAATGGTGACGAAGATGTTAATGTCGTTGAGTGCGCTTCTGAGCAAAAGTATCTAACACATATTTAAATGCGTCTTTATTCAGGCGAAAGTTTTTTTGAAATCTGTAAAGCTACAGTAATAATTTCACATATAAGTGTGTATATAAACAAAAGACTCACAATTTATGAGTCATCTCGAATGGATTACAATTGTCTCTCATCCTCTGCCTTTCAATTCTTAACTCTGCATTCTGGAGTGCGTTGTTTTCCTCTTCCAACAATAGCGCCGCTGCTATTGATTCCATTGTTAAGAAAAATAAATTTTTTGGCCCGCAACGATGTAAAAGAATTAAAGTGTCAACACCGGCGCGGCTGGATTCTTCAAACTGATATTCTGACCACAAATTCCACTTACTCACATGTGTATGTTCTGACACTTTTTTCTTTTCTTATTTTATTGTTGTTCTTAACTTTATTTAATTATTGTTTTCACAAACTTTAGTTTTTCGATTCGAGCGCAACTGAATGCGGGAACGTAATCGAAACGCAGAATAAGGGTGTAAATTCTGTAATGGTATTCTTAGATTTTAGCAAAGCTTTCGACCGCCTTAATCATAACAAACTATGCGAAAAATTATATCACCAATTTAATCTAGGGCTCACAGCGTGTAGACTAATGTTTTCGTTTCTGAACGAAAGATATCAATATGTTCAATACAAGAGTAATAAATACATCAACTGTTTTAAGAAACTACTTGGGAGCGCCACAGGGATCAATTTTAAGTTCAACTCTATTTACGATTTATTTAAACGACTTGAAACCAGCGTGTTAAATTTTGTAAAATGTATTCATATGCCGATGATGTCCAATTACTCGCTGATAATAGACATCAAGGATTGAGTTACCTTGAGGATAACGTCAATAGGGACTTACAAAGAATCATGAATTGGTCTGTATCGAATTTTCTTAACTTAAATCCTCTAAAAACAAGAGCAATGTGGTTTTCTTAGAATATTGCCACTCCTTTTCTAAGATTAGGTTATAACTCAATCGAGTTTGTGTCGTATTATAAAACATTAGGACTGTATATTGACAATGGTCTTAAGTTTGACTGTCATGTGAATAACATTATCTCGAAAGTTAATTTTATGTTAAGGCGATTATACAATATTGGAATGTATTTGCCGGATTTCGTTAGAAGAAAAATTGCCTTTCACTATGCTAACCTATTTTCTTATATAGGTTAGAAATATACTCGGGTATGTCGCAGCATAACATGACGAAACTTAAGCTATGTTTCAACAGAGTTGTGAGATATATTTTCCGTCTTAAGTACAGAGATCATACACATATGACCTCCCACGTGATTCTATTATTGGGATGTGACTTTGAAGATTTCGTTAAGTTGAGAATACTGAAATGCATTTATAAAATTTGTAAATTTAGATCTCCTTCTTACCTCGTCGAAAGATTAAACTTTATCCAGTCAACGAGAACGCTTGCTTTGAATTATCCGAGATACTCTTTTCTTGTCATGAATAGATCGTTCGTGGTTCGAGCAACAAGATTATGAAATCAAGTTGTGCCTTTAAACATATGCTAATATCTTGGTTATGAAGAAAACATTACAATGCTGCCGATTTGCTGCCACTTTGTTTTACTTTTAAATCATTTCCAGTATTTGTGCAGGGGGGTGGGTAGGATCATATTAGTATATAAGTAATATGAATTTAATTTTGATCAAATAAAAAAAAATAATAATTAATAAGTGAATTGTACGCAATAAGGATATTTAATGCCGAATGTATAATCCTGATTAATCAGGCCCTATGGGTATTCTATTATAAATAAATAAAAATAAAAAAAATGTAAAAACGTGCCATTTGTTTTTAATATATTTCTGTTTCATCAATAAGCAACGCACAGCTGTTCAAACCAGTAATGGCCACTTTGCGATTTTGTGCAAAAAGTACTTAAATATTTCCATGGTACTAAAAATGATTTTTGCTTGTAATAATGAAAAATATAATATTTGAAAAAGTTATAATTAGCCTAATAATTTTACAAAACATTACGGTTATAACATAATTAATTTAGAAAAGAAAACTTCGTAATTTATTTAAAATTATGTTGTGTCATAAAATTTAACCCTCTAGTGCGCAAGAAAACCAAATTAAATAAAATACTACTTAAACGAAAGGAAATGGTTTAAAAACAAACTTTTGTTCTAGCAGTTTGTAAAATTTTCATTTATAAGGGCGCAGGAGGCGAAAAATCCTTTGATGCAAATTTGCATCATTGCGCATTTAGCGCAAAGTACTTACCATAAAAAAACAATACACACTATAATATTGTAATAAAAAAAGAGTGTAACTTATGTAATAATCACAACTGTTTATAAACCTGTTGAACTTAGTTAAATTTTAAGGTCAGAAAAACACACTGTTTCCTCTACGCACAACAAACGAATGAGCAGGCACTTCAAAATTGCACAATAATTCAATGGTGCTACAACGGTACTTCAAAAGCAGAGAAAACGACGTCTATTAAATGGAGACAACATATACCGAACATTTACATAAAACTGTTTTCAAATTTTAAAGCTACAGAGGGATATTCGGTATGATTCAAATTTGCATCACTGCGCACTAGAGGGTTAACAACTTAAAAGTTTAAGTAAATAAGCACAAAAAAGTACTTGAAAAGGGGGTTTGTACTTCACTTCAATTTATGATAGTATTTACCATCACTGGCTACATCTGTCACGTAACCTTGTATTGAAATTCTATTTTCAGCAGGTTCAAACGTTACGGCTAAGTGACATTTCAGTCGGCTAAGCATTTGCATAGCTTTTCGTATATCAAAAATGATCAGCTGACACATCTACATTTACATTTCGGTCGGCTAAATGTACCTTTACGGTCGGATAAATGTACCTTTAAGGCCTCGTTATGCGAACGTTGATGTAAGAAAAACTTAACGTATTTATACGTACGGTCGTTTATGTACTTATAAAAACTTTACAAATGTGACGCATGTCAATAAAATAAACAAAAACAAAACATTGTGCAGAACTATTTGTTTGTAATTTTAATTTCAAAAGCCCGAAAAGAATTTAAAAATGGATATTGAGGATTTATTTGCTGATGTCCTTCATGGATAAGTATAATTACAAATGTTTTGCAAAAAAAAACTATAAAGCCAAAATATTAAATTACAAAACTAACACAATTTTCAATTTGCTGCAGCTGTTCAGAACAGTGTTGAGATTTGTGGCATAGTTAAGGTCACTGTTCCGTACATGTAAATTTAGAAAAAGTACTAATTTCGCTTCGAAAGATATTTTACATTACAATATGTGCAATGTATTGACAAATTTAATTATCTGTTTTAAAAAATATTATTATGTATTTAATGTAACTATTTATTTATTATACTTTTATTAAGCAAAATAATAAAAACTGATGAATGATACAATTATTGTCAATACTTCAAAAGTACCTAAAACGGGCAAATGTGCCGCAATGGTACTTATCACATATAATTCCAGCACTATCTTACGAATGTCACGTAACAATGCCGTCAAAACCTATTTTATACAGGTTGAAGCGTTCCGGAAACGTGACAGTTAATTTCGGTAAGCGTTTGCATTGTTTTAGTATATTTAAAAACAAACGGCCGTTAGGTTAGCTTACGTGGACGTTCGCATAATTGTACCTTTAAGCTATAAACGAATACTAAACTTTATTTTTCATTTCAATAAAAGTATAAACAAACATAAAATTAAATGAATACTAGATTAATACAATTTAATTTCTGAAGTAGTTTTTATAACAAGTTGTATACTACAGACTACAAACGAAAATCTTTACTAAGTACTAACAAGATATGGATAAATAAGCGGCAGATGTGGTATTTTGCCCGCTGCTGATTTTCAATAGCAAAACTTTCGAAACTATATTTGATCGATTTGCGTATTTTTTAGTTGGCAAAGTTGAGTTCTTCAACGCGAATACGGACGAACAGACGGTCATCGCTCAATCGACTTCGCTATGCATAAGAAGTCAGGGGGCTTATTCTGAATTGCGATGCGAAAGTCAATGCGATGCGAAAATACATAAATGCGAACAATTGCTATTCTGTATTGCGATATTCGCAAAGTTCTATTTTAATCGCATTTCAAATGCGAAAAGGTGGTAAATCGGTATTCTAAATTGCGAAAACACATGTCAAATTCGCAAAATTTATTCGACAACAAAGTAGCATTCGCAAAGTACAAACATGTAAGTAAAAAACAATATTTTATTTATGTATTCATCATATATTTATTATTTAATTCAGGGAAGTAAACAATAAGACCAACAAACCGCGTCAACTTTAAATAAAAATAGAATTTATGAATAAGCACAGCCATTTGGCAAGAGGCCATTTAAAAACACCAAATGCACGTTAGTCTGCAAATACTTTGTGGCAAACGTTAACTGAAGAACTAAATATTAATGGACAACCTATTAGAGAATTTCAAAAATATTTGACTTAAATTTTAATAGGTTTGGACCTATTAAATAAATTTTAAAAACAATTTTCACAGCGAAGCACAAAAAATTTATTTATTTTTAATTTGACGTTTGTTGATACTGATGTTTATTTGAGCAGCGTTGCCAACGATTTGAAATAAATTGCGCATGCAATTGCGAAAGTCTAACAGAATACCAATTTTCTTTCGCATCGCATTTCATTTGCGCATCGCATTGATTTTCGCATCGCAATTTAGAATAAGCCCCCAGAATATATACATATAATGGATATTGTAGAAATTACACACGGAATGACAAACTTATACATGTATATACCTTTTTTCCACTTTTTGAGGTGAAGGGTATAAAAATGGCACGAAATAATCGCACGTATAAATCTGGACTTTGTTTTATACAATGACATTTGTTTCGAATCAAACGACCGGCAAAGTTAATATTGTAGCAACTTTACCATCCTTGTATAAGATTGATTTGTGTTAACAGGGCCTATCCAAGACGGCACAAAAACAAAACAAACTTATTAGAACTTAACGAAACTTTCAAAAGATCTGGCCACTTTCAATTTTGCACAACGAACTTATGGAAAAACGAATAATCCAACAAAAAAAAAGGGGGGGAACCGTTAAAAGAAATATATGTATATCACAGGCTTCTGCGTTTGTGTATGTATTTATATGGAGAATACAATGACACAACAATTTTTCTTTCTTTTTAACAATGGCATTTAAATTTTTCTTGTGAAGTTTTTTTAATACAAATTAAACACAATCCATTTTATGAACAAGATGAATTAACATAAAATTGTGTTTTTATATGGCTACTAAGAAAAGCAAAAAATGGGAGGGAGAAAAACCTAACCAAACAAAATATTTTAAACTACTCTACATTTTGCACGAACGAAAAATCGATTTTGAATTTTTAAGTTTCTTAATTTAAAACACAACAAAAGTAAACTTACTGTGCAGTTATCAGTGTCATGTAAAGTTATGGATTTTACACCGCCCAGAATGACATTCTTTGCAACTTCCAAGCCCAGACCATTTAATCCAGACAATAAAATATCAGAGTTGGCCATGCGACGCATAGCATCATGGCCCAACACATACAATTGGCGCGAGTATAAAGACTCATCGATGTCACCGCCACTAGACGATCCAGTAGATCCACCAGCATCTTGGGTATTCGAAGCCATTGGTGTATTGTTACTGGTATTCGTTATTGCGGTATTATTAGTTGTCGAGGATACTGTTGAATTATTTTTAATTTGTTTTGTTCTATTTGAGTCAACTAGCGAGGAGACTTTTTCTTCCTTTTGTTTCCCAACAATGCACGAGAAATTTTCCTGGTCACTTCTTTTAACTTTGCTTTCTTTACTGACTGCTGACGATGTACTAATAATGCCGCCGCTGCTACCACTACTCTCACCCGTTGTTGAAACAAAAGAGCCGGCTGCGTTTCCACAACTTAACGAAACTGAGCAGGACGATGATACCAATGAGCTAAAGACACTAGCTGACTCTCTCTTGCCACCGCCACTACTAACACCGTCGTTACTGCAGCTGGTAGTATCAACAGTATTGACTTCGCTGCTAGCGCCAGCAAAAATATTGTTATTATTTAGAGGGGTACTAGTGGAGCTTGGAGTAGAATCAGGTGCAAGCTTCCGCTTCTTGACTGCTGGTTGCTCAAGAGTAGAAGAGGAAGCTGCTTGTTCAATTTGAGAGCTCGAAGACATCTGTTGTTTCAAAAAATTCAACCTCTAGCGTACAAAATTATCATGAAAGTCTTCCTTATCAGTTTCCTTTATTTTAGGAGAACAATAACCAGTGCAAACCACAGTTTTTTTAATCTACTTGATACAGTTTTGTTAATTTGTAACCTTTTAACAACTCCACTACACCACACTATTATTTCACAACTTATTCTGTTTACAATTAGGTTTACTCGCTATTCAGTTTTTGTCTTTGCCCTTTACTTCCAGGCGTAGAACAAAGCCTTTAATGACCAAACTATTAGAAATGGGGGAAAAAATGAATATGAAATAGAAATGTTAAAAATGAATATATTCTATTTTTAACTTTTTAATGGGATATTATAAGAATATTTTTAATTTCAATGCAGTTTCTTTTCTACGTTACTACACTTTTGCTTTTATTTTAGATTTGCACACAAAACATTTGTAATGCTTCTTCTTTCCGTACTGTCTGCGTATTTTTTTCGTTTCACATACTTCTCATAATTTTTTATTTTAGATTTTTTAAATATAATTCTTTAATTTCTTACGAATTATATAGATTTATTACCTTTTAAATAATATACTTTTTGTAAAATTTTTATTAATTATTTTTAAAAAATCCTTTTAAGGTAACTTGGTGTATCGGAGCACATTTATTCTATTCCTTTGCAAAATCACTACAAAAACCTAGTTCTCTTTCCTCGTGTCGCCGGCGTTTGTTAATGGCAGAATTAAAATAAAGTGTCGTTAAGTTTTTATTTTTTCTTTGTTGTGTTTTGTTTTTCTATTTTGCGTGAAGTTTCGCATAAAACGAAATGCAAACAGTGTTGTCAACTTCGAGATATAAATCACAAGTTTTTAAAATGTTAATGTTGTCGGCTAATAATGTAGTAACGTTATTAAATCCAGAAATAAATTTAAACAAGAGTGCTATTATCGGCTATGCCAAATCTTACATATCCCTCACTATCTACGTAAATCTAGTTTAGTGAAGTAACTCCGATCAAAAAAGCAAGTATTTGGGTGACAGAGAATTAAAAAATAAGAAAAAAAAATAAGTATTACATTTTAATTTTACATAAATTTGGCTAAAAAATTGTTTTCAATGTTTGTCATGATATAAAATAGAATGTAGTTCCACTTTCTCTTTTCGTCACCATATTAACGTTCTGACCAAAGTATATCTATAACAAGTACATGAGGAGTTCAGCTGGTAGTTTTATTTATGTGCGTGTTTCTCATGTTTTGTGTCAAAATTTAATTACATTTATTTTAATTTTTATTTTGCTCTTGTTTTTTTACGTGTTTTTTTTAATTTTTATTATGTTCTATCAGGGATGGTAAACGAAATATTCAAATTGCACTTTTCTAACTCAAGTTGCATTGAACATCCTTTTCTTGAATTCTTGTTTAAATTTACATTAATATAGTCGTTAAAACGTCATTCTCTTACTTTTTTTTTATAATAATTAAGAAAAATTCATATTATTTTTTAATTAGAAAAATGATAAAATGTTACCCACTTTGCCGTCTCTGAAAAATGCCTGTTGTTGCTCTAATGTTGTATTTGTTGTAGACTTGCATGTACTTAATATAGATCAAGGCAGATTAATATAGTAGGTAGTGGCAGTAGATCAGTTGACTTTCTTGTTTATGTTTTCAGATGTCATATTTTGTTTACACTTATTATAATTTTTTTTTAATAAAAATGCTTTTCTTACAGTGGTGTTGTGGAAATATTTTTAAAATTTTCATAAAACAAAATTGTTTCACACACTTTTTGAAACTGAAATTTGTTTACAAATTGTAGGCTTCGCCTCTTCATGATTTTGTTTGCTCATTTTATATGTTAAACCCAAGAAGGTTGGTACAAAATGTGTTTATACACATTTTTGGTTTTTACATATAAAAAAAAAGCTGACATAATCACGAGGTTTAGGAAGCTCCTTAAATATATGCATGTAAGTAGCATCAAAGGAAAGCTTATGACGTCTTGATTAATATTATTCTAATTATTTTTTTCGAGCTACATTTTTAAAAACTGAAAAAATCATGTTAAGGTGGGTTTTTGAGAAATTAAATATCACAACGCATCGGGCTATTCCTACAAAATTTTTAAGTAATACAGCTAAAAGAGTTTTTAATCAAATGGTGAAATAAAATTAAATTTTTTTTGTTTTACCATATAAATTCCCGGAAAGGGGAAAATGTCCCAAAAAATAGTTTTTTTTTACAAAAGAGGCCTTAAATAATCACGGGAATGTCAAATGTTTTTTGGAGTATGTAGCCAAAATTTGTTGACTTACCGTTTACCTTTTTCTAATCGGCGCTTTGCACTCCGAGGAATTTTACAATACTTTTAAAATTTTTTCCAAAATTAGCAATGTTGGAAAGGGCTGGAGGGGGAACCGTTATAATTGTTGACCTAATTTTGCTTTTATTCGCATTTGCTATAGTTTGTCTTTAAAATTGTTTAAACAAATTTGCTACTACTGAAGTAAATTTAAATTACATAAGCAAAAAAAAAGCATACCACCTTTTTGCGGAAAGTCCTTACGATATTTTTTAAATTTTCTCAATCAAAACTTTAAACTTTTTTATTTTGAATTTTATTAATAATATAGAAAATATCCTAAAGTAATAATCCGATAATTAATAAGCGTACTACGCCAAAAACACCAAGTTAAGATTAGCTACATTTAAACATATTTTTATAGACATTTTCAAGGTTTGATTAAATTTAAAAAATCTTAACATGGATACGTTGGATATTTTATTTTTCAAATTTAAATTAAAATTTATTTTGAATTTAAATTTTTTTAATTTAAAATTTATTTTTAAAATTTGGTGCCCTAGCCAGAAGCCCTCCTTCATCTTAGGGGTCTGGCCGTCCGTAGATTTACTGCGAAACAGCTGTGCTCTGCCTCTGTAGAATTTCGTTGAGATATATTAAGTGGTTTATAAGATACCTAATTTGTCAAAAAAAAAAACTTTTTCAAACCACTGTGCGTTATTTGAATTTGACATCTGAAAATATATTTTACACAAACAATTTACATGTTGTTTACTTATTGTTGTAGTTGTTTTAGAACTGCTATTACCTCTAGAAATAATGTGGCTTGGGAACTACCTTTAATTCAAGGCAGATTTATTTTACTAGGTAGTGTCGTCCGGCCAGCTGGTTTGTACTTGGAAATGTCAAAAGTTTTTGTATTTTCCTTTGTTTGTTTACGAATTTCAAAAACACTAACAACAAGCGTTTGCAAGACAAAGCAAGCATGTGTATGGAAAGCAATTATCTTTTATTTCTCTTTGTGTTTTTAACGTTTCCAAGGCGAATCAATTATCAGGTGGCAGCATTAGAAAATTTATTATTTTTTGCTGGTAGAAACGAATGTCAAACTTCATATAAAAAAATGGTAAACAGATCGATCGTAAGCACAGGTTCAATATAGAGGAATTCGGGTTTACATCCCGGTTGAACTTCTACGGCGAGTCTTATCGGAAATTTATGCCACACATTCGGAATTACTAAAATGAAAGCGTTAGACATAGCTTATTGCTAGTGGCAATCACTCGATCAAGATATTGCAACGCTGGTGTCAAACTGACATTCTGCAGTCAGTACAACCTTTAGCACTAAAAGTTATACCAACTCACGTGTGTAAACAGTACACGCGGAATTTGCTGGGCCGTACGAGGGAGAATACCTTTTTATTTTAGTGGACGCTTTTAGCAAATGGCCTGAGATCTACATAATGCCAGATATTACCTCGGGCTTTTAAGTCCCCGAATTTTGGCTACATACTAAAAAAAGAATTTGACAGAATTTTTATTTTAAAACAAAAAAAAATTTAATTATATTTCGCCATTTGATTAAAAACTCTTTTAGCTATAAAACTTGAACTTTTTTAGGAATGTTAAGTCCATATTTAATTTCTCAAAAAACCACCTTAACATAATTTTTTCAGTTTTTGAAAATGTAACGCGATAAAAATAATTACAATATTATTAATTAAGATTTTATAAGCTTTCCTTTGATGCTATTTACATGTATATCGAGCATATATTTAAGCTAGAGGAGCTTCCTAAACCTCGCCTCCTCTTGATTTTGTTTGCTTATTTTATATGTAAAAACCTCATGAGAATCATCAGGCTGAAATTTATTATTTTTAAATTTGCGTTTTCATACGTTTTTCTATTGTTTTTGTTCAGTAAATGAATTTATTGCTTTATTATTTTTGCTAAAATATGGAATAAAACTACTTAGTATATTTTATATAAAAAATGTAACTTTTTTTGAAGGAAAATCATAACTTCTTCTTGTCTTTTCCTGGCAACACTGATAGTATTGTGCTCTCTGGAGTTTTGGCTGCGCTCAGGGCTCCCAGATTTTTTCGATAAATTTTATCCCCACAGTTGCCCAAAAAACAATTTTACCTATACCCGAAATTCCCACTTCAAATAATGCTTTTTATTTTAAAAATCAATTTAAGTATTACCATACTGTATTTATACAAGCTACATATATTGTATACTAGCAGTGCCCACGACTTCGTCGTGTCATTTTGTGTTTTCAAATATTAATTGCAGAGTTCTGTAAGCAGTGTTAAAATTTTGCAATCTACAAAAATAAATTGTGCTGCAACAGTTTTAATAGCATTATACCGATAAAATTCTAAAAAATTGTTTTTGTTTCAAATGTAATTATGCGAACGAACGAACGATTGCGACATCGTGAACTTGCCCTTAATCCCCTAAACAGAACATTTTCCCTCTTGTCCCTTACCACGTAATCCACAAACAGCTCAAAATTTCTGCTTTCTTAAATTTTCAGAGTGCATCATCTTTATAAATGCATTCGGGGTTGTCATAGAATCCAAGCTTATAGAAATCGGATGTGAATATTTATTGTTCTTATAACTTTTAACATCTACTATCAATTGCGAAGATGTTAACATCTGCCCATAATACAAATACAAAGGGCTAAAAATCAACACTTTTAAAAGATGTTCCTCTTATTTTGTGCCACTTTACATATTTCGATTATTTTAGTATCATCAATAGAAAAAATGACAGTAATTTCGATAGATATTTTTAAGCGAAAATGAGCGGCATACTTAATTTTTTGATTTTAAATTTGAATACCTATATACATATGTATGTATATATAAAAATAAAACGGTCCACGTCTGACGAATCAGCTGATCAGTTTCTGGTTAATGGAAAATGTGTATTTGTTATTACTTTGACGTTCTGTTCCGTTCGTATCAGTAGAAAATAGAATTTAACGTTAAGTTACTTGTAAGTTGTTTGGTAGTGTGAGTGCAAAATGTACACAAACCTAGTTTTGTTATTGTAGTTTTTTTTTTGTTGTGTTGTGTAATGTGTTTTCTTTGTTTATTATAAACAGCTGCATTGTTGTTACAGAAAAACTAATCACAATAATTTGAAAAACAGAACGGCACGGAACAGAACAGCAACAGAAAGTAAAGACTAATAAGGCCTTAAGTTTTACATTTATAATTTTAATTTTACTGTTTGTGGATACAAGTTTGTATATAAATGAGTTTGTATATGTGCAAACCCCCCTACCCTATTTCTTATTTTTCTCAATGACCTTCTACGTCAGACTTCCAACCCTATATATTCTTTCGCAGATGACAGTAGCATATGCCATTCATTTTCTTTTCGCAATAGAGCAAGCCTTCGGGAAATTGGGGCTATGCGAAAGCGCATGGATCACACCCTTAATCGCGACCTTTTGGTAATCTCCCAATGGGGCCTTGCGAATAGGGATCAAGGGAACGCTAATAAAACCCAGTGCATAGGCGTACGGCTGAATATGTTACCTCATCTGTAATTATGGGTGATATATATATATTAAAGAATCAGAAGCTTTCGATGTTCTTGGCATGAAAATTCAATGTGATGTTCGCTGGAACCAGCATATTTTTCATGTCGCAAAAGAAGCATTCAATTGCCTAGGTTTTTTGAAACGGTGTAAGAAATACTTCACTCCATCTGATCTCCTTACTATCTATGTCACCTTTATCAGACCGAAAATGGAATACAACTCTCATGTGTGGGCCGGTGCTTCAAAGTCTATTTTGGAATAACTCGACCGCGTGCAGGAGATAGAGAAGAAGCTCATCGGTGACAGTAGGGTATCCAGCTCTATTGACTCACTGGAGCATCGACGCAATGTGGGGTGTGTTTCACTGTTTTATCGTTACTACAACGAAATGTGCTCTTATGAAATCAGGGAACTTGTTCCTCAAAACCTTAATTTCGTACGCGCAACGCGTTTTGCATCAAGAGCGCATTCCTTTGTGGTCGATTGGCCAGTGAATCGCACTACGCATTACAGAGAGAATTAGTTTTTTAGCCGAACAGTTCGTATATGGAATAAACTCCCCGCAGAGGTCTTTCCTGCAACTTTCAATGTGCAAAGATTCAAATCAAATGTCCACAAGCACTACTCCCTTTATCGCCCTTCCCACAACCTAATTTCCTTGTTCTGGTACAATGCATTGCATAAGTAGGGGTCGTCCCCTGAGTGCTGGTCCTAATAAAAAAAAAAAAAAACACACACTTATACATTCTTACCCTGCAAACATTTTTGAGATTTTTTTGCGATGGATTGTTTGGTTTCGCTAACCATCGCCTATGCCTTACAACTAAGCGATGAATACGCGAGCGTACGCGGGAAATATTTCTCACAACGTTTTTTTGCATTCTTTATCCATCTGTGCTTTTTCATAACTTTCGATGGAATTTGTTTTTTGTTGTTTTCTAAAGGTAACGGGAAAATAAATATTTGGTTTCAAGAGCAATTAGCAAAATTTTCATTCAGTTGGACAAGTGATCTGTGAAGGGTATGTTAAAAAGAAAACAAGCGATAAATAAACATGATAAGAAAAGTTTTGTTTTCATTATTTTATTCTATAAATAAATTAAAAATGTCTAAACAAATATATTATAACTTAAATACCGGTAAGATCTGTCAAACATTACTACCTTTTCTTTTATAATCCAACTTTAATCATTTGCAAAAGCTTTTACCAATAAACCCCAACCTCTTGATTTAATACTTCTGGAGCTCCAAGCCTTACGGGAGCATATTTCACAGCAAATTTCGCAACTTCGTTAACTTGTAAAGTTGTGGCAGGTCGAAATGAAGTTCGAGAAATTAAAAGATCAACATTCTAGTGGAACTTGAAAGTATTTGCAAGCAATTGCCTTTTTCTTCCCTTGAGGATATTCGCAAATTCTATTTGGATATAATGCTTTTAAAATGATTGTACTATTTTCAGTTGGGGTGGTGATGCAGTAACTTTTACTAGAAATGCAATCAAACGGGTTGTAACAGGTGACTTGGAGTTGCAATTTTCTTGGAAGGGCACAAAAACAAAGCAAACCGTTGAAAATATGTATTTTATAACATTGATTAGAGATATGTATTTTATAAGATTTTATTATATAACATACGTACATATTTCTTTAACAGAAAAATTTTATTTTTGCATTGCAACAAAAATTTAACGCTGCTGAGGAATCTCAAATAAA
Source organism: Gymnosoma rotundatum (assembly GCA_916610165.2). Lineage (NCBI taxonomy): Eukaryota > Metazoa > Arthropoda > Insecta > Diptera > Tachinidae > Gymnosoma > Gymnosoma rotundatum. The sequence continues at coordinate 36,484,035 of OU744339.1, read as the reverse complement.
TCGTATTTTGCAGCAACATTTTGTCCACGCAGGGGATCACGTCGCTAAGCGAAAGGACCAGGTCAAACCAAATAAAAAATAAATAAATTTTAAATAATTAAACACACAAAAATCAATATCAAAATAGAAGAAAAAAAATATATGTATATATATACAAAAATGAATTAACAGATAAAAGCATTATAAATAATATAAAACTATATATGAACGTATATTTTAAATAATTATTCACACACAAAAATCCAAATAGGTAAAAAATATATGTATGTATGTACACACATAAAAGAAATGAACAACCAAATAACAGCATGAATGCATTATAAATATGAAAAAAAATATATTTTGTCATCTTCATTTTCATTTAAAATCTGTATTTGCGAATCACCGGCGAGTCGTTAATTGTGAATCGTCGGCGGATCTCTATTTGTGATTCGCCTGCGAATCGTTGATTATGAATCGCAGACGAGTCGCTATTTGTGATTCTTAAATTTATAAATTACAAACACAAAAATTGAAACAAAAAATAAAATTTTATAACAGAAGTCAAAGCGAAGCATGTAGTATGTGTCATGGAAACGGTATGCTTTGCAATCATGATTCAAGTGCTACATTTTACTGTGTAAACATGATATAACTCCAATCAAAAAAGCAAATTTTGTGGTGACAGAGAATTAAGAAATAAAAATCAATATCTTATACAAGATGTTCCTATCTCAATTTGTTTCACTTAACATCTTTCGATAATTTTAGTGTTATCACTAGAAAAGTGACATTAAAACCAAAACCAAAAAACTAAACACGTGCAAAATAATACAATGAGTAAAATGGAGGAAGCGCAAGGTTATTAATTTTAAATTGCCATATTCATATATAACAAAATAAATGTGGTTTATGACAAATTTTCCAAACAAACTTCGTAAAATACGTTTTATATCTATTTTAATACTTTATGAATACTGCAGAAAATGTTTAAAAAATTGGTAAATAGTTTTTCTTTCTAATACATTTAGAAATTATATTATACGTGAAATTAAGCATAATTAATTTTTTTCATTTTGTTATAATACTTAAATAGTTTACCTAACAATTGGAAAAACTAAAAAAAAACTACAATTTTAATTAAAAAATTCTGGACTACTATTTGGAATTTGCTTTTTCCCAAAAACTATAATTTCTTTGTTCACCAGCATAACCTCAGCTATTTCTTTTTTACCTGCATTTTATTAAATTGCTTAATATCTTAGAATACGTATAACAAAATGTCTAACAAAGATGAATTTTGAACAACTTGCATGCATTCCTCATAGATATAGTCAAATGTAAAAACCCTTTATGGGAAAGATGTTACATCCTGGCAAATTGATGAAATATGTTCCTATTTCATTTTGTTCTATTGATTATTTAAGTATCATCACTAAAAAAGTGACATTAAAATCTTCAATGATAATTTTGAATTTTTTATCTGTGCTATATACGAGTATCAATATTTATTTGGTTAAAAGAAATCCGCATATAAACCAAAGTATTTCTTTACTTTTTTCCCTGTAATTCGTTTTGTACATTTGTTTTTGCTTTGTATCAATCTTCGGTTGCACACGAATATATACTGTCTAGCATTAAGATATCATTCATACTAATATTTTTGAGTAAGTTCTAAGTGTTCAAGAGCTAAACAAGTTATTTTATAAATGTTTTACTTACCATACACTTAAAAAATTTTAATATACAGTGCACTCGGAAAAACGTCAACACTCGTTTACGTCAACATCCCAAAACGTCAACCCTTAATTTTTTACATTGTCTACTCTAAAACGTCAACCAAACCACAAAGCTCTAAAACGTCAACTTTAAGTAAGTAAGTAAAATATTTATTGAGTCTTTTCTTTTTATGACATTCGTAGATGTATACAAATCGACAGTTTAACAAAAAGAAATCTTAGAACTATTATTGTCTTGATCTAATACACATTGAGAGTGAAAGGCTACTTGCTTGCAAATAAACTTGATTCATTCTGAAGGAATGGTTAAATTTCCGTTAATTTCAATGCTTGCTCATACATTTAAAGTTGACAAACAGAGCGAGTGTCTGTTACAATAAATAAATAAAAGGTATATAAATAAACAACACTTAAAATTAAATACTTAAAATTAAATAACAGAAAAAATTAGCTGACAGGATATAACGAGAATATCACAGATATATGAATTAATATTTTTGAATGTACATTAACGTAAATGTTTTCTTTTATAAGAATACATAAATAAAGATAATTGTTAAATATTTATTTAGTTAGTTTAACCGATTCCAGCTAACCTCTATGAGTGCCGGGTAGTGCTCGACGGTAAAAGAGTGGCAAAAAATATTGATTTTCGTCAACAAAGTCCTCATGTATGACTCCAATAGGGGAGAGATAAGAGGAGGATGACCAGCTTATATTTTTTTCCATTTCAAATATCTCGTTCATGTAATTATTTTCATGGGACTCCAGATTATTTACAAATTTTCTTTGTATTTCCAATACATAGCTGCAGAAGGGTTTGATGGATGATTTTTCGTAAATATATGCGTTGGAATACCTTTTTGAGTGAGACCTGTAGTTTTAATTAATACATTTTCTCAGTATACTCCTTTCAAAGATTTCCAATTCTTTGGCCACTATTGGAGATATAGAGAACCAAATCGGAAAAGCGTAAGTTATAGAAGATCTTATTGCTACTTTGTATAAAAGTAACTTGGTCTTTACAGGGAGGTGCCTGCTATTTAATAGATTGGAGAAAATACCGGATATCTTTTTGGCTCTTTTTAGGATGTATCTGCCATGCTCGTTGAATTTGAATAAATAGTTGAAATTTACTCCAAGATATTTGATATTGCGCTTGAAGGGAATTTCAACACCATTAAGCGATAACTGGAGAAGTTTGCTCTCTGGGACCACAAACCTATCGCAATTACCAGAAGCATTTCTTATACATATGGCTTCTGATTTATTAGCGTTAATGCTTATACCCCACGTACGGTAGAAGTTATTTATTGTATTAAGATGGGAAGCAGCGCTGGATAGTGCCTGGGTTGGCGACATGTTATGGGAGTAAATCATGCAATCATCGGCATAGAGTATTGCTTTAGATTCGCCAACTGTATGCGGGAAGTCGTGTAGAAACATGTTGAAAAGAAGTGGCGCCAATACACTCCCTTGGGGGACATCACTGTGGACTGTTCCAAGACTTGAGGAAACATCATTAATTTGGACACTAAATTTGCGATCAGAAAAATAACTTGAAAGAATTTTGACTATAAATGGATCTACTCCAAGCTATATCAATTTGTATAGGATTCCTAAGTGCCACGCAGAATCGAATGCTTTTTCAATATCGAGGGATATAACAACGGTAGAAATCTTTTCCCTCAAGTTTTTTACTACGTCACCATGAAATTTCAGTAGAGCATTCTGAGTTGAGTGGAAGCGCTGGAAACCAAATTGAAGTGAAGGTATAGAGTTGATTGTAAATTCATTTTCGAGCTTAGTTTTAATGATGTGCTCAAACAGCTTTCCAACATTTGACAGCATGGAAATGGGCCTGAAGTTCTCAATGTTGATATTATTTCCTTTCTTTTTAAGAGGAAGAATTTTGGCGGTTTTCCATACTGAAGGAAATAACCGTTATTTATACAATTGTTAAAAATGATGGCGAAGAATTTAAAAGTAGAGTCTGGAAATTTCCGAATTATAAAGTTTGAAATTCCATCAGAACCATATGACTTTTTATTGTTTATGTTTTTAACAATCTTTTTTATATTATCCAAGGTGGTAAAATGATAATCATCGATGCCTTCTAATGAGTTAAATGTCGAATCAAAGGAATATATGTATCTCGGAAGTACGCTAACAAAATCTGAAACTCGTGTTTCTAGCCCAGGTGGAGGACTGTCTAGCAGTTTCTCGGAATAGATTGACGAATAGAAATTCCGAAAACCTTCGGCTTTTTCAGCGTCATCTGTAATGAGTCTGTTGTCGATCATTACTTCTCGACAGCTTGTGCTTTTTTTGCTACCTACTAGTTTATAAACCTCCTTGAAGGCAGAAGGACCAGGATTAATATTTCTAAGGCTTTCGTTAAATTTATTAGATTGTTCGATGTTGACAAGTTCTTTAATAATAGTTTTTAAGAGTTGAATTTGTTTAGAAATGATGTTATACTCCTGACTGAGTCGGTTGCCTGTACGATGAAATATTTTTTTCAATTGGTTTTGCCATCTATGTTTAATATGATAAAATTTTTTTGTTTTCCGAAAGGGGCATCTTGTTTTTCTATTCAATTCTTTCCGAGTTGTTATTATGAATGACGCTAAATCTAGAATTAAATTAATTTATTAAATCGTCTATTTCCGAGATTTTCAGGTTTCTGTTGGCAGGTGGCATAATGTTGAGGCTTACAGATTCCATTTCATGCTTAAATTTATGCCAGTTAGTATTTTTATATGAGGTGTAAAAATGAGGACTTCGAAGAAGTATGTCCACGGGGTCCAGTTGAAGTTGAAGCATGACCGGAAAATGGTCCGAAAAAGTTGGGAGTGTTGAAATACTAAAAATTTGTGCATTGTTGCTAAGTAAGTTGGCGCTGAGTAGGTAATGATCCAGAAATGAGGAGCCATTAGGATAAGAAGGTGTGTCACTGCAAATACGTGTCACATCGACAGAATGATCCAACAGCCAGCTTTGTAAAACTTTGCCACATAGAATTCTCTAAAGTGTCACCCCAATTAGGGTGCTTGGCATTAAAGTCACCCCCAAAGACAAAACCATCAAAATTAGAGGCCACTTCCATAATTTTATTTAAACCATGTTGGAGTTGAGCAATCGGTAAGTTACATGGTATGTATAATGATCCAATAAGTATCTGTTTATATTCTTCTTCTATTTTTAAGTTGATTGTAATAAAAGTAGCATTAAAGCTAAGGCCGCTCACGTAAAAATTTTTATATGATATGCATTTCCTTACAGCAATACCAACACCAATAGCAGAATTGTCGCGTACATAATTATAACCATTGAGGAAAATTTTTTTATTTGTTTTTAGGTGTGTCTCTTGCACGAAACCAAAATCAATTTTATTGTAAAAGAGAGTATTATTTAAATCAATTTGGCGACTTCTATCAATTAGGGATCGCACGTTGTAGGTTAAGAAATTAATAGTTCTACGGGCCATGATACATTTTAATTTTATTTAAGAGGCCCAAGAATTCACCTTTGGCCTCCACTCTTGGCATAGATTTGTAATTTTTAAGAAAAATGTTAATTTCTTCTTCAATGGTAAGCTCAGTTTCCATAAACAAATTCGCTAGCTTCATAAACTCATCTATTAAAGAAGATTTATTTTGTGGTTGTTGAGAGTGAAAATGACTTGCAAAAGACTTGCCGGGGGTTAATTGTGAGGAAGGAATTGCTTTGTAAACTTTATTGAATACAGCTGTTTTTGTCTCTGCTGATTTTTTAAGTCTCTCTTTTTTATTAAAGATATATTTTTTATAGGCTGTACAGCCCCTCCAATTAGCCGGATGGCCGGACTCACCACAGTTTACACAGCAAGGCTCTGAGTCTTTCGATTCATTACGAGGACATTCCTTTGGTAAATGTTGTTGATTGCATTTGACACATTTATATTCTGCATTGCAGTTTTTGGCCAAGTGTCCCCACAACTGACATCTGCGACACTGGATTTCTTGCGTTTTTTTCTTGGGTTTCTCCCATACAATGCATTGTTTTAATAAATACCTGATGTGTGCAACATCGCTAAGACTTTTCCCTGGTACTAAGGTGACTAGAAAGAGGCCAGTGTCTAAATTGTTTTTAATTGAATGTGCAGTTGTAAATTTGGTAACTTTCCCTACCACACCAGGAGACAATGTTTCTATTTCAGATCTAATTTCATCAGTATTTGATTCGAAGTATAATCCTCGTAGAACCAAAGAGGTTTGTCTATACTCTTTTGGAGTAAATGAATAAGATTTAATTTTCTTGTTTTTCAACATGGCCATCAATTCTGTATGGACATTGACGTCAGAGACAAAAAGCTTGCTTTTGTGTTGATTAATATTTTTTATTTTAAATTCTATTTTCGGTGTGATGGCATCTAATTGTTTAGACAGGTGTTGAATATTCACGTTATACAGGAATATTGGGGGACAAAAGGTCTTTTTTGTTAATGTTTCTTTTGTTGGCTCAGCAGAGTTTGCATTTGTTCTGCGGTAATTATTTCCATTGCTTTCAATTTCCAATTCTGCAAGAATAGCAAATTTGTTTATTCTGTTGGGGTTTAAGTCAGAAACATCTACGATAGTTGGAGGATTATTGGTCTCCACTCTTCTTCTTTTGATACAGTTGTCATCATTTAAGGCTCCAACGATGACTTTATCTGCAATGCATTGGCTACCAGTAGGTAGGTCGTCAACACCATCAATCTCTGGGATGATTTAATTCTTTCTCAATCAATAAACAATGCTTAAATGCAATTGTGTGTCAAAAGTTATAAAAAGAAAATAAATTTTAATTACAAAATAATGAGACTAAAAAAAACTACGGAAAAAATTAAACCGCCACTCTTTTCTTCGTTCGCTTTCTCCAACTCCGTCAACTTTAAATAAAACAACATTTTGAATTTAGCTACAGTTAAAATAAACAAATTTGTGCACTCACACATTTATTTTATGAAATTATGTAGTTAAGAAATTTGGGATTCCCCTTGTGAGTATGTAGAGTAGAAAAGAAATCGCTTCTCTATGTACTTACTTTTTTATGTTCAGTTGCTTTTTTGATCTCGTAAGTATCTCATTTCCAAAATGTGCAACCGAAAGTGCTTAAGTTACAAGAAAAGGCAAATATTTTGGATTCATTAAAAAAGGGTACAAGTGCAGTAGCTTTAGCAAAGCACTATGGTGTCTCGAAATTAACAATTCCCAAGATAAAAATGAAAAGGAATAAAATTTTGGACTGTGTTAATAACACACTTTCCGGTCCAGTAAAAAGAAAGACACTAAGAGCATCAGAGTTGCCGAAAATGGAAAAGCGCCTGTATCAGTGGTTTGTTAAACAGAGAGAAAGGAATTATCCAGTTAATGCATTAGCGCTCAAGATAAAGACTAAAGAGATTCATCTAAAAGTAAAAAAAGGAATGTTCTTTTAACACAAGTGATGGATGGCTACAAGTTTTTAAAAAAAGATTTGGAGTTCGCCTGCTTAAAATAACTGGAGAAAAGCTGTCTTCGCAGCCTTCGCTTGTCGAACCATTTAAAGTAAAACTAAAACAAAAAATTGAAGAAATGGGTCTATGCCAAGATCAGTTGTACAATGCTGATGAATCTGGCTTATTCTGGAAAATTTTGCCTGAAAAGTCTTACGTATCAGGTGCCAAAAAGACTGCTCCGGGCGTAAAGACAGAAAACCAACGCGCCACTTTTTTATGTTGTGCTAATGCTTCCGGAAATCATAAACTTAAACTGTTGGTGATTGGAAAGGCAAAAAATCCACGCGTTTTTTTAAATTTTAACTGCCCAACTGAGTACAAGAGTTCCAAGTCTTCATGGATGACATCAGCTATTTTCAGCGGTTGGTTTCACAAATCATTTGTGCCACAAGTTAGTATCTGTTGTGCTGCAGAATAAATATCGCTTTTAGTAGGTAAGATTTTCTAATTTTAGGTAACAAATTTTCTTTCAAAAAAGAAATTGCCAGTTAAAGCGGTCCTTTTGATAGACAATGCTCCATCTCATCCAAGTGATAAACAACTTTGTATACTCTTGCATTTAAGATACATTTTTGATTTTTTTAACGTTATATTCATACAAACTTTGCTTAAAATTGCTCAGTGACTGCATTTGATTTGTTTTGCGTCAATTTTTGTTTTGTATTCATAAATTAAAAACCTATGAGTGAAAAACAAAACACATAATTGCTCCTTTTGCACGAGTACAGTTTACTTAAGGCCAGTTTAGACGGTAAGACTTTATGTACGTAAAATCTAAGAGAAAATAAAATGAATATCTATCCGTTTGAAAAAATAGAGATTTTTTTCTTATGTTTTTTTTTTATTTATAACTTAATTTTTATTAAATTATTATTTGAACTGTGAATATTATAAATGAATAGAAATTAATATTAATGTTGATATGAGTATTCTCGTATTCTTATTTACAAAGTTAGTTGGTTAAATAGATGATGTTTATAAAAATACACAACTAAGGTAGATAGATGCGAAGAATGCTGATGAAGGTCGTAGCGGTACAGAAAGTCCAGCATTTCATTCTGCTAATAATTTCTATTCATTTTTTTTTATTTATTTATTATAACTATCTTTACTTCTCTTTAAAATATTTACAATAATTACGTTTTTCGAGATCTTAATTAAGTATTGTAACAAATATGAACTTAATTTATTGTATAAAAATATCTTAAATTTAGTGTTTATATTAACGCAGTGCTATAAAAAAAAGAAAGGGAAAAACCTAGTAAAGATTTAAAGAAATTCTGAATTAATCCCTCTATCAGCTTCATTGCTAAAGTTGAAGAAAAAATTAATATTACAAATTCCTTATTATGTTATAATTTGAAGCTCTATTTCGAACTTCGAATCTTTGTGTTAAATTAGATATTACTGATTTAAGCAAATATTGTTGAAAATTTTGATGCAGTATACTTGCTGAGTATCTTCTGGGTAAATTTTTATTCTGGATTATTTCCAACTTCTTTAGATAGGTCTTGGCACAGCTATTTGACCGAATTTGACACCCATATGTCATAATAGGCCATATGCAAAGTTGATTTTCGATTTAATAATGGGAAAAGGGCTCTTCCACATTTAATAGCCTGTTCACAGGTTCTTAGAACATGATGTCTGAAAGTCAGTTTTTTATCTAATTCAATTCTAAGATATTTAATGGTATAAAGGAGAGGAATTTCAACTCCTTCCACACATAGTGGTATTGAGGATTTTCTTTTCGGTGATTTATTGAAGGAAAATATTATTGTTTGAGTTTTATTTATTTTAATTTTCCATTTTTTTTAATATTTTTAAGCTTGTAAAAGACCTTTTTTCAATCGTTTGACTATAGTGTTTGAAACTTTATCTGTTGTTATGATGGCAGTGTCGTCTGCGTATAGTGCAACTGATTGATCTTTAAGTATTTCAAAATCCGATGTATATATTGAGTACAAAACAGGCGATAACACCGAGCCCTGGGGAACTGCTGCAGGGATATTGCGCTGGGTGGAGTATTCAGTATCAATATTCACTACAAAGGATCTCTCATTCAGAAAACATTGTACCATCTTTTGTATGTAAATTGGATAACCAAAGTTATGAAGTTTAAAAATTAAGCCATTGTGCCATATAGAATCAAGGGCTTTTTCTACGTCTAACAGCACTATTCCAGTACTTTTACGGTTACTTTTATTATTTAAGATAAAGTTTACATTTCTCTTTACTTGGTGCACAGTTGAATGTTCTTTTCGAAAACCAAATTGCTCTTTTTGTATTATACTATTAGTTTCGGTGTATTCATTTATTCTCTGTAACACGATTTTTTCGAGAATTTTATCTAAGCAATTCAGCTTGCTTATTGGACGATAACTTTTAGGTGATTTTGCGTCCTTTGCCTGTTTTAAAAATTTTTGGGAAATAACCATTGTCAAACACCAGTATAAAATTTGAGTAATTAGTGTGTAAAAAGTATTTGTTATATTTTTCAATACAATGGGCTTTATTCCATCCAATCCAGCTGCTTTTGAGTTTTTTAGTGTACCTATTTATTTTACTTCTTCCACTGACGTCAAGTTTTGCTGCATGTCATCTACAACTGATACTTTGAGCATTCAACCAGTCTATGTGTTTTTCTACCATATTATCTACTGGGGAAGTCATACTGCATGTTGTTCTGTGACAATTTTCGAAAACTTCCGAAATTATTTCAGCTTTTTCTTTATTGTTATGCTTTACAACGCCATCTATTGTTAAACTACAAACGCTTTTTTGTTGCCTTCGTCAACATCCAAAACTTTTTATTACCTGTTGGCTGCTTTTGCATATATTGGTACCAGCTGTTATTTCTGTCATTGTTTATGTTCAAATTATTAGCGTGGTCAGCTGTTTTAATAAAGAAGTAATTATGTTTCTCTCTGAATAATTATTTGAACGTTGAAGTTTATTTCTTTGCGAAATTAAAAATAAAGTTTGACTGGAGAGCTTTCTATGCCAGACTTGTGAGTTACCAAGTGGAATTTGTTTAGATGCTTCTTGTACCAGGAAAGTAATTTTTGAAAGTGTATCTTCCACATTTGAGTTCGATAATTCAATATCTTGGAAGTTATTTATTCTAAACTTATTATCTATCCATTTTCCTATTTCTTTCCAAAGTGGAATTTTAATGGAGTTTTCTGTTAAAGAACCAAATATTGTGCAAGTCATTGGTACATGATATGAATTTGGAAGGAATTTCTGGGTGTGTTTCTAGTTGTGAAAAATTTAAGTTGGAATTGGTGAGAAGAAGATCAATAACAGATGGACGCGTCGGACTTGACGACTGACCGAAACGAGTGAATGAATTTGGAGAATATTTATAGTAACGAGAGGTCATTTGATAATTGAAAAGTTTGTTGCGTGCCGTGTTATTTTTAAAACAGTTCCAGTTTGTATGGTTAGCATTTAAATCTCCAAATATAAAATAATCAGTTATAGCTGTGGTTAAAATGTTTATATCATTAATAAAGTCATTTGTATAATTTGGAGAATAAACAGAAGTAAATCTTATTGGTCTATTATTTATGGTAACTATTATAGCTACATTTTCGACTTTTGCTGTTGGATATTTTGAAATGCGTTCATGGGGAATGGAGTTTTTGATTGCAATCAAAACCCCTCCACCATGTGTAGTACGGTCTTCTGTATAGACTTTAAAGTTTCTTTATTTGAAATTGTGATTAGCTTTGAGGAATGTTTGATTTATGCAAACTATGTCTATTTGTTTTTGATGTAACACGAGTTCAAGTTCTATTATCGAGGCTGGAGTCGTTATGCCCTGGGCATTCCAATGGATAACATTTAGGCTCCATATTGATTTTTTATATAACATATCTAAACATATTTCCAAGCACTCTCATTTTATCGTAATTGGTTTTGCATTTTTCTAATGCGTCTAAGGCTTCGAAATAAATATCTAAAATTTGTTCATTTGACAAATTATCGTCTTGTTAAGTTCTTTGTTTTGAACCAGCAACTGAGGCATAAGAAACATTATTTTGACGTTTACCTTATACTTTTTGAGAAAAAGATGGCATCTCGTAACCCCTTCCCTCATGCCGCATATCTTCTGATGAAATAGAAACAAGTCGTCATGACGTACTTGCCGTACTGGTCGCCTGCTATTAGTAGTTCTTTGTCTGAGCTGTAAATATTCCTTTCTTGAAGGACAGTGAGGATCGTCAGCACGGTGATTAACATTTTTTAATTTCTTTTTAATGCAATTGAAACATTTGTAATCATGGGCTCCACCGCATCCTATACAGGCTTCAGCTCTAAAATAATTTGAAGATCCATGGCCATACATAGCCATGTTATCTGACTTCGATTGAACTCCACCATATATAATGCATCGTCAGTGTTTGAGCGCGTAGTTGTTATTTCTTTTACGTTGACCAATTATATGTTGAATGCATCTTTAAATTCACTTTTCAAGGTTTCTAAGCTAATTTGTGGTAAACCGAACAGCATGAGTGAAAAATTTCATCTGGGAAATCTTTAGTTTATTTACAGTTTCATCATATCAGCTTTCGAGATCGGTATTAATTTAGTTCCGGTTGAAATTCTTTTTTATTTACATATTTTACCAATAAGATTTATAACCTCAGTAAATTTATACCAATTGTCAACAACTATTGGTGGAATTTTAACAACCTCGTGGGCGACTTCACTTTCAACGTTTGAACTAGACATCTGCAACGAGTAACTTTTTTGTGAATATGTGAAACTCGCTCCCAAACATCGTTTATTTTGTTCTCTCAGTGAGAGCTCAAGCAGTGAAGAGTAGTGATTGCTTGTTCGGCAAGAACGAATATGCAATAAGCCGAAGTTAAGATGTTCCGAAAAAACTAGCATATAAGAATGCAAGTACCAAAAAATGAAGTACCTAAAAAAATATGTTTACTTCATATGGTACTGCAAGTATTTTTTGCCTTCTTTAAAGTGAAGCTTAAAATAATATTTTAATGTTTTGTCGTTAACATAGAAGAATTAGAAATACAAACCATGAAAATTATATGTATAAATATATGTATAATAAAAATATAATATTATTTTTTATTTTATTTAATTTTAACATAGTTATAAATAATTAAAGAATATCTAAATAAACGAAATTATTAACTTACCTCATTTATTTGTATTTTTTTTTTTTTTGCAGTTTGGCAGATCAATAAGGAAGATTCAAAACAAATGAATTTAATTAAATATTTGCCAAACTTCACCTAGAACTGCGAGTATCAAGTGAAGTTTGACTGTCGCATGATACTCGACATGTTCGTAGAAAACATTTGCAAGTAAAAGAAAAAAAGAACATGTACTCACTCAACACACTCTCAGTCGACTACAACCAATAGTTACTCAATGAGTTTGATGTTCTCAAAAACATGTTCATCGTTTTTAAAATAACCTCAAGCAAGCGTTCATGTTTTGCAAATCATATGTACTTTTCAATAGCAAATGCATTTGTGCAGGGGTCTAGTTTGAACCATCATCGTCTCTGCTATGTTTCATGTATTTCAAGAGACTGTTTATTTCAGAGTGAAAAAGAGACAATTACAATTCAAGTATTAATTTCACGAATGCTAATCTTATATATATATATATATTAAAGATACAGTGAAGTCTAATTTATAGCACTATCCCTTCTTCTTTTTCCGAAAGTCATCCGGAGGAAGCGAGCCACAGCAGTGCGAGTTCTCTGACTTCTTCTCAGTTCTGGTTCTGTCGCTTGCGGTGGAGTAGAGTTTCTTTCAGGCGATTTCCGTTGATCTGCGCTCCCTTGGGTGCTGTTTTCGTCATCCGTATAACTTTTTACTGGATGTAAGAAAGGATTCGTTGTTTCGGTTGTAATAACTCTAGGCTTTAGTTGATTTTGATGTCTTTTATAACTATGAAAATCTGTTTTTACTATGTACACCATTTTTCCGATGACCTTTTCAACTTTTTTTTTAATCCACTTTGCTCCTGTCGAAAAATTCTGAAAGAAAACAGGATCAAGCTCTTCTTTTGGAGGTTTTTTCTGCATTTGAGTTAACAGTGTTCGTATTTTACGTCCGTGAAGTAATTCAGATGGGGTTTTTACTTCCGAATTCGGTATATTACGGTAAGTTGATAGATATTTCAACACAGCTTCTTTAACAGCTAATCCATCTTCAATATTCTTGGCTACTGATGTTTTAAAAGTACGTACAAAACGTTCAGCTAAGCCATTAGAGGCGGGGTGAAAAGGAGCTGTTGTTAAATGTTGTATACCGTTAGTTAAGCAAAATTGTTTAAAATCTTCAGATGTAAGTTGCGGACCGTTATCACTTACTAAGGTTTCTGGCAACCCTTCAATAGAAAAAATCGTTGATAACAACGATATAGTAGCTGAAGACGTCATCTGACAAATAAATGGAAACTGCGAAAATGCATCAACACAAATTATGATATGAACTCTTTGCCATGGACGTATAGCGGAAGACCAATTGCAGTACTCTTGCTTTGGACTCGCACTATATAAACTACAAATTTCACATGCTGATGCCATTCTTTCCATTTCTTTATCCATGCCTACCCACCAACAATGTTGTCTAGCCAATCTTTTCATTTTTATGATTCCCCAATGACCTTCATGCAACAATTTCAATACTTATTTTTGGCACTAAAACGCGAGAACAATTTGATGAATCCCAAAATATGACGTCATTTTTGACGATAAGACTGAATTTTTTGTTAAAATAGGGAATTAAAATTTTTTCTTCGGTCCCGATGAACGTAGGCCATCCCTCTTCCACGTATAGTTTTACTCTGCTTAGAATGGGATCTTTAACAGTATGTTCTTTGACAATATCAATATTTATTGGCATCTTGACTTCTATTATCGAATTGCAATACTCGTTGTTATCAAATTCAGGATCAGGCCCAATCGATAGACGCGACAATGCATCCGCATTATATTCAGCGGTTTTTGTGCTATTTTGACGAGGTTTACCTCTAAAAAAGATAGCTTTAATAAGAAAATGCAACCCTGATCTAATGAAGTAGAATAGTTTTTAAAAAATTTCATAAAATAAAGAGAGCCGTACGACTATCAAATTTCCATCCGTATTTTCTCTCAATGTCGGACAGTTTCATTACATATTATGTTTAGACTATACTACTTGTACTCTTCTACACAAAAATTTGACATGTCGTATTACTTGTAGTATAATGTAAACCGCCCTTTAAATGCCACCAAAAACAGCCATTGCTAAAAACCACAGCAACAGGGAAGCAGAGGAAAGGAAGAGCTACAGAATCAGCTGAGGAACGCGAATTACGTGGCGAAAAGAAATGAATTCGCCACTGCTACCACCTGGTACATGATTTCGCCATGCTTCTAGCCGAGGCAAATTCAATACTTGGTAGCAGTTTTGCCGTTTGGATACAACTTTTACATATTTTGTAACTTTTAAAGGCTTCACGTAAAATTGGCTAAATTTTCGTAACTTTTGATACAGATATAGACATAGTATTAAGTCCTAAGTTAAATCCTTATGAGTATAATCAGGCTGCAAATTTTTTCATACGTCTTTCAACTTATTTTTATTATTTTCGAGTTGTTTTTGTTCAGTAAATTAATTTGTTGCCTTGTTAATTTCCTGAAATAAGGAAAGAACTTTTTACTAAACCTATTTAATATAAACTAAATTCCCATTAATTTAAGAAAAATTTCAAAATGTAACTTTTAATTGAAGATACTGCAAAGGTATCAATCAAAAACGCTGAGATCTATTGTCAACGCTCCATGGTTTGTTTCAAATTTTTCAATACATAATGATCTATTCATTCCAAAGGTTGCTGACGAAATAAGAAGGCTTAGTGAAAACTATTTACAAAGATTAATTTACCACAACAATCCATTAGCCATTGCTCTTCTAGATGACACCAATGAAGTAAACCGATTAAAAAGATATCACATTTTGGATTTGCCATTCCGAAACTAATTAATTATTTATTTTTATTACTTGTATATATATTTGCCGTTCATGAATTATTTATTTAACTTACTTTGAATTGTAAATATAACAACCTTTATATTACATTATATTATCAGTATACACATTGTATTAGTATATTGTTGTTCTCAGTGGAGGATAACAAAAAATATTATCTTATTGTATCAAATTTACTTATTATCCTTAAATGGATAGATTGTAAATATAAACTGTTAAAAAAAAAAAAAAAAAAAAAAACTTTTAATTGAAAAATGTAACTATTTTCAAGGAAAACCGTAACTTTTTCCTGTCTCCCCCTGGCAACCCTGCTAGTGTTTTGTTAGGGTAAATTTACGTGTACGCGTCAGTAGGCACTGACGAATAATACAAAAAAGAACTGGGAAGAAAAAGAAATTTACTAAAAAATTTACTTTACTTTAATTGATGTATAAAACAAAGATCCACTCCAGCGCTCGTACTCTTTTTTGTAAACCGCATTAATATTTCTTCATATATCTATATTCAAAATTTTTTTATATACATATGTATAGTATGTATGTATATTTTGTTGAAAAAATAAACAATTTTTTAAAATTTTTCATAAAGAAACATTTTCTTTTTTTAAAGGTTTTTTATTTATATTTTAACTGCACTTCTTTTCACTTTTAACACAACAGTTTATTTGCACGTTCACTAATTTATCAATATATTAAACAAGTAAGAGTGCAGCTATGCCGAATCTTACATACCATTCACCATCTACATATATAAATCTAGTTTAGTGAAGTAATACTATGTTTCCACGGAGTCCATTATTCATGCTTCGCTCTCTCATGATTCACAGCCCAATCATAAGCGAATCAACGTGCCTCGCCATATAAAATCTTGAGAGCGAAGCATGTTATTTTAAGACGATTCAGGTTGAATCTACTTGCGAAGCATGAAAAATTTCTGTCTTCCTTAACTTTTATTGCTAGTTTATATAAACTAGCTGCATATAAATGTAAATAAAAAAAGGAAAACAATATTAAAAGTGGTGTGTGAATATGTGTTAATATAAAGGCAAATAATTTAATCATGGTTTAAAATTTTATAAATTACAAACACGAAAATTAAAACAAAAAATAAAATTTTATAACAAAAATCAAAGCGAAGCATGTAGTATGTGTCGTGAAAACGTGTAACGACGCTTTTCCGCTGGTTGCTGGGGCAGAACTCAGCGGCGTCCAGGGTCGTCGTCGTCGTGAGTAAAGCACGGTATTCTTTTAAATACGATAGCATGTTTTATTTTACTACACGTTTTAACAAAACTACTTCTTAATCAATTGCAAGTGACCTAGGCTCAAGCGTGTGGGCGTCACTTACCGTCGGCAGCCGTTGTCGGTTAGCGGAAACGAGCGTGTGAACCACTACTCGTACCACTTGGGAAATACACAGGCGCGTGCACCGCAACCGATGTAAACCCCAATATGACAGTCGACTAACTACGGGCAAATGATCACTCTCGGAGGAGTTGGTAATGAACGTAAGCAGTCACTACCACTTCCTTCTACTGCCTGGGTAGGATCAACAGTTTAGCGTGTATCCACTACTAAACTACCGGTCTTACCTAAAGGCCAGCCGGCAATCAACTGCCTCGATACAGGCAAATTGCTCGCCTTTTATACCCGTCGGCTGGCCACACATACAGGCAGGCTGTGATTGTGGTAGTGTCTGCTTGGAATTCTAAAAATACATTTGCTTACACTACGTAAGCTAAATGGTTGACCATCAACCAACGCATGCTTGGTTGTTGTCGTGGGTGTTGTTGTAAAAATAAAAACAAACAATAAAGCAGCTATACTTGCTTTTGATCGTCACAACAACAACCCAGCATGAGTAGATCGTTGTTTAACAAAGAAAGGAATGCCTTTTGCTTATAAAATTAAAATAAAAACTTAACAATCAAATAATACAGAATTCATTTTATAAGATCTTAAAGCTAATACTTATGCTAGAGTAAACCATTTTACGATGTGTAGGTAGAAACGACCATCGGGACTTCCACCGTCACACTACCTTCCCACTCCCCGGGTGCTGTGGTAGCCGGCAGCAAGCGGATAACCGTCGGCGTGGTTTTCGACCAGGTGACCCGGTAGCGTTGTTTCCCAGCCCGGATGCAGAAACGTGCCCGGGGAATGCCCTTTGCCTTTCTGGCGGCTATTGTCTCTCGCAATATCTGTGGGGCTTGGTGCTCGGGGATGATGTGGAAACTACCGCGTGGGGAGGTTGTCCTATTCACGGCGGGCTTAGGCAGGAGAACGTTGACCGAAGGTGCTGAGGTGGGTGTTGCAATGGCCGGGCTTGTGGTGATGCGTGAGGGTGTCGTGATCGACGTGACTGTTGTTGGTATTTGCGTTGAGTCAGCTATCGGTGCCAACGATGACGCTGATGCTGACGATGGAGATGATGAGTCTGATGATGAAGCTGACGGAAATGATGTCTTCCGCGGGCGGGGTTGGTACCTCAGCCGGGTTGTTGTGGTTCGTTGTTAGCTTCGACTCGGTACATCGTTTCTATTTAAAAATATAATTTGGCGACCCTTTGCTGATTCCGCCTCCAATTTATTTCGGAAATTCTGGCAGGTTTTTTGAAACCTCTTGGCTTCGGCCGAGTTGGTGGGTGGAGAGTGTCGCTTTCTTTGAAGCGGCTGCATTTTATTCTTAGTTCTTCTTCTATTTCTTTTATGCGTAGATCTGCAGAGAGAAGAAGACGCGGGGTCAGTAGTCGGTGAATGGAAAGGTTTCAATTCACTAAGGTGCGCTCGTCGCACGTCGCTATTACTACAACTACTAATTTCCACAATAACGGGGAATATAAAGTTCTTTACAACGTAGGGGCCCAGGTATTTTGGAGCTAGCTTGGCGGCAAAACTGTCGATGGCCCGCGATAGCGGATGAGCGCGGACCACAACTTGATCACCTATGTTGGGCCGCCATGGTCGGCGTCGCAAGTTATAGTGTTGTTGTTCCTTCTTTGCCTTCTCCAGATTTCGCCTGACGAACTTGAAGATATCCGACAATTCCCCAGCTCTGTCTTTCGGGCTTAACTGGCGTGCTCCAGTACTGATGGTTGCTTTATCGTAAAGCGTACTAGGCAGGCGTGGCTCTCTACCCTGAGTAAGAAAAGCGGCTGTGTAGCCCGTGGACTCGGATGTGGCAGTATTGATAGCCAGCATTATTTCCGGTACCATTTCGTCCCATGTATTGTGTTGCCTGGCCAACTGAGCTAGCATTGTCTTGATAGTTCGGTTGGCTCTTTCCACTGGGTTTTCCTGGGGTGTATAGGGTGCGGTGAATTGTTGTTTAATTCCCATTTCCCTAAGGTATCGACAAAAAATATGGCCTGTGAACTGAGCACCGTTGTCTGTGAGGACCATCTTCGGGACTCCATAACGTGCAATGATCCGCTCGCGCAATGCTTTTACGGCGCCTTCGGCAGTGGCGTTTCGTAACGGCACGAGTTCACACCATCTCGAGAAGCTATCGAACAGCACTAACAACGTCATATTGCCGTGCTTGGTTCGTGGTAATGGACCCATGAAATCGGCACAGACTACGGACCATGGTTCGTCTGGTTGGCGAGTCAGCATCATACCGGCGGGAGCTTGCTGGTAGATTCTATACTTCTGACAGGCCTCACACCGTCGTACGTACCAGCTTATGTCCCGTGCCATGCTGGGCCAGTAATACCGCTGAGCGATCTGGTTAATAGTCTTGCGCACGCCGAGGTGGCCGCCGGCCGCCTGGTCATGGTTTTCCTGGATCACCTGGACTCTCAACGGAGTGGCCACACACAGTTTCCATGGCGTATCATCTTTATCGCCAGTCCCCCTGGTGGTATGGCGGTATAGTTGCTGATTAATTATGGTGTAATCGGACACTCTATCGGGATGGTCGTGTACTTCTTGCTTCATTTTCTTCATCCAGGGGCAACGCTCCTCTGCCCTGGATTCGATGATCGCGGTGATCGGAATGTCTTCTGGGGGCGATTTTGCTTGAAGTTTATCATCGCCCCATGAGAGGCTGGTAGGATTTACCCCGTTGTGCTGGCCTCCTGACTGCTGCCTTTCCCCACTGTGAGTACCGTCCCTTATTGTCCGGTAATGTTCGCCACGCGTTATGTGTGTGGAATGGCTCTTGTGGGGGATGCATTCGAGCTCCATGGCTAACTTCACGAGGTCGTCGAGCGTTGAAAAATCTCGCCGCCGAATATACCATTGATAGTCGGGATGGGCGTTTCGAAAAATCCGCTCTAATTTCTGTGCGGGGCTCATATCGGTGCGTCTCATTAAGCCTTGGATGGTCAACACGTAATCTCGAAAAGGTTCCCGTGGTCGCTGCACTCGTTTGCGGACCTCGTCGTCCAACTCTTCGAAGTACCGCGGCGGTAGAAAAAACGTAGCCAAGTCATTTTTAAACTCTGACCACTGGCTCCATGATCGGGCGTTATTGCGGTACCAACACAGAGCCTTGTCGCGCAATAACTCCGGTATTCCGCGTAGCACTTCCCTCAAGTCTACGTCGTACAGTTCAGCCAGTTCCTCTAATCTCTCCAGGAAATCAAGGGGGTCCTTGCCGCCATAGTATTTAAGGCCCCAATCCCGGATGGTATCCAGGTGGTGCATACGGACGTCGTGCGGCAGACGCTCTGTGCCGGCGGCAGTTTTGTGTCGCAGCGAACCTTCAATTTTCTTTGGTGAGGCTGCGTCGCCCGTCATAGTTGACAGTGGCAGCTGTAGGTGAAAACAGGCTGCGCCAGTGGTGAACAGCTTCTCATGGTCGGCTTGCAGTTCTAAAAGTCGCTGCTGTTGTGCCTGTGGATGATCTGCCGTGATGAACTTGGCGAACCTCTTTCGTAACTCGTCGACGGTGCCGTTCGTAGTTTGTTCGAAGCGGCAAGGTAGGTAACGAGCTCTTCCTTCTTTAATGAATATACCCAGGTAGTTCTGAGCATCTTGGCGGCCTTCTGTTGCTGTCGGCCGGTAGCGCGCTGTCTTCGGTGCGGCAGCTGGCTATTGGGCAGTCCGGTTTGCCGCTGCGGGGATGATTGCTGGGGGGCAGACTTTTCGCTGCTGGCTTCGTCGCAGTCACGGGTGTGACGTGCTGTCTTCGGTGCGACAGCTGACTATTGGGCAGTCCGGTTTGCTGCTGCGCGGACGGTTGCTGGTAGGCAGGCTTCTCTCTGCTTGCTTCGTCGCAGTCACGGGTGTGACGTGCTGTCTTCGTCGGTGGACAAATTAGATTTGTCCCTGCTCGGGCGCCAATGTAACGACGCTTTTCCGCTGGTTGCTGGGGCAGAACTCAGCGGCGTCCAGGGTCGTCGTGGTCGTGAGTAAAACACGGTATTCTATTAAATACGATAGCGTGTTTTATTTTACTACACGTTTTAACAAAACTACTACTTAATCAATTGCAAGTGACCTAGGCTCAAGCGTGTGGGCGTCACTTACCGTCGGCAGCCGTTGTCGGTTAGCGGAAACGAGCGTGTGAACCACTACTCGTACCACTTGGGAAATACACAGGCGCGTGCACCGCAACCGATGTAAACCCCAATATGACATTCGACTAACTACGGGCAAATGATCACTCTCGGAGGAGTTGGTAATGAACGTAAGCAGTCACTACCACTTCCTTCTACTGCCTGGGTAGGATCAACAGTTTAGCGTGTATCCACTACTAAACTACCGGTCTTACCTAAAGGCCAGCCGGCAATCAACTGCCTCGATACAGGCAAATTGCTCGCCTTTTATACCCGTCGGCTGGCCACACATACAGGCAGGCTGTGATTGTGGTAGTGTCTGCTTGTAATTCTAAAAATACATTTGCTTACACTACGTTGTTACGTTGTTGCTTACGCTTGGTTGTTATCGTGGGTGTTGTTGTAAAAATAAAAACAAACAATAAAGCAGCTATACTTGCTTTTGATCGTCACAACAACAACCCAGCATGAGTAGATCGTTGTTTAACAAAGAAAGGAATGCCTTTTGCTTATAAAATTAAAATAAGAACTTAACAATCAAATAATACAGAATTCATTTTATAAGATCTTAAAGCTAATACTTATGCTAGAGTAAACCATTTTACGATGTGTAGGTAGAAACGACCATCGGGACTTCCACCGTCACAAACGGTATGCTTTGCAATCGTAATTCCAATCAAAAAAGCAAATATTGTGGTGACATAGAATTAAAGAATAAAAATCAACATCTTTAAGAGATGTTCCTATCTCATTTTGTTCCACACAACATCTTTCGATAATTTTAGTGTCATCACTAAACAAGTGACATTAAAATCGAAAAACTAAAAACGTACCAAAAAAAAATAATACATGAGTAAGATGGAAGAGGCGCCAGGTTATAAATTTTAAATTGCCATATTCATATATAATAAACTATCTTTGAAATGGGTTTTATAAGAAATTTTTCGTAAAATAAGTATTAAATCTATTTTAATACTTTATGAATACGGCAGAAAATGTTAATACTCGTACTTTTTATTTCTAATACATTTAGAAATTAAATTATATGCGAAATTAATCATAGTTAATTTTTTTCATTTTGTTATAATAATAAAATCTTCATTTAATATTAATTTTGAATTAACCAAAGTATTTCTTCACTTTTTTCTCTGTTATTCGTCTTGTACATTTGTTTTTGTTTTGTATCAACCTTCGGTTGCACACGAATACACATGTCTAGCATTTAGATATCATTCATACTAATGTGTTTGAGCAAGTTCTCAGTTTTTAAAGCTGAAAGTCCATACAACGCGTTCTATGCGTACACGTTTTTTACGCTTTTCATGCTTTTTATGCTTTCTACACGCTTTTTATGCGCCAAGATTTTGTTTTGATCAGCTGTAGTGTAAATATTTTTATCTAATGAAATAATTTTTGGAAAAATGGAAAGGTTATGTTTGAAGAACTTATGGCATATATTAAGTTCATGCACAAAATATTTTGTGTAACAAGGACCTATGAAAATCTTCAGAAAAAAAGGAAACGGTTTTTGCATTTGTATTAAAAACTTTTTAAAGTAAATATATGTATTAGGGATGAAACTAAGTACATAAAAGTAATCAATAGCAAAAACATTAGTTTTGTTGATGAAAGAGTTGTTGAAAATTATTAATATTAACGCATTTTTTCTGAATTTATTGTTAAACTTTACTAAACAAGAGTTTTTTCTTTAATTAAAAATGCTTTTTAAAACAAAAAAACAGAAAAAATTAATCATTAACACAACAATATTTATCGATACCATTGATAATAAAATATAATTTACCATCCTTAGATATCAAAAACAGCTGATATATTTTCATGACGCTTACGAAGCGTAGAAAAGTAGAAAGTAAACAAACTTCTTGCGTTCTACGCGTTCATGCTTTCTACGCTTTGTGCTGTGTAACTTGTCACATATATTTACATTAATTCTACTTTTTTGACAGACGCGTATAAAGCGTGTACGCATAGAACGCGTGGTATGGACTTTCAGCTTAAAAGCTTAAGAAGTTATTTTAGAGATGTTTTACCATACACTTAAAAAAATTTTAATATACTTATTTATTGCATTCGTGGAGAATGTTTAATTAATGTTTTTTAAGCACTAAAAAATATTCTTTAAACAAAATGATTTGATTTAAATTCGTTGCTTTCTCGTTTAATAAAGTTTGTCGGTAGCGGCTCCAATTGCATTTGGTCTGTTAATTGATTATAAGATTGACATGCACATTCATGTCATGGGACAAGGTTATTAATGCTAAACAATAAATAATCTAAAAGTGAGAGAGTTGAGTGACGAATAAAAGAATTTCTCTCCTGTATTATATATTTTACACTTTCCAAAACATTTCACTACAAACAAACGAACATTTCTAAAACGAATAGCAATGATATTTAGTTGTTTAGACTTTAAAATAATTAATGCAAAAATGTTTTACCAACAAAAAATATAGCAATGCACTTGCAACTCTTTTGCTTATATACAACACTTAAACAAATAGTTTATATTTACTCTATAAAACAATTGGCTGCTGTTGATCGGAATCTACACTCATCCATCGCTGTCAAAACATTATTTCACCAAATATTTGATTTACCCTGGAGTTAATGTCGACGTCGTTGACGGCGTTTCAACGCCGAAAAAGTTGAAACAGATTGAACTTTTACGGCGTTGCAACGCGTTGAGATTAACTGCTCTCATACAATTTCATACGATTCAAAGTATATGCAATACATATACTTTTTCTGCCGGTTGATCTAAAATTCCTTGCACTGCTTGATCGTTATTTTTCAAAGACGTAATGTCTTCAGCTTTTTCGTCTTTTAGAGAATCAACTAATATGTATGTAGTTATTTAGGCTTTTCGTAGACATGATTTTTTATGTAGAAAATTCGGAGGATAATTATTCTTCTATTTATCGATTATGTGTGATTTTCATGCTTTATACTAAACAAAAAGGTCATTCAGAATTGATAGAAAATATTTACAACTGCATAAATTCCCAATATGATAAATGACTGTAAATTAGGCTAATGAAAGAAGACGCCAGTAGTATAAAAAATATTATATGAATTGAGAACAATTATGAAACGAATAATTATTTCAAGGAATTTTATAAATAATTATAGGTAATTGATAAATCCTGAATCATTGGACTCACAAAAATACATGCCGAGTTTTTCCAGGGTTTAAAATTTTTCATTTTTACAACAGCATTATATTCATTATTTGAAACAAAGTGCTTCCTTAAAATATGCCGTTGAGAAAAACAACACGATAATTTGGTTTAAATTATCCAGTTCAATTTGACTAATTTTTCGTATTAAAAAAAGAAGTTATTTTTATTTCTAAAAATATCACATTATAAAATATGTAAACATGTTTTATTCTGCAATTAAAAGAAAGCACTGAGTTAAAAACGCAAGAATATTGTCTTATTCCCTACTTTTTGTAAATAAAAATTAATTTTAATTATAGACAAAAATGCCCAACATTACGGGAAATTAATGTCAGGCATGTTACACATTCCGGTCGAAATGGTTTTATTTCCGTATTAACCATTCCGATCGATTTTGTTGACCCTCTTTAGATTCCAATTGTTGTTTAAATTAACCAATATTCACTCTTTAATTTAAATTTGGCATACACCAAATAAAAGAACAAGGCTAACCTAAGTAAGGACACAAATAAAAATGGCCCATTTTCATATTTAAAATAAAGTATACTTTAAGGGAACTAAGGTCGGTTTTATTTTAGAGTCGACTCTAACTCATTCATAGACAATTTAAAATATACTTTTGGCGTTAAAGTCAACTCTAAATTTAAAACTAGCTAAAGCTGGCCCATATTCATAGTTAAAATAAAGTATACTTTAAGGGGACTAAAGTCGGTTTTACTATAGAGTCGACTCTAACTCATAACGACTTTTATTTTAGAGTATACTTTAGCAAGAGTCGATTTTAGTCTATAACTATGAATATGTGCCACTGAATACGAGGGCTGCTATATATATTTCTGGCCTGGCAACACTGAGTGCTGACAAGTGCAATCTGACATTTCCATTGGAAAGTTTGTCATTTTTAAGCATAATCGTACTCAAAACGTTTTGACGTACGACCATTATTTGTGTTGTTTACAGTGACTTGAAAAAAATTAATATAGAAAAAAATGGAATTAACTCGTGAACATTTTCGTGCCATCATTTTTCACATCTTTCGACGTGGATTATCACGACAAGAGTGCATTGATTAACTTAAATCTTTGTATGGTGATGAAGCACCATCCTATAGCACTGTGAAAAATTGGTATAATGAATTTAATCGGGGCCGAAGCTCGCTCAAAGACGAATTCCGTGAAGGTCGTCCAAAAACGGCTGTTGTGCCAGAGAACATTGATGCCGTGCGTGAACTCATAATGCAAGATCGACATGCGACATACCGAGAGATAGAGACATCCTTGGACATTTATTCCACCAGCATACATTCGATACTGCAAGAACACCTGGCCGTAAAAAAGGTTTGTTCTCGTTGGATCCCACACAATTTGAAAGTCGCTCAAAAAAGGCTCGTGTCGATTGGTGCAAAGAAATGTTGCAAAAATACGTGCTTCAAAAGACGTTTATAAGATCGTCACAGGTGACGAATTATGGATCTATGCGTATGAGCGCGAAACGAAACAACAATCGACCGTGTGGGTCTTCAAAGACGAGCAAAATCCAACAAAAGTTGTTCGTAAAAGAAGCACTTCGAAGCAAATGGTCGCCTGTTTCTTCGGCAAAACTGGTCATGTGGCAACTGTTCCGCTTGAGCAACGTAGGACGGTCACTTCTAAGTGGTACACTACAATTTGTTTGCCTGAAGTCATCGGAGAAATTCGAAAAACCAACAAGAGAAGACGAATCATTGTTCACCATGACAATGCGAGCTCTCACACATCGGCTCAAACCAGAGCGTTTTTGACCGGCCAAAACGTCGAATTAATGGGTCATCCGCCGTACGGCCCTGACTTGGCACCTAATGACTTCTTCTTGTTTCCGCACATTAAGAAAAAAATGCGTGGTCAACGATTTTCGTCGCCAGAAGAAGCTGTTGAAGTGTTCGAAAACCATGTTTTAGAGGTGTCTCAATTGGAGTGGAAAAAGTGCTTCGACAACTGGTTTGAGCGCATGCAAAAGTGTATAAATCATGCTGGAGAATACTTTGAAAAACAATAAAACCATTTTTGATTATAAATATTCGCATTTTCACTATTAGGCCAGAAATATATCGAGCAGCCCTCGTATAAAAAAAGCAAATAACAAAATTTTAAAGAAAATAAATTCCACTTTGAAAGTAAAATGTGTTTTCATTTCGAAGAAAATTTTCGTTTCTCGTTTTCTGCTGAATTGATACCACTCTCGATCGCAATTAAATTCTGTGACATGCCTGTATATCCCAAAACAAGATTTCAAAATATTTATACATATATTTAAATGCACTTGTTGATATTAGAATAAAACAAAAAGTATTTTTGTATTCTAACATTTATATATGTATACTATATGTATTCTGGATTTTTTAACTTTCACCACAAAAAGTGGAAAAAGGATATATCTAAGTTTGTGATTCCGTTTGTAACTTCCAAATATCCATTTTCGACCCCATAAAAATATATATGTAAATTTTGAGTTTCTATGCATAGCAAAGTCGATTGAGCGAAGTTTTTCCGTCCTTTCGTCCTAACTGAGCTAGAGAAAATTTAAATATCAATCAATCAATCAATCGGAAAAAGTTGCAAAAATTTTGTTATTGAAAATCAGTCCCTAGAAGCAAGGCGAATTAAATACAAGGTGATAGCGGTGGCGAATTCAATTCTTTTCCCATGTATTCTAACTGTCAAACTCCACATATAAAAAATTTATCTAACTGTTATACAGATTTTTTATATATGGAGTTTGACAGTTAGAATACCAGGGAAAAGAATTGAATTCGCCACCGCTATCACCAAGGCGAATTAAGTATAAGGTGATAGCGGTGGCGAATTCTATTCTTTTCCCATGTATTCTAACTGTCAAACTCCATACATAAAAAATTTATCTAACTTTTATACAGATTTTTTATATATGGAGTTTGAAAGTTAGAATACCAGGGAAAAGAATTGAATTCGCCACCGCTATCACCTTATACTTAATTCGCCTTGGCTATCACCTTATATTTAATTCGCCTTGCAAATATACTATTTAGGACAAAACCCCCCAGAAAACTCACAATTTTTGCCGCTTGTTTTGAACAGAAAAACTTAATGGCAGGAAAGAATTTCTTATGCCGATTTTCATGTACATGGTGTTATACATGTATGTTGGAGGTAGGTTTGCCAGATCTAATTTGCCAAAAAGCTTGACATTACCGAAAAAATGAACTTGACAATTAAAAACACTCACACAATTGTTTTTTATTTATTAATTTTTTTTTTATTATTTTTTTCATAAAACTTATTAGGATTAAAACAAAAATATCATAAAAAGTAAAAATAACAGACTCAATATAAGAGATAAAAAAAAATAAAATAATAACTTCCGTATTCAAAGTAAATCTAAAAAGAAAAAAACACATTTAAAAGTTATTTTATTTTCTATGAAAACTGCAGTCAGTCTTCATTAGAGATGGGTTTAGACCTGGGTATTTACCCAAAGCTGGGTATTAACCTATTTATACCCACTTTCACACCCGGGTATTTATTTAATTTCGGGTAAATACTTATTTGAATAACAAATACTCGCTGTTACGTAGAGTAAGAGAAATGTGAACATTTTAGAATTTATTTTTAATGCATTTTCTTTAAGTGTATTTTGTTTATACATTTCTTGATGCGTTTTGCTCAAATAAGGCACTTTTGACTGCATCAAACACAACAACAATTCTTATTAACCCTTTGACACGGGAAAAACGGCCGTTGAAAATTTCTTTATATAGTTTTTATAGCTTAAAATAGGCTTCAAAGAAAATGTGTAAAAAATTATGTGGACAAATTTTTATTATACGAGTAAAGTGGGTTTTGAAGATGTACATTTTATTGTAAAATCTGCTTCAATCTAAGAACCATTCCACTTTATTTTATTTTTTATTGATTTTAAATTTCTGAATACACATATGTACATAAATAAAAGAAACATTCAAAAATTCATCAAAAAAATACGCGAGAAAATTCATTTTTATTTGAAAATTGTTTTTTTATTTGAAAATAAACTTTCACATAAAAGGGGCTACGTCGATGATGACTAGACAAAATATATAAAAGTGATCTCAAGTTGTATTGAAATCTTACAACCTCTTTAGAATTAATTAAATTTCAACCAGTTACGGGTCGATAAAGTCGACGTACATTATAATGTATGCCACGCATAAACGGCTTAAGAATCGCTAATCAGCGTGCTTATGGCAATTTAATGTAATGAGTGGGAGCAATAGCAACAACAATGCTGAAGCAATGTTTAAATTTAAAAATTATTTCATTTGTTATAAAAAATTTAATTCATAAAAAAATTAAATTCTTTTAGTATATTAATTTTTTTTTATTCCGATTTATACCCACATTTTGGGTAAATATCCAGGTGCTTAGGTAAATACCTGTATATTTATATTTAAATACCCAATTTACCATTTGGGTATTTACCCTTGTCCCATCACTAGTCTTCATATATATTTAAAGAAAGGTGTTATTTAAAAAGAATCTAGGTACTACCTTAAGAAATAGAAGTAAGAGTGCTATATTCGGCTATGTCGAATCTTATATACCCTTCACTATTTATGAAAATCTAGTTTAGTGAAGTAACTCCAATAAAAAAAACAAATATTGGGGTTACAGAGAATTACAAAAGAAAAAAAAATTGGTAATGCATATATATAATTTAACAATTAAATGACATCGGATCTTA
Organism: Gymnosoma rotundatum; assembly: GCA_916610165.2. NCBI lineage: Eukaryota > Metazoa > Arthropoda > Insecta > Diptera > Tachinidae > Gymnosoma > Gymnosoma rotundatum. Next base: position 36,455,333 of record OU744339.1, on the reverse strand, counting down.
ATGGGCTTAGCATTCTTAAAAAAGTTTTGCCTACTGCCTCGAAGAACATAGATCGATCATGCTGATTTTTAATAGCACCTCTTTCGACAATATATCTGATCAATTTACATATTTATTTTTTTGTGATTTCAACACTAACACGGACGGACAGACGGACATTGCTTAAAAGACTTCGCTATGCATAAGAAACCCGAATTTCATTAACTTTATGTGCTCAAAATTGGATATTTTAGAAATTACATGCGGAATGAAAAACTTAGATAAACCCTTTTTCCAACTTTTGTGGTGAAGGGTGTAAAAATATAAACTGACTTCTTTTACCAAAAACTTCAATGTTAAATATCAGTGTTTTCAATTTTATTATAATTCTACAGAAAGAGAGCTATATTATTATTTAAACTATCATATTAAGATTTGTTTTTGGAAATAATAGCTTCATTTTTTTAAGTGTTGTTACATAGCTAGAATAAATTTGATAAAAAAAAATAACTTACAAAAAAGCTTGACAAATCACTTTTTCACTTGACACTTGACGCGCATTAAAAAACTTGACAATCAGGCCAAATCAGGATCATCTGGCAAGCCTAGTTGGAGGGTATATAAGATTCGGCATAGCCAAATATAGCACTCTTACTTGTTTATAATAGTTTAGTTTCTTTGTTATTTTGTTATTGAAAGCCTAAATTTTTGAAAAAGCTTTGAAGTTTTATTAAAATAACAAAAAAAAAAAAAATTTTACAATTAAACCTCGATTAACGTAACCTATTTATCGGTTACATCTATTAACCGGCATGAGGTTCTTTTTATTTTTTCCCTCTATTATCCGTGCTTTACCTCTATTATACGTGCTTTAGATTACTATAACAGTGCTTTAGAGGTACTATAAACCGTGCTTTACATCTATTATCCGTGCAGCATTCATATGTATGGTGCCGGTCCCATGAGAGCCGGTTATTCGAGGTTTAACTGTAGTTTTATTGAAAATCGAAAATTCAAAAAAAATCTCTACCTTAAAAAAAATTGAATTTTACTTGAATATTCATTATATCAAGGAACCGGACGACAATATAAAGATTTCTTGTGTTATTTGCTACAATTTGCTTTTTAAGCAGCTGTTTGTTTTGTAGTTTACACATTCTACCCGAAAAAAATGTCTATGCTGTTTCGTGCAAGCAGAAGAATGTCATTCCTTAAAACCGATAATTTTTACCCAAACATGCAGATCGTTCATAGTTTTCGGTAAAATTGGAATACTACGGGATAAAATGGGAACGGGAGCACACCTTATACGGAAGGTCAAAAATATGGGCTCACACTTATTGTTTAAACAAAATACTGCTCAAATGATGTCCCGGCATTGTTTAGTTGCGAGAAGAGTTATTCAAAACAAAAGGAAAATAAATAGGAGGTATTATAGTATGGAGCAACAGAGCGACCGTTAAATTCTACAGTTGCATAACTTTTCCTAATTTCTTTAGAAAACGTAAATAAGAAATTATAAATAATTGTAATACATTTTTTTCTTACAAATTCTTAAAATTAAAATAAAAAATAAATTTATGCTAAATTATTTAATTCATTTCCTATAATTCTTTAAACTTAATGAATTTTATGTCTTTCCTGTTATTTGTTGACTACTATGGAAAAATATTTTATTCATTATTGTTTTGTTTTGCTGTATTTAAATGACCACTATTAAATTTAACCACGCAGTTATTAGGTGCTCAGGAGAACATTTTTCTAACACAAAAATTACCATAAATCTCAATACGAAAAAAGGACTTTAAACACTGACCATTTGTAGCGGAAATTTTAGTACGAGTTGAAATTTTGTATTGAGCGCACAACGAAACGCATAAAAGGGCAGTTATTTTTGAAAAAAAAAAATTATAACAAAACAAATTAATGTAATTATCGTTAAAATCATCCCCTGTCGTACACAAACAAATACATCTATACTTACGAATTTCAAATTAAAAGTTCTACGTCATTATAACAGCTCGTTTCTTATATTATTAATTACAATTAATGTATCGGAACGTGGAAATTATTATTTTTTAACTTAATTTATAAAAAATAGTACAACATGGTGTTCTCTATTAAATTAAATATGTAATTAAAGTTAAAATAATGTAAAATTTTATTAAAACAAGAATTATTATCTAAAACAAAAAATTTAGAATATTTTGAAAAAATGGTTACTCGCGCCTCGAGTGTGCCACAACTCAATAGCAGCGGCAACAGTAGTAGTGGTAGTTATAAGGGATCAAGCGGTGAACGTGGTCGTCTCACAAATCAAAAAGGACGTCGTTCAACTGGTGGAAAATCAGTAACGCCGAATTCACGTAATCGCGACCAGCTACAGAGTCGCACTATTGGTCCACGTTCACGGAGTCTTATTAATGGTATGCGTCGTTTAAGTCCCCAGAAACAAAATGTGGGTAGTTCAGGTTCCAGAAATACACCGGTTTTCTTACGTTCACGCGAAAATGAGTAAGTAAAAAATGCTTAAACGATCTACATACATACAATTTTCCTGACGAACAGTACTTGCATTCAAAAAATTTTTTATAGTGTGGTTCTGTAGTACTTTGGTTATATATCTATGTACGTATACGTCATAATTTTGTCCTAATTTCTATTTTTATTTATGTTTAGTCGGTTTTCGCTGTAATTAGAATTCGTTGCTTTCAAGCAAAGCACGCCAAAGTGTTCTCACTGTGCTGAACGTGGCTTGTGGTTTGACTTCTTAATAAAATTGACTCCTTAATAAATTAACAAAGGTTTGTGTCGAAAACAATAGAAGATTTGTTAAAAACAAGTAAGAGTGCTTATATTGCGCTATGCCAAATCTTATGTACCCTTTACCATTAATGAAAGTCTAGTTTAGTGAAGCAACTCCAATCAAAAAAACAAATATTTGGGTGACAGAGATTAAAAAAATAAGAATAAAAAATTAAGTTTTATGTATAATTATACATAAAAATGTCATCGGCTCTTAATGGCTAAAGCATTTTTAAAAATTTTTATTATTTCCTTAAAGATCTCTTAAAAAACTTTAAAATGATGCCCATATTGATATTTCAAAAAAATTAAAAAATTTTAGAGCCCCGTAACTCGGAAAATATCGGTAGGCGCCAATTTTTTGACTTGATGTTTTTTTATTTCTATTTTTAATTTCTCTATCGCCCCATATAAATATATATATATTTTTGGATTGGATTTTTACTTTATGTTCCAAATGATATGAAAAATTAGATGCAGGTGTGGTGTTTTGCCCGCTGCCTCGAAGAAAATGGACCGTTATTGCTGATTTTCAATAGCAAAATTTTCGAAACAATGTCTGATCGATTGGCTTATTTAAATATTTTCTAGCTCATCGTTATGAATAAGAAGTAAGAGTATATATACTTTGTGGGGTCGGAAATGGATATTGTAGAAATTACAAACGGAATGACAAGCTTAGATATACCCTTTTTCACTTTTTGTGGTGAAGGACAATATGATTAATTATGTTTTACCTTCTGTATCAGATAATTATAACCACTTAATTTTTTTTATTGGACTACTATATCTTTTGAAAAACTGTATACCATATTAGTGTGCATTAGAGGTAAGCAATTATTCAGTACCTGTGATTAAATCAATGAAATTAAAAATCACTGGTCCCGTTCTTTTAAATTTGATTTAACTTTGTGTAGAGAAATATATTTAAGTACTTTTGACCCTTCATAAGCCGAAACGTTTTGATTGCTGCGGGTTTTTTTATTGCTTCTACTTATGAAAAACATCTATTATTTTTTCTAAACTTCACACATCCATATGTGACAAAAATGTTGTGGGCCTTACTTATTTGAACCTATAATAAATTAATACTTTTGTATTATGATTACTGTTTGTATTAAATATTATTAAATATATGTCATGGGGATATCTGGAAAGCAGGGTTTATGGAAACAAACAAACGCTTGAGCAACTCAAACTATTCGTGAGAGAATTAATAAAATATCGCATAAAATGTGTGAGAATGTAGAGAAAAATGTGCTCAAAAGGGCTGGCATTTGTGAGGCTAACAGAGGCCGGCATATATCATACATAATTGCCGACATCAAATAAAACAATTAAGAACAAAGTAGTATACCTTCCCGGCGACACCCTTCTTCTTCTTCTTCTTTTATAAAAACGTATGCTTAAATAAAATAAAAGAACTACAAACGGTGATCACGGTAATTATTTTAAAGAACAGTGATTTAAAAAACACGTTCACCCGTAACGACATTCCTCAAAAATCACGCATCCCTAGTGTGCATCCAAATTTTATATCAATGAATATCAGTGGTTTTTGAAATAAAAGAAAGCTGAAAAACCGTAATTTTTTCATTACTAAAAATTATTGAAAGTGGAATTTTGTGTATGAAATTTTACCATTAATATCCCGAAACATATGAATGATATGAAAACAGTTTTTTTTTTATCGAATAAAACGCCAATATGTGATAATTAAAAGAAATAAAAATTTTTTTGGGACATATAACCATAATGGCTTTATGTCCCATTTCACTAAAATTGACATGAGACTTAAGGCCATATTAAAGTTATGGCTTTATGTCCGTTTGGTTTAAGACATAAAGCCATTATTGCTTTATGTCCTATGGCTTTGCGACACCCCACCTTAATTTCCTTATAGAAAAAAAATTGTATGCCAAAATTTATGCTTTGTCTTTAAATTGCCTCCACAAACCCCATTAATGCGGAAGATGTCTAGAAAATATAACCACATACTTAAAGCCAATTACTCTAGAATTATACTTATATCGTTAAAAGAACGAAAAAATGCGTGCAAAATGTTTTATTATCTCGAACATTAATTTATTTGTAAAAATATTACCTATATTTAAGCGTTGCTGACTGTAGCATATTATTACAAAAAAAAAAATAATTAGTTTAGAAGTTCTATACTTTTATTTCATTTTTCTGTATTTACCCTCATTGTGGATTAGAAAGCATACTTTCTCGAGATTGCAAAAATATCAACAACAAAAGATGAAGTTCGTCTCAACTTCTTTTCTAGAAAAGGCGAACAACTTATAATATCTTTTTTCATATCGCTGGTCTCATGTAAACAGGCCCTAACTTGTATAGTTGTGATCTAACAGGAGAAGGTGAAACATACTCGTAGTAGAAACTTTATTTATTACAATGTAAAATTTAAAACGTAAATGCTTGTAAAACCATTATTTATGATACTATTGCATTTAAATTTTGTGATGAGGGGTATGTGCGTGACATGTGTTGGAATCACAAAAAACTCAATTTCGTAAGAATTCGATTTAGGGCCTTTCAACATGAGGCCTGAGTTGATTATAACCACCAAACAATACTATTTTATAATAAGCATTGACGAAAAAAGGGAAAAGAAAGGTATTTTAAATAAAGGGCAAAGATCCAAAATCGATATTACAAAGGAAGATTTCAAACCAAGAAGAGAAAAATATAAACAAATAACAAATACGTTAATCTCTTTTCTATCAGCACTAAAAATCATGTCTCACGCTGTGACAAAAAATTTACATCATACGAATATCATAAATTATTTTCTGAAATTTCACAAGATACTGTCATTTTCCTTAAGTTCAGGAGTACAGATAGATGTCTATTAAAAAACTGTAGACACATTCGCTGTCCACGGTATACGATATGCATTATGAGAAGTTATAGCAATGCTATAATATGCCAGACTTGTGTTGTTGGGATGAGTTGTTCATGTCATATAATATTTTGAATGTAATTTTTAAGAACAACTAGAAATCTTAACAAACTGACGAATACTATTACAAGTTAAAAAAAACAAAAAAAAATTGAACAAATTTAGTCGCAAAAACACATAAAAAGCAAAAAGTCTACTTATCTTTGCAAAACTTGTCTATGCCACTTGCATAAATGCGACAACACTAAAATTCTTATTTTAATACACGGCTAGTTATTGGGATAATCCTCAGATTTTAAACAATGCTCACAACTTAATTACATCGTCTAAACGATATTGCACCAAAAAATGACACGTTATAGATGCAGTCCTTTTATAAAATCACAAGGCCATCTGTGTTAAAATAAGCTTCACTCCTCAGAATGATCGGCATCCACTTCCATTCCGTCTTGCGTATCAGTCAGTCAGTCTTTTCGTATCCTTCAAAAAAATTCCAGTAATGAATAATCGCATGATCTTGGTGGCCACTTCGACAAACTTGAATTTATATATCCTGGGATTCTTCAATGTTTTTAAGATTATAACCTCTTCATTTTATATAACAGCTTATATCAGCGATTAGAATTATAAGCTTACGTCTCTTAAAAAATTATGGCAAGACAATATGTACACAGACCAAACAAAAATGATACATATTACTGAAAATACGTATTAGCTTTGTTGTATGAAATTTTTAATATTTTAGTCAATTCAGGTCATTATATTCATATTTAGTATATGATAAACTGAATGACATTTATACAATTTTTGCTGTTACAGAAGTATTTAATCCCTGTCCCTGCCAGGCAAAAAATATCTTTTAAAAAGTTTATACGTTACATTAGTTTCCTTAAAAAAATCATAGGACAAATTAAGAGGATTGTAACAAAATTTCAGAGCCACGCCAACCGCCAACAAACCGAAAATTAAAAATCTGGCTACGTCCTGCACCAAGAGAGCAAAAATACTTAACTAAGCCAAATTTCAGCTTTCTGCGATATCAGTCGGCTTCAGAAAGTTCTGGAAAGGGAATTGAAAATGCATACATCCGGACATATATATATATATATATATATATATATATATATATATATATATATATATATACAGCCATGGACATTAAATTAGCACAAAACTTTGTCATTAAAACAATCATATTTTTTATTATACTTTTAATAGAGCAACATATAGATATATATATATATCTACTCGTATACTCATTTAACTTTGTCAGATTTTTTTAAAATTTTTGTTTTATGAAAATATTAACCAAACTAGGCAACCTTTCTTTATAAGAACTAATTTCGCAGCAGTCCATTCCGGTTGAATTAGGTAGTAAAAAGTGGAAAACTATGTGTTTTCGTCTACCATTATGAAGTGGTAAAGTATAACTAATATATTTTATATTCTAACAGATAACGTTCTGCCATTTAGATCTTGAAGATCAAGACACATTTATATTTCAAATGTCTTTTAAATTGGATTTTGTTAAGATCGGTATAGCTGCATAAAATTGTGGATCTGTCTCTCCTTCATTTGTTTGTTTTTTTTCAAAATAAACATAGAATTTCGACCTTTTACATAAGTATCTAACTTCGGTAAAGCTGTAGATGTCGCTGTTTTTCTCTCATCTACGTCCTAGCTCTGGAACCAGATTTAAATATTGCACCTTATAGATGCGAACCTAGCTAATTTTTTTTAATAAAATCAATTTTTTTTTTATTGAAATCGGTTAGTCGTAGCTTTGATACAATCGATTTAGATGCATAAAAACGTTCGCTTCCCTATTTTCTCCCCAACTGGTCCACGATTTATATATTGCACCTTTTAGACAAATATATACTTGCCTTTCAAATCTTATTAAAATCGGTTTAGACGTGACTTACAAAGAAGTTTTTAGTTTATTGTTACGAAAATAATATCTGGCAACACCTACATATCAATTGTTATTGCTAGTGTTAAAATACAGTCAGTGTTGCCAGAACTTTTATGTGTAAAATCTGCAAAATCCAACAATATTTCGCGAAAAAAACTGCAAAATCTGCGGAATGCTAAAGGGTTGGAAAAGCAGAATCAGAACATACGTACGTCTTATTTGGAATACTTTTTCAAGAAATTAACTAAACTCATTTCTTTTTCATATAATTAATCTTTTAAATTTAATAGTTTTAACTCTCTAAATTCCAGTTCCAAGTCCTGTTGTTTATTTTCTTTAAAAAATATTTGAATAATTTTCATTATATTATTAAAATCAATAATTCAATATCCAGTAATTCAACATAAAATTTAACACAATAATTAAATACTTCGTTTATATCGCACTAGTTAAGACTTGTACTTGCAGTTTGAGGTTGTGCGCTCTTGAGAGGCTCTTGTCGCTTTGCTTTGGAACATTTTACTAAAATTATTAATAGTACACAGAGTGTATTGAAGATAAATATATTTTATTAGTATCATTAAGGTTATTTAATATGAATTTTGCATTTTCAATTTGACTAATAGTAACATCAAATAAAAAATCAATTTTAAAAATCAATAAACTTTAATAAGCGAGTAACAACCGACTCTACGGAAAGCCAACGCGCTTGGAATGGGTGTAAAATCTAATAAACTTTGTATTTTATCAAATTAGTTAAATTTTTTTGGACTGTTCGACAAATAATTGTAAACATCTCTAGCTAGCGTGTCCACATCAGATGGAAGTTTTTGTTATGCATACAACGAACATAACACCAGTGAGTGGCATTTTATAGCAAATAAAGTGATATTTTACTTTTCAAAAGTTGGGCAACGGTATTTTTTTTTGCTCGTCATGTTCCCTTTATAGTCAGTGTCATTATCGATAAAATATTCAACAATTAATTTGTGTAAGCTAAAAGCGTTGCACTGATCTACTTTTACAAAGCTCAAAAGCAGATTTTAAAAATCTATGCAGATTCAAACTGTTTAAAGTTGCTTTTATTTTCTTTAAAAAAGAATGGTTGATAATTTCCGTTTTAACGACATAGGTCAAGAATAGTATATTAAGCAAAGTCAACGTAATAGACGCTGCAACACACATTTAAGAAAATCTTCAATTTTAGGCCAAAAATCTTAAAATCTGGATTTTGGCAATTTGAAAGGATAAAATCTGCAAAATGCAGATAAATCTGCACTTCTGGCAATAGTGAATACAGTGCACAGAATACATATTAACCACTGCAGTAACGAATATGTTACTTCCATCAGTGCTCAAGGGGGCAGAATCAAAATATTTTTAAAATAACTCAACTTGATCCAAAATTTTACATAAAAATAGCAGAGGAGCATCTGAACTTAAATTTTGAAGCCTATATACTTATATAGGCTTCAAAACTTATATATACCAGTTTAAATCAGTATTTCCATCGTCATGTCGTCTACTATACAATATCTTTAATTATTTCATTCATTTATTAGTCAGCCTGTTTATATTTTTAACAAACAAAAATCAACATGTTAAAAAATTTATTTGTGCAAAAAAAAAAAAAAAATAAAAACAAGCTATGCGAAGAAAAAATCAATGAAAATATAAGGGATAATATTATTACAAAAATAAGTCACGCGATAAATTTTAATGTAAACAGTAGATTGTGCAAATATTTACAATGAACAATAATTTTGTAAAACTAATTTATACCATAACGTGTAAATAATTTCATAACCTTTAATAATATATTTTGGAAAGTTTAACAAGTCATTTCAAATACACTAAAACGTTTCGGAGTTGGTAAATATTTACGCTTATATTGATGATAAGTTTTTGCGTAATATTTTTTATACAAAAACTCGGTTAAATAATTAATATTCTTGATTTTTATAATGAAAATTTTTCATTACACTACGGGAAAAAACTGCAAATAAAAAAATTTATTAAATCGGTTTTTCATAATGAACATTTTTGATTGCACTTCGAAAAAATCTGAAAATAACAAAAATTTCTTTGTCAATATATCCCATTTGGTCAATAAAATTTTCAAACATAAGATTACTCGGCTGCATGCCTTAACCCTTTCGGGACTACTGGGATAATACGTCCCAGCAATTTTCAAACTGTCGTACTTTCCTTATTTTCAATGCAATCGCCAGGGAGGTAAAACTCTCAAACGTCCAAAAACGGATAGCCTTAATATTGGAGACCACTTGCCAGTAGAGCAAGAGAAGCGTTGTCGCTGTGTCCGCTGTTCTTCAATTGGCATAGAAAAGCGAACAAAGATGATATTCTGAGGTTGTAACAACGCCTTATGTTACAAGTGTTTTGGGCCATTCCACAAATAAATACCTAATTGCATTCCTAAAATGTTAAAAATAAATCCAAACTTTTATCTAAATCTAATAATATTTATATTTTAGTTATCTTTTTAATTTCCAATCGCTCCTGGAGAACACTGATTGGGATTTTATGTCCTGTGAAAATACTTGTTGGGATTATATGTTCCAGGATAAAAGGACGAATTGTAGAATATGAAAAAAATTTTACCATACATAATTTGGTTTTCAAAATAAAACTCCGTCCCGAAAGGGTTAAGTAAAGAATTAAGATGTTAACTTAAGTTAATTTTTTTTAATTTAATCGGGATAATTAAAAAAAAATAGCACAAACTTTTTTTTAAACTTAAATTATATAATAATATTTCGTGTCTTTAATTTAATTTTTTTCTTTTAAGTCTTAAATTTATACAATTAAATTTAAGTAAATTATTCTTATGGTTACTTGTAATATCATGTAATCGATTTGGCCCACGTAGTCTTTTTGATTATAAAAAAATAAAATCAAATAAAGGCATTTTGAATGTGACAAAAGTTCCCACTAATAATAAATTTTAATGAATTTAAATATAATTTATATCACTTGCGCGCTGAAAAGTGAACAATGAAAAATATGTATTGTAAATCTCTCAGCCAAATAAGCTTCTCAGTTTGATCCTTGGCGAGAGGAAAAAATTCTGATGGAATTCTTCCAGCTCAGGAAAATTGCAAGAAAAAATGTTTTTAAATATTAGGAACTCAGACAGACTTGTCCAAAAATCTTTTATACATTTTATTCTTTATTTATTATTACACACCATCCTATTTTCGGAACACATATATATGCCTCAGCTTGGCATAACCTTACGAAAACATTTTAACAGATCGGCAAGAGATTTAGCGTTAAAACCTACAACTTGGCACAAAAATAAATCCAGAAAAAAAAAATAAATCAGACGTATTTAAAAGAAGTAATAAGAAAGAAGAGCGCAACTGAAAGATTTTGTTTAACAAAGTGGTTAAACTTAGCCAATGTAAGTTACTCAAGGTTAAATCTGGACAATAGAATCTTATAAATTGTATTACCGATTTTGTATAAATAAAAAAAAAACAAATTGAAAAAAAACTGTATTTGGCGAAACTGAAACTTAGTTATTTATTTGTGTGCTGTTTATACCAATAATTAAAAAAATAGAGTGCTTTTCAAACAAGTATTTCAGACGACTTGATCGTTTGTAATAAAAAGAATAATCAGATCATTTATTTATTTTATTGGCTTTTAAAACTAAAATAAATTTTTATTAATTTAACTTAATTTAACAAACATTAAATTAATTACATTTGTCTTTTATACAAAATCTGTAGTGCTCGTTAAATACTTCTAAATCCAACATTGCAACATTTACTCAAATGCAGATTTTGTTTTCTTTGGAGTTTTGCTTTTGTATTCAAAAATCAACGTTACTCTATCTCTAGAGTATTATGTTGGCCGTATAAATGATTTCTTATTTTGAAAGCAATCCTTTCATTCGATATTCTATTGTAACTCAGAAAAATTGTTGTAGAAATTCATCGTAAAACAGTGCTTTACATATAAATTTTTCAAACGACTTGATCTATTGTAATACAAAAGCAATTTACGCCTTATTAGATGCTCATTTTTTATAAATCTTGTGTTTCTTGAATTCGTAAAAAAGACCATATAATCTTTCAAAAAAAAAACCGACTTCAAAACAGATTTCATTTGTCTGCCTATAACCGCTCAAGAGTATTGCCACATTAGATTACAATAACTATTGGGACACCCTTATATCTCCAAACTTTATACTTGTTCAACTGTTCATTCCAAATTCCAAATTAAAATTATATACTTGCTGTTTTAGCAGTCTTAGCAATCAGGTTCATTGTAAATTTCAACTGTCTGTCTATAACGGTTCAACAGTTTGGCCATATACATCAGATTACATCAACTATTGTAAAACCCTTTAATTTATAATTTAAAATTTTAATAATTCTTATTATATCAGAAAAAGTGTGGACATTCTGTCTAATTTTCAGGTGTTTGTACACCAACGGTTTAAAAAATACGGCCATATAGGTTAAATACATTAATTTTTGAAACACCCTTTAATTTATAAATTCAAATTATAAGCTACTTGTTATAGCGAACTTAGCAACAGTTTAAAAGTTCAGCCACATACACCAAATTACATCAACTATGGGAACACCCATTTATTTCCAAATCCAAATTTTATAATTGTTATTTTAGCGGAGTTAGTAATACAGGTTGTTTGTAAATTTCAATCGTCTGTTTACAACTGTTTAAAAGAATAAGCATATACATCACATTAAATGAACTATTGGGACACCCTCTAATTTATAATTTTTAATATTAATACTTGTGACTATAACGGCCATAGCAATCGACATTCTGTCCAATTTGCAAGCTTTTGTCTATAACGGTTCAAAAGATAGGCCTATATAAGTAAATCTACATCAATTATGGAATACCCTTTAATTTTTAAATACAATTTATTAACTTATTGGGATAGCACGCTTAGCAATACAGGTCCCTTTTAAGTTTCAGCGTTCTGTCTATAACGCCATATACTTGAAACTACATCAACTATTAGGATACCCTTTAACTTCTTAACCCAAGTTTTTTGCTTGGTGTTATGCGGACTTAGCAATAAAAGGTACGTTGTAAATTTCAAGCGTATGTCTACAACTGTTAAAAAGTATGGCCATATACATCAAATTATAGGAACTATTGGCGCACCCTTTAATTCATAATTTTTAATATCAATTCTTATTACTATAACAGCCATAGCAATCGACATTCTGTTCAATTTGTAAGCGTTAGTCTATAACGTTTCAAAAGATAGTTACTATAGTTCCCAATATAAGTTAATTTACGTTCCCTATGGGGGCACCCTTTACTTTTTAGAATCATGTTTGTATTACTTTTTGCTATTGGGAACTATAGTAATACACAGTAATTTTAAATTTTAAAGAAGTGCCCTTTACAGTTCATAATACACTTAAAAAAAGATGTATGTTGTATGGGGAAACCATTTAATTTTTAAAATTATGAACTGTTTTTAAAATGGGACCAACCTGAAAGCATATTCTCTAAAATTACAAAAAATTTTCAAAATCAGTTCAGAATTGACTGAGTTCTGCAAGCAGCATTCAGTCGAACTGATAACCTTCTTTTTGTTTTTTTTTTTGAAGTCGGTTAAAAACTGGATTTTTTTTTTAATATTTTTAGCAAGAGATTTTGTGTTCCAAAAAAAGCTTAGATATTTTGCTTTAAACAAAATTCCAAAAAATATTGAAAATCAAATATCATTTTTGGAAGTTAGGAGTCCTAAACATTTACAAAAATATAGTGGCTCCTAGGTAATTTTTTCAATTTATATAGCCTTTCTTTTTTTTCCTCGGTCAATTTTTGACTTACACAACCATTGCATAAAAAAATTATTTCATTAAAAACATTTAAATACTTTTGTGTAGCATTCTTTCTAAGCAGAATTACCCCAAGTTAATGTTTTTCATTATTTAATAATTTTACTTCTTTTGTTTATTGTAAACGCTTCCTATATCTCCTCTTTGATTCATCAGAAACCTGTATTGCTTTATTAACATTTATTACAATTTCCACCCTTTCGCTTTTTTACTCGTAAAGAGCAAACGGAGTTTTAATGACATACATTTTTGATTATTGACTACCAATATTAATTTATTATATTACAAATTATACTTGTGGTTGTCATTATCGTCACAAGGGGAGTTAAAAATCTGATATAAAAAAACATAAATTGGTTTGTGTTAATTATTGTACTCATAAAAACATTACTTTCTAATGCTATTTTCACTACTTATTTAGTTGTTTTTCTTATATGTGCTTTAAAAAATTTGTTACCCTTGTAGTCTCCCTTGTAAGATTATGGCAAAGATAATATTTAAAATAAAATTGTCCTGTTTCCATAGACTTATAATAAGTTTTATGTTGTTGGTTTCAACTTCAATGTAAAACTTTCTCTTTCTTTTACATATGTATGTTTGTATATGTAATTATCTATGACGTTAAAACAAAGAACGACAATTTTCATCATTACACAGGACAACAAATATTTACAGTGTAATTTATAAATGTACTTTAAGAGTTTTTAAGCCTTTAATAAGCAAAAGTCGATAAAAGAGCATTCATAAACGTTTAATAGCCTATTAAAGCCTTCATAAACGTTTAAAAAATATCAGTTTTTTATTGTAGCCTCTACTCCACTTTAAACCAAAAACAAAATGAATCTTGTTAAGCCATTTTATTTAAAACTTTGTCCTGGAGTAGAAAAAGAAATTTTAGGAAGAAAATGTAAATGACAAAATCATCGGTGACCCATTTTTTAAAGTTATGTATCGATAAAGTGTATATAAATATTTTGTTATATCTTAAACACTTTGTTGCTGAATGGAACAATATAGATATCATAGAAGATATTATCAAAATTTGTATCAGGCGCCATACATATCGCATACAAATTGTTAACCCAATAAAACTTTTAAGTATTAAAAATGAAAAACTAACCCATAGATCTAGTTTTAGCAAGTACCGCAAAACACATACATCCATATGTAATTAGTTATGTATGTACATAAATACATACATATAGCAAAATATTTTTGTTACAAAAAGCGCAGTTTAACAAGGTGAAAATATTCCAAAATTAATAACAATAACTTAAATAATATTTAACTTGTTTGTAACGGACTAACAAATTTTTTGTAAGGATCCTTAAAGCTTATTTAAAAAGCTTTCCCATGATATCCATATTGGCCCATTTCGCCTAAGAATATTTGTAATATTGCAAATTTTATATTAAAACTTTAGGGGTCCCTAACTCTGAAAAAATGAGGTTTCGCGGGTTTTATCACATTACACGTTCTCCTCAAAAATATTTTTCTTAACGGCGGACCAGATTTGTTCCATTAAATAAAAAATAAAATTAAACAAATATAAAAAACGTAAACAGCTCGTTAAGGAACTCGTTATTCGCATACTTTTCATTTTATCTCTGACCAAAATAAATAAACTATATTTATTATTTATAAATTTGTTTAATACATTACTTGTTCGTGTGTTTTGCAGTACCACAACATATATTTTTATTATAAAGATTACTATTTTGGTGTATAATTAATATAAAAAGAGAAAATCATATTTGGTTTTTGGGTTAATTGAAAATTGGTTTTTATAAGCACTAAGTATAAAATGACAATAGGAGTTGCCAGGTAAAATCGTTGGATTGCTTAAAGTGTACATTAGTTATTAAACTTTTGTTGTGTGTGTTTTTTTAAATTTATAAATGGTTTATTAAACGAAAATTGTTCAATAACTATTGTAAACTTTAATCCTAAAATAGGTACTTTTTATGAATTAGACCGTTAGTGTTTAAATCATTCTTACATTTGTGTATAGATTTGTGAATGTCGGGTAAATGAGATGGTGATCATTTCAACCTGAAACTCTTATGGGTACCGGCATTTGTTAAAGATTTACGGTCCAATTAATAAAATTTTTCATTATTGTTGTTATTTTTAGCCACCAAATTTCTATTTCTGTGTGTACAATCTTATGTTTTCAGCTAATAAGGCCTAAATTTATCCATGTAAATAAAAACAATTTTTTGTTACATGTTTCCCCAACGTTTCGTGAATTTTTTGTTCACTTTCTCAAGGGGTCGTCTATTTAATTAAAAGAAGAAAATTTAACACAGTTACAATTAAAAACAATTACCACGAAAATGTACAAAATATGTTAACTTACAGTATGACAGTACAGTTTACATTAATAAATTAACGATTTTTGATAAAAATAACAATAAAAACAAAATTAAACATGAATTAACAAACACAAAAATTTTAATTTTAACTGTTACTTAAATTACTTAATTTTTCTATTTTGGACTTAAAGTTTACAATATTTTTTGAACACTTTTCGTTTAATAAACCATTTATAAAAATTTGTATTAAAAAACGCAAAATAACAGTTTAGTAACTAATCTACTCTTTAAGGAATGTAACGTTTTTACGAGGGCTGCCATATATATTTCTGGCCTGGCAACACTGAGTGCTGCCAAGTGCAATCTGACATTTCCATTGGAAAGTTTGTCATTTTTAAGCATAATCGTACTCAAATTGTTTTGACGTACGACCGTTATTTGTGTTGTTTACAGTGACTTGAACAAATTAATATAGAAAAAAATTGAATTAACTCGTGAACATTTTCGTGCCATCATTTTTCACAACTTTTGACGTGGATTGTCACGACAAGAGTGCATTGATGAACTTAAATCTTTGTATGGCGATGAAGCACCATCCTATAGCACTGTGAAAAATTGGTATAATGAATTTAATCGTGGCCGAAGCTCGCTCAAAGACGAATTCCGTAAAGGTCGTCCAAAAACGGCTGTTGTGCCAGAGAACATTGATGCCGTGCGTGAACTCATAATGCAAGATCGACATGCGACATACCGAGAGATAGAGACATCCTTGGACATATCTTCTACCAGCATACATTCGATACTGCATGAACACCTGGCCGTAACAAAGGTTTGTTCTCGTTGGATCCCGCACAATTTGAAAGTCGCTCAAAAAAGGCTCGTGTCGATTGGTGCAAAGAAATGTTGCAAAAATACGATTGCGGTGCTTCAAAAGACGTTTATAAGATCGTCACAGGTGACGAATCATGGATCTATGCGTATGAGCCCAAAACGAAACAACAATCGACCGTGTGGGTGTTCAAAGACGAGCAAAATCAAACGAAAGTTGTTCGTGGAAGAAGCACTTCGAAGCAAATGGTCGCCTGTTTCTTCGGCAAAACTGGTCATGTGGCGACTGTTTCGCTTGAGCAACGTAGGACGGTCAATTCTGAGTGGTACACTACAATTTGTTTGCCTGAAGTCATCGGAGAAATTCGAAAAACCAACAAGAGAAGACGAATCATTGTTCACCATGACAATGCGAGCTCTCACACATCGGCTCAAACCAGAGCGTTTTTGACCGGCCAAAACGTCGAATTAATGGGTCATCCGCCATATAGCCCTGACTTGGCACCTAATGACTTCTTCTTGTTTCCGCACATCAAGAAAAAAATGCGTGGTCAACGATTTTCGTCGCCAGAAGAAGCTGTTGAAGTGTTCGAAAACCATGTTTTAGAGGTGTCTCAATCGAAGTGGAAAAAGTGCTTCGACAACTGGTTTGAGCGCATGCAAAAGTGTATAAATCATGCTGGAGAATACTTTGAAAAACAATAAAACCATTTTTGATTATAAATATTCGCATTTTCACTATTAGGCCAGAAATATATAGAGCAGCCCTCGTACTTGGCAACTCCTATTATCATTTTATACTTAGTGCTCTTAAATCTCAATTTCAATTAACTCGAAAACCGAATATGTTTTTCTCTTTATATTTATTTTACACCAACAAGAAATCTTTTTGTTAAAAATATATGTTCTGGTACTACAAAACACACAATTGGTGTGCGACTTATACGGCGCTTGATATGATTTTTGATAAGATTTTCTATGATATCCATATTTTCGCATTCCGCAAAAAAGTGTTTGAGACATCATAAGATATTTATAAACACTTTAAAGACCAGCAACTTTGAAAGTATGGGTTACTGACGATTTTGTATTTTTACGTTTTCTTCTTAAAATTACTTTTTCTTCCCCAGGACAAACTTTTATTTTTAAACAAAATATCTTAATAACAAAATTTATTTTAAAAACTAAAAACACGGGAAAATTAAGTTAAATAAATTAAACTTTTTTATTTATCGTGGTACTTTCCCGGTATTGATTATTGAAGGTGAAAGCACGTCTAGGTGGCAAATATTTATCTCACAAATATTTTAAATTAACTA
This sequence comes from Gymnosoma rotundatum, assembly GCA_916610165.2. Taxonomy (NCBI): domain Eukaryota; kingdom Metazoa; phylum Arthropoda; class Insecta; order Diptera; family Tachinidae; genus Gymnosoma; species Gymnosoma rotundatum. The sequence continues at coordinate 36,437,391 of OU744339.1, read as the reverse complement.
TAGATTTTAGTCTAAACAATAAAGTGATGACAAAAATCAAAGTTCAAAGTAAATCAACAATAATCAACTTTGATTTTACTTTTCTTAATCCACTGTATACGGCTGACTTTTTTCGGCTCTTTTATACAGTTTAAAGATGTTGAAGAATAAAACAAAAAACAACAAAACACTACGTTATTCTATTTTTGCTTTATGCATGAGCACTTGCAATTTAAAAACGACAAATTTAAAGTTTAATTTAGTTAACAAAATATTATTGAATTTTTAATTTTTCATTATTAAATTACAAGTGTTCGTGCGTATAACGTTTACTGGCAGAATAAACCTAATTAACTAAACAGGTTTTGTTTGCCACAACTTAAATAACTCTGAAACACTTAAAGTTAATGGCCGTGGCGTACAATTTGTTGCACAGTGTTATTGATGAATATTGGAAATATATGTATTTCATTTAACCTAATTTTCAATACTACTCTTTATAAAACAACTCCTTCGAACTAATTAATAAATGCACGCAAAGATAGAAAAAAGTTCGATTGACGGAGTCCCAAAGAAAAACTATCGTCAGTGCTTCATAATAAAAAAGTTAATAACTTTAATGCTTTTGTTATATTGAAAATATTTGTTTGATTCCTCAAATCAATTAGAAATGTAATTTCCAAATGGTAGTAAAATTTGGATCGACTGCAAGGGACGTGTACTTTCCCATGGAGAAGACCAACTGAGTGCAAACAGAGCTCTGCTAAAATTAAGTTTGAGATAAGTGAAACTACGAAAATTCTTATGAGCAACCACAGATAGCAGCGGCTGGAACAGTTTTTACGTCATTGCTTAGTTTTCGATAGAACAAGATACCATTTTCTATTGGATGAAATATTGCGAGACATAACTCATAAAAGTTGTTTAGCAGGAAGCAAGAACAAATTTATGTGACGATTTGCTGGTAGAATAACAAACAAAAGGTTGGATTGTGAGTAGACTTTGTCTAACCGAAGTAATATTGATCGATTATGAATCGATTATGCAAATTAGGTTGTTAAATACATGATGTTTTCAATATATACAACCTAAGTTAGAAGAATGCTGATGACGGATGTAGCGATCCAGAATATACTGCATCATATTTTGCTGGTGTATAATCTTTACTGGTTTCTTTGGAAAATGTCGGCAAAATAAATAAATAATAAATAATTTTTATTACTAAATAACAATTTTTAGAAACTGAAGTAGATATTCACTAAAATCGAATTCTTTAATTCGTTTTCTACTTTTATATTTTTGTAGACAAAAATTTTAAATTTACAAAATGGGTATATAAAATGCGGCGAGGCCGAATACAATACTCTTACTTCGAAAAGGTAATCGAGTGTGGAAATAATCATTTTTGCCGGAAGGAATTCCCAACTAGATTACCAACCTAATAATTTTAACAAGGCTTGAAACTTATATAATCAATTACTGAGAACAACTTCTTGTTTTGCGAACTAACGTAATTGCTTAATTCACAAAATCTTGTATGGTGTATTTTGTATTGAATACACTTTCTGTTTATATGCTTGTAAACATGCAGTGTATTATTGTATCAATTTATTTTGTATATTAAACGTAAAAAAGCATATAAGAAGAAGAAAATAAGTATTCAGAAGAAGGTTTCAAGGAAAAAAAATGGACAATAGGACTGAAAAAAGCAATTAATTTCCATTTTTCTTTTTTTGTTAACAAATTTTTAACATCAACAATATAAATGTCTTTTGTTTATTTTCTTCTTCTCAATGTGATATGGAATTCACATGTAGTTGATAACACGATTACCAATACAACTTTTCAAAAACAAGCAAAATAAAAGTGTATTGGTGTATTGAATTTTTATAAGAGAATTTCCAAGAACAAGCATACACTACTGTATTTTAATTGAACAATACACAGTATACACGGATACAAGGGGTTTTGTGAATTAATCAAATGTTTTTTGTATGTGAGTAACACAATATGGTAATCACACTGTCTTGTTGATTCAATGGAGTTCTCATTTAATAGACTTTCTGTTTTTCTATACAAAATTTGGGTAAAATCCACTGACGATCTATTTGAGCAGTAGTGAAATGGCCATATGGATATGCTTTCCCCGCAGTAATACATTTCATTTTTAGTTTAGTTTAAAAAATAAATATTTCATGAGAATATCATGAAATATTTATATTTGAAGGAATCAAGCACGAATAAAGTAAATTAAATATTAAGTTTCAGTTTACATTAGATGATGTAAAATATGTTTTCTTATACCAATCAAATCAGAACTTTAACTTTCAACCGTTAAAATATTTTTATAAAATTTGGGACATCGACGCACAGAGAGGTATTTTGCGAATCTAGCCGGACATTAGGACAAAAATTAATTTTGAGAAATGTAAAAATTCTGCATCGTATAGTGAATTTTCAAGGATTTTGCTTGAGATTATTCGTTTTGGGACACTGTTAAGGTCAGGAAAGTTGAATAAATCGGATACGTTTTTATTGACTTGAGAGAGCTTTGAAATATATTTTCTTGTGGCTAAACGAATAAAGATTTTGTATTGATTTTTTTTCCTGCAAAAGGATATATTTGCAGCTACTTATAATTTTTAGAAAAATTTTGTTTTGTTTTAAATTAAATTTCCTTCAAAATTAAAAAAAAAATTGTTAAATTAAAAGAAATAAAAAAAATTAAAAAGGTTTTTGAGAGAGATCTCCATCGCGATCCTAAAAATGTTATATATTGCTACAAAATTTACAATCTCTACTTTTGTACTGTAGAAAAAAAGGTTGCGCGTTTTTGCGCCTAACTCACTATTTACTAGTATAGGACTCAATCCAAAAAAAAACTTATTACCTTTCTTTCATTCTTCCACCTGTACTTAACGCTTAAGAGGATTCAGATTCGGAATAGGTCTTTGAAAAATCAGACGAAGAAGGGCCATGGCACATATTATCATATTAGTGCAAAGGAGAAGTTCTTTTAAAAAAATTAGTTGTAACAATTTTAAATAAAATTTACCGTTTTATTATGAATAAATTAATTACTTTCAAATGAACAAAATACTATAAACTAACAAATTACAAAAATAACGTTTTAATAATATTCTTGGAAGTTGGTGATTGGTACGGCATTGAAAAGATTAATAATAAATATTTTTAGGAAATAGGTAAAAAATTTAATTTTTTTTCACAGGAACTTTTTTGCGCTGAGTTTGGAGGAATACCTATTCCTGCTAATATAAATTAATTTCTATGGTTTTAAGGCATGTGTTATCCATTTCATTTAATAATTACATTCCTTTTTCAAATAATATTTTTTTTCACTGCCCACAAAAAGGGGCTGGGAAAATGGCATTTTAGATTCTCTTCAGTCCAACTTTAAGTTTTTAAACATTCCTTGACATTAAAAGTTCTAATTGATTAAAAAATGACTTGGAAATTTAAAAAATTTCATTTTCAGAGGCAGGATTAGTTCTTCTTAGTGGAACTTTTTTCTCCTTGGTCCGATTATTCTTGTTTTCTAGCTTTAACAGCCTATGATCATAGTAGATTTTCCTGTTTCATTTTTCCAAGTTTCATTAATCTAGGTGCACTCAGTAAATTTTTAAAGCCACTATAAACTAAAAAAAAGGAATGTCCGGCTAGATTAGCAAAATACCCCTATGTGCGACGTGGTTATGTAAAATTAAAAAAAAAAGCTTTTTATTTAGTTTAAATTCGCTATTTCACTTCTTCTCCAATGCGACAGAAAACAGAAGCGAGAAATCAAGGACAAGCAGTTTGTAGAGAGCGTCAGATAACGCAAACAAAAACAGCTAAGACTTGTTATTGTTTTAATAGCAGAGTGCAAGTGATTAATAAAACGGTTAAGTTAAGGTTCGGTTAAATTTGGCAAGAATTTGTTGACTTAAAATTTTATATTTTTGGTGTCAATAGTAAATCCAACCCTCAGAGGTCTTAACAAATTACGTAAACAAACGGAAACAACAAAAAATGTAAATCAAAATTAAAACAAACACGCAATACAAAAGCCTTTCTGTGTTTCTCTGACAGCTACTAAATAAATAACCTATACCAATGTTAAAGTCACTGACGTTCGTATGATTGTTTGCTGTTTGCCTCGCGTGAGTGAGATCGTTATACAAAGAATGGACTTTTTGTTTATTTTCCATTTTTTTTTTAATTCATAAAATAAATAATAATGTTGTCCAAGGGTAACACTAAGATACTGCTAAACTACGCTGCAAAAACTCTGAACTAAAAAACAATTCTGCAAAAAACTAAAATTGACGTTTGAAGAATTTTTAGTGGTAGAAAATAAAAAATTTTTGAAAAAAAATGCAGAATTATTAAAAAGGTTTTAATGCCATTTTTGGAAGAACTAGTTAGAGACTATTAATATATAACTCCTGAAAATTTGACCAATTCAATACAATCTTCAAACTTTTTGTAGATTACTTTAAAATGCTGAAATAGGGTGTGACCAATATACGAATAAACTTTATTATAATTCACTTAATTCCCATTTTAAATTAATTTACAAAAGTTTAACTGTGCCGAGTGTGAACATTTTTTATAGCCGCTTATCGAAATCTTTATACTAAAATCTCTGAATGTTACTTTTTTATGTTTGTGCCTGCAGAACTCACTCATTTTTGAATCGATTTTAGAATTATTTCTGTTTTTTTAAGGCTATGCTTCATAATTTTAAAAATTAAAAGGTGTCCCTATACAACAAACATGTTTTTACGTATATTATAATTCATAAAGGGCACCACTTTAACTTTTATAAAAACTGCGCATCACTCCCAATAGCAAAAGGTAGTACAAAAATAAATGTAAAAATTGATAATTGAACAGAGTGCCGATCACTATAACCGTTTTAATAACAAGTAAAAATATTTAAAATTATAAATTAAAGGGTGCCAAAATTTATCATTTAATTTAATGTTTATCCCCATACTTTTGAACAGCTGTAGACAGACGGTTGTAAAATAAATAATAATAAATTAAATAGTGTCCCAGTAGTTGACGTTCTTTTATGGATGCGCTTAAACCTTGTTGCTGTAATTGGAATACCACTAAACCATCTAAATTTCACCAAAAAATTAAGTTTTCACCAACATTTTACCTGTTAAATTTTTTTTAAATGTTCCTAAAGAATTGGACATTTTATTAAAAACGGAAAATTCACCAAGAAAAAAATCTAGAAATTGGAATTTCACTAAACGATTTAAATTTCACCAACATATTTGTTTTCAAGAAAATTTCACCAAAAAATTTAATATTTCTGCAAAATTGCACTTGCAATAAAAAATTTGAAATTTCATTCAAAAACGAAAATGCGCAAAATATAACTAAAAACAAAATATAACTTCAATTTAAAAGGACACTTTCACAAAAAAAAAAAACATATTGACTCTATTGATTGTTTTTTATACTTTAATTACACAAGTGAAGCTGGAAACCAAATGTCTGACATCTTCAGAATATTCCTCTCAGCAAAAGCTCGGCTTGCTTTTCGGGAAAATATTTCAATAGATTTTTTTTTACGAAGGGGAATGCAAAATCACACTCAGAGGTGACAAATAAATAATTCAAATTCACCCCAAATATCTTTATTGTATCAAAGTTATACATATTTCGCCAAAAAATATATTAAAAAAAAATAAATACACAATTATTTTGGTGAAGCGTATATAAGATTCGGCATAAACGAATATAGCACTTTTACTTGTTTTACTTTACAACTGGTTTGAGGTGGCTCTGTAATTGTTTAATTAAGTATTTACACTATAAAACAGCTATTCGTTGAGCATTGTCGAAGTACAGTGAAATTATTATCCTGTTGAATGTCTGTATACGAGGTCTTATTTATATTTCGTACGAAAATATTTGTTATTTAATCAATAAATGGTAATACACTTTGAACTTTTGCATAATAATTCATTCGATACAAATGCCACAATGATAGAAGTCGGTATAGAAGTAGCAAATAATTAGAAAGCTTTTAATGGTCATACAATAAAACTTAAAGTAAAACTAAAGCAATACTGTAGCTTGGCAAAGAAAAACCCTGTGAATAATTACTCACACAGGAACGTTTTTTTTATTTTCCGTTATAAAAAATTATTGCAGAGGTTCCATAATCTAAGAATAAAAATAACGTGTTACATACTATACTGTAAATGTTTGAGCTACTTGGTTACTTTATTACAAAAAGTCTATTGTTTCTACATGTGAATTTTTAAGAGAAAATGAATGTCTTGGTATGAAATTTGAGAACCTCTGACACTCATTTTGGCAATTCATAATTAAGCAAGTGGTCAAGATTGTTTTTATTATTCCTATTAACATTAAACTATTTTTAGGTAATTTAATTTACATTGAAATTATGTAGAAAAACCTCAAGTTCAAGTTAAAGTTAACATTCAAATGACTTTTAAAAATATTTCAAGGATATTTTTGTTTCTTACAAAAATGTTAATTATTACTTTGTTGAAATCAAACAGGATTGGCAGTGCTGATACTTTGGAAATAGTAGCTTCTAAATCCACGGGAAGTGAGCCCTCAACACCGGAAGACAACATAAATGTGGTGGTCAGAGTGCGACCCTTAAATGAAAAGGAAAAACGTAGTAGACATGGCTCTATATTACAGTTTCCTGGAAATGGCCAAATTATTGTAAATTTATTCATAAAATAACATGAAACCTAAAAGTTTCACTATAAATTTCTAATCTTAGATTGAAAATCATGATTCAGCTAAAAGTCGTAACCGTGAAAATGTGCGCGTCTTTACCTATAATGTAGTTTTTGAGCCGGGAGCTACGCAAGATGATATATTGGACTACTCTGGCATTAAGCGTATAATTGAAATGGCAATAGAAGGGTTTAGTTGTACAGCATTTTGTTATGGCCAAACCGGTTCAGGTAAAACTCATACACTAACCGGACCACCAGATTTAGTAAGTTTATTTTAAAATCTTTTAATGTTTGCTATCCATTAGATTATAAAATTGCTTCCCTTTCTTTTTAACAGTTTATTGGTAAACCCAATCCCAAAGATCGGCGACATGGGTTAATCTTCCGCTCATTTGTGTACCTCTTCCAATTGATCAAAAATCGCAAAGACATAACATTCATTTTGAAGGCATCGTTTATGGAAATCTACAATGAACGGGTAAGTAATCTATAATTTTGACAAAAGTTTAATGTAAATAAACATTAGCTTAAAAGTAATTAAATGTAAAGTAATCTTTATTTTTGTTTCAAACAAAAGATTTATATAATTTATTGTCAGGTAGGTGTATAATTATTCAATTCAAGTTTTGTCTCAGTAATACGAAATTTTCAAATTCATTTTGCAAAATATGAAAAGAATAAATTGCAATGGTTTTTCTTTTCAATGCAATCAAAAGTTTTTTTTTTGCGTTTTTTATATTTTTGTTTGTGTTCTTTACTCGGTGGCTCCGGCTTATTTTGTACTCACGATCTATTTTTACTAAACATGCGTTACAACAAAATTAACTATCGACACAACAATACTCTGTGACTCGTACGGTACTCGAACTACTCGATGTTTTGTTTAGCAGATATGCAAACATATAAAATTCAAAACACAAGATCGGTTCGAATGACATTAAGAGAAAATCCACAGTTTTTAACCAAATGTTCTACGAGCAACAATTCAAAGTAGTTCAATGTAATTTCAACCATTTCAAACCAAAGTTTTATCAAAGCCGATCTAAAATATTTTCATTTATAACAAAATGGCAGTTAGTTCACATTTTGACATACTTTTTGCGACCTGGTGTAAATAATTTTTTTTTTATAATATGCAAAGAAATTGGTAAGTAGCCATTATTCGTCCTTGCTAATCTTTGTCAAAATCAGTTAGATGATGACATCTAGAAAGGACAAAAAGATCAAATTCTGCTTAACGAAAATTAAACAATACGACCCGTAAGTTCCGCGTTCTTCCAATGCTCATCACTATGAATATACATATAAAAAGTTTAGTCGATTTGTTCCAGAATTAAAATATTAGAGTACTAATAAAATTCTTAACATTTACGATTAAATTTTGCACGAAGAAATACATACTTGCAGTATGGTTCATAACTTCTCTTCCTGGTTATGTTTTAATAGTTTTCGATCTCTTTTTTATACCCTTCACCACAAAAAGTGGAAAAAGAGTACATATATCTAAGTTTGTCATTCCGTTTGTAATTTCTACAATATTCATTTCCGACTCCATAAAGTATATATATTCTAACTTCTTATCGATTGAGCGATGTCTGTCTGTCCGTTTGTCTTAGCATTGAAATATGTCAATCGATCAAATATAGTGTAGAAAGAGGTGCTGTTGGAAATCAGCATGATCGGTCCATGTCCTTCGAGGCAGCGGGCAGAACACCACGCCTATCTCTAATTTTTCCATATTATTTGGAACAATGAAGTAACTCCAAACAAAAAAACAAATATATGGGGCGATAGAAAATAAAAAAAAATAAAAAAAATATCAAGTGAAAAAATTGGCACTCGCTCATACACAAGATCGATGACATTTTTATGTAAAATTATATAAACGTAGTACTTAATTTTTTTTATTTTTTAATTCTCTTTCACCCAAGTAGTTGCTTTTTAGATTGCAGTTACTTCATTAAACTAGATTTACATAGTTGGTGAAGGGTATATAAGATTCGGCATATCCGAATATAGCACTCTTACTTATTTTTAACTACAATTTGCTTCGTTAATCATAAATAGTTTGCCTTTGATAAAATGATTGGCTTGAACAGCAATACGCTCCTTTGACTTCTTTTACTTTATTAGTTTGCTTCTTAACAGTTTTAAAAATTAATAATTTTTTCAAAAATGGGCTTTTCATAATTAGGAAATTCCTATAAGCATTTTGGTTTTTTAATTGCAATTTTACTTAGAGCGGTCAAAAAATGGGAGACTAGGTTAGATTTGCTTAACTGAAGAGTTTAAAGAAGTACATATATGAAATAGTAGATGGGTTAAAAACTGTGTGGTGAACTTATTTCTTCGAAGATATTAAAGAAATTGGTACTTCTTACTTAAATGTTATAAATATAACAAACTATTTTAAATAAAGATACAAATAAAAGCTCTTAAAGGTTGAAAAAAAACTTTACAATTAATTTTTAATTATAATCAATTAATAAATCATGAAACGTATTCAATATTCATTACATTCGTGTTGTTACTTTTATTTTCCTCACGTGCATTTCACAGTGCAGTTTTTCCGAAGATGTAAGTTTCTTTTAGCTTAAACTGTTTTCAAATTGCGTGGAATTTTAAATTTTGTATTTACATTTGCAAAACACGCCCAGCTTATTTAATTTTGCGTCAACAAAAAGAGAGAAAAAAACTTTACAGCAGCAAGAAAAAAATTTTGTATTCATAGCAGACACATTGTCACTTAAAATGTCTGTCAGCAGGACAAAGGCGAAATAAAGTATTAAAACTTTCGGTTAATAGGGTCAATTCAATTAAATTCTGTTTTATTGATTGAAGCCGATTACTCGTAAAGTGTCTTTGTAAACCGAAAAATGCTTGTATGTACAAATATACGAGTACTCGTATATAAAAATATAATTTTGATTGAAAAACAAATGAACTTGGGAACTTAATAAAAAGTTAAAAATTGTAATTATTCAATAGGCCTTAAAGATCATAAAAAGTAAATAAAAAAGTAAAAATAGGAATAATGGTTAAAAAAATAAAATCTGGCAACCCCTTTGTTTCCGTATGAGCGTGGTGAATAAGTTAATTCAACTAATGGTGTGTTTATAGAATAACAAAACCACAAGTTAGCCAACAAAAGCTGAGCAGCCTCAATGGCTGCGTTGGTAGAGGTGCGTACTACAAAACAGAGGGTCCTGAGTTAGATACCGCATTCGGACAGGCGTGCAACGAAAAAGTAATAATTGTTATCATGCAGTTAAAATTAATAAACAGCAGTACAAACCTCCCGAGAGGCAAAGACAATTATTGTGTGAAGCCATGGCATACAATTTAGTGAAAACGTCTAATTTAATAAAAGGAGTAACAGATAATTGTCAAGAAGCCCTAATATAATAAAAAGTAAGAGCAATAGCGATTAACGCAGGGAAGTGTAACAGCATAACAACAGTGTATGGCAGACGTGTGTTGTGGCTACTGGATTAAAAGAGAAGACTGGCTTGGATAAAAAGGAGTAGTGGAGATGTCTGTGGATGGTAAAGGTTACTAAACAAGGCATCGAGTAGTTCATGTCTCGCCGGAGTAACACAGTAGTGTAGCGATGATGGCTGCGTTTGTGGTGATAACGCATGTTTAGTAAATACGAGACCAAGGGTTCACAAGACCGGTAGGATCGAGAAGTATAGCCAGAGAAAGCCATAAAGTTCGAAGATAGAATTTAGCCACAGTGGTATTTGCAATCAAAAGAATCCGTACGTTTGTTCTGTCTAAAAAGGGTAAAACGTAACAATATTAATATGTATATTTAATCAATCATCATACGGCCAATAACTGTAAATATATTATAACGGTGTTATAACTGGCATTGTTTTAATAACAACATTCCCAAGCCCCTGCAGTTGTTTATAAAATATTGATTCTATAAAACTTTTTAAAAATGTAAACATGTTGCACAGTGCTTTGACACGGGTGTGTGAAAGAATTTTCAAGCTTTAACTACTATTGACGACAGTGGAGGGCGTCTGATAATAATGTGGCTTAATTATTTATACCCCTCACCACAAAAAGTGGAAAAACGTTTAGCTCAGTTTATCGTTCCGTTTGTAATTTCTACAATATTCATTTCCGACCCCATATATTCTGGGTTCTTATGGCAAAACACCACGCCCACCTCTAGTTTTTCCATATTATTTGGCACAATGAAGTAACTCCAATGAAAAAACAAATATATGAGACTATAGAGGATTAAAAAATCAGAAAAATATAAGTGAACAAATTGGCTCTTCACCCATATTTTTCGTGTTGCCGGCCTCTGTTATTTTAAATGTTTTTAAAGTCTCTATATGGGTATCATTTAAAAGCTTTTAAAGAGATCTTTAAGGAAATGCTTAGATTTTAAAAAAGCTTAACCCATTAACAGTCGATGACATTTTTATGTAGAGCTTCACATGTGCAAGCATTTCTAGAGGGCGACAGGTATCAAAGTGATCTCGACTTATTTTAGCCAGTCTGCTATGCGGGAAGTGGATCTTTTAACTTTACACTCAGTTATTGCGAGCTCTGCCCTTGTGATGGTCAGCCGACAGCGTACTATCGTATCTTTGATTTTGTTATTAACACATTCTTTTATTATATTGAGTACGCAATACTCCTTTAATCATTGTTGACTGCCATATTAAAGGCAAAGGGTTCTGTCGATAATTTTATATAATTTGTATTTGATTTAAAAAAAAAATCAAATTTTTAATGCATGCTTAACAACATATGGTAAGTTCAAAACTATAAAGAATTGTAGCTTGGATGGCTGCTGAAATATTCATATACTATCAATTATTTTTTAACAAAAGAATCCAATTTATTTCAACACAAAAACTAGACTACTCATTTTTTACAAATTTTCAGTAAACACAAATTTCAAAACTAACTTGATTAAAATTTATTTTATAAATAATTTTTAAAGTAAAAATGTATAAGGTGGAAATATATCAATTCCTCTTCGCCAATTTCTGAATAATAAGGGAAGAAGTTTTTTCTGCTCTGCGTTTTAGCCGCTCAGATCTTCTTAATCGAGTTGAAGTTGTTGGCATAACATTTTCTTTAATGCGGGGTGAACGAGATGGACTTGAAGCAGCAGGTAACTTATTAACGTCATTTGAAACAACAGCTTGGCTTGGTAATTGTTCTAAATTCGCCTCATTTGATTGAACCCCTGTAGAAAACGTATCGTATTGCACGGAATTTGGTGAAAAACATTTATCTACTAAATTTCGGGCTGTTTGCTGAACATCTATGAATTCAAATTTACTTTTAACAGGTTTTAATTGGTTAATATGCCGTCTTATAATTTTGCCACCAACATGGACTAAATACATAACATTTCCAATACGTTTTAAAATTATACCCCGTTGCCATTTTTCACCCAAACCGAAATTTTTGCACATCACATGATCATTGACACTTAACTTCCTTTTACTTGAAATGTCATGATTTGCATTTAAAGTATAAATTGAAGGCTTTAGCAACGAGAGTAGAATACGAGGTTGTCGACCATGAATGATTTCAGCAGGAGATTTTCCCTCTTTATTAGGAGTTGATCTGTATGTAGTGAGATACGATAAAAGAGAAGAATCTAAATCATTTCCAGAAGTTAGGTGTTTCTTAAGACAAGTTTTAAATGAACGAACAAATCTTTCAGCAAGTCCGTTAGATGCTGGATGAAAAGGTGCAGTGGTTAAGTGCTGAATTCCATTGGTTTGACAAAAATTTTTAAATTCGCCCGAATTGAACTGTGTTCCATTATCTGTAATTATAGTTTCCGGTAAACCTTCAATAGAAAAAATATTTTGTAGCGATTTTATTGTAGAACTTGATGTGGCATTCTTTATCTTTACAACATAAGGAAATTGGTAATATGAATCAACTACTATTAACCACATAAAATCTTTGAACGGACCAGCATAATCTAAATGTATTCTCTGCCAAGGAGATGAAGATTTAGGCCAACCAGAAAATTGTTTTGGTGGATCAGAACTGCCAATATTGCATGCGTCGCAAGAAGACGCAACAGTAGATATGTCGTTATCAATGCCTGGCCACCAGCAGTATCGTCTACTCATTTGTTTCATGCGAATGATTCCCCAATGTCCTTGATGTATAAGTTGTAAAATTTTCTCTCTTAATAGACTTGGAATTACTATACGACTGTAGTCCGTTTGCAGGATTAAAACTCCCTTATTATGCGTTAAGTTAAAGCGGTGTCGAAAATATGGTATCAAATCTTTATCTGTAATTTTATCAGGCCAACCACGCATAATATAATCATAAACTTTATTTAAAACTTTATCTTTTTTCGTATAATCTGCAACTTTTGTGGAGTCCAATGGAAAACTACTTCAAAGTTCTTCGGAGGAAATGTCATTTACCTCAATCGATTCATCAAAGTTAGTATCTCCTTTGTAAGGTAAACGAGACAAAGCATCAGCATTACCATGTTGTTTAGTAGATTTATACCGTATTTCGTAATTATAATTTGACAATATTAAGGCCCATCGCTGAATCCTATGTGCTGTTGTATTTTTATTTCCTTTCGCTGGATTAAATATTGAAACAAGTGGTTTGTGGTCAGTAAATAGAATAAATTTCCTACCATACAGATACTGATGAAACTTTTGTACTCCAAAAATAATCGATAAAGCCTCTTTTTCGATTTGACTGTAATTTTTCTGGTGATCAGTTAAAGTTTTAGATGCATATGCAATAGGCCGTTCAGAGCCATCCGGGTAAACATGCGAAATAACGGCTCCAATGCCATATGAAGAAGCATCTGTTGCTAAGACAATAGGTAAGTCTTCATCGAAGTGAACAAGCTGGGCCAATTCTATTAACTGTTTCTTTAGCTCTTGAAACGCGTTTTCTTGCTCTTTTCCCCAAAGAAATTTTTGATTTTTCTTACGAAGAAGATTAAGTGGACCACAAACGGTTGAGTATTTCTTTATAAAAGAGCAATAATAATTTATTTTTCCCATAAAAGATTGAAGCTCGGTTAAGTTTTTGGGCCTTGGAAGATTCTTAATTGCCTCCGTTGCCGATTCTGAAGGAAAAATGCCTTCGCTATTTACAATATGTCCTAAGAATTCTATTTGTGGTTGAAAAAAATTACATTTAGAATAATTACAACGAAAACCACTATCCTTTAATCTTTGAAACAATGCTCGTATATTTTTTAAATGTTCTTCTTCTGTCGTACCTGTGCATATTATATCATCTATATAATTAATGCATCCTGGAATGTCACTTATTGTTTGCTCAATTATACGTTGAAATATAGCAGGTGCACTTGCTAAACCAAATGGCAATCTTTGGTACTCAAAGAGTCCTAGTGGTGTATTTACAACTAAAAGTCGCTTGGATTCTTCGTCCATTGCTATTTGCAAATACGCATCAGATAAATCTATCTTTGAAAACGATTTACCATTTTTGATTTTATGGAACAGATCCCTAATACGTGGAATTGGATACCTTTCTATATCCATTTGAGGGTTTATTGTAACAAACACGAATTTTATTGTTTGGTTTCGACACGATTACCAACGGCGATGCCCATTGAGAAAATTTAATAGGTTTCCATACCCCTAACTGAGTTAAACGAGCTGCTTCCTCTTTGAAAGAATCATACATTGAATATGGAATCGGTCTTGGCTTACAAAATTTTGGTCTGGCATCGGGTTTCATGTAAATGTGTCCCATTTCCGAAGTGCATAATCCTAGTTCGTTTGAAAATAATTCTTTAAACTCACCATAAGAAATTTAAATTAGGATTTGCCTCAACTTTAAATATCTGAACTATTTTGAACTCATCATACCAATTTAAACCGAAAATGTTACTGCAGTCATTTGAGTCAGCAACAATAAGATCCAAACATTTACGTTCATCCTGAATTTGAACATCTACTGCAATAGAACCCAAAACTGGAATTTGAACATTTCCATACCCAAAAAGTTTAACAGATGTTGCTTTTAAAATAGGGCTTTTTAATGCTTTATAACTTTCTAACCCAATAACTGACCGCATTGCACCAGTATCAAACTGAAATTTTATATCCCGATTATTTACTTTAACGCTTATAACCATTTTATTTCCAGACCGTGAAATAGTATTATCTACAGCATTAAGCGTGAAAATTGTGCTTTCATCTTCCACAACACTTTCTACCTCATCAACCCTTTCCTCTTCCAGATAATTCACATAATTTTTAGAACTAAATTTTGATTTACATACCGATGCAATATGTCCTGTCTTCTTGCAAATAAAACACTGAGCATTTAAATATTTACAACTTGACTTATCATGTTTTTTAAAACAACCGGAACATGCTGGCCACCGATGTCTTTGCTGATTTTTCTTCTCTTGACAACCCTTTTTAGTATTTTGAGAATCATGGCGATAGCGATTTTGTTTCCCTGGGCCTTGTTCTACGGCGAAAATATCTGCAGCTTGATTCGGTTTAATACTTTTAACTGTATTTTGCGTAGCTTCAAATGTTTCAGCAATCTGTAACACCTTTTCTAATGTTGGCTCGTCTTTATGCAATGCTGCGGTTTTCACTGCTTCATCCGGTGTATATAGAATTAAAATATCACGAACTAATTCTTCAGAAAAATCACTACAACAAGCTTCATTCTTGCATACAAATTTACAATCTCTGGCCATACCTTTTAACTCTGTTACCCATTGATTGTAACTTTCACTTTCACGTTTGGTTCTTTTATAAAATTCATACCTTGATTTTATTATGTGTATTTTGCTCCTGTAGTGAGCATCCAATTTCGACACTAACTGTGGGTACGATAAAATTTCCAGATTGTGTTTTCCAACCACTTTCTGCAATAACCGATAACATTTGTCACCAATCCATGACAAAAAGAAAGACTTTTTCCTTTTTTCATCTTCAACGCCGTATGCCTTGAAATGCTCTTCTAATTGTCTTCTGTACGTATCAAAATCATTTGAGTCTTCATCAAATTGTTGAAGCTTGGGTACTGCCATATTATTCACAGTTGTAGAACTTGAATTCCTTTGGCTTAACATTTCTGCAAAAAACAGTTGCTGTTGCTCAAACAATATTTGCTGGCGCTCCAATATTTTTTCAATAGTATTTTCCATTTTTCCTCGTCGCCAAATGAAATATTCATATACTATCAATTATTTTTTAACAAAAGAATCCAATTTATTTCAACACAAAAACTAGACTACTTATTTTTTACAAATTTTCAGTAAACACAAATTTCAAAACTAACTTGATTAAAATTTATTTTATAAATAATTTTTAAAGTAAAAATATATAAGGTGGAAATATATCAGCTGCGTTGATTAAGGCAACGCTAGCGATTTGTAATTTAAGGTCCCCTATGTTTAAAAAGTGAAAAACGATTATTTATTTTGTGCAATTAAATTCCAGTTTCGAAAGACATGAAGCAGGATTTTCATTTTTGTCCTTAAATCACTTAATATTTAGATCCTAAAGAACTTGGTTTATTAACAAAGAAAACATATTATTTTTAACAGGTTATTGACTTACTAAACCCCGGTTCGGCACGCAAACCTCTATTAGTTCGATGGTCGAAAAAGTCTGGAGGTTTCTTTGTTGAAAATCTTTTTACTGTAGACTGTGAGGAATTAGACGATTTATTGGCTGTTTTGGAAGAAGGTAAGTAAAATCAAATTTTCAACAGAACTTAAATTAGTAAAAAAAAAGAAAATCAAATACTGTATACATATATACATACACTGATGTACATGCGCATGTACTTCTGTCATAACTCTTTATTCTTATTGTAATATAGTGTTAAGTTTTATTGTTCATATTATCTACATTTGCATGTATTTAAAAATTGTGCATGCAAGTCAATCTCATCGTTTACAATTTTTATTACCCATCAACTGCCAATTTTTGGTGTCAACGAAGACTTTAAAATTATGAACATGAAAATATTAAGAGCATTTTTATTTCAGCGTTCCATTTGTGTTTTATTGTATTTTTAAAGCCAGAGAATTTTGCTATACACTGCGGTGCAATTTTTAAAGATAACGTATATTCACACAAAAATTAGATAATATCTTCTTATGACATCTGAAGGAGCATTAAAAATTATTAAAATTATAAATAACAACCTTTTTTATTTAATCATATTTTATAAGGTGAAAATAATTTATTTTCAGGCTGGTGCGTTATTTTTGCCGCATTTGTGTATATACATATGTATTTATAAAAAAGAACTACAGCTAAAAATATTTATAAATTAGTGGTGAGTTGGGCCACAATTTTGGGTAATTAGCTCAAAGACTTAATTTTGCATAATTTGTATAAGTTTTACACATACTTGGTCGGATATTATCCCACGCTTAGATAACCGCAGCTTTTAAGTCTTTTTTGAGGTCATATTGACGGTTGCCAGCATAGATTTTGTGTACCATGATACCCCAGATGTTTCCATTGGATTCTGTTCAGGAGAACAGAATGGCCATTTCAATTAAGGAATATTTTGTTAATCTAGCTACATTCAGGTTTAGTTGATCTTGTGGACGGAAGCATTATCTTGTTAGAAAATTAACTCTTCACCAGACATAAATCTGGTAACCTGAAGATTTATGAAAAAGGTCGAACAAAATATTATATATTATTTTTTAGTTAATTAAAACATATTAATTAACAATATTAAAAGAATAAAACGAATGTCTGTTAACTTGAATATAAAATTAATTGACCCAATGTTTAATAATGAAATTTGGCTTTGTGTTGGTCGGACAAACTCAATTTAACACACTTTTTGTAAACAACTCTGACTTTTAAGTCACTATTAACGTGTTACTATATTTGTAAGCACGCTATTTGCAGTTAACAATTATTTGGTGTTATTTAACTCACTGTTTATACCACATATTACAAATAAGAATATTTTCCATTTTTAGTGCTACCGGATAGCAAAATAATATTTAATTCTTAACACTGTTATGGAAAAATGTGCAAACATATGTGAATAGAAAAGCTTTATTGTCAATAAGACTAAGTCCAGACTAAGACGATGCCATTTTTATACCCTTCATCACAAAAAGTTGAAAAATGCTATATATGTACGTATAAGTTTGTTATTCCGTGTGTAATTTCTACAATATCCATTTCCGACCCCATAAAGGATATGTATATATATTTTGACTTCTTATGCATAGCGAAGTCTATTGACCGATGTCCGTACGTGTTAGTTACAAAAAAAAAAAAAAAAAAAAAAAAACAACTATGTCAATTGATCAGCTATAGTGTCGAAAGAGGTACTATTGGAAATCAGCATGATCGGTCCATGTCCTTCAAGGAAGCAGGCGCAACACCACGCCTACCTCTAAGTTTTTTATGTCATTAAGGACAATAAAGTAACTCTAATAAAAGAATATATATTAATAAATGGGGCGATTAAAAAAATAAGAAAAAAGCCTCAAGTGAAAAAAATGGCACTCGCCCATATATTCTGAATTACGGGGCTCTGAAATTTTAAACTTTTTTTTAAATATCAATATGGGTATCATTTTAAACATTTTGAAGAGATCTTTAAGGAAATACTAAATTTTTTTTTAAAAAATACTTAACCCATTAAAAGCCGATGGCATTTTTATGTTAAATTATAGATGCATTACCAATTTTTTTTTTTTTAATCTCTGTCACCCCAATATTTGCATTTTTGATTAAAGCAAAAGATTCGGCATAGCCGAATATAGCACTCTTACTTGTTTCTGCTAAAATATTCTCCTGCTTTCGTAACTCAAATATATTTATCTATTTTTAGGAATGCGCAATCGGGCTGTAGGATCTCATGCAATGAACGATCACTCCTCCAGGTCGCATACTATTCTGACGGTACACATAATATCAGAGCAACAAACCGATGGTGGTGTATTTTTATCAAAACATGGAAAGATAAATTTTGTCGATTTGGCTGGAAGTGAATTAACAAAAAAGACTATGAGCGAAGGTAAAACATTGGAGGAAGCCAACAATATCAACAAAAGCTTAATGGTGCTGGGTAGGTTTTTCTTTTGTTTTTATTCATTTAACTTTGAAGTAGTCAATATGGTTATGGTATGTTATGTAGGATATTGTATTGCATCCCTAAGTGACGGTAAAAAACGGTTTGGTCACATACCCTATCGTGATAGCCAGTTGACAAAATTATTAGCCGATAGTTTGGCGGGAAATGGTGTTACCCTAATGATAGCTTGTGTCTCGCCAGCCCAGTACAATTACGCTGAAACATTAAATACATTGCGATATGCATCGCGTGCAAAGCGTATACGGACTAAACCTGTCATTATGATGGATCCAAGGGAAGCTTTAATTCTTAGCTTAAAACGAGACATACAGTCATTGCAAATGGAAAATGAACATCTTAAGGCTGCTTTAAATTTACACAGCAATTCGATTGAAGAAGCTGGCAACAAAAATACAGAATTTGTTGAAATTCCAACAGATCATGGTGGTGTTATACCTAAAGTTAACCTTGATCGATTGCCAGAGTTGGATGGCAGTGAATTGGCCGAGTTGGTTAAATTGTACATGCAAGAGAATGAAGCGTTAAGACAAGAAAATAATCATCTTTTTACTGTGCGTGAAACCATACTCAGGGATCAAGAAATTGTGTGTCGAGAAAATGAACGTCTACTTAAGAAACTGGAAGATGTTAACAAGTAAGTTTTATTGTGTTTATTAATGAGGAGCACAGTCTTGGCAAATGAGAAATTTACTTATGCACCCTGTCTAATTGTTAACAGTTTTCAAGTTACAGAATATTTTTCGCTGCGCGTTATCTGCTAAAAATATTCATAAGATAATACATATCGAACATCTAAAATTTTAAATGATCAGCTTTATATCTAGTTCTAGTTGTTAATAATCACTTTAATTGAAATAAGTTTTCAGAATTATACATTTTAGTTTGTCTTTCTGACTACAGAAATTGTTGTATTTTCAATAAAAATTGTTAGCTGGCTCATTGTTTCATTTTCAATTTCTCGTTTTAGATTGAATCTTGAGAATGAGAATAATGGGCTGGAGCAATAAAATTGGCAATGTTAAAAAATTTGAACCAGAGACTTAAAAATGTTAATTACTAAACTTTCAATAACTACAAAATATGTACTCTATTTTAATCTGAAATTCGTGTTGTGATTTTGTTTAATTGTCTCAAAATAATGAAGTTTTTATCTAATAGATATTAAGCAATAATATTTTGTTTTACTCGTATTTGAATTTAAAGAGTTTGCATTCGTTCTCCTCTAATACCTGCCAGGCCAGCAATGTCATCCGCTTCGGGCAGTGAAACAGCAGGAACAGAAATTTGGACCAATCCTCAAGACTCTCAAATGGATGATGAAGTACGTAATTAATTAGATAAATTAATTCATTTAAAAATTTACTTTTCTTTAAATCACTTGCAGAACTCTTTGTACCTAAAAGGACGTATTTCGGAAAATAATGAAAAACGCTCAGATGAAGAACAGCGGCAAATAGATAAACAACGTATTGCTCGTAACATTTTGGAAATGGCAAATAAATTTCCTAAAAACATTGCGGAGGAAAACACAGAATTAAATAACAACAGTCAAAAAAACGCTCAAACTACAGTACAAGATGAATCAAAGTCTCAAGTCAACGGTTTAATGCCAGAGTAAGGTTTTCGAAATAGAGATATTTTTAATTAAATTATATTTATGTAATTTTCTTTTCTTTTCAGCATGTTGATTTAAATTATTAATAACGATTGTAATAACTGCAAGGGATCAAACAAACACGTTATGACAAAGAAATAGTTTTTAAATAAATAAAAGGTTTCATTTTCGAAGTATCACTTTATATATATTCATTTAAGGATTAAAAGAAATATACTTTTCTATGGATTCTTTATTCTTATATGTTTATGAGAAAAATTTGGAATGTTAAAATAAAAATAAATTATTTTAAATGTTGTTTTACTTATTATTGGCGACTGCTCGTGACTTAGTTAAGAGTACGAAAGTTAACCTCTTTTATATTCACCCTTATTCTAGTTGTCGACGTCGTCACATATCAACGTTGATATGTGTCGACGCATTCGATTTGTTATTCTACTTGTCGTTATTAACACTTATCGATTACTGCTCAAAGACTTTTTGTATTCTATAACAAATGTGACGATATTGTATTGAAGTGACTCTGTTTTTTGTCGACGCCTTTTTGCATAACGACTGGAAGTGATTTAAACCAAACATAACATTGAAAATGGTCAGAACTGAAGGTAACAAATGCAAATCAATTTGAAATATTGGTGGAAGAATAGCAACAATCAAATTGATTTACTGCAGAAGCACAGCCAGGAACAGGCAAAACATGTACATACTTGCGATCCGGCAAATTAAAAATGTTGCAATTCTACCTAAGAAGTTTTCTTTCCAACACAAATTTTTGTTTTTTCGAGCTTTCATCATTAATTTAATCAAAATTTTCTTCACTCAATTTCATAAAAATCGATAAGCCGTCGGCGTCGTCACAGGAATATTATAGAATGCAACTAGAATAAGGGTGATTAAAATTTTCACAATATCGAATACATTAAGGAGATTGACAGTGGGTATCATAAAACATTCGACAAAATCCGACTTCAAAAAAAATTTCTTCAATCCGTCTATTACGGTTCAAAAGTATGGCCACATACATGCAACATTACGTTAACTATTGTGACCCTTTCTATTCCATCTCCAAATTAATTTCAACCGTCTGGTTACAACTGTTAAATAGTTTGGCATATACATCAAATTGCATCAACTATCTTTGTAAATTGCAACTGTCTGTCTGTAACGGTTCAACAGTTAGGCCATATACATCAACTATTGTAACACCCTTTAAGTTATAATTTAAAACATTTCTACTTTTTCTTAAACCAAACAAAGTAGTGCACATTCCGTCTAATTTTCATGTGCTCTTATATAACGGTTCAAAAGAATTACGTTAACTTCGAGAACACCCTTTAATATCTAAATTCAAATTGTAAACTTGTTGTTTTAGCGTAGTTAGCAATACAGGTTCTTTGTAAATTTAGAGCGTCTGTCTACAACTGTTGGCCACATGCATCAAGTTAAATGAACTATTGAAGCACTATTTAATTTATGAGTTTGAATATTAATACTTGTTACTATAACGCTCATAGCAATCGACAGTTTGTCCAATTTGCAAATGTCTGCCTAAAGCGGTTCAAAAGATAGCCCCATATAGGTCAATTTATATGAATTATGGGAACATTCTTTAATTTCTAAATTCAAATTATAAACTTGTTGATGTCGAAAGAGGTGCTATTGGAAATCAGCAAGATCGGTCCATGTCCTCAGACGTAGCGTACAAAACACCGCGTCTGCCTCTAATTTTCCATTTTATTTGGAACTATAAAGTAACTTTAATAAAAAAAACCATGTGGGGCAATAGCGACTTAAAAATTATTTTCCGAGTTACGGGCCTTTAAAATTTTCAACTTCTTAAAATAACAATCATCATTTAATGCTTTTTTTAATGCTTAACTCATTAAGAGCCGATGACATTTTTATGTAAAATTACATTTACATTTTTGATTCGAGTTACTTCACTAAAATAGATTTACACATATACTGAAGGGCATATAAGATTCGGCATAGCTGAATATAGCACTCTTGATAATTTTAAAGTGGTGCCCTTTACGGTCGGTTTAGTTATGACTGAGTTCTGCGGGCACAAAAAAAGACGAATTGTTAATCTCCTTCTGTTGTTTGAAATCAGTAAAAAATAGAATGCGCTATTATAAACAGAAATGAAAGAACTATAAATACTATGATTTAATCCAGTCGCCAGTCCGCCCCGAAGACCTCATATGCAGTTTGTTTATCTTGTTGCTTAATAGACACGATTTTTAAAATATCCTTTAAATTACTATATAACAAGTTCATGCTATACACCCTAATAAAATATTGATTTTACATATTTAACCGTTCGTAGAAAAAATGTTTGAATAGTTGGAACTGGTTAAATGATTTGTTTTTAAGCAATTCGGCTATGCCCAATCTTACTTCCCCTTCACCATATAAGTATAGTCACTTGTACCATACAGCAGATTTTTCCTAATGTAAAATTTGTGGCAGGTGCCTCGAAGGACATGAACCGACTGATGATATTCAATAGCAAAATTTTCGGAACTGTGTCTGATCGATTGGCGTATTTAAAGTTTATCTAGCATATGCAGTGCCTTGGCAAAGTTGATTTTAACACGAACATGGACGAAAAGACGGACATTGCTTAATCGACTTCGCTATGCATATAAGCTCAGAATATATATCACTGGTCTCATGTAGAAAGGCCCAACACCAAAACAGAAGCTGTATTTATCACTCAAATGCTTAAAAACCGAAATTTTGTGAGGTGTATCTGTGTATAATGTAATGGAATCACGAAAAACTTCGATTTCGTAAAAATTCAAGTTAGGGCCTTTTTACATGAGACCAGCGATGCAGTTAATAGGATCGAAAATGGATATTGCAGAAATTACAAACAGAATGACAAACTAAGATATACCATTTTTCTACTTGTAATGAAGGTTATACAAATATCCGCTTTTCGTATCACAATATTTATTTATCAGTAATATCTTTAATAAAATAAATTTACAAAATATAGAAAACAAATGCGCCAGGTAATGGGACCAAATGCGCATGTATCGAAAATCAAATTAAAAGTGATAATACTACATTTATGGAGCTACTAAACAGTGGAAAATGTGTCGTTTTTAAAATGAATTAGCAAGAAAAATTAATAGAATAAAATTCAAGTGGCAAAATGATTATGTGATTAATGTTAATCGAAATAAATTAAATCTGTAAAATATTGTGTTTCTGCAGACTTCTTTTGATCGCCCTTAAGTTCCCTACGCTGCTGCAATCAAGCAATTTATCCGAAGGTATATTTGTTTTAGACAAGTGACATTCTGACAGTATGTGTGAGACTGTGAGACCAACATTGCAGTTGCTATATACAGGTGGCTCGGTCCTCTCGTAGTAATGCCTAGAGTTGAATAAAACTTTGGACAGGTTCGCATTGTAATCGGGCCTTTTTGTTGTTGTAAGTGTCGCTACAAATGGTGCTGTTATTATTTTAGGCTGATATGGAATTTCTGTTACTTGCGGCACACTTAGGGCTTTCTTTGCTGCTGAGTCTGCATTTTCATTACCTGCGATGGTATCCATAGGACCCTGAATTTGTATCTACTATTTTCCAGCCACAATATTTCGTTGTAAGCCCCATTTTGATTAGGGCTTTGATAGCACTTAAGCTGTCGTTGCATGTTAAACATTTTTGCCACTTTCAACCGATAATGTTATGGGTGTTTTTATTGCAGAAATCTCTGCGGTAAAAATTCCAGTGTGATCGGGCAATCTGGCCTCGTTAACAGTAACGTATTGATTGTCAATCTGGTTTGCAATTGCATAAGATGTTATGTGCTCTTTAAAAGAGCCATTGGTATAAAAAATTATATCTGGAGTAAGATTATCACAATATATGTATCTATATAATGTAATTAATAACAAAAACATATTTCTTCAGAAAAAACACAAGTCTCGTCTAAATAACAAAACGTCAGTTGTATCTATTCTGCAAGTAAATGTCAGTTTTATGTTTGTTGTTGCCAAGCAAACCAAAATTGCACCAACCGGCTCTTAAGTGTGTTAGTGGGGGTTGTTCACACAGTACCCTATCACATCTGCATATATCCATTTATAGCTCCTGAGACCGGCTGCTGATGCAATAGATGCTTAGTCTGTAATTCATTATGTTGTTTGACCGGAAGCATCCTAGTCTCCTCGAGATGATCTACATATAATTGTCGTCTTAACACATCCGGTGCAATTCTTAGTGTATTGCCTTGTACGTTATGATAATAGTTTCCGTAGTCATTCCCCTAGAAGTGGCAGCGAGTGTTTTTAGGACCTTGTTCCTTGTATGTTGTTGGTTTTTTTTACCGTAGGGTAAACCAAATGATATTAGTGAGTTCGAACCCGCAGTGTTATGATTAAAATGGGTTCGTCTACTAGAGCTCACGTTTTCAAACACACCGTCAGTGGTCATAAGAAAAACTTTTAAAATTATTAGAACTTTACGGTAAAGAGTAACAACATTCATTATAGCATCTACTAAACAGTGTTGCATAACTACAAAAAAATTATAATGAAGAAAATAGAGATAATGAATTCAATTTAAATTGTATTATATCTTAGAGCATCTTATACGTTTTAAGTTTTTAATTGAAATTGGTTCGACATGCATCCCACAACTTTATGCTTTCCCAATGTTTGGCTAATAGGGTGCGTGACCAACCATAAGTCTTATTTGTTTTGTGACAGTAATTGTTTAACCTCTCTTATTTTAAAAAATCTCAAATATTCTGAATGTGGATGAAAACAGGGAGGGGTTTGTTAATTGTGATTGTAATGCGATCGTTATTTTGCTAGTCCGTCTATTGTGATGCTAATTTTCTTAAACACTATTTTCGACATTTTTTGTTTTGTTTAAAAAGTTTTTGCTGTTGTTCAGAAATTTTCTAACTCCTGCAAATATGTTGAGCGACCAAAAACAAAACAAAATATTTTTCGTTTGTTTTTATTATATGGAAACTTCCAAAGAATAATGCAAAATCTTCGCATCATATTTTATTTTTTATTTTTTTTTTTGTGATAAATTGCAAGAATTTTGTATACATACATATATTTAAGATAAGATATTCCTTTAATAGAATTTGTTTTTAATAATAAAGTTTTAAGTATATTTTGTATTAAATATTCAATATTATATAATAATATACACAAGTGACTAACGTAGGTCAAATAAAAAAGTTGTTTTTGCTTGTAATAATAATCAATCATAATACAAGATTACAAAACAAAAAATGTTTGAAATATTTTACAGAAAGAAGAAAGACATACACATCTAAAGAAGCAAAAAAAAAAAAAAAAAAAAAAAAAAAAATAAGAAATGCATAAATAATAATTTTTACAAAAGATATTTTGACGTTTTAACAAACAGTTACATTAAATGTAATTATTTTGTTAATTTAGATTTTTTCAATTTTATTTTATTTACAGATAACTTATTTTTTATATATGTAGATCTACAAATATATCTAGCTTATTTATTTTTTTTTCGTTAGTTTTTTTTTATTAAATAAAATTGGAAAGAGAGGAGAAAATATTAAATATGAACATAAATTATATTCCCAGAGTTCAAGTATTATTTTTATTTTAAACAACATTGATTTTTCAATATTTAAATGTTATTAAACATTCAATATGTAAATGTTATTAAACATTGTTTTACGTAAGTCATATTTCTTTACTTATTAATTCATTTAATTCAAAAATGTTCAAAAATCTTAAGTTTTTTGTTTCAGATTTCTTATTAAAAAAAAAAAAAAAAAAAAAGAATTTAAGCTAAAAACCAAAGTCTATTTTATTTAATAATTTTATCATATACATAATAAGCGTATTTTGGCGTTTGTTATATTAATTGTAAATAACTTCCAAATTATTTTAATCGTTTTAATTTTGTTTTTGTTTTTTTTTTTTTATCAATAATTACGAATCTAAATAAGATTGAGATATTTTGTAATTATTCATTATAACACACATTGTGTACGAAGCATATCAAAAATTATGAATCTGATTTAAATTTTTTTTTCAGATGTTTGTAGAATTAGAAACAAAGTTAGAAGAATTTAAGAGAGAGTGTTTGATTAAACATATATAAATATATACAGTTCTTAATTGAGTTGAGCAAACATATTTTTTTACTGCACATTATTGAGTTGACCAGCTGCAGACGAGGGATATAATTCTTCAGAATATTTTGGTCGACATTCGGCACAAAACCATTTACCCTGAGGAGCCACCATTATGCCAACACATTCAAAATGAAACCATTCAATGAGACAATTTTCACCATCACAGGCTATCATCTCGGATACTTCATCGTACGGACAACGGCAATAACAATATACAGATTCTCCTTCACGCGCTTGCCTAGCCCCAGCTGGCGGTCGTATGGGATATCGAATATTGTTGGCTTTAAAATATTGTAGCGTTGCAAAATCTGGATTAGGCAAGAGAGCTGGTGGAATTCTATGATTAAAAGCTTTAGTCTGTGGCGTGGGTGGTGCTGGTGGTTGTGATGGCAGCACTATAGAAGGCGCACTTGCTGCTACTGTCTGACATACAGCGGGCGAATTAAAATTGCTTGAAGCCGAAAAGTGTTCGTTAGTGGTGTCCTCATCACTGCTTGTATCGTCGGTAGTATTGTAGTTACTAGATTTTGTGATTTCATGATTAATCGTTGTATTAAGACCAATTTCTGATGGTCTTATTTTTAATGTTGGTATCGGGGGAAATTTATTTTCCGTTTTATCATCTCTTTTCTTGGCAGGCCTTTTACGTGCTGACTTCTCTTCGCCAGTCAGCGAAAGTCTAGATTTCTTTTTACTGGATGGTCCACTCAATGTACTAGAATAGGGAATGCCGAAAGTAGCTGATGTTTTTGGTGTTCTTGGCGTTTTGTTTTTGCTATGAAGTATGCTTTTCGACGGTGTAGGAAGATCCTCTTTACGCCACGTAAGCTGGGGTGGCGGTTGAGGTTTAAAAGCTCTGGTGCCAATCATTAGTGGAGGGCCGTTAATGAGATTTTCATCATCACTTGTGTAACCATAGAATTTATTGGGTCTTCTTTGACGTTTTGAACGTTTGAGAGAACCATCAGCATCCGAGCAACTGCTTCCTTCACTAATTCGATGTAAATTGCCGTAGGGGGGCATTGTTAGAGGTCGTGGCGTTAAGGTGCTTTGTTCTGTAAGAACAGCAGGCAGAGGTAGATTGTAAGCAGTCTGTGATATATTATTGTGAGGCATAGGGTACAAGTCAATTGCTTTAGTATGGTGTGAATCTATCACTGAATTTATAAAAGCAGCATTTTGAGAAGGTTGCTTTGAAGCCATCTGCACCATTGAATTACTTGGCTGATGAATTTCAAAAACTGATTGCGCCGGCGCAATCGCTTGTTCAGGTGTTACAATATGATTTGTGTGTAGACCCTTACAAGAAGATTTACGATCACGTTTCTTTTTCTTGACTTTCACTTTTGGTTTTTCATTTGTGGCCATTTCTTCGGGTAGTGACGGGGTTGATGGACGACTATTTTCTACGATATCGTAGTTGTGTGAAGGTGAGAGTCTAGTTTGCGCCATTAGCTGGGCCCGTTTTTGCGCCAACAACTCGCTGGCCAACTTTTGTGGATGTTCATCATAGAACTCTTCATCAGTCTCCGATTCATTTGTCTCTAAATCACTTTCAGAAATTAGTGGCTCTTTAGGAGAAGGTGGTTTTTCATCAATATTATCTGGTGCTTTGGCAATGTCTTCGTCGCCCACATCTATGACTTCGCTTATAGAAATTGAAAGTTTGTGTTGTTTAAGAGGTGACATGCTTTCACTACGTTTACGCAAACGATCTCGCTCTGACTTTTTACGATGTCTTTTACGGATGGAATTGTTTGATGCCAGTGATGAATCGCTATCTTCTGAAGATGATGAGGAGGAAGAGGTATTAGATCCGGAAGAAGAGCATGAGCAGTTTGAACCACATGAGCAACTTGAATCAGAACTAGAGCTAGAACCACTTGAAGAAGTTGATGCATCCGACTTTCTAGAAGATAGCCGTCTTGGTGTTTTGCTTTGTTTCCGTTTAACAGGCGAAATTTCTGGCGTAGATGTTGCTTCAGCCATAGGCTTTTTGAAATCATCCTTAGGCGCTTTCACATGTTCCGGCGCATGGAATGTAGTTTGATTTTCTGGTTCTTCTATCTTACAATAATCGTGATCTGAACAGGCGACGTGAATTGGGACATGCTTTGGCTGTTTATTTTCTTCCTTAGTAGCCTTCAAACGCTCCAGTTCTTTAACTGTACTAGAATCTTGTTGCGTATTTAGAAAGTTTTTCCAAATTTCTAAAACCTGACCTGGCTCTACTAGCTCCGATGATTTGTTTTCCTTGTCCTCGTTTTCTGTCTCTGAAGGTGGCGACAACATAACACGTGGCAAAGCATCTATTTCGCTTTTTGTTTTTGAATCAGAATCTGTATCCGAATCATCACTTGAGTCTGACTCTGAGAGATTAGGAGCGGTTAAATTTAAGTCCTCCAGCAGCTCTTTAGAGCGTTTGCTTTTTTTGCGTTTTCTACCCAAATGCTTCTTTTCTTTAGTTTTGTCATCTGTGAAACTCTTTACGCCACTACTCTTTACTTGTTCTTTTTCAGGTTCCTTCTTTTCGGCCAACTCACTATTTTTCTGTGTGGTCTGTCTTTGACTTTCCAATTCTGGGTCATCTAAGGGCTCCTTTTTTATCTCTATTAGCTCTTTTTTAATGTTTTCTAAATCCGACTGCGTTTTAAATTTCTCCCCAAGTGCATTATCAGTCACAGTTAAGTCGGTTTCTTTGTTTTCCAAAGTTTCCAGATCTTCTACTTTCTTTTGCAATGTTTCAGGCGGCAACACTTGATGTACCACGACATGTTTGAGCAAAAGTTTTCGCGATATAAATTTTTCTTCGCAATTGTCTTCTATGCAAGGATACCTTAAGTCGCCACTGTGCAAACGTTTGTGCACTCTCAAGTACATTGCTTTGGAGAAGCATAAGTTGCACACTTCACACGCGAATGTTGTGGGTGGTATGCAGAAATGATAAACATGTCGCCATCTCTTTTGAAGACATCTCTTACAAATGGTACTTTCCGTGCCATGTTTCCAAAACAAATGCTTTGTTATATCCAACTTGTTACGATACGCAATGCCACATCGATAACACAAATGATGTAGTTTGTGCTTCCATACATGGGACGAAAGTTTGCTTTGATCTCGACAGTCCTCCAGGCAGACGTCACAAGCAAAATGTTTCTTGCGCAAATGCACCATAAGGCGAAAGGGAGATGGTATATTATCTAAATCACAAAGACAACAGCGAAATTTGACATCGAATACTGAAACTTTGTTGGGTACACCAGGGCATATGTGGCATAATATCTCACTGAAGCTAAAAAAATTTGATCGACACATAAAACATAATATGGCAGTACGTAAATGCATTTTGCGATTGTGCAAATACAGTTCTTTATGCGTGGAGGTGACAAAACGGCACTGAAAACACTCAAATATACGCTCATTGAAGTGGTTTAGAAATGCTCCCGCCCCGTAAGTACAATAACTGTTGGAATTAAAGAAATGTTCTTCTAGCTCGAAGAGAAAACTTTTTAATTTTGCCACTATTGTTGCGGGCAATAATTCTTCGGCTGTAATACTATCAACTGTAGCTGTAAAACGATGATGTCCTATCATGTGCAGCACTAAACTTTTACCATTTACTGCTATGCGTCGCGCATGGTTACAGTACAAGCACAGTGGATAAACTGCTTTTAAACAGACGCGTACAAAATCAATTATCTCGTACTTATCTAAAGGTTTATCCAATTTCATATCAACAATAACTGTTTCATCATTTGCCACCTCAATACCGTCAGCTGGAGGTAATTTTTCTACATTCAATAGTTTTTCACTGTCACTTAGTTGTAAACTTCCTTCTCGTTCTTTATCACAAACATCGATTTCAGTGTCATCGTCTGCTTCATCTTCCTGGCACTGCCTCGTGTCTGTCTGTTGGTCATTTTCATTATCTGTAGACTGTGTCAGGGATGTATCCATATTATTTGCCGTCTCAGTTGAACTTTGCTTTTGAGTAGTATCATTAATTTCTAAATTACTTTTGTTTTTGACATAACTTGGACGTGGAGAGTCTATTAAAAGCGATGATGGTTGTTTGTTCCAATTTTCATTTTCCAACGAAGAGTTGTTAACGTCTGATACTGATGTTTCGTTGTTTGTTGCTTCAGTATTTTTTATTGGTTCATTGCAGGACTTATCGTCAATACTTTCGCTTGAAATATTAAGATCTTCATTGTCTAATGGACGTAATTTATTGCTGTAAAAAAAAGTTAAATTTAAAGTAAATTCAAAAGTTTCAAAAAATAATGTTTGATAGGAAATTGAAATAATTATAAAGGTTTGGTATTTAAATTATTCCTACATTTCTAAGGCGAAATCAGGGTTTGATCGTAAACTTATCACATAAAAAAATGTACGAAAATTTAGAAAGCATAAAAAACAAGGTGAAATTAATTTCGGAGACGTACCAATAAATTGTTTGTGTTGGCTGTGATGTTATCGTCTCATCAATATCCATCATGTCACTGCCAATAGTATCACGACGTCCTTTTGTAGCGGTCAACTGTTTTGTAGGACTGGGAGGCATTAATAGTAATTGTTGGTTTTGAGAAGACGTTTTCTTTAATTGTTCTTCACTACTTTGCGATATGGTCGAACGTCTTGGTGTGAACCAACGTGAGTTTGGTGATGCTGGTGGCGTTGGCGACCAATTATGATCAGCAGTTCTATTACTTGTCTGAGAAACAGTTGGTTGTCGTGGCAGAGCAAACTGTTTATTATGACGAATGGACGTTTTCTTAGTGCGTTGAATGTCTAGTTTAGTTCTTTCTATTTCTTGCATAATGCGTACGAGATTCGAATTCGGTTCTTCCAGGGAATCATCATCATCTAACAATAAAGCGGAATTTAGTGACTTTCTTTTGTTGCATACGCTTTTATCGGTTGTATTGTCTTGTGAATTACCAGCTTCCGTGGCCGAGTTACGTTCGATTTCCATGTCTTGAGAATTTGCAGGTGTAGATTCGGCAAGCAATGAATTTTGGGCTGCTTCTAGAGCAAAGTCTTTTGCGATATAGGTTTCTCCCGTTACGTTAACTATATGGGCAGAATCTGCTTCAGTTTTATTATTATTTTTGTTCTCCTGTTCATCATCTTGATTATCGTCGTTATCTTCCCCACTTTCGGAGGTAGTTGATAAAGCATCGTCTACAGACTTTTGAAACTCTTTGGGAACGCGTAGTTTAAACTTGGGTACAACTAGTTTAAGTGTCGGCAAAGTTTTCATTCCATCTTCTACAGGTCGTCTGTCTGGTGGCAAGTCTGGCTCTATTTGCTCTTGAAACCCAAGGCTCTCGTTAGTGTTTTTATTATCCTCAAGTTGAGTTTGTGCAGGTGGCATGTGTCGTAGATTACACGATTCATCAATAACCATATTATTACTACTGCTACTATCTTCACTATGCATAGAATTAAATGTTGGTGGTTGCTGGTGTTGCACAGCAAGCCCACTATCACAGTTCAAATTGGAATTGGAAATTATGGTGGGAGGATAATTCTGATTTGTAATGGATATGGGAGGAACAGTAATATCCAGTTGACTTCTGAAAAATAACCATAAAAGTTTAAATGGGTTTGTTTAAAAGAATATATATGTAAAAATCTATTACCTTTCACTATTGCATGAAGAGAGCGGCAACGTTCCTGACTGCTGTATATGTTTTTCCTTTTTCTTTTTCAACTTGGAAAATCGCTTGCTATCCGGATGAGCCTTACACTGATTTGTATGTCGACCCTTTTGACCGCACAACGAGCAGGGTTTTATAAACTCGCTACAATCATGTTGGGAAAATTGCTCGTCTTCCATAAAGATATGTTGACAGGTACAACACATGAGATATCGTGATTCCAAAGGGTAACCCTCCAGTACTGGTATACTGTTACGTAGAGCCTCTTCGGAATTAAAATGGTTTTGTTCCAAGTCGTGCTTAATTTCTAAATGTAATGCCAACTTTTCGGCTGTAGGGAAGAAACGCACACAATAAAGACACATGTGGCGGTTGTGCTGTTCGCGTATGTGTAAAAACAAATTCCAATTTTCATGAAATGTATTGCAACTGGAACATTTGTAATAACGTTTCTTAACAGTTGGAAATGGAGGAGGATTGGGATGTGTAACAGTTTCTTTAAATTCTGTAATGGTTGCTGGCTTTGATGACGGTAACGAATTTGTATTTGTAAGACTTTTTACAGACGGAGTAATAGAAGAGATAAATGGAAAGAGATTGTGAGAAATTAAACATGTGGCTTGGTGTTCCGTTAGCTCAGCAAGGGTATCATAACTGCCTGTTTTACACTTAAAACATAAATATTTCGTAACACTCGTGTCTGTTTCTATGGGGAGCGGTGGAGGAGCAGGCAGAATTAGCGAGGATACTTCAGACTTGGCGGGTAATGGTGGTTCTGTTAGCTGAGTTGGAGCAAAGGTTGTAGGAGTGGGAGCAAATGGTGAAACGTTACAATTTGTTACTATATTTGGTGTGGCCAGAGGTTTTTCCAACTGCTGCAATAATAATGATTTAAAAAATGATGACTCTGCTAAATCCGATTCAGTGGAAGAAAGCGGAGCCTGAAAATAATATGAAAATAAATTAAACTGATTATTGGTTTTGCTTAAAAAATTTCAACGTACCATTTCTTTATTACTTTTCAAGAATAAAGTATTATTTTGGTGATCGCTTTTTTCGCTTTTAATGTCTTGATAATTTTGGGTAGCATTTTCTGCCATTTCGAAATCCTCATCAAGTTGGCGCCGTTCATCAGAAATTTTAAGTGTCTTTTCTTTGTTTTCTTCATTTAAAAGAAATTTGTGATGATGATTTTTTTGCTCCAGAGTTTCATCATGCAAGTGAACTTGCTTCTGTTGAGGGCACATAAAGTCATCATCATCACTTAAGTAAGATAATTTTCGTTTTAAATTGATTCTCAAAGGTTTAACTTTTTCCTCTTTAACGTCTTCCATGGGATGATCAATTACTAAATGTTGTGATGATGATGTTGAAGAGGAATAAGATGATGAAGCCAAAGAGGAACGACTGGCTTCGTCCTCTTCCTTTCGGTTTTTCAAGGGCGGTGATAGGGAAAAACGTGGTTTATTTGTTTCTGTGAGATCATTATATTTATTATTTTGATCTTCTTGGCTATTTTCGTTAATTTTTAAACTACTTTCATCGTCAGAATCAACTTCTTTTTTGTTGTCATCATCGTTAATTTCCTTATGAATGCTAGTTTCGGACTTCTCATTTTGCGTTAAATAAAATGAAGAGTGTTGTTGGGGTGATGAAAGCATAAAATTTGAATCTGATGAAGTTTTTCGTGATTTTGATAATTTGGATGCTTCATCGTCTCTTATAAAACTGTCATTACAATTCTCAGTATTACAATAATCATTTTCGGAATCACCATTTCCATTTTCTTTTATGAGGGGAAATTTATCTGTTTTATTATTTAAGTCGTTTGAATTTCTATCATTTAAATGCATTTCATTGTTGACAG
This sequence comes from Gymnosoma rotundatum, assembly GCA_916610165.2. Classification (NCBI taxonomy): domain Eukaryota; kingdom Metazoa; phylum Arthropoda; class Insecta; order Diptera; family Tachinidae; genus Gymnosoma; species Gymnosoma rotundatum. The sequence goes on along the minus strand of OU744339.1, from coordinate 36,403,261 downwards.
ACGATTTATTGTTATTTATTGTTTTATTGTGGTATTTTTCGTCATAAATATCATTTTCGTTAATTATATTTGAGTTATCTGCTGTTGAATTCGATGAATCCGATAATCTGCTTGAATATTCTTTTGTATCAGCATCGTTACCAAAATCTTGATGCATATAGTCATCATCTTCATCACTAAGTGATTCTTTACTTCTGATTGAAGTTTTTTTAGGAGATTGTAAAGCTGTTTTTTTATTTTGTTTTTCTTCATTGTCACTATAACTTTCGTCATCTCTCGCAGATATATCGCGTGCCGAAAATGAATATGGGGTATCAGTTTCATTATCACTATCAGAGAGTGGTACTTTTGAAGTAGGAGAATATGGTATTTCAGCTTTATTTTCTGCCTCATTATCACTATCTTCTTTGTCATATTCTTCTGAGCAATCTTTATTAACATCTTTCACATCATCTAAATCCCCAAACGTTGGAGAAGTGGCTGTTTCAAAAGCTTGTGTTTGAGATGTTAAGGAATCATCTAATGTGTTGGATTTCTTATCATCGCACTCTTGTGCTGACGGAGATTTATTGAACTGAAAACTATCTTGGCTACTACTATCATCGTCTAAATCAAACTGATATAAAATTCTATGATTTTCTGAATTTTTTTTAGTCTTTGTTAGAAATTCTCGTTCAGATGATTTATTATCATTGCTGCAGTATTCTTCAACCTGATTTTCCGCCTTGTGTTTATAATCTTCTATTTGATGGAATGATTTATCACAACTTTTAATTTCATTGTGTTCTTTAAAGTCATGTCTTTCCAAATTTGAATTTTCAGATTTTACTTCGTTATGAATTTTAAAAATAAATTGTGTTTTATTTATATTTTCTGCCTTTTGTTTTATATCCTGTGTTGTTTCCTGTTCTTTTATTTTATAATTTTTATTTGTATCTTCGTGGTCACTAGATGCCACCTTAAAAGTTGTTTCTTTCTCTTTAGAAATCGCTTCCTCTTCATCTTCACTTTTAAGTAATTCTTCTTCCTGCTCCATGGATATGGAATACGAATCTTTTGCTACATTTTCCTTAAGACCCTCATTTTTATCATCCTCATTATCGGATTTCAATAATTCATCTTCTTCAATTTTCTTTCTTACTTCATATTTAAAATTTTCAGCCTCATTTGAAGTTTTTTCATCACCATCTTCTACAATATATAGTTGCGGTTGCGGTTCAACCGACTCTTCTACTTGTTGCGCATCGTTAATAATTTGTCTATGCTTGTCGATGTCGTCATCTGCACTGCTAGTGTCCATAGGTTCTTCTTCGTTATCATTATTATTATCTACTTTGTCCGCAACTGGTAATTGAATATTTGTGGTTTCAGTTTCATTTTGTGCTGTTGTCGTTTTACACTGTACATGATTATTTTTTTCATTAACACATCGCTTAATTTCACTGGAGTCTTGTGATTCCACATTGTCGATTGATTGGAGCGAATCTTCTATAGTATTGGGGTCCAGATTATTTACTACATTCATTGATTTTGTTTGTGTTGGTTGATTAACAGTTTCCATAATTTGCTTTGGGTATTAACTGCAATAAAGAAGAGAAATAATGTTAATTTTTTAGAATAATTGTTCTAAATGAATACAAAAATCACGTTCTTCTTATTTTTCCAGGCTTTTGAAATGTTAAAACGATTTTTACCAATAATTAAAGACAGGACGGTTTCTTAACCAGGGTTTGAGGAAGAATCTTTGCTGAGGAAAAATCTTTGGGTTGACACGCCTATTGATGAGTCGAGTATGACTCGGGTTGTCAAGTTGAAATTGTTTTTAAGTACGATCAACTCAATTGTGGATAATTAATAAAATCAGCTGCAATCGAATCAACTTATCGCAGAAGTCATTCCTACTTAACAAATATTCCAATATGAACAATTTGGTGAATCATATTCCTTCGATTCAAGCTATCATGGTATCAATTCCAAAACCTAAAATTTTCGCTTTACGATTGGCTCAAAATGCAACCTGATGCCAACAATACAAAAGTTTAATGTTCTTAAAAAATAGAAAAGGAAACTAGGGGATACAACATAAGCATTTTTATAATTTTCCTTTATAGAAAATAAGTTTTAATAAATAAGTTTTAAGTTTAGAGCGAAAAAGGGAAAGCATTCTTTGTTATGGATTCAGTAATCAGGGCTTTTAGTTTTGGCTATATGTAAGATATAGGTATTTATTCCTTTCGTTAAACACTATAGTTGTGGGGAGTGAACTGAATTGCCATTTCCACTTTCAACTACTGTTAGTGCAAAATTTTTTTTCAACCTCTATGAATGTTTAGTGATAAACTATAGAATTTAGAGAATGGAAGTGAAGGGCCTGGTGTTTTTAAAATTTAGCGCATGCAACTATGTTGGAGACTAGATTGTGTTAGTGGTATTTTTTGTAAGTTTATTAAAATGAGAAAATGAAGTTTATGATTATCTTTTACTTCCATCATTGTTTTTTAAACCCCTGCGGAAAGCCATCGTAAGCTAATTGTCGTGAGCAATTTGAACGATTTAAAAGTGTCCATGATTGTCCATGAGAGCGGAAGATGGTTGGGTCTAAACATTGTAGCTTTGTTATACTCTTAAAAAGTAATAATTACCTAAATAAATAAATGAAAATGAAATGAATTGCTATAATAATCATTTTAAAAATTCATTGCCAAACGTTTAAAGCAATTAAATTACATGTCTGAATCGGCGCTAATGGGAGTTTAGCCCCCTTCGCTGTGAACACTAAAAATTGGCCCTTCAGGTAATTATGAAAGATTTGATTTTCGGATGGAAAACATAGTGGAAACATTGCATAATAGGGCAACAGTTTTTCTTTAGTATAAATCTGTTTAGAATCACCCTTTTTTGTACTTGTCCTTTTAGAGGACAATAAAATACTGTAACCCATAGTGTGTGCTAATAAGATTAACAATTTTACTTTTTAAACTTGTTTCTAAAGCAAAAATAGTTTTACATATACTGTGCTTATTTTACGTGTCTGCCTATCACAGTTTAAAATTGCAATAATCTGATGAATGTCACGCCACTTTCGGAACTCTAAATTTAGGTCACACTAACGTCTAGCTATGTGGCCCAAGCTAATTAAATTTAGGATTAATTGCAATGGAATAAATGAATTTGTTCTAAAAATTTACTTTTTTCAAATTTGATTCTATCGTTTCGTTTCGTTCACCAAAAAAGTGTATATAGAGTATATCTAAGTTTGTCATTCCGTGTGTAATTTCTACAATATCCATTTCCGACCCTATAAAGTCAATATATTCTGACTTTTTATGCATAGCGAAGTCGATTGAACGATGTCCGTCTGTCCGTCCTTGTAGGGTTGATTTCACAAAAAAAAAAACAAATATGTCAATCGATTAGATACAGTGTCGATAGAGCTGCTGTTGGAAATTAGAATGATCTGTCCATGTCCTTCGAGGAAGCAGGCAAAACAGCACTCTTATCTATAATTTTTTGTCATTTGGAACAATAAAAAAAACTTCAATTAAAAAAATAAATATATTGGGCGATAGAGAATAAAAAAATTAAAAATAAAAAAACTTCAAGTGAAAAATTGGCGTTAGTTCATATTTTCCGAGTTTTATTTGGAGGGGATTATTTTCAATATTTAGAGGTAGTAGTTTTTTTTACTAAAATTAGAATACTTTTAATTTTACAATTATAATATTTTTACAACAAAAAAAATTTCTCAATTTACAGCATTTCGTTTAATAAAACATATAGTTTTTTCTTTAAATTCCTTTATCATTGTTGGATTTTTATTATCATCCGGAAACATGTTGTAGTGATAAAACCCCTTATGGAATAGTGACCTCTGTATTGATGTTGCTGTTATTCTTGGTAGTCTGAAGTTGCTATCATTTTTCAGGTGTTATGGATATATTTCTCCTACATACCTTAGCTGTTCAATTAGTTATTGGAGGGCATTTCTAATTTTCAATTTCTGTATAAAAACTAGTGTGCTTATTTCCAACCTTTGTTCCACATTAAGCCATTTAAGTGTATTTAGTATTCCTTCTATCGGCGCATATATATATTGCTGTTTTAATAAATTCAAAATGTGGTTTTATCATAGTGTTTTAAATATTAATTGGAGTCATTATACACTTTATTACGTATCCGTTTAAATAAATCAATTTAAATAAACTCTATATGTTCACTAAACTTTAATTTGTTATCAATTATAAATCCAAGGTATTTAATTTGCCAACTTTTTTAATTATTTGATTATTTATCTAAAAAACTGTATCATTGTACATATTTATTTACGGCCGTTTTGCATTACTTCTTTGCGTTATCCAAAATTACGGTAAGTGAAATAAAAGTGGGGCAAAATTTAAAATCACATCGTACACATTAAAAACATGTGAAAAAATAATTGAAAAAGTTGTGAAAGAACAGTTGGAACAATATATGGAGGAAAATAATTTATTTTCGAAATATCAATCCGGTTTTCGTAAGACGTTTTCGTGTGAAACAGCTGTGAATTATGTTATAAATAGATGGAAAAAAATAGATAAGAATAATAAAATTTTAGCAATATTTCTAGATTTTAAAAGAGCATTTGAAACCATAGACAGAGAAATATTATTAAATAAACTATATAAATATGGAGTAAAAGGCACAGAACAAAAATGGTTTGCATCATATTTGGAGAATAGAAAACAAGCAACTGTAGTAAATAATATAAGTTCGGATGAAATTGATAATAATCACGGTGTTCCTCAGGGATCAGTTCTAGGAGCACTATTGTTTATTATTTACATAAATGAATTACCATTGATTCTTAATAATTGTGAAATTGTTCTATATGCCGATGACACACTTATTTTTACGGAAGGTGAAACGGATCAAAAATGCTATGATAATTTAACTCATGATTTAGATAATGTTAATACATGGTTAAAAATGAATAAATTAAAATTAAACGAGAGTAAGACAAAAGTTATGGAATTAAATATGAACAATAATATAATAATAAAGATAAATAATGAAGAACTTGAAAAAGTGAATTGTATTAAATATCTCGGGTTTTTAATTGATAAAAACTTAAAATTTAAAGAACACATAGACTATATATGTAAAAAAATCGGAAAGAAGATTGGTTTTTTCAAAAGATTGAGAAACAAAGTATCAATAATCACAGCTTTAAATATATATAATGTAATGATTAAACCGCATTTTGAGTTTGGCTCATCAGTAATTTATACATGCTGCACACACCAACAAATAATTAGACTTCAGAAACTGCAGAACAAGGCAATGCGCGCAATACTGAAATGCAACCGGTATACACAAGTAGACTATATGTTAAACTGTCTTAAATGGCTAAATATTTACCAAAGATTGGAACTTAATTTACTTTGTTTTATTCAAAAAATGAAAACGGGGACAGCACCACAATATTTATGTGAGCAGATAGCGTATGTTGGCGAGGTACAACCCTATAATTTAAGAAACATCCAGGATTTTAGAGTACAGCGAGTAGAACCACCACAAGGCAGAGGACACTTTTTTATAAAGGCTTGAATATGTATAATCAACTACCGAACCATATAAAAAACGAGAGAAATATTAATATTTTTAGAAGAAAAATTGCAGAGTTTATAAACACTAATATTCCATTAAATGTATGAAAATTCAGTATATAGGATAATTTAAAGTATGTAACATACTACTAAATAAATAAATAAAAAAAATAAATAATTTGAAATAATAATTATTGAAAATAAAGCGTATTTCTCTAATTAAAAAATTGTGTTCAGTTTTTTTAAATCTTTGTAAATGAAAACATTTCACGATCCAATTAATTACATTTTGACAACTATTGTGTAATTCTGCATGTATGCAAATATCTATTTATATATCACATATTGGATTTTTTGAAATAAATTGTTAAACAATATATTTTTTGTACATATAATTATAAGGATATATGTATAGATGTTTTGATTATACATTTGATAAATAATAACAAAAAAAATTAAAAGAATTTAATACATTTGTTGTGAGTTGTAAAATATCATAAAATGAATGAATTGTAATAAAAAATGTCAAAACTCATTATTCTGGCAACACCAAATATACCACATGTTCTTTTTTATGTTTTTGTTTGTTTTGCGTCTTTTATTTTTCTGGTTGCTTTACTTCAGTGTACAAAAACACATACAATCATTTTCTATTTTCCCAGCAAACATTAAATCGAACTTTTGAAATGAGGTTTTTTATTTTATTTTTTAAGCGTAATATCAAACTGTTTTTAAATTGAAAAATCATGTTTGTGATGGAAATCGATCGATTAGAAAATGATAGGGGAATTGACATTTTATATTATATGTTTTATATATTATATTTATTTATATTTTTTAAATATACAATGATTTTAAACATCCATGTATGTATTTTGTTATCCTGTTATACATTTATCAAGATTTACCAAAGGACTACAATAGCAAACCGTGAATATCGCTAATGTTTTTAAAGGGTGTGAAGAATTAGAAAACACAAACCAGAAACAATATATTTTGAAAATGTACATAACTATGAAAACAATTTTTTAATAACGAAAACACACTCAAAAACGTTCGGACTGTTGATTTAAAAAACTTAAATAATGACTTTTATTGAATATTTTAAATATAATTTACTTGTATCTTTAAATATTGTAGTTTTTAAATATTGAAGTTTCTTACGGTAGGTAGCTTGTATTATAAATACACCCATATAAAATTTTAGCTACCGATTATTTAACCATGTCTAAACTGTATATAAACGGTTTATTTTGTTGATAAGAGACGCCGACTGAATCGACTCATTTTCTAATCAGCCGTTAAATCGTCGCCGCCAATAGTTCAACATAGGTTTCATTTCATTTGCAATGATATTATTTGCTGGGAACTAAAAATATTTAAAATACATATTCACAAAATCGACAAAAATAAAAAAAAAAAACATTTAAAAAACAAGAGATGAAGGAAAACGAAACAAAGAAGAAACAAAACAAAAATTCATTCTAAAAAATAAAATATAAATACGCGCCTTTTTATAAGGGAAATAAAATAATTATACATAAATTTTATTTGTAATTATTAACATTAATGTATTTTATGTAATATTACTTTTCAGATTAACAGGAATACATCAATTACCTTTTTGTGAATTGCGTTGTATCTTTTATTTAACATTAAGGATTTTTTTTATCCCATAAGTAATATCTTTCCATATTTTGTTAACCGAAAGCCATTAAATGTTGTATGGCCTTTAAAGGTAACATTAACACGCAGTTTATATTGTTTTGTTAGTAAAATTCTAGTTTATATGTCTGTCCGCGTATTTTCAAGACAACTGCTTGCAAAGGTCTTTTTTTTAGCAGAACAAGCAGCAGACAAGGTAAATAAGCCAACAGCCTTTAAACCCGCACACACTGACGTTTGCAAACCAACTGAACCACCAAATTGAAACGAGTGCGCGTCGACAAGCCCGAAAGTCTGTGTCTCGCCCAGCGGAGTCTCAACGAAGCAATAAATCAGAAAATAAGACCACGGACAACCGAGCGCGCTCTACGTTAGAGGAGACACCCTCTTATTTAATCGTAGCCAGAAATTAGACAATTTCATGTACTTAAAATGAATTTCACAACTATTCCTTAATATTTACTAATTATTGCTTAAATTTCCTTTATTTATTCTATTTTTTTTTGCGTATTATTCTTTTTATTAATTAGCGTGATTTTTATATTCTTTAAAGAGCATTTGGCAAAGCACACTTTTTTTCTTCCGTATTTCTTACGCACACGCGATGTTTGGCCAAATTTACAGGCCTGAACTTTCAAAACATTTTTTTCCAATATTACTTTATTTTTCTTGATAAAATATTTATTGTGTACAGTAGAGAAATCTTTATATAACAAATTTTACTCAAAATTCTAAATAATTAAAGCGTTTTGTATGTATTTATTTGAAATTGAAAAAAAATCTTTAATCCACAAACAAAAAAACTTGCTGAAATTTTTGGCGTTAGCCATTTTTCATTTACTCAACCGTGGCCAGTGTTGTATTTTTCTGTAGTATCAATAAAATAGAGTCGTATGAAAAGTGCTCAACTTAACATAGCTGTAAGTGAATTAACATATTTAGTAAGGGCTTAATAATGCATACAAATTAACTTATGTATATAAAATTAATATTTTTATAACTAATTAAAATATTGTTTAATATCAATAAATATTTAAATATAATTGAAATTATATTAATTTACTTAATCGTGCTTGATTCCTTCAAATATAAATATTTCATGAGCAAAGAGGCTCGGCAGCACTGACACATCCGGTGTATATATGCTATTGCAACAGTTGCGAGAAAAAACTAAGTCCGCTTGTAAAATTATTGTTGATGAATGCTTTACAGAAATTAAATAATTTCATAGCACTATGAGTCAAATTTAAATTCGGAATCGCATTTTAATACTTTTTCAAGAGCGGAGCTATGTAAGAACCAGGATTCTAATTAAAAAAATATTTATGGCCAGTTTTAGACTTTATATTTAATTGTATTTATTATGTATTAAGTTATGTTTAAATTCGGTTTCAAATTCTGTCGTCTTAGCTCGTTCTTATTTAACTATGAAAAAAAAACATGTCAACATAACGAAATTATGATAGTTTATGAACAAAGTATATCTATATCAAGTACATGCAAGTCTACAACAAATACAACATTAGAACAACAACAGGCATTTTGTTTGTGTAAAATCGTGAATTATGTCAAAAAAAGTTCAGAGATGGTAAAGTGGGTAACATTTGATCATTTTTGTAACTAAAAAAATAATATGAATTTTACTTAATTATTATTAAAAAAAAACTAAGAGAATGACCTTTCAACGACTATATCAATGTATATTTAAACAAGAATTCAATAAAAGGATAAAAGGATTGAGCTGAACAAGTGTATTTGCAGATTTCGTTTACCATTCCTGATAAAACAATAAAAATTAAAAAAAAACCTTAACAAACAAGAGCAAACTGAAAATTAAAAAAAATTAAACGAATTTTGACACAAAAACTGATAAACACACACACACACAAATAAAACTATCAGCTGAACTCCTGCATGTACTTGTTATAGATTTACTTTGTTTATGGAAAACAACTGCTTAAAAACACAATGAAGCGCAATTTTTTTAAAAATATTTGAAATATATTAGAATATATCGCGATACTCATGCTTCACTATCAAAACTTATTTTATTTATTTCTTAAACCTTTTAATTACAACAAACTATTAAAATTAACAAATATAAGGAAATCATAAGATTTTGTTCTATAAATGGCTAGAAGTGTTTGTTTACTTCTGTCAAGTTTTGCGAAACAACAACAAAAAATGCCAAAATCATACGGTGAAACTGTATTAAGTTTCATTTAAGTGTGTTTAAAAAATTGAATTTCGTTCTTATATAAAACTTAAAGATAAATGAGAAGTCAAAACTGGCCGTAACTGATGATGATTCAGGAAATTTACTTGAGAAAAATGGAAAATTACTTGTGTTCATAAGATTAGTTTGCAATAAAAAGCAGAGTTCAGATAGTACACACATCGTACACACAATGTTCTGTTCAAAAGTAATCAACACATATTTTTCTATTCATAACAATTATATGTGTCTCTTAATTTTGAAATTTTACGTACACATCCATTAATGCGTTTTACTAAAATATTTATTTGCGTATACGAACGTGAATGTACATGAAAGACAGAGAAATTTGATTGTTCTTTACTTTTAGTATGTGTACGAAAAAAATGTACATGAAAAAATGAAAAAAACTTCGTGTACGGACGGGCGGCAAAAAAGTACATGTACGGTAGACAACAAATTACCAATTAGCGATCGGATAAACTAATAAAATGCAAATAAAAACAATTATTTTATTTAGTTTAAAAAATTTATTTATATTTAATTTATTCATTGCAATAATTTATAAATAGTTATATAATATTAATAAAAATAAAATGAGAAAAGGTAAGTTTATCAAAAAAATATGAGGTCTTCATCGAGTACAGTTTTGTTGTACATGTAAAGTTTCATTCTTTTTCGATTACTGTACATATTTTTTCCTTTTCCTTAACAAGTTCACACAGAATAGTATGAACATAAAAATATGTGAAGTGAGAGAAAAGGTACTGCTAAAGTTTTGTTCCTTTTTTTGTACAACATACTAACGTGTGTAGAAGAAAAAACTAGACAGACTTCAGAAAAACACACTCACTGTACAAAATTCTCGTACATAAATTGAAAACACACACCTAAAACCAACCCGGACATGTTTTTCGTAACAATTATGTGTGTCTCTAAATTAAGAAATCTTTCGTACACATCCATGAACGTGTTTTTTCTAAAATATTTATTTGCGTACACGTACGTGAATGTACGGCTGTAGATATTGTTTGTTGTACGTGTGCATTATTTTCAGTCCGTGGAAAAAAGTAAATGAAAATAAATTCGTGTACCGAAAAAACGAACATAGGAAAATTAAATAACTTCGCGTACGGTAAAAACGTACATGGAAAAATAAAAATACCTGTGTGAACGGACGGCAAAAAAGTGCATGTACGAGAGACAAAATATAATTAAATTTTTCATGGTTATTATTATTGATTTTTTCTAGTTAAAAGTAAAGCCTACCATTGCAGTTTGTTTTTGATTATTGGTAAGAAGTGGAGTTCCTTGAAAATTCATGCGAGGGCCATATGAATGGCTCATTAATAAAAATGTGCAATAACTAGTGTTATAAAAAGTAAGGATTAAGGGTAATAATTTGCTTATCTTTAACGTTATTACAATTATACCGAGGGAAGGAATTTTTAATGTTTACTGTTATCATAAAATAATTATTTTCATTTGGGTTTTTTGTTTATCCAATTGTTTTCCTGCTTTCAATTTGCATGTTTATGGTGTGGGGTGTTTACCTGTGCATTTGTTATTGTTTTATTACTTTTTAATTGATGGTAAATCACCAAATTATTGGTAATCAGAACAAAACTATAGAATTGGTGGTATTGTTGTTAACGTTAATGCTAAAAATTATAATCGTTTCTATCTTTTCCTCATACATATGTAAAATAAATGTAAGTGTTTAATATACCAAAACAACAATTATATAATGTTATAAATAATAAAGCACATTTTCATTCCTTTTTAAATGCAAAAGAAAACAATTGTTCAATTTAGTTTAAAAAATTAATTTATATTTGTATCATAATTTATTTATTTTATGAACAAAATATGTACATATAGTAATTTCTCTCTTTCGGATATTAAACTCGAATATTAGACCCTCGCTTGAATTTTCAAGGAACTTACCAATAATCAAAAATAAACTGCAATGGTAGGCTTAAATTTTAACTTAAAAAAACCCAATAATAATAACAATAAAAAATGCTATTTTATTTTGTCTATCGTACATGTTCTTTTTTGCCGTACACGCAATTATTTTTATTTTTCCATGTACGTTTTTTTCGTACACGGATTTATTTTCATTTTTTAACTACTTTTTTACGTACACGAAGTTATTTTAATTTTTCCATGTACGTTTTTCCGTACACGAATTTATTTTTATTTTTTCATGTACTTTTTCCGTACACGTAATGTACAGTCGTACATTCACGTACGTGCACGCAAATAAATATTTTTATAAAACACATTCGTGGATGTGTACGGAAAATTTCTAAATTTAGGGGCACACGTAATTGTTATGAAAAGAAAAATATGTTTGGGTTGGTTTTGAACAGAACATTGCGTGTAAGATGAGTATGCTTTTTGAACTCTAAAAAAAAACTAAAAATAATACTTCGTAGCTGCTGATGGTATTTACGTCATTATGTATAAAAATAGCATAAAGAGCAATTGTTTAGAAGTAATCACGGTTTTAAACGAAGTTTTTAAAATATATTTTTAATTACCAGTTAGGAAAAAGGTTTTAATTATGTTTAACTCTTACATACGTACATATCTGAGTAAAATACAAATTGACGGCTAAAAACTATTTATGGCAGTTTTATTTTCAATAAACAGTTACATTTATGTATTTTTAATAATAATCCCATAAGTATTTTGTTTGGGCTAAAATCAAAAAGACGACAAAAATGCTTACACATCGGGAAAACCCATATAAATTTATTGTAGATGGAAAAGCGTGGACGATTTTTAATGAGAATTTAAAAAATATAAAAATACATAATAAATAGTATACCGATAACCACCAGTAAATAACAGGTAGATTATTGCTTGAAATAAATAAATTAAGCAAAATCTGTATATTATTTTTCATGTCATAACGACTTGAAAATATTTATGGGTTATAAGAAACAAATTTTTGCACCGAATATGTTCTAAATTTCATAAAGATACCCATCAAAAATATGAAGGAGTTGTAACGACACGTTCTTCGCTGGTTGCTGGGATAGCTGCAGCGGAGTACCGCCTTAGGACGGAAAGGAACTAAAACAATTCTTGTTTTTAAGGTTACAATAAAGGCTGACTAACCATCGGGTAACATAGCCACCAATGATAGTGAAGGTTTGAGTAGTCGAGCTGCGATGATAACAATTAGTGACAGCATCGACACTCGATAAAAACCAGGTTATAGGACCGGCGCAAACAGCGCAGGTAGCGAAACTGGCAGTGACTCAAACGAGCGGAGGTGGCGCAGATAGCGGTAAAAAGACAGTAGTGCTAACGGCCGGCGTTGTGCAAGTAGCGACAAACGGGCAGCGATGGCGCAGATGGCGATGAAAGAGAATGCGGCTCTAACGTCTAAGCAGGCGGCGATGGCACAGGTAGCGGACAAACAGGCAACAGCAACCGACAAGACGGCACAGTCAGCAGAGGTACAGGCAGTAACTGTACCGGTGGCTGAGACGAGAGTAACACAGACTATTTACTGATTACCCGCAGAGAATGCTGGGAGCACACGGCCATGCGGCTTGATTATAGAGAATTTACAATACCTCACCAAAATTAATCACAGGGTCGAGTCAACACCGGTAGAAGAAACGCTTCTGTAGTGATATTCCTTCAAGCAATTTTCAACTTGGTCTGTTAGCAAGAAATAAAAAAGAACACTTCTTACTGCCATCCCTAAATTAGCGCATAAAGCTAAAATATTTGTAGTAAAAATGTATGAATACTTTTTTGGGGAAAATATTTTTTTATTTTGATTTGATTTTATTAAAACATACGGAAATTCGCTTCGTTTAATCCTGTTCTTATTTCTATCGAACTGAAAAAATTTTGCACGCAGTATTTTCAACAGGTAAAGTCATTATTTAACAAGAATTGAGCCAACTATAAGAAATTAAAATGAAGTTTTCAGCACAGGGTTCGTGACATGTTCTTTAAAAGAGAATGTGCAGTTTTAAACTCGGTTTATTTGCTTGAAATGAGTACCTAAATACAATATGAAGTTTTGAGTTCGTGGTAAGTTCCTGCAAGTTTAACTTCAAGTTTAACCAATAGTTAAAATTTTAAGCAAAGCGAACTATCCTAAAACTTTACTCTTTCCATTTTTATAAAACAGAAAATCCTTACTTCTATGCTCGATACTTTGAAAGACACTCTGCATTTTTTAGTAATCTGTTAAATTTGATGTATTGTATTTTTTACTAAATATGGAACAGGCCTGTGTGTTATTATTGTTGTTTTTTTTTTGTGTGAATAGACAAAAGTGTTGGCTAGACGTTGCCTAACGACAAAAACTTAAGGCGCTGTTAAAAATGTATTCATACATACATATCGTCACCTAAAATGCAAAAGGCCGTAACTACTCAAAAATTCAAATTTGACTTTTTGATTGATTATGATGTACTTAACCGAAACACATCTACACAGCAAATTTTACTTGTATACGTCCAAAAATAACGACTTTATTGGTGAAAAACAAAAGGCCATAACTGCAACGTCAACAATTTCATAAACCAAAAAGCCGTAACTACAATTTTCAAAAAAAAAAAAAACCAAAACAAAGTTTTGTTTTATTCTCCTTCAATGTGTGTCATTGCGTTATTGTTTTTTAGTTTCAATTTTTGTAAAAAATGAGAACTAATGGTAACAATTTTTGTAATGAAAAAGTTCAAAAAAGTAATAAAAGATCTTAAAATACAATAAACCGAATAAAAGGAAAACCATACAAGGGCCTAACGAAAGCCATTATTAGTGAAAAATCTTCAAGACAAACTAAAAGCTGGATGTACGGTATGTATTTAATAGTGGGACATACACAAATGGAGTGTGATTTGACCCACTCCCTCATCCAAAGAAAAATCAAGAAGACACAAATAAATTTGCCATCTGAACTGTCTGATTTAATAAAAGAGTCACGAAAGAACCCCTTTCCTCTGAAAGTGCATCTTGATTACAAGTATTTCCTTGATTATGAAACCATTCCCAAGCGTTACGTATCCATTCGACCTGGTAAAATTTAACACACATGTACATATAACCATGTTCGAGTATAAAAAACTCAGTTTCCTCTTTATAGGTAAAAAGTCCGGAGAGCCAACTGTTAATAATATTCGTTCTTTGGGATATGATCTATCTGGAATAATTTATTATAAAACAAATATTATAGACAATTATAAGGTTTTGCCACAACGTACACAGCAAAAATTTAAAGACATTAAAGCTTCACAGTTACTTTTCGAAAAAATACCAATTTCCAAAAAGAAATGGGAACACCTTCAGGAACTTAAATTTTTACTTCCGCAGACTGCCACAGCTTTTATGACAATATTCCCTTTACATCTTAAATCTACTCTCATTTGCAATGTAATGAAGTTTTTGTTTTTTTGAAATTAAATAATTTGTTTTTCTTAACCGCTTTAATTTAATTTTGTTTTCTCGAATTAGATTTACTAATTAAATTAATTTTTTCTCGAATCTTTATAATAGTTATAAGGAATTTTGTGTTTTGTTTAAAACACTTACAATAAAGAGATACAAAAGCGCTATTTTTTTATCTTAACCATTTGTTTTACTTTATGCACAATTTTATTCTTGTAGTTAGGGCTTTTTGGTTTCAGAAAAATAGAGAATAAAAGGCCGTAACTAGCATTTCTTAAAAACTTCTTTTTTTTCATTAATTTGTTTTTCGAAACAAATCCGTCTTTGTTTTCTAAGCCTGAATCTAAAATGTGGATATTAAGTTTTAAGTAGTCTTTAATTTATAACGTTGATTCCTTCTCCTGTAAAAATCTAAAAAGTGTAGTTACGGCCTTTTGCATTTTAGGTGACGATATATAAAAGCCAAGTGTATTTCAAATAAAAATTTAGGCTATACAATGAACTAAATGTTGGCTGAATGAGTTGCGCATAACTTTAATTAAAACAAGATTAATAGCAAAGAATTGTCGCAACAAAAGTGGTGTGAACAAAACTTAAATGCCTTAATGTGCAGATGTAAGAAAAAAGCAAAAAACTTAACATAAAAATATATAAGTAAAATCAAAGTGCTGCATGCTACATTTTTTTAAAACTCTACGTACAAAAGTTGACATGAGTGCTGTTTTACAAATAAATTAAAATTGGGTCAATTTAGTTATTTAGTTTGCAGTACGAGTATGAGAAAATTATTGCAGTACAAATAACATGTTTTTATACCCTTCACCACAAAAAGTGGAAAAAAGGATATATATAAGTTTTTCATTCCGTTTGTAATTTCTACAATATCCATTTCCGACCTCATAAAGTATATATATATTCTGAGTTCTTATGCATAGCGAAGTCAATTAGGCGATTAGGCGTCTGCTCATATGGCGAAAGGGGTGCTATTGGAAACAATGCAGTAACTCCGGTCAACAAAACAATTACATGGGGCGATAGAGAATAAAAAAATAAAAAAATACAGTGACAAAATTTCAAGTTTTTTAAAATATCAATATGTGTATCATTTTAAGGCTTTTGAAGAGATCTTTAAGGAAATACCAAATTTTTTTAAAAATGCTTAACCCGTTAAGAGCCAGTGACATTTTTATGTACAATTTGTCACCCCAATATTTGCTTTTTTGGTTGGAAATACTTCACTAAACTAAATTTACATAGATAGATTTCAACGCTAACACGTACGGACAGACGGACATCGCTCAATCGACTTCGCTATGCATAAGAACTCAGAATATATATTCTTTATGGGGTCGGAAATAGATATTGTAGAAACTACAAAGTGAATAACAAATTTAGACATTCCCTTTTTCCATTTTTTTGTCATAAAGGATAACAAAATAAATATAAAAATTACAATTGATAACTACCTTGTAGAAAGATACGAAGAGTGCTGCGAAGGTTAGAGCGAAGAATTATTAATGTAATAAAGCCTCATTAAAAAATAATAATTTTGAATTAAACATTGACGGTGGACGCATTCGCCCTGATAAAAATGAAGCACAGAAAATTGTAAAATTGTGATAAGAACTCTGTGTCAATTCTAATATTTTAGGAACATATTTTTTAATTATGAAGAATAATCATTTTGGAAATTTAGATTTCCACAAATTTTTAGGTTTTTATTTTATTAAGAATTTGTTGAATCTTATGTACATATTTCCATAATTTATTTTTCTAAATTGACATTTTATTTGTAATTTACATAAATTTTTTTCTTACCCTGGAGTTAATGTCGACGTCGTTGACGGCGTCAAATGTCAAAAAAAAAATTGAACCGTATGAAATTGTATGAGAGCAGTTAATCTCAACGCGTTGCAACGCCGTAAAAGTTCAATCTGTTTCAACTTTTTCGGCGTTGACACGCCGTCAACGACGTCGACATTAACTCCAGGGTTAAAGTTGAAAAAATCGACATTAATTTTCTAAATAAAAAAACCTAAATTCACGATAATTTACTTCCCGCTTCTTAAATACCCAAAATCGACATTATTTTGTCGACGTTAACTGGGTGCACAAAAATCAGCATTTTCGTTAAGCGCGGCGAAAACTATAGCTGATTGAACAGATATGGCTATGGGATTTTACTTTTCGGTTATTCATTCAATTTTCTTGATCCCTTAATTTTATGCAACAGGAGTAGATTTTCGTACTCGGGAAGCTTTGGGTAAACTCACGAAAAGTAAGCTTATTTTTACAATTAACAATTATTTGTGGGCATGATCGCATTGAAGCAAATAAAGCACACAAACAAACAAAGATAAAAACTTGTGGGTGCATTTAGCTAAGAAGTCGTCATGAATCAAGAAAACAAGATTACGCATTGCGCAGTTCCGTTAGTTTGTTGTATAGCGTTCTCTCTCTTATGTGTGACGTGGGCATAGAATATTTTTGTGAACAAACTTCATTTGTGTATAGAAAGTGCAACAGAATTAAAATAAAAACAATGAAAATTTATTAAAAATAAAACAAAGGAGTTAACCGAATTAGAGTATGATGGTCTCGAAAACCTCGCAGGCTATATTTGCCACAAACTTAAAAATAGCAGTGGCACAAAACGAGGAAGGTCTAACGTATTCGTGTGTTGATCATGTATCTGAGGGCGCACTAATAAAGCCGACACCTAAAGCTTTGAAACACATTGAGGAACTGAACCAAATATTTCAAAAAAATAATAAAGACGGTCTTTTCATTAAACAAGATTTTGTAAAAGATTTAACTAAACAGACTCATCATATTAAATGTGATGAAAAAAAAGCTATTTTTTGATCAAAAATCTATTTTAAAATACGAAAACTTAATGCGGAGATTAAAAAAACCAACATGACCAAAAAAAAAATTAACTTATAAACATTTTGGTTTTAATTTTATTTTGAAAACAAATTTATTTTACTTTCAGTTATTTGGCATTAAGGTCATTAATAATTATTATATATGCATTTCCTTTATAAAAAGATTAATTTAGAATAACTAATGAAATAACTTCTGAAATTAATAGCTTTTTATAAGAATTTTTATATAAGCCAAAATTTAAAGCTTTGGTAGCCTGAAATAGCTCTTCTTCTTCTCGGGCTTCAAAACCAAACACAAAATTTTTACTCGACTATATCTTATTTCTTCCCATTTAAAATTTTGTTCAAATCGATGCACCCGTTTAGAAGTTATACATTTATTTCCAGTTTTGCATTAAAAATCTCCTACACTTTTTACAACAAACACTCATTTTCATTCTATTGTGACGTAAATGCGCAGTAGAAAAAATTTTTGAACGGCTCAATGCGCAATCTTGTTTTCTTCATTCATGAGAAGTCGTATTGTACAGTTCAGCAATAACAAGGCAAGACAATCTCTGCCTTATTCTATTGTATTGCTGCAGTTCATATACGCAAATTGTATTCATAGAGACAGTTACAATTTTATCTAAAACTGTACTAATGTACAATGTTCAAAATATTTAAAGTATGATTTGCAAAAATAATTGCCGTATTCACAAGCTCTGCTAAGGTGTAGGTAGTATTGCATACTACCTTTTGTTTACTTCTTTGTGAACAACCATTGTATCAGTGTGCCATTGTACATTGTACTTCATACGTCAAAAAGTAAATAAGAAGAAGAAAAGTGCTATTCATCATTTGTTATTTATAAGCCAAATGGGGGAGAAAACAGAAAAAAGTAAATTAATAAATTTTTTGTGTGAGGATGAAGTTCAAGACATTTTTAGGATGAACCTAATGTACTTGCTCTCCAGTCGCAGAATTATACATTTAGGGCTACCAAAATCATCATTATGGCATAATCGGGTTTTAAGATATTTTGATAAAAACAGATTTTTTCATATGATACGACTACGGCCAGAGGAATTTGCCTATATATTCAACCTTATAAAAAATTACGATGTTTTTCACACAATTGGCGAAAGGCTCCAACTACGCATTGACTTGCAGCTTAAAATTGTACTTTACTGCTTGGGATCTGCAGGAAATGGTGCTTGTGTTCGTAAGGTAGCATCTCTTTTTGGTATAGGTGATGGCGGTACCATACAAAATATTAGAAATCGAGTCATTAAACCAATATTAAACTTAAAGAACAGTTTTTATATTGGCAACTTTCAACTTCAACTTTCTAATAAATCAGTCAAATCAATAAATTAAATAAATAAAACTAATAAAAACATCTTTTAATTCAATTTAATTTAATATAATTCACACATGAACACAAAAATAATAATTCATTTAAACATAAAACATTTAAACAAATACAACGTTTGAAAAACATATGAAAAAAAGTAGTAAGTGTTGTATCGCATGTTAGCATGAAAATTACCAACAACACAGCTAGCACTGTTGTATTTTGTTAGCACTTAGCATGTACTAGGGGGCTTGTGAATAGGGCAAATAATTCTTAAAAAGTTATTCAAGAAGTACATATTTAAACTAAAGACGGGAAACTATTAATTTTTTTAAATTTATGTGCGTATGAATACATTTACTAAATATTTTATATTTAAATTAAACAATTTAATCGCTGACTCTTCTGTCACTTAAAAAATGCTTTCCTTGTACCATTTACATAAGAAGTCTGCACATGCTGTATTTAAGATTTTTTATACTGAACTGATATACACGTTTAATTGATCTTAATTGCTTTATGATATTTATTTTTAAGGGGTGTGATGTAGAAATTTAATCCACGTTTAAACTATTCTTTTAATTTGTATTAGCTAAATATTCAACTTCTGCCAAATAAATAATTCACACTTGTACAAAAACTACAAATTATATTTGGATAGGTAAAAGTATCTCATTCGTGTTGTGAATAAGACCTTGTATAAAAGTTTGCCGCTTTTGAAATTTAAACTTGAAAAAGAAACAAAAAATAATTTTATGTTTTATAAATTGTTGAATTGACTTTGTCATATTAAAACGAAGTACGCTTGTGTACATTTAAGAGACTTCTTTTAGTTGTAAAATAAGCATCTAAATTTCATGAGTAATATGGGCAACAATCGCATATTCTTGTATTATTTGCAGATCATAACTCTGTTGTAAGTATCATACTTGGGCATACTGCAGTATATTTTTAATGCATTATGTATAGCAGTAAAATTTTTCTGGTTAATGAAATTTTTTTCAGTAAACGTAAAATTCAATATTTTACTGCATTATTTGAATAATGCAGTATGACCATGTGTGGTAAGTATACAAGGATGACTCTTATCTTTTGCTTATTTTGACTAATATTTGCGTTTTTCCCCTCTTAACAAACTTCAAAAAACGAAGGAGGTTATTAATTCGACTAAAAGGTGCTCTTTATATGTTTGTCATTTCTAAACCGATTTGAAAATTTTTTTCTTTATTTAAAAGGTTATGCTTACAGATTGGCTTTGTTTTAAAAACAGTTCATAATCTTAATAATTAAAGGGTGTCCTCAAACAGCATACATGTTTTTACACTGAACCACAAAGAGCACCACTTTAAAATTAAAAAGCCTGTGTATCACTATATCCACCAATGTCAAAAGTAATACAAAAATAATTTTAAAAATTAATGGGTGTCCCCATAGGTGATGTAAATTGACTTTTATGGGCCTATCTTTTGAACCGTTATAGATAAACCCCTAAAAATTATGATATTCAAAAATATAAATTAAATGGTGATGGCTATGTTTTTGCACAGTTGCAGACAGGCGCTTGAAATTTACAGGGGGCCTATATTTGCCCACAACTTTTAATCAGCTGCCAATCAACGTAATTATTATAACTGATGGAAACAAAAGAAACCAGTAAATTAAAAAACACTTAATAAGTCTACAATAATTAATCAAAAATTTTTTATTCATTTATGATTTTTATTCTTTTCTTTAATTTTACTATTTATTAAAATTTTATATTATACTTTAAAACAATATTTTATGTTAAATTTACGCTTCCAATATAATATATTGTTACAAAGATGCTTTATTTAAATCATAAAAAATTTTAAAAATAATTGAGGCCAAGAAAGTAAAACGAAATGGCCTATTATGTTTGTATTCAAAGCTAGAAGTTTCTATAAAACATCTTTATTGCAAAACAAAAACAACTAACCCAAAGCGATGACTAAACAAACACAATACACAAACATACACACACCTGCATTGTATAACAACGAAATAAAAATACACAACATGTATTTTTAAATAATGATTGAAGGTTCTAGAAGTAAATAATAATGCTCACTAATGTGTCTGAGATAAAAGTGGCAACGCAGCGTTTTCAACTACTCAATAGATGGCGGTAGAAATTCTCGTACATTCAAAAACCCCTAAAAATAGGGTATATAAAAGCAACGCCAATACGTCCTGATTCATTCGTATTGTGAGCGTCATCTAGTTAAGATCTTGTGGTACAACAATTAAAGTTGCCAGGTGTGTTTTTAATCGCGAATAGTGAAATCGTCAAATAATTGATTAAATAAAGTGTAATTTAATTAAAACTCTAAAAGTTGTGTGTGTAATTATTTTGCAAATAAAGAACTCATTAATAAAACGTTTACAATTTAAATAACGTAACAACTGGTGCCAGAAGTGAAATTGCAAAATAATAAATAAATAATTACAATGAAATTTGACGAGCTAAAAGTTGAGCAGCTAAAAATGGAGCTGAGTAAGTTAGATCTGCCGACAGCGGGTTATAAAGCGGAATTGCAAAAGCGGTTAATAGATGAATTTAAGCAGCGTGGTATCGATATTGGGACATACGAATTTGGAGAAAAAGACGAAAAGGGAGAGATTGAAATATGTACCCCAGCAACAAGCAGCGTTATAGACTTAAATTCAATGTTTGCCGCTATAATGAAGAAAATAGAAGAAACCAACCAGAACCAGATGAAGAAAATAGAAGAAAACAACCAGAAGCAGGAAAACCAAAACCATTGCTTTAAAGCTTCAAGAAAGCTTTAAAGCAATGCAGGAAAGCTCTAGCGTCAACGGGGAAAGGCTTTTAGCGAAGGTTAATGCGAAATTTGAAGAAATATCAGAAGTCTTCGACAAACGAGTGAACATCGTAGAACAGAGAGTCAGCGAGTTTGATGAAAAACTGTGCGGCCTAAAGAGAGAAGTGAATGAAGAATTACATGAATTAAAAGTGCAGATTGGCGAACTTCAAATTCGAGAGGGACCGGTGAAAGATATCTCTGAGCATGGCAGCAAGATTAACACCCCGAGCTTTGACGGCAGCGCACCTTTTAATGTTTTTAAGTTCCAGTTCGAAACAGTGGCCAGCAAAAATAGATGGAACTATGAAGAAAAAGCTATTGAGCTAATTCTGGCCTTAAAGGGAGCAGCAGCACAGATACTCGAAAGCTTACCAGCCGGTTGCAGAAATAATTATGAGGACATAATGGTAGCCTTACAACGTAAGTACGGTGGCGAGCATAAAAGAGAACTCTACAGAATGGAGTTACGAGGCAGGGTGCAGAAGGCAAATGAGACGCTGCAAGACTTCGCCATGGAAATTGAACGTTTGGTGCAGCTGACTTATCCAGGCGAAGATCACCCGTTTCTGGATCAGTTTATGATTGAAGCATTTGTGAAAGGCATACGGGATCCAGATATTAAATATGCGGTTTGTGCTATGCAAAAGTCATCCTTTGCAGAAACTATCTCGTACGCGCTAGCTCAGGAGACCGCAAAAGTCATCTCGAAGCCACAGGTGTACAAGGTGCGGTGTCTCGATACTGAAACTCATAACACAGACAGTAGAAGCGAGATAAAGGAGTTAGTCAAACAGATAATAAAGGAGGAATAAAGTAATTCTCGCGCTAAGTGCTTTAAATGCGGTAAAGCTGGCCATTTTCAGCGCAACTGTAGATCCGCAAGGAGAAGATCAAGATCTGCTTCGCCAGCAAGGGACAACAAGCGGGCCAACAACACAAAATCTCATGAGTCACCGTTAAACTAAATCGAGCTAGCACTAAGGGGCAAGTGCTGGCTCCCACAACCGATGGCCCCACAATCTCCATTTCCATTGTACAACAAAAAAATAGCAACCTTACTGTTTGCGGTCTTATAAACGGAAGTAAGCAAGTCCTCACCATAGACACAGGAGCATCTCAGTCAATTATAAGGCCCGATTTAGTAAAAGGGGCAGTGGAACCATTAAATAACGTACGAATGCGCACTGCTACTGGCGACTTAGCCATTGTCTATGGAAGAGCGAGGGTAAGAATGACTATTGCAAACATCACCGCCGACCATGTATTTGTTGTTGCCGATATAGTGGATGAAGTTATTATTGGTGCAGACTTTATGATAGCCCACGGTATTAGTCTGCACATGGGCGAGCAATTAATGATCTGGCGCAATGTGGAGATACCCCTGGATGTTGGTTATGACAGCAGGACCACAGTAAGGAAGCTATTTGCCGTTAAACGTCAGAAATTACCACCTCAGGCGGAAACTATAGTTTGGGCACGTGTGGAGACAGATTGTGAGGATAACCGGTTGTGGGTGGTGGAACCAAAAGAACTAAAAGATAAAGCAGAGGTTTTACTGGGTGGTTGCCAACAGTACGTAGCCGATTGGATAGCTAATTGCGAAGAGTGTATAAAAGACAAGGGTCCTGTAAGAAAAAGTCGTGGCAAACTTCAACAGTACAACGCAGGTGCACCCTTTGAGCGGATAGCTATTGATATCACAGGTCCATTCCCTGTCAGTAATGCTGGAAACCGATATGTACTAGTGGTAATGGATTATTTTAGCAAATGGCCTGAAGTTTATGCCATTCCAAACCAAGAATCCAAAACAGTGGTAGACGCCCTTGTGAACAATTGGGTGTGTCGATTATCCCCTAAACTGCAAACCCACTGGGAGGGGCCGTACAAGGTGATAAAGAAATTAAATGACGTGGTTTACCGGATACAGAGATATCATAATCCGAGGTCTAAAATGAAAGTGGTTCACCTAGAGCGGCTGGCTAAATATGGCAGAAGTAAGGTTGAGCCTATTCGGGACGAAAAGGCTTAAGTGTTACAAAGATGCTTTATTAAAGTCATAAAAAGATGTTAAAATAATGGACGCCAAGAAAGTGAAACGAAATTTCCTATTGTGTTAGTTTTCAAAGCTAGAAGTTTCTATAAAACATCTTTATTGCAAAACAAAAACAACTAACACAAAGCGATGACCAAACAAACACAATACACAAACATACACACACCTGCATTGTATAACAACTAAATAAAAATACACAACATGTATTTTTAAATAATGATTGAAGGTTCTAGAAGTAAATAATAATGCTCACTAATGTGTCTGAGACAAAAGTGACAACGCAGCATTTTCAACTACGCAATAGATGGCGGTAGAAATTCTCGAACATTCAAGAACGCCTAAAAATAGGGTATATAAAAGCAACGCCAATACGTGCTGATTCATTCGTATTGTGAGCGTCATCTAGTTAAGATCTTGTGGTACAACAATTAAAGTTGCCAGGTGTGTTTTTAATCGCGAATAGTTAAATCGTCAAATAATTGATTAAATAAAGTGTAATTTAATTAAAACTCTAAAAGTTGTGTGTGTAATTATTTTGCAAATAAAGAACTCATTAATAAAACGTTTACAATTTAAATAACGTAACAACTGGTGCCATTCGTATTGTGAGCGTCATCTAGTTAAGATCTTGTGGTACAACAATTAAAGTTGCCAGCGTGTGTTTTTAATCGCGAATAGTTAAATCGTCAAATAATTGATTAAATA
Organism: Gymnosoma rotundatum; assembly: GCA_916610165.2. Classification (NCBI taxonomy): domain Eukaryota; kingdom Metazoa; phylum Arthropoda; class Insecta; order Diptera; family Tachinidae; genus Gymnosoma; species Gymnosoma rotundatum. The sequence continues at coordinate 36,378,544 of OU744339.1, read as the reverse complement.
AAGTGTAATTTAATTAAAACTCTAAAAGTTGTGTGTGTAATTATTTTGCAAATAAAGAACTCATTAATAAAACGTTTATAATTTAAATAACGTAACAATATATTAAACTTTAAAATCATCGTGCTACTTTCCCGAACAAATTATTTAAATCATCGATATTGATTATTATAGGTGAAAGCACGTCACGGTGGCCATTTCGCTATCGCTCGCTTAGCTCTTCAGGAAACTTCTCACAAATATTTTAAATATACTCAAGATTTTTGTAAAGTAAAGCCAAAAATCAAAGTCCAAGCGTACACTAAGATTTTATTCTTTATCCACTGTATACGGCTGACTTTTTTCAGATTTTTATAAATTTTTAAACTTTTAATGATAATGATTGATGGCTTAAATTTATTTAAAGCGGTAAGTAGATGAAAGGAAGAGCAAAACGAAAAGATAGAGTGTATAATTTTGGGGCATTTCAAAATTAATTTGAATATGATGCCATTGAGGTTTCCTGGTTTCGCAGAACATCAGCAAGAGGATTTTTTTCTGTGCAAGCAGGGATTTGGCAGACTTGCATCGGACCTCATCACCTTATTTAACTTTTATTTTAGGCAGCTGGTATAATTTTTTTATAGTTGTTGAAATAGACAGAGGTGTTGGCAAAAACTACCCCCAGATGACGAGCCCCAGCCGGTGCTTACCACCAGTATAACAGCGCGGGCAGCAATCTGGTAACACCCAAATGTTCTATTTGGTCCTTTTTTTTTATACAGCAGCCGCTACAAAAATATTTTTTGTTTCCAACCAATAAGAAGTAAAATATGTCTATACGATGTGCAGTGACACCCACTGTATAAAATGGCAATGAAATTCATTAAAAAGTTGATAAAAGTACGTCAAGCCGCCGAATCAAACCCACAAAAATGTGTTTGACATTAAAAAACTTTTTATGTGTCCTAAATTGCTTCTGGAACTTTAACTTTTTTATTATTAAACTTGATATCCCAGATTATATGATTGGACGTCCTGAACCGATAAAATTTATACATTTATACGAGTATTCAGTAAGCCCAAATAATGAATGATCTTAATAATCGTTGCTGCAGGTGTACAATAAACTTCTTACAATATATTGGTAGGTGGTGGGTGTTTAACTTTGAAGAACTTTGCGATCGTTACTACCGAGATTTCTTAACATGTGTTAGCTCAGTATTGTCGGTTATGGCGATTCGTCGGAGATATAAAATTTGTTAAGGTGATAAAAATTGTAGAATTGCTTATTTCAAATATTTAAAGTTGATTAAAATTGCATGCACATCGGCAAATTACTAGCGGAGAAAACTTCTTTTTATAAACTAGATTTGATATTTTCAAACCAAAGTACCAAAAAGTAGATGACAGTAGCGTATGCCATTCATATTTATTTTACAATAGGCCAAACTTTTTGGAAATTGGAGTTACGCGAAAGCAAATATCTCCGAATGGGGTCCTGCAAACAGGGTTCAATTTAACGCTCGAAAATCCCAGTTCCGTGTACTTTCCACAAGCATACAGCTGATTGTGTCACCTCATCCGCAATTATGGGTGATAAAGTTAATAAGGAATTAGAAGCTCTTGATGTTCTTGGCATTAGATTCAATGCGATGTTTCGTTTCAAGTCGAAAAGAAGCATTCTAGTGCATAGGTTTTCTGAAACGGTAGAAGAGATATTTCACTCCGTCTGATCTTCTTGGTATCTATGTCACCTTTATCGCACCAAAAATTTAATCCAACTCTCATGTATGGGTCGGTGCTTCAAAGGCTACAAAATGTAGGTACTTGATCGCGTGCAGGAGAGAGAAGAAGCTCATCGGTGACAGTAGGATATCCAGCTCTGTTGACTCACTGACGCATTGACAGAATGTGGGATGTGCTTCACTGTTGTATTGTTACTACAGTGGAATATGCTTTTATTAAATCAAAGAACTTGTTTACAACTACCGTAGTTTCGTGTAAGCAAAACGTTCTTCATTAAGAGCGCATCCCTCTTTAGTCGACTAGCCAGTGAATCCCACTACGCATTACAGAGAACATTCTTTAATTAGCCGAACAGTTCATTTCGAAAATAACTCTCTGCGAAGATCTCTTCTATCTTTTTTATGTGAAAAATTTTAGGTCAATTACCCACAAGCACTATTACCTCTATACTCCTTCCCATAACCTAGTTTCCTACTTCTGCCACAGTGCATTGCATAGGAGTGATCTCCTGAGTGCTGGTCCTACACAAAAAACCACTAACAACGTAGGTACAAAGATAGGAGTTACTTTAAGTCCGCCTTATCGTTTTTTTATTGCAATTATAAAAAATAGCGGATATCTCGCCAATCGCCATACTAAAATTTTCAAAGCAGATTTTAACTTTATTCTCTTCGTGCGAACAATATTTTGTTAGTGGTATAAGCAACTTTATTCAACACTGTTTAACCAAGCGCACACGGACAATAAGAGCTTTTTCTTGTTTCAAATGTATAAGCAAAAATTGTTTGCCCTGTTTTAATATCTTTAAAATTTTTAAATCTTTTAAAATACAAAAATAATGAGAATAAAAAATAGATTAGAGAGCCACGAATTACAATAATTTACAAAAGTTTAATGTGCAATGGAAAAATTTCACATTAGCCGTAAATAATTTTCGTAACAGTAAATACTATTACTAATAATTATCAAACTTTGCAGCAGTTCATTGAATTGCTTCACAAAATATTTTACCTAAATTAAGTGCGCTGATGCGGCAAACGAAAATAAATTGATGATACTCTAAAGTAAAAAATAAACATGACTATCAAATGTTTATTTTGTGCAATGACCGACAAAAATAGGGAATTGTACAAAACAGAAATTATTTTCAACTAAGAGTACATTACGCGCAAGTTTTCTTAACGTCAATGAATTAAGTAATGTTTAAACAATTAGTGAAAGAATGTATTAGATTCACACTTTTAATAATTTTATACTTAGAGTTCAATAAACTTTAGTTACTGTATCACAGACAAGTGCTTGGTAACAATTATTAAGCGGCCAAAATCTCAACGAAGCTTTGAGTAGAACGAAATAGAATTTTTCTTGAATAGTAGAGTAGAACGTAATATACGTTTTGTGTTGCCGCGTTAGCTGTGTTGTATAAAAAAGGAAGGCGAGTCCAAATCTTCTTGGCGACAAGCCTTGGGTATAAAACAAAAGAAATCGTTGTGCAACCGTCGTGAATGAGTTAGTGGTAAAGACTATAAATTGTGGTCCAAATCGACCAAGAGCCTCAGAGATAAAAGCAACAACTGAACAGTACGTGACAGTCGTGGCTTATTTGGCTTAAGCACTTGTTCGTGTTGCACTTCTAATTACAGAAACGACTGAGAAATGTAATGATGTACATGCATATACGATGGTGATTTAACTAAAAAAGTCGAATTAAAATTACAATCTCCCATTGATTGTTTTGTGCAACAATATTTAAACATTTTTAAGAACTTATATGCCTGAGGAAGCCAACTTTGGGGGTCTACTCAGAGACCCTCCTTTGTCATAGGGGTCCTACCATTCGCAGCTCCACTTGAAAACACCTCTGCTCTTTCTCAGAGGTTCTTATACCCAAAATAAATTGTTTTCAAATCACTGTGGACTTTTATGCGGTCGTTAGAACTTTAACAGTCAAACCTAAATTAGCGAGTAAAGCGCAATGCAATCTGGCTTAAAGCTTTAGCGCTGATGTGCCATACCTAAATAAGAGCGTCAAATTTGTGACTTAAAAAGAAATGTTAACTCATTTTATTTCATTAAACCCATTGTATAGATATAAAAATAGAGATGAAATTGCCTTTATTGTCCTGAAAATAACTAAATTGTCCTTATTTTCAACAATAAAAAAACAAAACAAAATAAAAACCAACCAACCAACTTCACTTTCTAACGCACTGTCAAAATCGAATTGCTAAGCTTTAACTTTATGGTTTGCTTTACACATTTTGATTGCACATCAGATAGATTGCGCGTTACGCGCTAATTTAGTTTTGGCGGTATATTAGCGCCCTAAGCGTATATATCTGTCAAAAATTCTGATGTGCATACAAAATGTAGCAAAACTAAATAACGCAGCGTCAACGCTTAGTAATTGGAAAATACGCTTGTTTGATTATTTCTTGTTATTGTTGAAAAGGAATTACAATTTAGTTATTTTTAGGGGTTTATCCCTTTTTTATCTCTACACAATGGGTTTTATGAAACAAAATTGAACATTCACCCTTATTCTAGTTATCGGCCTCGCTTTAGTATCAATATAACATTGTATCAATGTCGGCGTCAATTCAATGAAAGTTTTGCATTCTATAACATTCCTGTGACGACATCGACGGTTTATCGATTTTTATGAAATGAAAATGTAATTCCCTAAGTTTTCTGTTAAATTTTATTTTTTGTTTGATACTTTTATGGTAAAATGTTTTCCATAAGCGAAGACGATTTTGATTTAGTTGTTGATCGAAGCTCGAAAAAACAAAAACTTTTGTTGAAAAGAAAACTTCTTTGGCAGAATTGCAATTTGCCGGATCGCAAGTATGTACATATGTTTTACCGGTTCCTGGCTGTGCTTCTGCAGTAAATCAGTTTGATTATTGGATGGCCATTTTCTTCAAGAAGGTTTGCCACAGCTTCTTCCAGCGGACTAAGAGAAAATTGTTTAAACATTCCGCCGCTAGTGGCTTGTCGCTTTATTAGCAATAATTTTTTGTCATTTTGAATATAAATTTTAAAAGTTATTTTTACAAACTTTTTTATAAATGCTTATTCGATTCTTTATTTTGTTGCCTTTTGACATCGATCTGCTAATCTTCTTGGCGGACCAAGAGAATTTAGAATTTTTCTAATTTTTTCCCATTTTTCTTTAAAATTGCATAAAGCAGTGCCTCTGCGAAAACCCAGTGCAAGAGAGGGATTCTTCTGCAATACTTCCACCAATTTTTCAAATAAATTTACATTTGTAAACTTTACTTTTTTAAATTTTTATTGTTATGTTTGGTTTAAATCACTTCCAGTCATCATGCAAAAAGGCGTCGACGAAAAACAGAGTCACGTAAATACAATATCGTCGTCACATTTGTTATAGAATACAAGAAATCCTTGAATAGTAATCGATAAGTGTCAATAACGATAAGTAGAATAACAAATCAAATGCGTCGACACATATCAACGTTGATATGTGACGATGCCGACAACTTGAATAAAGGTGATTGTTGTTTAAGATACAAACTTGACGCTCTTATTCGATTATGCCATTTTAGCGTTCAAGCTATGCGCTAGGTAGCGTTGTGTTAAACGTTACCTATAATAAATGTTTGCACATCGGCAATACTGGTGTTCTATTTTCAGTAGCATATAATGAGCTTTTATTCAATATACAAAAGTTGTTTTAATTGAATTTAAAAATTTATTGCGATGTAAAGAGGTAAAATAAAAAAAGTCGTTTTAATGTAATTCTGTCATTATGGTAACTTGTTAAGAATTCTTCAGAATTGTATCACTAAACAGCATTTTTCTTCATTTTTGTGAAAAGTGTTCAACAAACAAGCAATGTGTGTTATTATTAATTTTACCATTTTTACAATGCAATTTTATGTTTTTGCTGGTACCAGATAAACACAAACATCAACTGGCTTAAATCTTTTAATAAATCTTAAACATATTATTATCAATATTTGTGTATATAAAGCAGAAAATGTGTTTGTTTGTTTGTTTGTTCAAAAGTAACAGCTGTCTCCACCAGTAATGGTTAAATAGGGAAAATATTTTACTTTTAATGTAGTTTTATTTTTTTCTAATTCTAATTAGTAATTAATAGATTTTAATCTTAAAATTGTCCAACATTTGTCAGATTTTACGTAGAGAACAACCGACTAACTATCGGTCACTTTCGTTGTAAAAAATGTTTTTGGTAAAAGTTGCCAAAATGTAAGTACGTAGATATGACAAAAATTTTGTCGAAGAAGGAAAATAAAATATTGTTACGACATTGTGATGAGTAGAAGAAAACATTTGTCAAAACAAAGTGTAACTAAGGAAAAAAGTTTGGCGATCAGCTGGTAACCATGGTTGCCACTTTAGCAATTTTTCGGCTAGATCTAGCGACTTTTTTCATCTAGCTACAAAGAGATGGCAATCTTAGCCAATCTTATTTAAAACTTTTTACTCTTAAAATATTAAAATTTCTCGTTATGAAATATAAAACTGTGTTTTTTATTTAATACCTAAATATACTTAATAGTTATTTTCTATTTTATTAAGCTTTGGGTCCTTATACTTAATAGTTTTTGTAACAGTGAAGTCACAAAAGAAAGAAATTTTGACTAATATAATAACATAAACTTAAAAAAACAGGTTCATATTGATAATACTGTTGAGTTTTAGACTGAGGTTTCTTAATAAAATAACATCTTAACTATTAAAATATTGAGCTTTTAGCGCTCTTTACTATAAGGTTTATTGACAACTAAGTATTATGTTTGGTATTCAGCTCTTTTTAAAGCGGGTTTAAACCGATATTTTCTGCCCAATAACTATCTGTTCTTTAAAATGGCGATTTTTCGAATGTCGAATATTAACTAAAACTGGCCATTCGAATACTTTAAAATTTGGTTATTTTTTTTTCTTAAATTCTCTTTTATAAATGAAACTTAAAAAACTCAGATATGTAATTGCTTGTTCAGTAGAAGACTCCTCAAATGGTGTTCGAGAGATTGATACTGACAGCTGAAAGAACAGTTCGGAGGAAGACTTTTATAAAACAATATTAAAAAAACCACCCAAAATAATAATGAAACCAATTTTTTGAGTTTTACATATTTAGTTAAATGTAAGAAGATGAAAGGCTTTACAGCTTATTTTCTGAATTCCTTATTATTTCCACAAGTATTTTTTCAACAAGTAAACAAGTACAGTGCAGTTAAGTAATGATCAACTTTATAACGCCTATGAATAGGGTTTATTTTGTAAAATTTTACCAACCAACACATACGTGTCGTCTCAGGAAAAATCAGCCCCAGGTACAATGACTGAAAACCAAAGAGTTACTTTCCTGTGCTGTTTAAATGCTATGGGATCTTATCAGCTCAAACCGCTTGTTGTCGGGAAAAACCCCGTTGTTTCCTAAATTTTGATTGCCCTGCTTACTATTGTCATTCTAAATCAGCGTGGATGACTGGTAACATTTTTAAAGACTGCTTTCATCTCTCATTTGTTCCAGAGGTAAAAGTTTTTATATTGACAGTAATCGACATATACATATTCATTTTAATATATTTTTTACATAATTCAGGTGGAATAATTTTTAATCAAAAAAGGGCTTCCCACCTGAGGACGAATTAAAATCTGAAAACGGCTCTATTTTTGTGATGTTTATGCCACTAAGCGTGACCAGTCCATGAACCAAAATCCTGTAAGGAACACAAAGTTTTATTACAGAAATAGCCTTTTGGCTTTCATTGCTGCTAAAGGGGGTGGTTTGACAGAAACTATGAAGCAGACTACATTAAAGGAAGCTATCATTATTTTGATATTAGCTTGGAGAAGAGTGGATTCAGCTGTGCTGGAACAACATTTTAAATGTGGTAGTGAATCAACATGATCTCAAAGATGAAATTCCTCAGAATGTTGTTAGAGGTTTGTATTCTCTGCAATGTACTTAAAATTGTGTATTGTTCTATATTTTTTTATAGGTTGAATATGCGGCCTCGAACGTTAAAGTATACAATGAGGATGCATTTGAATATGAAGATAATGAAGTAGAAGGCTAATCCGATGAAGATGATTGTATAGAGGAATCAAAGAAGACGATTAAAGCCGGGGAGGCTGTCGATATTTTCAATAAGGCGTTGGATTTGGCTGACTTAAGTGAGAAGGCAGTTTTAAAAGTTCTTGACTAAAAGAAATGGCATAAGATAACCGACTTTTTTGAACATTAGCTTTATATTTCTAGCATTTATGAATATGAATATGTATATGTTTGCTGCAAACAAACTTAATAAAAAAGTTCCTTTTATGTTTTAAAATAAAAAAACTATTTAAATTAGACTTTCATTTATACAGGAGAGAACTTTATGTGGTAATCATGTGGTTTAATTAAAATTTTGTGCCATTTGTAAACGTGAACAATCCCAAAAACTTTAACAAAACAATGTCAAACTTTAACAAAACAAAAGAAAAATATATTTTTTCCCAAACTGCTTAAACAATTTAAGTTAAATTAAATTTTAAGCTTAATTTAAGTTATATTATATTTATTTCTAAGAGTGTATTTCAAGCAAAATAATTAGAAACTTATTATGTTAACACTTATACAATAGACAGGTCATTGTTTTTTTCGAATTTATAACACTGCAAAATGTAGTTCATTTGGTGTCAAAAAAAAATTAGCATCTAGGACTATTTTTAACCGTGGTCAAGCCACTATATGTTTTTTAATCTCCCACAAAAAAAAAAAAAAAAAAAAAAATAGAAAAGCTCGTTTGTTTCGTTTGCCCGCATAAGTTCTATATTTTTCTATAGCGGACATAGTGTAATTATATTCTGTGTATAACGGTTAAAATTTTAGGGACACATAAATGAATTTACGTTACTAATCTATTAGCATCGGATAAAAAATAACTAAGTTTCGCAAATATAAATATTAAATAACTCATACGAATCGAGCGAGGGCTAACCGTGATATAAATTACAAAAAAATAATACTATAGTATTTGTATCCCAATATTTTTTGCAGTAGTTTTTATGTTTGATACATTACACATGTTGAATTGTTGAAGTTTTTATAATTTTTTCAATTTATTCTTACAAAACGAATAAATTCGAAACATTTCGAATATTTAAACTATTCATAAACCGGTTTTTAAAAAATTTCGAATAATCAATCAGCCTAGTATCTACCAACAAGAAAATGGACTGTAAAAATTTTGTTGTGAAGCAATGCATGTAAAAATAAATTATAATTGTTATTAAAACACATAAAAAAGTAAAACTGTAACTGATCTGCCCGAAAAAAACAACAAAAATATTTTACTTAGTCGAAATAAAAATTATTACAGCACATTGTAATTTTACTTAAAGTTTTTGGTTGCAATTGTTGCAGCAGTAGTTTAAAGTGAAAGTCTCATTGTGCATATTGCACACTGCTAGTAATTTTTATTTGAGAGTAAAGTTATAAAGTTATAAAGAAAAAAGTACAAAAAATTGTAATGTAATCTGTGTTTTTCATAAAAATTGTGGGTAGTACTCGTAAAATATTAATTGTATAAATTCAAAAACTGTGTATTTCCGTAATTTGTAGACGCATTAAAAAAATTTTTACTCTCTATTACTACGTTTTAAAGTACGTCTTATTTCTAAATAAAAATATTGTAAACAGAAAGTTTTACTGCATAAAGGGCCCAACTATAATGTGCATAAGATAACTTAAGGAAACATAAATACAAATACAATGAATTAATGTGGCAAACTATAATGTACTTAAGAACACTTTTTTCAAATTTTATCAAATATCATTTAAACAAAGTTCGAAAATGATCGCTCTTTCCATACGTTTTCCATGTGTTATACATTCATAAAGAAAATAAATGTGATGAGTTGTCTTTCCCTTAAATTTGCAACATTACTATATGGGATTATGTGGCCTGACCCCCTTTTACTACTGCCTTGTTTTTGTATTGTTTTACATGAATTTTACAAATGAAATTTTTTAAGTTTTATCACATAAATATTAATCAAAAATTATGAGCAATTATTGTCAGCTGCTATCAGCTACCACATCTTAAAAAATTATATAATCATTAAATCACTTACAATTAAGATTTCCTTTTAACTTTTTTGTATTAACTCAACTATTAATGACACTTAAAACAATTTTCCAAACCTTAAAAATCAATCACTAAACTGTCATTCGATCAAATCTTAACCCAGCACAAAAAGAAAAATATCATATCATTGACATAAGTCAATGACCCAAGTGTAAATTTATTACTCTTATTGCTTATCTTGTGCTGTTTTGGTTTGTTTAATTTTTTAATTTGTTTGTATCTTTATTCTTGTTTAACACTGTGGACGTTGGCTGTTCATCTTACCAATGCAACTAAGATATTCTCAGCTGGACACGTACTCAAGCGATGATGACTTGAAATTTTATGGTACGCAAATGACCGACCGTTTACAACCAGTCAATAACACAGCAGTTGTAATAAATGAAAAAGTAATGCATTCACATTAAGACAGTGGATAACGAGATGGAGAAAGAGTGTGATTGTGTTCGACTGGTAACTCTGCTGCCTTTAGTGTAAGAAAAAAAAATTATAAATGTTTCTAATTCATTCATATTATGAATAAAATCAACACATATTCTAAGATCAGAGATGGGTGCTGTGTTTTCCTATATAATAACTTAAGGCAAGGGAAGCAAAAATTTACTTTTTCGTTCATCAAAATGATCAATCTTTTTTTTTGGTCGGTCTTTTAATCCATTAGGTTCAGTAGTTCTTTTGGCCTATTAGCTTATAAGTGTGGCGTAACTTTTGTAAAACAAACCTGAGCTTAACTAGATTCATATACACTTATCAGCAGAACAAATAAACAATAAAAATTAATAAAAGTAAACAGTGGGAATTTAAAATTAAAATAAACGCATTTTAAAATTATTCCGGTAATATTCCGACTAAATTATTCAAACCACCGGTATTGATTATTGAAGGTGAAGAGCTAAGTGAGCGGTAGCGATATGGCCATCGAGACGTGCTTTTACCTTTAATAATTAATACTGGTAGTTTTAATAATTAAGTCGGGATATTAGCACAATAATTTTAAAATTCGATTATAATAAAAATAAAATTTAAATTATAAAAGGTAAAATATGAAAATTATAAGAATTAAAGTAAAAAAAAATTTTGTTGAGAAGCATAATTGGTTCAGTTATGTGAACCATTCATCTGAACTTTGTTGTTCATGAGCTACAAAAATCTAAAGAGCAAATAAATAAACAAAACAGAAATTAGTCATTTAAAGAATGCAAAATGCGAAAATTAAGTATATGAAAAAATTATGTAGCATAGTTAATAGTTCAACTGAACTAGGTCATTAATGAAGTTCACAATACTAATATTAACGATTGTGATATACTGGTTACTCGTTAAACCATTTTAGTTCAAAACTTAAATAAATTAATTGAATAGGAAGGAAAGAGAATGAACATTAACCCAGAAAACAAAAAATATGTTTTTTTTTAAAATAAAAGTTATGAAAACCAATTTTTTGTATGGTTTTTTAAACGATTCTTTGCTCTATTTAAACTGATATTTGATATGAATATAAAACAAACTAGTTGAGTGTAATTATTTTTTAAATCAAATTCTGTCACGTATACTTCACGTAGATTCTACCAATTGAGATGAAAAAAATACACTATTAAAAAATGTTATTGTTATTTTTCATTTTAAGAATATTGGTATAAAGTGTTGTTGTTATACAAATACATACATCTTTTAATAAAATTGATTAATCATCTTTCAGCTTTTGTACTTGAAAACTGTTGCACTAAGACTTATGTTTCATAGTTTTCTGACAAATTATTACGCCTTTTAAACATCCAACGCTTTATGTCAGAAAAACAATTCATCATCATTTCCTCCTAATAGAAATTTAACTTATTTTTAACTTAATGAAAGGGCCTTGTTAAAACTAGGCATTAAGTCAAATTGATTGTCTGCGTGTGGGTCTGTAAATACTTCCCAATACATTTTTTAATCATCAGAAGTTACACAAAACTGCAAAAAGATGTTTTTTTTAATATCTACAATTTTATGTAAAGTATATCTGTTTTAATTGTTTTATCAAGAAATATTTACATATATACTTACATATGTACATATAAACCGATTTGATTTCAAAAGACTTAAAACAGAAACTCTTTCTATAATTTTCAGTTGAAAAATTAAAAGACTTAAGTAGCAAATTTGTTGCAGATAATTTATTACTAATTAATTAACTTTATATGTGCTTAATTCCTTCAAATAATAATATTTCATGGTATTCTTATGAAATATTATTTTGAACTAAAAATTAAAATGTTTTACTGTGGGGAAAGCATATCCAAATGGCCATTTCACTACTTCTTATAAAGCTCATCAGCGGCTTCTATCCAAATTTTGTAAAGAAAACCTCAGAGTCTTATACAAAACGCCAAACTGATTAAATGAGAACCCTATTGAATCAATAAGGTATAAAGGCCATAAAAAACTCCAAAAAATTTTATACAAAAACACAGTAACCATTAAATAACTATTTTGTATTTTTCACATACAAACCAAACACAAAAAATACACACATACTTCGCTAATAAACATATCTTCCTCAATCGGTGAACTGGTGTTGTTGTGCTCCGAATTCTTGCCCTGCTTTCCTAGGACATTTGCACTCCGATATACAAAAAAATATTTTTGTTGTTATATGGTCACAATAAACATTATATGTTCTATGTAACATTGTAAAGTTGCAGAGAAAAAGTTGTAGTTGTTTTCAACAATACTTCAGTCACGATAAACACGTTTTTGTTGATATTTACTGTTACTGATCAAAAATATACAACTTGGTTGGTTTTAGGTAAAACAAGTTTTATAACTAATTTAAAATAATATGATATATTAAACCATAATATATTTTTATTAATCAGAGTGTTATTAAAAACATGACATTTCAGATTATAAATGAATTGAAATTATTTTGGCTTAAGTTCATTTAATTTTTAATTTCTAAAAATCGTTTTTAGAAAGAAAATTTATTTTACAAATGTATGCAAACGTTTTCCAAAGAAAACAAGAAAAATTAGACGCTAGCAGAATGAAATGCTGCACTTTCTGGACTACTACGACCTTCATCAGCATTCTTCACATCTATCTACCTTAGTTGTGTAAATTTCGTCTAACCAAATTAATTTTTATATGAATATTCTCGTATTCTTATTTACAAAGTTAGTTGGTTTAATAGATGATGTTTATAAAATACAAAACAAAGAAAATTGCAAAGATTTTAGGAAGTTTACCAGCTTAATATCATCATGTACGAACCGCATGGTATGCTGTGCTTCATATTTTCGTACAAACAACATCGATACTGCCTGTGGAGATGGTGCTCTTAGCCGCATCTTATAAAAAGAATTATAATAGTAAAACAGCAAAACGTACAGATAAATTTTATTATTGTCGTAAGCCAGGTCATTGGGATAAATAATGCTTTAAGCGAAAAAAAGACCAGGAAGGTAAATAAGAATTTGAAAATAATGGTGTTAAACCCTCTGTAGAACATATTAAGGTATTTGGTAGTGATGTATGTTTACTGCATATGTATTGCAAAAAACCAGTGAACAAAATGGGAGAAAAACTCTATAAAATGCATTGCGATGATAGTAAATCGTACAGAACTTTCGACCCAGATATATAATAGAGACGATGTGTAATGAAGACAGAAAACAAAATGAGCAAAAAGGTTGGACAATAGATGAAAGCACTGACTGAAGCTACAAAATTCCTTGTCTACATATACCAAGAGGCCAATATAATACAAGAAACAGAAAATCTAAAGATGATAATACAGATGAATAAATTTAAAGTACCTTCTTTAATAGATGCGCTAAATTCTTTATATTCGTTTTCAAATAGGCACTTTTTAGAACAGTAAATTTAAAGAGTGATAATTAATTTTATTTAACAAATAAAACGTCTTTATTAAGCGTTTAACTTAACTGGCTAGAAAGAAGTCAGTTTAAAAGTTTTGTTTTATTGTGCAAAACATTTTGTTCTTTACAAATACTTTTTTATACCCTTCACCTCAAAAAGTTGAAAAGGGTATAACTATGTTTGTCATTCCGTGTGTCGTTTCTACAATATCGATCTTCGACCCCATAAAGTATATTCTGACGAAGTCGATTAAGCGATGTCCGTATGTCCATCCGTGTTAGAGTTGAAAAGCTAGAAAAAAAATAAATAAATATATTATTCGATCAGACACAGTATGGAAAGAGGTGTTATTGGAAATCAGCATGATCGGACCATTACCTTCGAGGCAGCAGGCAAAACACCACGCCTACCTCTAATTTTTTCATGTCATTTGGAAAATTAAAGTAATTTCAATTGAAAAATAAATATATAGCACATTAGAGAATTTGAAAATAAGATAAAAACAACACGTGAAAAAATTGGCGCTCGCCCATATTTTCCGAGCTACGGGGCTCTGAAATTTTCAAATTTTTTAAAATATCAACATGGGTACTATTTTAAAGATTTTGAAGAGATCTTTAAAGTATTACTAAAATTTTTTTAAAATGCTTAACCCATTAAGAGCCGATGGAATTTTTATGTAAAATTATATATACGCAGAACCAAAATTTTTTTAATTTTTTATTTTTTAATTCTCTGTTACCCCAATATTTGCTTTTTTGGAGTTACGTCACTAAACTAGATTTACATAGATAATAGGTCAAGGGTATATAAGATTCGGCATAGCCGAATATAGCAGTCTTATTTGTTAAAATACAAAATTCAGTTTGTTTTTTTTTTATTAGCTATAATGAAAACTACAAATTATGAACTAAAACTAAAAAGTAGTTAAAGTGTTATTTTAAATCTGTTGAAATTGTGAGCCTTGCTTTGTAAATTATGCTCCTAATAGTTTTGTGATATTCAGAAATATATAAATTTTTTAACGACAGCCATTATTAATTAATATGAAATATGTCTGCCAAAAAGGGCTATAAATTAAAATAATAAAGAAACTGTTACTGTTAGAGAATTATGACTAACTTAAATTGCACCGCTTAGATGCAAAAATAGTGTTTTAGTATTTTGTTGTCTGGATGTATCTGAAATAAAAAAACAATATTTTAGTATAAAGTAGTTGTTAGCACATCATAAAGGAATTGGACAAAGTACTTAATGAAAATGTTGCTAACAATAATTTATCTTTTATTGCACATCTCTTCTCTGCCTTTCAATCGAGATGAACTATAAAACAACTAAGTTTATGAAAATATATTTAATAATTTATTTATGACTTAACAGATTTTTCAGAGGGGACTAAATCAATAATCTTTTTGAGTAATATGTTTTTTGTCACTAATAGATTGTTGCTGGTTGAAATATTGACTATTAATCAGTCGTGCACAAAAAAAATCGATTTGCTCTTGAATAACGTTCTAAGTTCTAAATCTTGCAAACGGAGCACAATATGTATAAATGCAAACTTTAAACGATTGTAACTTAGCAGCTGAGTTTCTTCTATAGTTAAAACGTTTAACACACCTGCGCAGTTGTACGGCAGAACCGGCCGTCACAAAAATTTCCAGCGTCGGTTTTTAACTGAATTTAATTACATCCTAAATATATTACTAATATAGCAAAATTTAATATTCATAATAAATATAATTCAAATAAATAATAATAGCAACAGTTCAAATAAATAACTTTTAAAAATAGTCAAGATAATTAGTTTCTTGAGGAATGGAAAAATTTTTATAGCGGCGCTATGTTAAAACATGAAGTACGACTGCAATTATTTAAAAACTTCTCAAATTTGGTTTGTACAAAGAAATAAAAGTAAAAACAAAACAATTCAAAGAATGTATTAAATTAATTTCGACTTAAGTTAATTTTTATTTTATTTCTAAAAATTTTTTAAATTATTTATTTTATTTATTATAATATCAACTAGTTTGACTAATAATTTCATGAAAAATGAAGTTACATTCAAAGCACAGTGCGCATAACAATTAGTGTTATACTGAAACAGCATCAACAATGTTGTGAGAAATAATTCTTGCAAAAAAAAAAACGACTTCAAAACAGACTTCATCTGTCTACCTATAACGGCTCAAGAGTATAGCCACATAAATTAGATTACATTAACTATGGGGATACACTTAAATCTCCAAACTTTGTACGTTTCAATTGTCAATAGTTTGGCAATGTACATACATCAAATTACAGCAACTATGGGGTCACCCTTATTTCCAAATTCAAATTATATACTGGATGTTGTAGTAGATTTAGCAATAATTTTCTGTCTGTCTATAATGGTTCAAGAGTTTGCCCATATATATCTGATTATATCAACTATTGTAAAACCCTTTAATTTATAATTTAAAATTTTAATAGTTCTTATTATACCAAACAAAGCAGTGGACATTCTGTCTAAAATTCAGGTGTTTGTATAATGATTCAAAAAATACGGCCGTATAAAACAAATTACATCAATTATGGCACACCCTTTAATTTCTTAATTCAAATTATAAACTCGTTGATATAGCAGGCTTAGCAATACAGGTCCCTTTTAAGTTCTGTCTATACCGGTTAAAAAGTTAGGCCACATACTTTAAATTACATCCACTATTGGGACACCTTTTAACTTCCAAATCCAAATTTTATACTTGTTGTTATAGCGGAGTTAGCAATACAGTTTCGTTTTAAATTTCAAGCGTCTGTCTACAACTGTTCTAAGGTATGGGCATATACATCAAATTAAATGAAATATTAGCGCACCCTTTAATTCATAATTTTTAGTAATAATACCTGTTACTATAACGGCGATAGCAATCGACATTCTGTCCAATTTGCCAGCGTTTGTCTATAACGGTTTAAAAGATAGGCCCATATAAGTAAATTAACATCTATAACTTTTTGTTATTAGGAGCTATAGTAATACGCCTTTTGTATATTGTATGGGGACACCCTTGGACCAATCTATAAGCATAATCTATCATACTATCAAAAATTTTCAAAATCGGTTCAGAAATGGCTGCAGGCATAAACATAAAAAGGCAACATTCAGTCGAATTGATAACCTCCATTTTTTTGAAGTCGGTTAAAAAGTATGAGAGAATGAAAATAAAAATTGCATTCGTAGCAAAAATTCGTTTTTTGTTTGCTAGACTTGTAGTTAAATTTTAATTAAAACGTTTTTACAAGTGGCTTGTTCGTTCTTTAAAATTCTAACAAATTCCTTTTTCTTAGAAATGATCATGTTACTCCTAATCTATCTCACTTCATGTTCTGAAATGGTTACTACTTATCCTCTTTCTTTATACAATAAACGACCCAGTATATTTAGTTTTACAAACACAATGAATTTCACAGACTGCCTTTTCTTCTGAGTGCATTTCAGACAATTTCTATAATTTCTACTATTGAGGATCTTGATTAACTTAGCAATCACATAGTGTTAAATTATTTAATTTGTAATTAAGTTTTTGTCCCGATTGATGAGACATGGGCCATTCACTTTATGAATTATACGAATCAACGAAAAGCAAAACAAAGGAATTTATCCTTTTTAAAATTAAAAATAATATCGGTACCCAAGCTCATGTCATAAGAAGCCTTGTGTTAAAGGTAAGTCTATAGAGGTTATAATAGCAATTTTATATATTGTTAAAATGATAAATTATTAAGTCATCCATGCAATTTATTCAGCATAATGAACGCCTTTAATCTTCTTCAAAACATTTATAAAAATTTAAAACACCATTTTTTTGTTTAGTTTTTTTTTAAGGAGTGTAATGAACCTGTTTTTGTAAAAATTAACAAATGTTTAATTGAAACTTTACACGACAATTTAAAATTTATATAGTGTAAAAAATATATTTTATATAGTGTAAAAAAATCTTTTAGGAACACCAATTTTGTTACACCTAAGGAAAGCATGCAATTTATCAAACTTAAAAACAAGATTCAACATTAAAGGGTAACAAAGCGTAAAAAATAAAAAGATTAATTACAAAACACATAAACAAATTAAAAATATAGAAAGATAACTATTTTAAAACCTTGCACTGCATAAAATTTTTAATAAAAAGAAATTTGTTGTTTCATCGTTTATTTATTGAATTGAATTTGCGAAGCAACATAAATGGTGGTAATTACACCCGCGAACATTTATCTGCCGATATGGGAAAATGTTAAACATATGTAAAGAAAAATGTATAAAGAAATGTTCATTTACAAGTGTGTAGAGCAAGTTATAAGTTTTTTTTTTTTTTTATCAGACATAAATCTAAAAAGATAACAAAAACCACAGGAACCATTCAGGTGATAAAAAATTCTTTTCAAGAGAAAAGGCAAAATGTAGAGATAATCGCAATTATTATTTTTTTGCAACAGCACATGCACATTGTTACATATATTTGTATATAAAAGGTTTATAAAGATTTATTTTGTATTAAAAATTTGCACAAACTTAAGCTAATTAGTTGTTATCAAAATGATGATATTATTTAGGGCTGCTCTATTCTTTTTTATACTAAAAGCTACCTTTCTCGAAAAAAAAACTGCTTCCCATGGAAGCGACATCAGGACGACTCGGTGAAAGTAGTTCACTTAGTTCACAATTCTCACATTCACAAAATAATTAATATAATAAAATCAGGTTGAAATTAATTTAACAAAATGTAAATAAATAAATTAAAACATTTTTAATAATTTTTTTTGGCATTTTGGTGCTTCAATGCTTCATCGTATTGGGCTGATTTCAAAATTTTCGTGTTTTCTTTTAAAAACGTCCGCAAGCAATTGTAAATAATTTGCTTTTCTTAAAATTTTTTTAAAAAAATATTATTAAACTGAACTTTACCCGAAATTAATTACTTATTTGTTTTACGTGTTATTACTTAAAACAAAGAAGTAAATTATCTCTTTTATTAGTGAAAATGGTAAAACGTCAAAATAATTTTTGCCCTCTTCAGAATACAGCTAAAATCACTAAATACAAAGACTCTTACAGAACAGGTCATTACTTTAAGCACGGAAATAATTTTGTAGTAAAAAAAGATATACGCCCAGAACCTGAAAACATATATCTCCCAAAATTTTCCGTTTCACACCTTCAGTGTCAGAAGAATTTGGCCAGATTACAATATTGCTAGAGGACAGGCGAAATCACTTAGTAGGTAAAATATGATTTTTGTTTTCTTGGTGGAATGTTTTTAAATTTATCTTCGAACTGTTTTCAGAAAAATGTTAATGAAATAGATTTTTCAAAATTTTTGTATTCAAAACAGCCAGACGAACAGAGGGTCATTGAAAATGTAAAAAATTTCAATTTTTATGTTTAAGAGAGACGCCTTTCATTTCTAATTTCAAATAATTACACCTGTTGTTATAGCGGACATAGAAGTATACAATCCATCTAATTTTCAAGTGTTTCACCATAACGATTTAAAAGATAAGACCAGGAAGGGCAGTCTTTAATTTATTACTTTACATATCGCTCCTTTATGGCAACATAGTCATATCTCAAAAAAACTTGAACTTGGCAAAATGCGATTTAAGTTTGCAAGACATAAGTCCTATGATCTGATTGCCGCAATTGCAATTGCAATTGCTTTAACTTCGGTTCAGCTTGGGATATAAAACTGATTTTTTTTCAACATGTACAAAAGGTCTAAAAGAGCTGTTTTGCTTAAGTAACTACAAATTTTTAATTTTTTGAGATATGACTATGTTGCAATAAAGGAGCGATATGGACACATTCTTTGTAATTTTCTAGTGTTCAAAGGTTCAAAAGAGCCATAAAGTCAAAGTACGTCAGCTTTTAAATACACTTTTTAAATATATTTAAGGTTTATCTTTATTATTTTCTGTTATTGGAATCTATAGTTAGGCCAACTTTATTAAAATTGTATATGAGTGCCCGTTAAGTTTCCATCGATAAGTAAAAATCTTTTGTGTTGTATGTGGGCGCCTTTAAATTTTTACCATATTGAACTTATTTCAATTAAAAAATCTAAATCGGTTCAGATATCACTGAGTTCTGAAAAAAACAGCAAAAACAGAAAAAAGCCACGTATCTATTAAACTAAAAAAGGTAATACGAATGTACAGCAATGTTTTCTTAAGGCAAAATCAGAGTAAAAATTAAAACTTTGTTTTAATTTCCATATACCCGAGGTATGCTCTTTTAAAGCAACTCAACTTGAATACGCCTCTACTGCAGTAATCGAGTTACGTAATTATTTCCTTTTTTAAGAAATTTCCCACTGCGCAACATTAAATAAGAAGATTTAAGTTATACGAGGGCTGCTCTATATATTTCTGGCCTAATAGTGAAAATGCGAATACTTATAATCAAAAATGGTTTTATTGTTTTTCAAAGTATTCTCCAGCATGATTTATACACTTTTGCATGCGCTCAAACCAGTTGTCGAAGCACTTTTTCCACTCCGATTGAGACACCTCTAAAACATGGTTTTTGAACACTTCAACAGCTTCTTCTGGCGACGAAAATCGTTGACCACGCATTTTTTTCTTGACGTGCGGAAACAATAAGAAGTCATTAGGTGCCAAGTCAGGGCTGTACGGCGGATGACCAATTAATTCGACGTTTTGGCCGGTCAAAAACGCTCTGGTTTGAGCCAATGTGTGAGAGCTCGCATTGTCATGGTGAACAATGATTCGTCTTCTCTTGTTGGTTTTTCGAATTTCTCCGATGACTTCAGGCAAACAAATTGCAGTGTACCACTCAGAAGTGACCGTCCTACGTTGCTCAAGCGGAACAGTCGCCACATGACCAGTTTTGCCGAAGAAACAGGCGACCATTTGCTTCGAAGTGCTTCTTCCACGAACAACTTTCGTTGGATTTTGCTCGTCTTTGAAGACCCACACGGTCGATTGTTGTTTCGTTTCGGGCTCATAGCATAGATCCATGATTCGTCACCTGTGACGATCTTACAAACGTCTTTTGAAGCACCGCAATCGTATTTTTGCAACATTTCTTTGCACCAATCGACACGAGCCTGTTTTTGAGCGACTTTCAAATTGTGCGGGATCCAACGAGAAGAAACCTTTTTTACGGCCAGGTGTTCATGCAGTATCGAATGTATGCTGGTGGAAGAAATGTCCAAGGATGTCTCTATCTCTCGGTATGTCACATGTCGATCTTGCATTATGAGTTCATGCACGGCATCAATGTTCTCTGGCACAACAGCCGTTTTTGGACGACCTTCACGGAATTCGTCTTTGAGCGAGCTTCGGCCACGATTTAATTCATTATACCAATTTTTCACAGTGTTATAGGATGGTGCTTTATCGCCATACGAAGATTTAAGTTCATCAATGCACTCTTGTCGTGATAATCCACGTCGAAAGTTGTGAAAAATGATGGCACGAAAATGTTAACGAGATATTTCTATTTTTTTCTATATTAATTTTTTCAAGTCACTGTAAACAACACAAATAATGGTCGTACGTCAAAACGTTTTGAGTACGATTATGCTTAAAAATGACAAACTTTCCAATGGAAATGTCAGATTGCACTTGGCAGCACTCAGTGTTGCCAGGCCAGAAATATATATAGCAGCCCTCGTATTTAGTATAGTACATTTAAATACAGTTTTAATTAAGATTTTAATACATATATAATGGCAATAATTCTAATTATAGTGAGTATATTTAAAGGGTTGGCTGTTTGTTACTTCTTGAGCCTCCTTTTTCCTTAATTTGCGTAAGAAAATTTTCAAACACCACTTGCTCAGCTGGAAAATAAAAATGACAACATTATTCAGCTGATTACTCACTAAGCATTTGCATAAATATTTGATATGTTACATCATTTTTTAACTCAAATGGCTTTTTATGTTTTTAAGAATTTTTTATTTATTTTAAATTTCTGTTTTTAATTATGACTATATCAAAGATAGATATTTGCTTATGGTGCACAATGAGTCAGAATAAAAATATCTTAGAAAGAAATCAGCAATTCATATGCTGGTAGCAGAAGACCATAAAATATAATATTTTCCATTCAAGATTTTTAGAATTTCCAGACTCTTCCGAAACAAAGGCATAGGATTCCAAGGCATGCAATTTTTTTCATCAGATTTAGACACTGAGTCCTTAACTATGCCTTCACATCAAAGTTAAAGTTATCAGCTACAGTTAATGAGTTACTGCGAAATTTTAAGTTCCTGTTATATCGTTCCTGCCTCTTTTTTTTTTGTTTAAAGTGAAGTAGTACTTAAGGCAATAATACCTGTTTAATTATTAGAATAGATAAGAGATAAGACAAGTGGTGAAAGGAGAAAGATAGATATGACCATTTTATTAGTTATTTTACTTCGTCGGCGAATATGCTATAAAGAATTACTTTTTGTTGCTGTTCTGTTCCATGCCGTTATGCTTTTTAAATTATTGTGATTAGTTTTATATAACAACGTATCAGTTGTTTATAATAGACAAAGAAAACACAGTATACAAAAAAAAAAAAAAAAAAAAAATATATATACTACAATAACAATAACAAAAAGAGGTTTTTTTTTAACAATTTTGAACTCACACTACCAAACAATTTTCAAGTAACTTAACTTTGAATATTATTTCCTATAGATTCGAACGGAAAGAATAGAACGTCAAAGTAATAACAAAACACAAATGCATACAGAAACAGATCAGCTGATTCGTCAAGGAACGGAAAGTAAATTCTGCCTATAAGATTTAATTTTCTTCTACAATTAACATGTGCAATTTTGTTTTAATAGTTCTATTAGTTCCAGCAATTTTTAGCTTTTTGCTGAGATTTTATTGATACATTTTCTCGAACCTGCACCAATTGTGAGTTGTACGTCACCACCATTTTCATAAGTTGTATATGGATTTGTTGAAGATTAATGAACTCACAAAAGAAAATTATCACATAATCTCATTTACTTATTACATTCATGTTTTTTATTAGAAATCATACTTTTTTATTTATTGAACAAACTTTATTTACATTTTAATGAAGCACGGTATAGTTTCTTCACCTGTAAACATTTGTGTAAGTAAAACTTTGAATTTTATATTAAATTAACTTATATAAATTTTCACTCAGTAAACAGAAACTTTATATGGAAAGTATGTAATTAATTTTTATTCATAATTAAGAAAATTTTAAATGAATATAACTTGAGGTGTCGTCAGATTAGACAAATATTGGACCAAAAAGATGTAACCACTAAATTATAAAAAATGTGTCGTCTTTTTCAAATACTTATTAACAAATACAAGATGCTACGTCACAAAATACGTCAGTCCGTACATTTTGTATGTGGCATACCGAAATAACGCGGCGGCAACGCTTTACAATTAATAATAAAACTAATTGAAATAATATAACAATTTAAATAATTCATGTTCTTTTTTTACAAATTTTTGTTACAATTATCAAGGAAGTTATATTTATCTTATGCGGAAGAAAATGTTCCTCTTTTCGCTTTTATTTAGGTATGGTTGTAAGAATGCTATATTCGGTTATGCCGAATCTTGTATACTCTTGACTATGTATGTAAATAAAGTTTAGCTAAATAAATCAAATAAGATAAAAATATTGTGGTGACAGAGAATTAAAAAATAAGGAAAAATTAAAGTATTATAGATAATTTTACATAAAAATTGTCATCGGCTCTAACTGGGTTAAACATTTTTAAATAAATTTAGTATTTTCTTAAAGATTTCTTCAAAAGCTTTAAAATGATAGAAGATATCTTAAAAAATATGGTGCACAATCATGCTTTTTTATGAAAAGTTCAGAGGCTTATAACTCGAAAAATATGGGCGAGCGCCAGTTTTTTTCACTTGATGTTTTTTATTTTTTAATTTCTTATCGTCCCATATTTTTAAATTTTTCATTTGAGTTACTGCACTAAACTAGATTTGCTCCAAAAAAAAAAAAAAAAAAAAAAAAAAAAATAAATAGTAGGAGGGGTGGTGTTTTACTTGCTGTTTTATAGCAAAGTTTTCGAAAGTATGTCTGATCGATTGGCGTATTTAAATTTTCTTGAGCTCATCTAGTGTTGACTTCAAGCCGAAAACGAACGAACATCGCTCATTAGGCTTCGGTTTGCATAAGTACTCAGAATGTATATATACGTTATGAGGTCGAAAATGCTTATTGTAGAAATTACAAACGGAATGACAAACTAAGATCTAACCATTTTCCACTTTTTTTTTTGAAGGGTGTAAAAAAGTGCTTTAAGATAAATAAGTTAAATACTCAAATAATTTTTTTAATTATCAGCTTTCTGCATTAAAAATAATACAACCAATTAAAAGGTATTTCTGGCTATACTTTTAAATAAATATGTCATCTATATAAAATTAAGAAACAAAAAGAAAAAAATTCAAATAGGTTAAACTAGGACAAGCACTTTTTGCTGATGCTGTAAAATTTCCGAACAGTTTTAAACATTAAAACAATTGGTGTTGTACTTGTATGTAGGTTGTTAATTTTCTCATTCTCCTAATCGAACTAAAAACAATTAAAGTAAACCAAATTTTCAATATGTTGCACTTAATAAGCAATCTCCATTATATATATATTTTTTTGGAATTGCACTTAAATAAACTTTTGGTCGTAGAGTTTTAAAATAATGCAGCATAAAATGATTTTATTTTATACACAATGGTTTTTGTTATTTTTTGTACCACTTTTTTGCGACAGTTGTTTGTTATTAACAGCTTTTTTTAACTCATACGCAACTCATTTAATCAACATTTTAGTTTAACTGCTTCCATTTGTCGTGGTTTGGTTTCAATTTTAGCATTTAAAAAATAATGTTGGATATTATGTTTTGATGTCGCCTTAAGACGGCAACTCGTAGCAAATGTTTTTATTGATTCTGATACCAAAACATACACATGCTACATCCATACTGGATCAGCAATACAATACAGTTTATTTAACTATGAACTGTGGTGAAAAGAAATCCTCCGTTAAGTAAAAAAAGAATACAATTTTAAAAATTTATTTATTTTAAATCTGATTTCAGCTTTATTTTTTATTACGTACGAATTTTTTTGAGACGTGGCAAATAATAAAGCAATCTCTTTAATATTTTTGTTTTAGTTCGGGAATGGTTAATCCGCTATGAATTAATGAAACGTGCGAAGATGCAGGATAATATTACTTTCACACAATTCTTAAGATTGAAAAATAATTTCATAGTTAAGAGTCACGTTTATATTTTATGTTTCAAAGCATTCATTTAAAACTGATGGATTAAAATTTTTTAAGGAAAATAATAATAATAGGGGCTGCTGTAGTGAAGGTGGTAAGCACGTTGACTACAAATCTGGTTGACCTTGGTTCAACCCATGTGGCGGCAATCAAAAAATAAAAATGTTTTTTCTGTTTAATGGTATAAATATATATTCAGATTGAAATTAAAACATGCAGCCTCCTTCGTCGGTACCTCTTCTTCATAGCATATTCGCCGGCGAAGTACAATATAAAAAATTATTTATATCTGTCTCCATTCACCACCTGTCTATCTCTTATCTATCCCTTTCCTAAAGAATGTAGTACGGTTACTAGTGACTAAATAGGTTATGCCTTAAGTGCTACTTCTCTTAAAAAATTTTAACTAGAATACAGCCTTTAAAGTATACTTCCTGCGTTCACATGATTGAAATTCTAAGTTCAAATTATTCATTTCTTTAACTATAGGATGGGCACAATTCTTCGCAAATGTTGTGCATTGTGTTATCATTTTTCCGTTTGAAATTATGGAAAAATTATATTTTAGCTCCACCCATTTTTTGATATCGACATTTTTCAAGACAAATTAAATACTCAAGACATGTAAAACCCGCTAAATACTTGAAAAATCGCCACGACGCAAATTGAAAAAGTAGGTTGAAAAAAGAGTGTAAAACGCCACGTTTGGCTAAAAATCGCCATATCTGACATCCCTGGCCCGTGCGGCCTCCGTATCCACAACTTAACCTTCAATAAAGAGAGAAAAAACATCACACATCAGTGTTGCCAGGGAAAGACAGGAATAAGTTAATCTGAACTACTAAAATAAAAACAACAACAACTCACTAAAAAAATAGAAAAACGTATGAAAACACAAATTTAATAAGCAAGAGTGCTATATTCGGATATTCCGAATCTTCACCATCTATGTAAATCTAGTTTAGTGAAGTAACTCCAATAAAAACAGCAAATATTGGGGTGACAGAGAATTAAAAAACAAAAAAATTTTGGTACTGCATACTGGGTAATGGGTTAAGCATTTTTAAAAAATTTTAGTATTTCCTTAAAAATCTCTTTAAAAGCTTTAAAATGAAACCCATATTGATATTTTAACAATTTTTTAAATTTCAGAGGCCAGTAATTTGGAAAATATCTCCAAGCACCAATTTTTTTACTAGGGTTTTTTTTTTATTTTTTAGTTCTCTATCGCCCTATATATATTTTTTGGAGTTACTTTATTGTTTCAAATGACATAAAAAAATTAGAGGTAAGCGTGGTGTTTTGCCTGCTGCCTCGAAATTCATGGATCGATCATGCTGATTTTCCATAGCAGTTCTTGCGACACTATATCTGATCGATTGACATATTTATTTTTTATGAAATCAACACACAACAAATGGACGAACAGACAGTCATCGTTCAATCGACTTCGCTATGCATAAGAAGTCAGCATATACATATCTATTTTATGGGGTCGGAAATGGATATTGTGGAAAATACGCACGGAATGACAAACTAAGATATACCCTTTACCACAAACTAAAGTTAGTGTATCCATCTCAATTAAACTTCGCAGTTGCGTTTATTACCTTAAAGGTGATTTTTTTCAAATTTAATTTCAAAAATCTTTATCGTTTAGCATGTTTTTAGAAAGTGAAGAATCGCAAACGTGATATGTACGAAGTGCTTGTTTAATATTTTATCAGGAGCGTCAGATCCCATATATAGTAGACTTATTTTTGGTTTAAAGAGGATATCTATGCAGAACACTGTTATTGTCGCTTATATGTTTCTTTATACATTTTTTTATTTTGTCAACAAAGTGTTTAAAGTATAAGTGTGGTTATAGTATAAAGCTCCATAATTCGTCCCGCTTTGATAGATTTCTCTTGTCATCATGATTTAGTCCGCAAACTTTCAAATTTTACAACAAAATTATTAAAAGTCTGACATGAAAGAAAAACATCCATATTTTCGAATTATTGGGCCTCTGAAAAAAAGTACGATTGTGCACCGTATTTTGTTAAGATACATATTGATCTTATTTTGAAGCTTTTGAAGAGATATTGGAGGAAATGCCCACCAAATTCTTTTAAAAATGCTTAACCTATTAAAAGCCGATGACTTTTTTGATTGGACTTATTTTACTAAACTAGATTTACATACATATATGGTGAAGGTATACAAGATTCGACATAAACGAATTATTACTTACGAGTTGAAATTAAAAAAGAAAAGATTTTTTTATATAAATTTAAAAGTTATATTGAATGGGGGTTTTTTTTTGCAAAAAACTTTGTACTTGCTGTATCCAGGAATTCTAAACAAGGAAGTGATCTCTAAATGTAAATAAATTTTTTTAAATAATTTAAAATGACTGAAATTTGTTTTAAAATCAATCTGTCTAATTGTGCGATTAGCCATGCGTTGTTTTCTATTTTATATTCAATCCAACAGCAAATACATAAAAGAGCCAAAGTTGTATAAAAACTGCAACTTAACAAAGGTTTTTCCCAATTTATACCCAAAACTATTTCTTTTATATACCACAATCAAACAGCACCATTGACAAGACCTTGAATAAAAAAATTTACGCTTTTGGAATTTAAACTTGAAAATAGTATTATAAATTTTATATGACACAGGTGTTATACGGCGCATGACAAATTAACGCTGTCACAATGAATCGGTATGCGCTTTTGCGCACGTAAAAACAAATAATTACGGTTTAATTAAAAATTTGATAAAGCGTTAAAATCAAAAAGAAGTACAATTTCTTCAAATTGATTTAGAGAAATGATTAAAAGTTTACGAAGGAAAGTCCTTTGCCAATATTTGTTTTTCTATCATTGTCTTCTTTAAGCAAATCAACCATCGAGTGTCCAATGTCTGTAAACCTCGAAAAGTAAGTTGACAAAATGTAATTTTGCGGCGTGTTCGACTCAATTCCTTTCTTTAAACTTTTTATGTGAAAAATCACTAGGAATTAATTAGAAAGGATTGCAATTCAACAACAGAATGGGATCAGTTGTAGAAATTGTATAGAAAAGTACTTACTTTTCATGCTCTTCTACTCTCTGCTTGCTGCAGAGATCGGTTAATACACCATACATTTTCTATAGATCATCTAATTATTCATAAGTACATATTTCGTAAACTATTCGAAATATTTCTTTTATCTCTTCAGGAATTTTTTAACTAATTAAAACCACCACAACATCTTATTCAAAACAGCACAACTGTCAAAAAAATAAAAAAATATCGTCTTATTTTTCTATGGTTTTTCTAGCTTATTTCAAAAATTGCTGCGAATTGAACTAGACAATATGTGACAAAAAGATAGCTAAAAGCAAAACGAACAACCCTCCTTAACAAGCCGATTTCATTTGATGACTCCTTCATATAGTTATAGTCACTTTTTAGAGGACCAAGAATTCTCTTTCAATTGTATGTTTATCGAAATTAAAAATGCTATGCTTTTTTAATTGAAATGGGTACAATATAGAAATAAATAATGAAAATGTTTGGGGTCCTTTGAGTTTTATTGAAGATATGTCGCAGCGACTTATGCACCATACATGGGAGTAAATGATAAGATGGATTAATTAATTGACGATTTCATTAGAATTGAAAGATAAATAATGCTAATGATTTTTTTTAGCAATTTATTTATTTTTACAAATGTTAAGGCGTTTTAATTAAAACAAAACCACTAACATTGACAGATAATTAAATTTTCAAATGATTGTCATTAATGAATATATTCCTTGGTTTGTACACCAAAGACACATTTTATTTTAAAATGGTATTTTTATCACAAAAATTTGGTGAAATTTACATAAATGTTTTAACTTTCTGAGGAAAAATGAGACACATATAATATGCTGGACTTAAGATCTCGGACATCAAGTTTTACAGCTATCGCACTTCAAAATGATAAATTACTAAAATTTTTAAAATTAAAAACACGGGAATTTTAAATTAAATACATTAAACTTTAAATTGAAGGTGAAAGCACGTTTCGATGGCCATTTCGCTACCTCTCTTTTAGCTAGTCAGGAAACTTCTCACAAATTTTTTAAATAAACTAAAGATTTTTGTCAAGCAGAAACAACAATATTCAACTTTTATTTCTTTCAAATATAGATCTCTCTGTAAGAGTATTATATATTTGTATTATGCAGAGTTTTTTTAAGTTTTTGCGATAAAAACCTAGTATTTCATAAAAACAATTATTTTTGATTCCATTGTAATTAGTAATTTAATAATCTAATTAAAATTCCATTACCATTAGTAAAGCTAATTATAATTAAAATAAATTGATTAGCATAAAATTGCAGCTAAATTTTTTTCATTGTCATTATTTCAAAAATGCTCATGAAATCTCAATGGTAACGAAAATAAATCCCGATTATGGTATGTAGACACAGAGAACAAAATTGAAAATATCTTGCAAATACTGCAAAGTTTGTAATAATATTTTTTTTTCTAAAAATAATTTTTTTTTCTAAAAATAATATTAATGCCGTTGTGTTACATCAAAAAATTCCAAAATTCTAATAAAATACACGGTTAACAGAGATTATATTAAAATATACAGAAACAGCAACTTAACAGATATGTTTTTGTGGTAGTTATGAAATAAAGTATTTTTGACTTTAATTTAAAGAACTTTTCTTACGCTATTTGGTAATTTACTATTTGAAGAAGTCATCATTGCACAGCAGGTGTTAGCAGATCAAATTTCACTTGCTATGTATAAATATATTCTTTTGGGTGGATACGTGAACTTAAAAATGGAAAACACCGGATTTGGATTTACATAATTAAAGACATATGTATGCTGCACAGATAATAGATGTAAAGCACGGTTAATAGAGATATAAAACTAAAGCACTAAAAAGATCCTCATGCCGGTTAATAGTTGTAACCGATTAATAGAGGCTTGGTTAACCAAGGTTTAACTGTATATTTAACAAACAACTTAATGCGGAATTCTTTTGATTGGCTCACACCCTTAAGCTCTTTTAAATGTACAATTTATTTTTTAACCCAATATTTTTTATTAAGGTATATAATATTATTATTATCTTCACCACATGTGGAAAAGCGTATAGCTAAGTTTGTCATTCCATATGTAATTCCTGCAATATCCATATATTCTGATTTCTTAAGAATAGCAAAGTCGATTGAGCGATGTCCGCTTATCCAGCGGTGTTGAAATCAACTTTACCAAGGCACTTGATGAGCTAGAGAAAATTTAAATACGCCAATCGATCAAACATAGTTTCGAAAATAGTACTATTGAAAATCGGAAAGATCCGTCCATGCACTTCGAGGAAGTGGACAAAACACCACCCCTGTTTTAAATTAATTAATGAAAAGAGGTAAGAAAAATTTGGTGAGTTTTTCACCTGCTACAGCAATCTTTTCAGATTTTCGAAAAACAAGCCGTTTTTCAACGCAAAAACTTTATGGTAGGAAGGAATTTCTTGTGCCGAGTTTCTTAAACTATTTAATGGGAAATCTGGAGTATGGAGCATCTAGTTGTACGTATGTATATATTAAAAAAAATAATAGATTGGTACAGCCGAATATATTACTATTATTTGTTTTTATATAAACTAAGAGCATGTCAATATGAAAATTTATTATTCGGAATCTTTTTGATTTCACTTTACCTTCAAATATAAATATTTCATGATATTCTCATGAAAAAAAAAGATAATGTCTGTACATGAAATATTTTATGCAAATTTTGTTATTGGTGTAGATAGTAATCGATTAGGAATACAAAACAGCTTTTTTGAATTTTTGTCTGTCTGTCTAGTTGTCTGTGTTTGCATCACGTAAAAACTACCGGATGGATTTGCATAAAATTTTGTTGGGGGTCACTTAGATTGTTGGTTTAAATATAAAATACTTTCTTAGAGAAAATAGATTAAAATAATTTTAGATTTTGTAGAAAATAAGGATTGACACGCTGAAGAAGGCGTAGGCACTGCTAATTAACAATAATTTTACAAAGCTGAGCAATATAATAAAAACGTAACAATATGTTCGGGTGTGCAAACAATATGATAAAAAATAACAAAATGAAATTAATAAATAAGCCAACAATATTTTTCCAGATTGGAGATGAGCATGGTCACTATGTGTGAAGTTTTTTCAAGTTCAAGTTTCATGTATTCAAGAAAATGGTTCAATAAATTACAGTCTTATAAAAGTCGAAACATTTGTTTTATGTTATCATACAATTTTAAAATAAAATTCAAGCAAGAGCCTATATTTATATACTGATAAAGTCGCATATATCACTCAGTGTTTGTCATGAATCAAAAATAAAATCAATTAGTTTGTGCGTAGCAATTTGTTGAGGTTGGTGGATTAACTAATTACCTCTCTTCTTGTTTGTTTTATATTTTAAAACAAAAAAAGGGGAACATTTGAGACGATATGTCTCGAAGTGGTGAAGAGTTAATTTCATTAATAACATTTTGCCTTAGTTTTGTCTTTAATTTGCGACATATTGAGTTTGGAAATGTGTATTTCGCTGAATGATTATAAAACCGCGTTTTAAATAAATAAATATATATATTTTTATTTTACAAAGCAAATCATCGCAGCTTCTGACGGCGCATAAGGCATCAACTTAAACATTTCTACAATAAAACAAATGATATTTAATTAAAACTTTTTGTATTTTATCTAACAAATAACCATAATTATTATTTTAAGATTTTCAATTTCGAAATAACAGTTTAAAAACTAAGAAATCATAATTTAAAGCAGCATTCCATTAAATCTTTACGCAGTATAAAACGAATAGTGCAATTGACTTAAAGCCACTAACCGTAGACTACATTTATATTGTTGTTGCTTTTCTTGCAGTTGATTGTTTTCAATTTTTTATATTTCTGTTACCATAGAATTGATGTCAGCATTTGGATGAACATAACTGCACCGTAATTACGTTGGTTGCTCATACGTTAGCTAAACGTATACAAGTGATGACATCTGTGCAATAATGACCACCATAATTTATCATCAAAAAAATTACACATTCAAATTAAAATGAGAGCTGAAGAGGTTAAGGAATATTCTGGTGATGTTTGACTTAATAGTTCCATGGCGTCTTTACTGTAGCATATATATACGAGCTCTAATCACTAAAACTTCATAAACTGAGCATTTTTCATTAAAGAGATATTAAAACAAGTATATTTTGATAATAATGTTGTTTGCACCAAAAAGTTTATATTTTTTTCGTAAAGATATTTTTATTGTACTTAAATTTGTATTTCTTTTAAAAAGATAAACATAAACGAAAGTCCATTATTATACCCTTCACAACAAAAAATGGAAAAAGTTTGTTATGCCGTTTGTAATTTTTACAATATCCATTTCCGACCCAATAAAGTATATATGTATATCCTGACTTCTTATGCATAGCGAAGTCGCTTGAGCGATGTCCGTCTGTCCGCCCGTCCGTGTTAGTGTTGAAATCAAGTTTTCCGAGTATGGCTGACTTCCACAATGTTAATTGCTTTGCATTCAAACAAAGTATACTGTTTCATAAAGCCGCTGTACAAAATATTTACAATGTATATGTCTGAGTGTTTAACCTTTTACTTGATTAAACTAATAACCACCCTTTTATTTGAAATAATAAAAACAATTTCTTTCAATATATAGGGTGTATTTGTTACAATTTATTACTTTAATTATTTTGCAAATAAAGACTACTGTTCGCAGCAAGGCAGTAAAAGTAAGTGATCTTAAAGTATTAATTTCAAATAAGAAAAGTATCAAAAAGAATCAAAAATGTGTAACAGTACATTCCAATTGGATAGCAACGCATTTAACATACATACTAACATATGTATATACATTCGTACATGTGCATAAACATAATAAAAACCAGTATTTTTTATAAAATGTAAAAATGTATCAATTCTGATAAGAATAAGTAAGAGCAAATAAATAAGCAAACAACAACATTGTTATATGCGTGAGCTACCGTGTACTGTTTACACTAGCAATGAAATTAAAAATAAAGAAAAAGTACTTAAATAAAATAAATATATTAGATTTATAAAAATAAAATATAAAAATGATGTTAATTAAAGTTGTTCACCAACATTCTCCCCCACTAAGGACGACAGTGCTTAAACTAGGGAAGAATCATCATCATCATGAAGTTTAGATTTGGAATCGTTCTCATTAAAAGCATCATTTGTAGGTAGAAGGGCAATTTTAGAAAATGGACGTTTAAAGTTTTTCCCGTTTGATAATAGAGTAACTACCCTTACGCAACCATCGTTACCGGGATGAATATCTTGAATACGAGCAAGCGGCCATTCTCCGGGGGCGCTACGTTCATCGAGTACGACCACTAAATCACCAATTTTAGGATTTTCTTTTATTTTGAGCCATTTAGGTCTAGCTTGAATTTTGCATAACCATTCGTTTGACCAACGTCGCCAAAAATGCTGCTTCAACTTTTCTATTGTCTTCCATCTATTTAATCGGTCTATGTTAACATCGAGCAAATCTTCTTCCTGTACGCATAGAGTAGGTTCTCCAATCATGAAATGCGCTGGAGTAAGTGCATTGCAGTCCGATGGTTCTGAGCTTAAAGGGCATAGCGGCCTAGAATTCAAACAGCTCTCAACTTGAGCTAAAAGCGTAGTAAGCTCCTCAAATGTCAAAATACGACCATTCATCACTCTCTTTAAATGATGTTTTGTGGACTTTACACCGGCCTCCCAAAGACCACCAAAATTTCGAGAGGCTGGGGGTATGAAGTGCCATTTTGTACCATTTGCCGGCAGCCGGCCGGTTATTTCATCTGGAATCGATGATTTGCTTCGATTGTAAAGAATCTGTAATTTTTTATCAGCTCCAACAAAGTTTGTGCCACAATCCGAATATAAGTCAGTGCAAGAACCACGACGGGACACGAAACGCCTAAAGGCCGCTAAAAAAGCATCGGTCGACAAGTTTGTTACTGCTTCTAGGTGTAGTGCTTTCGTAACCATGCATATGAACAGACAAATGTATCCTTTCGTTGTTACAGAATTTCTTGCGGTCGATTGTTTTATGATTATTGGACCCGCATAATCGACACCGCTGTGTTTAAATGGACGTGCCGGTTTAAGACGAACGCTTGGAAGATTCCCCATCATCTGCTGGGCTGCCTTTGCGTTATATTTGAAGCAGATTACACATTTTCGCAAGATTTGCTTAGCAATGGTTCGACTTGAAATTATCCAATATTCACGGGAGACATAGGCTTGCATTTGGATTAAACCGCCATGCAGAGTTTTAATGTGTGCATCTAGAAATATTAAATTAGTTAAAGGATTTTGTTTCTTTAATAAAATTGGGTGTTTGGAACAATAATTAAGGTCAGAATTTTGAATTCTACCACCAACTCTAAGTAATTGAGAGGAATCAAAAAAGGGGCACAGTTGTGCTACAGCATTGTTTTTTATTATTTGACCCTTCTTTCGAAGTTCCCAAATTTCCTGCGAAAAATCTACCTCTTGTGCAAGTTTAATAAGTCTTAAACGAGCAAATTTTAATTCTTCGGTTGAGAGAAACCCTGTCATCTTACCATTACCTTCAATTTGTGAATTTTTATTGTTCTGTGTGTTGTATTTAAAACGAAATATGTATGCAGTGACACGTATCAGCTTACCAAGCGAAGAAAATTTTATTAATAAATCTGGATAGTGTTTAACTTCTGCTACTAATGAGTGCATATTTAAATTTAATTCGTTTGAAATTTTATTAATTTCATTTAGATTTAATTTAGGTTGTTTAGGCCAGTTTTCTGGAGGTTCAATTAACCATTTAGGGCCGTGCCACCATAATTCATTTTCGACTAATTCATTCGACGATATACCACGTGAAGCGCAGTCAGCAGGATTTTCACTTGTAGATATGTATCGCCATTGAGAAGTACGAGATCTGCGTTGTATTTCCGCAACTCTGTTGCCAACATATACGGGCCACCGAGACGACTGACCACGTATCCAAGAAAGCACAGTTGTGCTGTCAGTCCAATAGTAAACATTTGAAATTTCTTGATCCAGTGAAGTTGTAATTCGTTCTACTAGTTTAGCCAGTAAAGTTGCACCACATAATTCCATTCGAGGTATTGTTAATCGTTTTATAGGACCCACTTTAGTTTTCGCTTGAATTAAATATACCTTTGTCTCTGATCCAGAAAGCGTTTTAGCGTAGACTGCAGCAGCGTAGGCTAGTTTAGACGAGTCCGAAAAACCGTGAATTTCAAATTTAGCATTTTTAAATGTTCCAAGCCAACGTGGAATTTTAATTTCCTCAAGATATTTTAAATTTTTGCAATATACTAACCATTTTTTCTCTATGTCGTCGGGAAGGCGATCATTCCATTCAATGCCGAGTAACCATAAATTTTGGAATTCAATTTTTGCAAGAATTGTAGTAGGGGACAACCAGCCGAGAGGATCATACAATTTCGCGGCATCTGAGAGCAAACTTCTTTTAGTAACTATTGACATATTTTCAAAATTAATCTTAAAAGAGAAGCAATCATATATTGTGTTCCATTGGAGACCAAGGGCCTTTACAGTGCTGGGTTGATTTAATTCAAACATCTCCGAATTTTCTCTAAACTCTACAGGGATCAAATCTAGTAATTCTTTTGAGTTTGTTGTCCATTTACGCAAATTAAACTTGCCTTCATTAAGTAAACTACATAACTCAGTGTGCAATTTGTAAGCTTCAGAAAAACTATCAGCTCCAGAAATGACGTCGTCAACGTAAGTATCGGAATTAAGAACACTACAGGCCAACGGATATTTTTCCTTTTCATCTAATGCTAATTGCTGCAAAACCCTAATCGAGAGAAAGGGCGCAGGTGTAGTGCCATAGGTAACTGTCGAAAGCTTGTAAATTGAAATTTCTTCAGAGCCAATATTTCTCCACAAAATCTGTTGATATTTTCGTTGTTCTTCAACCACAAGTATTTGTCGAAACATTTTCTCTAAATCTGCTCGAAAACCAATTTTAAAACGTCTCCATCGATTTATTATGGTAGGCAAATCATTTTGCAATGCAGGGCCAGCTGCTAGTTCCTCATTCAACGAAGATTGAGCAGAACGCTTACAGCTACCATCGAAAACAACCCTTAGTTTAGTGGTAGAGCTACTTTCTCGTAAAACACCATGATGAGGCAAAAAGAAACCATTTTTATCTAAATCAAAAGGATAAATGCCAATCCTTCTCATATGGCCAAGACTTTCGTACTCTTCCATAAAGTCTCTATAAAGTTTATCATAATTCTTATTAAGCCTACATTTCGATTCAACGTTTTTCAAGCGAGAAAGTGCAGCATAATCTGTATGTTCGAAGACAGGAAGTGGAAGACCTCTAAGCAGTGATTTGAATGGCAATGAAATAGTATAACGGCCAGATAAATCACGTGTAGTAGTATTTTTAAAGTGTTGCTCACACAATATTTCTTCCTCAGTTAAATCCCTTTTCTCTAAAAGCTCCTCCTGTTCCCAAAACACTTGTAATTGCTTATCCAAGGAGCAAACATTTACAGTAATAGCATGCTGATATGAGTTATCAGGAGTAGGACCAGAAACTATCCATCCGAAATGGGTAAGTTGTAAGAACAAACCGTCATTAAATTTATGGTGCTGAGGTAATACGATTTCTCCGTAGATATCTCCTCCTAACAAAAGATCAATCTCTCCAGGTTTTGAAAAATAAGGATCAGCTAAAGCAAATTTATTAAAATTGGGCAACATATTCTCGTTTATTGTCGTGGGCTGATATCCTGTTATTTTTGATAGAACTAAAGCCTGACAGTTAATTTTGAAATCAGTTTCAGTCCTCGAATAGATTGAAAAATTAATA
Source organism: Gymnosoma rotundatum (assembly GCA_916610165.2). Taxonomy (NCBI): domain Eukaryota; kingdom Metazoa; phylum Arthropoda; class Insecta; order Diptera; family Tachinidae; genus Gymnosoma; species Gymnosoma rotundatum. Next base: position 36,341,587 of record OU744339.1, on the reverse strand, counting down.
TATTTTCTTGAAATTGTAGGTTGATTCCCACCCACTCCACTTATTTCAACGAAGTCCTTTTTGTAAGGTAATTTTAATGCATCCGCAGCCTTCTTAGTAATAAATGTAGCCTGAGCACATTGATCGAGAAGGGCACGCAAAACAAATTCGCCCTGAGGGGTTTTTAGAACAACACGCAGTGTAGCGAGGAGAACTTGTGGCCTTTTTCTACTATTAAATGTTCTACCGTGATCAGCGACAAGGGCAGTGACGTTATCAAGCATTTGAGAAGATGCTTGAGAATTTGCAGCGATTTCTTTGGGTTGATTTTTAGTAGTGCAGTTTGTAAAATATTCGTTATGAACAGTTGTATGATGGTTTTGTTGACAGACTTGACAAAGCGAAGCTACACGACAGTGATTGCTAAAGTGACCTGGGTTTAAGCAATTTCTACATATTCGCTTAGAATTTAAGAAATCTCGTTTCTCAGTAGATGGCAAAGCAGAAAACTTAAAACATTTAAAAAGAAGATGTCGTTTATTGCAGCAAGGGCAATTAGAATCCGTATTTGTAGAAGTAGTATTAGCGTAGCGTCGAGAATAGTTTTTAGCTTTATTTTGCTGTTGTGGGGTTTTTGGTATAAAAGGAGAAACATTAGGTCTTGAATCAGTCTGATCAGAAATAGTTTCTAATGTTCGAAATGTTGCTTCCAAAAACTTAAACAAATCTTCAAGAGGTGGGATCTGAGTTGATCCGTTAAGGGACTGCTCCCATTCCTTACGCGTTTGAACATCTAGCTTATTTACTGTCATATAAATAAGCATAGCATGTTCACCTTCGGTATTTATTTCTAAAGTACGCAGCAGAGCAATACTAGTTCGAGTGGTATCCAAAATTGTCTGAATACTCTTTGAAGTGCCATCAGAAACAGGTATAGAAAATAATTTCTTAAAAATAGTATCGACTATTTTTCTTTTATTATGGTATCTATTTTTAAGTGCGGCCCAGGCTAAAGCATAGCTTGAGTCCGTTGCTGGATATTCATTCACGATATCCAGTGGTGTTCCTTTACAAGAACTTTTCAAAAAACAAAATTTTTGTACACCAGTAAGGTTAGTATTATTATGTACTAAAGAAGCAAACATGTCCTGATAGGACATCCAAGTTAAATAATCACCACTAAAAATGGGTAACTCAATTTTCGGTAAACGAGCCTGAACCGAAAGTGTTTCATTTCTTGAATTAGAAGGACCAGCAAAAGTACTTGATTGAATTCCAGGAGAACTAGAACCAGAACTTTCCATAAAATCAAGCAGCTTGCTTTTCAGAGCAAAAAATTCGTCCTGAAATTGATAATAAACGTCATCCTTGAAATATGGAATATCTTCAGTATTAACAGTATTATCACGAACTACAGCACATAATTCAATATTTCCTTCCTTAAATTTTATAAAATTCGATTCAATTTCTTCTAAAACAGATTGTACAAAACCATGCGTTTTATGCTCTTTCGAATTATATAACCTAGCAGTTCGCTTTAAATTCGAAAATAAATCCTTTTGTTCCTCAATAAGAAGGTGAAAATCCGCCATTTTGTTCGAAACACTTGACTTATACACTCTTATTTAAAAATACAGAATTTCATGTATACATACAGTTTTCCAGAAAAACACAAATTTCGGCAACGGTAACGCAGAGTTTCAAACCTTATCCCCTTTTGTTTCAGCAGGTTCCACTTTCCAAAATACCTTCAAAAGCACAACAGATTTTAATGAAAGAATTGCAGAGCCAAATGTAAATTTCACAGCAATTAGTTCTTAGTAATGAGATTCCAAGTCGTTAACAGCAATTAGGTTCTAAATCGTTACTCCAATTTCCAATAACTAAATCACCAGTCCCGGGTTTCGGCACCAAATAATGTCTGAGTGTTTAACCTTTTACTTGATTAAACTAATAACCACCCTTTTATTTGAAATAATAAAAACAATTTCTTTCAATATATAGGGTGTATTTGTTACAATTTATTACTTTAATTATTTTGCAAATAAAGACTACTGTTCGCAGCAAGGCAGTAAAAGTAAGTGATCTTAAAGTATTAATTTCAAATAAGAAAAGTATCAAAAAGAATCAAAAATGTGTAACAGTACATTCCAATTGGATAGCAACGCATTTAACATACGTACTAACATATGTATATACATTCGTACATGTGCATAAACATAATAAAAACCAGTATTTTTTATAAAATGTAAAAATGTATCAATTCTGATAAGAATAAGTAAGAGCAAATAAATAAGCAAACAACAACATTGTTATATGCGTGAGCTACCGTGTACTGTTTACACTAGCAATGAAATTAAAAATAAAGAAAAAGTACTTAAATAAAATAAATATATTAGATTTATAAAAATAAAATATAAAAATGATGTTAATTAAAGTTGTTCACCAACAGTATATGATTTCAAAACGTCGACATCAGTTTTATGGTTGATGTTTTGTTTGGTATTCGTTTGTTTACTTATAAAAAATAAAAAACAACCACAAAACGGTTTTTGTTCGCTGCCCCTAATGGTTGCGATATTCGGATGTGGGTTCCATCTATGCAACCCAATACAAAAGGAATGGGAGTGCACGACTAGCCTCAAACTGTTCCATTGTTATTCGTTGGCTTGTTTCGGTCGATGGAAATGTTACAATTTTGCTTTTGAGTAGCAAAATTACTTTTATTGTTTTTTTTTTTTTAAATGACCTATATGCTGTTCCAGCTCAAACACAAAATCGATCACCCAATTCTCTAAAGCTATTTTGGTTGCTTAACTTCCATAGAGTAAAGTATATCGATTTAGTTAATGGTAAACAAGGCCGCCCTTGCTCGTGATGTGGCCACAAAGGCTCAAGCATGTGTTTTAAAGCCTTTAAAAAAAAATTTAGAAATCGAGTGAAAAAACTTCCTATTCCTTACGTTAAAAGTAGTTATTTTCATCCTGAAGTGGCAGATGAAAACGTCATCCGGCATTTTTGCAATAACTTCCCAAAAATTAACAATTGTTGGTATTGTTCTGCGCTGTAAATGTTATGGGCTTAGTAAAATATTTCTTTTTCTTTTAAAAGATTTTATTACAGCGAGGAAATTTTAATGAAAATGTAAACAAAGCATATAAACTGTATACAAACTTTGTATTCATACATTTTGGAAGTCAGCCTATGGCAATCGATCAGATATAGTGTCGAAAGAGGTGCTATTGAAAATCGGCATAATCGGGCCATGTCCTTCGAGGCAGCAGGCAACACACCACGCCTACCTAATTTTTTCATGTCAATTGGAACAATAAAGAAACTGCAATCAAAAATATATATATGGGGCCATAGAGAATTAAAAAAACAAGAAAAAAAACATCAAGTCAATTTATTGGCGCTCGTCCATATTTTCTATGTTACGGGACTCTGAAATTTAAAAATTTTTTTAAGTATCAATATGCGTATCATTTTAAAGCTTTTAAAGACATCTTTAAGGAAATACCAAATTTTTTTTTAAATACTTAACCCATGCAGAGCCGATGGCATTTTTTGTAAAATTATATAATGCAGTACCTAATTTTTTTTATTTTTTATTTTCTGTCAACCCAATATTTGCTTTTTTGATTGTAGTTACTTCACTAAACTAGATTTACATAGATGGTAAAGGGTATATAAGATGCGGCATAGTCGAAAATAGCACTATTACTTGTTTTTATTTTGCTTCTGCTTTATTCTACATAATTAGTACATTCGTATTTTAATAAAAAATCATTATTTTGCAAAGAACAATGTTGTATGTATATTACTGTACAATAGCATACATGCTGTGCATCTGGGAAGTTATAAGAGAAGATGTAGTTTATTATAAACGGTCAATAAACTTAAAACTAAATAGTTTTACTTACGACATTTGTATTTTGTGGTAGCGATATATTGCAAGAAAATTAAAAGTAAAGGTACGGTCGCATTTCCAACGTTACTTCACACAAATGCGTATACGTCGTTTGATTGCAAGCTATGACCAGCTAACAGTCGGTGTAGATTTTTTTGTTATTTAGTAATAGTTTTTATAATGTGTAAATAATAAAGAAAATACGTTTCTGTTAATATTTTTGAAAACTGAAGTATAAAATTCTTTCATGCTTTTAATCAACAACTGGACAATTTGTTTCACCATGTATTCTACACAAACTTGGGTTTATAATTGGGATACTTTTCTGTAGCAAATTTATTTACATATGTATAAGCTAAATCATGTTTTATTTCAAAGCATACATAAAATTTCCATATATGTGAACTTATATGACTATGATTGTAATTATGTCTTACTAAAATAATGAAAAAGTGCAATAAGAAGTTTTGAAGACCATAAATGCGAAATACTTGAACAGGCAAAATCTAACGTCAATTTTTAACATTTTTAGTTTTTACGGTACAAAAAAAAAAAAAAAAAAAAAAAAAGACCTGGTATAAGTTTTTTGCAATTACTTGTTGAAGTAATTAAGTCTGCAATAGATTTATTTTTTTTGGTAGAGGTTTTTTGAAAGGCCTCCATAAAATGGTTTTTTTTATTTGTGATTTTTTAAAATCGATTGGTATTTTGTGTTTATTTTTTACAAACTTAAATTAATTAATTCTAGATAGTAAAAACAACTTTAATTCCGTTTTATAGATAAAGCTTTAATTATATAAATTACGCAAGTAAATTGTGTGTGTGTGTGTGTGTGCTTTTTTTTTTTTTTAAAGATAAGACGAAAAATATAAAATGTAAAATACAACCATATTAACAATATTATTTTAATTTAGTAAGTACTAAATAAATAATATTGTAAAGTTGGTTTGTTAAAGGCAATAAATTTTCTTAACTTAATTCGACAGAAAATTTTTTTAACTCCAGGAATATTAATCAAGGTTGTTTTGGACTGACTGTGTGAAAAAATGCAATTTAAGGAACCATTTCCTGCGAATATCTCAGAAGCTATGGAAAAAGCAGAGTGGCTGCATTTTAACCCATAAGTCATTAGCATCCTGAACAGCGTTTCACTCAAACACACAACAGAAAAAAGGCAGTGGAGCTTTGACAATCTTGAACCCATTAATTACAAGTAAAAATGTAATGTACGAGGGCTGCTATATATATTTCTGGCCTGGCAACACTGAGTGCTGCCAAGTGCAATCTGACATTTTCATTAGAAAGTTTGTCATTTTTAAGCATAATCGTACTCAAAACGTTTTGACGTACGACCATTATTTGTGTTGTTTACAGTGACTTGAAAAAATTAATATAGAAAAAAATGGAATTAACTCGTGAACATTTTCGTGCCATCATTTTTCACAACTTTCGACGTGGATTACACGACAAGAGTGCATTGATGAACTTAAATCTTTGTATGGCGATGAAGCACCATTCTATAGCACTGTGAAAAATTGGTATAATGAGTTTAATCATGGCCGAAGCTCCCTCAAAGATGAATTCCGTAAAGGTCGTCCAAAAACGGCTGTTGTGCCAGAGAACATTGATGCCGTGCGTGAACTCATAATGCAAGATCGACATGCGACATACCGAGAGATAGAGACATCCTTGGACATTTCTTCCACCAGCATACATTCGATACTGCATGAACACCTGGCCGTAAAAAAGTTTTGTTCTCGTTGGATCCCGCACAATTTGAAAGTCGCTCAAAAACAGGCTCGTGTCGAATGGTGCAAAGAAATGTTGCAAAAATACGATTGCGGTGCTTCAAAAGACGTTTATAAGATCGTCACAGGTGACGAATCATGGATCTATGCGTATGAGCCCGAAACGAAACAACAATCGACCGTGCGGGTCTTCAAAGACGAGCAAAATCCAACGAAAGTTGTTCGTGGAAGAAGCATTTCGAGGCAAATGGTCGCCTGTTTCTTCGGCAAAACTGGTCATGTGGCAACTGTTCCGCTTGAGCAACGTAGGACGGTCACTTCTGAGTGGTACACTACAATTTGTTTGCCTGAAGTCATCGGAGAAATTCGAAAAACCAACAAGAGAAGACGAATCATTGTTCACAATGACAATGCGAGCTCTCACACATCGGCTCAAACCAGAGCGTTTTTGACCGGCCAAAACGTCGAATTAAAGGGTCATCCGCCGTAGAGCCCTGACTTGGCACCTAATGACTTCTTCTTGTTTCCGCACATCAAGAAAAAAATGCGTGGTCATCGAAGTGTTCAAAAACCATGTTTTAGAGGTGTCTCAATCGGAGTGGAAAAAGTGCTGCGATAACTGGTTTGAGCGCATGCAAAAGTGTATAAATCATGCTGGAAAATACTTTGAAAAACAATAAAACCATTATTGAATATAAATATTCGCATTTTCACTATTAGGCCGGAAATATATAGAGCAGCCCTCGTAGAAAGCTATTGCCTTCAATTTAGCAGTTGATTACTTACTGGCAAATTGTTTTTAGCAGACGATAAAACTTACGGCGGTTAAACAACTACTTATATTAAAGTGCTTATAATAAAATGCGAGCGAAAATATTTACAAATTAAAAATCTAACAAGAGATTCAGCTTTATACAATGTAATATTTAAGCAAAGTGTGCTGCACGACATACTAGAATGATTTCGCTTCATTATTGGTCTTCTGGACAGACATAAATGTGACTGTCAAACCTTTTTACTTACAACATGTATGAAGCAACAGCTGCAGAGGGCCTGCAACTGAAATAAATGATGAATTTTAGTTATTAAACGCATAAAAGTATAAACGGTTGTGTGACATTGAATACCTCTAAAATAATTTTAGTTGAAAAAACATTTCCGACAAGAAACAAAAAAAAAAAAATTAATACACAAAATTGAAGATAATATGTATATTAAAAACATATTTGTGCCACTAAATACGTAAAAACAACGATAACTCAATAATTAAAATTTTTATTTAAAAAAATTCAAAAAGCAAAATGGGGCTTAAAACCAAAAAAAAAATTCTTTTTATAAACTTTGAAAGTATTTTTAAAAATGTAACGGTGTCTGGAGTGAGTTTATATGAAACTAGGTGAGTTATAATATTGCCTTTAGTTTTTTTTAAACAAATTGTGTCATCGATATTAATTAATTAATATTTTATAATTTTATGTAGTTTTTTAGAATTATAATAAATGCAGCTAAAAATTTGATAAAAAAAGGATACTTATGATAAGTGATATTGTGTTTCATAAAAAGAATAAGGAAAATATTAGAAATATACTGAATAATAATAATTTTCCAATTCATCTTACAAATAGATTAAGTAGGCAATATATAAATAAGAATAATTTAAATACGAATAATTTAACAACAGAAAATATGATTGAGCCAAAAATTTATAAGTCTTTGATTTATGTACCTGAAATATTAGAAAGGTTAGAGAAATCAAAAATTTTTGACTGCAATAAGTATAGAATGGCATACAAAACACACTATACACTAAAAAGACTATTTAGTAAAACTAAAGATAAAATAGCGAATCTAGAATTATCAAATTTAGTCTATAAAATTCCTTGTAGCGGAAAAGACAACGAGATTTGCAACAAAGTATATATAGGAACAACAAAAAATAAACTAAAAACTAGTTAAAACAAGTCAAGGTGCTATATTCGATTATGCCGAGTCTTTTATACCTTTCGAAATAGCGTGTTTGGATTGAAATTAACTTTCCCAAGATATGAGCTCGATAAAATTGAAATACGACAATCAAACAGACATAGTTTCGAAAATTTTGCTATTAACAATCAGCAAGATCAGTTTATATCCTGCGACAAGATTTACATACATATGGTGAATATAGCACTCATACTTGTTATTTTTTAAATCGATATTTTGATACTCCTTTGTGTAGCATTATCAGGAAAACAACAAGTATTATAGTTTTTTAAAGAGAAGTGGATAATGTATTGTACTCATTGGATTGCTATATTTCTTCAAAAATATACTTACCTGGTAGCAGAGCGAAATAATACAGGTGGTGTCGATGGCGAGCTCATTACTTTCGCCGTAAACGCTAAGTGTCAAATATAATTTGTTTATGGTGTTTGACATTAACGTTTGCAGCGAAAATAAATGAATTCGCCATTGCGACCATCTAGTATTATTTCGCCATGAAACACCATGTAAACAAAATTATACATTTTTCTTATACATGGAGTTTGACATTTTGAGTTTCGGGGAAAATTAATGAATTCGCCATCGCGATTACCTATGCAACCGGGTACAATACAACAATTTTTATAAAAAAAGAATTATTAAATAATAAAAAAAATTAAATAAAGTACAATACAAATTTAGTTGATCTTTCTAAAATCATTTTATTTTAGAATCCACCGACTTACATACATCCATTACATACCTTTTAAGTCGGACTGTTCAAAACTATAGAGAGTTAAGTAATTGAACTTTGTTTTTACATAAGCCCAAGAAGATTAAAAAGCATGTCTGTTCTGGCAATAAAGTAGGTAAAATATTGATCATAATGGCCCAAATGAATTTTACTATTAAAAGATAAATGGCCGTAATTGTGCGAACCAAAGTAATCTAAGAATATTAAAAACTGTTCTCCAATATTAGCAAACTTGTTTACGTTATGCAAAGTTTCATATTTACATGTAAATACGTGTGTGTCTCTCTAGTCATACACAATAGAATTAATTTAATATTATTAACTAATTCATGATGATCCACAAGTCACATAAAAAAGAATCTGTGAGTATTTTATAGATTTATAATTTCTTGACAGTAATCACTACACCTAAAGTTAAAATTGTCAAGTGACTCTTTGCTTTACACTACTAAAATTTCTTTTAAAATTAACTGAAGTTCAGGTTTGAAACGAGCTGAGGCAACTTTAATTTTGTGGTCAGCAGATTAAAAAAATTTATGAGTTATTTTTTATGTTTTTATTTTTTAAAGAGAAGGTACATATAGTTGTAACGCTTTACCATCTACTGAAATAATTGTATTTGGCATTATAAAAATAGAAGTAATTAATAGTCCGAAACTGACAGCAAACTGCTGTTAATTTATGCAGTTTTTTATATTTTTTCTTATCATTGTTTTTATCATTTTTATTTGCCATTCTCAGCATAAATTTGTACACGTTTAATTGGCCACAAGTTGTCTAGATGCAGTTTTTTATTTATAAATTTATTAAGGCATTATTTTTATAAACAATAACTCGGTCAGACGTGACACTTTGAAAACAAAAAATTCTTTCAAACTCCTTGGAATTAAAGTTTTAATGTTTGTATGCAGTTTGGAGACTTTAAAACAAACATGAAAATGAGGTTAAACAAAATCACAAGCAAATAAATGTTTTCTTGCCAAAGTGCTCAGATCTTTTAGAACTAAATGTGATATTTTACTTTTGTTTAGGACCAAATTTTGAATTTTGCACTTGGTACTTGGCATAGTATTTCAAAATGTATTTATTATTTACAAAGAATATTTTTTTATTTTAATTTTATGCCAAAAAATTAGTTCTTATTTCAAGATAAAGATATATTTCCAGCATATTAATTAAACTTTACGCATGCAGAGTTAAAACGTATAAAATATTTAAATGGAGAAGCAATAACCCAGCAAAAAATTTTTGAAAAGGTAATCGAGTATGGAATTAAGCATTTTTGGCGGAAGTACTTCCTAACTAGATTGCCAACGTAATGATTTTAACAAGGCATGAGACTTTTATAATCAATTACTGAGAGTCGATTACATAAATTATTGTAGAAATTAATGAGAGCAATTAGTACGGTAGTCTTTTTAACATAAAGAACTAGTTCCATTAATACTTCCTTTTTTGGGAACTAATGTAATGTGTTTTGTAAGCGAGTAACAAAATATGGCAATCACAAAAGTAAGTCATTATATCGGAAGTACTTTTTAAGGACATGTCTAATTTTTTGCTGGGAAGTGGTATAAATCTAAGGTGATATCAATAATACTGTTGATTTTTATACATTTGTTGACTTTGGTATTCTTGAAAATGAAATGTTAATTTTTTATCATATTTATTAATTAATATTAGTTTATTCGACTTTCAAATCCGTACTATCTTTTTAAAAATTGCGTAGCTGCCAATCATTTTATTCTGTCTTCAAGCAGTTGTTTTTTACTTTGTTTGCGAAAGTCTGTTCACAAGCACATGTTTGACGAATATGAAATTTATTTAAATACTTATGCAATTGTCACTAAATAAAAATGCCGAAATATATCATCTTTATAAAATCTTCTCATTCGCTAGTGACATATTTTGTTTTTTATTTAAGTAAATAAAAGGATTAATTTAAACAAACAATTTTTAAACATTAAAGAATAACAAACACAAACAATAAAAATATGTAGAAACAAGGAAAAGGAAAAACTAATACTTCTAAAAGAGTAATTTATTTGCTCGCTTTAAAACAAATTTCTTTTTTGCATTATCTCTGTATATAAAAAAGCAGAGACAAAACTTTGGAATCCTTTTTCTCCTCTGTGAACCGATTTTGTTTATTGTTTAACATATGTATTTGTGGATACAGTCGAGTATTAGAGCATCGTGTTCTTCCTATTTAAATCGGTTGAGTATTAAGAAAAATAAATGGCCTTTACATAAAATAAATAAAAAAGAAACAGTTGAATAATAAACTTGGGCGAATTTTTACTACAAGGCAAACTCCAGTTTTTTAATATGAGTAATAGTAAAAGCTTTTCAAAAGGCTCTAAAAGCAAGCCAAATTAAAAATTTAAGCCCAGAGTTTTATGCTTAAAGTATTTTTGTGTGCAAAGTTACAATGACACCTCACAAACAAAACAAATAAACTTTTAAATAACTAATGAAATACCTGAGACGTTTGCAAGACCTAAAAATTGAAATAAAATAATTCTTCAAAGTATTTAAATTCTTCAAGGGTTTGATTTCAATTAAAAGTATAAATTTTTTGTTAAGTGTATTGGAACGCGTCCATTTTTTAACATGATAGAACTTGAAACTGTAAAAAATAAGACTAAAAATTAAATTTAAAATATAAGCAATTTATAGACGTTTTCGTGATCAGTCATCCGTCTGAACTGTGAATAAATTTCGTACCACATACTCTCTAGAGGATGCAAGAACACCAACATGTCGAAGGAACAATATCCAAATTTATCAATTCGTCATCGGTCGCAGGAATAGGGGCTCTGTCCGTCCACTACGTGGAAAATTTTGCACAAAAATCTTGGCCTATAAGATCCAGCTAGTGCAGGATTTAAAGCCACGAGACCATTATATGCGTTTCGCCGATTGGGCGCTAGAGAAGTTAGTAACTGACCCGTTATTTTATCGCCAAATTGTCTTCAGAAATGAGGCTCATTTTTGGCTTAAAGGATTTGTTAATGGCACCTGCGGTGGCCATATGAACGGATTTATTTTTAAATATTAATGCCATGTTAGAATCTTTAGTAAAAAAAATTCTTTATTAGAATTAAAATCTTGTGTAATTTTTGTGAAAAAGTTTATATATATATATATATATATATATATATATATATATATATATATATATATATATATATATATATATGTATGTATGTATGTATAATATTTCAGCAAAGGCACCTGCAAACTGACAGACATGAAAATGAGCCAATCAAAAACATTTCAATCCGAGCATACCAAATGACTTGTGAAAAATATTTTAAGAAGCAATAACAAACATATTTTATTAATTATTAAGCTTTTTTACATAATTGTAGAATTAACTTATATATAATATAATAATACTTTTGTTTTTCTTTTTTTTTTGCAATATATTAATTATGTATTTATTTTTTTACAATTTATAAACTACATTAAAATTATACTGTAGGTATAGGTTTAACCCTTTTAGATCTGATGCTAAACAACTGGAAACTTTTTTATAATTTTTGGAATATATAGTCTCTATATTAAACAAAAATATAATCAAGGTATATGATTTGCCATTTATATATCCTTCAAGGATTTTGATGACACGCACAATTGATGCATCTCTGTAAAATTTTTAGGTAAACGCGTTTTTATTAAATCAAATAAATAGCTTCATTTATTTTGATACATAAAAATTTAAATTTTTTTTTTAACAATTAATACTTTTGTAATTGAAATAGCAACTTACTTCTGGGCTTATTTTGATAAAACGAAAATGTGACACAGAGATAAAGCAAACAGCGGAATATTGTGAGAATCTAACATAAAGAGCAATCAGCGCTATCGATGCATCACGGTCTGAATGGGTTAAATTTATAGATTAAGTACAAACTAATGTAGCAAATTAACAAACTAAATTATTAATATAAAAAATTGCAGTATTTAAAATCTATTTAAACCAGAGAATAAATGATATAAACAATAATAAAAGTAACAAATAATAAAATTATACATAAATGGTAGATAATTGTTGGTATGATGTTATCCTTGTGCGATTTTATTACTATGTATTTTTTTATATTATTTTTTATGTAACTTAGTGTGATTTTTTGTGAACTGAAAGAAGTCAAGCAGTCCTTTAGCACATAGTGCACATATTCACCACCTGCAAGCGGTACAATGGGTGCATCTCTAGGTGTTTTTCTCAATGTCCTTACGTCCTTTGGTAAGCTCGGTTTTATTTTATTAATATTTGCAACAGTTAGTTTATTGCATGGTTGGTAATTAAATGCTTTACACTCCACTTAGCCAACTCATCTCGAATACTGCATTCTTCATTTGGTAACCCCTGTTGTTGTTAACAGTATGAGAGTAGTTAATAAAGTTACTTCCACTAGTGGTGTGTATCTACAATAATACCACAATTTAGATAATTGCTAATTGCAAAAGCTGACCAACCTCGATGGTTGCGTTGGTAGAGGTGCGTGCTGTAAAACAGAAGACCGTGAGTTCGATCCTGCATTCGGACATGCATACAACGGAAAAAAATAATTGTTGTAATGTAATTAAAAATCAAGAAGCAGCAGTACAAACCTCCCGAGAGGCATAAAATGATGGCGAATTCATAATTTTCGCCGCAAACGTTAAATGTCAAACTCCATATAAAAAAAATATATACACATTTTGTAAAACACATTGTAAAACTCCATATATAAAAAATATGTATAAATTTTTTTATATGGTGCAAGGCAAATCAATTACCAGGTGGCAGCGTAGGCGAATTCAATAATTTTCGCCGTGTAGACTACTGTCAAACTCCATATATAAAAAATCTGTTTACCATTTTTTTTATATGAAGTTTGACATTCGTTTCACCAGCAAAAAATAATAAATTTTCTAACGCTGCCACCTGATAATTTATTCGCCTTGATATGGTGTTTGACATTTAGCATATGCGGCGAAAACTAATGAATACGCCAATGCGGCCACCTGGTATTATTTCGCCATGTTCACCATGAATATCAGCGTTGTCAACTTTGAAATTTCAAAACGCACCAAAGTGGAGAAAAAAACGCACCATTTAAGAGAAAGCGCACCAAGTTTTAGAATTTCTATTATTTCGCTATGATCATATCTTTATTATGTAGCTTCTGCCTTCAAAATAATTATGTGGCTGCGTACAAGCCGAAAAATGTTGCCAGCGTCATTTGCTGTCGTATGTTCGTGTATCTTGCTGTGGCGAATGTGTTTACAGCATAACAGATAATTGTCAAAAAGCCCTTTATAATAAAGAAAGTAAGAATGGTAGCGGTTAGCGCAGGCAAGTGTAACAGCATAACAACAGTGTATGGCAGACGTGTGTTGTGGCTATTGATAAAGGAGATAACTGGCTTGGATAAAAGGAATATTGGAGATGTCTGTGGATGGTTAAGGTTACTAAAAAAGGCATCGAGTAGTTCATGTCTCGCTGAAATAACACAGTAGTGTAGAGTGGATGGCTGCGTTTGAAATAATAACGCATGTTTGGAAAATACGCGACCATGGGATTCACAAGACTGGTAGAATACGGAAATTATAATGAGCAACAGTGATATTTGCAATCAAAAGAATCCGTACATTATTTCAAAAACGTAACAAAAAAGTAAACAAAACAGCATTTAATTCTGCTAGCGTCTAACTTTTCTTGTTTTCTTTGGAAAACGTCCGCATCATTTGTAAAAATAAATTTTCTTTCTAAAAAAGATTTTTAGAAATTAAAAATAAATGAATTTAAGCCAAAATAATTTCTATTCATTTATAACATTCACAGTTCAAATAATTAATAAAAATTAAATTATTAAGACGTTTCATCACTTTGATTTTTACTTGAACTAAAACATTCACTATATTGTGTTTCTGCACTATTATTCGGATCATTACACTGATATTTTCCTCTAATTCATGTATTTTTTGTTTCTTATTATTTAAAAGAAGATCAATTACTTCTTTCGTTTGTGTTCTAACACTTTTTTATATTTATTGGACATTCTAATTAATTACTTGTTGAAAAATGTTTGTGAATTTAAATTTTATAAATATTAATAAAAGCGAAATTAAGAGAAGCTTAAAAAAATATTTTATATATGTTAGCTTATTCACAAGTTGTGTTTTACTTTGATTGCTAGTTGGTATGTTGATATGTGATTACACAAAATATTAACACACATACTTACATACATACATATATATTTTTGCTTTTTTTTATTTAATTCATTATGCATAAATGAAAAAACAGAAATATAATCTTTAGCTATTTTAATAAATAAGTTTGCTTTTGTCTTCATGCATCATCAACAATCGTTTTAGTGACGTACTTTTGCATTTAAATTTGAATAATAAATTAAAACAGGTATGGCCAGACAACAAAGTAGTTCACTGCTCCTTTGAATAATTTAAATTTAGTTTTGTTCCTCAGTGTTATTTGGTTATCGGCTAGGGGTTCACGATCTTCTTAATTATTTTATGCAATCATTAATATTTACCGTTGTTGTTTGTAATTTCCTGTTTTTGATAAGTGATTGTCAGACACTTTTTTGATCACTGAGGGCGTAATCGCTAGTCCTTACAGTAAGAACAGTAAGAAGTTCCATCTTTTTTTTAATACTCTTCAGAGTAGAGATTTAGATTGAAAGCAAATTTGATTAAAATGTTTTTTTTTTATTGATTTGTCTCCTTAAGGGATAACGAAATATTTTAAGGCCCATTGGATCCGGAAGATACCAATAGACTGTTGGTGGCCCATTAGGCGTTAGGGTACAATGGGCTCTGGAGAGGTCAATGGAATTTTTTAGGGACCCCGCAGGGGCCGCATAATGAACCAATAAACCCGAATGAAATATGAACGAATATGGACGTTAGGGTGCCAAAGGGCCCTTTGGATATTCTATCACACTCTTTCTTTATGTTTTTTTAGTTATTGCTTTAAATGCAAAGAATATGATTACAAGAGCTGGAAACAGACCTTCAAGAAATCAAAGAGAATTCCCTTCGTGTTAAAGAAATACTTCATAAAATAACACATGCAGTACAAAATAATAGATAATTGATGTAATTCAGTTTTGTTTCATATTTTTTTTTTTTGTATAAATAAAAAGTTAATTCCCCTTCACTAGGTTCGTGCAGTCAGTTCTTCTATCTTTGGTTTTTTAGCGGTACCAATCTTTCCTTTGGAAAGATTTTACTGTCCTGTCCATCTGGTTGTTTTTAGGATTTATTTAATCTTCTTTCATAAGATTTTTATAGATGATTTACAAAAAACAAAAAGAAAAAAAAGTAGTCTGTATTTGTATTTCGTTTTTAAGAATCAAAAAACAAAAGAGTTGAAATATAAGCAAATTTTTCATATCCTCAAACTTTCATAACATTTCTCAAAATATTCATAATTTTAACCACTTCTATATTATTAAAAATTTTATAATTTTAGCTACAGTTATTGATTAACTTTTCCTTGTTAAAAAAATTGATAAGCCTTTCATTGAAAAACATAATTTACTCGTAAAGTAGCAGTAGCTGAACTTAATTGAGTATAATTATAATATGTGAGATTTGGAAACTTAATTAATTTGAAAATAAAAAAAAAATTATTTTAATATTAATTATGGCTTGTAAAGTATAATGAACTGGCTGTTGTACATGTACCAAAAAAAAAAAAAAAATTAATTGAAACACCTCACGAAACGTAAACATTTATTAGAAGTCAGCTATTAAATTTTAAGGTAAAGCGACATGAATTTTAATTCCTTTAATGAAATACCCCTTAAAACCACAGTATATTTTAAAGAGAAAGACCACATTGCTTTTCAAAACTAACAACATTTTATTAAGTTTAACAAAGCGTGAAAAAAAGTAACAAAAAAAGTTAATAAATAAATAAAAAAAACCTTGGCACATGAAATAGAAATGAATTTACTTTTTAGAGATTTCCCTCTGCATCACAATATAATGAAAAGAATTTCTTTTGTTTTATCGTCTATTTCAAGACGCGAATAAATTCAAGAACATGATCAGAGAAATGCCAGTTATTTGCCTACATTATAATCACTGGCAATTACTATTGTCACATGCATTCACCAACATGAAAGTCTTTCCAGTTGCTTGAGAAGAGAGTGAAACTGCTGTTGAAAAATAGGTTTTGTTTTATGTAAAAAAATTAAATGTAAAAATAGCAACAAAAATATGTGATGATTCTTTCACAACATTAACAAATTGTAGAGATTATTACATTAGTTATTTTTGAAATGTTGCACACAGACATATTGTGTTTGGTACACATTTCGTTATGTTTTTCCCCTTTTTCAATTCCTAACAATCACGTTATGTCCTAATTTTGCTCTATTTTGTAAGTTTCTCCATAAATTCTTTATTTCTTTTTGTTACCAAACATGGGCTGGCTGAGCTTAGGCACCTTGCCATCCGCGCAACAAATTATTATAGGCTTTTTGCAGGAAGCAGAAGTCTTTGTACAAGATATCGTTTTCAATTACTTTTGATAATCCTAAAACTTTTAGAAAGTTACGATAAATTATCCCATGATAAAAGAGATTGTTTTGTATCTAACGAAATTTTTTCATTATAATTGCCGGTGATGTACAAAATAAAGGAAAAACCTTCAGAAGATTATTCATTCGCAGGCACAGTTGTTTAAGTAAACAACATTTTGATTTCTTTCTATTTAGTTTATTTTTTTCTGTAGAAAATATTAAATTAATTAATCAAAATTAAAGAAATTATTTTTTAACTGAACATATTATAAATAATATAATCAATATTAATAATATAATAAAAATAATAAAAAAAAAACAGACAAGAGTGCTATGTCGAATCTTATATACCCTTCACCATCTATGTAAATTTAGATTACTGAAATCCAATCTAAAAAGCAAATGTTGAGGTGATAGAGAATTAAAAAATAAATAAAAATGGTACTGCATATATATATATATATATGTATTTATTATATTTTTTTTTATAAAAAATTCTATTTTATTTTTTTTTTTATAAAAAATTCTATCGGCTCTTCAAAAGCTTTAAAATGATACCCATATTGATATTTTAAAAAATTTTAAAATATCAGAGTCCCGTAACTCGGAGAATATGGGCGAGCATCAATTTTTTCACTTAATGCTTATTTCTTATTTTTTAATTCTCTATCGCCTCATATAAATATTTTTAGAGGTAGGCGTGGCAGCAGGTCACCCTCAAAGGACATAGACCTATCATGCTGATTTCCAATAGCATCTAGGGAAACTTTATTTCAACACTAAGTGGACATCGGTCAATCGACCGATGCATAAGACCGACGCTATGCGTAAGAAGTCAGAATATATATACTTTATGGGGTCGGAAATGGATATTATAGAAATTACACACGGAATGACAAACTTAGTTATACCTTAAATAAAAATAAACTTAGACATATAAATTCATTAAATTAGTAATATAATTATTAATTAATTCGTAAGATTAAACACAAAAATAAAAAATAAAAATAAATGCAATAAACAACATTTACAAGATATTCAATAAAATTAATATAAAAAAGGACACATATTTCATAATGTCTCAAGTACATGATTTCTCGACAGTGAATAATTATGTTTTCTTAACTCTCTTGGCAAGTTATTTCAAATTCAAGACACCCGAATCTTAAATCACCCGACCCGATAAAATATACATATTCTGAATTCTTATGCATAGCGAAACAAAATATGATGTAAGAAATATTTTTTCTCCTAATTTATTTTTTGGCTTCGGTTGTCCTATGGGTGTTCCCATAAATGACGTAGCTTGACCTATATGGGCCTATCTTTTGAACCGTTATAGTAACAAGTTTTAATAATCAAAATTATTCATTTAATTTGATGTATTTGCCCATATTTTTGAACGGTTGTAGACAGACGCTTTATTGCTCACTGTACTATAACAAAAAGTTTATAATTTGAATTTAGAAATTATAGGGTATTCCAAAAATTTAATTGTGTAGAACGACGTTGAAATGGTGTTGATGGCGCTTCACGCACACTTTCTGCCACTGAGGCTTAATTTTTCCACAGTGGATTTCTAACCACCCAGATGCGCATTTTGAAAGTATGAAAATTTAATACATTTGTTATACAGTACATGTTTGCGTATAATTTTGAAATCATGTATAATTTTTTATTTATTTTAATAGTTGTTATGACTTTCAAATTTTTTGTTATATTTTCCGCAACATTTGCAAATTATGCTTTTATTGCAGGAAGACATTTGGTTAAAGAAAATTATGCTCACACATAACAGGTTGAGATTTTAGTATAACATTTTCCTGAACTTGTACCAATTATGAGTTGTACATCGCCACCATCGTCATAAATGGTATGTGAGTTAGTTTCAGACTAATAAACTTAACAAAAGAAAATAATTATATGATTTTATTTACATATTACATTCGCTATTTTCATATGAAATCATGCTTAAATAGGATCGTAAAACAAATTTTAATAAAGGTTTTACAAAAGCACTGTGTAGTTTACTTACCTTCAAAAAAAAAAAAAGTTTTTACTTTGTGTTTATGGGAGTTTCATATTTAATTTAAATGTGTTTTTATACAATAAACAGGAACTTCATATGAAAATAAGCAATGAATTTCATTGTAAATATAATTTGTAAAAAGCAGCATTTTTATCCCAATTAAATTATTAAATCACTGTATTGATTATTAAGGGTGAAAGCACGTTTCGATGGTCATTTCTTCGGGAAACTTCACACAACTATTTTATATAAACTACAGACTTTTTCCATCACCAGTGTAATCGAGTGTCTTTATTTTAATTTCATTAAATTTTTATTTTTATTTTATTAATTTATTGAGAGTAAACCTGAATAGCAATTGGATCATAATGAAGATTGAACCACAACCTGTTGCCTTTTAAGATAATTTACTTTTTGTATTTTGTGTTTATTTTATTTTGATTTCTTGGCAATATTTATGAAAATTTATTGAATGATCTTGATTTCTCTTCCATTTTTTTTTAATTATGTAACAAATATTGTTTGTTAAACTCGAACTTAGTGCATGAGCTGGATTAAACTAAAAAGTGAAATTAATTTTAAAGCAATTACATGCAAATTTTTAATTTTTAAGAGTTACGCAGATTACTTGCTTAACAGGAAAAATTTATGAACGTGATTTCTAAGCGGTTTCCGTTTTACATGCAACCAACTTATCTAAAAAGCATTAAGTTTTTTTTATATGTATTTGTAAACAATTTTCGGACTCTTTGATCGCTTGTAAAGCAGCAACAGCAAGTTAACTATTTGCTTTTATATAACAAATATTTATCCTTGAGATAGAGCCTGAAGAATTCTTCATCTAAAAGAAGTTATTTTATTTAACTGACTTAAAAAATACGGAGGTTATCAATTCGACTGAATGTTGCTTTTTTATGTTTGCTTCCGCAGAACTCAGTCATTTCTAAACCAATTTTAAAAACTTTTTCTTTATTTAAAAGGTAACGCTTACAAATTGGTCCCGGTTTAAAAATAGATTATAATCTTGAAAATTAAAGGGTGTCCGCATACAACTTACAGTTTTTTACGTGTATTATGAAGCGTAAATAGGACCACTTTAAAATTTAAGAAAACTGTGTATTATTATAGCTCCCAATGACAAACAGTAGTACAATAAAAAATCCAAAAATTAAAGGGTGTCCCAAAGGTGACGTAAATTGACCTATATAAGCCTATCTTTTGATCCGTTTTAGACAAACGTTATAGTAAAAAGTATTATTATTCAAATTTATAAATTAAAGGGTGCCTCAATAGTTTATTTAATTTAAAGTATCTAGCCATACTTTTGAACAGTTGTAGACAGATGCTTCAAATTTAAAACAGCCTGTATTACTAACTCCGGTATAACAAGTATAAAATTGGGATTAGCAACTGAAGGGTGTAATATGATGTATGTGGCCAAACATTTTGAACTGTATTAAATAGGCAGCTCAAACTTACACGGGAACTTTATTACTAATTGCGCTATAACAAAAAGATAATAATTTGATTTTAGAAATTAAAGGATATTCCCCAAGTTAATGTAATTTAACATATAGGTTATATTACATTTGATTACATTGGAATTTTTTAAACTTTAACCATAAAATCTACATTTGGTCATTACACTATACTTTTAGAAATGGCAAACTTTTTAATTCCAATTTCTGCTTTTATATCCAAGATTTCTGAGGAGGGGTAAAATGAAAATGAGGTTCAAGGGTAACAAACTTAGCAAATTGGGCAAGTATTTCATACATCAGTCATCTTAATACAGGCGCCTTGACGAAAAATGGAAAATAAAATTCTTACCTTCAAAGGAAAATGTCTATATGTAAAGATTATCCAATGAATTTGTTGGTTAATAAGAGTATACAAGCAATAAAAACCAAACTTTCGAAGTTCATAAATTTTGAGAATAACTAAGGACAAATGGGGCTTTTTAAGATCGGTTTTATTTTAAGGATTTAAAAAAAATATCGTAAATATTGTGGTTGAGTTTCAGGTATTCCAGGGCACAATACATTTGTTTAATGCAAAAACCCAATTTTTAAAAGGAGGTTTTCACCGTTGTGTTTCATAAATAACAAGTGCGCCAAGAAATTTTTAATAGCCACACTTGACAACAAATCGCCAAAACAGACAACACTGATAAATAATAATTCTTGCGAAAAAAACCGACTTTAAAACAGATTTCATCTGTCTGCCATAATTTCTATCATAATTTTTTCAATATCGGATCAGAAATGACTGAGTTCTTGAGGCACAAATATAAAAAAGCAACATTCAGCCGAATTGTATAACCTCCTTCTTTTTTTGAAGTCGGTTAAAAAATATCATAAATTCCATGAAATACCGAATTTAAAAGTGATTATAATTAGTTTGTCGGTACTTTCTAAGATAATTACGAAATTAATATTTTCAATTTTCATGTTGATGTATTTCCATATGAACATTGCGTACTTGTTAAAACTGTTTAAAATTAATTTTTTCATTAAATCTTTAAAATTCAAAAATTACCAAAACATTGCAAATATGGTGTCATGTCATAACGTTCAAAAAATAATGTCTATCAACGTAGAGTCATAATATACATGGCTTTATAGGTATATTGAAAATTTTTTTTTAAATTAATGATTATGCTTAAAAACGGTATAACAATAAGTTTTTAATTTAAATTTAGAAAATAAAGGTTGTTCTCAAAATAATATAATTTGATCTATATGAACTTTTCTGTTAAACCGTTATATACAAACAATTATAAATTAGACATAATGTCCGCTACTTTGTTTGATATGATAAAAAGTATAAGTCATTTAAATTATAAATTAAATTATAAATTGCTTCAAGTACCATTTTTTTTATTGAAAAACTTAAAAATAATTATTCAAAATGAATTGACAACAAATTAATTGACCCAATATTTTTATCTTTCGCACTTGAACAAAAAATTCGATAGCGTTTTTAAACAAAATAATATTTTAAGTAACCATTTTGTTTACAAAATTTTTTAGAAATTGTTTGTATTTTGTGTACAAGTTGAGACAAGTTTTAGTTATTTACCTTTTCTTACTTAAACACAAAAGCAACTCATTCAACCAACATTTAAGTTCAGCTGCTCCCATTTCTTGTTTCAGTTGTTTCAACAATGCAGCTGAATTTTTTGTATTTTATTTTATTCGCTTTAACTGTTTGTTTTTAAGCCAACCTTTGGACAAGTTACCAGCCAACATTTCTATTGATTCAGACACAACATGCACACACATGCTAATTCCATATTTCATTAGCATTAAAACTGACACTTTATCATAGAGATCTGTAGAGATAAGTGTTCGTAACAGAGACTTCTGCATATGATAGTTCATTCTTATACACATTAGTGCATTAAACGAGTTTTATTTATTTTTTAATCCTTTGATGTAAATGCGTCACTCAAAGTTATATAAGAAGAAAAAAGAAAAAAAACTTAAATGACACTATTTGAAGCTAAGTCATCCCATAAAACTTCTTCAAGCTCTATGCAACCCAGGACGATGTCTGGAAAAATTTAAATACAAAAATTATCTTAATCTGAAGTCTTTCTATGCTCTCATACAGCCATTATAATAAAATTTGTACTATATATATCTTTTCTGGATGGATATTTTCAAATAAAAGTTATTCTATTAATAAAAATTAAAATTGTTTGCCTTTGATACAGGAAACTTTTTTGAAAAATGTGAAATAATTAAATTCCCTCCAATATTTCCTCTTAAATCAAGTAACAAGAGTTTATCTAATGCGGGTTGAATCTTGACCTAAAATAAATACATTTTAATTTTCTAAATGTGTAATTTTATTCACATCAGCTAAAGCTCTATATTGAATTTAAATTTTATTCGACGATTTCCTTCGCAAATATTTTAATAAAAATCCACAATTAGGTGTTTCCTTCAAATCAAGACATTTTCTGTTGAAAATTAGGTAAACCCGCCCACAATGTCGTTTTTAAAGTTTTCACTGGCTCTTAGATCTTAACTTTTATTTGACTGACAAGGTACCCGGGTACCTTTTGCGTTTTTGTAGAAATTGCTAACCGTCGTACCTGAAACTTCTTGAGAGCTCCTAACTTTTGATATTTTATTCATTTTCAGAGCTTTGAAAAAATACATAAAATCAGATGGGCGTATTACCCCAAAATCTCTCAATTGTTCCACAAAGTATACGAAATTATAAATAAATGGAGTGTAATTTTTTCTTTGTTTTTTGTAAATTATATTGCCAAAAAGTAAAAAGTAATCTAAAAATTAAAGGGTGCCCCCATAACCGATGTAAATTTACTTATATGGGTCTATCTTGTGAACCGTTATAGACAAACGCTTGCAAATTAACAAAATGGCGATTGCTATGGCCGTTATAGTAAAAAGTATTAATATTACAAATTATAAATTAAAGGGTGCGCCAATAGTTCGTTAAATTTGATGTATATGGGTATGCTTTTGAACAGTTGTAGACAGAAAATTTAAATTTACAACGAACCCTTATTGGTAAGTCCACTATAACAACAAGTATAAAATATGGATTTGGAAGTTAAAGGGTGTTCCAATAGTTGATGAAATTTGAAGTGTGTGGCCGTACTTCTGAACCGTTATAGATAGAACGCTGAAACTTAAAAGGGACCTGTATTTCTAAGTCCGCTATATAAACGAGTTTTTAGTTTGATTTTAGAAATTAAAGGGTGTCCCATAATTACTGTAGATTTCCTTATGTAGGCCTATCTTTTGAACCGTTATAGACAAACGATTGTAAATTTGATGCAATGTCGGTTGCTATGGCCGTTTAGTAGCAGCTAATAATATGTAAAATTATTAACAAACAAACACCTTATTTTAGACAGAATACAGTGGTCATTTTTCAATATAATAAGAAGTATAAAAATGTTATATTATAAATTAAATAAATTGATATAATCTGATGTATATGGGCAAACTGTTGAACCGTTACAGACAGACGGTTAACATTTACACAGAACCTGATTTCTAAATCTACTACAACAGCAAGTATATAATTTGAATTCGGAAATTAAAGATTGACCATATAGCTGCTATAATTTTTTTATACGAGTATTCCCAAACTATTGAACAGTTGAAAAAGTATAAAGTTTGGAGATATAAGTGTGTCCCAATAGTTAATGTAACATAATTTATGAAGTCGGTTTTTTTCGCAAGAATTATTCAAGTATAATATCTATTGCTGCTCGTGTGTGAGTTTTTGCCATCATTTTAGGGTTTCTAGCACGCTGATTTATGTTTCAATATACAATTGCACTCTGACATCTTTTAAAAATTGTCTACGGCAGTGATTAGAAGTATGAGCCAATGCTGCAACATAGCGGCAACCGACTTACTCTACGCTTATAAGTATATTCCACCAACAGCTTGTGCATATTTTCGACACCTCCTTTTATTTTTTTGTAATGCTTTATAATTTCGAGCTTAGCAGGCAATCTGCTTTCGACTGATGGGTGATAACATTATTACAGCTTTCTCTTTTTTTTTTTGACACGTAAGATCATAACGTCGTCTCTTTGTGAAATACAGAATTTGTGCAATAAGTTCTAAGATTTGTCCTTATGTGGCTGCTATGAAACGTTTATTTTTTCTCACTGTTCCAATGAGATTCCACAAACTTAATGCTTTTGCCAGCTTACGATATGTAAAAAAATTATTGGTTGTGACATTCCTTCTTCAGTTCTTATATCTGGATTAGCAAGATTTAAGGTAGTCTTTCTTCCTTGTTTGTCTGGTGATTCTGTTGGCTTACCAGTACACAATTGGCCATGTAAGGGAAAGGAGAAAAGAAGAATTACAATACCAAAATAAATCTATCCTATTCTTTTCGGTACGTTACACAGTATATGCCGGCAAGAACGTCCACGATGTCCTTATAACTGCTCATCTACGGTTATACACTTACCGGGCTTGTAACTTTGGCGTAAATTAGCATTTAGCGTGATCCAGATATCTTAAAACACTGCAGCTTTATCGGGTATGGCACGCGATAAACGAGTTTTTGTAAGAAAATCATTTATTTTTCATAAGATTTGTATGAAGGTACCCCGCCGGGTACCTTGTCGTACAAAACAAATAGTTTTTTGTCGATCATATAAGGAATAACAAAACTATTCATGTTTTATTTTTTTGTAACTTTCTTAAATTGGTTTAAATCTTTTTTGTTCTCACAAAAACATCTATTTCTGTACAACAAGAATTTTTTGCTTTGTATAAAATCACGTGCAATCACGTGTTCTGACTGCTTTTTAATTTGTCGTTTTATAATTTTGTCGTTTTATAATTTTAATTTTAAGATGGTGTAGTACATTAAACAGAAACATTGCTGTCTTCCTAGCATATTCCATAATATACAAAAAAAATTTAACAATACAGAAAGAAGATCAAATGGAAATTAAAAAATTAACTAACTTGATATTGATTTCGGATGCCTAAGGAGAAACAAGATACGTTATTTAAATACAACCGAGCAATAATCTTGAGAGTGTCAAGTGAGTCAGGTAAGTAACACAATACTGTAGTATCAACTATTTCATCACTTGCCTGTCTAGTTGCAACTTCTCTCGGTGAAAGGGCTTTGTAAGACTTTTATAATCAATTACTGAAAATCGATTACATTAATTATTGTAGGAAATAATCCGTATTGTAAGGTATTCTTTTTTAACATAAAGAACTAGTTCCATTAATACTTCCTTTTTTGGAAACTAATGTAATGTGTTTTGTAAGCGAGTAACAAAATATGGCAATCACAAAAGTAAATCATTGTATGGCAAGTACTTTTCATGGTAGTGTCTAATTTTTTGCTAGGTACTAAATAATATACAGGTTAAGAATAAATATGTTTAAAATAAATAAACTAAATTGCTTACCATTGGGTTCAATAGAAAAGATGAATTCCAACAGGTGTACGCCAAGAAATTTAAACGATTTAAAGAATAAATAATTCTTAAGTTTTTCTTTACTCCTATTTTAAAACTTCTTTTTTTAAGGTAATCATAATTTATAAATAATTTGAATTACTTTTTTAACCGACTGCAACAAAAGAAGGAAGTTATCAATACGACTGAATGTTTTTTTATTATGTTTGTGCCCGAAGAACTCATTTATGACCCGATTTCGAATTTTTTTCTTTATTTGAAAGATGATGCTTAGAGGTTGCTCGCGTTTTAAAATCAATTCATGAACTTAAAAATTAAAGGGTGTCTTCATACAACATACAGATTTTGTACGTGTATTAGGAACCGTAAAGGTAACCACTTAAAGTTTAAAAAACTGCGTATCACTGTAGCTTCTAATGGCAAAAAGTAATACAAAAATAAATCTAAAAATTAAAGGGTCTTCTTATATGTGGCATAAATTGACCTATATGGGTCTATCTCTTGAAATGTTATAGACAAAATTAGATGTAATTTGGTGTACACGCCCGAGTGTTGAACCGTTATAGATAGACAGATCAAATTTAAAAAGAATATAATTGTTAAGTCTACTACAACTGCAAGTATAAAATTTGTATTTGAAAATTAAAGGTTGGCCCTATAGTTAATGTAATGTACATGTCCAAACTGCTGAACAGTTGTAAAGAGACGGTGGAAATTAACAAGGAGCTGTAGTGCTAAGTCCACTTTAACATGTATTTGGAGATAGAATATAAGGGTGTCCCAATAGTTAATGACAGACAGATGAAATCTGTTTTGTCCATGTTCATGGACACTTATTTTATAAATCATTATGAATTTGTATGAATTAATAATTATTTTTATATCTTAACATAATTAATGTTAGTTAAAGCACTGCAATGCCACAAAATGATGCCTTATGAAAGAACTTTGTCAGCACTAAATTATAAAGGTGAATTTTAAATAGAACGGTTTTCTTCCAAAACCGAAGTTTCCTATTAAGCAAAAAAATCTTAATTAGTCACTTGCCTCTAAACCTTTTTGAAATCAACGTGAATTTTATTTACCGTAATTAATTAACCTAAAAATTATATAACAATTATATAACAACTTACCTTTCAACCATATTGAAATCCTTGGATTTATACTTACCATAATTATGAGTTAACCTGAAATTAATAAACCTAAGAAAACCTGAAGGAAAGAAAATACATTTATATCCTATTTTTATTATCATCAGCATCATCTTAAGTGCACTAAAAAGGGTGAGTAAATTGTTCCTAACCCTCGTATGCATTAAAATTACCTTTTATTAATCCCTTATTTCTTTGCATCCCAATTAACAATTACAATCACTTTAATGAGTGACTGCAATTGCAAAGCAATCAAAGAGGTGTCTCTTATACTTACCTTAGCTGCTGTATTGTATCAACCCTAAAGAGAAATATTAATACAAACCCATTTGTATTCATGTTTTGAATTCGTTGTTTTTGCCAGAATTTATATTTTATCTTTTATAATATATTTAAAATTATTGCAATTTATAGTATTAATGAGTGCCTTAATTTTTTAATAAAAATTTATAAGTGTTAAAAAAATATGTTTGTTATGAAACACTTTACAATGCTACGGTCCGGTGGGATTAAAATCCATGGCATATAAATTAATTTATGAAACGTAAGCAATAAATTCCTTTAATAATTTCTGATATAACGACATATAAAAGAAAAATTCATAAACGAAACAAAGTGATTTTGTCCACAACGAATTTCTAATCTTTCTATGAATTACATAAAAACTCATATCTTTGTCTAATAGGACTCGCTATTACTTGGACGCTTACCAAACAAAATAAATTCGCGTCATCTACGGTGTTTTTGGCAGCTGCTTAAAAATAATCATGTATAACTTCAAAGAAAATTCAGCATCTGTCATTATGGTTTAACGTTGTCAGCAGTTTTTTACCATGAACGATTACGACATTTGCTACTGGAAAATACTGTACACAACGAATAAGTATTGACAAGCACAAATACTACTACAAGTTATATTTAGAGTACTTTAGTGCTCTATTAACGATCTTAAGTGTATTTCCTAGCGATCTTTCAGAAGAATTTTCGTGTTCATGAAGAGTAAACATATTTAGCACTTCGGGTAAGAAATAAAATCTAACAAATGCATTTCATTACTTAACAATTAATAATTATTTCTTAATTTTTATTAGCAATATTTGAAATAAATAATTTAATTTATTAAGAATATTTGGCAAACGTTATTATTAATTCTTTAAAGTTAAAGCGATAATTTATAATTTTTTCTATTATAAAAAACACTAAATAACTATTTAAAGATAGGAAAAATTTAACTAAATTGTTATGGTTAGCAATTTAGTTTATTTCTTTTATATGTTTTGTATTAAATTATTTTCTATTTTCTTGAGCTTTGGGTCCTTATATTTTTTAATAATATTTTATTTCAATATTTCGGTACTTTCTGCGTACCTTCTTCAGGAAACAAAATTAATATATAACCAAATTAACAAAATTAATTAACAATTGAAAAAATTTTTTGTCATAATGAAGTTAAAAAACAATGTTTCAAAAAATTTTCAAAAACAAAAATATAAAAAAAGTGTTTTGTGTTACATACATATATTAAGAACAAAAACATTTATGTTATTGTTCTTAATATATGTATGTAACACAAAACACTTTTTTTTATATTTTTGTTTTTGAAAATTTTTTGAAACATTGTTTTTTAACTTCATTATGACAAAAAATTTTTTCAATTGTTAATTAATTTTGTTAATTTGGTTATATATTAATTTTGTTTCCTGAAGAAGGTACGCAGAAAGTACCGAAATATTGAAATAAAATATTATTAAAAAATATAAGGACCCAAAGCTCAAGAAAATAGAAAATAATTTAATAAAAAAAAGGGTCAAATAATCATTATTAAACTAATTAAGAATATGAGCACAAGAAAGATGAATTTTCAAACTTATCAAGATCTTCAAGATAACCATAATTTTCAAACTAATCAAGATTTTCGAAGAATAAGAAATTTTCAAAATTATCAAGATTATCAAGATAGACGATTTTATCAAATAAATCAAGATTCACATGGATTTTTCAAAATTAATTTTTTAAAAAATAACAATATAACTAGAAGACTAGTCAACAGATTTAATACGGTGAAGAACAAAATTATAAAAATAAGGTCAACAATAACTTTCCTGATCAGATGCAGAAATTCTGGAATCATTCCAAGATTCATTGTCAATTCTACAAAAGTCATTTCAAATATATTTAATACAAGATGTTTGGCTGATATACAACATACACTTAATAACTATATGAGTGATCTACATTACAAAATTTTAAAGTTGTCAATCAAGAATAACCACAGGTTATTGGAGCATTTTCAAAGTGAGTTAGCATTTATAAAAAGAAATTTAAATAGATATTTTACAGAAAGGGATATGATATCTTTTCTTAATTTTGAAGATATTAAGGCAGTTTCCTTTGAAAAGAAAGTTAAAAACATACATATTAGAAAATTTGATTGTCTCCGCGATTTGCAGGAAAAGAAGTTAGGTATTAAATTTAATGAAAACTGGTTTGTTAATAAAACTAATTTAGATATTCCATTAGAAGTACAATCTGTTCTAGCGTTAGGTAATAAGCATGCACTTCCCACTGCAAAAAATGAGTTACCTATTGTGAATATGATAACTGAAGGAGAAGATTTTATACAAACTTTAGAAAGTAAAGAGGAACAGGAAGTAGCAAGAACTAGGTTGTCACTAATTATTGACAATCATTATAATAAAATGAAATTGACCAATAGAGATAGGTTTATTTTAGATAAAGTAAGAAAAACAGAGAGTTTTTTAAAAAAGAATAGAAATTTGCTTATTGTAAAAGCAGACAAGGGTAATACAACAGTAGCTTTAATGAAACATGAATATAACATTCGAATTAATAATATTTTAGAAGATATTTCTAAATATCAATTAGTAAATAAAGATCCGACTAGCAAATTGCAGAAGATTAACAATGATTTGGTAGATGAACTTTTTAAACGAAAAATTATAACTATTTTTGACAAGAAGAAACTAAAGACCAACATTGCTACTGCTCCTAGGTTATATGGACTTCCAAAAATTCATAAACCTGAATATCCTTTAAGACCTATTTGTTCTTTTGTAAATTCGCCTTCTTATGAACTATGCAAATATGTGACAGATATTTTGAAGAAAATCACTGAGTTTTCAAAATATAACGTAAAGAATTCTTTAGATTTTAAGAATAAGATAAAAAAACTTAAAGTAGAAAATAATGAAAAATTAGTTTCTTTAGATGTGATATCTCTATTTCCTAGTATACCAGTAGATTTAGCTATTGATACAATAAAAGAAAAGTGGGATATAATTAGACCACACACTAAAATTGATAAAGATTTATTTTTACGTATTCTTCAATTTTGCATAGAGGATAATAGATATTTTCAGTATGATAAAAAAATATATGTTCAGAAACAGGGTCTTCCGATGGGATCTCCGGCATCTCCAATTGTTGCAGACATTGTTATGGAGAAATTATTGGACTTTTGCTTAGAAAAACTAATTATAAAACCAAAAGTTATTACTAAGTATGTTGATGATTTATTTTGCATTATTTCTGATAGTGCAATTGATGATATGTTAAAGATTTTCAATTCTTTTGATGTTAATATTAAGTTTACAATAGAGAAGGAATGCGATTCCAAACTTCCTTACTTAGATACTTTATTGATTCGACGAGGTAATAATATATTAATGGATTGGTATCAAAAACCGACAGCATCAGGAAGAATTATTAACTATTTTTCAAAGCACAACAAAGGTATAATAATTAATACAGCTAAAAATTTAATTGAAAGAGTTTTAACTATAAGTGATGAAGAATTTCATAAAAAGAATAAAGAAAAGATTAAAAATATACTAGCGGATAATAGCTTTCCAAAAAGACTTATTTATAAATTTATTAGACAATACGGACAAAAAAGAAATACAATTAAGATAAGCACATTGGAGCCTAAGATTTATAAGTCTTTAACTTATGTACAAGGTTTTTCAGAACGTTTAAAGAATTCAAAAATCTTCAATAAGGAAAAATATAACATGGTTTTTAAAACAAATAATACACTGAATAGATTATTTAGTAAGACTAAAGATAGAATTAATAAATTTGACATTTCTAATGTAGTCTATGAAATACCTTGTAAAGGTAGTGATCAGGAGATTTGCAATAAGGTATATATTGGTACAACAAAAAATAAACTAAAGACTAGAATTGCTGGACATAAGTCGGACTTAAGATATGTTAATTCACAAAAAACAGCATTATCCACTCATTGTTTTGACTTAGGTCACTATCCTAACTTTGAAAATGCTTCAGTTCTTGGTATTGAAAAAAATTATAAGAGACGGTATATTTTGGAAATGTTACACATTGTAAATACTCCATTGACTAAAAGAATTAATTTTAAAGCAGATACCGATAATGTCGCTCATATATACAGACACTTAATTCACAAAATAACATAAATGTTTTTTGTTCTTAATATATGTATGTAACACAAAACACTTTTTTTATATTTTTGTTTTTGAAAATTTTTTGAAACATTGTTTTTTAACTTCATTATGACAAAAAATTTTTTCAATTGTTAATTAATTTTGTTAATTTGGTTATATATTAATTTTGTTTCCTGAAGAAGGTACGCAGAAAGTACCGAAATATTGAAATAAAATATTATTAAAAAATATAAGGACCCAAAGCTCAAGAAAATAGAAAATAATTTAATAAAAAAAAAGGGTCAAATAATCATTATTAAACTAATTATATGTTTTGTATTTAATTAATAACCAAAAAAAATTATTTTATTTCTTGCAGAGCATGTTTAGAGTAATTAAGAAACAATGAAAATGTGATTAAATTTTATGTTAAAAAAATGCAACTCTATTTTTATCTACAACACTTAATGTGATTTCGTCTTCAAATCGAACTATATACCCGGATTCCGTTTATAGAAGGATCGGTAACTTTTAATAAGACCGCACCTTTTTATTTAAAAACACAGAATAATATTACGATCTATATTTTCATATTCGAAAATGATATATTTCAAGCTTTTTAAAATAAACATTCGCACATCTTACGAGAAAGCGGTAGTTTTTGGTGAGTTAAAAAAATGTTTTCGATGAAACATTTATTTAAAAATTAGTTTGCAAGAATATGATTATGTTTAATAAATTTCATGATACAAAACTTAAACTTCAGCCTCACCACTACGCTTCCCTATTTCGACCGGATTTCTTACTTTTTACTTAAAACCATCCACTTTCCATTTCAACCGAAAATACGACATGTTTAGCAATTCCTTCATAATCAAAACTTTTTAAAATATTTGTGTGCATAAAAGTCCTTTTTAATTAATCGTAAACTTACCATTCGACAAAACTGGAAAATTTTTGCTCCCATAAAATTTTTTATTTAAATTTTAAATTTTTTATGTTCAGAAGTAATACGGTTGATTTCATAATTCTAACAAACAACATTCAGGTATAAGAAGAAATTTGTTAAACAAGTTTAGTTGCATCTTCTAATTAACAGAAAATATTTTATTGAAGACACAAATCCGTCAGGTAAGCTTTGTTAACAGTAATTGCAACCAACTTTTAATATCCAATGCCGCTTGTTAGTTTTTAATATAAAAAATGTGTCAAGATTATATTTTATATATAATAAATATTAAATTATGATATAAGTAGTTAAATTTTAAATACATATATTAACCGATTTTTTACCAATCCTTTTTCTGTGTGTAATTAATAGTTCAGTGCTAAAAATATGTTTCTAAATATTTGAAAATAATATATAATTTTTTTCTTCATTTAGGCTTTTAATGTAATTTTGATAAGCCCTGCTATATTTTTATTATAGCGTTTGTACATTCTAATTCAAATCTAAAAATGTAATACATCGCGTACATATATAACAAGTAATTACCATTTTTTAGCTTGGATTTTGTATTCACAAGATATCAAAAACATATTTGCACTTAATAATAATTATAAACACTTGTACAAAAACTAAAACTCATTAGGGATTTCGCAATTCATAACCAAAACTATTTCTTTTAAATCAAATTCATGTGTTTGATAAAAAATTGGCGTTTTGGGTTTTTAAACTTGAAAATGTTACAAACTTAATATTGCACAGTGTTGGGTGGTGCGTGTCGTAGAAATTAAATTCTCGAATTGACATTGTCACATTAAAACAAAGTGTGTTTGTGTACATAGTTACATACGAGTACATACAAAAAAACTTAAAAATTTCAGTAAACTGTTAATGCAATTGATATGAAAATTATTTTCACCTGGATTAAATAAAAACTGTATGGAAATAAGTATATAAAAAGCGACAAGGGTAGATCAAGAAATATTTATAAAAAAAAATACATACCTACTTTTGGATTTGAATTTTTTCCACTATTGTCTTCCTTAAGCGTAATTCTTCTAACTTTTATTCTATTTGTTTTCAAAGCAGGCCTTTGTCACGAATATGAATCCAAGGCCTGCTCGAGTCTCTTGAAGCTAAACTCAGATTATAATGCTGTTAACATTTTAAAGCTCAAATCGCATGTTTTTGCATTATCTTAATAATAAATATAATAGTTAAGAGGGATGGCTTCAATTGATTAGTTAGTCGATGGAGCAATGTCCGTCTGGCAGTGCGTGTTAGCGTTGAAATACAGTTCGTCAAGGCACTGGATCAGCTATAGAAAATTTGAATACTCCAATCGATCAGAAATAGTGTCGAAAAAGGTGCTATTGAAAATCTGCAAGATCGCTCCAATAGTTCCTCTTTCGACACTATATCTAATCGATTGAAATATTTTTTTTTAAATCAAGTTTGCCTCGGCAAACTAGTGCTATTGGAAATCAGCAAGATCGGTTCATGGCTTTAGACGCAGCAAGAAACACACCACGCCTACCTCTAATTATTCCATATTGATTGGACAACTAAGTAAGTCCAATAAAAGAAACAAATGTATGGGGCGATAGAGAATCAAAAAATAAGAGGCACCTGACCTCTGAAATTTTCAAATTTTTTAAAATATCATTTAAGGTATCATTTTAAGGCTTTTGAAGAGATCTTTAAGTATATACAAAAAATTTTTAAAAATGATTAACTCATTAACAGCCGATGGCATTTTTATTTAAATTTATATATATGTAGTACTCAATTTCTTTACATTTTTTTTTAATTCTCTGTCACCGCAATATTTGCTTTTTTGATTGGAGTTACTTTACTAAACTAGATTAACATATATAATAAAGGGTACATAAGATTCGGCCGAATATAGAACTCTTGCTTGTTTTTTAAAACATATTGTTTATTTTAATTACAGTATAAAATACTTAAAAATCAATACTATTCATCTTTTCATATATTTTTTTATATTTTTTAGTTTATATTTTACAGCTATCGTAAATAAAATGTATTTTTCTTCTAACTATAAATAAAATTGCATCTAAAACTATTATTTTATAATCGCTTGTTTTTTTAACAGCAGTCATAAAGAGTTAAATAAAAATTTACTTATTAAAACATTAATTTTTTCATTTATCTTTACCTTAAATATAGTCCTAACATATTTTCAATAGTATCAACGACATCTATACGGTTAACCGCTGCCAATGCACACTGAACTATGGTTTGTCTTTTTTTTTAAATATATTCTTAGCTTTAAAACTTACATTTAATTACAACTACTCAAAGACAAGACGTTAAAATAATTTTATAGTATTGGCAATTATTTGAAAGATTTTTTACAATTTTTAAAAAACGATTATATACGCAAATAACAAATTAATTTTTATAATCGCAAAAAAGTAAACTTTTCTTAATGTCGCTTTAATCCAAAATTTCAAAACAAACTCATTATTTTTTTGTATATATTTATATTCAATTGTAATTTAATTATAAATACAGTTTAATTATACATATAATTTAATTATAATTTAGGTTTTATAACTCAATCTACTGTATTAAACTAAAGTTATTCTTTACTGACTTTTTAATAGAGAAAAATGTACTCTGGAAATCAGTTAATTTAGTAACAAACAAACAAGGCACTCAAAACTTATGTAATCTTATTATTGACACAATAGTTGTTTTATCTTTAGCCAAGGCTTAATGAGGAATTTTTAGCCAAGTATTTTTTAATACTCTTAAATTCAAAATTCCTCGAGGATTTTAAAATATTGGATTTTTTGCAAAAAATATTCTTCAGAATTCTTTTACGTAAGTGTTACTAAAAGCTTAGATTTTTGAATGCACATTTCGCTAAGTCTGCACGAGAGTAGGATTTATTACTTTTAAGGGCAGCACAATGGGAGCATTTAGGACCCAAGTTAGTCGGTTTTCTCATCACGCAAAAAATTTATTTAAAAATCGTTGTAATATTTATAATTTTTGTATTTAAATCTGTGAAGAATTTTTCTAATACAGCTTTCGATTTTGACGATTTTAAACCGATGAGGTCATCTAATTTTTTTATTTGTGCACGCAGAACTGGAACTTTACTAAACCGATTTTCAAATATTTTATTTTAATTAAACAGTGAAACTTACAGATTGGTTCCATTTTAGAAAAGCTTTCACACGATATTTGCTGAACTACTAATCTGTAACGGACACCCATGTAAAATTTAAATGAAGTTGATATTAAAAAAGCTTCAACAAGAAAAAGAATAATATTAAAAAATGTCGCCACAGGTGACGTTATTTGAATATTACTCGTATGTCCCTATATTTCTCACCCTGCTAAAATGCACCTAATTGTAACATTATCATTCGATTTATATGAAATATATATTATATTTACAGTTCTACAATTGATCAAGCTATTCAGCTTTTAGATTCATAGAATGATAGCGATTAAAAGTATTGATAACTTAAACAATCATCATGTATCTTGTTTTTCTAATTGCCGAAATTATTTGAAGGCAATCTAGTACAAAGTTTTATTTATTCTATTGCGAATCTTTGAAATTGTTAGAAAATATTACAAATAAAAAGAGAAACCAATAATAATTCTCTTTAAAAAGTCTAAAGAAACTAAATTGTCATGACGTACAGAATAACTTTCGTAACAACAAACTTAAAGCAAACAAGTAAGAGTGCTATATTCGGCTATGCCGAATCTTATATACCCGTCACCATCTATGTAAATCTAGTTTAGTGAAGTAAATCCAATCAAAAAGCAAATGTTGAGCTGACAGAGAATTAAAAATGAAAAAAATGTTGGTACTGCATACATGCAATTTTATATAAAATTGACATTGGCTCTTAATGGGTTAAGCATTTTTAAAAAACTTTAGTATATCCTTAAAGATCTCTTCAGAAGCTTTTAAATGATACCCATATTGATATAATAAGACATTTTAGAAGTTCAAACCTCGTAACTCGGAAAATATGGGCGAGAGCCAATTTTTTCACTTGATTTTCTTCTTATTTTTTAATTCTCTATATTTATTTTCTTGATTGGAGTTACCTAATTGTTCTAAATGACATGAAAAAATTAGAGTTAGGCGTGGTGTTTTGCCGGCTGCCTCGAAGGACATGGACCGATCATGCTGATTTCCAATAGCACCTCTTTCGATACTATATCTGATCGATTGTTAAATTTTTTTTTTTTAATACCAGCACGGAATGACAAACTTAGATATACCCATTTCCACTTTTTGTAACAGAGTATAAAAATTAGAGCAAGATTTCAAAATTTGTACAAAAAAAAATATTAGAAGACATTTAATGACTGCTGCGCGATATACTGGAATAATTTGTAATCAAAATTCGTCTTTGTGCACAAGCAAATTTATCTCATAAATTTCTATACACACAACATCTTCACGTCAAACTTTGCCATGTTGGAAGCAACAAACCTGTTGTTACAGTAAATGCTCTGAACACATTCGAGACAGCAGCTACCGACTGCAAAATGTCAGAATTAGAACGCATATGTTTATATGAGAATGATTAATTTGTGACAGCAAGGCAACAAGGTTGCAGGTTGTTGTCTGGGCTGAATTCGCCGCTGCAGTCAAATTAAACTAATTTCTATTTTTATTGGCGACAATAAACAGTTTAGTGATGTCAGTACTATAAGACATGTAAAATAATACGTGCTTAAAATCTCTTATTATGAAAAACGAAAAGAACAATAAAAATATAAAATAAAAATTATTTATTTAAAGATTTAAGTGTAAGTCTATAATAGAACTGTAACAGGATAATTTCAGTACATGAAATATTTAAGGAAAATAGTGTTGCTGGTGAAGACAATAATTGATTTGGAATACAAAATACCTATTTTTTGAATTCTTATCTGCTCACGTAAGTGCTGCTGTAAAGATTTGAGTAAAATTTTGTGAGGAGATCCTGTAGAACCTTGGTTCAAACACGGATTTTTTTTTTCGTAGAAAAATAGAGAAACCAATTTTACCGGTATAATTGTACTTAAACAGTTGTCAGCACATTTTAGTTTTGTATATAAAAAAATTTTAACACTTTTTACATTCTTTTCAATAATTGCTTAAAACATATTTTTCGAAATTTGAATTAAAAAAAAAAAAAACTTGAAGTGCCACACTGACGAATTAAAAATACTACAATTGTCATGGCGAAAGTGTGCGAAGATTAATTGCAAAAATTTCTGAGGAATGTATTAAGATGTACATAAAACTAAAATTCCTTTTTTGTGTGGACAACATTTAGTTAAAAATTTACTTCTGTTCTTAGTACTTGCTGGTTGAAGTACTTATATTAATTTCAATTGTCGTATGGGATATCTGTAAATACATAACACGATTGGTATTTTTTATTTAAGTGGACAAGAAACTACGTGACACACACTACTGTACTTATTATTGCTTTTTAGAATTACTTCTATATATTTTCAATCTTAAAGACAATCTAAACGAATTATTTACTCTTTAAATAGCCTCTTACAAAATAGTTAAAACATTTTTTTTAATTATAAATCTGAGCTGCTTCTTTAAAAATCGCTTAAATAACATCACTGAAATACAGTTAAGGCCCAACTATAATGTGCATAAACTAGCTTATGCCAACTTATACAACTGTGCAAATACATTAAATTATATGTGGTAAACTATAATGTGAATAAGATAACTTTTCGTCAAGTTTCGTTAAATTTCATTTCTTTATGCAAGGTACGAAACTGATCGCACTTTCCGTACGGAAACAGCTGATTGTGCTTTGATTTATACATTAATAAAGAAATTTTCTAATTAAGACCTAAATTGTTAAATTTCTTAGTTTTTACTTCAATATAAAATGTAGAAAAAACAACATTTTCTTTATGGCCAATTTTTTACAATTATAATATATTTAAATTAAATTTGTATTTATACACACATACATATGTATACCATATAAACGATGAACATCGTTGCATTTTTTAGTACGGTTGGCCACAAACACAAAATAGAAAATAATTTGTAATAATTTTTTTTTTACATTTTCTTAGAAAATAAACCAAAATATGTAAATTTGTTTGTGAATGTTATTAAATATATAAAAAATTTTCTTTAAAGCCTTTTAGTTTTAAAATTTTGTTGATTTATATAGAAATTATTTTTGGCAAAAGTACTAAATAAACATAAATGTGCAACTGTGGCAAATAAGTTACTAAATTTATATATGTACATTGTAGCCACATAAATTTCTTTGATAAGTTACCTAAGCATTTGACAGGCTTTTCGTTGAATTTTTGACATAAGCTAAAGCTAGCTTATGCACATTATAGTTGGGCCTTTAATTCGTATTTTTATTATGTAGCTGCTGCGTTCAAAATAATTATGTAGCTGGGTACAAGGCGACAAATGTTGCTAGCGTCATTTGCTGTTGTGTGTACGTGTATCTTGCTGTTGCGAATGTGTTCAGAGCAAAACAGTTGAGGGAACGTTTAATTTTAGTTTTAAAATATGGTTTATTGATGACGGTTGCGAGATTTTTTAAGCGCGTTAATGGAATTTGGTTGAAAATTTAAATGCATAAATATTTTAAAACAAAAAATTACACAGAACAAGAAAGAGTAATTTTCTTGATGCGTATAATTTGTAAATAATTGTGTCTTTTACTAAAAACAGAAAAGGTATCTTTAAATCATCCAGTAATCAATGTTAATTGCTGCATAAGGCTATAAAAGAACATTAACTCAGCACATTAAATCTGTATTTCCTTAACAGAAACTGTAGAAACGAATTTATGATAAATTGTGCAATTAATATTTTAAGAATATTAAAAAAATATTTTTAACAACTTCTCTTAAATAATTTTTAAAATAATATAACAAAACCAACCAGGTTTTTGTATCTACACTTCTGCTGTATATTGTATCACGCACACTTGACATAGATTCCTACAATGAAAACAATAATACAGATTATTAAAGAAAATGTTATTTCGAGACGTGTCTTCAATATGTGGGTTTATTCTTCTTTATTAAAAGAATATTATTACAATGGATTTGCTAAAGAAAAAAGCTTTTTTAAGTAACATTCATTATTTATATTTCAGTTTTTGTACTTAAAACTTATTATACTGAAATTTCACTGCTGTATTTTTATTACAAATGACGCCTACAAGTCATCCAACTTTAAATAAAACGTCATTTCCTTCTGATTTTTTCGATTTAATGTAAAGGGCTTGTTGAAACTCAGGCATTATATAAAATAGGTAATAATAATGTGGGGGTTCTTTTCAATTTATGTACGTACATACTTTATTATATGCATTTAAATTTAACTCTATTTTATTGTTTGCTATGTTTTAACAAAGCATTCGTAATGCAGAACAGTTGATTATATACTTACAATTTTATATGGATTATTTTTTGAAAGATAGTAAATTCTTTAACAATATTAATGTATTATTCTTATTATTTCTCATATTGTTTAAATAAGATACAAATGAGTATGATTTAAAAGACTTAAGACAAAAACTTTTTGTTTTGTAATCCTAGAACAATTAAAATACTTAAGTAACAAACGTGTTGTGGGAACTTTATGGGAACGTTTTATGGTTTGGATTTTACAGTTACAGTTGTAGTTAAATTTTTTTATGTTAAATTTATGACTTTATTAAGCGCGTAAAAAAATTATTTGTCATTTTTTTGATAAAGCAGCGTCGTACTTAAATTCGTTAGGAGTAATAGAATATCAACTAAATTGAAAATTCTGGCTACCATAAGTTATTTCCAACTACTTTAAAAATTCAGGCAATATGGGGGAAGAGAGAAGATTGACAATTGACAACTGAGCTTTACAGAAATAGCAGCCATATTAAAATTGATTTTAATTTTGTGTGGTTATCTAAACCGTATTATTTCACAAATAGTCTTTTAAACTGGTATATTAAATATATATAAATGTCTCATGTTATTTATTGTGTTATGCTAATAACCATAAATTTTAAGATAAGAATGCAATTTACTTTTTGGTTGAAAAAGCTGATATTTATACGTATTTTGCCAGTAGCGAAAAGCCAGTTTATCAGGTAACATTTATCCAAAATTTTAGAAAAGCTAAAAACATATTCTTTAAGTCTAGAAACTTTAAAACAATATGAGAATTATTTAAAAACCCATAAAAAATTACCTACAATAAAACATTTCATAATGCTTTTAGAGTTTAGACCTTAATTTAATAGAAAATAATTTTTACAGAGGTAAAAAACAAAAAGAATTAAATTAAATAAAAACAATTTTGTTATCTATTCAAAATTCGACAAATTTTATCATTCACTTGTTAAAATGAATTACTTGTGAAGCAATGTTAAGCTGCCATAAACCATCAGACGCTTAAAAAATGTGTTCAGTATTACAGAATTAAACACGAATCAAAA
The DNA here is from genome assembly GCA_916610165.2 of Gymnosoma rotundatum. Classification (NCBI taxonomy): domain Eukaryota; kingdom Metazoa; phylum Arthropoda; class Insecta; order Diptera; family Tachinidae; genus Gymnosoma; species Gymnosoma rotundatum. The sequence goes on along the minus strand of OU744339.1, from coordinate 36,300,715 downwards.
TTATATTGATTTGTGATCAGCACATGTCTAATTAATCTGATCTAGATTAGAGATCGACAGGTAATTAAGTAGACATTATCTAGCTAATTTAATTCTAAACTAAACTAGATGAGGTTCTTAGGTCAGGCAGGAAGCCGTGTTACTACAGTCCCTTGGGTCCATTGATTGGTCCCTTTGTGTTACCTACTGTTAGAAGGTAGTGAGAAAGAGAAACAGAGAGAGAGAAGATTAAGGTAGGAATAAGAAAAAGATATGCGGATGAAGGTATGCGAAAGACATAGAGGGAAAGACATAAAAACGGCGGGTATGAGAATACGGAGAAGGTCTGAGAAAAATGCAGAGAAGAATCCGCTTATTGAGGCCAGTCGACCAAAGTGTTCGCTTACCCCCCTGAATGAGTCACGATGTCCGGTTGTGGGCCGGTAAACCACCCACTGTACCTTAAGAAGGATATCCCAGCGCGGGGCATTGACAGAGGAGGTGAACCACTGTCTCTTCTTTCTCCTCGTCCTGACAACTTCTGCAGATGTCGTTAAAAAGGATACCCATTCTCCTAGCATGGGTCCCAAATGGACAGTTCCCAGTGACCGCAGCCACCAAGTCACGAAGTCGAATCCTCGGTAGCTGCAATAGTGCATCCGCCCTGCTCCGATTCAAAGAGGGCCAGATTAATTATTGATCATAACAACTGAAATTAGTTTTATTGTCAAAAAATAACTAACCTTGACAAAAGCAAATACAATATTTGTGTTATTATTAAACACTCATTAAATATATACAGTACTGATCGAAACCTAAGCAACTTTTTCCCACTAAGTAATAATAGACTCGTATCTTTTCTTTAAATAAATTTATAGAAAATATTTTTTTATTTACTACTACACAATGTGTCTATAACCTAAAAATAACAACAAAAATTAAATTCCATTTCTTTGAAAGTTATAATAAAATAAAAACAAAATTAACTTATAAATTCGCTGTTCAAAACCTAAGCAACTTGTAATATCCTTTGTTTCTTACGACCTCAGCGCATCTATTCGGCATAGATTCAATAAGATTCGGTAGAATAGATGTTGTTATAGCTTCCCACTCCGATTTTAGACAGTTCACCAACTCCTGTTTATTTTTAAAGCGTCGAGTTCCAACTCTCCGTTTTAAAATTTCAGAGGTTCTCTATGGGATTCAAGTCCGGCGATTGAGGTGACCAATCCAAAACTTGAATCCCATTAGCTGATAACCAATCCTTGACTAACTTCGATGAGTGTTTTGGGTCATTGTCATGTTGAAACACCCACCGAAGTGGCATTTCCCACTCAACATAGGTAAGCATGTGAGTTGCTAAAATGTTTCTGTAAACAAAAGGGTCCATTTTTGTTTCAATTTCTATAAAGGGACCAACACCACTTGCCGAAAAACAAGTCCAAGCCATTACATTTCCACCCCCATGCTTTATTGTGGCTTTTGAGTACCGAGGATGTAGCCGCTTTCCTTTTGGTCTTCCTACGAGGCAAACTCCATCTGAATTTACAGTTTACAGTTTGTATATAGTCCAATACATTTGTGCTCTAGCAAAATCCAACCTAATACTACCGAAAAGCTGAGAAAATCAGAGACTTCGTTGCAAACAATGAAACAAACCTTTTTTTTAGATGCTTCTTAGTCAGCATAGGCTTTTTAGATGGCATGAAACTTCTTAAGTTTTGTTCCAATAAACGTTTTCTTACTGTGGAAGAACTAATCTAAAGTTCAAGCTCATTCACTATGTCTTTCGACGAAATAAATGGATTTTTTAACTAGACGGAAAATCTTCTGGTCTGTTCGCTCAGAAGTTTTTCGAGGTCGCCCACCGCTATTGGCCTTCTCTACTTTCCCAGTAGCTTTATACTTTTTTATAAGTCGGGAAACTATTGATTTATTAATATTTAATTGGTTTGCTATAGCAATTTGGGGTTTACCGTTATTAAAAAGTTCAATAATCTTTAGCTTAAAGGCTGATCCATAACGTGTTCGCGTCATGGTTGCACTTCTAAAGAATTGGTACTGCTTAAATGCATAAAATCAACCAAAATTACTTCTTTCAATAGCAATCATAACGGGACTAAAATTTTTGTTTAAAATTTTTGTTGTTTTAGTTAATATTTCGCAACAAATGCAACATTGTAAAAGTTGCTTAGGTTTCGAACAGCGAATTTTCAAGTTAATTTTGTTTTTGTTTTATATTTTCTTCCAAATCCATAAATTGTATTTTTTGTTGTTATTATTAGTATTTAGACTATATGTATAATATTAAATAAAAAGAAAATTTTTCAATAATCTATTTAAAGATAACATATACGACCATGAGTATTTACTGGGTAAAAGTTGCTTAGGTTTCGAACAGTACTGTATGTATATATATGTTCATCTCACGTGCAAACGTACTACATACGTATAAATCTCCTTTTTACTATTTGTACAATACATTTAAATTAACATAAGTGTTATACTAAATGTTTGTTGACTGAGCTTTTTTTCGTGGCGGCAATTAGTTAAATTTAAATAAAGATTTTAAAATGGATCTATGCTTTACACAACAAATTTATAAAAAACATTCCAGTTTATACATTAATATATCCGGCAGCTTCCTTCCCTCTCTGTTCTTAGTAAATGAGAGATAAGTTTGCGTTAAGTTTGAGGTTTTTTATAAACACAAAAACGAACAAAAAATATTCATAACAAATTAAACTTTTTTTCGCCAACTGCAAGAAAAAAACAAATATTAAGGAGGATGAAATCGTTTTCTTTGTATACTTTGTCGTCTAAGGTTTTTTGTGTCTATTTTATTAAAATTGTTTTGATATAAATTATAAATTATCAACCAAAATTTATGGTGAGATTTTAACATCTTGAGTTGTCCACCAGTTGTCAAGATACAGTTTTATTTTTGATTTTTTAATTTATTAAGGCATTGCTTTTATTAACAAAAGCCTCGTTAGATGTGACGCCTTGAAAAATAGCTTCAAAACAAACCTTGCTTGTTGACCTGGACAAATAGGTAACATGCTAACAAATTTAAGTTTGACTGCTGAGGACTAGTTCGGTTTGAATCTGTAAAATTATTAATATTTATTTCAATTAATATTTTTTTACAACTTTTACTATTCAGTGTTCTTTTCGTGTGCTGTTTATATAAAAACGCTAAAAAATTTTTTCTTTTAATATATAAAAATATATATTTTATGAAGTGAGCATATATAACGGTTCAAAATATATTTTCAGTCCTTTTTCCTTTGCTCCTTTGTTTATAGCATTAAAAACAAATTTAATTCCCACAAAAACTAAATTATAATTTTTCTTCCTCGTTTTTTTAAAGTTTTCTAAAGGATTTTAAATTTAAATTGCCCTATTTACCTTGCTGCAAAGTCTGCCCGACTGCAATGAAAATCTATCTTTGGAGCACTTGAAAGTTTTTCTACAACAAATAATAAAATGAAGTGACATATTAAAGGCTATCGCCATAGAGATGTGATTTTAATGAGAGACCCTTGAAATTTCCACCGTGTGGTGCAAAAAATCACGTTTTATAAAAATAAAGTCGCACGAAAAAGAATTTTTAGAAAACAGAAGTAGGCAATGTAAAATGTCCGTTTTGTCTCGTTGTCTTGCTTGTGTCATTTTCCTTTCTAATATTACAAGCAGCAGATCAGTTTTAAAAATGAAAATATTGTTAATTATTTTTTATTTTTTCAATATTTCGCCACACCGTTGGGTGGCATCTATTGGAAACAGAAAACAAAAATATTAATATTAAGTTTTCTTTAACATAAAAATACTTTTTTTAATTTGTCATCAAACTCAAAAAATTCAGAAAATCAAGAGACAAAAAATAATTCTTATATATTTTCAATGCTTAAAAAGCATACAAGTTATTTTTTCCCAGCTAGCATTTTAATGGGAGAAACTGTGTCCTGTTAGCGAATCTTCCGTAAGAGTCGTCTACGATGAGCCGACTCTTTAATTCCTTCTTCAAACAATTCGTGAACTAATCGCCTTTATGAGCATATATGTATATATAATGAGCTCATTATGGGTCCCAAATATATAATACAAAATAAAATTGACTTTTAGAGTTTTCTACTGTTTTTTTTTTAATATTGGAGTTTTAATTATAAATTATGTTTATATTAAGTAAACAATAAGTATGAGGTCAATTAGAAAATAAAAAGAACTTAAAAAAAAATTTTAAATAAAAATGTCATAAATTAAAATTAGATTTAAGCCAAATCCTTCATCCTGGATCCGTCACGCTTTACAGTTTGGTTTTTGGGTTCGTCACCAATATCGTTGTCAACTGCGGATAATTTGTGACGCCACGGTACTATAAAAGTAAAAAAATTAGGATTATTCAAAGTAAGAAATTTCATCTAAAAGCACATTTGCCTTACCACGTTGTTTAAATTAATAAGGACAGCGACATGTTTTTTAAATTGACGAAAATCTACAAATTGGAATAAAAAAACCAAAACTAGCAGAAATATCTAAGTAAAATTGTTTAAAGTGAAATAAAAATTTGCCAGAAAGTTCTAGTTACGATTGTTGATTTCCATAAAAAATAATCGTGCAACAATCAATTGATTGTTAATAATTGTAGCATCATTTACAAGATTCAAATGGCATCGTTGATTACTAACCATCTTCCAATGCTCCCCAAAATGCGTAGTTGACGATTCACTTTGATAAAAATCATCGTGAAGGCTCGCAAGAGCATAATTCTAAAGAACAAAATACAAATTTTTTTATACAATCGCCTGGACGATTAAAAAAAGGAATCGTAACATGATCGCGGTCGTCAAACAATCTTCCAAATTCCAAAATACAAAACATACAAAAAACATTATACAAATAAATTTACATAAATTTTCTTGATACAAATACTACAAGCAATTAGATACATCCTAATATTTCCTATTTTTATGCACTAAATGTCTAAAACACTGCGCAACAATTTAAGTATCAGCCTTAAAGTTTATTTCTTTTGTTTTTGGAACTTTAATTATTTGCATTTTGTGAAAATTAAATATATGCCATGAAATTATTTATTATCAATCTTGTGTAATGAAGTTTGCAATTTTATAAAAATTTATGCAGTTAATAGGAGAGAGAAAAAACCACTTATCACAGCTCGCGACTTATTAAAAAGCTCTGGTTCCGCAATCAAAGATACATTTACCCATTCCCTGTTCAACGAACAGAAATCTGGTCCGCATACCAGTACTAAATATTAATGTACAAATTAATGGCTCTGCTAATTATTATAACATAAATACTTAATTCATTTTTAAATTTATTTGTGTGTTAAAACAATACTGCCTCCCCTTCACTATTTACTAAAAAAAATAATTGTAAAAAAGGCAGAGTGCAAGGTATACGCGGTAAGTTTTTTCTATCTTTTATTTTCTTTCGGCAGTACTCTATTGGCAAACTTTAATTTTGATAATTATTTTTTAACTTTTACTTTTTTGATAACATAAAAAAATAATAACATATAAATAATAATATAAAAGCTTGTTTTTTAACAACTGTATATTTTCATAATGTTATAACATTTTAGCAAATTAACGACGTTATTAAAATTTTATAATATTTCTCACAGTTTCCATATTTGTTTTTATCACCTCTTGTTTATCGTGCTAATTCCTAATTAATTAAGCTGCGTGTGTGTGCTTTCAAATGATTTATGTAGGGAGGGTTAGGCGTTTCGTTAAAATTACTTTCCTACGAATTATATTTTTCTAATTCCAAAAATTTAGCACTTGTATGTATGTGATCATTGAACAGCACTCAGACAGATTAATTTTAAACCCCTGATATATTATGCTTTAGGAAAGTCTTCTTCTTTATACACTTTGCAGGAGGTACACTTCTCACGAAAGTGGTCACGCTAAAAATAGGGTTGCAAATTGCATTGGTAATTGCGTTACATACCATTCCAGAAGCCACAGTTTGCTAAAACTTCATCGTTATGTTAATTGTTAATGACATTCAAACCAAATAACAACTAACAATTTAAGGATTTTCTGTTGCCAAATTTGAATAATTATTGAATTTTGTTAACAAAGTATAACGAACTTAATTCTACTTAAGTAAAAAAATAAAATAATTTTTAGCTAAAATATCACACGATTCTTTAAAATTTTTGAGAAGTCAACTCTTTAAATTTTAGAGAAAACGACATGATGTCAAATTGGTTAAATAATCATCAAATAAACAACGTAATATAACCACAGTAGTTTTCACTCATTTAATTTATTAAGTCAACAATATTTCATTCAAGCTTAACAAAGCGTGAAACAACATAAAGAAAGAAGTAAAAATAAAAAACGCAAAACCTAAAACAGGTGAAATAGATATGAGATTATTATTTGGAATAAACAAAAATAATTTTTTGCATTTTGCCCTCTATTTATGCACTTGAATTTAAGAAAAAAAAACTGAATGGATTTAACGCCAGAGTGCCCTGTGTTCATTTAGTTTTAAATTATTGGCCATACCTTTAAATTTTCTAGACTAACGGCTGAAATTTACAAGGAACCTATATTGATTTGTCCGATACAACACTAAGTATGCAATTTGAATTTAGAAATTAAAGGGTGCCACCATACTTAATGTAAATTGAACTATATTGCCCTATCTTTTAAAACGTTACATATAAATATTTGAGAATTACACAAAATGTCTACTTCTTTGTCTGGTATATTGAGAAGTATAAATATCTAAATTTATAAATTAAAGGGCTTTACAATAGTTGATGTAATTTGATGTATATGACTAAACTGCTAAACAGTTGTAGAAACTGTATTTCTAAATTTGCTACAACGGCAATTTAGCAATTAAAGGGTGCCCTTTAATTGACACAATTTGATGTGTTTAGTCAAACTGCAGACAAACGTTTGTAATTTACAACGAAAATGTATTTCCAAGGCAAAAATCAAGTATATGTTAGAGATTTAACAATTAAAGGGTGTACCAATAGTTAATTTTTTTAATAAATCGACCGATAGCTAAAATCTGTTTTGAAGTCGGTTTTTTTAATAAAATATTTTATCATCAATATCACGTACTAATATCTATCTAATATCGATCTTAATATTTAGGAAACTTAATATAAGACAACGGACATGTTAAGCATATCAGCAATTAACTTCCTCTTTAAAACTTAAATGAGCATATTTGTTGCTAAAAATGTATTTATTAAATTAGAAATTTAAAAATATATCGTTGGCAACAGGTTGATAACTTTTAACTCGCAAAAAAATCAAATCGGGTTTTTGGTGCCAAAAGTCTGTATTTGTCCTTCTGCATGTTAGTACGTTTCATTTATGTTTTTAAAAAATTTCCTTCCCGGGAAAGAAAACGTCAGTTTATCTGATGCTTGTTATTGAGACATTAACTTTTACTATTCAAGGATATTAATATGAATTCTGCCGACAATGGAGTTGACTTAGACCAATGCAGTATTAATGAATGTTTGACGGTTATGGAATCTTCGGAATTATTGGACTCAAGTTGTAATGAAAATAATCAAAGTGCGTTCAAAAAACGAAAGGTGTTCCATAATAAAGCAAAATGGAAAAACATTAAAAAGAACTACGAGAATCGGTAAATCATATACTGGATGGAAACGACATGAAAATTCTTGTAACAAAAACAATATACATCGCTCAGAAAGAGTCATTCAGAACACTGTCGCAAGTCCAAATTACGCCATTGCCAAAGTTTTACACAGGAAGATCGTGAATGTATATTTAAATTATTTTGGAATATGACATGAAAAGAAAAACAATTTTTTGGGGTTTATTCGTGTAAGATTTCTAAGACCAAAAGACCTACAAAAACGATAGTGCAAGGAATAGGTCTTACACGTTAAAGTATTTTTGAATAAAGAAAACACAAAATTAAGAGTTTGCAAACAAATGTTTGTAAATACTTTAGTTATTGGTGAATGGGCAGTGAACTCCTGGAAAAAAATTCCAATTGCGGTATGTTTGAAGAACCCATTGAAATGCAATGCAACAGAAGTGGAAACATCAAAGAGATCAAACCGAATTTTTAATGAAATACGTAAATAGTCTCCCACGATTGCCTTCGCATTATTGCCGCAAATATACTCAAAAAAAAAATATTTATAACCTGTCAATAGAGGCATGCTTACCGTTTCTAAAGATTACTGCAAATCTTGCAAAGACAAGGCTTTAAGTCCAATGTCCCTTACTTCATTTCACAGTATTATAAAAAAAGCAGAACACATCTTTTCAGCGTCCAAAAAAGAAATGTGTGACACTTGCCTTAAACTAAATATCTGAAGAAGAGTACAACAAACATTAAAACAATAAGGTAAAAGCATGGATGAAAAAAGAAAAAGACGAAAACAAATTAGTTAATGGCGAATGCGTATTTTTTGAACAAGATGTTCAAGCGGTGAAGGTATCTCCTTATATTCGAAGAAAATTAATTAACCATAATTTTACTGTGTATGAACTACCTTCAAAATCTGTAAAATGCTATTGCTTTTCAGAGGTGAATGCAGATACTCAGTTTTTGCAAGCTGTGTAATAGAATATCTGAATGATTTTGTAAAAAATTCTGACAAGTCGTGCAACCCTAAATCGCCAATAGTAATATGATGGGGTGGATGCAAGTATCAGAACAGAAATTCTGTATTGTCGAATACTATTTTAAATTTTAGTGTCCAAATTAATATAGATGTGTATCAAAAATACTTGGAACCTGGCCATACACAAATGGAAGTTGACAGTGTACATGTTACAATAGAAAATACAATTCAAAAATATGACAGAATACACGTTCCTTCACAATATGCTGAAATCACAATAGCAGCTCGAAAGACTCCGCACGAGGCAATATTATAAAACTTCGACTTCTTTAAAAGATGTGACGATCTCAAAGTTATGAAGTATTAGACCTTGCAAGAAAAAGGGAGATCCATGTGTTACCGATATTAAAGCGCTACTCTATAAACCAAATGGTACTCGTACCATATATTATAAACTTGATTTTGCAGAAAAAAACTACGAAATTCTTTCAGTAACACCCAAAAAAATAGTACTTCCTATATTAATATACGACCAACTTTTCAAAGAATTTAAGTATTTGCAAGATCTTAAAAAATTTATACCTTCAAATTACCACTAATTTTTACGATAACCTTCCCCACAATTAAAGCTGTAATTCAAATTTTTATTTAAATATTATTAGTTTAGTTCTTAGCATATTCATTCGCATTGTTATATATATATTTTCACATTGCCTTATACTTTATATTTAAAATTGGAACCTCACTTGTGAGATTAAATTTTTTTAAATTGTCAAAAAGTATTAGTTATTTTAATTTTTTATTTTGATATAATTTCAATACTTTTGTTTTCTTTACACTATCTTAAAGTAAATTTCTCCCACTAATTTTTTTTTTTACTTCCAAAACTTTTAAGTAACGAAGTAATAACGTTTTTTTGTCTGCTGAAAAGTACAAAAAAACATATTTAGAATTGTCAACCTGTGATCGACGATTTTTTTTTAACTCGTGTTAGAAATATAGTGCAGATATTCGAATACAAAATAAAATTTAATTTAAATGAGTTTTAGTTATTTAATATACTTGTAGTTGTGTGTGTGCGCTGTTGCAAAAATAATAATTGCAATCACCATTATGTTTTGTTTCTTTGGTTGGTTACATTGTTTACAAGAACTGTTCATCACACGTGGGAAAAAATTATAACGTGTTTTAAAATCTTTTGAATGAATATTTTCCTACATCTTTTTTTCATTAAAACATAAAAAAACATAAATTTCACATCTTTTTCTAGATGCTGGAAAGACCTTCATGGCGGTAGATGCATGTTCGCGGGAATGATTGCAGCTGATTTTGGTATTGTGGTAAAAAGTTTTCATTGATACAGAGATAGAAGCTTATAGTCATGCCAAGTTAATCGCTTCTCGACTTTATGGCTAAGATCAAAGTGTAGTCATACCAAGTTAAGAGAGTTCGTTAAATGAATAATTAAACAACAAATACAAATTTGTCATTGGTCAAGTAGTGATAGCTACTGCTGCCGAGGCCTCGTTTTTCTATCGATACACGATATTGATGTGATAAGCTCTATAACACTCAGCAGTTGTAGCAATGTATTTACTGTATGATATTTTTCCTGATACTCTCTTTAGTTTATACAGATGATCGAGATTAGTCACGTAATCTGATACGATTTACTTTTTATTTTAAGTTTAAATGCCTAAAAATATAGTTTTGAGTGTAAAAAATGTTCATGTTCAAATTTTATAACAATATTGCATACTTATGTACCGGCAAAGACGGAGAGTTATTCGCTCAAAGTGATATTTGTTTTATACAAAGGTGGAATTTTCTTCGATTTGCCATTTTATAACGCATGTTATGGACTTAAACTTTAGTGTTTAAAGAGTTTGTTACGACGTATGTAAATACATGTTCATTTTTCATCCATCGATTTAACATCATTAGTTTGTCTGATTTTTCAATTGTTATTTGTTGCTTCGCCGATCATGATTACATTTCATAAAGAAACATAAATCGCACACCGGAGAGGTTAGAAACATTATTTCTCTGACATTAATTCAAAATATGTGATATTTCAATTAAACCACGGAAATATTTAACTAAATTAACTTAACTTGAATTAAATGGCCATTTCGCTACCACTTCTTTAGCTTTTCAGGAAATTTCTCAAAAAATTTTAAGCAAACTAAAGAATTTTGTCCAAACAAAAAGAATAATAATCAACAAATGATTTTATGTTTCTCTTTTTATACAGTTAAAAGATCATGAAAAATAAAAACAAATAAAATTTCACAAAAAATTACTTCAATTTATTTTTGTTCAATGCATTGGAACTTGCATTAAACGCAGTAGCTTAATGGCTAACGAGATGTGATTTAACCAATGTCGGTGGTTTTTATAATTTCGGTTTTGGGATTACAGCACGATTTAATTTAAGTTCTATTTGATATTTTGTTTTAAGATTTGATTGACAATTGTTAAATAATTTGGATAGAAGATACAATAAAATATTTAAATTTCATCTGATCATGTATTTCAAATAAATATATTGCCGATAGTTAACATCAGCTAAAATGTTTCCAGTAACAAATGCTGCGTAGAATTTTTGTATCACCATTTCATAAAATGTTTGCTTTTATTATATAAATTAATTTTTTTTAACCTGACGAAGAACCACTGTCCTCCGTTTCGAGCACTCTGTATTTATACAGATGCCTTTAAAAGAGGGGCGGCAGTTAGAGGTGGAATTTAATTGAGGAACTTGGGACAATAATCATTTTCAGACTCCCAAATGCGTGTTGGTTTAGTTACAATGGCATATTTAATAGGGATATCTTTTTCTGTACCGACAGCAAAGCCGCGATTATGTCCCTAAAAGGTGTTTTTACCACATTTTATCTTGTTTTTGATGTCGGGCAGGCCTGTATGGGATGGCAGAGCTTTCAACAGTCACCCTGAAATGGGAGAGGGGACAGGGGACCAACCTCGGCAACTATGTTGCCGACAAACTAGCAAACAAGTAGATGATGCTTGAAAAAGGTGCCGTTAATAGCTTTTGTGGCATACACCTCTGTGCTTGCAGATAGCGTATTGATGCTGCTCTCCACAATCTAGCTCAACTCAGATGGTTTAACGAGTGGACATGTTGTACTTCTAGAATAATCTGGCCCCTTTGGATCGTGGTAGGTAGGCTGCACTGCTGTTAACGAAAAAAAGAAAAATATGGGGGATAGAGAGTTAAAAATAAGAAAAAAAAACATCAAATGAAGAAATTGGCGCTCGCCCATATTTTCCGAGTTATTGGGCTTTTAAATTTTTCAAATTTAAAATTTTTTAAAATATCAATATGGTTATCAATTTAAGGCTTTTGAAGTGATCTTTAAGAAAATACTTAAATTATTTTTAAATGCTTAAACTATTAAGAGCCGATTTCATTTTTATGTAAAATTTTATATATGCAGTATCAAATTTTGTTTATATTTTAATTCTCTGTCAAACCAATATTTGCTTTTTTGATTGAAGTTACTTCACTAAACTAGATTTACATAGATGGTGAAGGGTATATAAGATTCGGCATAGTCGAATGTAGCACCCTTACTTTAACTATTTTAAAAGAAAATTTTAGAAAATTAAATAATTTAATTACGTTTTTGTATTTGACGTAACTCTACAAAAGTAAACAATTTACATTTAATTCCTTAAAACTTATTTTCTTTTTTCGGTTAATCTTGCTCATACGTTGAGTTCAAGTTTAGAGAAACAACATTTGTTACATAATTTAAAAATGTTTAAAAAATCCAGTTCACTTAATATGCCACAACCAAAAAAGAAAATTACAAAGCAATCAAAATACAATAAATATTTTGCAACACGAAAAAACAAATTAAATCATCTTAAAAGGCAGCGGGGTGTGGTACAATCACCATCATCATCCAATTGCTGTTCAGGTTTACTCTCAATAAATAAAAATTAGCATTTGATTTAATGGAAATGAAAGTATTCGATTACAGCTGTTGTTGATCACTTGCAATACACTTAGTTAAAATATGCATATGAACAGATCTAATTGCTTAATAAAGTCTTTTTAATGTATTTAAACTTACATTTGGTATTCATTGTTAGGTAGAAAACTAAACTAAATAAAACTATCAATGTAATACGTAGAGAAACCAGCTTTTCCGTAACAAAAAAGAAAAAATGGATTTTTAATTTGAAATATTATATGTTTTTTATTACAAAAATAAATTCTTTGGTTCTTAGTGACTAACATAGCTTCTTAACTGCTATTTGGTTTTAAGGGTTATTTAGTAAACGTTTGAATGAGTAACGCATGAGATATAATCTGAATATGTTGCGCCGTAATACAGGTAACAACAATACGCGCACAAGTGACAAAATAATTAATTTGTCAAAAAAAAAATGAAGAAAACGAATTGTTTCTAGTTGTTTTTTACTAGTTTTAATACTCGCCACAACAGACAAAATACAAAATTACTTAAACTAGTGTTTTTATCTTTAGTCGTGAATACTTTTTGCATGATTGCAACTCTCTTTTTCAATGAAAGATTATTGCTTTGCCTGCCTCTTTCAAGGCAATAAAATAATATCTTCCGGCAACATAAAAAACAGTTGTTGGCAAAAAATAAAAAAAAAATGTTTTCAAAGCGTAAACTAGTAACTCCATTTTCCTTTTTTAATTCACAAGACGTCAGTCAACAGGAAGAGCCAACAGTGATCGGGTTTTTTTTTTATCAGTGACCAATATTTATGTATTTATTTTGAAACTCAATATTTTCTCAACTCAAATTTTACGTCAATGACCAATAAATTGAGACAAATATATAAATATTGACAAGATCATCATTAGTATATCGATTATTAAAGCAAAGATATTGGACGCTGCTCTATATATTTCTGGCCTAGTAGTGAAAATGCGAATATTTATAATCAAAAATGGTTTTATTGTTTTTCAAAGTATTCTCCAGCATGATTTATACACTTTTCATGCGCTCAAACCAGTTGTCAAAGCCCTTTTTCCACTCCGATTGAGACACCTCTAAAACATGGTTTTTGAACACTTCAACAGCTTCTTCTGGCGACGAAAATCGTTGACCACGCATTTTTTTCTTGATGTGCGGAAACAAGAAGAAGTCATTAGGTGCCGAGTCAGGGCTGTACGGCGGATGACCCATTAATTCGACGTTGTGGCCGGTCAAAAACGCTCTGGTTTGAGCCGATGTGTGAGAGCTCGAATTGTCATGGTGAACAATGATTCGTCTTCTCTTGTTGGTTTTTCGAATTTCTCCGATGACTTCAGGCAAACAAATTGCAGTGTACCACTCAGAAGTGACCATCCTACGTTGCTCAAGCGGAACAGTCGCCACATGACCAGTTTTGCCAAAGAAACAGGCGACCATTTGCTTCGAAGTGCTTCTTCCACGAACAACTTTCGTTGGATTTTGCTCGTCTTTGAAGACCCACACGGTCGATTGCTGTTTCGTTTCGGGCTCATACGCATAGATCCATGATTCGCCACCTGTGACGATCTTATAAACGTCTTTTGAAGCACCGCAATCGTATTTTTGCAACATTTCTTTGCACCAATCGACACGAGCCTTTTTTTGAACGACGTTCAAATTGTGCGGGATCCAACGACAACAAACCTTTTTTACGGCCAGGTGTTCATGCACTATCGAATGTATGCTGGTGGAAGAAATGTCCAAGGATGTCTCTATCTCTCGGTATGTCGCATGTCGATCTTGCATTATGAGTTCACGCACGGCATCAATGTTCTCTGGCACAACAGCGGTTTTAGGACGACCTTCACGGAATTCGTCTTTGAGCGAGCTTCGGCCACGATTAAATTCATTATACCAATTTTTCACAGTGCTATAGGATGGTGCATTATCGCCATACAAAGATTTAAGTTCATCAATGCACTCTTGTCGTGATAATCCACGTCGAAAGTTGTGAAAAATGATGGCACGAAAATGTTCACGAGTTAATTCCATTTTTTTCTATATTAATTTTTTCAAGTCACTGTAAACAACACAAATAATGGACGTACGTCAAAACGTTTTGAGTACGATTATGCTTAAAAATGACAAACTTTCCAATGAAAATGTCAGATTGCACTTGGCAGCACTCAGTGTTGCCAGGCCAGAAATATATATAGCAGCTCTCGTATATATATAATATATATATATATATGTATATATATATAAATATAAATGATTTGATTGAGATTTTACACCCAAAAATTTTTTCCCTTTAAATTAATTAAAATTACACAGAAAAAAAATTTTGTACGTACGAAAATTTTTTTGAGATCAGATTGAATGAAGTTTTATTAAATTTTGAATTAAATGTAATAGATAATTAAAAAATAATTTTGTAATTTAGTCAACAACATACTTTGGAATTTTTTATTCACTATTGACATTGTTTAAAATAATGACAATGAAATAAATTTAACTATCATCTAATGATAATGATTTTAACTTAATATAAATTGGTAATGCACTTTTTATGAAACTGTTAAATTACTAATAACAATTTGAAAAATATAATTGTTTTTAATAAACACAAATTTATGACAGCAGAAACTTTTAAAAGCTATGCATAACATAAATAAATACTATGATGATAGATCTCTATTTTTATTTAACTTAATATCTAAGATTAATAGTCACCTAACACCGTAGGTAGCAGATCTTATTACTTATATAAAATCAAAAAGAAATTTTCTATAGTGTCTCATTTTTCCGTTTTTTTCTAAATTTTTGTGAAGAGGCTATTTTAGAATAATGCTTTATTATACTTTATGATATTTATTTAGTGTAGGAAGAAAAAAGTGACGTTTATTAATGCTAATATTTAGAAACCATTTAATGATTAGTCAATGATGATGACCTTATTGTTTAAACTAATTATCAATGAAAACTTTTTATTAAAAAACACTACGATTAGTGAAAATGAAAAAAAAAAAATCATTGGTATTATGTATCATTCAATGCTAATAAAATTGGCGATTAATTGTTCCATCTAATTAATTACTCCCATGTATAATCAATTATATATTTGATTGAAAATATGGTAATCGAGTGTGGTATGAATCATTTTTGGCGGCAGGACTTTTCAACTAGATTTCCAAGGCGTGCGAATTTTATAATCAATTACTGAGAATTGATTATATTAACTACTGTTCGAAATAATGATTATCATTAGTACGTATTTTGAGCCATTCTTTTTAAACTTACAGAACTGGTTCAATTACTACTTCCTTTTTTTGCGATCTAATATAATGTGTTTAGTCAGCGAGTAATAAAATATGGCAACCACAAAAGTAAGTTATTATATGGCAAGGACTTTTATAAGTGATGTCTTATTGTTTGCTAGGTTATTGAATCTAATAGAAACCAGTTAAATTCATTGGTGGGCGCAAAAACTTTATATTTTGGAAAGAAAACGGGATTTTTGGATAAATGAGATATATTTCTTATAAACCAACTGAAATAAGCGAGCCAAGCGTAAAGTTTTTTAGCGTCTAGCTTAAACGCTGGACTGTCAAACCTATATAAGGGCGTCAATATTGTGTCTTGAATGGAAATGTTAACTTTATCTCTGTTGTGGCTAGCTTGATCTGAAAATAACTGAATATTCGTTACTACTCAAGGACAGAAAAAGCAATGATAATAGAAACAAGTAGCCTCGCTACCTAAAGCGCTGCCAATATCGGATTTTCTAAGCTTTGATGCCGCGCTGTTTCAATTTCCCTTACATTTTTCATTGACAGAAGAATTTTAATGGCTAAACCTAAATCTTATTTTTAAAATCAGAGACGTCAATAAAAACAATTACATATGTATGAAATTACTATTTGTACGAAAAGCAATAAAATTTTATACTTTTAAATTAAAATGTTTCCTTAAATTCTTTATATATTTCTCAGTTCAAAATCAAATTCGTGGATGTATAAATGTATAAGTGTTACAAAATAGTTTTAATTTAATTTTTTTTAAAGTTTCAATTAACTTGATACATTTTTTAATAATCAACTTCTTTGTTCCTTTTAGATCTCCTGTTTATAATTTAACCGACTTTCCATAAGAATGTCCTTCCGTAAGAAAATACATGATGATTCATAAACAACATGTTTATATGTAAATGTAATGGTTTGGATGACCAGAAATCAAATCGTTTTTTTTTAATAATAAAAGAAAGAAACAAGTAATTATATTATTTTATTATTTAATTAAAAAATACAATAAAATCTTGTTTACAATTGTAGAAAAATTTTGTATTTATGTATTTTTCATATCAAAAAATTGCTTAATAAAATAAATAAAGTTACAAAAGATTTTTTATTTTTTAAATTATTTTTTGTTATTTATAATTTCACATTTTTCCTAGTTGTAAGTGTCATTCTTTTTATTTTTTAAGATTTAATAATTTTTAATTAAAGTAAAAATGATTTTCTTATTCTAAATATGTGAAATAAAAACTTATTTTATGGAATATAAATTCCGTATGTTAATATCAGAATCCGAGAAAAAGTGTATTATCTATAAAGTCTGTGACTTAGGGTACACAAAGACAAAAAAAAATCATCTAGAGAGATTTTTATACAGAATTATTTGTTTGAGTTGCAAAATTGGGCATGGTATATTGCATCGTATAGAAAAAATGTAAAATCATATTAAAATCAGTTAATAGGTATATGAATATTGGTGTCACCCTATAGGTCTGAGTTTGGAAAATATACAAAGTCTATCTATCATGTCACAGAACCCAATTCCGAACAAAATCGATCGGAGTCTCAAGAAAAAAAGATTATCGAAATGGTTAATACGGCATTAGAACCATTCCGATCGTAATGTGTGACATGCCTGTATATTAAAAATTTCATTACAATGGGCTGGTCCGTAAAACATTGCCGTTTTCCCTATTTTGAAAAGTAATTAAACTCCTTTCTGCAATTTTCTTCCTTGTGTTCGTTACATAGCCTTGTTTCAAGCTTAATTAAAATTGGTTTACAAAAATAGCTAATTAGTTATTTATCGCCTGAAGTACTACTTCTCTAAAAAAACTTATCTTGAGTGACCATATGTATTTTTTTTTTATAAAAATAAAGAAGTGAAATCATTAGTTGTTAATATTAGTTATAAATTAATTTGTTTTTTTCGGTTTTTAGTGGAAAATTTAACACCTGATTATTAATACTTTCAAGACTTACTTTGATCATACACTTTTTGTGCCCCATTTTCAATTTTGTCAATAGCAGCCCGGCATTGCACATGAGGGTGCTCTTAACTCTGTTATATTTCTTGTAGCAGTTGAGACAAGTTTTGTCTATTTGCAATGCAACAAATTCAACCAACATCAATTTCATTCAACTGCTCCCATTTTTCGTTTTTGCTGTTTTTTTTTGCTTAAATTGTTTCTAAACAAATACAGCTGGATTTTACGTATTTTATTTTGATATTGCTTTAACTCATTGTCGTTAAGTAATCTCTGGGCAACATTCCAGCCAACAACACTAACACCATATTCGATCAGCAATCAAGGAGCACCTTATCTGACTATGAACTATAAGATTCTGTAATAATAGTTGTGAATATGGTATCATAAACTCACTTAGAGAAAAGAAATTTGTTATGACAATCGAATTTTTTTACAAATCGAGTTTTGTATATTGTGTGTATTATTTGAAGTTGAAAATACTGAAGGAATATGGTGTTTGAAAAATAATTCGAGAGTCGATGTAAAATTCTATTGTGTATTAAATAAATGACACACAAGCATGTTTTGAATTCCACACGAAATTTTCACTTTTGTATTTTTCAAGGCATTGTTTTTGTAAAAAAATAATTTTGTAGCAACAATGCTTTGAAAAATTTGAAGTGAAAATTTCGAGTGGAATTCAGAACATGCCTGACAACTTAATATTTTCTAAATTAATGTAGGGTAGTACAGGTCGACCATCACACATATGACCAACGGTACTGTATGCACACACTCCAAAATACTGAATTCATACAAGCAAATTTTACTTTGTATGAATTCAGTCAAACATACGTTTACTCGTTACAATACAAACAATCACATTCCACACATTTTTTCGGCATCAACCACAAAAAAGACAGAGTAAGATTGACCGGCGAGCCGTGTAGAAGTACAAAAGACAAATGTTGTTTCGTTATAAAATAGAAGTTGCTAGTGCTTATATATAAAACTTATAATTAATAAATGCTGTAAACTATATATCTACATATAAGTGTATATGCATAAGTGTATTAATTTGTGCAAAGTATTTAAATTTTCATGAAATTTTTCATGAAACTAGCATGAAATTTGGTGTTTTGTGATGAAGCAAAAGGGATAAGCAATATGGCATTAACTTAAAAAGAGAATTGAAAAAAATTTAAAAATTATTTTATACAAAAATATTTTTTGAGATAATTTTGACAATAGTGTGTAACTCTTTTTGACTTTCAATAATTATTTGTATTTTAAAATAAAAAATTCAAATTTCTTACTATGCGTAAAAATGTTACTTGTATTATCTCACAAATTTATTTATTTATTATTTATTTACGAAAGAAATATTAAAAAGTTACTGATTACTGAATTTTGATTTTATTAATAAAGTCTAACTTCCAATAGATAAAAAGGCAACCATAATTATAAAGTATAATTTGATGTAATGAACTCTAAGCAAAACAATTTGTTAAAAGTCTAAATGTTTAAAGGCATTTTCGAAAAATCAAGTTTTTTTACTTAAATTTTTTTTAATTCAATTAAAAAAATAGTACATAAAGGCCCACTGTAAAGGCCACGTTCCAAATATGACTCATAAAATTCCAATATTGGTTTGATTTGTAGTTGTTTAATTTTGAACTAAGTATTAAATAACAAAATATTTAAAAAAATTACGACATAAATTGCTGTTCACAGAGAAGTTACGAGATACACATGTGCAAACCAGCAACTGCAAAAAACGCAAAAATTTGATTGTAGTTACAAAAACTAATGTATTTGCAATATGTAGCTAAAAAGAAATCAAAATGTTTACAAATAGTTGGACTACCTACCTTAAAATACTTGGGAATTCATCTATTATTTGTATTTATAAATTGTGTAATTTTTTTGGCCATTAATAAATGGATTACAATTGAAAGTGCAGCTCCTTACTAAGAGGTATCAAAATAACAGCAGTTGCAGCACTAGAAACAAAAACGATAGAACAACTGGCTTTCCCAATGTCTTAGCTAGCTGTGTTAGAAACGTAATTTAATGGCTTAGAAATGCACAAAGTGCTATACATATTGTTCATTTACTAATGGAACGTCATAACTTAAAGAAATTCATGTCGTCTTTGGTACATTTAACAAGTCTTTGACTTGTGACTGATGTGCAGTTTCAGTATTGCAAGCAAGCGACTCATCTAGAAAATTTGTATAGCAATCACTCAAAAATTTGAGGCTGTTCATACAAATTTTCTAGACGAGTCGCTTGCTTGTTATACAGAAACAGCATGTGAGTTCTTAGTTTGTTACCGACTTCAAAAAAAGAAGGAGGTTATTAATTCGACTGAATGTTGCTTTTTTATATGTTTGTGCCTGCAGAACTCAGTCATTTCTGAACCGATTTTAAAACATGTTGGTAATATAATAGATTATGCTGACAGATTGGTATTACCACAGCTCCTAATATCAAAAAGCTATACAAAAATAAATCCAAAATTTAAGGATGTCCCATAATTGATGTAGATTTTCTTATATGGCCCATCTTTTGAACCGTTATAGAGAAACGCTTGCAAATTGGACAGAATGTCGAATGTCGGCCATAGCATCGTAATAGTAACAGTTTATTAATATTAAAAATTATAAATTAAACTGTGCACCAAGTTCATTTAATTTGATGTATGTGATCAAACTTTTGAACAGTTGTGGACAACAGCTTGAAATTTATAACTAACCTGTATTGCTAAGTCCGCTATAACAACAGGTATAAAATTTGTTTTTAGAAGTTGAAGGGTGTCCCAATGGTTGATGTGGCCAAACTTTTGAACCGTGATAGTCAGAATGCTAAAACTTAAAAGGGACCTGTATTGCTTACCCCGCTATATCAGCGAGTTTATTTGAATTTAGAAATTAAAGGGTGTCCCATAATTAATCTAGATTTACTTATGTGGGCCTATCTTTTGAATTGTTATAGACAAACGCTTGCAAATTGGTCAAGAAGCTTGTATTTTGAATTTAGAAATTAAAT
This sequence comes from Gymnosoma rotundatum, assembly GCA_916610165.2. NCBI lineage: Eukaryota > Metazoa > Arthropoda > Insecta > Diptera > Tachinidae > Gymnosoma > Gymnosoma rotundatum. The sequence continues at coordinate 36,279,849 of OU744339.1, read as the reverse complement.
TGCTGAACTTAAGACAGAACGTCCACTACTTTGTTTGAGACGAGTATAATAAGAAGTATAAAAATTTTAAATTATAAATTAAAGGCTTTTACAATAGTTGATATAATCTGATATATATGGGCAAACTGTTGAACCGTTATAGACAGAAGGGTGAAATTTAAACAGAACCTAATCTATTACAAGAGCAAGTATACAATTTTAAAATTAAAGGGTGCTCCTATAGTTGCTGTAATTTGATATATATTGCAAAACTATTGAACAGTTGAACAAGTATAAAGTTTGGAAATATGAGGGTGTCTCAATAGTTAATAAAACCTTTTTTTTTGCAAGAATTTTTGTTTGAAGCTCACAATAAATTGGAACGCTTTTTGTCCTAAAGTGGCAACCATAATACTGCTTAACATCTTGTTTTCTTACAATCTCTTTTATATGTTTTATACCATAACGAAGTAGCGCAGCTATTACGGATAAAAGCTGGCAACCCTGTTTTGTTTAACAAACGTTTTAATAGGCGCTTTGAAATTGATGTAGATCTTCTATTATAAATGTTGTTTAGCGATAAGTCTTACTTCTGGTTTATTTAGACGTTAAGAAACAGAATTGTAGCATTTGGAGTGAAAATAATTATTATCGAAAAGTAGGATATTTGGCCTTTATGAGTACAAAAACGATAAGCGTAAAAGTTATTGGTGTACGATTACCTCGGTTGGCAGTATTGCAATCAATGCACGATACAATTAATTTATTTAAAGATATATTTATAATATTTCCTTTGTGAAAATGTTGAGGAAAATGGTTAATTGCAGATGCAAGTATAAAAACAATTAAATAGTGCTTTTTATTTGTTTTGTTCGACAGTGACGGAAAATGCAACCATAAAGATTATGTGGCATTAATGTTTAACAGTCAATAGTGCTTATAAAGAAACACATATTTATCTCATGCTTTTAACTAAAATACTTACATCTTAGAATTTTAATGATGTTAAGCGTATGATTTGCAGAAATTATTATTAACAAAAATAAAGTTTATTAATACAAAAACTCTTACAATTGTTCCATTTTTTTCACAGTTCCTTTTTGTGAACATTTTTCGGGAATTAAGAAATGCGGCGATTGTTTTTTCTAATAATTGTAAAATTTAAATTTAAACTCAACTCCAAGATAAAAAACTTTAACTTTGCTCTCTACCATTTTTATTTACTCTGATTTTTATCAAATTCCTTAGAGCTCGTAACTTTATGTTCAATAACATTCCTTTTACAACCAGAAGTTAAATTTTGCATTTGATGTTGCTTAAATTAATAAATCCGGCTGTATTTCTTATTTCATTAAAACACATAATTTTTGAAAATAGAAGAACGGAAAATTAATCATTTTGTTGAAAAACGATTTTTTATATCCTTTTCTTTTCTCTTCTCTATGTCGACTAGTGATCTGCCTGTATCTTTTTGAAAAGGACTTTTTACTATAAATATGGTGGAAAACTAATAGTAAGTCAAGTTATGTCAAGTCAAGATAAGAAGTGTTAATCTTTAGTTTTATACATCGCCTTGGAAGCATGTATTTTAAAGTCATTAATTTTGCATTGCTATCGTATTATGTAAAGTTGCCAGAAAAGTAGTATTTTGAATTGTGTAATAATTTATGCAAGAGGAAATGATGAGAAATAAACATTACTGATTACTTTTGAGGGACTGGTTCTGGTTAAACTCGTGTTAGAGTCAAAAAAATCGTACGATTATTATTTTTAAAACTATCTGCTTCTTTTAATTGTCTTGTAGTTGGTGTTATTTTGCACCACCATGTGATAATGAAACTAACAGATATATATTATTTAAAAAAAGAAATTTAAGCATAAAGTTAGCTTAGAGATTATTGGCTGTCTAAACTCAATAACTTCGAAAATGAAAATAATTACCTCAAAATATTTTTTGCTTCAATGAACAATTCAGACTTTTAAGGTTCCAATTTAGAAGGTCACAGCTAAAAGTACTTTTTCAAGGGCCTTAAAGTACCCTGTAATTTAAAATTGCTTGCAATTTAATCAGTTAGCATGTTACATTGCACCAGTTATTTCTAGCCAAAATTTTTTATCAAGAAAATCATGTGGAAAATAACTGACACTGCTAAGGTATTCGGTAACATTTTACAAATAAAACATAAAAAGCTTGCTTTGTTCTAGAGAATTTGAAAGAAATACCATCTGAAAACGAAGGTATTAGTGCAAACTGAGATGTATGCTTATTTTAGTAGCTCTTTAAATCTCTTTGAAACGCATACTCTTCCCTGGATAAAATTTGTAACTTTTTGTACCATTTATGTATTCATATCTCATCGAATAAAAGTACTGTAAGGTTTGGTAAAAAGGGTAAATTAAGTTGTTTTTACGAGGGCTGCTTTATATATTTTGGACTAATCAAAAATGGTTTCATTGTTTTTCAAAGTATTCTCCAGCATGATTTATACACTTTTGCATGCGCTCAAACCAGTTGTCGAAGCACTTTTTCCACTCTGATTGAGACACCTCTAAAACATGGTTTTTGAACACTTCAACAGCTTCTTCTGGCGACGAAAATCGTTGACCACGCATTTTCTTCTTGATGTGCGGAAACAAGAAGAAGTCATTAGGTGCCAAGTCAGGGCTGTACGGCGGATGACCCATTAATTCGACGTTTTGGCCGGTCAAAAACGCTCTGGTTTGAGCCGATGTGTGAGAGCTCGCATTGTCATGGTGAACAATGATTTGTCTTCTCTTGTTGGTTTTTCGAATTTCTCCGATGTCTTCAGGCAAACAAATTGTAGTGTACCGCTCAGAAGTGACCATCCTACGTTGCTCAAGCGAAACAGGTGACCATTTGCTTCGAAGTGCTTCTTCCACGAACAACTTTCGTTGGAGTTTGCTCGTCTTTGAAGACCCACATGGTCGATTGTTGTTTAGTTTCGGGCTCATACGCATAGAGCCATGATTCGTCACCTGTGACGATCTTATAAACGTCTTTTGAAGCCCCGCAATCGTATTTTTGCAACATTTCTTTGCACCAATCGACACGAGCCTCTTTTTGGGCGACTTTCAAATTGTGCGGAATCCAACGAGAACAAACCTTTTTTACGGCCAGGTGTTCATGCAGTATCGAATGTATGCTGGTGGAAGAAATGTCCAAGGATGTCTCTATCTCTCGGTATGTCGCATGACGATCTTGCATTATTAGTTCACGCACGGCTTCAATGTTCTCTGGCACAACAGCCGTTTTTGGACGACCTTCACGGAATTCGTCTTTAAGCGAGCTTTCGGCCACGATTAAATTCATTATACCAATTTTTCACAGTGCTATAAGATGGTGCTTCATCGCCATAAAAAGATTTAAGTTCATCAATGCACTCTTGTCGCGATAATCCACGTCGAAAGTTGTGAAAAATGCTGGCACAAAAATGTTCACGAGTTAATTCCATTTTTTTCTATATTAATTTTTTCAAGTCACTGTAAACAACACAAATAATGGTCGTACGTCAAAACGTTTTGAGTACGATTATGCTTAAAAATGGCAAACTTTCCAATGGAAATGTCAGATTGCACTTGGCAGCACTCAGTGTTGCCAGGCCAGAAATATATATAGCAGCCCTCGTAGCAAAACATAATATCTGATGTATGAATTGCATAAGTAATTATTATTCGCAAAATTATATTTTGAATTAAGAATTGTATTTATTTATTGATTTTTTATTGTTACATGATTTGTTATTCAAATTTAATATGGTTACTTTTTTTCTTTTTTAACGTGGGATTTCTTTTGATTGCAGTTACCAGCACTTCAAATGTTTATTTTATATTTCTTCTGTGGTACTTTTATTTATTCTCTACTTCGTTTATTTCTTACTGATTAGATTTTTACAAATATATATTATTTTATTTAAATATATTTTTGTTTTCGTGTAAGTTATAAGATCTGCTAGTTGTGGCGTTAGGTGACTGTACATCTAACACAGTAAGTTGTACACCTTTCTCACCTAAAAATGATAAATTATTAAATTTTTCAAGTATAGATCTATCTACAAGAATGTTAAGATTTATTTATTTTAAGCATAGTTTTTTTTAAGTTTCTGCGATCATAAATTTGTGTTTCATAGAAATAATTATTTTTGATTGAAATGTAATTAGTAATGAAACGATTTCATTAAAATTTCATTACTATTATTAGAAACTATTATAATTTTTTTTTAATTTTTTTATTTTAAAGCATTATCATTAAATAATAGTTAAATTTTTTTTATTCTAATTATTTCAAACAATGCCAATGAAATTTCAATGATAATGAAAAATCAAAGTATTATAAATTTAATACAGAAGTTTAAATATCTCAAACTAAATTTTGTATGTAATTTTTATTTAGTATATCAATAAACACAAACAAACTTAAGTAAGATAAAATTAAATAAGTACAAAGTCTGATATCAATATTTCTTCATGCCACTATTAATCACTAGAATTATAACAACTTCATATTTATATGTCTCGGTTAAAATTATTTTATATGAAAAATTCGTATGATGTGTATTACAATTTTTGGGATGTGTTGGCCATTCCATAAAGCTACATTATTTCATTAACTACGTAAATTTATATTAATCAAGTGAACAGTTTAAAAAAAAAGTTCCTTACATACAGATTGGGTTTTCTCAAAAAAGAGTTACACCACTTTCAAAGAAAACAGTTTTAATTGTTTATTATTAATCTAACAATTTACACTAATTTTAATTGTGTTAAAAAATTTTTCATTTTAAAATCCAGCAATAAAAAATTTACAAAATATTCTGATAATAATTCTGGACTTTCATATATGGATAAACAAACAATTATAAATTATTGTCTGCTATTTATTTTTGAAAAGTACTTTGTAATTTATAATTCTGTAAAATGTGGATTTTGTTAACATTCATAATTTTTTACACTCGCGCGATCAATAAAAAAAAAATTAATAAGACGGCGCAAGAGTATCCCATCTCTGGTATGAAGTATATGAAAAAAAACTAACAAAACAAAATTGATTTATATGCCATCTTTGCGTTTTCTGGTTTGATGTTCAAACATGATAATCACAACTACTTTGTGTATGTATATTTTTTGCAAGTTAAAATAATTAGCATCTGAAGAATTGCTTCAGTGAAAAATTTTTAATTCTTACAATAGTCACAATATTGAATTTTAAATTTAAAAAATGAGCTTATGATATTGAATATTGCTGATATTTTATATATCTTTCGGTTTTTGTTATAAATAAGTAAGCAAATAAATAAAAAAAACAAATCAACTTCTGTATTATTTTGATGTGTTACAAATTGTTGTGGTTGGTAGATTAGCTAATTACCCTACTTCTTGTCAGTGCATGGTTTCACACTAAGATAGTTTTATAATTAAGTAAAAAGATGTTAACATTTAAATTTTTGTTTAAGTTTTGATTGTATAAATAAATCTATATTAAGTATTTTTTTTAATTAAGTAGGATTTTTAACACCTTGTCACTATTGGCAGCTTTATAGTTCTAAATTAGCACATCACATGTGAAAAAAAAATGTTTTTTGTATTTTATCCAAACAATAAATACAAGCAGTAAATACAATTAATTATTTCTAAGTTTCAAATTCTCAATGACAGTTGTAAATCTAACAAATCAAAAATTGAAGTGGCATTCGATCAAATGTTTACGAAAAGCAAAGCGAATAGTGTCATTGACTTTAAGTCACTGACCAAAGTTGAGAATATTTACTGTTGTTTTGTTTTTATATATTTTCTTCATTTTTTCAACCTTCATTTTTGTTCATAGTTGTTGTTTTTGTATTTGATGGACATAAAACACTGCAAGTAAATTCGTTTTACATACGTTCGTAAAACGTTGTCAGCTACTCATGCACTCAAGTCAAGATAGCTGTGCCATGATGACCATATTAAATCGTGCTGTCGTACGCAAATGATCGACTAAATAAATATTAACATTTTGATGATATCAAATGTGATATAGAAATAATGTGTTTTTGTTCAAAACAAAGAGATCTTCACTGCCAGATGATGACCCGGTATTAGTAAAAAGCTTACACCATTTTTTTTTTTTGACAAAATTGAATCGAAACAGTTTGAGGATTTAATTTTAAAGATAATTAGAAAAATAACAAAAAGACATTCATTACACTGGTTTAGAGCCAAAAAATACCAAGCAAACCACATGGCTAAATAACTTAATTAAGACCTTCTGAACACGAAAAACGCTGTAATTATTTTTTTCCAAGTGCCGTTTTTTAGATAACGGTACTTTTGTGTTTTTCGGTGTATGGTCGCACTCAAACCCTTGTGGAGCCCAACCAAATAGTCCGATCGAGATAAAGTGTATGAAGTGGAAGTGGAATGAACAAATAATGGTGAACTATTGTTGGTTCCTCCTTCGTAAAGATCCGTCCGAAAAAAAAGATCGCAAAACTTCAAGTCGCTCGTCAATTTAATTCAAATTTTTCGAATTTTTGCCGAATATTATGTGTACTCGTAAGCAATCAAAATGAAAATATTGTCGTTCCACAAAATCCTTTTTATCCGTTTTTCTTCAAACTACGCTTAAAATATTGGTAGTAAAATACACTATTTGGTAAGAGATAAAACATTCCAGTTCTTCACTATAGCGTAGAAAAAAAAAAACCAAATGAAAATAAAAAATTTAGAAAAAAACGTATAAATAGGCATACAAAAGAATATATTTGTCTTATCTTTCCTTGTACGAGGGCTGCTATATATATTTGTGGCCTGGCAACACTGAGTGCTGCCAAGTGCAATCTGACATTTCCATTGGAAAGTTTTTCATTTTTAAGCATAATCGTACTCAAAACGTTTTGACGTACGACCATTATTTGTGTTGTTTACAGTGACTTGAAAAAATTAATATAGAAAAAAATGGAATTAACTCGTGAACATTTTCGTGCCATAATTTTTCACAACTTTCGACGTGGATTATCACGACAAGAGTGCATTGATGAACTTAAATCTTTGTATGGCGATGAAGCACCATCCTATAGCACTGTGAAAAATTGGTATAATGAATTTAATCGTGGCCGAAGCTCGCTCAAAGACGAATTCCGTGAAGGTCGTCCAAAAAAGGCTGTTGTGCCAGAGAAAATTGATGCCGTGCGTGAATTCATAATGCAAGATCGACATGCGACATAACGAGAGATAGAGACATCCTTGGACATTTCTTCCACCAGCATACATTCGATACTGCATGAACACCTGGCCGTAAAAAAGGTTTGTTCTCGTTGGATCCCGCACAATTTGAAAGTCGCTCAAAAAAAGGCTCGTGTCGATTGGTGCAAAGAAATGTTGCAAAAATACGATTGCGGTGCTTGAAAAGACGTTTATAAGATCGTCACAGGTGACGAATCATGGATCTATGCGTATGAGCCCGAAACGAAACAACAATCGACCGTGTGGGTCTTCAAAGACGAGCAAAATCCAACGAAAGTTGTTCGTGGAAGAAGCACTTCGAAGCAAATGGTCGCCTGTTTCTTCGGAAAAACTGGTCATGTGGCGACTGTTCCGCTTGAGCAACGTAGGACGGTCACTTCTGAGTGGTACACTACAATTTGTTTGCCTGAAGTCATCGAAAAACCAACAAGAGAAGACGAATCATTGTACACCATGAAAATGCGAGCTCTCACACATCGGCTCAAACCAGAGCGTTTTTTACCGGCTAAAACGTCGAATTAATGGGTCATCCGCCGTACAGCCTTGACTTGGCACCTAATGACTTCTTCTTGTTTCCGCACATCAAGAAAAAAATGCGTGGTCAACGATTTTCGTCGCCGGAAGAAGCTGTTGAAGTGTTCAAAAACCATGTTTTAGAGGTGTCTCAATCGGAGTGGAAAAAGTGCTTCGACAACTGGTTTGAGCGCATGCAAAAGTGTAAAAATCATGCTGGAGAATACTTTGAAAAACAATAAAACCATTTTTGATTATAAATATTCGCATTTTCACTATTAGGCCAGAAATATATAGAGCAGCCCTCGTATGTTGCTTATTTTTCTTACAATTTCAGGAACCTCGCTCAAATCTCCCTAACTCTTTAAAATGAATCATCTTGATCATTTGTTTAAACCAAGCTAGACGAAAAGTTTTTCTTATTCCAAAGCCATGCTATTAAGGTCTCCTTTATTATTTGTTAAGTGCTAATACTTATTCCCGTTTCTTAGAAATTAACTTATTTCAAGTTCACTCCAATTAAAGGAGGAAACAACATATAATCGGCTATGGCCTAAACTCGACTTTGTGACTGGCAGGATAAAAACAGGAACAAATGTTTTGCAATCATTCGGCTTAATTTACCTAAAAAGATAACTAATAGGAAAATTAAAATGATACTTATTAACAATAAGTTATACACTCGAATTTTATTGTTATTTTATCAAGATTAAAATGGTTGATAATGATGTTTGCAAGCATCACGTGTTACAGACGTTATCCAGTACTTTCTAGAAAACAACTGGCAGACATCTGAAAATATCTTAGCCCACCTCACTATCTCAAGGTTAAGGATAACTCAGACCCAATGGAAGGAGACCAAGCAAATACTAGTTTGTTAAGCGAGAAGTATAAAAGCCAATAACTGCTTGTTGACGACAGGAAAAGATAGGAAAACCCAGGGCGGTTGCGTATATACGTAAAGAATAAGAACATCCTCTCAAGCACTCTATGAAGGCATTTATTTTTACATTCTTCAACACACACTCTTTGGTTGTGAATAGCATCAATATCGAATTTTTTAGCTTTTCATTGATCCATTAGAATTCATCTAAAATTTTGTGCAGACACAAGTTTTATTCCATCTACAATGTTAATACAATTTATAAGCGGTAATTTAATTATTTTGACACAATTTTAAACTTACATTGCTGATATTTAATTTTTATAAAAACTTCGTGCTATTTTTTTGATTTTATTATCCCGATTAATTAATTACCGATATTGATTATTGAGGGTCAAAGCACGTCTCGATGGCCATTTCTTTATCGCTTACTTACCTCTTCAGGAAACTTCTGACAAATATTTTGAATAAACTAAAGATTTTTGTCCAAACAATAAAGCAAAGACAAAAATCAAAGTTTAAACAAAAACAACAATAACAAACAGTAATTCTATTTTTCTTTCTCCCCTGTATACGGCTAAATTTTTTTCAGCTCTTTTATACAGTTGAAAGAGGATGAAAAATAAAATATCAAAAACATTACGATAATTTATTTCTATGCACAGTAGGCTTGCCAGATCCAATTTGCCAAAAAGCTTGACATTGCCCAAAAAAAAACTTGATTTTGAAAAAAAAACTTGACAAATAAAAACACTCATACTATTGGTTTTTATTTAATTTTTTTTATTATTTTTTTCATAAAAATTATTAGAATAAAAACAATAATATCGTTAAAAGTAAAAATAACAGAAACAATGTGAAAGAAACAAAAAACAATATAAGAATAAAAATTCAGTCGTTATATATTTTAGAGAAAACTTAGGCGTTATTTAAAAAAATTATAGGTACTATCTTAAGAAATATAGATAGTAAAAATATGCTCTATCGATGTGTTTTTTAGAAATATAAACTTACTTTTTTAAGTATTATTACATATGTAGCTAGAATAAATTTGAGAAAAAAAAGTTAACTTACAAAAAACATTGACAAATCACTTTTTCACTTGACACTTGACGCGCATTAAAAAACTTGACAATCAGGCCAAATCAGGCCCGTCTGGCAACCCTAATGCACAGGCACTTTGCAATTTATATAATTAAAAACACGGGAAAAAGAAATACAAAAAAATAGCTCGAAGTTTTTATAAAAATTAAATATTTAAAAAATATTCCCGTGTCTTTAATTACATTGCTGATATTTTTGCAACACGAATTTAAGGATACAAATGGGTCAAAAAACGAAACACATTTTAAATGTGCTTGATTTCTTTAAATATAAATACTTCATGATATTCTTATGAAATGTTTATTATTAAAAAATACAAAATGAAATATATCACTGCGGGGAAAGCATATCCATATGGCCATTACGCTACTTCTCGTATAGCTCATCAATGGATTCTATTCAAAAAACTCAAAAAATTTAAGTACAAAAACACAGTAAATATTGAGTAACTATTTTTATTTTTTCTTTCATGTTATTGTGTTTTGCCGTGTCTTATTGGAAACCAAAATTTCAGAAAAACAAAATATTATATTGTCACCAACATTTCACTAAAAATATTAAACTTTTCAAAATAATTGTTTTTGCAATAAAAAATTTAAAATTTCATTCAAAACCGAAAATTTAATTAAAAACTGAAAATTCACAAAAACAACTCTATTTAGGAAAGAACTGAAACTTCACTGAACGATTAAAATTCCACCAATATATTTATTTTCACGAAAATATCACCAAAAGTTTTATTTTTCAATACCTCGGCATAAAACTATATTAAAAAATGTCCAAGTCTTTTGCTAAAGAGTATATAGAATTCGGCGACCCCATTATAGCACTTTTTCTTGTTTGTACTCGTTTTTACAGCGGACATAAAAGTTTCTGCCCCTGTACGTGAAAATCACGACACTGTTGGAACACCTGTTAATTCAAAGCTGCGCATACAGTATGCAAATTTGATGTGTCTTCTTGCGGAACACCCTTTAATATTTAGTATTTGTTGTCTTCTTATTACGATTTGAGAGACAGAGAGCAGTGACAGACGGCCAGACAATGTAGCGAAAACAATAGCTTCTACCTTCTTTCTCGCAATTGGAAAAATTCACTTTCGTATGACTTCAAAATAATTCTCACACCACGAATGCATATTTGATTTTATGTTTTTTCCTCATGATTAACTATTTAGAGAAAATATTTCTTTTGATCAGCTCGTCTAAAAAATTTGTATGAAAAGCACACAATCTATGACAAAATGGAAGTGAGCGGCTTTTCCGTTTTTGTTCAGCTAATATTAATCTAAAAAGAACCCTCCAGAATTTAAGGGATTAGTGTTTCAGCAAAAAATTCTTTGTTTATTGTTAACAACCATGAATACCATGTATTTCAAATAAATGCAGTAAAATTTATTATTTGCGGCCTATGAGGGGTGCTAGAAATATGGGGTTTCAATGATAATGTTGAAAACACTCAATGATTGTCGCAAGTATTTTATTGTGGTCGTAGCGAAAGTAAGCTGCAAAAGAAAACGCAAAGGCAGCAGCTCGACCTTCGATTCAATTTTGTGATGCAGCCACTTAAGCAAATCCACTTGGTAGAAAAATTAGAATGAGTAGCAAAAGATACTATTTGGGTTGTACCAGAAACAATTTTATATGCAATTTCATGTTAAATTTTGGAATTTAACTGATTTAAACCCATGTTTTTTATTGCTAATATAGCTCTTTCTTACAGTTTTTAAGAACACCCTTTAAGCGACTTCAATCGATGTGATTAAGAAAATAGTATTTTCCGTTGTTATGTAGTTTTCCAATTTTTTTTTCAGATAAACTTGTTTTGGGTTTTAGTTAATATTCAAATAAAACAGTTAACATGTTCATTATATCGCTTTGAAAAATGTCATAACGTCTGCGGACATTGCGTCGTTATTAGTTTGGACATAATGATACTTATGAAAGTGTAGTAATGTCGGCACTCAAAACAATAACGGCTTTGCTTACCAAAGATTTCCTGCACGTCCAGCCTTCGGGCAGGCGCAAAGATTTTCTGCTATATGCTTTATAAATAACACCTGCTTCGCATGCCAAAGATCCAAAGATTTTCTGCGTAGCCTGACTTCTGCCGGGCGCAAGGATTTTCTCCTCTATGGTAACCACCACCGGCATTGTTTCCAAATATATAGAAAATATAAAATTCATGGACGTTATGACTCTATATCTATGATGCATGTCTCTGGACCTTATGCCACTTTTTGTTGCGACATAATGTCAATGGACTTTGTGACCTTGGATGTTATGACATGCAACCGTTTAGGCGTACCGTAACCGTTTAGATTAAAGTGTTTCGTTAGATAAGTTTTCGATAATAGGCGTATTATTCAATAAATCAATGTTGTACTATTGTCGTCAAGATTTAAATGATAAATAGTTATATTTGCAACAAGATCCCCAAATTAGAGCAGATAACTCATCTCTCACGGTAAATTTATTTCTTAAACAATATAAATAAATAAATAATTACTTAAGAAAAAACAAAAACTAGACTTAGACTACCGGCGAAAAACAATGAATTCGCCATCGCGAAAGTTGGCACAAAATTTAAAAACCTTAAAAGACATTAAATCTTTGGTGCACGGCACACTGGAATAATTTCTCTTCAACATTTGCCTTTTTGCTTTGCAGAAGCTAATTTGTTTGTTCAACCTTCATACACACAACATCTTAACATCAAACTATGCCATGTTGGAAGCAGCGTTGCCGCTTTGGTCCAATCGGACCAAACTTGGTAGTTTTTCGTTTTTAAAAAACAGTTTGGTAGTTTGGTTGGTTTGTTGCATTTTTTTAAATTTTTGGTAGGTTTTCCACCTGTAGCAAATTTTTAGCAATAGTAAATTTTTTACCTTAAAAATTTAGAACATAAAATAAAAAATGTAACTTTGAATTAAATAAACAATAACTGTGAATAGTTTTATCACTGTTTTCAAAAACTGTTTTAGGTGTAATAAAAAACATCTCTGCTTTTTTGCATAAAGATGATTAAAGCTATAATCATCTCTGGTTTAAGAAACGCGAACAATATTATGAAATTGAAATTAACAATATTTTTCAGTGAAGTCTTATTTACAAGTGTTTGTATTAAAAAAATTAACAGAAAAAATGGAAAAGTAAGTTAACTTTTTTAATTGTATATATGTACCTATTAATTCCATAAATATTTACTAATATTGCATGTAAAGAAACAGTCATAAAAAATTTAGAACCGAATGGTTGAGCGAATTTGATTGGCTCCAGGAGAGGGATGGGTGTTCATTCTGCATAATATGCTCTAAAACTATTTAAAATCATAACATCTATCTTAAAAATCACCAAAACACAAATTTCCACCTCAACAATTACGGAAAAAAACAAGTGAGTATAACAGAGTTTATGTGCAAGAAACGCATTTTTAAATTTTTGGTAGGCTGTGAACGATTTTGGTAGGATTTTTGAAAATTATTGGTAGGAAGTCAATCTCTTGTGTGGCAACGCTGGTTGGAAGCAACAAAGCAGTTGTTAAAGTAAGCAGCCGACAAAATGTTACATTTAGTTTTATAAAAGACTTTCGTATTGACGGTTGAGAGAATTTGATAACGGTTTAAAGCATTTTGGTTAAAAAATTAAATGCAGTAGCATTTCGTTAAAAAAAATAAAAGTAAAAAATTTAAGATACGCAAGCGTATTCTTATTAAAGAGTGTAATGAATATATACGTATTTGTGTCGTTTACTAAACACGGAAAAAGTAACCTAAAATTAAACGGAAATCGATATTAACCGCTAAATACTTTATAAGTGTCTATAGAATAGAATTAAAAAAAATATATATGTTGTTAATAAAAAATTATGGAAACGTGCTGCGAAGGTAGAAATTAAATATGCAAATAAAATTAAAAGAAAAAAGAAATTTTCTGCACAATTTCTTTCAACTTATTTTTGGAATATATTAAAAAAAACAGGTGATTAAAAACAGTATACTTATTTTAGGTCTAATGTAAATTACGTCGCGTATACTTGAGAAGGAAACTTACAATTAAAATTAAATATACATACTTGATGGAAATTTAAGGAAATATTGATAGACATGTCTTTAAACGCAGGTTTTAACATAACCAGTAATATTTTTGTTATCATGTTACAGTTTCTGCATGTTAAATTCATTGTTCATGTTTATAAGGATTTTGTGAAAAACAAATTTCATGTTTACTTCTAATGAATGTACATTTAACTTAATTTTTAATATAACGAAAAGGGTTTGAATTATCCAAGGTAATATATGAAATAGATAGTATGCATGTGAGTCTTTTCTTGCAATTGTATGTACATTTTTCACATAAAACTATCTCTATTTTGTTATAATCAGGCATCAGAAATTAAAAACGGAAAACCAAAACCAAAAAAAAAAAAAAAAATATTTTTTTTACTGAGTTTAAAAATAAAACAAACAAATTTTTAACATATACATACATTTATATATTTGTTATGTACCATATAATTTTAAACATATATGTTCAATTTTGTTTACAAAAAAAAAAAAAAAATAAACAAAAAACTTTTCTAAGTAAGATTGAAGTCCTTAAAAATATTTTTCTTAGTTAAAATGACAATAAATAAATGAATTAGCAACTAAATAGGCAATTTATCAAATTATCTGTATCAAGTTTCTGCGCTTAAATTTTGGTGGTTCTATATCATAATAAAGCACAAAAAGATCTTTCCACTGATACTTTGGTTGCAGACACTGCTAATGCTACTTCTGCAATTATTGATGTTACAGTAGATTCAAAATTTTAGCTTACAATATGCAAAAATGTATTTTTTTAATATATTAGCTTTTCAACGGATTTCTAAACAGAGCAATATTTACCTTTTGAAAGATTTATAGAAATAGAAAATTTTTATTTGAAATACAATGAGCAAAACAAGAAAATAAACAGGTTTTTATATTAATTAATTATCAAATTTCGAAAAATTCTTTTTTTCTCATGCTATTCTCCCGATTTATTATTTAAATCACCGATATTGATTATTGAGGGTCAAAGCACGTCTCGATGGCCATTTCGTTATCACTTACTTAACTCGTCAGGAGACTTCTGACAAATATTTTAAACAAACTAACGATTTGTGAGACGTGCTTTGACCCTCAATAATCAATATCGGTGATTTAAATAATAAATCGGGAGAATAGCATGAGAAAAAAAGAATTTTTCGAAATTTGATAATTAATTAATATAATTGTTTATAAAAAAATCCCGTTGTTTAAAATATTTAAACAGGTTTTTGTTTCAAGAAAATTTTTTTCGAGAGATATTTATTCAAATTTGTTTTTATTTTACATAATTTTTTTATATAGTTTAAAATATTTTTTCAGCTTCTTAAGATAACAACTTCTGTAGTGCGTTTGGTGTACTAAATTGATATCAAAAGACTTAAGACACACACTTTTTGTGTTGTAATTCAATGAAAACTAAAGGACTTAAGAAACAAACGTAGAACTTTGATTTTGATGGCTAAGATCTCACAAAGTTATTATTTTATATACATTAATTCGTTTAATTTATTTTAATTAATACATTTTCTTAGGGTAACATAATAACGTTCTTTAAAGTAAATTATCGACATCCTGAAAAATAAATTTCAGGTTTAATATGCTTCAAAAGAAATTATCTAAGAGTATTTGTCTTGAGAATGTATTTTCCAGTTATTTGTGTAGCAACAATTTTTCAATCATGTTATTGTCTTTTAAATAGTCTTGATAAAATGCTAATTTTTTAATCATTTATTTGTGAAAAATGTTTTTTCCATAAGAAAAAAATACTTTTTTAACTTTTGAGAAACTTCAAGTTTATTATAATAAATAACAAAGGGAAATCTATATAGTATATGTATCAAAATAAGTTGCATTGTGTAAGTGACTGATATTTTCTGTAATGAGTGAAACCATTTTGTTTTTGTGAAGTGTCCATGAAAAATGACGTCAATACCAAAATTTTTATGTATATTAGGCATTTCTTTGGATATAAACACACCTGCTGGCTAATCTTTTAAAAATATTCACAGTTCTTTAAGTGAGTAAAAAAATAGGGAATATATATTTTTAATATATAAGGTGGACATAAAGAATATAATTTATCATGTAACTGTACATTATGTATCTAGGAAGCTATACATCGTACAGCCTATCCTTTGGAATAGTAGATATGGTACCTTCCATACAAAGTAAAAAATTACTGTCATAGACCGTAACTATTAAATGTACATCCGAATAACTTCGGTTTCGATAAACACTGCTGTGTTAAAAATTTTTCATTTCAATGTGGATAGTTGTTAAAAAAAAATTTGCTCGATTGGAGTTTAAGAATAAATGGTACTTCCCACACAAAGTAAAAAAATTATTTTCATATTTCTGGGAATTTATATCAAGTGATTCTTAAAATTTTGTACGAGAAACATCACTAATGTATGTAAGAGTTGAGCTGAAAACTGGCTGGAATGGTACTTTGTTTGTGGCATCTAAGAAAAAAAAAGTAAATATACTTTATGATGCAACTTGAAAAAAATATAAGGAGAGTTTTTAAAAATACATAATACATTTGTGCTATTTTGCAATTGGTATTGCTTTGAAATTTGCGACCAACCATATATAGTTGATTAAAATTGGCTGGGTTGCAACATTGGATTGGGTTGCAACAGCTATATCGGGTACCTAACAAAATCAAACAGGCAGAGTACTGAAAATTTGGGCATGTAACTGCTTTAATAACGTTTATTTGTATCCTTTATGTCATTGGAATTTAGGCGATTTTTGTTTTCTGTTCTTCTTGCATTTTCGGTTACTTAAGCACAGGGCCAATTGTTAAAAATTTGAAGAGTGAGTTTACAGTATCAAGTTTTCTCATGATAAAAGTTATATGTAGCTTTCTGGCGTATTGGCAAACTATGGGTTTTGTATATTTACATTGAAAAGGAAAAAACCAAAATGTTGTATAAAATACATAAATACCTAAATTTTTTTATTTTTCACTATCAAGTACGCAGTTTACAATATATTCCATCTGTGTAATAATAACAACGAATTTTTAGCATTTTCTTCTAAAATTAAAATAAACAATTTTTATTTAATACAAGTGCTACACGCATAAAATCATGAGGAAAAATTTAATACACTTAACACTTATTTGGGCATAGCTAAAATTTAGGAAATAAAAGCGAAAAGCAGAACGTTTTTTGCCGCATAGGTTTAATGTTGAAATGCTATACCTAAATAAACGCTATGTCAAAATGATCAAAAACTTATTAGAAAACAAAAGCTTAAATCTAGTTTATGGACGCTGCTCAAAAATTAAAAAAAGTTGTCCACGTGGTGTAAAAATTGCAAAAAAATTTATTAACTTTTCAATGATTCCCATATCTTTTCGCCATAATATACTTGATATATGCAATATTATACACACAAACTTTGGAGAGCTGTAGCTTCAAAACTCAGCCACAAAATTTCCACTTAAAAATGCATTTTGCACCCCGTCTCTTTTTTTTAACTGCATCCGTAAACTAGGTTTATTCCAAAAAAAACATAACTTCCCTGATAATTTTAACAAAAATAACATTTCTGGTATTTGTGTTCTGTAAACTTAAAATTTAGAAAAACATGAATATGGGCAATTCCATACTGTCGTACGGGACAGTCGTATGAATCTAAAATGGAAAAGAGATCAACATAAAATAGATTTTTTTTTATTATTATTCTAAGTTATGTCCCCTTATTAGCTCTATTTATGATGCTAAATCCAATTATAACCAATTTGAAGTTTCAAAGATAATTGCACAAAACTAAGACTGTGTTCGTGACAAAAAAATACTTTCTGAGTGAAATGCCCATATTTAAATTTTTATTTAATTATTATTATTATTATTAAACGCCTTGTCAAAATCGGATTTTCAAATAGTAGAGCGTTGCCGCCGCGTTATTTCGTTATGCTACATACAAAATTAACAGACATGAGAACTTTTGACAACTAAAAAATGCTTTCCGCTCTTGTGTAGGTATGGCTGTAATAAATTTAAACTAAAATATATAATAAATGATATTTAACATTTATTTTTTTGATTGTTTGTGCATTAATAATTATAAAACACTGAAACCGATTTTACTGAGATTTGATACATAGATAGATACGTCTGAATAAAGTACAATGACATGTGTCTAAACTCGGATTTATATAGAAGTAAACAGGTAATAAGGGTCAATTCTTTATCCGTTAATGTATTCGCACATTTGCATAACTTTTATTGCTTAAAGAGTAAACATTTTGTGTTAATTTGTCTTTTGTGTAAAATCTGAAAAGTTCCAACAAATCCTCATCTTGAATAATGCGATGTAACATTGCAGCATTTTAACACACGAGTTGCAAAAAAAAACATTATTTAAGTTTAAATTGTTTTAAACTTAAATAAAGCTAATTAGACACCGCTTCACTCAGTATGCAGTTTTAATAATATATTTTTAATACTTGTTATCAAAGAGAAAATTTTCAAATAACTGCCTATAAAGGTTTAAAAGATAAAGACAAATGTAAAACTCAATCTCTATGGGGACACACATTACTTTTTTACATAATTTTGTTTTGATTTAAACCTGTAATAGAGGGACCAACATACAATGAAGGTAAAAAATTTGTACATTTTTCCTTTAGGTACGAAACATAAAACTCAACTAAAATTTCGGTCTAATCACGTAACTTTCCAATTTGTAGTTAGCAGAGTAAAACAAAAGTTTGTGACTCATGAAAAACTGTGGAAATTCGTTTCCGTCACTTGCAACAAAAGCCAATGTTCGGGCAATTGATTGAATAGAAAATGTTAAACATTTAGTTCTCTTTTTCACCTTCCCTGCATATTTTGTTTTTTGGGCGGTGTATTATAATAACAATAATAAAGGCAATTAACAATTTAAAGTGAACGACAAGCTGCCTTGAATGTATGCAAATTTGTGTTAATATTGTTGTTATTTTTTATCATTACTTTAATCACACTTTTAGCCATTCTTAGCTTTAAATTTATGCACGTTTAATACTTCACAAGCAATATAAATACTTATAAATTTATTAGGGTATTGTTTTTAAAAACAAAATACCCCGTAAGACGTGCCACGGTGAAAACAAAAGCATGTTGTCAAAACCACTAGAATAAAAATTGTAATATTTTAGACACTTCACAACAACAATTGTGATCAAAATAAAAGTAATTATTTAAATCTACCTTTTTGCTTTTTAAATATTTCACTATTCTTCAAAACTACACTGAAGTCTACGAGACACTTGTTCTTTAATGTGCTAAAAAATAATTCTGCTTTAGTTATGAAAAAGTGAGTAATAAACAATTTAAATTTGCTACAAAAGAACATTTATTTGATTTGCTTTTAGCTGTTTGAGGTCAAACTCCTATTGTTTTTATTTTAATTTTTTAATACTGCTATTTTTTGGAAAAAAAAAATCAACTTAAAGTGTTAAGTTTATCAATTTAATTCAAACATTTAATTGAAATAAATCATGTTTGAACATTTAATTAAAAAACAAATTCATCTAAAGAAATATTAGACTAAAATGAAGTTAAAAATTAAAATCTATTTAAATGACATTTACATTGTTTAAGCACTTTCAATGATATGACCTAAAAGTTTTGCACTTCAAAAATTTAATTTAAAAAATTTAAAAAGTATTAAAAGCCTTCAGTTTTAGTTTTTAATCATAAATTTGAAATAATAAAATTTGCATAAAGCGTATTGGAATGCTGCGTGTAAACAACTATTTTTTGCAATTTAAATATTTATGAATTTTTACAGAGACATGAATCAGTCAAAGCAAACTTTAAAAACTGTACAAAAAGTGTTAACATATAGTTTTTTTTCTTTTTAGACATTTTGCAAAAGTGATGAAATAAAATATCATCTTTAAATATTTATAATCATTAGTTTGCTATTTTCTTCCTACATCAACAACCATCAACCAACTTGCAAATTTATTAAGTGTTACAAAATCTTTAGTGACGCAATATGAAAAATAATAATTATTTAACTCATTTTCATTAGGTGTGCTTGCTCCAGACAAGTAAGAGCTGATAACTTTTAATATTATAATTCATAAATGAATTTATGTTTGTGTACAACAAATAGAACAAGCTGTATTTTTAAAACTGATGTGAAAATCATTACATATTTACGAGGGCTGCTATATATATTTCTGGCCTGGCAACACTGAGTGCTGCCAAGTGCAATCTGATATTTCCATTAGAAAGTTTGTCATTTTTAAGCAATAATCGTACTCAAAACGTTTTGACGTACGACCATTATTTGTGTTGTTAACAGTGACTTGAAAAAATTAATATAGAAAAAAATGGAATTAACTCGTGAACATTTTCGTGCCATCATTTTTCACAACTTTCGACGTGGATTATCACGACAAGAGTGCATTGATGAACTTAAATCTTTGTATGGCGATGAAGCACCATCCTATAGCACTGTGACAAATTGGTATAATGAATTTAATCGTGGCCGAAGCTCGCTCAAAGACGAATTCCGTGAAGGTCGTCCAAAAACGGCTGTTGTGCCAGAGAACATTGATGCCGTGCGTGAACTCATAACGCAAGATCGACATGCCGAGAGATAGAGACATCCTTAGACATTTCTTCCACCAGCATACATTCGATACTGCATGAACACCTGGCCGTATAAAAGATCTGTTCTCGTTGGATCCCGCACAATTTGAAAGTCGCTCAAAAAAAGGCTCGTGTCGATTGGTGCAAAGAAATGTTGCAAAAATACGATTGCGGTGCTAAAAAAGACATTTATAAGATCGCCACAGGTGACGAATCATGGATCTATGCGTATGAGCCCGAAACGAAACAACAATCGACCGTGTGGGTATTCAAAGACGAGCAAAATCCAACGAAAGTTGTTCGTGGAAGAAGCACTTCGAAGCAAATGGTCGCCTGTTTCTTCGGCAAAACTGGTCATGTGGCGACTGTTTCGCTTGAGCAACGTAGGACGGTCACTTCTGAGTGGTACACTACAATTTGTTTGTCTGAAGTCATCGGAGAAATTCGAAAAACCAACAAGAGAAGACGAATCATTGTTCACCATGACAATGCGAGCTCTCACACATCGGCTCAAACCAGAGCGTTTTTGACCGGCCAAAACTTCGAATTAATGGGTCATCCGCCGTACAGCCCTGACTTGGCACCTAATGACTTCTTCTTGTTTCCGCACATCAAGAAAAAAAAATGCGTGGTCAACGATTTTCGGTGCCAGAAGAAGCTGTTGAAGTGTTCAAAAACCATGTTTTAGAGGTGTCTTAATCGGAGTGGAAAAAGTGCTTCGACAACTGGTTTGAGCGCATGCAAAAGTGTATAAATCATGCTGGAGAATACTTTGAAAAACAATAAAACCATTTTTGATTATAAATATTCGCATTTTCACTATTAGGCCAGAAATATATAGAGCAGCCCTCGTATATATTAAAGAAAGACAAAAACACAATACTTTCTGACTTAAGTTATCAAGTTAAAAAAACACGTTAGTGTTTTTCAATTGAATGAATACGAAAAAATAAATGTGAAGTAAATGAACTTAAGTATGACTAAAAGACACTCACGCGGTTCCATTAACCTTCATTAGGTCTTCGGGTCAAATTTGACCCATTTTGCAAGAAAATTTTATTTTTTTCCGAAAGTAGGGGGTTTAGATTTTAGATATTTTATGAATTTTATTTATTTTTGAATACTAATAACTATTTTTGGTTTTTATAAGAAAATATTGTACCAAAAAAAATTATGCAGTTTTTAGCACTTAAGACCTTCGGGTCAAATTTGACCCGTAAGAAAATCTTTATGTTTTTACACAGTTTTGTTAAAATAATTTATTTGTAAAGAAAAATGGCAAATGTTTTTTTCACCAAAATTAAAAGTCAATATATCTGTCTCCTTTATTTTCTCCATTTTTGGTGAACATTACTGGTATGAAAAATGGGTCCCCATGTAAAAAGCAAAGCTTATTTTCTTATGCAAAACTGTTTTCAGTCATATAATAAACACGGAACTAATCTAACGTATCAACGTTATAAAGTGTCGAGTCTGTATTTCTTGCCGGAAAATGAATACTAGTGAAATAGAAAATTTGCTAAATGCACTATCGGACGAAGAGGAGAATTGTTCAGAATATGAAGATAACTTAGAATCGCGGAGACAACTGACAGTTTTAGTGGAAATGAAATTGATGTAGCTACAACTGCAGCAATGACAACAAAAGTAGGTGGAATAAGATATTTCAGACAACCTCTTACAAATAGTCAAGGAAGATTCCGGAGCAAGAACATTATTAGCGTGAAACCACACCTCACCCGCTTCTCTTGTTCGATAATCACAAGGGAAGAAATTTCCACTTTTCAATTGTTTTTCCCGCCACCTGTAATAAACATTATTTTTAAATATACCAATAATAAAGGTAAACGTGTTTTTGATATGGACTGAAGTTGACGACACCTTTATGGGTACACTTTTGTTAGCTGGAGTGTAAAGATCAAATAATGAAAGTACAGAATGTGTATGGGACTCTGAGAAAGGAATACCAATTTTTAGAGCAATTATGCCATTGAGAAGATTTAAAAGTCATTCTAGAGTAATAAGATTTGACAATAAGGATTGAATTGACACCTAAGCTTTTGTCAACTAGAGGAAGACCGTTATTTTCATCATTTTTTTGGTTCACTAAGGACACTACTCTCGTTTCATATATTCCAAAGAAAAATAAGTCTATGAATCTTCTTAGCACTTTGCATCATAGTCCAGAAATAAGCAATCGTGAGGACATAAGCCGCAAATGGTACTAGACTGTAATAAATGTAAAGGAGGAGTTGATACTCTGGATAAAGTGTTTCATGTTGCACTTGCAAAAGGAAAACCAATGGATGGCCTCAAGTTGTATTTTGCAACATTTTAGATATATCAGCTTTCAATGCTTTTATATTATTTACATCGGCTAGTAATGGTTGGAAAGAAACCTGTTTTGCCAAACCTCGTCATTTTTTGGAATATTTAGGATTGTAGTTTGCCACGCTCTATATAAAACAGCAAAATTCCTTGCCAAGAACACAACTTTCTTTATTTAAAATAAATATATACATATATGAATTCGTAATAAATAAACAAAACGTGCAGCTTTAATATTCAAAACAAAGCTAAAAAAAAAGTACTAACTTTAAAAACAAACTTAATTAAAGAAAACAAGTTTTTTCATATCGAATTTTCTAACTGGGTCAAATTTGACCCAAAGAACGTTAACGTAAGTAAAATTTGAGGACCTTATGAAGGTTAATATCAACGCTTTTTGGATCGGGGGCGGCTGTACTACTACAGCTACCGAGGAGTCGAGTGCGCTACTTAGTGGCTGCGCTTACTGGGCGCGGTCTGTTTTGAACCCATGCTGGGAGAATAAGTCTCCCCTTTAATGATTTCTGCAGAAGTTGTCAGGACAAGGAGGAGGAGACGGTGAAACACGGGCACAAAGAGAGGCCGGAGCTGGAATGCATACGAATGAGATATCTCGATCAATGGTACTACGGGAGCCTATCTGGTATGTCATCACTGGGACCAGGTGGAATCGGTTCCTTTTTGAGATCCAGTGGGTGGTTTGCTGGCCCACAATCGAATGTTGTGACACAGTCAATTGGATAAAAACACTTCTCTGCTCTTTATTTCTTATCCTTATCTCTTTTTCTACGTTCTGACTTTCTGTTCTATCTCTGTTTATTTTTCCTTCAGAGCAGATAACACCAAGGGACCAATTAATGGATCCAAAAGGGCTATTGCAACACAGCTGCCTGTCTAACCTAACCTAACATTTGTTTTTAGTATTTATTGCTGTCAGCAATTAAGACTATTGAGCACTATTTTCATTACTGAGGTAGCAATCGCTAGTCTAAAGGATTAAATCACGCTAACACTTCTTAATTGTCAATTAGTTAATGATACATAATCAACAAATATTGTTTTTGTCTGCGTAGGCATTCCTTAAGAATGTATTCTTCCTTATCAGGAAGAATTATCGCTTCTGTTGCCGTGTTTCAAGATTTGTTTTTGAGCTTCGATACTTCTCAGCCCTTAGCTGTCCTATAACATCGTTTATAAAGTTTATAATTGTACAACCTACTCTGCTACCATACCACTGTGCTATATAATGTTAGTTTTAAGCTGGCAGAAATCCAAAGCAGACAACACAAATAAAAATATTTTTACTTTCTTAATTTGTCGCTTACTAATCTTCTTCTTGTTGTAGTTTGTATTATAGGAAAGAACTTCTCTAAAATAAGTTTTCAATTAATCAAAAACAGTTCCCTAAATAAAAAAGTAAGAAATCCAAAACTCATCTTATATTATGCAACGTCTACAGAAAGTTATTTCAACTACTTTAATATACTGTGACGTATTCTTTAAATGGTGTTGCAACCTCTGATAATTTTAAAATGCTTAAAAAATATATTAATTGTTTGATTTGGATATGATTCATTAATACAAGAAATTTTATGTTAAAGAAAAGCACTGTAACGTACAACGACAAATCTTCAATAGAAGCTAACAAATAATCGAACACTTCTGAAAGATACCTTAATAAATTAAAATTACTTAAGATATACTTTTATTCACGATGATAATTGGTAATTAAATCTAAATCACGGGATTATTAAACTTACATCAATGTAATTTAATTCAACGTTGTTGATTATTGTAGGTGAAAGAAAGAATGTCGGGCTTTTTAGGAAACAAACAAAAATTTTAACAAGACAAGAAAAACCCACAATTGATTATTTTTCTTTTGCTTCTAAATGTGTCCGATTTTTCGGCTCTTTATGCAGTTAAATGATAATGAAATACAAACCAAATTTCTAAAAATCCAAGTATTTTTTATTTTAAATTTAGGTGATAGATACTTAAATGCTGCACATTCTGCTAATGTCTAGTGGTACCTCTTTTCATTACAAATTAAGACGACATTTGGAAAAAACTTCTTATTAAATATTGGTCATTTTGTTGTATAAGTAATTCGTCAATTTAGCTTACAATTCATTTCAATATTCATGACAAACGTGTGAAAGGGTATAAACTTTCATCATATTAAAAATCGATACATGATGAAACACTTTAACTTCAATGTTTCAATATGTAAATTGATTTGGTAAAAGCATCGCAAATTTCAAATTAATAATAACAAATTTGTTGTAGGGCTCAGCGCAAGTTAAAAGCGATTATTTTCTTCTTCTTCTTCTTTTGTTTTTTTTTTCTTTTTGCAGTTGTCCAGAGCGAAGCTTTGCGTTGGACATTGTTACGAGTATTGCTATTTCTAAAATACACTTGTACTTTTTTCGTAACATTTTTTTTTATTTTTTGTGTTTATACCTTTAGCAAGACGATTTACATAAAAAACAACAACAACAACAACACTTTTATTTCATTTCAATAACTTGAAAGTGTAAAAGAGTTAGCGATTATTAATAATTTATACATTAGGAAACAGAAAATATATAAGTTTTTTTTAATTAATTTTATTTTCGCAAATTAACGACATTAATAATCTTTTGTAATATTTTTCATAATTAACATAATTTTTAATCATCTCTTGTGTATTGTACTTTCATTGTCTGTTAAAAAATGTATAATTTTTTAATTAATTATGCTGCATGGATTATGTTTTTATGTAGTTTTTGTTTTATTAATTTTTTCTTTAATTAAATATTTCGTTCAAATTAATTTGCAGCTACATTCTGCTTTACGAAAGTCTTTTGTTGTCGTAGACTTAACAGTAAGGCTATTTTCGATGAGAATGTCTATCCAAAAACTTAGATAAAACAAAACGATTGTACAACTGCTAATTAACAATGCGTAAGCTAACAGTCGCATACATTAAAATAATAAGCGTGTGTTTAAATGAATTAATTGCCATAAGTGTTGAGTTTTTGGCTCCGATCATCCACTCAATTAATGCACCATACGAAATAACGATTTACGTAATAGGAAATCATGTCTATAAATGGAGTCAGCATTACAAATGACAGTGTTTGACTCTTTAAATATAAAAATATAAACAGGGTCATCCACGTTATATAATAATTACCCATTTGGCGTGTTAATACCTAAAATCAACCTGAGGAAAGAACTTAACCTACAATGAGATCTAAAGAAAGAATAATTGCTTATTGGTTCCTTATTTTAAAGATTATTGATTATTATTAACAAAGTGTAACGAAAGTTTCTCTCTAAAGCTCAAAAATATTTAACTGAGGGAGCAGGAGCTCTTTAAGCTTTAAATTTGTTAAATAAATTATTTAAAAAAAATAATAATAATAAAAATAACAATCCTATATATACACAGATGTTTTTGAACTTAAAGAAAACATTTAATTAATCAAACAAACATTTAACTTGAGTTTAACGAAGCGTGCAAAAAATTTTAGAAAATTAAAAAAATATGAATTTATTTTTGCAAAGATTTTTCCCTGCATCACAATTTAATGAAAAGAAAATTTTTTATTTCATACAAGTAGTCTCTTCAGGGACTTGAGCTTATAAAACAACAAAATCAAGAACATGATCAGGTATACAAAAGCTTTCTGCTTCAACATTATAATTAGCGGCAACACGCATTCATTAACATGAAATCGCTAAGAAAAAAGTGAAACTTTAGTAATTAAAAATTTCTAAGAAAAATTTTCATTCAAAACAAGTAAACAATTAGTAAAGTTTTCACAAGTAAATCATAAAACCAAATTCTTTAGAAAATAAAACAACAAAAAAGTAGCTTAGAATCGTAGTATTAAACATAATCATTAGTGTTGCGAATTTAGTTGCGGCAAAAGTATTGGTGCTCTTAAGTTTGAATAAAACTTACGTAAAAGTAGCACAATTCATTGCAGTGCTCCGTACGTAGTAGCCAAATTGTTGGTACAGCGTACTTCACTGTTGACCTTCAATCAGTAAATTTCTATAGCAATAATCGCACAAGACTTCCAGAGTATACTACAAGTAAGGAAACGAATTAACTACTGTTTTCGTATTGTTTTTCAAATTTTTACTTTGTGAATAAGCCACAAACGTAACAAAAGTAATTTTGTTTCGGGCACTGCATTTTGGAGTAGGATAGGTCGACAAACAAATTTTTTTTCGGAACGCTTTAGCAGTTCAAAAATTTGGAGTCCCTTCAATACTGAAAAAAGTGAAAAAAAATATTTTTTTTTAAATCAGGAAAATCTGAGAACTGATGAAATTATATTTTTTTTTAAAATTTGACGTAATACAGATATTTCTACGAGTCTGCCTGCAAAAATTCAGCTCGATTGGATCACAGAAAAAGGGTTAAAAATCGATCCAAAGTCTTTCACACAGGCGGATAGACGGACACTACGAGCTTTACACTTTATACATAAAAATGTGACGTGTAAATAAAAATCGCCGATACACGTGTATTTTTATTTTTTCCCCTTTCCGAAAATGTGTATTTGGTTCGTAGGACAAAAAAATGGTAATTTTTGTGACGCGGTGTTATTAATTAATTAATTGTCTGCACATGCTTGAGTTGCGAACATGTATGTATGTATTTACACTGTGTATCTGGCCAGGCGAGTAAAAAGTATTATAAATAATTTATAAAACATAATTTACTGTAAGTTGATTCTTAGATGATCACAAATGAAACATTAATTTGATATTATTTTAGCATATCTAAATGTTGTTCTCAACTTTCAAGGATTTGTAATTTTTAATTTAAAGAGTGTTTTTTATAGAAGTATAGTATATTAAGTTGGCATCACTTTTTAAACTAGCAGCCATTTTATCAGCAGTTAATATTTACTTTGGTTTGGCTTTTTAACATTAATAGATTGATGTTTCATTGACATTAATATAATGATTCTGTTCAAAATATATATTGCGAACTAAGTTTATTTTACGGTCAACATAATCGTCCATCAGAGCAATTAAATGGATTAACTATGAAAGCTTTTTCCACCACTTTTACTTTAAATGCGTAGTATTCGGAGTATTCGTTGCCTTAGAGCGTAGTGCAGATGAAAACTTCAGTCTACCCTCCAATGTACACAGGAATTGGATATGTGTCTATCCGCTTTATGGAAGAATTGTGTAACAATTAAAGCCATACGATTATCTATGTCAATAAACCAAACCCTGCAGCAGTTGGAGTGATGCTAAGCCTGAAGAGTATTTTGAGACACCATCAGATCCAGAAAAATTGATTGTTTGGTGAGCTTTAAGGGGTGGTGAACTTCTTTAAAAACGATGCTGATTACAATGTTACAGACAATGGAAAACAACCGTTGAAGCTGTGGTTTTCACAAGACGGCACAACATAGCAAACAGTCCATGCCACGATTGATTTATTGAAGGAAACGTTTGGTAACCGCATATTTTTACGCTTCGGACCCTTTAATTGGTCTCCAAGATTGTGCGATTTTATGCTGTTAGACCGTTTTTTGCGGGAATATTTAAAGTCGCTAGTCTACGCCGATAAAACCGAAACGATTGACCACTTGGAGGATAGCATTCGCCGTATTATTAACGAAATACGGTCATCGAAAATTGGACTTCCAGAGTATGCTACATCTGAGCCCTGGCGGTCATATATGAGAAGTCATATAAAAATTATAATTTCAGAAGATTATCTTTCAAATAAACCAAATTTTATATAAATTAAAAAAAAATCATCTTTCTTTAATTCTGTTTTAAAATTCATAGACAGTTGTCATACTAATCATTATAGAATACCAGAGCCTTCGAACCTCCATCTTCCCACATTGAGAATATAAATGTAACAAGCTGAATATTTTATATTTATAAAAAATATTTATGACTTTAATACAGGGAGATATTTGCATAAAACATATTTATGTTCATTCGTAGAAAAGTTGAAATTTTAATTATACATTTTCTCGAACTTTTATCAATTATGTATTGTTCATTACCAGCCATCTCCATAAGTTGTGTGTGAGCTTAAGGAAGACTTATGAACTAACAAAAGAAAATGATTATATGATCTTATTTATTTATTATGTTTGCTTTTTCCATATCAAATCATAATTTTCTCAATTGAAAATTTTTTATTAAAATTTTAAAAAGCACTGTATAGTTACTTTGTTTACCTTCAGATAAAATTGTTTTTCTTTTATTGTGCAATTGAAATTTTTTTATTATATGCATGCATTTTCATACAATAAATAGGAACTCCATATAGAAATAAATTATGCATTTTTGCTCATAATTAAGCAAATTTAAAATAAATGAATTTAATGTTTAATGACTGTACAAAAACATAAATTGTAAATACAATTAGTTTACTTATGGTGCAAATAAATAAATAAATCACCTTAAAATTAATGAAATCTTAACTTTTTACTAAATGTTTAAAAATAGTGTAGATGATTTCTTTCTAGGTACAGCCTTTCAATTTTTATCTTTGAAAGGTTAGTTTGCACCACGAACTGCTAAAAAATAATTTTCTGCCCTCAATTTTTGAAAAGCATTCTCACTTTACTATAAGATTTTGATCGATCAAAAATCATGGTATATTTCGGCTCAAAACGTTATTCAGTATCGCACAGGTGTGCCTTTAACCAATAACTTAGTAAAAGATAACCTTAAAGACAAGAAGCCTTTTATAATTTAGCTCGAAACATCTATAGCATTATATAAAAAACTCAAAAATTGGGTGTTATGTGTTCGAAGTGAGTTTGCATTGCAACAAAATCCAAAAATAGAAGGATACAATTTAGGAAGCAACATGGGTTCCTTAATAGAACACGATAATCATAGTGCAAATGCAAATTTATGTATCGAAAAGTGAATACAAATAAGATCTAAGGTATGGCGAATCGTTACATTTACTCAACTGTAGAGATGGTGCAATTAGTGAAAACTCACATGCTCACGAAAATTCATTTTTTAACATGCACCCTTAGTTACACCCTTTTTTTTAACTCACGTTCATGTGAAACAATATAAGCCAAGTTCACAAAAACTAACGAAAACATAAATTTTCAAATGTAAGTTTACTCACAAGCTTTTTCGGGTTCACGTTCATGAACGCTCGCGTGATTATAGGGAAATATAATCTACATTTACCTAGAATTCAGAAACTAACTAATGTTTTTTAAGTGTCCGTACTATTATGTTATAGTGGAGGATAAACCACTAGATATTGTAAATCTGCTTTGAATCTATGCAACCATAAGAATAGAAAAATACGAAATCGAACAAGAAAGAATGCTTTATTCGGCTATGCCGAATCTTGTATACCCTTCACTATCTATGTAAATCTAGTTTAGTGAAGTAACTCCAATCAAAAAAGCAAATATTGGGGTGACAGTGAGTTAAATGATTTTTGCGACAAAACCAACTTCAAAACAGATTTCATCTGCCTGTCTGTCGGTTCAAAAGTATGGCCGTAAATTACATTCACTATTGGGACCCCTTATTTTCCATCTTCAATTGTTATACTTGTTATCGCAGACTTAGCACTACAGCTCCTTATTAATTTCAACCATCTGTCTAAAACAGTTTGGCAATATACATCAAATTACATCAACTGTTGTAACACCCTTTAATTTACATTGAAGTAATTATTTTTGTTCCTATACCAAACAAAGTAGTGGACATTCTGTCTAATTTTCAAGTTCTAAATTCAATTTAAGTTCTAAATTCAATTTATAAACTTGTTGTTTTAGCGGGCTTAGCAATACAGGTCCCTTGAAAGTTACAGCTGACAGGCTATAACGGTTCAAAAGATAGGCCTGCATAGGTAAATTTGCATCACCTATGGGAACACCCTTTCATTTTTAAATTTTTTTTGTATTACTTTTTGCTACTAGGAGCTATAGTGATACACAGTTTTATTTTTACTTTAAAGTGGTGCCCATTATGGTTCATAATACACATAAAAACATATATGTTTTATTGGAACACCCTTTAATTTTTAGGATTATGTAATGTTTTAAAAACGAGACCAACCTGTAAGCTCACGTTTCAAACTAAAAATAAATTTCCAAAAGCGATCCAGAAATTAATAAGTTCTGCAGGCACAAATATAAAAAAGCAACATTCAGTCGAATTGATAACCTCTTTCTTTTTTAGAAGTCGGTTAAAAAAGTCATATAATGAAAAAATAATTACGGACCGATCACCCAAAAATTGTACTCACTCGCAACGGATTTGCTATGCTCACGTTCATGCACCCTCTCGAGCCTAAAATAAAAATTATTCAAGGTCACCCGCGAAATACCTGATTCACGCTAATCACGTTAACGAAGGTCATCTCTATTTTGCCGTAAAACCACAGTTTAGTCGTATTCAACTGAGTCCTGTATTGTAGTTTCCTTTTTACGGATGCCAAGTAGAAATTCTTTATAAATAGATTGATGTTTGATGTTGTTTGCTTAATTTTGCATTGAATCGTCGTTCTTTGACTCATATATTGTAATTTATTTTTGTAAGCACAGCCTTCTAACTCTAAACAATTAAAATAGCTCAAACTTACGTACAGGTTTATAGTGTTCTCAACACATATCTACAACAGCTTATTCACATCACTGATAAAGAAGGCAAATTAATTGTAAATGCATATGAATACACATCTTTAAAAAAATTTAATTAAGACAGTTCATTATCTGACACTAATGAAATCTACTTCCAGAGCAACCACTAATGTAATTATTTAAAACACAATAGAAAAACGAACAACACAATTTAATATTTCAAACACTTTTTCGTATCTTAAATATTTAATTTTTACAGATAATAATTTACATATAGAAACGCGTATATTAAAAGATTTGCGAAATAAAAAACTGTTATACATTATGAACTTGAAATATTTGATTTGAAATCGGAAAACATGCATCCGATTTTAGTTCTTTGAACCCTTGTTTTGTATAAAAATAAATGGTTTGTTGGATTGTTACTCGTATATGTTTCCGGTGCGGTTTTTATTTATTTATTTTTTAACTAAGTACTAAACGACTTTAAATCAAAAAGCGTTCTTATTACAATAAAATATAATAAATTCAAAATTAATTAGATGGAAATAAATCAAGGATTTCTTTTAGAAGACTTAAATTGTTTACTAGTCAATCGATTTTTTAGAAAAAGTTTTCCAAGTGAAGAATAACTTTTTAAACTTATAAAAGTATTAATTACGCTCTGCTTTAAAATAATAAAAATACAAGATATGTGTATGTTTTAAAGTGACCTTGTGAAGGTTGTTAAATTGATTACGTTAATCGCATTAATTGCAAAAAATATTTTTTTTATAGTTTTCAAACTAAACAAAAAATACTTATTTTTCTTAACCATAGAGCAAATGAATTCTTAGGGAAAGTTTCCTAAATAGTAATATCGAATAGAATACTAAAGGCGATTCATAACGAGGAGAGTTCATTGAATAAATTATTAAATATCGACAAGTAAGAGTTCTATATTCGGATATGACGAATCTTATATACCCTTCACCATCTATGTAAATCTAGTTTAGTGAAGTAACTCCAACTAAAAAAGCAAATATTGAAGTGACAGAGAATTAAAAAAAAATTCAAGTGCAACACATACATAATTTTAATTTTTCCCAATTAGGATTTTAACCATCGATCTTACAAATTAATGAAAATTGACTTATTATCGGCTTTGGTTCGTTTTTAATTTAATTTCTAAATATCTTTAGAAAGAAAATTATTTATACAAATGTATGCGGACGTTTTCCAAAAAAAAAACAAGAAATATTTGACGATAGCAGAATGAAATGCAGCATTTTCCGGACCGCCACATCCTTCATCAGCATTCTTTGAATCTATCTACCTTATGTTATGTACATCGTAAACATCATCTATTTAACCAACTAATCTTAATGTTAATTTGGTGAGACGAAGTGTAACTCGTCTTGTACATTTATTGTGTTTTTCGTACTAGCCTTCGGTATAGCCACGAAAATGCAACTTTTATTTTTAATTATTCATTTCATTCTGCCTAGCGTCTAATTTTTCTTGTTTTCTTTGGAAAGCGTCCGCATACAGTTGTAAATAATTTTTCTTTCTAAAAATGTTTAGAAATTAAGTTAAAAATGAAGCAATAAGCCGAAAATAAGTAAATTTTCATTAACATATACATACTTTTTACATAAAAATGTCATCGGTTCTTAATGGGTTAAGAATTTTTAAAAATTTTACTATTTTCTTAAGGACCTCTTCACAAGCCTTTATATGATACCCATATTGATACTTAAAAAAAAATTTAATTTCAGAGCCTCGTAACTCGGAAAATATGGGCGAGCGCCAATTTCTTCACTTGATATTTTTTCTTATTTTTTAATTCTCTATCGCCCCTTATATTTGTCTTTTCTTTAATTGGAGTTACTTCATTGTTCCAAATGATATGGAAAAATTAGAGGTAGACGTGGTGTTTTGCACGCTGCCTCTAAGGATATGTACCGATCTAGCTGATTTTCAACAGCACCTTTTTCGACAGTATGTCTGTTATCTAGCTAATTTAGTGCCTTGGCAAACTTGATTTCAACACCAGCACGGACGGACGGACAGACGAACATCGCTCTATCGTTTTCCGTATACAAAAGAACTCAGAATATACATACTTTAAGGAGTCGGAAATGGATGCATATTGTAGAAATTATAAACGGATGATAAACTTAGTTATACCCTTTTTCCTTTTTTTGTGGTGAAGGGTATAAAAAAGAAATGCATCATTGGAAACACATAATAAAAATTAGGCTGTTAACATAGTGACAGTTATGGGTGTCTGATTCCGCGACACGATACCTAGTTTTTATAAAAATTGTCTGATATTGATGTGGTTGCGATAACACAGTGTAGTACAACGTGCAGCCATTATACCAATTTGTTTATGACGTGGTATATTTTGTTACAGTAATCATAATCTGTTCTTTATGAATGACGTTGTGTATGGTAATAAAATAATAATGATAGCAACTACGTACATTAGATAATTTTTCAGCAACAAATATTACTAAAAATTTATTTTTACATATTTTATATATTTATTTTATTTTATAAATTTAAAACCTTTAATTAATTATATATAATTTATTTTGTATTTTGTTTACAAAATGCAAGTACGTTTTTAAAATTATGTATGTATGCAAGTATACATGTACTCGTATATACATAAGTCTCACTTTTAGATTTTTCCAATCAAACATACATTTCCGTAACTGCAAAACATAAAAAGATAAATTTTTTCATTCCTCGACTTAATCTCTTTCATACATTAAGTTCAAGTTTAACGAAACAACATTTGTTACATAAAAAATATAAGACATCCAGTTTTTTTAATAAATCACCAAAAATGTTACTTTGCAATCAAAAATACATAAATATTTTGTTTCTTAAAAGGAAACGTGATGAGCTGCAACAACCATCATCCAATTGCTCAATAAATTCATAAAATAAAAATAAACAATAAAAGACATAGAAATGAACACCTTCGATTACACTAGGCAACACAATTTTTTTTTTTTTTTTTGAAGAACTACTTCATATGTAAGTGAAGTGATTTCTTTCAATACAATGCAATACAAAATTAAAAATAAAGACCCCTTTTTATCGAGTGAAACTAAGATCATTTATAATGTAGAGTGGTAGCAGTCGTGGAATGTTTTTTTAGCTGCCTTAAATATTTTAGCCGCTTCATGACACGTTTACATCTTTGTGTATAAAAGGATCATATGAATATAACATTTGTATATGCTTTACTAATGTTTATGTTTTATTTCTTTTCTTTTCGAAACGTAATATTTAGCCTTGTAAATATCGTGATGCTACTTGGGGGCTTTTGTGAGAATTTGAGAAGTTGTATCGTTGGCAGAAATCGATTTGGGAACAATATTGCTATGAAAAATTTGCATAACAGAAGTATATATACAAGAATAAAATGGATCTCGAAATAATACCTTAAGGAATCTCTACTCCAATGCGTTTAGGCGAACTTGAAAAATATTTTTAACATAAACTAACACTCAAATAGTTTTCTTTAAGAACACGTTGCTTTTATTCATAGCTAAGTTTTAATTTCCGTAGCTTTTTAAGGGTTAAAAAAATCTCCAGTAATTTTTTATTTTCGATATAGGAATGGAAGATGGATATCCTTTCTCGCTCAAAATTGGGTTCAGAGCGATAAAAAAAGCTTTTAACTCTATAGAAATCTATTTTCGGTTTTACTGACTTAGGTATCATGGTAACTAAAGAAATCTTTCCGAATTTATTGTAGTAATCAAGGAACACGATGCAATTAAAAACAAGTAAGAGTGCTGTATTCGGCTATGCCGAATGTTATGCACCCTGCACCATAAATGGAAGTCTAGTTTAGTGAAGTAACTCCAATCAAAAAAGAAAAACAAATTTTTTACATACAAATGTCTTTGGCTCTTAATGGGTTAAGCATTTTTTTTTAATATTAGTATTTCCTTAAAGATCTCTTCAAAAGCTTTTAAACAATACCGGTATTGATATCTTAAAAAATATGGTATCTCGTAATGATATCTCGAAAAATATGGGCGAGCAATTTTTTCACTTAATGTTTTTTTCTTATTTTTCAATTCTCTATCTTCCCAAATATTTATTTTTTCGATTGGAGTTACCTTATTGTTCCAAATGATACGGAAAATTAGAGGCAGGTTTTGAACGCTGCCTCGAAAAACATGGACCGATCTTGCTGATTTTCAATAGCAACTCTTTCGACACTATGTCTGATCGATTGGAATATTTTAATTTTTTCTTATTGGGGGTATCGGGTTATAACAATATATGAATGTCTAAATTTAAACATAATGAAATCTTAACCTGTGGTTGCAAAGCTGATCTCCAAAGAACTATTTAAATTTGAGACTTATTCAATTTTTATATACAATATCCACTTTTTTAGCATGCGTGAAATTTTTGGCAGATCTAAAGATTAAATGTCGTAGTCTTGATTATTGTTTTCGAGATTGGTAATGTTAAAAGTCGGGCCCTTTTCAGTGTAAAGATGCTAGACATCCATATTATCAAAAATGTAGCAATTTATTTTCAACTAGCAGTGCCCACGACTTCCTCTGTGTGTCATTTTTAATTTTCTTAAAATTCAAACTTAACTATTAATTCCAGAGTTCTGTAAATAGTGTTAAAAATTTTCCATCTACAAAAATAAAAAGTACCATTGTACTGGTAGAATGGAGGTAAAATTCGATGCTTTCACAATTGTATCTCTATTTTGTCTACGAAATAACCTTTTTTTATGAAAAGTATTCTATATTGGAACCAAGGTTCTAAGGCAACTCCTAACAAAATTTTGTTCAAATCCATTCAGTAGTTTTTATGTGATGCAAACACAGACAGACAAACAGACGGACAAAAATTCCAATGATAGGTGCTTGGTATTCCAATTTGATTACTGTCTACACCAATACCAAAAAAATATTTCATGTACAGAAAACTGACAAAATTTACATTATGGCAAAGTTAAAAAATTATAAAATAAAAAGTCTCCTTAGAGATTTTCCGTAGAGACGTAGTATTTGATTTTATCTTTCAAACCGTAGTAGAAATTTGAACATAGTGTTCATTGCTGCGGCCGCTGTAGCCACAGGTAATAAAATAGGGTAATGCCGTGTACGACTTTATATTTTGAACCGAAACAGAAAGACACTTGACAACTACTCTGGCTGTGTTTAACAGATTATTCTAAAATTATATACGGCATCTATTTATAATTTGAAACAATGGCCATTTGTTTTTAACGCATTACAATTAATAACAAACCTGCCCTCAAGATTACTGCAACTCTTTCAAGAAGTGTGTTCGAAAGAGGCAAAAAGCCAAATTTTGTAACCTAGTGTTATTTGTCTTTGGTCATGACAACTTTTTGCATAATTGTAACTCTACTTTTCAATGAATGATTATCTTTAGTGTGTTTTAGCGTTAACGCTCAATTTCAAGGCAATAAAGTAATATCTTCCGCCTAAATAAAAAACAGTTGGAAGCAAAAGCAAAAAAAAAAAACAAGTATATCCATTTTTTGTCTTTAAATGCACAATACGATAACAGGAAGAAACAGCATCATTCACTTATATCTGTACCAATTTTATTATATTTATTAAACAAAAACTTAAATTCAAGCTCTTAACCAATCAAAGTCAATGATCATTATCAATAAATTTATAATTATTTACAAGATCATCATGATCGTAGCTATTATTATTATTACAGCAAAAAAAAAAATACACTGTACTGCAAAAAAATACTTTTTTTGAACAGTGTTAGTATTAATTGATTTAAATGTTTTTTTCTAAACAACAGACTAAGGTGTATTTTTTTTTCCCCTAAAAGTTTTGTTTGTTTTCAGATTAAAGTTTAATTAAAGTCAGTTAAATTTAATTTTTAAATTTTAATATAATTTTTTTATTAACTCAATTTTTTTTATTAACTCAAAATTTTTAATTTAATAAAAAGGGACATAAAAATTTTTGACATAAATAAAAATTTAAAACATTATAAATTTAATAAATCTTTCAATATAAAAATAATCAAAATCGTAAATAGGTTCAAAAACTTTTATCAGTTTTGTTTGACATTATTCTCTGAAAAAGCTAACCAAAATAGGCCTGCTAGAGCAAAAATAAAATCATTGGTCTGCAACGAGTTAGCCAAAATAAAAATTGTTTTAAAATTTGGTAATTTTTAGATTAAGGTATTTTTGCAAGTAATAAAATACAACTAATATACACATGTTTAACAAAAACGCGGTTTTTATATATTTCTATAAATTCCATTCTACCCATTGAACTTTATAGATAATTGGATTAGTAGATACATTTTCTTATTTTCTATTGAGCGCATTTTTCTCTCCTTAACTTTCTCCTCCTGTTCCTTATATTTTTAGATAAATGTAGAATATTGAACATTCAACATAAATATCTACATATGTTTCACATTTTATTAAAGCCGGTGCAGCCTTAAATTCCCCCTTCCATATACCTTTTTCTTTCATCAGGGTTCTAGATCTGGAAACAGATATAGCGTTTTAGATCCTATAGACAAGGATCTTTCTATTGTTCGAATTTTATTAAAATCAGTTTTTCCATGACTTTATTGTAACCGATTCAGATGCGTATAAATAATAGCTTCGCTTCTTTCTCCTCTTCAGATAAAACAATCGAAAACAAAAGTAGCCTATTGAACCTTACAGACATATATCTAACTGTGATTTCAATTTCATTGAAACGGGTTCAGCTAAAGACAAATTTACAAAGTGATTTATGATATGCTAGAGTTCCCCTCGTGGTCAAAATTCGACCAAGTTTATTTTGAACACATTTTTCTTTGTTTATTTTGTACATATTCATGTTTTGAATATATATGTATTTTTGCATGAGTAGTGGTAGCGACTTAAGGGGTCATTTGATTCTTAAATACTGAACAGATTTAAATGATATAAAGAAGGTGCACGAAATCCCGACCATAGCTACATACATGTGAAAGAATAAAAATTAAAATCGGTTGACAAACAGAGGAGAAAAATGATATAGATATTTATGAAATCGTTGGCACACAAATATTAATGCAATTCTAAGATTTATACTTTTCACTATTTTTCCCAAAATTATAGAATGTTTAAATCTTTGGGTTTAAAAGTTTATTATAATTATAAATAGAATTTTATTTTGGTGTCTTTGCATTATTTGCAGTTTGTAACGGAGCATCGAAAAGCACAATATTATAATTGTGACACATAATAAGGCATGCTGCCTTAATAAAATTAAATTATTTGATAATTATAAATAGACATTGTCGTAAGTTACATAATTCTGGCAAAAAAAACTGACTTCTAAACAGATTATCTGTTTGTCTATAACGATTGAAAAGTGTGGCCAAATACAACATATTACATTAACTATTGAGACACGCTTTTATTCCATCTCTAAACTTTATACTTGTTATAGCAGACTTAGAACTAAGGATCCTCATTATTTTCAACCATTTGTCTACAATTGTTCAATATTTTGGTAATATACATCATTTTACAGCAACTATATGGATACCCTTTAATTTCCAAATTCAAATTTAAAACTTGTGGTCATAGCGAACTTAGCAATACAGATTCTTTGTAAATTTCTAACTTCTATCTATAACTGTTCAAAAGATTGGCCACAAATATTAAATTACATTAACTATTGGCACACCCTTTAATTAATTATTTTATATATTTATACTTATTATTATAACATTCATTATAATCGATATTCTGTCCATTTTTCTTGCGTTTGTCTATGACGGTTCAAAAAATATGCCCCCAAAGGTAAATTTTTGTCACCTATAGAGACACCCCTTAATTTTTAAATTTACTTTTGTATTACTTTTTTTATTGGGAGCTAAAGTAATATGCAGTCATTTTATATTTTAAAGAATTGCCGTTTACAGTTCTTAACACTCGTAAAAAGTATGCATGTCGTATGGGGACACCCATTAATTTTTAAAGTTATGAGCTGCTAAAAAAAAATTCAAAATTGGCTAGAAACAAACATTAAAAAATGCAACATGCAGACGAAATATTTTTGCTAAATTTCTACAAACGTCTCTGTAATAAAGATAATTTGAATCTGCTTCAACCATTGGTTTGAAAGTTCTTAGAACGTGAGTTTTCTCTAAGTCATAGGGATATCAGTTGTGATTAACTAAGTAGCAATTATAACAATGAAGAATGATAAAATTTTTTAGGAAAAAATATGTTTTCTAGATCGCAATTAGTGATGAACTTATACGAAACCTTATATTGACGTTCATGAAATGAGAATTTGAAACAAATAAACAGATCGGCAATTTCAAAAAGGCTTATCATTAGCCTTATTCTGTAAGTCGCTAAAGCTAAATCTCCATCGTTAAAACTTGAAAAAGAAATCTGTTTAGCGATTTTTGGCTCTAAATGCTTTTTACCGTAATTTACTATTAGATTTTAAGCGAACGATATTTAGATTAAGCTACGAGAATAATAGAATAAGACTGAAGATTGAAAGAAAATTGCACATGCTAAAAGAAGAGCAGTAGTAGAGATTTATTTTAAAGTACAGCACACTCAAACTATGATACCTTGTACAAACATATAAATATTTGAAAGCCTTGTCACTGCTGTTTTGAAACAAAGCCACGTTCATAAAATAGCTTTACTATTGGGATACCCTTTAGTTTAATTTTTTTTTTACACTTTGCTAAAGTGGCCATTGTTTTGCATAAACAGTTTAGTTTGGCTTATCTGCCGTTAAATGTTTTATGAATGTCACTTCACTGTCGGAACATTCTCTTATTTTTATGTAAAACTTTTAAGAATCAACCCTTTACAGATCTTGAAATAGAGTTCTGCGACAGACGGACAGACGGACAGTCAGACAGTCATTGTAACGAAAAAACAATCGTAACGTTTTTAGCTTTTGATTAAAAACCCCAATAACTATAAAAGAACTTCAATCTGTCTTAAAGTTTTTTAAACAATAACGTAATTTTGTTTTTTTTTCAAAAATTTGTATAAAATTTTTGCTAGAAATAAGCTTTATTTTTGTAGTTGTAATGATTACACAAACATACATAATTATTTTCTTATTATTTTATTTCGCAAAATAATTTTATAAATAAAATTGTTTTATTGACACAAAAATACTCGTAAATGATAATTCTCTTCCAAAGATGTGTTTCTGCAAAGTATTATCTAAAACAAAGCGTCCAATTACTGTTTCATTATGGTGCACACATATTAGAGTTGGGGAATCTGTATTCAAGTTTTTTTCAATAAATATATTTTGTTTCGCCATTTTAAAAGCTTTTTAACCATTTCATTAATTCTGATATACTGAATACAGAAATATTAAGAACTAATTTGTAATATGAGCAATAATAAAATAAAAGATATTGCAAGTTGTTACTGACAACAAATTGCGCAAATAAATCTTAGTTAATGACATGATGCTGACTTTTAGTTAAAAACTGTTAAGAAATAAATTTATATTAATAACAACTCAATTTGTTATCAGCTGCATGAAAATTGACGATAGAAGAAGAGTGATTAATATTAAGTTATATGAAACCAAACATAGTTTTAATGCAAAATATAAATCAAGTTCAGTAGTTTATTTTTTATTATTTGTGTCACGTGGACACATGTTCAACGCATTTTTAATCTAAATTTTTTTAGACTTTTTAAATATGTATTAATAAAAGTTAGAACTTACTGTTTTCATGAAAAATGCTAAGCAAACAACTAAGGCGTATCAATACCAGCTGGTAGCCGAAACTCTGAATATCAAACACCTTATATGAAAAATATGTTTAATTTTTTAAGTTTGTCATTCGGTTTATAATTTCTACAATGTCCATTTCCCACTCCATAGTGGCATATAATCTGACTTCGAAGTCGATTGAGCGATGTCCGTCTGTCCATCCGTGTTAGTGTTGAAATCAAGTTTAATTGATTTAATTTGATTTTAACATAAATTTTAATACGCCAATCGATCAGACATAGTGTCAAAAAAAGGTGCTATTGGAAATCAGCAAGATCGATCCATGTCCTACGTCTAATTTTTCGATATTATTTGGAACAATTAAGTAACTCTAAACAAAAATTAAAAATATATGGGGCGATAGAGAATTAAAAAATTAAAAAAAAAATTAATTAAAATTATTTTCCAAATTCTAAATTAAAAAAAAAAAATTTTTTTCTCGATGACACTTTTATGTAAACTTATGTATATGTAGTACTTAATTTTTTCTTATTTTAGAGTTACTTTACTGAACTAAGCTAACATAGGTGTGAAGGTTATATTAGATTCGGCATAGCCAAATATATCACTCTTATTTGTTTTACATTGCGTTTGACAATTAGCGTTTATTGCGAAAATTAATGAATTCGCTATCGCGAGCACTTGGTATTGTTTGGCCTTGAAAGAAACTGTCTACAGAATTTATTAATAAACCTGTCACTGCAAATACAACACATATTTAAATGTCAATGTATGTGAATCAAATATATGAAATATTAAGAATATATATTTTTTAATCGAATAATTTTTTAAAATCTGAATATACAAAACTGTATTTTTACAGACATTGAATAATAATTAAAAATGCGTGAACATAGTCATACAACTCCCAGAAGACGCGGGCCGAAACACCCGTTGCCACAGGATGCACTGTACAATGATTCTAACGATTCCCAAGAGTCACCATACTATACGATTGACAACACTGAAGATGTTTATAGTACAACTCTACTGCCATCTCAGAGATGTTATGTTGATCCATGGGACTTAGAAAACTATGATTATGTAAGAAAGTAAGTACATATCAGCTATCTGATGAAAACTTTGCTTAAAATTCTTACTTAATATGACATTTCAAAAATAAATAAATATTTTTATTTATATTTCAATACTTCAATTGTCAAATCATTTAAACCGATTAGGAAAAATATAACTATTCTTACGCTTGTATGTATATACTGTTATTAGAATTCATTTTAAACAAAATATTATAATTTTAAAGTTTTAAACAAATAAATCTTACAAAGTTTATTCGATTTTTTTAAGTATAGTTTTAAAAGTTCAAAAAGTGTTTTGCTATCAAGAAATATTATTAGCTTTTGTTTAAGAATTCGTCCGCGTTATTTTAGAACTTTCAAAACATCAAATTATAATAAGTAGTCTAATGCTGACTGATACTTATTTTGTGGCGCCTGAAAGTATGCCTGGATTTAGTTTTTTCTTTTGCTTTAACCTTCGCTTTTATGGTATCTACCGAGGTAGATATTTTGATTTCCAGTCTTTAATAATTTGCACATTTTTTATCAAATGTCAAATTGCTTTCAGCGCAGTTATCAAAATTTGCCTAATTTTTAGAAAATTACAAAATAAAAAATTTTATAGTAAAATTGCGGAAGTTTTTTTATATTTTGTGTTTTTGTGTATACGGGTTTATAAGTATATACCCTGGTAGATACATTAAATTTTATGAAAACTTATATTGTTTTGATACTTAATTAGCAAATTATTTCTCGTAAGTTGAATTTTTGAGAGCTACAGTCCTTGTAGCAGTTTCGGCACTTAATTTGAAGCATTTTTGCCTAGTAGCTCTTCTCCTTTTTGAGTCGTGGTATCACATGTAGCAGCCAAACTTTTGCTTAATGCACCCTGTAGCATCGCGCTGTGGCTCAGTATTTGATTAAAAGTCATCGTCATTGCTGCTTGCAAAAATTGGTTGAGTATATATCGTTTCTTATTCTTTAGATTTCCAAAAATAGTCATTTTCTATTTTATAAGTTCTTTAAGCAACGAACGATAGCGAAGTAAAAAGTTATCTACCGTCACATTACGTGCAGAATTTTTGTAAGGAGCAACTAAATCCTTCACGAGGCGTTTACGTCTCTACAATTAGCTCTTTTTCCAATGTATATTTTTTCGATTTAGGGGATATGTATTTTGTGAATCGCAAGCCCACCAATTTTGTATACCACACTTTGCTGGTGTGAAAGGCATATATTTAGTGAACTTTGTGCTAAATGGTTATCGACATTTAGCTGCTCTTCAACAGTTATACATTCATAAGGTCGAAAATGAGTTTTTAAATTTGAGTTTATCATTTTAAATTTATCTCTTATTGGACTAGCAAGCAATTCTTGTCATATGATTGTCGAAACAAATAAAACGTAAAAGCTATTGGAAACGATTGATAGACATTGTCAAATGATAAAGGGGAAAAGCATTCTGCTTTCAAAGCTCACTTAACTTTTCCTTTGATGATTTCTTTGAGCCCATCGCAAGCAAAATTCCTAGGAAGGTTGTGAACTACATGCCTGTAAATTTAGTCCATGTCAGAGGGTGTTTGTCAGGAGTGTGGCATTCCAATGATTAAAGAAGTCTTCAGCATTCTTGTTTGACAGTCTTTGGTCTCTTTGCGGAGAGCTCATAATGGAAAAAAAGATGTATCCACTGGTGATAAGTTTTTTGTAATTGATGTATGCCCCATTCCAGATGAGTCATAAATAATATTGTGGGCTCGTTGACGAATAAAAGTATTAGTGTTCTTAAACCATTTGCTTCCATCTTTGCTAGTAAAAGAGTTATTGTTTGTGTTAAAAACAGCTTCTTTATTATCAGTTATATCACTATCGGATTCGATTTCACTATTGAGCTCAATACTATATATACCATATAAATGCTGCACTAATTGTTATTATAATATTAGACATTTCGATAAAAAAAAAACTGTACATACATAAAAATTCATACACAAATTTAATGTAAAAATTCCTTATCTACCCAGGTAGATACCATGAGTTCACATACAAAAACAT
Source organism: Gymnosoma rotundatum (assembly GCA_916610165.2). Classification (NCBI taxonomy): domain Eukaryota; kingdom Metazoa; phylum Arthropoda; class Insecta; order Diptera; family Tachinidae; genus Gymnosoma; species Gymnosoma rotundatum. The sequence goes on along the minus strand of OU744339.1, from coordinate 36,235,664 downwards.
CTTCATAAAAGCGAAGGTTAAATCCATAAAAAGATCTATTTGTGATCCAGATGTAAACAGAATCGGTTGACTGTTTAGGCGTGTTTGAGTGACAAACATACGAACTTTAAGCTTAAAAATGTATTTTCTTAACCTTTTTTAACATAAAAAAATATTCCTTTTATGGATAAGAATGTAATAATAATAATACTAATAATTTGTTCAACTTTCAGAAAAATTGAGAAGCCATTATCTTCACATCCTCATCAAGATTATTACGACAGATCATTTTCTCCTAGTCCTATTGATAAATCCGTAAATTCAAACTATTTTTACGAAAGAGAACAAGTTGAGGTACTACCTCGAATGGCAGCCACTATGCCACGTAATCGCAGAAGTTCTTCACACTTTCAATGTGAAATGCCCTGTTGCAATCGACAAGTCCATAGAAGCCGCCCTAGTGGTCTTTATGATGTAGGAGGAGCCGATAAATATGATGACTACATGACTTTACACATGGCGCAAAGATTTCAAAATGCTCTTAATTTGGAAGATGTTGAACGAAATATTTACACGGGTGTTGGAGGTAAGTGCAAAAGTTAGCTTTATCTGTTTTTTTTTTTAATAAAGATATTTTTGTTAACAGGGCTATCATCTTCATCTTCAACTGAACCGCATAGTTCTATTGGTGATAACTACCATACGATGACCTTACAGCGAAAAATGTCCAATTATGGTGCTTCCCCAAAAAGAAGAATTTCAAAGCCAGCTCCACAGCTTCAGTTTCCATCTCCTCCACCCATGCCACCAACCTACGACTACTGTAATCCTTATACTACATTGTCTCCATGTTGTAGTGTATCCGATTGCTACGAATGTTTGTCGCAGGCTCAACAACAAATTTATGGCAGTCACTCGATCTATAACACTCGTATTTGTCGCTCCCCTAATTGTTATAGTTGTGTCGATAGTGTTGCCGGCTGTCAAACGCAAGGACGTCGTCCTTCTTCCTCGCTCTACGGTGGAATTTACGGCAGTAAATTCGGTATGAGCAAAAAGGGTCTATTGCAAATCGATTATTCATGCAGTTGGAATGATTTAGATCGTGTTATAATGGGACGCAATTACTAAACATGTTCATTATAATCAAATAGTCATAATTGTTTTTTTCATGTTTATTCATTATATATTTAAGTTTAATAATTTTTACGATTGTGAATATTAGAATTTTGAACAAGGCATATTCATTTTACTAGGTAGTAGCGGTAATACAACAAATACAACATTGACAAAAACAACAACCTTTTTATTGTTGTTTTGTGCGTTGGAAACGCCAAAAAAGAGAAAAAAAGACAATTGCTCTCATACTTGCTTTGTCTCGCAAACGCTTGCTGTTAGTGTTTTTTTGAAATTCCAAACAAACAAACAAACAAACAAACAAACAAAGAAAGGAAAATAAAAAACTTTTGGCATTTCAAACTATAAACCAGCTGGGCGAACGACACTACCTAGTAAAATAAATCTGCATTGAAGTTTTGAACTTGTATATTATTTAATAGTTTCTTAGTCATAGACAGACTGACTCAACAACAAAAAAAATTATTGACAGACTAACGCCAAAAATCGAATAATTATCATCAAATTTAATTAGCAATTTTGATAGGGCATTAAGGGGTGAAGTTGACTGCTTTTTCGTTAGTTATTACTCGGACAATCTAGCGTTTTTACCTCTTTAATTTTTATTTAGTTGGATTTACTGTTCTAGACCCAACGTTGCACGATAGATAATTTGACCCAAAATCGTGACCAAAAATAAATTTCTTAACGTTCAAATAAGAATGTGCCAGAGCATATGCATATATGGTATTTGTGAAAAGTAAATATCAGCTGATTTATGGGCAGTCGAATTTGAAATTTGCAAGCAATGTACATTATAAAAAGTCTAAATTCGATATAAATTTAAACGCTTTTTTATAAAAACAAAAAGAAGGTATACGTGCATAAGATGAAAAAGAGAAGAGATAGCAAGAATTTAAAAATCCGTTGCTTTTGATAACAAATGTGTATTTATAACTTAACTTCAAGTAAATGAATTTTTCCATAAATATAATTTCATATAAGCACTTGATAATGTTGGTCGTGAACTGCCGTGATTTCCTTGATAAAAAGTGTTAAGAAAAGAAAACTAAATTATTTAATTTCTATTTTTTCGTTTTTAATTTATATCATTTTTTTTTCAAACTTTTTGTAAAAATATATAGGTTTTAAAGCCTAAATATCCGTCTGCACCTTCTTTGTCTTCCAGGGGGTGTCAAAGAAAGGAGTATTTAGAGAAATGTGAACGATTAAGGAGAAGAGAGGCGGAACATTTAGAGAAAAGTTAATGCCATGAAACAGTGTTAAAGTGGATTCACCCATTTTGTACGGACAAATTATTTGAGAGAATTGATTTTGTTTGGACAACTCTCAGCTAGATTTGGTTTACATTTAATTTTTGTCCGGAAAAAATTGAACTGAGTTGACAATAAATAAATTACAAAAAAAAAGCTAAATGTAAAGTGAAAAATTTTGGCCTGACTTTACTTTCAAAGTTACGGAATGAGGCAATGTAGGTATCATTGGAGTAAAAGAGCTCTTTGTATTTCATTAAAAGTAATTTTCTTTTACTATCCATGTTTTAATAAGCAAAATGCCAAAATAAAAAAGTATAAAAATTCATACCAGGAAAGCACATTGTTTACTTATGTATTAATATGGCAGCTTTGTTTGTCTCAACAATTATTTTACCCGGACAAAATGGGTGATTACACCTTTAATACGAGGTGCATCTGCAGTATCGGCAAATATAAAGGACCAACCCTTTGCTTCACATAAAGCGCCAATTCGCTTCACCCGTGACGAAGCTCTAGCTTATTTTTTGGATAACGATTTCACAAAACAACAATTATAATAGTTTATTCATTAAATCGAAAAAGATATAGTGGTGAAGTAGGTGCTATTGGAAATCAGCATGATCGGTCCATGGTCTTCGAGGCAGCAGACAAAACACCACGCCTACCTCTAATTTTTTCATGTCATTTGGCAAAATAAAGTTACTCCAATCAAAAAATAAAAATAAAAAAAAAAAACATCAAGTGCAAAAATTGCGCGCCCATATTTCCCGAGTTACTGGTTTCTGAAATTTTCAAATTTTTTAAAATATTAATATGCGTATCATTTTAAAGATTTTGAAGAAATCTTTAAGGAAAAACTAAAATTCTTTAAAAATGCTTAACCCATTTAGAGGCATTGTCTTTTTAAGTAAATTGAATATATCCCAGCAAAAAATTAGACATTACCTTAAAAAGTACTTGCCATATAATGACTTACTTTTGTGATTGCCATATTTTGTTTCGCGCCTACAAAAGTTATTGCGTTAGTTTCCAAAAATGGAAGTATTAATGGAACTAGTTCTTTATGTTAAAAAGACTACCGTACTAATTGCTCTCATTATGTTCTACAATAATTAATGTAATCGATTCTCAGTAATTGATTGTAAAAGTCTCATACCTTGTTAAAATCATTAGTTGGCAATCTAGTTGGGAAGTACTTCTGCCAAAAATGCTTAATTTCACACTCGATTACCTTTTCAAAAATTTTTTGCTGGGATGCAGTACCAACTTTTTTTTTTATTTTTAATTCTCTGTCACCCCAATATTTGCTTTTTTGTTTCGAGTTTCTTCACTAAACTAGATTTACATAGATGACGAAGGAATACAAATATTTAAGTTTGTGTAATTGGAATGAAATTTTTCTTCTCAAATACTTTTTAATAACTTAAACACACAAATGTTTATAAAAATTTGTCATAAAACACTATTCGAAGCAATTTTTATGAATAAGGCAGTCAAGCTTTTACATGCCACCACAAACGGGTTTTTAAGTAGAGTTCTGTGAAGAATTTGGGCATAAACGAACTACGTATTTAGCACTTTTAAAGCAACCGCAACGGCCTTTAAATCTACTAAAGACATTAACTTTTCCGGAGTCAAAAATAGAGAACTTTGATTATATTTTCTGATTAGAACTTCTCGTACAAGAAATTACAGTTATATCCCTACTTTTCCTTTTTGTAATATATTATCCAAAAACTGTTATACATGAATAATTTAGGAAAATTTAGTTCTCAACTTTTAAAAAAACCTTTCTGAAAAGTGAAGTTTACTTCGTGTAACATAGACCTCCAGCTAAATTACTGATTATAGCAGTTAATAACGGCAATATTCTATTAAGTTCTTGCAAACACAAGAGTTTTAAGTATCGTATCCAGAAAGAAACTCTGCTAAACAGTCCAAAATTAATATTCGCGTTTAATTTTTTCTATGGAAGAGTTTATATCAAATATTAGTGAGGGTAATGACAATATCCTTTTGCCGCAAATATATTTCAGTTATTCAATGATTTTCTGATTTACCTTAAAATGTCTTGTAGTTTGCTAATGCTACAACATAAATAAAGCGTCTAGTGTACGTGTGTGACATTTTTAATAGCGGACAATTCCTGAAAATTTTAACACTTACATACTTACATACTTATATACATTGTTTGATATTTTTTTATTTTAATGCAAAATTAAATATATTTTCACTTTCACCTGCTGTTTATATAGAATGGGGTTAAAATTATTACATATGTATGTTTTAAGAAAAATATATTTTTAAGCAAAAAACTTTACTAATTAAAAAATTTATTAACATTTTATGTATAAAATTAATTTTGAACAAAAACCAAATTTCATGTTATTGTAAATGATGAATGATGAAATATTTAAGTCATATTTTTTATTAATTATTATTATTATTAAAATTGTTGAAACCTAAAAATTTATTATTGTTTTAATTACATTAAAATGAAATAATGCATCATAGAATACCTCAACTCATATATTTTCGAAATTAAGTTTTTTTGATGATTCCAAAATCTTTCACAAAAAGAAGTCTCGCCGAAAAAATTCGACGCAATAGTACCTAAAATAATGGTATTCTCTTGTTACATTAAATAAATACACTTTCTACTCTAATCTTCTCCTGTTAAGTTATAATTTTCTAAATCAGGGCCTTTCTACATGAGACCAACGATATGACCCGCTATGAATGACTGGAGAAATATATATTTCCGTGAAATATCCCTTTCAGACCTGACGCAAAGCTACCGGGAATTTGTTTATAATTTTTGGAACATGTGGTGTCTACAACGTATGAAAATATAATCAATGAATAGATTTAATTATTTTTATAACCTTCAAGGATTTTAAAGACACGCACGTCTGACGCGCACAATTGATGCACTCAATATTATTTTTAACATTTGTATTGCACGAAAAGATTTCAATTAGTTCGAAATTTTAAAATTTATTATTTTTTAGTTAGTTTTTCAGTTTTTTTAGTTATTTGTAAACGATTAATACTTTTGTCATTAATAACACAACTTACTTTTACGGCTCATTATTCTAAAACTGAAATGTGACTGAAGAGTTTCGCAAAAATTAAAGTAACGGTAAATTAAACAGAAGATAAATGTGAGAAGCAAATATAGAAAACAATCAGCACAATCTATGCAGTCTATTTCACATTAAGCAAACAGAAGTAAAAATATTGAGACCGAAACCCACCCGCACAATCGATGCATCACGGTCTGAAAGGGATATGTCTTTCATTCCATTTTTTGCTCATAAGAGTTGGGAATGTAGGATGCCATATTGATATAGACTTAATAAAGCATTGCCAGTAATTTGGTTTTTATTAAAAACTAGTTATTGCCGGTGCGCTTCGCTACCAAGCAACATGATGATAAAATTTATCTTGTCACACCCATTTGAAATATCAAAAAAAGAAAAAAAAAATAAAGTAAAAATTACCCTATTTTACCAACTGCCTGATTATAAGCTGTAAAAATTATAGAAAGATCGGTCCACTGGTGCATGTAGCTATAGCTTTTGGACAAACAAACACATTTCGTTATTTATATATGCATATAGAAGACTTGTTAACGATATAATTTGAAAGATGTATTTCTTTACAGAGTATGATTAAAGTAAATAATATAAAAAAATTAAATAAATATATGTAGATTGTACTAATATGTGCAAAAATAAACTTAAGCTAAAACTATCAAAAGCTTCATTTTAAATTAATTTTTTGTTGTGCAAAACTTTTTACCATTTTAGTTTGAAAATGAGAATTCAAGGTAAAAAAGTGAACTTTAATAAATAGTAACTTTCAATATAAGAATAGTAAATTTCACTGTGAGAATTTTTATTTTATGATGTGTAAAAAACAAATTTTTGATGTTGCATATTGTACAATTTATGAGCAACAGGGAGCTTTATTGTTACTGTAATTGGCATACTTCCATTAGGTTTTCAAAGCCTGTTACTCTTTGTTCTTAGTTTATTTCTTCTAATATTAGAAAACTTTTTTGATAGCAATCATTAACTTAGGCTTTTACTATAGACCAGACAGGCTGACTATTCTGTTTTCACAAAATTCCTGCTCCTGCAAAATATCTCTAAGTTTGCTATGACAAGGTGCATTGCCAATTACCATAACTGATTAACCATCTATTATTTTGCATACGTTTTCCTGAACGAACCTGTTCTTACTTCATAATAAATGAATCTAAATTAGGCTTATGCAGCCTATTACATGGGAGTCCCATGATGGGACTAAAATTTTAAATGACATTCAACGAATTCCTTTCGCTTTTGTTTGTTTTCAGTTATTTTAGTAACTACTAGAATTATAAAAACATAATTTAAGTGTTTTATAATTGTTGTTTTTGAAATAGAATAATTAATTTTTCGTAAAATACAGCAGCGAGCTTAGCCAATGTAATGCTAATGTAATTTCAGCAAAATAGTTTAAATGAATTTTAGTAATTTTTCGAATTCTTTTCTGTACGCGTCTAGCTGGGGCTTCTCTTCTACTTATATCCAAACGCTTGCTGTTGATTGTGAAACATTAGGCGAACTTGAAGAATTCTTTACTCTCCATTCATGTTTTATACGTAATTATTTGCATTTTGTTTATTTTTTTTTTTCTTTTTTAAATATTAAAATTTTTCAATGAATTAGCTAATGCATTTGGTTTTATATTAACATTTATTTTTTTAATCAATTAATAGAAAACTTAACAAAAATTAGCGCGACTTCATCGAACAAAAGTATTGGCACAAGTAGTTTAAAAGCTTATAAAAAACAGATTTTTTTATTTAATACTTGGTTGGTAAGCCTTTTTGCTTAATTACTTCATTCAAGCGTTTAGGCATAGAATGCACCAGATTTTTTGTTACTTCTTGCCCAATAGTTAACCACTCTTTCTTCAAGGTCTGCTGTAGCTGCGATTTTGTCGAAATTGATCGCTTTTCGACACGTCGGTCAAGTTCCTCCCACAAATTTTTAATAGGATTAAGATCTAGGGATTGTGGTGGGTGTGGAAGAACATGAGCCACATTGTACGCTAACCACATACGCACATCATGAGCGGAAGGTTTTGGGTCATTGTCGTGTTGGAATGTAAATGATGTTAGCAAATTTAGCTTCTCGGCACTTTTTTTAAGGTTTTCTTTTAGGATATTTAGATTAACGGAGATTCCTTCAATAAATACCAACTCACCAACACCCACAGATTACATGTACCCCCACACCATTACACCACCACTACTATGTTTAATTGTAGGAAAAATATATTTTTTTCGTATGCCGTATTTGGCTTTCTTTATACGGTAATACGGCCATCAGAGCGAAAAATATGAAATTTACTCTCGTCCGAGAAGAGTACTTCATCCTAAAAACTGACGGGTTTGCTTTGAAATTCCCTTGCGTAGTCTAATCTCTTTTTTTGGTTGATTCAAGAAACAAGGGGGTTACACCTAGCAACTGTTGATGTGTAATCAGCTTTGTGAAGCACTTTTCGAATGGTCATTGGATGAATATCCTTACCAAATTCCTGTTTAATTTCAGTAGCAAGTTCAGTCGATATTTTCTTGGGATTTTATATTATTTTTCTTACTATTTTTTTGCTTTCGCAGTCACTTCGATGAGCATTATTGAAGATTGTCTCCCCTTTAAAACGTTTAATGATGCATTTAATTGTGAAACGACTTCTCTTCATTATTTCACATATTTCAGCGTACGAATTGCCTTGGCTATGAAAGTGCAGGACTATTTTGCGCCAAGATTCGTTGGTATCTTTCTGTTTTGAGCTCATTTTGGTATTCATTAATTATTTTTTTAATTTTTTCTTTAAGAAAACTTCAAAAAAACTGAAGTAACGGCTCAATTAATATTTATAGAAAATACATGTATGACTTTATTTTAACATCCTTGCCAGATCTCGAAAACTTTGGCCGGAAGCCAGATTTCTTTCTGGGTGTGCCAAAACTTTTGTGCATCAAAATTATGACTTTCTACTAAGTATGTTATAACAAAACTGTTAAATGCATTTAAATTAAAAATAAAAAAACAATGATATGAGCTTCGCCAGTGTAGGAAATATTTATTATCAAATAGTTTTGCCTAAGAATGTCTTTTAAATGACTTTAAAACAGTGAAATACCAAAAAGTGTTGCTGTGCCAATAGTTTTGTGCGGGTCTGTATATGATTTAAATTATCGCAGGGTTCAAGCTATATGTATTACTTCGTAAAATACAAAGCTTATTAAAATTGTGCCTGTATTCTATCCATCATTGAAATGGTTAATCTGTATGAGGGTATGGGCTCCACAGACCTTACAGAAGATAGATCAAACTTTAAAAACATTCTCCGTTTTTGTTTAACCCATTTGGTGCCGCTGTACTCAATTGAGTACAGCTAAACTTTACCGATAATTTCAAGATTTTAATAGTTTTTGTGATTTGTTTGATTGCTTTTAGCTTAAAAGAAATCTGTTGTCATGTATAATAATAAAAAATCTTGCTATAAATATATCAACTGTCAAAAAGGGGTCTCTTTATGTATACAAGACTGGTGTGTCCAGATAAGTACAATTTTTCCCCTCTTGTAGCTTTAACTGTTTTGGAAATTTCTTTTTTATTTTAATTTTCTAAGAGTAAGCATTTCTACTTATAAAATAATTCAAGAAAAATGGTATGCCGTTAACCTAAACAAAGTTATCATAATTTAAATACAACTGTACTCAATTGAGTACAGCGGCAGATTTTACTTGTATATAAATATTGTTGCAACACTTTAAATGTTATGTTGACTAAATATAAAATATTTAGGTTATCACCCTGCAAAACAGTTCATACGTGGTAAGCCAGTACAATTGGTTTCAAAAACTGTGTAGAAGCTAGTTCCACTGGATAATGCTACACTTTTGATAATTATTGCGAAAAATCGGATGAAGATTCTTGTGATCCCTTTGGGTCAAGAATAGTAAAACATTTGCTTGTAGACTGACATTTGCTTGCAGACTGATTTTGATTACTTTTTTACCAGTTACAATCTCTCAAGGAAAAAGGATTTGTGCATTTGGAAAAATAAGAGAAAAATTGTCCATGGAAAAGTGCGAAGGAAATGAAAAAACAAGAAGCGAGCCGACTAAAAAATGAAATTATTTTGGTTAAATTGAAAGACAATAGCGCCTGTACGATGGCAATAGCGTATGATGGCAATAGCGTATTTACGCCAAAATGTCCAAAATAAAGCTTGACCTTTATCTTCATCTACCTGGCTATGACGACCTAACCTGTTGGTGGTCTTACCACTAGGTGAAATACAAAGCGTCGACTAGCACCCTCCACTGGACGTAGCCAACGGAGTTGCAATTCCAAAAACATGGCTTGCGGGACCATAAACTAACACTTGCTTAAGTGTTGGAGACTAAACAACCCCGTCTGATGAGAGTGCAACAGCACACTTCCATCTATTCCGCACCATCGCTGCACATATAGGCTTTTTACCACCTCCACCACATGTACCCCGTAGGGACCTGACCACAAACCGGCTACAGAGATGAGCGGATCTCTGTATGGGCTACTGGTTCCCGTGGTGCCAGTATGACAAAGGACCCTGGTGCATCCTTCGACAGTACCCAACTGTCTATTCAGATTTGGTGCCTGCACACAGGGCTACTGGTTCCCCCTATACGCCGAGAGTACTTCGTCTGCCTAGGTTCGCTTAGCCAGAGTCTTAATACCACCGGCCCACAGTGGTCAAATTCGCGAGATAGCGGTCAAAACTCTATAACTTTTGACCGGATTGGTATTTTTTTACGCAATTTGTTTTGTTCAATAGGAGGGACTTTAAGCTTCAATTTGCGTGTTCAAACGTAAAAATCGACCGATAGGAACGTAAGTAATGTGGAGTTAAAAATGCATTTTAATTTTTTGTTGAGTTTCCATGTAAAAGTTGAATATTTTTACATTTTAAATAGGTATTTTTTTATAATTTCTTATTTTCCTCAATCGTATTTTACAACCAATACTTATTTATTATTCCTAAACTTAATTTTGGTCAGAAAATGCCAACATTTTGCCCCTGACACTTATTTAGTCTCAATATTCACCGGGGCCAAAGGTAGGTTTTTTTGGAAGAAAGCTAATTCTTGTGAGGATTAAACTGAAAAATAACACTGAAATTCCCAACAATATCAATACCGTTTGGATATATTATATACAGAACACAACATCGATAAAATTTTTAGTAAACTTTTACTATTGATTTAAAGTGCACATATACTTTATTTAAATGTATTAATAAAAATTTATACTAAAATTAGAAACAAATTATAATCTTTAAACTAGTATTAATTAAACAATATTAGCAAAAATTTCTTCCAAATAGCTTTGATTTTCATTTTGCAGTAGTTGTTTAGCTTCTTCATCTAACTCTTATGAGGTTGATTTCCATTTTTGTCGAATACTGGACATATACGGGTCTGATGTGCACAACAAAATATTATATATATTATTTTTCTTGTATTGTGCTCGCGAAAGAATCTGTAGTCTTTGTTCCTTTTTTCTTGCGCTTCTTCTGAGAGATCTCCAATTGGAAGCATATTGTGCTGAATTATTTGTTCCCCATGGAACAAAATTTTGTGAACTGTGGTTGGCATATGTCTCCAAGAATATTTTTGGTTATAAAGGGTTGCTGTCTCATTAGCATACAGACCAAATTTTTTTGCATCTATCTTTTTGCTACATGCTATAACTTCTAATATGATTTGGAATCGTCGTATTAAATCATAATCTACTCCAGTTATAGAAGCTGCAGTTTCTGGATCGGAAAAAAATCTCCTTGCTGTGTTTCCATCATTACAATTTCCTTCTCCTTGCTTTGGCTGGTCAATTATAAGGCCTATCTCACGGTATTTTTCTTGAATATCTTTTTTTTTTTGCTTTCTTTTTTCCAAATTTTCTTTGTTGTTTCTCACTGTTTCGCCTAACGGGCCAAATTCCAAATCGTATCCCAATTTAAGAATATGCTCCATAAAACGAATTCTAGCATGAAGAGGTGACATTCCAAATTCATATGCTTCATTAAAACTATCGTCTTGTGTTGGTGGTTGGCTCAATTGACTTGATGTTTTTTGGCATATGGTGCAGCTTGACGAAGACTTTGTTTTGGTTAAAGCTTGTGCAACTTTTCCATCGATCATTGTAAGTGACATTTTAAAGTTAACTTCGATGCATTGATCATTAAGTTCAAATATCACGGGTTTAAGTTCTTTAATTTCATCTCTTATTTTGCCAACTTCTTCAGTTATGACATCTTTAGTTTCTTTTTTGTAAGCAAACTTTATTGGTCTACAAAATTTTGTTGACGATGGAATTTCATTCTTCCATACATCTATCTCTGCAGCTCTACTAGTTGACGGCTCTGAACCAATAAATGTTTTTGTTAAACGTAATGGAACGAAAGAAATCATGAATAAATTGGCATCTGATGAATTTTCCGCATTACATTGTTAGTATTGTTTCTGGCCAGAGGACCCATCACATCCCCATTTAGAAATTAAAGTCATGCTGCAATTTTTAAACTTCTTTAAATAGTCAGCATCAAATGTCTTTAGTAATCGTTTTGCAGTGTGTTCAAGAAGATCCTGCAAATTTATTTCTGCTGAACTTGAAGTTACACTAATAGCAGTTGGTGAAGGTAAGCAATCTATTTTGGCAGAAATTATATCTCGATATGATGGAAAAATTCCACAATTTTTTTCATTGGTTCGCTTCCGCAATTCTGTATATTGGTTTTTAGTCATTTTCAAATCCAAAAATAGTGCAAATGCTTCTTCTGGAGTAAATTTATTTTCTTCAGTCGGCATACTTTTTAAAATCCTTTTTGTGCGTCTGGGGCTTGCTTCCACTATTTTTTTAATGATAGCAATTTTACTCTTTTTAGTTTTCGATGGTTGAATTTGATGCAGAAATGAATCCTTTATGATGCTACAAGAAACTTCTTCATTGATATGTTTAAGCTTGCGTCTTCGTGATCTTTCACTACAATTATCAATTGGCTTTGCTGGTCGACCACCTTTTCCAGTTTCCGTGGTAGTTACTGATGGCTTTTTAAAAATAAGTTTATTTCTTAGCCATTCTTGGTTGCGTGAGTAAAACAATTTCTTGTTTCTGGAACATTGATTGTACCGTTTTCTTAAAGTATTTAAAAAGTTTTTTATTTTTAAGTTATGAATTTTAATTTCTTGTTTGTCGCATATTTTGAAGAATGGATTATTTATTATATGTAAAATAATGTCGTTTTCATCTTTCCGTTCAAAATATATATCAGATAGAACACTATAACTGAATTTAGCCATTGTTGAAACAATAATGAAGAAAAAAAAAATGAATGCATGGATTAATATACTATTACTCGAAGTTTCAACATGATCTTTTTTTCCTCTTTGAAACATAATATATCAGGTACTTGGTTTTACCAGTTATTTCCATTGGTTTTAAATTTATTAGCAATTTTTAGGTATTTAAGTTATGTAATATTAGATGGCAATAAAATCATTTTTTACCTTTTCCAAATTAATTGCTCGATACCACATAATTTGGGAGTTCTATTGTCATTTTTGTCAAAATTTTGATACACCCTTCTATGTGGACTAGGTCCAAATATGGGCCAACTTCTCCTAATTTCAACAGAATTATTTTTTGGATCAATAAGAACTCTTGTACAAAATTTCATCAAAATATATGCATAATAGCCACTTTCACATACAAAAAACTTCTCAAAAAATATGACGTTCATTTGTACCGAATATCTTACCTTGGGTCAGAAAAATTGCTGTAGCTCAAAAAGTGCAGTCCCGATGCATGGACATGTATATATAGGAATGTAGGGGAGAGTTAGGACTACAAAATAGTAAATTTGTGTTTTGACTCAGCTTGACTCACAGGAGTTGTGCTCTATGAAGTAGGAAATTTCCGAGAAATTTGACCTTTTTAAAAAAAATATTTAAATTGTTCTGAAAACAGTAGAGCTTCAATTTTTACCAGTAATAGGAAATAAGTTAAGTTACAACACAAAATTTATTTCGTCTAAAAATCTTGAAAAACAAAAAAGTTATGATCATTTAAACTTTAAAAATAACTAAAAATATCATAAATTTACTAAATTCTGAAAAAGCCCATTTTGGACCACCCTGTTCTCAGTGAAATAGTTGAAATAGAGTTCTAATTTTTTGGCTCCCGAGGTTTACTACTGTCTACTTTCATATGAGTCTAATAACTTTAAAATCGGAGAACAAAAACCAAAAGTAGTTTTGGCCGCTATCGCAAAATATTGACCACAGTGCGGCCGATGTTTTATACTATGCAAGAATTTGGTGACAATGCAAGAATATTTAAAAACATTATGCATTGAACAAAATATATTTTGTAAATTTTCACCTGTAACCCGTCGCTGTACACTATCTGCTCCGCAGATTAATTTATTTTTTAAACTTTTTATGCTTTTATGTTAGTTTTGAATACAAATAATAAACTTTTTAGTTAATAAATCACTTCTGGTTTTATTTTGGCGGTTAATGGATTAATGCGAAATGATTGAATTAAAAGAAAGGCTTACTAACTAATGTCACATACTCTATTTTAGATTTATCATAAGATCTATCATAAAGTATATAACAATTTTATGGAAGTGCAAGCATTAGAAATAATATACTTACTTAATATCTGGTGGTATACAACGCCAAGACCCAACAAAGTTTTCACTGATTAAAAGAAAAAAATGCGTTCATCAGCATATAATAAACGGTCGAGTTAGAGTAAAACATGTAGATATATCCTTAGATCTACATTAAGGCCCGGATTCACTACCATACTCAGTCGTAAGATGTGTCAAAAATTGCATATATGTGCTCAAAATGAATGATAGTGTGTATTAAAAGTGTAAACGTGTGACAATTTCCTTTTGAAATAATTCATATATTTTTCTCTATGCGACCTGTTTATACTAAATTAGGAAACTATCAATAAAATATTAAAAATGCAAAATTTTATACTAAAACTAAAAAAGCTAAAAATATTGTTGGTCTTATTCATAAAAAATTCATTTTTTAGATTTGAAGTTTGCAATGTTTATTAAGCACTTTTCGTTCAATAAACAAATTTTAAAAACACACAATAACAATTAAATAGCTAATCTACACTTTAACGTTTATACCTGGCAACTCCTAATATCATTTTATATATTTATTTTATGCAAAAAAGGGAACTTTTTAGCGGAAAGAAAGATTTTCAGTTACTGCAAAATACTTGAACAATAATTATAACAACCAAAATTATTCAAGTATAACGAGTTGTTATCGTTTAATATCTATATTCATACCATTCAAATAAATTTGTTTTAATTTATTTTTTTTTTAAATGAATTATTCTAGTTTAGCCCAGTAGCTCCAAATAAAATAAAAATTTGTCCGGTGTTCAGTAGAAGTTATTTTACGTAGAAAATGTTGTGTGATAAATCCTGCGAAACGTCATATTTTCAAAGTTACGGAACCCTTAAATTTTTGTAAAAAATATGTAACATTTTAAATATTCTTTGACGGAATGGGCCAATATGGATATTGTAGGAAGGCTTTTAAAATAAATTATCAGGATCCTCTGGTTAAATGTTGTCGAACTTTTATTATTAATTTTGCAAATATTTTCACATTGTTAAACGAAATTTACAACTTTTTGCAGGTAGTAAATAATCGTTATATGCACATGGGTAGGTACGTATTCCAGCGCACTTGCTAAAACTAGATTTGAGGGCTAGATTTTTTTATTTTTAATGCTTGAGAATCTTATTCGTTCATAATGAGTTAACAATTTGTTTGCGATATACATACATGGCGCTTGATAGGAATTTTTATAAGATCTTCTACGATATCCATATTGTCGCATTCCGCAGCAAAGTGTTTGAGATATCATAAAATATCTATAAACACTTTACCGATACATAACGTCGAAAATATGTGTTACCGAAAATTTTGTCATTTAACATTTTCTTGGTTTAAAGAAGGTTATATTCAACAATAAAATTTTTGATTTTTTTATTAAAGGTTTTTTAGTCTATTAATCGTTTATGAATATGTTTTCATCAAAGTTTGCCTATTTTAGGTTTGTTGACCAGTTTTAAGTTTTTATGAATATGGCCATATGTGTTAAAAGAACGAGAAAGGAAACAGGTACTTACAGCAAACGGACGAGTAGCTTCCACCTGAAGGACCAGCGTCACCTGGAAAACACCAAAAATTAATAACCAAAAGTGCATATCTACCTTTGATTTCTTTGAAGAAAAACATTACTTATTAAAGTAACCTCATTATTCTGTAGGCGTTTTTTGTTTTTTTTTTTTTTTGCAACTTAATTTTTGGATCTTAATGAATTTCAGAAAATATGAGAAGAAAACTATTCATAGAGCAAGAAGAAAGGTGAGTAACTGGTAGCAAAAGTAAAGGGTTTTTGACATCTTAAAATATAATGAGATTCCAAATCTCAAGTGGAAGCTCAATAAATCTGGCAGAAAATATACGTTTAGCAAGGTTTTTTATTTGATTTATGGATTACACTATTAGATATAAAAAATATTACTTTCTTTTAAACATTAAAAAAAACAGCCAAAAACAAGATTATTGTTTAATTACTATTCAATGCAAAAACAAAATTATCACAGCAACAATGCGCTTTGATTTTCTTACCAAACAAATTTTCACTTCATTCAGGTTTAAAATAAAATTTAAAATTTTAGGCTTCAGTTGTATTTTTTTATTCAACAAAACTAGTAAATCTAACCGCTAAATTAAAAATAGACTTGTATAAAGTGGCAACACTATTACGTCAAAAACCTGAAACTTTTTGTTTTATTAATTATAATAAGCAGCCTGTGATTAAAATGCTGTAGGGTCTCCAAAATACTGGGTTGTTGAAAAGACTTATGCCAAAACCATTAACTTATATGTATATGAAAAGGAAGAAACTATGATAAATATACTACTGAAAACAGTCTTCGTTCTCAGAAGTATTACAATAGATAAAGAACAATAAATATTTGTATTTTAATGGAAGTTTTTTTTTTAATTGTTTGTCTAAACAAATATAATTTAAATTTCATTAAAAAGCAAAAAAAAGTAAAAAAAAACTGTCAATAATTAAAAAGTTGGCTAAAAATTTTCTATACAAATTACGATTAAAAATATTTCCAAAAAATGTGATTGCAATAAAAAAAAAAAATATGAAATTTCATTAAAAAAATATTCAGAAAAAATGTTCCTTGTCCAGATATACACTATGCAATTTTTTGAGGCAGTTTGTTCTCAATTTTCTGTTTAAGTTACAGCGTTTTGGGTTATCTAAAAGAAAATATTAGCAACAGTAACATCCCCTCAAAACTCAAGCAATACAATATTGCTTACTCCTCCTGCTTCACCAACAAACAAAAATTTCATGCTAGTTTCATGAAAAATTGCAATAAAAAATTTTAATTTAATTACCTTATTTTAATTTAATTAATATTAATAATACGATATCGAATCAAAATATTACTTTTTCCCCAAAATTACACAAAAAATGTTTAATTTTACAAAAAATTGTTCTTGCAATAAAAATACGAAATTTTATTAAAAACCAAAAAGTAAACTCTATATTAACAAGGAAACGGAAATTCACTTCGTAATAGAAATATTACCTCAATATTAATTTTTAACCAAAATTTCACAATAAATTAAAAGTTATTCAAAATCGATGCTGCAGAAACAAAAAAAAAAAAACTAAGCTATCAGCAAATCAAAGTTCACTAAAAACTCTCTGTTTCGCAAAAGAACACATTTTCACCCAAAAATTATCAAAATCATATATTTTTATTTAAAATTTTGTTATTAGTTTTTAATTAATTATTAGGTTTTCTTTAACAAACAATTTGAAATTTTCGAAAATAAAATCGAAAATTTAGTTATTGTTTTACATATTTATAGTTTTATTTTTATATTAAAAACTGGGATTTAATTTCTCGTACAAGGTATAGGAAAAGTATATTATAGGAAGAGAATAAACACTTTATTTGAGACTTTTAAAAAGATGCGCCCAGAGTACCTAGATGGAAAAAATTTCCTACAGTTGTATATTTTTGTTCCGACTATAAATGGTTATTGTTTGTTTGTTTTGAACTTATGTATATTGTACTGCAATTAAATATTTAAGAGTAGAAACTATTTCTCATCATTTGTAATTAGCATTTAATAATATTTTACACGTTGTTTTGCAATAACTTTGAAATAATGCCAAAGAAATTGAATGGCAGTGAAGACATCCCATGCGCAGCAGTTTGTGAGCAAATGAATTTATGTTTTTTTCAGTTTGATCGAATATTTTTTTAAGGCAAATATTATTTTAAATGTGACCGCACATAAAACATGTTTGCCTGTATTTTATTTGACATTACTTCATAGCTGTTTCAACAAATAAAAATAGGCAAATAAATGTGCGTAGTGTGACCACAAAACAAATTTTGTATTGTTTTGAAAAAATTTAGGCCAAACAATAGCAAACAAATTTTAGGCAAATGTTTGTCATATGTGACCATACCTTAAGTCGTTATTTCTTATCATGTTTAGAAACTTTGTTTGTCAATAAGTAGTCGTTGAGTTCAAGTCAATTTTAATTTTAAATCTTAAAACGTTGTTACGTTTTATTAAGTCGTTGGGGTTTTTTTCATTAAGAACGGCAAAACTTATTTTTGGTCAATTCTTTTACAACACTTAATACCCATGTTAGCAACACTGCTAAGCAATACGCACTTTACTACTAACGTTCGATATTTTGCCTAATACTGTCATGCTACACTCTGCTACAATTTGTATTAATAGACGAGTTAAAACGTTTACATTCTTCTAATATAAAAAAACTGGCAGCTTTTTTATATGTACTTTTCCTTTAGTTGTGCGTTTATTCTTCCTACAATATGTTTGGAGTGGAACATTAGTTTATAATTGCATTATAACAAGTATCCAGCAAGGTATTTAAAACTAACAAGGATACAGATTAACACTAAAGGTTTTTGCAGGTGTTCTTTTAGGAATACGAGTATGTAGAATATATTAGCTGGGTAAATTTAATCACAAAAAAAAAAAACTCAAATGCAAGTCTGTCTTTAAAATAAAAGTGTTTATCATAGGTAATGAATAAAAAAAATTTTGGCGTATATACTGGGTTATACCTTTTATGTGACTCTTAAATATCACAGAATTTCTATAACATAACAATTGTAAAACAACTTGTTGTAAAAATTTTAAGTTTATTTCCTTGTAAATGTCTTCAAAGATGTCATTTTTAAAACATGAAAAATATATTCAACTGTGCGGATCTTGTAAAAGGAATTTCCTTTAAGACACAAAACATAAGATGCAATTTTAAATAGTTGTAAGTCCAAAGAAAGTCTGTTACTACAAATTGCTAAGGATTACACAATTTAACAAAAGTTTATAACGGATAAATTTTCTTTTAATTAAAAATAAAATTTACAAAAGTAAAGAAATTTTATTAATACACTGATATAATAAAAAAATTCTAATTTTAACTGCCATCTCTAAATAAGCGCGTAAAGCGCAAAATATCTGTCAAAATTTCTCATGTACGTACAAAATGTATGAAGCATCCCTAAATAGCACGGTATCAACGCTTAGCAATTGGAAAATCCAAGTTTGACAGTGCGTTAGGAAGTGAAGTTGGCTGCTTGTTGATTTGTTTTGTTGTGGTCGAAAAGTAATGACAATTTAGTTATTTTCAAATCAATCTAGGGGTTTTATCATATATATTATTTCTAAAGCCCTTTTTTTGTCGGTTGGAAATATCTCCCATACCACCGCATCAAATTTAATGAATGATATCTCCATTTAATTTCTAACACTAATGAAAAATAATTGGAAATTGAAAAATTAATATTTTTATTGATAAAAATTATATTTTTTTATAGAACTGCATGATAATGCAGTTGTTATATGTTTTTGTTCAAGTGTGGTACTCGTACTGCAGGGTCGCTTCTGCATGATAATACTGTTGTCATTATGATTGTGTCTTTTTGTTCAAGTATGGTAATACAAGGTCACTTAATAGTAACCCAGTTCTACATAATAAAGTATGTATTAAAATCTTATCTATCAATACCGCTATTTACTATAATGCCGTTTATTAACCGACTTCAAAAAAAGAAGGAGGTTATACAATTCGGCTGAATGCTGCTTTTTTATATTTGTGCCTTCAGAACTCAGTCATTTCTGATCCGCTTTTAAAAATTTTTCGTAGTATGATAGATTATGCATACAGATTGGTCCCGTTTTAAAAACAGCTCATAATCTTAAAAATTAAAGGGTGTCCCCATACAACATACATATTTTTACGTGTATTATGAATTGTAAAGGGCACTTCTGTAAAATTTAACATGACAGCGTATTGCTATAGCTCTCAAAACCAAAAAATTATACAAAAATAAGTCTAAAAATTAAAGGGTGCCTCCATAATTGATGTAAATTCACATATATGGGCCTATCTTTTGAACCGTTAGAGACAAAAGCTTGCAAATTGGACAGAATGTCGATTGCTATGGCTGTTATAGTAACAAGTGTTAATATTACAAATTATAAATTAAAGGGTGCGCTAATAGTTCATTAAATTTGATGTATATGGCCTTACTTTTGAACAGTTGTAGACAGAAACTTGAAATTTACAACGAACCTGTATTGCTAAGTCCGCTATAACAACAAGTATAAAATTTAGACTTGGAAATAAACGAGTGTCCCAATAGTTGATATAATATGGTTTATGTGGCCGTACTTTTGAACCGTTATGGACAGACAGCTGAAATTTACAAGGAACATGTTTTCCTAAGTCCGCTATAACAAGAAGCTTATAATTTTACTTTAGAAATTAAAGGGTGTTCCCAAAATTAATATCAATTGTTCTATATGGCAGTATTTTTTGAACCGTTGTATACAAATACCTTAATGTTAGACAGAATGTCCACTACTTTTTTGGCATAATAAGAAGTATAAAAATGTTATATTATAAATTAAATAGTTGATACAATCTGATGTATATGGGCAAACTTTTGAACCATTACAGACAGACGGTTGAAATTTACACAGAAACTGATTGCTAAATCTACTACAACAGCAAGTAAATAATTTGATTTTGGAAATTAAAGAGTGACCCTATAGTTGCTGAAATTTAATGTATATTTCCAACTATTGAACAGTTGAAAAAGTATAAAGTTTGGAGATATAATTGTGTCCCAATCGTTAATGTAACTTAATTTATGTGGCCATACACTTGAGCTGTTATAGGCAGACAGATGAAATCTGTTTTGAAGTCGGTTTTTTTTCGCAAGAATTATTAAAAGATATTTTTGTTTGAATTAAGGATTCCTACGGGCAAAAAGTAAACGATGATCATGTCATTACCTCTAACATTGTATTCAAAGAAGTATTAAAAAGCATTTAAACATATGTATGTATGTATGTAAATATGTATGATATATTAGGTGTGTTCATTTACTTTACTAGTAAAAATTTGCAACGAGAGAGTAACAAAAGGTTTTCCAAAATTACTCTCAAAAATGTGAAAAAGTAAATGAACACTTTACTAGCTAAAATTTGCAAGTTAAAATAGTGTTGTAATGTATAGGAACATATGAGTACTCAATAACTACTACTACTATATTTTTTGGAAAATTTATACATACATATATATATATTATAAAAATGATGTGATTATGGTCATTTATATTCAGCATTGTCATGACTGGCGTTTTTTGAGTACGGCTTGTTATAGAATAATGAAAAGTTTTGCAATTTTATTTAATCTAGTATCTGATGTAGTCGAAATACGCTATATACGATAAAGGTGATTAACTACTTTTGAATAAAATTAATGAATAAAAAATCTATTTTTAATTAGGTTATACGTTATAACAGCCTGCCTACACATAGAATTTTTATTTCAAATGTCGGAAATAACGACAGAATAACGTCGCAGAAATGTTTATTTCCAACTTCGTGATTTATTTTCCAAGCAATTTTTATAAAATGGTGTTTTTAATGCGTGGTAGAATAAGCATGCGTTAATAGATATTATTATTTTGACACCTTCTGTGTTATTATTATTATAGTTATATAATATTAAGTATTTTATAATCGGCCTTATCACGGTTGTCGAAAACGACATTCGAGAATAGTCGTAGTCGCTGTCGATAGTTAGTTTTTTTGGTACTATGAAAAATTTTCGACAATAAAATATTTTGTAATAGATCAAAACATAAAATTTTAATACAAAATTTTTGCAGTAGCATTTTAGGCGATAAATTAACACTTAAAAATAACAATAAAAAACAAAACGACTAGCTCTTAATTTAATTTGAAAACTTTTGTATTTCATTTGCAATTTTCTTAAAATTCAAATTTAGAAAGATATGTTTTTAAATAAAAAAAAATTTTCCATTTACAAAAATAAAATGTGCAGACAACAGTTTTAGTACGATTATACCGGTAAAATTGGGTGCTCTTACACTTGTATCTCTTTTTTCTATACAGAATCTATTTAGAATCAAGGTTCTAAGGGACCTCTTTACAAAATTTTGTGCAAATCCATACAGCAGTTTTTACACGATGCGAACACAGACACAAAAAATTCCAAAAATAGGTGTTTTGTATTTGATATAGCGATTACTATCTACACTAATATCAAAATGTTTTAAAAAATATTTCATGTACAGAAATGACTTCGTTACAGTTTTATTAAATGTATAAGTTAAGAAGAAACTTGAAATTTGTAAAATTAAGAAAAAACTCGAAGTTAGTGTAGAATAAAACGTACTCTGCCTTTCAGTTCTTCTAATTCAATTTTACGTTTTTTAATTTGATTTCATCGGACGTAAGTTTTAGATGATGTTTTTTATGCTCTTCCTTTGTTAAGTTTCTTCCTTTGATATGTATCTTTTTCTATTAAATCTTTCAATTTCTTTTAACGTCTTCATAATTTTAGTATACAGTTCTGTTTGAACGCTTAATTTTGTTGCTAATTTTTTCACTCTTCTTTAGCTTCAATTTTATTGACATTGGAACTTAGGCCTCTAGTTAAGTCTGATGTTCCTCCATAAGCCCAACCAGCAGATTGAACTGCTTACGATTGTTATTTTTATACTTAAAATGAACAAAAAAGGGTTCGGCTATACCAAATCTTATATACCCTTCACCATCTATGTAAATCTAGTTTTGTGAAGTTACTCCAATCAAAAAAGCAAATATTGGGGTGACAGAATTAAAAAAAAGTGGTTCTTCATATATATAATTTTACATAAAAATACCATCGGCTCTTAATGGGTTAAGCATTTTTAAAAAATTTTTGTATTTCCTTAAAGACCTCTTCAAAAGCTTTTAAATGATACCCATATTGATATTTAAAATTTTTTTTAAATTTTAGAGTTCCGTAACTCAGAAAATATGGGCGAGCGCCAATTGTTTAATTGATGTTTTTTTTCTTATTTTTCAATTCGCTATCTCCCTATATATTTATTTTTTTGGTTGGAGTTACTTTTTTATTTAAAATGACATGAAAAAATTAGATGTAGGCGTGGTGTTCTGCCTGCTGCCTCGAAGGACATGGACCCATCAGTCTCATCATCATAGTAGCTCTTTCGACTCTATATCTGATCGATTGACATATTTATTTTTTTTTTCTTTTGCAAAGTTGATTTCAACACCAACACGGACGGACAGACGGACATCGCTCAATTGACTTCGCTATGCATAAGAAGTCAGAATATAAATATATACTTTATGGCGTCAGAAATGGATATTGTACAAATTACACCCAGAATGACAAACTTACCCTTTTTCCACTTTTTGTCGTGGTGTAAAATCAGCATGCAAAAAATAAATTAAAATAAGCATAATGTAAAAATCAAAAGTAAACTTATCTTTTCTCAGAGTCCGTTTTAAAAATTTACGAAAAAAAATGTTTGTCGTGTACATAAATTTCAACGACAATATTTGAACAAATTATCATTCGAATGCGACAAACGTAGTACCGATTTTTGTAATAGATTTGTTTTTCGAGTAACATATTTAACAATAACGACGTGCGTAGTACCATTTTAAAAAAACGTAGGATTTTCGACACGAGAACGACAACCGTAATAAGGCTGAATGTGATTTTATGAAAAACTATTTATTTAATAAACACTAATAAGAAACGCAAACAAATGTGAGTTGAAAAATAGAATTTTTGTTCGTTATTGTCTAACGTTAATGCTTTTGCAATAGTTTCCAAAATATCATAATAATAATAAACACCCGGCGAAAAACGGGTTAAATATATTTTTTAAAGAAAACAACAGAAGCAGTAGAAAAGTAATTTAATAAATTATGTGTTAATTTAAATTTATTTGCAAATATATATTTCAACTAATTGAATTATTTGCCTGCTTAGAGTAAATTACCGAGTGGCTATCTACTCACAATATTTACAACTCTAAGATTAACAGCCGGTCTATGAAAATTAAAGAAAAAATTTCAATTCAATTCTATTTCATTAGACATCTTATTTTGCTTCTGTTGTTCCTAAAATACACAAAAATAAATTTATCTTTTTAATACTTTTTATCGTTTTAAAAGTTCACATTTACTTACAATTTCATAAATTTTCCAAAATATTTTCATTTCCAACTTAATTTTGAAATATTTTTTTGTAAACACAAACGCAAAACAGCTGTTTGAATAATTATTGTAAGTAAAAATTTTACTTGTAAAAACTTGCAAGAATTTGTCTGTCTCTCAATTTTTTACGCTCTTTCGACGCTCTCTCGTTGCAAATTTTTTGGGGTAATGAACGCTTTCTAGTAACAATTGTTACAAATTTGTACGAGTTTTTAGTAAATGAACACACTTATTATGATTTCTAATATTTTTATACTCTTAATAAAATGTATTGAAGTTACTACAATTTCTATTCATTTTTTTTCATTTTATCTTACAAAAATGACAATTAACGCTGCGAAATATTCGTACGGGTCATATAGTCTCTTCTTTATTCGTATACAGCGGGTTTTATGAAATAAAATGAGTTAAAATTACAGTTGAAGACGCTCTTATTTAGGGATGACATTCCAGCGCAAAAGCTATTAATTACATTGCTTTGCGTCTTACGCGCTAATTTGGGGTGGTAGTAAGAGTTTAAAGTTAAAACGTTAAATCGATTCCTTTTCTGCTTCTGGATAAAGCTTTTGTCAAGTGTTACTTATTCTAGCGTGATTTTTCCTACATCCTGTTGCTACGATTTCTTCTTCGTTATAAAGAATGTAAAATGTTGCCCATAAAGAAATAAAGGATTAGCTTTAAATAAAGTCTTAAGCTGCTTAATGCAGATTTATGACGAACAATTTAGGATTTGATTGAGCATTTGACTTTGACGAATATGTCATTACGCGCGTTAATGGAGTCTTCAAACAAGCTAATCTTATTTTATTTAAAGTTTATTTTAACATTATGAAATTGAATATGCGTTTTTGAAATTATTTGTAAATTGAATAAAATTTCACATATTCTCGTTATTATTAAATCGCATTTTGTCAAGTGACAAGTAGCTCTTGCCATTAAACTTAATATTTTTATGCACGTTATTTACCAGCACTTGCAAAAAGTACATGACATGTAAGTTTTATTCTCGCAATTAGGAATTTTCAATGTAAAATGTAAGTTTGTGTTTGTACATTTACAAAAATGATATTATTGTAAAACAACAGAATATTTTCAATATACTCTGCATGATGAAATACATACAAATAAATCTTTACATACTTATTCCAATACATTCAACAAATATTACAGTATCTTTGTAAAGTAACAAAAGCTTGCAAAGTTTTTGATTGCATTTTTCTGGAACTTTAACGTCATTAGCAGAGGAGTCAGGCTTTAAAAAACTTGAGCCAAAGTTGGCTCTCTGGTTTAACAAAAAAAAACTTATAAAGCTTATATTTACCATTAGTTACAGTGCTAAATATTTTTTTTAATGTATATTTTTTCGTTCTTCACACCATCAACGGTACCTAAAAGAGTTAATAGCTGTTAAAAATAAATTTCATAGTACAGAATTGTTTTAAAAATGCATGCAGATTTTGTGGAAACTAACCAACGTGACGTCATTTCTCGATTTTTTTTTACTGAATTTCCAATTTCTACTTTTTTTTGTAAATTGTCTATTGTATGCTGGTTTTTACATTATAAAAATTTACTTAACAATAACTAGATAGACAAGACTAGAAATTGAATCATTGTTGGTTATTCTTGTTTTTGTTTTAACTTTGACTTTTGTCTTTACTTTATTGTTTGGACAAAATTCTTTAGTTTATTTAAATTTTTTGTGAGAAGTTTTTCTGACGAGCTAAGTAAACGGTAGCAAAATGGCAATCGAGGCGTTTTTTCACTCTCAATAATCAATATCGTTGATATATAATTTTAATCGGGATAATATAAAAAAGCATAACAATTTTTTTGAAAATTAATTAATAACTTCCTTTTTAGCATTAAAGAAATTACAGATTATGTCTTAACGTTTTCCACTATTATTAGTAAAATGTTACTAATTTGTTTAAATTTAGATTTTTTAATATTATTTTGAAGAAAAACATTTGAATAAGACTTGTTAGTTCGAAAATATTGATTTGATAAAATTAACTTGATTTAACAGCCTTTTTGTTAAGGGTTTTACAAAAATTTTCTTCAATACAACGTATGAAATTTTGTTTAGTACTGTCACCGTATTGTGACACATTTAAATATGTATTTGTAAAAGCTTGTAACACATTCCAATCTTCTAGCCATATCTTAAACGACCGTGGAAGCATCCGACTAAAAAGAAGGGATCTTTTCTTCTTATTCTAATATAGAGAGAAGGTCTTAATGATACCAGCAACTACGAAAAAACAACTATTTTTTTGTTGATTTTTTAGTTTTAGACTTCTTGCTATTCAGACCTGATCAGACATAGTGTCAAAAGAGGTGCTATTAGAAATTAGCACGATCGGTCCATGTCCTTAGGTACAGCGGAACAATGAAGTAACTCCAATTAAAAAAACAAATAAATGGGGAGATAGAGAATTAAAAAATAAGAAAAAAGCAACCAGTAAAAAAATTGGATCACGCCCATATTTTCCGAATTCCGGGCCTCGGAAAATTTAAATTTTTTTTTAAATATTAATATGGGTATCATTTCAAAGCTTTTGATGAGATCTTTAGGGAA
Organism: Gymnosoma rotundatum; assembly: GCA_916610165.2. Classification (NCBI taxonomy): domain Eukaryota; kingdom Metazoa; phylum Arthropoda; class Insecta; order Diptera; family Tachinidae; genus Gymnosoma; species Gymnosoma rotundatum. The sequence continues at coordinate 36,208,924 of OU744339.1, read as the reverse complement.
TTTCTAAAATATTCAAAAAATGCCTAACCCAATAAGAACCGATAAAATTAAATTATATATAATACTTATTTTTTGTCTTACTTCTTAATTCCCTGTCACCTCAATATTTGTCTTTTTGATTGGAGTTACTTCACTAAACTAGATTTACATTGATGGTGAAGGATATATAAGATCCGGCTTAACAGAATATAAAACTGTTACTTGTTTTATTTAGGTCTTAAACAATGTTATAAATATTTAGCTACTTTTTTTGTGTTAATATTGCTGCACCAACATTTTTAATTTGCTTGAATTTTACCTTATGTTTTACATTTATTTTTCCGTAGTGTCCAAGCCGTACTGTTAGTTATTTTATCTACTGATAAAAAAAAAACTTTTTGTAGTGAATTATGGATGTCCAAAGGAAAGCTCATATTTTATGGTCAGAAACAAATGATACAAAGTTGTGAAAACATGGCCGACGTGAAACGTATTATAGCCATTATGTATCCGTTTGATCGAAACCAACAAATATCAAACGGGACTATGAAATACGTGATGCCAAATCGAGTATATGTAGCTGTATAAAATAAGTTGTTGTCATTTCAGTACTTGCATTCAAATGAATCCTTATTTTTTAAATCTGAGAGCAACGCTCAAAGATTGTTTATTTAGTAAAAGAGTGATAACGTCTTCAATTCTTTCGCTTGATATTTTGTTGTTCCTGAACAAGCCTGGAAAATGAGCCCAGAATATTTCTGCTGTTGCCATGGACGTCAAAAGGAATCCACAAACATCAGCTGCATCTTCGCTCCAGCAAATTTTAGTGAAGGACTTGAATGTGTTTCCGTTCGCAAACGTCTGCGTGCTCACCATCAAATAAGACTTATTAGCGAGACGAAAATTTCTATTTCGAGGGCACAATCTGCACTTTAATGAAAACGTGGAGGCGTGAGTTAGAAACAGCTGTTAATTTTTTTTCTCAAGTTGATAAATTTTGTTTCGTGTTGGTGTAAGTATAACAAAGTAAATATTGAAACTTTTCGTTTAACGATGGAGGCTTTGAGTACTAACATATCTAGCATAGTGATCTTCCGTTTTTAAGATTTGAACCATCAGTCTGCTTTTATTAGATCGTGTCTTACAACAAATCACAATTATTGCAAATGTTCGAAGCTAACAGTGAAGGTAAAACTCGCCACTTCCAAATATATTTTGTTTTGCTTGGTTCCATTCAAAATACTGTATGTATATTATTTTGGCGCCACTTTGTATTAAACACATCATCTGTTTAACCAATTACTTTAATTGAATTGAAGAATTTATGAGTTCAGATAAACGAAATCATTTTCTAAATGATATCTTTTCTTTTGAAAAAATTAATCAGCTTCTTCAAGGGTGACAGAAAAAAGTTTATTTAGCTCTTAGAGTAGAATTGCACTGTAAACCAAGTCTGAATTGTTTTCATCTCATTTTTTTCATATTTTACTTCGACTGCTTTTTAATAGAATACTTTTTTTTAATTATAAAACGTGTTTTAAAAAGGGGAGATAATATTTCAATAAAGAACCTTTCAAAAAGACGAAATTTTTGTTTTAGAAAAGAAAAAACCTTTCCTTTCTCCCCTTTCTTTAATTATCATCTGTATCCATCTACCTGTTGGCTGAAGCAATGATATAAATGATTTTTTATCAGTTCGTTCTTTACCTTTTGTTGCCAGAAAATTAGTTGGAGAAATAAGTATTTAAAATAATAAATATTAGAATTACATATAATATAACTCTAAAATGAGAGAGGGGTTCCATAATGATTTAATTACCGTGTGGAACAGAGATAAATAACGAATTTTTTTATAATCGTGGCACAAAAGCAAACATTTATTCTCAACTATACAACTTAAAACTTTAGCTCTTTGCAATGTTTAATAAAACAACTATATCTATGAAAACCAAAAAAGTTATGAAAAAAGAAAGTTACTATCATTGCAAAAGGAGTTTTTTTAAACAGTTTTTGTTGTGGTTTTTGCCTGAAAGTATTTTTATTATCGAGCAAGTTATTTGAAACTAACGGATACAGATTAACATTAAGGTTTTTTTCAGGTGTTATTTTAGGAATAAGTAGTATATATTAGCCGGGAACTTTAATCACAAAATGTAAAAAAAATGCAAATCAGTCTTTAAAATAAAGGTGTTAATCATAGGTAAGGAACATCATAAAATCACAAATAAATTTTGGCGTATTTGCTAGGTTATACATTATATGTCACTCTTAAATATCACACAGTTTCTATAACATGAGAACTGTAAAATAACTTGTTGTAACAATATTTAAGCTTATTTCTTTGTAAATGTCTTAAAAGATGTCCTTGTAAAAAATGAAAAATATATTAAACTGTGCGTATTTTGTAAAAGGAATTTACTTTAAAACGCAAAACATAAGATGCAATTTTAAATAGTTGTAAGTCCAAAGAAAATCTGTTAATACAAATTGCTATGGATTACACTATGTAACAAAAGTTTACAACAGATAAATTTAATTTAGTTTTAATCAAATTTAAATTTTTAAATTAAAAATAAAATTTACAATAGTAAAGAAATCTTTATAATACAGTGATACAATAAAAAAATTTTAAATTCTAAAAATTCGATTTTTTTTTTGCTCCTGGATGGTGTTTTTGTCAAGTGTTACTTATTCTGGCCTGATTTTTCTTTCCTGTTGCTACGATTTCTGGTGATTTTAATTGCAACATTTATAAAAGGTTTTCCTACCCATACAAAAGACAGATGTTCTGGTTGGAAAGTTCAGATTTAAAAAATAGTTTTCATTATAAAGAATGTAAAATGTTGCCCATAAAGAAATAGGGGATTAGCTTTATGTTCAGTCTTAAGCTGCTTAATGCAGAATGGCAAACGTCATTACGCACGTTAAAGTTTATTTTAACATATTATGAAATTGAATACGAGGGCTGCTATATATATTTCTGGCCTGGCAACACTGAGTGCTGCCAAGTGCAATCTGACATTTCCATTGGAAAATTTGTCATTTTTACGTACGACCATTATTTGTGTTGCTTACAGTGACTTGAAAAAATTAATATAGAAAAAAATGGAATTAACTCGTGAACATTTTCGTGCCATCATTTTTCACAACTTTCGAATTGGATTATCACGACAAGAGTGCATTGATGAACTTAAATCTTTGCATGGCGATGAAGCACCATCCTATAGCACTGTGAAAAATTGGTATAATGAATTTATTCATGGCCGAAGCTCGCTCAAAGACGAATTCCGTGAAGGTCGTCCAAAAACGGCTGTTGTGCCAGAGAACATTGATGCCGTGCGTGAAATCATAATGCAAGATCGACATGCGACATACCGAGAGATAGAGACATCCTTGGAAATTTCTTCCACCAGCATACATTCGATACTGCATGAACACCTGGCCGTAAAAAAGGTTTGTTCTCGTTGGATCCCACACAATTTGAAAGTTGATGAAAAAAAGGCTCGTGTCGATTGGTGCAAAGAAATGTTGCAATAATACGGTTGCGGTGCTTCAAAAGGCGTTTATAAGATCGTCACAGGTGACGAATCATGGATCTATGTGTATGAGCCCGAAACGAAACAACAATCGACCGTGTGGGTCTTCAAAAACGAGCAAAATCCAACGAAAGTTGTTCGTGGAAGAAGCACTTCGAAGCAAATGGTCGCCTGTTTCTTCGGCAAAACTGATCATGTGGGGACTGTTCCGCTTGAGCAACGTAGGACGGTCACTTCTGCGTGGTACACTACAATTTGTTTGCCTGAAGTCATCGGAGAAATTCGAAAAACCAACAAGAGAAGACGAATCATTGTTCAGCATGACAATGCGAGCTCAAACACATCGGTTCAAACTAGAGCCTTTTTGACCGGCAAAAACGTCGAATTAATGGGTCATCCGCCGAACAGTCGTGACTTGGCACCTAATGACTTCTTTTGTTTCCGCACATCAAGAAGAAAATGCGTGGTCAACGATTTTTGTCGCCAGAAGAAGCTGTTGAAGTGTTCAAAAACCATGTTTTAGAGGTGTCTCAATCGGAGTGGAAAAAGTGCTTCGACAACTGGTTTGAGCGCATGCAAAAGTGTATAAATCATGCTGGAGAATACTTTGAAAAACAATAAAACCATTTTTGATTATAAATATTCGCATTTTCATTATTAGGCCAGAAATATATACAGCAGCCCTCCTATACATTTTTGAAATTGTAAATGGAACAAAATTTAACATATTTTCGTTATTGTTAAATTGCATTTTGTCAAGTGATAAGTAGCTCTTGCCACTTAATTTAATAATTTTATGCACGTTATTTACAAGCACTTGCAAAAAGTACATGACATGTAAGTTTTATTCTCGCAATTAGGAAATTCAATGTAAAATATTATGATTAAGTTTGTGCTTGTACATTTACAAAAAAGATATTATTGTAAAACAACAGAATATTTTCAATAGAAAATACATACAAATAAATCTTAACATACCAATTCCAACACATACAACAAATATTACAGTATATATGTAGATTAACAAAAGTTATCAAAGTTTTTCTGTCAAAAATTAATACTATAGATTTGAATTTGAATTTTGCAAAAGAAATGGTGATAAACTTATAATTTTAAGACTGCTGATTGCATTTTTCTGAAACTTTAACTTAGTTAGCAGAGGAGTCAGGCTTTAAAAAACTTGAGCCAAAGTTGACTCCGTGGGTTTAAAAAAAAACTTATGAAGCTTGTATTTACCATTAATTACCGTTTATTTTGCCAAAGTCCCTACTGTATACTGCTTTGGAAATATTTATTACTGTAAACAATGAATATAAATAAAGTTTAAACCAGATGTATTCTTCATTAAAATGCAAAGTGTTAATATATTTATTTTTTTATTTATATATGTATGTTTTTAAATTCACACCATCTACGATGTTTTAAAAGAGTGAAACATCTGTTAAAAAAAAATATCATAGCACAGAATTGTTTTAAAAATGCAGGCTGATTTTATGGAAATATCCAACATAACGTTATTCAAGGATTTTTTTTACTGAGTTTCCAATTTCAAGTTTACTTGTAAATTGTCGATTTTTGTCCTGGTTTTAACAATACAAATATTTACTTAACAATAACTACTTTCTTTTTTATTTAATTATTCCGATTAAATTAATTACTGATATTGATTATTGATGAGGATCAAAACACGTCAATAATTAATCGGGATAAATAATTAATCGGGATAATAAAAATAGCACGAAAAAAAATGTTATTTTAAAAATAAATTAATATGATAAAAACTGGGTGTTTGAAAAAATTGTGTACACCTTTATCTTAAAGTATTTAATTTAGTTTTGGTTAATTCAGGTTTTGGTTTCATATTGTGACACAGGTAAGGACGTATTTGAAGAAGCTTGTAACAAATTCCAACCCAATAGCCACATCTTAAGCGACCGATTAAAAAAAGGGATATATTTTTGGTAATCAAGTAGTTTGAAATGATATTAGCAACTACGAAAAACGACTATTATTTGTGTTTTTACTGTATAAAAATTAGATTAAAAAATGAACAGTTATGATAAGTTAAATTATATTAAGGATCCTGTTTATATTACACCAGTAAAAGTGCTATATTCGGCTAAGTTTCGGAATTCTTATGATCGTCGGCTCATAATGGTTTAAGGATTTCTTAAAAATTTTAGCATTTCCTGAAAAATTTCTTCAAAAGCTTTTAAATGATACCCATATTAATATCCAATAATAGCCAATAACTCAAAAAATATAGGCGACCGCCAATTCTTTCAGCTCATGTTTTTTCTTATTTTTAACTCTCTATCGCTCGTTATATATTCGCTTTTTTATTATAAAAGTTCCAGCCAGCTTTCTAAAGGCCGTGTCAGATAAAACTTTATCGCTTTGCGTGACGTTTCAAACTTTGAAAAAAAAGCGTATAACGCAAGAGGTATGTCACAATAAAAACTTTAACAGCGTCTAATTATTGTTTGTTTTTATAAGTTTTTCTTTCATAATTTTCTAAAAAAAAAATAATAAAGGAAGAATATATAATAAAAAAATAATATTTTAAAATTCTTAACTCTTTTACGTTCGATTTTGCCAAAAATAATATACAAATGTATAGCAGCTAATTGTCAAAGCGCGCAAAAAGATGAGTGTTGCCCAACTTTGCGCTTTGCTTTGCGTTAAAAGTGCTTTATGTGACATACTTCATATAAGTTCGTGCATTTTATCTTAGATGTCAAAGCGAATTTGCAACGCAACGCAAAGCAAAGTTTTATCTGACACGGCCTTAATAACACAAAGGTTATTATTACTCATGCATAGGTCGTTCCGGAACGAACCAGATATTTGCTAAGGTGGCAAATTTTTGGTTCATCGTTTCAGCCAAATTGTAATCAATATTGAAATAAAAAATAAAGTTTTTGTTAAAAAGAGCTTAAATATTTAAATTTTAAATAAAACGTAAGTAGTTAAAACTAAATTAAATGTCTTTTTGTTCTTTCACATAAAATTCATTATTTTAAATCGGAGTATTGTTTTTTGCACGTCAGAAAAATATTCTAGATACTCTTTCAACAGATCAAATTAGTTGTTGTTTGTAGTACTAACGTTCGTCGTTTATTTACGGTACAAAGTACAAAAGGAATGAAGAATGAAAGGAATTACCTAGTTCCTTAAATCTTTCGGTCCGATCGAAACAGTTCTGAAATTGGAACGTTTTTCCCCAACTCCATTGTCTATCAAAGATTTCTAACATAATTTTGCACTGAATTTGAATACACATTTTCACACATAAAATATTAAACAAAAAAAAAAAGGAAAACAAAATCACAATTTAAAAATATGTTTCTAGTTCTGCAATTATTTTATAAGTTTTATAAACAACTTTATTTACCTGAATAAGCATGTTGTGGAAGTAATTATTTTCCACTTAATAAAAATTTGTAAAAAGTGTGTCTCCCTGCATTAACTCTTTCATAAGGAGCAGTAGAAAATTATTCACTTACAGAATAAAATAGAAATAAGTTTTTTTATTGTTCATGATTATGGGAAATGTTAATATTTTATTTTTAGTCTGCATTTTTATGAATTTTTAATGGTTGCATATAATGTGACAATGTGCTAATAACCTATAAGACCTTTTTCGTCTTTTATTACTTTTTTTTGTTAATATTAATTTTCTAAAAGAAGAATATCTTATTTTTGTATTTTTTATTTAGGTATTAAACAAAGTTATAAATATTTAGCTACTTCTGCTTTGTGTTAATATTGCTGCCACAACGTTTTCAATTTATTAGAATTTTACTTTATGTTTAACATTTTTTTCCGCAATCAGCAATCCGTTTTTAACGAAGATCGTTATTGCTGATAGCAATTTTATCTGCAGTTTAAAAAAACGTATTGTAGTAGATTATGGATTTTGTTAGTTGTAAGCTTTTCCCATTCGGTTTAAAGGATAGCTCGTATGTTATGGTCAGACACGAATCAAACAAATTTGTAAAAAAGTTGGCCGCAAAACGAATTACAGCCATTATGACCCGGTTTAATTGAAACCAACGAACATCAATCGTGGCTATAAAACAGATGATGCAAAATCTTCTACCCGCATCCTAAATAGCTTTTAAACTGTACGGTGACAAGAAGGTAAGTATTGTGGTATAAAATTAGTTATTGTCATTTTCAATGATTATTTATTTGGTAAAATAAAGGAAACGTCTCTAATTCTTTCGCTTGATATTTTGTTATTCCTGAAAATTATTGGAAAATGAGCGCAGGAAGGAACTGTAAACATTTCTGCTGAGGCCTTGAACGTCAAAGGGAATTCACATCAGTTTTATCGTCGCTGCAGCGAATTTTAGTGAAAGACTCCGTTCACAAACGCCAACCTGCTCAACATCAAATAAGGCTTATTAGCGAGACGACGATGTGTAACACGAGACATCATTAAACGTTTGTTGCATCGAATTTTAGTGAATGGCTTATACATTTTTTTGTACAAACCGTTGACGAATTTCTGAATGCTGACTATAAAATAAAGTTAAATTGTTCCGAAGCTCTGCTAAACGAAGAAGAAGAGCAACGAAACTATTTTACATTTAAGCAATTATGTTTAAAGACAAAATTTCAATTTCCAGGGGACAATCTCTACTTCAATGAAAACTTCGAGACGTGGGTTAGAAACAGCTGTTAATTTTTTTTCTCAAGTTGATAAATTTGGTTTCGTGTGGGTTTAAGTAGAACAAAGTAACAATTGAAACTTTTCGTTTAACAATGGAGGCTTTGAGTACTAACATATCTAGCATTGTGATCTCCCGTTTTTGAGATTTAAATGAGCAGTCCAGACCTTATTAGATCTTGTCTTACTTTGTTCATGTTTTCTATAATAAACCACAAATATTGCAAAGTGTGAAGCTAACTGTGAAGGAAAAACTGTATGTGTATTATTTTGGCGACACTTGGTACTAAACGCATCATCTGTTTAACCAATTAAACTAATAGAATTGAACAATTTATGAGTTCAAATAAACAAAATCATTGTTTATTATTGATTGGAAGAAAGTCTTGCTCTTCTTCTTAAAGCTTTTATAAAAATGAGACATTTCTTGCTTTTTTTTTATAAAAAAAATGAACTTTTCTTTTGAAACATTACTCGGCTTCTTCAAGGGTGGCGAAAAAAAACTTCATTTAGCTCATAGAGTTGAATGGTTTTAGTCTCATTTTTTCATATTTTACTTCGACTGCTTTTTAATAGAACACTTTTTTTTATTATAAAACGTGTTTTAAAAAGGGAAGATAATATTTCAATACAGAATCTTTCAAAAGGACGAAATTTTTGTTTTCTCCCAATAAAAGAAATGATTTTTTATGAGTTCGTTCTTTACCTTTTGTTGCCATAAAATTAGTTCCAGAAATACATAAGTATTTAAAATATATTATATATTAAAAGTATATTAAAATTATATTTCATAAAATTCTTAAATGAAAGAGGGGTTCCATAAAGATTTAACTAGCGTGTGGAACAGAGATAAATAACGAAATTTTTCATAATTGTGGCACAAAAGCACATATTTATTCTAAACCGTACAACTTAAAACTTTAGCTCTTTGCAATGTTTAATAAAACAATTATATCTATGGAAACAAAAAAGCTATGAAAAGAGAACACTACTATCATTATGTATCCGAAGGAGTTTTTTTTTAAACAGTTTATGTTATGATTTTTTCCTGAAAGTATATTTTTTTTTGCTAGTCGACACCATTAATGTCTGTTCTTATTACATTGATTTTTATCAGCGGCAATATTATTTAATGTTATTTTTTGTGCGAATATAATTATTTTTGTAATTGCCTTTTAACAACAACATCAAAAATTACGGTGAGTATTTCAAATAATTTTTCCTGGGAAAGTTTTTTTGTTTCATTTAAAAAATTATAAATTTACAAGCAAAAATTACATAACAAAAATTTATTAAATTTGAGTTCTGCCAATATAGGAGAGTATTTGTTTAAAATTTTGCACGTCACTAAAACATCTACTACTAAGATTATTTCTATTCGATGTCCAATTTCAATTTCAATTTATGACGTTCCTTCACAATAACGATTTATTTTGGACATACTACGGTATCTTATGAACCGCTGAAGATATGTAATTGGATACCTCGGGCATATAAAATTTTTTGGAATTGTTATAAAAAGATCTTTTTGTTAATTAATACGTTAAGATTTTTTAAATTAATTTAGAACTTTGTAAAACTAGGATTACATGTGTAGGTTATCTATCTTTGGTTGGGAAAATATTGGCTTCAATTTTTTTAATTTTCACCGATTTTAACTTAGTATAATTAGCATACGGTACTTATTAATAAATTACTTTAAGATATTTGCTATATTCTTAATAAAATTTATAATAAATAAATTTTTAGTTTTGGTCTGATGGTGCTTTTCGTTTTTGTTTTAAGCTTACTTTCGTACTAGAAAATTATTTTAAAAACATTTATAGACAACCTACAGCAAAAGCGAGTAATAAGAAAACTGTCGTCAAAAATTTTAAACGGGTCTTCCTCTAGCGCTATACAATCATGGCAAATTTCGAAACAAAAAATATATAAATTATTGTAAAATTATTCGGAGCACAAAACGCCGATTCAAAAACGTAAACGGATTTGTCAACTCTCAATAAATACAAAAAAAAAAAACACATTTGTTATAGTTTTTAAGGTTGTTCACTTTTTGTGACCATCAAAAAAAAAAAAATATTTAAAAAGTTAAACATTAACAAGAACACAACTAAAAATATATTTTATTTAACTTATAACATGTACACGTATCTTAAATGTCGCGAAATAAAAATACATAAACTTTTTTAATAAAATACCTTTATTTACTAAAATATTTCGAAACTGAAGTCAAAAAAGATCAAATTTTACTGATTTGTTTGTCGTTCGCCTGTGTAATAAATATAAATAATTTTTTCGCAAAGCTTTCCGCGTCCAACGTCATGTTTCTGTTGATTTTTATTTACACAAATGTGTTTTATTTTTGTGTTTTTTGTGCTCCCAGCATAAAGCTTTTAAATAGTTAATAAATTTTGGTGTAAAAAGATGAGACAAATTCAAGAGATATGTATAAAGAAAAATTGTTTTATTAACATTCTAATTAACAAAAAATACTGTTATAAATATAAAATGTGAATATTTTTAAAAATCTCATTCAAACACTAGACCGCACCCCTAAAAAGCATCAAAACTTCCAGAGTGTAAGGTATGCTGCCACTTGGACTATAAAAAATATAAAATTGAAGTAAAAAACTTAAGAATGTTTAAATTAGATTTTGAAGATATAATCGTACTTACATCTATTACAGCATTAACGGTCATAATTGCTTGACTAATTGCAACAATCATACTTTTCTGTCCAGAGTTCATTAAAGTATTAAAGTTTTGTACACAGCTTTGGCGAAACACAATTTTGTCATATCAAGAGAGTGGTTTAAGCATCTGAAAGAAAAAGATTTATGCAAATTTTCGTTACTATTTGTTTAATAGTTGTATTCCAATAAATAAAACGTTTAAATAATTTAACTTAAAATAATAAAAAGCTCGATCGAGTTAATAATGCTTCTGCGGAGAAACTCTCATTTAAACAAAAACAGAACAAATTTAGAGAATATAACGTGCTTATTAAGCATCTGCCTTCGGTTTTGCTTTAATACGTACAGAGCAGCCCATTTGTATAAAAAATTAGTGCCGAACAAATTTCTGTCATGCAAAAATATGACAAAAAAAATATTGGGATCGAAGAGCAAGCTTAACTGCAGAGGAAAAGAAAGTACCTTAGAAATCGTGGGTTAATAAAGACAAGCTATTGTCGGTACGCCCTAATTATCCCATATATATTGTTCGTGTTGGCCGTGGGAAAAAAACAGATGTTGATCACTTTGAGTAGACCTGCAAAACTAGCGACAGTCGGCACTTTCGATAGTTTGCTTAAAGACTATCGATACTATAGTTTCGATTGTTTGTTTTAAAAATATCGATAATTTCGAATTTGTTTAAGTACTAGAACTGGTAACTATCACTATCCGATAATATCGCTATCGGGATAAAACTATCGATAGTCAGACAAAAATAAAACTATCGATAGTATCTACAGTATTATTGATTGTTTTGCAGCTCTAACAATGATTGGTGTGTTTATAATAATTCGCCAATTAGCTAACACAAGTTGAGCAACCTTGATGGTTGCATAGATAGAAGTGTGTGTTTTTAGTATAAAATAGAAGATCGCGAAGTTCGTGAGCTTGAGTCATCCACCATCAATGATGCGCGGTTAAATGCGAAATAGTAGCACAAACCTCTAGGAATCTAAATTAGAAAGATAAAGGCGCTTTCATAATAAGAGAAAGAGCTCTAGCGCTTAGCATAGGGAAGTGAAAACTTAACAGTGTATGGCATATGTGGCTGTTGGATAAAAGTGTGACTGGCTTGGATGTAGGCGTAGTATTGATTGGTCGGATGGACTTAAAGTATTTTTATAAATATTTATTTCTTTTCTTTAAGTGTTAAGCAGCAGTACAATTTCTCAAACAATAATTCACCAAAAAATTTATTATATTGTCTGAATTTTATATATTTTTACCACCGTTTATAGTCTCAACGCTAGGCTCTTTTAAAAAGAAGATTAATAAGCATATAAGTAAATAAAATAAAAACATTATTTTCTGAACCAGTTAATAAATTCTTCAGAGAAGAATTAATAATTTCTTGAAGAATTACAAAAAGGATTCGGTTAAACTACATAGCTTTCCAGAAGAGGCTTAATTTTTTAGTAGGACTTAAAACTAGAATTACTACTTAGTTCAATTAAATATATTTTTCATTAACTCAGCTGTTTTACTAACACATCGACAAATACTTAAATAAAATATTTTAAATTACAAGATGTAAAGAAAGAAATTCTTACTCCTTGCAAAATTGAAATAAATTAAAGAAGTTAAAAATTTGAAGATTATTAAAATTATTATTAAATAAATTTAAAACGGTTACGACACAATTTTAAAATGTTTTTGTAAAAAGCCAAAGTTTTTCGTTCAGTAAGTATTACACAAAAAAAAAAACAGTGGGGAGCAATAAAAAGCTTTTGTGAATGAACTGCTACAAAAAAAAAAAATAATAATTTAAATAAAAAATGAATTCCAATTCTCTCTGTCTCTCTAACTAGAAATAACTCAAAAAGGTAAATGCTTGTCATACAAATTTTCAGACGAGTAAATCGCTTATGTTACATAAACAACACATTAATCAGCTTAATCTCTTATAGCCAGTTTTTGACTTTATATTTAAATAAGCATTTAGTTAATTGGCATTTAAATTTAAGTTGTATTTAAATACAGTTTCAATTTTCAATCATCTATGAATGTTCTTATTTAACTATGATAAAAATATGGCAGCATTACTAAATATTAAAATAATTATCAATAGTTTATAAAAAACAGCAGCTAACAAATACAATGAATTGCAAATTATGTTAAAAATATTTGAAATATATTAAAAAGTGCCAGCGATACTCATGTATTAATCACCTTAACTTATTTTTTTTTATTAATTTAACTTTTTATTACTATTATCATTAAGAAATGTGTGCAAACCATAAACTATTGTTCTATCAATGGCTGAAATGTTTGTTTACTTTTGTTAAGTTTTGCGAAACAACAACAAAAAATGTATTATTTAAATGGACTTTAAATGCGCAAGATTGGTCATTTAAGTTTCATTTAAGTGTACATGGAAAAACTGAAATTTTATTTATATAGAACTTAAATATAAATGACATTTAAATACTAAATCAAAAAGTTTCCCTTAAGTTAAGAAAAAAATTTAAATAAGAAATTAATAAATACGTAACGAGATTAATATCACTTATTACCTCAAAGATTGAATCGCAAATAATTTGTAGTTGCTTTTGGTGTCTAACTACAGTTCAAGAGATATTGTTCTATTATAGACGGACGGTATATCACTGAAAAATATTTCTGCACGCTTAACTCACAGCAAAGGCTCGATATGTAATAGTTTTATTTAAAAAAAAATTTATTAAAAAAAAATAGTTTAATTTTGTAATTCAACCTAATTTATGTTAATTGCGCTTGACTCCTTTATATTAAATATTTAATGATCATAAATAAAAACTGAAGTGTATTACTGCGGGAAGAGCATATCCTCGTGGCCATTTTTCTACTGCTCAGTGAATTCTACCCAAATTTTGTATAGAAAATTAATGATATTAGGGCTGCCATTGAAAGATTTAATGAAAAAATTAAAATTGAATTTTTAATTTTTCCCTGACCAGGAGCCATCGATTTTATAAATTAATGAAATTTTACTTTATTTTTCGGCTTTTTGGTTCTTTTTAATTAATTTCTAAACATTTTTAGAAAGAAAGATTATTTACAAATGTATGCGGACGTTTTCCAAAGAAAACAAGAAAAATTAGACGCTAGCAGAATGAAATGCAGCATTTTCTGGACCGCCACATCCTTCATCAACATTCTTTGCATCTATCTATGTTTAGAAATAAATTAAAAAGAACCAAAAAGCCGAAAATTAAAGTGAAATTTCAAAACATAAAAATTGTTTACAATTTTTGCAAAAAAGCAACGTGCACAGATAAGTTATTATCCATAATCTACAAAAAAACATTATAGATGCTTATATCAGTGTGATATAGCAAATGTCATCATGAAAATCAGATTTTATACATTTTAAAAAGACTAAGCAAATCCTCTAATGACCCAAAAGTGGTTTGCACGTATTATTTTATTAACCTTAGTGCAGTTATCCTTTATTTTCCCAGAGAGCAATTTAAAAAGAAACTAAATATATTTCTTTTCATTTTGATGAAAAGAAAAAAATGTGAAGAAAAAAAATTTATTAAGGCTATTAACATTAAAAGCAATATCGCCGGCTTCGTGAAAATTGGTTATATTATAACCATCACAGTTGATGGAATTTTATTTTGTTCTTTTTTACTTGATATTGTGTTTTATTATGTTTTTTGGTTATTAGTTCTAAAGCAAATTGTCAATAAAATCTATTTTCACTTACGAGTACTACTACTACTAATATTACTACTACTATATTTCTTTAAATAAAAACATTCATATTCAGTTAATAATAGACAATTCATACTGCATCTTTAGAGAACGTTGTAAAATTGATATTCTTGCTAATAATAAGCTATTAAATGATAAAAAATAGACAGTAAGTTCTGTAAGAAAAATTACTTCATAAAATTTTATACTTTTACTGAGATTTACAATGGCAGTGAAGAGTTTAAAAACACGGGCTTAATAAATTATTATAATTGTGACTGAATACAACCTCTTTTTTGTCTTCTATGAAGTATTCAACATTAATACAAGATTTACATTTTCGTCATTTGTGCACTAACAAAAATTGCTAACATTCTCAAAAAAAAAAAAAAAAAAAAAAATCATTTAACAGGTTAAGAAAAAAGTTTTCTTTGCTGAATAATTTTTTAAACAAATCACCAGGAACTGCAATTACGTTTCCATATTCAGGCATGCCACAGAACTCAATTCCGATCGAAAGTGCTTTTAATTTCGCAAATTGGTTCTTTAGAAAACGAGAAATTTCTTCGGAATGAAACCACTTTTAAATTTAAAAATGAAATTTAGATTCTTTAAAATTTCCTTATTTGCGGCTTTTAAATTTACTTTTATTACGTGTCCTTATTTAGATTAGCCTTGTTGTTAACTTTGGTGTGCGCAATATTGTCACATTTAAATAAAAAGGTAGAGATTAAAAATTTTTTAGAAATAAGCAAAATCGATCGGAATTTGAAGAAGGTAAAACAAAATCGATCGGAATTCTTAATACGGAATCAAAAGCATTCCGATCGGAATTTGTGACATGCCCAATTGTACTAGTTTTTTCTAGGAATTTTAATAATTAGTATTACTATTCCATTAGCAATCAAAAGAAAAAAATTAAAAAAAAAAAATTGTTAACAAATAATTTATTTTTAAATTTTTTTTTTGACAACCACAACGTATGCATACAACTGATAAACTTATTCGCCCGTGCGTTCACCTGTATTATTTGGACATGACAAGGCGAATCAATTACCAGGTGGCAGCGTAGGCGAATTCATTAATTTTCGCCGTGAACAATACTGTTATACTCCATATAAGGTGATAGCGGTGGCGAATTCATCTATTTTCGCCTGTATTCTAACCGTCAAACTCCATATATAAATAAATCTGTATAACAGTTAGATAAAATATGTGTAACTGTTATACATATTTTTTATATATGGAGTTTGACATTTAGAATTTACGACGAAATTAATGAATTCGCTATCGAGACCACCTGTATTATTTCGCCATGTAAAAAATTATACATATTTTCATGGCGAAATAATACAGGTGGTCTCGAGGGTGAAATCTTTTTTTTTCGCCGTAAAAGTTAAATATCAAACTCCGTATATAAAAAATATGCACAAATTTTTTTATATAGTGTTTGACATTTAACGTTTGCGGCAATGAATGAATTAATTAATGAATTCGCCATTGCGACCACCTTGTATTATTTCTCCATGCATATTTTTTATGTATGGAGTTTTACATTTAGCTTTTATGGTGAAATTAATAAATTCGCCATCGCGACCACCTTGTATTATTTTAAATGTGAATTTTAAAATATGAAAAAGAATGTCAAAAAATGATAATAATAATACTAATGTAATTTATGAGCAAATAAAGAAAGAGTCAAACATAAGCAATTAATGCATGAAAATCAGGTGTTACTTTCTCTGTGCATGTGTTTTGCGCTTACGCGCCAAGCTATTTTAATGAAACTTTTTATCTTTGTGTATCCTATCATGCAGACTGTTTTCGCATGAAATTACTCTTTCAACCTCAAAATAGTTTTGCAGGTTAGGAATGAAGCTACTAAATGGACAAAAGCTATAAATGGTTACCAATTTCACCAGTGTCTTAAGAGCCTCACGCAATCCGTACACGTTTACTTGACGTATTAAAATTCCTTATAACCAGCAGCCTTATTTTGTAAATCGCTAAAGCTTAACGTCCATCGCCTAAACTCTAAAAAAATACATTTAGCGATTTTTGGAAACAATTGCTTTTCTGTAACGCTTTTAAACATAGTTTTATTTTAGCTTGTTAACGATCGAGATTAAGATTTAGTTACGAGAATTATAGAATAAGACTGCACACAGCATGGCGGGCATTTTAACAAAGCTACATTTTATTAGTAAACGTCAATCGTTTGGGTAGCAGCTTGCAGATAAAAAATGATTTTCATGTTGGTAAATAATTATAATTTGATTATTCTGTACTAATTTTGAATTTATTAGCGTTTGTCCCATGCTGATGATTTGCTTCCGATGACGATTGTAATTATTGAAGCTGAAAATGTCAATAGATTTAGTGTCTGTCCAATATTAAGAGAAGAAAGTTCCCACCAGATAAAAGCTTACGGGTTTTGCAACAAAAATCTTAATAAGTTAAAAAAAAACAATGGCGCTTTTCATAACCTGCCTATAAAGTTCACCGTAATTATAAAATCCTGTTTTTTTAATTTTTCGTCTTTATAACCTTATTGTAAGAAAAATAAACAAGGAAATATGTTTAAGTTACAACTAAAATTATTCTGTTAGCCGTTATTTTGTTAAAGTTTCTGTGATAATTTCTTTGTTTGTTTCTATTGTAGAAAACATGCAAGAAAAATATTTTTTGGCCATTTCTTACACACTTGTATTTGAGAGTTCAGCAATTTTTTAATAAACTAAATTTAAATTTTAATCTAAATGGAATTTAAGTTTTTTTTTTACTATTTTTAAATCTCCTTTTTTTTTATTATAGAACTTTTATTCATTAATGCAAGTTACTCATTATTATAATGGATTTGATTTTTCCTGTGACCATTTTAAATTTTAGTCTTACGTTAATAATTTTTTCTTGCCTATGACAAAACTTTCGTAAGAATTTCATAAATATTCGTTATTGTTGTTATCTAATCAAACATGACTAATACCTGCTTGAACACCAAATCGTTTGAATATCCCGGCAACACTGAATTTACTCTGCTGAGGAAATGTATAAAATGCATGTGCTTTCATATCTTATTTATATGAGTGTAGAAACCAAAGTACTAGTCTTGAGCACAAGCTCTTTATATGAGCATGTGGTTGCCGGACTTTGCATTTTTTAGCAAATAGAAATATGTGACCATTAGCAGTTTACACTGTAGAACAACACCTGCCCATATTAAAAATAGGCTTAAATTGCAGACAATATTTAAAGTTTTTTCACCAAATTCAACTGGCTTAGCAAATAACAATTAAAAAACGTTATATCACCAACAATTATCATTCCCATTGATCACATATTAGTTAACAAAATCTCTAAAAGCTGATTAAAACCCTCTTAGTCCTTGACGTTAAAAGCTTCCACAAATAAATGGAATTCATTACCCTACACATTTAAGTTTAAAATAAGTTTTAAAAGTATTTTACATACCAGAGTTAAAATTTGGATATAAGAAAATATTAAGAAGCAGAGTAATTTTCATTTCGCATTTCGTAGTAAACGTCTTTATTTAGTACTAAAGAACTTTTCCAGTCGTCTTTTTTTTTGGCGATTTTAACCAAATAAATTTTTTTAGAAGTGTAACCAATAGCTCGTTGCCAAAAGTAAAATACATTGGTATTGGCCGAGAGTAACATGTGGATTGTGTGCTCTCTAAAGTTAAGGTTTTGCTGATTTTATAAATAAAAAGTAAAAATGTGGAACAGGGATGGTAATGAACTTTTTTTTTTATTAAAAAATTCTCTAATTGTATTTTTCGCATAAAGCACGATTTTTCGTGAGTTTTCATTAGACAGATTTTTAACTTTTTGGATATAATAAAACGTGTAACAAAAGAGCTAATATTTCCAATAAAAATATTCAGCGTTACCCTCTTATTAGCCCTGAAGTTTAACATGTTTTTATATACATATATAATTATTTGCTGTTAGTAATAAAAAAAATAATAAAACTTTTTAAAACTAGTTGATGGTAATAAATGTAATATTTTTTAAGGATTTGTAACGATCTGTTTATGAGGGTAGGTTGTGAAAAAACAAAAATTTTACACTCTATACAAGGGAATAGTGAATCCTGGGATTTATGCTACCTGTTGCTTTATGTATGTATTGGAATTTTTCATATGGAAATAGGTTTGTTTATCTAACAACGCAAAGGAGATGATGTTCTATTGGGGCATATATTTTCATACAATAAAACTAGTAAAATCTAAATTGTACCAGATAAATCATGCTACAGAATTGCACTTTTCACTTCTACATTACGGCACACAGGAGTAATACTGCACCAATGTTTTCATTTCTGTTGTCGAAATATATTATAGTCATAGTTTTTCATTTACATGTTTTTACACCCTTCCCCACAAAAAGTGGAAAAAGTTTGTCATTCCATTCATTTTCGACCCCATAAAGTTATTATATATTCTAAATTCTTATGCGAAGTCGATTAAGCGATGTCCGTCTGTCCGCTTGCCGAGGCAAATTTGATTTCACAAAAAAAATAATAAATATGTCATTCGATCAGATATAGAAGGTGCTATTAGAAATCAGCATGATCGGTCCATGTCCTTCGCGGCAGCAGGCAAAACGCCACGCCTACCTCTAATTTTTCATGTCATTTAGAACAATAAAGTAACTGTAATCAAAAAAATATGGCGATAGAGAATTAAAAAATAAGAAATAAACATCCAGTAAAAATATTGGCGCTTGCCCATATATTCCGAGTTACGGGGCTCTGTAATTTTCAAATTTATTAAAATATCAATATGGGTATCAATTAAAAGCTTTTATAGAGATCTGTAAAGAAATACTAAAATTTAAAAAAATGCTTAACTCATTAAGAGCCGATGTCATTTTTTTGTAAAATTATATATATATGTATGTAGTACCAACGCTTTTTTTATTTTTTAATTCTGTCACCCCAATATTTGCTTTTTTGATTGGACTGAAGTTCTAAACTAGATTTGCATAGATGGCAAAGGGTGTATAAGATTCGGCATAGCCGAATACAGCACTCTTACTTGTTAAAATTGGCTTAGTCGATTTGGCTGATAGAAAAAAGGAGAGAAACAGAGAGAGTAAGGAGACTTAAGTTTTTTAGAATATAAAATAGAGAGATTTTTAATTTTATTAACTTTCCATTGTGCAAACGCTTAGGTCTAACTGCAATGTATATCAACTAGCTTAATATAAATCAAAAACCCAACGAAAAGCTTAGGTAACCCATTAAAGAATTTCAGGTGACGACAAACTTAGTATCTAATTTGCCAATAATTCGTTCTTAAAAAAAAGACTTTCTTTAAAATGAACAAAAATTAAAGAAAAAAAAAACATATTTTATATATTTAATAACGTTCACTATCCACTTTTTAGTGGCCTTAGCCTTGGATGATAACCTAAATACAAAAATTGTAAGGGGAAATTGCACTCAGAGAAGGCGAGTATAAGTCCATCAACAGAAACGTTTTTGAAATATTTAGCAGCACGTTAAGTTTGAGGACGAGCTCGCACGAATTTAACCACAAATATATTTTATTGCTTATAAAAGCATACATATACTTTAGGTGTTTATACAAAATATGTTTCTTCTAATTGAAAATAAGTTCAGAATTTGGTAGATCACGTTTTGTATATTTTTGAGTCTTTTATTTAGTAAATTGAAAAATAATCTACTGATTTAGATATTTTGAATTTGCTGTTTTAATTTTAATGTCTATTTATTTTAACCAGTTTTTAAAACCTTGTGCTTAGAATACATTGATAAATAAATTACAAGAAACTTTAGAAAAAATGTAAAAAAACTATAATATAAATTTGCAATAAAAATTTGTATACTCTCGAAATATATGAAAATGCAAAAAATTCTTTTGTCTAGCTTCATTTGTTTCAACACGTCAACATACATTTGCATATATTGCAACTTGCAGGCAGTATACATATATTATTCTAACTACGACATTCAATAATAACATTTTCAACTTCAAGATATAATGCATATAAACATTCATTGATACAGAACACTCTCTTTAAACTGTTATACGCAACATTCTGTAATTATAGTTTATTTGATAATGTTAACATATGCACTTGCAATTGAAGATGTTTCTTTGTATGTTGAGTTTAGTATGTAGAGTTTTTATAATGGCATTGAAAGTACAAGAGCATATTTACTAATGTATCATTTGCGAATTTGAGGCCAGTACATATTTTTTGTAACTTAAGTGATGCAAATCGTCTTATTTGCACAGAGTAAGCTAAAGTAAACTATGAACTCTTCCATTACCAATCAATTTGTTAATACGTTATCCATTGATCAGAAAAGAATATACTACTGCTTCCAACATTTAAAAGATTCAGTAACAGGATCTCCACTTCCAAGAAAAAAAGTCAAAATTCCAAACGAGTCACTCCACCCGATAAATTGATAGAAGTGCGAGAGCATATACCCAGTTTCCCTACAATTGATTCGCACTATTGTCGAGCAAAATCGACCAAAAAATATATTGATGGAAGTCTAAATTTAAATAGAATGTATAGCCTATATATTGAATTATATCCTAATCTAGTCGGTATATACATTTATCGGGAAGTATTTAACAACAAATTTAATATATCTTTTCATAAACCAAAGAAAGATCAATGTGACAAGTGTGTTATTTATAATAATAAAGAAAATGTAATTACACCACATGAAAAAGATATGTATGAAGAACACAAAGCAGAAAAAAATGCATTAAAAGTTGATAGAGATATAGATAGAGCAAATTCAGACCCAACAAAATGTATTGTGTGCTATGATTTACAAAGCGTTTTTAGTCTGCCCAAAGGGAACGCATCAACATTTTATTACAAAAGAAAAATTAATGTATACAATATGACCGCAACTGTTATCATGCCAAACGTTCAACCATTTACATATTTGCCGTATTCACAAGCTCTGCTAAGGTGTAAGTAGTATTGCATACTACCTTTTGTTTACTTCTTTGTGAACAACCATTGTATCAGTGTGCCATTGTACATTGTACTTCATACGTCAAAAAGTAAATAAGAAGAAGAAAAGTGCTATTCATAATTTGTTATTTATAGCCAAATGGGGAAAAAAGTATGTTAATAAATTTTTTGTGTGAGGATGAAATTCAAGACATTTTAAGGATGAACCTAATGTACTTGCTCTCCAGTCGCAGAGTTATACATTTAGGGCTACAAAATCATCATTATGGCATAATCGGGTTTTAAGATATTTTGATGAAAACAGATTTCTTCATATGATACGACTACGGCCAGAGGAATTTGCCTATATATTCAACCTTATAAAAAATGACGTTGTTTTTCACACAATTGGCGAAAGGCTCCAACTACGCATTGACTTGCAGCTTAAAATTGTACTTTACTCCTTGGGATCTTCAGAAAATGGTGCTTGTGTTTGTAAGGTAGCATCTTTTTGGTATAGATGATGGCGGTACCATACAAAATATTAGAAATCGAGTCATTAAAGCAATATTAAATCTTAAAGAACAGTTTTTTGTATTGGCAACTTTCAACTTCAACTTTCTAATAAATCAGTCAAATCAATAAATTAAATAAATAAAACTAATAAAAATATCTTTTAATTCAATTTAATTTAATAAAATTCACACATGAACACAAAAATAATAATTCATTTAAACATAAAACATTTAAACAAATACAATGTTTGAAAAACATATGAAAAAAAGTACTAAGTGTTGTATCGCATGTTTGCATGAAAATTACCAACAACACAGCTAGCACCGTTGTATTTTGTTAGCACTTAGCACGTACTAGGGGGCTTGTGAATAGGGCAATTGTGCTTTATGGTCGGAAGCTCACAGTGGTCGCAGTGGTAATGACATTGCCAGTGCTTTAATTAAAATTTTGAAAGAACTATTGAAAGAATATAAAAACATTAAAACGTTAATACTGTGGAGCGATTCCTGTGTCCCACAGAATAAAAATAGAATTAATAAAACAGCGATTAAAATGTTCATTAAAAATACTAACATTATTATGATAACACACAAATTTTCAGAACCTGGACATTCATTAATCCAAGAAGTGGACTGCGTATATGGTGATATTGATAAGTATTTAAAAAAAATTGAAATTAATAGCCCACTACATCTTAAACTTTTGCTTGAAAATATGCCCACAAAAAAACGAAATTAAAAATTTTGGATATGCTTCCAAATGATTTTCATACATACTCTGTAGTGGCAAATAAATTGGACTTTAGAACTGTCCCATTTTCAAAAATTAAAGTGATAATGTATATAAAATCTGATGAGTTTTACATCCTTTTTAAAAATTCTATCAGGGATAAAGAATTCCAAACCGCTCTTTTATTAAAATCAGCGTCAAGAAATTGCTTAAAAACCCCACCAAATATATTTGGGCAAAAATTTAATATGTTGAAAGAAGTAATTATTTCAAATGAAAAGAAAAAGGACATAAAAGATTTGCTAATATTCCTTCCGAATGTAGATAAACTATATTTTAAAAATTTGCTTAAAATTTAATTAGAACCGCAATTACCCTTTTTTAATTTCAAAAACAAAATTTGATATGGAGCACAAAACATCAATTTTTATTTGCGTAGAAGACTGATATATCATGACTTATCATATTTAAACGTACTAAAACTTTCTTATTTTTAAAATATATGTACAGCCATTTTTTGGCTTAAAAAAAAAGACTGATCGTTTATATTTTGAAAAAAACTTGTGTAAACCTTCATTAACGTTTTTCTCATTACATACTTTTTGGCATATGTGCCAAAACAGTTCTGAGGTGACGAAATGTTATTCCTTCTTCAGCATAATACAATCTTTATAAAATTATCATCAACATGTTTATAAACGCACAATGTATAACTTACTGTTATTAATGATAATATCTACAACTTTTAGGTGGAACTTGTTTGTGTGTATCTATACTTTTATAGTAACTGAGTAAATTAATAATAATGTATATATGCAAGAAAAAAGAATAATATTCTTTACATTGATCTCAACATGTTGCATACGTTTAATGTTTGTGCATTAAAGCATTTTAATTTAAACAAAATATGAAATGTTCCTTTATTTGTCTATTGTTTTGAGGGAGTTTTAGATCAATTAGTAAGTTAAAAGAAAATTGAAAAATCAAATAATGCCAACTTATTAAGACTTTGCAAACTAAAAAATATTTATTTAAGTTATCTTTCAACCAATTTTTAGAATACTAAGCGAATTAGGAGTCCTAAATAGTTAAGCTTCTTAAATATATTTTGTATTTATGAAGAAAGCTTTTGTGCGAATGTAATTAAAAACATCTCTAATTTATTTTTTATTCTAATTGTAATAATATTTTGTTTTCTTAAGTTATTCTCTGTTTAAAATATATAAATATGACGATTTAAGCTTCTTCTTTTCAGCACAAGTGGAGGAAGGTTTGTAATTTCTACAATAAACATCTCCGCCCTTGCTGAAATCAACTTTGCCAAAGCACTAGACGAGCAAAAGAAAATTTAAATTCGCCAAACCATCAGAAACAGTTTCAACAACTTTGCTATTTAAAATCAGCCAGATCGGTAAATGTGCTTTGTGGCAGCTGGCAAAACAAAACACCTGGCTTTAATTTCTCCATACCCGTTTTTTAACTTTCGTTTGTTTTCCTGCAGGCGGTTATTGTTTCAGCTAAAAAGTAATGAAAAAGAAAAGAAAACTTGGTGGATACGGCAAGCTTTTCATTTACTAAGTAGGGACAACAACCTTAAGCAAAACTGACAATATTAAAAAAAAAGTTTTTTGAGCAGAAAAAGTGTACTGAAGAAAATAATTTTGTATGCCGATTTTTATTTATTTATTTTATTCAATGGGAAATCTGCAGTATAGTACATGTGGTTATACATATATAGTGAAGGGTATATAACACTCGGCAAAGCCGAATATAGCACTCATATTAGTTTAATATATATACTGTTTCAAGTACGAGCGTCTTGACGCTGAATGATTTTTAGAAAAAAGCATCAATTACGTGTTCATAAGGAAAAAATTCAATTCGCTTTTATGTTGTCGAATAATAATTAGAATAATTAGAAGGGGAATGCAGAAGTTTACTCAAAATCTGTGGCATGGTGTATAGTAAGAGTACTTTATTTTTAAACCATCTTTAACGCAACAAGTAAGATTAAATGGCTGTGTTGAAGTATATTCTTAAAAGTAAGATTTCAGCTTTAGAGGAAAGCTCGGTTAAATTGGCGTAATCATATGTTATTTTCATTGTTAAAATCTTTCCTCTTTTCATCAATAAAGATATTTTGGTTTTCGTGGCTTTGTAGAGTTCTCGATTTTTTGTTGTTCTTAATCAGCCATTTTATGGTTGTCATTGCCGTGTCGAAATCGTACTTTTTTTTAAAGAGTATTACACACGTCCTTATCATTACATGTATATATAACTTATAAAACAAGAGTCTTTATTGTATATGTTGCAGTCGAATGTTAATTTTTTCAAATATTGTCTTTGAAATTTATATACGCCACAAATGAATTTTATTTTTATTTTTAAAATAAACGCTGATTATGCTGATTTAAATTTATTTTTTGCATGCTGTTTTTCTTTTAAAGAATAAAGCAGTTCATTTTGCTGAAGGAACATCACACTTAGCTAAAGACTTTAGTTCCAATGTTCATTAAATTGACGCTAAAGAAGAGTGAAAAAAAAAATAGCAACAAAACTAAACATTCAAGCAGAGCTGTATACTCAAGTTTTGAAGTCGTTAAAAGAAATTGAAAGATTTAATAGAAAAAAACTACATATCAAAGGAAAAAGCTTAAAAAATAAAAGCATTCAAAACAACTTCTAAAGCTTACGTCTAATGAAAATGCATAAAAAAACAAAAACAAAAAATCGCAAAATTAAATTAGAAGAACTGAAAGAAAGTTTCTCCTAGTGCATTTTATTTTATACTTAATTAAGGTTTCTTCTTACTTTTATATTTTTTCATTATTTTAAACATAAGTTTGCAAATTCAATAAAAAAGATATTCAAAATTAAAAACACGGGAATATTAAATTAAATTAATCAAACTTTAAAATTACCGTGCTATTTTCCCAAACAAATTATTTAAATCAGCGATATTGATTATAGAAGGTGAAAGCACGTCTCGATGGCCATTTCGCTACCACTCAGCTCTTCCCGATACTCCAAAAAGTCAAAGTTCAAACAAAAACAACAGAATTCAACTATGAGTTTACTTTTTTTGTCTACTGTATACGGATAACTTTTTTTCGGCTATTTTAAAGATCTTGAAAAATAAAATAAAAATTAGTCGTTTTGTTTTTAATTATTATTTTTAACTGTTAGTTTATCACTTAGTAAACTACCCAAAAAAAAAATCAATAGTATTTTATTTTTTGATATATTACAAAAAATTTTATTGTCGAACATTTAACATAATTCCAAAAAAGTTAAGAACTACAACAACTACGACTCTTCTCAAATGTCGTTTTCGACAACCGTAATAAGGCCGATTAAACAAAATATCAGAGAGATGTAAATAAATATTAACAATGCCGTGGGTACGTCACTGTCGCTGTTATTTTTTCAATAATTCTCAGTAACAAAAAGTCTTTCTGTTACCGTCGTCCGTTCTGTTTAATTTTTTTTAATTTCGATTTTAGTGACATTTTTTATACTTTTATTATTGTTATATTTCATGTTATTTTCAATGTGTTCCCTAAATTTTGATTTGTATTAGATTTTTATATGACAGAAATCTAATTAGATTGTTTGTGATTATTCAAAAATTTAGGGTAACATTTCATTTCACTATCAAACTTCAAGTAGAATGAAAATTCCTAGCAAACCCTACGAATCAGAAAGAAAATTTTACAATCTAATTTCTGGGAGCCTTTACGGTCATAAAGAGTACAAAAAACAATCATTTGCCATCTGAAAACCTTCAGAAATAAGGGCTTTTTTTCCAATAAACTGGCAAAGACTCTTTTTTAATAGCTTTTTTTGTCTCTAAAAGAGCTCTCATATTTATAAATCTGAAGATACATATGTACAGTACTGTTCGAAACCTAAGCAACTTTTTCCAACTAAGTAATAATAGACTCATATCTTTTCTTTAAATAAATTTATAGAAAATATTTTTTTTATTTACTACTACACAATGTGTCCATAACCTAAAAATAACAACA
This sequence comes from Gymnosoma rotundatum, assembly GCA_916610165.2. NCBI lineage: Eukaryota > Metazoa > Arthropoda > Insecta > Diptera > Tachinidae > Gymnosoma > Gymnosoma rotundatum. The sequence goes on along the minus strand of OU744339.1, from coordinate 36,182,077 downwards.
AAAATTAAAATTCATTGCTTTGAAAGTTATGATAAAATAAAAACAAAATTAACTTAAAAATTGGCTGTTCAAAACCTAAGCAACTATTAATATTTGCTATGATATCCTTTGTTTCTTACGACCTCAGCGCATCTTTTGGGCATAGATTCAATAAGATTCGATAGAATAGATGTTGTTATAGCTTCCTACTCCAATTTTAGACAGTTTACCAACTCCTGTTTATTTTTAAAGCGTCGAGTTCCAACTCTCCGTTTTAAAATTTCAAAGAGTTTTTCTATGGGATTTAAGTCTGGCGATTGAGGTGACTAATCCAAAACTTGAACCCCATTAGCTGATAACCAATCTTTGATTAACTTCGATGAGTGTTTTGGGTCATTGTCATGTTGAAACACCCATCGAAGTGGCATTTCCCACTCAGCATAGTTAAGCATGTGAGTTGCTAAAATGTCTCTGTAAATAAAAGGGTCCATTTTTTATTAAATTTCTGCAAAAGGACCAACACCACTTGCCGAAAAACAAGTCCAAGCCATCACATTTCCACCCCATGCTTTATTGTGGCTTTTGAGTACCGAGGATATAGCCGCTTTCCTTCTGGTCTTCTCACGTGGGAAACTCCATCTGAATTTAGTAAGTTAAATTTAGATTCATCACTAAACCAAACAGTTCTCCATTTGGATATAGTCCAATCCATATGTGCTCTAGCAAAATCCAACCTAAGACTACCGAAAAGCTGAGAAAATCAGAGACTACGTTGCAATTAATCAAACAAACCGCTTTTTTAGATGCCTCTAAGTCAGCATAGGCTTTTTAGGTGGCATGAAGCTCCTTAAGTTTTGTTCAAATAAACGTTTTCTTACTGTGGAAAAACTTATCTGAAGTTAAAGCTCATTCACTATGTCTTTCGACGAAATAAATGGATTTTTTTCAACTAGGCGGAAAATTTTCTGGTCTGTTCGCTCAGAAGTTTTTCGGGGTCGCTTACCGCTATTGGCCTTCTCTACTTTCCCAGTAGCTTTATACTTATTTATAAGTCGGGAAACTATTGATTTATTAATATTTAATTGGTTTGCTATAGCAATTTGGGGTTTACCGTTATTAAAAAGTTCAAAAATCTTTAGCTTAAAAGCTGATCCATAACGTACTCGTGTCATGGTTGCACTTCTAAAGATTTGGTACTACTTAAATGCACAAAATCAACCAAAAATATTTTTTTTCAATAGCAATCATAACGGCACTAAGAGTTTTGTTTAAAATTTTTGTTGTTGTTTTAGTTTATATTTCGCACCAAACGCAACAATGTAAAAGTTGCTTAGGTTTCGAACAGCGAATTTTTAAGTTAATTTCGTTTTTGTTTTATATTTTCTTCCAAAGACATAAAATGTATTTTTTGTTGTTATTATTAGTATGTAGACTATATGTATAATAATAAATAAAAGGGAAATTTTTCATTAATCTATTTAAACAGTACAAATATGACCATGAGTATTTACTGGGGAAAAGTTGCTTAGGTTTCGAACAGTACTGTATTTGAGTGTCATATAGAAGTCATGGCGTGAGCAGTTTTAAGGCATACTAAGAAAAAAGCCCTAGGTGGGATCTTTTAAGAGTCTTTTGCGGAGTGCTTATTTAATGTTTGGCTGGGTTATGAGCAGCAAAACAACCCTGATGAAATGAAAAATTTTTAAAAATAACTTTCTATTATGGGAACTCAAGATCCTTTCCGTATTATTTGACATATACATTATACTGCTTTCGCACTGTCACACTCTTTCATAAAACTTAAGTACGAGAGAATTCTCAGTGATATAGTATGAAACGGGCTTAAGTTGTCTGAAGTCTTTTGAAAACAATTCTTACATTGACACAGATCCAAAGTATACAAACTTTATGTAGTCTCAAATGATTATTCCTAAAAAGAGAAAATTTAAAAATTTTTAACATTATCCGTAACAAATTCATTTAATACGTTTTCTTCTTTTGCAAGATTAAAAAAAAATGTTGATAAGAGAAAACAAAAAATGAATCGAATAACATTTTAAAATTGTTAGTTTCTGTCTTGATCATTTAGAAATTTGTTCCCCCTCAAACCAGCTCGAATTAAACTCAAATGTTTAAATAATATTTTTCTTAATTCGATATTTATTTTAAATGACTTTTCTGCATGAAAACATCATGTAGATCAGAAATTAAAAATAATTTTATTTTATTTATAGAAAAAATCCAATGCTGTTAATAATTGGTATTTTAGTTCTTCATAATGTTCGTTGTTATTGTCAGTTTTGTTCATTAATGTAAAATAAAAAATATTAAACTTTATTTACCTGATATATTTGAGTGCTCTTAATACTGCATTCTATAGTGAAACACCAATTAATTTTTTTATATTTTTAATCCCTGCATGCTTTGTTTCATTTTTGCTTCTCGTTCATGTGATGATTCAATTAATATCGTTGCTAACTATTATTTTATTTATTTATTTTTTGTTACTTTATGATTTTTTATAGTTTGCAAGCAATCAGAATATGTTTCAATTTAAATCACCAAATATGTACTTTTAATCTTGAGATTAAAATCAAAAACTTAAAAAAGTTGTATAAAAAATAAATTGCAAAAAAAAAAAAGATTCGATAAATAAGTCGTTTGTTGGACGTTGCTTTAATACTTCATTTTTTATTTCATTTGTTTTGTGTTCAATTTTTCGGTAATAACTCGTTGAGCTTCGAGAACAAAAAAGTAGAAAAGCGAAAATTAACTGTATTTGAATGTAAGCAAAACAAAAATATTTTTTTTTATTTTACAAATTTTTTACAAGCTTTAATATTTTATCTGTTAAAAATAAATATGTTTTGCAGGTTCATCAGGAATAAAGTATGATCCTTACCTTTGATAACATAAATTTTAAGTGCAAATGTGCAATTAAACAGAATTTGATCGCCTAAAATATAAATTGCAATTTAATTCAATAGTTTAACGGTTTGTTGTGTTTCAATATTAAGCTTCCTTTTTCGAAATATTATGACTTGCCGGCTTCGAAACAATAATGTGCTTAATTAACATTAGATACGCAGCAGCACTATTATTAGTTAAACATAACTTAATTGCATTTAATGTCTACTGTGCCGCTTTCCAATAATAAAGCACAATGAAGCAGTGGTATTATTATTTCTATTACAAGAAAGGAATATTTGTACACTAAATTAAGAAAAAGGAATTTTACTGGCAAAATATTAAATTTTTGTAATCTTTTCATATGATGAAATATTAAATAAATATGAGTTTCACGTGACCTTTTGAAGTTGTATGTGACTTGCGTAATGGCTCTTAATACCGAACTGAGAATTTTGTTTTACAAATACGGAACTGGAAATTGTTTATTAGATCAGATTGCTCGTGGTTGTTTTGTAGCTTGGAACATGCGTTTTTGTTCATTGTACTTTTATTTACATAAAAAGGCTGAGTTAAAATATAGACATAATATAAAAACAACAATAATATTATATATATTTTAAATCTCTTTATAAGTTTAACTGTTGGTGCGTTAATCATGGCTAAACGACCGAACCAATTTTTATGAAATTGGAACGTATTTGTATCTACCCATGCGGTAGATATACATATCGCTTATTTACTTCAAGAACGTCATAACATAAATATCAAAATTTGGAGTTAGTCATAGAGAATTGTTCGCCATATTTTGCACTTTCCACGTTTTAAGAGGATAAGTCGTTATTTCGTTTCATGTTTGGAAACTTTGTCAGTAAGAACGACACATTTTGAGTTGTGAAGTAAACTTCATAACGTAAAGGTCATATCGCTTTCTAAAAGATTGTCACATTTCGTTTTGTGACTGTATATATGAAACAAATATATACTTTTAATATGTATCGACTTTTCTCATATAATGTATTATTTTCAATTATTTTCTTTTCACAAATAAGGACATATTTTAGTTTACGACACACAATCGGATATATTTTTACAGCAATAATGTCATAATTCAAACATCCCACATTGTTTGTCCAAGACCTCCCCTTAATATATAATTGATGAAAATTTTCTTAAATGATTTTTTTTAATTATGAATCATTTAACTTATTGTAGTGGGAACTTAAGCAGTCTAACATTTTTATCGGTGGTGAGAACTAGTCAAAACTTAAACTGCGATTATCTCGAAATAATTATTTTTTTGTGATACGACGTTATTGCAGTAAATGAGCGTTATCTTCAACTTCTGTACTTGCTTGGCAATATCTTTATCTTTTTTTTAATTCATGGCATCATAGAGATCCCTCAATCTTCACAATATCTTGAGAGGGCATTTTACCTAATCTCGCTTGCGTTCATTTTCTCGGTCAATTGTTGTCGGCTTTTCTGTTCCATTCATCCAGCGGGCGCCAGCACTCTTTAACTAATTCAACATCGTCATAAGGCAATTCAGAAATTACCCATTTAGTAAACGTAATTTCAATTAGTCATAGCTATTAACCAGTAGCGTGACGTAATTAACCTCATTATGCGATTGAGTTACTGATTCACTATCATCCACGGAAATTGGTTGATATTTCAGATTTCTTTACAATTTTTACAGCAATTACAAAATTTTGTATTATCAGCAAGAAGAAATTTTAAAATTTTTGTTTTAGCTTGATTGAATAAAATATTTTTTCAAATACCCACCGTAGGGAAATAGCGCTCGCATATGCCTAAGCAGAAATAACTTTGAGGAGTTGGGTATTCGTAATCTTTATCGTAACAACTTCAGTAATAGATCGATTTAGACAACGTTTTATTTCATGTAGCGCACGTCAAAGAAAAATATTTTTATTTACTCACAGAAAAAGGAATACTACTTATAAATTTCCTCTTGCATGCTAAATCTTTTTCAGCAATGAAAGTAGTTACATGTCTCCGCATATGAATTAGGGAACATGTGATTATTCCACAATAACATACGCCACATTGTTAAGAGCAAGTAAAGGGTCCGCCAAATAATTTTTTTTTTCAATTTTTTTTGAAATCGCATTAGCTGGTCAGTTGGCTTCAACTCCTGAACCAATTGGACTTTGTATGTCATCATACCAAAGTCTTTATGCAAAATTTGTCTCAATAATGTCTTCGAAATGTTCAATTGTTAAGAACGAAGGTGAATTGATGTTGATGGCGTATACTTTCTGCCACAGCAGCAATATTCTCAAGTGTACGTACTGTTTTTGGCTTTTCACGCTTTGGTTTATTGATGAGGATGCCAGTTTCTTTCACTTTTTTTTACAAGATAACGAACATGCGAAGCTGAAGGTGCTGCTCTTCTTCCAAAATCCGTACGCAATTTTACCACACATTTTCAAAGTAATGTCTCAATATTTCCTAGCATTGTTCAAGCGTATACACAACCATATTCGTTTAACGGAAGGATAACACTAATTATCTGTCAAATCAGACATGAGCTAAGTGTTATCATTCACAAAATAAGTAATAGTTGAAAAAAAACGTTAGATGGTAGACCCTGTATTTCTATCTGAAGAAATGCTACAATTCTTTAAGAGTGTGAGGGTAATACTAATCTCTAATCGTTTTTAGAAGACTTTCACACATTTTGAAATGTATAACCATAAATCTAGAAACACACTTTTTTGGTAATCGACAAACTATATATTGGTATTTTGAAATGCATTCCCTTGTTTTGTTTTTCCCTTAAACAAATCTTTTTAACTTTAAAACCTTTTATATGACAACTTTCGATAGAAAATTGTTTGTACGCTTCCGCAAAATTTTAAGGATAAATTAAATTATTATTGCACTCTACTTAAAGCATCTCCAAACAACAAGTTTGTTCAGTGATTAAATTTTCTGAACTACGTAGAACTTTAACTTTTAAGAAGCGGTAACGACAAAAAAATGAAAAATAATAAATATCACAAATTATCAAATCTATGCTACAGAGATTTTAGTTTCATAGTGACATCGTTTTTCTTTCTCCAAAATGCAAAAAGTATGTAAATCCTTTGATGCGACATTATTTTGAATGCAAATCTTTAGGGAAATTGCAAAAAAAAAAAAAAAAATGGATAAAAACTTTTTGCAAATACATAACAAAATAACAAAAATACAATAGTTCCACGAGAGAAAATTAAAATCTTTGTGGGTGAAAAACTCTGCATAAATAAACGGATACCACAGCCACGAGTACTGCAGTAACAATACAAGATTCTAATGTAATCTATTCAGCTTAAGTCGTTTGAAATAACAAGTGCAATAACAGATACTTATTTAGCGTCAGTGTCGCAATAAATATTTAAAAATTTCTGCACTTACGTTTTGCAACTTTAAGCGCATTTAAAAAAATTCCAGTTTCTAAATGGTGTCTTAGATTTAATGCTGCATAAATAATACCAAAAGTATTTGTTCCTGAACAACAATAATAAGTTTAATGATAAAAAATACCGAACCCGCGACAAAAACTTGCTATTTATCCAACATCCGGAAATTCGAAAAACGTTCAGTTTTTTAAATTTACACAAAATTAAAATTTACTGTTAAATATGAAATGGAATGTGGGCAGCCAAACAAAAAATACTGGTTTGACAGCAATGCATAAAGGTTTGGTTAAGAATAGATTATTCTCTGACAGAATTACGACATTTTATTGCTAATGATTGCTTAAAGACAAATGAAAGCTTATATTGTAGCTCAGTTATTCTAAGGCAATTTGGAGAGTCCACTTGTGATCGCCGAATAAAAAATGCATTTCAGTGTTTGATACAGACTTTGTATTAGAAGCATAATTATTTGTATTTTACTGACAGACTGTATTACCCTGCTTTTATTTCGATGTCGGAAAAGCCAGACTATTGTTCACTTCCCACAATCAAATTACAACACGACTATTTTACTATAGATAAACTCATATAGCTGGAATGAAGATAAAGCATCACAAATCCACCAAACTTATACTCCATATTTTATTCGCATTTAATAACATCACTTATAAAGAGTAACTTTGGCTTTCGAAGACTTATAGTGAATATTGCTACTGCTGTAAGTAAGTATGTAAGCACGTTGACTACAAATCTGCCCGGGTTTAGCAATCAAAATAAAAATATATGTTCTTTCAGCTTCAATTATTTATAACGGTAATTTAAATAATTTGATCGGGAAAGTAACGCGATATTTTTAGAGTTCACTTAATTTTATTTAATATTCCCGTGTTTTAATTTTAAAAACTTAAACTTTGATTTTTGTCTCTGCCTTATTGTTTGGACAAAATTTTTAGTTTATTTAAACTGTTTGTCAGAAGTTTCCTGAAGAGTGAAGTAAGGGGTAACGAAATAGCCATCGAGACGTGCTTTGACCCTCAATAAGTAATATCGGTAATTTAAATAATTATTCGGGATAATAGAAAATCACGAAAAAAAGTTTATTTTGAAAATTAATTAATATAATTAAAAATAAATGTTTTTTTCTGTTTAATGGCACTATTTCCGGCGAAGAAAAATAACTTATAAAATGGCTAATTTGCTTTATAATCAACTGCCTTATCAACAACATAAGGGCAGGCAGTGTTGAGAAAAATTAAGCATTTTCTTCCTTCTTTCACCACCTGTCTTATCTCTCAACGATCCTTGTCCTAAAGAATGTAGCGCACACGGTTAAAAACATAAGTAAATTAGGTATTGCTACCTGAAGTAATACTTTGCTTAAAAAAAGAGGAAAATTAATTAAAGAGAAAATAAAAATAAAATTTATTTTTGTGGTTTAAAAAGCAACACACTTACACACATAAATATTTACATAAAATATTTTTCATTTAAATTTATTAAAAAAAATAAATAAAACGACAATTAATTAAAAAACGTATACTTACTATAAAAAGAGCAGTTTTTTAAATAGGAAATTTTAAATATTTGGTTTGAAGTGTCAATATGTGTATGTATGTGAAACCGAGATGAATCTTGTTTAACTTTTCAATTTGTTTTATCGATTCATTGCTGTGTTAGATAAGCGTTAGGTGTGGCTTTTTATCTTTGCGATTCAATTCAATGACTTTTATCATGTGTAAGATTTCAAATACACATATAAACCATAAACAAACTTTTCTCATTTTTTAATTTAAATTTTATTTTTGACAGATGGAAAATAAAGTTAATTTTTTTCCACCACGAACTCTATGAAAACAGTTTGAGTTTGTAAAAGGAACTCTTGTTACTTTTTGCATGACTAGTTTCGAGAATTTCATATAAAAAAAAATTTACTAAATAAAAATGCAGTTTTGGATTATGAAAATATTTAAAATTAGGTTATCATTTTAAGCAGTATGTCCTGTACCGATGAAATTTTTGGTAAAAATTAAATAACTTTACGAATTAAATTTTTATCCTGAAACAAATTTTTTATATTTGTAATTCTTCTACTACCTTCACTGTTTTTGGTTGATTCATTTTTCTGGTGTTAGCCATTTGCGAGTAGTTGTACCAAAGTTTTGAATATGTAAATTCGCAACCGAGAAAATAAATCAAACATCATGGACAAAAGCATTCATGTGAAAAACCAACTATTCATGGCCAAAACAGTCGAAAACTCAAAAGGAGCAAAAGAAATAAACTAAAAGATTTATGCCGCAATGAATGTTCGAATAAACACAAAGAAGTGCACATTCGAAAAAATCAAAGGCTATTGCCACAGCTATTGTTAAGATAACAATGTACGTTTGAGAGGGATTATACAATTGTAAAACTGTAAATTTCAGGATTGTTCTCTTCATAGAATACAAAAAAGATTCTTATTCAAGAGAAATTTTTTTAATAAACCAGGTAATGATTGGAAAAAAATTTTGAAATGGTGTTAATGTTTTTTATCTTGGGAAAAGAGGTGATTCAATTTGAAGTTTCTGACAATAAAAGCATCAGCGATGTCATCATCGAACTGTACACTGTAAAAAAATCGTCTGCTAGAAAAAAGTTATCCGATTCAATAATAGCATATTCCATTATAGCAGCGATATAACATTGAAACGTACCGCACATTGGTTCGATTGAGTGAGCTACTCCTGCTGTAACCTCGAAAATTTATTATCATCGGCTTAAATGGTCGCGTGGCTTCATAAAAGATTTGATGACAATAGCAACCATCGTCATCATAAAGAATATTTGTGCAGTTATATCAAAGATTTTAAGTTCAATTTGCGAAGAGCAAAAATTCTCAAAATGTCGTCAGAGCAGAAAAGATAAAACTGGGTCCACTTTCTATAATGATTCAAAAGGTCACTTTATGCCCTCTAGGGGGAAACCTTTAAATTTCAGACTTATATCTGTATTACTTATTGCTATTGGGAGCTTTAGTGATACGCAGTTTTTTTAAATAATGAAACGGTTCTCTTTACGGCTTATAACCTTTCAAATAAAAAAAATTTTCAAAATCGGTTCAGAAATGTCTAAGTTTTGCGGGCACAAACATAGAAAAAAAGCAACATTCAGACGAATTGATAACTTCCTTCGTTTTATTAAAGTCGGTTGAAGAAAGTCTTTTCAACCAGCAGGAGCTCGAAAGCATAGATCGAAACATAAGTGAGAGTTGAGAGTCCCTAAATTAATTCTGTAAAAATATTTTTAGAGTTCTAAAAAGAACTTCAGATTAACAACTCTAAATAAATAAAACAATAAATTTGCATTAAACAAGATGTTTAATAATACATTAGCACTTTATAGAAGGGAAATATTTTCATCAAGCAGCATGACCATTTACATCATTATCACTAACCTGAGCCATATTGTTCTTGTGAACATTAATCTAGAATTAACTCCTCTTTTAAGGAGGCAAATGTGTTGTTTGCTTCATTTACCTTTCTATTCAATGCTAAACAATGTGGTTGTCATTGTTTTTTATGTCACAAAGCAGCGGGTGCTGCCAACCGAAATTAATGAAATTGGTTTGAGTTTGTGTAAGTTAGAATTAAATTTATTCGTTTTTATATTCCAAGTAACAAATGTTTGTGAAGCAAGAACCGCATTATTTTTGTCTAAACAGCCACAAAATGTGCTTTTGCTTTTAAATTTTGCAGGAGTGCGTCATTGTTAGCAACTGCATGTATAACATATGATTAATAAACAAAGACAAGTTGCAAAGAGCGAACTTGACACTTTCAATGTAAGTTCATACACAGAAAAATTATATTCAAAAAAATCCGGTTAAAAACTTTAAAAGTTAATACACAACATTATCTAAAAATAAAAATTTTCCATTTAGCAATCGAATTTGGTGGGCATTGTATTTTATATCAAATGCTTTTTTAAATCATATTATTTCAATAGCCCGAAATATTAACTAAGAAACATAATCAAACTAGCACTAACGAGTATAAGTCAAATTGCGCTTGAAAAACGTTTTTGAAATATTGCGGATTTATTTCCAAATTAAATTCTCTATTCCTTATATTAGACAAGATTTATGACCCTCATCGTCGCACATAGGGACAAATCAATGAATTACGATGACAAACATAGAGTTTTTTATTTTACTAAATGTAAGAAGCCCTATTGTTATAAATATGCTCTATATTCCAGTACGCAATCAACCTATAAGTATTTTTTACTTACAGCTTAAAGGTTTAAAAAATTTATTTTAGGTTTTAATTTTTTTGGAGTTATTCACCCCTATCATGAATATTTTTTCACTCGAAATTGTTTCCCTTTTCCCCAAATTGCAGTCGTGAATAGTTCACGTGAAAAATTTTTCACTTAAACAAAAATTCCCCTTATCGGGATTGGTTTTTACCCTCGAAATTTTTTCACTTTTCCCTTAGATTTATTCATTTAAATTTTGATGGGGAACTGTTTTAATTAGAATATTTACATCAATAACTGATTGTGGTTCCAAACTCGATGGAACAAGAAATTATTCAAATGGCACATAGACAGGGACACTTCGCTACTCGCAAAACATAAGACCTTTTTCAGAAGTCATATTACATCCCTAAGTTAGCGGATAAAGTTGAACGTGTAGTAAAAAGTTGCGTAGAGTGCTTAGTATCCGAGGCAAAAAAAGGTCGAAAAGAGGGATTTCTTAGCCCAATTGATAAATCTGACAAACCACTACTGACATATCATATAGATCACGTAGGGCCGATGGAGTCTACTCATAAACAATACAATTACATATTAGTTGTCATGGATGCTTTTTCTAAATTTGTTTGGCTGTACCCTAATAAGAGTACAGGATCAAACGAAGTTGTAGATCGACTGACAAAACAAGCAAAAGTTTTTGGAAATCCCAGAAGAGTAATAACCGATAGAGCAAGCGCGTTCACATCTGTCCAATTTGGAGAATATTGCACACAACAAAACATATAGCATCTCCTAATAACAACCGGGGTACGAAGGAAAAATGGGCAAGTTGAGAGAATAAATAGTACCATAATCGCCTTGTTGACAAAGCTATGTGTAGAGAAACAAGCGAACTGGTACAAGCACGTGGGTCGAGTCCAGCAAGCTTTAAATAGCACAACACCAAGGTGCACCAAATGTACACCTGTTAAAATATTAACCGGACTAGAAATGAGACTCAATGAGAATCCAGATATTCGAGAACTACTAAATCACATATCACTTGAATCATTCAATACCGAGCGGGACACCATAAGAGAAGCAGCCAGAGACAATATTCTGGAAATCCACAAAGAAAATCGCGAAGAATACAACCGCAAACGAATCCCGGAAACCGTGCACGACATCAACGAATTGGTCGTCATCAAGCGTACCCAATTTGGCACCGGTATAAGCTGAGATCGAAATACCTTGGACTGTACTGAGTAACAAGCTAAACCGTAGTCGTTACGAAGTCAAAAGGGTTGGGAATTTTGAGGGTCCTAGAAAAACTACGACTATAGTAGACATGATGAAACCGTGGGAAGGACATTCGAGGGCGAATGTAGAGTCAGAACGGCCGGATGTGAGATGCTATTAAACGCACTACATTAGCATCACCCGTAAGCTCGCAGATAGAGAATAGCAATAAAGAGCAGACGATAGCTACAGCATGACAAACAAACATACACACAATTGAACAGTAAGAAAAACATATAAGGGCAGAGTGAGTGGAGAGTTCAGGTAAAACGGTCAAGGTCTGACGAAGTGTGCTCAAGCCATTAAGCTTAATATTGAAATAGAAGTGCTTTAATTAAATATTAGAACTGTGTTATAACTAGTGAATAAATAAGATATTATATAACTAGTGATTTCATTAAATATTAAAGCTATCTAACAACTAGTGACTTAATAAGAATATTAAAACTCTTAATTGAACTAAAACTATCTTATCTTAAACTTAAAGCTAAAATTATCATTAAATTATAATTTATATAATTAAAATATACAAATAAATTAAATGATAAGTGTTTTAAAATAAAACAATAACGTCACTAAACCACATATATATATATATATATATATATATATATATATATATATATATGTATATATAAACTTACAGCGAATACTAAGCTAAGATATTAATGGTTTAGCCATTTAAGCGAAGTTATTCCAAGCGGTAAAGCAAATTCCCACCCTGTGTAAGCTTTCTGAAACAACAAAATTTCCGCATTTCAGGCTTGTACCCTGTTCAAACATATTTTCTTGATTGAGTTAATTTAGTTTTGATAGCACAATTTAATTTGGTGTTCACACAAGCTCATTTAGCACAAGGCATATTTATTTTACTGGGGAGTGTCGTCTGCCCAGCTGACTTTTCTTTTATTAGAAAAACAACACGGCTTTTTGTCGTTGCTTTGAAGTTTGAAATGTCAAATGCCATTTTCGTATTCGTATGACCCACCACTTTCTTTTTATTTGTTTGTTTATATTTTTACTTGCGGCTTGTCAATTTTTTGAATTTTTTTTCTAACTGTACATAGCTCCTAGCAAACACACTTGTTGGTAAGGGTTGCATTTCGCATCTTTTTCAATTAGTGATGCAATTAAGTACTAATTACTCAATTTATTAATTGACTTGTTTTATGGTAAATTGAGTTCAAATAAGGCCATAATATCGTAAATTCGTTAATGAACAGAGTATTAAACATTATTAATAAATTTTAACATTTCCTTTAGAATAAAACTAACATTGATATCTAAAAAATATGGCGTCCTTTTCCATGAAATGTTCAGAAGCCCATAACTCGGAAAATATGAGCGAGCGCCAATCTCTTGTTATTTTTTAATTTTCTATCGTCACAAATATTTGCTTTACGATTGGAGAGTTTTCGTTTTTCCAAGTGATATGATAAAATTAGAAGCATACGTGGCGTTTCGCCCGCTACCTCAAAGGTCATAGACCAATCTTGCGGATAGCTCAAACTCAAATCACTTATACGAACACCAGTTTTCTAGTTTTCCATTCCAGTTTTTTATATTTTAAACTTTTCTTTTGGCGGACAAAAGACAATGAGGAAGATAAGGTGATGTGGACGAAAAAAAAAGAAAACACCCTTTAATATTTAACTTAATTTTTCTGTTTGTTTTAAATTTAAATTCGTCTTGGGTTAAAGCTGATAATAATTTCAAACCAAATTTGCTTGCGGATGTTCATATCTTAGTTTATTTATGCGTCCTTATAATAGATGCGGCTATTAATGGACACAGTGTCAATTTCAGCGGCATTAATAAAGACAATATAAAGTTATTTCAAAACTAATTTTAAAAAGGCTCAACGGTATTGCGGAAAGTAGTAAAATATGTTGTGCTTAATTCTTTTTTAAGAAGACACGCTTATTTAAGGCTGCTTTATTTTAGTCGTAAGTGGCTATTGGTTTCCGCGTTGAGAAACGTAAGAAACAACCTTGAAAAAAAGAATTTAAACTAAGCAAATAAATACAACGAATGTATAGAAACAGTTGAGTAAAAGTGAAATATTTTTAAACTGCGTTAAGTTATAAACTACAACTATAGCTTGACGATAAGCATGTACACAGTTACGATTATTATAATTCAACTTTTATCAAATTATTAGTTAAATTTTTTGATATTGTATTCGTATATAAGAAATAAATTAATTTGTTTCATTTTTATTTCAATTCCTTAAAATTGTTAAGAAAAAAAAAATTATTTACAAATGTTTGCGAACGAAATTAGTGTCTTAAATAGATGATGTTTACAATGTACACAAACTAAAGTAGATAGATGCGAAGAATGCTGATGGCGGATGTACCGATCCACAAAATGCAGCATTACATTTAGCTGTTACCTAATTTTTCTCGTTTTATTTGGAAAACGTTCGCATACATGTGTAAATAATTTTTATTTCTTAAATATTTTTAATAAAGACGATAGACGCCTTGGTTGTAGTTAAACACAGTGTTATATGGCCTTATGTTTGAAACTCTAATTAAATACTATTGATATGTGGAGGTACATAGTTAAAAAAATGAAGTAACAGTTTTTCTTTTATTGTGGCTATAACATGTGTAGAATTTTTCATAGTTTAAGCAACTTGCAAAACATGTTAAGTGATTGTAAGGTTACATTTATCTTTAGAAAATAAAACGCTATCCAAAATTAAAGGGTTTCCATATAAAGCATACATGTTTTTTACATGTATTATGAACTGTAAAGGGCACTACTTTATAATTTTAATTTTATATAAAAATAATTCTAGAAATCAAAAGGTGCCCCCATAGATGACGTAGATGGACAGAATGTCGATTTCTATGATCGTTATAATCACGAGTATTAATACTCAAAATTATAAATTAAACGGTGCCCAATAGTTCATTTAATTTGATGTTGTAGACAGAGGCTTGAATTTTACAAAGAAGGTGAATTGCTGACTCCGCTATAACAACAAGTATAAATTTTGGTTTTGGAAATAAAAGGGTGTCCCAATAGTTATTGTTATTTGATATATTTGGCCAACCTTTTGAACCGTTATAGACAGAGAGCTAAAATTTGCAAGGAACTAGTACTGGTAAGTCCGCTATAATAACAAGTTTACAATTTAAATTTAAAAAATAAAGGGTGTTCCCAAAATTAATGAAATTTGACCTATATGGCTTTATCTTTTGAACCGTTGTACACAAACACTTAAAAAATATACAGAATGTCCTCTACTTTGTTTGATATAATGAGAACTATACAATTTTTAAATTAGAAATTAAAGGGTGTTACAATTTTGTTACGATGTTGAACCTTTATAGGCAGACACTTGAAATTTAAAAAGAACATGACTGCTTAGTCCACTACAGCAGTAAGTATGAAAATTAAATTTGGAAATTAAAGGGTGTCCCTATAGTTGCTGTAATTTAATTTGTATTTCCAAACTGTTGAAGAGTCCTATACAGGTGGGTTAAATTAAGAAGGAGCTACAGTGCGAAGTCTGTTATAACAAGTATGAGGTTAGGGTGCCCTAATAGTTGATGTAATTTGGTGTATATGGCCACACTTTTAAACCATTTACAAGGATTATTACATGCTGCTCATACATTTTTAGTTACTAATTATAACAAGATCTTATTATATAAGATATTAGATAACACTACTTCCTTATTTAAAAATTTCAGAAAAAATTTGCTTAAGCGAAGGACTCAATATATATAGGGAACTAATATTAGTTGTCCAATGTAGAACAGTTTTTTTTCTCAATATAATTACTTCATAGATACGTACAAGTATACATACATATATATTATTAACATTGCTTTTGTTTTAATGTGAGCATTTGTTTGTCTACGTTTACACCCTCTCAATATTTAGTTATTGAAATGCCTGTCAATTAATCTATCTTAATTTATTACCATAAAATGTACTTCACAAAAGTAGTTGCGGAATATATAAAAAACATAAAAAAGAGTAAATAAAGAAAAAATGATATTCCAGTTTGGCCTTCATATTTAGCTTATATTAACATCATTATACGAAACAGTTCTTATATTAAAATATATCCTTGAATGCACGATAGGTTATTGGTTATTGCTGTTTTTCATTCCATTTTGCAATTTAAAGCAAAAATCTTAAGTGTCTAATGTTTGATCGGGAAATTTACAGAAGCGTAAGCATAAAATTACCACTTTCTAAACTCTAAGTTAGAAATATTGTCATAATTTATGATGTGGATTTGGTTGCGGCATTGTGATATCCCAGCGAATAGTTTTGGTTCGCATATCGATTATAAGAAAAAATCAAAAATTTGAAATATCAGCAGGTGGCACAAAAGTATTCTCACTTCCATTTTCTTAGAACTACAAAAGTTTACTTGAAGATTTAAAATAGATGATATTGAGTTGAAAGTATTGCATCGATCAAATAACTTGTCGGTTTTAGGCACATTTTCTATTTTGTGACATTTTAAGTCATTGACATTAGACATTAGCTAATTATACATCTGGCTCCAAATTAGAGAAATTTTATTGAAGACTTGCTAAGTTTGAAATTTACCCAAAGCAAGGTTAAAATTTATGCCATTTGCAAAAAGCTAGATAGATTCACTTTATGACATAACTGCTGTCCTACAGTGGTGGTTAAATTTTAAGGGCCGAAGTTGATTTTGAATAAAAGAGAAATTTTTAGAAAATTACTGAGGCGTCACGCCACCATCTGATGCTTCAAACTTTCGATGAAGCTGAGGGATAATTGAGGTTCTATGCCGTTAATGTGCCGAATTATCTCATCCGTTAGCTCTTTAATTGTTGCTGGCTTGTCGACGTACACATCTTCTTTCAAATGACCGAAAAGAAAGAAGTCCAACGGTGTAAAATCACGCAAAATTCCTATTGTTTCATTAGCGGTGTGGCAAGTGGCATCGTCCTGTTGAAACCACATATCGTCCCCATTCATATCTTTGAATTCGGGACATAAAAAATTCGTTATCATCAGCAACTGCCTGAACGGTTTTATTTTGGAAAAAATACGGCCCGATTCAAATAAACCGCACCAAACAGTCACTCTTTGTGGGTGCATTGGTTTTTTGTTTTCCGCTCAAATGCGGCAATTCTGCTTATTGACAAATCCACTGAGGTGAAAATGTGCCTCATCAATGAAGATGATTTTTTTCAAAAATTGATCATCCCCTTTTGCCATTTCTTGCCACTATTCTGACCAGTCACGACGTTTGGCTTAAGTTCTTGAGTCAATTGCACCTTGTTAGCGTGTAAATACAAGTCTCAATGCATAATGCTTATCAACTTCCAGCGTAAGAGGTGAGATTGTTAGTCACGACGACGAGTTGAGGTGGACGGCTCTTCTGCAATATTTTCTGCAGAACGAGCTATACGAGCATGCACTGGTATTTTCGCATATCCTACAGACCCGGTTTGCTCAAATTTTTTCACCATTTTTCCGATTGTACGCACATTTTAGCGTGTTCGCCACGCATAAATATCAACATTGAATACCGTATGTATGAAGTCAGCACACAGTATACACACCGCAGGCGCTAATAGGCGCCTACGTATTTGTTGTTGTTTTTTTTTTTATATATGGATAAAATCACATGTTGTCATTAAAAGTCATTACTCACGGACGCGTTTACGGATTTCATGAAAACCCTAAAAATTTAATCAATTTCAGTTTGGCCGATGATAAGTTATAAAGTCACATTACACCTGCAACAATTTTTGAGACAATATTTAACTTTTTTCTAAAAAGTCCAAGTAATTATTGGTACCCCGCCAAGAAAAGAATGATAATGAAATGGCACTTTGCCTTTTTGTACAATTTTTCATGGAATTTGTCGTGTTTAGTTTGATGTGTTACATTGTCATAAGTACAAGAGTGTATGTATATTGAAGTGTGCTAGTAGCATAATTTTTGCATATTTAATAAGATAAAGCTACATACTTGAAACCGTTTTGTTTGCATTAATCATAAGCAAGTGTTAACTAAGCGCTATTGCCTAACACTTTTAATATTGTGTAGTATCCTTGACATTTTTGCTGATAACATCATATTACAAAAAAAATTATTTTTTTTGTTAAATATTTATACTTTAATGATTAATGTTAATTTCAAGTGTTGGCTTATAATATATTCGTGAATATACCTTCCCTCTATTTTATTTTATTTTTCATTTTAAATAAGAAAATGTGTGTCTATGAGCCATTTAGTACCTTTATTTTGTATTTCTACCTATAACTGGTCTTGAGGTAGGGGATTGTGACAGGCAGACAAACATTGTAGGAATTCTAAGAGCCATTTTGTAGACTCTAAATTTTTTTTGCTTAGTGATTTAGGCACCGATATTTAAAATTTAACTGACGAATTCACAAAACGAACTCAAATTTTAATAAGTGAATGTAAAATTGTGGTTAAGATTTATTTTTCTGAATCGTTCAGATCGACCACAGCAATTTAATGAACTAGTAAATTTATACCATTCGTTGTTCTGAAATTCTTAACGTTGACAAGCCACTCATGTAAAACGAAACAGTCACAGTCACAGTCTGAAAGTTGTGGGAGTACAACTTGATTCATTTAACTTTATTTTCTATTTCTTTAAGCATTTTCTCAAATTGACCTTGTAAATTTTGAGAAGCTACTTGTGGACTTTTGTGAATATTTAGAAAAGTTCTAACGTTAGTATATGTTGAAGTATCAACTCGGTTGCTAATCGAGATATCTGAAGTATTCAGCAGGTATGCAAAGGACCCCTTGGACAACTCCGGCTTCTATTGACTGACCTGAGCTTAATTATTCCTCTTTTTTAGTAAGACAAATATAACTCTTTCTGTAAGACAAATATAACTTTCTAATAGTTAAATGAAGTTATCTTTTATTTACATATTATGCCTACATGCCTACGCTTTAGGACCTTCTAACTACATTTACTAATTTGTGCGTTTGTTAGATTGTACTATATTTTTTCTAAAATAAATTTATTACTCGTATCTGTTAGTTAACTTTATTTTAATTTCTAAAATTTTTTTAGAAAAGTAAAACCATTCCTCGTAGCTGGTTAAAGAGATGATGTTGAAGAATACCACTAACGAATGCAGCGTTCCACAAGATGCAGCATTACATTCTTCTAGTGTTTATTTTTTTATTTATTTATTATTATTTTTTTTTTTTTTTGGAAAACGTCCGCATAAAAAAAATTAGAAATTAAAATAAAAATGAACTTATACCAAATTATTCTTTACTCAATTTTTCAAATTAAAAAGCTTTAAAAATTGAATGGTTTTCTATTTTATGTTCCAAATGAGCAATTATGTAAGCTCGTGTTCAAAAATTTCGAGGTTCTCATTTGGAACTTAAAAATAAACAGCTTTTATTTCTTATTTTAACCTAATTACACTCATTGCCGAAAAATTCTTCTTTGATAGTGCCAATTTTGACAGGTAATTAAATCTTGATAAGCTCTCAATCTTTAAATTTTTTTTTCTCGACAGCTTATGCTTCACTTTTATCAAATAGAGCAGTTTCTTATACAAGTTATGAAAATAGAACTATGAAATTTGATTGCAAATGTTTTATCATTTGTTTTACTTAAATTTTTGAACAGACAAAGCATATGTCTTTTACAGAAGCCAAAGCCACAGATTTAATTTCTTCCTCAAAAAGTTCATTGATTCTAAGAGAACTAAGAAACTAAGAAAACATATAATATAAAACTCCTTGATTAATTCTAAAAAAAATTATTGAAATGTATATTAAATAAATAATATTAATTCGACTTAAGTTCGAGTAAAAAAAATAATTTACACATTATTGTGTTTATTAAAAAAATTATTTTAGAAAAATAATATATAATATATATTTCATAATGAATATACTCGCTTCGTTACTGAATAGGCTGTAAATGTAAATGTGAAGAAAATTTAGTTAAATAAAATAAGCAATAATAAAATAAGTAGTTAAATAAGCTAATAATTTCAGTTAGTTTTTGTTTAAATTGTCCTATATATTAAATTTAAAACATATTTTCGTTCTCTTTAAAGAAGTCTTATGCAACATTAGTATCTTTTGATTTAACCAGCGGTAAGTATGTTGATGTTTTGCAGTTTCAACGGTCTAAATCCTTTATAAAAAGTCTTGTTGACATTTTTGTCATCAACACTTTTTCTATACGTACAGCAGCTTAAATTAGTTAATTTAAAAAAAAATCGCCATTAACGAAATTTAATAAATTATGTACATCATAAAAAAACATAAACATTAATATGGGCTGCACCAGTAGAGAAAGCCACAACGGTTTTAATGTCAACATCAGTAACCAAAACAACAAAATATTAATACTGATAACGGCAACATCATCAATATCATCATCATTGGTTATTGTAATAATAACAGTTTGTCAACGATATACACATAAAGAAGAAAACAACAACAGATTTAAAAAAATGGGTCATAAAGTAAAAAATGCTTTTTAGGCAACATCGGATATTAAATATCCTACAAAAATGAAAATTATTTAAAAAATATACTATAAGGTCAAAAATGTAAAAATAACAATTACATTTTCCTATGATTTTGTTTTGTTATTTTACAGTACACAGTAACCGAAAAGTATACGAGGATGGCTCACTAACGGCGCGTATTTTCTTAAAAAAATTAGAGCTGTAAATAGACTTTGATAGCTGCAGTATTGTTCGGACTTATTTTTTATAGCGTTTATATTTGCACATTTGCGGTTAATAAATTTAAACAACATACGCTTAAATCACGTCACTATAAAAATACCCTTTATATTGTATTTGTATTTCTAATATTTTTTTAAACTGTTTTTATTGCGGGCATAAAGAAGAATCTGATTATAGCGGTTCAAAACAAGGCGAAGTGTTTTTAACCCACGCCACTTTTGGTACACCCTTTAATTTAAAATTTTATTTATTTACTATAGAGCACATCATTTTACTGATACATTTGAAATGGTTATTGGTCACAGTTAAAAACCAGTATTTTTATGAATACCATGCCACCTACTGCACACTTGTTGTTATAGCGATTATAGTTATATACCATCTGTGAAAATTTGAAGATTCTTTCTATTATGGTTCCAGAGTCTAGACGGTTGCGGCAGATGGACAGACATTATACCAAAAACAACAGGGCTGCGTATTTTCACTTTGTATGTGGAACTTTTAAATAGACGTAAAAACTTAACAACTTTATTGGTCCAAAAAAAACCTTCTGCTTCTTTGATAGACTGAAGCGGATAAGAAGAAGAAAGAGCCTTTAAAAGTAAATTCGAAGTTTATTGTATAGTAATATTTATAGAGTGCGTTGTTACTGTCTTAAAATTTTACAACAGCTTAAGTCATCCAATCCTTAAAATGTATATCTACAGAGAGAGAGAGAGAGACAGAGAGAGAGAGATAGAGTGAGGAAGTGACATCCCTAGCACCTTCTGCTTCGGTTTCCTAGCAGGAGAACGTATAGCAGATAAAAATTGTGTGATACATCTCGCATTATACGAGTTGTATTCCTATAATCCATAAAATTACCACGAAAAAAAAAGAAGTAAAATTTTTAAATTTACAGAAATCAATAGACACGCAAGAAACAGCTCATACGTGTCGTTGCTTTATGGACAATACAAAAATAGTGGTATTGAACTAAAAATAAATTAATGCAACAAAATATAAAAAAGGAAAAAGAGTATTTCATTCAAAATACCGCTTCGCATTCATCTTTATTATAATTTACTGCACTTGTAAATTGTTGTGGTCAATTAATATCAGCAAGTTAACATGAAACAATCCAAACGTACATGTTGGTATTCTAGAATCAATAGGCATGAAATGACTGCAACAACAACACATAAAAACAGAACTTTGCATCAGAGAATTTAACAAAATATAAAAAATGTTTTTTTTTTTTTACAACTTCCACCCTCTTTGTTGTATAAATAAACAACTAGGACTGCAAGTCCTGCAAAAGGTTTTATCTACGTTTGGATTTTGTTTGCTATTTCGGAAAGAAGTTCTTTAAAAGCAATTATCAGTTCTATTGTAATATGTACTGATATATTTATCATTTTTACACCTTTTTTCTTATAATTTAGTTTTTATAAAATGATAAAATTTTAACAGTTTTAAATTCAGTTTTGCAGTCTTAATATATACAATTAATATATTAGTGGACATTTTATTAGCTTTAACCGAACTTAAATTTTATTTAAATACCATTTTATAACTTGGTTTTTAGGTATTCAGAGCTTGAATTAAAACATATAATGAATTATCTTGTTATAATTTTTCTATGAATTTTACTTAAAATTAATATTTAATCAAACCAAATAACTTATAACTTGGTAACACATTATTTTTACAACACCTTTACCCACTTGAGAAGATAGTGGGGCTACAGCTTCAGGCACTTCTGCATAAAGGTGTGAGCTAGATAATTCAGAAGTTCCTGTAATAAGGTTTTTAGTTTAAGCATCCGCAACTTTAATTTGTTAAATAGGCAACATTTTCTTTTCAGCTCGTATAACGCAGGATGAAACAAAATTTTCTAATGTATTTGCATATTTAGAGCTAATATTTGTATCTCTCGTTTGTTATTTAAAGGGACTGGCTCAGCGGTTTGGTAATCAAAACACTTCAATATTTATTACATTTCTGGAGTGTCTGGTGTCTTTTAAAGTCGTGCTTATTTTTTCTCTACAACTGCTTGAAATATGTTAAATATGTTAATATAATATAATATAATATAATATAATATAATATAATATAATATAATATAATATAATATAATATAATAATGTGTTAATTACATAGTTCTGTTTGACCTTTTTAAAATTAGTTTTTTTAAGTAATTTATTAAACAATGAGTTTATTTTTGATTTCTGTTGCCATGTTTCGCTACAATAAGAATAAGAACATAAAATATATATGTTACAACTAATACATATGTATGTAATAAACATTTTTTTTTTTCAAACTAACAATTTTGGAAAACAAATTATTAATTTTGTGATATAAAAAAGTTTTAAAAAAAGCAAAGTAATAAATTTATTTCTTAGTTGCTAAATGTCTATAAATTTGAGTTACATATTCTGTGTCAGCTATAAAATTAATTCTGTATTGTTGGTGAATTAATTATTTGCAACATCTCTAAAACATAATGTCGTTTATAGATGATTTTTGTGTTCATTATATATGTAACTAGCTCAATGACATGATAATGTAGTAATGGGGTAGCGAAGTGTTAAAATAAAAAAACCATTTTAAAAGTTTAAATTTAACCCACTAGTGCGCCGTGATGCAAATTTGAATCATACCGAATATCTCTCTGTATCTTCAAAATTTGAAAACAGTTTTATGTAAATGTTCGTTATATGTTGTCTCCATTTAATAGACGTCGGTTTCTCTGCTTTTGAAGTACCGTTATAGCAGCATTGAATTATTGTGCAATTTTGAAGTGCCTGCTCATTCGTTTGTTGTGCATGGAGGAAACAGTGTGTTTTTCTGACCTTAAAATTTATTAAGTTCAACAAGTTTATAAATAGTTTTGAGTTTTAAATAAGTTACACTCTTTTTTTATTACAATGTTATAGTGTGTATTGTTTTTTATGGTAAGTACTTTGCGCTAAATGCGCAATGATGCAAATTTGCATCAATGGATTTTTCGCCTCCTGCGCCCTTATAAATGAAAATTATACAAACTGCTAGAACAAAAGTTTGCTTTTAAACCATTTCCTTTCGTTTAAGTAGTATTTTACTTAATTTGGTTTTCTTGCGCACTAGAGGGTTAATTTATATTATTTTTGAAATTTTGGTTAAAAGAAAATAAAGAGATAATAATTTCTTAACTCTTATTTACTTCGAAAATTAAAAATAGTTTTTCAGCTTTACTTTTGTGCTTAGAAAATAAAAGTTAATTTTTAGATTTTAATTTTATACTGATAAAATTCTTATAGATACACGGACAGAGGGCCAACGTATATGAAGTTAAAATTGTAATAAACTCTGTATTTAAATCTTGATTGTCCAGTTAAAACATTTTGAACTGAAGCAGGCTATAGAAATCAGATAATATCACATATGGAAACTCCCGTTAAGCTCCAAATTTTATTTTTATAGACGACTTAACAATACTCGTTCTGTATAAATTTCATTGCGTATGTTAACACCCTTTAATTTGTAGTTTTAGATGCTTAT
The DNA here is from genome assembly GCA_916610165.2 of Gymnosoma rotundatum. NCBI lineage: Eukaryota > Metazoa > Arthropoda > Insecta > Diptera > Tachinidae > Gymnosoma > Gymnosoma rotundatum. The sequence goes on along the minus strand of OU744339.1, from coordinate 36,157,998 downwards.
TCCTGTTAATATAACGAACGTAAGAGTACAAACACATATTGTGTAAATTTAAAATGTGTGATCATAAAATTTCAAAAGATAGGGTCGCATTAGTCAAATTATATTACCTAAAGGGTGCCATTTAATATTAAATATTTTTTATTAATTTCTGTTATTGACAATTATAGTGATATCAACTTTGTAAAAATTTCATATAATATCTTTGGGGTCAGTAGCCATATAAAAAGCAATTTTTTATATGGGGGACCCCTTTAATTTTTAAAATTATGAAATTTTTAAGCATCCTTTTCAATTAAAAGAAATGTTGTACCGAAACGAATACTAAACAAGTATGGATGCTATATTTGGGTATGCCGAATCTTCTATACCCTTCACCATCTTTGTAAATATAGTTTAGTGAAGTAACTCTAATCAAAAAAGCAAATATTGGGGTCAAAGAAAATTAAAAAATAAGAAAAAAAAACTCAAGTACTACATATACATAATTTTACATAAAAATGTCATCGGCTCTTAATGGGTTAAGCATTCTTAAAAATTTTTAGTATATCCTTAAAGACCTCATTAAGCGCTTTGTAATGATACCCGTATTGATATTTAAAAAAATTTGATATTTTTCAGAGGCTCGTAACTCGGAAAATATGGGCGAGCGCCAATTATTTCACTTGATGTTTTTCTTATTTTTTAGTTCTCTTTTGCCCTATATATTTGTTTTTTTGTTTCGAGTTACTTCATTGTTCCAAAAATATGGAAAAACTAGAGGTAAGCGTGGTGTTTTGCCTACTGTGTCAAAGAAAATGGACCGATCTTGCCAATTTCCAATAGCTCTTCTTTCGACACTATGTCTGATCAAATGGCGTATTTAAATTTTTGATGTAATCAAGTTTGCCTTTGCTTGATTTCAACACTAACACGGTCAGGCAGACGGACATGGCTCAATTGACTACGCTATGTATAAGAACTCAGAATATATACACTTTAGGGGGTCCGAAATTGATATTGTAGAATTTACAAACGAAATGATAAACTTAGTTATACCCTTTTTCCATTTTTTGTGGTGAAGGGTATAAAAAAGTCAGACGAATTTGGTTCATCTTTTTGGAAGTCAGTTAAAAATAAAAGTAAAGACTGGAGGTAAATTCTATAAAAAAAACTGTACTTACACATGATATCCCCAAATGTAAAAATTGAGAAGCACATGTTCTCGTCTACCAAACACCAATTTATTCCATGATATTCATTTAATTGATTTAGGAGGTTGATATTGATTACAAAATGTTAAAATTCACGCCAGTATAGGTTGGTTAATTGTATTTAACTTTAAGGCCAATCCCAATATGTTAAGTCTTTGTAATGCGTATGGTCACAACAAAGCTTTAATTTGGTATACAAAAAAATGCGTGCTATTGCTGAAATACGTAGTAGTAAAGACTATAAATATAAATTTATTATCGTCGATATGCGTAAAATTTTGTTCGCGTTATAATGTATTCTATATGTGAGCTTTTTTTTTTTTTTTTTTTAAAGCGTTATATGTCCATTTTTTATTTATTGAGATACTAAAGGACTTGAATTTGAATCAATTTTAAAATATATTATATAGGTTATATACTATATATTTTTAAAATATTATTATAAAATTATAATTACTAAGATTATTTGTAAAAATGATTAATTTTTAGCTCAACATGGACTTATGCAACTTTCAAAAATAACAATTAAGAAGAAATAAAAACAGGAGCAAATTTAGGTCTATATTTTTATATTTATGTATGATTTACTGTAATAAGTTTTTATGTAAAAGGTAATAGTTCAAACGACGACATTAAATACACAAATAACCAAATTTATTAAGAGTTAATGACAGTTGTATTAAAAATATCAAAATTAGAAATTACTTCGTTAATATCCCAAAATAAAAAGTATATTTTGAACTTATTTTTCTCTTAAAGTTTTCATACTGAAATATTTATGTTTATTTGGTGGTATATTAGTTAATAAACTTATCACATCGTTATATTTCACTCTTAATATACTCCTCGAACTTTTATAATGTGGTAACACATTTATTTTGCTAAGGTTTTTGTGTATATTATTCTTTTCCAAATATATAATGGTGTTAAATAGAGCATTTTCTTCCATACTAATTTTATAAAAAAAAAGATTGTGTGCGGTTTCTACCTTTTGAACCTCATCCAACATATTTAAAGCCAGTTAATAATTTCCCCGTTTTTGTTTTTGTTCTGTTTGATATTGCCTCTTCTGAGATTGGGGTAAGAGAGAGTACAAAATGAAACTGGTTTTTAATTATTGCATTATAATATTGAGCAGTGTATAATTGGTCCTATTTCATTAATGTTGTTTTTACAACTGCAAAATATTTGTAGTTTGGAGAAATCAATGAACTGACGGTAAAAATTTGTAACCAATAACATTTATGTTATTATCGTCTGATTAAACAATCCTTAACCACATCAGCGCGGTCTAAATATTGCGATTTCCCGGTCCACATGAGTTCTATTATGAATATGCTTCAGATAGCAGAATGCTATTTTAATACACTGTCGCTAGATAAGTAAAATTGCTAACGAGCAACGTACACTAAAGTAAAAATCATCAATAATAGTTGCAACAAGAAAGTTATTTTAGAAACGGTCTTATCCCACTTTCAAAAGAAATATTCGGGTGAAAGAATTGTACAGCTCTATTGAACTATAACTATGGATAGAATGATAGATGAGGCGGAAGCCAGATTTGTTTTGTAAGAATGTAGATGTTATATGTGTTCGATAAGGCATGAAAAATGCACAAAACTGTAATAAAGCAAATTAAAGACTTCATCAACGAAATTCCACGTTGATGGTGCATACAAGACGAAATTCGTCTGCTTTATAATACATAACCACTCGTGTGTATTTTATGATTCAATAAAAAATAACAATTTAAACAAATCACTATACATTTACTTGATACACAACTTGGGAGTTTATAGCTTTTACAACCTTGAGCACAAAAAGTGGAAAAAGGGTATAACTAAGTTTGTCATAGCGTTTGTTATTTCTACAATATCCATTTTCGACGCAAAAAAGTAAATATATTCTGACATCTTATGTATGGCGAAGACGATTAAGCGGTGTCCGTCTGTTCGTCCGTGTTAGTGTTGAAATCAAGTTTGCCAAGGCATTAGATTAGCTAGTGAAAACGTAAATACGACAATCGATCAGACATTGTGTCGAAAGAGGTGCTATTGGAAATAAGCATGATCGGTCCATTTCCTCTAATTTTTCAGATCGTTTGGAACAATGGAGTAACACCAATCAAACAAAAAAATATGTATAGGGCGATAGAGAATTAAAAAATAAAAAAATCATCAAGTGCAAAAATTGCCGCTCGCCCATATTTCCGAAATATTTTTAGCTATCAATATGGGTATAATTTTAAAGATTTTAAACAGATCTTTAAGGAAAAACTAAAAATTTAAAAAAATGCTTAACCCATTAAGAGCCGTTGACACTTTTATGTAAAATAATATAAATATAGTACTTATTTTTTTATTTTTAATTTTCTGACAGCCCCAATTGTTGCTTTTTAGATTGGAGTTTCTTCACTACATTAGATTTACATATGTGGTGAAGGGTATATAGAATATAGCACTCTTACTTGTTTAATAATATTTTTGTACATATTTTTGAGTTGACATGAGAGATGAATATGTTGTTAATTCTATCACAAAGTGGGGAGTGTGAATGACATAAAAGAAAATGTTGGCTAAAAGATATATATTAACAGCGGTGGTTGTGTCTTTAGTAGCGTTTACGTATTTTTTAAAACAGAAGTTTACGCGTTCATTTAAGATCAGCGAAATGAATTAAGAGATAAAGATAATTATTGAGTCAAGCCGCGTCAAACAAATTGGTGAAGGCGCCAGCGTATTAAAACTTGAGATAAGATGATTCAGGAGTCCACAATTAACGAACAAGAACTAAGATGGTAAAGGTCTGTATAGTAAATAAATTGAAAAGGGAAAATATTATTTCGTACGTCCGGTAGACGAATGAGCGAGGAAAGTTACAATACTCGTATAAGAATAGTGTGTTGAAGTTGTGCCTGATTTGATTAAAAGGACTGCGCGGGTAAACAGGAATCAGTGCCGGTGCCCCAGTTGGAACTGGTCTGAATGGTTGATGGCGCATGAGGCCTGCCATACAAAACATAATCAATCAAGTGGTTAGGGCCTCAATAGAATAACACAGTGGTGTAACGTGGACGGCTTCGTTAGCAAATACAGCCAGAGCTAGTAAAATTAAAATTTACGTTTAACAAGAGAAAAACGAAGTCTACGTTCGTATCTATAGATCCACAACTTGTTTTTTCTGGTTTACTTTCATTTTAATTTCAAAACTATGCAACGATTTTTTTTATTAATTTTACTCAAAAAAATACGAAAAGTAGTACTGATTAAGGTCTTAGTTTTAACGTATTTTAATCGTACTTAAGTTAAAAATTATCTTTAAATATTTATCCTCAGTTTACTTTCTATGCTCATAAATTTGTATTTAAAAAGTTGCTTATTTAACAAACTAAATTCTATCAAATGCAAATCTAAAACCAAATTTCAAATGTTAAAGAAAATAATATTTCATTTTATAAATAATTTTCAATTTTTTATGCCCTATAAAGAATGAGAATAAAATAAAAATTTAGGGTTCTATTCACCACACAAATATTTACAAAAAGCAGTATAAAGGATATATTCTGTACCGCAAACTCCTGTACCAAGAAATGTACAATGAATCATAAAAACTGACTGCGTAAAAAAAACTAGCATATGCATTGTATCATCCCGGCTGCAAAAAAAATGTGTTAATTTTAACACTTGACATCAGCTACTTGTAGAATATTGTATAATATGAGACAGTGGCTCCCAAGCTTAAGTTAGCAAGGGGATTTTTTTCTGTGTTTTTTGTAGATAAATTTTGTCTAATAAAATCCTTTTCGAAAGGTAAACATATATTTTATCAACAAATCTTGAATGACCAACTTCTTATTGTAAATTAAAATCACTGAACCCTATGAAAATTTAAATACGAAATGAACAATGATCCGGATCTTGCAGTGAATTACGTGTTATATGCACTTGATTTTTAAAGCTATTTTGTGTTAAAAGAGTTAAATAACTGCAAGAAAATAATTTTCTTTTTACAGCACTGGATAACTCAATCAATAATTTTTTATACAACGAAATGATTAATATTTAAAAAAATTTTTCAGCAGTTTTTTTTTCTAAAAAATGTTAGATACACAAATATTATTTAGTTGAAAATTAAACTATTAATCATTGCGCATTTCCTTGTTGGGCAACTTAAGTTACCTTTTTGCTTAAAATTTGCAAAACAAAACCAAGTTAAAAATTAAAGAAATCTGCATACCTTTCGGTGCTTAGTAAGTAAATTTTAAGTTAATTGTGTTTGTTAACTTTATATAATGGGTGTATATGTGAGTGTGTGTATACTGCGTGTTAAAATTACTTTTCTTATTGAAGTGTGTAAGAAGAGGGCTAGGAATAAGAAAGCAAAATAGAAAAGGCGTTAAAAAACATTATATTTTTCACACATCATATTCCAAATACCTTGTGCAAAATAAAGACAACAGTTTTTTGCTTTAAATCAAAATCTACTTGAAATTAAAGTGACTTTCATTCATTTTTTTTTTCATATGAATCAAGAGTGTCCAAGCAATTGCAGTGAAATATGCAAATGAAAAAATTTAAAGATTTGTGTCATAAAGTCTAGTATTGTAGAGCACATACAACACAAAAAGTTTAAAAAAATATATTATAACCATTATTTGGCAAAAGCTTAAGGTGATTTGCTTTAAGTTAAGTATAACTTAGACTTTATACTATAATACTTATGTTTACTTGCTTAACAGAAATATCTTCATATCAATAAAAAAAATAACTCCAGGTACGTCGTATCTTAAATAAACTTAAATAATTTAATTCTAAATAAATAAAAAGTATATAGAACATTTTACAAATAATGAAACGGTTCTTATCCTATCCTTAAAGTATACATTTGAGTAATGTATCCTTAGGTACGCAATGCGTCACCAAAAACGTCTAAATATAAGCCCGCTAGGTTTAATATCAGAAAAAAGATGCACGGTATCGGAGAATTAGCAATATATAGAAGAAATTACAAAATGTTTCTCCTGTGCGTGTTACTCTGTATCTTACTGACTAGATTTATAAAGGCTCACGAACATTTTCTTACTAAACATACGCATACATAAACTTATGCAGCCATTTACATAGCAATACGATGCATATCTGGCAATGGTCGAGCTATGCAACATCAAGTGAAAAAGAAATGGCGCTCGCCCATATTTTCCGACTTACGGGCCTCTGAAATTTAAAATTTTTTTTAAATGTCAATATCGATAATATCATGACCTAATAATATCATGAAATATATTTGAAGGAATCAGGCACGATTTAAGTAAATTAAAATCAAAAAGATTCCAAATAATAAATTTTCATATTGAAAAATTATATATATGTAGTACTTCATTTTTTTTTTTAATTCTCTGCCAACCTAATATTTGATTTTTGATTGGAGTTACTTTACTAAACTATATTTACATATTTAGTGAAGGGTATATAAGATTCAGCATAGCCGAATATGGCACTCTTGCTAGTTACTTCATTGTTCCAAAAAATATTTTTTTTCAACTTTTATTTATTTATTGAATCTTTCTTAATGAAATTTACAATAAGTATTAAAATCTTAACCTAATTAAAAGAGCTGGTATTGCCACTGCAACACACAACTTTAAGTGTACGCTAAAAATTTATCTAGTCAGGTCAGATGTTTCAACCCTTTTAAGACGTCTATGACCCTCAAATGATAGTAAGTCTCTTGCAAGAGGATTTGGGTGAGTTGATAGTTTCGAAATGTAGTTGGTGCTTGCCCTTTTTAATTTCCTCGCGAACAAGGGGAACTTTCAGGTCCTTGTGGATGTTATAATTGCGAATGTACCATGGGGCTCCTGTTATAATTCTTAAAATCTTAGACTGTCTTCTTTGCAGCTTCTCGACGTTAGATTATGAGGCGGTTCCCCAAAGCTGGATGCCATACAACCAAATAGGCTTTAGTACGGCCTTGTATAGTAGTACCTTAAGGTATAAATCTAGGACAGCCCCTGTTCCAATGAGCCAGTGAAGCTGGGCAAATTTAAGTTTTAGCTGAGTAATTTTTGCCGCTGTATGGCAAGCCCATGTAAGACGCCGGTCCAAATGAATACCAAGGTATTTTACATGGTTATGTTCTGGTATGCTCACACCGTTAATGGTAATAGGTGGACAACTATCCTTTCTCAAGGTAAACGTTATAGGTACACACTTGGCAGCATTAACTTTTACCTTCCACTTGTGTAGCCATTTTTCCAACTCGTTTATGTGAGATTGGAGCCTTTCAAACGCAACCACAGGGTTGTTGTGAATGCTAACGTCAGCAAAAGTAGACGTATGGGTCATTAAACTCGTAGGAATGTCAGCGGTAAACAATATATATGGGAATGGTCCCAAGATGCTTCCTTGTGGTACTCCTGCCGAAATCATTTTGTTGAAGGAGATAACAAACCCTCGTGCCACACTTTGTCAAAGGCTTGAGATATATCAATAAAAAGCGCGGAACAGTATTGCTTGTTCTCGAAAGCTCCTCGAATTAGATTTGTTATTCTGTGCACTTGTTCAATAGTGCTACGCTTTTTCCTAAAGCCGAGTTGGTGATTAGGAATAATAACGTTTGTATCGATGTGTGGTTGTATGCGTTCAAGAAGCAGTTTTTCAAATAATTTTGAGAGAATGGGTATTAAACTTATTGGACGGTATAATGTTACTTGGGTAACGTCCTTGCCTGGCTTGGGAATCATTAATCCAAATAATATAGAACAATTTAAGATAGGCTTGGTGTTTTTTCCACTGTGTTTAAGGACATGGACCGATCTTGCTGATTTACAATAGAACTTTTTTCGACACTATGTCTGATCGACTGAGGTCGGAAACGGATATTATAGAAATTTCAAACGGAATGAAAAACTTAGTTATACCTTTTTTCGACCTTTTGTGGTGAAGGGTATAAAAATACCACACTTATTTTTGAATTTAGTCAAATGGCATGTAGGTGTATACTAGACCACTGAAATTGTATACAATTTTATTTTTCGCTCATACATTTTTTAGTGTGTTTTGTGTAATTTTAATTAACTTTGCTCTAAATGAAATGTAGCAACTTAGTCAACTCGGTATTAAGAGAAGAAGGACAGAAGAACGTCGGAGAATTCAGTAGCGAGAAAAAAGTTGTACAAGTTGAAATTCAAAGTTGTTTGTATCTTTAAAAATCTTTTATTTTAATTACTTTTGATTAAATAGCTATCTTAAACTTTTAAATAAATACATGCATTTGAATTAGATACTATTGAAATATTAAATAAACAAATAATTGTAAAGAAATTAATTAAATATTTTGATCTTTTATATGTGTAGGTTGAAAATTTTCAGTTGACCACTAAATACCACTTAATAGGAATAAATATCTATTAGGTGGCTATCGAGACTATTGGTCGTACTTCTCGCTCATTACGAATAGACCGAAAGGGGTTGAAAAAAAATCCGAACTACAAAATCTAAGGACTTTGATTCTCAATCTTAAATTTTACTAACAAAACTTCAACTTCAAGTCAATGGATATTAAATTTTAGTTTTGTGTTTTTAAATTTGTAGATCATAAGCTTATTTAAAATTGTATTATTAAATGAAAAACTCTTCTTGGTGTTGCGTAGTGTTAGTTGCTTGTTACTTTTTTTTATTTTCTTAATTTTTGTATTAAAAACTTAGTCATTTACTTAAATTAAGTTTATTTTGGTTACTGCAGAGTATATTTAGTGTGTTGAGTGCATTATAAAACAAATAACTCTCCTTGCTTTTTTCTTATTTATTTTTTTCCTGCTACTAATAATCCTATTGAACTCTTCCTAAACGAGCCCGTTTTAGACGTTTGCCTAAATGCATGTGTTGACTAGAGTTTGGTTGTTTCTTTTTTAGTTTTTGTTTTTTTTTACTTTATAGTTCAGAGTTTTGTTTGCTTGATATTAATGAATTTTGTGGTACTTTGGCGGCTGCTTATATGCTTTTATTTTAAATTTTCTCAATTTTAATTTTTCTTTTCTTTACTTGTGTTCGGTTTAATTTTGTTGTTACTTCGTTAAATATTTTCACTTAAACTTTTTTTTTAATGAAAGCACATGGTTTTTCATTACACTTACTTCAAGAAAGTTTTATATTTAAGGGATATAATTAGATTGTGTAAACGTATAAATGTAGATAATTACATTAAAGTAATAAAATTTTAAAAGTTATAAAAATGTATGAAAGACTTTATAGAAAGAATAGTTAACTCTCATAGCAATAAATATTATTTTAATATTAAAAAGTTTTTAAACCATTCATTTCGCATTAAAGTGTTACAGTAATATTGATTTCTCTACTTAATTTTAATACGTATTATTAATAAACACTCTGGTTCGAAACCTTTTAAAACAATTTTTGTTTGCTTTTTACATGTAATGTATGTTAAAAGAATTAAATTTAAAGGATCTTCAAGCAGCAAGTTAACTAAAAAAAATATATATATAAAATGTAACAATTGTTTGTGGTGAAGTTCTGTATTTCGAAATTAAGCCAAAATTAATTTAGTGCCCTAGCAAGGTTGATTTTAACTCGAACACGTACGGGCAGACGGATAGACGAACATCGATTAACCGACTTTGCTATGCATAAGAACGCACAATATAGATAGGTTATGGGGCCGAAAATGGATATTGTAGAAATTGCAAAGGGTATAACTACCATTTTACTCTATTTACGGTGAAGGATGAATAATATTTTTTTTTTACTTTTTATTTAAAAAAAAGTTATGTTACTTATTATATCTTGTGAAACTGTATGAAAGGTGTGTTATTTTTTTCTTACGTCTTGCCATCTAGAAATCATATAATAAATGTTTGGTTGGACTTAGGAAGAATATCATTTACTTAACACTTCATTTAAAATTAGCTGTAAAACGGATTCTAACAGACAGTGTAAAAATGAACTGTGCTTGCTAAGCCTTTTTAATGAATATCTGCAGGCATGTGAGTTCACAATCCGATTTTATCCACAAAAATAAGTTTCTCTTATTATCTTATTCTTGAATATCTATAGATGTTATTGCAGATAACTTGACTACTTCCTTTACGAACAAAATAGTGAAAGTAATACTAATTTCTGATAACTACTTTGATTTTTTTTTTCATTGTAATCCTGGCTGTATGCGATGTGGCACCGTCTTGTTGATGCCACATGTTATTCAATCCCAAAGCGTGCTGTTGTGGCGTTAAAAAGTTTTCAAGGTCCAATGATCCATCATGACCAAATTGCACATCAGACTGTCACTTTTAATGGATGCAAAGGTGACTGATGAATAATATGAGGGTTTTTCATTGCTAAGAACCATATTCAGTTTATTCACATATCCATCCAAATGAAAATGTTTATTGTTACTCATTATGATTTTTCATGAAAAGCGGAGTTGTTATGGGTATATGTACGGCGGCGTAAATGGTTTTGTAGAAGAAGCTTTTATATCAACTGAGTCTAAAATGAAAACAAATGCAAATCCTTGTGCAAAATTGTGTCCAAGCTTGTTAATTAAAGAGCAGATCTCTGAGCATAGCGTTGAATTGAGGTTGATGGATTGTTTTCAATACTTCCCTAAGCAGCAGTTATCTTTTCACTGATCTTGCAGTACGCTCTGGTCATTGCTTGGGCCTATCACCTTTGACCCTCTTTCTTCGAAATCATTTACTACACGATAAATATTGCGTTTTGTTATTGTGTTGTTTCTTCCAAAAATTTTACTTAACTTCCCCATCGTCAGCGAGTAAAACATATTGGTTAATCGAATATTTTTCCACAATAAATTTGTCACGCGTCTGCTTTACGACTCCCAAATACAAACTGTCAAAACTAATGTTTCCTAGTTTGTCACCCTGTATTAAAATTTATTAAAACTGCTTAAAATATATGTGGACATATATTTTTAAATTTTGAGAAAATTATTTTAAAGTCACAAATTTGTGCCGCGTTGACTTTGATTAAGACTTAATAATCTATTCTTCTTCTTCTTTTCAGTACTAGATCGTCGACTAGTTCGGGCTACTAGTCCGTATTACAACACCTTTTTAATTCCACTCAAAATATAAATCCAAAAGGCGGTGCTTGGTTCAACGCTACTTCTAAAATTTGTTTAAATGCAATTTTGAATAAACAACGATCTTCCTAGTCTACTGAGCAGCTAAAAATATCCAGTGTTATTGATTTTGGCGTTCTGCAAGAAGGTAATAACAGAGAACCGGAAAAATCGAAAACCTCATTAGAAATATCGTTAGACTATTCAACCCATAACGTAACTTCATAGAGTCCGAAATAACTCTTAACACCGACAGTTGGAGATTGACTAAATTATTAAAGCTCTTATGTTCCACTTTATCTCTTAATCTGTTGTCTTCCATTGGCTGTACTTAATTCATAATAATTGTTTGATTAAATTAATTCTATTGAAAATCCAACAAAAATTTAAAAACTCATTAATATTAGTTTTTACCTTCTATAAGATTAGCATTATTTCCAATAAAAGCAATCAGTAATATTGTTTAGGACCTGCCTGAAGAACTTCCTTAATTTCCACCGAATGACAAATTGTTCAACAGCAGTAACAAATTTGTTTTGTCTAGTTAAATACAATTTAATTTAAGAAACTCATAAAATATTTAAACAATTAAAGTACAACTCTGCGGTAGCAGCCCTTGAGGTTTTATTAATGTTAGTAAAAAGAACTTTTTTATTGCTGTTATACAATTTACAAGTTGTTTCCTAAACCACACTCTGTAGTGTCATAAAATTTCATGAGACTATTTTATTTTTAATTATTTTTCAATTTAAAATTATCTTCCTTGAAGTGACCATAGAGAGTTTTGCAAATGCTCAATGGGACTTAATGACAATGTTTATTAAATAAGTTTCAAATAACAACCAAAACAAATTGAGCTTAACAGCAAACTACCGCCATATAAAGAAGCACCAAAGCCAGAACAGACTTATGTGAATCAGCTGCAATTGTTTCCACTATAGTGGTAAATGTATAGTTTAATTTTATGGTCTTTAGTTAAATTAGTAATAGCTGTGCTTTAGACATGAACAACAACTTTTCACACTTGTACTACAATTTTCAATAAGTGGAACATTCATTGCAATTTTTACTAAGCGACATTACAATAATTGGTTTGTTAGTTTAATTGATTCCATTAATAGTATTTGTTTGCAAGTTAAATTTCTTACACATCGCCTGTTATGGGAGGGGAATATTAAAGTTTATTTAATCAATTTAATATGTATTCAATTGTAGAGACAATGCTAAAATATAATAAAAATAAACAAACAAAAAATTGTTTAAACTTTTGCAGTTGTGTTCTCTTCTATTTTTAACAAAAGGTTTAAAGTTAAATGTTTTTACGTAAATATACAAAAAATAAACAAATTGATGTCATTTCGACTACTTTTGGAACATATGAGTAAGTGTTTTTTTTTTATCGGTTGTCACAGTTTACGGTAAAATAGCTTAAGTTTTTTTCCTCTCTGCTTTTATATCTAAATTTGTTGAAGGTATTTATATCAAATTATTGGAAGCTTTAAATAAACAAATATTTGAAAAATAGCTTTAAGTTTTTTATTTAAAAAGTGACGTGCTCTCATGTACGTATATATCCTTATTATTTAAACTGTTATAGGAAGACATTTGAGAGTTACATAGAGTATGCCCACTGTAATAACAAATTAGATATTAAAGGAATAAATTTCAAAAAATTTTTTTTCGTGCTATTTTCCCGATTAATTATTTAAATCACCGATATTGATTGTTGAGGGTCAAAGCACGTCTCGATGGCCATTTCGTTACCGCTTACTTAACTCTTCAGGAAACTTCTGACAAATATTTTAAATAAACTAAAGATTTAACCCTTATCGGGAAAATAGCACGAAATACAAGAATTTTTTTAAAAATTAAATAGTGTAATAAAAAATTCCCGTTGTTTAATATAATTTAAAGGAATAATGTCATTTATTTACAGTATGAAATAAAATATTGTTGTTATGTGGTTGCTTAGTGTAAGTTAAAATCCTGGTTTTCTTTTTTGATTTTACTGTAGGTAGAGCTTGAATCACTATCAGCTGTGGTGCAATAGACATGAAAACGAAAATAAGTAAGGCTTGCATAGCAAAAAATATCAAGTTCCTACTGACTGGTTCATAGTCGAAGGAGGTAGCTATGTCACAACGGAACTATGTTGCTACCAGGGCAGCTTTGTAAATGACTGTGCCTGTCAGTACAAACAGAAAGAGATTTGCTAATTTTGGTTAACAAGGTAAAAATATTCGCAAAGTTAATAATAAAAGTTCAATAAAATGTAAACAGTATCTAATGGGATAAAATTTCATAATGTTTGTAAGGAGTAGTTTATCAAAAAAGCGCTCCTACGATACCCATATTGCCCCATCCACAAAAGAATATTTGAAATAAAAACAATTTTATATAAAAACTTTACTGAAAATATGAGTTTTCTCAAAATTTATCAGATAATATTTTCTCCCTTAAACTACTTTTTCTGAACATCGAACAACATCTTATTTCATATGGAGTTAACTTAGCCTTATTCCAATATATAAAATAAATTTCGTAAATACAGTTCGCTTTAAAATTCGTAATTCGAATACAAACAGAACATATTTTATGCTGCAGAAACCAAATAATATATTTTTGCTAAAAAGAGAAACCCTTATTTGGTTTTCGGGTTAATTCAAAATTGGATTTTTAAAGCACTAAGTATTAAATGATGATACGAGTTGTCAGCTAAAACGTTGCTTAAAGTGTAGAAGAGTTATTAAACTCTTGTTGTGTGTTTTGAATATACATTTTTAAAAATCGTTTATTAAACCAAATAAGTTTTATAACTATTTTAAAATCTGATTATAAAACAGGAACTGTTACGAATTAGACTGTAAATTTTTCTAAAATCCGTTTAGGTTATTAAAATAAAGAAAATCCAATTAACCGGTTTAAGGGTTTTTTTTTTGTACAAAAGTGGCTACTCTGCCTTTTTTAATCACAATATGTAACCAACAATTAACGATTTAAAAATTAGTAAACGTTTCTTTTAACTGGTGCTTTGCACTCTGAGGAATTTTATAATAATTTATAAATTTTGTTTCAAAATTGGCTATTTTTTGATGGAGCTAGAGGCAGAACCGTTATAATTTTTTACCTAATCTTTCTTTTGTTCACATTTGCTATAGTTGCTTTCAAATAATTTGTTAATACCTAAAGAGATTTAAATATCCTGAAAAATGGTATATATTAAATTTTTCCGACTCACAGGCCTTTAACTTTTTAATGAAAGCGCTATAGGAACAAAACTGAAAATTTATTTATTCCAAATTTTATAAAGTATATAGCAAATTTAATAATTTAATCATTTATAAGTACACCACGCCAAAAAAAATAAGTTACGGTGGGCCAAAATTTAAAAAATAATCTAGACTAAAAGAGATAACTAGATATTTTCAAGGTCTAATTAAATTTAAAAATCATTTATTGTGAGTTAAAATAAAACATTTTATAGAATAAAAAATATTATACCGCCGCTGTACCGAACTTTGGAGGCCTACTAAAAAGCCCCTCTTTACCCTAGGCAAATGACCGTTCGCAGCTTCAATCAAAAACACCTTTATCTGTGTCAATTTCCACACATGTATCTTCGATAGTCATGAGCTTCCGAATTTTGTCCAAAATAAATAATTTTCAAACTATTATGCAGCGTTTAAGAAAAGTATTTTTAAACAGCTTTCATAATTAAAAAAAAATTACTCAGATTTTAAAACATTATGGCTCGTTGCCACAATGTTCACAAAGATTTATGGTTAAATGAAATTTGCTTAGTTCTTAAGTTAAGCAAAAATAAAATATAAAACTTGTGGACTTAAACACGAAACGTTATCAAATAATTTTTTTTTAATTTTAGAGGTCATATAAGCGAGTAACATTGCTTCTTACACCCCAAAGAATCCTTTTCCACACACATATTTAAACTTTCTATTGGTATTATTTCACAGTTGAGAGGATAAATGGAGTCTGGAGTTTGCTGGAAAACATTTTATTTTTGTAATTTTTAACATTTTAGGTCTTGTTGTTAAGTGATAACTTCTTTTCAACTTCTAACTTTGCTAACGAATCTGGTTATAAAATTAATCAACTTAAATTGTAGTTTTTTAACTTCCCCAGATACATAAGCTGTGTACTTATGTTCCCTCAAATGTTGAAGTTTTCGCGCAAATTGTTTTTGAACTAATCTCAAAATTAATTAAATAACAGAAAAATAAAAATTTTCAAACCTGCCAATTATCTTTAGTGATGCCGTTGACAGTAAACGCCATTTTAGTTTTATTATTTTTTTTTTTTTGTAGAAAAATATCAAGCGTATAATTTAAATTAATAAAAAGATTTATTCGTCAATATTTGCTATTAATTAAAATACAATTTTTTCTCGTTATCATTAATTAAAATCGTATATAAATATCATTGATATATTCCTTATTTATTCACTTTTTTTCACGACAAAAACTAATTAAAATGTTTAATTTACAGTAAAATTAATTACATTTTATTTGGTTTTATATTGGAATTTCAATTAAATAATATAAAAGTAATTTCAGCACATACTTTTTGCCTATAAACTATTATTTGTAATATGAGTTACATATTACACACATATTTTAAACAATTAAATTACAAACAGACAGTTTCTCCTCCTACTGACACATATTTATCTGAACGGCGTTAACATATTATTATTCTTATATATGCATTTAGTATAAACATCGCAAATCAATTTTTGGATTTGTTTGCTTTTTTTGTTTTCTTTTTTTTTTTTTTTAATATGACAATTTCATTAAAAATCTTTATTATTTTTAAAGCGAGCAGAAAGTGAGAGAGCTATTGTAAATTAAGGACCACAAGGGATTTTCTATAACTTGCTGTTTTTTATTTTTTGTTATTCAGATTTTGTTTAATAAAAGAACAATTAGAATTTATACCGTAGGTAGACTAGACACAAATGTATGAATTATTCCTCTGGTTTTACATATGGAAACACGTTTATTTACAACAATTCTGGATATTGCTTGATATTAGCTTTCCTAAATGATATGAATACTCCTCGTATTCTTATTTACAAAGTTGGTTGGTTAAATAGATGGTGTTTACAATTACACAACCAGTGGCGTAGCTACGTAGGGGCTAGGCGGGGCAGTGCCAAGTCAAGTCTATAGATTTCGGCTACAGCTCATTGTATAATGCGAAATATCGTGAGGAAAATGTAAGTAATGTAAATGCAAGTCCCCACTCTAAAAACTAAATCCGACTAGATGGTCGTTCTTTTGATATTATTAATCATTATCAGCAGAGAGTATTAAAACAAAAATGATTAATTTCAGGTTCATATTGCTTTCCAAATTCATGCACAGCTTATTGAACGAAATCAATCATGCATCTACAAGTTTACAAAAATGCGACATCAATTAGGCGCGAAAGTAAAGTTTTAGCAGCGACCAAACCAAAGTTGGCAATTTATAGAAATGATTGCGAATTATTCAAGTGCGAAGCCAGTAAAACTGCAAGAAAATATGGTATTGGTACCCATTTTCAAGAAAAAAGGCATATAAAAGTTAAAAACAATTTGAAGAATTAGATGCTGATCACCGATTTCCAGACCGAGTAAAAAATATTTAAAAAGAGATTTTCAATAATGTACTAGACACAGTAATATCTAAATTAGATACGCATTTTATTGTCATGAGTGGAGTCTGTTATATATTCGATTTTCTAACTGCAACATTTTCACTACATGTTGATGAAGCAACTTAATTACATATATACCACCTGCTTTTATCTTAACTAACTCGAGCAGGGACTATTTACTAATTATATAAGGAAATAATGAGCAAATATAGAGTATTAGTATGAGACCTAACGGAAGTATTTATAGCAATGTTATTATTCTTTACAATTCCTCTCACTTCTGCAGTAGCTAAAAGGTCCTTTAGCAAATTAAAAACAATAAAAAATTAGTCACTGATACTTTTGCAAAAAATAAAGCTAGGAACAAATTTTTAATATAACTGCTATTTAGTCAGTTGGAAGGCCCGACCTTTATATAATAAACCCTTGAGTCTTCTCTATTTCCTTTTATTAGCCAAACCAACAGCTGTTATTAATTGTAATTTATGTTTTTACTGTTTAATATTTTTATTACCTCCTCTTCAGTGCACAAAAGCTCTATCTGATATAACCCAATCAGTTTACATAGCAGTGGGGCCCCATTTTTTAGTTTGCCTCAGGGCACTTCGTTACCTAGCTGCGCCACTGTACACAACCTTAGGTAGGTTGATGCAAAGAATGTTGAAGAAGGATGTAGCGATCCCAAAAATGCAGTATACATTCTACTGGTATCTAACTTTTCTTGTGTTCTTTGGAAAACTTCCGCATACATTTGTGAAATATTTTTTTTAAAAAGTGTTTAGAAATTAACAAGTACACGTGCTATATTCGGCTATGCCGAATCTTATATTCCATTCACCATATATAGTGAAGTAACTCCAATCAAAACACAAACATTGACTGGGGTGACAGAGAATTACAAAATAAAAAAATTTTGGTACTGAATGTATAATTTTACATAAAAATTACATGATATCTTAATAGGTTTTTAAAAATTTTAGCTGCAAAAGCTTTAAAATTGTACCCATATTGATACTACAAAATATTCAAAAATTCGAGAGCCCAGTAACCCACAAAATATGGGCGAGTGCCAATTTTATCAATGTCTTACAATGTCAGTTTATCTGACAACATTATCAGACAAAAAATTGTTAGTTCACACGGTAGTAAGAATTGCCAGGTGTCAGAATTAAGAAACTCCAAAAAATTTTTTCTGGCAATATTGTAAGATCTGACAACCGTCTGTACAGAGCTTCAGTCATCTAGTTAGTCTGTGTTCTTCAATTCACAATGCCAATTTTGTTTTTCATTTCTTTAGCTAGTCAGCATTTTTATTCCTTTTTTATTTGTCATTTATTTTGCTTAACTTTTAATAATTTTAAAAATTTTGAGGATTTATCGTAAACATTAAGTGGAAAGTTAGCTTCGTGATTGATGTAAGTAGTTGCTATTTTATCTATTGCTATTTTATTTTTTTTTTTTAGTTGACATTTTGCTATCGTTATCTTACTTGAAAGTATTAAAAACCATTTTTCCATTGAATTTTAGCCTTGCGTGTTTTTTTTCTGTGAGTTATGTATATTTTGCTGAAGGGTATTCAACACTTTAGCAGGCGGCATTCAATATTTGCGGCATTGTCATATAAAAATATGTATCAGTGTAAAAATTGAATTTCCAACTAACCTTGTGTACATAAACAATTGCATATTTGTTTTTGGAGCTCTGAATAATTTTTGAGTAAAAGAAAGAGCTTATAAGTTAACTTAATGCCACAATCATACGAGCCTCCCATTACGAGGCAACATCAAATGGAAGTTAGATTTACAACACTGTTTTGTTTTTCAATACAGACGGGCCAAACATAAAAGGAAAATTTCAAGAAAATAGTTTTTTTTTTGCCTATTTTATTATTAAGCCCATACGCGAAGCAAAAAAAAAAATAAATATCGTAGGAGAAGAGCAAAAGATATAAAAAATTCTTGCAAAAAAACCGACTTCATAACAGACTTCATCTGACTGTCAATAACGGTTCTAAAGTATGGCCACATACAATATATTTAATTAACTATTGGGACACCCTTATATCTGCAAACCTCATACATGTTCAACTGTTTAATTGTTTGGCAGTATACATCAATTTACAGCAGCTATAGGGGCACCCTTTAATTTCTAAATTCAAATTATGTTCAACCGTCTGTCTATACGGTTTATGGTTTGGCCATATACATCAGATTATATTAACTATTGCAAAACCCTTTAATTTAAAATTTAAAATTTTTTTAGTTCTTTTTACACCAAACAAACTAGTGGACGTTCAATCTAATTTTCAAGTGTTTGTAGTAATTTTAATTAAAATGAGGGGCCAAATTCAATTACATATTACAGGTACAGGAGGAAAACTCAATTTCAATTACAAAAATTAAAAGTAATTGTATATGTAATTAATTGCCAAATGTAATTGATATTCCCCAGGTCGGGAATTAAAAAATCTTTTTTCTTTGTATGTGAGTATAAGGTTTTTTGTAGTGTCCCTTCCATGTCAAGATAATTTAAAAGTTTTTAACAAACTGTTCTTGCCCCAAAAAAATAATAATAAGTAATTACTGGTGATGATACTTTAATTGAAAAGTTGCAAAATGTTAAGCATAATGACAAAACTTAAGTAAGTATAATGACTAAGAAAGTTTACAGAGATTAAATTGCTTCTGCAATTAGGATCAAAGAAAAATTTTTGTAACACTTTGCAATATCCTGCAAAAAGTTAATATACATAGAAAATAACAGAGGCAAAATATATTTATAATTATGTTAGAAATTTTAAGGTTTTTATTAAATAATTTATTAAATAAAAATAAATAAATCCGCCAAGTGTGAGTTTGACTTAAATATTAATGCTTCTTTTACGACCTGAAAAACCCGCTGGTTCCACCGAACATCACACTGAATCTTTATGCAAAGAATTTCGAGAGCTTCTGATTCCTAAATATCTATATCACCCATAATTACAGATGAGGTAGTATATTCAGCCGTACGTCTGTGCGAAACCACACAGCACTGGGTTTTACGAGCGTTAAATTTAACCCTGTTCGCAAGGCCCTATTCGGTGATTGCCAAAAGATCGCGATTTAGGGTATCGTCCATTTTATACATATTTGTACAGAGTGTTTTTCTAAACGTTAACTTCTTTGAGTTGGTAACACTGTTCTGTTTGGCAACCGATTTGACTGCTCAACATGCTTCGTGATTGGTAGTAACACTTGAAAGCTGTTTGTTAAATAAATATGTTAATAAACAGAATTTAAGAACATTGAGTGAAAGTTATTTACAACACATTATCAAAAAACTATAAAATCATGAGAAATTTACTGTCTAGTGCACTTTTTTGTCCGCAAATTATTAATCTAATTGTATTAAAAAACGGTAATGGGTAAAATTATAGTCAATGCTGAATAAAATGAACACAAAGTTACCAACTTTTTGGTGCATCATCGTGCTTTAAACAAATCGGGTCGGCATGTCTTAAATTCTGAGAGACAATATCCCTAGTCAAAGAAACATTTGGTAAACGAATATATCGCGTAAAAGTCCCGTTAATTAGCTTTATCAGGTGTCTTGTATATGAAACTATTGACCAGACTCCTTGGATAAGAAAATAAAGGCAGTTTTGGCGAAATAAAATTCGGCGAAATCAGATTTCAACATAAATGGCATTAAATTATCGAAACATACATAATGTTTTCGATAAGATTTTACTTATTACTAAAAACTTATCAACAGACATAATGCATTCATAAATATTAAGAAAAGGTTGTAGTTTTGAAAGAAAAATAAATAAACTGTGATATTTTGTAATCAGTTCGCTATGGATGTTTGTAGTTAACAATTTTAATCTTTGCCAACTTACATATGTGTATGTTAGAGATAGAAATATGTTTATCAAAGTTAAATAGACTTTATCCACTTTTAGCTGCTCTTTATTTCTTGGTTCCAAAAAAAGCGCACATAAGCTCGCTACTGATGTACATTTATATTGCTTATATCTCTCCGCATATCTGACAATTTTATGAAAATTAGACATTTTTTTTAGGTTAGCTAATAAAATTAAAAGAAAATCTCATACCTTTAAGCATCCGCGACATATTTAACGAAAAGGTTAATGAAAAACTACAGAAGATGTTCAGTGGATTTAAGGGGCCAGTAAATAGAATAGGTCGAATGGGATCATTTAAAATTAATGTTGAATTCGTTTATTCAGGCAATGATCACCAGTCGCCATCAAGCAGACCATAAATGGCATAATAAAAAGGCCAATGGATAAAAAAAAACGGTGGCAAATAAACTGCAGAGAAGTGAAACGAAAATCCAAAGAAAAATTGTGTTTTTGTGGAATGAATATCAGGAGAGAAAGAAAAAAATTAAGAATATAAACAATCGCCATAATAAAAGAGAAAAATTTGACGTTTTCAGAAAGTTTTTAGTAGTGCCTTTACTTGTTTTCATTAATTTAACTTAACAATAGGATCTGATTTGTGCAACTGATTTTATGAAATATGTTTGTTATGCAGGCAACTATATTCTAAAGCGTATAAAAATTTATCGATTTGGGATTGTTGAACTAAGCGGTTCTAAATTTCAAAACTTAAAGAATCAAAAGGCACCAATAATAATATTTCATTAACATATGCCGGTTTTTTTGGGAATGGAAAATTCAAACGTAAGGTTGCATTTAAGGATTTCTAAGCTAAGGCCAGTGTTATGCTCTGATTGGGGACTATTAGTGTTAAAAGTATTTTATTTGTAAGATACATTGCTTCTTCTTTTCTTACGATATTGATTATACAGGATCCAACACCAGTTCCTTTCTACCACTCTTCCCTTTCCTCTATAAAAGCAGAACTTTTATGAGAAGTCTTAGTAACTAAAAAACTGTAAAGTACGGCAAATGTTCCCACTACTGCAAATTATTATTGAAGTTCGTTAATTAATCTTTAAAAATATCGTGCTAATTATCCCGAACAAATAATTTAAATCACCGAGATTGATTACACTGTACAACACACCAAAAAATTACAAGGTCCGGGCTATAAATTCTGATAGAGGAGACAAAAAAAAGAGATACGTGTATCGGCGTTTTGAAAGTTTACATCTGAATTTCATTTGAGAGGGGATTAAAGTTTTCCAGCTCTGGCACATTCTTATTGTTAAACGGCTTAAAAAACCATGTGACCCTTACATTTTAGGTATAAAATGTGTTCAGCAAATTTATGTAAAATGTTACGAAGAACATTTTTGTAGAAATTTTAACCCTCTAACTCCTCAAAATATGGGTCTTTTTTGTCCTTCTTTTCAAAAAGAGCAAAAAACACCATTAAAACAGGGTTTTAGAGGGTTAAAATGTTCCACAAAAATGTTACCCGTTAAATTTTACTATAAGTCCCTGAATACACCAAAAAGTAAAATTCAACCATAAAGTCAGAAATAAGACGCAACAAAAGAGAGCTTGGGGTTAATTTCGCATTTATTAAGAATTTTGTTTTAAAGCAAATTTGGATAGCATTATTTACATTTTTTTTTAGCTCTACGCAATTCCACTTCATTATCATACAATGTCCAGCATATTTCAGCGACAAGCGAATGAAAGCTTTTACCTTTATCTTACGAAAATTGTTATTACTTACTGCCCTTTTATAAACCAGATTTTATTGCGTGTGAAAAGGGATAATAATTGTGGTTTTAAAAAATCTGTTTTAGAAAAAACCAATTCGAGAATGTCCATAGACCAAAAAAAAAACAGGTAAATATAAAAAAATTTCAATTGAACATTAAAAGGAAAATGTTTTATTTAGAATAACAAATTTGAAAAAGCAATTAAATATTATGATAAATCAGGCCAATTTGGATGTACAAAATAATGTAATTAGTAATTGTGGTTGTTAAAATTCCACAAATTTGGGAATGTCCCTAAATAAAACCAGGTACTAGAATATTTAACAGTGGTATTGCAATAGGTAAATAATTTCAGTTGAAACTGAAAATGTTTTCAAATATGATGTGAAAAGGGTAATAATTGCGGTTGTAAAAAATCTGTTAAAATTGCATTTGGGAATGTTAAAAAGGGTATGAATGAATTACTGCAATAATAAATATCGATGTTTTCCATATTATAAATAGAACGAGGTAGTTATTAAACACTAAAAATTAAAATGTTTTAGTTAAAAACTCCTCTTCTACGCAAATTGAGTCCTTTTCTGTGTGTTTTCTTGCCCGTTTAAATATTCAAGTAATTTTGTTAAGAGCATCAGTTGCATTCAAGTTTCAAAAGATTGACCATCTCATAGTAATACTAAATTAATTAAGAAAGAAACTCAGAAAATGTCCAATTGTTTGAAAAAATTAGATTTGGTTTGCTATATCTGCGGTAAACATACTATACCGGAATATAAAGTTACGTTTTCAATAGTAAAGTTGAAGACATCTATAAAAGGTATTTTGAGCTAGAAGTTTTTCCGGATGAACTGTGGACGCTTAGTTTGGCTTAGTTTGTGGTCCAAAGGTAATTAATTTTTCTTTGTTCTAAAACTATAGTTTTATTTTTGAACTCTCGCTGAAGGTCAACTAAATTCAATGCTGTTTGATATTCCTATGTCCTAGTCATTATATTGATGGAACCATCGCTGAAACAGGAACCTTTTATTGCGCAGATAGTGATTACAAAGGAAACGAAGTTATCCCAAGACCAATATTAATGTCTCAAGACATTTAAATGCATTGGCTCGGAGACTGAATCTGTCTAAAAAAAATAATCCGAAATTTTAGCTGCAGACTTCAAAGGTCTTCATATACTTGAACCTGGTGTCAATGTTACCCGCTTTCGTAAGCATCAAGACAGCTTTCTGCCATTCTTTTCAGTAAACGATGATAACACGTTTGCTTATTGCAATGATATTAAAGGAATAATGAATGCAATGAATTTTGAGTATAACCACGAGGACTGGCGTATATTTATTGATTCATCTAAGAAGAGTCTAAAAGCTCAACTTCTGTATTACGATAATACCAAAAATCCGATTCCAATTGCCTACGGAATGAACATTAAAGAAAGCTATGATTCTATAAAACTAATACTGGACTCCGTAAAATATGAAGACCATAAGTAGCGGATCTGCTGTGACTTAAAAGTCGCTAGTTTCCTTTCAGGTATGAAGTGCTTGTTACGCACTTGGGATAGCAAGTGGAAGGGTGATCAATCTTCCAAAAAACAATGGAAGTTGAGAGCTGAGGGAACATTAGGAGAGCACAATATCGCACGTCAAGCATTGGTACCAACTGAAAAAATTCTCTTACCCCCGTTGCATATCAAACTTGGTGTGGTAAAAAACTTTGTTAAATGTCTGGATATAAATGGATCAGCATTTAACTTTCTGAAAACAATGTCTCCAAAATTAAGTGAAGCAAAGATTAAAGAAGGTATGTATATGTTCTTCAAGTCGTTGTTATTGTTAAAAGTCTTAAAATTGGTTTTATACCAACAGGCGTTTTTGTTGGTCCAGATATAAGAAAGCTAATACTTACTTCGACGAAACGCTCTCACCAATTGAGCTTGATGCGTGGAAAAGCATTAAGGAAGTGATATACAATGTCTTAGGCAAAAATCGTTTTCATACTGCTCGAATATACGTAGACACCATGCTTAGAGCTTTTGAAAAACTAGGCGTTCATATGAACAAAAATTAATTTTTTTAATTCCCATATGGATTACTTTGGGAACCAGTTGTCAACAGAATCTGATGAGCATGGTGAAAAATTTCATCAGACATGCGCACCCATTGAAGAACGCTATAAAAGTAAAAGCATTCATTCGCTTATCGCTGAAATATGCTGGACGTTGTACGATAATGAAGTGGAATTGCCTAGAGCTAAAAAAAAATGTAATTAATGCTATCCAAATTTGCTTTAAAACAAAATTCTTAATAAATGCGAAATTAACCCTAAGCTCTCTTTTGTTGCGTCTTATTTCTGACTTTATGGTTGAATTTTCCTTTTTGGTGTATTCAGGGACTTATAGTAAAATTTAACGGGTAACATTTTTGTGGAACATTTTAACCCTCTAAAACCCTGTTTTAATGATGGTTTTTGCTCTTTTTGAAAAGAAGGACAAAAAAGACCCATATTTTGAGGAGTTAGAGGGTTAAAATTTCTACAAAAATGTTCTTCGTAACATTTTACATAAATTTGCTGAACACATTTTATACCTAAAATGTAAGGGTCACATGGTTTTTTAAGCCGTTTAACAATAAGAATGTGCCAGAGCTGGAAAACTTTAACCCCCTCTCAAATGAAATTCAGATGTAAACTTTCAAAACGCCGATACACGTATCTCTTTTTTTTGTCTCCTCTATCAGAATTTATAGCCCGGACCTTGTAATTTTGGAAAAAATTTGATTTTGTTGTACAGTGTTATTGAGGGCTAAACCACGTCTCGATGTCCATTTCGCTACCGCTTATTTGTTATTAAATTCTATTTGTAAGAGACAACACAGTGGGAAATATATCAGCCAAATTCTTAACGGTTGTACCGATTTAAACAAAATGTTTCTTTTCATTAGCAAACGAGCACCTGAGCCAAACTTTTTTGGTTAAGCGGTTCAGATCTTGCTGGAACAGTGTAATAGGGTCCAGAACAACATAGGCTGAGAGTTTAATAAGGCCTCTTAAATAAAGTGGAAACCGTAAAGTACTCATCTATAGTCTTATTTGAACTCCAATTTTTTTAAGATTTTCTTGACCAAGCACTGTTCTTCAGAATATGCATTGGCACATTTTTACATATTTTTGGTAGAAGAGCGTCTTCAATATTCTTTCTTATGAGCGTATAACTTTTATATGTTCTTCCGAAAGAAACTATTAAAATAATGACTCTTAAGATCATGCAACTCCTCGCCCTAAACCTATTTTTTGACTTTAGCTATTTTAATCTAAAATCTCAAATTCGGATTTAAAAAGCGATACCATCAAAATGTTATCAATGCTCTTAGTTATTCGCAAATATAAATATGACACGGTTATATGGCGAAATGTAAGTTTTATTGCCAGAAATTCCAGAATATAGTTCGATTAAGCCTGCGCTTTTTTATTTAATATATACACGCACAATTGTTATCCTTGTTATATAGTTTCAATTCCTTCGAAAGGAAAGAACTTTTGTAAAGTTTGTGGTAAATTCCTGAAATGAAAAACAATTTAGAAAATTGAATAACATAACTCCCGTTTGTCCATAAATCTATACTATTTCCCTACATACGCAGGTATAATTGCTTTTAACAATCAAGGCCCTTTTCCCTTCTGCCTGGGAGACAAACGGCGGAACAGTTATAATAGTCTCCAGCTACATGGCGCATTAATGCGAATCAGCACCACCAATGTTTCGCAGAGTAGTTAAGATGGCAGCAACACGGAACCTGCCGGTTATTGTTGGAGCAGACGCTAATGCACACCATGTCGTGTGGGGTAGCTCGGATTCCAATGCAAGGGGTGAGTCTCTTTTTGATTTCATTCTTTGTAATAATTTAGACGTTGTAAACGTTGGGTCAGAACCCACTTTTGTTGTAGTAAATAGAAGGTAGGTTCTTGACGTGACGCTAGTTAGTACTAAGCACTCAGATTTGATTAGGGCATGGAAGGTCTCTAGTGACTGCTTGTTCTCTGATCATCTGATCATACATTTGGACATTCCCCGACGAAACAGAAGGAAAACGGACTGTGAGCGTCAACGGTCACTCCTTTCTAGTTTTCTTTCGCGTCCACCGAAAATAGAAAATCGGGGGGACATTGAAATAGCGGTGAATGCATTATCCAATGCGTTTGAACGCGCGACTTCGGAATCTTGCAGAATGAATATCTGCCGAGGTAAGACCAAACCATCCTGGTGGAGCTCGGATACTGCGGAGGCACGAAAAGTCTCCCGTAGGCTTTTCAATGCGGCTAAGAGATCAAGAAACTGGTCAGCTTATAAGTCCTCAGTGAGTAGATTCAGGAACATGGTAAGAAATGCGAAGCAAGGGTCTTGGAGATCCTTCTGCAGTGGAGTGGAGGGTTCTTCCGAGACGAGCAGACCTCGTAAGATTCTATCGGCAACGCCCATTGTCCCTGGTTTCATTAAGAAACCATCTGGCAATTGGACCTTGAGTGCACAGGAAACCCACCCTAGACGTTCTCATGGAAACTCATTTTCCGGGCTGTGCTCCTTTTAGGGGGGAGGATTCGGCAACCCTTGATTGCTGTGCATCAGTTTCGTTCCTATAAAAAGGGAAGGACTTATGTGGGCTCTGGGTAGTTTTGCCCCGTTTAAATCAGCGGGTGGTGATGGCATCATACCGGCTGATCTGCAGCATAATGCGGATATTGTTATACCATGGTTAATTCCGATACACACAGCATGCATTGCATGGTCGTATATCCCGGAACCGTGGACTTTTTGCTCTGTGGTCTTCATTCCAAAGGGAGGGAAGACTTCGAATAATCCGACCGACTCTTCGCCTTTCAACATGCGTATGTCAGGGGCAGATCTGTTGAGACAGCACTACGCACGTTTGTGGGGTTTATAGAAAAATCCCTAGAGAATAAGGAATATGCTTAGAAGGGGCCTTCAACAATGTGAAACCGGTGGCCATTACGATGGCCCTGAAGGGACTGAACGTAAATCGGTCTATAATAAGCTTTGCATGGAATCTATTGACTAATAGGGTCATTACTTCCAGTATGGGGCTAGCTACCATATACATGGTAGCTAATCGAGGTATACCACAAGGGGGGGTATTATCTCCCATTCTCTGGAACCTCGCCATGAACGCATTGCTGACAGAAATGGACCGCAAGGGGTTCAGGACTGTGGCATATGCGGATGACGTTGCGGCTGCAGTAATAGGAAAGTATCCTGACACGCTATCGCAATGTCTGCATTCGGCGCTGGGTTGCGTCAGTAGGTGGTGTACTGAGAGCAGGCTTAGCGCGAACGCTCGGAAAACGGAGCTTGTGCTCTTCACGAGAAGAAACAAGATTCCAATGTTTCCGCTACCACTCCTTAATGGAGTGTAGCTTGGGTTGTATGACAGGGCGAAGTACCTGAGTATCATCCTGGACTCTAAACTGTCGTGGACCCCAATGTCCGATTTCGGGCGGATAAGTTCTCAGTGGCTTTGTATGTGTGTAGAAAGGCCATAGGCAGACACTGTGGTATCAACCCCAGCACCTCGTACTGGCTCTTTGACACGGTGATAAATCCCATACTAATGTATGGGTTTCTCGTATGGTGGCCCGCATTGGGCAGACTGGCGAACTGCAGTATACTGAACAGGATTCTGCGCACCTCGGCATTGATGGTCACCGGTGCAATGCGCACCACTCCGTCGAAGGCCCTTTTTAAAATGCTGCACTGACTACCGGTCGATCTCATGGCCAAACAACTGGCTATGAACTCGGCGTTCAGACTGAATGCAGCGGTGAGGTGGAGGTCAGGGGACTTTGGACATGCGGCCATTTTGGGCTGTTCCTCGGCTATTCCTGATAACGTCTATTATTGCACGCCCACCCCCATGTCTGACATTGGTTTCGTGGTATCAACGTCGGGCACGTCGAGTATGCCTCGTGGAGATATGCTTGATTTTTATACTGACGGGTCAAAGTCGGACACGGGGGTCGGAGGGGGCGTCTTCATTTCTAGATTTCCGATCAGGATAAAGTTTAGGCTTCATGATCAATGTAGCGCAGTACAGGCTGAGATCTCAGCCATTAGAAGGGCGGCTTACTAGGTGAGGTACCACAGGATATACGGAGAGGATATCCGGATCTGTACTGACAGCAAGGCCGCGATTAACTCCTTATCGGGTGTCAATACAACATCCAGATTGGTTCGTGAATGCCGGACATCTCTTAACGAGATGGCGAGACATTCCAACCTGGAACTGGGTGCCAGCTCACTCGGGCATATCCGGAAACATAGTCGCGGACGAACTCGCCAGATTTGGAACCCGGTTGGGAGTCCGGGAGATAGATCCACTGGTGGGAGCCCCATTAAGCTGCTGTAGAGGTTTATTTCAGCAGGAACTCTTTAGGGCTGCACAGTCTAGATGGTCTGAAGAGGTTACCCGCAGGGTCTCGAGGACATTGTGGCCTCAGTACGATAGTGGGAGATCCGCAAATCTACTGATGTTTCGCGGGGCCAGCTGGACACACTGGTGGCTATGCTGGCACTGTGTCATTGGTACCCATGCTAGGAGACTGAATCATTTACATCATGACTACTGAAGAAGTTGTCAAGATAAGGCAGAGGAGAAAATGATGGAGCATTTGCTCTGCCACTGCCCAGCTCTTTCTGGGAATAGAGCGACAATTTTCGGCAGCCCGAGACTGCATAGTCTTGCAGACTTATCTGTCTACGATGTTGCTAGGATAAACTTGTTTATCCTGTCCTCTGGGTGGTTTGGATTTGGATCTTTGATGGTGCCGTAGGGACCAGAATCTGATCCCTGCACATCCTGTTTCCAGGTGACACAACGGGACCTTTGGGACCCAAGTGAGTCGGTCTTATTACGCCGACGGCCTGTGCAACCTAACCTAACCTAACCTACCCTTCTACGTATTAACTTTTATTAAAAGCGATACAACCATTAGAAATTGAAAATATATTTCAGAAACTTTCCGTTTTGCCCGCCCTACAAGGCACGGCTTAAGACTACACTAAATTAAAAAAATAGAATTGAGTGTAAAGATAAGTTTTTTTGAGTGTTTTCATTAAAATTTTTATTTTCCATAATTTGAAAATGAAATAAAAGTTTTCTTAGTAAAGTTCATTTTGTACTTAATGCTCCATTAGAAATTTTATTAATGAAAAATATATAAATATATTATTGTATATAAAGTGAATAATTGTCTCTTTGTTCATTTCATTCAGTTAAGCAGCTGTCACAACATGTCTTAATAGTGTCATTATGCTGAACACATAAAAAAGGAATAAAATTTATATATCCGCATTGTCTTAACTTTTTAAAAAGCACTTGCACCATCATCTTCAAAGCTATCAGTTTAATGCGAATACGCTTCAATAACCCAAGGAGTATGTCCATACACGTTGGTGTGTATGTTTGTGACTCTGTTGGCTTTTAATTATAGTTAAAAAACATAAGAATTAAGAAAGAGTATAAGAAAACGTCTGCTACTCCACCATTATGGATTTGGTAGGCATTTGTTGAATTTGGTTTATTGTGTGAATGACATACAGTGTCATCTTCCCGAAAACAATGCGTGTAAAATGCAGTTCACTAGCTTCAGTTTTTGACCCATTATTATGTTGCTATAAATTATCTTTTAATAGGACAATCTTTCTTTATTTTGCACAATACGAAAACATGGAAAATGGGAAGTTGAAGAAGCGTTGATAATTCTTCCAGCAAGTTAACTGTGTATCTAACCACCAGCTGCCTGTTTGTTTTTTGTGTATGCAAAGAATATTTTTCTTCCACCTTAATAATTAATACTGATACTCGTATCACTCAGCATTTAAAAACGCAAAATTTGGTGTGTGGGTTGATTGACTAAATGTTACTAAAATTGCTGAGACGCCTTACAAAACCAATAATGTGGTACGTTGCAAAGATATCAAGTAGAGCATACAAGGATGATATTTTTAATATGTCAAGGTAGATTTCTTAAAAAGTGTATACACAGTCCGATTTTATAATAAATATACAGACTAGTCACACATTCCGATCGGAATGTTTTTAATTTCATATTACCCGTTTTAATCGATTTTGTTAAATCCTAAAAAATGCTGAATCACAACTCTTTTATTTAATTGTGGCAATATTGTGCACACCAAGATAAAAAAACAAGGCTAATCTAAGTAGAAAGAAATAATGATATATTCGGCTATGCCGAATCTTATATACCCTTCATTATATATGTATAACCACATGTACCACAGTGCCGATTTCCCTTTGAATTAAGTCGATTATATTTTTTTATAAACAGCAATTAATTACGGTAATAAATTAATTTATTAAACAATTCCTTTTATTCAACGAATAAATAATAAAAACTTTAATTAGAATTCAATTAAAGGCTGGAAATTAAATAAACAAACATCAAGTGAAACATCAAGTGAAAAAAAGGCGCTCGCCCATATTATCCGAGTAACGTGGCTCTGAAGTAAAAAAAAAAATAAAATATCAATATGGGTATCATTTAAAGGCTTCTGAAGAGATCTTTAAGGAAATACTAAAATTTTTAAAAACGCCTCATTTTTATGCGAAATTGTTGACGTGCATAATCTGGCACCTCAATCACGGTTTGTTTTTTTGATTGGAGTAACTTCACTAAAATAGATTTACATAGATGGTAAGGGGTATATAAGATTTGGCATAACCGAATACACATAGCTTTCTTACTTGTTTTTCTTCGTTTTGCTTTTTATATATCAGTTACAAAACCTGCAACTTATACAATCCATACGTCATCTACATACATGGTCACATTGGCATAAAAAATACTCTCGTTAATTAATGTTCTCATGTTTGCCGATTCGAAGACAAACTGTTTGTCCATACATACCTTCATCTGATAGAAGACTTATGCGTACACGTCCTCATAAATATTTTATTTAAATCTTAATCAGACAAACTTAAAGAAACGCAAGCATTTATGAAAATTAATTGCAATTGTTGAAATAATCGTTTAATATAAAAGAAATATAACTCGTTATTGAATTATAAATTGAAAATGTACAATAAATGAAAAATCTACTGAGAAGAGATGAGCCAGAAAATAAGAAAAAGGGAGAATTAGGTAGTGCGTAAATTTCGTCTAGGCAACTTAATAGTAGTTGATAATAAGATATTTTTCATATTCCATGCACTAAGATATTATAGAGATGCATAAATCTCTAATGAAGGATTTGGTAAGAAATGGAAATAAAATTGTAGCTTCATGCCTTAGGGCAGCTTACGGAAGACTTTAAGCATGTTCAACGGTTTAGCTATGAAAGTTTTCTAGACAGAGGCAAAATAAAACCTATTTCATAATTTTATCTCATCACAAATTGATCTTATCATACCTTTTATTGCTAAATAATATCATTTTTTCGAAGCCACCTATCTAATATCAAACATACTATAAGCAGAAAAAGATTCAATAAGAGAAGGTTACTGATAAATATTGTAGAATCTTTAGGCCTCCGAAAAATATAATCTCTATTAAAAATACAAGTGTCGAAGATAAATTGTAAGAAACTTGTAAAAAAATAATAATGTCATAAAAACAGTGAAACACAGTTTAAGTTTAAGATGTTATATTTTAAAACGAAGTCGATATATCACGTTTCACGAATAACATTGTAAGAACAAATGTACCGGGGCAATAAAACCAAGATTAATTTGTTGATTTTGTTCATTCTATGCATTAAAATTTGGTATAAAAAGACTGATCAGTTTCGGAAGGCTATAGGTCCAGAAATAATAAAAGGTTTGAATTTTGTATTCTTTTTTATATTTTGTATAACGATAGATTGTGAGTTTATATAAAAAGTTTATACTCTGTTTATAACTTTTGACCTAAGATGTCCAAATTATAAACTTGAATTTGACTAAACTTCCACTATATCCGTTTTAATATAATTAGTCTCGTTAATTATAAACTACCGAATTGTATGACAATAATTTTTACACTTGTATTATGATGTTGTCACAATGAAATAAGAAAGTGTCGCAGATACATTCATTAGTATAAATGTTAAATAATACAATGAAAATGTTTAGTTCAAACAAAAAAAAAATCTTTTCGTTGACATAATAAAATATTATTTCTTTATGTAATGAAGAAGGAAAATATTTATCCACAAGAAAGAAGGATAGAGAGGGCAGTGCTTGTGGATACTCGATTTGAATCTTTACACATTGAAATAAAGTTTTTGGCTAAACAGAAAATAAAAAGAAAAAAGTTTTCGCTGTAATGCATAGTGCAGTTCAGTGGCAACTCCACCATAAAGGATTGCGCTGATGATGAGAAACGTGTTGCGCCCACTAACTTGCGGTTTTCGGTAACACGTTCCCTGATTTCATCAGTTACTTTCAATTACCTGTGCTTATTTTAAAAGTTAGTTAAGTTAAAAATTGAAAGGCACTAAAGATAAATTTTGTTTGTGTGCACAAAAACTAAATGTTATTCTTATCTATACATAAATAGGCAAACACAAAACTTCGGGATTCTTTTCTCCTTTGTTTGTCACCCAATTTTGTTTATTCTTTCATATATTTTAGACACCAGATCTGTTCAGTAACTAAAAATTGTTACTAATTTTTGCTATTGTTACTCGAAAAGGAGGGAGTGAACAAATAGTGTAAAAATGTAAGACAGAAAATTTATGTTTCAAGTTTTGGCTAGTAAAGCTTTTACTACCAAGAATCAATCAAACAGCTGTTTTTTACTTTAGATTACAAATTTATTTGCTTAAAAAGTGTGTGACAATGTGTGTATTTTTTGCTAGGACAGCAAACATATTTAAAACAACAGAAATCTTGCTTAGAATCTTTTAGCTTTGCAAGTGTTTTTGTTTCTTTTATGAATTAAAAGTAAACCATCCAGGGATGAAGTATTCATTGTAATGTACTTTTTTTGGTACAATTAAACTAAGAATATTACAATTTTATGAAATTTAGATTATTTTTAATTTAAACATTTAAATGACAATAAGAATGCTTTTTAGAACTTACTGCAAGAAAATTATATTTATGATGCTTTTAATTAACATTACGCTTTTAAAAATTACCTAAAAAATATATTAAACATTTTATGTACATAAGTTTAGTTTAGTTACTTATATTATTATTTTATTTTATTATTATTATTTTCAATTTCTCCTTGTAGTTGACATCAGTTTGCTAGCTTATAGTGGTCTATTGTTATATATATTTTCTGTGCTAGTTTTTGCTAAAGCGTTTACCGATTTTTAAAATTTTTGTCTGTCTGTCTGTCTGTGTTCGCCTAACGTAAAAATATGTCAGTTCGTGGAGAAAATAGATACACAAATGTAAAAGCTCCCAAATTTACCGGTATAATGGTAAAAAAACAGATGTCAAGATCTTTTTTTAAATTAAAATTGTTTAACGTTGTTTACAGAACTCTGCCATTAATACTTAAAACACATTTTTTTTAATTTGAATTTTAAGAAAATTAGGAATGGCACGCTGACGAATTTGTGGGCACTGTGAGTTAGTTTTATTGTATCACTTTTTTGTTAAAACCTTAAAAATATGATATTCTTGATAATAAAAAAGTTCATTGGAAATCAATTAGAAGGTTACAAAAAATTAAATAGCGACTGTCGGCAGTATAGCCATCACTCTTCTTAGTGATAGGCGTAAACATTGAATAATTCTCCACTTTTTACTATCTAATTTAACTACCATGAACTGGGTGCTACGAGATAAATTTTTTTTATAAATAAGATTGACTATTTTCGTTAATATATACTATTCCAAAGAGAACTGTTAAAGTAAAATGATTTAATAATAATTTGTTGCAAAATTTTTCATCGTAAGAACTAACGACGATTTCATTACACAAAAATCTTAAAAATCATTACAAAATGGCATCGTAGGTGCCACACTCTTATACAAAAAAGATGGAAAAAATATATGGTTTTAAT
Organism: Gymnosoma rotundatum; assembly: GCA_916610165.2. Classification (NCBI taxonomy): domain Eukaryota; kingdom Metazoa; phylum Arthropoda; class Insecta; order Diptera; family Tachinidae; genus Gymnosoma; species Gymnosoma rotundatum. The sequence goes on along the minus strand of OU744339.1, from coordinate 36,123,378 downwards.
ATTTTGTTGTTTTTTTTTCCTGACCTGATCAACTGTGGTCGTATATAGAAATATATTTTATGAATTATTCAAAAGATTACAAAATCGTACAGATTTGTTAAAAATCTGTCACACACTTACACTTTTAATTCACCCTATCATAATTTTTGAGCGCACATGTCAGATCGTGTGACTAAAGATGATAGTGAATCCTGGCCTTTGGACGGCAATTATAATATTCTCTTACATTATTGTTTCACATAAAAAATATTCAGTACTTTGTAACCGAAAACATAATTTTATGGGGTCAAAAAACAGAATTGGTCAACAAATGCATCCTGAAGTAAGATTCTATCTTGAGAAATTATTGAGATGAGTGACAGTCAATTACGTGACTTACTAAATCATTTGTAATGAACTTATGTTGGTATGCGGAGATGCAGAAAAAGATTCCTTTAAAAATGAGTAAAAATTAAAGAACAGACCGATTTTTACTGCACCTAAGCTGAACGGCACTGTTCTCAGTGTGATATACCTTGGGGTGATACTTGCCCCAAACTTCAATGGAAGGCAAACGTTGCCGAAAGAGCTCGGAAGGCGACCTGTGCGCTCTATCTCTGCTAGAGAGCTCTAGGGCCAAAATGGGGGCTTCAGCCTCGGATCAGCTCCTGGCTCTATAAGGCAGCAATCGAGCTGAATATTCTCTATGGTGCTGTCTTTTGGTGGCCCGTTCTCGAGAAAATAGTCAATCAAAAACCTCTTGATAAAGTACGGAGAACAGCCGTCACTTTAATTACTGGGGCTCTCCGAACTACTTCGACAAAGGCTCTCTATGCCCTTCTGCACTGGTTACCCACCAAACTCCTGGTGTTGCAACAGGCCAAATGCTGTGCAGCCAGACCTAATGCCCTCTCACGCTGGCTTAGGCCGGGCATAGGTCACTTCAAGATTATCGTTTGGGATGTGCTTATACCATCAATGGTGGACTACAACTCTTCTACACCAGCTCTGGACCACGGGTTTCAGCTCCATATACCAAGTAGAAAGGAATTGGTCTGTAACGAAGTGGTTGTAAGCAATACTGTCGTCATCTACACCGACGGCTCGAAACTGGAAGACAGGGTCAGTGCCAGACCTAATGCCCTCTCACGCTGGCTTAGGCCGGGCATAGGTCACTTCAAGATTATCGTTTGGGATGTGCTTATACCATCAATGGTGGACTACAACTCTTCTACACCAGCTCTGGACCACGGGTTTCAGCTCCATATTCCAAGTAGAAAGGAATTGGTCTGTAACGAAGTGGTTGTAAGCAATACTGTCGTCATCTACACCGACGGCTCGAAACTGGAAGACAGGGTCAGTTGCGGAATCTTCTACAATAACCTTGGACCGAGACTCTCCTTTAAACTCCCTGACTAGTGCAGCGTCTTTCAAGCCGAGGTAATGGCCATTCTGAAAACACCCAAAATAGAGCTTAGGGACGAATTTTTTAGCCTTGCGATTCGGATATTTTCGGACAGTCAGGCGGCAATCAGGGCGCTTGCTGGTGCATAGAGTACATCTAAGCTAATCTTGAGATGTTGCTCATTACTAAACACACTATCGGAGCAATCACAGATTGACCTGTTTTGTGACTGTGAGGCCGATGATCTCGCCAAACGGGGCACATTGCTTCCTAATGTCTCCTCGCTACCAGACGTTGGAATTCCTCTGGCAGCGGTTAAAATGGCCATAAAGAATCAATACTTCAATTTGGCTTGCAAATTATGGGTAGAGGAAAGTTCGTGTTATGTCTCCAGAAAACTGTGGACAACACTGGACCACAAGGACCAGGCAGCTGCCCGGACTGGACAGGAAATCCATAAGCATCACGGTCTCGGTACTTATTAATCACTGTCTCATCGGCAGGCATGCTGAAAGACTCGGTCTGCCCTTAAACGATTTCTGTCACAGCTGTGGCTCGGAGGATAAGAAAGAGACCGTACTGCACCTCCTGTGCTACTGCCCATCTCTGGCTCGAAGAAGATTAGAATTCTGGGCCCTTCTTTTTTCGGAACTCCTACGGAGCTATCACCTCACTCCATAGGGGATATAGCGAAGTTAATCCGGGAATCTTCTTGGTTCTCAACTGGGTAAGGGGAGTCGCGTTGTCTTCCTTGTGGTATCACAACGGGCCATTCGATTGTGCTCAAGTGAGCTACGTCGTGAGAGGCTGCCACTCCTAACTAACTAACTAAAGAACAGAGCAAAATTAATACCAAAGTGAAGTAAAATAGAGTTTTAGTGACCCGACTAAAATAAAAATTCCCTCTTATTAAAAATGGGTTGTACTATTTTTGAACACGCAGATTACATCTCAAGCAAGTTTTGCATTTACGTACCTTTGGTCAAAGACTTGACATATTTCACCTGATAGATGGTACCTCTTCTGAGATTTGTATATCAGAAATCACTGTTTCCATTACAAAATAGTTTTTGTCGAGTGGTGCTCCATAGTTAAAACGCTGTAGTATTTTATACAGGACTTAAATTCGTTAACAATAAGATTCCATTTCGATTAAACAGCTCGTAGGATATTATCGTTTAAACCATTATTATTTTTATGAAGTTTTGTCTTCTTCTTTAAGACTAGAGAAATATGCATCACTTAAAGTAAATATCCAATTTATTTTGTGAATTTAATAAAAAATGTAAAATTCTGAAAAAGCTTTCTAGCACTTTATTAGAGTAGAAATTATGTGGAAGTATTTTCATCTCATTTCTAAATGATTATTTTTGGATTTTGATATAAAACAAACATTTTTTCTCTATAAATGATTGATTGATGCTGTAAGATTACTGTCTTGTATTTCAAATATTCTTTTTATTTTTGGTTACAGTGCAGTGAAGTTGGCTTCAAACTAAACACGCAGGCTTTAACAGTTAGCTAGACAATCAGTCCGGTTAGGAATGTGAATTAAAGTGCAATATTAAATGCAATACCACAATTTATATGAATTTGAGTCATAAAACATTTTCAAAGCCTGGCGTGAAAAATAAGAGCTTTTTAGAAACAATTATCAACTTTTCTCCTTTTATTTGTTTTTGTTTATGTCTTTTGCTTGCTATATTTTACAATGAACTGCAACTTGCATTTATTAAAAAATTGTTGCGGCAAGTAAATACATTACGCCAACAGAACAACGTTTAAATTATTCGCCACTGAATTCATCATCATCGTCGTTGCTAACAAAGCTGCCGTTTTATCATACCATTTATTATAATGGTGTACAAAAAAATAATGTCTCTTTTAAAAGATATTTTCTTTATTTAACTTTTTTGCATTTTGAATACATCAAGCTAAGAAGAAGGCAACAGTAAGATAGGCAGCAAATCTGACAGCAAAGAATAGAGTTTGCAATAACGTCTATATAAGGAGACGTCACTGAAAGTATATTGTAATGTATTCAATTAGTCTTGACAACTATTATGCTACACCTATATTTCTTTCGCGGACACTGACGTCTATTGTCGTAGTCAAAACAAACTTTTCTCAAATGACAATGACATAAGAAAATTGGTTGCTCATAAAACTTTTAGAACTACATTATCACTCTTGCGCTTAAAGTGATTTGTATAACAACAATGCACAGTGGAGTAGCAAGAAAAATTTATAATATTATAGAAAAAGTTTTAAGATTATATATTTTCTGGCTCAAAATTTATATAATTTTACATTTATAACAAACAATTTCTAAATGTCGATGCTTAGAAGTATCCAACCTTGAGACCACATAGCAACATCCCTGGAAGGTGGATGGTACCCAGCTTTAGAACTAAGATGCTCCTCTGCTATGCTCATGTCAAATCATCCTAACCCTTTACAAATGGCTGAGTGCAATGTTGCATATGAAATACAAAATTAAAACAATCAAGAAATTCACCATCTAGAAATCATACGAGTATGTAATTCATTTTACATTTATAGGAAAAATTGTAAACATACTATAAAATACTTTTTCATCTAACAACTTTCCACGTCATGATACAAAACATAGATCATATGACAATAGGACAACCAAAACGTCAATAAACGTTAAAAAATAATTGTTATTTTAATCCTTCAACTTGCCTCCCTTAAAATTTCCAGTAGAATTTTTCTATCTTACAAAATGACCAAGATACAGCAAGTAACCTACGCACATTGATCGAAATGCATGATCTGGCGTCATTAAATTCAAATTTTGAAATGTTAATCGATCATTTTATTGCACTTTATCGATTAAGGATACCATATTGATCATATTGATGTTTTTACTTATGTTTTGTATTAATATTCGCACAGCTGCGAGCTGTCAAACATATTATTTGTTGTAGCTTTTGTATTTAAAAATTTGGCGCCAAATTACTCAGTGTGTAATTTTTGTTGATATTGACACAAGTGATTAATTTTTTGGAAACTATATTTTTTTTTTTTAAGTAAAAGGTATTTATGTACTTGTGAGGAGTTTGTAGTGGCCACCCGCAATAGTTTACACAAAGCGGGTAAAAGAAGTGCATCTGAAGTGGTATCAATGGTACATTCTGACAAAGAAGTTGCTGCTAAGATTAAAAGAACTATGGCTTCAGAGATTAGTAAACCTATTGTATATACGCCCGATGAAGCTTTGGGTCTCTCAAAAAACTCCTACAAACTAATGCAAACTGGTGCAGAAATAAGAAATGCAAAACATATATCCATCATATCATATGTACATTGTTGTTAGCAAAAACAAATGTTATCCTCTCGGAGTCTAAATTACTAATAGGTCTGTAGAAGTGCCTTTGCAGAGCTTGGTAGACCATACTGTAAGGAGGATAGTTGAATTGCAAAAGGAGTGTTTTATGAATATCAATAAAGATATAATTACAGCTATATATAAATGGGGATGTGATGGCAGTAGTGGACATTCCACTTATCGGCAACGATTTTTTGACGCTGAATCGCTTCGAATAGAAACATATTTGGTGTGTGCATTGTGCCATTGCAAATAAAAATGGGGAATATTATTCTTTGGGAGAATTGACGACCTTCTTCAACACGATTTTGTAGACCAATTAAACTGATTTTCAAAAAAGAAACCTCTGAATTAGTGAGTTGAAGCAGTTAAAAAGCAAATTTTGGAAATAAAGCCCACGCAATTTGAGTCTTTTCAAATGTATCACAAATTTTACATGACCCTGATAGATGGAAAAGTTTTTAGTGTTGTAGCAGAATCCTCGTCGCAAAAATGTGGCAATTGCGGTGCCTCACCTACAATGATGAGTGACTTACATGCTGTTAAAAATCGATCATGTAATACAAAAAAATATGTTTGAATATGGCTTGTCAACACTCTATGCGTGGATAAGATGCTTTGAATGCATTCTACACATTGCTTACCGATTGCCTATAAAAAAAATGGCAAATTCGTGGTTGTGACAAAGACATAGTTCCACAAACTAAACTAGACATACAAGAAAAATTGAGAAATAGAAAGTCTTTATTAGTTAATATTCCTAGGCCTGGGTCAGGAAATACTAATAACGGTAACACTGCAAGAAGATTTTTTCAAGAGCCAAATTTAGCTGCTATTTTGACCGGAGTCAATGTAGAATTAATAAGCAGATTTAGTGTAATTTTACGAACTATGTCGTGTGTATTGTATACAAACAGCAGAAATATATGTTGCGCTATATCCTTGGTTTTATATGCCGTCTTCTGTGCACAAAATTTTAATTCATGGTGCCGATATTATAAATCACGTATCTCTACCAATAGGGATGATGTCTGAAGAAGCTCAAGAATCGAGAAATAAGGATCTAAGGAAATTTAGAGACCAACATAACGAAAAAAATTAAGAAAAAACTCAATAAAAGATTTGATGCATTCATTTCTCTTCTCTTCTGATTCCTTATTTCCTCGATCTCTAAGCGCCCTTCTTTATATTCACGAAACCAAATAATAATAGATAATGCCGTCAGAAAACTTCTCACAAATATATTGTAAATGAAATAAAGATTCTTGTTCAAATAATAAAGATAAAAATCAGAGGTCAAACTTCTCTTTGTCAACTGTATACGGCTGACTTTTTTTCGGCTCTTGTGTAGGAAAACTCGGCAAATGTGCGACGGTAAAGCTGTCCAAGAATGGGGCGTTGGTATAGAATGGGATCGCCAGAACTTTCCTTGGCACTCCTATTCCACTGACAGCTTATTACAGATGCACAGTTTTAGCTACTTTGGAAGAGTTATACACTCAAAATGTTATGTAGGAAAATTAAAAAAAAAATCTGTTTTAACAACTGTCCACTCACATAATTATCGATTGGTTTCGATTGTCGATTTCGTAACTGCCAAATTATGTAAAAACGTGATATTTATATAAATATTAAAATTTTTAAAACTGATACCTGTAATTAACACAGTGTCAGTAAAATTACGTGCGCTGTAGCAACAAGTATAAAAAAACCTTTAAATTAAAGGATAAATTAAATTAAAGGATAATTAAAAACCTTTAAATTAAAGGATATCCAATATAGGATATGTACAAATATGTCCGCCATTAAAAAAAACTTGTAAATAATACAAAAAAGAATAAAAGGTGTTTCCAAATGGCGCTACAAATTTGTACAGAGTATGTACCATCAGTCCAGCTGTATGAAAAATTTAATTAAATTAAGGTTTACGTGATCTTGACAACAAATAACAAAAGGATAAAGTTTAAGACGGCTTCTACGTGATGCGGAACCTGCGTGTGTCAGTCCAACGCACACTTAGCGCATTTATTACTTTTTGATAGAGCTCTTGTCTTTTTTTTTAGGAAAAAAAGTATTTTTTTTAAAATTGGTTAGCTTTTCGAGCGCCTCCTTATATATACAAAAAATATATGCAAGTGTGTCGTGACTGTATAACTCACGATCGATCAAACCGAATGCGATTCGAATTTTTTGGGTTTATTCGCATGGTCGTGTAGATGCCTTATCTAAAGTTTGTACGAAATCGGTCGACGCGCTTATGAGTTATGACTTTTCATGACAACATGTAATTTTGTCCATATAAAAAAACAACAACATATACTTGGGCGCCTATGAGCAAATGCGGTATGTATACTGGTTGCTGACTTTATACACGCTGTAATCAATGTTAATATTTGTGGGTGTGAGGTACGCCATGATCCGCTCCTATCTCATACTCTAAATCGAATTTGATTCGTATAAAATTTTTTTCATTCATCCAATTATCTGCTAAAATAGTTTAATTTAATGTATAAAAGTACAATATTTTTCCGTAATAAACAACTACTATAATTAAATTTTTCATATTAACAGGCAATTTTCGGTTAATTGCTACAAACCAAAATAGTTAAATATCCCATGAAATGATAATAAATGTTTTTTAGCAGCAAACCATTTTCCTTTCAAAGTTAATGCTTAAAAATATTTTCTTTTTCAATTTTTTTTTTTGTTTCTTTTCTCATTTTTTGAACATTTCTGGCATTTTTAGTACAATATTTTTTTACTTGTATTTTCAGAAAATATTAATAAAATTTATGAATAGTGTTGGGAAATTTTAAATATTTGTTAGATTAAAATATTTATGATGATATAATTTAACTGCCGAATATTTTTTCATTTTTTCTCCATTTTTCGTTAACTTGCAAGCCACAAGCATTTATCTATTTGGCGCTTAACTTCAAAGAAAGTTTTTTCAACGAACAGTTTAAAATAATAAATTGCCAGATAAGAGTGAAATATGTTAAAGTTCAAATTTGCTTCACAACGTCATGATGTTTAATAAAGCAGAAAGTGCGATGGAAAAGAGAAAGTTTCTTTTTTGCAAAAGCAATTAAAAACATATTTAAGTTTTAAATTATTTTGCTTTAATCTTAAACCCCACTACCACCAAAAATTTTATAAGTTTTAATACAGAGAAAAAGTTCATGATATCGAAATCGTTAATTTTTGCATTATTAACTTTAAAATAGAGCATTCGAACAATATTGCTACGCATTTATTTACTCCCTAGATTTCTTTTATGTGCAAAATAATTAATTCCCGATTTTTAATTCCCTTGATGTTATTATATTTACTCCAACAATATGTAACTGCTGAATACTCTAAGACCTTTAGCAATTCCTACTTACAACTAACAATCATACATAAATCAGCGCGCAAACTTAAATAGCCTGGCGTTAGAGCTCAGCAACTAGAAGATCCCATTCTGCGTTTGGTAGTGAATTTAGCTGCTTGTTTGTTTTTAATTTCTTTTGTTATTTTTGGAAATTAATGACAATTTAGTTATTTTAAAGGCAATCGATCACTTTTTTATATCAATGAGTATTTTAAAACAAAATGAGTTAACATTACTGTTCAAGACACAAAGTTGACGCTCTTAGTTTCGTTATGATATTTCAAAGTAATTGCTTGAAAAGTTTATAATCCCACAACTCGGAAGATATGGGCGAGCACCTATTTTTTCACTTGATGTTTTTTCTTATTATTTTTTTCTCTATAGCCCAATATTTATATATATATATATATATATATATATATATATATATATATATATTTTTTTTTTTTTTTTGTTTTATTTGTGTTAATTAATTTTTCCAAATGATATGCAAAATTAGAGAAAGGCGTGATGTTTGCCCGCTGCCTTGAAGGACATAGGCCCATTTCTTACATTACAAAAGCTGCTCATTTTGATGTCTATTATTAGCGTTTCTCAGGCGTAGCTGTTGAGCTCAACAGTTCCTAACTATTTCGTAGCAGTTCAGCTCAACAATTACATCTTATGAACGCACGATTACTAATGCTATAAACACAATCATGTCCAACGACCATCGACTACAAAATGTCAAAAATAGAATACATGCGTGCTTATGAGAATAATTATTTTAGCTGCTACACGACTACCGACTACTACACGGCTACTTTTGTAGCCCGTAGCCAACTTAGGCTAATTTCTATTTTTCTTGGCTACAAAAAACAAATTAGTGCTGCCAATACAATAAATGCATGAAATGCTGGTTTTAAAAACGCAATACATTAAATATCGCTATTAAAAAAAAAAAAAATTTATATAGTGGCAGCATTGAAAAATAATAATCATCTGTTCATTTGTTTACATTTTTTCATTTACTATTTATTTGGGGCATTTTTCATTTACTTTGTGTTTGTGAAATTTTCCATTTAGTTCTTTTTGCATCAATTTCTAATTTGTTTCATTTATATTTATTTTTTGGGTTTTTTATTGAAATTGGTTACTTACCAATTTTTTACTGTTTATATGTATTTATTATATTGTTTAATGTAAATGTTTAGTTCAATTTACATGCAAATATGGACGTGGACACTTTATACACTGAAGTCGTTGTTTCCACTATTTTAGCAATAGTACTTATAAAGTTAATTAAATTTTCTTCAGACATTTACAATTTTTTTTTACACAAATTAACTTAAAAAAATAAAGTTTGTTTTGTTTTGGTTAACTTTAATACAGATGTCAAAACAGCTGTTTATTTTTTGTAGTTAGTGGTCGATAGTCGTTAAAAGAATTAAGTACCTGGCGACTTGGCTATTTTTGTAGCCAGCTACTTTTGTAGTCGGTAGTCGATGGTCGGTAGCCTTTGATTGTGTTTATAGCATAAGAGTTAATTGTGTCTTTAAAATACATCATGATACTTTTACGATGAGTATTGTGAGCGGTAGCGAAATGGCCTGCCTGATTAAAGATATCTTGGATGAGATTCAAAAGGAATAAACCTCACGAAATAAATTTTAATAGCTAAGTATAGAAGAAAATGTTCAATTTAATCAACTTTTTATTTAGAAGAGGGAAGACCAAAAATTTATATTTGTATAAAAATATTTGTTACTTTATCTATTAAAAAGTTGACGGTTAACAAACTTCTTCTTTTACTTTTTTAATACCATACTTTTATTCTTATCTTCTAAGGTTTTCCTAGCGTGTATAAAATCAAATTAACCTTTAAACAAAAAATCCTCAAAAAAAAATGGAATAAAAGTTTTAGATTTCTGCTATAAACGATGCCAATAAATATTGTTGCCTAACTAAAGTTTATGACAACAGCCAATTGAGACATGGCAAACACAAATACATGAATTTCAAATACAAAATTTAAGGAAAAAAAATTGAAACGCCTATTGAAAGAAATACAAAAACAACAGAAAGACATTAAATTGATTCAAGTGTTACAAACACTATATGTTAAGGCTTAAAAAAAGTTCTTGAACATTAGTTTTGATAGTTTATAGTTTAAAAGCTTTATTTTGAGGTTTTCTATCTTTTGTTTGCAATGTGTGTTAATATTTGTATTCATCCCAATTCACATTTTAGTTTTATACAATTGAAAAAAACAGAACTGTCGACGATGGCTAAATTGAAACTTGGCATCGAAACATAATCATCGATCAGGAAACTGTTATGAAAATGAACACTAAAAAAACATTTGTTTAAATCTATCAATATATAATAAAGACATAAATTATGCTTCGTTGTTCTTTTCACAGTTTTTGGCTTAGTGACCCATCCATAGATATTGCCAACTTTGACACACAAATAAATAAATCAAAGCAAATTGAAAGTTAAGCAAATTAAGTATTAATTTTTATTTGACCTTTATAATTAATTATTGTTTCTAATTTTTAAGCACTGGGTCAGTTTTTTATATAAAAATATTGTTAAAGCCGACAGCTTCCACGAGAATTATTAATTATTATTCTAAACATAACATAAGATTAATTATTGATACGGATAAAAAAATTTTAGAAAAAGTACTTAAGTTAAGTTAATAAGGAATTTAACAAAAGAAATAAAAATAAAGTTAGGAGGATATTAATTGATAATTATTTAAACAAGTTAGGTAAGAAAGAGCAAGTAGTACCAGAAATGTAACAGAAACAAAAGCATATAAGTCTTTAACTTATGTACCAGAAATAGCCAAAAGGAGAGAAAAATATTAAATTTTTGCTCTGAGAAATATAAAATGATAAACAAAACAAAAACAAAAACAAAAGATGAAATACAAAAAAAAAACATTTTAAATTTGTATCTCTATTTTCTTTACAAAATGACATATTTTTACGACAAATAAAAATTACAATATGTACATTTGTATCACTCTTTCATCGATAGGCTGCGCTAAATATTAATTATTATTATTTGTTTCCTGTTTTCTGAGGACAGCTACCACCCTACGGTGTGGCGAAATACTGAAAAAAAAAATAAACAATATTTTTATTTCAACATGATAAATTATTTTTGGAAATCTTTTTTATGTTATTTACTTTAATCGCATTTAAAAATTTGGATAGAATTCACTGATGAGCTATATGAGCATATGGGAATGCTTCCCCTCAATAATACATTTCATTTTGTAATTTTAAATAAAAAACGTTTCATGAGAATGTCATGAAATATTTATATTTGAAGGCATGGTTAAAGTAAATTAACCAGTGCTTAAAAAAAAATTAGAAAAAATAATTAAGCAAATTATATACATATGTGCACAAGTATAAAAGGGCGATCATTTACTTGAAAATAATCAGTTTGCAAGCAGGTAGCCTGAAAGTAAGAAATTACTTGGTGAAGAATTTACAATTCCCCAATTTATTTCGTGTCTTCAGTAAAACTGCATTTGAAGGTAAGAAAGGTAAGGAATTTTTACAATTCCCCAGGTTAATTCTTGCGCTGCTCTGCGCGCTGACAATTGCTACGCTTTTTGGTAACACAAGGCCACAGAGGTTACACTTCTACCGGCGTTGGTTCGACTTTGTCGCTTGCCTTGGCGAGGAATTATACAATTCCTCAACGTTAGGCTGCGCGCCCGAGCACTACCACCAGGCGATGCCAGGAGAACATCCGGCATAAAAACCCGCGTGCTGCCGCTGAATGTCTCTACAGCTAGAGACCAACGTCTAGTACTTAGTGTACTAATCGACTCCGGTGTAGAGGGTCTACCAACCAGCAACCGCCACGAACGCAGCCTGGTGCCCGGCTGGCCTACCAACGCTGTCAGTGATTGTCACAACTTTCAGTTACAACCACCACTGCCATCACTGCAGAGAAGTGATTAGATTAAAGTCTGTACCTGGCTCGAAGCCCCTACCGCATGGTGGTCTTACCACAACGAAGTCGCAATTTAAAGTCCATGGCTTGCAGGACCATAGAACTACCCCTATAGGGTCGGAGCCTACCCATAAAACTTCTATGTTGAGAGTGCAATAGCACACTTTGTTAGCACCGCACCAGACCTCCGGATACCAACATTAACCAAGTGTACCCAGAAGGGACCTCACCAACAACCGGCTACAGAGATGGGAGGCTCTATGTACGGGCTACCGGTTCCCGTGGTATATGAGCAGTAGTGAAATGGCTATAATAATATATTTCAGTATAGTAATATATTTCAGTTTGTAGTTTTAAGCAAAAAGTAGTTCATGAGAATAACATGAAATATTTATATTTGAAGGAATCAAGCACCTTCAAAGTAAATTAATATCATGAAATGTTTATTTTAAAGGAATCAAGCACAATATACCTATATATATACTTGGAGAATAGACAATTTTTTTAATGACTTTGTTAACTCAGTTGACAATTCAACAAATAGTTTAGAAAAATATGCTGCCTGAATTTTTCTGCAGAAACTTAATTTCAATTTATATCACTATAGTTTTTTCAAAAATGAAATAAAAGAAGTAGCCCTTCTAGACAAAGCTATGGACCAAAAACTGCTTTGCTTTGAATTTATATTAAGTTAAGTAAAGTGCTTAAGCAATATCGCTTTTGTATTTGCATATGACAATGCAGCTCACAGTAAATTTTAATAAATAATACGTTATTAAAAAATAACAATAAAAAACTTAGAAAAAGAAAAAATGTAACTCCCTTTTTAGCCTACAAAATTAGTAAAATGATAGTTAAACTAAATTTATTTATTTTTAGTGTTGCATTCTTTCAGTTGAAATTTGAAATTTTAGTTGAAATTTGCCTTATTCTCCAAAGTGATTATTTAAAAGATAAAAGAATTTAAAAAAGAAAAGAAATAAAACAAACCAACTTTAAAAGGAAAAGCTGACTGATGCTTAGCGAATTGCTGGCATTAAGCCAATTACTTAACAAGACGAAGGAATTCCAGTTTGCATATTTTTTAAAGTTAAAAATGTTGATTGTGGTTAAGTAAAGTGAGCTTTTAACAACGTGATGAGTACACTGAATAGAGTGTTGAATTATAAGAATACAATATAAGACACAAGAACAATTGTTTAATTTTTTAAATGTCAAAACAATGTTAAATATAATAAAAGAAGTATAAAAGAAACAAAAAAGCCAAAAGTAAATAGTTAAAAGTAAATCGTTCCTACAGCAACATTAACAAACACAAAAACGTGTGCTGTATTCGGCTATGCCGAAACCTATATACCCTTCCATGTATGTATAACCACATGTATCATACTGCAGAAGAAATTCTTTCCAACTATACAATCTTTCTGTTCAATAATCGTTGGGTTTTCGATAATCAGCTCTGTTCAGTAACTAAAAACTGTTACTAATTGTCGATAATTATTACTACGTGTAACCATGAATCAAATAATTATTATTGATCCATGACGTGTAACATCGTGTTCACGCACTCCAAAAACTTGCATGGAGAGCTTAAATGCCAAAAATGGATGTAAGCCAAAACTGTCCTATTCACTTGCAGGTTTTTTCGAATTTCATACAAATTATTTGTTGTTAAGTTCACTTCGCTTATAGTTCATTTTGGTTTAAAAGCCAAATTTTCTTTGCATGCATATCTAATATTGTACAGAAAAAACTTTCATGTAATCCACCCTGTTTTTTTTAATACTTTTTTTTAACAAACTGGCAACCTTTTTTATTTATATTTCTTGCAACGTTTACAAATGTCAAAAATTGCTAAATACAAAAAAAATTGCGAAAATGAGTAAACGTGTTATATTGAGTGTGGAACAAAAAATTAAAATTATTAAAAGATTATGAAGAAAATTTGATGAAATGTGGACAACTGAGCGCCAAATATAAAGTAGACAAATCCACAATTTTTAAAAAATTAAAAAATAGTGCCAAAATTAAAAAAGTGTCGAATTCGTGTAATTTAAAAGCATTGCGTCAAAGAAAAGGGGATGGTTTAATGAAATGCGTGGCCAGAATGCAGTAGTAACTGGCCTGATGCTTTTAAGTAAAGCAAAATAATTCGCACTGAATTTAGAAAAGGATTTCGAGCCAAATACATCGTGGCTATTCCGTTGAAAGAAACGCAACAGAATATGTGTAGGAATCGAGAGACAGTGATGAAAATGGAGCTTCAAACTTTATAGAGAACCAGTTGCCTCAAATTGTTCAAGAATATACACCAGAATGTATTCTTAATAGAGACGAAAGTGGTTTATACTATAAAGCAATACCAAACACAACCTACTTCAACAAAGGCAGTCTACCAAAAGAATGGAATATGCAAAAAGCCGCTTAACACTTCTCTTCATTTGTAACTCAACGGGATCTTATAGATGTGTGTTTGTGATTAGAAAGGCTGGGCAGCCTCGCTGTTTTAAAAATAAAAACATTCCCATCACATTTTTTTCAAATAAAAATAGTTGGATAACTGTTCTTATCCGGAATGATATACTTTCTACATATATTGGAGGAAGACATGAATAAATTAAAGAAAAAAATAATTCTATTTGTTGACAATGACAAAAAGTGGTTTTATTGAAAAAACTGCATATAGTTATTCAAAATGTGTATTATATCTGTTTTCAGTTATAGTCAATAAAGTGGCTTAAAAAGGAATTCGGTTATGGTCCTAATTCACTTATAGTCCACAAAAATTGTGCAACTATAGTTGTGGACTATAAGCGAAAACTACTGTATCTACATTTGGATAATTTTATACCAACAATTCGCCAAAAAACAATTCAAAATCCCCCCTACAAATATTCTTATTTATTATTAAATTAAATTTAGCTAGTAAAGTTGATTAACAAAAACGAAAGGTTCTGAATCAAAATATTTCATTCGTTGTTTAAAACAACTTTTGGCACACATTTTTGGAGTTAAGCATTTGAAGCATTTCTGAACATAAAACAAAAGTATCGCAAAAAATTTGTTTATGTTAAAATGTGTATTATTCTCTATAAAGATTTAAGCACCTCGTATTGCATTTTATTTCTTATTTTAGTTTTTATTCAAATTATGCGGAGAGACTTACATGTCATAATTTTTAGCAATGGAAACTTGTACGTAGCAAAAAAGTAAAATTTATTTCATAATAACAAACTAAATAACCAAAACAGATTTTAAAAAATTACCAGAAAACTCCTTAAATCACCAAACGCAAAATATAACCTCAAAGAAATCCTCAATCCCCAAAATGAAACTTTCAGCCCAATTTTAAAATAAATAAATCCCCTAATGTGACAACCGTGGCAAGTTGTGGTTAGTAAAAATTTTACTAGCAAATACTAGTCAAACAGCTGTTCTTTATTTTTGCAATTTGTTTATAAAATTTCTGGAAACAGAAAACTTTTATTACAATGAAGAAAATGTAAGTCTTTATTTGATAATTATAAGAATATACAAATTATAATAATAATTTAACAAGAAAATTTATTATTTGAAATCTTTTTTGTATATTAATAAACTTTAAATGTGCTTATTCCTTTAAATATAAATATTTCATGAGAATATCATATTTATTCTCAGCAACAAAAGACATGCAAGAGAAGTAGATAATTTATGCGTTCTAGGTAGAATGAACTGGTTCAATTTTGGGGAAAAACGCATGATTTTAGCATTAGCTTTTCATTGGCGAGCATGAGTTCACATTCCAAAATGCTTTAGCATTTAAATTAATTATGAAAACAAATGAAAATTCGATGATTAGGATATGTTTTTTCATTAATTTTTTTTATTTCTTAAAATAAATTTAAGCGATTCGTAAATATTATTACATAACTTAAATAGTTCTCATTAATATTCCTTTGCTGTAATAAAATGAAACTAAATATTTAAACTCTTTATTGGCGCAATTATTACATATTATTTTATATTATTTAGTTTTAAAACCAGTTTTTAATCACAGAATTTTTATGAGTTTTTCATGAAAAATGTGATGGATTTTTTCCAATTCTTAAACTGTTTAATTGCTTAGTAATACATTTAATTTTTAAGTTGAATATTTCAAGAGAATATAATGAAATATTTACACTTGAAGGAATCAAGCACAAATTCCTAATTAAATATTTATTACTTTAAACTAAAAAATAAAATGTATTACAATTACTACCCAGTAAAAAATAATGTATGTCATTCTTAGTGAACGGCATCTTATTCACATCTAAAAAAAGCTAATACACCTTTTCTAGATTTTGTAAGTTATTTTTAAAATACTTTTTCAAATAACATGTTTAACTACTTCTTAGATTTACATTTTTCCTTGCATGACTATAATTTTAATTAAAACATAATTTTATATCTTTCATAGCAAATAAAATTAACAAAATTTCAACATAAATTTAGCGTTCTCGATTTAAAGTGACAAAACGTTATTATTATTAATGAATCGAAAGTGATTTTGGCTTAAGTTCATTTATTTTAATTTCCAAAATCCTTTTTTTTTAGAAAGAAAAATTATTTTACAAATGTATGCGGAAGTTTTCCAAAGAAAACAAAAAAATTAGACGCCAGCAGAATGTAATGATGCACTTTCTATACCGCCGGGTTCTGCATCGGCATTCTTCGCATCTATCTCACTTAGGTAGACCACAATACAATTTTAAAGTAAGTCATAACAAACAGCTTGTCTACCCCAAGTTTCTAAATAAATTATTTCGTTACTGTTTTAAAATACGTACCGATTTATTTAAAAAAAAAATTTAATCTTATAACGTGCTTATCTTAAGAATGCAAATTTTCAATACGAATGCACATTTTCTAAAAAAAATTTGAGTTAATTATAGCCTCTTATTTTTCTTATTTTGTTCTTAATGGTACAATTTTAATTTATTTGTCAGATAGAACGTATGATAAGAACCCGAATTAAAAATCGTTTAAGTCTAATTTAAGAGATGCTCTAAAGTTAGCAATAAATATATATTCAAAAAACTACATAGAATGTAACGGAATTTAATTACTTAAAAATTATTTCTCATCACAGAAACCTTTTAGCATTTAGAAACCTATTTAAAAGTAGTACAATTTTGTTAAAAACGAACAACATGCCTTCAATGACATGCCAATGTAAAATTCATAGGTTTTTCACCCGAATTGGCACCACTTCGTTCATATAGATGTGGTGTTTTCATTACATCTTTTTCCTCACTTTTTTTACTGGGTACGAAGGAAGTAAATTAACACAAAAAAGATTACAAATAATAAATTTGTATATTGATATAAATTAACTGTTTAAGTTAATTAATTTAATATCATAAAATAATATGTGCTAATTTATAACATTAAACCGACCACCTTTTACTCTTAAAACTATCTCTTCAGTACTAACAAACACGTGGCTTGAAAATGATGTTATCACATCTGAAGCGCTCGCCAAACGTAATAAGTATACAGCCAGAGACGACGGTTTTCACCGAAAGTTATAGCAACAGTTAATTTAAAAACATTGTTTTTGTTAAACATTTGCAAAATTTCCATTTTTTTCTAATATCATTCGTTAACAGTTAAACAAAATGTGAAATGTCTTTTGCAATATTGGCATTAATAATTTGGTTGTTATTATCTTGTTTGTTTGACTTTCAATGAAATACCCATTATCTTCATATTTCTGTGATGGTAGTTCAGGCTTATCACACACTTTAATTGGCCTGTCAGCACTCTCACATTCACATACTGATCATCTTTTGAGCAGTTTGATTAAAAGATTTCAAAGAAATTGTTTTTGTGGACGAATTTTGTTAATTCCTTGCCAATTTATGCATCCGTTTCCGTTTTTGTTGTTTTTCTAAGCTTTTGGCCAATTATCTTCAGCCAACAGGTGGAAAGCAACAATTTGCTATTGTCGTACATGCCTGTAAAGCAGATTTGTTTGTTTTTGTTTGGTTTCTTTTTTACTTCTTGACACAATTTTTCTAATCGGTTTAATTTTGTGTTCATTGTATTTAAAAGTCGTTCCATATTAAGACTATGTACACAATTGTTTGTTTTTTTACTCTTATCCTTTTGCCATACTTTCATTTTTTTTTTTTTGGTTTTTTTAAGAACCTGGTGGCTTTATTATGGCTTGCAATTGCATTTGGAATATTCACACATTCATTCTTAATGTTATATGAACATATTTTTATGAAATTCTTCCTAACTGTTGACAACTAAATTAATTACGTTTATCTTTTTCTTGCAACTACATCTTTTTTTATTAACTGTTTTTTGTCTTCTTATCGTACATATAGACATTGATGGCATTTGTTGCATTTATTTGGAGCCAGTGAGGTGTTGCTTTACATCTTCTTTAGTTGGCGGTATGTATAAATGATTATTTTCTTATTAATAAATCGTGACAGATTTTTCCTTTTTTTTTCAAGAAATGTTTACAGCTCAATTAAAACAAAGTGGGTTGATATTCTCTTCTGGTTTAGAGTTATTGTTTTTTATGTTTTTTTTAAGGTGTTTAATGTGATTTTATATAAATAAATTGAAAGTTTATTCAGAAGAAGTGAATATTTATTTCATTTTTTTTTTTTCGTTTCATTGTGTTTTTCATTATTATACTAAATTAAAAAGCAAGCCAACAACGTTTATTTAAAACTGCGAAAACAAAATTTTTCTGGTTCCACTATTGACTACAAATGTGCATATTTCTTGTTAATATTTTATAATTTTCTGAACAAGTAACTTTGCTAGTTAAAAAGAAAGCGATTTTTAAAAATTAAAATATTGGTTTTGTCGGGTTTTTTACAAAAATGAAAAGGATTTTGCAAAACATACATATATTTCCATAGAAACAAACGTCTTTCAGCAAAATTTATTTTTGTTAAAATCGAATATGCCAGCGCCTCTGTTGTTTATGTAAAAACTCTAC
This sequence comes from Gymnosoma rotundatum, assembly GCA_916610165.2. Lineage (NCBI taxonomy): Eukaryota > Metazoa > Arthropoda > Insecta > Diptera > Tachinidae > Gymnosoma > Gymnosoma rotundatum. Next base: position 36,104,321 of record OU744339.1, on the reverse strand, counting down.
TTATTTTTATTTTGAAAACATAAGTCTTAACACTATCAAAACACTTGTGTGTCTTTATAGCCTTCACCACAAGAGGTGAAAAAGGGTATAACTAAGTTTGTCATTCCGTTTGTAATTTCTACAATATCCATATTCGTCGCCACAAAGTGTACAGATTCTGAGTTCTTATGAGCAATCCGTCTGCCCGTCCGTGTTAGTGTTGAAATCAACTTTGCAAAGGCACAAAATCAGCTGGAGGCAGCTAGCATAACACCACGTCTGCCTATAGTTTTTTTTTTATTATTTGGAAGAGTGAAGTAACTCCAAATAAAAAAACAAATATTTGCGGTGATAGAGAATTAAAAAATAAAAAAAAAAATAAACTTTTTTTAAATATCAATTTGGGTGTCGTTTAAATGTTTTTTTATTTGTTATTATTGTGTAATATAAAAGCATTTATGGCCAAAAATACATATTGGTTTACTTATGGTAAATCTAGATTCATATAATTATTTTCGTATAATTATAATTGATATAACTATTTTCATACAATTATTTTAATACTAATTTTTATTAAGAGCTTCAAATTATAACACCGTAACGTTTAGATTTAAAAATAAACTGAAAGGAGGTCCATATTCTACAATAGGAAGGTAGAAAAGTTTTATTAAAATGTTTAATAAGCTTTTTATGATATACGTGAATACAATATGAAAAGGATCGCAATTCATTAAGTAAACCATTCCAACAATGAGCACCTGTAATTAAAAATAATTTTTCAAAAACTAAACTATTTATTACGAGGGCTGCTATATATATATTTCTGGCCTGGCAACACTGAGTGCTGCCAAGTGCAATCTGACATTTCCATTGGAAAGTTTGTCATTTTTAAGCATAATCGTACTCAAAACGTTTTGACGTACGACCATTATTTGTGTTGTTTACAGTGACTTGAAAAAATTAATATAGAAAAAAATGGAATTAACTCGTGAACATTTTCGTGCCATCATTTTTCACAACTTTCGACGAGGATTATTACGATTGACCGGCCAAAACGTCGAATTAATGGGTCATCCGCCGTACAGCCCTGACTTGGCACCTAATGGCTTCTTCTTGTTTCCGCACATCAAGAAAAAATTCGTGGTCAACGATTTTCGTCGCCAGAAGAAGCTGTTGAAGTGTTCAAAAACCATGTTTTAGAGGTGTCTCAATCGGAGTGGAAAAATTGCTTCGACAACTGGTTTGAGCGCATGCAAAAGTGTATAAATCATGCTGGAGAATACTTTGAAAAACAATAAAACCATTTTTGATTATAAATATTCGCGTTTTCATTATTAGGCCAGAGCAGCCCTCGTAATGGAATAAATAATTGAACATTTCTGGAAGAGTGTAGGAAATTAAAATTACGGCCAAAAAAATAGATAATACCACTTTTAAAAATTCTATAGAAGGCTAAGAGGCATCTTATTTTAACTAAATCATGAAAGCAACTTTTTAAAAAGCGATTGACATAAGGTGGTATATGATTATAATAAGGATTCGTACCTTAAGTAGCGTTGTCTAATGTCAAAAACAAATCTTATTATTTTGTTTATTAAAAGCCTAATTTTATTAATATTGCCGGCTGTTGAACATAAATATACTTCCATACATTTAGATATCTGTGACATCATCAACGCATGGGCTACTTTATACCTTACATGATATGGTAAGTACATAATAACGCAATATAATCGAAAGAGATCTTAAAGAAGATACTAAAATTTTTTAAAAATGCTTAACCCATTAAAAGCCGATGAGATTTTTATGTAAAATTATGTACATGTACTTTTTTTCGTACTTTTTTATTCTCTGTCACCCAAATATTTGCTTTTTCAATTGGAGCTACTTCAATGAACTAGGTTTACACAGATGGTGAATGGTTTTCTGTGTGTAGTCAGAGAGAAATATAATGTTGGTCAAACTTTAAATTTATCGTGCTACTTTCTATTGAAGTTAAAAACACGTTTCGATGCCTACTTCGCTGCCGCTCACTTAGCTCTTCAGGAAACTTCTCACAAATATTTTAGATTAAATAAAAATTTTTTGTCTAATTCAATAATCAATACCGAGAAAGTAGCTCGATAAATGTTAAGTTTAATTTATTTGATTTAATATTTCCGTGTTTTTAATTTTTAATAAGTTTTTGATCATTCTGTTTGCCTGCAAGACTTCAGTGTACAAAAATCATTACAAAGTTGGGAAAAGAATTTGTGTGTCTTTAAAGAGGATCCACAAAGTATCTCCGTTTGGTAATATGCCTTCATGTTTTCGATTTATGTGTTTATTAAATTCTTTCTACGCAGTTCTCATTTGACTAATTAAGTCTTAGTCAGGTTAAGCAATTAACGAAATGCCTAGAGAAACTAACTTTGCCACCAATAATCCATTTCTATAGTTTTGTCTGAAATTAATACTTGATTTATTAAGACACGCTCAAAGGTTATTATTGTTACCTTCTGTACAAAACGTGTTTCAAAATTATCTATTTTGTGTCTTAAAAACATTTTCAATACTTATTTTTAAAAGTCATTTTGATTTATATTAAATGCAGTTTAAATTTTTGAATTATTGTAGAATATTTTTTTGCAAACTACACTCCATACTCGTTTTACAGCGACAGTTACGTGAATGAGTTTTTCACCAACACATTTTGGAAGTGGGAAGTCAATAAAATGAATGCGGAATGCTTGGAGATTTTTATTGGTTGATTCGACGAGAAACTTTACAAAAAAAAGTAAGAAGGAATGAAGATCACCTTATAGTTTTTTACCTCTCTAAAAAAAATTACTTAACTTACTTTGGCATGTGCACAGATTTCAATAAAATATTGCGTTTTTGATTTAATATATCTACTTTTATAAATAATGACATTAACCCGTCTTTTGAATATGTGGCCGTTTTAATGTTTGATACGTTCCTTAAAAACTTTACTTTAGAGTCGACTTTAACTTATTCATAGACAATTTAAAATATATTTATGGCGTTAAAGTGGACTCTAAATTTAAAACTAGCTAAAGTTATTTGTAAGTCATGTAACTACACTTTCTGTTTCTTGTCAAATTAAAAAGTTTGTGAAAGTTTGTCTTTTAAGAGAGTGGGAGGTATATTTTATTTTGCTTACATTTTCAGCTGCACAAGTCGGAGGACTCTTTAAAATTTGATTTCCGTAACGCAGTTGCTGTCGATTGAAATTTCGCCATCCTCTAACTCGTAAACAATCATAGCGTAAACAAGACGCTTAGTTAGCCTGTATTGCATTCTAATGCAATACTCTATAAAAAATAAAAACAAGGTTACTCCTTTGTAATGTTTTTTTTATGATTATATGAAATCATTTATCATACTGACACCCAGTCAAAGTTTTTAGCTAAGAGTATACTTTCACAAGAGTCGAATGTAGTCTATAACTATGAATATGGGCCATTACATGTAGGTTAGTTTAAATTTTTAAATAATAGTATCTGTGTATATTTCTTATTTTCTCTTACTTTAAGATATTTTTTTTTTCGTTAAAAGAGTCACAGGTATTATAACCTGGTTTAGAAAATAAATCTCTAACAAGACGTGACAAATTTTATAAATAATATTTGTATTATATAAATTGCCACGTTAGACACATTTACCGATGATAAGAGATTCAGCAACGTGTTCAATAAAACGTTGTTGCTTTTTTATATCTTTTTATTTTTATTTTGTCGTCTAATAAAAAATTCCAAATCGATTGCTTAAGTCGACCGTAACTAAGTATTTTGCGAGTTGTTTAATAAGATTTTCATTATCATTATATTCCAAACTCTTTGGTTTAATGTGCTAAAGAAAAAATGTTGCTGAAGTTCCTTATTTTATGTAATGTTACATACATCAAATGTACGCTAGTTTTTTTATTTTTATAAAATCTTGATGCAAAATTTATGATTTTTTATAACATCGCATCTTGTTAGTTACTTTAGTGAAGGTACTAATCAACACAAATTGAGTACGCAAATCTTTTTAGTTACTAGAATATTAAAAATCAGGTAAATTCAAATCAGGTACGGTTTTATAATCACGCATAATAGACCTCTTTATTTAGTTTTACTTGGTACTAAAATGGTATGAGTTATATTTAATTTCTTTTTGTCAAAAATTAATAGTTAATTTAATGAGTCAAAAGTAACAAACACCGAAGCAAGTTTATATAATTCCGGGTAAAGAACTGAGTTTACAAACGATAGTGTCCCAGAATAAGCACATTTTTTTTGCCTTTTGAAAGCTACTGTCTAAAAATTGCAATTCAAGGATTTTTTATATGCAATAAGAATCGTAAAAATCTTAATTTGCAAATCTTTTGTTTTCCCTTAAAGTTCGCTACTGCTCATATATAGCTCATCAGTGGATTCTACTCAAATTTTGTAAGAAAAATCTCAGAATGTTATACCTAAAAGCAAACTTATAAACTGAGAACTCCATTGAATTAATAAGGCAAAAAGCCAATAGAGTTCTCATTTAATCATTTTGGCTTTAGGTTGAATAGTTGAACTTATAAATTAAGCGATTTTTAAAGAAATTAACAAATAAAAACTGAAATCTAGGTATATTGGTGTGGATGAGGTGTTAAAACACATTACTGGCCAAATAAGGTTGATTTTTTCTGTTAACGGCTGATTTTTTGTTTATACTCAGCCCAACCTCACAGTGTATAACCGTGGTTGTAAAAACTCTGCTGGCAGTTTTTGTTTTATTTGTGGTGAGTTTGTGATTAAAAAAAACCAAAGAAAAGTCAAAGACTTTCTCTAAAAGGTATATCCAGTATACTTTGAAAGTTATATTGGGCCCCGCATAAGGTATGTTATGTATGTGCTGAAGATCCAAGGAAATTGTCAAATAATGAGAGAAAAAAATCCTTTAAATTTGAGGTTCCCATACTTATATGTAGAGACCCAAGAAATCATTCCAATGATTGCTACTTTTGTAATGTCGATATTACTGGTTAAAACTCAAAAAACAAAAAGGTATTCAGCTACCCTGATCAAATATTTACACGCTTATCAGAAGCTTAACTAAAAGAAGGCATCTTTGTCGGACCTAATATAAGGAAAATGATGTTTGATGCTACCTCTGAAACCATAATGAATTTTAATGAGAAAGAGGTATGGGTATCATTTAAGCAACTCGTTACAAAGCTCTTGTAAAATCAAAAAGACCCAGACTATGTTTCTATTGTAGCTAACATGTTACAATTTGGAAGATTATAGTGAGAAGCAAGGTGAGCGTTTTAACTGGGTCATTAAAGTGACGGAAAGACGCTACCAGGTCCGCTGGAACACCAACACCAACTAACAGCACGAGAGGTTTAACAAACGACCCATCATAGAAAAAGCTACACAAGGAATAAAGAAAAAGAAGAAGAAGTTGACAAGTAAAACCTGTACTGTCTTGGCATATTATATCACTGTTTAAAGAAGCCACTGAAATACTATCATTAATTCCCCCGTACACTGTAAAGGGGTTTGAGATTCAAAGCATTTAGCTGAGAAACTATCGGTGACAAAAAAAAACCTAATGCTAGATTTAGATTCAGCACATAAAAATCTATAAGGATCAGCTTTTAAAGGTAAAAGTGTTTTCAAACAAAATTTTTCCGTTGGCCTTTGTTATTGATTCGCCTTTCTGTGTATGCTCATTTAAACTATTATATGTGGGCACAAAATATAAGTTCAATTATTTATTATCAGCATATCACTGTAAAAAATTAACTGTTTAGTTAATTAGTTTTTCGGAACCCTGGTTTTTAGCGTAAAAATCGTTGAATCCAAGTTCCGTTAATTTGTTTTTATGACAATTAATATTGTTGAAAACATATGAAATTATCATGGGATGTAAAAAATAAAAGTATATTGCCAAATTTTATCTCAATACATAAAAATGTGTAACATATACATACATATATACATACATGCATACATACATACATACACCCATTCATACATACATACATACATACATACATACATACATACATACATACATGCATACATACATACATATACATATATATGTTCATAAATGTCCAAAAATATTTAGTAAAACAGATTATTTAAACGCAAGAAACCTAAAAGAAAAATTATAACAAATAGATTTTGACTTTTCTTCTTTCTTGTCATAATATCTTTGTAAAGGTGGCTTGCAGAATATGAAAAAGTCAATAGAATGTGCCATTAACTTAAACAAAAATTTTTAAATAATTGATGCATTTACTCTTATCTAAAATCTTTGTAATTTTAAACCGAATATAAAATGGGAGTAAATATTTTAAGTTAATATTAAATTTTAAAATCAAAGAAAAACAGCGAAAAGCATTATAAAAATTAAATAAATTTGCAATTTTAATTTGAAATGTTTATTTATTTATTTTTTTTTTTTTTTTTTTTGTAAAAGATTATTATTTATTAAAAAAAAATCATTTTCTTGTTTTTTAGGAAGCAAAAAAAATTGAGATAATTCTATTTTTGATAAAAGTAATAAATATTCCTCTTTTCGTCAGAAATGTTAGGATGGACATGTTTAACGTGTCCTCTTATTTATTGAGCATAAAACAGGAATTTTTTAATAATTTTTTTGTTTGTTTTAAATGGAATCGTAAATCAGTTATAAATATATAAATAAATCGCTTTGTTGAACAGATTTATTTAAAAAAAATATATGAACATAGTTTATTATTAGATTTGTATTTTGTATATCCTAAGGAAACGTGGTGAAATAATCAGTTAACCGATCTGTCAGGTCTAGTTTCTGAAAATTTTCCATTGCTTCGCATTACATATAAAAAAAAACTACAACAAACCAATTTAACTACGAAAAAAAAAATTTGCTAAAAAATCAAAAATTTATCAATTAAAAACAAGAATGATGTAGGATCCAGGAAATGCACCATTACGTTCTGCTAGTGTCCAGTTTTATTATTGTTTTTTATCTTTTTTGTTTCTTTAAAAATTAACATATAAAATTTATTCATAATTGTTCTTTCTTAATTAACTTAAAAATTAAAACATGATGTTGTAACCAACCCTAGTAGATTGTAGTTCAATTTGCAGTTGTAAATTGTTAAAAACATAAATGCTGACGAGTGAAGAAATTGTCACATTTGAGTCAGCATAACTGCTTTTAGCAAACTTAATAGGTCATAAGTTTATTACTAATGCCGGCTGCATTAAGTCAGCATATAATTTATTAATAATTTATTATAAATAGTTGATAAGTTTTCGTTAAGGAATTTTTGTCTGTCAAATAAATAATGGAAAAACAAACTGAGCGTTTTTATACACCAGCTTTAAAGCGGGTCCCTGGACGGCTATATAATATAAAAATAACAATAAAATAAAAAGTACAACATTAACGCAACCGCTTTTCTATTTTTTTAAACACTTTCCGAAAGTAGAAACGACAAGTAAGGGAAACCACTGAATATAGAAACGGAGTACTGAAGATCTGAAGCAGCCGTATTCTGGTACGCTTCGTCAAAACATAAAGGAAGTATTAAAATATAATTCGGGATAAGAATTTATCTACGGCCTGAGTCTCCATCATTAACTTTATCCGTAGCAGAAAAATGGTGAGCATTTATAACAATAAAGGACTGACGAACTGCTAGGCAAAGTAAGGGACTTTTCTTTTGCCGCTCACCCTTAGTTTCGGAGTTACGTGCCTCCAAATCTTAGCGAAAAGAATCACCTGCGTGGGAACGTTTACAATAAATTTTTCAGCAACAATGAAGGCCTCCTCTTCCCATCTTAGTTTGTAAAATGGACAAAGACGGATTTTATTGTAATACGAAATACGATTGTTTAAGCAATTGAAGTAGTAAAAAAAAAACGGTTAGAAAAGCTTCAGCATTTTAATTTGTAAAATGGATCAAGACAGGCGAAGGCAAAGTCAAAGCAGTATTACGACGAGGTCACCAAGACAGGGCATTTTAAAATAGGACAAATGGTATGGCTCAAAAATCAGGCAAGTAAAAACAAATACTCGCCTATACCGCTAGGACCCTGTAAAATTAAAGGGACACCGGTACCTGTAAACGTTAAAATAAAAACCAAAATTTCTGAGAAAGTTTACCCCAACAATTTGCAATGTTGCAATGGGAAGAAAACAGACATTTTTAAACAAAAAAATATCGAAGACAGTAGCTTTTCTCGAACAATAACAATGTGGAAAAATTATGGTGTCAGAAAAACTGAAAATATAGATGCAAAAAGGGGAAAGTTAAATAATCAAGAAAGAAATTAAAAAAATCACTATAGGATTAGTGTTAATTAGTGTTAAACCCACAAGGTAGCAAAATAAAAAAGAAAGAAAAATAAATTGAGCTGTAGAATGCTTAGCAAAGTTGAAAAAAAAACATGTTGCTCCGTTTCAACTCCTAGTCACTTTGGCTCAAAACTAAATGTACAGGATGAAGCGGAAGGAAGTTCTGGGGTATATAATTTATTTCCCCAGAAGGAGAAGTGAAGAGGGTTTTTGTTGCAATGTTGATATACTAGTAACAAACGGGATTAATGAAAATAAGTGATACAATCCCTACTACATTACAGCAAATATTTTTTGATCAAAATATATTCACGTGAATATCAGGAGGAAGTTTCATTAAAAAATGAAGTTGGTGTAAAAGGGAACCAAAAAGTTTAATACAAAAACAATGGTTACTCAGTAATTGCTTTTGTATTAATTTTTTTCAGTTTTTATGGCCTTTTTGCCTTATTGATTCTATGGAGTTCTCATTTAATCCATTTGGCTTTTGGTATAAGACTCTGAGGTTTTTTTTACAAAATTTGGGTAGAATCCACTAATGAGCTATATATTAGCAGTAGCAAAATGGCCCTATGAATATACTTTCCCCGCAGTAATACATTAATTTTTTGTTTAAAATAATAAATATTTCATGAGAAAGAATCAGGCGAAATTAAAATAGATTAATTATTTTCTAATTCTTAATTGAGCATAAAAAAATAAATTGGAAGAACAAGTGTGTACAAAGAAAAAGCTTTAAGTTGTGTGTGAACTTCGTCTCACCAAATTAACATTAAGATTAGTTGGTTAAATAGATGATGTTTACGATGTACATAACATAAGGTAGATAGATGCAAAGAATGCTGATGAAGGATGTGGCGGTCCAGAAGATGCTGCATTTCATTCTGCTAGCGTCTAATTTTTCTTGTTTTCTTTGGAAAACGTCCGCATACATTTGTAAATAATTTTTCTTTCTAAAAATGTTTAGAAAATTAATTAAAAAGAACCAAAAGCCGAAAATTTCATTAATTTGTAAAATCGATGGTTCGAATCCTGGTCAAGGTGAAAACTAAAAAATAAAAAAGATAATAATTATGTAAAGTTCAAGTTTTATCAAATAAAAATTAATCAATCAAAAACAGAATTTCTTACATACTAAAGTATTTTTCAAGAACTTCCTCATTCTAAACTATGCGTATTTTCTTGCACATCTCTCAAAAATTTAAAGAACAATTTACAAAAAAAAGGAGTTAAAAAGGAGGCGCTTACAAAGTCTATTCAAAAAATTGTAATGCTTAAAAACTAAAACTTAAAAACTAAACAACAATTACAAAAGAACAAAGTACAATAAAAAAAAAATAATAACAAAAATATAAAGTAAACAAAAAAAATTCATATTAAACATAAAAGCATTAGTTAACAATCAATATAAAAATTATCTAAAAAGAGTAAAAAACAAATTCATATTAATATAAAAAACACGAATCAACAATGATATAATAAAAATAAATAAAAACAAAATAAATAATCGAGCAGTATTGTGTACAGTTCTCCCTACATTAAGAGAACGCAGCCTCCTATCGTAAAACATGAGATCTGTATCCCCTAAGAGTAGGTAGGTCCAGAGGAAAAGATACCTTGATATTTAAACGGTCTCCAAGCCACCTACTCTGTAGAAGCACTCTCTTACCAGGGAATTCTCTGAGGTTCGTGCGCCTTCTAGAAAATTCACAACCATTTTCACTATGTTGACATCTATGCGCTCAAAATCAATCACGCTATAGACTGACCTACATGATGGCCTTCGAAATTCGCCTTATGATCCTAAATATAGCCTCAAGCCGAGGCAAGCAACCAAGACCTTCTTTTCCGTTTCCTAAGCCTCTCCATCTGGTGAGAATAAATACCAAACCAAGCTGGAAAGGCCAAAGAGATGACAAGGCGAATGAAAGAAAAATTATTTGCAAATTTATGCGAAAGTGTTCCAAAGAAAACAAGAAAATTAGACACTAGCAGAATGAAATGCAGAAATTAGTGGTTAAATAGGTGATGTTTACAACTTACACAACCTACCGTAGATAGATGCGAAGAAAGGTGATGAAGGATGTGGCGGTCCAGAAAATGCTGGATTTCATTCTGCTGGCGTCTAATTTTTCTTGATCATGCTGATTTTCAATAGCACCTCTTTCGACACTATATCTGATATGTGGGACTGACGGAGAGACGGACTTCCATCAATCGACTTCACTTTGCATATGGGGTCGGAAATGGATATTGTAGAAATTGCACACGGAATGATAAGGGTATATCTCTTTTTCTACTTTTTATGTTAAAGGGTATAAAAAGTTAATTTATTGGAATAAATATCATTATATTTTTACCATTGAATTTCTTTTATTTATTATACCCTTTACCACACCCCTTAATTCTTAGATATACTTTTTTCAATTGGGAGCTATAGTGATACGCAGTTTCTAAAATTTAAAAGCGGTGCCTATTACACTTAAAAGACACGTATGTTGTATGGGGACACCCTTTAATCCAAAATTGTGAACTGTTAAACTGTTTAAAATGAAACTGATCTGTAATCAATACCTTTCAAATCAAAATCGGATCAGAAGTTACTGAATTATGAAGGCACAAATATATATTATTATTATTATTATTATTATTATTATTATTATTATTATTATTATTATTATTATTTTTATTATTATTATTATTATTATTATTATTTATTAGTAGTATTTTTTAATACTTTTTTATATAACTTTACATGTTGTTTTACAAATTACATCAGCTCTGGTTAAATTAAATATTTTTTATAAAGGTTACAATTTTTCTTCTAAAAAAAAGCAACATTCAGTCGAAGTGATAACCTCCTTTTTTTTAAGTCGGTTAAAAAGAATTATTTTATTCGTATGTAACAATTATTACTTTTTATCTGCATTGCCAATAGAATTCAATGTGTTGTTGTAAAGGGTCTATTTCATCATATCCTTTTGGATGTGTATCACATTAGCTCTATTCACGATCTTATGCAAATGGTCTTGTATCATAGAATTTGCAAAATTGTGTAGCATACTTTTAGTTTATACCAACAAGTAAAATATGCTACACAATTTTAAAAATGCTATGATGCAAGACTATTTGCACAAGATCGTGAATAGAGCTATTATTTCTTTCGGCATAGTTTACTTTTTTACAACTTTATCCAAACATTTCTGTACATGAATTATTTTTTAAAAATTTTGATCTTGGTGTAGATAGTAATCGATATGGAATACAAAACACATATTTTTGGATTTTTTGTCTGCCTGTCGGTCTGTGTTTGCATCACGTAAAACTGGCTAGATTTGAATAAAATTTTGTGAGGAGGCTCCTTAGAATCTTTCTTTAAATGTAGAATACATTTTTTCGTAAAAATATCTTATTTCGTGAAAGCACCTAATTTTATCGGTATAATAATTCTGAGAAAATAATAAATGACACACAGACGTAATCGTGGGCACTGCTAGTTCTTATAAAAGAATAATATGTAAGATTCAGAGATACAATTTTTATTTACAAACTTTTTCATTGTTTTTAAAATATTCATAATTTATATTCAGAAATTAAAATTAAAAATTATTTTAAATTGATTATAACACTTTACATAGGACTTGTTCAGAAATGCTTCACTGCGCTGCATCTGATGGGCAGTACGTTCAAAAATGAATTAGTTGGCATCACTGCAAATGTCATGTGTTCTAAAATGCATCAATGAAGTATATGATGCGCAAACAAATGTCAAACACGCATCACAAAAATGGCTGCTGCGTTTGATCTTTATTAATTTTATTTTGTTGAATAGCGTTTCTTTATACACTCTTAGAAACGAAATTGATAGTTCTTTACTATATTACCATAATCCAGAATTTTTGGGATTCTTCTGTTATTGGCACATACATGTATGTCATGTATGTCTTAAACAGTGCACTCATTTTTAAAATTTATAATTTTCTTTTGTCTATTGCACACCCCTATTTCATTTTTGCTTTCATCTAAACCAAGAAAAAAAATTTATTATTATCTTCTCCATTAGTAATGTTTACGCATTTTAAATTTTAAAACAAATGATAGTTTATTTTTGTTTGCGCATCAAGTAAGTATCAGCATCAACTGCGCATCAGCGTTGCAAACTAATCACACATGCCCATCAGATGCAGTGCAGTGATGAATTTCCGAACAAGCCCATAGTTTAGTTTTGCGGTTTATGCACAGTAGTACAATATATATGAAATACAAAAGCAAACAGACATACATGTAACACAATTACACACTCTTGGGAAATGTAAATAAAGATAAAATTATAAATGTGTTTGTGTGTAATTTGTTTTGGAAGTTATTCTTTTGTTTATACCTATGTTAATCCTAGGATACTTATTATTTCTTTGCTTTGCTCATTTTTTTTTCACTGTGGCAGTTTTGCAATGAAAACATGGAAGATTATGCACACATAAACGTAAATATTATTGCTGTTGTCTAAAAATACGATGACTTTAGATTAAGAGTAGACAAGAAAAACAGCATGTAAAGTTTTTTAGGTTGCATCTACGTTAAAAGAACGTCATCCTACACTAATTCTTCTGTTGGAAAGGAACGTTTCATAAAATATTTAATTAGGAGTGTTACTTTTACTACTGTACGTGTTACTCTCAAAAGAAAAACAAATATTTGAATAATGTTATTTTTCATAAGGTGTTAAAACATCCAGCGTTGTAGTGGCCATGGGGGTTTCGCTAAGGCAGTTTTATAAAATATTTATAATCATAATCCCGTCTCTAAAACACACACAATCTTCTTTTAAAGAAAATTGATAATTGTGTTGATGATACGACAAAAAAGGCAACAACAAAAAATGAGCACAGTGCGATATAAAAATAAGGAATTTGGCAAGAGACTTAACAACCGAGCCCGAAAATTAAATGAATACGTTTAAACTAATGAATGCAACATACATAAACGCTGACTTTAATTAGTTCAATATGTACCATACTGATGGCGAGTTGATATTGTTACGAAAATAAAATCTGGCAACCCCTGTTGATATTTCCGTATGAGCGTGGTGAATAAGTTACTTCAACAAATGGTGTGTGTATATAATAAAACCACATTTAGCATACAAAAACTGAGCAACCTCAATAGTTGCGTTGGTAGAGGTGCTTGATTCACATGAGTACAACGGAAAACAATGCTTGTTGCAATGTAATTAAAAGTTAAGAAGTAGCTATCAGTACAAACCTCCCGAGAGGCAAGAGACAATTATTGTGTGAAGGCCATGGCAGCGCATTGAGTGGAAACGTCTAGACGTCCACTTTAATATAAGAGTAACAGATAATAGTCAAGACGCCCTTTATAATAAGAATTAAGAACGGTAGTGCTTAGCGAAGGGAAGTGTAAAAGCATAATAACAGTGTATGGCAGACGTGAGTTGTAGCTATTAGATATTGGCTATTGGCTTGGATAAAAGGAGTAGTGGAGATGTCTATGGATGTTTAAGATTACTAAACAAGGCATCGAGTAGTTCATGTCTCGCCGGAGTAACACAGTAGTGTAGCGTGGATGTCTGCGTTTGTAATAATACGCATGTTTAGTAGAAAGATTGCGTATTTATTTTCTTAAAATATACTGTTTTTGCTAGAATATGTCTTTGGTATAATGAAGATATTTGCGTGAACATAATTGAGGCGTTTGTGAACTTGGGGTCTGCTCTGCATCCACTGGAAGCCAGCTGGGTCCCGTAGCATTTGTGACGGTTTTTTTATACATATAAAAGCACAAAAAAAAACAGTTAGCCCAAAAATAGACCTCGTTATATACACATGTCGTCCTTATAGAATCATTGAACTCTCTTTGGTTACCACTGGTCATACCGTAGATTCCATTATCAACAAAAAAGGATAATTTGTGGCCGCTTGCCCTTTTTTACAAATCGGAGGAAAAGAAATAATGGTCGTCCATCGTCTACTGAAATTTCATTGAGGTTTAGTGCACAATTGGTGTTCAATCTTTACTCCTTTGAAATCCATTCCCCATTCTATTATTCATTGGTCCGTACCATATACAAATCTATATACATATATATAAAATTGTAGCAAGTGTGTTGCGATTTTACTACTTACGAACGGTCAAACTGAATTCGATTAAACTTTTAGGGTTTATTCGTATATGGTCGTGTGGATGGTCAACGCGTTAGTGATTGCTTGTTTGTGCGTGCGGCAACCACGGCTAAACGACAGAACCAATTTTAATAAAATTTGAAATTATTATTATTCTCTCATATACACACATGTATTCTATTATTGAAATTTTGCAGTCGGCAGTTGCTGTGGCGTATGGGTTTAATGCATTACTTGTATGATATAAAAAACTACTCAATAGCTCAAATATGGTTTCTAAGAAACTTTGAAATTGTGGATAGTTTTTAGTTTTTTGTTAATTTTCGATTTTAAGTGATATTTCGTGAAAATAAATATTGCGGAGAAATTTCAATCGTGTTTTTGCTGTTTTTTAGGTTTAGTGATGTTTCAAATTTTTTTTTTCAAACAAAAACAATTTTTTAGCAAATTTTAATATTTTCGTTGAAAATGTAATATTTCGATAAACTTTATGGCCTGGAGGTATTCCACTTGCCGTGTAATATACAGTTTTTTCCTAAATCTTCAGTTTTTAACAAAAGAAATCAAATAACCAAGAAAAAATGCATAACACAATCTGTTAAAAAAAAAGATTTTTTGAAAATAACTCCATCATTTATGAAACCGTGTTGCTAAATTTAATGGCATCTCTTTCAAAACTATCTCATAGATTTTCTTCAGCTCATTCGGGGACGTGGCAAAACTGATTTTAACCCAAATGACAAAGAGACAATATATATACCCCTTCCACTTGTTGTCAAGGGTATAAGAATTGTTTATTTCAAGCTGATTGATCCAGTCACTTGCCACTTCTCAAGAACGTAACGGAATGGTCGTTAATTAAAATTTCAAGAAAGGTAACTTACAAGTATAAAGTCTTCTGAGGTGCTGAGGTGTATAACAAAATGCAAAAAGCCTACTACAAAAAGAAGCTCTACGCTAGCGAAGAGTACCTGGAACATTCTTGAGGTGAATCAAAGAGCTATATTGAATACTCCATTGCTGTCAGTCATCATTCTCGTTATTCCGGTCTTTAACAAAGGTGACATCGACATCTTCAGGACTGTAGTCCAGAAACGATCGTCTCCCTCCACTAAACCAGACATGAGTCTTCTTTTGGGTTATCTTCAGCATAGATAAGTATCCGTATTTTAGCAAACGTTTTCAATCACGACTTTATCATGAGGTTTGGTAGGTTGAGACGCGCAGCTTTTTACTGTAACAAATATTGTATATATTTTTTATTTCTGTGATAGTTGTGTCATTTCTACTTACATTTTTCTCCACAAGAATCAGTCAGTAGACCTTTATCTTTATCTTACAAGTGAAGCTAGTTGTAGTCTGAAATATTTATCAGTTGCCCCAATAATATGCGTTAATTTATTAAATGTTTTTCTGGACGCACATTTAGCGTTTTCAAAGTAGCATTGTAAATGAAGTATCCAGTACACCTAATAAATATATTTGTATGTTAGGGCTGGAAGGGCATTGCAACCATGTACTATCTAGTTTTAAATTTGCATAAAAAGAGAGCCAGATGTTAGAAAATTTACATTAATTTTTTTTTTTGGAAGAAAAATGTATGTACAACGCAAACAAGCTTCACGTATGTACTTTCTCTAATGCATATAATATGTATTATAAGAATTACTAAACAACTCATACATTAAGAAACAAAGCAAAATAAAAACAGGTAAATGTGCAATAGGTAGTAAGAATATCAAATTGAGAAAGACACAAAAGATTCAACAAAATGAACTCTTCGGCAAATGTCGCTTAACATGTTCTTACAAGGGCAGCTGTTTGTTTTAGGAAATGTATTTAAGTTATCTTAATTGTATTTCTACATTTGTTACATTCAAAAACGTTTTTTCATATATCTGTTCGCTTCTACATCCCACTTGACCAAGTAATTTGTCTATAACTTTAAATTTCAGTGTTTTCCTTATAAAACCATCACAGGATAACTCATAAAAGGTAAATTTTTACCTCGGTTTTGTTTAAGTTATATAGCGTATATATTGTTACATTTTTATCTCTTTAAGCAATCGTACGGATCCTTTTGATTGCAAATACCGCTTTGGCACACACTGTTGCCAGAAGTGCAGAAGTTTATCTGCATTTTGTAAATTTTAGCCAATCAAATTGGCAGAAACCAGATTTGAAGATTTTTAGCGTAAAATCGAAGATTTTCCAAAATCTCTGTGTCAACTTCTATAACGTTGACTAACTTTTCTTGTTTTCTTTCTAAAAAAGGTTTTTAAAAATTTTAAAAACGAACTTAACCCAAAATCAATTTTAATTCATTTATAACATCCAGTTCAATTCCTAGTTTTCATAAAATGTTAAATTGCAAAACGACCTTTAAAATAAAAAGTAAAAATAGGACAATGCGACGCTTTTAGCTTACACAAATTAATTGTGAAATATTTTATCGACAATGACGTTGACTATAAAGAGAAAATGGTTAGATTTGCAGCAGATGGAGCTGCTATCATGACAGGCAAAAACAATTCCGTTGGCGAAATTTTAAAACGTCAAATATAAAATTTATTTATTATAAAATGCATAAATATGTCACTCACTGATATTATGTTCGTCGTATGCATAACGCATGCATTTATTTGTCAAACAGTCCAAAACATTATAACCAAAGATTTTACACCCATCCCAAACTCGTTGGCTTTCCATAGAATCGTTTATAAGTCGATTATTAGGATTATGTATATGAGTGATTAAAAATTTATTCTTTATTGGCTGTTAATACAATAAAAAAATAATAATAAATAAAAATCAATTTGGGACTTAGCTTACAGTTTTCCGAGATTTTTTAAAGAAAATAAAAAACAGGACTAGAATTTGGAGTTTAAAGATTTAAAATTGTTAAATTTTAAAGATATATAAAAGGAATAACTTTAGTTAATTTCTAGAGAAAATGTATTCCAAATTTAAACTTTTCCAACTCTTTTAGCGTTATTCCAAAACATAACGACTCTACCACATTCATCGGCAAATGTCGAGAGAATATTTAGTCAGGCAAGCTCATATAAAACAAAACTTCCAAATCGCTTTAAAAATGAATCTTTAGTGGGATTATTGCTTACAAAAGATTATTTAAAACTTAAAAAAATGCTAATCTTTCGACATACTTATAACTACAGGTGCGATAGCATGATTTCATCTGATATTATGAAAATTGATTATTTTATATATATAATTGCTATAACATCTGAGAGAACTTTTACATATGTAAGTAACTTTAAAATAATTTATTTTTTCTGTTGGCAAAAAATAAATATATGGGGCGATAGAGAAGTACAAAATATCAAGTGAAAAAATTGGAGCTCCTTCATACTTCCCGTGTTACGGGGCTCTATAATTTTAAATTTTTTTTAAATATCAGCATGGATATCATTTTAAACCTTTTGAAGAGATCTTTTAGGAAATATTAAAATTTTTGAAAAATGCTTAACCCATTAAGAGCCGAGGTCATTTGTATGTTAATATATATATACATGCAGTACCAATTTTTTAATTTTTTAATTCTCTGTCACCCTAATATTTACTTTTTTGTTTGCAGTTACTTCACTTAACTAGATTTACATAGATGGCGAAGGGTAATAAGATTTAACATAGCCGAACATAGCACTCTTACTTGTTAAAATAAAGGAAAAAATAAGGTGCAGATTTTGTAGATTTTACACATTAAAATTCTGGCAGCACTGGTAGCACATTATAAATTCTCTATGTTTTGCTTTGTGGCTTTATCTCTAGCTATATTTCTTGAATCCTATGGTCTATTGCTTACTTAACATATGCTACGCATCCATTACACTTTTATGTTACTCTTGCGAGACACGAACTACTCGATATGCCTTTTTTAATAAACTAAATCATCCATAGACCACTTTCGCTTTACATGAAAGCCGGGTAACTGGCCTTTAATCCAATGAACACAGCATACATCTGCCATACTCTGGTTTCATGCTGTTACTTTCTTGCGCTAACAACTAAAGTTAAAGGCTGGCAGATCTCATATTTCATAACAATCTGTCTTTTAAAGGTAAGGCCACATACGTTAAAATAACTCTAACATTAAAATTAATCTTATTTTTTACTTTTTCAGCGTATGGCAATAGGTGGACAGAGATTGTTGAGATATTAGTATTGTTACGTTTAAGATTGTCATTCCGTGCGTAATTTCTACAGCATCCATTTTCGACCCGTCTGTCCGTCCGTGTTAGAATAGGCAAACTTGAATTTACAAAAAAATAAAAATGTCAATCGGTCAGATATAATGTCGAAAGAGGTGCCATTGGAAATCAGCCTGATCGGTCCATAACTATCGAGGCAGCAGACAAAACACCACGCCTACCTTAAAGTTTATCATGTCATTTGGAACAATAAAGTTACTCCAAAAAAAAAAAAAATAAATATATGGGGCGATAGAGAATTAGAAAAGAAGAAAAATCATTAAGTGAAAAAATTGTCGCTTGCCTATATTTTCCGAGTTACGGGGCTCTGAAATTTTTAAATTATTTAAAATATAGGTATCATTTTAAAGCTTCTGAAGAGATCGATGTCATTTTTATGTAAAATATTATATATTCAGTATCAAATTTTTTTATTTTTTAATTCTCTGACATGCCAAAATTTGCTTTTTTATTGGAGTTACTTCACAAAACTAGATTTGCATAGATGGTGAAGGGTACGTTACACGTTATTTCCAGAAGACTTGAATAACAATTGAAGAATCGCCGCGAATAACGTTGCAAATGACAAAATAATAATTTTTCAGGAGAGCAAAAAAACGTATTTAAATGGTTTGATTATCTCCACTGACTGACTCAGTGTAATATCGTTTTGACGGTGATAAAATGCATAATTTTAATGTTTTGTTGTTGGAACAAATGTAAGAGAGTAAAATTAACTGTAATCTGCAAAAAACAGGTTTTGCAAAATTTGTCTTTTACAACGTTATTCGCGGCTTTGCTTCAATTGACTATAAAAACTACCATTTATTTAAATTTTTTTAATAATGCTCTACTTCTTTGTATAGCATCATCAGGAAAAACATACAAGAAACAGCGTAATAATGGAAAAATATAAAGACCTTTTGCTTGAAAATTAAATAAAATATAATTTTATTTTAAATTATTTTTTAATATTTTTAGTTACCGGTGATAATCTTGAAGTTACCTAAAGTAAAAGCTTTTATTTTTTGTCCTCTGCTTAAGTTAATATATGATTTAAATGCCAATTTGTATTAAAGAGTGCAGTTTTTCCCTAAAAATACTTAAACTAAAAGCACCCAAAAATATCTTAAAATAAGATAGAGCATACCAAAAGTTTTTTTAAAATTGTGCAACCACAAACGTTTTTTCTAAAATTAAATTAAAGTTAAACAAATAACAGTAACTATAACCATAACCATAAAAGAACTTAAATTCTATTTACATTTCATTTAAATAAATGTTGATTATTTTCCTTTATATTTTTCTCAGAACTTAAATGTTAAACGAAACTTTCTTTAAGTAAAATTGAAAAAAAAATACTAAATGCTTTTTCATTTCGAAGAAATTACAAAAAAAAACAGAATAAATGAATATAAAAATTGGCTTATTATGCGTGTTTCTATTCCTTATAATTTAGTTTTTAATTTTTATATAGTTTTATGTCTTCTAGCGAAGTTGTAATCAACGTCAAAAATTAATACTGATGAATAATTGTTTTATTTCCGTTAAATATAGTTTGCAATTTCGTCCTTCCGTTTAATTTAACAAACTTTTAGTTGTTTTTGTTTTGTGGCAATTGTTCTCTTATTGGCATGAACTGCAGGGAAATGCAATAAACTTGGTATTGGCGCTGTAAGTGTTTGAAATAAAAAAAAACTAATTGAAGGACAATTGGGACCAAAGTGAATAAAATTAAGATCAACGGAAATTATGTACAGAAACTAAAATGGAATATTTACGAATATCAAAGTCAGGTTATTAATGTTGATGCATAAGCCAATGCAGATCAAGAGATTTTAAGTTTTTAAATACAATTTTAATAATTAATCACAAACTGATGTCTTATTCCATCTTACTAGGAAAATAGGGATTTCACGCAAAAAAAAAAACTTTAAAATCTTTAAGAACCCGAAGTCAAACGCGTCGTCACGTTATACGAGGCAATATTTGGTCCTCAATATAAAACCAGCTATTGGCTAGTCTTCAAGTAAATATGTTTTTTTAACTAGACAAACAAAAGAAAACAAACGAGTGTTCTGCCTGAAAGATTGATTTATTACATTATAGTAAACGGTACTGAGCCAACTCATTACGGTAACATTCGGAGTTAGAGAAAATTGAGCAAAACAAAATCTGCTGATTCATGACTGCAGTCACTTGCAAAAAAAATTATTTCATCGAATTGTATTGTAGATTACATATAGGTATATGTAGGGTATTGTTAATATATTTTAAAATTTAATACAAGGACAAATACAAGTTCTTTTCGTAACGCTATTTTCTGCAGTTATTATTTCACGAAATTCCCTTAACATGATATTCATAGTCTTATGGCCTTTTATTGCTCGTTATGCTGCTAATATTTTGTCTTGCATTCATTCGAGACTTTTAATGTTCTGAATTTCAATTCAAGTTTCAATTTCTTTGTTAGTCCTCGTCCACACTTTGCAACTTTTGTTGCGCAATTCCCGAGTTGTAGGTGAGAATTCGTGTTCTTTCAATTCTCTTTTGTTTTCTCATTCGCCTTAGCAATCAAGACCGAAATTGCAGAAATAAAATTTAAATGTGTGTACACGAAAAAAAAATTTAAAAGTTGCACACAGAAAAAAATATGAATAATTATATATAAATGTTTTTTTGACCTTTTTAAATAGTTTTTCTTTTCTAATTTATTAAGCACTAGGTCAGTTTTATAAATAATAAAAATTTTTATTTATATTTTCAATATTTCGCCACACCTTTGGGTGGCATCATCAGGAAACAGGAAACAAAAAATTAGATTTCTTTTTTTTTAAATAACAAAATGAAAATCAAATTATTTTTTCAAACAAAAACAGAAAAATCAAAAACCGAACGACAAAAAACTCAAATATTTAAAATTTACATTCTTATAAATTTAAAACTCAAAAGACATTCAAATAAAATAACTCAAAAATTTTAAACATTTACATTCTTATAAAAATTTAAAAAACAAAACATTTAAATTATTTAAAAAATTTAAAAAACTTAATTCAAATACATTAACATAAACTTTCACGATAGAAATGTTACAAGCAATCATATACTCTCAAACGTTAATTATTTTTTATGGACTAAATGTCTATAACATTGCGCAACATTATCAGTGTCAGCCTTAAAGTTTATTCTTTTTGTTGCTGGTATTTTAATTATTTGTAACATCTCTAACATATACCGACGCTTATCATTATTTTCTATATTTAAAACAGATGCATCTTCAAAGTTAGGATTATGATTAAATCTGGCACAATGGGAAGATAATGCAGTTTTTTGTGAATTATTAACGTCCCTGTATCTTTGATCAGACTTATGTCCAGCTATTCTAGTTTTTAGTTTATTTTTTGTCGTACCTACATATTCCTTATTACAATTCTGACTATCATTACCATTACAAGGTATTTTGTAAACTACATTTGACATGTCCCATTTTTTAATCTTATCTTTTGTTTTACTAAATAATCTATTTAAAGTATTATAAGTTTTGTATGCCATTTTATATTTATCCCCATCAAAAATTTTTGATTTTTCAATCCTTTCTGCTATTTCTGGTACATAAATTAAAGACTTATAAACTTTAGTTTCTGTAACATCTCTTGTATTATTTGCTCTCCTAATCCAATAAAGATAAAGTTAAAAAGATATTAATTGATAATAATGTTCCAACAGATCAGATCTGAAGAGATCTGAAGAGATTTTTGGTAGAATGGAAATCCGAACACTTTTATTAAAAAATTAAAGGTTAGTAATTTAAATATATGTACATATATGTGTGCATATAACTTTACTATATAAATTTGGTATATTTTTTTACAGAACAACATATAACAGTAGAAGTTTTAAAATTACTAAAACCTACTTACAACGAAAAGCTTCTATCAGGTTTAACTATAGGAGATCAGGCAATATTTGAAAAAAAGTTTTAAAAATGGAAAAACCGCGAAAATAGTGTAAAGCTACATCAGATTTCTTTTTCTCATAATACTAAGACCAAACCTCAAATAGTTTCAGTGGCGGAAATTCTTGAAAGAACAAAGAAACCTTTTAATAAGCACATTTACCACATATATATAGGCAAAAGGAAGAGAATGCAGCGTTTCAGATTGTTTTGAAATGGATAAGGAAATTTGCTCTATACTCCTAACTGAGGCATTAGTAAGTTCAACATTTAATAAATATTATAAATTAATATTTATAACAATTGTTTTTACAGGAATTTTACACAAATGAAAAGCGTGTTAAAAATTATAATAAGCTCGCATCTTTACAGCCCCTTTCTAAGAACATCGTAAGGAGATACGAATCTGTGTCAGAGGAACATAAATTAAGCTTCAAATACTTACTACGTTTCAATCTAAATTTCGTTTCAGAACTAGAAGATAATTACTCTTTTTATATGCAACAAAAAATAAAAATTAATTCCATAAAAGCAGATGAATTTATTTTTTGTTCTGGCGAAAATGTGCACCACTTCGCTTTAAAAAAATTTCTGAAAGCAGCAGTACAGTTGAAGCATTCAATTTATGGCCAGAATATATTAAGCCATCTGGCTTTCAACCTGCAAGTATAAAATGTTTTTGGTTGTTTCTATTTTCACTTTCTTTATATTTTGTTAGGTCGATATCGATTTTACCCTAAAATTTCCGAAAGCAAAATCCTTACATGATAGACGGTCACAGTATGGAAAGGAAATAACCTTTTTGCTCAAGAGTAAAATAATAAACGCCTATATTTCGAGTCAGTTACAAAATGTAGAATCCATTAATCAAGGTACTTTTATATACATAAATACAAGTTACTAATATTTTTAGAAACAAAATTTACATGTCTGGAGGGGGACTTATGGAGTCAGTTTTCTTTTTAAGACAAGAAAAGACAATCCAACTTGAGACCCAATATTTTTGACATAGTTTCATAAGTTTAGTAGTCTCAGCGCTGTATTCAGTACTTTACTTCTTCTGTTTTAAAAGAAAAAAGTCTAAATGCTAAAGCCTTTGAGAAAAAAAACAACAATATTCTTACTCGTATTAATGTTTTTCAAGTATTTGATAAGGTGTAGAATCGAGACTTCTTCTTTTAGATAAGTTTGTTTAAAATAATTCTAAGAAGAATCATGAAAGATTGTGTTTATAGCTTCTAGAAGCTGTTAGAAACTATCTAACTAATCATAAATTCATTTATTTAAGTGTATAATCGCGCCCACACGAAAGCTACGTCGTAGCACCTCGACATTTGCAGGATCACACAAAATGTTTCTCTTTTGAGAAAGCGGTTGCAGGAAACAGGAACATAAAATCATGATAACTACTTACATTGGAAATGCCATATAAAAGTAGCATTAAGATAAGGTCAGATTGCTTAAATATTCGGCCAAAAAAGCTCAATCATAATTTTACAAATGTTTATTCAATCTTTCTGACACGTATCATTACCAATAACGATTTGTAATATAAAAATGTTTTATGTTCAGCAAGATCTTTTTTTTCTTAATTAGTATTTGAAAAGGACTAAAATTGATTTCTAAAATTTAGTGATTACGTCCTTTTGTTAAAATACTTCACTGATCTCACAGTACCTTTAAAGTTTAAATTAAAAGCGGTATAAAAGTAATAGACTTATTCGCACAATGACTACTCACAGCTTAGCTCAGGGGTGGGCAACCTGCGGCCAGCGTGCAAACTGCGGCCCACGTACACACAAACCCGCGAACATATTAAAAATTTATGTTGTGGCCGGCCCTTAGGCAGTGACAGGCAACAAAACTAAGAAAACAATATTTCTTTCATTTCAACGAAGATATAAAACAACAACAACATAAAACAGTCTCTAAAAATCATAACGAAAAAAGTTATGTATTATTTTCAATTCTATTTTTTGTCAACAGATGTGACCAAAATTCCCGAAAATTTAAAGTTAGAATTAATTGCACTGCAAGAAAGAAAGGATCTTAAAATGAAATTAATTGAATTATCAAAAATTTACTTTAAAAAAATTAAGACGCGCACGTATTTCCGCAATTAATTAATAATGAAGAAAAAAAATATTTCAATGCGAATAATTTTTTCGAAAAATAGTTTTTTAATTTAAAAAATATATTAGCAGTTGCTACTACTTAAACTAAACCAGACATAAGTACCTAAGCCACAAAGAAACAGTGGCAGTGGCTCATTAATATAATTATACAACTTATTATTAATTTTTTGTAATGTTGCTGAGCAGTAATAAAAAGTATTATAAATATATTATCAGAATTATTTTACTTTTGTTTAACCTCTTAAAACATTTATCACCACTTTTTTAATTTACCTACAAAATCAATGTTAATGGCTCGCTTAAGTTTGGCGGCTTTCAATTGGCTTAGGTTATAGATTTCGACTTTAAAAATCTATAACGCTTCAAAAATATCCCAACACGCTATTTGAAAACATTTCTGATGGCCACCAAAGAAGGATGTTTTGTCGGTCGAATTATAAAGATATAGATAATTTTTTTTTGTGTAGCTCTTGCTTGACTTTGTAAGTTAATTTGTATAACTTATATGTTATTATAACTTTTTTTATCACCTATTTAACATTTTAATTGCTCATGCATAAAACCTTTTATAGTTTACCGAATACGTATTCCCAATGCCTGCTGGAATATCTCAACATTGAAGTTGTAAGAGGTCATTCATTATTCAACCAAATTTATTTAATATAGTCACAGTTATAACTTCTTTAGTAGCACACACTGAATATTAAATGATTGAAAAAGGATTACAAATTATAAAAGCATTTTGCGTGATTTTAAATCACTTTGACAATAAGTGATTTGCAGAACAGGCCTGTTTAATTGCCGTATAAGCTAAATAATTAACTTTTCCTGTCACAATTACTATTTCACTAAAAAATATCGAAAGAGGAGATTTTTAAGTATAGATTTTGAATAACTCTAGGAAATGTCGTGTAATGAAGGTATAAAAATAGTCAATTTAGTCATATACATATATATGTGTCGATATTTTAATAATAAATAGCTCTTAATTTAGGTACCAAACCACCGTTTGAATTTTTACGAAAAATAATTTTACAAAAAATTATACTTAAATCATTTTACTTTAATAGTTCACACTGTTGACTTTAATAATTTCATGCCACAATAAACAGTTTAGCTAATACTAATTGTACACCGTAGTATTTTTTAAAGTTTTTAAAGGCTTATTTCTGGTAAAACTTCATACACAAACGAATATGAGTATTTAAGACTATTAAAACGATTAACCATGAAATTATTGAAGTCTATAGAGCAAACATTCTCTTAGGTTCTTTAATAAACAGAAAGCATCTTCTTGCATATGTTAAACAATGATCAATCAGTTCATAGAAATTAAAAGCAGCTTAAACAGAATAATGATTACTGAAAACCTATCTTACCATGAGGAACAATATGTATCCTTATTTTAAATTTCATTAAAATTGACTCAGCCCTTTAGCCGTAATTTTACGTACGCACAAATTAATAGAGAACAAGCAAACTTATAAAGAGATTTATAATATATATTTGACTTATTGAAGAGGTTTAATAATTACAAAAGAAAAAACCATAATAATTATGCTTTTCTAGTGTTTTTCATCTGTTGCTGTATTGACACAAAAATTTACATGTATTACCCTGTGGTTAAGAAGACTTCTTAACACAGAGCTAAATACTTATTTAAAAAAAATATTTCAATAATTGTTGCCTAAAACCAAGCCAAAAACGGAACTAAAAATATTAAAACTATGCAAAATATAACAATTAAATAAAATTGGTAAAGAAATCATTATCACATAATCGAAACTACTGGGTTATCTCATGCTTTTGTTAGGCCATTAATATAATTGAGTGGATTTATGTTCACACATGCAAGTGTTCGACCAACCACAGCGTGACTATTTGTGGTTTAACATCAGTTGTAAGTCGTGTATACAGAAATGCTGTTTGAATAACAATTGTAAATGTTTTATAAATTAATGACAGCTAAACGATAAAAAAGCAAATATGTATATTTAAAATTAAATACCAGTCTAAAGGCCTAAAAGAACTAATAAATTATTAGATTAAATCGATTGCAAATAATTTATCGATTATACATTTTAATATGAATTATTTTTTTTTAATGTTTGTAAACAAACTTTATTAAAAAAGCGGCATAAACGTTCCAATTAAATAAAAATATTTTTGCACAAACCAACAAAGCTTAGGGCACACAGAATGCAATTTCTCTTCACACCAAGTGTCAACCACAATTTGTTTTGATTCCAGAACTGGTTGTGAACCTATAAATCGAATTCAACATGAATAATTATTTTATATTTACAGAAATTTATAGTTATTTCTTTACAATGATAAAGTGTTATAACTTGGTTTTAGAGGTATACTTTTTACTGCTTAGGTCTTCGGCGTCCTATTTAATTATCACCCCTATTCTGCGTTTCGATTCGACTCGAAATTATCTCCGTCTAGCAAATTTGGTATTCTGCGTTTCGCTTCCGCTCAGTTTCTTTTGATTGTATGTATTCTGCATTACGATCAGAGCTCCGTTTTTTTCGTTGTTTTTTTGTTAACGGAGGGGTTTTCTTTGTTTTTATTTTTTAGTTAAAAAGTTAAAAATTGAAAATGAGACAAAATGTTCAGACACGATTTAAAATAACAATTAAAATTATTTTCAATTATTTTATTTGATTATATTAATTTTTTTTTTTTAATTGTTGATTTTTGTATTACAGGTCAAAAACAAAAACACCAGAACAGTATGATAAGCTGGCAAATTTAATGGCATCTATAGCAGACATCCCAAAATTAAAATCTGCTCCAACTCCGGTTTGGTAGCTACCTTCTGCAAAGAATTCTAAAGAGGCCACAACTCGGTCAAGCGGTGAAGAAGAAGTCAAAGAATTTGGCTGCACCTCATGAGCAAAAATGTCTAAAACATATTTGAACGCGTCTTTGTTTAAACGAAATTTCTTTTTAAATCTGTAAAATAAAATTACTTTACAATATCATAACATTTTACTGTCACAATAAAAATTACAATTGACAAAACTTAAAAGATTCTTTGCACTGTAATATATTTATGAACAACAATTTTTATTTTGTTTTTACATTTTTTATTTAATTTAATTATTTGTTTATTGAATTTTATCAAGAATTTATTTTTAATTAGGAATACATATAACTTTTTGTATTAAATTTGACATTTGTTTACAAAAATGATAGCAAACTTGCTTATTTTGCTATTTCATTTCCACATTCCACAGTGATGTTATTAATTGTGTAAACATTGTTGTCTTCTTCTTTTTCTTTCGATTCCGTTTTTCTGCAGAATACCAATTTTCGATCGCAACGGAACTGAATGCGGAGACTTAATCGAAACACAGAATAGGGTGTATATTTCCTCACTGCAAAAATAAATCACTGTGTTAAAGAAAAAATCTCTCATTTGCAATTTATAAATTAAACGATTTAAAATTAACATTTAATTGATTATTGGGAAAATTGGATCTGAATGAAAATCTTTTATATTTAACTTAATAAATTAATGTAATTATAAATGCAACAGTAAAAAAAATGTCAAACTACATACAATACAATAATACAGGTGGTCTCCAAGGCGAATTCATAACAGGTATACTCAAGGCGAAAATAAATACAACACTTTGAAAGAAACATGTACATTCTGCTTCTGTACAAATAGTTTTCGACTGTCAAAAGCAAAGGAGATTATAACATTTGACACTCAAAGAAGGAGAAATCACAATAGTCACCTGGGCTGTTAAGGCCACCTGTTGTCAATTCGCTAATTTCTGCTTTCACGCTATGTGTAAAACTCCATATATAAAATATATGTATAATTATTTTTTATATGGTGTTTGGCATTTAACCTTTGCGGCGAAAATTAATAAATTCGCCATCGCGACTAGGGTTCCCAGATTTCTTTCAAATCGTATTCCAAATTAAATTGTATCCCCACAATTCCCCAAAAACCATTTCAATTATCGCAAAAGAATCCCCACTACAATAATTTAAAAAAAAACCAAAAACCTCTTTAAATCCTGAAAACGCAAAATATATCTTCAAAACTCAAACTGAATTTTTCCTACCCGTTAAAAGAATAAAATCCCCTATTTGGGTAGAAATCCCCTAACCTTACAACACTGATCGCGACCACCTAGTATTGATTCGCATTTCGTGCAGCTGCTTAATATTTAATTCGTCTTGGTGTATTTTAAAAAGATTAAAATATTTTTATTCAAATAATTTAATGTGGTTTTTCTAAAATATTGTAGTATATGTTATCTAAGATCAGGTGAATATTGTATTCCATCTAACTTATTTTAATATATTGTCTTTAACTGGGAAAGCTTCTTCTTTAATATATTTTGCATAAATTTTAAATATATTTTATCATACAAAAATATACACATATAAATATTATCGCCGGCATCTCAAAGCAATCATACAAATAGCTGCTGAACTAAACTTACAACCACAAAAATGTAATTAAAAATTTTACAGCAAATATTCACCAATATTCTAGTTGTCGACGTCGTCACCTTTTAATGTTGATATGTGTCTACGCATTCGATTTGCTATTCTACTTGTCGTTATTGACACTTATCGATTACTGCTCAAAGATCTTTCGTTTTCTATAACAAATGTGACGGTATTATAATGACGTGACTCTGTTTTTTGTCGACACCTTTTTGCATAACGACTGGAAGTGATTTAAACCAAACATGACATTGAAAATGTAAAAAAGTGAAGGCAACAAATTCAAATCAATTTGAAAAATTGGTGCAAGAATTGCAGAAGAACCCATCTCTCATCCGCCTAGAAGATTAGCACATGGATGGCAAAAGGTAACAAAACAAAGAATAGAATAGGGATTTATAAAAAGGTTGTAAAAATTACTTTTAAAGTATGGCGAAATTTAATATACAAAGTGAAAAAAATATGGTTGCTAATAAAGTCGAGTGTAAAGCCACTGGCAGCGGAATGTTTAAACAATTTTCACTTACTTCGCTGTGGAAAACCTTCTTGAAGAAAATTGCCATGCAACAATCCAACCTTGTTTACTGCAGAGGCACAGCCAGAAATATGCAAAAAATATGCACATACTTGCGATCAGGCAAATTAAAAATATTGCAATTCTGCCTAAATAGTTTTCTTTACAACATAAGTTTTTTGTTTTTTCGATCTTTCATCATCAATTAAATCAAAATAATAAAACAAACCGTCGACGTCGTCACAGGAATTTATTGAATGTAAAATTTTAATTGAATTAACGCCGACATTGTTACGAAGTGATACTGTTACTAAAACGACGACGATGCCGACAACTAGAATTGGGATGATTATTTTATCTTAAACCATAAATCCAAAAATTTATGTAATCGAAACATTTATAAAGTGTTAATTTAACATAAACAAAACTCTCAGGTGAATTTTAATTCTGGTTTTTTTAACATGAAAACTTTGTGCATGAAAGCCAAAAAAAAGTTATAAAAAATATCCAACACACACAATGTACATATGTCATACGTATGTATGTACATGAATGTATACCCAGTAAAAAATAGGATCATACAAAGAGTAATCTTGGAGCGCTCCTTTGCGAGTAATGGATTACTCCATAAAACTCCGAAACACATTGGATTTTTAACATAGCATGTCCGCAGACACGAGTACTCCTTTTAAGCTCCTTATGGAGTACTCCTTTTGATCTTGAAAATTACGACAGAGGGAGTAATCGTTTTTGTCTCCTAAAAGAGCATAAAGGGAGTAAACATCCATATAAAATACAAATTTTTTTATTTTTTTTTTGCATTCGACGAGGTCGTAGTTTTTGTCAGGTAGGTCTGTTGGTAAACAGTTGCTTTACATTTAAGAAATACCACCTTAAAAGAAAAAATAACACGCAATATAATATTTACTGTCGTAAATATAGCAAAAATTCAGCTATTACCGAAATAAAAAAGTTAAACAATTTGTATTTGTTTGTTTTGATCCATCCCAATTTAATTTGACCAGCATATTTCGCCGATCATTTTGCGTATTGCTTTTTCAATTTTGATTTTGTCAAACCGCAGTTTAATGTATGAAATCTGAAATAAATTTAAATAAAAACAAAGAATTTTGAATACTTGTTTAACTGATTGCATTAAAATTAAACTCAGTCTTACCATTTCTGAATCAGGCTCTGTTTTAATCAGCTGTTCTGCCTAATTTAATTCCTTCAAAGAATCAATTGGGAAAATTTTTATTCTTTAATTTGATGTGTTCTTCCACAAACCGTAATGACTTTGATGAGCTTTTATAAAGCGGCATTCCATCCACAATTATATCGATCAATAGTTCGGCATTTGCATCAGGTGATATGTATTGGCCGTTCATCATTAGTGCTTTTTCTAAACCATTTCTGGGTTCCCTGTGAAGCAGCGTGGGTTTTCTGCATGCACTGCTTTTAACAATGTTTCTCTACATAGTGGAACGACCATACCTTCACTTTTTAAAATGTAGAGTAGTGAATTACAGCATTCGTTCGAAACACGACTTTCAATTACCCAAGAAGCGAGCTTCATTTAATATTTTCACTGATATCATAATGAACAACAAAGTTTTCCATTTGGCTATCTTCATTTGTTAATTCATTGATTTTGTGAGGTACTGATGCCTCTTGTTCACTTTAAGTCTCCCGATTACAATTTGAGAATTTTTTTAATTTCTATTTTAACTAGTCGTCTCAAATGACGATTAGAAACTAAATTTTCACACAATTTTAACAAATTTGTTACTATACCCGTACCTTTTCGCTTTTATTAAAAACACGTCTTTTACTTTTTAAAACTAAACTGACTAAATATAAAAACAAAACGAAAACATCAACAATTAAAAGTTATGTCACAAACAAAAACGAACTGATACATCCCCCATTGATCCATTTGGAGTAATAAGCGAGGCATAAACAAAAAACAAAAAATAGTTTCGATAGCTCGCTTATTACTCCAAACGGATGAACAAGTCATTACTCCTTTATAGCTCGATTATGGATTAATCCATATATTTTTTACTGGGTATAGAATAGTTTTTCTTTGCTTTGTAAATAAAACAAACTTTTGCTTTAAACCACTTGGTGGTAAAGTGAATAAAGGAATTTAAGTTAAATAAAATATAGAAACTTACATAAACAAAAACACAAATCAAATAGATATATCGCACTAGAGCAGTGGTCCAAATATTTAAAGTTGTGTGTTCGCGTCTTTATGTTTAACTTAATAATATTAAGAGTTTAAGTATATTCATCTGTAATTAAATTTATAACTTTATTTATCGCACTATATCCGTCTTCAACATTTTTTGCCGTACCTTTGAAATACATAAATGGCATGTGCACTGTATACTCGTAGTAACACAAAATAAATTGTTAGTCAATTATCGTATCAAATTGATGTTTGTTGCTAAGGGTTATGTTACTTTATGTTTAAAACGCTAATTAAACATTACTGACATGTAAAGGTAGTTAGAAAAATTCAATAACAGTTTTTGTTCTATTCTGGCTATAAAATGTGTAGCAATTTTTCGGGGTTTAGGCAACATGCAAAACATTTTATGTGATTTTTGGGTAACATTTATTTTCAGAAAAGAAAACGCCATAATGTTATTATTTTTTGTTTTCTCAAAAAATTTTGACAAAAATTAATAAATAATTTTGATTTTTAACTTTTTATTTAATTGGGAGTTGATCTGTGGATACCATAAATAAATTGATTTTGGCTTAAGTTAATTTATGTATTTTCTTAAAACTCTTTTAGAAATAAAAACTGTTTTACAAATGTATGTGGACGTTTCTAAGGAAAACAAGAAAAATTATACACCAGTAGAATGTGGTGCTGTATTTTCTGGATCGCTACATCCTTCATCATCGTTCTTCGCATTTATCTACCTTAGGTTGTGTAAATTGTAAACATCATCTATTTAACCAACTCACTGTGTAAATAAGAATACGAGAAGTATTCATATAAATATTAATTTAGTTAGACGAAGTTTATGCACAAAGCAAAGTATTTCCTCACTGTTCTCTCTGTAACTCGTCTAGCACGTTTGTTTTTGCTATGTACCAATCGTCAGTACGTCACGAATGCAATTTTTGGGTATTTAGAAACTAAAGAAATAAATTTAAGCCAAAATCAATTTTAGCCCATTTACCTATAAATTTTATTTCTTAGAACAATTAAGAAATAGAAATAAACATGAACGTAAGCTGAATAATTCGATTATTCGTTTCTTATTTTCTAAAGAATTGAAATATTATGATAAACAAATATATTTTATAATCCTAAATTATACGCAGCCTGGTAAACATAAATACTAAAGTAGATTTCTATGGAAATACTTGCAGTTGCGTCGTCTTTCATTTCATTTAAATGCTCTAGTTGAAATTCTTACAATCTCCTTTTATCACTATAGAGATCCACTTGCTTATTATTAAACAATACTTGTTAAACTTTTGCATTGGCAAGTAATTTGGCACCGAGAACTATTTACATCATGACCAAAAGGGAGAAAATTTTCTTAAATTCTTGTATTTATTAGGCAGAAAAAATGTAGAGTATATCCTCCATTTCTTGGTCATTTTATTAGTTATTGAATAACTTTAGATTCTATACACCAAATTTTATTAAAAATAGCCAAGTTTTACAAAGTGGCTGGAAGTCGCATATAAGAGCAAAATATTTCAATTTAAGTCAAATAAGTGTTTTGACTCCAATCTCTGCATTCCTAAGATAGAGACAGAAAAAAAGGGTTTATCAGCAGTAATTTAGAAAGGTTAAGCCTTCGTATCAACTCAATAGCAGTAAGGTGTCCACTTGATGAAGCTGATGAAGTTAGATGATTTTAAAGAGACATAATATCCTGGATTTACCGTTCAGCAATTAATTACTCGTATATTTAATTTTTTTATTTTAGTTTACTATATGAATTAATTTTTTTAATTGGTTCTCAATTGAGTTCAACATTTTATGTTGTATCAATTTACTTAACATCCTCTGTTGGACAGATTTCAAACAAAAGATGTAAAAAATTATTTTATATATTATTATATAGCAAAGTAAAATTAAATTCAATTGTTTGCCAAAATTAAATTCTTATGAAAACTGTTTTTGAGTTCGTCATATTACATCAACTTAATGAAGGGGAAGCTAAGCCTAAGCGTTATTTTATGTATCCCATTTATTGCAAAACATAGTTTTCCAATGGATGGGTTACGGTATAATTTTTTAAGTTGAAACAAGTTTAAGTTAAGAACAAAATTATAAAAAAAAAGTTGAGTTTAATTGCAATATCTTTATTATTAAAAAATTGTAAGTATTTTTACTTAAATAAGTTCCACTTTTACTTGAACATTAAAATTACCATGAAAAGTTTTACATTTATGTTTTTATTTATTTACTTTGTAGCACACATACATACTTTTTTCATTATTTTTTATTTATTTTAACTCTAGTTTTCACACAAAAAATCAACAATAGCAAATAAATAAATATTATCAATAATTAACCTTAAGCATGGCATCACGTTTCAGCTGAAAGTAAATTATTTAAAACAGTTAAACATTTTAGTCAGACACGTTGCAAATTAAATTAAATGCAATTATTCCCAGGATTATTATTATAAAATTATTTAAAATTGAATGACTTCCACGAATAACTATGATTTTAATTCTCTCTTTATCTTTTGAAATAATGTAGCAATAATTTTTATATTTTATTTCATTTTCAGTAATTGTACACATGTGAGTTAAATTTGTTTAACTCGTTAGGGAATCTACATTCAATTGACCAAATGTAAATATGGACAAAACAACTAATAAACAAGACAGGAACACGAGAAGCTTAGAAGTAGACTAATAAAGAGTAATAATTCTCACAAATAAAATATATATTACTGATTTCACACTAAGTTTGTTTTTCAAATTCTATTTTAATGGATGCCTTCGGAGTCATTAGCTTAATTACTAGAATCGTTCATCATTTCATCATTTCTAACTAGTTTCTGCCATAATGTTATTAAGTGTTAAGTTTAAATTCTGATCATGTATCATTGTCACTTTTAAAGTAGCATGAAGTTGGTTTTTCCTTTTTTTTTTTTTTGTTTTGCTTCAAACCTCTTAACATGAAAATCAAATCATTCAACCCTTTGAAGATTTTCTATTCTTTGTCATTAGGCCCACGTCGGAGAAAAGTGATTTCCGCATACACAGAGCTTTATATTTTATACAAAACTCGACAACACAAGGAAGTGTATGTCGCAGATACCTCCTAATAAAATATTATTGTTTGTTTGTTTATTTTTTTGTTCACTTCCTGTACAACAAACCTAATTCTTAGTTTTATAGTAAAGAACGCATTGCGTTGCACTGAAAATTATTTATTTTTTTTTTTTTTTGTAAGTTAAATAAGTTACTTATTTCTAAGTAAATTAAAATATTTTAAAACAAAGTTAAATACAATTCCTTCAAATATTAATATTTCATGATATTCTCATGAAATATTTATTATTTTAAACTAAACTAAGTATGAAATGTATTACTGCGGGGAAAGCATATCCGTATGGCCATTTCACTACTGCTCAAATGGATTTTACCCAAATTTTGTATACATATTTGAAGGAATCAAGCACGAATAAAGTAAATCAAATTTAAAAGATTCCGAATAATAAATTTTCATACAAAGTTAAATAAATAAAAAAAAATTTAAATTATCTAAGAAAGTATATAAAATTTATTGTAGTTAACAGCGTTGCTATTAAGTTGTTGGTATGCGAGCAACATATAAAAATTTGCTACTCTGACATAGATGTTGATGTCGAGGTGTTATATTGTTTCGGTTTCTAGCCGATTGGGTAAAACGTATTTTTCAAAACAAATACTTAGGGGTTTGTGTACATATTAGCTTGTGTAAAAAAACCAGAGTATGAATCTTTATAAGACTTTCGAAGGTAACCCCGTAAAGATAATTAGAAACTAATTAAACGTGGTAAAATCTATGCAAAACATAAATATATCTGATAATATTTTTATAGAAAACATTCAGTTTTCTTTTACAAACGCCAAGACAGTTACCAATTAATTTACATCAATACATTAAAGTTCTTATTCGTAATAGAGTAAAATATTGCGCTGACCAAAGCGCCTGTAACGTCGCAAATATCTGACCAACTAAAGCGTTTGTGTCAACCAGTAGTTAAAAATTTTGACTTACTAACAATCTCATTTAAATCAATTTCCTGTGAAAAAGTTATTGCTAGACTTTTTCTGACTATTACAATAAACTTTGATTTATAAGGGTTCAAGCAAAGCCCGTTTCCCCAATTCTAGTGATAAACTTAAACTTAATTCATTATTTAAAGGCGATAGACCAGTTGTAGCATTTTCAACTTGCGTACCTAGTGTAAATTGTACATCGTGTGCGTATGTTGCCTTGAAAAAGTACTTATGGCATTTATGTTGCAACCGTAGGGACCAAGGAGGTTTCCGACTAGCTCTTTTAATGGAAAACATACCCACTGAGGTTCCAAACCTTCTCCTTGGGTAGGCCGCACATAAAAATTCTTAACAACGACACAAGAAATACTTAAATTACTCACTCAAACTAAATATTAACCCAAGCACGTCCACACAAAGCACAAGATATTGGGGCAGATGTTGCGCCTCATTTGCCCTCCCAATCGTGTCACATATGATTTATCTAAATTTGATTTTTGGTAACTTCCGATTTTAAATACAGAGTAATTTGTTATTTTTTTTTTATAACGTATGAGTAATCAACAACTCTTTGTATATTACTCATACGTATAAAAGTTTACAATCCAAATGTGGTCTAAGAAAAAATTTTAAAACAGCATAAAATCCATGCGGCTTCCATGTGCAATGACCATCACAATTAAAATAATTTATATAGTGTTATTGCCATATTAAAGTCAAAACAAACAAAAACATTGAACTTTGAATGATTAAGTTAATGAATAATTGAATGCGTTTATTATAATTTTTAGGCCGTGAAAATAATTTTTTTCGCACAGGAATTTTTAAACTGTGGGTTTTACAACGAACCAGATTAAAATATCATTTTTCAAAAATAGCACTACAGAACACTGAGAGTTGCTGCAAAAATCTAAGTTGATGTTGTATTGTTTCTAGTTTTACCTAAAATTTAAGAATAATTAAATTTTTTTAATTAAGTGATAATTATTTTTATATAAGTAAGTATTGTTTTTTTTTTTAGTATTTTCTCGTCCAACTATGGTAGTGAAAATTGTGGTAATTTCTGTACTTTGTGTAGTGATCTCTAAGAAAACAAATTTCTTAAGCTATACCTCAATATGCAAACAGAACACTTTTTACATTTCTATTTCCATTACATTTACACACCCAAATTCCTCGAAACTGTGCAGAATTTCAGTGCTTTTTTATGGCCTGTTGAAATATGTGTCCCAGTTGTTTCATAATTTACTTTATAAAGGCAGAAAATTCTTTGCATTTTATTACACTATTTTCGCTAAATAAAATACTTAAATCTGAAATTGTATGGAAAAATGATAAGGCTAAAAGAGAATCTAAGAAGAAAGCAGTTAAAGAAAACTAAATTCTTACACTAATAAAAATTTTGTTAGTTCAACATATTCTCAGAAAAATGAAATCGAAATTAATTATATTAATTATTTTAAAACTAATAATAGAAAGAAAATACAAAGTACAGCAAGAAAATTTGTTTTACAGTTGCGCAACATGTACCATTCGCTTGTTTACAGAAATGAGTCAATAATGGAGATCAATTTTATATTCTTAACCGGCTTTGAAAAGGAAAAGGTTTTTAATTTGTCTAATTTTTGGCTTTGGTGTTTGCAGCAAAAAAAGTTTATAATAAAAACAAAATTAAATAGTGTTCCTATATAACACATATGATATTCATTTAAAATATTACCCAAGTTTGTGTCCGTATAGCTCCCAGTAACAGAAAGTTCTAGAAAAGTTAACTTAATAAAGAGTGTTCCCATAGGTGACGTAATTTCATTAACATGGACGGATCTTTTGAGCCTTGAAGGCGTTATAGCAGCCAAGAATAAGTATTTCAAACTACAAATTAAAGGGTGTCCTCAAATGTGATGATATTTGATTTATATTGCGTTATCTTTTGAGCCGTTTTAGACGCTAAAATTTATAATAACAAGTAAGGGTCCTATATTCGGCTATGCCGAAACTTTTATGACTTTCACCATTATGTTAATCTAGTGTAGTGAAGTAACTTCAATAAAAAAAATATTGGGGTGAAAGCGACTAAAAAAAATAAAATAAAAATGTAGTACTAGATACATACATACATATACATATATAATTTTACATAAAAATGTCATTGATTGTTATTGGGTTAAGCATTTTTAAAATTTCGTGAAAGATATCTTCAAAAGCTTTTAAATTATACCCATATTTATATCTAAAAAATGTGTTACATAATCGTAGTTTTTTATGAAAAGTTCAGAGAGGCATAACAATATGGGCTAGTTACTCCACTAAAATAAATTTGTTCCAAATGATATAGAAAAATTAGAGGCAGTCGTGGTGTTTTGCCTGTTGCCTCGAAGGACATGGACAGATCTTACTGATTTTTAATAGAAAAATTTTTTATGCTATCGATTAAATTTTCTCTAACGTATCTAGTGTCTTGGCAAAGTTGATTGTAACCCGAACATGAGCGGACGGACATCACTCAATCGACTTCGCCATGCATAAGAACTCAGAATAAATATACTTTGTGGGGTCGAAAATTGATACTGTAGAAATTTTTAACGGAATGAAAAACTTAGATATACATCTTTTCCACTTTCTGTATATACAAACAAAATAAAGCTGACATTTATGGCCGTATTTTTTGAGTCGTAAAATAATCACCTTAAATTAACTAAATGGATTTTAGTCCATATTACTCTGTCCTCCATAATAACAACTATAAACATGTAAAATTGGAAATTAACAGGTGTTCTTACAGGTGATGTAATTTAATGCACAAAATTAAAACTAGAAACTAAATTGTGAACCCATTTATAATTTTATTTAAAACGAAATACTAAGCCAAACCTTTTGAACCGATACAGACACTGAAAACACAGAATGTATATTTTTATGTCCGACATAAGGGAAGTATAAAACATTAAAATTAATGTTAAGAACTATCCAAATAGGTGAATTAAATCAGGTAGCTCTTTATAACTGCAGAAACTGTTGCAAATTTAAGATTACGTAGGCCTTTTTATAACTGCAACAAGAACTACTGTCTTTGCTGTCGGTGTATGTATTGTAAATAAAACACTAACAAAAAGTGTGGTGTATTTGCTGATGGATTCGCGAGTTCAAATCCCATAGAGAATATAAAATTAAATAACAAATTAATAAAAATTGATGAAATTTTTGTATATAAATCAACTTCTTCTAAATGGATAGATAGGTGTATTGAAATAAAGTTTCATCTGTTGATAGCAAAAAGAGTATTCGATGCCTAAATTGTGAAGTTGAGCTTTCCAAAACATTCAAGTGCGACTCAATAAGGTCACAAATTAGGATATCTTAGATATATAAAATGCTAAATTCTTACATATTTCCAGTCAAAAAAACATTGATTAGTGAAGTTTCGACTTTTCTATATCTTTTTCGAGAGAAACTGTTATGTGTTTCCCTAAGATTTCCTCGCAGAAAAACAACATATGTTATATTTCATGAGGTTTATACTTTGTGTATTTACATGTGCAAAATCTGACATTCCATATAAGGCATATCTAGTCTAAACTCACCTTTAATGCATAACGAAGATAATCGAATATCAAGCTTTTATACAAAAATTAGCTTATACCCTACCTGACCATTTCCATTTCCGCCTGAAAAACTACCAAAATTTAATGTCCCGACATGGCAAGCAATAAATGTAAAAAAGATACTCTTTTGTGCGTTAAGAAGTAAATATTATAACACATATCCAAGGATTCAGTTAAACATAAAAATGTTCTTTCATTTCGTCTTACTTTAATGGTAGCAATTCTTGCATAGCTATCTGTATCTTAGATATTTAATTTTATTTCCTTGGTATAAATATTTTTAAATACTTCTAAAAGTTTTAAATTTGAAGCAAAGCATTACTTACGTTATTTTGCATCTGAAATATTTTATACATATTTCGTTTGTACAAGTTTCTCATTTGACCATAAATCAAACATAATTTACATAATTTACTTCATCAATTTGTATCTGTACATGTTCACAAATACTTGTAAATAGTTTTGATATCAATTGATAGAATAGAACAATACCTGTATATTTTAATATTATCTTTTTTATTAACGAGCTCATAATAACATATTTTATTAATGGCTTTTCATCAACCATACATTCTAATATTTGTTGCTTGTATTTGTTGTTTCTGATTATTCGGTATGTTGCTGGCTTTAATAATAAACTCAAAAATATTTTTTTATAGACGCAGTCGTAACAAAATTATTTCCAAAGTTTTGCATAAAAACCAAGTATAAGTTACGGGATTTAAAAAAGGTATAAATGGACTTCTTCAATTTCATTTTAAATCTTAGTACTTCTCTTAAATATTCTATGTTCTCTATTCAGGCTATTAGCTGCACAAAAGGACACCAAAGAAATTTGCATACGAAAACAACAGCTGGTTAACATAATCCTGTGCTTGACAACAAAAGAACGTACATTACACAAAATTTATCTGTTTTGTTTGAAACACATTACATTATTGGAATGAACTATTTCCCCACACCGTTAACCTTCAGGAAAGGAAAGGAAACAAAAACATTAATATTACGTTTTTTTCAAATACAACAAATAATGGTGTGGCAAAATATTTAAAAATAAAAAACAATATTTTTAATTTTCAAAAATTATTATGCTATTTTTTTTAATTGTCCCGATTTTTATTAACAAATCACCGATTATCGTGGGTAAAAGCACGTCTCGATGGCCATTTCCCTACCGCCTACTTCGCTCTTCAGGAAACTTCTTATAAACATTTTAAATAAACTAAACAACAAAGTAAAGACAATAATTCTAACGCAAAAAAACCGACTTCAAAACAGATTTCATCTGTCTGCCTATAACGGTTCAAAAGTATGGCCACATACCTTAGATTACATTAACTATTGGGACACCCTTATGGCTCCAAACTTTACACTTATTCAACAGTTCAATAGTTTCGCAATGTAAATCAAATTACAGCAACTTTCGGGTCACCGTTTAGTATCCAAATTCAAATTATATACTTGCTGTTGTAGTAGATTTAGCAATCAGGTTCTGTGTAAATTTCATCCTTCTATTTATAACGGTTCAACGATTTGACCACATACATCAGAATATATCAACTATTGTAAAACCCTTTAATTTATAATTTAAATTTTTTGTACTTCTTATTATACCAAACAAAGTAGTGGACATTCTGTCTAAAATTCAGGTGTTTCCAAATAACGGTTAAAAAAATACGGCCATATAGAACAAATTACATTAATATTGGGAGCACCCTCTAATTCCTAAATTTAAATTCTAAGCTTCTTGTTATGGCGGACTTAGCAAAACAGGTCCCTTGTAAATTTCAGCTGTGTTTCACCAAAATTATATCAACTATTGGGACACCCCTTAACTTCCAAATCCAAATTTTATACTTGTTGTTATAACGGACTTAATAATATAATATTCAAGCGTCTGTCTACAACTGTTAAAAACTATGGCTATATACATCAAATTAAATGAACTATTGGCGTACCCTTTAATTTATAATTCTTAATATTAATACTTGTTACTATAACGGCCATAGCAATCGACATTCTGTCCAATTTGCAAGCGTTTGTCTACAACGGTTTAAATGATAGGCCCTTATAAATAAATTTACATCAATTATAGGGGCACCCTTTAATTTTTAGATTTATTTTTGTATAACTTTTTGTTATTGGGAGCTATAGTAATACGCAGTCATTTTAAATTTTACAGAAGTGCCCTTTACAGTTCATAATACACGTAAAAAATATGTATGTTGTATGGGGACACCCTTTAATTTTTAAGATTAAGAACTGTTTTTAAACCAATCTGTTGGCATAATCTATTATATTACCAAAAATTTTCAAAATCGGTTCAAAAATTACAGAGTTCTGCAGCCACAAACATAAAAAAAGCAACGTTCTGTCGAATTGATATTTTTTTTAAGTCGATTAAAATGCAAAGTTTAAGCAAAATCAACAATAACCAACACTGATTCTAGATTTCTTTCTTCACTGCTGACAATTTTTCGGTTCTTTTATGCAGGTAATGAAAATAAAAATATCACAAAACACTACGATAATTTATTACTGTTCCATGCACGGGCACTTCGCAAACTATTAAAGTAAACTAGGAGAATATTAAATTAAATTAATTAATTTCTTTTTAATATCATGCTATTTTAAATTCAAATTGAGTTATTAAATCACCAATATTGATTATTGAGAAAAAAAGCAATTTAGTCAGTTTTGAAAAAACTGTCTCATCTCAAGGAATAATATAACGACTCATTGCTTTCTATTGTTCTAATTATATATAATATTGTAACGTTTTTCCCTTTTTAGAACAAACGTACGGATTCTTTTGATTGCAAATACCACTGTGGCTCATTACAAATTTCGCATTCTCACTTTATGGTTTTCTTCTGGCTATACTGCGTTATTACGACAAACGCAGCCATCCACGCTACACTACTGTGTTACTCCGGCGCTACATGAACTACTTGATGCCTTGTTTAGTAACCTTAACCATCCACAGACATCTCCACTACTCCTTTTATCCAAGCCAGTCATCCCCTTTTAATCCAATAGCCACAATACACTTCTGTCGTACACTGTTGTTATGCTGTTACACTTTCCTGCGCTAACCGCTACCGTGATTACTTTTTGTTATAAGGGCTTCTTGACAATTATCTGTAGCTTTTATATTAAAATGGACGTCTCCACTAAATTATCTGCCATGGCTTCTTTTGCGTCTCGGGAAGTTTGTACTGCTGTTTTTTTTAGTAATTTTTAATTGCTTATAACAATTATTATTTTTCGTTGCACGTATGTCCGAATGCGGTGTCGAACTCCTGTTTTGCAGCATGCACCTCTACCAACGCAGCTATTGAGGCCGCTCAGCTTTTGTTGGCTAATTGTGGTATTATTCTATACACACACCATTGGTTGAATTAACTTATTGACCAAGCCCATGCGGAAATAACAGCAGCGGTTGCCGGATTTTATTATTCGTTACAATATATAATTATATCTTCAATACTTATAATCTGTAAGTCCTCAACTAAAATAAAAATTTTTGCAAAAGTAATTAAAATTCTCATGAAACAATAAATTTTGTTGGCCATTGTCATTGACCATATGAAAAAGTATCACAAAAACCAATCATAAGGCACACATACATTAATAATTTAAAATAATTTATAGCATTTATTTACAACATGTTTAAATTAATGGAATTTTTTCATTGCATGTTTTAACATATGTACAAGATAAAGGAAGATAAATATTTAATGTGGCATGTTAA
Organism: Gymnosoma rotundatum; assembly: GCA_916610165.2. Taxonomy (NCBI): domain Eukaryota; kingdom Metazoa; phylum Arthropoda; class Insecta; order Diptera; family Tachinidae; genus Gymnosoma; species Gymnosoma rotundatum. The sequence continues at coordinate 36,060,966 of OU744339.1, read as the reverse complement.
TGCTTTATATGTTTAATATAAATTAAATATGGCTTTTATGTTTCTAAGAAAAAGTATCTAGTTGTACATGAGAAGCAATTGACAATTTTACTAAACTAAATTATAAATGAAGCAATTTCTTGGTAACAGTCACTCTGAAAGAAATGTAAATTAACTTGAGATGCTGGCGGCGGGAGAAAATCTTATGAAAATAGTGTCTATATTTGTGTTTTTTCTTCATTATAAGTTAGTGGTAATGGATCGTTTCATGTCTAAGAATCAAAATGTAAGCGGAGTCTGAAATTTCAGCAAAGGCCAAAATCGTAGCGATATACATGCAAACAGAACAAAATCCAACAGAAAAATGTAGTAGTAAGTAATAAGGTCGCTACGTTTGGAACAGCATTGATTTTAATCATATAATCATCATAATTATGAGAAGCTAGGCAAGAGCTATCGGTTTCAAATTGATAGTCAAAACTAAGCCACAAAGCAATATTTATATAGACAAAAAAAACGTAGCGTTTAGTAGTTCTTGTGCGATATTAGATAGATTAGGTTTTTTTTGATATGAAAATTTATTATTCGGAATCTTTTTTATATTTTAATATCATGAAATATTTATATTTGAAGGAATCAAGCACGATAAAGTAAATTATAAGGTTTTTTTTTGTTTTGCTTTTTTTTTTTTGTTTGAATCTGTATAATGAAACAGAATTAAAAGACAAAATAGTTGGTGATATGGTCGGTACACGAAAAAATATGGGTTTGGTTAACAAAAAACAAATACACTTGATTTACTGAATAAAATAGGGTTTTCACCAGCATTTTCTTGGTTGGTTCACGTCGGTTTTAGTTAACTGCCTCATGGCAAGAGAGAATTTGGAACTGGTAAAGTCTGATTTACGTCAAAAACTAATAGAACAGTTTAAGAAACAGAAAAGAGAATAGACGTAGGGTCTACTGATTAGTAAAATAAAGAAACAAACTTAAAGCATATTAGTACTCTAGAGGTACATTGAACACAATCTAGTCAGAGCCTTACAGCAATAAGAATAAAACAAGAAATAAAAGGGAAAATATAAAAAGTTGTGCACGGTAGGTAATTTGATCCGAAATCTTGGCCAAAAATAATTTTTTGCACTAACTATAATAATGTTTCTGTTAATATTTTTCAATTAAGAATATATCAAAGCAAACTGTTAGAAAAATGCAACCTTTCTTGCAACCCAAATGCATACAACTATGTTGAAAGTAATAACTTATATAACAGTTTTTGAATGTAACTCAAAATTTTTATTTCCTTTTTTACTTTTATATCATTTTTTCTCTCGATGTAACATCACATTTAATTATACACTGAATTAAAATTGAACAAATTGTTTTTGTCTATTTCAATTATATTTGTCAACGAAATCACGTAAGTTTTTACTACGCAAGTAATCTATAACAAAGGTTATGGGCCCAGATAACCTGATTTCGAATTAATTGAAAAGGCATTGAATTTGAGGTTATACACGACCTGTAGAACGTGTATGTAAAATCTTTAGTTGTTCACCAATAAAAGAGGCGAGGATTTAAAATGGCAACAGGTATTGCGTGTATTGATAAATTGGATGGCGAAAACTATTCAACGTGGTGTATTCAAGTTAAAAGTTTACTTGTTACATTAGACTTGTGGCATGCCGTAAATGAAGAAATACCAACTAAAGAAGCAGATAGAACCAAATGGGATATGAACGATTCGAAAGCACTAGCGACAATTACATTGAGTGTCAAGCCAAGTGAGTTAATTCACATAAAAAATTGTGATACCGCAAAAAAGGCCTGGATGGTTTTAAGTTCTTTATACCAAGCAGATACGGCCTCACGTAAAGTCAATTTGTTCAAGAGGTTGGTTCGATTTAAGTTCAGCACTAGCCAAAAATTCGCCACACAAATAAATGAATTAAGTTCAATTGTTGATGAGTTAAAGAAAATTGATATTGTCTTAAATGCAGATCTAGTGTCGATTTTGCTGCTTTGTAGTCTACCCGACGAAATGGAAAACTTTGTTATTGCCATAGAAAGCAGAGACAAATTGCCTACTTATGAGAACTTAATATCCAAAATACTTGAAGAAGAGCTGCGACTAACTAATAAAAACTATAACCAAAACGAAGCAGTATTCGCCGTAAATTCCAAGGATGAAAATAAAAGAAACAAAAGATTCAACAACAACAGCAGTAAGTTCAACAACAACAATAATAATCATCGGCAAAATCGTTTTACAAAAGATCATGGTAAGAAGCTTTTTGATGTTAGCAACATAAAATGTTATCGATGTAGTAGAAAAGGGCATTTTCGCTCACAATGTAAAGGTAATCAAAATACAGATTTTGCATGTGCAGTACATGAGAATGTTAACGACTTGACAGAAAAATTTATTTTAGACAGTGGCGCGACCTCCCATATGTGTAAAAGAAAAGAATACTTTACAAAGTTAACAGAGGCAAAACAAGAAATTGATCTTGCATCGGGTGAGAGCATAAGTGCAGAAGGGATTGGTGAGGTCAAAATAAAAACAGAATTCTGCAACCTTACTTTACATAATGTTTGGTATGTACCCAAACTACATTCAAATTTTATTTCAATCAACAAAATTCTAAAAGCTGGTTATTCTGTTAACTTCCAAAACAAAAAAGCTCGCATTAAAAGTAAACAAGGCGAAAATATTTTGTCAGCTGTTTTAAGTGATGGGCTATTTATTGCAAAAGGCCGAACAATTAAAGAAAGTGAAAAGTTAAATAATATTAATGTAGAAAATATGGCAAAAAAATGGCATTGTAGATATGGGCATATCAACGTTAATGATTTAAAGAAGTTATCAGCCAAAAACATGGTGAAGGGATTAAATTTAAAAAAGTTTAACCCTGGAGTTAATGTCGACGTCGTTGACGGCGTTTCAACGCCGAAAAAGTTGAAACAGATTGAACTTTTACGGCGTTTCAACGCGTTGAGATTAACTGCTCTCATACAATTTCATACGATTCAACTTTTTCTTTGACATTTGACGCCGTCAACGACGTCGACATTAATTCTAGGGTAATAATATTAATTGTGTCACCTGTGCTGTAAACAAAATTACAGTCAAGCCATTTAAAAAGTATTCCGGTGTTCAAACAAAAGATTTGTTAGAGGTTGTGCATACCGATTTATGCGGGCCGATTGGAGTGAAATCTGTTGGAGGCTCTACATATTTTATGACTTTCATTGACGATTATTCTCGTTATGTAGTAGTTCATTTTTTGAAAAACAAGAGTGATGCATTTGAAGCATTTATTAATTTTGCTGCGATTGCGGAGAAGCAGACTGGCCACCGAATTAAAACTGTCAGAAGCGACAATGGGAAAGAATTCATTAATTCAAAATTTCAAGAGTATTTCTCCAAAAGAGGGATAGTCCACCAAACGACTGTGAGTTACACCCCGCAACAAAATGGTGTTGCTGAAAGAGCTAATCGAACCCTAGTCGAAATGGCTCGTTGTTTATTAGAACAGTCTAAACCACCACAAAGCTTATGGGGCGAAGCTGTCAGCACGGCTGTGTATATAAGAAATAGATCACCCACAAATGTCCTTGGTGATGTGACACCTTACCAAAGATGGACAGGTAAGCAACCATCAGTTTTTCATTTAAAAACATTTGGATGTGATGCGGTCGTTTTAAATAAATGTATAAGGCCAAAAGGCAGCAAGTTCTTGCCAAAAGGTTCCAAAATGAAATTCGTTGGATACCATTCTCAAACAAAAGGTTTCCGTTTCTATAACCCCAACACAAGACAAATTATTATTGCCCGCGACGTAATATTTTTTGAAAATTCGCTTAAAGAAACGCCAGTTGAAACTGATGAAAATGGATTGTTTTATTGCAACATTTTTAAACAACATAGAGAAACAGAAGTTAACACAGCAGTTGCAGATGAGTATTGTGATCCTCAAGTGGTTGATAATGGCGAACAGGTGAGTCTATCTACTAATGAATTTGATAGCAAAGAAACAATAAACAAGAGAAAAAGGTCTAGATCAAGCAGTGAATCTGATAGTAAAGGTAGTAAAGAAACAGAATACAAAAGAAAAAGAGGAAGACCTAAATTAATTAGAACACAACAAAGAGGCAGACCTCGTAAAGTTTATACAGTTGAAACTGATACCGAAATGTTGAATTCTGTAATTGAAAATCCAGCTACCGTTGATGAAGCGCTAAAATCTGAAAATTCTACAGAATGGAAAGAAGCAATGCAAAAAGAATATAAGTCTTTAATTAAAAACAAAACTTGGCAGTTGGTTGATAAACCAAATAAAAAATAAAAACGTAATTGGGTGCAAATGGGTTTTTGTTGTCAAACGTTCACCAGAGGGCAATATTGAAAAATACAAGGCAAGGTTAGTTGCACATGGATGTTCACAAAAGTACAACGTCGATTATAATGAGACATTTGCGCCTGTAGTGAGACATTCTACAATACGACTATTTTTTGCATTATCTGCCAGACATAAACTGCTGGTAAATCATGTAGACATAGAAGCCGCTTATTTAAACGGAGATTTGTCAGATGACGTTTTTATGATGCAGCCAAAACTTTTTATAGATACAGAACATCCGAATAAAGTATGCAAGCTAAATAAAGCTCTCTACGGTTTAAAACAAGCTGGTAGGGAATGGAACAGAAAGGTAAACGACATATTAATTGAAATGGGTTTTGAACGTTGTAAGTCTGACACATGCGTGTATGTAAAACGAAATGATAACGAATTATGTTTAATCGCAATTTATGTTGATGACATGCTTTTGGCATCTTCTACCTAACAAGGAATTAAAAATGTTATAAGCAATTTAAATAAGAAAGTTAAAGCTATTGATAAAGGTCCTGTTTCTTTTTATTTGGGTATGGAAGTCAATCGAAATGGTCTTAGAGGTGACATTTCTATACATCAAAAACGTTATACTGAAGATTTGCTTGAGCGATGGGGTATGTCAAATTGCAAACCTGCCGCCACTCTGTTGCCAAGTGGTACAGTTTTAGAAAAATGTAAAAATAAATGCGAAAATTTAGAGACAACATCATATCAAAGTCTGATTGGGTCGTTAATGTATTTATCGGTTATATCTAGACCCGATTTAACCACGTAGTATCGAAACTATCACAATTTAATACGCATCCGCATAAAGAACATTTTGCAGCTGCTAAGCATGTTCTCCGATATCTTAAGAAATATCCTGAAGCTAAGATAACGTATTCTAATAGTTGCAACAACTTTGAAGTGTATTCGGACTCAGACTGGGCAAGTGATTATTCTGATAGGTTTCATAGCATTTATGGCAGGTGGTCCTATCGCATGGGAGTCGCGAAAGCAAGCTGTGGTTGCTCTTAGTACTATGGAAGCCGAGTACATAGCTTTATGCCAGGGTACAAAAGAAGCTGTTTTCTTCAGATGTCTAATTAAAGAGATGGGATTCGAAGACTACATCGCATTTCCCACCCCGATTTTCTGTGACAATCAGAGCGCAATATTTACAGTAAAAAATCCTACAGTACATAAGAAAAGCAAGCACATTGATATCCGATATCACTATATTAGAGCAAAATACGAAGACAATGAAGTAGATGTAAAATACATTACAACAAAGGATATTGCAGCAGACATTTTAGCAAAAATTTTAACTAATCAGAAGCATTCATATTGTTGTAACTTACTTAAATTAACATTGTAATTTTTTTTTGAATTTTAACATTGTATTTTGAACTCGCATTTGGTTTGAGGGGGAGTGTGTTAGAAAAATGCAACCTTTCTTGCAACCCAAATGCATACAACTATATTGAAAGTAATAACTTATATAACAGTTTTTGAATGTAACTCAAAATTTTTATTTCCTTTTTTACTTTTATATCATTTTTTCTCTCGATGTAACATCACATTTAATTATACACTGAATTAAAATTGAACAAATTGTTTTTGTCTATTCAATTATATTTGTCAACGAAATCACGTAAGTTTTTACTACGCAAGTAATCTATAACACAAACAACTGCATATTTGGTTTTTATGAAAGACAAATAGTAGCTAATTTAATTGCAGTCGAAACTGAAATTTGGAATCAACCTACACAAACCAAGATAAAAACTCTAAATTTGATATTAATTAAAATTTTTTTTATAAAACAGGAAGAGGGGATAGTATAATATAAAAAAACTTAATATTTTGGTGACGGTATTGCTTTTGTTAAAAAATGTGTATTTTTAACTTATAGTGCCTGTTAAAAAAAAGTAGTAAAATTGTACTAAAATTTTTTAATTTTTCCAATTCAAGTTTAAAAAAAACTATTTTTATTTTAGAGAAAAACAAGATTTTTCACGTAACCCTCTTGAGATGCTAAGATTTTTTTCCTTAAGTTAAAAAATAACTTGGAAATTCATTTAGAATCAAGCAGTATCTTAATAAGAAATAGTGCTATATTCGGCTGTACCGAATCGTATATACCCTTCACCAAAAGAATTGTATATTTATGTTCTTTGTTCTTTTTTTTTTTTTTTTTGCAGAAATATGAATATCGTTGTTAAAACATAGAATCTATTAAAATATAAGCGGAATATCAATATTCAACTTTACTTGTACAATTTTAATAGAAAAAATTACTCAATAGTGTAATTATGTTTTTTATTTATTTTTTTTTTTTGTGCATTTTCGCTTTTGCATCTAATTTCAAATTTTTAATTGAAAAATAAATTTTTTAGCAAATTTTATTATTTCTGATAAAATGTTGGTATAAATGCTATAGTTTTATGGAACTTAGAGTGCTTCTCCAATTGCCAAGATTTTTTTTTCTGAAATCTCGGTTTTAAATAAAACAAAGCAAAAAACAACAATAAGCAACAAAAATTCCCAAAACTAAATTTGAAAAACTTAAGAACAATAGAAGCCCTCGCCTTGTTTTGAAAATATCTCCACCGTTAATGGACCGAAGTTTTTAAATTTCAATAGCACTTATTTCAAAACTATGTCTGGAGAAGGCTGGTCACAAAGTTTTTGTTGCTTATCTGGGGACGTGGCACAACTGATTTCAACCCGATTACTGATATACGGACGTGGTTAAACTAAGATTATATATACTTTATGCAGAAATATATATGGTTGAAATAACAAAAGAATGACAAACTTTTATATAACTTTTAACTGTGGTGAAGAGTATAAAAATATAAATCGAACAGTAGACTGAAATTAAAAGCAAACAACTAAAAGAGGAAGAACAAAAATAAAGTCATTTATCTTTTCGAATGTGAGGGAAACAGTAAAATACATATTTACCCCGAATCTTACTCCATTTTTCTCCATTCATTATGCTCGACAAGATGCAAAGCAAAAGGATCTATTGCCTAAAAATTTTGTCAAAGACTTCAACATGTAGCTTTTTATTGAAAATATCACTTAATGAAAAAATGGAGATATTTTGTTTAGAACTTGTTCAATAAATCTAATATAAAAATTAATTTTATAAAAATTGGTAGCAATCCCTACCGGAAGTTGGATTTTACCTAGGTTCACATTCTTGTAAAAATTTGTTTCTATAAATTTTAGTTTTTTATTCTGAAAGTTACACATCTTATTCTTTTTATTTGTTTTCAATGTGAACTTATAGTTTATTTATTGTAAAAAGCTGTTCGATGAAGGGTACAAATATTTTACGAGATTTCATGGGACCAATTTTTACTTTGAGGGAAATGACAGTTTTATGGACACATAAATGTCGCCTTTTATTTACGAAGGGGTGATTTTGTAGCAAAACTCAGAGATATTTTAATTTTTTAAAACAAAGTTCCAGATTTGTTACCATCTATTTTACGCAACTTCCCACTGTGTATATCTTTAGAAAAAAAAAGTCAAGTAATAGCAAAGAAGGATATACGTCTATATTTACACAGCTATTCTGTGAAAATTACTTTACTTTCACACAAAAGCAATGGAAACATACCTCCCAATTTATACTCATAAATAGAAATAAATGTGTAAAAGGATGTAAAGGTTACTTAGAAGAACAATGTTTCACTCACTTGCATTCACATTAAAACATCAATTGTGGTTTGTTATTTAGAAAAATATGTTGGCCTTTGTTATCTTTATTCAATTTTTTTTAATTCTTTAAAATGGATTGTATTGAGCAACTAGTATGCATTTTGCATATGGAACTAGTTCATCAGCAATATTCAATAGAAAAAGAGATATCAAGAGCGCAAAGAGGGCTGTATTTTGAAACTCATTTCCTGAATTAATGTGTCATGCGTATTGCGCACACTGATTGAAATAAAAAGAGCATCAAATTCGTTTAAACTGCAATTTATACGTGAATATTTAAAATAGAAATTTGATAATAAAGATTTTATTTTTTGCTATTGTGACCAATTCTCTTTAAATTGTTAACGTAAAATTTTTTTCTTTGAAAAACTTGCAACAGAGAGATGTTTTTTAGATGATAAAATGGCTTAATGTTTTGTGCAGCAACTATTTGATATTAATGATAACTTATCAGTCACCTTTTTAAATATCTTATAAGTCCAAAAAAGGCAAAATATTTAGTATTTGTCCATGAATTAAGCGTCGCGTAGTTACAGTCCTTTGGCTGACAATTTGAACTTAATATACTTTATTGCACTTGAAGAAAGTCTTCCTCTTTTTGTGTTCTAATCTTTGTATGAAAACAATTTCTCAGACTGCATTTTCACACCTATGAACAGGTAGTTACTTTACACACTTATATTTTCTGACTTTTCAATTTTAATCATTTACTTTTTAGATCGATTTATGATTTCCAAAGATCTGTTAAATGAAATCTAAACTGGTGCTTAAGGTACAGTTATGAAAACAACTTTAAAAATGTGATACATAGGATGACAGTTCAAGTAACAAAAGTCTACTTCTGCATTGTTTGTATTTTTAGGGTTCCGTACGCAAGGTGTACAAACGTAACAATATTGTTTTTGTTGCAACGTCTGTCCATATATCATTCTTTCCGCCCGTGCGAAATTAAAAGTTTTTCAAAAAAGCCGTAAGTTTGACGTTTTAAATTGTTATAGCCAGACGCTTTAAATTTGCAGAGAGTATGGACTACTACGCCTTCTGTAAAAATATAATTAAGAGTAGCCCGAAAGTAACTTGACTTTTACATGCATTTTTTTCTTGAACCTTTATTAGCTGACACTATAAATTTACGCAGGAAAAAATCTTAAATTAAAAGGTGTCCCAACAGAAATATCAAATTCACAGAAGATTACATTAAATTTACCTGAAGTAAGTTTTGCTTTGTCCGCTGGAGTAAGAAAAAAGTTTAACATTAGTGTTTGACACATAAATGCTCCCGAGCCCTACGCGTGTTATTCTTTTTATTTATATTTTTTATCATTTAGCCATAACATATCATAACATTAACTTTATTTGTGTATTTTATCTTCTTGCATTCCATGTGCATAATTTTAATAATGTTTGATTTTAAACTTTTATGCTGTTTTTATACCCTTCACCATAAATAGTGGAAAAGGGGTATAACTGAGTTTGTCAGTCCGTGTAAAATTTCTACAACATCTATATCCGATCCCAAAAAGTATATAAATTCTGAGTTCTTATGCACAGTAAAGTCGATTTAGTGTTGAATTCAAGTTTGCCAAGGCACTAGATCAGCTAAGAAAGAGGTGATATTAAAAATCAGCAAGATAGGTGCAAGTCCTTCTAGGCAGCGGGAAAAACACCACACCTGCCTCTAATTTTTCCATACCATATGGAACAATGAAGCAATTGCAATAAAAAAAAAAGAACAAATACTAGGGGCGATAAAGAATTAACAAGTAAAAGTACTATATTCAGATATGCAGAATCTTAATACCCTTCGTCATATATATAAATCTGATTTAGTGAAGTAACTCCAATCGTATAATCAAATATTGGGGTATCAGAGAATTAAAAAGTAAAAATATATATAATTTTACATAGAAATGTTATTGGATCTTAATAAGATAAGCATTTTTTAATAGATAACAAATTTTTTCTACAGATTTGTTTAAAACCTTTTAAATGATGCCCACATTTATATCTAAAAAAAATTAGATGCACAATCGTACTTTTCTACACAAAGTCCAGGGGGATTCTTATGTATTTCTATTCGAATTGAAGGGAAAATCGTATTATGTAGAACGTTCAAAAAGCCTGCAGAGTTGTGTTTGCAATTTTAAGGATCTCGCTTTTTTTTATCTGTTAAACTTGGCAGAACTTTGCATTGTTTTATACAAACGTCAAATTTGTAAATAAATCCAAAATGAATGTAAATAAAAATATTTATTTGAAACGTAAATAAAACTTTAAAAATTTTGTTACGGCGAGGGTTTACCTTTATGTGCATGTGTAAAAAGTTTATATTATTATAAATACCTTTTTTCACTATTCTAGCTCATGTGAAGGTGGACCTGCATTATTTTCAAATCTTGCAATAGTCTCTGCCAGAAATCCCTGCATTTGCTTTTGGCATAAGTAACACTTAGGTATCCTTTTGCCAAGTCTGCATGTATAAACTCTTTTTAGACATTTTCCGTTAAATAATTTTAAAATGAAAGCATTTAATAAACGTTTTCTTTAATTTAATATTAACTTTTATATTATGTATTCTTAATTTCTTTTATATATTTAAAAAAATAACTATCAAATCAAATGCAAACTAATAACAATCAAGATTTTCTACCAATTTAATTAAGACAGATGATTTTGCACAAACGGAGATTGCGAAGAAAATGGCAAACAACAAGAAACCCAATTGATAAAACAAATTTTAATCGAGCTTCTAATATCTTAAAGAAACATTAAATGAACTAAAAAATAATTAAACAGCCAATTTCTTACAAAAAATCAATAAAGCAAGCAACAATACACACATTATATGGAAAGCAACTAAATACTTAAAAAAAATTAATTAAAAGCAATGTGCCGATCAGGGTTGACAACGGTCCTTGGTGCAGATCAAATAAAAGCAAAGCGTATCTTTTTTCGAAACACCTTGAACAAACTTTTAAAACTTTTCCATCCACTATTTGTCCAGGTGAGAATAGTATTTTGGATTTTTTAGATTCTCCATGTCAAATGGAGTTCTCGATTAACGCATCTTCTCCTTCGGAAACGAAAACTGTAATTGAAAAGCTCAATAACGCTAAATCTCCTGGATACGACAGAATAGATTCCACAGTTGCCAAGAACTTATCTACCAAAGCTGTACTTTATTTGACACAAATATTTAATACGATCCTAAGACAGAAATTACAATGATCCTAAAATCAAATAAACCGGAAAATAAACCTTCAAGCCAATTAGTTTGCTGCCGTTATTTTCAAAAATATTTGAGAGAATTGTTTCAAGTCGTCTGGTTCCTCTTCTTGGGAGGCTAAGCATAATTCCGGATTATCAATTTGATTTTCGCCACAAACATGGCACCCCTGAACAATGCCACCGAATAATAAATGTAATTACTGATGCTCTTGAGAGGAAATTATATTGCTCAGCAGTGTTTCTTGATGTCAAACAAGCTTTTGACAGAGCCTGGCACCAAGATTACTTTTTAAACTCAAAAAACTTTTACCAGCTCCAATTTATTTATTGTTAAGATCATACTTTGGAAAAAGATCATTTTACGTATTATTGAGTGATGAAACTTCTAATATAAGATTTATTTACGCCGGTGTCCCACAATGAAGCGTACTGGGTCCAATACTGTATACAATCTATACGTCTGACATGCCCACTTATGAGAAAGCAACAACAATAGCAACGTACGCTGATGATACAGCAATAATAGCTTATCATGAATCTTCTGCTACAGCCTCATTATATGTACAAAATCAGCTTAACCTACTACAAGATTGGCTTACAAAATAGAAAATTACTATCAATACTGATAAGTCCAATAATATTTCGTTTACCTTGAGAAGAAATGATTGCCCGCCAGTTTTTCTTTATAATAAACAAATTCCTAAATCTGAGAAAGTCAAATATCCAGGTATGCATGTTGACAAAAGATTAACTTGGAAGTATCATGTTAAAGCAAAAAGTGATCACCTAAACGTATTGACTAAGAAAATGTATTGGTTATTAGGACCTAGATCTACATTAAATCTTAGAAATAAATTATTAATTTACAAAGCTGCTTTAAAACCTGTATGGACTTACGGTATTCAGATGTGGGGGACAACAAGTAACAACATAGAAATACTACAACGATACCAATTTAAAACGTTAAGACTTATAGTTAATGCTCCGTGGTTTATTATTAACAAAAGAATTCATAAAGATCTTCATATACCATTTATTTTAGATGAAATAAAAAGATTCAGTTCTCGTTATCTTGATAGATTGCGTAATCACTGCAATACCCTGGCCATATGCTTACTAGATGAAACCAAAGAGATTAAAAGATTAAAAAGATTCCATATTCTTGATCTTTCTTTCAGAAAATAATGTAAATATTTGTATATATGTACATATGTACATAGCGTTTTTTTTTATATACATGCATATATAAAACTGTGAATAGTATTGTATATAACCATTATTAAGCTATAATATAGCATCTTAATTATTAGTGTTATGTTGTAAATTTTGTAATAGATTGTAAATAAAAGAAAACTGAAAATAAAAATCAAAATGGCATTCGAAAATCTGTATACGTTAATAACACATTTGGCAATTGCTTTCGTGCTACATAGTTGCTATTTCCAAAGGAATTTTTTTGGATTCCGAATGGGATAAAAAAAATTCCCTCAAATTTACGATCTTTCGCATGAAATCGCACTACGTAATCCCATTTTAACGAGTTCGTTGATTTTCCGATTCGAACAGAAATACATAATAACCCCCCAGAGACCCGTAACTCAGGCCTTCTCGTTTTTTAATTGTCTGTCAGCCCAATATTTGTTTTTTTTTTTTTTTATTGGAGTTTCTTTACTAAACTAGATTTACATATGTATATGGTGAAGGGTATATACGATTCTTCGTAGCCGAATATATCTTTCGTACTTGTTCAATTTATTTAGCACAGCACAAGTAAATGTTGGCAAACGTAAAATTTTAATGAAATATTTTCCTAGATTTATGCGAAAAACTAAAATTCATTATGAAATATTAAAATGAAATTTTAAATTGTTAATCTTGTCTAGTATTTCATTTAAATTACAGTGAATTGTGCAGCAAAGAAGAAATAAATTAAAAAACAAAATACAAAATTAAATATGTATAATGAAAATACTCGGTAAAACTGTTTGCGTTTAAGCAATTAATGTTACTTCTGCAATTTTAATATTTGAAATAAAATAAAAAAACATTGTATAAAACAAAACATTTTGTGAGTAAAATACCTTGTAAGGGGATGAGATGGTATAATTTTTAAATTAAATATAATTCGAGCTATTTAAATACATACAAATTGAAGGTTTTCAGTTTATGCACAATTGAAATAACCCTTCTGGTATAACTTTGTGTGAAACATAGCTGTTAAGTAATTATTACTAATCGTAATAATTAGTAATTCCCTTATTTTTTTAATATATTGAAGCAATAATTCAGATTCGCACGATTACTAATTAATTACGATAACAATAATCCAAAAACAATCAACATTAATAAAAACAAGTAGGAGTGCTATATTCGCCTATGCCGAATCTTATATACCCTTCACCATCTATAACAAATATTTGGGTGACAGAGAATACAAATTAAAAACTCGGTACTGTATATATATATATATATATATATATATATATATATATATATATATATATATATATATATATATATATATATATATATATATATATATAACTTTACATAAAAATGACAAAAAAAATTAAGAAATTAAAAATTTTAGAATTTCGTTAAAAAAGATACAATAGAAACTTTAAATATTTTCTTTGTAAAGCAGTGTTATTGAATAAAATATATCTGCCCTATTCACAAGCCCCTAGTACGTGCTAAGTGCTAACAAAATACAACGGTGCTAGCTGTGTTGTTGGTAATTTTCATGCAAACATGCGATACAACACTTAGTATTTTTTTTCATACGTTTTTCAAACGTTGTATTTGTTTAAATGTTGTACGTTTAAATGAATTATTCTTTTTGTGTTCATGTGTGAATTATATTAAATTAAATTGAATTAAAAGATATTTTTATTTATTTAATTTATTTATTAGAAAGTGGAATAAGTCATTTCTGTTGTATATAGTAGGAGTGGGTATATTGGAAACATATGTTAAGGTTTGTTCTCTGCCAATATAAAAACTGTTCTTTAAGATCATCACCTAAGCCATCACCTATACCAAAAAGAGATGCTACCTTACGAACACAACCACTATTTCCTGAAGGTCTCAAGCAGCAAAGTACAATTTTAAACTGCAAGTCAATGCGTAGTTGGAGCCTTTCGCCAATTGTGTGAAAAACATCGTCATTTTTTATAAGGTCGAATATATAGGCAAATTCCTCTGGCCGTAGTCGTATCATATGAAGAAATCTGTTTTCATCAAAATATCTTAAAACCCTATTATGACATAATGATGATTTTGGTAGCCCTAAATGTATAATTCTGCGACTGGAGAGCAAGTACATTAGGTTCATCCTAAAAATGTCTTGAATTTCATACTCACACAAAAAATTTATTAATTTACTTTGTTCTGTTTTCTCCCCCATTTGGCTTATAAATAACAAATGATGAATAGCACTTTTCTTCTTCTTATTTCCTTTTTGACGTATGAAGTACAATGTACAATGGCACACTGATACAATGGTTGTTCACAAAGAAGTAAACAAAAGGTAGTATGCAATACTACCTACACCTTAGCAGAGCTTGTAAATACGGCAATCGATTACTTTACAACAGAAAATTAACACAAATTGAACGCTAACTAAAAAGCCGAATTGGACTACTGTACACTGCACTGAATTTTTCGCCAGTGTTTCACTTGTATACAATAGACAATTATTAGTCTTTAAGAAAATTAAATTCCAACTTTTTAATTAAATTTGTTTTTTCATTATTCCGAAACAAACCAACTCAGCTGTTGCTTGTAAAAATGTTTTACATCCATAGAATTCATGATTGCGTTGTGATGTTTGTGTATTTTGTGCAGGTTTTTTTTTTTTTTTTTTTTTTTTTTTTTCTTTTATCGACCGGAAGGTGTTGAGACTCACATGTCTGTCTGATGGACAAATAAAAGAAAATGCAAAAAATCATATTCAGTAAAAATAACATGTTTAAGTCTGTAAATATAAAGTTTTTATACAAATGCGTTCCACTTATTTTTTTTTACTTTAGTAATAGTTTTTTTTTATCAAAAAAAAGCGAACATTATTCGAATGTGCCAGAATTGCTTCTTTTTTAATGTAAATATATGAACGAACGAATTTATGTGAGCTTAAAAGCAATAACAATATTACAACTAGTGTTTGCCTTACTATCCTCACTTTATCCATCAAAAGAATTTTAGAAAAGGTAATCGAGTGTAGAATTAATCATTTTTAGCGGAAGGACTTCCCAATTAGGTTACCAACCTAATGATTTTAACAAGGGATGAGACTTTTATAATCAATTACATATAATTGATTACTGAAAATTATGATGTTCATCAGTATATAATTTAAGGTATTCTCTTTTAACTTAAAGAAATCATTCAATTATTACTTCTTTTTGCGAATTAATATAATGTGTGTTGTAAGCGAGTAATAAAATATGGCAATCATAAAAGTGAGTCATTATGTGATAAGTACTTCTTAAGATAATGTTTAATTTTTTGCTGAGTATTTTCAATTATAATTATAAAACATTAAAATTGAAGTGCTAAAATGAAAAAGATCTATAAAATCAAACTTAACTTAAAATTTGCAAAAAAAAACTTGCAGTCCAACAATTGACTGTAGAAATTCTGCCTAGAAATTCTTCCTAAATAAAAATCATTTTCGATTAGACACAACTTTATTTATGATCGGTTATTATTGACTGTAGCTATTCGGTTGGGAAACACATCATAAATCATTTTATAATTTCACGCATATCTTCGCCGTTAGTCAAAGTCCAGAAAGTTCATCTATTTAATTAACCTCGTTGGATCAATTATGTGCTAAGTTACTTAATTTGCTGACCAAGAACCGAGGAGCTAAGCATACTGGATTTTAATCCCATTTTGCGCTCCGAAGTTTGAATAATCTGTGAAATATTTCTTTGGTCGAATAAGAGCCTATGCTGCAGCATTCGGTCGTTATCTCATTCGGTCACAATCTAACATAATGCTGTCCATCATCGTTTTTTTGCTATAATTTGATAATGATAACAATAACAATTTTTTAAAAACCTTTTTTTATTTATTTTTTTTATTTATTCATTTATTATTACAATTTTAAAGCCTATGAGGCCAATTTGGTAAAAATTACAATTTCAACTTACTAACTAAGTTAATGTGCATTAAAATTCAATAAGCAAAAATATAAAAACAACTCTTAAGTAATAGATATCTCAATTTTCTAGTATGTTAATAAATTTTATTAAACTTTAATATAATAATAAAACATAAATGAAACAACTTATTATATATCTGTTTGATTTATTTGTGTACTGTAAATTAAATAAAAAATGCAATTAAGTGGCGTTTATGTGAAACGCATGAACTTGAAAATGATTTTATTTTTTTTTTTTTTTTTGGGAGAGCATTACATATTTTACGTCAGCCTTGGAGTCAAAATCTGTGTATTTCTTGTAGATTTACAGAATTTGAAAAGATTTGTAAAACATGACGGATAACCTCTCTTAAAAGTATTATAGAAAAAAAGGAGATTACGAATTTTAATGTAATTATTAAAACTACATCCTAGAAAACGTCTCACATAGAATGATATATGATCACGCTTTCTCAACGAGTAAATATATCTAACAACTCGCTTAAAAATCAATGATAACTTTTTTAAAATAAATCCACGAGTACCAGAATATAACTCAATGCCGTAATTAAAAATTGGCATGACTAAAGCATTCACTATTTTAATGCTTACGTCCATTGGAATAAAAAAATTAGTGCAATATAATTTCGTAAGCAAAAAATGAACTCTTGATGATATTGAATTTATTTGATAATGAAACTTAAATTCGATATCAAGAACCACACCAAGACAATTTAATCTTCTACAACTTCAATCTGAACATTTCGAATACAAATTGATATACTATTCATATAAAATGAATTACCAAAACCCATAGACTTGGTTTTTTCAGCATTGATGACCAAATAATTTCGATCCATCCAGTTTACGGTTTCATCAACATAACATTTGCCTGAAAAGCATCAAAAAATTGTTTATCACCCAACAAAACAAGCTGTACGTCATCAGCAAAGGCATATGGTATAGTCGAAGAACAATCATATATTTGAAAAAGATCATTAAGAAACATTACGAACAAAAGTGGCCCTAAAATAAAACTTTGTGGCACCCCAGATACTACAGGTAAAACAGTATTAGACTTACCATTCAGTGATACATATTGATGACTAGTTGAAAATTTGAAAAAGAGAGCCAATTTTTCAATAAGATTAGAATGTGAAATGGTATCAAATGCTCTACTCTAGTCTTTTTTTTACAAAATTCGAAACTTTTCCACATTTTTAATGAAAAGAATTAAAAGAAAGAAAATATGCATGGGTTTTCACTGCTGTAAGACGGGCGTAATAAAATATTGTTTGGCTCAGCGTTTTTATACCCTTCACCACAAAAAGTGGAAGAAGTGTATAACTAAGTTTGTCATTCCGTTTGTAATTTATACAAAATCCAAATCCGAACCCATAATGTATATATATTCTGAGTTCTAATTCATAGCGTGTTAGTGTTGAAATCAAGTTTATCAAGGCACTAGATCAGCTAGAGAAAACTTAAATCGATCAGACAGCAAAAATCGATCCATGTCCTTTGAAGCAGCGGACAAAACACAACGCCTTCCTATTATTTTTCCATATCATTTGGACGAATGAAGTGACTCCAATCAAAAAACAAATATATGCGGCGATAGAGAATAAAAAAGTAAAAACCATCAAGTGGAAAAATTAGCGCTGGCCCATATTTTCCGAGTTACGGGCCTCTGAAATTTTCAAATTTATTTAAATATCATTATGGGTATCAAGCTAATGGAGATATCTTTAGGGAAATACAATAATTTTTTTAAAAGCCCAACCCATTAAGAGCCGATGTCATGTTTATGTAAAATTATATAAGTGCAGTACCAACAAATTTTAATTTTTTAATTCCCTGCCACCCCAATAATTGCTTTTTGATTGGAGTTACTTTAATTAACTATATTTACATAGATGGTGAAGGGTATATAAGACTCAGTATAGCCGAATATTGCACTGTTACTTTTTTTTTTTTGTGGTCGATTATTTTTAGTTTTAACGGTTTTTAAAATGACATTTTTATATGACGATATTAATATGTTCTAAAATTTAATTCTATTTTAAATTCTACAATTTTATTGTATCAATACTTTTACTAAACGTTATTTATTTCTTAAACCTCCCGGCAACCAACCGTCAACGTAAATGCATAATAGCAAAATTATACAAAACTTTGATTAGTAGAAGAATTTGAAAACAATGCTTCTAGTAGACGAAAATCTACTATTTTCCATTAATTTCTTTGTCAGTAGCTCGATTAACAATCTCTCAAAAAGCAGTCCAAAAGGAATTTTATAAATTTTTAATTTAATATACCGGTAAATAAAGTTAAGACTCAAAACTATATTTATGTATGTCAAAGATCTGTATTCAATAACAAGCAGATTTACATTGGATTATGTTGACATGGCATTGTGATGAAACCAAATTAAAAGATTCCAATTCGTCGCTATGTAGTGTCCTTGTTAAAAAGTAAAATTCACAAGTGTGGATCGTTGTTAGCTAAACAACAAATATAAGAAGTATATAAAAGAAAATGGACAAATCTTAAATGTCATCTGTTTTAAATTTTGTAAAGTGTACTGTCAATTAAATTGTAAGTCATTGCGTCAACAAATTTCAACACAAGTAAGTCATTTTAGAACATCATCTTTTATTTGTTGTACGTACGCATAATTACAAATATGTCCATCTTTTTTATCTTTCGAAAATGAAAAAGATATTGTTAAAACATTTTATTTTGCAAAAGTTTTGCCAGTTTAGCATTTTTAATTCAAAATTATATATGTATCTGTCTTGCTTTGCTTTTTATGTAATATTTTAAGCCTCTCTTTGACAAATG
This sequence comes from Gymnosoma rotundatum, assembly GCA_916610165.2. Taxonomy (NCBI): domain Eukaryota; kingdom Metazoa; phylum Arthropoda; class Insecta; order Diptera; family Tachinidae; genus Gymnosoma; species Gymnosoma rotundatum. The sequence continues at coordinate 36,041,658 of OU744339.1, read as the reverse complement.
GTTTATAAAGGTATTTAAAATTTTGAACTCATAACATGCCTTAAATTATTTTAGTACTTGGAAGACCCTTGGATTTATGGTGACAACACTAATAAGTGTGAATTTAACTTGACTTAAAACCTTTTCCGAAATTTGTTAATTCAATTCAAACATTAGTATTTTTAATGGCTTTCCGTGCCTTCTTGAGTATGTGCAAAAAATTTGATATATATTATATTATCACATCTAAACACTTGATTTTCACAGAAGATGTATTATTTTGGCCCCAACTATGTAGTACTTTGCGTGAGTAAAAAATATTAAATTAAAAACTAAAGGGTGTTCACATAGAAGGCGTGATAAATTCGGTCTTACATTTTTAACACAAAGAATTGAACATCAGATATCCATGGCATATTTGGGTTGACCTTTATTGTCATCAGTATATATCAACGAATTGTGCCAGAACTAGGAAATCAGGTAACGGAAAGGAGGACGTTTTAGTTAAACTTTGGCACACTGAAAGCGACAGGAAAGAAATTCGCAGGGCTTTTATTCTATATATGAACTGTTTGAATAAGAAACGAATTTTCTCTTTAATACGTAGTGATATTCACTAATCAATCGAACACAAAGGGATCCCATCTTGATGAATAACGTCTTACGCATTCACAATTACGTTTGTTAGGAATAAGTTTCATGCTTTTGACAGAGCACTTTCCGTTGTAGTAACGATAAAACAGTGAAACAAATCTCGTATTGTATCGATGGTTCAGTGAGTCAATAGAGTTGGAAATCCTACTGTCACCGATGACCTTCTTCGCTTTCTCCTGTATGCGGCGAGAAATTCGAAAATAGTTTGTAAAGCACCGGCGCAAACATGGGTCTGATTAGGTGGACTTGAATGCTTTCTTTGCAAAATGAAAAATTTATTTCATACCTCAAATATGGCATAAACATCAAGAGCTTCTGATTTATTCATATCTATATCGCCCATAAGTTCAGATGAACGTCGCGAAAGCACGCAGCACTTGGCTTTATCTGTAAGAGGTAGACTTATAAACTGTTTATAGAGCATATGAATAAAATTGCTACAACAACAAGAATAACAAATATTATCGAAACTTTAAGGGTGTCTACGAATAATAAGTAAATTTAAGACAAAATTTGAATTGTTGACTAATCCGCTTCGTCTAACGATGTGTAAATCTATGTTATATTATATGGTGATAGTTAAGGTTGATTTTAAAAAGATTATAAAGATTGATATTTGTTAGTTTTCAGTCTTTCTTTTATATTTCTGTACTTAAGTTGGTCGAAGGTTATAAAAAAACTATTGCAGAACAAAGGCGGAAGTCATGTAATAGCAGGAGGAACTCTCCTAAGAATGGTCTCTGTTCTATACAAGTTCTAATGAAAAAACGAAGAAAATTGTACTGCTGCTTAAGTGCGTGAAAAACTACAAAAGTTATTGATAATTAAATCGGCAATACAAGTTTGATTTAAGAAAATGTGCATCCTTATTTATACTTTTTCTTTTATTAGTAAAAGAAAACTAATAATGAGGGATAAGAAACTTGAAACTTTTAAATAAATCAGAAATTGAAGAAGACATAGAAAATAAATGAACCGATTATAAACTGTCAGCCGCCAAAGTGTTTTTTTATGTTTGTTATTGTGCGAAACCGGGAAGACGGAAACAGAGTCAGCATGTCATAACGGTCATGGACATTATATCGCACCATAAAACGACATAATTTCCACAAACGTAGTTATAACGTCCATGCATATTATAGGTATATTTTATAGTATTTTTTGTAAAAAAGGAGTAACTTTTATATAAAGAAGCCGGATTTAGTTATACCATAGAGGAAAAAATCTTTGCGCCCGGCCAAAGGCTGGCGATGCAAAAATCTTTGGTAAAAGGAGCCGTTTTTGCTTTATATATCCATACTGAAAATGACATAATGTTAATGCACACATGACGTTTTTTAAAGCGAAATAATGACCATAGAGATTATTTCACTTTTGGGTGCGACATTATGTCCATGGACACTATGCCACCAAAAAGAGTGGAAATTTTGCTGGGTAATAAAATAGAAACATTACGATGAGGTATATGTATATAATGTAATAGCATTGAATAGGAAGTATAATAATTAACTGCTGCACCAAATTTAGCAATTAAGTAACAAATTGTGTAATTGATACTTTGAGCCTTAATGCATATTAATGTAATAGCTTCACGAAAAGAAAATACTTAAGCAAAAACGAAACACATGATTTTTACTTTAACTGAATGTACGTACACTGATTTCAAATTAAAAGTTCAATTATTTAGATTAAAGTTTATTAGAATTATTAAAAGAAAGAAATAGAAAACAAAATTTAATCTAAAAAAAATTTTTTTTTTTTTTTGGACAAATTCAAATATTAAATTTTAAATTCCAGATTACTTTGCACTACTTTACGAAACTTTTGAATTATATTTTTATTTTCTATTTCATGTACTGCACACTTATCATTTTTGTCATATTACTCTATTTTATCTTAAGATATAAATGCATTTCGCGTCTGCTATTCTTTGAACATTATATAAGCAAATATTATTTATTATAGTAGCAATGCTGAGTGATATAAATAAATTATTATTGCAGCTATTATTCTACCAACAAATATTGTTTTAATATTAAGAAGCAAAAAAAACCAAAAACGTCTCAAGTATTTGTAGAATAATTTTTGTTTCCTCTCTTTTCTTCTTTTATATAACAGACAGATGTCATCTTTATGGTAGTTTGATGTCAATTCAATTTTTTGTATAAAAATATTTTATTATTAAGTTAAGTTTTATGTAAAAAGAATGAACGCGAATATAAAGTAATAAAATGATGGCACATTTGTAGAATTTTTCTTCGGCATTTCCTAAATGCATAAATATAACAAAAGTGGTTGAGTTTAAAAAAATGTACCGTTAATACGTACTTATGAATCTAAAAATTTTCATTTCGAAATATTCATTGTTTTTGAGTGTTATTTTTCGATATATCTTTACACACGCAAAGAAAAAACATGGTTGAGGTAACCATAATTTGAGATTAACATATTATGATTGCATTATATAGTTGCTAAAAAAAACGTAGTATTGTTACATTTGCAACGATATTGTTGTCTAGCAAAACAATAACATGATAAAGTATAAACATAATTTTGTTTAAATATGGTTAAATAGTTAAATTAAGATATTCTAATGTCGCTGAAAATTTCTTGATATACATATAATTTAATTATAATATAGCCTCGCAAGTGCAAAATTTTCCTGATATAAAAGACTTAGTTATTATTGTTTTATTCATTAACGATTTGTCATAAAAATATTTTAAAATCATAAATTCACACATAATCAAGTATTTGTTTATAAAAATGCTTAGATCATAGGCTACAAGAATCAGTTATATACAAATATAGTTTATAAGCCCAAATAAATGATTTTATAATTGTGCTTCAAGCACAAAAATAAAGACATACATGCTTACAATACATACATATTTATTTCAACTATACTTTAAATGTTTTTGTTCTCTTTTTATGTGTTTTTATATTTTGCATATTATTTTTAATTCTATATTTTGTACATAAATTTTTATTTTTTTCACCTTTCTCTAACAATAAAAAACAATTTTAAATTTTACTTACCAGTAAAATTAGTTAACTGTCAAAAAACTAGAACAAAATATTTTAAAGCGCAAACATTATTCTGTTGCTTTTAACTTTACTTTGATTAATAATAATATATTATGGTTAAATATTTTATATTATTTTTAATAAGTCTACAAAACTTTGGTTGTGGTTGAATTTTTTTGAGTCAAAACCAACCATTATCTATTTTTTGTTGACAGTAACCATATAATCGTTAAAAGTTACCAAAAAATGTTTATCGTGACTAAAGTTTTGGTGAAAACAACTATTATTCGTTCTCCGCAATTATACATTGTTACAAAGTTTTTTCTCTGCGAGTATTTCTCTTATGTGGCAGAGCCAGTAAAAAACTCCTGCCAACAAAAACTGATGCCATGTCATGAGATAAAGATGGAAAAAGAGTAGAGTCACCCGAATGGTTTGCTAAAAAAATACTTAAAAAGAAAATGTTTGTTAAAATAAAAATTGAAAATGACTTTTAAGGTAGTTTTCTGCTTCGTTAACATGGTTTTGTATTTCTCATACATAAGCCCAACTGTGGCAGACGAAAAAATGAAGCAATTGACATCTAGGATTTTAAACATGTTTAAAAAAGTTTTAATTTAGTAAAACTTTATTCGCAATCACGTTACAGGTATGATAAGCATAAATTCACATTAATTTTATATATATAATTTTACATAAAGGACTGTTAAAATTTTCAGAAATAAGGATTTTCAGAGATAAGGAAAGATATAATTTCGTTTATTAATTCAATGCCATTAATATCAGTTCTTTGTTGGCATTTAAAAAGCAATTCTAAATTCATTTAGCATTTGCATAATTCAACATTATTAAGATTTTAAATTACATAAAAATTTGCAGTTATTTAAAAATCATTAGGTTGCTAGAAACGTTTTACCAAGGACAACATACACTGATCTACTACTGACTGTTTATACGGCAGATAATAATAAGTTAGAGCTTTTGAAAACTGTCAAGAGCTGAAACTGGGGTCCGAAAAGAGATTATCTAAAATATTACATACCCGTATTTAATTGATAATTTTCATGAGTAAGTTAAGAAGAAAATAGCAAGTATATTGAGATTTATTCCCGATTTCTGTAGTCTAAAGGAAATCTAAATGAAATTTTGTACGAGCAAATAGAATAGACGCAAAATAAAGGAGTTATACAAGCCCAATCGCGGAATTCGGAAATCGTAAAAATTAAAATTAAATCTAAATTAAATTAATCTGCTTCGTTCACATGGTTTTGTATTTTTCATAGATAAATTGACATCTTGGGTTTAAAACATGTTTAAAAAAGTTTTAATTCCCTGAAACTTTATTTACAATCTGGTTACAGGTATAATTAGAATAAATTCGGATTAATTTTATATATATATATAATTTTACCTAAAGGACTATTAAAATTTCACAGAAATAAGGATTTTGAAAGAATAATTTCACTTATTAATTCCATTACCATTAATATCAGTTCGTTGTTGGCATTTAAAAGGAAATCTAAATTCATCTAGCATTTGCATAATTCATCATTATTAAGATTTTAAATTAAATAAAAATTTGCAGTTACACCTATCCCTCGTTTAACACGCTACTCATTTTGCACGTTTTCGATCTTACACGGTTTTTTAAACGAAAATTTAAAAAGAAATTATGTTAAGAATGTCTAATTTTGTCTGCAAGCGAATTTATTTTTACTTAATTATATGTAAATCGGGCAACACTTTGACGTATACCTCTTGTACTCTCATAAACTTATTGAAAAAAACACAGAAAATAGGAATTCCCCTTTTAGTGTTCAAAGCAAAATTTTATGTGTCAACATACAGATGAGTTAATTGATTTTAAACAACAAAACGAATATCATTTTTCATAAATTCTTATTATCTCTTACAAATTATTAATTGTTTAATATCGTCAATTGTTTATTTAGTACGGAAGTTCGAGAAATAAGAATTCGGAATTTCGAAATCGTAAAAATTAAATAAAAAATCCCAAAATTTGCATTTTTTATTTTTGCCTATAAAATCAATATTTAGTCTTAAATATTTTTGTGAATAACTTATATATATACATAGGGTTTTTAAGATTGGCTTCAGCTAAAGGATCACAGCTTTGCAATTTTTAAATATAAGGACTAAAATCAAAATCATTATACATTTTAGAATAGAGGGAAAAATATCCGTTTGTTAATCAAGCCCAAAGCATGCAGTTGTAGGGTAAAAAAAAGTTTTCAATTATATCACGTTATCGCTTCCCATTCATAGTTACCGTAAAGGTGACTGATAAATAAATTGTGGGTTTTCCATTGCCCAGAACCGACTATTCTCTTCATTCACATATCCATCCAAATGAAAATATTCCATGTAACTCTTATGATTTAACATCCAATTGGCATATGTACGGGGTCGCAAATGGTCTAGTGGAAGAATCTCTGGTGTCAACTGAATTTAAAAAGGAACAAATGCAGATCCTTGTGCAAAATTGTGGCCAAAGTTGTTCTTTGAAGACCATGCTCCTGAGCACGGTGTCAAATTAAGGTAAAGCGATTGTTTTGAACACTTTTTTGAGCAGCGGTAATAATTTCAGCCGATCTTGTGTTTCATGCTTGGGTCTATCACCTACAGGCCATCCGTCTTCGAAATCATCGTCACAGTAACCGATACTTGATTTGGATAAAATGTTTTAACGATTAGAAAACGTTGGTTTATCGAATATTTTTCCATAAAAAATCTATTTACTTTACAACTGCGAAACATTAAATGTCAAAACTAATGTTTACCAAAATGGCGGTGAGAGAAATTAGTATACCTTTCCGGCGATCACCTTTTATCTTTCAATTGTGTACCAGTGTCGTTCAACTTGTGCTTTAACTGAACGAAACGTGGCGGTGCAACAAGTTTTTGATTTGGTTACGTGAAAGCTAAGTAAGCGTAAAGGCCCAACTATAATGTGCATAAGCTAGCTTTAGCTTATGTCAAAAATTCAACAAAAAGCCTGTCAAATGCTTAGGTAACTTATCAAAGAAATTTATATGGCTACAATGTACATATATAAATTTAGTAACTTATTTGCCACAGTTGCACATTTATGTTTATTTCGTACTTTTGCCAAAAATAATTTCTATATAAATCAACAAAATTTTAAAACTAAAAGGCTTTAAAGAAAATATTTTATATATTTAATAACATTCACAAACACATTTACATATTTTGGTTTATGTTCTAAGAAAATGTAAATAAAAATTATTACAAATTATTTTCTGTTTTGTGTTTGTGGCCAACCGTACTAAAAAATGCAACGATGTTCATCGTTTATATGGTATACATATGTGTGTATTAATACACATTTAATTTAAATATATATTATAATTGTAAAAAATTTGCCATAAAGAAATATGTTGTTTTTTTCTACATTTTTTATTGAATTTAAAACTAAAAAATTTAACAATTTAGGTCTTAATTAGAAAATTTCTTTATTAATGTATAAACCAAAGCACAATCAGCTGTTTCCGTACGGAAAGTGCGATCAGTTTCGTACCTTGCATAAAGAAATGAAACTTGACGAAAAGACGAATACGATTTTCGATACATTTAGCTTCAGAATAAGGTGCCTAATAAAGTACTTTGTTAATTATACTGAACTGAAAATAAGCAAGATTTCGATTGCCAAAAAGCGAGTATCTCTTTTTTCTTGTTTCTTAAACTTTCCAATGTGTTCAATGCTAATTTAATAAGAAGTAACAGCCAGACAACTCAAATTAGCGCACAACGATTTTTAGCGCATATCGTTTACGCTGCAATGACATACCTAAATAAGAGCATCAACTTTTTGTCATTACCAGTATGTTGGATTAAAAACGTTCCTTTTTTTCAATGTCCAGCAATATTTTTTTATACTGCTGCCTATAATATCTTTAATGTTGGTTTTAGTTATTATTCCATTATTTTATCCAATATTCTTAACTTTATCTCTTTTTTTTTTTTTTTTTTTGTTTTTAGACTTGTAGTTTGCTATATGTAAAAAAGGGTATTTTGTTTATAAAAAATATTGTTTTATTAATAATGGTCTGTTTTTAAAATAAAAACTTTTAAGTAAACAGGAGAAATATTGTGAAAAAATGTGACAAATTTAAATAAAATATTTTCAAAAATATAATTTTCAGATAAAATTAGCAAAATAAAACACTAAAAACCCGAATAGAACACAAAATTTAAAAATTAGAAGAAAACACATTTTCAAGATTTGCCTTGTCTTATTGTGGAAAAGACTTTAAGTAATTGCAGAATCATTGCACTAATTATATACAGCTTAAAGTTGGCTCTGTTGAAAATTAAACATAATTAAAAAAAATTAAATTTAAAAAATAAATGTTTTCCTATACTTTTAAAAGTGTATTCAGGTAGATAAATAGAGTGAAAAGGAAAACTCAATTCGGTGCCTGAATTCTTTGTACATTACAAAAATATTCATGTAAATTTAAAATAAAAATGCATCTTGTAATATATACATTGAATAAATTATTTTTTAAATTATTATTCCATTTTTTATGTATGTATGTAAATGTTCTTATATTATTCCATAAAACAATGCAGCTAAAATGTTATTGCAGTCAATATTCTTATGTGAATGACAGACACTGCTATATTTTATGATACGTTAACATACAGGTGGACAGACGGATTGACAGAAAGACATACACATATCCGCCATCAAATAAACATATTTTAGGAAAAAAAAAAACAATTTACGGGGTGTAAGTAAAAGACAGTTTAATTTATTCTTTAAAATAAAATAAAATAAACTGAATTTGTTATGAAGTCGTATCAGTTGTTTGAAGCATGTGGTAGGTTTTCTAAGTTCATTTGCAACCCCTACACCACATGCATCTGCAATGCAGTAGAGCACTAAAAATGTATATTATAAGCATCTAATCTGAAATTAATAATGTATTTGTAACATTAAATTGAAACCAAAAATTTTTTAAAGAAATCATAGACAACTTTAGAGGCTGCCGTGGTCTAAGTGGTAAACACGTTGACTACAAACCAGCTGCCCTGGGTTCAATCCTTGCGGTAAGTCAAAAAATAAAAATGTTTTTTTTCTGTTTAATGGTATATATACATATTCAGATCTAAAATTAAAAACATGCAGCCTCCTTCGTCGGTACTTCTCTATAGCATATTCGCCGGCGAAGTAAAATAATTAATAAAATGGCTATATCTATCTCCTTTCACCACCTTTCTTCTCTCTCATCTATCCCTTTCCTAAAGAATGTAGTACGGTTGCGAACTAAGTAGGTATTTATTGATGCCTGAAGTGCTACTTCTCTTTTAAAAAAAAAATTATAGCCATTTGTTATTCCATTGCAATAGTCATAATTTTTATATAATTAACATGAAATTTAAACCAAAATATACTAAAAGTGTTAAGATTATATAAGAAGTTGAAACTTCCACTTTCGGAGGTATTAATAAATATATTGCAATAAAAAAACACTTCAAAAAACAAGAAAAAACAATATAACAAACCTTAAATCACTTGAAATAAAAATGTATTTAATAACACGAACACTCTAAACGAGGAGCAGACATTGAGGCAAATTCAAAAAATGCTTAAACCATGTAGCAGATTCGTATTAGTGGGAAATAAGGATTTACATATTTGCTCTCACTAAATAGAAAAATAATTCAGGGACTTCTCACTCCCCAATATTTTCTCTCTTTATCTAACAAATATTCATCTGCATCATTTTCTATTGCTGTGGAAAAAGTCGTATGCCGACCAAGTTTAATTCCCAAAAGTTCTTCAATATTTTTTTAATCCTTGACATTCGCTGTAAGAAAGTACGGGAGACAATTATATTCGCAACCCCAAAAGTAAACTTATTTTCATTGTTTCGAATTTCCTGCACTGTATTCCTTGTATCATCTGGGGTCCTCTTACTTACCTCACCTTTTTTCGGCATGTTTATTTTTTTAAGGATAATAAGACCTTTTCCTATAAGAAGATAATAAGACCTTTTCCTATTTCAAAACATGCGAAATAATGTTCACTACAAATAATTATTAATACATAATTTTTAATACATACATATATAAAATATCTTAATATGATATTCACTAATAAATGATTTATATTTCTTTCAAATAAACATTACAATTTTTAATACGCGTGTTCATGCAACCGAGGATTGGTCCCGTCACCAACACATAGGTATCAACACTAAATTATTATTTTATGAATATGAAATTAAAAAATTTTAATAAAATTGGTAATCTTTTTCTATTATAAATAATTCCAAAGTGCGCAAAACGAAAACTTCCTGATTTATTACTTAGTTAACAGAAATTGTATTTTAAACTTATTGTTTTGAACAAGCTAAGATTGAAATTGTGGGCAGTAGCTGACATTGACGACATCTCAACAAAGCGACTACTCAAATACGTAAAAATAGCATATCTCGCACCCCACCTCTACCTAATCGCGATCCAATTAGTAATTGTGCAATTGCATCAAGGATCTATTACTATATACCATGATCCGCACAGCACATCAAATTAGATGGCTTCCGGAAGACATCCTATGAAAACTTGATATTAGATAAAACCAAACGTGGCCGCAAATGGCAAAAAAATGTTGCTCATTAAATGTAGTGCAGCATAGGTTCTCAATCGTTGTGGAAAAAATCCAGAAACATTTATTTAAGAAATAAGCACATGCATGTACCGCGCTTAAATTCACATGTTTTTACTCTTCTCTTTTGTGTTTTTCGTTCAATTGTTGTCGGAGATGCCAATAAATTTTAACTTGTGTCTAATATCGTTAAGCTGAAGTTAGTGTATCACCTAATTAATAATGCAGGCAATAGAAACTGTCGACAAATACAACTATTGTCGTATTGTTTAAGGTAAAGTGAATTTCATATATATTTAAAAGTTTATTTTACCAATTTTTTGGGATCAAACTATTAAAAAACACTGGTGGAAATTTAATAAAATATTAGAAAGCGAGGGCAAATTATTTTAAATTAGTTAAGATATAAATGTGATAAGTGATCATATATTACACCCCCGTTCCCTTTTAGGACGCATAGTTAGCCAGATAAATTGGTTTGAAGTTTTTCATATAAAAATGGCATTTTAGGGAAAAATATATATTTTATTAATTTTTTAATTGATCATAGACTAAAGCCCGTTTTGTTATTATTATTTTTTTTATTTGTTGCTGTTTACTATTCAACCAGCTGATGGTTTTTAGTTTACACAATCTATCCACAAAAAAGAAAAGCTATATCTTTTACCCAAACTTATAGTACCGTAACAGTTTTCGGTAACATTGCGATCCCCTGGAATCCAAAAGTTAAGTACGAGAACTCATCTTAAATATAATGTAAAAACTTTTAAGTTATTTTTTTTTTTTAATGATGTTTTTGTTGAATTGTTTAGAAATTGTACTTTGCAATACAAATACTTTGTATAAGATTTTATTTTTTATCAATATAGCCTTGCTTTTTATTGTTATGTCAAATGTAAAAATTAATATGTTTTCTCACTCGCTCAAAATTTCTTGTTGAATTAAATACGTTTTGTAATAAAAATATAAAAACCTATTTGTCTTTGACTATACACTAATTATTTGGAAAACCAAGAATTCCAACAGGTTATGGGCCTATAATAGTCAAAAAAAAAGTGTGGCAAAATTGAAAGAAAAATAAAAATTCAAAATGAGTTCCGGATTTTAAATAGAGAAATTGGATTCAAATAATTATGAATCTTGGTGTCTACAAATGAAGAGTTTGTTGGTGCATGCGGAATTATGGAAGTTTGCAAGTGCCGAATGTTTAAAACCGCAAGATGCCAATGAAGTGGGACAATGGTCTTTAAAAGACGAAAAAGCTTTAGCAACTATTATGCTGTGTGTGAAACCGTCTCAAATCAATCACATAAAAAATTGCAGCAACCATTTCAAGCATGGTCAAAATTAAGAGAAATATTCCTTCCCAGTGGTCCAGCAAGAAAGGTTACGCTTTTTAAGCAATTAATGCAACTTCGAATGGAAGATGATGACAATGTTTCACAATTTTTGGATACGTTTTCTAGAACGGTTGAAAAACTAGCAGAAATAAATATGACAATTGTTGAGGAACTACTTGTAATAATTGTAATAATTATCAAGTCTTCCTAAATCCTTTGAATCCTTTGTCGTAGCTGTGGAAACCCGTGATATATTACCCACGTTAAGTATGCTTAAAGTCAAGTTATTAGAAGAGGGTGAGCGGCGTATTTTAGAAAACAAACGCATAGATCAACAAGCTTTTTCTGCATCTAGAAACAAGCAGAATCAAGAAAAAAGGTAAATGCTTTAAATGTGGTCATCAGGGACATTTTGCTGCACAGTGTCGTGTTCAAAGTAAAGATCAAGTCGGTAAGTCAGAGCATAAAGCGTTAGCAAGTTTTTTATTCGGAACAAATTCATTCAACAAGAATATGTGGTGCATCGACAGTGGCGCAACATCACACATGTGTTGTAATCGTAATTTGTTTACATCGTTTGAATAATTTGATGAAGTCATAAGATTGGTTGGTGACCATACCATAGAATCTAAAGGTAGAGGAGAAGTATCCTTCCGAAGCGGTCGTTTTATCATTAAACTTCAAAACTGTATGTATGTTCCAAATATGCAAAGTAATTTCATATCTGTTACTCAAGCTGTCGAAAATGGTTTTAAGGTAGAATTTTATCCTAAAAAGGTTCTTTTTGTGCAAAAAGACGGAACAGTTATTTTAAAAGGTACCAAAGAAAATAACCTTTTTATAGTAAAAATTTAAGAAAGTTCAAGTTTTTATTCAAATTCAAAAAAGGAATCTTTAGATATATGGCATCAAAGATACGGTCATTTAAATTTTCAAACTTTAAAAGATATTTCGAGAAATAACTCACTTTACGGCCTTAATATTCCAAACATTCCGTCCGATTTTGTTTGCAAAACATGTATTAAAAGCAAAATTTTTTCTAAACTTTTTCACATTCTGAAACCGTATCAAGCAATTTATTGGAAATTATACATAGTGATGTATGTGGGCCAATGAATAAGAAATCGATTGGCGGCTCAAGATATTTTGTAACTTTCATTGATGACATGTCAAGGAAGATATTCGTTTATTTTTTAAAAGAGAAAAGTGAAGTATTTCAAACATTTCACAATTTCAAGGCCATGGTAGAAAATGAATTAAATAAAAAGATTAAAATTCTTCGCACCGATAATGGTGGAGAATATATGAGCAATCAATTCCATAATTTTTTGAAAGAAAACGGTATAAAGCGACAGTTAACCGTACCTCACACACCTCAGCAAAATGGCGTAGCTGAGAGGGCTAACCGTACTTTAGTAGAAATGGCTAGGAGCATGATAGTAAATGCAAATTTAGAAGATTGTATTTGGGCGGAAGCATTATCGCCAGCAACTTATATTCGAAACAGATCCCTTACAAAATTAAATCAATACAAAACTCCTCAAGAAATTTGGTCAGGAAAGAAGCCAACTGCAGCACACTTTAAGGTTTTTGGTTCAACAGCAGTAGCGCTAGATAAAACTGTTAAGAAAAAGTTTCATCCGAAAGGTAAAGAGTATATAATGGTTGGATATTCTGAAGAGTCTAAAGCCTACAGATTATATGACGTTAAAACTAATAAAGTAGAAATAAAAAGAGATGTCATTTTTTTAAGAAAGAAAAACTATGATGAAAATAAAAATGTTTTTATTGAAATTAAACCCTTTGTAGAAAATAAGAATGCAAGAGGCGTCTACTGCATCACAAGAAAACATTGCAAATATCGATGAAGATTCCGAAAATGAACCAGATATTGAAAAAATAGATAGGTTAGTTGATTTTAAAAATCAAAGAGAAAGGCCTAAACTAATAAGAAAAGGTAAGCCTGGAAGGCCACGAAAAAAGTATAACCATTCAATTAATGTACTGAATGAAAAAGAAATAATTATTCCTCAAACTGTAAAGGATGCATTATGCGGACAACATGCTGCCAAATGGATACAAGCTATTAGAAATGAATATAAGTCTTTAATTAAGAATGATACATGGTCCGTTGTTCAATTACCTAAGAACCAGAAGGCTATTGGTTCCAAGCGGATTTTTTCTTTAAAGAAAGACAAAAATAATAAAATAGAAAAATTTAAAGCTAGATTGGTTGCAAAGGGATGTAGCCAAAAGTACGGCGTCAACTATAAAGAAACGTTTTCGCCGGTTATTCGATATGCTAATATCAGACTTTTTGTTGCAATAGCTGTCGAGCATGAGCTTCATATGCATCAAATGGATGTAACAACAGCGTATCTTAATGGAGAACTTCAAGACGACGTATATATGAAAATTCCTGAATATTTTGAAATTGAAAAAGATCCTAATGCAGTATTAAAACTTAAGAAATCTTTATATGGACTTAAACAGTCTGCCCGTGAGTGGAACTTGAAGCTAGATAATGTTTTAAAGGATATCGGATTTGTTGCCTGTACAAGTGAACCATGTTTGTATACAAGGCATAAAAAAGAAAAGCTGAATTATATTGCAGTATACGTTGATGATATTATCTTAGCATGTTCAGATAAGAATGAATTGATGAATATTAAGAAACAAATATCAAACAAATTAAAAATTGTAGATAAAGGACCTATAAGCTGTTTTTTGGGAATGGAAATCGAGAGGGATGGAGAAACTGGATCGATTACCATATGCCAAAAAAATTACATAAACGAACTTTTAAATGAATACAAAATGAATAAATGTAAACCCATGTCTACACCTTTGAATGAAGGATTTCAATTAAAATGTTCCAACGATCATAGTGAGAAGGTAAATGAAACGGAGTATCAATCCTTAATAGGGACACTTATGTACCTTGCTCTTACAACTAGACCGGATATTTTGCACTCAGTAAATAAACTTTCGCAAAAATATAAAAATCCGCACAATGAAGATATGGCAGCAGCAAAACAAATTCTTCGATATTTATATAAAACTCAAGATTTTAGGCTGCACTACCAAAAAACTAGTAAGCCGATCGAAGGATTCGTAGATGCAGACTGGGGAGGTGATCCAGTAGAACGCAAGTCATACACAGGGTATGTATTTCTCTATGCTGGATGTGTTTTTTCATGGGAGTCAAAAAAGCAGGAAACCGTAGCTCTCAGCAGCACCGAGGCAGATTACATTGCTTTTTGTGCCGCATTTAAAGAAGCAGTTTATTTGAAAAAATTATGTTAAGATCTTGGTTTAAATAATACGCAAGAAGCAATTGTTATATATGGTGACAATTTAACTGCACACCAACTAATCAAGAACCCAGTATATCATGCGCGAAGCAAACATATTGATATTAAATATCATTTTGTTCGTAATGCTTATAAAAACAATGACATTATCATAAAATATGTTTCAACTAATGAAATAGTCGCCGATGTTTTAACTAAAAATTTAGGGAAAATTAATCATAACAATTGTATTAATTTAATGGGATTATACCAAATGTTGTATATTTTATTTTAAGTATTTTGTATTGAGGAGGAGTGTTGAATTGTTTAGAAATTGTACTTTGCAATACAAATACTTTGTATAAGAATTTATTTTTTATCAATATAGCCTTGCTTTTTATTGTTATGTCAAATGTAAAAATTAATATGTTTTCTCACTCGCTCAAAATTTCTTGTTGAATTAAAAACGTTTTGAAATAAAAATATAAAAACCTATTTGTCTTTGACTATACACTAATTATATGGAAAACCAAGAATTCCAACAGTTTTTAAATACCTTTTAATTTAATTTCTGTATTTTTAACAACACAAAATCAATAACCCTTAGTTTGTAGCGAGTTTAAAAAAATATTTATATCAATAATTTTCCAGTTGAATAGTAAATCAAATGTCTGAGTTATAATAATATAATTTATATCACCATATCTCACAACTATAAAGCTATATTAACAACTGCTGGAGTTGTTAATATAAAGTAACAAAATAAAAAAAGTATTTATTTAAAACCAGATGATAATAATATGAGCCAGAAACATACGTAAATAATGACAGCTGGCAGTTATTTTTAAAGTAAAATGTTGTATTTAAATATTTTTAAAACAATTGAAAATTAATTTTAAACGCTGTTCAATTTGCAATTAAACAATGAAAACATTTGTACATATATGTATGTATGTAGGTACCCTCAACACTAATTGAAAAGTAGTCAAAATGTTAATGCAAGTGTTATATCCAATCACCTCCAAAAAAATATCTTTCGCACCAAAAACAACAGCAAATACAATTTAGAGGGCCATATAGACCGTGCCAAAGCTTTTATTGTATACACTTCCTTACGTTTTTATGGAATGGTGTATCTCTGGTTTTTACTTTTACTACTTTCAACTTTGTTTATGGCGAAGCTTTCATGAAAAGAAATGTTATGGTGAAATTTAAATCGTTTGGTGAAATTCCAATTTTTTCTAATCTTGAGGTTTTTTCCAAATATTCGGTTTAATAAAATTTTCAACTATATATTGCAAAAAGTAATTTTATCTTAGTTTAAAATTTTAGGTTAAATATTAATAAAAAATTTTAGTCATTTATTTTTTTTTTCTGAACTTTAAGTTTTCAATACAACAAAGAAAAAACAAAAATATTCAACTAAGAAGCGCAATTAAATCTATAAGACGTTTTATTAATAATTTAAATGTTTGGTTATTTTTTGGGTAAAAATATATTTTTTATTCAGGCTTGGCTTTTTATTGAGCTTTTAAGTTAACGACAGTTTTTAGCTTTATTTTTTATTTTTTTTTTTTTTTTTTTTTTTGTTAAAGTTTCATTGTTTAAAATCAACCATTGCAGCCGCGATTTAATAAACCGGGTGGCCAAAGATAGAAGCATATAGAGTACGTCACTGAAATTTGGCATAAATATTTTTTTTTTTGTAAAGATAAAAAGTATTTTTGCGAAAATTCAAGAAAATCTAACAAGTGCCACGCAAACCTACCATACAACCTTAATTTAAAAATTTTAATAGCTTAGAAATTAGCGATCCGATAAGATTGAAATTTTGCATGTAAATATTTTTAGTAATATTTTTAAATATGTCCAATTTTGCCAAATCGGTCAAACACCACACCCAACTCACATCTAACAAAAATTTTAAAATTGTCTTAACTGAATAAAAATTGATTTTGGCTTAAGTTCATTTTTTTAATTATAATTAATATATTTTTAATTTATAATAATTATATTATTAAATTAACGTATTAAGCGGCTATTAGACGATCAAACTTCGCCTGTGATCCCGGCCTGATGAGAAAGAGTGTTTTGCTATTATACGATCAGGACAAGTGATAGCGCATGAATTAGTTGCAATATGTTTATTTTATTTTATAACTTTAATTGTTGCATTTGGTTGTACTTTTTTTTCAATTTTTCTAAAAACTTTTTTAAGACTTTTGTTTTAAATTTCTATTATTATAAAAATCACTTTTTATTTGCCTAATTCCGGTAAACTTCTTTAAAAATTCAAATTAAATAATGTTTTTTATTTATTTCAAAAAGAAATATACTATTTTATTGTTATTTGTTTTATTTAAGATTTTATTATGAAGATAAAACTTAAAGCTAAACCTACAAATTAAGCTATGTTCACCTATATTCAAACTTGCATTATCATAAAAAATTCAATAACTTATTGTATTGCATTATAAAAATATGAGTGCAATATCATTTATTTAAAATAAAGCAAGTTTTAAATTATTAATATTTTATTTTATTTTCAACATAGCAATTAATAAGAATTTCTATATTTTTCATACTCGAGTATTTTAAACACCGCAACTTTTTATACAAGAATACAAAAATGGGTAAAATAAACATTTTACGCATTCTTGTAAGTGTTTTTTGTTGTGGGTATATTTAAAACAAAGAGCCTAAAAACGAGTCTCAAAAATATCGCAATCAGAATTTTAAGTATTTTCTATACTGGTACGCAAGAATTTTTTAATTCTCTTTATTTGTAAGCAGCGTTGCCACATTTTTACCGCAACCGCATTGAAGATGAGTATACTTTAAGTATTAAAAATAGACACTCTTGCAGTTCTCTGATACATATTATCTTTATTTAACTCATGCGCTGTAGCCAAGCCATCTTTACTGTTCGCCGACAAAAACACAAATGAAATTTACACTGTGTTTGACAAACACGCTATTAAACGAGTACGATGGCCTGATGGCAAACACAAAATATCAAAAATTTTTGATTTTCATCCAACGCTGCTGACAAACACGAAATTTACGGGTTTGATGGCTTGTCATCCGGCCGTGCTCAAAGGCGAAGTTTGATCGTCCAATAGTCGCTTTAGATGAAATTAAAAAACTGTCATAGCTTGGAATTTAATGATCAGATAAGAGCGTCAGTGTGCGTGTGAAAGTATTTCGTAATATTGTATCATATTTTCAATTTAAAAAAAAAAATGGACAAGCGCAATCCCACCTCCCAAGCAATAAGTGACAAGTTCTTCCACTCGCCTCCTTTTTCTTCTCATTTAACCCTCCTCATAAGAAACATTCGGTGAGCCACTACCACATGTGTTTGCTCTCTTAAATTGTATAACATAATTAAGTTTTATTGCAATATCAAAACCTTATACGGAAACTTACATTTCACTCAACTCGGTTTCAAATCTATCTCTCATGCAATGATATTTAGACCAATTGTTAGAAAATTTTAAAAAAGTAAGCTTTATTATCTGTTGTCCCCTTTTTAATAATACTCGTGTAAAACGATTATCTTTGACATGTCGCATACCATCGCAAGGTCTCTTTTGCTTTTCCTCTAGCCACAATTAAAAAATAGTACGAATCCGCAAGAAGGTTGATACTAAAAAGACAATCGCAAAAAAAAACGGTCAAAATCGAGCAGCTGAATATATTAAAGCATATACTTGCAGTTACAAAATACAACACAAAAAAATGGAAAAGTATTACTTCTACTTTCTATTAAATTTTTTACGAAAGTTCGCGGTTGCTAAAAAATCTTGACAATGCCACACTTCTATCTTTTATCTAACAGTATCTGATATATGATCAAAATTTGTATACAAAAACAGTTTTGGAATTATAACTAAAAGCATCACTACCCTGTTAAAAATGTTTGTAGCCGTTTTTGTATGCTGCATACAAACCTTAATTTTGAACTACTATAACTTTAACATTTCAAAATATTTTAAGAAGATATTTTAGATATCATTTAGCCACAGCGTTAAAAAAACATAAAAACGTTCAAATTCAAACATTAATTTTAACCATGTTAAACTCTGTTAACTAAACTCTTCGTTTATTCAGTTTGCCATACACACTAATTATTAGTGGAAAATTAAAACCTATTAAACTCTACTCGGCTAAGTCGTATTCGATTAATGCGTGCTTAGACTACGTGTAAAAGTCATATGAAATGTCAAAATTGCTATCCATATGTAAATTCGCGTATATGTCAAAATTAGTGTTTAACTTACGGTTTAAAGATATCGTTTTCACATTTGAATATGTTACGTAAATATGGCATAACCTCCTTTTGTACAAAACAAAATTTAAATACTTAAAACAGTAATGTCAACTATGCATTATTTCTTAGCGACAATTATTTAATGACTTAAGTTTAAAAGGCACACACACGTTTATCTTAAAAAAATAACCTGCTGGCAAAATTAAAAAAAAATAAAAACCCAAATATGGTTATTACAAACACTTAAAATCTAAGTATTTAAAAAAAACTGCTATCTGTTAAAACTAAAACTATGAGGTTTACACTATGTGTATTGATTTACATGTGAAAAATCTGACTTGTACACGTATTCTAAACTAAAGACGTGCACTAGTATATCCAACAGTATGGCAAAAACAGATATATCATATACATAACAAGTAAAACAGATACAAAAGAGTGCACTCACACTATGGATATAAACACATACAGTTGTTTATGGTATTGCATAGAGTGAGCAAATTATCAGTTTTTTACTCTCAAATATCTGTTGTACCATGAGTATTTGGATATATCTGTTTATGAAACAGATATTTTTGATACTTGTGTGCTGCTTATGATAGAGGCGAGAACTAGTAAGCAGTATTTTAACTTCATAGTAATAACCCGAATTGTAATTATTAATGTTTAGCTTTAGTAATTAGTTTGTATGATTTTAAATGTAGAATTAGCAATATTTATAATATTAATGATAATTTTATTTTATAAAAACAAATGGAAAATTAATAAATTGTTGTCTAGTTGCGCGTTGAGTTATAAGGATAGAATTAATTCAATTAAGGAATTTTATTGTATGTTTATTTAAAAATATTAATTCCTCTTTGATAAAAACTAGTAAATAGTTAAAATTAATATATAAAAAAAGGTTTATTACATACATCATACAAGTTTGATCTATAATTAGTTTAATGGCTTTAAAACATACGTTTTCTTTTCTTTGTACACTAAGTAAACGCCATAAAGCATATTAAAACAATATTTTAAAGTGACATTTTTATCACAAAATTCTGGTGAAATATGTACGTTTTAACATTAGGCACTATAAGAATATATTTAGTTTTTGAGCAAGTAATAAGATTTGCTAGCTGGGGTTTGAGTTAAATTTAGATATCAGACATCAAGTTTTATTTCTATCTCGTTTAAATTTAATAAATTATTAAAATTTTCGAATGCATATCCATCAACGAAAGGGTTAAGGTTTATTTTTTATGCATAGATCTTTTTAAGGTATTGCTATTATAATTTTATTTTTCATTAATGCACTTATTTTTTCCAGTTGTAATTCCATTTCATTACCATTATTAAAACAATTATAATTAAAATAAAATTATTAGAATGATATCGTAGTTACTTTTTTCCTATTTCATTATTTCAACTAATGCCAATGCAATTTTATTGGTAATAAAAATTTATTTTTATTTTTGCTACAAATGTTTAAATATTCATACTTCATTTTAAAATTTTAAAAATAATTTGGATTCAAAAGGTATTTAAAAGCAAACTTAACATAAAAATATTTGTTAATTGATTTCAAATTATCAGGCTGTTCGTCTCTCTAAATATAGAAACATGCATACATATATTTATTTAGTTATTGTATCCTTAGAACTGTTGTAATTGTTGGTAAAAGTTGTTAAAAAAACATAATAGTAATTTAAATACAATTATACGCATTAGATTCATTAATTTTTGTTAAAGAATTCAGTTTTGTATATTCAACTTCAATAAAACACAATAAAACAATTAAAAATATTGATCATGTTTAGAAACAGTAATTTTATTTTTTAATTTTAATAAACCAATGCATATGTACGTATGAATGGATATTAATTCGCAGCACACAATAAGTACTTTTAGTACAACCATCAATATCTGTTTATACCCGTTTGTGCAAAACATAGGAAAACAGATATGTTACTCTCATTCTCTCTTTACTCATTCGTATCCATCCAAAGAGAAAAAGTAACAATATCAACTTATATCAGAAACACAAAAGTACTCATCTATACGCACTCATAAGAGTAGACACACAAAAACTGATATAAACAGATATATCTGTGCACATATCCAACATATCTGTTGGATATGTGTATTTTGTTTATTCTTATAAACAAAACAAATTAAACAAAATATAAAAAATGAAATAAGTAAACAACTTTTCGCCAAAAAATTGTTCGTCAGATAGGTCAAAAATCTACAATTTCAAGCATAAAGTTTAATTTGTAAAACACTTTGTGAAATTAATGTATTACCAAAAAGAGGAGAAAAACTAGAAGCTACCAATGAACGATATTTAAAATGAGGTGGTTCCGTATAAAAAAAAGTGTAAAAACTGGAACAGTAATAGGAACTCATTCTGCCATATAAATAAATTGTAAACAATAAATTTAAAAATTAAAGGGGGTTACAAAAGATCATGAATTCGACAAATATGGCCTTATCTTTTAACCCGTTTTAGGCACACTATTGAAATTTGTAGAGAGTACGAGTATTTATTCCTAAGTCGCTGCAAAAACAAGTATAAAATATTAAAATAAAAAGGTGTTGTAATAGTAACCTTATTTTCAATTTACCTACAGTGTTCTTTATAATCTCCTCTACAACAAGTTTAAACAAAAAGAATTAAATATGAAAGAGCGGCCCATGCACGGTA
This sequence comes from Gymnosoma rotundatum, assembly GCA_916610165.2. Lineage (NCBI taxonomy): Eukaryota > Metazoa > Arthropoda > Insecta > Diptera > Tachinidae > Gymnosoma > Gymnosoma rotundatum. The sequence goes on along the minus strand of OU744339.1, from coordinate 36,019,745 downwards.
CCTTTCGTACTTGAGTCAAACTCACACTTAGCAGATTTAGTTAATTTTATTTAATAAGTTTATTATTATTTAATAGAAGCTGTAAATTTTCTAACATAATTAGAAGTGTATATTTGCCTCTATGATTTTATATTTATATTAACTTTTTGCTAAATACTTCACTTTTCACATAATGCAATGTGTTATAAAACTGTTTCTTTGATCCTAATTGCCGAAGCAATTTAATCTTTTAAAAGTTTTTTAATCGTTATACTTACTTAAGTTTCGTCATTATGTTTAACATTTTGCAACTTTTCAGTTAAAGTATCATCACCATAATTACTTATTTATTAAAAAAAAATTTTGGGCAAAAATGGTTTCTTAATTATATTGTAATGGAAAAGATTAACATTACAAAAAAAAAAACTTTATATTAATTCACATGCAAAGAAAAAAGATTTTTTTAAATCCAGGGATGTCAATTACATTTTGTATTTTACACACATACTTAATTACATTTAATTGTAAATGAATTTTTCAATTATGTTATGAATACTTTTTTAATTATTTATAGTCAAAAAATATTTAATTACAAAATTAGATTGATTAGATACACATAATACAAACGCAAAAAATAATAACAATCCTATTTAAAAATTGATACAGATAGATATGTATACTCGTTTACATTAAATATTTAATTTTTTTATTTTTCAAAAGCGACAGTTACCTTCATTAACGTCCTTACCGTAGTCGAAGATGGAAGCAGTACTTGAATTGCTTGTTAGGACAATACAGTTAGGTGTAGCTAATTTAAGCTTTTTGCAGTACTCAATAAAAATGCTTTTAATATCTTTTCTATTCTAATTTGATATAAAACTAATCGCCTTAAACTATTTGAATTTCATGCTTGTGTAAAACAATGAAGCAACAATTGCATCGGATCCTTCTTTAGTTCAATTATAAGTAATGTTTGTTGACTAATTACAATTACTTTTGATTTGTAATTGAATATTTTAAATTACAATTACATGTAATGTGTAATTGGTTATTTTTAAATACAAATTACAAGTAATTTTAATTGATTTTTTTCAATTAAAATTATATATAATTGTAGTTGAGTTTGGTCCCTGATTTGAATTAAAATTACTTGTATTTGTGTAATTGAAAATATCCAATTAAAAAATACATGCAAATTTAATTGAAATTAAAATTTAATTGAATCCTGTTTAATTCTCTAACTTTTTAATGAAAATGTTAATTAAAATATAATAATTTTAAAATGGAGTAAAGACTGCATCAGTGATGGAAAAGCTGTTACGATCGTACTTTTTTTGATAATATTTCATTTGAAAAAATACCGTGTTACTCCTCTGTAACATTTGATACTCTCAGTGATACGTCTACAATTTAAAACCGTTGATTTTCTTAAATTCATCTGTTTTAGCATTTCCCCTTTATCACTTATAGTTTACGAAAATGGCAACTCGATTCGAACGCTATCGAATGGCGCAATACGGTTATTCGATACGTCACGAAGTTTTACTCGATACGAAACCTCTCTCGATCACGAATGCGACAATTTGGCCCCGGGTGTTACTTTTTTTGTGTTTCTTTTGATAGAATTGTACATCTTTATACAAACAAGTAAGAGTGCTATATTCGGCTATGCCAAATCTTATATCCCCTTCACCATCTACATATGTAAATCTAGTTTAGTGAAGTAACTCCAATCATAAAAGCAAATATTAGGGTGACAGAGTATAGATTTTGGCTTATTTGAAGGATAATACCCAATGACTTTAATGTGATGAAGGAAGTTTTTTTGGAAATGGTCTCAAAATGTAAGAGAAAATTATTTTTGAAATAAGCCCAAATCCATTCTATTGGCGCTATTTTTACAGGGGCTATTTCAGTTTAAAGTAATATTCCTTTAAAAGTAAATTTAAAAACTTTTTTGTTTTTAGGTAAAATGAACTTTTAATATATTGATTTATGGTTTTTGTTAACTTTTCTTTTTCATTAAAATTTTTTTGATGTTTAATAAAAATTAAAAAAAAAATTAACGATATGTTACTCTTGAGGTTAAAAAAGTACTCTCAGAAAAAATTTTTGATACCGAAATGAAAATATCATTTCCCTTCACTGGACTGCATTAATATAAAAATGAAAAAATCTAAAAACCCCTTTCTAATTGTTCGATTTTAAAAATTTTTTGTTAAAATTTTAAGTGCAAATATTGCTTTCTTTATATACTTTTTTTTCTAACAACAAACAATTTAGTCATATTCTGAACAAATATATATCACCCGAAATGCCTCGTTAATAAATAAACAGATTACTGTGGAAAAAGTATATTCAAATGGCCATTTACTATTCCATTTTGAAAAAAATGTACTTGCTGCATTAAGTGTAAAGCTACAGCATCGTAGATATAGGTAACACCGATTAAAATGAAACTAAAAATGAATTTTGCACACAATTTTACAAGCGCAGCATAAGAACTCTGTAAAATATTTTCAAGATGAAAATCTTATAAGAACCAAAATGCTGCCTAAAGTAATCACGAGTTTTATCTGGTGAGAAGGGTTTAGAAAAATATCTTCTCTAAATTAAATACGTTAAATAGCTTTCTAATAGCTTGTGAGTATTTGTAAGTGTTTGTGGGTAACTTTTACTTTAATTTTTGGATTAATCGTTGGTGTCATACTTTATCAAGAGCCTGGAAAACTTTAGCAAGAAAAGCTGAATAATAACTTATTTCCCCTTCGAAAGTTTTCCTAACCACATTCACAGTCTAGTACTCTCATTTTTAGAATGCTTCACTTATATTCCACTTTCATTTGGTCCTTTCCGGATTTCACTATTATTGTGATCAACGAAAGTTTCTATTAAGCCCAAAATGAATAAATAAATGAATATAATACTTTTTAATAATTAGGTCTACCCCTTCATACTCATCTTGTTATTGATTTGAACAGCAGGTGGGGCTTTTTTTGAGTTTAAGCCAGTCATACTATTTTTAATCGCGCACATATTAAATCTAAGTGGAATAGTTGCTACAACCGTATATGGTTGCATCTCACCTACATATATTAGCCGATTTTTTTGGAGTAAATGCTTTGTTTAAGTGACTAACAAAAAGAGTACTCTTTCCAGTATCTGATCTTATCCACTCCCTTTTCTTACATCGCCATTGTGCAAATTTTGCAGAGCAGCGCTTTCTTGATGCTATAATCATTTTTTTAAATGATGAAAGAAATGTCTATGAATTTCGGTGTTGTTTTTAGGTCGGAAGTTTCGTATTTTTTGTGTACTATGCAGCTACTATGATCATAAGTAGAATTTTATTTTGGCGCTTTAAAATTATTTCTTAGTTTAAATCGGAGGCAGTGATCCATAACTCTATTCCATAGCACCGCTGTGAATGTATTATTGTATTATTGGGAAGTGATAATTTATTTAAAAAATATTATTTATTATTGGGTTCTAATTTTAATTACAATTTGTCTTTATAGTCTCATGACCTTTTTGAGATCTAAACTTTTAATAAAATTCTTCGTTGTAAAAATTCCTGTTAAGACATATTGTCAGCAAATAATTTATTTCTTGCGAGGTGGTCAACGAAGTGACATTCCTGTATCTTTAGTTTGACTACAAGTGATATGAAAATTTATTGTCCATAAAGTTTTTGATCTGAATTCCTTAATGCTGTTCATATTCAATTCCTTAATTAATTCTAATAATAATATTTCATCAGCTGGTTAGTTTCGCGAATAAACCTGCAAAATGGTGGGAAGGGTTTTAAGGGTTTCCTTACAAATAGAAGTTATATTATTTATATATAGATAGATCGTACGCCTTATTTTCTTCAGCCTTTTATTTCCTGAGATTTTATTTAGTAATATTGTACCTTAAAAAACCTAACCTAACCTAAATATACAGTGGGACAGAAACAAAATATTTTGAAAAAAGTTTAGTAATTTCCAAACGGCTGTAAAGATTGAAAAAAAGTTCAACATATTTTGATAGCTGATACCACTGTGGCACATAAGAAATTCTGTATTCTCTTAATTTGTTGCTTTATCTGGCTTTACTTCTTGATCCGACGGGCTCGTGAATCCTATGGTCCCGTATTTACTAAGCATGCGTTATTATTACAAACGCAGCCATCAACGCTTCACTACTGTGCTAAAGGGTTTTTTGACAATTATATCTTACTCTTCTAATAAATAATATGCCATGGCTTCACACGATAATTGTCTTTTGCTTCTCGGGAGGTCTGTGCTGCTGCTTCTTAGTTTTTAATTGCATTATAACAATTATTACTTTTCTTTGTGCGAATGTCCGAAGGTGGGTCGAACTCACGATCTTCTGTTTTGCAGATTTTGTTAGCTAATTGTGGTATTATTCTATACACTCACCATTACTGGAAGTAACCTATTCACCACGCTCATACGGATAACAACAACAGCGGTTGCCAGATCTTATTTTCATAAAAATATTAATAGCAGTGAAGCACCGAGCTTAAACTTCGAGTTAGAGCTTTAAAACCCGTTTAGAAGCCGTTCAATAAGGTTTCTATTTAGCGGAATTAGTGAAAATTTCTCTCATCAGATTATAATGTATCAGTTTAATTGTAGTTTTCCTTTTTTTTCCCACAAAGTATAATATCAATCTTAAAACAAATCAAAATCGTGTCTTGTCTACGAGGTTACTTTATTTTATTATTAAAAAAGAAAATCAAAATGAAAATTTATTATTCGGATACTTTTTTTGTTAATTTACTTTAATCGTGCTTGATTCCTTCAAATATAAATATTTCATGATATTCTCATAAAATATTTATTATTCGGGCGCCCAGTAAAAATATCGTATATATAAAAAATTGCATGTGAATAGAACATCCTTTCAGAGAATATAGATTTCTTTTTTAATGAAACATACTTAGTTTGAATAGACGGATTTCTAATTTAAGATTGTGGTTAGTTTCACAATTCATGATAAACTTAAATATCTGAAATAAAAAACTTATATTTTAATTCAAGTAAATTCATCGATTTAAAAACAAAAAAATCAACTTCGTCAACTTGCCAGATACATTTCATTATTTTGCTTTTACTTTTACTACTCTTATACTTACACTTCATGTAGTTTATATTTACAAATAGAAATAACAAATGAAACACAAAATTACTCAACAAAATCCACACAATATTATGATGATGTTGGTGAAAACAATGATGAGTGCTTAAACAAATTGAAAATAGCAAAATGAAATGTTCGAAATGTGTGATCATTGGAACAGTTTCACATTAAATATTGATACATGCAAAGCGAAGCACTCGAATGAACGAGCTTCATAGTCTTACACACAAAATACAGAAATATGACAAAATAAAAATATACTTTTATTTGCTCGTCAATAAATGAAAGCTGTTCGTGCGTTTCTTTATTTCTTTATAGGTTTAAATTAAAAAAATTCTTCGTCAGAGCTTTAAAGTTGCATTGCATTCCATTTTAGATTTTATTGACTTTTTTATTTATATTCCTTGGCTTCCTGAGTCCAAATGTAATATAAGAATATATTAAATATTCTATCATTTACAGTTTCTTAGTAATCTAATTAATATAGATTACAAATCTCTTCGTAAGTTTGTTTACGAATGAACGGATTTTTATGAAACTTGAAACACGGATAAAATAAAATAATAAATAAAAATGGGGAACTCGTTGCTGAAAACAGTAATTTCGTACGCGCAACACGTTCTTCATCAAGAGTATATTCCTTAGTGGTCCATTGGCTAGTGAATCGCACTACGCGCTACAGAGAAAATTATTTCTTTAGCCGAACAGTTTATATGTGGAATAAGCTTTCAGCAGAGATCTTTCCTGTCACTTTCAATATGCAATGATTCAAATCAAATGTCCACAAGCACCATTCCTTCTATCTCCCTCCCATAACCTAATTTTCTAGTTCCGGCACAATGCATTGCATAAGTAGGAGTCATCACCTGATTGCTGGCCCCTTTAAAAAAATACTTTAATACATTTGTTATACTCTTAATAAAATTTACAAAAATAAGTTTTGTTCTGATAGCGCTTTTCGTTAAAAAGTTACGAGCCTCTGAATTGAGAAAATCTAAAATATACTGTTTTTTCAGGATTTTCTCAAAAAAGGTCCTCGGTTGTTGGCTTTATACTCAAAAAATGGTTTGACAGCACCGTGATTTATGAAGGCAGGATACCCAATTTTGTAAAAAAATATTTTTATCCCGTTCCAGGAAATTATATGTTAAAATAAATAAATTTTAAATTTATTTCACTGTTTAAATAAAATTTTTTTAGTCTGTATAATAGAAATATTTCAATATTTTGACTTCGTGGCTATTTACATTCTATACGTCACTTTTCTTAAAACCACCTTAAGGTGATTTTTTCAGTTTTTGAAACAAATGGGGCGAGGAAAAATCTTTTTAATATTATTAAACCACCACCCACATATATAAATATATATATATATATATATATATATATATATATATATATATATATATATATATTATATATTTAAGCTATTGGAGCTTTCTAAACCTTGCCTTCTTATGATTTTTTCCAATTTTATATTTAAAAATTAAAATTGTGTATAAACACATTTTGTTAGCCTTTTGTGTTTCTCAGTTTGGCGCAAAATGTACTTAAACAGATTTTTAATTTTTACATATAAATTGAGAAAAAAATTTTAGATACTTTTAAAGTTTAATTGAATGTAAAAATCTTGTTATTTAAGTTTAAAATAAAAATTTTATGACATTTGCAAAAAATTATATGCCCGATGTATACAAATTTGGTGGCCAAAACAGAAGCCCCTCTTTATCTTAGGAGGCCGACCGTTTGCAACTCCAGTTAGAAACAACTGTGCTTTGCGTCGGTAAATGTTCATAAAGACATCTTCAGTGGTTCATGCGATTCCGAATTAGGTCCAAAATAAATCATTTTTCAACCACTGTGCGTTGTGTAAAACATTTGTTTTTAATTGTTTTATGCACTTGATTATTAACATTAAAATGTAAAAGGAGAATAATTGCTTAAAAAAACACTTTCAAATTATATTGTGGATGTCAATTGAATTTTCCTAGTCCAGTTTTCTTACTAATCAGAATGCTAGTACCATTGGCAAGTCAAGTGAATTTAGTGGATTAAATTTATTGAAGTATTTTTAACCGACTTTAAAAAAAGAAGGATTTTATCAAATCCACTGGATGTTGCTTTTTTATATTTGTGCCTCCACAACTCAATAATTTCTAGATCGATTTTGAAAAAAAAATTTTTTTTTAAACCGTTACAGGCAAACGCTTGCAAATTGGACAGAATCTTGATTATTTTGACCGGGATCAATTTTTTTTTTCAATTCAATTCAATTTATTTACAATAATAATATTTACATTTTAGTTTACAATATTTTATACATATGACGAGTTCAAGAGTTTATCTTTTCCAACATAAAAATTTTTGTAAATTAGAATATATAATACATATATACAGGATGTGGGAGGAAAAAATTTACAAAAACCTATTTGAACTTTTTTTTTTTGTCTTTAAATAAAACTTACTCTAGCTAAATCTAATAAAATGAAGCAAGTTCATTAATGTGAATAAATTCCGAGTAAGTACAGCGGCGTTTAAAATTCTCTAAGAGTCTATTTACTTTAGAATCCACTAGTTCTACATCTGCTAGTGCGTGAAGACGTGTAGTAAAAAAAAACCATGGTAAGTTAAACATTAATTTTAGTAGTTTGTTTTGTGAAATTTGAAGTTTCTTTATGTGACATTTAGCTATGTTAGCCCATACTGGCGCAGCATAAAACATTACTGCATGGAAAATTGTTTTTAGAATAAGTTTCTTGTTGGCAATATTAAGTTTGGAATTTCTATTTATAAATGGGTATAAGATGCGTGTCAGTACATTTATTTTATTTATAACGTAAGGTATGTGGCCTTTAAATTTTAACCTGGTGTCTAGTACTACACCAAGGTACTTCCCGTTTTCCTCCCACTGGACTGACATTTGTTGTATGTTTATACTAACTTGGGGGACATAGCATTCTTTACGCTTCCTAGTAAAGTATAATGCCTGGGATTTGGTACAGTTTATTATAATTTTCCACTTGTTGAAATAGCGTATTATTTCTTCCAGGGCTCTTTGCAGTTTATCTATAACGTCATTAGCAAGATTACCAGAGCATATAATTGCAGTGTCATCAGCGAAAATGGACATTGTACAGTAATCTAAAGTAGGAAAGTCTGCAGTGTATATATTATATAATATTGGAGATAAACATGAGCCTTGTGGGCAACCTGCTGATATTTGAAAATTTCTAGAACAATACGACCCTATATGTACTCGGAAAGTACGATTTATTAAAAACGATTGTATTGTTTTAATTAGCTCCATAGGAAAGTTAAGACGAATCATTTTATATATTAATCCCTCATGCCATACCGAGTCAAAAGCTGCTTTGACATCTAGTAGCACCATACCCGATGACTTTTGAGACTCAAAGTTGGTTTGCACTAAGTTACGTATTCTTACTAAAGGGTGAGCTGTGTTATGCTCTCTTCTAAAACCGAACTGGTGCGGCGGAATAACATTATTTGTTTCGATAAACTCCGTCAGTTTAACTTTTACTAATTTTTCATAAATTTTGCTGATAGAACTCAATAGACTTATAGGCCGGTACGACGTGGGATTATCGGCAGCTTTATTTGGTTTTTTAATGGGATAGTAACAAGTATTAGCTTTCAAAATTATAAATTAAAATATGCCCCAATATTTTATTTAATTTGACGTATATAGCCATACTTTTGAAAAGTTTTAGACAGACGCTTAAAATTTACAAACGAACTCCGCGATAATAACAAGTATAAAATTTGGACTTGAAAATTAAAGAGTGTAATTTGATGTGTGTAGCCATACTTTTGAACCGTTATAGAGAGACAGATGAAATCTGTTTTGAAGTCGGTTTTCTTTTCTTGCTAAAATTATTTGGTCTTAGGTGAAAGCGAAAGAAAATCAAAAAACAAAAATCGCATGTAAGATATTCTCCCATAGTTATAAACAAAATAATTGAAATTTGGATAAATAATTAATATTGCACTGATGAATAGAAAAAGTAATTAAAAAAACTAACTGCATTTTCCAACAAATACAATGAGGTTAAAAATACATAAAGAGAATGATGTATTTTCAATCGGGTAATGCTAATTCCAATAAACAATGTCATGCTGCTATGGATTAATTCCTGATCCTTTCAAAGCATTCGTAATTATATTGTTCTTATATTGTTTTGTAACACTACAAACGTCAGTTTTTAGGTAACTTTTCTAAATATTGCTTGAAAAGATGAAGGTGATTCAAGTCCAGCATTATTAGAAAATGTAGTATTTTTTGCATAAACAGTATTTTGTGCCTAATACCGATTTAACGATTTAAACGAATTTCCCCAATTTTCAGGATTGCATTATATACGAGTATAATGTTTTATTTTGAATACTAATAATCTCCAAAATTGAGAAAAAATGTTTGGGATGTTTTAGCTATTATTTGAATTAGTATAGAGCCAAGTAAGTATGTTTTGTTCCTTTCGCCCACCATAGCCTATGTTTCATAAGTTCTGTGATCCTTTTCCACTTTTCAATTAATTCCGAAATAGGTCCTTTGATATATGCTAGATTCTGGCAGAAATAAGAGCCAAAAATATTTAATCTTTTATTAGATCGGGCTTAGCATTTACATAAGTAATGGTACCTGCCTTCAAGAGTCACCCTTCATCACCTGCACGTATAAATCTTGCAAAAGTGTTATGATCAATATTCTTTCTTAATTGACTTTTCTTTATGTCCAAAACTTTTCAGCCATGTTTGACATTCGAATTGTCCATAAATAATTTATGGACAATTCAACTTTGCCAAGGCACTAGATAAGCTAGAGAAAATTAAATACGCCAATCGATCAGACATAGTTCTAAAAATTTTGCTATTGAACATCATCAAGATCGCTCCGTTTCCTTGAGGCAGCGGGCAAAACACAGGCGTGGTTTTTTTTCTCAAATTTTTTTATATTTTTTTAAAATTTCGTTTGTAAAATTAATGGAGAAAGGTAAGCTTTCACCTTATATAGCAACCTTTTCACTTACTAAGTTGGCACAACAACTGTAATCCAAACTTACAATTGAAACAAAAGTTTTTTTCAACAGAAAAATAATGTGGTTATATATACATGGTGGAGGGTATATAAGATTCGGCACTGCTGAATATGGCATTCTTACTTGTTTTTATTTAACTTTGCTTTAAGCTTTAATATTTTAGAAAGACCCTAAATGAAGTGTTTTTAACTAAAATACGATTTGACACTAAAAAAAAAACATCGTTATTCTGTATTTTTATAGAAATTATTGACTTCTTCACGCTAATGTTTCTTTAGATTTTAAAAAATTTTCTACGCATTTATTATCAACGGGAGTTCGCCATTTACAACTCATTCCTTCCAACTGAAAGAATATAACCGAAACATTAATGTATCGAAATTTCTCCCCCACACGTTTTTATCATATTCAAGATATAGCAGACGAATTGACACAAAGTCGTAAGAGAATTTGTTAAAGCGATTCGTTAAGTTGTTTTAATAATTGCTAAAATTTTATCCTTCACAATCAATAGATTAAATATATAAAACCGTTTATGTTTCATTGAAGTACAAAATAATTTAAACGCATATTATAAAATATCTCTTTAGGCTTTGAAAAAATCTAAAGAAATTTTGCATTTCATCCGCTGTAAATGCAAAATTTCTTTGCTAAAAATATTCCCTTAGGATTAGTAATTTTACTAACAATTATTTGTCTACACATCCTTTCGAAACAACAAATCAGATACCATTTGCAGACTGTCCAAATGGGAATGCGTGTGTGATTTCATGTGTGTTATTATGTTGGTTTTTTTTAAAAGAGTCAGTAAAAGATACCCAAAATAGCCAGAATTCCAACTTGTTTCAGGGCCTTAAAAACCACTTTAAATAACGATACTAGTGCACAACAATTCACCCAGTCAGCTCGTATCACAAAAACTGTTAAAGTTTCCTGTAAACGAGCACTTGCTCAAACTTTTTTTTAATATTACAAAATATTGCTCAGAATCATGAACAAACAGTGCGATGTTAAAATATATCGTTTATACCACAATTTATTAAAACTGTAGTCTTCAATATTGCGAAAAAAAAATGGCAGCTATAATTTACAAGCGGTGGACACATTAACCTTTAAGGTCACCCTTGCCCAAGGGTTACTTCCTTAATGGGTACCTTTTCGACCCCCTGCCTTGCTCAATGACTTTTGGCAACCGATTTGCAATTTTTGTGCAACCTTACCCTATCATTAGCCTTTAATGTTGACACTAGAGATTCCAGACTGTCGACTGGTAACTGTGTAGGCAATTCGTTGCGCACCATTTGCAATAAAAACTAAATAAAATTTTTAAGGAGATGATGAACGTAGTAAAAGTTCCTCGTATCCTTTTTTCTTATATAACATTTTATTCTATTCGTATCTAACTTTAGCTGTTCTCTTTATAATCAATCACATCAAAGAATTTAGGCCCAACTGCGGTATAAAATAGTTTAAATACAGTTTTAAAAAAAAATTAAATTAAAAAATGTATTATTTAGAATATGAGTTTTTTTAATTTTTTTGGTTGAAATTAATAGATTTAAGATTGCAAATTAAATCTACAAATTTGTAAAGTGAAGTTATAATTTTATCTCTCACTGTATACATACGTTGGATGAAGAAAAAAATTTTGTGGCCTGATTTTATAATTCAACTATAAAACTGATATGATGAGATTTTATACTTTTTTTAGTGCAAAACTCTTAGAATTTAAGGCTTTAATTTAGATGAAGTGCAGTAAAAAAAATATTTCAGAAACATTGGAAGCAAATGAAGCTTAATAACGATGTGTAGCATGTCCAGCTAGGACTTACGTAGATATAAATATACTAAAGGATATGAACAGCGTTGTTAGTTCAATTCAATCAATAAGATGGAGAAGTTAAAGTTAATTGGATTTAAAGAAAACAGATGAAATATTTTGCAGAGAGTTCAATAAATGGCATTTAATATCTCAACTTGCGTCATCGAATAAAATTTAAGCTTCGCAGATACATTTTGCTTCAAGAAATCTTTGTAAGAGCATTTAGTTATTATCATAGTGCTCGCATTATAGTTAAAATGATTGTCGGATATTTACCAATCACTTTTCAGCCAAATGATTTCGGTAAACCTCAATTCTATCAAAATCGTTATTATATATGCCGTTAAAAAATATTTACGGAATTAAATTAAACAGCAATTAAAACATGCAGCCATAAGATTTAAATTTAATATTATGGTCCCTCACCGCTACATGTAAAGTAGTGTAACTATTTGGACATATTTCTTCAACTTCATAATACTCAATTTGAAAATACTCCTAATCCAAAATAGTTACCTATAAAAAAGGGATCGTTATCTAGTTTCTTAATTTTTACAAAGGACAGCTCTTGTCGGTCCAACAACGACAGTTCATTTTGAAAACACGACATATACGGCAAAACTATATAGAACTATATAACAATTCTTCGTTTCAAAGTTATATAATTTTCTTGCCCATATGAAATTATTTCACAAGGATTAAATTCTACTGTTTACATACCCTTCACCACAAAAAGTGGAAAAAGGCTATATCTAACTTTTCTACCCCTACTATATATATATATTACTTTCCTACCCCATAAAGTAATATATATTCTGAGTTCTTATACATTGCGAAGTCGATTGAGCAATGTCTGACTGCCCGTCTGCACGTCTATCCGTCTGTCCGTTTGTGTTAATGTTGAAATCAGCTTTGCCAAGGTACAAGATGAGCTAGAGAAAATTTAAATACGCCAATCCATCAGACATGGTTTGATCAAGGTCAGTCCATGTCTTTTGAGGCAGCGGGCAAAACCCCACGCCTACCTCTAAATTTACCACATTATTTGGAACAGCGAAATAACACCAATCAAAAAAATAAATAAATAAATGAATTGGGCGATAGAGAATTAAAAAAAAATAAAATAACATCATGTGAAAAAATTTGCGCTCATCCATATTTTTCGAGTTATATGCCTCTGAAAATTACGACTGTGCACAATATTTATAAATATATCAATATGGGTATCATTTTAAAGCTTTTGAAGAGATCTCTAAGAAAATACTAAAATTTTTTAAAAATGCTTAACCCATTAAGAGCCGATGATACTTTTATGTATTTGTATTTGTTGTTTTGAGTGAAGTTACTTCACTAAACTATATTTACATTAATGGTGAAGGGTATATAAGATTCAGCTTAGTCAAATATATCACTCTTAATTGTTTGAAAACAGCTTTGTTTCTTCTTTTAAATTCTTAAAATTTGCAATTTTAGAGAAACGAATATATTTAAGTAGAGTTAAGGTACGGTCACATTAGTCAAACATTTGACTGAAATCGGCAAATATTTATTTGCCGTAGTCTGACCACAAAATATTTATTAGAAGCAAATAACATCACAGCTGATTTTGGGCAAATAAAATTATTTGCCAGTAAACAAAAATGCTTCTAATGTGAACATAGTGTGTCCACTCGACGTCAAATATTTGACTCATTTTTAGGCAAATAAATATTTGTTCTTACAAAGTTTTTGTAAGAACAAACAGAGACAAATAACAGCTGTATTAACAATGTTGCCCAGTATTTAAACTAAATTATTAAGTTTCGGAAAAACTCGCTGATAATTTTAAACCTATATGTGTATTAAATAAAAACAAAATACTGTAAGCAATTAATAATAAAATTATAGATAAAAAATAATAAAGTGCAATTTTTGGAAGAAATAGTAAATTAAAAAAGTTGTCGGGCCACATATTCTTCGAGTTATATATAATCAAAGTATTTTATATATAATTTGGTATATTTCGACATTTTCGCCTCAGAATGGTGCAAAGTTTCAAAATTGTATATAAAAAAGATATTATTGGAGATTATTAAATGTTCTTTTATAAATTTTTAGTTAAGTATTGATTTAAAGTAAAGTCGCAAGAAATTATATAACTTGAAAAATATGCGTTGGCGCTAAATTATTTACTCAACATTTTGTTCTTGAAACGTAAGTAACTTTTGTTTTCATTTTGGAATTTTATATTAAACTAGACTGGAGCAAATATATCTTTACTTATGCTGAGGGCAAGTAATATTGCCGGAAGCTATAATTCGGGAATTATAGAATTTTAAAGTTATAAATTATATACTATTATGTATCTGAACATAAGCCCATGATAAGGTTGAGATGCATTATGTTTTAAAATGCTTATAGATAACTTTTAAATGAAGTTATATATGACAACAAGCAACATGCTTTCACTTCAAGAATCAATATCAATTAATTTATATTAAACAAGACTTAAGCACGCTTAAATTTAACCAACATAAATTAAACTTTAATTAAGATTTGCATAGTGCCCACGCATTTTAACGGCTTAAAGAGACGAAAAAAGTCGGCTATGTGCAGAACAAAACCAAAATAATTCTTCAGCCCCACTCGAAGCGTCTGAATAGAGCTAAGAGTCATTAGTGAATATCAATTTTAAGCACCTAAAGTGTTCTTTCATAACTTTTGATTTGCAATCAAAAGAGATATGTTCTGTAAGTACTAAGCTGAAAGATTATTTTTGCAGTTAATGTTAACTGTTTTTTTTTTTTTCATTATAAATATATTCGTTTGACGGTATGTTATAATGTAACAATTTTTAAAAACTATATATGTACAAGAGTTTTTCCTCTATTTTCAGAAATCTGAAACATTAAAATTTCTTTAAAATTGTAGAACTTTGTATCCCAATTAAAATCTCGCATATTTGCAGTTTTATTCTTTGCGAAATTTGCTTTTTAATTTAAGCGACTTCTTACTTCAACATATAATTTGTCTACACTTATATCAAGTAAACAAATAAACAGCTGTAGTTTGAAAAATATATGAAATAAATTAAAAGTTTTTAACCAAACAAATGTAATGAATGATTATTAAAATTTATTGTTAAGAAGTGGAATCTAATTCCTATTTAGCTTCATCCTCTTATTGTGCTCCTTCTTTAGAACACCTTTTGTAGCTTCTTTATAAAATAGAATATGAAAAATTTTATATTGTTGCTTGGCTTTGTTCATTTGTAACTTTCATACATGGGAGTTATTCATTATAAACTTTTATCTCACATTGCCATTATGTGTAATATTTATTTTAATGGAATCTGTATAAATAATACATGCGGGTGCATAAATATAATATTAGCCACCATTATTTGACCAACTTTTATAGTCTATGGCTCTCAGCGGTGGATATTTTATTTTTATATTAAAACCTGGGATTTAAATTCTCGTACAAGGTATAGGAAAAGTATATTATAGGAAGAGAATAAAAACTTAATTTGAGACTTTTAAAAAGATGCGCCTAGAGTCTGCCTAGATGAAAAAAATTTTTCTACAGTTGTATATTTTTGTTCCATCTACAAATGGTTATTACTTGTTTGCTTTGAACTTATGTATGTATATTATACTGCAATTAAATATTTAAGAGTAGCAACTATTTTTCATCATTTATAATTAGCATTTAATAATATTTTAAACATTTTCTTTGCAATTACTTCGAAATAATGCCGAAGAAATTGAATGGCAATAAAGACATCCCATGCGCAGCAGTTTGTGAGCAAATAAATTTACGTTTTTTTACAGTTTGATCAAATATATTTTTAAGGAAAATATTATTTTAAATGTGACCGCACATAAAACATGTTTGTCAGTATTTTATTTCACATTATTTCATAGCTGTTTGAACAAATAAAAATAGGCAAATAAATGTGTGTAGTGTGACCACAAAACAAATTTTGTATTGTTTTGAAAAAATTTAAGCCAAACAAAAGCAAACAAATTTTAGGCAAATATTTGCCATATGTGACCGTACCTTTAGTGTTACAACATAGACTGTAAAAGATTTTGAGCAAATAAGCAAAACATCTAAAGCATTGTACGGTCAATATTCATTACACATCGGCTGGTTTGTTTTGTGGTTAAACGCAAATAATGTTCGAATTGTAATTTTTACACTTTACAAACTGCGAATTAACTTATTGCAATTTCAGACCATAATATACCACATTTTTGAAACTTGAAGCAAACTTCTCGTACAGACTAACACAGTGAGTTAGAAAAACAAGAATCAAGGAATATTAAACTGATCAAATTAGGGTTATAGTTAATTATAACATTTGATTTGCATTCAAAAAGCATTGATTTTATCGATACCTTAACTTAAATATGAAGTAATAAATTACAATTAGTTTCGACCTAATCTTAGGTAATTAATTTACCCTTATTTTATTAATTGAAACCTAAAAGAGGTTTATCACTGTTAATGATAAAATTGAGTAAGTACTCCAATTAAAGAAGTATGATGTTCAAGTAAAAGCTGCTAACTTTTCCCTTTTAATATATATATATATATATATATATATATTATTCAGGTTAAAGCTATAAATTATATGTAGAAGACAGATACACTAAAAAAATATATTTTTGTTTTTAAATCTGAACATTTTGATAATACGAAGGCAAAGTATCAAACCTTTGGAAATTAGCTATGCCAGATCAATTTATATTTTTTTGATCCGTGCTTCAGAAGACTCTCCCCTGATGTCTAAATTTTTAAACACGTACCCTCACGCTCTTTTGCGCCCGACAATATTAAAACATTTCTCTTGAACGCCTTAAAATTTGTTAAGAACTTTAATAGGATTTTTTTTTAAAAAATATAATTCTCAAATTCTTTCCCACACATTAGGGTCACTAACTTATAGCAGTGAAACTAAGATAAGAAATATTGAGGAAAAATAAAAAAGGGTTGTTTTTAACCGACATCAAAAAAGACGGAGGTTATTTATTAGAATGAATGTTGCTTTTTTATGTTTGTACCTGCAGAACTCAGTCATTTTTTTATTTAAAAGTGATACTTACAGTTTGATACCATTTTAAAAATAGTTTATAATCTAAAAATTAAAGGGTGTCCCCATACAACATACATGTACTACTTGAAAATATAAGAAAACTACGTATCGCAATAGCTCCCAATAGCAAAAAGTAATAGAAAAATAAATCTAAAAATTAAATAGTGTTCTAATAGATTTTCTTAGAACCGTTATAGACAAACTTGTAAAAATTGGCTATGACCGTTAATATAAGAAGTAATCGTATTCAGCATCAGAAATTAATGGGTGACCTAATAGTTTATTTAACTTAATGTACTGTTGAACCGTTATAGACAGACAGGAGAATTTTGCAAAGAACCTGATTGCTAAGTTCGCGATAACAATATGTGTAAAATTTGAATTTGGAAAGTAAAGGAATTCAATTTAATGTATATTGCCATAAGGGTGTCACAATAGTTAATGTAATTTGATGTATGTGGCCATACTTTTGAAGCGTTATCGATAGACAGATAGAATCTAAAGTTGTTTTTTTGCACGAATTTATATAACACTTAAATGGCGAAATCCTTAAACAGATTTACATTTCAATATTAATGTTTATTTCACCTTTATAATTAAATTTTATTTAAAAAATTATCTATTACTCCAATATTTGCTTTTTTGATTGGAGTAACTTCACTAAACTAGATTTACATATGTGGTGAAGGGTATATAAGATTTGGCATAGCCGAACATATCATTGTTACGTATTTAATATTGTATTTAACAAAATCAAAAAGCTACTTGTACTCTCTTATTTTACCGCTTTGAATAGATTCCCTTGTAACCTATTAAATTGTTCTTGAAGAACGAAATTAAATGCTTAACCCTCCGATGACTGACAAGGTCCATGTGGACCATTTGTGTTTTCGAAGCCACCGTTTTTCAAGATGACCTGGTAGAATTCTATAACATCTCATGACATCTATATTTGTAATGCTTTTAAGGGTTTAAAATAGGTTTTAAATTATAACTGTCGTATTCATAGAAAATAAAATAATTTTGAAATGTTTTTTATGACATATTTTTCATACAAATATGTTCTAAAATGTATTTTGATTTTCTATGAATACGGCAGTAAATGTATATTTTGAAATATTTATGTTGGGACTATTCGTAGTAATAAAGAATTTTTCAAACATAAATCATGTGAAGTTTTTACAACTTTATTTGGGAACTTGCAACAGCAAACGTGCAACAAAACAATGACCTTTGACGTTGCTCGCTGATATCGCTGCTCTAACATCATTTGTAATCTACGATGACCTGAATCCCAATACTGTATCAGATAAACGACATTCATTTTTAAGAAAATAAACAAAACAGCTATTTACGTCTAATATACAGGAACGGGACACTAATGCCCGCATTACTAGTCCTCCAAAGATACATATGGGTATGGAGGCATTCGGAGTTGTAATAAGTTTTTACCTGAAATATTACGGTTTAAAGTTTTTAATATAAAAAATTTAATTTGAGGGATAAAAATTAGATTTTTTTTAAGGGATCAAAGATTAGGCAGATTTTCATATAAATAATAAAATTTTAGGCCAGGGTTTAAATTACTTGCTTAAAAATAGCAACAACTCTAAATCGTTGCTTTGCTTACATGTTTTTCGGCAAATAAAAAAAGTAATTGTCTTAGCATTTACAAAACATTTCAACAGCAAAAAGCAAATGCAAAAATAGAGAAAGAAACGCATTTGCTTCAGCTGACTATGTGTTTCTTTCTGCAGCAAAGCATTTATTTTGAAACCGTTTGCCGTTGCTTAAGCAATAAGTAACTTCTTTTGCTGTTGCTTTTTAAGAAAAAAAAACAAAATGTAATGGTGTAATAAAATGTATTTCCTTACGTATTGTAACGTTTTCAATGTTAAAAGCAGCGAGTTACAGCAAGTAACAGCAAGAAAAAAAAGCAATCGTAGTCAGCCACAACTTCATAGTAAAGAGTTAAGCAATAGCAAAAATAAAAATAACGAACAACTGCTTAAGCAACAGCAAACGTTTTTAAAATAATAGCTTTGCTGATTGCTTTGCTGCAGAAAGAACCACATAGTCAACAAAAGCAAATGCGTTTCTTTCTTTTTTTGAGTTTGCTTTTGCTGCATATTTTTCCACAGCGACTACATATGCATTTTCATACAAATTTATCCTAAAATATATTTCATATCTATTTAGATTTTCTATGAATAAGGCAGTAAGTGTGTTTTGTTTTTTAATTTTATTCTTATTGTTTTTTGAGGACGTGTTCAATAAGACAGGATAACATTCTTGTTTTTCAATTACCAAATGTGTTTTTACACTTGCACATCACAGCAAGTCGTTAAAATTACTTTCAGCAAGCAACTAACACGTGTTTACACATAGTTTCTGCAAGCAATTTTTGCAATCTCTGACTTCTGGAAGCCGACTTCTTACACGTGTTTACACGACAAAAACTTCTGGAAATCACTTTTGGAAGAAACTTCCGCAAGAAGACTTGGTATTGGACACACGGCTTAATAAATAAAAAAAACTATATGATGTACTTTTTTCCACAATCCTGAATACTATTCGTTGAACTAGAACTTTTAGTAAAAATAAGACTGCGTTCTGTTTAATTGCAATCTTGTTCAATTTTTATATACCCTTAGAAAAATAAAAACTTAGTATCAATATACACTACTGCGGATAAAATTTATTAATTAATTATTTTATTTTAATTTAAAATTTCTGTAAAAATGTTTGTGTTACGAGTATCTTCTCTCAGCAAACCCACTGTGCATAAAAAATATGAACTTTTTAGTTGATTTAATGGTTTTTAATTGTTGTAGTTGATGCTTCACAAGTTCATACCACCGCTTCTGTATTTGTTGTTGATTATTGTTGCACGTATGTGTGTAAGTAGATCTTTTTATTATTTGATGCTTCTCGCAGTGACAATTGAAATTGTTTGCAAAATTATGTTCTTGTGGCTGCTGTCTTTTTAAGTATGCTGCCATGATGTATATACATCGGTTGGGCTTTTATATTTGCAAAACGTACACTGTTACACTAAAGTTATATCTGCATGTTTGCTTTAAGAGTAATGCTCTACTAACGTCAAAATTTAATCATGTGGGAAATTCGAAAAAATAATAAGGCTTGGAAATGTTTAATTTCAAGACTTGTAAAGATTAAAATTGTATAGCCAAAACAAATGATTTGTTCATATAACAACAATTTTAAACAGGATTTATTTTCTAACGTTCTATTTCGTGCAGTGGATTTTATTATACACTGAAGTAAAAGCTCAGATTGTAAATAGTTCATAGATTGTAAATAATAATTATTGCAAAAAAAAGACCGACTAGATTTTAACTATCTGTTTATAACTGTTCACAATTTTCGCTATATACATCAAATTACATCAACTATTAGGACACCCTTTAATTTTCGCTAATATAGCGGACTTAGCAATACAGGTTCTTTGTAATTTTCAACCGCTTGTCTAAAACTGTTCAACAGTTTGGGCATATACTTCAAATTACATCAACTATTTTCACGCCCTTTTATTTACAATTTTGAGTATTTATACTTCTTATTATACCAGACAAAGTAGTGGAAATTCCATCTGATTTTCAATAGTCTCTATATAACGGTTAGAAACATAGGACCATATAAGTCAAATTACATTAATAGTGGGAAAAAACTTTAATTTCTAAATAAAACTTGTTTACTTGTTCTTATAGCGGCCTTAGCAATAAACTCGTAAGTTCCTTGAAAATTTCAGCTATCTGTCTCTAACGGTTCAAAAGCTTGGTTACATACAGCAAATTATATCAACTATTGAGACACCCTTTAATTTCCAAATCCAAATTTTATAATTGTTGTTATAGCAAAGTAAGCAATATAGGTTCGTTGTAAATTCAAAACGTCTGTCTACAACTGTTCAAAAGCATATCCATTTATCTCAAATTAAATAAACTATTGGAGCACCCTTTAATTTATAACTTTAAGTATTTATACTTGTTATTATAAAGGTCACAGTAACTGATATTTTGTCCAATTTCAAGTTTATTTCTACAAGTGAAAAAATTGACGCTCGCCTATATTTTCTGAGCTATGGGCCTCTGAACTTTTTATAGGAAAGCACGACTGCACACCATATTTTATAAGATATCAATATGGGTATCATTTAAAACCTTCTGTAGAGATATTTCAGGAAATACTAAATATTTTTAAAAATGCAATCCATTAGTACTCAATTTTTTTTTTTAATTCTCTCTCACCCCAATATTTGCTTTTTCGATTGGAGTAACTTAACTAAACTAGATTGAAATATGTGGTGAAAGATATATACGAAAATAGCACTCTTACTTGTTTAAAAATAGTTTAGATATAATAAAAGCAAATTTATAATCTATAGATAGACTCTACAAAATTATTAATTAATAATTGATAAGATTAAATTTTAGATTTCAAACTATGATGGGGGAAGGTGATTAATTGATTTAGTTGGCAGAATGAGTGTTGTGGAAAAATTTTTGCAAAAAAACGTCTTCTGTCTCTTAAGATATGAGCACATTTCAAATAACTACACTTATGAGTCGCCTTGCTAATTTAAGCTTTCTTTCTTGCTATTATAGTTAGCTAACTTATACAAACTCATCTCAAATTTTTAGTGTCGGGATATTAAGGTTCAAGAGAGAAGATGATATACTAACAATACTTATAGGGACACTCTTTAACTCTCGAGTCAAGTTTTTTATAACGTTTTGTTACGCACTCTGCTGCTCAAATAGTTAAAATTAAGTACCTTTCAAATTTATAACAATTTTTTTTTAAATGGAAGCAAGGCCTTTCAAATATACGAAAACTACAGATGTATTTATAACTATCAATTTTTTTGAAGCCATTAAGAATATCTAAAGGAGCTTCAATTATACAGGTGTGCGGATCTCCTAGCTACGCATCCACTGTTATATAAAAGACTCTACTTCTCTTTGCCTGTGCTATTTAGCTAGCATCCACAGCTGAAAGGCGGCTGATTAAGAGCACAACATTATTAAAAAATAAAAAAATAAAAATAATATTACTATTTACCTTAAGTTTAACCAGGTGGTTTTTGACAGTTTAGGGTTTTTTTTTCATCTACGACACAACAAATAAATTTAACCTTAACCTTACAAGGACATCAGCAATTTTAAACGACAGATCGATTTAAAACAAAAACACGGGAAACTTTTACTAAATTAATCAATCCTCAAATAATTATCGTGCTATCTCCCCCAAACAAATCACCAATATTTATTATTGAGGGCGAAAGCACGTCTCGGTGTCCATTTCGCTACCGCTTACTTAGCTCTTTCGGAAACTGCTCACAAACATTTTATATAAGCTAAAGATTTTTGTCCAAAAAACAAAGCAAAGAGAAAAATCATGTTTAAAACAAAAGCTCTTTTTTAAATCTTTCCCACAAAGTTTTGGCAATTGATAATTTTTCTGTAATATTTTCTGCTTAATACTTTACTTCATCACCACTCAACAAACCTTTGCTTAACAGAGCCAGAAAATAATATTTCTGATGAAGAACTCATACGTATGTATGTCTCATATGTGTAATAAATTTTCTAATATGTACGAGGGCTGCTCTATATATTTCTTGCCTAATAGTGAAAATGCGAATATTTATAATCAAAAACGGTTTTATTGTTTTTTAAAGTATTCTCCAGCATAATTTATACACTTTTGCATGCGCTCAAATCAGTTGTCGAAGCACTTTTTCCACTCCGATTGAGACACCTCTAAAACATGGTTTTTGAACACTTCAACAGCTTCTTCTGGCGACGAAAATCGTTGACCACGCATTTTTTTCTTGATGTGCGGAAACAAGAAGAAGTCATTAGGTGCCAAGTCAGGGCTGTACGGCGGATGACCCATTAATTCGACGTTTTGGCCGGTCAAAAACGCTCTGGTTTGAGCCGATGTGTGAGAGCTCGCATTGTCATGGTGAACAATGATTCGTCTTCTCTTGTTGGTTTTTCGAATTTCTCCGATCACTTTAGGAAAACAAATTGTAGTGTACCACTCAGAAGTGACCGTCCTATGTTGCTCAAGCGGAACAGTCGCCACATGACCAGTTTTGCCGAAGAAACAGGCGACCATTTGCTTCGAACTGCTTCTTCCACGAACAACTTTCGTTCGATTTTGCTCGTCTTTGAAGATCCACACGGTCGATTGTTGTTTCGTTTCGGGCTCATACGCATAGATCCATGATTCGTCACATGTGACGATCTTATAAACTTCTTTTGAAGCACCGCACTCGTATTTTTGCAACATTTCTTTGCACCAACCGACACGAGCCTTTTTTGAGCGACTTTCAAATTGTGCGGGATCCAACGAGAACAAACCTTTTTTACGGCCAGGTGTTCATGCAGTATCGAATGTATGCTGGTGGAAGAAATGTCCAAGGATGTCTCTATCTCTCGGTATGTCGCATGTCGATCGTGCATTATGAGTTCACGCACGGCATCAATATTCTCTGGCACAACAGCCTTTTTTGGACGACCTTCACGGAATTCGTCTTTGAGCGAGCTTCGGCCACGATTAAATTCATTATACCAATTTTTCACAGTGCTATAGAATAGTGCTTCATCGGCATACAAAGATTTAAGTTTATCAATGCACTCTTGTCGTGATAATCCACGTCGAAAGTTGTAAAAATAATGATGGCACGAAAATGTTCACGAGTTAATTCCATTTTTTTCTATATTTACTTTTTCAAGACACTGTAAACAACACAAATAATGGTCGTACGTCAAAACGTTTTAAGTACGATTATGCTTAAAAATGACAAACTTTCCAATGGAAATGTCAGATTGCACTTGGCAGCACTCAGTGTTGCCAGGCCAGAAATATCTATAGCAGCCCTCGTATACAAAGGTATTAAAGCTAATAATATAGACTCCAAACAACATTTTCTTTATATGCAGATTGATGAGACATAAAGCCAATCCTACGTTTGCCTAAATTTACTTTCAGAGGAAAAATAAAAAATAATAAATTTAACGCGAAAAATGATGATACTGAGGGAACAAGCTTAAACCAACGTAATAAATCTCATCTAAAGAAAAAACAAATGCAGTGCATCACTTAACTTTGTAGCCTTTGATGGATGGATGTTTGTGGATACGTGTATGTGGAGAGCACTAGAAGTTTTTAAATTTTACAATTAAAACTTTATTATGGGCTTTGATTCTGTCGAATATAATAAAAATAGAAAAATTTATATTATAGAGAAGAGTAAATTTTCATTTGCTAATAGTTTTGTTTCCATTTATGATTTTTTTTTAATAAAACAATGAAACAATTTTAAGTTTTTATTAATAAGTTTAATTTTATTAATTGTAAAAAATATTCATTAAAAGTTTTATTTTAATTATTGAACAGTAAGGATAATAATGAACTTTTTAAATTTTGAACTATTTCACAATTACTTAATGGACGGATTCACTAAAGCGTTTTAACTTTGATTGCCCCTGTTTTTCTGATTACATGCTTTATATAAACTTTTAAAAGAGAATATGGCAAAATGTAACATGTTAACAAAAAAGAAAAACTAAGAACTGGGATTGCAGAAAGATATTTGTCGCCTAGCAACAAGCCAAAAAATATTACAACTGGGAATGTAGAATTACAAGTTTACTTATCTTATGTGCGAATCGTGCGTACGTAAGAAAGTAAAAATGCAATTGTTAAATCTAGCTTAGTGACAATAATAAGTTTAATTGGGAATGAAGAATCATGATTTACGCTTAGTTACAGCGCAAGCAAGAATGCGAAAAAACAAGATCGTACATGCAGAATTACGCATAGAGACAAGATTGTGCATGTTCGATCATGTTTTGGTAAATATATAAAAACAAACAAAAAAAAACCAAAAGCTTACAGTAATGAATGAAGGGGGATTTCTATAAAACAAGTATATTATGTTAGGGTTTCCATATTTAGTATCTAGCACAAATATGCACATGTAACTCCCACATCGCTTGATTGACGCTCCGAGGAAATTTTAAGTGAATGCGAAATATATTAATATACATACATAATTGTAAACATTCATTAATTAAAAATAGTTATTTATGTACAAAATAGAGCTTATTATTTCAATACATATTATAGTATATATTGGTTTTCTATAACTACTCTTTTTTCTGATTTTATATTTCATTTGGAATAGCGTATCGCTGCTACTTTCCCTATTCAAAATTCTCGTTTTTCTAATCCTTAATATAATATAACAGGGCATTATATATGTTGTGCGTCACTATGTCACTATCTAACTGATCAACATGAATTTTTCGAAATCTGGCATGGTTTTTCCCGCCTCTATCACTTTTAAGATAAACTTCTCCACTTTGGATTTCACAATTCTCTCGATTCCTATTTCATTTTAATATTGAAGCCTCCTTAGATTTCACTATTCTGTCTTTTATCTTTGGATAATCTTCTTCCTTTATTACAATATTTACAAAGTCATTAGGCTTACATCCTATGGTCGAATGGATCGTATTGTTGTAGATCATGATAACTTTATAAACTTTTTCCTTTACAGTATCGGTCTCCCTACTGGGGTCATGTCTTAATAAGCGAATATGTTCGTTCATGGTGTTGTGGAGCCGCTCCGCGTCCGCGTTCGACGTATGATTGTTGTTGGAACTAAAATGAATGCAATGGCAGTGCTTTAAAACCCAACTCATTGTCTGTAACTATCTTCTCGATGTTACCCACAATGCTGAGATATTGTGTGATTGCTTTTTTGAATTCCGACCAGGACCTGTTCTGATCTCTTATTGCCTGGGTGAATTTAGAAAACTTATCGATAATAGTTAAAAATAATGTTTGCTGTAAACTGTAAAAAACATCTACACGAACTATTTGTTGGGGTCTATCAGGTGTTTCAGTTATTTTATACTTTTGCTTCATAGGATTTCGATCGTACTTCTATACGTTACAAATGTGGCAATTATTAATATATTGTTGGACTCTTTGTTTCAATTTCGGATGATAAATGTTTGTTTTTAGTTGCTTAAAGTTCTCATTAATACCTCGATGGTTATTTCTATAATGTTCTACTTTAATACACTCATAAAGATCATTCTCGTCCACGACATCTTCAAGTAAATTGCAGCATTTTACTATTTTAACGTGAGGATTTACAGAGACGTACCTTACAAAACTTTCCTTTAAAATCTCATACAAGGAAATATCATGGATATAAATAGCATTAATCCTAGTAGCATGGAAATGGTTTCTCATTATAGTTAACATAACACTTTTATTGAAACTACTTGCTTGTTATTAAAAATTAACTTACTTTCTACTCTTAATGTATTATTATTCGACTTTTCGATGATAAATTGGTATTTGTACGAATTCAGTGGAGCTGTACTTGTTACTATTGTATTTGTAGGTGGTTGTCTAATTAAATTTACCTCGGGTCCTACGCGAGACAGGGCATCTGCATTTCCATTTTTTATTCCTCGTTTATACACAATCTCGTAATGGAATTCTTCCAGCCTTAGTCTCCATCTAATTAACTTTGAGTTCGGCTCCTTAATCGATACAAGCCATTGCAATGGTTGATGGTCTGTTTTGATGACAAATTTTCTACCAAATAGATATGGCCGAAAGTACGAAACCGCCCAAACTACTGCAAGTAATTCCTTTTCA
Source organism: Gymnosoma rotundatum (assembly GCA_916610165.2). Taxonomy (NCBI): domain Eukaryota; kingdom Metazoa; phylum Arthropoda; class Insecta; order Diptera; family Tachinidae; genus Gymnosoma; species Gymnosoma rotundatum. The sequence goes on along the minus strand of OU744339.1, from coordinate 35,992,945 downwards.
ACCGTACTGTAATTAATTTCGTGTTGATTTAGGGTTCTGCTAGCACAGCAAACGGGGTGGTCGTCTTGTGATAAAATAGCACCCAGTGCAAAATTGCTTGCATCTGTGTTAACAACAAACTTCTTACTAAAACCATTTAAAATCAAAATGTGTACATATACTTTTCGTAACAATATTAAAAGTACCTGTGATATATGTGAGGTGAGGTCACTTGCTGTAAGCTTGATGCTGTTACCACCAGGTGAATCGGGTTCCAACGCCAGTCTGCATATAACATTAAGCAAGTAGCAAAGGTGATCAAAACAGCTGTCCGAAACTTAAACATATGTATTACATATTATGTAACTCTTATTAAGAAATTAAAGTCCATACACACTTCACCATTTCGTTGAGTGCTTTTACTTATCTGCAAAAAAACATTGATCATATTATGATCAATCACTGCAGCAGGATTCTAAGTTAAGGACACTACCGTCTCTTCCATATGGCCTCATCAATAATAATATGTCATTAAATTGTATTTTCTAAAACTACCTGTTCCAAAGAACGTCACGAAAAAGTAGATCCACAAAACACTACGTGACATAACAGGGCACGAAGCGAACCACACTATGTGAGTTAGTACTCACCACAACGACACAACAATATTGATCTTATTAAATATATATTTGTTGATATTGCCATCCTGCTATACGCTAAACTTTACTTTCCGAAATCCAAATCAAAAGAACAATTAGACAAAAAAGATTACTCATATTATAAGAAAAATTTAGGTGTAATGTTTTGCTTGGTTGCGTATTTAAGAAGTTTATCTGAAAAATGTTGTTATACTCAATATAAACAGAAAAACGATATAATTATTGAAATTTGTCAGCAATTTGGCATCTTATACCTACAATCATAAGCAGATTTAGGCAACTAATTTGTTATTTTAACATATAAAGTTTGATAATCGAACGCCACTTATTGGAGAAAATACAAGTGAACTGCTGTTGAAGCCACAAAGTTACTGCACTTTGTTGTGAACACACACAATCTAGGCCCCTCGAACTGGGGCCTATATTTCTCTTTTACTTTCTTCTAATAGTTTGGTCCAAAATTATATCTAACTAAACTAAAAACTAAACTAAAACTAAAAGGGGCGTTGCTAAACTTTTCCAAAAGGGTAACTTTATGACAACGGATAGTTTCCTCACTTTCCAAAAAGTGGTGGTAAATGATTGTTACCTAATCGTTTTACTGGTAATGCAAATAAAATTGAAGAATAAGTAAAAGTTAATTTTGCCGCAATTTTACTGGCACTGCAAACGTCCATCTAAGTTTTCAACAACCAAAATAAATTATTATGAAAACAACTTTGAAATGAAGTTACTTTTGGATTATAACCGTAAGAACTTAATATACCTTGCACCAAAACAATGGTGTTTTGTCAACGATATTAACTGAAGCAAAAAATAATACATGTAAGAGTGATATATCTCATATACCCTTCATTATACATGTAAATCTAGTTTAGTGACGTAACTCCAATCTAAACAACAAATATTGGGGTGACAGAGAATTAAAAATAAAAAAATAAAAATTAAGTACTCTATAAAGTTTTACATAAAAATGTCATCGGCTCTTAATGGGTTAAACGATTCTAAAAAATTTTAGTATTTCTTTATCTTTTAAATAATATGGTGTACAATCGAACTTTTCTATGAAAGGTTCAGAGACCTTTACTAGGAAAATATGGGCGAGCACCAATTTTTTCACTTGATGTTTTTTCTTTTTTTTTATTTTAAAATCGCAAAATTTTTTAAACTATGTTTGATCGATTGGTGTATTTAAGATTTCTCTAGATCATCTAGTGCTTGGCAAATTTGATTTCAACACGATTTCGAAGGCACAGACGGACATCGCTCAATTGATTTCGCTATATCTAAGAGCTCAAAATATATCTACTTTATGAGGTTGGAAACTGATATTGTCGAAATTACAAACGGAATGACAAACTTATGTATACCCTTTTTCCACTTTTTGTGGTGAAGGGTATAAAAATAATTAAAAATAGAAAGCTTCTTTGGTACCTTTTTTCCCACTAATAGTAACATTTGGCTGCTCCAACCACGATATTAAGTCAGGCCCACATTTCTTGGTACTTTAATTATAGCTAAGCAGTTTTTATGACAGACTTGATATTGTCCACTGCCGATCAATGACATTTGCTAAGCCGTTTTCGGTTTATGCGAATTACATAAAGCGTGAAAATGTTTAATAGAAAACTAATCCAACAATGAATTGGTTTTAAAAAAATTGCTCTAAGCGCCATTGTATCATAGCATAACATAGCAAAACTATATAACACAAGCACTTCCTTCGCACTGTTATTGTATGTATGCGTATCAGAAATGTGAAACTTGAAATATATAATAAATAACAATATTGCATAAATATTAAAAACTTTTAAGTTTTCTCTACCCATCATCGCGATGCCATAGAAAATGTTTGTAGAGAAGTTCCACAACTACTTTCAGAAATTATTTTCATATATTTTCTATTAAACATATTTTATTTTTATTTATGTACTTTGACTTGAAATGAATGCTACTATGAGAAGGCAGAAAGAAACTTACTTAACAAACACTCATATTATAAATTATTCGCACACATAGAATTTTTAAGAAATTTCCTAAGATGCATAGAACTCTACAACAAGATGTGATACAAATGCAAAGGTAAGTATTTGCAATAATAAATAAATTATGGACATATGTATACACATCAACTTAAAGTTTTAACTACAACTAACGAGTATTTTAACATCGCTGTTCAAACTGCATACAAGAACAGACCAAGAAGCAGGGAAACAAAAACTAAATAAATAAACTTACAAATTTATTATATAGATGAATTACATCTTGTCTAAAATAACATTTACGTTTGTACAACAAAACCTGCAGGGCCTTAAAAGAATTTCTTTATTAGACAAAATTTAAGTAATTTAGTTTTTCTGGTAAAAATTCAACTGAAAATGAAACTAATGATGATCCCATAATAATGGTTTTAACATTTTTGAGGAGGTCTATTACCGTCACGCTTACTAAGCAAAAATGTCTTTCATCCATATAGGCTTCTGTGAAACTGAAATCTTGTCACAGTATAGTTTGGCTTATAAAAAACATTTGAATTAAATAAACAGACAAACACTTTTTGGTAGTGGTGCTTTCAAATCCAACACTGTCTTAACCCCACGTCTCCACTAGCCATCAAATTGAACAAGGCATGCACATAACACCGGCAGAACAATGGTATTAATTTGTACTTGCTCTTGTATGTGGCGAAAACGTGTCGATGTTCATATTCTGTTTGAACATAATTTTCTGTTTGTCCACAGGGTTGTTTCAATGTTTTAAACAAGAAAGAGAGAGAGAGAGAGAGAGTGTTCGCATTGTTGATCAATAGTTGGCTTTAATTCATAATAGTGAAATCATACTTAAAGTTATATTCGATGTTAATTTGCTTTAATTATGTATTTTTTTAAACTACACTAAAAAATGGAATGTATTACTGCGAGAAAGGAATTTCCATATAGCCATTTCGCTACTGCTCATATATAGCTTATCAGTGGATTCTACCATATGGATATGCTTTCCCCGCAGTAATACATTTCATTTTTTTAGTTTAGTTTAAAAAAATAAATATTTCATGAGAATATCATGAAATATTTATATTTGAAGGAATCAAGCACAATTAAAGTAAATTAATATAAAAAAGATTCCAAATAATAAATTTTCTTGTTATATTCGATGGCGAACATCATTGGTCAGACAAATACTCGGCCAACGATGGTTGCACATGAACGCGCTATGAACATTGGGTTTCTACATTAGCCGAATCCATGTGCCACATGATGTTCATACCAAGTTGATGGCTCTTGGAGACCTAGGTTTATTAATAATCAATATGTTCGAAATAAACAAATCGTCGACATCGTCATCATTATATAATGGGACAATCTTTACATTCAGTATGTCTATCAATACCTCAGTCCTATGGCAGCCTATGATATACGCAAAGTGTGCACTGGCGCCTCAGCATTCTTCAGGCGCAGATCTAAAGTATCGGGTAATTGATGTTTGATTTCATGGATTCCCAGTCCCTGTTTTAAAAACAAACTATCGTGGGAACAAATGTAGGCAGATCCGTAGAGCAATAAAAAGAAAATAAAAACAAATATACTAAAAACAGAGAACTCAGATAAAAGTTGACGTGCTGGTATTTGCAATATTTTTAAAAAGGTGAAAAAGAAAGCCTTTTAAAAATTAAAGTTACACAACGATAATTAAAATAATCTTCAAATTCACATCGCTATTTAGAGTTTACTCCTTTAAATCTCAGCATTTTAAAAACTTAATTCAATACCAGTATGCACTTAAAATTTGTGTTACATTTTTTCTTTTTGTTATGTTGCTTCTTAAGTTGACGTTTTCAAACAGATTAAAAATTTGTATTTAGATGTTAACGAAGAATTTTAATAGCCTTTTGTATATTTGGATAGAAAAACAATAAGAGATGCCATTTGTAGTTTAAAAATATTTAATTAATTCATATATCAATCTTAAAGTTTATTTTAGAACACAAATATTCCTTTGAGCTAATTGAATGTTACACTCACAAGTAGAGCTGTGTCGTTCGCGAACGAACGGGTTAAATTGATCGAATCAATCAAGTGAACGGAATGATCCGGTCATTTAAATCCGGTCTTTTCGTTCAATAGTGTACAGGTTTAATAGAACGAATGATTTATTTGAACGAAATGAGCTCGATATTTAATCGGCTCCTTTCGTTCAAATTGACCGATTGAACGAATTGAACGAACGAATCAGTCTTTGATAATTGACCAAAAAAGACCGGTCACTAAAACGAACGACCGGGCACATGTCTACTCACAAGTTGCAACTTAAGAAAAAATATTTAAGAAACATTTATCTATAAAATATCTTAATGAAAAATTTACCTTTCAAACAGACCATTTCGCAACCTGCGTTTTGAAAACTTAAAAATATAATCTATTTTATACTCTAATTTTTTAAATTAAAAAAACAACTACGAGGGCAGTAGGAGTAGTAGTTCTTCCAATTCGCTCAATGTTAATTTTTAATTATTTGTTTTTTTTCTTGACGATAAAAATTCAAAAACGTACACTACAGTAAAAGCGAGTAAGAGTGTTATATTTGGGCATGCCGAATCTTATATTTCATTTACCATAATGGTGTTAAATATTTATTTTATTTTCAATTTTAAACTTTACAATAATCATTTAAAATATTTGGGGTGAAAAAATGTTCGATGCATGATTTTTAGTGAATATTTTTTTAATAAAAGTGAAAAATTAAATATTTAACAAGCGAACAAAAAGAACAAATAAACAACAACAACAAAATTGGAAAAACTTAAAGAAGATAGAGACGCCGTTAACAACCCGATTTAGATGATTTCCAATAACAAAGTTCTTGCAACTATATCTAACAGATTTGTAGTCCTCAATTTTTTAGTGTTTTTCTAGTGCCTTGGTTAAATAGTTTTCAGCTAGAATCCAGACAGACATCGCTTAATCGGCTTCCCCATGTATAAGGATCAAGAATATATATACTTTATGAATCACAGTATGACAAACTTATATATACATATATCCATTCTGCCTGTATTGGAGGGTTTAAAAAGGTGAAATTTTCTCCTCTTTATATTTTTTGTCACTACACTCAGAATCATATGCTTCATTACTAAAAATTAAAGTACTATTTTGGCCCTATAATGATGCATAACTTCGCCCGAAACTATTTTTGTCTAATTTAATAGTTAATTTTGCTTTGCTCTACCACTAAAAATTTTGAAATTATTCTTGCGAAAAAAACCGACTTCAAAACAGATTACGTCTGTCTGCCTATAACTACTCGAGTGAATGGCCACATAAATTAGGTTACATTAACTAGTGGGACACACTTATATCTTCAAACTTTATACTTTTTCAACTGTTCAATAGTTTGGCAATATACATAAAAATTGCAGCAACTATTAGGTCACTCTTTAATTTCCAAATTCAAATTATATACTTGCTGTTGTAGTAGATTTAGTTATCAGGTTCTGTGTAAATTTCAACCGTCTGTCTGTGAAGGTTTAACAGTTTGCCCATATACTAAACTAAATAAACTATTGTATTGTCACTTTAACGGCCATAGCATCGACATTGTGTCAAATTTACAAGCGTTTGTCTATAACGGTTCAAAAGATAGGCCTATATAAGTAAATCTACAGTAGTTATGGGACACCCATTAATTTCTAAATTCAAATTATAAACTCGTTGATATAGCGGACTTAGAAATACAGAATCTTTTAAATGTTAGCGTTCTGTCTATAACGGTTCAAAAGTACGGCCACACACCTGAAATTACATCAACTATTGGAACACTCTTTAAAGGCCGGGGCACATAGAATCCGTCATACGTTGTACTTTGACATATTCGCCTGAAGTCAAAGTAACGACGGATGAGGTTGGCACAATTAATACTTTGCTGACGGATTTTAAATCAGCTGTTTTTCTTTTCATCTATTTGTAAAAAAAAAAATTATTTAAGTAATGGAATTGGATTAAATATTAGAATTTGTTTTAATTATAATTTTAATGTATAAAGCTCGGGAGTGTCTTGATGTAATGAACAGAGGTCGAAGATTTTGGGTCAGACCGCTTTATCAAGACCGAGACATTAATGGTTTTTTTGCAGTGCCTCAAAAAGACGAGTGGAAACGCATTGCGAATGATTTCAACGCTATGTGGAATTTTCCAAACTATGTAGGAGCAATTGACGGCAAACACATTACGTTGACATGTCCGCCAAATTCAGGCTCGCAATTTTTTAATTATAAAGGCACGTACTCAATAGTACTTTTAGCAGCTTGCGATGCCAATTATAAATTCACAGCTGTCGATATTGGTGCATATGGCTCCCAGAGTGATGGAGGTGTATTGTCTCACTCAGGTTTTAGGCAGAAGCTTTTTAATGGGCAATTGGATTTGCCTGAAGATGATTTTTTGCCGGGATCAAATTTGAAATTCCCTTATTTTATGGTTGGAGATGCAGCGTTTCCATTGGAAAGATGGTTAATGCGACCATATCCAGGTTTGTGAATAGAAAATTATCTCCCAACTCTTATTTTAAAACTTTTTGATTTTAGGTGCAAATCTGCCACTTGAACGCGAAATATTTAATAAACGTTTATCACGAGCTCGCCGCACTGTGGTCAATATTTTGAGATAGCGGCCAAAACTCCTTTTGGTTTTTGTTCTCCGATTTTAAAGTTATTAGACTCATATGAAAGTAGACAGTAGTAAACCTCGGGAGCCAAAAAATTAGAACTCTATTGCAACTATTTCGCTGAGAACAGGGTGGTCCAAAATTGGCTTATGATATTTTAAGTTAATTTTTAAAGCTTAAATGATCAAAACCTTTTTGTTTTTCAAGATTTTTGGACGAAATAAATTTTGTGTTGTAACTTAACTTATTTCCTATTACTGGTAAAAAAAATTGAAGCTCTACTGTTTTCAGAACAATTTAAAAATGTTTGATGAAATTTTGTACAAGAGTTCTTATAGACCCAAAAAATAATTCTGTTGAAATTAGGAGAAGTTGGCCCATATTTGGACCTAGTCCACATAGAAGGGTGTATCAAAATTTTGACAAAAATGACAATAGAACTCTCAAATTGTATAGTATCTGGCAATTCATTTGGAAAAGGTAAAAAATGATTTTATTGCCATCTAATATTACATAACTTAAATACCTGAAAATTGCAAATAAATTTAAAACCAATGGAAATAACTGGTAAAACCAAGTACCTGTTATATTATGTTTCAAAGAGGAAAAAAAGACCATGTTGAAACTTCGAGCAATAGTATATTAATCCATGCATTCATTTTTTTCTTCATTATTGTTTAAACAATGGCTAAATTCAGTTATAGTGTTCTATCTGATATATATTTGGAACGGAAAGATGAAAACGACATTAGTTTAGATATAATGAATAATCCATTCTTCAAAATATGCGACAAACAAGAAATTAAATTTCATAACTTAAAAATAAAAAACTTTTTAAATACTTTAAGAAAACGGTACAATCAATGTTCCAGAAACAAGAAATTGTTTTACTCACGCAACCAAGAATGTCTAAGAAATAAACTTATTTTTAAAAAGCCATCAGTAACTACCACGGAAACTGGAAAAGGTGGTCAACCAGCAAAGCCAATTAATAATTGTAGCGAAAGATCACGAAGACGCAAGCTTAAACATATCAATGAAGAAGTTTCTTGTAGCTTTAAAAAGGATTCATTTCTGCATCAAATTCAATCATCGAAAACTAAAAAGATAAAATTGCTATCATAAAAACAATAGTGGAAGCAAGCCCCAGACGCACAAGAAGGATTTTAGAAAGTATGCCGACACCAACTGAAAAAAATAAATTTACTACAGAAGAAGCATTTGCACTATTTTTGGATTTGAAAATGACTGAGACCAATATACAGAATTGCGGAAACGAACCAATGAAAAAAATTGTGGAATTTTTCCATCATATCGAGATATAGTTTCTGCCAAAAAAGATTGCTTACCTTCACCAACTGCTATTAGTGTAACTTCAAGTTCAGCAGAAATAAAATTGCAGGATCTTCTTGAACACACTGCAGAACGATTACTAAAGACATTTGATGCTGACTATTTAAAGAAGTTCAAAAATTGCAGCATGACTTTAATTTCTAAATGGGGATGTGATGGGTCCTCTGGCCAGAAACAATACAAACAATGTAATGCGGAAAATTCATCAGATGCCAATTTATTCATGATTTCTTTCGTTCCATTACGTTTAACAAAAACTTATATTGGTTCAGAGCCGTCAACTAGTAGAGCTGTAGAGATATATGTATGGAAGAATGAAATTCCCTCATCAACAAAATTTTGTAGACCAATAAAGTTTGCTTACAAAAATAAACTAAAGATGTAATAACTGAAGAAGTTGGCAAAATAAGAGATGAAATTAAAAAACTTCAACCAGTGATATTTGAATTTAATGACCAATGCATCGAAGTTAACTTTAAAATGTCACTTACAATGATCGATGGAAAAGCTGCACAAGCTTTAACCGAAACAAAGTCTTCGTCAAGCTGCACCATATGCCAAAAAACATCAAGTCAATTGAGCCAACTACCAACACAAGACGATAGTTTTAATGAAGCATATGAATTTGGAATATCACCCCTTCACGCTAGAATTCGTTTAATGGAGCATATTCTTAAATTGGGATACGATTTGGAATTTGGCCCGTTAGGCGAAACAGTGAGAAACAAGAAAGAAAATTTGGAAAAAAGAAAGCAAAAAAAAAGATATTCAAGAAAAATACCGTGAGATAGGCCTTATAATTGACCAGCCAAAGCAAGGAGAAGGAAATTCTAATGATGGAAACAGAGCAAGGAGATTTTTTTTCCGATCCAGAAACTGCAGCTTCTATAACTGGAGTAGATTATGATTTAATACGACGATTCCAAATCTTATTAGAAGTTATAGCATGTAGCAAAAAGATAGATGCAAAAAATTTGGTCATTATGCCAATGAGACAGCAACCCTTTATAATAAAAAATATTCTTGGAGACATATGCCCACCACAGTTTACAAAATTTTGTTCTATGGGAAACAAATAATCCAGCACAATATGCTTCCAATTGGAGATCTCTCAGAAGAAGCGCAAGAAAAAAGGAACAAAGACTACAGTTTCTTTCGCGAGCACAATACAAGAAAAATTTCCAGATATTGTACTAATGAAGATCTTATTTATATTTTGTTGTGCACATCAGACCCATATATGTCCAGTATTCGACAAAAATTGAAATCAACCTCATTAGAGTTAGCTAAATAACTACTGCAAAATGAAAATCAAAGCTATTTGGAAGAAGTTTTTACTAATATTGTTTAATTAATACTAGTTTAAAGATTATAATTTGTTTCTAATTTTAGTATAAATTTTTATTAATACATTTAAATAAAATATATGTGCACTTTAAATCAATAGTAAAAGTTTACTAAAAATTTTATCGATGTTGTGTTCTGTATATAATATATCCAAATGGTATTGATATTGTTGGGAATTTCAGTGTTATTTTTCAGTTTAATCCTCACAAGAATTAGCTTTCTTCCAAAAAAAACCTACCTTTGGCCCATGTGAATATTAAGACTAAATAAATGTCAGGGGCCAAATGTTGGCATTTTCTGACCAAAATTAAGTTTAAGAATAATAAATAAGTATTTGTTGTAAAATACGATTGAAGAAAATAAGAAATTATAAAAAAATACCTATTTAAAATGTCAAAATATTCAACTTATACATGGAAACTCAACAAAAAATTAAAATGCATTTTTAACTCCACATTACTTACGTTCCTATCAGTCGATTTTTACAAAGTCCCTCCTATTGAACAAAACAAATTGCGTAAAAAATTACCAATCCGGTCAAAAGTTATAGAGTTTTGACCGCTATCTCGCGAAATTGACCACTGTGCGCCGTGTTAATGAAAATGCTTTTGGGATCTTATTAGCCCGCTGGAGAATTCTTTTGTCACCTTTGCAAATGCACGAATCATCCGCATAAAAAGTAGTAAAAGCCGCAGTACTTTTGCATAACTTTTTAAAAATGAACGATGGCACCTATTTTCCACCTGATTATGTTGACCAATACGAAGGTGATTTGATAATTAATAATTAATAATTTACCGTTATAAAATCACTTTTCGAAGTGACTTAAAAAAACAGAACTTATTTTCATTTTCCATGGACTCCAACAAAACAGAATTAGTGTATGAGAACCCCTGAATAAATTTTTTTTTAACATTTGTATCATAGTGTAATTAATGGATTGTGGCGAAGAGAAATTTCTGCACCGTTACCGAAACATGGATGAATATTGCCTAATAACGCATAGAGAGATGCATTCAAAGTTAGAGATGAGCTAATGAGATACATCTCCTTACATCCTATTTAATTTACTTTTCAAATGTCACATTTCTTATATTGAACTTGTTGTTTTCGTAAAAGTTAAATAAAAAATACAAAAGTTTAGCTCTAAATGAAACCAATAAAAGTATGTATACAAATTCATTTTATTAGTTATTATTAAGTAAGTATAGTATTAAAGGTAAAAAAAGAGCAAAAATAAAAAATTATTCATGACTAGATTTAACAACAACTATGTACATTCTTATCGAAAGTATTAAAGGTAAAACAAAAAGTAACAAAAATAAAAAAATTAATTCATGACTAGTAGTAAGTTAAAAAATAAAAAAATAGATAAAATTAAATATAACTAATTTCTTTTATATACTAAGAATAAAATTTATATTTTCAGGCGGTGCTGCTCCTCCTCCGAATGCTTGAGCAAGTATGAATCCAAAACTTTAAAAAAATCTGCCTTCAGGCTTTTTTCTGAACTATCTTTTTTTGCGGCAATTAAATCTGTGACAGCTCCACAAAGCTGATCAAATTTTTGATGCGCTTCTTCTTGTATTTTGCGCTGCTTTTCTGCTCGCGTTGAGCTGCTACGAGGTAGTTCTTCCTCTCTTGAAGCAGTGGCGCTTTCGTCAAAATTGAAAGACATACTCGAAGTATTTGGAATACACGTACTTACCTCAATTACTTCTGAGTCTTCAGTTGCGACTAAATTTAGGAGCTCTGACGATGGCCACTGCATATTCGAAAACGTTCTGTAAGATAAATATTATATTAACCAAACATAGTCTTAAATAATTGTGTATAGTTTTTCTGCCATATTCCAAAAAATAAAATACATTTAAATACATCTTATAACAAAATTTACATACAAATTTTTCCTAAAATATGTTTATTTCAAATCTATTTTAATGTTTTATAAATATGCAAGTTTATGTTGAAGAAGTAAACTTCATAACACAGACAAAAATTATTTGCTTTCACTTGACACAAATTTTTTACTAACCTGCGTGGTGTAACGTGTTTTTGAAAGAATGATAATGCTTCCATATAACACCACTTCTTTTTCTCCTCCGCAGCAGCTCCAGACTTTGGCTTCGCCGACACCATTTCGCGGACATATCTATCGCGTAGTGATCGCCATCGACCTTGATAAAGTTCAACTGAAAATTTGTTAAATTTAAAAACAGAAATTCAACGTATGTACACATAAAAACATTGACTTAAATCTAGTTTACGGACGCAGCTCAAAAATGAAAAAAATTATCCACGGGATATAAAATACAGTTTTTAACAAAAAATGTAAAGTGAAAAATTTAGGTGGCCGGTGTTGGTCATACCACATAGGAAAAAAATGTTTGCGCCCGGCCGATGGCCTGCTATGCGGAACTTTTGCCAAACTTTTTCGTTGTAAACTGATTAAATTTTTTCACTCTTTTTCTTTTAGTTTAACAGGTTTAATGTTACCTTCTTCGTAGACAACTTCTTTTTCATTTTTAAGCTGCGTCCATAAACTAGATTTGTTCCACAACATTCCTTACCTGTGGTGCCTGTTGCAGCAGCTACAACTGCCCAAGACTTTTCTTTTTTTAATTTATTTCTGTAGTCTTGCTTGCTTTTGTCATATAAGCAAGGAAACATTTGCACGGCTTCTATTAATTTTTCTTCCATTTTTATTGCGTATAATTTATTTATTTATATATTAATGTTAAATTATTTTATCTTATTTAAACCACTTATATTTCACACAGCAAGAGCAAAAAAAACAAAAAGAAGAAGCAAATAATAGCTGTCAAAGTATTCATAGTGCGCCAAAAGTTAAAAGCTGGCCAACTTTCGTACTTTGCGTTGACGGACACGTACTGATTGTGACAACACTCATAAGAAAACATGTATTTTAACTGACTTGTCAGTTGAATTTGTCAAAGTTCAACGTATGACGGATTCTATGTGCCCCGGCCTTAACTTCTAAATCCATATTTTATACTTGTTGTTATAACGGACTTAGCAATAAAGGTTCGTTGTAAATTTCAAGCGTCTGTCTACAACTGTTCAAAAGTATGGCTATATACATCAAATTTAATGAACTATTGGCGCACCCTTTAATATATAATTTGTAATATTAATACTTGGTACTATAAAGGCCATAGCATTCTGTCCAATTTGCAAGCTTTTGTCTATAACGGTTCAAGAGATAAGATAATATAAGCAAATTAACACCAATTGTGGGGGCACCCTTTAATTCTTAGATTTATTTTTGTAAAATTTTTTTGTTTTTGGGAGCCATAGTAATACGCAGTTATTTTTAATTTTATAGAATCACCCTTTACAGTTCATAATACACGTAAAAAAATATGTATGTTGTATGGGGACACTCTTAAATTTTTAAGATTATGAACTGTTTTTAAAACAGGACCAATCTGTAAGCATATAACCATATAACCAAAAAAATTTCAAAATCGGATCAGAATTGATTGAGTTGTGGAGGCACAAATATAAAAAAGCAACATTCAGCGGAATTGTATAACCTCCTTCTTTTTTTGAAGTTGGTTAAAAAGGGATTTGAGTTTTAAAATACTCGTAATATAAATTAAATTTAAAATTTAAATTAATAGGTGTTACTCGTATACCAAATAAAGTAGTGGCCAATCTGTCTAATTTTAGTGTATTTGTACGTAACGACTTAAAAGACAGGGACAAATGGTATCACCCTTTAATTACTAAATTCAAATTATAAACTTGTTGCTACAATGGACTTAGCATTACAGGTCCCTTGTAAGTTTCAGCTGTCTGTCTTTAACGGTTCAAAAATTTGCCTAGAAGCAAAAATTACGTCAACACACGCTTTTACAAGCTTTTATTTCCTAATCTAAATTTTATACTTGTTGTTATAATAGTAGTAGTGTTGTTATATATTAAGTATCGCACTTGTGATAACTTATACTTATAACATTAATACAGCATAGGATATTGTATTTTAATTCTACCATCTATTAAGCACTCCTCATGAATACAATTACAGAAGATAAAAGAGTCTTCCTAAGCTCCCTAAATTCCCCGCAGAAAATGATTTTTCTTATTCTGATTAAAGTTTCTTTTGCCAATCTGATGTTATATTTAATTTAAATCAACTTTTCCATTGGATAAATTTACTTTAAATCAAACACCAAGTATTTTAAAATATTATGAAATAAAATTATAATTCTACTTTAACAGCTAAAGCCCTCAAAGTACGTGCATCCAAAATTTTGTAGGAACCGTTCTGTATCTAACAACAGGCACTTTTAGTATTACATCAGTGGCAAATCCAACATGTAAGTTTTGTGCCAAGAAAAAAAAAAGAAAATAAACTCTGTGGAAAATAAACTTTACTAGGCATTTTACCAAAATATATATGTTGCTGCTACTCCATCTATCGTTTCGAAAATTATGAAAAAGTCTCGAACTTTTCGTATTCAGGCATTAGAAAAAACTAGTATGATGTAACCACCAAGTCACTTAATTTATTAGCCACTGTCGGCTGCGAGATTTTCTCACTTTTCTAGCAATCTAGCGATGATGATGAAGGGGATTGCTCGTCTTTTTTTTTTTCTTTAAAGATCTTTTCCAAATTTGAGGCTGCAGCAACTAATTCACGATTGGAAAAAAATCCACTGCCATAGTGTTACCATCGTTTCCAAGTCCAGTTTTTAGTACATCCACTATTAGCTTAAACTTTGATTTTTGTCTTTACTTTATTGTTTGGACAAAAATCTTTAGTTTATTTCAAATCATTTTTTTTAATTCGAACTTAACTTTTTATCATAAAAATTCAAAACAAAACTTTTCTAAAAACATAGCCTTTCATAGAAAATCTTCAATACAATATCTTTATTCATTCTGTTTCAGTAAAAATTAAAAAAAGACGTATGAAAGTTATTAAACTTCCCTGAATTTACCTGTGTCCCAAAACAACAAATCGAAAGAAAAGCCTTGAAAATTCACTATGCGATGCACCATTTTTATCATGTCTGTACGCAGCTCGTAATATCTTTCTTAAATTTAATTTTTGGCTTAATATCTGGCTAGATTGGTCAAATACTTCTATGTGGAACGCGTATTTTACTAATAAATCAAGTTCAAAAGATTGTACACGCAAAGAACCATATTATGTTGAGGTAACAATAATCTAAGAGCAACATACTATGGTTGCTAACAAAACATAATAGTGTTACATTTGCAACCATATTGTTGTCCAAAGTATAATTATGTTAATTATATTCAAATATAAACATTAAATTGTTAAATTAAAATATAGTGATATGGCTGAAAATGTCATGTTATATAATTAAGTTATATATAGTCTCGTAAGTGCAAAATTTTCCTGATGTAAAAAACTTATTATTCATAAAAATTATTTAAAAACATAAATTCATTAAAAAATTAATTATTTGCTTAAAATAACGCTTAGATCATAGGCTACAAGAATCAGTTATATAAAAATATAGTTTGTAAGCCCAAATAAATGATTTCACAATTATGCTTCAAACACAAAAATAAAGATTTATATGCTTACAATACATACATATTTTATTTAACTTTTTTGAATATTTTTTTCCCTTTTTTATTTGTTATCATATTTTGCATATTATTTTTATTTTATTTATTTTGTACATAAATTTTTATTTTTTACACTTTCTCTATCAATAAAATAAATTTCAAATTTTAGTACCAAAAATTACTAAACTGTCAAGAACTAAAACAAAATATTTTTAGCGCAAGCATTATTCTGTTGCTTTTAACCATACTTTGATTAATAATAATATATTATGGTTAAATACTTTATATTATTTTTAATAAGTTATAAAACTTTGGTTGTGGTTGAAATCCTTTTAAGTTAAAACCAACCATATTGCATTTTTTGTGCACAGTAACCATATAATTGTTAAAAGTTAACTAAAAATGTTTATCGTGACTAAAGTTTTAGTGAAAACAACTATAATTGGTTCTCCGCAACCATACATTGTTACAAAGAACATAATATGGTTATTGTGACCATATCACAAACATATTTTTTTTCTGAGTGTAGTATGTAAATTCATTTTATAAATACATATTTAATCGCTTTTGAAGTATTTTTTGTGGCCAACTTCCAACAGATTTTAACGATTTAAGTCTTAAAACTAATACAACATTAATAAAAGTATCCTCTCTATGATAAAATAAATCGTAAAAAATCCCAGCAACCTTAATGGTCAACAGAACAACCGGAGACAGATACCTTGACATCCAAACGGCCTCCAGATTTCTCGACGCAGAGAAGCATTCTCTCAGCAAGGAATTCTCTAAGGATCGTGCGCCCTCCAGAAATTTCACAGCCATTTCCACCCGGGCAAAATCAATTGCGCTGTATAATGATCTACATGATGGCCTGCGAATCTCGCCGTTTGGTCCTATATGAGGTATAAGCCCAAGACAAGTAACCAAAACAAATGTCTCCCATCTGCGTAGCCTTTATATCTGTTGCAATGAAATACTGAACCAAGCCAGAGACGCATAGGAGATGATAGGATGGATAATTTGGCGATACACTAGAAGACGCACTTTTCTATCAAGACCCTCCTTACGTTTGAGAGTTCCCTGATATGCAGAGTAAATCCTCTTGCTTCTCTCAAGAATATCTTTAATGTGGCGTTAGCTCTTAAAGTTCTCATTGAAGGTGACACCCAGGTATTTAAGCCTGTCCGATGTCCCAATCAGTTCTTGTCCAATAGTCAAACAAGGTATGTAAGGTCCACAATTTGGGTAAATATATGTCCGCCTTCCCTTAAACATCACTGCCACGGTCTTCGCAATGGTCAAGGTAAGACCCCATTTTGTAAAATAATCCGTTAGTACCGTCAAGTATTGATAAAAGACGTGCACAGATATATCTATTTATATCAGTTTTTGTGTGTCTGCTCTTATGAGTGCGTATAGGTGAGTACTTTTGTGTTTCTGATATAAGTTTATATTGTTACTTTCTCTCATTGGATGGATGCGAATGAGTAAAAAAAGAAGAGTAACATATCTGTTCTCCTATGTTTTGCACAAATGGATATAAACAGATATTGATGGTTGTACCACAAGTACTTATTGTATGCTGCAAATCAATGTCCATTCATATGTACATATGCATTGGTTTATTAAAATTACAAAAATAAAATGATTGTTTCTAAACATGATCAATATTTTTAATTGTTTGGTTATGTTTTATTGAAGTTTAATATATAAAACTGAAAGCTTTAAAAAAAATTTATGAATCTTATGCGTATAATTGCATTAAAGAAATTATTACGTTTGTTAATAAATCTTACTAGGGATTAAAACAGCTCTAAAGATACAATAACTAAATAAATATATGTAGACATGTTTCTATATTTAGAGATATTGAGTGCACCAATAACATAAATAATAAATTATAACGCGTGTACCGATAATATCCTTTTAAGTGCATAGAAAATAAAAATTGCATTATTTAATATGTACATATATTTCAGGGACAATATCATTACTGTGTGTATTTCTAGAAGTGTTTTCCCAACTTTTTTTTGTTATTGAAATTTTTTGGAATTTCTATTTTTATGTACATATGCATGTACAGATGTATGTAATAAACCTTTTTTTATTTACTAAATTTAACTTCTTTTTTGAAAATCGTATATGTATGTAATTATTAGTTTTTATCAAAAAGGAATTATTTTTTAATAAAATATTTAATAAAATTTCCTAATTAAATTAATTCTATCCTTATTACTCAACGCGCGACTAGACAACGATTTATTAACTTTTCAATTGTTTTTATAAAATAAAACTACCATTAATATTGCGAATTCTACCTTTAAAATCATATAAACTAATTACTAAAGCTGATCAATAATAATTACAATTCGGGTTATTAGTACGAAGTTAAAATACTGCTTATTAGTTCTCGCCTCTATCACAAGCAGCACCCAATTATCCAAAATACCTGTTTCACAAACAGATATATCCAAATACTCATGGTACAACAGATATTTGAGAGTAAAAAGCTGATAATTTTCTCGCTCTATGCAAAACCATAAACAACTGTATGTGTTTATATCCATAGTGTGAGTACGCGCAACCGAAAGCATACAATATCAACTACACTCATGCGTTCTTTTGTATCTGTTTTACTTGTTATGTATATGATATATCTGTTTTTGCCATACTGTTGGATATACTAGTGCACGTCTTTAGTATCGATTCAGTCGTTCATAAATATTCCTTGCTTTAGCACCTGGTGAGGCAATCAGAATATCGTCAGCATACATAAGTAAAAGATCCTCCCGTGGCGGTTGTGGTATATCAGATACAAATATATTGTATAGCACAGGGCCCAGCAACGAGCCCTGCGGTACTCCAGCAGAAATGAAGCCCTCTTCAGACCTTACATCACCCACACGTACCCTAAAGGTCGGTCCCTTAGGAAGTTTTCCACTATACGGCAAATGCGCACACCAAACCCCATGCTTACCATTTTTTATAAAAGACCATCATGCCAAACTGTGTCAGAAGCCCTTGCAAAGTCCAGACTAACAGTTATTGTAGGGTGTCTTTTATTCAGTCTCTTGCAATGAAGTCCGTTAGTACCGTAAGAGCGTGCAGTGTCGAAAGTCCGCTTCTAAATCCAAATTGGAAGCCTTTTAGATATGTATGTACGTATTTTTTATTATACAAATTCAGTTTTAAGTTTATAATAGAAAAAATTTCATTTCTGGTCAAAAATCATAACCACTGAAAGCTCTTTTCCTTCAAGGACACTTAGTTATCGAGATAAATGGGTATAAAGTTTTCATATAAAAATTACATTTTTGGCCAAAAATTAAATTTGTTTTTATTTTTTAAGTGATCACAGATGAAAGCTAGGCTGTTTCTTGCAAGAAGAAGAAGCATTCCCTGAAAATCACTTGCTTTTACCCAAACTTGCAGTAAGGGAAAGGATTTCGATAAAATTGTAATCCCGAGGGATCTGATTGTTGAGTACGGGATCACACGTAGTACTTATTATTAATTAGGTAAATTTTATCAACTAGTTAAATCAAAAAAGAGTTAACCCATTTGGCAAGAATAAGGAACTTAACTAAAGGCGTCATTGATGACATAATGTTAAATATAATTTAATATTTAAATAATCTCTATATAAATAAATATAAATTTTATTGTTCTTATTGCTGTTTTTCGCTACAACTGCCGACACTGTTGCCAATTTTGACAGTCCACAATCATAAATCAAACAAAAAGATAAAATCGAAAAGAATTAAATGGCTCTTACATAAACTCGTTGTTCAAGTAACCAACAGTGCAAAGCTAAAAGAAAAGAAAACACTTAAAATACGTAAGAGCAAAATAGAAGAGACTCTCCAGCCAGCATCTCTTGTCCATGAAATAGTATTTGAATAGATAAATTGTCTGTCAAGTGAAAGTGTGAAAAAACCAAAAACTAAAACTTGGAATATTTATCTCTTGTGTTTCTAACGTTCTGTTTTGTTATTCCCTAAAACTTTTGAAAGTTTTTTGAAGCGTTCGTTGCGCTAATAAAAAGTGGTCTTATAAACTTTAGCAGAAGTTTGTAACAGAAAAGTTTTGTCCAAGACTTAATTAATTTTTCGTTTTTTGTATGAAATGTAATATTAAATGTTTTTAGGAGAATGTTGGCGGTACACAATTTTATCGATTCTTTTATGATTCTTGTAATGTACAGGCCAATAATAAAATAAAAATAAAAATAATCCTAAAATGTTTACTTGTTGTATTCGGTGACGACGTTTTTATCCTTTTTACCTTGCTTTTAAATAAACAAAATTATTAAGTTGGAACAACATTTAGAGCCAATTCTAAATTTTTTAAGGTTAAAGAACTGAAGTGCGACTTAGTAATCTTTTTTAACGATTATTGGTTGTTTAAATTTGAGCGGCTGGGATCCGAACACATGCTCGAAGCCAACAAATCAAAGCATCAGCAGAATAGTTTCGTGTTCTTTTTTTCATTTTATTTGTTAAGAATACGCAGAGAAAGGAGATTTATTATAGCAAACGAATTTACTAAAAATCAATTTTATCTGTTTGTGGAGAGTTTTTCCCTAAAAAGATGTAAAGGTTAATTATGTATGTATGTACGTACCACCAGACGTGTATTCGGAGCTGGAAAAATTGCGCAACTTTAATCGGTCTTATCTATAGGTCGATAGGGCGTAAATTCGTGGACCTATTGGGACAGTTATATAAATGGACTTTGTCGTAAGGGTTTTTAAAAGCTGGCTTAGCAATGATTTAAAGTGCCACGATACTGCTCCAACCAGCTCTTAATTGTGCCCAAACTGAACTTGTTTTCCTGGATAAAAGCCACTCATTTTCTGAAATCGCGGGGTATGTTCATTTAGGAACTTATTGCGTCTATAGCCATTTATGGTTCCTAAGACCGCCTGCTGATGCAATAGTTTTTGGGTATCCCCAATGGCCGGCCATCTGATTTATTCTAGATGGAATGATATCCCTGACATTATTACGATAGCGCCTGAAGTTCTGCCGGACTTATGGATTAGGCGGAACTCCAGTTATCACATCGTAGTTAGGGTGACCGGGCAGGATAAATGCCACCAGAAGTTGCATAATATTAATAAAGGAATACGTGTATTAGTTTATCAGATGATACGGTAAAGTTTTGTATATAAAAATCCAGGCTGTCTCCATTTAGACACGAAAATAATATCAAAGTGTTTATCAGTAGTGGCTACAATGGAAAACAAAACTGTTGGGTAAACACAAAGTAGGAAGAACAAGACAAAAATTAAAAGTAAAAAATAAAAACGAAATCTATTGTTACATTTATATTTTTTTCTGAAAAAAATTTAATCAACATTTTTTCATTTTTTTTAAGTTGTAGTATGCAAGTAGTGAATTGAAATGCCAACTCCTTATTTTTTTAATATCAACCATTTATTGTGATAAATTATTCACAAGCGCATTTATATGAATTTCAATAGTTCAAATAAAATAGAAATGTTTTTGACACTTGTTTGTGTTTAGTATTTCATGGAATGTAAACGATATTAATGGATAATTCCATCGTTCTAACATCACATACAACACAAGAAGACAAATATTTATAGAAATATATTTCTTAAGTTTTAGATAGAACAGTGATAAAATTTAGAATTCACATAAATTGTGAAATAAGAAAGCGTTATAAATAGATGAAGACGATTTGGTTAAAGAATATATGTATTATACCATGTATTGAAATAAAATTAAAACGGGATTCTTACTATGCGAAAACTTTAGCAATTTTATTTTACAAAGAGTAATTAGTGAGTAGTGGACGTGTAAACCACTCTTTATTCGCACAACACCACAGCAGTAACTACCTGATAAACTGAAATGATGTTGTTTTGATGCTCCCGAAACACTACGTCAACTATCGGATCAATAAATTGCGGAACATCACAAAAACTCTACATCATTCTAAAGTCAAGAGCTGTGAAAATTGCAAGGAACCACCAAATTTTCTTTTTCCAAAATCCAGTAAATATTTTATAGGTCAATGTAAAAGGCGTGCGGCAACGGGAGGCAATCACGGAACGAAGCCGATCAGCTTATAGTCGACTAATAGCCGCCGCCGATATATACCGAAGTCAGCAAGCCGCTGGCGAAATAAGCGACTAACACCGGCTAAAAATGTTAGTCGGCTGTGACGTCCTAGCCCCTTAGATAAGGACTAACTCTATTTTTTTTTCTTATAAGAATTGCTTGTAATTTCTTGCTTCTTTACCTTTTTTGTCTAAAAAATCATGTTTTAGCCTTTTTAAGTTTTGTTATTCAATATTATAGATGCGCTTACCTTCAAAAATAAATGTATAAATTATCAAATATTGAAATAGTAATGGACTAAAGGTCTGGTTCATTTTAAAACTCTTGATTTCATATAAATAGAAAATTTGGTGTTCTGGCTGTTAAATCTTCAAATAATGGTTTATTGATATTAATGCTATTTTACTGCTAGTAAGAAAATGTAATAAAAGTAGAGTATACGGAAAATAAAAAGAACATTTTAAAACAAGGTTGTCTGGCTATATAGCTCTAACGAAAGATGTTGTAGCTATTTATTAAAATTTAAATTTAGAAAAAATGTGCTTTTAAATATTTAGTCCAGAATTCTGTAGACAGTGTTAAAAAATGGGCATTTACAAAAATAAAATTGTAGACCATTGTACCGGTAAAATTAGGTGCTTTTACGCTTTTATCTCTATTTTCTCTACAAAATGTCTTATTTTTACGAAAATAAAAGTATTCTATGTTAGAATTAAGGTTCTAAGGTTTAGTAGCTTTAACGTCATGCGAACACAGACAGACAAAAATTCCAAAAATAGTGTTTTGTATCCCATATCGATTACTACCTATATCAACATCAAAATTTTCACAATATATTTCATGTACAAAAATGACCCCGTTACACTCTTTTCATGCTCACTCTTTTTTAAGCTATGCGCAAAAGAGCAGAGCAGAAAAAAAGACCCAATCGTTTATGCACATTGCGCTTGCTTCTTCTTTTCATGCTCTGCTCTTTGAGCCATGCTCTGCTGCTATTTTGCTCGTGCTCCTTTTGATAGTAACAGTGGTTCGCTTAAAAAATTAAAACAACTTCGTGGTTGCTATTGGACTAACAAAAAACCAAATGAAAATAATTATTTTATGATACCAAGAAACATCAAAAATTCCTTACCCATTCCTTAATTGCAATACTCTTAAAGATAAGCAATTATTAACCTCAATCCTTACTTTTAATATTCATGTGACCCTCACATACATATGCGCATACATACATTTATTTATGCGTACAAACATATCTACAGGCATATACATACATAAATAGACAATAATATAAATAAAATAAATATACATATGTTCCTTCAACCTTCATTTAAATATTAACTATATTTAAAAACCATAAACAGTCTTTTAACTGCCCCAAACACTTTCCCAAACAGATAAATCAAATAATTTATTTATTGAATTGATTTTTACATTATCATCTTGACCTTAAAAAAATATATTTTGCACCACAGTAAAAAAGCCATGCGAATTTTTGGCTCTTACAGAGTAAGTAAAAGCGCAGCGCAGAGCAGCTCTAGTTGAGCGCAATAACAAGTTGGCTCTGCTCTTTGCGCAAAAGAGCTAAAAGAGCAGAGCCAACTTGTTATTGCGCATTGCTCTGCGCCAATATGTTTGCTCTGCGCACAAAAAAGGAGCTGCGCAAAAAAAGAGCATTGCTTGCTGTAAAACAGATCGTGAGTTCGAGCCCACCTTCAGGCATGCGTACAAGGGAAATAATAATTGTTATAATGCAATTCAAAAAGAAAGCAGCAGTACAAACCTCCCGGAAAGGAAAAGATAA
Organism: Gymnosoma rotundatum; assembly: GCA_916610165.2. Lineage (NCBI taxonomy): Eukaryota > Metazoa > Arthropoda > Insecta > Diptera > Tachinidae > Gymnosoma > Gymnosoma rotundatum. The sequence continues at coordinate 35,969,486 of OU744339.1, read as the reverse complement.
ACATTTATTGTGTGAAGCCATGGCAGATAATTTATTGGACACATCTTATTCAATATGAGAGTAACAGGTAATTGTCAAAACGTCCTTTTAATAAGAGAAAGAGCTCTAGCTGTTAGTGTAGGAAAGTGTATAGCAGACGTGAGTTTTTGCTATTAGATAAAGAGTATGACTGGCTTGGATAAAAGGCATAGTGTAGTTGTCTGTGGATGGTTAAGGTTACTAAACAAGGCATCCAGTAGTTTATGTCTCGCGGGAGTAAGACAGTAGTGTAGCGTGGTTGGGTGCGTTTGTAATAATAACGCATGTTTAGTAAATACGAGACCGTATGATTCACAAGGCCGTAGGATCAAGAAGTATAGCCAGATAAAGCCAAAAAGTAAGAATATAAGAAGAATTTATTATGAGCCAGCCACAGAGGTATCTGCAATCAAAAGAATCCGTACGTTTGTTCTTAAAAGGGAGAAACGTAACAATATGTATAGATTAAAAATTCTAGCAGATTTAAGTCTACAGTTAATAATTTGGTTGAAAACTAACTTTGAGTAATAAAGGGTCCGCCAAATAATTTTTTTTTTTTTTTTTTTGAAAATGCTATAAAAAAACTACTGAATATTTTCTCAAATTTCTTTTTTATTTGAAAGCAAAATCCTTCCGGTTAATAATAAAAAATAATTTCATTCAAATTACTGCCCCGGCAGGCCATGCCGTCCAATGGTCCAATTTTTGACCACATTATCGATTGTGTGCAGCTGTATTTCACCAATGGCTTCACAAATATTGTCCTTTAAAATGTCAATTGTCTCTGGCTTGTCGGCGTAAGACTTATCTTTGACGGCACCCCACAAATAATAGTCCAACAGTGTCAAATCGTAGTTCCGAGGTGGCCAAACGATATCAGCTCTGCGGCTGATAATGCGATCTTCAAAAACAGGGCGCAAAACATCGAGTGTAGCTTCGGCTGTGTGGCACGTAGCGCCATCCTGTTCAAACCAAATGTTGCCAATATCCTCCTCTTCAGTTTTTGTGAACAAAAATTTGTTCAACATGGCCCGATAACGATCGCCATTGACTGTAACGGCCACTCCTTGCTCATTTTCGAAGAAAAATGGCCCAATTATGCCTCTGGACCGAAATCTGCACCAATGTATGCGTGCGGTTTTTCTGAGCCCCAAATGCGACAATTTTGCTTGTTTAAATGCCCGCCAAAATTAAAATGAGCTTCATCTTGAAAGATGATTTTTTTTCGCACACATTCTGCAACATGTCGCAATATTTCCCAGCGTTGTTCAAGCGTATACACAAACATATTCGTTCAGCGAAAGGATAAAACTAATTATCTGTCAAATCAGACATGAGCTAAATGTTACCATTCACGAAATAAGCACTAGTTGAAAAAAAAAGTTAGATGGCGGACCCTGTGCGTGCTAAGAAACTTTTGACTATTTTTTTATAAAGAGAAACTAAAACTCCAATGTAAAAACGAAAGCTTTACTGTTCCCCTTCTAAGTAACGAATGAAAAATTCATATACCCTGCACCTAAAAGTAGGAAAGATTTTAAAAGAGCAAAAAAATTGTGATTGCTTTTCTCGTCTCTTTAAATTTTTCCAATTTAGAGGCTTGTAAATTTTTTATCTAAAAGCGCTATCAGAACAAAACTTAAAATTTATTTACTTTAAATTTTATTGCGAATGTAGCTAACGTCTTAAGGTAATAATATGATCATTAATAAGTACATCACATTAAAAGGTCGGCCATAATTTAAAAAAATGTAAACCAATTTTCTCCTTAAATAAAAGTGATAGCACACATTTTCTCAAAGTCTAATTTAATTTAAAAAATCGTAATATTTAAGTTAAAAATAAACCAATTTCTAAAAACCGTTTTTAGAAAGAAAAATTATTTTACAAATGTATGCAGACGTTTTCCAAAGAAAACAAGAAAAATAAGACACCAGCAGAATGTAATGCATTTTCTGTATCGCTACATCCTTCATCAGTATTCTTTGCATCTTTTTACTTTGGTTGTGCAATTGTAAACATTATCTATTTAATCAACTAATTTTTCATGTTCTCAATCGTGTGCAGGAGAGGGTGAATAAGTTTTTAGGAATAGTTTCATTATTCAATCATTATTAGTCTTGTTTCTGTAACAATATCTTATAGCGAAATGTGTTCGTGTTATTTTCAGACCACAGCCACTGGGTTTTCTTTTAACAATTTTTATTTTTAATTTAAATAAATTCTGTATTCTATAGATAAGGGTGTTGTTCTTCGGCATATCTACACATAAAGACACAAAGTAGACGACTCTTTTGAAATTAAAATCGATAAACTATGTAACAAGTAACACGATGATACATATTTGTATGGGAAGTTCCACGCCCAAGTGAAATATTTTAAAAATGGGTACACTTTTTTACCGACCTCTGTTTGATAAATTCCAGAAAAATCGGTTCGCTGGTGCAGGCATCTATAGCTTTCCGACAAACAAAAAAACTTTGTGATTTATATATACCTCAATACATTTATTTTTTGTTACACAACCCACATATACACACATATAAAAAATCATACAAAAAATTACATGAAAAACCCAATTTTCTCATCTTTGAATGGTCAAATTTTACAAACATAAAAAACATTAAATTATACATAAAATTTTAATACAATTAGGTTAAAATTAGCATGCATTGGCTTAAACTTTTATTGTAATGAAAGTCAGATTATTCGCCAACGCTGGTACCTTTTTGCATTGCTTATGAATGTGGCCGTTCGGCAGTTAACGGTCGATTGTAGTAAAAATTAAAATTTTGCAGCTGGAAATATTTTTAGTACTGATGTTTATTTTGTTTCGCCAAATATGTGTATACCTTCCTATCGCTGTAGACGTTCCTCAAAGTCTTCTTATTTTTAAGTTTTGATTTCCGTTTTGGTTCGACATCCAAATGAAAAATTTTTCTTTAAACAAAAGAGACAAGAAAGAATTATAAGTTGATTCTTTTATGGCAAAAATTATGCAGATGCACTGAACGAAAAAATTAATAACAAGTAAGTCTTACATTGCGATTTTTATAGTTGGCATTAATCATGGGGCTTTGGAGAAGCGATCGTGATATGCATAGGAAAACTCCAAACTTTTTTTATTTTTAAAAATCAATAGGTCTGTTCAGTAACTTTACCAGCAAAAACTAGCAACGAGAGAAAAACAGAAATTTTCAAAATTATTCTCCCAAATGTAAAAAAGTGAGTGAACGGTTTACCAGCAAAAATTACTAAAGAAAATTGTTGTGGCTTTGTGAGTGTCATGTACGACTTAAAAACTGCACGGTATGACCATTAAATAGTACTATTTAAAGTAAACATTTTGGAGCGAAAAAATGTATAAAAAATAGACCACTACAAGCCAGCTAACTGATGTCAATTACAAGGACAAATTGAAAAATTCTTTAAGTAAACAAATAGCCAAAAAGGTGTTTCAAAAGCGTTTAGGATGTAAGCGAATCATATATATATAATTTTTTGCAGTTAGTTTTAACAAAGATTCTTATTGTGATTTAGATGCTAAAATATTGAAATTAAGAAAAAGCTTAACTTCATACACATGTATTAATAAAATTTATAATTGTAGTTACTGAACAGACCTAATGAGTTCGAAAAAATTAAATAACATATAAATAAACTTTTCATGTCATGATAAATTTATTAGTCTATGAGTTCTGATGATTATATGATAACGATGATATAATACTAATAAATGAAGTCTATATGGGATGAATTGTCATTATAATATTAATTTGACTTTCATCAAGATATAAATTCATCAGGTGTAGACTCGCTATTAAAATCGTTCATGTACTAAATTTTACACGAAACAAGCCTTACGACCATCAGTTCCTTCCTTAAGCCTAGTACTCTGTCCAGTTTTTCATGCGGAATGCTGTCAAACTACATACATAAAAAATTTGTATGAAAAAGACATGAAAACATGTTGCAGAAGTAGTACTCTGTATCAGAGAACTGCAAGAGTGTATATTTTTAATACTCTAAGTATACTCATCTTAAATGCGGTTGCGGTGTGATCGCCACCGCATTTCTTTTGTGCGAGTATTTACTAAAGGGCTGCACAAGCATAAGAAAAATGTCTTATAAGCAATCACGTAAATTTCAAGTAGTGTGTGTATAGAACACTCTCAATTTCAAACACATACTTCCAAACACAAATGTTTTGCTTTGCTATCAAAATATTTGATAAGAGAACAAAAGTGTTTTAGAACAACATTGAAGCAAAACAAAACTGAACTAGAACAAAAATGAAATACAATATCAAAACTGAAGTAGAACATTCAAAACATGCTTGAAGTTTTTGATAGCAGAATTACAGCCGTACCTAAACAAGGGCGGAAAGCGTTTTTTTGCTGTCAAAAGTTCTCATGCTAGTACATTTTGTATGGAGCATACCGAAATAACGCGGCGGCAACGCTTTGCAATTGGAAAATCCGATTTTGACAAGGCGTTTAATAATAAAAAAAAATTAAAAATAAACAAAAGCAAAACAAATTTTGGTTTTTTATAAAATTTTCAATTTGCACAACATAAACACCAGAATTGTTATTCTTTTTAAAATATTTAGGGAATTTATATATATTTTTGGAAAAAATCTAGTGCAGAAATGAAAAAAATTATGTCCGGGGTGTAAAATTTTAAGTGAAAATTGGGGCTGGTTTTAGCTTCGGAGTTACGAACCTCCAACGTTTGTATGTATACTATGGCACATATTGAGTATTTTATGGCGGAATTAGACAATATGGGTTCATAGGAAAGGTAATTTTTTGCTTAGATTTTCAACAGACAACTTTATATCATTTTTGAGCTGCGTCCGTTAACTAGACTTAAGCCTTAATTTTTTTAATAACCCTGTTTTTTATCATTTTGACAAACCGTTGCCGTTTTTGTTTAGGTATGGCATTTCAGCGTAAGAGCTATGCGGAAGAAAACGTTCCGCTTTCCGTTTTTATTTAGGTATGGCTGTTAGGCTAAGGAGAAACTACAATCATTTTCGTTTTTCTCAATATGAGTGTTGTCAACTTTAAGATTTGAAAACGCATAAAAATGGAGAAAAAAAACATTATAATATCTGTTTCATTTAAAATGTTAATTGAATTACTTTTTCAAAACAAATTCAATAGTTTTATATTAAAAATATAATAGTAAAATTGTCTTTTACACATCGGGGTTTTCAGAAAAACGAATAGTAATGAAACTTAACAAAAATAAAAATACAACAAATTTGCATGTATTCGATCATACCAGATAAATTTTTTTCACAAGTTCTATACAAAAGTTTTTAAAAAGAGTTCAGCAATTGATAGTAAGGATTTAAAATTAATAATACGTGGGAGTATTTATCTTTTTATGAAAATATGTTTTAAAAATTTATTTTTTATCAGAAGTATCATATTTTCGTATTAAAAAACAGCCTGTTATGAAAAAACAAATTTGTGTGTTTACATATCATTTTTGCACATTATTTTTAAAAATTCTGTTTAAAACTTTTTAAAATGAGACCAAAAATTTTTTTCTATGATAGTTGTTAACTTTAAAATTTTAAAGCACTAAAATTTAATCGCAAAAAACCGATGGTTTTTTTTTTTTTGGTTAATTGATTTGGTTTACGCTACAAATAGCATTTTATTTAATTTCGAGCTAAGCCGAGTTAACATTATTATTATTATTTATTAGCACAGAATTATAAAAGGAGCATTTCAAAATGTTACTATTATTTAAAAACTTAACTAATTCAAATAGCTTAAATATATAAATAGCATATGCGTACAAAAATTGCTTGTATAAAAGTATTTTCTTTCAACAGCCTTAAATCGCATCGCAGAAAAACAGAAATTTTCAAAATTATTCTCCCAAATGTAAAAAAGTGAGTGAACGGTTTACCAGCAAAAATTACTAAAGAAAATTGTTGTGGCTTTGTGAGTGTCATGTACGACTTAAAAACTGCACGGTATGACCATTAAATAGTACTATTTAAAGTAAACATTTTGGAGCGAAAAAATGTATAAAAAATAGACCACTACAAGCCAGCTAACTGATGTCAATTACAAGGACAAATTGAAAAATTCTTTAAGTAAACAAATAGCCAAAAAGGTGTTTCAAAAGCGTTTAGGATGTAAGCGAATCATATATATATAATTTTTTGCAGTTAGTTTTAACAAAGATTCTTATTGTGATTTAGATGCTAAAATATTGAAATTAAGAAAAAGCTTAACTTCATACACATGTATTAATAAAATTTATAATTGTAGTTACTGAACAGACCTAATGAGTTCGAAAAAATTAAATAACATATAAATAAACTTTTCATGTCATGATAAATTTATTAGTCTATGAGTTCTGATGATTATATGATAACGATGATATAATACTAATAAATGAAGTCTATATGGGATGAATTGTCATTATAATATTAATTTGACTTTCATCAAGATATAAATTCATCAGGTGTAGACTCGCTATTAAAATCGTTCATGTACTAAATTTTACACGAAACAAGCCTTACGACCATCAGTTCCTTCCTTAAGCCTAGTACTCTGTCCAGTTTTTCATGCGGAATGCTGTCAAACTACATACATAAAAAATTTGTATGAAAAAGACATGAAAACATGTTGCAGAAGTAGTACTCTGTATCAGAGAACTGCAAGAGTGTATATTTTTAATACTCTAAGTATACTCATCTTAAATGCGGTTGCGGTGTGATCGCCACCGCATTTCTTTTGTGCGAGTATTTACTAAAGGGCTGCACAAGCATAAGAAAAATGTCTTATAAGCAATCACGTAAATTTCAAGTAGTGTGTGTATAGAACACTCTCAATTTCAAACACATACTTCCAAACACAAATGTTTTGCTTTGCTATCAAAATATTTGATAAGAGAACAAAAGTGTTTTAGAACAACATTGAAGCAAAACAAAACTGAACTAGAACAAAAATGAAATACAATATCAAAACTGAAGTAGAACATTCAAAACATGCTTGAAGTTTTTGATAGCAGAATTACAGCCGTACCTAAACAAGGGCGGAAAGCGTTTTTTTGCTGTCAAAAGTTCTCATGCTAGTACATTTTGTATGGAGCATACCGAAATAACGCGGCGGCAACGCTTTGCAATTGGAAAATCCGATTTTGACAAGGCGTTTAATAATAAAAAAAAATTAAAAATAAACAAAAGCAAAACAAATTTTGGTTTTTTATAAAATTTTCAATTTGCACAACATAAACACCAGAATTGTTATTCTTTTTAAAATATTTAGGGAATTTATATATATTTTTGGAAAAAATCTAGTGCAGAAATGAAAAAAATTATGTCCGGGGTGTAAAATTTTAAGTGAAAATTGGGGCTGGTTTTAGCTTCGGAGTTACGAACCTCCAACGTTTGTATGTATACTATGGCACATATTGAGTATTTTATGGCGGAATTAGACAATATGGGTTCATAGGAAAGGTAATTTTTTGCTTAGATTTTCAACAGACAACTTTATATCATTTTTGAGCTGCGTCCGTTAACTAGACTTAAGCCTTAATTTTTTTAATAACCCTGTTTTTTATCATTTTGACAAACCGTTGCCGTTTTTGTTTAGGTATGGCATTTCAGCGTAAGAGCTATGCGGAAGAAAACGTTCCGCTTTCCGTTTTTATTTAGGTATGGCTGTTAGGCTAAGGAGAAACTACAATCATTTTCGTTTTTCTCAATATGAGTGTTGTCAACTTTAAGATTTGAAAACGCATAAAAATGGAGAAAAAAAACATTATAATATCTGTTTCATTTAAAATGTTAATTGAATTACTTTTTCAAAACAAATTCAATAGTTTTATATTAAAAATATAATAGTAAAATTGTCTTTTACACATCGGGGTTTTCAGAAAAACGAATAGTAATGAAACTTAACAAAAATAAAAATACAACAAATTTGCATGTATTCGATCATACCAGATAAATTTTTTTCACAAGTTCTATACAAAAGTTTTTAAAAAGAGTTCAGCAATTGATAGTAAGGATTTAAAATTAATAATACGTGGGAGTATTTATCTTTTTATGAAAATATGTTTTAAAAATTTATTTTTTATCAGAAGTATCATATTTTCGTATTAAAAAACAGCCTGTTATGAAAAAACAAATTTGTGTGTTTACATATCATTTTTGCACATTATTTTTAAAAATTCTGTTTAAAACTTTTTAAAATGAGACCAAAAATTTTTTTCTATGATAGTTGTTAACTTTAAAATTTTAAAGCACTAAAATTTAATCGCAAAAAACCGATGGTTTTTTTTTTTTTGGTTAATTGATTTGGTTTACGCTACAAATAGCATTTTATTTAATTTCGAGCTAAGCCGAGTTAACATTATTATTATTATTTATTAGCACAGAATTATAAAAGGAGCATTTCAAAATGTTACTATTATTTAAAAACTTAACTAATTCAAATAGCTTAAATATATAAATAGCATATGCGTACAAAAATTGCTTGTATAAAAGTATTTTCTTTCAACAGCCTTAAATCGCATTATTTAACAACACTGCTTTATTATTGTGAGCATTTTTGTATATGTTCTAGTTCACTCGATGTTTCTACTATGATTTACAGTTTTTTTACTTCATTGTCGCCTTTTGTTTTGATGTTCTACTTTGTTTTAAAACACAAGCACTAACAAAGCTGTAAAGAGAAACTTTTCGAATGGTGCTTGTTCTGTTTTAGTGAGAGCCATGTTTTGTTATGCTTGTTTTGATATTTATATTTACACTGAAATTCTGTGTTTGGAAGCAGTGTACACTAGAACATAGAACTTTTAAAACATTTTGTGCAGCTCTTTAGTATTTACTATACCCATTCCATTTGAGTATTGATGAGTTTAAAGGCCGTGTCAGATAAAACTTTATCGCTTTGCGTGACGTTTCAAACTTTGAGTATTGATGAGTTTAACCCTTCGGGACGGAGTTTTATTTTGAAAACCGAATTATGTATGGTAAAATTTTTTTCATATTCTAAAAGGTATGATAAAAGTATTATGTTCTCCATACTTGAAAATTTTTAATTCGTCCTTTTATCCTGGGACATATAATCCCAACAAGTATTTTCATGGGACATAAAATCCCAATCAGTGATCTCGAAGAGCGATTCGAAATTAAAAAGATAACTAAAATATAAATATTATTAGATTTAGATAAAAGTTTCCATTTATTTTTAACATTTTAGGAATGCAATTAGGTATTTATTTGGGGAATGGCCCAAAACACTTGTAACATAAGGTGTTGTTACAACCTGAGCATAACATCTTTGTTCGCTTTTCTATGCCAAGTGAAGAACAGCGGACACAGCGACAACGCTTCTCTTGCTCTACTGGCAAGTGGTCTCCAATATTGAGGCTATCCGTTTTTGGACGTTTGGGAGTTCTACCTCCCTGGCGATTGCATTGAAAATAAAGAAAAAAGACAGTTTGAAAATTGCTGGGACGTATTATCCCAATAGTCCCGAAAGGGTTAAAGGCCGTGTCAGATAAAACTTTATCGCTTTGCGTGACGTTTCAAACTTTGAAAAAAAAAAGCGTATAACGCAAGAGGTATGTCACAATAAAAACTTTAACAGCGCCTAATTATTGTTTGTTTTTATAAGTTTTTCTCCATAATTTTCTAAAAAAAATAATAAAGGAAGAATATATAATAAAAAAATGATATTTTAAAATTCTTAACTCTTTTACGTTCGATTTTGCCAAAAATAATATACAAATGTATAGCAGCTAATTGTCAAAGCGCGCAAAAAGATGAGTGTTGCCCAACTTTGTGCTTTGCTTTGCGTTAAAAGTGCTTTATGTGACATACTTCATATAAGTTCGTGCATTTTATCTTAGATGTCAAAGCGAATTTGCAACGCAAAGCAAAGCAAAAGTTTTATCTGACACGGTCTCTAGCATACTCAAGTAAAATGTTTGCGATGCTGGCTTTACTTTATTCGTACTCATACTCACAGCAAACACCAAGAGAGAGATTTCAACGTGTGTAGTGTGAGAAAAAGAGAGTTATCAGATCAGAATTATTAAATGAAACACAATATCAAAAGTCGCCAATGTCTAAATTAGAAAGTTTATTTAAAATTATGAAAGCTTATTTAATATGTAACAGAAAATAAATTGAATAGAATCCGTAACCCCATTTTTTCATTTAATAAAAATACAACAAAAGTGTACTAATAACTCAAGAATAGTTTTTTTTTAATTCACACAGGATAGAAATTTATAAATTCTTTTCTTTAGGCAAATAGATTTTTAAAATTAATAAACAGATATAAAAGCAATAATTATATTTAACAAAATAAAATATGTAAACTAAAAACTTTATTGCAATTTATTATTTATGAGCTCTAATGAGATTCAGTCAATGCAATATTGCATCTGCGTATATACAGTTATGTTAAAACTAAAAAAATTAAGTAATTTTCCTTTTATTCACGGATTCCAAAAATAAAATTATTTTATTTTTTATCATTTTGTTTTCCTAAATACCGTTAGTAGCACGTTTATGACAACAAGGCGCATACCTGCTTTAAACAGTGTACAAAAGCTGTGCCTTTAAGGTGTTTTTATTGCATTTTATTCATTAAATATGTGTTGTATTTCATACGTATGAAAACGGTTGTTGCCTGTGTTTCTGCTTATAATCTTTAAGCAATAGATTTGATCAAATTTTGTTTTTTTTATTGTTTATAAATAGATCTGCATACAATGCAGAATTTCATAAAACGGCAGTAAAAAAAACTTTAATAGGTTAAAAATGTGGCAACGCTGCTTACAAATAAAAAGAATTAAAAAACTTTTTATTGCGGTGTTTAAAATACTCGAGTATGAAAAATATAGAGTAAGTATGCGGTATACTCATGGTTGCGGTGTACTCGTGCCGTTCTCTGCTCTGTATTCTCTGTTGAAAAACATATGAAATGTTTCTGGCAACATTTTATCAAAGCTGTTAAATAAAGCAAGTAGGCATCATTTCATGCGGAATTTTTCAAACAGCTGTTTATATGTCTTTTGCTTACATTTTTAAAAGAATGTAGTATACGTGAAAATAAGAAAACATTAAATGTATCTAAATCGCAAGATAGACACCACATTTTAAATGTCAAATTTTCCATAGGAAATAATCAATGTTGCTGAACAGGTAAACATTTTCACAAAGGTATTAAAATTTTTTGTATTATAAATTTCTATGCTTTTGTCAAAAATTGTACTGCCCACAGGGTTAGTGAAATTTTATTCACCTCAGAACTGTCAACATTTTACTTACAAGAGTACTTTGCTACCGTTTCACACACACACTTAAAAGTAAAATTTTAACTTTTGAAAAATAATGAAAAATAATGTATATAGGTTTGTATGAAAAATAAAATATTAAATAACTGCTACGATGTCAGTCCCAAAAGAATTGAAATAAGCAACGGAAAGTATTTTTTAATTTAATTTTAAAATTAGCTGCATCCACGTGCCATCCAATAGAGAAAATATGTATATCACTTTATACTCCGTGATGTTTTTTTGGAATATAGTTGACTATTTTTTTAAAGCAACTAGCTAAAAGCCTTACATGCATTCCGGTTACGTTGTTATCGCCATTCATGATTGCGCTAACTGCTTTGGAATAAACGAAAAGTTGCATATACATATCGCTCATTTACTTCAATAACGTCATAACTCCAAAAAATTTATTTCGAGATAATCGCAGTTTAAGTTTTTTCGTTCTCACCGTCGATAAAAATATCAGACTACTTAATTTTCCACCACAATTAGTAAAATGATTTATAATTAAAAAAGCCATTTAAGAAAACTTTCATCAATTATATATTAAAGGATACAAAACGGGCTTGAGAATAAAATTATTTTTGAATTCACTCTTGACTAATTTTAATACTCTTCCCCGTTGGTTTTGTCTTTTTCCTGATATAAAAATTAAAATATCCAATATCTGCAAAGAATTAAAATAAGCAACGGAAAATAATACTAAATTATGGAAACAATTTGTTGTCCTTTTCAAATAATAACTAAAAATATAAAATGGAAGATATCACACAATGCATATTGATACAGGTGAGTGCATTAGCTTTTGCGTGTATTTTGTTTTTGTAAAATCTTATTGAGCTGTAAAAAACGTCTGGCAATATGTGTGTATGTGTTTGTGACTTTTTTGGACAAATATTTGACAAATCTTACAACCCTTACAGACATACCTAAATAAAAGCGGAAAGCGGATCGTTTTATTCCGCATAGCGTTTACGCTGAAATGCCATACCTAAACAAAAGCGGCAACGGTTTGTCAAAATGATAAAAAAAACATTAAGGTGTAATTAACGGACGCACCTCAAAAATGAAATAAAGTTGTCTACAGGGTGTAAATTAAAATCTAAGCAAAAAATTACCTTTCCTATGATTCCCATGTTGTCCCATTTAGCCATAAAATACTCAATATGTGCCATATTATAGATAAAAACGTTGGAGGTCCGTAACTCCGAAACTATAGTTCAGCCTAAAATTTTCACTTAAAGTTTTACACCCCGGACACAATTTTTTTTTTATTTCTGAACTAGATTTTTCCAAAACTATATAAAACTTTCCTAAATATTAAAAAAAAATAACAATTCTGGTGTTTCTTTATGTAAATTGAAAATTTTATAAAAAAAACCAAAATTTGTTTTGTTTTTGTTTATTTTAAATTTTTTTTATTATTAAACGCCTTGTCAAAATCGGATTTTCCAATTGCAAAGCGTTGCCGCCGCGTTATTTCGGTATGCTCCATACAAAATGTACAGGCATGAGAATTTTTGACAGCAAAAAAACGCTTTCCGCCCTTGTTTAGGTATGGCTGTTAACTTCGAAACTTTTTGTTTTCAGTTAAAATTGGGTGCTTCCACATTTACGAAAAATTAATATATTATAAAAATTAGAATAATTTTTTCATCGTTAGGCTACGCTAAATATTACTATAAAAAAGTGCTAAAAGCAGTCATATTTCGAGCATTTGCTTTCTGTACTTTTTGCTTTTTAAACAAGTCGCGTTCTTTTCGTTTGCCGGAATTATATTCCAAACTCTTTTAAAACGTCCAACTATTTTATCAGTTTCAAAGCATCTTGAGTATTCTTGAAAGACCGGTGATTTTTGTTAAAGCAATCTGCCAAATGATAACTGGGCAATTTGGCCTATTCTGCATTTTATAACAAATATATTGCATAACAATGCCCCCCACAAAGACTTTTGAGAATAGTTTTTTATTATGATATTCTACGGTTATTGTAGAGCTGTGGTGCAGGACTAAGCTTTTTCAACAACCCAGTAACTTGCAGTAATTTTTTAAATAAGCTTAATGGTCACAGGCTGCTTATTATAATTTTAGTATAAAATTCCAAGAGTAGTTTTTAATTTTGTTTAATGCTGAGGAAAGTTAAAGCGAACCAAGAAATGTATATCATTCAGCTGGCTAACTTTCTCTCTTTAATCCCTTACAATAAATAACGAATTTACGTTTTACTGAAAAAATAAATTATAATCTTAACATGTTCATAGAAATTAAAGTTATTGCAGTGTTTTTTTATTAGTTATAATATTTGTTATTTTTAATATTTATTAAAGAACACAAAAAGGCGTTGCCACGTTTACCAGTCGGCGACAAGATAGTCAGAGCATTTAAAATCGTAGGAGGCGACACCTAGCAATAAAAATGTTTAAAACAAAGATTAAAACCTATTGTAAAGAATTTTTAATTCATCACCAGATGGCCAAAACCATAACCTCAAAATGAAATGCAAGTCAAGACACAAACCCTATTTACAGGTTCAGTGATGCCAACGTAGTCATTTTCCTTTTGTATGTTTTGAAAAATATCAAATTTGCCTACAGAAAAAGACATATTTATTTTAAAATTTGTTTTCTTTTTTAATTCAAAATAAAACACACAGGTTCCTTGTCCAATGTATCGCATGTGATACAAAAATAATTTTTTGTACCATGATTACAAAGTCCATGAATCATATATGAACAAATTTAGAGGATATTATAAAAGTGTTTTTTAAAGACGCAGACGATCAAATTTAAATTTTATTACACAGACGTACTGAGTACATTGTCTAGTTTGTAAAACAAAAAAATCCTACGGTGTTTTATTAGTATTATTATTACTTTTTAATGTTTTACTTTCTATTTATGAATTCATGTTTATTTCTTTAATAATAGTTATAAAGGTTAAAATGATGTAAAATCTTTTATTTTTTTCTCAATATTAAGAGTGAATCGCACTGTAGCATGGCAAACAGTCATCCTTATTGTGTTTGGCGTTTTCGTAGCAAAAACTCGTAGTCGAAATACGTCTACGCCAAACACAATAAGGCCCAGTATCCCTTTCCACATTCGAGGCACTCTGTTGTTTGTGTTTTTATCATAAAAGTTGACACAGCACCGTCGGATAAGTTTCCCATCTCTCCATAATATTTTAGTAAGGTAAGTCTGCTTAGTTTTCTCTAAAACCTCGTCAAGCCAGTGGCGCATGAAAGTTTTTCTATTTCCAAAATAGTAATGGATGATCCAGTTGCTTGATGGAAAATTACTCTTGCGTTAACCAGTGCTGCCTGAAAATGTAAAACTGTTTTTTTGTACCACGTTAGACTTTTCCTTAGTGGCGAGTAATAGCTACCCATTTGATCTGCAACCACTTCCATCACTGAAATCACTGTCAACTTCACTTTACACTACTTTTTTTTTCTTGCTTCTTACTTCTAATTCAAGTTACTAAATAAGAACGCACCTGTTTAACTTTCAACGCTTTAAATATTTAAAACGGGTATGTTCTAGTGATATTAGTGATACACATCATAAATGATACATAAAACGTATGTAATCTAATTTCAAAACGACAAGTTTATGTATCATATTTGATACATATATGTACATATTTTTACCGTTATAATTGCAGTCAAGATGCGTGTGGCTAATTGAAAAACACATTAATAACTTCGAAAAATACCTACATTATAATTACAAAAATGTATGTGGGACGTATACCGTTAAAAAATAATTTTTGTATGGGGACAGGGACAACAATATTTGTACAATTATTGTGGAATTCGGCGACTTAGCACACTCATAAACGGTAGTGAATTTAACAATTACACAGGTATGCAAGGGTTTTCCCCTCCGAACTTTATGCAGCATTTTGGATATGTATTGACCACTAGGTTACGGAAAAATATCAGAAAGCTTCCATCACGTACAATTTCTGAGAAAAGTGGCTTTTCGTTTTTCTTGGAATCACGATATACTACCGGCAGTAAGATCAGTTTTTTGTTATTTATACTCCATAAATAAATAAAAGTCTCATTTTCAATACCTGTGTAATTGGTGGTATAAAAAACAATCGTCCACTTTAAACTATTTTACCATAATTTCAAAATTCACCAGCATAAAGCAAAGTGATTAAGAATAAAATAAAACTAAACAAGAGCAAATAAGAGTGCTATAATCGACTATGCCAAATCTTATATACAAATATTGGGGTAACAGAGAATTAATTAAAAAAAAAAAAAAATTAGTAATTTAACAAAAAAAAATGTTATCGGCTCTTAATGGGATAAGCATTGTTAAAAACAAAATTATTATTTCCTAAAAGATCTCTTCAAAAGCTTTAAAATAATACCCATATTGATACCTTGAAAAATATGGTGCAATATCGTACTTTCCTATGAAAAGTACAGAGGCCTATAACTCGGTAAATATGGGCGAGTGCCAAATATTTTAGATGATGTTTTTTCTTATTTTTTTAATTCTCTATTGCCCCATATATTTGTTTTCTTGATCGGAATTACTTTATTGTTCCAAGTAAAAGAAATGGACCAATCTTGCAGATCTTCAATAGCAACATTTTCGAAATTATTTCTATTCGATTGGCAAAGTTGATTTCTACCCGAACATGGACGGACAGACGGACATCGCTCAATCGATTTCGCTATGCATAAGAACTCAGAATATACATATATAAAGTATATATAGGGTCGCAAATAATATTATATAAATTACAAACGGAACGACAAACTCATATATACCCTTTTTCCACTTTTTTTGGTTAAGGGTATAAAAACCGTGTTTAAATTAATACATTTTAACAAATGATGTTGTTCAAAGAAAACAGAAAAAACTAAGCACCAGCAGAAGTAATAGTGTCTTATTTATCCGCACACTTTTGTAAATAATTTTTCTTTCTTAAAATTTTTAGAAATTAAAATAAAAATTTATTTAAGCCAAAATCAATTTTAATTAATTTACTACTTCTTAAGCAGTTTAATAATTAAAAAAAAATAAATTGTTACTTTTTAGAAATGCAAAGATTCTAAAAACTTCGACTGCCATCACTGCTGTGGTCGGATCGTAGCTCTGATAATATGGGTTGTTCCTTTGGTTTTGCACTTTACATTTTCTTGTTAAATAGCCCATGTCCTATTTCAAAACACATAAAACAATTAATAAGTCGATTATGGATAGCAACCGAACTTAAAATTTATATTATGGATGGCAACTTTTTTCAGTTGCTAAGAAGTTATCGAAATCGTTATTTTGACATATCGGCAAATAGAAAAGTGGTAGAAAGTTTTAAAATACAGAAGAATTAAAATATAAAATAAATACAAATAAAAAACAAATAAGAAAACAAAAATAAGTGAAAACAATAGTTTACAAATTTTCAAATTTTTTTGAAATCCTAAGCTTCGTGGACTTATTTTTCGACGACCAAGAAAACCAAGATGTCGTGAACGTGGCATCAATTAGACGGCACTTGAGGGACAATTCGAATCCCCTTGAATTAACACCTGTTCTGTGAGTATATGTTTATATACATAAATGCGCAACCAAAGTTGTCCAGTTATAAAAGAGGTTGTTCTGTTAATAGAAAAAATAATTTGTCAACAATGGATCTCGGCAAAAATGACAGAAACAGAAAAAACTGAAAATAAGCCTCTGCAATGCATTCTTTTGTGTCATCAAATCCTCGGACACCACGAGCAATATGTAGGTTTTTTTCCATATCTTGAATTAATAACTCAAATTGTTGTCTGTTGGTGATTTTGACCATTTTGTAATCTATAGGCATAAAATATATTTACATTTTCATTAAACAAATTAATAAAAGAAAACATTCTTACTTTTCCGTTTAACAGCTTTTTTCAATTGAAAACTCTTCAAAGCAACCAGAAAAACACGGTTGCCAATATTAATATTATTTGGCAACTGAGGTTGCCAGCCTTCAGTTGCCAGTTGTTATCCGTAATATAGTTTTGGCAACTGGCAACGCGACTGCCATCTATAATCGACATATAAGTTTGTTTTGATTGTTAAGGCGCTTATTTGATTAACAAAAATTATATATTGTTACGAATAATAAAATCTGACAACCCCTGTAGTTGTTTCTGTATGAGTGTGGTGAATAAAAGTTAATTCAACAACCAATGGTGTGTTTACGGAATAACAAAACCACAAGTTAACCAACAAAAGCTGAGCAGCCTCAATGGCTGCGTTGGTAGAGGTGCGTACTACAAACCAGAGGGTCCGAGTTCGATACCGCATGCGCGCATACGTGCAACGATAAAAATAAGAATTGTTATTCGCAATTAAAATTAATAAACAGCAGTACAAACCTCCCGAGAGGCAAAAGGCAATTATTGTGTGAAGCCATGGCAGATAATTTAGTGGGAGACGTCCAACTTAACATAAGAGCAACAGATAATTGTCAAGAAGCCCTTCATAATAAAAAAACAAGAACAATAGCAGTAAGCGCGGGGAAGTGTAACAGCATAACAACAGTGTATGGCAGACGTGTGTGTTGTGGCTACTAGATTGAAAGGAGATGACTGGCTTGGATAAAAGGAGTAGTGGAGATGTCTGTGGATGGTTAAGGTTACTAAACAAGGCATCGACTAGTTCATGTCTCGCCGGAGTAACACAGTAGTGTAGCGTGGATGGCTGCGTTTGTGGTGGTAACGCATGTTTAGTAAATACGAGACCAAGGGTTCACAAGACCGGTAGGATCGAGAAGTATAGCCAGAGAAAGCCATAAAGTTCGAAGACAGAATTTAGCCACAGTGGTATTTGCAATCAAAAGAATCCGTACGTTTACTGGATTAAAAAGGATTGGGATGAGTATATACCCAAATTTCTACTGGCGTACCGGTCAGCTGTGCACGATTCAACCTCACGTAGTCCAGCAAAAATCTTGTTTGGGACAGAACTAAAACTGCCAGCAGATTTAGAATTTGGTGCTAAACCTGGACCTGCGCACGAAGGCAATGAAAACATTCTTCAGGCACAAGAAGACTTGCATGAGCTTCATGAGTTTGTCCGTAACCGCATTAAAATGACCAGCGATAAGATGAAAGCCAGATATGATCAAGCAGCAAACACAGAGGGATTTACTGAAGGACAAATGGTTCTACTATTTAACCCGCAACGCAAGAAAGGATTATCCCCTAAACTGCAAACCCACTGGGAGGGGCCGTACAAGGTGATAAAGAAATTAAATGACGTGGTTTACCGGATACAGAGATATCATAATCCGAGGTCTAAAATGAAAGTGGTTCACCTAGAGCGGCTGGCTAAATATGGCAGAAGTAATGTTGAGCCTATTCGGGATGAAAAGGCTTAAGTGGGCGGCAGTGTTACAAAGATGCTTTATTAAAATCATAAAAAGATGTTAAAATAATGGACGCCAAGAAAGTGAAACGAAATGACCTATTGTGTTTGTTTGTAAAACAAAAACAACTAACACAAAGCAATGACTAAACAAACGCAATACACAAACATACACACACCTGCATTGTATAACAACTAAATAAAAATACACAACATGTATTTTTAAATAATGATTGAAGGTTCTAGAAGTAAATAATAATGCTCACTAATGTGTCTGAGATAAAAGTGGCAACGCAGCATTTTCAACTACGCAATAGATGGCGGTAGAAATTCTCGAACATTCAAGAACGCCTAAAAATAGGGTATATAAAAGCAACGCCAATACGTGCTGATTCATTCGTATTGTGAGCGTCATCTAGTTAAGATCTTGTGGTACAACAATTAAAGTTGCCAGCGTGTGTTATTAATCGGGAATAGTTAAATCGTCAAATAATTGATTAAATAAAGTGTAATTTAATTAAAACTCTAAAAGTTGTGTGTTTAATTATTTTGCAAATAAAGAACTCATAATTACAACGTTTATAAATTTAAATAAACGTAACAATATTATTTTTAAATGGTAGAAATGTTGAGTTGTGTGTCGTCATAATTAATTATTTATTATTATTATTATTTTTTTTTGAAAAGGTAACATATTTTCGTTTTTTAAAGTCAAATCGTGATTTTAAAAGATTTAGTAATTCTTAAAAGATGATTAAAATAGAAATGCTTTTTTAAGTCGTCTTAGTCAGACTCCACGACAGCATCAGGCTAATTCTTATCTTCCTCTTGCCTATTGACTTGATTTTCTCTTTATTTCAGTTGTTCGGCGAAGAGTTTTAGGAGCAGCTGCGTAGCATT
This sequence comes from Gymnosoma rotundatum, assembly GCA_916610165.2. Taxonomy (NCBI): domain Eukaryota; kingdom Metazoa; phylum Arthropoda; class Insecta; order Diptera; family Tachinidae; genus Gymnosoma; species Gymnosoma rotundatum. Next base: position 35,949,874 of record OU744339.1, on the reverse strand, counting down.
ACCATTGACATTTTGTTGGCATTATGAAAAGAAATTATTTACCATTTAATAGTACTGATTCTTTTATACACTCCACCAAAGTTTGTCATTCCGTTTGTTATTTCTACAATATCCATTTTAGACCACAGACAGTATATATTCTGAATTCGTATGTATTGCGAAGCAGATTGAGCAATGTCCGTCCGCGTTCGTGTTGAAATCAAATTTGCAAGGGCATTAGATGTGCTAGAGATAGTGGGCAAAAGACCACGCCTGGCTCTAATTTTTCCATATCTTTTTTCTTTTGTATTCCTGCAGGTGGTTGTCTTTACTACTTATTAACGTCATAATAAGCAAAGTGCTGCAAAACAGAAGGTCCTGAGTTCGATCCCGTGTTCAGACATGCGTACAACAGAAAATAATAATTGTTGTAAAGCAATTTAAAATTAATAAAAACAGCAGTACAAACCTCCCGAGAGACAAGAGCCAATTATTGTGTAAAGCCATGGCAGATAATTTAGTGGAGACGTACAATTTAATATAAGAGTTACAGATAATTGTCAAGAAGCCCTTTATAATAAAAAGTAAGAACGGTAGCGGTAGCGCAGGGAAGTGTAACAGTATAACAACTGGAGTCGTCTGTGAATGGTTGAAGTTACTAAACAAGGCATCGAGTGGTTCATGTCTCGCCGGAGTAACACAGTATTGTTCCCTGGATGGCTGCGTTTGTAATAACGCATATTTAGTAAATACGAGACCAAGGGTTCACAAGACCGGTAGGATCAGGAAGTATAGCCACAGAATGCCATAAATTAAGAATACAGAATTTAGCCACAGTGGTATTTGCAATCAAAAGAATCCGTACGTTTGTTGTCTAAAATAGGGAAAAGCGTAACAATATATAAATTTATATATATACGTATATGGTATATAGAACTTTTACTTGTTTGTATTGTAATTGTTTTTACTAAAGGTAATGAAACTATAATTAAGTATTTTAATTACTAATTCCAGTTAGAAAATAATAAATAGTTTTTATGAAACACAAATTTATGATAGCAGAGTGTTAAAAATAAAGATTGCCGGCTAGGCAACAGCTGTATTAATAGGAAGTTTTTCCCAGGAAAGAACATCAGAAATGCTTAATTAAAATTAAACTTTAAAACTAAAACCAATTATTTTTAATGATTTTTTTATTTTTTAATATTTTGTTCACAATAATTTGATCTCTTAGATATAACATTTAGTTCATTTAGCGAACAAACAATTTGTAAATAAAATTTTGTTGATACATTTGTTTTAACGCTCTAATATAAATTTGATTTCTTTTGAAAAATATTTGTAAGAAAAATATTTGTTTGTTTTGCAAAGAAGACTATTTCATTATTTGTTAATAATTTACAGTTTTTATTGCATTGCATTTAAAATTTTAAATAAACCAATGCAAACTATTTGTTTTTTATTAATGTTTACACATATTATTCAAAATACATATGTTTAAAATTGATAATAAAAATATATATTATTAAAATAACTTATAACTATGAAGAATTAAATAAAAGACAAATTTTGCAATTTACAAAAAAATATAAAATTAGCAAAACTACAGTAAACTCGTTAGAAGCATGCACAAAAAATTTAATTCATCTATAACTTATTGTAATCAAATAATTAAAAGTAAACAATTTTATTTTTTTTTTTTTTTCAAAAGTCAATAATATGTCAACTGTAAATGATCTAAAACAATGACATCCAATCTTATCATATTACAATTGAAAATCAAAGTATGAATAGCATATAAGACACTTATTTTAATCTCCTTTCTAACATACACAATTCTTAAATATACTATGAGATGTGAACATTTAAAATTGTTTGAAGTGGGATATAAATGATGTGTGTGGTCAATTTTAATAAAAATAAAAAAAACATACACTGGAAATTTTTGTTGTAAACTAGGACGGAGGATGCTTTTTAAAAACTTTAACAAATTTCTTGTTTAATAAAAAAAAAATTAAGGATTTATTTAAAATTCGTTAAATGGTTTTTTGCTTTATGATGAATTGGTTTTGTAGTTGTACTGATTGAAATCACATTTAATTCGTTTTATTCATTCTTTCAATATTATTTTTTAATTATTGCAATACTTCTTATTTTCTTCAATTCAGTCGGGGACAGTGGAATGATCTGATGTGAATTTAAGGTGCTTTTTGTGTGTTGTATTGAATTATATTGTTATTTTTAATTTCGCTTAGGATGTAGATTCTAACAAAACAGCAGCTGCTAGTTCTAAACTCCAGCCAGTTTTTTGTAAAGCTTGTTCACATTGGGGTCGATTAGCAAGACCAAGTCTGAAAATAAAAATAAAATAAAATTTCGTTTATTTTTCTTATGCCCATTTATTCTGTAGTATTTTATTATAACGACTTAAGTAATAAATTATTTTAAAAGGAATATTAGAAAATGTTTACTTCAAGTACAAAAAATGTCAGAACTAATTAGAAATTTTAGCAAATATTTATTTGATGTTTTTTCTTCCCTTTTAGTTTATTTATATCTACAAATGACCCAATTAAGGTAGTCCAGTCGAGTCAATTTTTTCAGAAGTCATCAATTATTTCATTGAATTTGTAAAGGATGGCCTACGAGTTAAAATAAACGGACACATTAAACCATGCGGTACGACAAGGGATATCACAAAAAATAGTGACCGCCTAAAAATGTCATATAAAAAAATCTGGATATTTTATGGATATATTACATGAAGTATAAAAGTTCAAAGTAAATTCCACACATACCGGACTTAATTTTGATGTGTCAAACGGTACGATCTGTAGAGCTTTAGATATTTCCAAGGCGTCTGATGAAGAGTGGCATGGTGCACTCATATCAAGACTTACTGCTTTTGGTGTCGGTAATAGCTCCTCTAGATTTATATCGAACTATCTCAGGGATCTCACTATACGACTTTTTGTAGATGGGATGTCATCAAACAATTTCATGGTTAATTCAGGGGTACCGCAAGGTTTCGTCCTTTCTCCTACAATATTTCTTATTTTTCTTAACGACCTTCTACGTCGGACTTCCAACCATATCTATTCTTTCGCAGATGACAGTAGCACTTGCCATTCATATTCATTTCGCAATAGTCAAAGCCTTCTGGAAATTGAGGTTATGCGAAAGCACATAAACGATACCCTAAATCGCGATATTTTGACAATCTCCGAGTGCGGCCTTGTAAACAGGGTTCAATTTAACGTCCGTAACGCTCAATTTAACTCTCGTAAAACGTGTGCTGAATATGCTACCTTATCTGTAATTATGGTTATTAAGATATTAAGGAATCAGGAGCTCTCGATTTTCTTGGCATGAAGATTCATTGTGATGTTCGGTGGAACAAGCATATTTTTCAGGTCCCAAAAAAGCGATCAAGTTCATAGGTTTTCTGAATTTATCATAATTATCCATAAACATAAATTCACATTTTTACAAAAAAGTACTAAAGTGGCACGGTTTCTGCCAGGAAGGTTTGTTTATAATTTTTGAATAAACGAAAGAGAATGGATCCTTTATAGATAAATGTTTTATTTAATGTCGGCTATTATGTATGGAATACAGTATCAGAAATGCGAGCACATTTCATCACGAATATTTTGTTTGAGTTGCTTAAGCGTTTCTGGTTTGTTTACATAAGCCGTGGTTTTTAAATATTCCCACAAAAATAAGTCCGGAGCAGTCAAATCAGGCGACCGTGGAGGCTAATCAACATCACTATTTCTTGAAATATCTTGTTGTGTAAAGGGGTCTCGCATCAATTCCATTGTAATATTGGCTGTATGCAATGTGGCACAGTCTTGTTGATATAAATATGTTAATTAAGCAGTTGTGGCGTTAAAATTTTTTTAATCATATAACGACCTGCCCAAATTGCACACCAGACTGTCACTTTTAACGAATTCAAAGGTGACTGCTGAATAATTTAAGAGTTTTCCATTTCCCAGAACAGACTATTCTGTTTATTCACATATCCATCCAAATGAAAATGTGCCTCGTCACTCATAATGAAAATCAGGGTTGTCATGGGCCAGCTGTAACATCATATTGGCATATGTACGACGGCGTAAATGGTCTTGTGGAAGAAGCACTTGTGTCAACGAATCTTAAATGAAAACAAATCCAAATCCTTGGGCAAAATTGTGGCCAAAGTTGTTCTTTGAAGACCATGCTCCTGAGCACGGCATTGAATTGAGACTGATGGGTTGTTTTGAACAGTTTCTTGAACAGCAGTAATGTTTTTAGACAATCTTACAGTACTTTGTGGTCCATGCTTGGGCGTGTAGGTGATACGCCCAAGCATGTATCAATTACTTCACGATAAATAGTGCGTTTTGTTGGCACGTTGTTCCTCCCGCAAACTTCACGAAACATTCTCATCGTTACAGTAATCGCTGATTGATTTTGTTTTAACTAGAGTTGTGTAGTTTATGACCTAGTTCAATTGAATTAAATTGAGCTCTCTTTTTACTGAGCTCTTTTGTTGAGTTACTGAGCGCCTTTTATAGTTCACCATTTTATATATGAAAACAAATATAAAATTACAACTTGAGTGAAACCTTAAAACTTATTTTGGTACAAATTAAGGAAAAACATCATTTTGTAATCAGAAAAAATATTATTATGAACCAATATTCTTTTTAGTTTTAAAGGTTTACAAAAATAAAGTCAAATAAAAGTGCGTACTTTCATATAGTTAATCTCTAAATTGTTTTTCAGTTGCACAATTTTTCATTAGTATGTGTGAATATGTTTTTAATTTCTGATAAATTTATCACAGGACACTAAAAATTGTGTTAGCTAAACAAAACAACTGGATTCGATCAATTGTTTTCTGGTCACTGATTAAGCAATTGAACTAAAAACAATTGAGCTACACATGTCAACTGAACTCGATCATATGTTTGAGCTCACTAAGTGAGCTTTGAATTAAATGAACGAACTAGTTCGTTCTAATGATCTGAAATAAAAAAGTCGCTCGCTTTAAGGAGCTGATAAACCCAACTCTAGTTTTAACGATTAACACACGTTGCTTTATCGAGTATTTTTAAGGTACAATTATGCGAACGTCCACTTAAGCTAACCTAACGGCCGTTTGTTTTTAAATATACTAAAACAATGCAAACGCTTACCGAAATTAACTGTCACGTTTCCGGAACGCTTCAACCTGTAAAAAATAGGTTTTGACGGCATTGTTACGTGACATTCGTAAGACAGTGCTGGAATTCTATGTGTTGCGGCACATTTGCCCGTTTTAGGTACTTTTAAAGTAATTGATAATAATTGTATCATTCATCAGTTTTTATCATTTTGCTTAATAAAAGTATAATAAATAGTTATACATAATACTATTTTTTAAAATAGATAATTAAATTAGTCAATGCATTGCACATATTGCGATGTAAAATATCTTTCGAAGCTGATTTAGTACTTTTTCCAAATTTACATGTACAAAACAGTGCCCGCAACTATGCCACAAATCTCAACACTGTTCTGAACAGCTGCAGCAAATTGAAAATTATGTTAGGTTTTGTAATTTAATATTTTAGCTTTTATAGTTTTTTTTTTTTTTTTTTTTTTGCAAAACAATTGTACTTATTTCTTTTCGGGTTTTTGAAATTAAAATTACAAACAAAATTATAATCACACGAGAACAAATTGTGCTTGACAATGTTTTGTTTTTGTTTATTTTATTGACATGCGTCACATTTGTAAAGTTACTATAAGTACGTAAACGACCGTACGTTAAAATACGTTAAGTTTTTATTACATCAACGTTCGCATAACGAGGCCTTTATACCCTTCACCACAAAAACTGGAAAAGGGTATAACTAAGTTTGTCATTCCGTTTGTAATTTCTACAATATCCATTTCCGACCCCATAAAGTATATACATATATTCTAAGTTCTTATCCATAGCGAAGTCGATATAGCGATGTCCGTCTATCCTCCTGTCCGTCCATGTTAATGTTGAAATCAAGTTTGCCTTTGTAAAATTTAAATACGCCAGACATAGTGTCGAAAGAGGTGCTATTGGAAATCAGCAAGATCGGTCCCTGTCCTTCTAGGCATCGGGCAAAACACCAGGCCCACCTTTAATTTTTTTCATATCATTTGGAACAGTGAAGTAACTTTGAGTAATAAACACATGGGGCGTAGAGAACTAAAAAAAAACAAGAAAAAAATATCAAGTGAAAAACTTGGCGCTCGCCCATATTTTCCGAGTTACGGGCCTCTGAAATTGTATAATTTTTTAAAATATTAATATGGATATCATTTAAAAGCTTTTGATGAGATCTTTAAGGCAATACTAAAATTTTTTACAAATGCTTTATCCATTAAAAGCCCGTATCAATTTTATGTAAAATTATATATATGTAGTACCTAATTTTTTTCTTATTTTTTAATTCTCTGCCACCCCAATAGTTGCTTTTTTAATAGGAGCTACTTCACTAAACTAGATTCACATAGATGGTGAAGGGTATACATATAAGATTCGGCATAGCCGAAAATAGCACTCTAACTTGTTTCATAATAAATTTGCCACGTGCCTACTTTACGATTGCCAAATGTGAACTGTCAAGACTAATGTTTACCACAATGCCGGCAAAACAAAGGCGGATACCCTGTATATAGAGCAATATTTGTTATATTATTGATCTAATTTGCGGGCAGATTAATTTACTTGGAGTTGGATTTTGTAGGTAGTTAACCATAGATAGTTGTTTTCTTTTAATTTAAACTAATTAAAGGTTGATGAGAAGTATAAAAAAAGTTTTTTATGGAAGTTTGTTTTTTTTACATTTAATTTTTAAAAGCATAGGTGCTATTTTTTTAACTACAACTGTATGTATTAATGTAAACTATTTTTAGATTCGGATGAACCAGATGATCCGGCATTTACGAAAAGAACAATTTTCAAATATCTGCCTTATGTCGTTCAAAATATAAACCTTTAAATGTAAAAGTTACGTCTTTTAATGTTGTTATAGCGGACATAGTATAACATTTTGTATGTTAATTGCATGGCTTTATTTACATCACTTTAAAAAATACGGGTATGTTAGTAAAAGTCCTGTTTCTATGAGAACATCGTTTAACTTTTATTTCTTATGGTTGTTGTTATAGCGGTCATAGCGCAAGTTCTATCGGTATTTTTGCTAAATACAAAATGTACTTTGTGCAAACTTCTTTAAATAAAAATGTGACGTAAGATCACTATTAAATAACAATTGCAAAAATATCAAAATAAAAATATATCCGGTGCTGGAATAACATTTCCAGCTTCACATTCAGATGATAATATATATCCAAAAAACTGTACAATTATGTGGTTCTATTATTGCCATGACCTTTATCCTTAATCGAATAAACTTACTATCAGGCAGCATAAAACAATCGGATAAGAGACATCAAATTTTCCGAAAGTTAATTTCTATACAACTGAAAATACCATATTTTTTAGTTATGAAATGATAAAGCTTATTCAAACATATAAGGTTAGTGAATACAGAATATTTGTCTATAAAAGCAGCGAAGCCTTGAATCAGTTTTACCACACAATTTCTATCCCAAACGCTGTATATATATAAGAATCATCGTAAATTGTATTAACTATTACTGGTAGGCCTAGCAAAATCAATAAAATTTTTCGCAAAAAACTGAAATCGCACTCACCTCGATAACTGATCAATTTTGTAGTGTCTTATAGCTAAATTCGTATCACCACTAGCAGCTCTTAAAGCATTGCGTACATCAATTTCTTGAGTATTTGGTCCTAAATCTTGTATCATTTGTTGTATTTTCTGCTGTTCTCTCTCGTAGTCTGATGGTGGCGGTGCATACAGTGAACTGTGACCATCAACTTGTGACTCTTGTTGTTTTTTTAATTTTTCCAGACGTCTTTGTATTTGTTGGGCAGATAATTGCGGCGGCGCTAATGGGGCTGGTCGATGTGGCCTAAGATAATCGTCTAATGTTACCTCATCGTAAATAACTGGTTGTGTTGTTGCGTTTACACTGCCATTGTCATTCGAGTAGATTTGGCCATTGCTATTTGAAAGATGACTTAAAGGTATTTGACCGTAGTATGTAGATGGTGTTGGTGCTACTGAATCATACATGTTGTGACCAGTAACACTGCCATATATTGAGGCGGAAGAGGCATAAATTTGATTAGGAGCTTTGGGTGCTACCACACGATTAGATATGGCCACAAAACTATGATTAGCTTCAGTACTAATATTCGATGTTGTTGTCGTAGTTGTTGCAACGGGTGTGGCTTGATAGATGCCTTGATTTGAGTAGATGTTTTCTAAAGTTGGTTGCACATAGTATTCCGATTGGTTAGCCACCCTTTCATACCATATACGATTGACTACACTTTGAGTGTTGCTGCCAACGGCTGTGGCATTTTCCAAATTATTTGATTTCTGCACTACAGTGTCCTGACTTGTTGCATTATATAAACTCGTGCGATTCTCTTTAGTATTATATTGTCCTGTCGTCTGTCTTTCAATGTTGTGCATTTTTGGGGATGCTCCACTGTTTGAAGAGGGGCTTGAATGGTTGGAACTGCCTGCAACAGCACCAGAATTCTTAAGTGGTGTCAGATTTTGCTTGCAGACCACCTCCTTGTTGGCATACATTTGAGAAGAATTACGTTCATAGTCGTTGTGTCCTTGATTCGAGTACATGTCTTTTTCTAATTCGGCTATAAAACTTTTATCTAACAAAACTTGCTCGTTAGATGTTGCAGTCGTAATTAGTGGGTTCGTTGTAGCTGTGGTTTGTTTTTCTAAGGAAAGGATACTTAAGTTTCTTTGCAAGGCCGAATCTTCAGCAGCAGAGATTGTAGATGATTGTAGCTTTGTGGTTTCATATTGTCTAACGGCCGTTAAATTGTTTGTAGCTGTATCCATTTGTGGTATATTTTCTTTGTTGCCAGCCAATGACGTGTTGAAAGCTGTTGATATTGTTCCTGCCTCACCAAACAGACTTTTACGTGCTGAAGGACTATTGTAGTTGGAATTTTGTAAGGAAGTATTTCTAGAATGTAGTAGATAGAGTAAACAGATTTTGCCATTGAGTTGTAATTAAATAAACTTACCTTAGGGGAGTATCTTGTTGCTGTTGTTGTGTTTTTATCACATTCGAGTATAAAGCATTAATAACGTCATTTGTATTTGTTTCATTACTACCATTTAAACTTATTTTACTGGTATCGAATGGATCACGTGCTGTTTGCTGCTGACTAAATTCCAAAGTATTCGAGTACGTTGGTGGCATTTGATAAGGAGGTGGATGTAATCGTGAGGGCGAAGCACCAAAATCGAATTTATTTTGTGTCACATTTGTAGGCGTCGGAGGCATTATACTTGAGGAAGAACCATCATTATCCAAATATTCATCACCTTCGGTAGGCACATCAATAGGAGCATCCAGTATACAAAAAGAGCTGTCAACATGCATTGAAGAACTTTCACCCAAATGTTGTAAGGGGTTTTGTGTAGAGGAAGACGGACGAATACCTCCACCACTACCACCATATTCTGGGGATATATCAATAAGTATACCTTCTTGTTGTTGCTGCTGTTGATTTTGTGGTGGCGGGGGTCTTTGTGGCATTTTACTTTTACTATTTTTATTTTTAGCCTGCAATTCAGCTCTCTCGTTTACCAGTTTATTGTAGGAGAATTGCTTACTAACAATTGATTTTCGTTCTTTAGCATGATGCAGCTGTTGCAGGGAGTGTGCTTGTAAGGAAGCCGTTTTACGTGCTCTTTCCGCATGCATTTCACTAGAACTGGTGGCCATGGTTCCAGCTCCGCTCCAACAGAAACCAAACGGTGAACCAGAATGACCAGTAGCTCTAAGACTTTCGTGTTTTGGTCGTATGAGATCGCTGTTGGTTTGCTTGGTCTTCTCAAGTATTTGACGTGGAAAGATGCCTACATCAAATGTTCTTTGGTTTTGTCCTTTAATCAATTTTAACTCGGGTCTGCCATCAATGATGGCAATGGTATCACCTGCTTCAATTTGTAACCGATTTACTTCGTTGAAACTCTTGGCTGCCTTTACAAGCTGTGGGGAAACGCCAACCAAAAATTCTCTTAAATTATAAAATTTATTAATAATATTTTAAACAGCATGTCTCTAAAACAAAGGAAGTACTTACTTTATTGCTGCAAATGTAGGCCGTTCGGACGGAGTTTTATCCCAACATTGTAACATCATTTCATAAACATCTGGCGGGCAAGCTTCGGGATGGTGTAGACGTTCACCTTCCCGATCAATTTTACGTAAAATTTGAGAACCATTTAAACCGACCCAGGGATCTTCACCAAATGTGAACATTTCCCACAAAGTGACACCAAACATCCAGGTATCGGAGGCATGAGAAAACTGACGAAAACGTAAGGATTCTGGAGCACACCAAGGAAAAGGAACTTTTTTATGCTCTGACATAACATAACAGTCATCTTCTTGAGGTAGAGCTCTCATCAAACCAAAATCACCAATTTTGATTTTGTTTCCTGAGGCCAATAAAATATTACGGCAGGCCAAATCACGGTGTAAAAATCTCTTGTGTTCTAAATAGGCCATACCAGTGGCAATTTGAACAGACCAATTCCAGATAGTAGTCATAGGAGTATGTTTGCATTGTTTACGCAAAGTGTCGAGTAGTGAACCTCGCTCAGCCAATTCTGTTATCATCATCATGGGTTGAGATAGCACCACTCCATATAAACGCACCAAATTTGAATGATCCAAAGCATGCATAGCCTGAACCTCACGAAAGAAATCCTCTATAATGCCCGGCTGTGTGAGATTGTCAGCTTTAAGAATCTGAAGGTAAAATAAGACTTAACATTTTGGCTGCATCAACACTCAAGAGCTTAAACCAACCAACCTTAACTGCCACTGGCAAATGTTTCCCATTAGGTGCTGTCAGCCACTCTCCCCTGCGCACTACACCAAATGAACCATCACCTAGTTTATTGCCCAGCGTTATATCTTTTTCGTGTATTAGGCAGGTTAATTGAGTATTTTGTTGTTTTTCCTTATTTGTAGCATTTGAAGATTTTTTCGATGATGGTTGTTTACCGCCACCAATTAATTTCGATAGAATATTTTTACGCCATTGTTGGGCTTTTTTCTTGCGCACAGCCTCCATTAAACGTCTTATTGCCGGTTTACCCAGACCACAGCGTTCCAAATCTTCTCCTTGCACATAATCGAAATGTGCCAGTCGCGTGACTTGTAAATCATCTCTAATGCGTTCTAGGAACTGTTCAAGTTGGACTTCTTTTAGAAGATCTTCCAGCCATTCGGTGTCGGTAACACTTTCTAAATTATTTGAAGTCATGTTGTTTGAAGATCAGGCAAGTGAGAAAATATAAATCTTGAAGAATAGAGAATTTGAAAATTTAATTGATAAATGATTAAATATCTATTTTGATAGTAATAAAAATAAAATAAAAACTCTATAAAAGAATAAAAAATGCTGTTTTTTATCAGCGTTTAACATACATTTCCGGTAAATAAAAAATAGATATTTTATTAATTTTCTAGGAATATTCTACTGGAATAAAATCGCAAAAAACATATTTTCCAAGCCTGAAGGAGGCTATAAAGGTTTGTATGGGCCATCTTTTAATTTTTAACTCTACTTTTTTCAGCCTGGCATTTGGAAGTTTGTTTGACGGACGCGATTATTTAAGACCCTCTTTTTTTTATAGTCCTGATGTTTGTACAAGTAAAATTATATAATATTCTTCCAAGTTATGCTTTTACGACCCACTTTGACGAGTATAAGAAGAGTAAATCCTCTAATACCCATTTTGAGAAGCATTGGAAGATTGTTAGTAGTCAGCGATCGTATTTGACTCTTGTAAGTGAAGCTTTCACGAGTCATTCTAACGATTGCTGCACGATTATTTTTTATGATATTCAACAATTTTAACTTAAACATTGTGACGATAGTAAGGCAAATTTATTTGATTTTAAACTATTTAACTTAGATTTTTCTATTTAGGTAATATTTTTCGCTAATATTTTATGTTTTTTTTTTCATTGGAATTGAATTTTGTAAGAACCTTTTTCCGGTTGTGACCAATTAAAAAAAAGTGTGTCTTTATTAATTTAAGCAAGGTTGTGAGAAAAAAAGGGAATAATGTGACTGGCGTGGAACAAACTAGAGGCCAATTATGTAGGAGTTCAAATAACTAAAATTACGATAAGTTCTTTTTCGAAATGCCACAGTGTGGCAAAGTCAAAATAAGTTGGAAATAATTTAGCCATTTGTAAAGAACTAGGCCGACTAATCCAAAATTTGACATGAGCACAGCAGAGGACTATTTGAGCTAAAGTTTTTAGGTGCCATCCATTTTCCGGGGATAGCGCTATGTGGTCTCAAAATTGGATACCTCGAACATGAGATTTTTTCTAACGCTTGGTATTTCTCCAATTTTTGTCTGATTTTGAAAAATTATACATGATCCTGAAGCCCTCGTCAATATCTACAAAATAGTGCTTTAATTTGTATGTTTATATTTAAAAATGCTTGATCATTTAAAAAATTTTTGATTTTTCGATACTCTGGTTCAGTTTTTTTTTAAATAATGGGTCCAATTTTCAGCAAACTTGTTTGTATTTTTTAACCGTAGTTAGCCAGCAAAATTTAATATATTCTAGAAAAAATTTGGAATTGAATTTTTGACTACTATATTCTGAGTTGTTGCTGAAAGTATTTCATGAACCCTAGTCCATATGTGGACTTTATGGGCAAAAGAGCAACAAATTGCGATTTTGGAATTCTTGGTCTTTATTTTCGAGATTGTGGGATTTTTTTACCTTAATGTTGCAGTTTTTTTCATTTGAATTTGGTTGACTAACTACCAATGCAAAGAAATTTTAAATTGATTCGAAATTTTCGGGGATCAGCAAAAATTATTAAAATTTTGTTCTATTTTTTATTTCGAATAATTTTAGATTTTTTAATCGAAAGTAGTATAATATTTAAGTTAGAAAAGATATAATAAGATAAAATATTTGAATTCAGTTAAGTATGTATTAACGGTATTAAAATTTTACTTTTGTATTATTATGTGTTATTAGCTCCGTTCCCATACTTTTTGCGTAAAGTTTGGTAAAATGAGAATAAACATAAATTATCCTCAATTAAAGACAAAAACGCCCAAAAGTACAAACAAAATATACATTCAGTTGTACATAGTAAACATAAAAAGTTTTTTTTATAAAAAATGCAAATATTTTGTATGTTCTTAAATTAATTAATTTTTTTTTTGTTTTTTGGATAATATGCATTTTTTGATGTGTGTGAAGATAAAAACGTCAAGTTAAATACGTTTTACGATTACCCTACGATCTCGGGGAAATCAAGAACACATATAGAGCTATTAAACTGTGAAAACACTCTATTCAAATTGAATATGTGAAACTTTTTTTAAGACGCAAAAATTGGCTTAGTGCCTTCGACCCTTCGATCTCGGAGAACAACTGCATATTTGGTTTTAATAAAACCAAATATTAGCTGATTTGTAGGCATTCAAGGTTAACATTACTAAGTAACATACATAGGGAGTGCACCATAAAAAGTTTAAATTTGTTATAAAATTAAACTTTTTTATTAGTTATAAAACCAAGGAACGAAAATCATAATATGGTAAAAAGAGGGAAAAGTTAGTATTAAACAAATAAGAGTTCTATATTCGGATATGCCGAATTTATATACCACTCACCATCTATGTAAATCTAGTTGAATGAAGTAACTCCAAACAAAAAAGCAAATATTGGGGTGACAGATAAATAAAAAAAAAATAAAAAAAAATTTATTTTACATAAAAACGACATCGGCTCTTAATGGGTTAAGAATTTTTAAAAAATTTTAGCATTTTCTTAAAGATCTCATCGAAAGCTTTAAAGTCATACCCATTTCCTGTTTAAACACCCATATTGATTTAAAAAAAAATTGAAAATTTCGGAGCCCCGTAACTCGGAAAATATGGGCGAGCGCCAATTTTTTCCCTTGATGTTTTTTTTCTTATTTTTTAATTCTCTATCGCCCCATATACTTACTTTTTTGATTAGAGTAACTTTAATGTTCCAAATGACTTAAAGAAATTAGAGGTAGGCGTGGTGTTTTGCCTGCTGCCGCGAAGGACATGGACCGATCATGCTGGTTTCCAATAGCACCTTTTTCAACACTATATCTAATCGATTGACACATTTTTTTGTGATTTCATCACTAACACGGACGGACAGACAAAACAGATTTGGTTGCATTTAGTTTTATAACTTTTTTTATATTGCGGCAAACCTTAAAATCTTTACAATTAAAAAAAAAAATGGAAAAACCCGGCTGTGCGTAATTATAAAAAAATTTTAAGTTTCTAATTTCAGCCATATCAACAATTCTTACTAAAATTGATTTTGGCCTGTTGAGATCTTTCCGATGCTTTCTATAACGTCTGCAGAAAACTTCATAAATTTATTGGTATAGATCTTCTTGCTTTTCGTCTTGTCCGGAATAATGTCGCTCTGCACTGTAGTATCTGTTCTTGAGTTAAGAATAATGTGTTAATAATTTTAATATTCTCGTTAATAGACCTTGCATGATGTATGCATTTTCGCAGCACAATTAAATGAAGAAATCAAAGGAAAACAATTTCGAGGTATTAATCATTAAAAATAAACGAAATTTTTGTTTACAGGAAAAATGTTTACGTAAATTATTCATTATTGCAATTTGTAGAAAAGGGAAAACAAATTGAGGGAAAATATATTATAGAGTGATTACGCACACTCATCCCAACAGATGACCAAATTTAATGTCATGAAGTGTGCATTAAAATTCGCTTCTTGCAACTTTGTTTTACTTTGAGAAATAATTAGCTGGTAGCGAAATGATCTTATGAATATGTTTTCCCAGCAATAGTACATACTACTTAATAATTAATATTTTTTATAAATAACATAAAATGTTTATTTATTGATTGATTTTAGTTTTATTTAACCCTCATACGTTACTCAAAATATGTTACAGTAGAGTCCCTCGGGTGAAAAATCACCCATGTGTAATATTGACTGATTTTGTAATGTAAATATTTGTTTTTTTTTTATTTAATTTAACTTTTTTTATCACAAACAAAAATTTAAAAAAATAAAAAAACTAACTAATTTTCTTGTTGCAATTGCTGCTTACAAAATATGCAATTTTGTGTTGCCCGCAAATAAATTTTTGCAGGTTGCACGAGTAAGCCTTCCTATTCTTTTTCGGGCAAATCTCACATCGCAGACCCGAACTCAGTTTTATTCTTTTCCTATTTGATGACGTGGAAGGCGCATTGTTTGACGTTTGATATTTACCGACGCAATTGCAGAATCTGACCTTGGTAAGTGCGGACGCCGCTGAATTTCCGCTTTGATTAATTCCAATCCTATATCATGAGGAAACAACCTCCTTTTGTGTAATTTTCCTTTATTTCAATTGTTGTTCATTTCTTGCCACAGAACTCACGCAGTTACTGCTGATATGTCAATCATATTGCAAAACAGTGCTTGGGGCCATCGAATAGTTTTTCTTTGCACCCACCAGCTGAACTAAAGTGTCTACCTGAACTTATTTTCAAATTAATTTTTTAAAACTGGGTTGGACTGTGCTGCCAGAAATATTTAATTTCTGTCATAAAGGTCACCATTATAAAATAATTATTCCACAATTTCCTTAATGGGTGATATTTCACCCGAGGGACTTTAACGTAATTTTTCAAATACCTTCGAAATTATTAAAGTAAAGAAAGTTTGTCGTTTTTTAATGCAAAATACTAATTTAGAAAATTAGAAAAAGTTTCATTTGTATTAAGTAAAATTTGTAAGAAATTTAAATTTAATTAAAAATGGGTGAAATTTCACGCAAAGACCGTATGAGGGTTAAAAGTTTAAATAAAAATTGCTTTTCCATAAAGAGATGAGAACAAACTACAATGAAGAGTAGCTATTTCAAAACAGGTTTCTATTACTCTTTTATAACAAATAAAAATAATCGATTCTCTTTATAAACTTGAGTAATTATTTTTCAATGTCACTGAATTCAAAAGAAAACCCCGCAATCAATTAACAGGCATTTAGCTTGACACACAAAAACTAAAAGCAAAACAAATGCAAACAAATAAGCAAATAAAAGCAGAAACCGAAAGGTGAATAAAATTAAATGTAAACAAGAATTTTTTTACAAAAATAAAACCCAAAACAAAAACTTTTAAAAAAACTCAAAGAAACTTGAATAAAACAAACACAAAAAAAAAACGTTTGCAAAGTGTTTTGGAAAGTAATATAAATACTAATTTACTATGTAAATGTGCATGTACACTTGGTAGTCTGCGCACAAAATAAATATATTTTTGAAATACATAAAAATGCAAAAGGAAATAAACAAAAGCAAAAATATAGAATATCAACTAATAAAGCGAAACTTAAATACATATTAACGACTGGCTCGAACGTAATGACATAATGTTAATACGCCAGATGTCATGTTGATTTGATATCTATTGTAACACAGATAAAGATTAAGCAGGCAACTACCAATGCACTAATGCATATTTTACTAATATAAAGAAATTACTCTGTGAGTGGAGGAAAGTGTCCTTACTACCATAACAACTTTTTGAAGGGCTGCCAGGAGGCAGTTATGATACAAGGAACGTTTTTTTCTTACGTGTTACTAATAATTCTAAAGGATTTTTCTGCTTCCAGAATATAACAAAATATGTTCTTTCGAGCAGAGTTAATTTAATTTCTTTGCGGATTTTTAGTAAAAAAAAAATTAAAACTATTTTTTTTTTATTTGGAAACTAAATTGTTTTTCTACGCAAATATTTTTCATGTATGCAGTTAACTTTTATTGAACGAACATTGACAGATAACTATCTTGATTCGAAATATAGTTAGTTAATATAATAATTTTAATTGAAATTGATTTTGGCTTAAATTTATTTTTTTTTAATTTCTAAAGATCTTTTTTGGAAAGAAAAATTATTTACAAATGTATGCGGACATCAGCAGAATGTAATATTGCATTTTCTGGATCTCTACATCCTTCGTCAGCATTCTTCGCATCTATCTGCACACCATCTTTGTAAATCAAAATACGAGGATAATTCATATCTATATTAATTTGGTAAGACGAACACCACACGCAAACCAAAGTATTGCGTTACTGTTCTTTTTGTAATTCGTCTTATACATTTGTATTTGCTTTGTACCAACCGTCGGTTGGCCATGAATGCAATTTTTATTTTAAATCATTCGTGCTTGTTTCCGCACAGCATTAAAGGTGCTGTTCCAGTATCATATTGATTGTTATGAGTTAAGCATGAATTTACATGGCCTGTGTCTTGCGTTTTTTTTTTTATAATTTATGTTAAATTAGGAGTTGAACTGTGGATAAATTATAAAAAAAAGCTATAGCTTTTAACTAAAAAAAAACGTCATTGAATTTTGTACGCATACTTTTTGTAGCAAGTGTAAATATTAATACATTAATTTATTATGTAATTTATTTTTTAATAAAAGGTATTCCCAAAATCAATTACGGCATTTATTGCGTCATATATTTTTATTTCGTTTCATTTTTAATTATTTTTTTTTAATAAATAATAAAAAAAAATGTATAAGACGAGTTACAGAGAGAACAGCAAAGAAATGCTTTGGGTTGTGTTTGAACTTCGTCTAACCAATTTAATTTGGTTAATTATTATTTCTCCCCTCCCCGTTTTAATATTTACAAAGTTAGTTGGTTAAATAGGTGATGTTTACAATGTACTCAACCTAAAGTAGATAGATGCGAAGAATGCTGATGAAAGATACAGCGATATAGAAAATACAGCATTACATTCTGCTGGTGTCTAATTTTTCCTGTTTTTTTCTTGGGAAAACGTCCGCATACATTTGTGAATAATTTTTCTTTCTGTAAATTTTTAGAAATGTCCTTAAGCCAAAATCAATTTTAATTCAATTGTTATAATATTTCACAGTTCAACTCATAATTTTATAAAAAATTAAATTAACTATTTAAACTTTAAACGCAATGGGCTTAGCAGGGAATGTAGAAATATATAAGGGGAGAATCACCTAAATTTAATTTAAGCTTTTTAGTTATACAATGGAAACTGTAAACGAACAATTAAATAACTTCATCGTTGTTCAACAAACATTTTGCGCACCACATAAATTATAATATTGAAAGAAGACCAGTTTTGCATTCATAAAAAAGAGGAAGTAAAATTTCTTTTGATAATAAAAAATCAGTATAACAATAATAAAAATCAACTTAAAAATTAAACACTTGTATTCCGTTTTACATGTGTATATTTAATCAATTGTATCAAAATATTATCTTAATGATATAATAAACGATGTGTTAGGCTGCAACACACTTTATGTAAACATTTAAGGTGTGTTTAGACTACGTGTAAAATAGGGTGGAGTAAAAATTGCCAAAAAATTTTTTTTTTCAAATCTCCTGTATTGCTAATCGATGACCCTATAGAAAACTGAAGTCATTCAAAATATCAAAGACGCACGTACGACTTTATTTGGAGGTGGCGCACGAAGGGGGAAGTTTAAAAAAATTACAATGTAGTCGTATTATTACTACATTTTAATATTCAGAAGAATACTGTTGGCTATATGGAAAAAAAATATATAAATATCATTTATTTTTTGTGGCAATCGGATATGATGGAACGGCTGTCAATACGGGACATAAAAATTGAGTTCTTGCTTTGTTAGAGTAACATCTGAAACGACCTTTACAATGATTTGTGTTTTAATTTTTGTTAATAGTTTTTCCGGTTGACAAGTTTCTTGTCAAGTGCCTTGATTTTAAGTCAGAACCTTTTGAAGCAATTCCCACAGACTTACCGGAAGTTAATATTAACTTGTTAAGCATTGATCAAAAATGCCTATATGTAGGGATAAGCGATCCCGTGAATTTTGAGGAACATCGTTACCAGTGAACGTGATTTTCAAATCACCGTTCTTTTAAATAGTTACCGTGATCACCGTTTGCAGTTCTTTTTTATTAAAACAATCATGTTTATATAGGAAGTATATAACACTAAATAATATTTTATGCAAACAGTAATCATAAGGAAAAAGGTATTTCGATCTCTACATTAAGAGCAGGTGTAATTACATTTGCCTAGAAATATAGAATTCGGAACATTGATTGATTATAGGTTCAAATAAAAAAGCACACAACATTTTTTGTTTTGTATGTGTGAAGTTTGGAAAAAAGCATGAATCAAGAAAACAAGATTGCGCATTCAGCCGTTCAAAAAATTTTTTTACTGCGCATCTACGTCACAATAGAATGAAAATAAGTGTTTGTTGTATAAAGTGTAGCAGATTTTTGGCGCAAAATTGGAAATATTGGAAATAAATGCATAACTTCTAAACGGGTGCATCGATTTGAACAAAATTTTAAATAGAAAGAAAAAAGATACAGTCGAGTAAAAATTTTGTGTTTGGGCTTAAAGCCCGATAAGAAGAAGAGCTATTTCGGGCAGCCAAAGTTTTAAACTTTGGCTTATATGAAAATTCTTATAAAAAATTATTAATTTCAGAAGTTATTTAATTAGTTATTCTTAATTACGAGGGCTGCTATATATATTTCTGGCCTGGCAACACTGAGTGCTGCAAGTGTAATCTGCCATTTCCATTGGAAACTTTGTCATTTTTAAGCATAATCGTAATCAAAACGTTTTGACGTAAGACCATTTTTTGTGTTGTTTACAGTGACTTGAAAAATTAATATAGAAAAAGATTTTCGTGCCATCATTTTTCACAACTTTCGACGTGGATTATGACAACAAGAATGCATTGATGAACTTAAATCTTTGTATGGCGATGAAGCACCATCCTATAGCACTGTGAAAAATTGGTATAATGAATTTAATCGTGGCCGAGGCTCGCTCAAAGACGAATTCCGTGAAGGTCGTCCAAAAACGGCTGTTGTGCCAGAGAACATTGATGCCGTGCGTGAACTCATAATGCAAGATCGACATGCGACATACCGAGAGATAGAGACATCCTTGGACATTTCTTCCACCAGCATACATTCGATACTGCATGAACACCTGGCCGTAAAAAAGGTTTGTTCTCGTTGGATCCCGCACAATTTGAAAGGCGCTCAAAAAAAGGCTCGTGTCGATTGGTGCAAAGAAATGTTGCAAAAATACGATTGCGGTGCTTCAAAAGACGTTTATAAGATCGTCACAGGTGACGAATCATTGATCTATGCGTATGAGCCCGAAACGAAACAACAATCGACCGTGTGGGTCTTCAAAGACGAGCAAAATCCAACGAAAGTTGTTCGTGGAAGAAGCACTTCGAAGCAAATTGTCGCCTGTTTCTTCGGCAAAACTGGTCATGTGGCGACTGTTCCGCTTGAGCAACGTAGGACGGTCACTTCTGAGTGGTACGCTACAATTTGTTTGCCTGAAGTCATCGCAGAAATTCGAAAAACCAACAAGAGAAGAGGATCATTGTTCACCATGACAATGCGAGCCCTCACACATCGGCTCAAACCAGAAGGTTTTTGACTGGCCACTGGACTGGGTCGAGTTAATGGGTCATCCACCGTACAGCCCTGACTTGGCACCTAATGACTTCTTCTTGTTTCCGCACATCAAGAAAAAAATGCGTGGTCAACGATTTTCGTCGCCAGAAGAAGCTGTTGAAGTGTTCAAAAACCATGTTTTAGAGGTATCTCAATCGGAGTGGAAAAAGTGCTTCGACAACTGGTTTGAGCGCATGCTCAAACAATAAAACCATTTTTGATTATAAATATTCGCATTTTCACTATTAGGCCAGAAATATATAGAGCAGCCCTCGTACTACCAAGTATTCTATTCTACGCGAAAAAAGTAATTATGTTTCATTATAAAGTTTGGTCTCATGTCGTTAGAGCAGGAAAATATTTAATTTGGATGTATCACAGTTTAACAAGTAATTTTTCAAAAGAAACTGCCTCATAAGACGAAAAATTTTTGGAGATGAAATTCGAAAACCATCAACCTTTCAAGGGAACATATAAAAGACAGGGGTAGAAAATACTTATATTAAGTAGTTTATCAATATTGTTTTAAAATGAATACATTTTATATGCCAAAAACGAAGCGAACTGATTGTTGTATGATCACCATTGAAGCCTTTAGTAATACTCGGCAACAAATTACTTTAAAAACAAAAGTTTTTAATGCATTTCAAACTAAAACATGAAATTGATGGCGAAAATATAATATGCACTTTTTGCATATACAATATAATTGTAATAACTGCATTTAAAAAAATAAATTATGTGGAAAATGTTAAATAATAGTTCACATAAAGAATTTCATTGTTTGCTAAAGTCAATTACAATTTTGACCTAAAGATAAAGAAAAAAATTCACACTACAATTTTATAACCACAAGTCCATTATAATATTTTTATGTTTTATTATAAAACTGTACACTTGTAATTGTCGTATTACGAAATATTTCTTAAAATTAAATAGTTAGAGAAGTCACAGAAGTAGATAAAACTTGAATATAACAAAATCAAAGAATAGACAACGAACAATGCAGAATAAAAAGGAGGCAGCAATAATTGCTGTGCGCTGCTAATTTCGATGTGTGATTTTTTTAATCGTCGAATAGAAAAATTTAAAAGAGAATGAAACAAAAAATATTTGTAAAAACTTTGCAACTTAAAATAAACTATTTAAGCCAACTAATAGGACTTGGCTGAAATTTCCACATGATGAATTTTCGTCTGTGTTTTTTGTATTTTAATAATATATTTTTGTATGAGTACTGTGCCATGTTCCAAATGTAAACAAATACGAGGACAAATTAATAATTTCATTAAATTTCAAGTATGTTTTTAATTTATTTATACTCAGACATTTTATACGTCGAGATATCATACATGGGATTTTTTCATTACCAATAAAATTTTATTCGCATTGTTTGAAATAGTGGCAATAACAGAAATTGAACTTTCATTTAATGCTAATGATTTTATTTCAATTATAATTATCTTTACTTATAGTAATGAAAACGTTTAATTACTAATTACAATTGAATTATAAATAATTGATTTTATGGAACAAAAATTTTTGGCAGCAGAAGCTAAAAAATTATTATATTCCGTACACAATTGAACGAAGGGAGCCGGTTAAATATCTGGCTCATTCCGTTCAGTTTAACCCGTACAATATTGAAAAAAAGACCTCAGTTAAATGAGCGGATCATTCCGTTCACTTAATTGATTCTGTCAATTTAACCTATTCGTTCACGAACGATACAGCTCTAAAAAATATATTCCTATAGTGTGTAATTGTTCCGGATAATATAGAAACATGTATATTTTACCAAACTTTTTTGATAAAAGTGACATTTTAAAATATACTTTATGGTGTTAGTTTAGTGTACAAAGACAATAAGTGACGTTTGTTAGTTGTAATGTTTTGAGACCATTTAATAATTAGTCAATGATAATGACGTTGCATTACCATTAGTAAAAATAGTGTTAATGCTAAAAGAATCATAAGCATTATTTATCATTCAATGCTAATGAGATTGGCAATTAATTAGTCTATCTAACTAGTGACTTCCATGCATGATGTTGATAAATAAAAATGTCATTAATTACTTTATAAAAAAAGATCTTCGTGTTAGTTTTTTTCTTGAATTGAGTGTGCCTGTGTACACTACGAGAGAGAGTGGACAACGAGAGTGTCCGGCATTAATAATATATTTTGTTATTTGCTTATTGGTGTGGATGAACACTTATGCTATCTTAAGCTCGATGCTATCTCTACAAAAACTTTCATTTAATTATTAGCTATCCAAAAAGCCTGCCCCAAAATCGCATTTTAAAGAGCTTAAAACTAAGAAGAAGGAATGTCGCCAATACAGTTGTCAATCTTGTCACAGCACTTAAAAATATACCTACTTGTACAGCAAAAGAAATAACAACAAAAAACGAAGCATAACATTGACTGCACCAACTAAGCAATGTCATCGCCACAATGTAAAAAGTATAAATACATTTTGATATGGAAGAATTGCAATATTCTACGAGGGGAGCAACCTATACGAACATTGGTCACCAATTAAAATTTGCGTTGTAGACAGATATATATAAAAGTACTAAATAAACACTGTAATGACAATATTTAATTATATAGATGAAATTAAACGCCCAAAAGAATTAACATAAGTAATTAAAGGGATATTTTTCAATAACCGCTACATACTCAGCATTCTTTGTGCCTTTCTACTTCGTCAATATCATCAATAAATACAAACAATTTTACTCAAGCTAAGGCAAGCTTAAAAACGATAAGTAATTGCAAAAACTCTCGGACAGATGATGAGAACGACGTAAATTTCTATTTGTAAACTTAGTTGTCGATTGAAAAAAATTCTATATCATTGGAAACATCACTTTCTTAAAGTAAAAACATCAACAACAAAATATAAATTTTGTATTAACAGTAAGAAATGTACAATGTTTTCTCGTCCAGATGAAATCTCATTATGTTAAGGTCGGGAGAAGAATGTGGCCTATTATAAAGACGAGCATTTTAACATAAATCATTTTGCAGCATTGCAACTATGTAAGGAGCATTATTTTGCTGCAGTATTCTAGGAACCTGTCGAAAAAAAAACATTTGTTTTAGAGAATGCTGATTACAACGCAGTATTTTTTCACTTTGCAATTTTAAATCAATTATTCCGTAATAATGTATAGCTCCACAGACCATAATTCCATCCTTTGTGATGTGATATCGATTTAAGAATTGTTCCTCTCTTCTATTATCGTAAAAACAAGCCGTTTTAATCCTTCCTTCCTTCGTAATTATTTTTATAGTTAAAATTGTCTTTAAAGTATACGAACACAATTTTGTGCCTTCGCCGGATTTACCGCGCGTAACTTAATTGTGGAGATACAAGGGAGTTAATAATCGCGCAGGGGATACTGAAACTTTATAAATAATTGCAGCACATTTGTCCACGCTGTCGAGAAACCTAACAGTTTCTGATCATCGACAAGTAATTGCATTTGCTGCGTCACTCTTGCGTACTTGCATGCAGATGTCTCCCGTTATTTTTTATATATGGTATCTAACCACTTTTAAGACCTTTGAATGCAACATACCATTCCCAAAGCTATTTGGCTTCTGGCCCTCTTGTTATGCTTCCGGACATATTGTAGCAAAAGTTTGGAGTCCACAAAGATTTAATCCCCGTTGATGGACCAGTGCACTGAGAATTTTTCTCCATTATATTCGACATTGCAGCAGGTGGTTCAGCGCATGCAGCGCTTCACAAGCAGACAGGTACTTCCTTAAATGTAAAGAGCAAGATATTCTGCTGCTAATCTTTATTTTCTACTTTACAAAAAAGGGCAATCTGTAACTATTTAATTAAAAAACAAAAGTAAATATTTGTTTAATGCGCTATTTAACAAATTATCTGGATTTGAAACAAGTAAAACATTGCTCCAATTTTCATAACTTACATATATTTTTCGGTAACACCTCCGTGCTTTATTTAAGCGACGCATTTATGATTTGAGAAACGAAATTCTTCAAAATGCAACAATTTCAGTCTTCAAACCCTCGTAAATAAACATAAATACACTTTATTCAACATTTTCGCTTGGCTGCTATTTACTTGTGGCATGCAGCAAAAATAATTTTAAAATGAAATAAAAAAAATTTAAAAATAAAACATACAGATAAAAGCAACATTAGCAAAATTGCAACGTGCAACACATGTTCTGCCACAGTTCACAATGGTCAATATTCCAAAGAATGATATGCACAACGAACATAAGTAATTCATGAAAAACTAACTGGCCAGAAATACCCAACTGTTCCCATTGAATTTAAGGAATAAGCACACGTGAGTAAAATGAATTTTAATTAAAAAATAAATCCCTTTTAGAAAAAATGCAATATAAAATTAAAAAAAAAATCAATTACAATATTTGTTTTGTTGAATCCATTTCTGATCTACTCACTAAAGGGGAAATATTAATGGAATTTTTACTTAATCTTATGATTCATACTTTCAACATACATATTTTAAAATTTACTTGAATTTTTGCAAAAAAGAATTGAAAATTTTTCTACATAGCACATTACAGCAGCTAACAGAAGAATATTAAAAAAATAAGCGTAATTTCTAGACAAATCTAATTACGAAGTGTTAGAGAAACTTCAACAAAAGTCTTAAAAAAAATTAAATAAAAACAAGTAAGAGTGCTATATTCGGCTATACCGAATCTTATCTAGAAGTAAATATAGTTTGGTGAAGGAACTCCAATCAAAAAAAGCAAATATTGGGGTGACAGAGAATTAAAAATTAAAAAAAAAATTGGTAATGCATATATATTATTTTACATAAAAATGCCATAGGCTCTTAATGCGTTAAGCGTTGTTTTTAAATTTTAGTATTTCCTTAAAGATCTCTTCAAAACCTCTAAAATTATACCCATATCGATATTTAAAAAAAATGAAAATTTCAGAGCCCCGTCACTTCGAAAATATGGGTGGGTGCCAATTTTTTCACTGGATGTTTTTTTTTTCTTATTTTTTAATTCTCTATCGCCCCATATATTTATATTTTTGATTGGTGTTACTTTATTGTTCCAAATGACATGAAAAAATTAGAGGTAGGTGTGGTGTTTTGCCTGCTGCCTCGAAGGACATGGACCGATCATGCTGATTTCCAATTTCTTTAAAAGCTTTAACATAATACCCATATCGACATTTTTAAAAATTTGAAAATTTTAAAGCCCGTAACTCGGAAAATATGGGCGAACGCCATTTTTTTTACTTTATGTTTTTTTCTTATTTTTTTATTCTCTATCGCCCAATATATTTGTATTTTTTTATTGAAGTTACTTCATTGTTCTAAATAGTATTGAAAAATTAGAGGTAGGCGTGATGTTTTGCCCGCCGCCTCAAAGGACGGACATGGACCGATCTTGCTGATTTTCCATAGCAACATTTTCGAAACTATGTCTGATCGATTGGCGTACGTAAACTTTTTCTAGCTCGGTAAAGTGGTTAAAGTTGCACAATTAAGACTTTTATAGTACTATAAATGTTTGCACTAACGAGACCATAGTATGACTTAATTATGTACATAACAAGACATTTTCAACCTTATAACATTTTAATTTAATCATTTAATGATTATATTTGAACATAATATGATCACGTTTAATTATAACATGTTTACAATTTTAACATAATTATGTATATAATACTTTACCATGTTATTGTTATGCTAAACAATATAATTTTAATTTTAACCAATGCCAAAACCATAATATGTTGCTCTTAGATTTTGGTTACCTCAACCATGTGTTTTTTGCGCACAAGCAGAATATTTATGTTGTAAATCTTTAAAGAGCGTTTTTTTTTTTTTTTTTTTTTTTGCTAAAATTCTGCTATCCCTCTTAGATTTCTATGTACTACTTTTGATGCGAACAAATGCTCTCCATTAGATTCAGATTCTATCACTTCAAAAGTGAAATTTTTAGTTTCAGTACATGTAAAATCATTTTTGTCCCTAAAGACGGATTTTCGAGCTAATATTTAAAATTATGTCATCTCAACTGCCCTTAATTCAGTGCATAATACAATAATCTTAATTGCTATGAAGGATGACGTACATTTTGCAAAAGCTCTTCCGGATTTGTTTTTTCTCTATTCATTTCACTAGAAACTAGAAAACTCGTCTGTAGTTACATGAAAAAATGTTTTTGTCAGATGTCAGTTACAGTCAATCTTAGTACGTGCATTAACAATGATTCAAATTCAAAATCGAGTATCTGTAGTTAAGACGTAAAACGTGATCAACATTTTAAAAACATATTTTATAATCACTATATATTTTCCTTTTCTTTTCATTTGCCATTTTTATTCTCTCCTTTTACTTGTATCACTAAACAAAGCAAACAATAAAATGATTAAATTCATTGTTTCTTTTATTAAAAATTGTATGAAGTAGAATTTAAGCAGCGAAATTTTAGATATGCATTTGGATTAAAAAAAATAAAAAAATGGCATTCTAAGAAAACTCTTAACTATTAGAAGAAGGCGTAGTTGATGTTTTTTTTTTTTTTTTTGTTGAATTTTGTTTTTTATTATTCAAGTCATTTATTGAATCTTTATTATAATTGACAGGCAAGTCAGTATTCATATCTTAAATCTTACATTTGTACGTAATAAAGTCCAGACAGTGCTAGACTCTTATATGTATTGAAGTTTTGTTAAGAAAACAATCCAACTCCTTCTTAGCCGGACGTAACCGCGGAAGCTTTTTAAAGCAACCATGGATGCGATAATTGCAATCAATTTAATATATTTTTAATGTAGTGCCGCAGTTTTTTGTCAGTTAATAAATAAGTCCAAGTTTGTTTAGTTACGACGTGTACGTGTTTTGTGTTGTTGTATAATAAAAAAATACAAAACTATCTACAGTAGTTTTCGCTTACAGCCTACAACTACAGTTGCACAATTTTTGTGGACTATAAGCGAATAAGGACTATAACCAAATTTCTTTTTAAGCCACTTTATTGACTATAACTGAATCTAGATTTAATGCACTTTTTTGACTATATACAAAGTATGCAATTTCTTCAATAAAACCACTTTTACCACAAAATAAAAATTTATTTAAAATATAAGCAAATATTGATTTAAATAAAATCTATAGTTTAAACAAAAACCTTTACATATTATTATTTATTGTAAGTCAAATGCTTTAAAAGCTTATTGTAATAAAAAACAAAAAACTTAAAATATGAGATCCATTTTAATTCTTTGGATGACTAAATAACACACAAGATAGATATAAATTTCTATATGAAATAAAAATTGCAAATTGTTGAACATTTTTAAAAGAATTCTGTAATCTTAGATTGTTTCTTTTTCAAAGAATTTACAATAAATGATTCTATTTTTTTCAAAAAATAAGTTTTGCTCAATTTCGTTGTCAGTACGAAATGTTCTTATAATTTCAACGGAATCTAATACTTCTTTTAAAGCATTTTTGGTTTGTTGGTAATGAATAAATAAATGAAAAAGTATTAAAAAAAACAGGGTGGACTATATGCAGTATTAGCTATGTATGCAAAGAAAATTTGGGCTTTAAACGAAAATGGACTATAGGCGAAGTGGACTTAAGAATAAATAATTTGTATGAAATTCGAAAAAACCTGCAAGTAAATACGACTGTTTTGGCTTACATCCGTTTTTGGCCTTTAAGCGGAACGGACTATAAACGAAAAGTACTGTAGTACTTTTTTACACCGGTGTTATTCTGTAGCTAAATCTAAATCTCGATCGTAAAAAGGCTAAAAACAAACTTCTGCAAAAAACGTTCCAGAAAAGCATTTGTAGTCAAAAATCGCTAAGTAGATTTTTTTAAAAGTTTTAGCGATGGAAATTTAGCTTTAGAGATTTATAGAATAAGGCTGCAAGTAACTTAATTTCCATTAAATATCACTGATAAAATGAAAAATTCGGACAAACCTTAGTACTTTTTATAACATAAAGGTTTCTAACCTAGTAAAATAGATTTGCGCATATCAAATCAGAGATTCAAAAAAATTATTATTTAATGATTACAGCTTATACAGAAATTGTCTTTCTTTTTAGCTTTCATATCAAAATAACCACTAGCAAGGAGCGTGTAATAATATGCCACATAACTTTATATAACTATAACTAATTGACTACTGTCGAGTTTTTGGGTTAAATAAAACTTTAGTACGAAAATTGCTAACATCATGAAAAAATTTATTTTTTGTTTAAAATAGGAAAATATATATCGTATTTTTGATTAAGACAGATAACGGTTTTACGAACTATTTATTTTAAAGATAAGTAGCACTTCAAGCATTAATACCTATTTAGTTTGTAACCGTGCTACATTTTTTAGAAAAGGAATATATGAGAAAGAAGACAGGTGGTGAAGGGAGATAGATATAGTCATTTTATTAATTATTTTACTTCGCCGGCAAATATGCTATAAAGAACAACCGACGAAGGAAGGAGGCTACAAGTTGTAATTCTGATTCTGAATTTGTATTTATACCATTAAATAGAAAAAAACTTTTTTTAATTTTTTAATTTAACGTGCTTACCACCTTGACTACAGCAGCAGAATATCTTGATATGATATTAAAATAAGTTAAACAAAGGGTCGAATTCAGGCCATATACACAGAGAAAGAGTACTTTATGACAACCGAATTTGTTGATGATCGCAGTGTTTTTTGATATTTAATTTTTCATCATCTTTTAACTATATAAAAGAGCCGAACAAAAGTCAGCCGTATACAGTGGATAAAAGAAAAATAAAATCATAGTTGGTTATTGTCGTTTTTGCTTAAACTTTGATTTTTGTTTTTGCTTTATTATTTGGACAAAAATTTAAAATTTAAAATGTTTGTGAGAAGTTTCCTGAAGAGCTAATAAGCGGTAGCGAATTGGCCATCACCTTCAATAATCAATATCGGTGATTTAAATAATTAATCGGGATAATAGAAAATAGCACGAAAAAAGATTTCCTTTTGAAAATAAATTAATATAACAAAAAAAAAGCACCCGTTGTTAAATTTAATTGAAAGAATATGGTTTTCGAAACTTTTTTCAAACCATGATAAGAGGGTTCAAACTTATTATTATTTTCATATTAACATTTAGTTCAGACTTACACTATTCATTTTTTTACCATTTTTTCTCGCTATTTCAGTTATTGCGTAATGGGTTATCTAAAAGTAAACATTAGCAACAGTAACATCCCGCCAAAAATCAAGCGATATCATATAGCTTACTCCTCCTGCTGCACAAAAAAAAATCATACTAGAAATTCTAAAATAAATAACTTCCAATAAATCGTATTCGTATCAGTTAAGATTTTAGTTACCTACTTAGAGGGGTCGAAGTATTAACCTTTACAACACCTCATTTATAAATAATTTATTTCCTAAATTTTTTGTTAAATTCCCCACTGTGCTACTTTAATTATTTTAATTTAAGAATTTTATTTTCCCTTTACTGCTTCTTTCGCGCACTCATACTCATATTTATCATTTGTAATTTTTCTTAATGAATCGACCGGAATGACGTTGTTTTCTTATTAATTCGTATTTTCTACATATTGATGCTCAAATACAGACACACAACAGATGAAATCATATACTACTTGCTTGTTTGTTTATTTTGTGTCGTTCAGAAACCGTGATTAAAATAAGTAAGTGTGTAAGAATATGTTTAAAATGAAAAGCAGATGTAAGTAAAGATTTTTTCTATTATTGTTCGAAAAGCAGATGTAGATAAGCAGGTTTCCGATGAGGTAAGTAAAGAGATCGGATGCTTTTGAATCTTTTCGAAGCTACGACTTTTAGTTTCACTTTTAATCAATATTTATTTGATTTTTAAAATTGCCACAGTAAAGAAATACAACTTGAGTTTGTGATGACAATGAAAAAAAAATAATTTCGCCACAAAATTTAGTTTTCCCATTCAAAAGATTCAGTTGTGAAAAATAAATGAAAAATCAATAAACATGTTTTTTTATGAAACTAAAGATTTTTAAGTTTTTAAGTTTAATATGTTTTTTCAAAAATATATAATGCAATAATTTTTTTCTCCCATGCATACAGTACAAATTGAAGGGATTTTCTAACTGTGACGAAACCCTTCGATATCAGAGAATCAAACTTATTGGGAAATCACGGGCACATATAGAGCTATATATCTGTAAGCACAGTTTATTTAAATTTTATTTGAGAAATTTTTTATAAGACGCAGAAAATTAAAATCGATATAATGCTGACACTTGTTTAATTTCGATAGCAATACAATATTGTTAGAGCCATTTTCTAACATTCCATTTTTCATTAATTTTTTCATACATTTCGCTTTTAATTGATATTCGTTATTGTATTTGTTTGTGTTATTTTAACTTCTATATATAAAATTCTTGCAAGTGTATTGTGTTTTATAGCTCACGATCGGTCAAACCGAATTCGATTAAACTTTTAGGGTTTGTTTGTATGGTTGTGAGCACGAAATCGCTCGTTCGTGAGTTATTACTTTCATGAAAACATGTGATTTTGTCCATATAAAAAACAACAACAACAAATATGTAGGCGCCCATGAAAATGTGTGGTAAATACACGTCGTATCGCATGCACATTGAGTACTAATAAAATCAGATTTTGAAAAAAAAATATTTGAAACATCCGGTTTATAATGTCCAAACTGACTTGATAGATTTCTTTTGTGTTCGGAGTAGAGTCCCATAGTACACAAGGCTATAATATATTATACTGAGCTTTGAAAGGCGTATAAATTAGGTCCGTGCAAAGCTTAACACAATAAGATAATGTAATATACAAACAACAAAACGTATGCAGCGAACGTACACAAAGCAAGTGTAAGTAATAACATCCTCTCAAAACTCAAGCCACGCCATTTTGCTTAGCCCGCTTACTTCAGTATACTTCATGCATACAAACTAAAATTTCATGTGTTGCCGCATCAGTCACTCCTCTACTGGGAAATGAATCATTCTTTCGTCTCTGAGAAAGAAGGTCATTTTAAAGACCTTTCTTAATCTAACTTTGCTAGATAAACTGAATTGAGCCAAAAGGACATAAATAAAGAAATCCAAAAGAGAATTACTTTTTCTACATTTCTGTTAAGGTTTAATAAATCACCATCATACTTATTTATAAAACTAAGATTTAATTTAATCGTTATTGCATTCATTTTCAAAATTCTTAAAGAAGCCTGCAAAAACTATATTCTGATCAAAGAATAAAGAGAGAATATTTTAATTTTCATACATTGGAGTTTTTCACTATCATGTTAATTTTATTGGCGTTGTTTCGAAATTATGACAATTAAAAAAATTTGACTACCATTTAATGCTAATGATTTTATTTCAATTATAATGGTTTTTACTTATAGTAATACAATTTTGTTGAAATCGTTTAATTACTAATTACAATGGTAAAAAGATTTCTATGAAAAATAAATTTGTAAAACAACCCAGAGCTAGCAGATCATATTACTTACTATGGTGTCTCATTTTTCTTCAGAATGTTAAAACATATATATTTCATCAAATTTTTGTAATTAAAATGCTGTGTCAAAATTATGCTTTACTATACTTTAGGATGTTTATGTAATATGCAAAGACAAGGAGTAACGTTTGTTAATGGTAATTAAATTAGTTGGTCAAACTGAAACTCGTCTATACACATACATACACAACCTAAAGTACATAGATACGAAATCTGCTGACGACGTATGTATTGTATTGCGATTTTCTTTAAGAATAAGCGCAAACATTTATAAATAACTAGCTGCCGTTGCCTGGGTTTAATTTTTGAACACTTGAGAAATCAATCAAAATTTAAAGGTTCTTATAGACCAGGATATATAAAGTATCAGATTCTAAATCTTGTTAAAATTGATAACGACATATGTTTCGAACTTCATTTAAATCGACTAGCTTTGTTAAAATCGTTTCAAATGCATCAAAATGACCGCTTCCCTTCTGGTCGGCTATATAAATATATAACTACCCAATTTTACCATGAGGTTCAGTCATTAAGTTGTGGTTGAGGATCGCATAGACAAACGAACGCATCGACGAATCCAACCAACCGTGTTCGATAAACCATCTACACGACCATACAAACAAACCCTAAAAATTTAATAGAATTCGGTTTGACCGTTCGTAAGTTATAAATTCACAACACACTTGCAACAATTTTATATAAATGTATAGACTTGTCCAAGACAGATTTATTTTACTAGGTAGTAGCGGTAATACAACAAATACAACATTTACAAAAACAACATGCCTTTTTATTGTTGTTTTGTGCGTTGGAAACGTCAAAAACACAAAGATAAATAAGAGATAATTGCTCGCAATACACATGCTTGCTTTGTCTCGCAAACGCTTGTTGTTAGTGTTTTTTGAAATTCGTAAACAAACAAAGGAAAATACAAAAACTGTTGACATTTCCAACTACAAACCAGCTGGGCGGACGGCACTACCTAGTAAAATAAATCTGCCTTGGACTTGTCTTTCTTACAAAAATTTATTTTACTTGTTTTTTTTTTTTTTGTTCGTAGGTAAACTTAAGAAGGATTAAAGTTCTTTATTTGGTTAGAATAATATATTTTAATTAATTTGTTTAGGAACAACAAACACATTTTTAAAAACTCTTCAATTTATCAATATGGATTTTAAATAACATAATCCTGTTTACTTTCCAATATTCCTTTCATTAGACTATAAAATAAAAATGAACAGAATAAAAAGTTTAACAAAGAAAACAGAACCGCATATTGCTTCCGGTATATGAAAAATAAAAAAGCAATCTGGCTGGGTTAAAGATGTGTGCGAGCTGTATGAATGAAGTGTGACAAATATGGAGTAAAACAGGAAGTTCAAAAGTGAGACATTAAAAAAAAGATTCATTTAAAACATTAAATGAAGTTTTCTTGAAATATACTTATTTGAAAGATGAAATTTAAATAATAAACCCTCAGATGATGAGTTGTCATGTTGCAATAATTATTTTTTTTTTATTGTAGACACTGTCGTATAAATGAAAGTGAGTTTTATTTTGACACTTGATGATGGTGCAGGTTTATTGTTGTAGTTGTTTAAAAATCCATAATAATCCAGTTGTTGTTATTGCTGTTGTACGCAATAAAGTTTATCTTTTGACAAACCTTAAGTGATGACGACACTTATGGGGCGATACAAACAAGCATTTACTGCAGATGTGAGTGAATGAATAAATGAATGTGACATAGCAGCAGAATTTTCTGCTTTTTTAAATATTTTTTCTATTGACGGATACAATAGACTACTAAAAAGCACGGTGTGTAGGTTTATCTTCACAAATTGTTGTTGTTACTGTATGGAAGCGTTATGGCCTAGATACATAGAAAACAAGTGCATCTGTTTGTTTAATAGTATATTGTTTTGTTTAATATATTAGGGTGGGCAAGAAGATTTAATTGTCAAGAGTATTGTGAACATAAAATTTACAAAGTAAAAATATAACTTTCGTACTTCTTTAGACAATTCTAAAGTTTTTAACACTATGCTTTATCAAGGCCAGATATTATAAAATTGGTTTTAGTTGCAGAGATAACCTCTTAATTCGAATCAAATCAAATTTTTACGACCTAAAAAGTGAATTAGCGGCTGAGTGGTGAACTCCATATATGAAATAAAGTATATTTAACAAATTTTTAGAAATTAATATTTCCTTTGTTTTTTCTACTAATTTTTTGCAGCTAAATATGCAATTTCTTGTGATTATTTTGCAATAGCAAAATGTAGCTGTGTGGTTACCAGAGAACTGCAAGAGTGTCTATTTTTAATACTCTAAGTATACTCATCTTAAATGTGGTTGTGGTGTGATCGCCACCGCATTTCTTTTGTGCGAGTATTTACTATACTCATTCCATTTGAGTATTGATGAGTTTGAGCCTCTTGCATACTCAAGTAAAATGTTTGCGGTGCTGGCTTTACTTAATTCGTACTCATACTTACAGCAAACACCAATAGAGAGATTTTAACGTGTGTAGAGTAAGAAAAACAGAGTTATCAGATCAGTACCTCGTTTCTGTATTTCTCGAATCGTAAAAGTTTTCGCATGAAACAACTGAATTTTTAGAAAAACGATGTAAATTGAAACAAAAAATGGGTTTTCTCACACAAGTGTTTCTGTATCTTTAAAATGCGAGAACTATATGTCATTTAAGTTATTTTCCAACAGTTATTGGAAGTATGCGAGAAAAAGTGTTTCTGTACCAATATTTTGTGAAAAGTTTTACGCAAGAACTGTCAAAACAACTCACATTTAAAAACAGTGCGAAAACGAGTAAGATTAAAAATATATTTTTAAATTTGTGTAAACATAGAGTCTAATTCAGACGAAAAGGTAAAAAGCAATTTAACTTAATAATAAAAAAGTATTATCAATAAGTATTCATGCATTTATTTATGTTTTGTATCTTTTTATTTACAAAATAGAAAATTTAATAATATTTCGCCGATCATTCCCTTCAGCTATTATTAAGAGCACACTATACATTTTTTTCGCTATATTATCTAAAACTTATTTTATTTATTAACTTTTATATTGTTTGATAATTTATTTCTTTATTTTGACGTTTTGTTTTTATTTGACACTAGTACTGGAATTATTCCAGTAAAAACAGAATCAATGTTGTCTGTTTTCGCATTAAGAACCAGAAACACTTTTTACTCGCAAATCGAGAAACGATGAAATTTTTTGTTTCACACTTGATGTGAAAACCTTTACAATGCGAGAAATACAGAAACGAGGTACAGAATTATTAAATCAAACACAATATGTATCAAAAGTCGCCAATGTCTAAATAAGCTAACATACATCTTTGAAATTATGAAAGTTTATTAAATATGTAACAGAAAATAAATTGAGTAGAACCCGTAAAATTCGCCATTTTTTCATTTATTAAAAACAAAACAAAAGTTTATTAATAACGCAAGAATAGTTAACTGTTTATTATATTACATTTTTGTTAAGGTTTTTTTAAATTCACACAGGATAAAAATTTATAAATTCTATTCTTTAAGCAAATAGATTTTTAAAATTAATAAATAGGTATAAAAACAATAATTTTATTTAACAAAATAAAATATGTAAACTAAAAACTTTATTATTTATTTATTAGCTAACATACATACTTCTTTGAAATTATGAAAGGTTATTTAATATGTAACAGAATTTATTTTTTTTTTAATTTATTAAAAACACAACAAAAGTTTTCTAATAATTCAAGAATAGTTCACTGTTTATTATATAACGTTTTTGTTAGGGTTTTTTTTTTTAATTCACACTGGATAGAAATTTATAAATTCTATACTTTAAGCAAATTTTTAAAAGTAATAAATAGGTATAAAAGCAATAAATTTTTAACAAAATAAAATATGTAAACTAAAAACTTTATGGCAATTTATTATTTATGAGGTCTAATGAGATTCATTCAATGCAATATTACATCTGCGCATATACAGTTTTGTGAAAACTAAAAAAATTAAGTAATTTTCCTTTTATTCACGGATTTGAAATTAAATTTATTTCATTTTTTATCATTTTGTTTTCCTAAATACCGTTAGTAGCACGTTTATGACAACAAGGCGCATAAACTGAAAATACTTTTACATAAAAAACAGCAACAAAATAAGTATACCTGCTTTAAATAGTGTACAAAATCTGTGCCTTTATGGGGTTTTTAATGCATTTTATTCATTAAATATGTGTTGTATTTCATACGTATGAAAACCGTTGTTTGATCAAATTTTTTTTTTTTTTTTGTTATAAATAGATCTGCATACAATGCAGAATTTCATAAAACGGCAGTTAAAAATTTTAATAGTATAAAAATGTGGCAACGCTGCTTACAAATAAAGAGAATTAAAAAATTCTCGCGTAGAAAATACTTAAAATTCTGATTGCGATATTTTTACTCGTAACCGACTTCAAAAAGAGAAGGAAGTTATACAATTCGGCTGAATGTTGCTTTTTTTATATTTTTGCCTCAAGAACTAAGTCATTTCTGATCCGATTTTGAAAATATGATATGGTAATATCATAGATTATGCTTACAGATTGGTCCCGTGTTAAAAACAGTTCATAATCTTAAAAATTAAAGGGTGTCCCCATACAACATACATATTTTTTACGTGTATTATGAACTCTAAAGGGCGATTCTGTAAAATTTAAAATGACTGCGTATTACTATGGCTCCCAAAAACAAAAAATTATACAAAAATAAATCTAAAAATTAAAGGGTGCCCCCATAATTGATGAAGATTTACTTATATGAGCCTGTCTTTTGAACCCGTATAGACAAACGCTTGCAAGTTGTACAGAATGTCGATTGCTATGGCCGTTATAGTAACAAGTATGGTTAATATTTTGTCGTTTAGATGAAAAAATTTTAAATGGGGAAAATTTAATGATCTGTACTTACTTCATATTTAAATACCCATTTAGTTAGTTTGCATTTAAATTTAAGTAGTATTTAAATACAGTTTCAGCTTTTCAGTTATTTATGATCGTTCTTATTTAAATCTCCATTGTTTATAAAAAAAACAGCTGCTAACAAACGCAATGAATTGCAAATTTTATGATAAATGTTTTAAATATATTAAAAAATGTCAGCGATACCTATCTATTCACCATCTAAACTTATTTTATTTATTAATTTAATTTTATAATTAATATTTTCATTAAGAAATGTGTGCAAAACATAAAATATTGTTCTATCAATGGCTAAAATGTTTGTTTACTTTTGTGTTGTTTTGCGAAACAACAACAAAAAATGCCATAACCATATGGTAAAACTGTATAATTTAAATGGACTTTAAATGCCCAAGGTTGGTCATTTAAGTTTCATTTAAGTGTGCTTTGAAAAACTGAATTTTGTACTTAAATATAACTTAAATATAAATGACATTTAAATACGAAGGCAAAAACTGGCCCTTAGACGAGTCAAATTTAATAAGTGTAGACATTAAGGCAAAAACACTTTTCTTTCGTGCGCGAATGTTTCTCCAAATAAGAAGGCTTAACCAAATAATAGCAGATAACAAATCCAAGCGAAAACGTAAATATTTCAAAATAGTTGTATAATATTGTAGGTCACTCCAATCAATCCAACAAAAAACCAAATACTTCAAATTAATTTGCTTCCATTCTGAAGGTTTTATAATTAGGTTTTTATTTTACAAGTTTAATAATTAATGTTTTCAGTTTGAAATTTAAATCTGAATAATTACAAAAAACAATTCCAAAATACATAAAACCAAAACAAACTTTCAAAAGCCAATTCAATTAAATAAAAAACAAATTAACAAAGTTAAATTAAAAGAGAAGGATATACATTAAGTGTACCTACAATATAAATATGCATATTAATGTGCTGTTTCTGTATTTCAAGCGAGCAACTCGTCTAGAAAATTTGTATAGGAATCATTAAAAAAATTGAGTGCTTTTCAATCAAATTTTTTAGACGAGTCGCTCGTTTGTTATGCAGCAACAGCACATTAGAATTCTTTTTTTTTAATTACTTATGTCTAAACAAACATTAGACATTAAAAAATTATTAAGAATTTTTATTAGTTTCAAATCAATGCCATGAAATGTAACATAACTAATCATAAGTACAAAGCAAAAGCAATGTTGAGTAGCACACACTGCAAATTTAGTACTTTCCAATTGTCAAATAAAAACATCTTCGTTTTTTCTTTAAAAAAGAGAAACCGAGGGTTCCTGAAAACAAAATGAATTCACTTCCTTTTTACTACTTGCTTTTTCAACAACTCGTGTAGCAACTAAACATTGGTTCTGCTTACATATTTTATTCCTGAAAAATTCAACATTTATACATATTTTATAAAAATCTACACATTTATTACTAAAATTGCACTTAGCTTGGTAAGCAACCAAATTTCTGAATTGTACAATAAATTTACATAATTACACATGTACATACATATATTGAAAAGAAACTAATTGCCTTTATATTTTATCTTTACTCAACCTATAATAATTATTCAACATTGAATAATTATTGTTCTACTTTTCAACCCTAATTATTGAGGAATTTTTCTAAGAACTTTCAAACAACCATCGGATTTGCAAGAAAGAGTCTCTGGTGTCCACCATATACCAGCCCTAATACAAATCTCTCAATAATTCCCATTTTTATACATGGTCCTTTTGAGCAAAAGAAGTACATACTACCTAAACTAAAGATTGAGCAAATAAAGAAGAATGAGGTAAATCTCTTGTTGAACAAATAAAGATCATCAGTACTAAACCTACAAGCAAGTAAGTGACTTTAAATAAAAGAAATACTGGAATTCAATAAAATAAATCAAATAATTAAATGTGAAAAAGTAAAGTCAAACTAAGAATTAATTATTTAAACAAAGATTAAAAGAAAGACAGCTAAAACCAATTCAAAAAACAAAAATACAAAAAAAACCTAACGGGAAAAAGTTAGACCAAAAAAAAAAAAGAAGCGGGACATTTTTAATATTATCATATGAGTATACACATAACTAAAATCTGGAAAAAATTGCATACAAAATAACAAAAACAATTTGGTAAAATAAAAAGCGGGACATTTTTAATTTGTACATACAATCTGTATACACAACAAAAAGCTTTAAAAACATTGCACACAAAATAACACAAACCACTTGTTAACAAAAAAAAAAAAATAATAAACAGTTACATATACACATTTTATTATAATAACAAAAAAGTGAATATCAATTTACATATCTTTGCAAAAGCTCTTTCTGTTATTTGTTTTCATGGTACACAAAAAAAAAAAATCCTCTGTTTAGTGTTTCAATTTTAACAGAGTAATTCTCTTATACTTAAAAAAAAAAAAATTTTACAGTCCACAATCGCCAAAACAAAAGAGAATAAAGTTTAAAATTAAAGGCAAGTAAAGCAAAGACTTAATTAGTGAGAATCTGCAACACGTACATAAATAAAAACCTAAAAACAAAAAAAAAAAAATCTCATTTAAAGCTTTTTTATTTTTACTTTATTCTACTTCATACAATATATACAAAACAAAACAAGAGAATATTTTAAAGTTGTAAGCTGAAAGTTATACCAGAGCTGGAAAATTTTGTGCCATAGTAATTTGGTTCGTACATAAATTACAATTTTTTTTATATTTTCTTTTTTCAATTGAGTAATTATACAAAAGAACAATTTAAATTTAATAAAATTTAGACATTCATTTAAAATATATATACTTACCAACTATAAACTATAAAAAACAAAAACTAAATTTATAAACTAAACAACAGAAAAAGGGAAAAAATAAATTTTGGATAAAAATTCTTTCACCCACACAGTTTATTATAAATTTTTAAAAAAAATAATATTTAGTACAACAAATATACATCTACGTGTTTCGAGTGTGCTTTACGGAGGTTTAACGAGGTCAGTATTGCCATTGATCTTAAGTTTTCAAATACTTTATATAACATAACTTCTACAAAAAAAAAAAAAAACTAAAAAACATAAACAGAAATAAATTTCTATTTTAAAATTTTTACAATTAAATTAAAAATTTTATTGTATTACACAGTGGGGAAAAATATTTAATTTACTGGTAATTAATATTTTTTAATAATAACGCACACTTTGAAGGAAAAAACTTGTCTAGATTATTATCCTCTTTTCTCCAGTCGAAGTTTAATATTAATTAAACTAATAATCTAGAACTAAAGCCAATATAAAAAAAAATTAATTATCAATCTCACAACTTGCATTCTGCAACAACACATTGCAGTGCAATATTCTGAAGGCCCTACCCTAATTCTCCTTTGAAAAAAAAAAAAAAAAACTAGTCTTTTATACCAAAATGAACACTTCACATAGCGAATCGCAAATAACCCCGTCTTTAAACGAGCGTTTTACTTTTGACTGCAACCACTTATTGCATTTTTGCGAAAAATTTCACAATGCTGATGCTGCAGATCAATCGGAAACTATTCTGGAGATAAAATTAAAAGATGCAGAGGTAAGATGGTTAAAATTACAAACCTCTTACGAAAAAATTATGTTAGCCCCAGAAACTGAAATTAACACCGAGTCTAAAAACGCGGCAAAAGCAAATTTCGATTTATGTCTTGATTCATATTATCTATGCACTTCACAAATTATAGATTTAATGAGAGCCACTAGGTTAGATATTTCAAATAATCCAGGACTCCAATCAACAAATCTCCCATCTCAAAATCTTTTACCAAACGGTAACCAAGATAACTCTGCAAACTGTATAAAACTTCCACCTTGCGACACAGAGATTTTTGAGGGCAGCTATGAACAATGGCCCTCGTTTCGTGATATGTTCACAGCGGTGTACATTAACCACTCTAAACTTACTCCTGTCACGAAATTGTACCACCTCCGTAATAAAACAAGAGGGGAAGCAGGCGCAATAGTCAAAAGATATACCCTTTGTAATGAAAATTTCAACCTCGCATGGAATGCTCTAAAAACTCGCTACGAGAACAAACGTGTTCTTGTAGATAATCAGATTAAAATCTTATTTGATATTCCGTCGGCAAGTGGCGAGGACAGTGAATCAATAAGAAGAATTCAATCATCTGTTAATGACTCTTTAGCTACCCTTACAACTCTTGGAGTTAACGTAGAAAGCTGGGACCCCATACTAATGCGTTTAATTTCCACAAAGCTACCAGAATTAACCCTATTCCTTTGGGAGCAATCATTAGTATCTCCCCGTGAATTACCAAAATGGTCCGAAATGTCTCAATTTCTCGTCGACAGATATGAGGCAGTAGAGCGACTTACAAGTATAAAGACCTCTAAAGATTGTTTCAATTTTATCAGTACTCACAAACCTAAAATACAAACTTACATATCGCATGAAAATCTCAATTCGTCTTTATGCAAATTATGCAGCGAAAACCATTCTTTAAGAATTTGTCCCAAATTTCGAGCTTTTAATGTGCAGCAAAGAATTGACTACGTTTTCAGAAATAAATTTTGCAACAATTGCTTAGCATCATCACACCTCAAGGCAAATTGCAATAGTAAACATACCTGCCTCCAGTGTAAGAAACCTCACCATACTTTATTACATATGGGAAATAAAACTCAGAGCACGACAAAACCTTTAGAAAAAGTCCAAGGTAAAGAAATAAGATTGGCTCCAGAACAATCTAGCTTTAAAAATACTAAAACCAACATCGATAACGTTGATTATGAACTCCCTCATACATCAAAGCATGTTCAAGCTAACTGCTCATTTAGCTGCGAAAATATTCTCTTGAGAACTGCATTAATGCAAATAGAGCACAGAGGTGAACTATTTACCATTAGAGCATTAATTGACCCTGGTTCTCAACGCACATTTCTTTCAGAAAGGGTGAGAAGTCGGCTTCAACTGCCCTTTAAAAAATCCTACTTTGAAATTGTTGGCATTGGAGGACAAAAACAATTAGCGAGCAAAGAATGTGAATTTGTTCTCTTCGCCAGAAAACACAATTTAAGAGTTACCATTAAAGCTATAGTGTTACCAAAAGTTACAAAGCAACTTCCAGCTTGTACTTTTGAAGTCCCATACTCAGCCGAACTTGCAAAGTTAGATCTGGCAGACCCAACATTTAATAAATCCTCACAAATTGATCTAATTTTAGGCAATGACTATGAACATTATCTAAACATTGAGGGAATAAGAAAAAATATTTGTGGTCAAACATCGGCCTATAACACTATTTTTGGGTGGGTTCTCAGTGGCCCAATCAAAACTCAGTCTGTTCAAGCTTTAGCGACTTCGATTCTCACGTCCGAAACTTCAGAGCTAAATAATCTTTTAAAGAAGTTTTGGGAGTTAGAAGAAATCCCCGTAACTCGCCCAAAGACACA
Organism: Gymnosoma rotundatum; assembly: GCA_916610165.2. Lineage (NCBI taxonomy): Eukaryota > Metazoa > Arthropoda > Insecta > Diptera > Tachinidae > Gymnosoma > Gymnosoma rotundatum. The sequence goes on along the minus strand of OU744339.1, from coordinate 35,907,221 downwards.
TGAGGATAGCTTCTGTGAAGAATATTACACCAAAACAACCACCCGTCTCAATAATGGTAGATATATGGTTCGACTACCCTTTAAAGAGGAATATCCCGAAAAAGTTTTTCTTGGATCGTCTCGGTTTATAGCTCTGGCCCAATACTCTAGTATGGAAAAGACTCTAGCCAAAGATCCCTATCTGAAAGCTCAATATAAAGCGGTGATAAGTGAGTACTTAACTCTTAACCACATGGAAGAAACTCCTTCACATGAACTTATCTCCCACGGTAAATACGGCTCATTTTATTTACCGCATCACGCCATTGTGCGCCCAGAGCATAAAACTACAAAAGTTCGCGTTGTTTTTAATGCTTCTAGAAAGACAAAGTCACAATTCTCTCTTAACGACGTTCTCTATACAGGCCCGATCTTACAGAACGATTTAATAGCTATTATTCTCAACTGGAGAAGATATCAATACGTTTTCAATGGAGATATCCAGAAAATGTATCGCCAAATACTGGTGCATCCTGCTGATAGACCATTTCAGAGAATATTATTCCAGACTCAGGAAGATGGTCCTGTTCAAGATTATCAGCTAAAAACAGTTACTTTCGGAGTGAACTGCGCCCCTTTTCTCGCGATTCGAACGTTGCTTCAACTAGCATCAGAGTCCGAACACGAATATCCCCAAGCAGCCTTGATTCTGCGAAAAGAAACGTACGTCGATGATATCCTTTCCGGAGGTCACTCAATAGAAGAAACCGTTGCTGCTCAAACTCAGCTAATTGCTTCATTAAAATCAGCTGGGTTTCAATTAAAGAAAATCACTGCAAATCATCCTCAATTACTTTCTAATTTTCCCAAGGAAGATTTGTATGACTCAGATTTTCTGCGCTTTCACGACGCAAGCTGTGCTAAAACCCTTGGTATAAAATGGAATGCACTCACTGACTCGTTTACGTACAATTTTTGCCCCATAATTCAATCTGAAAAGATGACTAAACGTCAGATTCTCTCATCTGTAGCTAAACTCTTCGATCCCGCAGGATGGCTCACACCCATAGTCATACGGGCAAAGTTAATTATGCAACAGCTATGGCTTGAAGGTCTAGGTTGGGATGAAGAAGTTTCATTCGAATCGATGCAAAAATGGAGTAATCTTGTTCAAGATCTGTCACAAGCAGAAACAATAAGAATTCCGCGATGGTTGCAATATTGCTTTTCTGACACTTTACAAATCCATGGTTTCGCAGATGCTTCAAAAACAGCATACTGTGCTGCAGTGTACATTCTATGCAAAAAGAGCAATCATAATAATTTCTCAAATTTATTAATAGCGAAAAGTAAAGTTGCCCCCATTAAAACAGTTTGTCTTCCACGTTTAGAACTAAACGGTGCAGTTTTATTAGCGAATCTCGTTAGCTATATAGCCTCATCTCAAAATTTTAATACTAATGAGATTTACCTATGGACAGATTCAACCATAGTTCTAGGTTGGCTCTCAAAACACCCGTCGTCGTGGGAAACCTATGTTGCAAACAGAGTAGCCCAAATTCATACTGTAGTGCCCAATGCAACATGGCGACATGTACCCACGCATGACAATCCAGCAGATCTTGGAACTCGAGGATGCAAGCCACAGGATCTCACACATAATACCCTTTGGTGGCATGGACCGTCTTGGCTAACTAAACCATTTTCAGAATGGCCGAAACGAAATTTAGCACAATCTGGGGAAGAAAGTTGTAAAATTAAAACTGCTGCCCTACACACAGAAGTTCAAGAAAATGACATTTTGAACTATTTCTCATCCTACGACAAAGCTCTTCGCATTGTTTGTTATATTTTTAGATTTTTTAATAAATGCTTAAAAAATATAAGGCCAAACACCGCCAATATTATTCAGGACGATTTGAAGCAATACGAAGCAAAAATGGTAAAAATACGACTCATCATTCTTGCTCAAAAAGAATTTTACAATGAAGAATACCAGTGCTTAAGTAACTCAAAAATAATTCCAAATAAAAGTTCGCTAAAAAATCTTAACCCATTTCTCGATTCTGACTCAATTATAAGGGTAAATGGAAGATTATCTGAATCTTCTCTTCCTTATAACGAGCGATTTCCAATAATATTACCAGGAAACTCACGTTTTTGCTACCTCTATCTAACTCATTTGCACCAAATTCTCTGTCATGGCGAATGTAACCAAATGTGTCGAATGGTGCAGACAGAATTTTATATATTTAGACTCAAGCCTCGAATAAAAAACATCATACGTCATTGTAAAACTTGTATAATTTACAAACAACGGTCTTGCGCACAGATTATGGCCCCCTTACCACCTGAAAGATGTAACTTGTCACTACCGTTTCAGATAACAGGCATTGACTTCGCTGGTCCTTTCGACTTGAAAACTTCACCCTTACGAAAATCAACCACTGTGAAAGGATACGTCAGTGTATTCGTATGCTTCAGCACCAAAGCCATTCATTTAGAAGTATGTTCGGACTTGTCTTCATCGGCATTCCAAGCCACATTTATGCGTTTTGTTGGGAGGCGGGGCCTACCCCAGAGGGTTATATCTGACAACGGTAGGAATTTTCTGGGCGCAAGCCGAACACTGGAAAAAGAATTCGCATTGTTCGTTAAGAACGCATCTGACGATATTTCACGAAAGTACACTGCACATGGGTTTGAATGGAAGTTCATACCACCACATGCACCTCACATGGGTGGTTTATGGGAAGCTGCTGTCAAGAGCTTTAAATTTCATTTAAAGCGAATAGCAGGCGCTCAAAGATTCAATTTTGAAGAGTTTTCCACCATACTCGCTCGAATTGAAGGCGTGCTTAATTCCCGGCCCATTTCGGCTATATCAGAAGACCCCTCCGATTTAACCGCTTTAACTCCGGGTCATTTTTTACGAGGAGCTCCAATAATGGCTTTTCCAGACCAAACCTTTCAGGAAATGTCTCTTATCAACAGATGGGAGAAACTAAAAGCAATTCATCATCAATTTTCTCGACGATGGAAGCAAGACTATCTGAAGTCATTACAAAAGCGTTACAAGTGGAAAAACGCTTCCCCAAACCTCCAAGCCGGTGACCTAGTTGTTGTGATGGATGATCTGCAGCCACCTCACGAATGGCGGCTTGGAAGAATTGAGCAAACTTTTCCTGGCCCCGATAACAACGTACGAATTGCGAACGTACGAATATCTTCAGGGGTCATAACACGGCCTGTAGTCAAATTATGTTACTTGCCATTCTTAAATAATGAAAACTCTCATTAATAAGAAAACATTTTTTACACAACTCCAACATTTTAACAATTGTTAATTTATATTTTCTAGTTATAATATAATTTTCCTATACCCAACTCTATATCTCATGATTACTAATATATACGCTTTGCCTTTTCTTTTCTTATTGTTTTTCTTTAGAACCACCATGAAATCCCGTTTACGTCATCGCAATCCAAAAATTTTTATGTGCATGGTTTGTAAAGGATACCATGCAATACGATTTTGCAAGCAGTTTTTAAGAATGAATACCAAGAAGAGGCAAGAAACTGTCGAAAGACATCATTATTGTGTCAATTGTCTTGCCAGAAGCCATACCATCAGGTCTTGCTCCTCCATGGAAACTTGCAAAAAATGTGATCGTTTGCATCACACCTTGCTCCATCCGAGAGACCAAAACCGGAAAAATGTCCAATCCCGTATTACTAAGAAGATTAATTACCAGAAACCAAAACAGCAACAACCAAATGCGAAACAAAGTCCACAACAATCAACCAAACAACGTAGCTCCAATCTGTCTACCGGCCCAGATACCAAGATTCTGGCAGAGGCAATAAAATCCTTAGCGCAAGTTCTTTGTGCTACTGATACGTCACTAGTTGCCTAACGACGAGGCCGGCGGCATGTCTAAACAAACATTAGACATTAAAAAATTATTAAGAATTTTTATTAGTTTCAAATCAATGCCATGAAATGTAACATAACTAATCATAAGTACAAAGCAAAAGCAATGTTGAGTAGCACACACTGCAAATTTAGTACTTTCCAATTGTCAAATAAAAACATCTTCGTTTTTTCTTTAAAAAAGAGAAACCGAGGGTTCCTGAAAACAAAATGAATTCACTTCCTTTTTACTACTTGCTTTTTCAACAACTCGTGTAGCAACTAAACATTGGTTCTGCTTACATATTTTATTCCTGAAAAATTCAACATTTATACATATTTTATAAAAATCTACACATTTATTACTAAAATTGCACTTAGCTTGGTAAGCAACCAAATTTCTGAATTGTACAATAAATTTACATAATTACACATGTACATACATATATTGAAAAGAAACTAATTGCCTTTATATTTTATCTTTACTCAACCTATAATAATTATTCAACATTGAATAATTATTGTTCTACTTTTCAACCCTAATTATTGAGGAATTTTTCTAAGAACTTTCAAACAACCATCGGATTTGCAAGAAAGAGTCTCTGGTGTCCACCATATACCAGCCCTAATACAAATCTCTCAATAATTCCCATTTTTATACAACTTATTTACAAATTAAAAAATAAATTTAAAAAAGCACTAAAAACAGTGCCGATTGCACTATGTTGACGTCACTGCATTTTTACACAAAGACTTATTTTTATTACGTCATGAACAGAGAAAGAGGGTCTTTGCGTAATCTTCTTATTTGATTCATGGACAGACGCTTGGAATTTACAACGAACCTGTATTGGTAAGTCCACTATAACGACAAGTATAAAATATGGATTTAGAAGTTAAAGGGTGTTCCAATAGTTGATGTAATTCAAGTGTGTGGCCGTACTTTTAAACCGTTATAGACAGACCGCTGAAACTTAAAAGGGACCTGTATTTCTAAGTCCGCTACATTAACGATTTTATATTTTGAATTGAGAAATTAATGACTGTAGATTTACTTATATAGGCCTATCTTTTGAACCAGTATAGACAAGCGCTTGTAAATTTGACGCAATGTCGATTGCTATGGCCGTTATAGTAACAGGTGATAATATTTAAAATTATAAATTAAAGGGTCCACCAATAGTTCATTTAATTTGGTATATGGCCATACTTTTAAACAGTTGTAGACAGACAGACAGACTCCTCTATAACAACAAGTATAAAATTTGGATTTGGAAATAAACGGGTGTCCCAATAGTTGATATAATATGGTGTATGTGGCCGGACTTTTGAACCATTATAGACAGAGAGCTAAAATTTACAAGGGACATAATTTGCTAAGTCCGCTATAACAAGAAGCTTATAATTAGAAATTAAAGGGTGCTCCCAAAACTAATGCAATTTGTTCTATTTGCCGTATTTTTTAAACCGTTGTATACAAACACCTTAATTTTAGACATAATGTCCACTACTTTATTTGGTATAATAAGAAGTATATAAATGTTATATTATAAATTAAATAGTTGATATAATCAGATGTACATGGGCAAGCTGTTGAACCGTTACAGACAGATGGTTGAAATTTACACAGAACCTGATTGCTAAATCTACTACAACAGCAAGTATATAATTTGAATTATATCATATATTGCCAAACTACTGAACAGTTGAAAAAGTTTAATGTTTGGAGATATAAGTGCTTCCCAATTGTTTATGTTACCTAATTTATGTGGCCATACACTTGAGCTGTTATAGGCAGACAGATGAAATTGTTTTGAAGTCGGTTTTTTTTCGCAAGAATTATTGAGACTCGTTTTTAGGTTCTTTGTTTTAAATATACCCACAACAAAAAACACTTACAAGAATGGGTAAAATATTGCGGTGTTTAAAATACTCGAGTATGAAAAATATAGAATAAGTATGCGGTATACTCATGGTTGCGGTGTACTCGTGCCGTTCTCTAGTGGTTACATTAAATTTTTTATAACTAAAGAGAGAAGTTTTAAGATATTTGTGGCTGTTATAATTGTGATGCTTAAGCAAAAAGTGAAATAAGCATAAATACCATATTGCCCCCAAGGAATAAGAATTGCGTTTTTATATAACGTTCTGTATTTTGACCATAACATTTGTTCAATTTATAACCTCCCCTTGTGCCGCGCATCTTTCAATTAAGTACACTTCTATTTTTATTTATGAACAGTAAATTTTAATGTTGTACAGTTGTATTGCGAAACGTCAAAAAATAAAAAAATAAATTGAACCATTCATGGGAACATTTAGCTAATGTCTGTATGCATATAATTTGCAGATAACATAAAATCTTACGTAAAAAAATAAAATTGATAATAACTATATTTGCAAGACAAAAATTATACAAAAAAAAATTTTCAAACCAGTGGTTCTTGACGCATAAAACAAATTAGAAGCTGTCGATAAGTTTAAAATAACAATTTACAACTTAAAAAAATGTTTTAAAATAAAAATAATTAAAAGTTCTATCACGCCATATATTTGTTTTTTTTTTTTTTTATAAGAGTTACTTCCAATTGGTCCAAATGATATGCAAAAGTTAAAGGCAGGCGTGGTGGTGTTTTGCCCGCTGCATCGACAGTCGAAAATCGGTCAGACAAGCAGCCAACTTCATTACCTTATACCTACGATGGTAAAATCGGGTTATTCAATCGTTTTGTATGAGCATGGGAATATTTGGCAGAAAATCTGTTATACTATGTTTACACGGAGCCCAATATTCTTGCTTCGCTCTCTTTTCATGATTCACAGCTCAATCACGACCGAATCAACGTGCTTCGCCATATAAAATTTTGAGAGCGAAGCATTTTGTTTTGAGACGATTCAGCTTGAATCTACTTGCGAAGCATGATAAATTTCTGTCTTCCCTAATTTTTATCGCAGGTTTATCTGAACTAGCTGTATATAAATGTAAACAAAAAAAGTAAACCAATATTAAAAGTGATGTGTGAATATGTGTTAATATAAAAACAAATAATTATATTATAATTTAAAATTTTATTAATTACAAACACTAAAAATGAAACGAAAAACAAAATTTTAGAACAGCAGTCAATGTGAAGCATGTAGTATGTGTCGTGGAAACGGCATGCTTCGCAATCATGATTCAGAGAGCGAAGCAAGTGCTTCACATTGCCGTGTAAACATGCTATTAATCTGTTTTTGTTTAATTACTTTTCTCGTTTTTCCATCTCTGCTCTGTAGCAAAACTATTTTTAGTCTAATTAATTTTTGTAGGAGGGTTGTTTTGATGACCAACAAAAAACACACATCATAATGACAGGGGTTAAAATAGGTCATGCCAATAACAATTTAGACAAGTTCATTCGAAAGTAATTCTATACATTTGATAGTATAAAAGTGAAAATAAATAAAAGAAATCCTAACACATGTTAAATGCCTTAGTACAAATAATGTGTACACAAGAAGACGATTTAAACACAAAATGCAACATTTGTCAAAAATACAACAAAGAGAATGAAAGAACAAGTGCAGATGTTGTGGATATCATTGTTAAGTAAAAAATGATGATGATGAAAAAAATTTTACAGTAGAGAAAAATTAAAAAATTTAAACTTACATTTATTAGGGGGGAAGCTGCAGCAAAGAACAGCTGTCAACATACACTCAAAATTTAACAAAAACTACTTAATTAAAATGAGCAGCTGATATTAAAGAGGAGTAAAATGAGAAAATAATAAAAACTAGTTTTTGTTTGTTTCTTTTTTATTTTTTGGAGGAGGCAGCTGTCATTGTTAATGTGTTTGTAATTTATTTAAATAAGAATTTCAGTGTGTGCTTTTGCTGATGTTGCTGCGTTTTGAGAACAATAAAAATGTATTAAGCAATAATCGCAAATTTAAAAAAGAAAAGAAAGAATGAAATAAATTAAAGCTTTTTAGTGTAGTCTTATATTTGCTGTGATGCTTTGCTGCGACTGCGATGGCGTCAAAAACATTGAGCAAAAACAAAGGCAACTGGTTTATTCTGTTGTGGCTAGACAACTTTTTTTCTGTATATTTAAAATAATTGAAATTTTTGTTGGTGAGATAGCCCGCCAGCTTTAATTAATTAAATATTTTCTTCATTTTTCTCCTGTAAGGAATCTTGTTAAATATTTAATGTATATAAAACACATACTTTTTAAAATCTTTTATACGTTGCCGTTAATGTTGCTGTGCATTTACGATTTTGTTTTGCAATAAATAATTAGCAACATTGCACAACAGGAAAACACAAGATATGTTAAAATTAACACTACAATGCAAAAAAATTTTCTATTTAATATGAAGCAATTTTTAGTTTCCGCATACACGCATAAACACAATAATTCGCATATAAACAACGAAGTACGTTTAATTATTTTCAAATGAATATTATTTTTAATTAAAAAATGTTCCACTATTTTTTGACACTTATTTTTGATTACTATATGCAAGGCAAATGTCAACCGCAAAAGCACATATCCGAAGATATTCAAAAAACTACATAAACTTCATTAGCATGTAACTTTTATTGCGATACATAAAAATTTATATTTCAATAAATTCTGTAATAAATTCGTATTCTAGGCACCTTGATTATTATGTTTTTAATTTTAACAACTGCTATTAATACAGTAATTAATTGCCATTTTAATTATCAAACAAGATATTTTTCTTCTATAAATTTATTTTATATCCTTTTATTTTATCTTAATTTGTAGACGCAACCACCACAGGAACAACAACACGACTTAACAACATTGCTTTTAATTTAATCACTAAAATAATTTTGTTGAATTAAAATCAATTGTGGTTATTCGGTCGCAGTGTTGTATTTTAGTTGACGTGGTGAAATATAAATTTAGAGAACAACAGAGTACTTCATAAATTAATATAGCAGATTTTAAAATTACTAACAGGAAAGCTGTGAAACTATTGCAAAAAACTTTGAAAATTGAAAAAAGCTACTAAAACTATAATGTTTTCTCAATTTCTTTGTATTAACACAAAAATTAAAAATAGTAATAATAATTACACGTACACTACCATTCTTATATACAATTAACAATTGGAAAGAGAACTGGGATATATATGTATGTCCACAAACGTCATATCGCGTCTCAGAGGTAATTTATATATAGAGCTTAAATTAGACCCTTGCAGTGCCTTGATATTTATGATCAGAACTTTTGCATAAAAGAAAAAACGCATCAAAAAAATTTAATCAAGTAAACATATATATTAAAAAAATAAGCGCACACAGTTTCAAACTACAATAAAAGCTTTATTTGGTTTTTCAGAGTGAAAAATGTAATAAATTTACTGAAAACAAATAATTTTTTTAGGTTAAAGAAATACATAAAATATTTTAGAAGTTCATTGCAACTCGTACAGAAAAGAATTTGATAAGTTTATTGCATGACTGCTAGTTAGCCACCATCTTCATACAAATTAATAAAAAGACTTACTTTTTGCAATCTTTAAACACACAACGTACAATTTCACTTGTTTCATTATTGCAATATTTTCACCTTTATGATCTCAATCCTATTATTGATACTTCAATTCTAAAATTTGTAAACAACAAAAATAAAATTTAAAGAAGTGAACTAATTCCACGGATAAATTACATAAGCCTTGGACTATTCTTTGTATACAAAATACCATTTTACACCATATTTGTATAGAGAAATTTAACTTAAATTGTGCTTCGATTTTTTTGCAATACATAAGAAAAGGTTGCTCACATTTGGATGTTTAGGATCGAAGAATATTTAAAAGGGCTTACAATTTAATACAAACCGTAAATTCTGTTTATGTATATAATAATCTATTCTATTTTAATATTATTGTTTTCCTTTATTTTATAGTGAAGTACACACGAGCATATGGATAATTTTATGTTGTTATTTTTCGTTGTTTAAAAACATAGAATTCAATTAAATACTTCTTATATTACCTAAAAAACTTTTAAAATGCCACTAAACCCCTACGCTTAGATAAAATATATATCTATACATATTCCTATCTAATTTATATTTATCTACCTATATCTATACATGTACATAATATATACATAATAAATGCACCAATTTTACCTGTCGGTTGTGTACACATTACTCTTAATAAAAATAAAAATTATCAGCTGTCAAACTGTGGCCACCTGACAGTTACATTCATTATTTCTTTTTACCCAAGGCGCATTAAATACTAGGTGGCCGCAGTTACAAAAACAAAAACCTAATGTCATTTTGTTGTTGCAGAGCACCACGTTGATATCAAAAATAGCTGACTAAACAAGAGGAAGCCGAATTTAATTTATCCTTTTATCGTCATTTGGTTCTTTAAATGAAGTTGTAACATTTGGTTTCTTTCTCCTACATGTGCAGCAATACCTCATATTTCATTTTTTGGTTTTGAAATTTAATTTAGTTTAATTTTAAATTTTTTCTCTTTTTCAAATATGTTAAAAATTTTTATTTTTAAAATTATTTTAGAATTGTGACAACAACGTCGAACATAAACAAAATCAGCTGGGCTTTTAACACCATCTATAATGCGCCTTGTTAATACCCAACTCAATTTAAAAACTCACCACAGCCTATTCAAATGAAACAAAAAACACAGCTGATTGTCAAAACCAAGTCTAAACAATAAATTTGAAAAAAGCATTTAAACTAAGAAAATACTTGAATTAAGAAATATGTTTTAATTATTCAATGTGGTTTTCATTATCATCAAAATGGAGCCGGTAAAGAAAGAAATTCAAGACATCTCCGATAAAGCTGGAAGTTCTCATATTAAATATGAATCAAAAGCAGAGGATGATAAAACTGCCAGCGATTATACCAACGATGTAGAATTAGACATAATGAGTGAACATTTTAATCCTTTAAAGGCTTTATATGCGCCAGGCTATCGGGTAACGGAAAAGGAACCAAAAATTATTTATCAAAATATGGCTGCTTTCGAAACTGCCTTAAAAAAGGTGGGAATTTCAGGTTTAAACAATATTGCAAAAGCTTGCGAAAGTAAAGTTGGCGAAAATAAAAACACCTTGCTAGTAAAACAAGAAAAAACACAAAGAAGGTTTCAGGATCATCAACTGGCTATTAGAACTCAGTCTTTGAAAACCAAACATCAAAGAAATCTAATGACTCAAATGTCCCAATCTCAAGGACCTCTCCAAAAGCTTCAGCAATTTGTTAGTGAAGGCAGGTGCATAAAAATTCTTATAAGAAGAGAACATGGTATCAAGGGCTATGTAGAAGGTGTTTTAAAAATGTTCGACCGTCACTGGAATCTTTTACTGGTTGATGCAATTGAATGCTTAGTTTACCGAAAATACAAATATGCAGAAGACAAATTAGTAACACATCAATCGCCACAAGATTGCTCTAAAGTATTGAGGCAATTGGGCATAACATTGCCAAAACAGAGCGTTAAAAGTTTAGGAAGAAAACGGGTAGAAATTAGAAGGCACTTGCCACAAATTCTCTTACGAGGAGAACATGTTGTTTTAATATCTGCTAAAGCATCAGTATAGTGTACAAATATATAGAAATTATTATTAAAATATTTAATATTAAGAAAAAATATTTTCAAGTAAATTAGATTGGTTTCATATCACATTGTTATATATTACAAAAACTTTCAGAACTAGTAAAAATATTTATTCTCTTAAATAAATACGAAAATGCATAATTTTTGTATTCAGATTTGTACTTAAATTTTCAGGTTATGGTATTAGACCCCTGTAGTAGTATTATTGCATTTTTTAAGTTTGTTAACGTAAAACATTATTCTCGTTAAAACATTATTCTCATTAAACATTTATTATTAAAAACAATTAAATATAAAATCTATTACTACGAGTGGGGCATTTCCATTTTTGCTTCTGCTTATATAGCTCGTCTGTCGAAATTTCTTATAGAAATTCAAGAATTAAGCTAAATTCGTTAAATGAGAATAATTTTGATCAAAACAAAAAGACTAATGTGATGTTTCTGTATTTCAGACGATCAACTCGTCTGAAAAATTTATATGAAAAGCACTATGTGCTGTTTCTGTATTACAAGCGATCAACTCGTCTGAAAATTTTATATGAAAATAACTCAAAAAAATGAGTGCTTCTCATATAAATTTTTCAGACGAGTATATCGCCTGTAATACAGAAACAGCACATTAGTCTTTTTGTTTTGATCAAAATTATTCTCATTTAACGAATTTAGCTTAATTCTTGAGTTATTTCCATATACATTTTTCAGACGTGTTAATCGCCTGCAATATGGAAACAGCACATAAAACACAAAATTTTATACAAAAACTCATTAACTGTAAAAACCCATTTTTATTTTTCTTTCACATGTACAATCAATTATGTACTAAAAAGTGCATATACAAACATGAAATTTATAATTTTCGTTTTTTCTTTAATCGAAGGTTTCATTGTCTTTTTGCTTAAATAAAATTCTTATTTAAATAATTTATTTTAAGATGTAGGAAGCTTGAATATTTTATGCAAAATTTTGGTAGAATCAGAAGCAGTAGCAAAATGACACGCAGTAATACGTTTTATGTTTAATGAGTTTTAATTATTAATATTTCATGAGAATAACATGAAAGCTTTATTCCTGAAGGAATCAAGTACGATTAACGTAAACAAAACAACAATTATTTCAATAATAAATTTCATATTAAAAGTAGCATTTATATGTACATATTGCTGGACAAGGACAAAACTTCAGGTTTAGTTGTTCTTTCACCCATTTTTGATATTTTCGAGCTTTAGTGTACACCATCTTTTTATCATTTAAATCGGTTTAGTATTTAAGAAATAAGTGAAGAAAGTATTTATTTATTTATTTATCCACCTTATACAAAAACCTAGCCTTAAGGCCATAAGCGGTCTATAATACTACCATATGATTCCTTTCATGTAAATAATTGAAAAATTTATTACTACAAGATAAGTAAAAATATATACATGTCTAATAGCATTAAATGTAAGCTACTGAAGTAAAAAAATTTTTTCGTAATGGTTATTTAGAATCCGAAAAAAAACTCATGAACCAAAATCCGAACAAAGAGGCAAAAGAACATACAAGAATCAATCTATGAGCATTTAATTTAGGTATGAGGACAAAAAAACAAAAAGCCTTTTTTTATAAGTGCCAACAGAGCAATCAAAAAATCTCAACGAAACTGGCAAGTTATTGCAATCCCATGCTACTCCCACGTAGAATGAGCGCTCCAGTAAGGAAGTCAACGTCGGTATTTTTAACTTTCTATTTCTTTGCCATCTACCAAACTTAAATAATTTAACTAGATACATTGGAATATTAAGCCTAAATCTATATATATATATATATATATATATATAATAAATGGTGTAAAAAATGTATAGTAATTCATAAAATGAGAACGGCTAGGCCGATTTCTGTAAAGTTTTTTGTCAGTTATTCTTATTTTCGTGGAGAAGGTCTTTACGGAAGAAAATTTTGGAAAATCCCTCCGGAAATTATTCCTTTACGGCCTTCCCAATCAGTAGAAATAGAAAGTGTAAATCATGGAAAATTGCGAAAAATTGGAAAAATCGAAAATTGATTTTTTTATGAAATAAAAACATTGAAAATTTAAATATTTGTGTTGTATTATTACTCTAAAGTTTGTCTGAAGGCTTAAAATTGGGGCGAGGCGAAGTTCGCTGGGTCCGCTAGTGTTTTCTAAAAATGTAACAGATTCTAAATTTAAAAAAATCAGCAAAAAAATTGGAATATAAGATAAAACATGCTGTCGCACTTTTAGTGAGTACAGATATCTGATGACGCTATCGAAAGCCAGTCTAATCCTCTTCAAAATATAACGTAGGGTGCCCAAATACATTTCCGTTCCATATAGGAATAGAGGCATAAGTAAAGCATGTACAATTCTTTTCTTTATATGAAACAGCAATACTAAGTCTTACGCAAAAGTTTACCTTTGAAACAACAGAGCTATTGTGACTTTCAAAGTTAAGTTTCCTATCAATAATAAGGCCAAGGCACTTAACTTTATCAACAAATTCAACTGGAGTACCATTCAACACTACAATAAATTTAGTCGAACTTTGGTAATTTTTAATGAGTTTTCTTTTGAATTTTTTTTTTAAGTACAGAGTTAACAAACACAAAACCTGTTAAAAAACAATTATTTTCCCAATTCTATCTTTTAATTTATTACACAAGTCTGCTGCGAAATCCTATAAAAACCCAGATGGAAAGTAGAATGTCTTAATAAGAATTCGTTCAGTTTTTTTCTATCACGGACATATTTTTTAGTGGGCATGGGAATTTTATAACTCTCATTTGGTTTGTCCGATCTGGACCAAACAAATTGTCTTAAAAGTTTTGAGTTATTCATTATTTAAAAATTCATAAATAAATTAATGTATAAATATATATTTTATTTTTCGCTAATCATAATACCGTGTATATTACAAAAAATTAGATCATATTTAATGTGCATTGATTTTCAAAATATGATTTTATTCTAAATTGTATACGTGAAGACATCCACGTATTTAATAACTTAAATTCCAAGATTTTTTAACTATTTGCTATAAAGCAAAATACTTTTCAATAACTCTAATAGAAAAATTTACTGCCAGTCCCACGATGTCGCAATCTTTCCTTCGTTCGCATAAATACATTTAAAACAAAAACAATTTTTTAGAATTTGTTTTTAATATAATTATGCGAACGAACGAACGATTGCGACATCGTGGGACAGGCAGTTAAATTAAGAACTATAGTGCAGCAACACAATCATATTTTTACAATTGACGAATTGAAAACTCAAGGTGTATATATTCATAAACACAAATATAGCGTACAGTTTGACAATCTCTCGATTTTCGGTATATGTATGTCTCATAAATATATTAAGTAACTGCAATAACTTGTGAGTTTTTTTCCTTCCAAATTTTTCGTCAAATCTAACAGCGGGAATCTGCAAGCATAAGGTCCCTTTCACATTAGGCAAGTTTACTTGCGCAAGTATAATTTTCACTTTTGTTTATTTTCTCTTGAACTTGCTTTTATGTTCACATTCGGCAACTTTGTTGAGCAAGTTTAATTTTCTTATACTCGAATTTTCTTAGTTTGTTGACTTTTTTGTAAACCATAAAATTCTTTCCGTTTTGGAATGTAGCTGAACAACACGCCGAAGAAGAAATAAAAGACAATGTAAAAAACTAATAAACAATCCAAAACAAGAATGACAGCAGAAGCAGAATTGCCAAGTACAAGCAAGTCAGTACTTAAATCTCGGCAAGTCTTTCCCCCTCAAACCGACCTTTCCTCTCACGCCTACAAACACAAGAATTGCGCAAGTAAACTTGCCTAATGTGAAAGGGGCCTAATTTTCATCCGTTTCCACTGTATCGTCTTTCTGTATGCAATACAACTTGGGGCAACCTTTCACTTTTTTTATATATAAACCGAGTCAAAAGTCAGTGGCCAGATAGATAATTATCCACAAATAAAAAATTTAAATTTAAAAATCCATCGATATTGCTTTGTATTTTAGTGTTCACTAACCACTTCAAATTTTACAAAAAAAAAAAAAGAAAACAAATAAATAAATAAAAATGCCTTTTGGATTTAAATTTGTCTTTTTAGTTAATATTTACAAATTAAAACTTAGTCTTATTATTCACATAAAACTGTACATACAAATTTTAAAATTTTATAAAAAAAATCGGCAAAATATTTCAATACATCAAATTATGTTTGCTCCGCTTCTGCTAAATTAAACACCCGACGTACTGCTTCAAAATTCTTAATGTTAAATACACGGCATCTGGGAGGCTTTTCGCCACCAAATGCAAGAGTGAATGGATCTTCGGGACACTGTTTCATACACTGTAAACGGCCCATTTTGAAGTCGTGTGAATAGACCGGTTTTATTTCAGCTGAATTAAAGTTCCATATTTTCAAATAACCTTCTGTTGAGGTCGAAGTAAGAAGATTCTTCACCTCGGAGTTGAAACAGATGCCAGATATTTCCTCCTCATGAGCCTTGAAGGACCATAGCAACTTTTTGGGTTTTCTTTTGTCAGCATAATGTAGAGAGCCCTCATTCGAGCCAATAACAAAGTAATTACTATCACTTGAATTCCATACAACCTTCTCAACTTCGCCGGATATTTGCCATTTTACAAATGAAGTATTTACTTGTTCTGGATCGCGACAATCGAATAAACGCACAAGGCCATCAGCAGAACCTACCAATATGCTTTGTGCTTCCTCAGGGTGGAATTCTACCGACTGTACTTTCTCATCAAACGAAGTTATCGTAGTATGAGGCTGTCCCTCGTCTAAATCCCACAATATCAATGTTTGATCAACCGACCCGGAGGCTAAGATATGCTCGTACTGACGATTCCATGACAAGTCTAAAACAGCATCTTTATGTCCATACGGATCTTTGTTTTTCTTACGGCTACCCTTAGAGCCTAATTTAAAAGTAGGTTCAATTGAATCTTGTATATCAAGATCCCATACTGTAATAACTGGATCCATGCAACCAATAGCACACATATTACCATTTTTATCACTGCCAGGATCATGACTCATCCACTCAATGCATAAAGGAAAACTGGGCAATAGAAAATCATGATGTGTATATAAGCTTTCTTCTTCTTCGTTGAAAACCCAAACTTCCATGCTAGCAGCATCATCTTGCACATGACCCACCAATAATAAATTATCTGTAGGTTTAATGATTTCGTCTTCTGCCTCAGAGTCATCGTCTTCATCTGGTAGTTGGTTTTCCGGATCAACAATATTACCAATATTGGCCACTCTAGGATTACCTTCACTGTCATAATGTTCGAATGCGAATTCATCATTGGGATTTCGATTCTCATTGGTTTCCTCACCTATGTCATCATCGTCGTCCGCTTCACTGTCAACGTCCATTTCATTTTCTTGCTGGCCATTATCCTCGTCAGCCTCATCATCGTCGTCATCGCTGACCAAACGGTCTTTGGTGTCCTTTATAACTCTGGCTAATTCTTCTTGCGTCAACACAATCTTGTCTGGTTTTTCTTTTGCAATACCTCTTGGTACAAAGCAAATTGCTGGCACAAAGTCAATGGATGCTTCAGCTGGCCCTTCTTCTTCCATAATGCTGCTATGTTTTTTTTTCGGAGAAAAATGTTTTCTTTACAAAACCGCTGGACTTGTGTGAAATTCAATAACAATATGTAAACACGTGCTTGCGTGCTGTCAAATTTTTATACAATGCAATTAGTGATGATATGGTATTGAAGATGAAACTATTGCGATAGAAGTCAGGGTTGTAAAACAGGTATCTGAATATTATTAATTATTTTGAAATTTTCATTATTATTCTTACGAAAAAATTTAAACAAGATTATATTATACCATGTTTCCACGGCTACTTGAAACACTTGTTTCGCTCTCTTAAACAAGATTGCGAATAATGCTGTTTATACGACACATTCCTGTTTCGATTTGACGGCACTGTTTAGAATCATACATGCATACATATTTATTTATGTACATAATAACAAATTGCGCGCGTATACGATTGTTTTTAGCTTAAAATGAAAAAAAAGGTATGTAAGAATACTAAAGGTTATTATATTATAATACTTTTCATTTTAAGAGATCAGAAAACGTGCAAGTAAATGGGAGCAGATTGGCACAATAAAAATTTATACTTTTGTTTGTTTATATTTTTGTTTTTGACAACTAGTGTGGATGAACGGTCGATAAATATTAGAGATGATAGTAGTTTTTTCGTGTTTCGTGAGGTATTTAAAAATAAAACAAGATAAATTGAGTTGTTTTGCTCTCAATATTTTGTATGGCGAAACATGTTATTTGGCAGTAGTTTGGTCTCTAAAACATGAATAGAGAGCAAAACAAGTGTTTTAAGTAGTCGTGGAAACATGGTATTACTTACTTCAAATTGTTACTTAAATATTATTTATTAAGATTTAAGGCTTAAATCTAGTTTACGGGCACCGCTCCAAAATAAAAAAAAAGTTGACTATAGGGTGCAAAATGCAATTCTAAGCAAAAAATGTAAAGTGAAAAATTTGGCGGCAACCCTTGGTTTCGGAGTTACGCCCCTCCAAAGTTTTTATATATAATATGGCATTTATCAAGTAGTTGATGGCGGAATGGGACAATATGAGTATCATTAGAAAGGGAATATAAGAGGCTATTTATTGAAGCAGGAACAAATTGAAAAAATAAATAAATAAAAAAATCTGGTGAGGAAAAACATTTTGTTACAAAATAAATTAAGTTATTCGGAAACCTTTAGAAAACGAAGCCGCTATTGGTTATACCATAGAGGAGAAAATCCTTTCGTCTGGCCGAAGACTGGCTACGCAGAAAACCTTTAGAAAGCGAAGCCGGTGTTGGTTATACCATAGAGGAGAAAATTCTTTCGTCCGGCCGAAGGCCGGCTACGCAGAAAACCTTTAGAAAGCGAAGCCGGTGTTGGTTATACCACAGAGGAGAAAATCTTTGCGCCCGGCCGAAGGCCGGCTACGCAAGAAGCCTTTAGAAAGCGAAGCCGCTGTTGGTTATACCATAGAGGAGAAAATCCTGTCGTCCGACCGAAGGCCGGCTACGCAGAAAACCTTTAGAAAGCGAAGCCGATGTTGGTTATATCATAGAGGAGAAAATCCAGAAAATCTTTAGAAAGCAAAGCCGCTGTTGGTTATACCATAGAGGAGAAAATTCTTTCGTTTTTGAGTAAAGTTATGTTTATTTGGAAAAAATAGTTTTGTTGGAGCCTTACCGGATTTTTTTATTTTATTTTTACTTTTTTTCTATTTAATTGAATAGGCCCTTAAATTCCCTTTCCAATGATACCCATATTGTCCCATTCTACCATCGAATACTCGATATATGCCTTATTAGATACAAAAACTTCGGAGGTCCGTAACTCCGAAACTAAGGGTTGCCGCCAATTTTTTCACTTTATATTTTTTGCTTAAAATTGCATTTTACACCCCGTAGGCAACTTTTTTTTATTTTGGTGCGGTGCCCGTAAACTAGATTTGTTCCAGATTTAAGATAGTCTTTAAAGAGCGCGGCCATAACTGTACTAGTAGTACCAAGGCGAATCAATTACCAGGTGGCAGCGTAAGCGAATTCAATATTTTTTGCCGTGAACACTACTGTCAAACTCCATATATAAAAAATCTGTGTACTATTTCTTATATATGAAGTTTGACATTCATTTCTACCAGCAAAAAATAATAAATTCTCCAACGCTGCCACCTGGTAATTGATTCGCCTTGAGTAGCACTACGCTAGTTACTAAGTTACACGGCAAAATGAAGTACTTGCTTCGCTCTACGTATCATGATTGCGAAGCATATCGTTTACACGACACAAATTACAAGCTCCGTTTTAATTTTTTTAAATTAATTTTATTTTTTGTTTGTTTGTAGCTCATTAAATCTTTAATTGTAATTAAATTATTTCCTTATGTTACTGGGTTCTGTCCGCAAATAAAAATATTATGAATAGAAATGTTTTCCAAATAAATGATGAATTTTTAATTAAATTTTATTTGCGAATGGCTTACTTACAAAAACAATTCCTGACTAAATACACTATTTACCAAATAAAGTGTCAATGAGGCCACATTTTTTTGTTTAATTGTTTTTGCCTATTAGGCCTTATACAAGTTTTGAAAAATAAAATTTTGAGGGAAAAAGCATTGTTGAAAAACAAAATATTGTTCATAAATATGTTTTGAATATAAAAAATTCAGCCAAAAATAATTTGGCAAATATATTTATAAAATGCTTTCTGTAGAAATGTTATCGGTACCATTAAAATACCAAGTTTGATCGTCTAATAATTGCTTTAGGCTCCGCGGAAACGTTGTTCATTAAAATTGACAGCTGGGAAAAGCAATATCGAAGCGAAATAATTTATTAGCTAAGTACTTATAAATTACATATATACTACATTAATGGGCACACTTTTCAACTAAATTATTTCTAATTATTTAACTCAGTGTTTATTATAAAGCAACTTGCACACATATTAACTGGTAACATTTGACATTTGTGCATTTTATTATTATATCTGCTAAGTCGCCTTCTCATAATTTTTTAAAGACATATATTTTTACACCCATTTTTTCGTTTTTATGCAAAAATTCATTTGCCTCGTAATTTTGTTTTTTTTTTTTAATATTTATAACTAATGTTTGTTCATAAGGCCTGGGAGATAAAATACCTGAGAAAAGTGGCAAAATTTTACAACTTATTTGAAAATAATGTCTTTTATTAGGAACTGGAGCAAGCTATTCGCAAATGAAAAATCAGTTAACCTTTTATGTGGCAAAATATTCTATTTATAATATTTTTATTTGCGAAGAAGTCTTGCGGATAAACGTAGTAATAGAAAAACATGTATTTAAAATCTCAAAAATATAATGAATTTAACATTTTTATTAAAACAGCTGTTCATTTTAACATAAAAAACTTACATAAAAATGTTATCTCAATGTTGTGTATGTTGTAGAGACAACACTGCCTAGTAATGTGTTGATTTTAGCTAGTTTTTGACTTTATAGCATGTTTACACGGCAATGTGAAGCACTTGCTTCGCTCTCTGAATCATGATTGCGAAGCATGCCGTTTCCACGACACATACTACATGCTTCACATTGACTGCTGTTCTAAAATTTTGTTTTTCGTTTCATTTTTAGTGTTTGTAATTAATAAAATTTTAAATTATAATATAATTATTTGTTTTTGTATTAACACATATTCACACAGCACTTTTAATATTGGTTTACTTTTTTTGTTTACATTTATATACAGCTAGTTCAGATAAACTTGCGATAAAAATTAGGGAAGACAGAAATTTTTCATGCTTCGCAAGTAGATTCAAGCTGAATCGTCTCAAAACAAAATGCTTCGCTCTCAAGATTTTATATGGCGAAGCACGTTGATTCGGTCGTGATTGAGCTGTGAATCATGAAAAGAGAGCGAAGCAAGAATATTGGGCTCCGTGTAAACATAGTATTAGCTGGTACAATTGTGCTACGGATAGACATCAATGCTTTAAATATACAAATACTTGCAAAAAATATTTACATGTGAATTTTTATTTCCACATAAAAAACTTTTTACTGCCACATTCATAAAAATTAAATTTAAGTCACTTTTAGTTGTAATCCATAGCAATTCAAGCAGACAAATCTGGCAGCTTTTCCCGTCCATGGCAACATGTATAGCAACCTTATACTAAACACGATGTATATCATCTATTTAAATAAAGTTCTTATAAGAATGTTGCGATGATAAACTCTAATCGTGCTCTCTAGTGATTACAAAACAAAAAATGGAATATAAAAGAAAACAATGCACCCTTTTGTTATCCAACACAAGTTGTGAAGTTTTCCTTTCTTTTGATTCTTTAGGTTTTTGTTGTTCTGGCGTTGGATATTTTGTTGTGTATTGAAAAAGAAAAGGAACTCTAGTTAAATCAACAACAATACTGGCTAAAAAACTCAACACAACTATATTCAACTCTATACTTCGTATGTGGTTGTTTTTGTTTCTTTTTATATAGTTTATAGCCAGCAAACAATTTCTTGCAGACATTATATGTTGTGGGTATGTATGTTATCAAAGTGAATAACGAACTTAAGCCAAAACTGAAAAACAATACTTTATTTGAAAGTTTCTTAAAGTTATTACGGCGTTTTTTTTCGATAAACAAATTTTAAAAGTTCGGTTTTTCTGATTATTGAATAGATATTTCTGGATAAGAATTTTCACAGAACATGTGTCATCAAAAAAAAAAAAAAAATGACATAATGTCCATGGACGTATTATCACTTGCGACATAATGTCCATCAACGTGGCGACGTAACGTCCATGGATATTATAGGTATATTTTATGATATTTTATGTAAAAAAAGATGCAGCGTTTTATAAACTGGCTTGAAGAAGATTGTTGGTAAGCGAGACCGGTGTCAGTTATAGCACAGAAGAAAAAATCCTTTTAGTAAGCGAAGCTGGTGTTGGTTATACCATAGAGAAGAAAATTCGAAGGAAGACTATGTAGGAAATCTTTGGCAAGCGAAGCCAAAGTGTTAAGTGTTTAAAAACTACACAAATTATTTTGGCTTTAGTTCATTTATAATTTCAAAAATCTTTTTTAGAAAGAAAATTTATTCCACAAATGTTTGCGGACGTTTTCCAAAGAAAAAAAGGAAAATTAGATGCTAGCAGAATGTATTGCCGCACTTCATGGACCGCTACGTTCTTTATCAGCATTTTTCGCATCATCTACCTTGGTTGTGTAATTTTAAACATAAGAATACGAGCTATATTCATATTAATATTAATTTTGTAAGAGGAAATTTACACACAAACCAACGTATTTCTTCGCTGTTCTCTCTGTATTTCGTCTTGTACATTTGTTTTTGCTTTTGTTCCAATCATCGATTGAACACGAATGCAAATATTGTTTTTAGACATTTTAACTTATTTGCCCACAACATTATAGATGCTGTTTCAGTATCATATTGATTGTTATGAAGTAAGCATGAATGCGCGCTGTGCCGTGCGTACTTATGATTTAATCTTTTTCACAGTTCAAAAATTCTAATTTAATAAAAATTAATGTATAATGTCTCTATATCCCTTGTGAGTGTGACATAAACTACATGGACATTGTATCCTTAGACGTTGTGACATACCACTATATTCTTAACCGTTGCATAAAAAACGTACAGTTTTCAAAAGGTGTATATACTGACGTTAGGCAATTTTCTTTTTTCGTTTTAAAAATGTTATGAACTATATTTTTTAAGTCTAAGTTCACACATAAGTTGATCAGTTACTATAAATCCAGATCATGAAATTTTGTATGAATTTTTTTTAAATTTTTTGGGTGTTTTCAAAATTGCGTCTCTATTTTGTGACAAATTTGACTATTTTTACTAAAAAAAAATGTATTCTATATTGGAACAAAGGTTTTAAGAGACCTCCTCACAAAATTTTGTTCAAATCCATCCAGTAGCATTTACGTGATGCGAACACAGATAGACAGACAGACAAAAATTCCAAACAGAGATTTTTTTATGCTATATCGATTACTATCTAAACCAACAAAAAAATTTTCAAAAATATTTCATGTAAAGAAATGGTCCCGTTACAGTTTTATTCTATGTATAGATCATATTGTCTTTTAGTATTATACACCGCATTTGTAATCTCTTCGGACAATGGTTAACCGAATCTCAATACTATTGTTATTTGACCTCATCCAAATTTCGATATCGTTTAACTTGCAATTAATTTCGATTTGCATATCCCTTAATAATTGGTATTGGCGAAATAAAAGCTGTATTTCACCGGCATATGCATATTCCAAACAAGTTTTTGAATAAATTGCACTAAATAAATTAATAAGGTACATTGAAAAAAATAAAGGCCCAAGAACAGACCCTTGTGCTACTCACCCAATTTACTCGTTGCATATTTGACTGCCTGCCATCTAACGGAACAAATTGTTGACGGTCACTTAAAAACGAGTATACCGTTCTCAAAAACCTGCATTCAGTACTAAGCTTCAGTACTATTTTCTAATGATCAACATGATCAAAGCCCTAAATAGAACCAAAGAATATTCATAGACATTCTCAGCGAATTCTCTAAAAAATGTTTGCTTGGCACACGTGCTTGTGTATGCATACAAGTGTATGTGTGTGGAAGTTGTAGCTTTTTGTTTTCAATTCAATGGTTAGATGTCGAATGTTTCGGTTGGACTATTGTGGCAGCAGCATATCGAGAGCTAAGCTGGGTGGTTCGCGGATGAATTTTATTAAAATTTTTACATCTTTAAAAATGTTGATTACGGATTGGTGTTGTTTTTAATAATTAACTGTGTGTTTGCTGTTAAATAAAAAAAGTAATAAAATAAACAAATTTTAAAACTAAAATAATAAAATTAAAAAGATTAAAAAAAGTTTTTTTTTGTTTTTCAAAGTGAAGTGAGTTTTATGCTTAAATATAAGTATGTAAATAAAAAAGATTAAATTGAAAAAATTAAAGTGCCTATTCGAAATAAGTTTAAAATATAATATATTTGTTTGTGTTGTTAATTTTTTGTTGATTCATCAAAAAATGGAAATATATTTTTTAGGTTTTTTTTTTGATTTGACAGCAACAGTTGCAGTTTATTTTTTAATTTGCCATCGTTGTGTTGTTGCTGTTGTTTTCTTTTTGTGCTGTCGTGGGTATAAAAAGATTAAGTGTCGTCATCAAAACCAAATCACTTCAAGCCAAAGAGCAAAAAACAAAACCCGATCTAAAACATCTTTGAACGGAAAAAGAGTTTCATAATATTCGTACAAATCATTGTTGCTTTTTATTTTCTTCTTTCAACTTCTTTTTATTTTTATTTAATAAAAACGGGTTTTATTTTGATCTTAAAGCAAACGCCAATATCTAACAAAACAGACAACTAAGTTTAATTTATAGAAAGAAATAAAATCAAAATAATTTTACACAATTCAAATATAAAATTGTTATTTAAATCAAAATCTAGAATAAATAGTTTTTTTTCACTGCAAATTCAATTATTAAAAATAAGATTTAAAAAATATGGATGCAATATTAACAAGTAAAAATGCTATATTCGGCTAAGCCGAATCTGATATACCCTTCACTATATATGTAAATCTAGTTTAGTGAAGTAACTCCAATCAGAAAAAAAAACAAATACTGGGTGAAAGAGAATTAAAAAACGAGAAAAAATATAATACATAATTTAACATAAGAATGCCTTTGGCTCTTAATGGGTTAAGCATTCCTAAAAGATTTTAGTATTTCCTTAAAGATCTCTTCAAAAGCTTTTATATGATATCTATATTGATATCTTAAAAAAATATGGTGCACAATCGTACTTTTCTGTGAAAAGTTAAGAACTCTATAACTTGAAATATATGGGCGAGAGCCAATTTTTTCACTTGATATTTTTTTTCGTATTTTTTTATTCTCTATCGCCCCATATATGTTTTTTTATTGGAGTTACCTCACTTAACTAGGGTTGTTTCAAATAATATGGGCGCTGCCTCGAAGAATATGGACCGATCTTGCTTATTATCAATAGCAAAATTTTCGTTAAAGGAAATTCAAAAATAGAGAGATCAAATTTAGAAGTTTTGGTTTAGAAAGCAATATTTCATAAGATCTTTTTATACCGATCCATAGCGAATTCTATTAAGCGATGTCGGTCTGTCCGTCCGTGTTCAGGTTGAAGCAACATTGCCAAGGTATCAGATGAGCTAGAGAAAATTAAATATGCCAATCGATCAGACATAGTTTCGAAAATTTTGTAATTGAAAATCAGCGAAATCGGTCCATGTTCTTTAAGGCAGCGAGAAAAACACTACACCAATCTCTAAGTTTTCCATATCTTTTTTAAACTTTCGTTTTTATTACTGCAGTTGTTTTTTTTTATGAAAGATAAAAAAACTTGGTAGCATTTACTAAGCACGTTGTTGTTTATAATAAAAAATAATAAAATTCATCCCTAAGCAAAACTTAACATTTTCGGAAAAAAACTTTATTTGAACAGAAAAACTTTATGGTTGGAAAGATTTTTTATGCCGATTTTTATTTAAACTATTCAATAGCAGAGCATAGTATAGCACAATAATTGTTATTGTGAATTAGTAACGACAATCTAGTTATTTTCAGGGCAATCTAGCGGTTTTATCTCCTCTTTATTTCTGTAAAGTGGTTTGCATAAGAAAATGAGTTAACATTATTGTCAAGCCACAAACTTTACGTTTTATTTAGGTATGACGTTTTAGCGTAATAAATGGGCCCTAAATAGCGTGGCGCTTAATGCGTTAGTTTAGATATGTCTGTAAGGGTAACTGTTTGCAAACCAAAAAACACATTTTAGAAGCTAATAATGCCTTTTATACTCTTTTTGCTTTAAATTGCTTTAATTTCGCCGCCAAAACAAAGGGAGTGGTTGATGAATAAATCACATTACAACAAAAAAAAAAGCAAAATTGTTTGTAATGTTTATTTCGAACAGTTCCAAAATACATACAGTATGTCAGCAATGACTTAACACGTTAAAATACCTTTGTTTTTATTATGTAAAACAACATTACAAATTGTAACCTGTTTAAAATATCTAGCTTAATGAACTATTGAACTTAAGGGCTCTAGTAATTATATGGTCCACTTGCCTAGAAGCCAATCTAACCTCATGATCAAATAAAAAATATCCCTAGTTGGTGGTTATATACAGTTTGTTGGAATAACTATAAGGAATGATAACATTCTGCGAACATAGCAGATCATAGATAATGGAAAAATAAAACAGGTTATCAAAAAAATTAAAAAAATAAAGAAAAATGTGGTTTGAAAGTTGTTATTTAATTTCTTTATTTCTTGAGCTCTAGATTTTAATATTTATTTTTTGTGTTAAATATATGCAAATAAAGTAAATCAAAATAATAGAGCAAAATATCCTATATCTTATGTTATATTATTTTCAATGTGTAAAGTCAATTCTTACACACTGTATATTTATTTTGCAAACATTTTGTAGAAAATTAAAATTGTTAAAAATATTTTTTATTTAACATATTTGAAAACTTTCCTCACATTTCAAGCGTTGGTGACATGATCCATCTATTCATCCACTCCCTTTTATTTTTCTCAAAACAAAAGTAATAATTTATTTGTTGTTTTGTTACTGATGTTGAGTTTGCGTTTTTGTTTTTTAAGCCGCGTCTCTTTCATTCTCTCGTTGGCTGGTTTTAATATTAATATAAAACCAAAATCTAGTTCCCAGTCAATGTTTTGTTGTTGTGGTGGCTTTACCTTTTGTTTTAAAGAACCTGTCTAGTTTTACAATAACAACAGTAACAACAAATACTAGTCAGTGGTAACATGAAGAAAAAATACGTTCGTTTTATAGAATGTAATGTAGATATTTGTTGCTTTTTATGCTCTGATTTATTTGTGGTGTTTCTTTTATGTTGTTGGTGTTTATTTTTTTTTTAATTTTTTTTTAATATTTTGCTATTTCTTGTTCAAAATAAAAAAGTCTTCTGCACAAATAAAAAAAAAAAAAAAATAGAAAAAGTTTTACAAAACGAAATAAATAAAATGATAAATAAATATACATATAAAATGAATAATCAAGTGTATTTAATTTAAAAATAATTAAAAAAATATACAAACACTAGATGGTGTTATCATTGCATGAAAATCAAATGCAATTTATAGTAATCAAAAAATAAAAATAAGAAAAATATTAAAAGGATTGTGGAGTTACTGGATGTATTTACATTAACTTTTAAATGGTTGATTAAAAAGGTAAGTAGAATTTTAAGCCTTTTGTTTAACACATTTCTTGGGAATTGATTTCCATTTGAAAACTTTTTTGGCGATACAATTTGAATTTAGAAATTAAAGGGTATTCCCATAATTGATGTAATTTGATTTATACAAACATTTGAAAATTGGACGAGTTGTCTAATATAGACAGACGGATGTTATTTACAAAGAACATGTATTACTAAGTCCTCTATAACAGCAAGTATAAAATTTGGAATGAAAAATTAAAGGGTATGCCAATAACTGATGTAATTTGATGTATGTGGCCAAACTTTTGAACAGTTGTAGACAGGCAGCTGATATTAACAAGGAATCTATGTTACCAACTGCGCTATAAGAACAATAATACAATTTGAGGATATCCAAATAGTACATGTAATTTGATGCATGTTGCCAAACTTTTAAATAGTTATAGGTAGACAGCCATAATCTACTTTGAAGTTGGTCTTTTTTAAGAATTATTAAAATTCTTTTTATAGTAATCACACCTTTTAAGGATCTAGAGCACGATAAATATCGATTATGTCATAAAGCAAAACAACTTTATGACATAAATCTTTCTTATTCTAGTTTTTCTGTTGATATTTATTATTATTATTTTTCTACTTTTACATTTATTTATTTTCAATAAAGAAATAATTTCTTTAAGAGACGCCGTCCTATAATCATAGTTACACAAAAAATCCCGTTGCTCTTAGAAACTACTTTAATTTTAAAACCTGTTATTAACTTTTTGGAAACTACAGTCAAAAAAAAAAAAAAATAACGCACATTTGTAGTTGAACAAACTTTTACTGTGTGACATCTCTAATAAATAAGTTTGCAAATCATAAGTAACGGGGTCCAATTGAGTTGATTATCTGTTTCAAATCAGCTGATGATATTTTTTGTTGAAGAAAAAAAAACCAAAAGCAAAAACATACATTTTTTTAGGTATATAAAAAAACAAAGGCAGAACTAAATCTGAGGAAGTAGAAAAAATCTATTTTAACAGAAAAACTCAAAACGTAAGTTATTGAGAAAATCGGTACTAACTCATTCAAAAAACACTTTATAGGTAAAGTTTTATATTTAAAACAGACTTTTACGTTTAACATGTTCTTATACTCGTATGCTGTATTGATGGTTATGATTATCGACCAACGTGTTAGTGTATAACTATGAATATGGGACAGAATCTTTAAACTGTGTGTAAATTTGTATTTCTGTACTTTACCACAATAAAAGTTAGAGGGGTAGTAATACACCCTATACAGAATGCACGCTAATTTATAAATTAGTTAAACTAAATTTTGAGATCCTTCCCCAGTCTCTAGTACAAAACCTTTGGGTGCTACGTATTATAATTCTCTAGATACATGATGATCATTTTTCACTTTGCATGTAAGGGACCATGCCTACTGCTTTAATTTTTTATCCAGATATGCACATCAACAGCAGAGTTACTTAACAATTATTTACTTTGATTGAAGAGCACCACGCCCTCTGTTCTATTCTATACAATTTTTCGCTACATTCTGCATATTAAGGAGAGAGTTATTTGAACAAAATATTAAGTTGCTACCTTTTACAGTTACAAAGTGTCAGCATGATATTTACTTTATATGGGAAGTGTCACGCCCACGCAAATATACAAAAAAACAAGTAATAAATAGTGCTATATTCGGCTATGCCGAATCTTAGATACCCTTCATCATCTATGTAAATCTTATTTAGTAAAGTAACTCCAATCAAAAAGGCAAATATTGCGGTGACAGAGAATTAAAAACTAAAAAAAATTACGTACTACATATCCATAATTTTACATAAAAATGTCATCAGCTCTTAATGGGTTAAGCATTTTTAAAAATTATTAGTATTTCCTTAAAGATCCAATTTTTTCACTTGATGTGTTTTTTCTTATTTTTTAATTCTCTACACAGAGAACAGAAATTCGTTCTGAGAACCGAATTGGTTGCCAATCGAATTTTGTCGGTTGTTTGTATTATATTGAATTCGGTTGTAATAACAGAATGAATGTGGCACTCACAACTGTTTAAAAAAATGATTCTTGGGTGACTATAAAGTATTATTGTGAATGAAATAAAACAATAAAATATGTTAATATTTACTTTTATTTTAAAAATAAATTACAGGAATAATATAACACTTTATAAATTTCATGTTTAGAGCCTTCCTTTATTACATCATGATCCTTCTTTACGGCATATGTGTGTAGTTTCTTCAAATTTTCATCCCAATACGGCCAGTTTTGCTGCTGCAAACTGTATTTAACATTTCAGAATTTTTTTAATTTACAGATGTCTTTGTAGGATTGATTTTGGACTTACCTTTCTACAATATTGGAGAACTTTGCACCACTAACAGTATATGTATCTTTGTATTTTTAAACTGAAATATTGATTATTTTTTTGTATAATGTGTACAAATTCATTTTTATTATGTCAAACATTTTTGGATTTCAAAAGACACAATTGATTTTTATGATTCTAACTACCGAAGTTTGGTATGCAGTAGTAATGTGCTGAATAAGTTTGGTTGTATCTTCCATTTAATACAATAGATTTTAGTAAATACACAAATCGGTAATGATAGCTTTTTTAAGAGCTTTTACAACCAACATTTGAACACAAATATCATATGTTAGCTTTTAGTGTTAAAAATTAGTCAAAATTATAATTTATTTATATAAAAAATCAAATAACTATATTAGTAATTAAATTTTAAGCATATCAGCTGAATTTTTACCAATCTTTTTTCTGTGTGTACCACCCCATGTATTGGTTTTTTGATTGGAATTACTTCATTGTTCCAAATAATGTGGAGGCAGGCAATGTGTTTCGCCCGCTGCCGCGAAGGACATGAGCAGATGTGGTTGATTTTCAATAGCATCTCTTTCGACACTATGTCTGATCGATTTGCGTATTTAAATTTTTGTTAAAATCAAGTTTGCAAAGGCACTAACACGGATGGATGTCATTCATTCGACTTCGCTATGCGTAAGAACTCAGAATATTGCTGGTCTAATGTAGAAAGGCCCTAACTCGCATAATTGTGATTTTACAGGACTAGGTAAAAACATAACACAAACTGTATTTATCACAATGTAATATTTAAATTGCAATTGCTTGTATAATCGTTATTTTTGATACTATTGAATTCAAATTTTGTGACGAATCACGAAAAAACTGAATTTCATAAAAATTCGAGTTTGGGCCTTTCTACACGAGACCAGCGATATATATTGTTTATGGGGTTGGAAATGGATATTAACGAAATGTCAAACTTAGTTATACTCTTTTTCCACTTTTTGCGTTGAAGTGTATAATAAGTACTCTATTTTACCAATCCCATATATGATACCAAACTGTGAAAATTCTAGAAAAATCGGACCAAATAAACACATTTTGTGCTTGAAAGAAGTATAAGAGATAGAATCATAAACTTTGTATGTGTCAGTTTGTGATCAGTGTACTTTATCGGAATAAAAAAATAATGTGTATTACTCTATCAACACAAAATTTTATAAATTCCTAATAATCTATTATTTCTTACGAGTTTTATCTTAACACACACTTTACGGGCACAGCTAATCATTAACAAAGAAAAATTAAATATAAACCACTTTATGGTATAAAATCATTAAATTCATTTCTATTGAATTTATTAATAGATTATTTTTTGTTCTTATTTATTTTTACACAGGCGCAATCTCACATATTTTACGGTTACTTGTAAGTTTTTCGTGTGCTTTTGAAATATACCCTATCAAAGGTATTTTTGTTTAAACACATACGTTCGGAAACGATTAATGTGTATGTCAAGTAATTTTAATTATATTCTTGATCAGACTAAGACGAATAGATAACAGATGAATGTATTAGCTCATCCGTATGGAAAAAGGGTATATCTAAGTTTTTCATTCCATGTGTAATTTCTACAATATCCATAGCCGACCCCATAAAGTACATATATTCTGGCTTCTTATGCATAGCGAAGTCGATTGACCGATGCACAGAGGAGTATTTGACCCAAAAAGCTGGCCAAAAAGGCAAAAATTAATTTGATTAAATCCTAAGAAAAAATTACGCAGATCGATAGAGAACAAAATTCTACATCATATCGTGCATTTTAAAGGGTGTAGGTTAAGATTTGTAGTTGTGGGACACTGTTAAAGTCAGGAAAGTGATGAAAATTGCATGCGTTTTTATTGAATTTTTTCGATTTCAAGATATTTATATGATATTTATTTGTGGCTAAACGAATAGAGGTATTACATTGATTTTTTTGTCTGAAAGATTTCATCAGCAGCTATTTTCAATATTTAAAAAGAAAAAATTATCTTAAATATTTATTTTTAAAATTTTAATTATAAAAAAAACTATGTATTTAAATATATTAATTCTTACCAAAAACAAAAAAGGAAAAGCTTTTTGAAAGTGAAGGTAGCTGTTGTACAAATAATGTTATATACCAAAATAAAATATGAAATCTCTAGTTTAAGAAAAAAGAAAAAAAGTTTGCGCAAGTTTGCGCCATTATTTTTGGTGATTTTTTGAAAATTTTACCTATTTTCTATTTTTGCTCATAAGGCACTTTTTCTTATACTTTATTGTCGTCATAAACTTTTGTGTTTTTCGAATTATTGATGTGAAATATTATTTAATCACTTTTAACAACTACCAACATGATTTATTACCTGCCTTTAAAGAGGAATTTCTTAGAATTCAGTTCTTACTTTATAAATTCAAATTTACTAACTGTAAGTCAACCTACGCATACACACCTATTAAACTGTTTTTGTTTACCAGCGGTCTATGTAATACTTCATCGTCTTCAGGACACTTTATTTCTTCTGAAAATATAGTTAGCTATAAACATACCTAATTTAAAACGGTTACAAATCAATACAATACATTCTTATTATAAGAGTTTTGCAACTTTGAGAGATAACATGGAAAAAATTACACAACGATTTGAGTTATTCCAAATAGTACAGGAATCTAATGCTAGAATCATTGACGAGAAGTTGCAGTTTTTAGCTAGTAAATTGTGTGCGATTTCAGAATGCCAGGGAGATGGGGATATACAAGCAGTAATGCAGTGTGTTATAAATTTCAAAAACTGTTTCAAAAGATATTGGGGTTTAGCACAACGAAAAGAAGACCGATTTTTAAGCACGTATGCTAAATGGCTGGAAGGAACTGTGACAATACCAGTATTTGGCAGTTCATCTTCAGGGCGACCAAAAAAATTATTTAATGAAGCAAGTGAAAGAGAAGAAATTCGTCAGCAATTAACAACAGAGGAGATCACATTTACTGCATCAATGAGCCAGATGCGGCTAAATTAATAATGGATATAACACGATCTCCAAGAAAAGCAAAAATTTACAAGTGATCGTTAACAACTTCCGAAGTCAACACAGTCAATAAGTTTTCAACGGAGGGTGCTTTAGCATTGTTTATAAATGCTGAACTCACGAAAAACCAACATGAAATTTTATACAATGCCAACAAAATTGTATATCCATTGTATTTAATAATATAAAATAAATATTAGAAGGGAACATGTTTTTGCTTATTTGGTTGTTTATTCCTTAAAGGAAGCCAAGCTACGAGACCAATTTTTATAAATATTTAATATTGGATATATTATAATTTTGAGAAAGGAGACATTGTAACATCCATAAAAAGCTTTGTTTTATTTCCCTGTATCTACACAACTACAATAGTTCGACTATCTAAATTTAATTTGACTTGCTCTTAGAATAAAGTACAGTTGCAAATCAAATTTTGGCGGAATGCGAGGGGTAGAACGGCATACCTAATAATAAATAATTTTTCTAAAAATACACAAAAATATATAAAAATAAATTCTCTTCAAAATGAAAAAAAAACAAAGTTCTAAATAGTGGTTGGGTGGGTGGTTGGTGGGTGGGGGGTGTCAAAAATAACACTAACCCAATAATAGTCTGCCACTACCTTTTTTTTTATCAAACTAAAGCTAAAACTATCAAAAAAGTTAAACTTTTAAAACAAAAACCACGCTTAATAATTTTGGCCAGCTTTATGGGTCAAATACTCCTCTGTGCGATGTCCGCTTGGGTTGAAGTCAACTTTGCCAAGGCACTAGATGAGCTAAAGAAAATTCAAATACGCAAATCGATCAGATATTAGAGCTGCAAAACAATCGGTAGTATTATCGATTATATCTATAGTTTTATTTTTGTCTGAGTATCGATTGTTATTTTCCGATAGTATTGGATAGCGAAAGTTTCCAGTATTAGTAACGATAGTATCAATAGTTTTCATACAAACTATCGAATCTATCGAATGTGCTAACTATCGATAGTGTTGCAGCTCTATCAGATATATTTTAGCTATTGAAAATCAACAAAATCGGTCGAAAACACTACGCCTGTCTCTAATTTTTCCGTATTATTTGGAACAAATCTAGTTAGAGAAGTAACTCCAATGCAAAAAAAAAAAAACAAATATTGGGGCTACAGAGAATTAAAAAATAAGAAAAAAAACATTAAAAAACGATTTTGCACCATATTTCTTAAAATGTTGGTATTGGTATCATTTAAAATTTTTTTAAGAGATCTTTAAAGAAATACCCATTAAGAGCTGATAACATTTTAATGTAAAATTTTATTAATATTTTTTAATTCTCTGTCACTCCAATATTTTTTTTTTTGTGATTGAAGTTACTTTACTAAACTAGATTTACATGGTGAAGGGTATTTAAAAATCTGCCATCCAGCACTAAATTATTAATAAAATTTTTTGACTGATAGTCTGCATGATTTAAAGGCACATCGCTTTTTATACACTCAAGGTTTTTTTTCTTAAATATTCTTAAGACAATGCAATTCGTATGTTTATGTTTTGCATTCTTGTTATCTCTGAACGTGACCATATGGTGTTATGAAAAAAACTATTTAATTCATTTTTTTCTATTCTCTTCTTTCATCCCGTTTATTTATTTCATAATAAAATAAATCCGTTTAAAACCTTGGTTATATTGACATTTATAGTGTTTAGTGTACTACAAATTATTTTTATACCCTTCACCACAGGTGGAAAAAGAGTATATGTAAGTTTGTCATACCGTTTGTAATTTTTACTATATCTAGTTCAGATCCCATAAAATACGTATATTCTGAGTTCTTATTTTTTAATTCTCTGTCACCCCAATATTTCTTTTTTTAATGGAGTTACTTCACTCAACTAGATTTACATATGTATATGGTGAAGGGTATATATGATTCGGCGTAGAAGTATATAGCAATCCTAATTGTTTAATTTACTTTTTATACCCTTCACTACAAAAAGTGTAAAAGGGTATATATTCTGACTTCTTATGCATAGTGAAGTCGATTGAGTGATGTCCGTCTGTCCGTCCATGTTAGTGTTGAAATCAAGTTTGCAAATTTTTGCCTCGGTAAACTTGATTTCACAAAAAAAAAACAATATCGATCAGATATAGTGTCGAAAGAGGTGCTATTGTAAATCATTATGATTGGTCCATGTCCTTCGAAGCAGCAGGCAAAATACCACGCCTACCTCCAATTTTTTTATGATATTTGGAACAATAAAGAAACTCCAAAAAAAAATATATATTCGGTGATAGAAAATAAAAAAAATAAGAAAAAAACATCAAGAAAAAAAAATTGGCGCTCGCCTATACTTTCCAAGTAACGGGGCTCTGCAATTTTAACATTTTTTAAAATATCAATATAGTTATCATTTAGAAGCTTTCGAAGAGATCTTTAATGAAATAGTAAAATTTTTTAAAACGCTTAACCCATTAAGAGCCGATGCCATTTTTATGTAAAATTATTTATATGTAGTACTTAATTTTATCTTATTTTTTAATTCTCTGTCACACCAATAATTACTTTTTTGATTGGAGTTACTTCACTAAACTAGATTTACATAGATTGTGAAGAGTGTATACGATTCGGCATAGCCGAATATAGCACTCTTGTTACATTTACCGTTTCAAAAGTTAACATGAGTTTGACGTTCATTGATGCATGCTGGATATATTAGCTACTGCTTTTCCGCCACTGGAGTAATGTGTCTTCAAGTTTTCTCTTTTAAAGTTAAATAAAACTTCAATGGAGCTAAATAGGGTGCACTATTTTCTAATATGCAACAAAAAAACATTTAAAAACTGTGTATAATAAATATGAGAACAAAATTTATTACAGTAATAATAAATTGATTTTACTTACTATTTATGTGTGTGTGTGTGTATGTATGCATGTGTGAACAAGTATAACAGCATGTGTAGGCTTTTTAAATTCATTTTTTCTAACTTGACCATTAATTTACTCTGTTTTTTTAATTTTAACCAGTTTTTGTTTCTAACAGCGCAGTTTTTTTTATTTTTTTTTTTAGTAAATCTTATTTACTTGAAATGAGCTGAACTAACGACAATCTGAAGTAGGAAATGAATATTTTCTAGTTCATTCCAGGTGTGTACACTTTAAGTTCATTTATTTAACAGGAATATGAATTAAATAGTACTACAGCAAAATTATAAATATTGTGCAGTTTCGGTTAGTTAAGTTTAAGTAAAAAGTTAAAACAACATCTCAGGTCATAGCAGTACCAGAGTTTAAGTTCATTACTATTTCAATATAATAATTATAGTTATTTTAATACTTTGGTTTTTTTTTCTTAAATATAAGTCGAACTGCTTTAGTATTGTTATCAAATAAACAAGTATTAGTACTTCTTTAGTTTATCTATATTTCAATTTGTAAATTTATTAAGAAAGAAAAATGTTTAACAAATTCTTGTGTTAAGTGACAGAGAAAATTAATTCTTATGTATGATAAAATAAATAAAATGCATTTGCTGCTAAACTAACGGTTGGCAGAAATTAATAACAAATGTATGTGAGGCTTAATAAAGAGAAAAACGAAAAAAGTTTTAGCTTGTGAGGAAAACTTTTTAGACTTTGTCTAACCACGTTAAAAGTGATTGATTATAAAAAAATTCTCGTACTATAATTTTTTAAACTGGTTGGTTAAATAGACAATGCTGGCAATGTTTGCAGCTTAAGGTAGCTCCAGAAAATGCTGCATTACATTCTGATAATGTCTAGTTTAACTTCATCCCTCTGCAGTGTAGCAAAAAAAAGTAAAACTCAGGTGCATTTAGATCGATGCCACTCTATCCGCAGAGTAGTAGTACGCAGATAGTAATAACAAATATTCCTGAAAAAATTACTAAAGTGAATTTTTTCGCTCAACTTGGCAAAACCTTGGGTAGCCTCAAGGTACCTCAGCATAAGACCGGATCCTCCATTTTGGTGAATCGTTTAATAAAATGATTCAAGTCTAATTGAAATGTTTAAATAAAGGATTAATTATTTAAGTCAAGTGTGTTATTAAATACATAAATGGAAAACTAATGCGAGATACACAAGGGAACATTGAAGGAAACCTTAGCATATTTCACTTAACTTTCCCTAGTATGTTATAATAGTTCCTGATGGAATCAGCGTGCCCATTTTAGCACTTTCGGTGTCTAATTCAGCACTTCTTTTATTGATTTAGCAGCGATTATCACTTACTACTATTTTTAGCACTTTTCAGCTCCTCATTTAGCATTTTTTAGCACTTTAAAAAAATATGATTTACAAAATGTTTCAAAGAATATTTAATGCACTTTTCTGCAAAACACTACTTTTCGCGTGTAACATTTGCAATAATAGCAACGTAAGTCTGGCAACATAATTTAATAATTTATTTTTTAACCTCTTTAAGCAAGTAACAACAAGAAAAAGCAATCGTAGTTAGGCACAACTTCATAGTAAAGAGTTAAGCAATAGCAAAAGTAAAAATAAAGAACAACTGATTGCTTGTGCAACAGCAAAGTTACTGATTACTTTGCTGTAGAAAGAAACACATAGTCCGCTAAAGCAAATGCGTTTCTTTCTTTTTTGGTTTGCTTTGCTTTTTGCTTTTGCTGCACATTTTTCAACAGCAACAGTTAAGCAACTACATATGCATTGAAAATAGTCGAGCGTTTTTAATCACTGATGTATGTGATATTTAATTTAAAGACTGGTTGGAAAGCATCTTCACTTGATATTTTCTATTTCTGAACATGATGTTTCATCGTCTGTATCGGTATATACAGTTGATTCGTGAAAATTTGAATAAATTCTACAGATTACAAAAACGAGTGTTAAAATTTAAAGGAACTGTGGGTGGGACATTAAATATGAAACTTAAAAAATAACACTAAAAGAGCTCAATAAAATACCCACAGAATTGATGTTACTTTCATCTATACGGAATAAAGAGAGAAATATTGTTTCAAAACCACGATCCATTTGATGTTTCCTCATGAATATCTAGCATCAAAAAGAGCAACTTTGCATCAGTGGTTGATAAAAATCCAATCTAACCAAGTATTTATTTTTTTTAAGAGAAGTAACATTCTTTGGAAAGAAATATAGTAGAAAATAAATGAGATGAAGGAGATTTAAAGATAGAAAACACATTGGCCCAAATTCATAGTTATAAACTAAAGTCGACTCTTGTTAAAGTATACTCTAAAATAAAAAGCTCTTATTATCTTTTTTGCTTTCATAGTCAAAAATAAAGTATACTTTAAGTTTAGCCACCTTCCACTGGGTACCGACTGTAATTTGATAAATGTTTTCATACAATTTCTAAACAAACATTAGAAAAAAGTAACCTTGTGTTTATTTTGTTCACATTGGTATAGAAATCAGATATAGAGTATTGTGTTCTTAAACCAAATAAAATAATTTTCGAAAAATGAGTTAAAAACAGCTTTGGGTAGTTTTAAATTTAGAGTTGTCTTTCTCGCCAAAAATATCTTTTAAATTGTCTATGAATGAATTAGAGTCGACTCTAAAATAAAACCGACTTTAGTTCCCTTAAAGTATACTTTATTTTAACTATGAATTTGGGCCATTATATTTATTTCTAAAACAATGTTGCTGCGCCTCCAGGGTTAGTAGACACATTCAAATTTTTTTGAAATAGGCACAGCCATGTTTTTATTTTTTGCTTCGTTGATGATTTAATGCCGTAGAGTATCACCGACGAAGAAGGGCGCTGTTTTATATACATACGAGTAAATTAGTATCACACAGTTTATTGTATGTTATAAAAATTTAATTTAATTTAATAAATTTTTTTAATAAAATCAATAACATTTTTACGCTACAGCACCCTGAAGTATTTGGAATTCTAAGCTGATGCATTGACCATATTATTTGCACATAGCTTCTTTTAAGCATTGAAATACAAGTAGTACGACCGTATTGATTAGTCATGATTTGGGATTTAATTTTTAAAAGAATAAATTAAAACTTTACGAAATTATTTACTTTTAGCACAGATATACTACATTTACTTTTATTTTTATCTTATTGTAGAAAATTAATAAAAACCCATACTTTTTACTCACTCGTTTACATATTTCTAAATATTTTAATGAGTTTTGTTTCACACGTTATAAAAAAGCAATTTTATTTATAATTAGAAGGCTCTTCAAGCAAATGATAGGAAATGTGACTCATTTTAAAAGATTAAAAAAATAAAAATAAATCAACTATTGAGCACCATTTTGTAACACAGTTTTTATACAAATTAATTGTATTTAAATTTTATTACGTTTATTATGTAAACTGCGATTTATTAAATTGTTAAAAAAACAGCTTACATCTGACTTATTCAATATAATATTTGTGACATCATTCGAAAATACAACAAGTAAGAGCGGTATATACGGCTATGCTAAATCTTATATACCCTTCACCATCTACGTAAACTTAGTTAAGTGAAGTAACTCCAATCAAAAAAGCAAATATTGGGGTAAGAGAAAATTAAAAATTAAGAAAAAAATTGGTACTGCATATATATAATTTTACTTAAAAATGCCATCGGCTCTTAATGGGTTAAGCAATTTTAAAATGTTTTAGTATTTCCTTAAAGATCTCTTCAAAAGCTTTAAAATGATACCCATAGTGATATTTTAAAAAATTTGAAAATTTCAGAGCCCCGTAACTCGGAATTTATGGGCGTGCGCCAATTTTTTCACTTGATTTTTTTATATTTTTTTTATTGTCAATTCTCTATTAATTTTTTTTAATTGGAGTTACTTTATTGTTCCAAATGACATAAAAAAATTAGTGGTAGGCGTGGAATTTTGCCTGCTGCCTCGGAAAACATGGACCGATCATGCTAATTTTCAATATTTCCAATGATCTCGACACTATGTCTGATTAATTGACATATTTACGGACGAACAAAAGGACATTGCTTAATCGACTTCGCTATGCATAAGATTTCAAAATATATATACTTTATGGGGTCGGAAATGGATATTATAGAAATTACACACGGAGTGACAAAGTTATATATACCCTATTTCCAATTTTTGTGGTGAAGGGTATAAAAATAGTGAGTCACTTAACTCGATAACAAAAAACGTATAACTGTTTTCTTTGCCAGCTGACAGATGGCAGAAGCAAAACAAATTATTTCTAACTGATAAGGAATGTTGTGTCAAAAAATCTGTTTACAATGCTTAAGCCCAACTCGTGATGTTAAAATTTAATTTAGGAGATGAAATATTTGTATACATTTTCAGAAGAACAGCCTTTTTATATGGAGAGCGCTGTTTACTTTAGTCTGACATAATCTTAGACATTATTTTTTCACGACCTTTTTACTTTTCAAATTCAATGAATTGTATTTCCGTAATAGTTGTCGCATCTTATTTTGTCTCGTAGAAATTTTCCACGTTTATTTTAATATTTATTGTCCAGTTGTTCGCTATGTCTTCGCAGGATATAAAAAATACATAAATTAAGACCCGTCTTGATAGTAAAAAAATACATGTCTTGAATTTACATTAATATTACATTAAAATATGGAAATAGTCTTTTTTATACCCAAAATTTATTTGGTCTGTTAAACTTTGTAATTACAGTTAATGTCACTTTAACCTTTTGCTTAAATTCAGGGTAACGGTACAAAATATAAAACCAAAATATAAGTTAAGTAATTATTGCAAAAAAACTAACTTCAAAACAGATTTTAGCTATTTGTCTAAAACGTTTGAAAAGTTTAGTTACACACATCTAATTAAATTAACTATTCGGGCATTTTTTTATATTTCAAATCCAAATTTAATTTTTGTTGTTATACCGGTGGACTTGGCAATATATTATTTTAAGTACATAAACATAATTAATTTGGTATTTAAATAACAACCGTAATATTTGTTCGTGTAACGGACCACCCTAATAATTTTGTTTGTTTTGAATTTCAAATTTGTTTTTAAATTTTGATTTGAGAATGTTTTTAAAGTTTTATTTTTGTCGGCTGTTTTCCATTTAATTAAAATTAACAGAAATTAAAATTAATAATAAAAAATTCCACGGTTTGTCATTTTATATTCAATATTTTTTTTAAATTGTGCTAAAAATACTGAAACTTTGCAACTACTGATAAATAAATTTATCTTTGGTTACAAATTTTAAGCAAAAATACTAAAATTTTCGTTCGGGAAAGCAAAAAATTAAGCTCCTACAGTCACTTATTGTCAAGGGTGAGTTTGTATTGAACTTTATTCTAATTATTATAAGAGACTCATGTACTGCGTCATGCTTAAAAAATAATTTGGGAGTAAAACCTCGTAGGCAGGTTTTTTATATAAAATATTTTTATGTGGTAAAATAATGATCATATAATTGAGTTAGATATTTCAGTAGTTCAAGGCTCAGATATGCCCCCTGTTACACGGTTTTGGATTAATATAAAGCGCGTTTTTATTAAACAGCCAAATATACAAGCCAGTGATAGCATTGAATAACACACGGGCTAGATGGCCTTTACAGCCTTGCTAGCACATTCGAAATTTCTCTGACCATTTTGCACAAACGTGGCTGCATTTTATCGAATACTAGCTTATTGTAACCGGGGTTGCCTAGGTCTAATTTTAGGGACTTTCTATGCACTGTGTAATATATTAAATGAACACCTGTGAAATATATAAATCAGTTTGGATCTTATAGATAAGGCTATATATACACTTCACCTTCATTAAGATCGGTTAAGATTAAAAAAATTGCGCATTTGCCCTCTACCCCACGCCCTAATCCTTTTTTTCAGAATAAACGTAGAATGTATTACCCTTTGAATAATCCCTTTTTTCTCTTTTGGGTCCTAGTTCTAAAACGTATAGATGAGGACCTATCTGTGTTTCGAATTTCAGTTGGTGATATCTACGTTGACTTCCTTACCGAAGTGCGCATTCTGCATCAGGGTGGCAAGGGATTTTAACAACTTGCCGGCTTCGTTGAGATTTTTTAATTTTCTTTGTTGGCACCTATAAAAAAAGGCTGTTGTTGGTTTTTTGTCCTCATACCCAAATTAAATGCGAAAAGAATTATGTTTTTTTGCCTCTTGAATTTTTTAATTATTTTTATTGATGGTAGTTTTATGGACCGCTTATGGCCTTAAGGCTAGGTTTTGTATAAGGAGGATAAAATGAAATAAAAAAATAAAATCGTTTAGCCAAGACTTTGTTAAAATTGATTCAGACGCCTTCCCTTTTCTCCCCTCCTGCTCCGGTATTTAAAAATATATACATACCCTATTTTACCATGAGGAGAAATTTCTAGCCATGTTTTAAATTTCATTAAATTCGGTTCGATCGTTTAGGCGTGATTGACGCACGAACATAAATAAACAAACTTATAAAGAGATTTTTAATATATATATTAGATTCAACTTAAGTATTTAAGTAGTCGTAAAATTACTGACATGTACCGATTTTTGGCTCCAATAAACCGGTCAAATAACATTAGATAAGATTTTAATTACATAATATAGCGATCGTTATTAATGAATGAAATGTCAGAGTGCGTGGCCAAAAATACGATAATTAAATAATTTCAGAAGTCGTAAACAATTTGGGTTCTACCTTCCTACCCAGTATTCTGTTTGTTGTTTCAGTTATTGGATTCTATTTTTGTGGCCTCAGGTATTTCCACTTTTGTTTTAACTTTAATTATTCAACTGTATACGTTTTAATTATTAGGAACTCTTGGCAGCCAGATGATGGGCACCTTACCCTGTTTATTGCCTGTAGTTTTACTTTCTCAGATGCTGAAGTTCCCCAATACTTCATTTTTTATTTCAATACTTGTACAGATGTAAACGTCTAAGGGTCTTGACATCATAAACACAATAACTTTTACATGAGTTTGTGGAGCTTAGCCTGAATAAATTTTTTATGGTCAATTATTCGGAGATAATAAGTTTTGAAATTTTATTTGACTTAATACTGTTTCTCAAATATTATTTTTTGATACTTTAATATCAGAAATATAACTCGTACACATTCATCGGTCACAATTTTTTATGGTCTATTCAAAGTCGAATTTTCGGGTATCTTTTTAAAAAGCTGACCAAAGGTGCCAAAAGTTAAACACATGCAAAACCGTCAATTAACATGTCCTGCATATGTTATGTAACTTTGCAGGTTATGAAGAACATTTCGAGGGTGATGGCAGTATACAACATTCATTGTTACCAATGTCCGACTTTAAGTATCACAAGATACAGATTCCTGGTTAAACACAATCTGAATGAATATTCGATGATACTTGAGATTAGATTAAATTGCGCAGGGTAGATCTTGGACCACTTCAGTTCTGCTGAGTAAGGAGGTTGCTTAATTTCCACTTGATTGCTGGCATGAAATGAGCAGCTACCACGAAAAGCGCTTTTCTTAAAATTCATTTTTCTCTAGCAGTCCGTTAAAAAGCTTTAGATCGAAAGTGCATAAAAACTCATATTCAATTTCCTTACAAACTTGCTTAATTGTACAGTTTTATTCATTTTTTAGCGTTTGTTTAATTTAAGTAGGTGGCGTACTATCGTAAAAATTCTTTATATTTCTTTTGTTCTATTCACTTCATGTTATATTAGATGTTTGGAAAAAGAGTTCGTGATTACCTTTTTATTTTACTCACTTGAGCGCGCATGAATGTAAGCATAAACAATCCGACGTGAGTCAGCGTGCATGTTGTATTAGATCTAACGATGGGCGCCGATTACGTGATTTTCTTGAGTCACGCGTGATCGAAATAATAGCAAACCTCTGTTAATATAGAACTAGTTTCATTCACGTGCATAAAAATGTACAATTATTCTTATTTATTAGTTTCAATTAGCTTCTTCTAGTTTTAATTTAGCTTCTTCTTTTTTCGTGACTAAATCGTGAGCGTAAATTTTCGTGAACGTGACTAATATAATATATGAATGAGAGTGTATAAGGTAACATGAAGGGATCGTAAATGAAAGTCACTGACACTCCTATCCCTAGTTAGACAAAATAACTTAAAACAAAAAAATAAAAGAAAATAAAATAATGAAAAATAGAGTGTGACAAATAATACCTAAACAATTAAATATAAAGAAAAAAGCAATTATTTTTTTTTAATCTATTTGCTTTCTACTCATATTGTGTCGTCCCCCTTGGTAATCAATTAAATTTAAAGATACAATTTGTTGTTTTGTTGTTTGTTTGTTGTTGAAGCAAGTGTACTTGTATGCGGGTCTGTACTAGAAGCAAAGTAATTTTATACCCTAAAGAAGTTCATGCACTCGTATGTAAAAAACTAAAAAAATATTTTACTTAAAAGCAAATAAAAACCCTTAAATTCAAACTTTTGTTGCATTAGAAATGAGACAAATAAACAATGGAAAAAAAAACAAAAGTCCCTCATGTGGTCGTAATGTCTATTTAAAAACTGTTCGAGTAACTGATAGTAAGTGTTGAAAAAACACTCACAGAAACCTGCACTCTAAAAAAGAATTAAAACGTAATTTAATACAAAACCAGACTAAAAGGGGTAAAACACATACATAAATTGGTACATGCATTATTGTAATGCATTTATAAAAATTTTATTTTAAGAATCCCTATAAATGCGGGAATAGGGAAATACATACGTACGTATTTATACTTAAAGATACCACAACATTATAAATGCTACTGGCACAACCATAGGATTTTTTTTAAGTGTAGGTAGTTGCAAAGAGTTAAAATAAACAATAAAAGAAACTAAGAGGGCTGTGCCTAAGCTCATACATCCTGCGTTAAAATATTTAAAGATATTCGAATTAAAATAATTTTACTCTTTTTAAAACCAAAAAACCTCATAGAAAGCAATTAAGTGCTTTTTATACCCTTCACCACAAAAAGTTAA
Source organism: Gymnosoma rotundatum (assembly GCA_916610165.2). Lineage (NCBI taxonomy): Eukaryota > Metazoa > Arthropoda > Insecta > Diptera > Tachinidae > Gymnosoma > Gymnosoma rotundatum. The sequence goes on along the minus strand of OU744339.1, from coordinate 35,862,556 downwards.
AAAAGGGTATATGTACGCTTGTCATTCTGTGTGTAATTTCTACAATATCCATTGCCGACCCCATAAGGTATAAATATTCTTACTTCTTATGCATAGCGAAGTCGATTAAGCGATGTCCGTTGCAGAGGCAAACTTAATTTCACAAAAAAAAAAAAAAAACAAAAATATGTCAATCGCTCAGATATAGTGTCGATTAGGTGCTATTAGGAATCAGCATGATCGGTCCATGTCCTTTGAGGCAGCAGGCAAAATACCACGCGTACTTCTAATTTTCATGTCATTTGGAGCAATAAAGTAGATAGAGAATTAAAAAATAAGAAAAAAAAGCAAGTGTAAAAATTGGGGCTCGCCCATATTTTCCGAGTTACGGAGCTCTGAAATTTAAAAATTTTTTAAATATCAATATGGGTATCATTTTAAAACCATTAAACCCATTAAGAGCCGATGTCATTTTTATGTAAAATTAACTTTTTTTATTTTTTTAATTCTCTGTCACCCCAATATTTGCTGTTTTAATTAAAGTTACTTCACTAAACTAGATTTACATAGATGGTGAAGGGTATATAAGATTTAGCATAGCCGAATATAGCACTTTTACCTGTTTTCTAATAAATATTTGCATATTAATGATGAAAGTTGTAGTATTTGAAATTACAATCCTTCATAAGATTCATAAGATTTCAATAAATTACGGGGTGGTTGAAATACAAGTATCTTTTTATCTCATATATGTGTAGAGATAGACTTTTCCTATTCGAAATATTGAGCATGAGTCGGTGTGCGCTTGAACATAATCAGAAAATACTCCAAATTTATTAAAAAGTGAAAAGGAGGCATGATTACAGACTTTTTATGGCCTAAAATGGAAGATCTGAACTCTGATATTCTTTAGTTTTAGTGGGACATAGAAATGTAAAACTTAAAGTACGCAGCGCGACAAATTAAATAATTCTGCATCGCATAGTGAGTTTTAAGGCTTTTGCTTTAGATTTGTCGTTTTAGGACGCTGTTAAATTTGGGAAAGTTGAGGAAATTGCAAATGTTTTAATTGAATTTTTAAGGTTTTGAAAAGCTTGCAATATATTTTTTTGCTAAATTTTTTGTGCTGATATTTGGATTCTATTAAAATTATATTTTAATTTTTTATAATAAAATAATTTCGTTTAAAATAAGAAAAAAGAATTTTTTTGTTCATTAAAAAAAAAACTATAAAAATGTTTGTACTGTGGGCCCCGAAGGCGAATTCATTAATTTCGCATAAACGCTAAATATCGAACTCCATATATAAAAAATATGTATAAGTTTTTATATGGTCTTTGACATTTAGCGTTTACGGCGAAAATGAATGAATTTGCCACCGATACCACCTGTATTATTTCGTTCAACGGCTAATTTTCATAATTACAATACACACCCGTGTGACTAGGCTGCAACAATTATTGATTCCAAATTGTTTTTTGGGCATTTTAGGGCAATCAAATTTTTATACAATGGGTCAATCATGTGATTGAAGAAAATATCACTGGAACAACTTCATTATTATTGGTGCACTAGCGGCGATATTGTGTGAGTCCACCTTAAAACTTACTTCTGTCAAATTTAGTTGACTTATGTACACTCAGTGATTTCTAAAAGCAAATACATATAAATAAGAGTAATGTCCGTCTAGATTTCCAAAATACCCCTATGTGCGAAGGCTGATTTCTCGGCCCTTTCAGAGTTTTTATGGTGTGCCGATGTAATACGAATAATGCAGAGACTATCCACAGCTTTAAAGCAAGGAAGAATTGAGTTGACAGCATAATGTTAATTCACTCATCATCGTGCATATAGAAGTGGTTGTTATTTGTGTGTAATTTTAGTTGCAGTTGTACACTTAGTTTTCCAGAAAAATCAAACAAGTATTAGAAGAAATGTGAGCACAATAATGTTACGAATGGTATTTGATCTAAACTTTGATGCTGATGTTTATTAATTTATTTCTCTACTTCTTAGTTGGTTTATTAATTACTTGCTTAAAATATGTGTATATTTTAAAGATGTAGCACTTAAGACAATAACATGCTGTAATGATAATTCTGAATATGTATTTATACCATTACTAACTACTATGAGCCTATGACTAAAGGCTCTCTGTCGAGTTGCGTTAAGAAAACAACAGGAATGGCAACAGTAGCTAGCTTTCCCACCAATTATCGATTTGAGTGTTTTATTTAAAAATAAAATAACATTTGGGTCATTAGCACTATAAAGTAATAAGTTAATTTTATTTAATTTTTAAAAAGGTACCTGTATTTTGACCACCCATAAATTCTCAAATATTTTATTATTATTTGCCACAAGCATCAACATGCATGAACGCTGCTTTCAATAAGAGTTTTCTTGTTAGATGTTTCGTTGGACTTAGATTAAAATACACTAATGCTATATTTCACAACGTCGAACGAATGTGACCAACCAACCGTATTTATACCTTTTTTTTTACCACCATTAGGAAGATTTTAGTTTTATTTTAAAGTTTTGTTTTATTCGTTTTTTAACTTATTTTTATTTATTTATTTTTTCGAGTTTGTTAGTACTTTTGTAATTGAAGACATTCGTTTTAAAAATCGAGTTTTTAGTAATGTTTGTAATTTTAGGCGGAATTTTACTTTTTTTTTACAAAATTTTGAATTGTCTTGTAAAATCATTTTAAATTTTTCGGCAATTTTTCGGGATATTTTTACTTCAGGTATTTTGAAACTTGCTTATTTTTTAGGACATTTTGTTTTTTGAAATATAGATTTTTAAATTATTAAGTGAAATTTAAATTCTGAAAAATATGTATACTTGGGAAATTGTTTTTTTTTTTTTTTGTAAAGGAGTAGTGCAACCGTGCTACATTCTTTAGGAAAGTGATAGATGAGAGATAAAACATGCTGGCGAATATGCTATGAATAAGTACCGACGAATGAGGCCGCAGAGGTTGAAACCTGGCCTACCAGATTTGTAGTTAACGTGGCTGCCACCCTGACTACAGCATCATCGAGAAATTTCAGATTTTACATAGAAATTCTTTTCAATAAATATTTTATTTGTAAAAATATGGAAATATCAAATGTTTAACCAAGTTTAAATATATTTAGGCGGTATTACAGGTGGGACTACAATTGTTTGGTGAAGTTTTTAAATTTGAGTGGATCCCCCCGCTTTATAAGATCACAATTACGCGACTGAGACGATTAGAGTTTAAAAATTGAACCACAAGAAATTGTTAAATGAAATCAGCCAAGTGAGAGTCTGATTCACACAAACTTTTAATTGTCTGCCTACCACGTCTGCCTATGGCTAAAGCCATTTACGTTAAAATCACGACATTATATGAACACCCTTTATATTTTGGTTTTATCTTTTGTACTTGTTATTATAGCGGTCTTGAAAGTAGTTTTTGCAGTTCAAGAACAAAGGGAACGTGTTTGTTAATAACGTCAGTATTGGGTCACCCTTTAAATAAAAGTTTTATTTTTTGTACTTATTGCTACAACAGACATAGTTTTACATAAGCTTTTGAAGTTGAACGAGTCGCTAACATAACGTCACTTTCGGAACACCCCTTAATTTTTAGTATTTTATCATTTATAGCGTCTATAGTGCTAAGATCGAGAGCAGATAGACGTTTTAACCCATTGGGTACTGAGCCCTGAAACTCAAACTGCGTTGAAAGAGACTTGATGTGTTTGTAGCGATGAATCTGTTGCTTAAATAAGAGAATACATAAAAAAATAAAATCTTATTCCGGCGGTATCAATCATCATGAGAAAAATCATTAAAGAACTGTTTCTCTTATACTTTAGGATTGCTTATTAAACATTCATGGTACAAACTGATATGGTATCAACAACCAATTCCGTGTTCTTAAATTAATGTAATAATTTGGAAATTTTCAAAAAGGAAAGTTCACTCATTCAAATAAAAATTTTTTTATGGAATACTTTGGAAAACGTTTGAGCTCTTGAAGTGCTTCTTTATTAAGATGATATCTCGGTATCAACTAGTTTATAGAATGTTGTTTTACGCAATATTGTACACAAGCTGCATTCCAAGATCTTGTATAACGTGTTCCAAAATGTGGGTGCAAAATAAAACTTAAAGTTAATTCCAAATAAACATAACAAAACCTATTAACATTTTTTATTTAATATTTATTAAGTAAAACGTATAGCGAATGTATAATTATTATTTGTATGAATGAGCGTTTTTTGGCATTTGTACAATAATTTACAAGGAAGTATTTTATTAAAAATGTTTTGCTTCATGTTTTATATACACACTCACGCTTTTGCTTTGAAAGAACTTCTTTGCAACAAATCGATGACAGCATAAGTAATTGCAAAAATATGTTAATGTTGTTGTAGTTGTTGTTATTTTCGTTCCATTACTCACTAAAAATAAATAGACTGTTATGAGTACAACTTGAGGCAAGTGTTTCGATTTGCCTTTAAACAAACATTCCATTTCATAAGACATCATCTTATTCATCGCGCCACATAAATCCATTCGTTCATTCAGTAAAACTTAAAACAAAAAGAAATGTTTTGTGGCATTTTTCAGATACTTATATTTTTGACGCCCAACGATTTTCTCTTTGGAAATTAAGTGAGTTTTTTTTATATATATTTCTTTTTGCATTTAGAAGTATTTCAACATTTTAAACTAAAAATAAAATTGGAACAGATACTAAAAGAAAAAAAAAAGAAAGATAAAAATAATTGTTTTGCTGCAAGATTAGAAAAATGTGTTTAAAATATACATAATTTACTAAATACATATTTTACTATACACACACCCAGTGCTTTACAGAAGGAGTATGAGGCCTTTTATGAGGCCTTTTACTAGTTCCACAAACCCACCCTCTTCCTTCAATTCTTTACTAGCTGCTTCGAAGGGCTTCTGAACTGATTTTCCTAATAAAAAACTAAAAGCAAATGTATATACAGTCGGGCCTCAATTATCCGTGATGGTCGGGACCAAAAGCATTACGGATAGCGGAATAGCAATTTTGAGTATACGGTTTTTTTATATTTTTATTATTTAACAAGTGAACATTGGTATACATAAGATTTACATTAAAAAATTAATGGTTCTCTCTGATAGTATGCAAACAAGAGTATTCTCCGTTTTCATGCTTATTATGTATATTGTATTTATGTATGTATGTATTAATTTGAAGTTAATAAAAAAAATTCTGCCATCACGGATAACAGAGGTAATAACTGTTAATCGAAGCAAACAATTTGAAAACATTGTAAACAAAAAACAATGGAGTGCCCCTTGGCCATCACGGTTAATCGGGGTTACTGGTTAAACGGATCACGCATAATCGGGGCCCGACTGTAACTAAATTAAAAATAAAAGGTTTGATTGAATTAAGCAGGTTATCTCTGATTTTTTGCGGACCTACTGAAATCTTTCTTTGTGCAGCTCATGAAAAAGCTACAGAATCGATGAATAAAGAAGTTTTTGGGTTGTAACTCTTTTTTGTAGTAAAAAAACTTTCCCCTGTTCGAAAGTAACTCTTCTATATTCAACCATATTCATTCTGTATTCCAATTAAAAAAAATTTTTGAGAAAATTGTAGCATTATCTCGATGCTGATAAATAATGGCTATCAGTCAGTAGACTGAACTAAGCGTAAGCGAGAAATAGTGCAAACTTATTTCTAAAATCAGTGCTGAGCTGTCTAAGCTATGCCCTTGTTAAAAATATCGCATTTGCTTCGACGACCTGGATTTTTATCTTAGCAACAAACAAAATCTGGGGACCGGAAAACTCGCACGTCGTTGTCGAGAAGTCAATGCACCCATTGAGGGTGACAGTCATTTTAGTCAATGGTGACAGCTATATTTATCGTATCATCAGTCGTATTAGCGATGTCAATTGGATACTTCGAAGCAGGGATTTGGCCCCTTTATCGTTTTTCTTGCGGGGGGCCGTTAATGACAGCTTCTTCGTCATTGCCATTTGTAGGGTAGAACCAGAAACCATTAACTAAGGCTATCACATGATTGAAATCGTGTTGCACAAATTACGGGAATATCTTTTATTTCTAATAAAGCATAATATACCAAAAGAAGGTAAAGTCTTTCAGAAAACTTATTGTTTATTATCACAACTTTCACATCAAAATCAAATATTAAATTTTAGCAAAATATTTATTTTTACATGAAACCGATTCCCTATGGCCATGTATCGGGTGTTTTTTAAGCCCGATAGAACTTTAAATTTTAAAAAATAAAAAAAAAATTAAATTGTAATGAAAAATTTTTTTCATACGAAAGATCAGAATATAGCATTATTATTTAAAACTGATTTCGGGCATATGGCCACCGCGGCTGTTTCTGATGAAGGGCATTCTGGACGTCGAATTTTGGGTCACTTCTTCAAGTACTGCTGGCCGTATATCACGAATAACACAATGTTAGCCTCCAACATAAAAAAGTGACTTCAGGTAGACCCACAGGAAATAATCGAGAGGTGTCAAATCACACGACTTTGGAGGCCAATTGACAGGTCCATTTCTCAAAAACAACTTATCGCCAAATTTTGATTTCAATAACTCGATTGTTGCGGTCACCGTTTGGCACGTAGCAGTTTCTTTTTAAAACTACATTTCGTCCGGATCAATGTCATCCATATTTTCAAACAAAAAATCATTGATCATTTAAGAAATAAAGTCCGATGATGCCACCACCAAACCACACCAAACGGTGCATTTTTCTGGATGCAATAGGGTCTCTAGGGTGTGTTGTGGAATGTTCTCACTCCATATGCAGCAATTTTGCTAATTAACAAACCCGTTAAGCCAAAAATGAGCGTTATCGCTAAACACAATATGGCGGCAAAACAACGGGTCAGCTATTAACTGCTCTAGAGCCCAATTGGCGTAAGAACGACGTATATAATGGTCTAGTGACTTTAATTCATGCACTAGCTGGATCTTATACGGGTGTAGGCCAAGATCTTTACGCAAAAGTATCTACAAGTTGGACGGACAGAGGCCCAGTTCCTGCGACTTACGACGAATTGATAAATTTAGATCTTCCTCACACTTTCGTTTACATTAGCGATATTCTCTACAGTACGCACATTCCTTCGACGTATTGGTGTTATTGCATTCTTCAGAGAGTATGTGGTACGAAATATATCCACAGTTCGACAAATGGCTTGCTCAGACGGACGATTATGTGCACCATACATATCATGAAGTCGCACCATGAATGTCAAATTGATGACTCATTTTAAAAGTAAGCTTGGATGATTTGATAGCGTTGTTCAAGCGTGAGTATATTCATAATGATTTGCCAGAGTTTACTGAAAATAATAAGAAAAATTTTTTCATAAAAAATTAATTTTTAGTGTTAGGATTATTTTTTATAATTTCAACATCTATCATGCTTAGAAAAAAGCCCTTTATTAATCCTTGTACTGTAATGGTAATGAGCACATTGTTATCAGATCTTTAAAACTTGAAGTAATTTGCAAACGTGTTTGCAAAACTATTTTATTTTCATGCTGTTGTGTGTCTAATACCAATAAAAGAATTAATTCACAGAAAAGTATTTTTGTTTGCTAAATATGTATAATTTAATAACAAGCTAAAAATACATAAAAAATATTTTGCGTGTCTAATTGAACTTACAAAACCAAATATTTAAGTATATTTTTTTTAATTTTGTAATCAAATGAAAAATTGTTGCAGATTTTTTTGGCAAATGTTATGTATTTACTTATTTATTTTATTTGCTTTTCTGTTTTTGTTTTACCAATTAGACAAATAAAAAAATAAATATTTTTGCAGACCTAAAAACAAACTGTGTGGGAAACTGAGAAAATATACTAGTGAAGGTAGAGCTCGCAAATAAGTGCTTCTAGCAACGCAGGCCTGATTTAACATCATTTATCTATTGCGATGTAGTTTTTTTTATATTATAGGCCTATAGTGAGTCCTAAAAATAATGCATCGGCTTAGTGACGGAGAAGGCAGAACTGTGCGTTTGCAAAAAGTCAAGACATAGCGTCTGTTAATAAAAAAAAAAAATCCTGCGCCTACTTGGCCATTTTTCTCAAATTGAAATTGCGTATTATCCTCGAATTGTACAAGGAGTGAGTTAATGACATAAGTATGTACATCGAAATTGCCTCAATATATTAAAAATTTTAAATCTACTGCGCAAATCCGAATTATTAAAATACTGTTAGAGCAACAGAGATTAAATTATATTCTTTTTTTCCCATATTTGGTATCATTTGATTCTAAAATTTTTATGTGTTTATAAATAAAAAAAAAACGTTCTTCTCCGACTTTGGTGAAACACTTGGTTCTACTTAGCTCCATGTAGTTCCATTTTTTCTCTTTCAATAAGGCCTATCATCTCCGGAATGAATGAACGAAGTTCAAAAACCTCAAATTTTTGTGGAGAGGGAGGAAGCATGACAGTAGATGTTATTGGGTTTATTAACAATTCGGTGCAAAATTGAGTTTGCATTGGAGCAGTCATGTTTCCTATTTTTGTTCAAAAACACATTACGTCGTTACATTGTATGATTCTTTCAAAGGGTCATAAAATCAAGGAGGTTTCTAAAGAAAATACAGAAATTTATAGCAATTGAGAATTAATACTGCTGCATGACTAATTATTATAAAAATTATAATAATTCCAGGAATATGTTGTTGCATTTTAAGGCGGACCCCAAAAGCGCGTAGGTTAAAAAACCATGAAAAAATAAATTCCAGATAATTATCATCAAATTTTAGCTGAGTGTTATGGTGGCCAGCTTAAGTCTGCCCATCAACGTACGTAGTTGTCAGTTGGTGAAAGGAGAAAGATATAGCCATTCTATTAGTTATTTTACTTTGCCGGCAAATAAGCTATGGAGAAGTACCGACGAAGGAGGCTGTATGTTGCTAATGTTAATTTTTAATATAACTTTATACCATATTCATAAATTTTTTGATGGCCGCAGGGGTTGAACCCTGACCCACCAGGTTTGTAGTCAACGTGCTTACCATAATGACTACAGCAGCATTAAATGAACGGGATAGAAGTTAATATCAAACGCACTTTTTTGTCGCTAATCTATTGCGCTCAATATTCGACAAAGTCAAATGATTTATAAAATGGCTTTAGCAGCGTTACGTTAATGCTACTAAATGTCACAGTCTTCAATATCTTCTTAAGACATTACATAGTGGAGACTTTGGCAAAATAAATGATAATAAATATAGAGTTTCTAATCTGCTGATTGGGTTTTTTGAAACTTAAGACTCATAGAAGACATAGTCAGGTTTTACAGCTACAGTAGGGTAATGTTGAACACCTCAGATTCAGAAAAGTTTATGAAACTTTAACTTATATTATTAGAAATAATTGGTGCTGTACTTAACAGGGATATGAGTTTTATTAAAAAGTTGAATGCATTTAAAAAAAAATTTAAAATAATAAAAATCTTTTTATAAGTTTAACACCCTTTCTTTCGTTTTTTAAATCTTAAAAATCAGGTGCCCCGAAAAAGGTGTTAGAAGTCTATTATACTCTTCACACTCAATATTACATTTAAAAGGCGAGCTATGGAGCAACCTTAGCCATGACAGCAGTGTTTCCAACAACATTTACTTGCTATAACCTCCGGATTATTTGTCTCACGGATTTCTCGGTACCACAATGGAATGTTATGTGTTCTAAATAAGTCAGGAATCTTGTTCCCGTTACCTACAAGTTTTTCCATATGACACATTTTTACCACAGGCCCATTTGTTTTCAATCAGTAACGTTTTATGGGGAAAATTTATTTCGATATTTATTTTAATGGGAAAGTTTCGATTAAGTATGTATCTATTTATTTTTCTTGCTGTGACCATGTTTTCTAGTTTAAATATATTACATTACATTTACATTCTTAAAAGGCACTAATTTTTATGCCGCACGGGTGTTACGGTATTTTTTACCACAGATTAATAACCAGATAATCCAACACTGACGTTCGAAAAATGTGTTATCATGTGTTATTACTGCCTTTATTTAAACGAATAAAAAGATAACTTCAGACGGTTAAAGCCATGTGTTGAAAGCAACAGCTATATATATCCATTGCCAGCATGCATGACGCAATAACTTTTCTGGTGTGTGCAGTTCAAGAGGCAATCTTCCTTTTACATGTGAACTTATATGTCAAACTTCATAAACTAAATAAACATTTAATTTCAAAACAGCTACTGCGCCTACCTCACGAATTATTCTGGCATGACAGCACATTACTTTGAAATATGTAAATAAAAAAGTTTTGAAATCGGTTATAGCGGTGATTTTTTATTGTGGTGAAGAATTAGTATTTAAAAAAAGTAAAAATTACTTAAATTTCTGAATTAATTGATGATGATTATGTAGAAACTATAGCGACGAGTTTCCAGAAAACGTTCCAGCACAACTGTATTATCATCAGATGGATGCTGGTGACAAAACTACGAATTCCTACACAGATATTATTGAGAAACAATAAAACAACAGAATAAGCTGCTTGCTTATCCTTATGTAGGCGAGGATCTAGACAAAATCAGTTACAGAAAAAAGATAAGCAGGTTGTAATGAAATATGTATTACTGTCGGTTTGAATGAAATATATATGTCGCTTATATTAGTAAAATACTTTTTAGGATTGAGTTGCACTTTATTGGTTGGTAGGCTATAGTGCACACGAAACATTAGATGTTGAGGCTGGAATGCCGGCAGCCAATCAAGTGCTATTTTAAACAGAGTTTCGAAAAGCTGCTGTTAGCAGTATCACAAAATATTTATTATTATAAAACATCTTATAAAAATTTGATATATATGCATGTATCTTTATTTAAAAATTAAAAATTTGATTGATTTTCTAATTTATCAAAAAAAAAAAAAAAAAAAAAAAAATGCCAAAATATTACTTTTCCAAAATGTTTTACCTTTATTTTATAGACTCATTATTATTTTAAAAGAAAACTTTTGTAAATAAAAAGTATAACTTCCATTTTATATAATTTTGTTTTTAATTTTTAGCCTTAACCACAGTAAACACAATCAATGCAAGAATGTTTTGAAAAATAAACAAAACGACAAATTATGAATGTTTGGTGAATATACAAATACTCAAAAAATGCAAAAGATGGTTCCAAATGAACCCGAATATATTTGTAGATCCTCGTATCAAAATCAGAACAATTTTTGATTCATTCTGCTTAATAACAAACCAATTTTGTTATTTCCAACAACAAGAACACAATGTAAAAATAAAAAACAATTTTTATTGTATGTAAAAACTTTTGTGTTGACAAAATGCTTTACATGTGTTGTAAAAACTGATCAAAAAGAATGTGTCTCTATTTTACTTAGCAAAATGTATTTTATACCAAAATCAAAAAACTTCTAATCCCGTTACATATTAGTATACAACCAAAGTTAGAGACGTATTATAAGCGATAACAAATTCAATTGAACATATGATACAAGGGAAAAATATAAATTTATAAAAATAATTTAGCGATTTTAACTACTCATCTAAACAATGAACATAATCTAAAAGCGACAGACATATAACAAAGTACACACATGCTGTCGCTTTTAAATAATGGTAGTAACCGAGCAACCCTGTTCTAGTTATTTAACAATCCTGTAATACAGAGTTGTCGCGTCTATTCAAATCTACGGTTTTTACTATCCAAGTGTACGAGGATATTAGAAGAATACTGAATGTTCCATCTCTAATGCAAAACGGTACTTATGAGTTGTTTAAAATGTTTTCTTTCATTTTATTTCCAAGTTGTCTTGCACTAAATCGCAAGTGTAACACAACACTTGTTTAAATTTTTTTAGTATGTGTTTATTTTTTTATTCTCTTTTATTTTAAGAATAATATTCAATGATGATAAATGAGAAAACAAGCCAATAAGTTTGTAGTGTAGTGTTCTGTAAACCAGATAATGGTTATTGAATCAAATAAGTTATATTCGACCATGTCGAATCTTAGATTTCCTCTATTCATTTTATGGTTTAATAATCCGAGATGGAGTCTTATCGTTTGTGACGTGTTTTCCGGCCAAATTAATAATCATGATGTTACAGCAATGTAGGTGTCTTTTTACTTATTTTACTACGTCCTTTATTGATTATCTCAAAACGAATCAGTTGCTGTGTGTACAGTTCTACTGTGACTAGCTTTCAGTAGCTCCTGGTACAAAACATGATCCCATTTACCAACGAGTATTACGTTAATGCAATGAATACTTTAATGCAGTGATAATTCGGATTGTCGTAATGTACTAACCATCCTACTTACCACATTTTTATAGCATTGGACAAGCATTTGGTACGAGTACAAGCAGATCGACTTTCAAGTGATATAAAATATCTCTTTCTTTTGTAGATATAGTCGTTGTGGCCTTAAATGAAAGTCAAATCTTTTCCAAAGTCTAATAATATTAGGTAACGCACAGACTCATTCTAAAATTATTGAGTGTAAACGCGCTGGAAACGTTCGCTTCCTTTAGTATTCAATCATCCCTTGTGCGTTCTCGTGTATAAATATGCATGTAGAAATAGAGTACCTACTCAGTTAAGATGCCTACGACGTTAAACAAGTCGTACACTATCCTTTTACAGTCAACCAATATAATTCAATTGATTTCATAGATAACATCTAACGATCTAACAGTGTCAATACCTCTTAAGTAGACACTAGTTCCAGCTCCTTTATCATCTCCCCGCCTTCGTAAAGATCATCGATTCTCTATCTGAAATTCTATTGGTAGTGTTCCAATAGAATTTCCGAAGACCCAGTGTTAAGTCCGTGCGAACCTATCTTATAAAAGACCCTCGTGTAGTTGAAAGCCTCAGTAAAGCTGAAAGCCTAAGGATCATTACTAAAACTAACCAATAGTTAAGGTAAAGGTTTTGTAGAAAGTAAAATCAGGTTTTGGTAAGACTTAAAGCTAAGCTAAGATAACAATAAGATATTGCCTATCACTTGTACCAATTTAGATCCAGAACATTATAACTTTGTTACTTATTACAAGCTACCATAAAGTCTTAAGAAAATTCTTACATCAATTTTTGTTACAAAATACCCAGCAAGGACACCAGAGGCGTTCTCCTTAGATTTGTTGTAATGCTGAGTAATAAAAATTACTGTAAAAAGCTTAAGTCTCATTGATCTCAATGGTTTTGATATAAAAAAAAAAACGGATGCATTTGTGAAAAGTCTCACAACCCAGGCTTGTGTTCTAAAATTTTTTTTATTACTGAGTTTGCAACATCTTACTAATATCATTAATTTCGAAAACCAAGAAATCCAAGAAGTTAATCACAATACTATGATTTTTGATTGATTAAGTTTTTGATTTAGATTTCAACATTTTGCAAGATCGCACTAAGACTTGTCACCTGAGAGGTAACTAATAAACAAATGATTCATACTTTTAGCGAAGGTTGGCATTGAGCAACCGTTATGAAAAATTATTGAGAGTCGATCTTCAACATCTTTAAACTTAAAAGTAGTGAAAACCTGAAATTCATAATTATATTTCTCTTTTTAATTATAATTGTGTGTTATTAATTCAACTCATTGAAATTAGCCATAATAAAAACCCACAATGCTGCAGTGCTAACAGAAAGATAAATCGACAGACTGGCAGACAGGCGGTCTTATTTACCACCACATGTGGTAACCACTAGACTGAAATCCTCTCATTAAATACATAAAAACACATATAATTTTGTTTTAGGTGTTTTCTATTTATTTCAACCAACTTCAAATTTGAGGGGGGAAGATTCTTCGACAACCACACAAATTAATGAAAAGTACAAAGAAGTGTAGACAAAAGCGAAATGATAAAGTTAAAAAACCAAGTATTTAATACATAAAACGCGCGTAAACATCAGTGAAGCGATCAACAAATGTACATAAAATATGAAAGAAACTAAAGATACAAAAACTACAAAAGAAGTAATAAAACTTTAAAATTAATATAGATTCACATGTAGACATCTCGCATCTGCATTCGAGGGCTAACTTAAAAGTATTTATTTTGAGGTAAAAATAAATGTAAATTTTCACGTTCTAATTTTATTTGGAAATTATTTATCTGATATAAATTCCTATAACTATTTTTTGTTGCCTTAAAACTAGTTCCCACTTCCTCGATAGCTTGCGATGAAATATGACGAAAGTACTAAAAAGATCAGCTTTTAATAAAGTAATTTTTATATATAACTCTAAAATATTTTCAGTAAACATAACATGTTAACTCGTTATCATACTATGATATAAAGAACTCAAGTAATACTTACCTTCAAAAATAATTTTAGAGATTTATTTGTAAGCTGTCGGCTTGTTAGTATTAGTGCTAAATTAAATATTAATAAAATGAACAAATTTACCTTGAAGGACGAAAGACGAAAAAGTTTTTTACATCAAAGTTTCATCCATAGAATAGAATTAAGTTCTTTCGTTTAAATAATCAGGTTCTTTAGGTTTTACTTTAACAACAAAAAAAAAAAAAAAAAAAAAAAAATAAAACCAAAAGCTTTCCCTAAACTTAAAAAGCTTTCTAACAGTAAACAACCCATGATTTTCGGAAGAGTAGAGAAGTAATTTCAAGGTTATAAAATACCGTATTTTTATTGCTCTTGAATGCAACAACCAATTTCAGAAAATTGTTACGAATAAGTAATAAATGTCTGATTTAATAAGTTAGAGCGCTATATTCGGCTACGCCGAATCTTGTATACCCTTCATTATATAGTACATGTGTTTATAATCACATGTACATATAAATTGGCAAAAGACATTCTTTTCTACCATTAATGCTATAAACATAATCATGTCCACCGACCATCGACTACAAGATGTCAAAAATAGAATACATGCGTGCTTATGAGAATAATTCTTTTAGCAGCTACACGACTACCGACTACACGGCCACTTTTGTAGCCCGTAGCCAACTTAGGCTAATTTCTATTTTTCTTGGCTACAAAAAACAGATTAGTGGTGCCAATACAAAAAATGCATGAAATGGTGTTTTTAAAAACGCAATACACTAAATATCGCTATTAAAAACGCGAAAAACTTTTATAGTGGCACCATTGAAAAATAATAATCATCTGTTAATTTGTTTACATTTTTCATCAGTTTATTACTTTATCTCGAAGGGGGAACATCTGCGTGCGAGCAGATTTTTTTTCAAAAAAGTGAAGTTATAATTGAAGTCGCAACGCGCACAGTTTTTATTCAACAGGATTTTCCACTTCCTATACGAAGGTATATGTTAATGTGCAGTTCCTGGAGAGACTAGTAATATCAAAATAATTGTGGGTACCCTGGCGCTGTAGTTATATACCCCTGCCATTATTAAATTAAGATTTAAAAAAAAAAAATACATTTTTCATTTACTATTTATTTGGCGCATTTTTCATTTACTTTTTGTTTGTGAAATTTTCCATTTAGTTCTTTTTTCATAAATTTCTAATTTGTTTCATTTATATTTATTTTTTGGGTTTTTTATTGAAATTGATAAGTATATAATAGTAATTTTTACTGTTTATATACATTTATTATATTGTTTAATGTAAATGTTTAGTTCAATTTACATGGAAATATGGACGTGGACACTTCATACACTGAAGTCTTTGTTTCCACTATTTTAGCAATAGTATTTATAAAGTTAATTAAATTTTCTTGAGACATTTAAAACTTTTTTTTTACACAAATTCACTTAAAAAAATCAAGTTTGTTTTGTTTTGGTTAACTTAAATACAGATGTCAAAACAGATGTTTATTTTTTGTAGTTAGTGGTCGATGGTCGTTAAAAGAATTAAGTAGCTGGCAACTTGGCTTTTTTTGTAGCCAGCCGACTACAAAAGTAGCTGGCTACAAAAATAGTCAAGTTGCCAGCTACTTAAATTTTTTAACGACCATCGACCACTAACTACAAAAAAAAAAACATCTGTTTTGACATACATGTATGTATTTAAGTTAACCAAAACAAAACAAACTTGATTTTTTAAGTGAATTTGTGTAAAAAAAAATTTAAATGTCTCAAGAAAATTTAATTAACTTTATAAGAACTATTGCTTAAATAGTGGAAACAAAGACTTCAGTGTATGAAGTGTCCACGTCCATATTTCCATGTAAATTGAACTAAACATTTACATTAAACAATATAATAAATGTATATAAACAGTAAAAATTACTATTATATACTTATCAATTTCAATAAAAAACCCAAAAAATAAATATAAATGAAACAAATTAGAAATTTATGAAAAAAGAACTAAATGGAAAATTTCACAAACAAGAAGTAAATGAAAAATGTATTTTTTTTTTGAAATCTTAATTTAATAATGGCAGGGGTATATAACTACAGCGCCAGGGTACCCACAAGTATTTTGATATTACTAGTCTCTCCAGGAACTGCACATTAACATATACCTTCGTATAGGAAGTGGAAAATCCTGTTGAATAAAAACTGTGCGCGTTGCGACTTCAATTATAACTTCCCTTTTAAAAAAAATTTTCTCGCGCGCAGATGTTCCCCCTTCGAGATAAAGTAATAAACTGATGAAAAATGTAAACAAATTAACAGATGATTATTATTTTTCAATGGTGCCACTATAAAAGTTTTTCGCGTTTTTAATAGCGATATTTAATGTATTGCGTTTTTAAAAACACCATTTCATGCATTTATTGTATTGGCACCACTAATCTGTTTTTTGTAGCCAAGAAAAATAGAAATTAGCCTAAGTTGGCTACGGGCTACAAAAGTAGCCGTGTAGTCAGTAGTCGTGTAGCTGCTAAAAGAATTATTCTCATAAGCACGCATGTATTCTATTTTTGACATCTTGTAGTCGATGGTCGGTGGACATGATTGTGTTTATAGCATAAGTTTTTCTGTTTAAAAAGTAGCAAAAGTTGTAAGTTTTGCATAGGGTTTTTGTCCTAGCTAATATAATTGTGGTGAATAAATAATAAGAGGTGAATAAGTAGTAAATACAACAGCCTACAGGAATACAAAAGAAAGTTGAAAAAAGATATGCCCGCTGCCTCGGAGGACATGGACTGGGCTTGCTGATTTTTCAATAGTAAAATTTTTGAAACTATGTCTGATCAATTAGCGTATTTAAATCTTCTCTATGACAGAAACAACAAACATAAACTGAATTTAATAAAATATTTGTGTTTGACTTTATTCATGTAAGTAATAAAAGTGTTGCCAATTTGCGGCTTTTTTTGCTCCATTAACAGTGTTTGAAGCAGGAAAAGAAATATTTTGAATTAGTTAAAAAAAAAGAAGAATTTTTGGAATGTTTGATGGTTATATTGAATCAAACAGGTTCCGATACTCCTTAATGTGTCGGGTGTTTGAAATTTTAATAGGTTTTTGGTAGAGATTTGACCGAAACATGTGCTTTTTGATTTCTGGCTCATCTACATTTTTAAGACAATGGCCATTGCGACTTGATCGCAATCACCTGCTACTTACAAAATCCTTACAGGGACTTTATAATGAAGTCGAATCGGATGATCTAATGAGCCACTTCTGCCTTATATAAATTAAATTTCGTTGTGGCCTCCCTTATCTAGTAGATATGTTCCCTACATCTATTCCATCAAGTTTTAGTGACCGGGGAAAACTGAGCTATTGCCCGTGCGTCACAGTATACGTTCCAAGGTTTCATAACAAGCTATAACGAACAGCAGCAAAGCTTTGAACAAATCTTGGGGTTCATTTCAGCATAAGTATTAGCTAAGTGCTTAACAACTGTGTGCTCAATTAAGGTTTCTTTACTTACTAAAGCATTAGATTTCTGCTCAACATCTTTGCTTCACTGGGTTTTTAGAGCTAAATAGAAATTTAAAATTAGTTCTACATTAAGCTTACAGCCTTGTTGTATGGGAATTACGCTGAAACTATATCCAATGTAGTTTTACTTATGGGAAGAAAGTGACATGTTAAATTAAAGCGCCCAAAATTGTTTAGTACAATTTCGAAGTCTACTCTTACAGAAAGTTAGTGAATGTTAGCGGACGAGAGAAATACATACAAAAAGGTATTGTTTCAAAATTGAAATAGCAAGTTATTTGAACGAAGTGACAGCTCCAGATGCAAAAATCCAGATGTTGAAATCAATATAGGCTCTAGATGAGCTAGTAAAAATTTAAATAAGCCAATAGTTCCGAAAATTTTGCTATTGAAAATCAAAAAAAAAAAAAAAATCGGTCCATATCCTTCGAGGCAGCGGCCAAACACCAAGCCTGCCTTTAATTTTTCTATATCATTTGGAACAATGAGCAACTCCAATAAGAAAACAAATACATGGGGCGATAGGGAATTTAAAGATAGGTAAAAACATCAAGTGAAAAAATTGGCGCACGCCCATATTTTCCGAGTCATGTGCCTCTGAACTTTTCATATAAAAGTACGATTAGGCACCATATATTTTAAAATATCAATATTTGAAGAGGTCTTTAAGAATATAAAATATTTTTTTTTAAGAATGTTTGACCCATTAAGAGCCGATGACATTTTTAAGTAAAATTATGTGTAGAACTTAATTTTTTTCTTATATTTTAATTTTCTGTCCCCCAATATTAGTCTTTTTGATGGGATTTACTTCACGAAAATAGATTTGCAATAATGGTGAAGAGTATATAAGATTCGGCATAGCCGAATATAGCACTTTTATTTGTTTAATAAACAAAAACACTGTTAAGATCTTTCCTACACTTTGCCTAACGTCTGCAAAAAATTTCTTTGTTTTGCATCTTGTCGAGCATAATGGCGCACTGCACTGTAGTAACTGTTCTTGAATTTAAAAAATGTGTGCCTTCCTTGGATCTATCATAATGACAGGTTTAGTCCGTATACGCTTTGCACGCGATGCATATCGCAATGTATTTAATGTTTCAGCGTAATACACCACCATCGGTTTGTTGATCTGATATTATGTGCACCGTCAGAATAGTATGCGACCTGGAGGAGTGATCGTTCATTGTATGAGATCCTACAGCCCGATTGCGAATTCCTAAAAATATATTAAAAAATTTGAGTTACGAAAGCAGGAGAATATTTTAGCAGAAACAAGTAAGAGTGCTATATTCGGCTATGATGAATCTTTCGCTTTAATCAAAAAAGCTAATTTTGGGGTGACAGAATAAAAAAAATGGTACTGTATATATAATTTAATATAAAAATGCCATCGGCTCTTAATGGGTTGAGCATTTAAAGAAAAAATTTAGTATTTCCTCCAAGATCTCTTCAAAAGCTTTGAAATGATACACACATACATATATATTTTAATTTTTCTTTTCTAATTTATTAAGCACTAGGTCAGTTTTATAAATAATAAAAATTTTTTATTTATATTTTCAATATTTCGCCACACCTTTGGGTGGCATCATCAGGAAACAGGAAACAAAAAATTAAATTTTCTTTTTTCAAAAATAACAAAAATTAAAATGAAATTATTTTTTCAAACAAAAACAGAAAAAAAAAAAAAATAATTTCATTTTAATTTTTGTTATTTTTGAAAAAAGAAAATTTAATTTTTTGTTTCCTGTTTCCTGATGATGCCACCCAAAGGTGTGGCGAAATATTGAAAATATAAATAAAAAATTTTTATTATTTATAAAACTGACCTAGTGCTTAATAAATTAGAAAAGAAAAATTATTTAAAAAGGTTAAAGAAACATTTACATATATATTTTAATAAATTTGAAAATTTCAGAGCCACCTAACTCGTAAAATACGGGCGAGAACCAATTTTTTCACTTGATGTTTTTTTCTTTATCTTTCATTCTCGATCGCCCCATGTGTTTTTTTTTACTGAATTTACATTTTTGTTCCAAATGAGTTGAGAAAATTAGAGGTAGGCGTGGTGTTTTGCCTGCTGCCTTGAGGGTCCTGGACTGATCATGCTGATTTCCAATAGCACCTCTTTCGACACTACATCTGATCGATTGACATATTTATTTTTGCCAAGGCGAATTTGGTTTCAAAACTAACACGGACGGACAGACGGACTTCGCTATGCATAAGAAGTCAGAATATATGCATGCAGTGGCGTTCGAAAAATAGAGCCACCTTGATCTAACATTTTTCAAACTAAAAATAATGTACAACAAACTTTATAATCATTTCTTTTATATTTCGGTTTACTCATAAACTAAATGATACAAAAAAATGCAAATGTGGAAATTCAAAACTTAAATAAAAATTTATCCATGCAATTTTTACAAGTCACCAGGTTCTGCCTGTGCATACAAATAGAGCCAGCAAATTTAGTTACCTAAAATAATTTTTTTGTTTACTGACTGGATTTTTTTCTCATTAATTATCATTTCTTAACCTCAGTACTTTGTGGAATAACCTTTATTTTTTATAACGGCTGATCATCGTTTTGGATTTGAGTCCACAACTTTTTGGCAGGTTTCTACAGGAATATTTTTCAACGCATCCTGAATTAAAGTCCATAGTTCGTCTTTATTGGATGGATTTGTTGCTCGTAGACACATTTTTACTATTTGCCATAAGTTCTCGATAGGAATAAAGTCTGGGGACTGCGCCCGATAGTTTAAAACCTTGACGTTATATTCTTCAAACCAGTTTTTTGCCCGCTTAGATGTGTGGCGCAATGCACTATAGTAACTGTTCTTAAATTTAAAAAATATCTTAATAATTTTAATATTCTTATTAAAATAAATAAATCTTGTAAATGTGTGCCGTTCTCTACAAAATTTAACTGAACAAATCAAAGGGAAAAGTGATAAGGGGAGTATTTGTGTACATCAAAAATTTCAGGTCAATTGTACACGATTGCAATTCGCGGGAAAATATATTCATGATAGGGGTGATTATCTAACCAAAAAAAATAGAAATATGTTATTTATTGACAGACCTGACCAGATTTAAACCGCAGCGCATTTCTAGCAAAGGCTTGCATTACACTGAGGAACAGATATTAAATATGAAGCCGTTAAGTCTAAATAAAACAATAGAAGCCAGGTAGAGTTAAAAAAGAACTCAAAAGATTAGGACTTTGGTACAACGCGCTTTTGAATTACTAAGACAACAAAAAATGTCTGTTCTATTGTTTTACAAGCTTTTATTTGCACATACTGCGAAAGTTTAGAGGTTAACAAAGGCAGCAACTTTTTGTAGACTCTACAAAATTACTACAAAGCAAAAATGAATAAATAAGTTTAAGCCAGCTTTAGGAAATTTGAGATAATTAAGTTTTTTTTTCAAAAATGTTTACACTGTGAAAATATTAATTCTCTTCTTTTTGTATGAGTATGATCTTTAATAAGGAGAATCTTTTTTCTATTGATGTACAATTTTTCCATTGCAATTTGCTGGCCTCGATAATATTAATTATATTATTTTCGAAATTAATGTCGATTCATTTCAGTCCATGCTGTGTTGAATTTCTTTAAGTGTATTTTTCGATTGCATATGTTTGATACATCTTTGTTTGCGGTTAAAATTTACAAATACAACTCGAATAACTAAAAAACAAAACTGTAGTTTTTTGTATGTCTCAAATAATATTTTTATTTTAAAATGCAGTTTTAAGAAATAAAAAATAATCTTTGAATGAATATTTTAATAATATTATTTTATCTAGACTTTAAAAGTACTACGCGTACAAAGTACAAACTGGGGCTTAGTACAACAAAATGACATTGAAGTTTTATATTTCCAGCAGCAATAATATTAAAAAAACTTGGGTGTTGCAAAACAGTATCTTGAACACATTTTTGTAATTTTTTTTGTAATGAAAACTACTAACAGAAGGATGTTTATCAGCTTGAGATTAAAACAAACAAATTAACAACCTTCATTCGAATTTTGGATTTGAATATTTTTTCCACACAATCTTACATTTTGATAATATTTATAATCTTAAATTTAAATTTGCCTTCTGTAAGCTTGAATATGAATTTAGCATACTCCGGACTATTCCAGTGGTGCTACACATTCTTCAGAAAAGCGTCTTAAGAAGAGATCTACGGCTACTTTGAAAAGTCACTGACTTCAAAAAAAATGTATTGACTTTTGAAAGGTGGAAGGGCATGTGTGTATACATTTATTACTTCAATTTCACTTGCGACCCCATAAATTACATCTGTTCTGGATCTTTATGTACAGAGAATACGATTCATCGATTTCCTTCTGTTCGTGTTCATGTGGAAATTGGGTTTGAAAAATGGGAACGAACTATGAAATTTTAAGGGCACTTACTTTGTCGGATAGCAGTCGTCTTGTATTTTTAATTTACGTGATTTTTTTGCTTAAATATATAGAAAATAATAAAAGACGTCATAGTTTTCAATGGGCATCCAGTTGCCTTTAGGGGCGCCAAAAGACCCTATGAGTCGGCTACTGGACCCGACAATGAAATTCAGTCGGCCGGAAAATTTAGCTCAGAGGGTTTAAACGATCTACAAACCAATAGAAGCTGGCGGGCCAACAGGCCCCATGGGTAATGAGCCACCTGTCGTGAGAAGAAGGAATGAGGTAGCGAATTTCAGGTTTTTATGATCACGAAAAATTAATCGCACAGTTGAATCGATCCAACAAGATCTTTTTTGAAAACGAAGTTAGCTGCCAAGAAACCTTGGAAGATAATAGGTGGCCCACGCCACATGAGGTAATGCGCGGCTATATGTCGTAAGAAGGCCACTGTACGAGTATTCCATTAAATGCTTAGTTTCCTGGATCCTCGAGGACTCAATGGACCTTATGACGGTCCAAAGGACCTTGGAATAGCAAACAGAACAGGTTAATAAGCTTCTTCAGTGGCTGATGGCTCCGAATGGACTTTTGAGTGGCTAGTGGATACAAGGGAGAGAATTGGTCCTTTTAAAGGTCAAGCGACGCGTTACGAGACCAATGGGCTTCTGCGGGGTGCCGGTTCTTGGGGTTCAATTTTCCACGAAGACTCCAATGACTCCTTTCTAGAGGCAAGAAAAAACGTCACATTTTAAGAAAATTATTGATTGCCTCAGCATCATAAGGCATTAGTGAGAAGTATTGACTTAAGAATTCTATACCCAACTAAATCAGTTAAAAAGTTTTTATATGGTTTCCCTAAGCTCCCTTCCGGGTCACGCTGTAAAGGATCTAATCTCGGAAGAAGCAAAAAGAAACGCATGCTTGGGTTTAATTTAGTTTGTGAATTTTTACGGAGAATAAAAACACCAGAGAAAACTATTAAAGTACCCTTTCAGAACTAAGAAATTTTAAAGAAAAATTTTTTGGCAATTCAAAGCTTCTTAAAAAGGTTCGCTTCTCTGCAATATCATAATTGTGGTCAAAAAAATTGCTTTCAGTATATACGGGCATACTCCTAAGGCCTTTGAAAAAATACGTTTTCTTCTTTTTACATAATTTGACTTGTGGGGTAACTGTTTTTTTGAGTACAATTTTTTATTGCTATAAACAATATGGTCGTTTGAATATATTCTCAATATAAATTAATTATTCATTTAGATTGTTTTTAAATAAAAAATTGTTAAAGCTAGTGAAACTATGTTTAATGTGAAATGAGTTTAAAAAATAAATACAAATAACATAAAGAAAGTTAAGGTTAATAGTTGACCCAAATAATATTTTCGACATTTGCATAATAAAATTTAAAATGATTAAACACATAAAGAACATTTTAATATTTTGGGTCAAAAAGACATGAAAAAAAAAAATCCATTAAATATTCAAAATCAAACAATTAAATCAGACATGGAAAATTTTGATTTGAATTGATGTTGATCTTCAATCAAACAATTTAAATAAATTTAGTTTTTTTCTGTCATAAAAATAAATGAAATTAACATTTTTATATTGATACAAGCTTCTTCATGCGAGTAGAGAGAAGATCCTGTGGGATATACTTTACCCTCTTCTGTTTAAAAGGATTAAAAACATTGAGTTACAGCGTGGTCTTATGTTGGCTTTCACACGTCAAATATTTTATTTTTAACGACTTAAAGCATATTATACAGCGAATTATACAAATTTGCAGTGTCCATAAACCCTCACATCGTCAAATAGTTCAGTTATTTTACAATTCGGCATTCTGACAGGGATACACAAAACTGCTAAATTGTCTTTTCATGTAGTATTTAAATTCTCTTTGTCACTTTGTCTACAAAAAAATGATCGAAGCAAAGTAAGGATAACTATTGTCATTTTATTTAAGAACAATCGAAAACCTGGTCCTGACTTAATGTAATGAACACATCTAAAACAAACGGCGTAGCGGCATAAAAAGTACAACGCAACTCAATTGCACTGAATTTACCGGGCCTGAACTCATTCAACACAACATTTATGTTTAGAATATTAAAATTATTTAAACAAAAACATTAAAACTGGTTTTAATAAAATATAAAAATCAAAGCTCGTAATGCAAAAGAAATGTTTCGTGCATAATTAAACAGATTTCAAATTTTAAAGAAATATGTGTTGTATTTTTGATTAAAACAAAAACAACCAATAAATTAATTTATAGTCGCGTGTTTGTTTTAATAATGAGTAGGAATATAAGATGCGCTACGAAAAAATAAGATTTACATTAGTAACATATTTGCTGCCTAAAACATGCTTCCACTTTAGAGTACTATTTTATAATTCAAATTATTTGCACTTGGTTATCGACAATAACAATTAAGACAGGACTGCTGTCAAATTAAGCATTAAGAATACTCTTTCGTACTTTTATCAACTTTTAATTTGACAGTGGTTTTAAGTAATTGTGCTTTTCAACACTGCCTTCATTATAAGTGACCCTATCATTATGTCTCGCATCTAACAAAAACAAACATTTTAATTTATGTTACTGTTTGTTTACACAAAAAAAAAATGTTATAATTGTTCCTAGACAATTTCATAGCAATAGAAAATTTTGATGTACTTAAGACTATAAATTTACTGCTTTAATAGATGGGTGTATGTTTCAAATTAGTTTTATTGCTTGTTCTTTAGTAAAACGTAAGGGTTGTTGCAGTTGTTTTCTTACCTATAATAATTGTTGTTGAATTGAGGTCAAGGCAAAAAACCGTTCAGTAAATTTATTTATTTGGTACTCCATTGTTTTTACAAGAAAAAGTTAATTTATAAAAACTCATACTCGTGTTACTCACCGATTTGGTTTTTAATAATTTATTTTCTACCACTTACAGGTGTTTAACGTCTGTGAGAAGAAACAATAATTTTAGGCAGCAAAATCTTTAGGTTATTTAATATCATTGTGGATTCAAAGGAACACATACAACAAATAAGGGGGTTTTAAATTGATACAATATAAGAAAATATAATTCTTGCGAAAAAAAAACAGATTTTATCTGTCTGCCTATAACAGCTCAAGTGTATGGCCACATAAATTAGATAACATTAACTATTGGGACACCCTTATATCTTCAAACTGTATACTTGTTCAACTGTTTAATAGTTTGGCAATATACATTAAATTACAGCAACTATAGGGTCACCCTTTAATTTCCAAATTCAAATTATATACTTGCTGTTGTAGTACATTTAGCAATCAGGTTCTTTCAACCGTCTGTCTATAACGGTTCAACAGTTTGCCCATATACATCAGATTATATTAACTATTTAATTTATAATATAACATTTTTATACTTCTTATTATACTAAATAAAGTAGTGGACATTCTATCTAAAATGAAGGTGTTTGTATACAACGGTTCAAAAAATACGGCCATATAGAACAAATTATAAACTCGTTGCTATAGCGGCTGTAGCAATATAGGTCCCTTTTAAGTTTCAGCGTTCTGATTATAACGGTTCAAAGGTTTGAATACATACACAAAATTACATTAACTATTCGAACACCCTTTAACTTCAAATCCAAATTTTATACTTGTTGTTTTAGCGGACTGTATGTATTGCTAGAGATTCGTTGTAAATTTCAAGCCTCTGTCTACAACTGTTCAAAAGTGCTGCCATATACATCAAATTTAATAAACTATTGGCGCTCCCTTTAATTTATAATTTGTAATATTAATACTTGTTACTATAACGGCTATAGCAATCGACATTCTGTCCAATTTGCAAGCGTTTGTTTATAACGGTTCACAAAATAGGCCCATATAAGTAAATTTACATCAATTGTGGGGGCACCTTTTAATTTTTAGATTTATTTTGGTATAACTTTTTGTTATTGGGGGCTATAGTAAGACGCAGTCATTTTAAATTTTACAGAATCGCCCTTTACAGTTCATAATACACGTAAAAAATATGTATGTTGTATGGGGACTCCCTTTAACTTTTACGATTATGAACTGTTTTTAAAACGGGACCAATCTGTAAACATAATCTATCATATTACCAAAAATTTTCAAAATCGGATTAGAAATGACTGAGTTCTGGAGGCACAAATATAAAAAAGCAACATTTAGCCGAATTGTATAACCTCCTTCTTTTTTGAAGTCGGTTAAAAAATTACTTTTGTACTATTTTTGGAAAATTTGTAACGGTTACCCTGGCTAGAGTAATTGCTCAAATAACTACACACGCACATAATTAGATTTAGAATAATGATGATGTGATTGACATTAATGTGGTGCTACATGCCATAAATCTCGTCAAGTATACAAGTTATTTATGATTCATTTTCTGGTTTTGGGTTATTCTAATTAATACTTTGTTAAAAAGATCAATTAATAGCCAGCTGGCAGACCTGATCTCAAAAAATTAGCGTTGAGCAGTGGCATGATTAAGAGCCATTTGTTTTTTTGTCTAAAACTAATGGGTTCTCCAAATTAAAGTGAAAGAATTAATTTTTTGTTTTCAATACTTTTTCAACAATAAAAACACCATGCTTCCTTTTGTAATGTTACAATTTACTTATTTTTTTAACCGCCAGCTGTTAAGCTGTCATTAGCACTTAGGAAATGACCCCAACATATGTGATATATTACTCCGGAACTTGAATGATAGAAAATGAAGCCTATCCCGCTTTCGTTCAGCTTAATACTTCCCTCTGTAATGTGTTGTGCGATTCACTGCACAATAAAATAACAAATGTTTGGGCCCCTAACAAAAACCTTCTTTTTAAGAGAAGTAACACTTCAGGCATGACCTATTTAGTTATTTTTCGTAACAGTACTACATTCTTTAGGAAAGGGATGGATAAGAGATAAGACAGTTAGTGAAAGGAGAAAGATATAGCCATTTTATTAGTTTTTTTTAATTTACCGGCATATATGCTATGAAGAAGTACCGACGAAGGAGGCTGCATGTTGTAACAGTAAGTCTGAATATGTATTTATGCCATTAAATAGAACTTTTTTTTTGTTCGCCGCAGGGGTTAAACCCTTGCTAACCAGATTTATAGTCAACGTGCTCACCACCGTGACTACAGCAGCCAAACCACCCAAACAAATTCGGGTGTTTTGAAAACCCGTTCCCTAATCTCATTAGAGCACAGCTTTATTAACGATACAACTGTGAAACACAACCCGCGAAGCGTGAATGTTCGAGTAAGTAAATAGAGTTGAATATTCTAGTGTCACTGATGAGCTTCTCTTCTCTTACATCAAAGTGCATTTTTGAGCCTGAATCTGAAGCACTTGTAGATTAGAGTTGTAGTAAATAATTTGTAAAGAGATCTGATAGAATAAATTATAAGAAAACCTATCAATTCAATCAATTCAATTTGAAGAATATGTTTGTTCCACACTCATCACATTCAAATTTCATGTCAAGAACATAAAAAGCTGCCTCCACCTTTATATTTGTATTACCTAGTAGCACGCTCGGTAATACGTTTGCGCAAAACATACACAGGTTTTCATTTTGTATAAGCCCAAGTAGAGCTGTGTCGTTCGCGAAAGAACGGGTTAAATTGAACGAATCAATCAAGTGAACGGAATGATCCGGTCATTTAAATCCGGTCTTTTCGTTCAATAGTGTACGGGTTAAATTGAACGGATGACTTAATTGAACGAAATGAGACAGATATTTAACTGGCTCCTTTCGTTCAAATTAACCGATTGTACGAACGAATCAGTCTTTGGTAATAGACCGAAAAAGACCGGTCACTGAAACGAATGAATGAACATGTCTAAGCCCTAGCCTATGATCGTTTAATGAGTTCCCATCTTATATAGTGCTATTTCTAAAACCGCTTGATATAAATCTAGTGTATTTATCACAAAAAGATAAATTTCGACACGATTGTTACACTATAATGAACGTCTTAAAATAACTAGAAAAGAATCCCTAAAGTCATATTGACTGCCGCAAAAAAAACTTGTTGACCGCAGTACTTTACAATATGAAAATTATTATGCGTACTTTATATCATTCATTTCGGAAAGTATGAACAATTGACGGAAGGTGTAAATCGGGCGGGAAGCGCTTTACTTTTCGAAACACATTTTGAAATTTGGCCTTCATTAGATTAGGCTTTGACTCAAATGCAAAATTTTGCTTTTAGTTTCTTATTAGATACAGCTGTGTTTAGGTAAAAATGCTAATTTTTTGTATATCAGTGCAAATATCTTCTTTTGTTGGCATATAAATATGTATACAGCGAAGTTGCATCTGTTTGCCTTCTAGAAACCAGTCTTGCAATTTTAATCTCCTCCAAAATCAATATAAATGTTAATTTTATTTAAAGAATTTTTAGGTTAATTATTGCTTATTTGAGTATATTCAACTTTAAAATCTCTCTAAAAATTTCCCACGTAATTACTAATTATTATATTAAGCAAAATAAACTTGAGTTAACAAGTATTTTGATTAAATTATTAAGCTCATGAATATTTATTTTTAACATTGAATTTGTATTTTTTTGCGTAAAATTAACTTGTTCTTTTCTTAACTCACAGTCTGAAAATAAAAAGATTTTTTTTAAAGAAGTAATTGTTTGGATTTTAGCAATTCATATGTCCGCTGAGTGCGTCTGAAGCCTTTAACAAGAGTCGCTGTGAATGTTTTTCTTTGCATAATGTCCCTGGTGATCTGAAAAAATATTTTAATTTTCTATAATAAACCATAAAATATTAATAAACCTTAAGGCATGATAACAAAAAAGGTCAGCAAAATTGATGTTATAACGGTGAACTCATTTAACTCGTTTTGGCGAAATGCGTACACAATTGTGCAAAAAATTTAAATATAACTCTAAAATATAAATCAAAATTCTTTTGGGGATGTGTTTAAGACGAATTTGGTTATTTAAAATAAAATAAGGTATCTTTTAAAAATATAATACAATTTATTAGAACTTTACCAGTGTGACCAGGTTCTTAAAAATGGTAGTGCTAAATCGATTTCCAAAAATCGCTAAACATAATTTTTGCAATTGAATTTTAAAGTACAGTGCCCAATTTTACTGCTTGGGTCCTAAAGGGTTACCTGGAATAGGATGTGCAAGGATCAATTCAGGTCCCTAAGCTACCATCTAAGATCCATATCCAAATCACCCCGAGGACCGGATAAACAATTTTATCCTAGCAACATCCCAGACCGATAAGTCTGCAAGACCATGCGGTCTCGGACTGCCGAAAATGGCCGCTCTATTCCCAGAAAGAGTTGGACAATGGCAGAGCAAATGATCCACCGTTTCCTCCTCCTCCTCATCCTGACAACTCCTACAGTTGTCATGATGCGGAAGATTCAGTCTCCTAGCATGGCTACCAATGACACAGTGCCCTGTCAGCACAGCCACCAGTGTACCCAGCTGCCCTCTAGCAAACCTCAACAGATTTGCGGATCTCCCACTATTAAACTGAGGCCATAATGTCCTCGAAACTGTGCAGGTGACCTCTTCGGACCATCTAGTCGGCGCGGCCCTAAAGAGTTCCTGCTGAAATAAAGCCCTACAGCAGCTTAACGGCTGCTGTCAGTACAGATCCGGATATCTTCTACGTATATCCTGTGGTACCTCAATTAGCAAGCCGCCCTTCTAATGGCTGAGATATCAGCCTGAATGATGCTACATTGATCCTGTATCCTAAACTTCATCCTTATCCGAAATTCAATTTTTGTTTCTGTAATTAGTTTAAAATTATCTTATAAAATTGTATTCGTGTCCAACCATTTTAAATTTTGTTTCTGCAATTAAGGTCTTGATTTCTTTTTGTGTATAAAAAATATATTTGAGGAAACAAATTTAAACGTATAGTAGCCCTGTTTTACATGTCTAATTGCATCTAATCATTCAAATGAAAATTAGGGAAGAAAACGAAAAAGACACGACAGTTCGTAGTTCCCCTGATTGTTGATTCTGAAAACGAGAAATTTCTTCGGAGTAAAACCAGTATTCAATTTCAAAGTAAAATTTAGTTTCTTTCAACTTTTATTTTTCACGGTTTTAACATTTACTTTTGCTTTTATATTCTTATATTTAGTCTAGCTTAATTTATTACTTTGGCGTGCACAATATTGCCACATTAAAATAAAAACTGGAGATTCAGCATTTTGCTGGAATTAACACCATTTTGCGGAATCGTTGTTATGGAATCAAACCATTTTGAACAGAATGTGTGACATGCTTGTACTCGTATATACTTAAAAATAACCCTGTACTGAAAGCACTTATTACTTGTATTAATTTAATCTCTTGGTATGAAAGAAGTACTAAAAATTACTAAATTTATTATCACAAATTGCTAAAAAAAGGAACAAATTGTAGTGCTTAAAAATAAATGTGCAAAATTCTAAAAAAACGCTAATATCGCCACATTAAATACGAGCATTTTAACTTAACTGTCACGGCTTTTATAAATACAAATTTCTTTTTGTAAAATCTTCTGTCAGAGTATCCCTTTAAGGTGTTTCATTTAAATGTTCTTAATGTCGATCATAAATTTGACTATATGACGTTGCTTTTTCTTTTTCTTACTCTTTAACTCACGTCCTTAGAAAACTTAGATTTTGCAGAATTTCTTCAACGCAATTGTTCTGGTTCCTAAGTTTTTTCTTAAAACATGGAGAAAAAAGATTAGTTTTAGCTTTCAGTTACCTAAAGGTAGATGTAAAAATAACTCGAAACTTAAATAATGTAATCTTCTTATCCATGCAGCACATTTATGCACCCAGCATTATTTTTATAGAAATTATTTTTTTTTTTGAAAATTTATTATTCTGAATCTTTTTTATGTTAATTTACTTTAATCGTGTTTGATTCTTTCAAATATAAATATTTCATGATATTCTCATTATTAAAAACTACAAAATGAAATGTATTACTGCGGGGAAAGCATATCCATGTGGCCATTTCGCTACTAGTCCTATAGCTCAACAGTGGATTTTACCCAAATTTTGTACAGAAAACCTGAGAGTCCTATATCAAAAGTCAATTTGATTAAATGAGAACTCCATTAAATCAATAAAGCAATAAATACAGCAAATATTCAAAAACTATTTTTGCTTTTTCTTCCATTTTTTTTTTTAATAATAAAAATTTCATGAGAATATCATGAAATATTTATATTTAAAGGAATCAAGCACAAATAAGTGCAATAAATTATTTTTTGTTAAATTTTTTTTTGTACTTGATGCCTGTTCATAAGGAGTCAATAGTGATAAATGAAGAACGCTATTTCATGTCTTATTTTTCTCGCAAAATTTCTGCATTTTAATTTTCTAAGTAAGTCATTTGCAACCCCTTATTGAGGACAAATAGTTTTCGAGTCTTCTTGGGAGTTAAAACGAGAGAGTAGCAAATAGGCGTAAGAGACACTAAACAGTTTTTCAATCGTCATTTGCTAGCAATTCCAATTACAAGAAATCGTCACTACGCTATATATTAATTGTCATCGTTGAAATCACAAAAAACTGTTGGTTAGTGCTCAATACGATTTAAGCCAGCCTTAAGACCGATTACGGCATTTAATTGTGAGCGATCATATACTATAGTCACTGTTTTTATACAATAGTATTAATATTGTATTAATTCGAAGAGTCTTTTAAAATGCATGACAGAGCAATAACGACAGTGACTGTTCACGATCAAAAAGTTACAGGACCTGAAAGGATCAGCCGTTTGGCTGTTCTATTTTTGGCCACAAAACTGCAATTTTGAATCAGACGGCAACGTATTGAAAGAGGCTGGGACACAACGAAAATGTATTAAACAGCTGCCAGCTGTAAAATTGCAGTGACAAATTTAAATCTTGTGCAAACTTTGCCAAGCACTTTAAGTGACGGTCTTTGTGTAGACACAGAACTTGTCTGCACTATTTGAATGATTTACTGTTGTTTCATAAAACAACTCAACTCTTAATAGAATGTGGCAACTCTAAATGGAGTTCATGAGATAAATCATATTTTTAAGAAATTTGTAATTCTTGCAAAGAAGTGTAGCCACTTACATCAAATTACATTAACTATTGGGACTGTATACTTGTTATATCAGCCTTAGCACAACAGCTCCTAGTTAATTTTATCCGCCTTAACTCTTTAATTTGTAATTAAAATTATAAACTTGTTGATATAGCAGAGTTAGCAATACAGGTTCGTTGTAAATTTCAAGCATCTGTCTACTACTGTTCAAAAGTATTGCCATGTAAATCGAACTAAATGAACTATTGGTGCACCCTTTAATTTATAATTCGGAATATTAATACTTGTTACTATAACAATCAATCGTTTGTCTATAAGAGGCCCATATATATCAAATAACTTCCCCTATGGTAAAACCCTTTAATTTTAAGACTTATTTTTGTATTAACTTTTGCTATTTGGAGCTGTTATGAAACTCAGTTTTCAAAATTTTAAAGCGGTGCCCTTTACAGTTCATAATACACGTAAAAAACATGTATGTTTTTTAGGAACACCCTACTGTAAGCATCACCTTCTAAACAAAGAAAAAATTTTGTAAATCGGTTCAGAAATGACTGAGTTCTGCGGGCACAAATATAAAAACCAACATCCACACAAATTGATAAGCTCCTTTTTTGAAGTCGGTTAAAAAAGCAAGACGTTGTGATAAATACTTTATGGTCTTTAATCAGTTTTTTCTATGAAAATAAGTAGTAAAAAAACAATTCTTTTTCAAAGGCAAAAACTAAACGAATATGACAATAAAAACTAAAAACGGTCAATTTATTTGAGCAATGGTAGCAAACACTACTTTTTCCAGATGAGCCATTATTGAATTAATTTTGTTTTTATAAATAAAAACAAAATATAAACGGTGATTATGACTTATGTATTTGCCATTCATACATTTTAAGACCAAACATCAATTTAAATTATTGTGTCAATATTTCTTCTGTGTTGTTTGTATTTGTTAATCTGCCAACTTTCAAACTGGCTAAACTGACATATTTTTTTTACATAACGGTAACAGCGGTTCATTTGTTAGTATTAATAATTTGTTGATTGTTTTCTTTTAGTTTTCTTTGGTTTCATTAATCGCTTTTAATGTTTTTTTCATGATTGTGCGACGTGTTAACAAATTGCTGATGGTTTTAACTCATCGCAATCGTTTCAGAAAAGTACATTTTATTTGTAAAGAAAAATAGTATTAATTAGGATTTTTAGCCAAGTTTATAAGAAAAAATAAAACAAAAAAATACACACACACATTGATTGATTTGTTAACAAGTTATTTAAAAATATATTGACAACCTGTCTGATGGGATGTTGAAAATGTTGTTGCTTTAATGTTGGCTTGTATTTTAAATGCTATTGTACAATAGCAATTTGATGTAATTGGCCAATATGGCAATTGTTGGTGGTTAAGTGGCCAGTTTTGTTGCAACATATTTGTGACACTGACCGATTGCAATAGACCACAGACAAGTTAAAATGCCATAATGAAAAATATTGAAACCAGAAGGAAGCAACCAGTATTAACTTGTTTTCAATAAAGTCTAAGTATAATAGTCGCCAATTTGTTGTATAATATTTTTAGCTTCGTCTTCAATTTTTTTTTACATAATTCAATAAAATAAAATAATGATGATTGCCTTTTGCTAAAGAAAGTATTCAATTTGTGGCCACTGTAACCAGGCTTGACATATTTGCCGATTTTTGCTTTAAAATGATAAAAGTGCCGAATTGCCGATTTTTGCTCCAAAAATTCCGAGTTTTTTGGCATGTGACATATCTTTTTACCTAACGACCTTAATTTTCAATTGACTAAAGTGACTATGAAAAAGTACAATTACTTATGTAATCCTAACTTATATTACGAATTGATTGAACAGTACAGCACCTTTGTGCATACAACGAATGTCGCAGCACAATTTTATTCTGTTTTGTCATTTTTGTTAATTAAAATATTTTTAATTTTATTTCAAGTGGGTATTTTTCATTTGCCGATATCTTTAAACTACATAAATTGTCGATAATGCCGATTTGTTTGTTCAAATATGCTAATTTCTTTTCAAAATCATATGGGAACTCTGACTGTAACCCCATTGCTGCTGAAATTTATCATTTCTATTTTGCACTATTTTTAAACCCTTTACCACAAAAGTGGAAAAAGGGTATATCTAAGTTTGTCATTCCGTATGTAATTTTTACAATATCCATTACCGATCCCTAAGTCGATTAAGCGACGTCCGTAAATAATATGTCAATCGATCAGATATAGTGTCGAAAGATGTGCTATTGGAAATTATCTTGATCTAAGCATGTCCTTCGAAGCAGCAAGCAAAGCACCACGCCTACCTCTAATTTTTCATGTCACTTGGAACAATAAAGTAACTCCCATTAAAAAATAATTCATGAGGCGATAGAGAATAGAAATAAAAAAAAACATCAAGTGAAAAAATTGGCGCTCTTTTATATTTTGCGAGTTACGGGGCTGGAATTTTTTCAAATATCAATATGGATATCATTTTAAAGCTTTTGTAGAGATATTCAAGGAAGTATTAAAACTTTTTAGAAATGCTTATGCCACTGAGATCCAATGTCATTTTTATGTAAAATTATATCTACGCAGTACCAAAGTTTTTTTTTTGTTATTTTTTAATTTTCTGTCACCCCAATATTTGCTTTTTTGATTGGAGTTACTTCACTAAGCTAGATTTACATATATAGATGGTAAAGGGTATGTTAGATTCGGCATAGCCGAATATAGCACTCTTTCTTGTTCTTTGCTGGTAAAGTAAAATGGAGTGATTTTTAAAATATTCATTTGATTTCACTTGCAGTTGAACTAAGAAAAGTGCATGCAGAAATGCAGTTCAGATGTGCTAATTGTAAAATTGATATTGTTTCAAATATAACATTCTAAAATTGTAAGACTTTTATAAATTTGAAACTAAATTATAATAACGAATGGACTAAACATTTTTTTGAAAACTGACTGCCGGTTATAATTTGAATATTTGTTTGTGTTAAAGAAAAAGTTTATTTATTCTCTTTTTTTATCTTGTTACATCAAAGCTCTAAACTCAACGATCTCTTGCGGTTATGAATTATCGGGATTTTAATATTTTTAATATTTGCTTTGTGTCGTATTATTTAATTTTTTAACGGGACGCACTCAACAAGATATTAAAATTTATACAGTGTACAAAAAAAAAAAAAAAAATAAAATCATTGTTTTTTTTTTTTTTTTTTTTTTTTTGTTTATGTGTTGATTGGCCAATATATATTATTAATTGTGTTATTGTTTTTTATTTAAGCTAATTAGGCCTATTCAGATAAATGTAATGAAAACCAATTTTATTACATTTTTTTAATCCCGACGTTTCGTCAATTTTTTGTTGAGTTTTTCAAGGGATATTCGTCTGTATTTAATAAAATTATTATTATTAAAATGTATATACAAAAACAACAATCAGAACTTACAATAATTTAAGCAATATTACATTTAAGAGTAAACAATAAAAAGAATTTTACAAAAGACAAACATTTAAATCTTGCACTACTTATTTTAATAACAGTTGTACTTTTAAAGCTTTTATTTTAATGCAACACTATAGCTTGCGCTTATGTTGTCAGTGTCTTCTTTATGATTCATTGTTTTTGTAATTTTTTGTTGTATATGTAAGCTCTCAATTATAAAACGTTTTTTCTCCACTTTTTCCTTGTCAAGTATTTTAATCGTATCGAAGTCAGCTGTGTGTCCTGTTTCTATGATGTGTTGAGCTAGTGCAGTCGATCTTTTTCTTTTTTCAATGTCCATCTTGTGTTCGTTCATTCTTGTATGTAATGCTCTTTTTGTTGTGCCAATGTATATTAGATCACAGTTTTGCTCTTCTTTTCCCTTACACCTTATTTCGTACACAATGTTGTTTTGTTGTAATTTATTGACTGGCGCTTTTACGTTTGTAAATATTGCTTTTAGAATTTTGTTTGGTTTGTACGCCAAACTGACTTTTTCTGTTTTTATTGTTTTTCTTATGATTCTGTTGTCAGTGAGCCCCGGGGCTCAGTTTGGCGTACAAACCAAACAAAATTCTAAAAGCAATATTTACAAACGTAAAAGCGCCAGTCAATAAATTACAACAAAACAACATTGTGTACGAAATAAGGTGTAAGGGAAAAGAAGAGCAAAACTGTGATCTAATATACATTGGCACAACAAAAAGAGCATTACATACAAGAATGAACGAACACAAGATGGACATTGAAAAAAGAAAAAGATCGACTGCACTAGCTCAACACATCATAGAAACAGGACACACAGCTGACTTCGATACGATTAAAATACTTGACAAGGAAAAAGTGGAGAAAAAACGTTTTATAATTGAGAGCTTACATATACAACAAAAAATTACAAAAACAATGAATCATAAAGAAGACACTGACAACATAAGCGCAAGCTATAGTGTTGCATTAAAATAAAAGCTTTAAAAGTACAACTGTTATTAAAATAAGTAGTGCAAGATTTAAATGTTTGTCTTTTGTAAAATTCTTTTTATTGTTTACTCTTAAATGTAATATTGCTTAAATTATTGTAAGTTCTGATTGTTGTTTTTGTATATACATTTTAATAATAATAATTTTATTAAATACAGACGAATATCCCTTGAAAAAGTCAACAAAAAATTGACGAAACGTCGGGATTAAAAAAATGTAATAAAATTGGTTTTCATTACATTTATCTGAATAGGCCTAATTAGCTTAAATAAAAAACAATAACACATTTAAAATCATTGTTGTTTATTGTTGTTTTTGTTGAAATTGTCATTACTTTATCAAAAAGATAATTTTTTATTTAGAATCTTTAGTATGTTAATTTACTTTAATCGTGCTTGAATCCTTTAAATATAAATATTTCATGATATTCTCATAAAATATTTATTGAATTATTTTCTATTTTATTAAGCTTTGGGTCCTTATATTTTTTATTAATATTTTATTTCAATATTTCGGTACTTTCTGCGTACCTTCTTCAGGAAACAAAATTAATATTGATATTGAATCAAGAAGGTACGCAGAAAGTACCGAAATATTGAAATAAAATATTAATAAAAAATATAAGGACCCAAAGCTTAATAAAATAGAAAATAATTTAATAAAAAAAGGGTCAAATAATCATTATTAAACTAAAATATTTATTGTTTAAAACTAAAAAATAAAATGTATTACTGCGCGGAAAGCATATCCATATGGCCACTTCGCTACTGCTCATATAGCTCAACAGTGGATTTTACCCAAATTTTGTATAGAAAACCTGAGAGTCTTATATCAAAAACCGAATTGTTTAAATTAGAATTTCATTAAGTCAAGAAAGCAAAAAGACAATAAAAAATTCAAAAAAATTGTTTTGGATTGTTTGGACATAAATCTTTAAAAAAATGTTTGTGAGAAGTTTCCTAAAGCGCTACGTAAACGATATTAAAATGGCCATCGAGACGTACTTTCACCTTCAATAATTAATATCGGTGATTTAAGAATTTTATCGGAATAAAAAATAGCTTGCTATTTATTTAGATGCAACACCCCGAATAACTCTGGTCAAAATATTCACTGTTTCCGTTTTCAACGCTGCTTTCAGATTAGTTTTGATCGAAGTTATGTTGTTTTTTACGATTTTTTTTTCAACAGCTGCTAAGCTTGCTTATTTTAGACTACTTCTTGTTTCCCCTAACATGCTAAGGAATTAAGGCAATAAAAATATTTTTTATAAAATGGCTTGCAGAAAATCTTTGGTAAGCGAAGCCGGTGTTGGTTATACCATAGAGAAGAGAATTCTTCTCTCTCCCATCCGAAGAACGGCTGTGCAAGAAATCTTTGTTAAGCGAAGACGTTGTTGTTTAAGGTGCTGACATTAGGTTATTTTCATAAGTGTCATTATGTCTATGGACATTACACTTTTAGGTGCAACATAAAGTTTATGCACATTACGTCCTTGGACACTACGACATGCCACCCATAAAAGTATCGACTAATTTTAGCTCAACTAAAATACAAACTTTTGTCAATAAAAAATATGTGTTTTTTTTTATTTAAAACAAGAAGCAACAGTGACTCATAAGTTAATGCCAATAAACTGTATTGTGTACGAATTGTTGCTGTTATGGATATTTTTGGTCGTCACGTTTTTGCTTTTTTCAGCTCACACAAACTGCTGTTAGCTGCTATGTTATTGTATTTGGTAACCGGCAAACTACTTGTATGTATGACTCAGTCAGCGCCTAAGGCAAAGGAAATCCTTTTTTTTTTTTGTTGCATGTATGTTGGTTGGTCTTTAGCCAGAACTTTCAAACAATGAAAGCAGTTTGCATTTAAATAAGTAGAACTATAAATTAAGATAATTTTATTGCGAGCAAACCTACGAAAGATTTGGTAATAATTTTTAATGTTGTAAAGTATAAATATAATAAATATAAAGAAGCAAATTATTATATAAACTTTTATTATTATTTTGATTTTAAAGAGTATTCCATTAAAAAGTACAAAATTTCTGTTTAGCATTTTCAAGGAATCTTTTTTATTAAACATGTATCGATATAAGAATTGAATAAAAGAAATTGAGTATGAGACATTTTAATAAACTTCTTGTTTTGTTTAAAAGGCCCACCCATTGTTAGATTACTGCACACTAATAAACACATCATTTTCTTGTAAAATGTGTGAAGAAATGTTATTTCTTTTTCATAATATCATCATTAAAATGTGGAATTGATTATCGGGTAAGACGAATCTTATATGCGCTATCCAAAGTTAAGTTTAATTTTTATTAATTAGTTTTGTGGCTTTGATAAGCAAATAATTAATTCCTTACTTAAATCTAAAATTTTATTTTTTCGATGATTTCATAAATTTTGATTTATATATCCCTCTGATGTGCCGCAAAGAGGACTGTGCTTTCTGAGGTCCATACAAAAGTTCTAAATAAGGCTTCAATAATTATATCAGAGCAGAAAAATTTCTAGAAACAATTTCAAAAAATTAAAGAGGGGTTATTATGTTTTTAATTCCTGGTTGTCATTGGCATTTTAAAAATAAGATCAAAACAAAATAGTACTTTTCTTCACCATCGTCACCTTTCCCTCACTCTCCCTGTGACTATTGGCCCGACTGCAGTCTTTGGTTTTAAAATCATAAAAACTAGGGGACAATTACTTTTCCTAAATATCCGCTAGATGACCCTGGTTTCAATGCCTTCCAAAATAGTGTCATATGAAGATCAAACCAAAAAAAGATACAAATTTGAAAAAAACGAGCCTAATATTGCCCTAACCACTTCCTTCGTAATTTGTTGTTCTGCTTATAATGATCAGGCGAAATACCAAAAAAATAAACACACAAACAAACCGTAAAAGGGTTAATTTCTCTTTCTCTGGGTAGCATGGTCAGTCAAAGAAAAAAAATTAATTAAAACTTAAAAAATATGTTTTTAATCTCAGCTTGCCTGTATTTGTGCATTGACTGGATAATGATTTTTAATTCCTCCTTAATTGCCTCCTCATCTTCTGATTATTTAGATTAACTCCACCTTTACACTATGCGATTTTTTGATGCAATTTTTTTGCAATTCTCTGTATAAGTTGCAGCGATAGTCGTATTTTAAACAAAACATAACCAACATAAACATTCTCTCCAAACTGAAGCCATGCTATATTGCTTACCCCTCTTGCTTCACAATCAAATAAAAATTTCATGCTAGTTTCATGAAAAATTGCATAGTGTAAATGGTGTATAAGTTATTTCTGTACCCTTTACCACAAAAAGTCGAAAAAGGGTATATCTAAGTTAGTCATTCCGTTTGTAATTTTTATAAAATCCATTTCTGAAACCATAAAATATATATTCTGAGCTCTTTTTAATAGCGAAGTCGATTGAGCGATGTCCGTCTATACGTCGGTGTTAGTTTTGAAATCAAGTTTTCCAAGGCATTAGATCAGCTAGAGTCAATTTAAATACGCCAATCGATGAGACATAGTGTCGAAAGAGTTTAAAATCCGCAAGATTTGTCCACGTCCTTTGAGGCAGAGGACAAAACACCACGCCTGTCTCTAATTTTTCCCTATCATTTGGAATAATAAAGTAACTCTAATAAAAAAACAAAAGAAACAAAAAAATATATTTGGGCCGATAGGGAATTCGAAAATAAGAACAAAGATCACGAGAAAAAATTGGCGCTCGTCCATATTTTCCGAATTATAGACCTCTAAATTTGTCATAAAAAAGTTTTATTGTGTACGATATTTTTTTTACCCATCACCACAAAAAGTGGAAAAAGGTACAGTTAAGTTTATCATTTGCTTGTAATTTTTACAATATCCATTTCCGACCGCAAAAAGTATATATATTCTGACCTCTTATGCATAGCGAAGTCGATTCAGCGATGTCCGTCTGTCCGTCCGTGTTCGTGCTAAAAATCATATTTCCGAGGCACTACATCAGCTAGAAAAAAAATTAAATGACGAGATCTTTAAGAAAATACTAAAACTTTTAAAAAATGTTTAACCCATTATAAAAATATATATAGGTAGTACTTGATTTTTTTCTAATATTTAAGTTTTCTGTCACCCCAATATTTGCTCTTTTGATTGGAGTTTTATCAATAAACTAAATTTACATATTCGGTTAGGGGTATATAGGATTTAGCATAGTCGAATATAGCATTCTTAATAGTTATTTTTCCTAAAGAAGTCGTCTTGATTTAGAAGACCGTAATGCCTTTCTTACATATTGTTCATAGCTGGAAATGCCACGGCAATTTATCGCTATTGTTAAAAAAACTGGCTTTTGTTGCTGTCAAAAAATTCACTTACTGTGGAAGTTAAAAAGAAGAAATAAATTTTTTTCAATAAATTTTTTATCATTCTGTCTTGAAATAAGCCGTGAGGAATATGCAAAATTTTTTAAGTCTACGAATAATATTTT
Organism: Gymnosoma rotundatum; assembly: GCA_916610165.2. Classification (NCBI taxonomy): domain Eukaryota; kingdom Metazoa; phylum Arthropoda; class Insecta; order Diptera; family Tachinidae; genus Gymnosoma; species Gymnosoma rotundatum. The sequence continues at coordinate 35,821,219 of OU744339.1, read as the reverse complement.
GATGTGTTACAAATGAACAAAAAAAAAAAAAACTTATTATTTTTCCTACTTTTGTCCAGTTAAATGTATATTTTAAAACATTCATCCTTAAAGTTTGCGTGATTCAAAGCGGTTAAAAAAGCAATTGGATCCTAACAGTATTTACTGCACGTTTTCTAAAAGTTGATAGAGAGCGGTGTAAGTTAAAAACTTAATTTAGAATATTTCCGTTCTGTTGCTAAGTTCTTTAACATTTATAATTTACATAATTTATTTCATTTATTATGTAAAGGATACTGGTTTCACTTTATTTTTCCTTTTATTTTTTGTTTTGTCGCAGTCGCTCTTATATCTATTTCCTTTTTATCTTTTTTATTTATTTTGCTTTCAGCAATTTTCTTCTATTAAGTGAGGAAGTTTATATTTAATTCAATATTGCCAATTCAGTAAAAACGGAAGTTAAAAAGAATGGTTAAAAGCTGTTGCTGCTTTTTTTGTTTTTTTTTGTGATTTAAAGTGAAGCAAGAAATATAACATCGATCTTGGACTATTAATAAAAGAATAAATTCTATCATATTAAATAAAAAAAAAAAAACGAATCGCAATCATTTATTTGAAGCTCTATTAGGTGTTTTCCACAATTTAAAACTTTAAATGTTAAATAGTTCTTATATACAGGGCCATAAACTTCCTATTTATCTTATAAATGTAACAACAAACTATAGAAAACCATTTCCGCGAATGCAAAATGAATTTTTTGTTGTCTTTTGACTTATAAACTGAACACTAAGATGTGAAAATGCTATCCAATTCTCCTAAAAATATACGAATAATTCGAGCAACAAGCAGTTAAAGTCACTGCGGTGCAGTAGTTCAAGTATTTTTGAAAAGTAGAACAACAAGTGACCATTTATCATATAGATCAGCATAACAGATTCGAATTTATCACTTTGAGAATGATCCTTGCGTTTGAGTATCTGTTTAAATTAAAGCTATATTTGGTGTTCTAATTCCTGGTACTGGTGCTACGTAAGCGATCAAGTTGAATTAACAGATGTATAATCCACGCTTCGAAAATGTCCTTCTATTGAGTATGTAACCAACGATCTTTTATGCAGAAGTAAATGACAGTGGCTAGGAAACAAAAAAAAAGGATGTCACATATATAGGCTGTGTCTTAAGTCTAAATCTCATTGGAACTTAGAGGAAGAACTTGATGGAAGCTAGTCGTGGACTGTTTGACATGTCTGAATGAGTCTGTAATTCGTAAAAGGCATATTTAGTACCTGATAGTGAGGGGAGTGAGATAGCCGTTAACATTAAGCAGATCAGACACACAAAGCGTTTTAATACGCCATCTCTCTTCGAATGAGTGTATGGGAGTGCTTTTACAAAATATGATTGACCTAAATCCAATTGGGCATTTTGGTCTTAGATATTATCAATGGATACTAGAAAATAATGCCTCCGGCCAATGAAGGATTTGAGGATTATGGTAAAAGTCCCCAGATCTGTAAGATTTTAAATTGCATTATAAGCCGCGTCTGGTGAATAATAATGTATAGCTTATCATGCAGCAAAATTCCATGGGTTTGCCTAATTTTGTCATAATATTCTTGCTAAAGAGTATTATGACATAATTTTGGTTGATTTTTAGTCCTAGTGGTTTTTCTAGTGGAGAGGCAGTTCCGATCACTGAAACGAGATACGAGTAATATGCGTCCAGTAAATAGCTTTGCTGTTTGTATTATGACACGATTCGGTGTGTTACATCTTCCATTACAATGTTATCCATTTAAGATAGCAAGAATTACCATCTCATGTCTTCGATTGGCGTGGCATCTTAAAAAAAGAAAAGCGAACGAAACACATTATTTTCCCGTGTATTGCTCACGAGATCAAATTGTTTTTTGTTTGTTTTATAAGTTGCGATTATTTTCATGCATAAGTGGCATTAAATTGAAGTCTTTTGTAAATTTTAAGACATCTTTGCATTAATTTTTGCCCTTATTCATGCAGCAAAGGTTTACAAACTGAAATATAAAGTGAATATATTTTGGAGCGGAATCATCGTGAATGAGTAAAAATATTCCCGTGTCTTTAATTAAACAATGTGCAAAGTGCCTGTGCATAGAAATAAATTATCGAAGTGTTTTTGATATTTTATTTTTCATTCTCTTTCAACTGTATAAAAGAGCCGGAAAAAATTCAGTCGTATACAGTGGAAAAAGAAAAATAGAATTACTGGTGGTTATTGTTGTTTTTGCTTAAACTTTGATTTTTGTCTTTACTTTATTGTTTGGACAAAAATTTTTAGTTTATTTAAAAAGTTTGTCAGAACTTTCCTGAAGAAATAAGTAAGCGGTAACGCAATGGCCATCGAGACGTGCTTTGACCCTCAATAATTAATATCGGTAAATTATTTAATCGGCATAATTAAATAAAAAAATAGCACGAAGTTTTTATGAAAATTAAATATTTAAAAAATATTCTTGTGTCTTTAATTAAAAAAACGCAACAATATTAAACAAATTTCTGAAAGCATATCTTTCATTGATATTAATTTCACATTATATCTTGTGTGACACGATTATTTATCAGCATTCATGACTTGCTAAACAGCTATTTAAGCTTCTAAAAATCATTCAAGTGTGTAGTTCCCATCAACTTGTATTATTCGTCGAAAGCACGCTCAAAGTACTAATTGTAACAAATAATTCAAAATACGCTTGACTTGATTTTCCTCTTGGGATTGTTAATTTTCTATTTTTCAATATTAAACACTGCAGGTTATAACAATAAAAAAATAGACGAATTGTTCATTATAACAAATTACTTAAATTATTTTTTAATCACATTGGGCTACTTAACAATTTGTTGTAATTTTAGAAATCTGAGCATCAAACCAATCAAGCGTAAATTTTAAAATCTAAAGTTTAATGTGTTTTTTTTTTGGTTTTTGTAAAATGAAAAATTCAAAAACTTCATTCGTTAACGTTTTTAGCGCAAATGTGGTTGTCATATTTGGCATTTAGTTTTTAAGTATCAAGTAGCGAGTCTATAAATCAGTTCTTTGATTTGACAGTTTAGGGTAAGCAAAAATTGAGCTTTACACGAGAGCATAACGGAAGCACAAAAACTATATAAGCGATGATTTACATTTCCATTCTGATGGGTTTTTAATCGTTGAAAAACAAAATCATTCAAAATTGGACCTCCAGTTATTGAAAATTTGTGCGTATTGCATTATGTCCTACAATTTTTACTATGACTTATCTTTATTGCTGACCTTCGTGTAGGATCTGCGATTCTCCCCTCTACGGTATTTTTAAAACTGTTTTCTTCTGAATTCTAAGTTCGGCCTAAGGCCGCCAACACAGAAAAGCAACGCTGATATTATTGATAGTCTTTATTAAAGAAGCAGTTTTTTTTAAATAGTGTTGAGTAGACAATCGTTGCTCTCAATGTCAATGTCAATGCAAGACAGCGTGTGCAAGAAAAAAAAAGTTTTTATATGCAATGAAGCAGAACATCTTTACATTCTGACGAAGGCCGAAAGTGCAATAAACCTGTTGTAAGACGATTTCGAAAATACCAAAATCTCTTGCAACTTAACGAAAGCCCTTCGATGTTGTTCGATTATTTTTAGGCTATTTTTTCAAATGTTTAGGAATGAAGAGAAGTGCGATAGTGGGGTTTTCGATTTAATTAACTAATAAACCTAACCGCATGTTGCACTGTCTTGGCAGTTACTAACTTATATTTTTATAACTTCTCAGTGTCGTATGCTGACGGCTGTTGTTTGATATCGCCGACATCGAGTAGAGACGAATATTGACAATACAATTTCCTAAGTATCAATAGAATTGTCGTTCATCTATTTATTTACGCCATTTTTGTAGAATAAAATTTTATGGTCGTTAAGCCTACTTTTAATAAAAATTAAAAAATATAAGAGTCTAGGTCCACAATTCGTGACGATGATGAATGGCAAAAGGAAGCACATTTTGCAAAAGTTTATTAATAATTTTAAGTACAGGTATGTCCGTGCGTAAATAATTTTCTGCTTCACGTTGGTAACCTCCTCTGGCAATGACTATTAACACAGCGACTAATTTTGTATCTATTTATACATCTGATAATCGCTTTAATTTATGCTTCATTCAAAAAATTAAAAATTGTTTTTGCATCGTTTACTGGTGCCTGGTACTACCATGATATGCAGGCAGTTTCAGATATTTCAATTTACTGCTATAAATTTTTTGCAGAAGTACTCTCGTGTCCTTCGTACTTGTAGAATTCTTTACTAATAATCATCCTTATTCTAGTTGTCGGCGTCGTTACATATCAGTTGTGATATTGTGTATCGTCTAAAATGAAATAAACTTTTCAGTGTGCGGTTGTACACAGTCCATTTTTAACCAACTTCAAAAAAAGAAGGAGGTTAGCAATTCGACTAAATGTGATTTTTACTCTGTTTGTGCCCGCAGAACTTAGTAATTTTTGAAAAGGTTTGGAAAATTTTTCCTTTATTTGGCGAGGCGAGGCTTACATAATAGATCATAATCTTAAAAATTATAGGGCGTCCCCATACAACATACATGGTTTTTACGTGTAGTATGAACCGTAAAGAGCACCACTTATTATATAAAAAAACTTCGTATCATTATAGCTCCCAATGGCAAAAAGTAATACAAAAATAAATCTTAAAATTAAAGGGCATCCCCATAGGTGGCGAAAATTTAACCGTTATAGACAAACGCTTGAAAATTAGAAAGAATGTCGATTGCTTTGACCGTTATAGTAACAAGTATTAATATTCAAAATTATAAAATAAAGGGTGCTCCAATATGTCGCTTAATTTGATGTGTAAGTTCGATGTGTAATTGAAATTTTCAATTACAAATTACATGTAATGTGTAACTGAAAAAAAAATCGATTTCAATTACAAATATGAAATGTAATTGTAATTGAAAAATTCAATTACAATTACATGTAATTAAGTAATTGCATGTGTAATTAATTACAAAATGTAATTGACATCCCCCAAGTCTGATTCATAGTAACGATACACATATAATAAAATACAAGAATATTTAAATTAGTAATTGTTGTTTTTTTTAACGTAAAAGTTTTCATTTCATTCTTTAAAAATTAAATTGAAGAATAATCAAATAAATTTAGTTTTAAGGATTTTTGCTAAGAAACACTTCAATAAAATTTTCATTAAAACATGTGTCGCAAAATCTTAATTCAGTTGTAAAAAATTAGTTAACAAAAACTCGTTGGCACATCGATTTTGAATGATTCTAAAGTATTATAAAATTGAAAGAGGAGTGGTTCGAATTAATTAAGCAACTTAATAGAATGTTTCGCCTCCATCCCCTTAAAAAATTTAACTTTTATTATGCTTAAACAAAAAAGTACAATTTATTAATCAATCAATTTTTTGACTGTTGGGTCTTTTTGATTATGAGAATTTGTTTAACAAAAGATTTTAGTAAAAAAAAATTAATAAAGTTTATATATTTCTAGGAAAACTGGTCAATGTACTAAATAAATGATTAAAAGTTAGTTTTTGTTGTGTTTTTTTCTATTAATTGAGTTATTGTAACTGCGTATTTTGTTATTTAATTAAGTAAATTGTTATTGAGTTGTTTATGTGTGTAGAGGCAGTTGTAAGTTCTTGTCGTAGGTGGTTGTGTTCATAAAATATTTAACGGTTGTATTCATGATAAAACTTAGCATAAGTGACGAAACTGAGAAGATTCTTAGCGAGCTTCTTTATACAATTCAATTCCATTAATAGCCATAGAATGTAGTTTTGGGGCACGACTACATTCCACTTTAAAATTAAAAATAACTGCGTATCACTATAGCTCCCAATGCCAAAAAGTAATATAGAAATAAATCTAAGAATTAAAGGGTGACCCCATAGGTGATCTCTTTTGAACTGTTATAGACAAACTCTTGCAAATTAAAAGGAATGTCATTTTAAACAACGGGATTTTTTTTAAAATTAATTAATTCTCAAATTTTAAAAAATTCTTTTTTTCATGCTATTCTCCCGATTTATTATTTATGTCGATTCCTTGTTATAGTAGCAAGAATTAATTTTCAGAATTATAAATTAAAGGGTGTGCCAATAGTTTACTTAATTTAATATATATGGCTATAATTTTGAACAGTGGTAGACAGACGCTTGAAATTTGCAACGAACCTAAGTATAAAATTTAAATTTGCAAATTAAAGGGTGTCCCAATAGTTGATGTAATTTGATGTATATGGCAAAATTTTTGAACTGTTATAGACAGACAGCTGAAACTTACAAGAGACTTGTAATGCCAAGACCGCCATAACAACAAGTTTATAATATAAATTTAGAAACTAAAGGGTGTTTCCAAAATAATTGTAACTTGACCTATTTGAACCGTTGTATACAAATAATTGAAAATTAGACAGAATGTCTACTGCCTTGCTTGGTATAGTAAGAAGTCTAAATATTTTAGATTATAAATTAAAGGATGTTACAATAGGTGATATAATATATGTATATGGTCAAACTGTTGAACCGATATAATCAGTCGGTTAAGATTTACAAAGAACCTGATTGCTGAGTCCACTTAGTCTACAGCAAGTATAAAATTTGTAATTTGGAAATTAAAGGGTAATATATATTGCCCAACTGTTGAACAGTTGTAGACAGACATTTGAAGTTAACAAGGAGCTGTAGTGCTAAGTCTGCTATAAGAAGTATAAAGTTTTGGAAAGAAATATAAGGTATCACAATAATCAATGAATTTTAATGTATGTAGACATACTTCTGAACAGTTGTAGACAGACAAATGAAAAATCTCTTTTGAAGTCGGTTTTTTTGCTAGAATTTTAATGCTTACTTGAGGAACTACGATGGGTGACGTCTTCAATCTTTGTACTAATAATTCTCTTGCTATTGTGAAATGTGAAAACGAAAATTGCTAGATTAAAGCATTGGACATACGAATTCTTTTACGATTGTTGTATATTTAAAGTATTATTGTACCATTTTCGACCTTTAATTTGATGCAACTTTATTTCAAACTAGCAGTGCCTGTTACTTCGAAATGAATAAATGAAATGATGAAATTCATTTTTTTAGAGAGAAAGAGTTGTGGAGATCGGTAATAAAGCAGAGTGAAACCAAAAAATATCACATTTTGCTATTTTTTAACCTTATGCCAGCTCTTTGGCTTTTAAATAGACAAATTATAGTTTAAGAAACTCTCTTTGTCTTATTCCTTATTTTTTACATCGCCGACGATCTAAAACTGTAGATTAACAGTGGCATACAAGCACGAAAAAGTAGTAGAAAGATGTCTTATTAATGAACACAAAAATAGTAGTTAATTTGGCAGCCGCTGAGATACGAACCGGACTAATTACAGCTTAGTAGTCAACGTGCCAACAGGCATCTACTCTATACCATTTGAGTTAGTGATGTGTGTAGTTCTATTAAAATATAAATGACCGAACAGATCTGCAAAGACGTCTTTGATAATTTTTGGCATGATTAAGATTCGAGCATATAGGAGAGAACACAAGATAATGCAGATCTTATTTGAAAGGCGTTATTTTTTCGAATATTTACAGTTTAAATTTGAAGGTCTTTAGCGAGCCGGTAACATTCGATTCATTCATCTTTACCTTCAGTCTACAACAGATGAGTGATGGATCTGCTCTAGATTCCTAAACACGCTTACCTTTCATAAAAGAAATCGTGTATTAAGGGTGACTGGTCCTTCATGCTCGCATGCAGAGAGACTACAGCTTTTTACATTAATTAATAAAAAAAATGCAATAATCGAAGGGAGCAAGATTGAAAAACGCCTCTACTCTTAGTGATATGAGATTAAGATATAGAAGTTTTTTGTCGGTGAGAAAGGTTGGTGAAAGTGTGTGAAGAGCGGAAGCTGGATTTTTTGTTTTTAGTATTACAACAGAACTCAGTTAATGAGCTCCAAAATAAATTTGAGGCTGCTGTTGACTACAAATCTAGTTGGCCAGGATTCAACCCCTGTGGCAATCAAAAAATAAAAAATGTTTTCTTCTGTTTAATGGCATAAATTCATATTCAGAATTAACATTAAAACATGCAGTCTCTTTTGACGGTGCCGGCAAACCAAAATAATTAATAAAATGGCTGTATCTTTCTCTTTGCACGCCTGTCTTATCACTTATTTATCCCTTTCCTAAAGAATGTAGCACGGTTACGAAAAACAACTAAATAGGCTATACCTGAAGTGCTACATCTCTTTAAAAAAATTTTACATAAAAGACTTTGGACTGCCGAAACGTAACTTACTCGTGTCTTAAATAACTATTTAATTTCATACAGATATATTTTATAGCTTAAACTGCATTTTATCAAATAATCATAAGGATGTAACGACATAAGTAACCTGAATGCTAGATTTATATAACTAAAAGTATTTCATAAATTTAGTTCACCGATTCAGTTAAATAAAGAATTTTAAATACAAATCGTTGGCTCATTTTTCTTAATAAACGAGACTTATTTATGAATGTGGATTTTAACAGAGTTTTATTAATGTAAAAAGCAACAAATTTAGAAAATGAATATACAACTGATTATAAGTCTGTTTATTCAAGAGAAAACAAAGTTTAATAAAACAACAAAATATAAAAAGACATCAAACATCCAACAGTTGACCGTAATTTTTAGTAACAATGATTTTGACAGTGAACTAGATAGAAAAACTAAAAAGAAAATCGAAATTTTTCATACATCATTAGCCGCTTTTACGCTATGTAAAATCAATTAAATTCAAACTACAGTCAAGAGGAGGAATGTGATGAAATGAATTTGCATGAATGAGTGTGTTTTTAAGCAAACTACTGTCTTATAGCTGGCAATTATTAATACAATACTAATTTGAAGCATGCTAATTAAAATTATTGCAAAAATTTAAAGGCAAAACTGAAAACTTCAACTGCTTTAAAATATATTTATGCTTAAAAGAAATGTTTACAAGCATTTATAAAGGCACTAAATAGCTGCTGCGTTTTTCATTATATCATGAAAACTACAAAAGTGTACCTGAGTTAAAGCATTGCCGTTTGTACCGCTCGACAGCTTACTAGGATTTCAGCCGTCGAAAGGTTCTGACTCTGAACAAAATGACAAGACAGTGCAATCTGGAACTGTTTTGGGTGCCGGAGTATCAGATTGTAGCCATATATGAAGTTACAAACGTGTTAGATTAGAAAGTTTGGGATCAAGCCCAAGTTTCAGCGAGTATTGCTGGAAGCTACTCAGATCAACTGTTCTGTCGAAGTTACCTTTTCGATTTTAAGCTGTCTCTGGCTTCAGTATAATCACAGAAGAACTGCGATTGTAGAAGGAACCCATTAGAATAAACTTGGCCTTTCAGTAGCTGTCTGGACGGTACGCTGTGCCGTTGGGAAACATGCTAGCAGACTGAGTCTTCCGTACCCTGACTTATGTAGAAATTACTACAACAAGAAAGAGGAGGAGATTGGGAAACATCTCCTATTTCATTGCCCGACGATATCTATGAATGGTGAAAAACCTGCTTATCTTTCGAATTGAAACATTAGAGGATCATTTAGACTAAATGACTGCAAGTACCCTGCAGCTAGCCGCTACGCTAACACAAAGTGATCAGGCGGAGCCATTAGTTCGGTTGGCGGTACGTGCAACCTAACCTTACCTTTTTAGTACCACGACCTCTCTATTTAATAAATCTCTTCAGGATTGGTTTGGCCTTTTATGGCATGATTGTGCCACAAACTTCACTATATCGACTAATGTAAAATTTCACGTTTATGATATTAGTAGTATTGAGAAATTCTACTCGATATTTCTTTTTAATTATTTAACTAACAAGACTCCATTGAATACATTTAACGTTGAATATTGCAATCCCGTTTGTTTTTTATACTTCAATATATTTAATAGAGCAAATAGTTATTACGAAGTTAAAGTATAAAAACTAAGTAAAAAATTATTAAACTATATTAATTAATCAATCTCTTTAAATTAAGCATTACAACTTGTATACGTATGTTTATAGTATGAATACTTGTTGCATACACTGTTGTATATATGAGTAAATTTTTAAATAATTAGAGCACAACTTATTAATTATGTGTTTAAAATAGCGAAAATAAAAAGGTAAAATAAAATATTCAGTATTTCTTTTCAGCAGAAACTAATCTTAAAGTAAAAAGCTGAAGAAAAATTCAAGAGTAATTTAAGAAACATTAAAACTTAAGGCTGTAAATTATGAAGGCTCTTAATTAAATTATAAAACATAATTAAAGTAAAATATTTGAAAAAGCAGAGATTTTATGAAATCTAAAATTTATTGAAGATTTCTAAATATAACTTTTATTTAAGCCTCCTTTCTGATTTTATATCAAAACACTCGGGTTGATTTAAAGAAGTATTTTGTTGTCTATCAGGCATGTTCTGAATTCCACACGAAATTTTCACTTAAAATTTTTGAAAGCATTGTTTTTGTAAAAAACAAATTTTATAGTAACAATGCTTTGAAAAAACTAACGTGAAAATTTCATATGGAAGTCAGAACATACCTGTATATACGTTTCCAAAACAATTGCACAACTGTATCGAAAATAAGAAATGTGTAGTTCGCGGGTCATACTTGAGGGATACGCCGAAACTGCTTATTGAAGCATTATCTACAGAGAATAAAAAAAAATTGGTACTGCGTATATAAATTTTGCATAAAAATGACATCGGCTCTTAATGGGTTAAGCATTTTAATTAAAATTTTAGTATTTTCAAAGATCTCTTCAAAAGCTTAAAAATGATACCCACGTTGATATTTTAAAAAATTTCAGAGCTCTGTAACTCGGAAAATATGGGTCAATTTTTTCACTTGTTTTTTTGCTGTTTTTTTCTTATTTTTTAATTCTCTATCGCTCCATATATTTATTTTTTTGATTGGAGTTACTTTATTGTTCCAAATGACATGAAGAAATTTAAGGTAGGCGTGGTGTTTTGTCTGCTGCCTCGAAGGACATGGACCGATTATTCTGATTTCCAATAGCACATCCTTTTACACTATATCTGAAATCATTAACACGGACGGACAGGCAAACAGACGTCCATATTGCAGATTTTCCCTTGAATAGTTTAAGAAAAATCGGCATAAGAAATTCTTTTCTACCATCAAGTTTTTCTGTTTAAAAATAAACTTTTTCCGAAATTAGTAAATTTTGCTTAGGGTTATTATCCCAACTTAGTAAATGAAAAGGTTGTTGTATCAGTTGAAAGCTCATAAATTTTTTTTATCATAAACAACAACCCATTCAGGAATACAAACAAAAGTTCAAACAAGTAAGAACGCTATATCCTCCTATGCCGGAGAATTAAAAAGTAAGAAAAAAAAATTACGTACCTTATATAATTTTACATAAAAATGTCTTCGGCTCTTAATGGGTGAAGCATTTTATGCATTTCCTAAAGTATCTCTTAAAAAGCTTTTAAATGATATCCATATTGATATCTTAAAACATGTGGTGCGCAATCGTTCCTTTTTATGAAAAGTTTAAAAGAAAACACAGGCGAGCGGAGTTTCCCACAAGAAACACTTTTTTAGCTGGGCACGGGAAGAATCCGGATAAGATGTACAGGAATTTTAGCAATTGGTGGACGGGTTAATCTCCTAAAGTTAAACTTGAAAATCCGCTAGGTCGACCCCTTCAGGACTTTGGCTGAAGGTTTTCGGAAGACGAAGACAATAATTAATAATATCAAATCGTCTGCATTTCTAAATAGATTTAATTTTTTTTTATTGAAAATTGAAGCTTGCAGATCTTAAGTTTTTGGTCTATCCCGTTGTACAGAAATAGTTATTGCCGCATGTGAAAAAATCTATTCCCTTAAAGTCAAATTTTAAAATATACAGGTATGTTCTACAAATCACTTTTTGTCAAAGTGATTTCAAATCACGCAAAAGGTGTTCTGCGTACAAAATATACTGAAATCACGTGATTTAAAACGTTAAGCAAAATGACTGCCGATTTAAAATCACTTGCTCGTTTTTTCTAATTATTTCGCTTAGAAAAAAATAATAATGGCATTACATATTTAAAACGATATGTGTTCTTCTTATTTTTGCAAAGAAATTAGATTTTATACACATAATAACGAAATTAATTATAAATTTTTAAAGACACTGCATATTTTATAAAAAATTGTTTTGCTTTATTTAGTAATGCTCGTGATTTTCTCTTTTTCGTTAGCGGTTAGCTGGTTTGTGGTTTCAAAGAATATTTTAGTGTTGCAAAATTGTTAGAGTATAAAATGTCATTTAAGATTTATCTTATTTATGCTAATGTTTCCAACATCAAATTTAGAAAATATTAAGTGCAAAATATAAAATAGTAGCAACTTCCTAAACTTTTTGCATTAATTTTTACATTTTCAATTTTAATTTGAACGCCAAATCTTAAGTCCTTCGATTAACACCAATAAGTAAATGAAAGCACATGTATTACAAACAAATAAAAATTCACTCATTTATTTTAGTTCCACACATTTTAACTTACTTAAATCACTTATAATATTTTAATTACAAATGTTAAAAAAAAACAAACAACACAAATCTAAAAAAATTCGTTTTCTCATATTTTCGAAAAATTAAAACTACGCCGAAAAAATGAAAATCACGTGATTTGCAGAACAGCACCAAATCGTCTGCGTGATTTTAAAACCGTCCGTGATTTGAATTCGCGTGATTTTCAGAACAGACCTGATATTATCTTGTAAATTATAGATTTAAATTAATACTATGAAAAATATTTAATAAATCATTTTTTATTCTCTTTTTTATTTTCAGTTTTCAAAATAAATCATGTTAATTTTGTTAATTGCAAAATCGTTTTGAAAGCCCAAAATTTTAATAAAAACTTTTTTTTGCCAAAATATCACATAATCTGGTTTATGTTTTTATGAATTTCTAACGGTGGACACAGAAACTCGAAATAAAAATTAAATTGCAACACATGCTTTATTCAGTTAAATTGATTTTAACTTTAGCAGTTGATATAACAACTGCACTAACTACAGCTTGCGGCGCAACAACCGAGTAAAAACAATAAAAGGTAAGTTGATGATGGCGGTAATACTACAACACAACGTCACATAGCTGTATATAAGAGTGTGACCGATCGAATTTTTAGATTAATTGATCTTACACATTAACAAAACAGATTTTGAAATTAATGAATTTAACTCTCTGTAACTGTCTGTTGCTTGAGTTACGAGACACTATATGAAATCAAAAGGGAAAAAGACTAATTTTCCACATTCATTTTAAAGACGCATTTTCAGTCTTAGGATCCAAGTGTATTTATCAAAATGAACAGCAGTGTATTACAAACTTTTTGCAAACAATAATGCAATTACAAAGTTAAGTAAATTATTAAAGTTTTAGCTCAAAATTTGCAATTTAAGCAACCATTTTTAAAACATAATTAAGATAGGAACTGAAAATTGCTTAAAGTTCATTAAAAAAAATTGCAAAATTGAACATCGCAAACAAAAAGAAAAAGTTAATTTTAATTGAAAAACTGCACTTAAATCCAGAGCAATAAAGCAAAATTTAAAAATGCCAGATGACCGTAAATTTAGTTCAATGGAGAGAAAAAATAATAAAATAATAACAACAGATAGAATAAAGAGGGGAAAAAAAGTTGGAATCATAAAAGTTGATTGAACTGTGTAATGAAATAGTTTAGCAAAAGTTAAGGAAATTTAAAATAAAAATAAGAAAATGGTTTAATGTTGAAGAGTTGAAATTGATTGATTTTGATATTTAAACAAATGAAAGCTTAATAATTTCTTGGAGCTTTACTCGTTTTAGCTTAATGCTTGTAAATAAAAATATTTTATATGACTAATTGTTCAGTAAAAAGTTTTAGATAAAAAAATTTTTTACATTATGGTAAAGGGTATATAAGATTAAGAACAACCGGATATATCACTTTTTGTTTTTATTTAATATTATTAGTTTATTATAAAATTATAATACCATATATTTATTTACTTCCACTTACTTGAGTACTTTTGACCTTGCGATTTGCTTGCACAATAACTATGAAATATTTATTTACACAATTTAAAAAAAAATAAAATAGCAACAAAAGAACTTACAATGATGAGAAAAATTAAAACATTTTTATTTCAAATTTAATACAATTTCTTTGCATTGTTATAGAATTTTTCTTCTTTTAATTTCGTGCTCTTAAAAAAACATCTGAAATTATTTTGAAATTGAATATATTTTGTAATTCAAATTACATTTTTGTTTTGCCTTTGTTTAAATTTCAGTCGGTAAATATTTAATCTTACATACATATGTTCATGGAAACAATCTTTATTCTTCACATTTAATTTTTCAACTCAACGATGGGGAGAGACTCATACATATGTACATCATCGTGAACTCTATTATGGTTTTATTAATAATATAGTTTTTTTTTAAGAAGAACTGAACGCCAGTACGAGTAAAAGTAGAAATGTATTTCTTAAAAAATATGGCATTGGAAATGTTGTTTATTTTGTTCTATACCTTTGTCATTTTTGCAGTAAAATGCAGATTTCGTCTCGAAAAAAACGACTAGTATTTTAAGGCGATTTACGAAGCGATCCGCCCAAGGGGAATCAATAACCAGGTGGCAGCGAAGGCGAGTTCATTGATTTTCTCAGTGAACACTACTGTCAAACTCCATACATAAAAAATCTGTGTACCGTTTTTTATATATGAAGTTTGACATTTGTTTCTACCAGCAAAAAATAATAAATTCTCCAACCCTGCCACCTGGTAATTGATTCGCCTTGGATCCGACTTTGGACATCTTATAAATTACAATACTGCAACTTTATTGGAAACAAGACACAGTTTAAAAAATACGGAAATTAGGGCAAGATCCGCCAGTTTCCAGATAGCTTTTAATCGGTTGTAAAACATCTAGACAAGGACTGCCATATTGGAAACGAAGTTTTTAATGCTAATGTGGTTATTGTTCGTGTGCGTAATTAAGAGAGCTTAAGAAGTTATTGCTTCCACAAAGAGAAGAGTTAGCTAACAAATAATGAGCAACCGCTTTGGTTGCGTTCGAAGAGTTGCTTGATTCTTGTCATGTGTTGAACTCCCATCAGCGCCATTAGTATCGCCACATATGAGTTGCAGCAATGTAAAAACAGTGTGTTTTAGTTGTTGTTGAATTGACCAAAAAGTGTATGGTTTGTAAAACGAAAGAACGTATCTACGTTAAGTTTCTCCAGAGCTACAGCGTTTCGTGACTAAATCGCTACGCGGTTTAAAGATACATTTTTACATCAAGACATCAGGAGTAGTGCAACAAACTTTGCGTATATTCCAGTTAAAAGATAAGCTCGTGTACGAGAAAATTGCTGTTCTATGGAAAACACCTTTAACCTGTTTTATTATTGGCCACAAAAATAAAACTTCTTTAAAAGTTTCAGGTGTATAACTGTTTCGGTTCTAGAAATAATGGTCTGTGACAGACAGCCACTTCAGCGACATTATTAGGATTAAATTTTAAACTTTAAAAAGAGAAAAGTATACTCTATTGTGAAAGGATTTAAAAAAAATTTCTATAGCTTAAAGTTGATGACTTTTTTTTTGTTGCGAAGAGCAATAACGGTAGGGTAACTTAGTATGAAGATGAATAATACGCGGGGCTACTTGACTAAGATTCGTGTTCAATCCCTGAAGAACTAGCTGAACCACAAAAAATGTGTTTTTTTATTTTGAAAGAATTTGACGAATGAAAAAGCATCGAAATGTGATGGAGATACAGTGCTATCGCCAATAGTCACACGTAATTTTCAGAGACAATAAAACTTGAAGGGTCTTGCGAACAGGGTTCAACTTTATGTTCGAAAAACTCAATACAGTGTGCTTTCGCACAGGCGTACTGCTGAATATATTAGATATTAGAGAAGAAGTTCTCGATTTTCTTTGCATGAAGATTCAATGTGATATTCGGTGGATTAAGCATACTATTCAAGTAGCAAAAGGAGCATTCATGTGTCTGGGTTTACTAAAACGGTGGAAGAAATACGTTACTCCATCTGATATCCTTGCCATCTCTGTAACCTTTATCAAACCGAAAATGAAATACAAGTCTCAAGTTACTCGACCGCGTGCGAAGAGAGCGAAGTAGCTTATTCTACGCATTGTAAAGAAAATTAGTTTTTTAGCCGAAGAGTCCTTGCAATACTTACTCCCAGCGGTAGGTTTTCCTGTCACTTTCAGTGTGCAAAGCTTTAAATTAAATGTCTACAAGCACTACTCCCTCTACCCTCCTTTCCACAACCTAATTTCCTAGTTCTGGTGCAGTGCGTTGCAGAAGTAGGGACCATCCGCTAAGTGCTAGTCCTATGAAAAAAAGTAAAAATAAGAAAGCTTAAAAAAATTTTCTGTTAAGAAACACCCTAAGTTCCCAGAAACGATCACAGATATTACAACTTTTGAAATTTCTTGCACAAAGTCCATAATTAGATACTGCGAGTCTGGTACAAGCAACTGAGAGTTTCTTAAGATTTAGGAAATAGTTTTAAGCCATACTTTTGATATGTAATTGGTCATAACGATTGAGCTCAGAGGAAATCCTATTAGCAAATCGTATTTTTCTTATGAGATCTTAAAGTAGAGCTGCAACCAATCGATAGTACTATCGATTATATCGATACTCTTAGTTTTGGCTAACTACCGATAGTTTTTTCCTATTGGAATAGTATCGGATAGCGATAGTTTTTAAGCAAACTATCGAAACTATCGAATGTTTTGACTATCGATAGTTTTGCAGCTCTTTCTTAAATAAAACTGCATATCGAGAAAAAAAGGATTCAATCAAACACATGACTCACGTTTGAACAATGCTTTTATATTATTAAGACAGCTTAGAGATCGGAGAAGTAGTAACCGTACATTTTATCAAGGTTCCTTATATATATATAGGATACATTTGTATTGAAATAGTTGATCTTCTCAGTCATATCTATTAGTAATAGTTTCTTACAACCTATTTTTCCGCGTGAGGATTATCAGATGTTCAGCTAGCCAAGAACATCTGATAATCCAACGTAGTCATATTACTCATTTTTCTGAAATTAAATAAAAAATTAATGTGTCCACGTTTGGAGAAACTTCATTCGTTGCATTTTATAAAAGGATTTCCAGCACTCGTTGTAAGACTGGCTTGCAGATTCAAAAGTGTTTGTATCTTTTTTCCATAAAAACCTCACAGTTCTATAGTTCTAAACGCGCAGACTTCTCTTGTGTATGCTGTTCTACTGCAGATTAAGGTGATTTATGCTTTTCGCTTTTTATACACTTTATTGTTTATGATTTTACTTTCACTTATAAGCATAAACTATTATTGTTAATTTTATTACACTACTTGCATTACGTTTATTTATGCTTCACTCAATAATCACTCAATAGAATATTTTATGATAACAAATAATAAAAAGGTAATTTTTGGGAATACCGTTAAGTTATGTTTGACTAAAAAAACGTAACCACTCAATTGTGGAAAAAACTTTTGTTCTCTCAAAATGTTTGTTAAGAAATATGAGGTCCTGCTCAAAATAAGAAGTAAGATATCTAAATTGTTATACTATAAATCGTCATTCGTAATGACATGTGCCAGAAAAGAATGAGTAAAAAATTGTCAAAATAGTGGTAAGGCATTTTTGATCAAATATTTGACTAATCTAACCGAACCTTTAGTTTTATTTATAAGAAAGAACTTTCGTAGATAAAAATCAATTACTTATGTTGCCTGCAAATCTGCATTTTGGTTTTCTAATTACCATTTATCAGGTTGATATAAAAGCTGCCTTAAATAATTCTTTTGGCCAGTGGCGTTTTTAAGCTCCGGCAAATATAGGCACATCACTTACCATCACAATATGACAGAATTTCGACCTAGACCGATTAGAGAAGTCAGCATTGTGTTTATGTTTAAAATCACTCATGAACGGTTTTTTGCAAATAATTAAAAAACCTTGTAGAAGAAACAAACATGATCATATTATTTTTAGTCTGATTTAGAAATTACCTTCCTATAATTTAAATAAAATAAAGATTTTCATGATTTCATACAAATACACCGCTTCACAAAAATTTTATTCAAACGTGTTAAATATTACATTTAAATAGTTACAGTTTTATTATCTTTTTACCTTCTCCTGCAAAGTTACAATTATCTAATTCAGGAGTGCCAAAATTTGTTATTTCCCTTTCATTTTTTCTTCTTATCTGACAGAAAATATTAATTTTAACTTCAAAAAAAGTCCTCGAGGTTAAATGCAACAATAAAATTGTATTAAATTTCAAGGATACAAAGTAAAAGGTATCCTTGCCATTTACAACACTTGCAACACTTTCCCTGTGAAGTTAAAAACTAAAAAACATGAAATAAATTCATTCGAATTTTTTCCTTTCAGGGATGCTTTTGAGAAAGTTTGTCTTTAAGGATTTTCAATGTTTTATTTTTATTAAATTATTTTGTTGATGTTGTTGTTTTGTACATCCATGGCACTTAATTCAAGGTCAAGGAAACGAGTATTGTTCTTTTCTCGAGTCTTGCGCATTAAGCACAAACTGGTTTTGAGCAAATGATGGTGTTTTAAAGAAAACTTTTAATCAGATTTTAAATGATACATGTTGCAGCAACATTTTCCAAAAAGATTTATGTGGACCATTTCAAAAATATGCGCACTAAAAAATTTGTTGAGGCATCTCCCTCTCTTTTTTTTGGAGTTTTGGAGATTTTTGGTGAATAATAACTGGGAGAAAAATTAAATTGGTAGAAGTACCACTGACCTAGTCAACTTAATTTATTTCAGATTTTATATTACGCCATAATAGGTTTCGTTGTTTTAAATGCTCAAGAATATTTTTTACCAAATATGGTGGTGAAACGTTTTGTGGCAGGGAAAATCAGTGTGACCTTTTCAAATTACAAAATAAGCTTAAAAATTAAGGAATAAGAAAAATTCTGGAAAATGTTAATTTCGAAAGTCGTCCAAGCGACAAATCCTTTGTTCAGATTTCGTGCTGTTGTCACTTTTTGGTTGAAAGAACAAAAGACTAATGAAAAATCGTCCGCTACATATCTACATCAGAACAAGATTTCAGAGTTTTTCATTTACGAGCATTCAAATATAAACATTTTTGATATTGTTCATAAGCGAGACTTTTACGATTTTTTTTATTTTTCACGTTCATAAATGACCATCAAAACATGTTTTTACCACGATCACACATGAATTAGTGCTTCTCTTTCGTTTTTAAGCATTCATATATGATACGTGATACATAACATCATTCTCATTAATACTGCTTTTTATAAACGAATGCGAGGAATTTTTCAGCGTTGGAAACTTCGCATTTATGAGCACTCAAAGCTGAGATTAATGAAAAACAAAATTCTTTTCATGGTTTTTAACGAACAAAAAAAATTATATGCCTGCGCTTCCACAAGAATGTATTGATGTGAGTAAGCGTGAAAAATAAAGAAAATTCGTATTATAAAAGGCAATATTGTAACTAGACTAGGTAAAATCTCTAAGAAATTAACAACAAAGCATACAGAAAACAAAAATTATTAAAAGCTATATAAATGTAATTTTATTAGTACCTTGATATATGTACATACGTTTTTTTTTGAAATATGTTATTTAGCTGAAACAGTACTATGTATGTAACTATGTATAAATATTTTAACAATACTTTTTTTTAGGATAATTTGTTTAAGGCATATGAAATTTTATACAAATTGAAAAATAATTCAAATGAGGAGTCACTAAGCTATTCACATTATTTAAGCTGCTATTCCTAGTACAGAGTACTAAATTCAACTGATTCATTAGAAATAAATAAGCTTAGGTAATTATACAAAATATGTATATGGTTTTAAAATAACTAGTAAAGTAATGTTTTAAAGGTCACTGAAGAATATAGTAAGTCATTGTCAATAGCACAAAAGTAAAAATTTTACACTTGCATGTACACTTTGTAACATACGCGTATATACGCCGTCAGTATATGCGTATATACACACACTCGAATACTTAATGAAAAAAATTTTCTTACGATCTTTTTACTTATGAAAAACTATTAAAACTGTAAATTCTCATAAATGAGCACATTTTTTCAATTTTGAATAGAAAGAATAAAAATTACATAATCACATTCATAACTGAAAAAACCAAAATATTTTTACGCAGTTATAAAAAGAAGCAACAAAAACTTTCTCATGTGTAAGAAGTAACAGAGCAGTTCGGTATTCTGATTCTGAACTTTATGTTTAAGTAACCATTTTCTGTTTACGAAGTTCAGTATACCTAACGACTAACGAAAGTTCGACTTATAAAGTCGTTTTTCTTATGTGTGTGAAGATAAATTTTAAAATTATTAGCCTTGCCACAAACCTTTTAATTTAACAAAGCTCTGTTAGAAAGAAAACATAGCCCTGTTAAGAGAATAAAAACTCGGTTTAGGCATCCAAACTGTAAATTTTATGGAAATAACGAAATATGGCAAAACGAAAATGAATGCGATTTGCTTGCGAGGGGAAAGACACCAATCTTTCTAACAGAGCTCTGTTAAATTAAAAGGTTTGTGGCAAGGCTAAAAATTTTAAAATTTATCTTCACACACATGTTTTTCTTAAGGTTCACAACTGTACATTTCAATATATTTTCTGCAATTAATAGTGTGTAAATAATTATTGATTGTCCTGTGTCACTGATGCTACACAGCTGCACACATTTTTGCAGCAATTGCGTCTGTTTTTTTTTCCAAAAAAAAAGTGCACAGTCTTCTCTGATTTGATGTAGTTCCTACGAAACTAAATTAGATCTTACGAAATTTTTTTCCATAAAGAATTTTTACTTTTGTCTCGTCATAACGAAAATGATTTTACTTTAGAAAATTTAATGTTTTATTTGAGTTTTATATGTTAAACTTTTTTTCTCCTTATTGCGAATTTCACTTTGGTTTTCTCTGTTTGAGTTTTTTTTTAGTGTTTGTAAAAACAATTTTGTAATATTTTAATTTACATGAATGAGTTTATTTATTTAACAAACGAAATTATTTGTTAATGAAAAGTTTTATGTTTCTTGAATATTTTAAATTAAATAAAGTTTTTCAATTACTGTTAAGGTTTTTTCTGTTGTTAATATCATACAGTGGGGTGAAAAAAAATTATTTTATAATTAATATATTAAAACGATAATTTAATAATTTGGTAAAATTTCTTTAACAAATTAATTTAATGAAACTTTTGAGTTTCAAAAGGAGTTGAAATGAAGAGGCACTTTAGTTTCGCAATTCCCAAAGCATAGATAAAAATTTACAAAAATTAGTCAAATAATATTGGACTTTTGAACCTAAACATAAGTAACATTCCGCAACTACACCAAAGTATGCATCAAAACACCCAAAATTGTAATATTTTAAGATTTTACTTTTGGGAGTTTTGAAAATTAAATTAGCTTTATTTGAGGACCGTTTGAGGGATAACACAATAAGCACTTTTATTGCGTTTTTAACGCAGGAGGATACCTTTTGAAATATAGAAAAAACTTATTCTTAAAGAACTTAAGAAATTTAACTTTAGTGAGGGAAGAATTAACGTTTCAAGGTTTTTTAAATATTAAAATAGCGTCAAAAATAAAAATATTAATGACGAAGTTTATTAATTGCTGTGTTAGTGCAAAATGAACCTCGTTTGAAAATTGTTGACATAATATTGTAATTGCTAATACACACATGCGCACATGTAAAAGAAACATATAGAATAAGATGCCAGATCTTTACATATTATAACAGTTTAGACGATTTAACTCGCCTATAAATGGAAATGCCGGTACTGCCTGCAAATTGAATGGTAACTAGGTGGCAAACTTAAATTTAAATACTGTGCTGCAGTCATGCCAAATTTTGGAGCAATAGGGGCTGAGATATACTCCAAAATAATGTGCGTTGATGATTTTAAAAGAGTCCAAAGTCTTCTTAAACTTATTATTTTTCCAAATACTTTTTTAATGCAGTGCTGCTCAAATTTTACTAATCCTCGTTTTTATAGTTTTGTTTAAAATCAGTTAAAGCCTTTTAAAATAATTGTTAGTTAAATTGAATTTAACGACCCTGATGGTGCTAAATGTTGAGCTGTATTTACCTGTGTTGTTGTATGAATTTTGCAAAAGGTCGTGTAGCAATTAAATACTCAACGAATTCATGATGATGTTTACTATGAAATGTTTTGTAAATGGCAAAAAAAGTAAACACAGAAAAATGAATGATAAATAAAAGAACAAATATTTAATGATATATTTTTAGTGGTAATTTTTTAAGAGTATGTCCTTTGACAAGGATTTAAATTTTTGCAGGCTTTTAAAGCCTCAACATGGAAAAAGTTTACCTTGAAATCACTGCAAATGTTAAATAATAAATAAGTGAATGAATGAATAAATGAATGAATGAACACATATGTATATATGTTTGTAGGTGAAGGAATAAATTTTTTAACCATGAACGTGATTCGATATAAATATGAGTGGCTTTCATTTGCATTCGTGTATTTTGCATGATTGCAAATTTAAAGCTTCAGGAGATTTTTCTTTCAACTAGACAGATTTCAATTTTTTAACAGTGGAATGAAAAAATTTAAATATTTTTATCTGAAGGTCGATTAAAAAATATTTCAAAATTATTGAAATGTTTAAATTTTGACTTTAAATCCCACATTTAAATAGTCATAATATAAGATGGTGATTTTCAATGATATTTTTCTTTACTAATCATTTTTCTTTTTTTACTTTTAATCCCTTAACATGTAAAATGTGACAATTAAATAATAATCACTTTAACAAAAGCTGTTTAGATGCCACCCATTTAAAAATCAACTAAAACACATTAAAATATTTACTAATATAATATGTAATTAAATATATTGAATACTCTTAGATCACTAACTTGGGCATATTGCGCTAAAGGTGGTGATAATTGCAAAACTGTTGCAGTTTATTATGCTGGACATTAGCAATAACTCATCGGATTTTGCCGTTCAAGTATTTAATTGATTCTGAATCTTTGCTGCAGATGTGTTACTTTACATTATCCCGGACAAACAAGTGCTATATTCGGCTATGCCAAATCTAATATACCCTTCAGCATATTTAGTTTAGTGAAGTAACTTCGATCAAAAGAATAAATATTGGGATGACAGAGAATTTAAAATTAAGAAGACTTTGCTATGCGTAACAGCTCAAAATATATATAGTTTAGTATTGCAGAAATTACAAACTGAACGACAAACTTAGATATACCCTTTTTTCGGTTTTTGTGGAGGGTATAAAAACGTAAACGAGCAAAATCATAAAAAAAATGATTAGTTATCAGCTACAAACTTTAGCTGTACGGTGAGACTCTGATTTGTCGGATCAAAACTAAATACATAGCAAAAAGTTTTTGAGTCTTGGAAGAGATTATTTTTAAGAAGAACAGCCTTGAAACAGTTTGCCCATTACTATTGTAGTTTTGTAGATTGCATTGTGTGTTGGTCACTTATTCCCCGGCCTATCTGAAACAAATTAGCTGCATCTTTTGAATAAGCCAGGTGTTAGATCAAAACCATAGGTGTCACCGTTTGGCACATACGAGGGCTGCTCTATATATTTCTGGCCTAATAGTGAAAATCGAATATTTATAATCAAAAATGGTTTTATTGTTTTTCAAAGTATTCTCCAGCATGATTTATACACTTTTGCATGCGCTCAAACCAGTTGTCGAAGCACTTTTTCCATTCCGATTGAGACACCTCTAAAACATGGTTTTTGAACACTTAATCAGCTTTTTCTGGCGACGAAAATCGTTGACCACGCATTTTTTTCTTGATGTGCGGAAACAAGAAGAAGTCATTAGGTGTCAAGTCAGGGTTGTACCGCGGATGACCCATTAATTGGACGTTTTGGCCGGTCAAGAACGCTCTGGTTTGAGCCAATGTGTGAGAGCTCGCATTGTCATGGTGAACAATGATTCGTCTTCTCTTGTTGGTTTTTAGAATTTCTCCGATGACTTCAGGCAAACAAATTGTAGTGTACCACTCAGAAGTGACTGTCCTCCGTTGCTCAAGCGGAACAGTCGCCACGTGACCAGTTTGCCGAAGAAACAGGCGACCATTTGCTTCGAAGTGCTTCTTCCACGAACAACTTTCGTTGGATTTTGCTCGTCTTTGAAGACCCATACGGTCGATTGTTGTTTCGTTTCGGGCTCATACGCATATATTCATGATTCGTCACCTGTGACGATCTTATAAACGTCTTTTGAAGCACCGCAATCGTATTTTTGAAACATTTCTTTGCATCAATCGACACGAGCCTTTTTTGAGCGACTTTCAAATTGTGGGGGATCCAACGAGAACAAAGTTTTTTACGGCCAGGTGTTCATGCAGTATCGAATGTATGCTGGTGGAAGAAATGTCCAAGGATGTCTCTATCTCTCGGTATGTCACATGTCGATCTTAAATTACGAGTTCACGCACGGCATCAATGTTCTCTGGCACAACAGCCTTTTTTGGACGACCTTCACGGAATTCGCCTTTGAGCGAGCTTCGGCCACGATTAAATTCATTATACCAATTTTTCACAGTGTTATAGGATAGTTTTTCATCGCCATACAAAGATTTAAGTTCATCAATGCACTCTTGTCGTGATAATACACGTCGAAAGTTGTGAAAAATGATGGCACGAAAATGTCCACGAGTTAATTCCATTTTTTTCTATATTAATTTTTTCAAGTCACTGTTAACAACACAAATAATGGTCGTACGTCAAAACGTTTTGAGTACGATTATGCTTAAAAATGACAAACTTTCTGATGGAAATGTCAGATTGCACTTGGTGTTGCCAGGCCAGAAATATACATAGCTACCCTCGTATTCGTTTTTTAATGTGAAATAGATAATTTAATTTCAATGACAAGATAGACAATTTTACAAAGGCTTTTTTAATTTGTAGTTCTGTCTTAATTTCAATACATTACAAGAGTAAAGCATCATCGGTTTTATGAACCTACTTGGAAGTGCCACAGGGATCAATTTTAAGTCAAACTCTAGTTACGATTTATTTTAACTATTTGTACCAACGGGTTGAATTTTGTAAACTGTATTCAAATGCCGATAATTTTAAATTACTCGCTAATGATACAGGTCAAGGATCGAGCTACCTTGAGAACAACGTTAATATGGACTTACCAAGAATCACAAATTGGTCGGTATAGAATTTTCTTAACTTAAAGTCTTTAAAAACCAGAGAAATGTAGTTTTCTCAGAATATTGCCACTCCTTGTCTAAGATTAGGCTATAACTCAATCGAGTTTATGTCGTATTATAAAACCTTAGGAGTGTACATTGAGAATGGTCTTAAGTTTGACTGTCATGTGAATTACATTATCTCGAAAGTAAACTTAATATTAAGGCGATTACATAATTAGAAGAAAAATTGCTCTTTCACTATGCTTACCTATTTTCCTATACGGGTTAGAAATATACTGGGGTATGTGAGATATATTTTTCGTCTTAGGTACAGAGATCATACACACGCACGTGATTCCATTATTAGAATGTGACTTTGAAAATTTCGTTAAGTTGAGAATATTGTGGAAACAAGTTGTGCCCTTTAAGGAAAGAAGGTTTTCAAGATCGATATCACCTTTTAAGCATTTGCTTATTTCTTGGTTATGCAAAAAACATTGCTGATTTGCAGCCACTTTTTTACTTTTAAGGGTATGATTATTTCATATTAGTATTTAAGTAATATTAATTTAATTTTTATAAAATAAATAAATAAATAATTGATAACTGAAGTTATACGCAATAATGATATTTAATGCCAAATGTATATTCCTGATTGATCAGGCCGTATGGGCTTGTGATCTATTATAAATAAATAAATTAAATTATTTTCTATTTTCTTGAGCTTTGGGTCCTTATATTTTTTAATAATATTTTATTTCAATATTTCGGTACTTTCTGCGTACCTTCTTCAGGAAACAAAATTAATATATAACCAAAATAACAAAATTAATTAATTTGGTTATATATTAATTTTGTTTCCTGAAGAAGGTACGCAGAAAGTACCGAAATATTGAAATAAAATATTATTAAAAAATATAAGGACCCAAAGCTCAAGAAAATAGAAAATAATTTAATAAAAAAAAGGGTCAAATAATCATTATTAAACTAATAAATAAATTAAAAATTATTTAATATGTTATACATTCACATCGCAATGGTCTAAATTGAAGACATTATAATTTCGCGAATTTTTTTGTCATGATTTTTATACTGTTTCTATCTTGGGTATAAAATATAAAGTGCTCTCACTTTCAAAGTGAACTTTGCGAGGCAAATTGAAAATAATAATCTTATTAGAGTCTTACTGACGGCTAAGCTTCACCTTATAAATAATTAAATTGTGATAATTTATCATTCATATGAAATTAAGACAACAACGACTAAAAACTGAATTCCTTCCTACATTAAGAATAAATTTTTCATTTTAATATTTCTATAATATAGTACAAGGGGTTGGATACAATAGCAAATATGTAAGTGCAGTGGATTAAATACTTTAATCACTATTTCCAACTCTGCATTTGTTATTGATAGACACACAAAAGGTATCTGAAGAAAGTTGGTGGTTTTATTTATTTTAATTTTTCCATCATATAATGCTTTCACATCGCTTTGAAAATGATTGAATAATACAAACGTTTAATAACCTCTATTAGTAGGTGACGTAGGGTGGAAGATCACGAAGCGAAACACATGAGTTTTTTTTTGTGTTTGTGTTACCACTAATAAAACAAATTTCCTTTTCCCATTGTATTGTATGACAATCAAAATGATTTTTTTTACTGAAACTTGACAACCACAAACGCAATGTGTAAAATGGGAATAATCTTTCTAAATTTTTTATGTATTAAATATTTGAAAAGGAATGATAGAGTTTCGGAAATATTTTTTTTATATTGCACAGTGGGTCGCTTTTATTACAAATTCACTTTATATTAGAACTTAAGCAAAAAATGGCTATAAAAATATTAAAAAAATGTCTGCCGTTCCATTTTTTATTACTACAAATTTTTGTTCATGGGTGTACTAAATATAGAAAGCTAGAAGCATAATATTTAATATTGGAACATATTGTACTCTTTCAATTTTTCGCACATATGTTTTTATAATGTTTATTTCCAGAATAACTGTTTTAATTATGTTCTTAAAATTATCAAATTTTTTCGATTCTTGCAGGTAAGATTTTGTATTAACAGCAGCTCAAGTATGTAAATGTTTTAAAAATTTGTTAATAAATTAAAATTCTTAAATTAATTCACACAAAAAAAAAATTACATTTACATTATATCTTTCTCAGGGCTTTTTAACACTGGATGGTTGAAGAAGATTAGCTAAGGTTAGGTTATATTGGTTTATGGTACTACCTTTCCTTACTCGGTCATATAGTAGTCCATAGCAATAATGTATTTGCTTAAAAAGGTCATCCTAAAGTTCCTTTTCTCTAGTTGTCTGTCTACCATTTAACTTTGCGTTTTCCAAAGCGCTAGATATTTGCAAGTCACTTGATTGAGTGCTTTTCTAAGGGATTGCATTATTCGAGTTGTTATAGTTGGGATCTTATTAAACGCATACAAGATTCAGGCGTACGGGAATCTTCCGTTCTTTTTTTACCCTATTTCTTCTTTTTCTTAACGACCTTCGCTGTCAACCCTATCTATTTTTTCGCAGATGATAGTATTATATGTCATTTGCATTCAATTTACGGTAGGCCAAGTGTTTTGGATGATATCCTCAAACACTATATCTTGGTTACCTCTAAATGGGGTCTAGTGAACAGGGATTTTTTTTAACGTTTGCAAAACCTAGTGCTGTAGTTGTACAGAAATCAATGCGATATTTTGTCGAATAAGCAAATCTATCAGGTCTTAATAAAAGCGTTCAAGTCTTCACTTTTCTTTGCTCCATCTAATTTTTTATTAGATGAAATGCAACTGTCATTTATGAGAGGATGCTTCAAAGACTATTTTTAAGATACTCGACAACGTACTGGAAAGAGCAAAGAAATTCATCGGTGATAGTAGGGTATCCAGCTCTATTGACTCATTAAAGCATCGACGCAATCTGAAATGCGTATCACCGTGTTATCGCTACTACAAAGTAATGTGCTCTGATGAAATCATGAAATACGAGTGTTCCTGAAAACCGTAATTTCTTGCGCTCAACACGATCTTTATCAAGAGACCATCCTTGTGTGAATTGCACTACGCATTAAAAGTTATTTTCTTATTTTCATTATCGGTTAGCAAGGATTCAAATTAAATGCCTTAAAATACTACTTCCACTATCCTCGTTCCTACAACTTAGTTTTATAGTTCCGTTACAATGCATTTAATCAGTAGGGGTCATTACATGAGTGCTGTTCCAATAAGAAACAAGTACGAGACTCTCATACTGAATTTGATGGCATCCTCAGAATTATATTGTACGATAATTATTATTACCGAGCAAAGAAATTTTTTAAGGAAAGCCATTAAAAGAAATCAAGAATTAGTATCTAAGAAATCCGTCCCCGATTGTCGTATAACTCACAGCTTGCTGGCTAGCCGAAGAATATAAAACATATACTTAAATAATTTAAGAGATACATTGATTGGCATCAGTGTACATTTACTGCAGCTGGATTTTATTCGAAAACAAATGTGGGCAAGTTCCACAACCCGTACAAGTTGCAATTTATAGTAAAAAAGGGAAAATTTTCTCATTGCATAACACCTGCTAACCCTGTGGTGATTCATAACTGTTTAGACTACGCTATTTCTTTAAGTGATTCATAGACGTAGAAATATTATGGCGTTGCATGAAGAAGTGGGTTTTGAGAACTTAACCTCCACGCGACTAAAAGTCTTCCATGTTATGAACGTTCTAAGAAAAAAGGGGAGAAGACAAATTATTGGAGAGCCGCTGTGAATATACGCATATGCCGACAGTTAATTCGTCATTGTAATCCTTAAATCCTTGTTTCTAAGACGAAAGCAATCATATACTTCCAATAAATGTTTGATCCCGCAACATAAGAATACAATGGGAGTACAAAAATCATGAACATACCTCTGATTGTACTATCTTAAATGGCCCAGCGATCTTTAAAGACGAACTTAGTAAATTCTCTGTTTAAGGCTCAGACTGCAAATGGAATATTTGCAGTTGTTGAAGACTTGCCAGATAACTATGTTTTTGCTTCATTGCGGCCATTTTGGTAGGCATTAGTCTTGACAGTTTATATTTAGTTGTCGTGAAGTAGGCAAATGTCATATTTATTTTGAAAAAATATTCGATAACCAAATTGTCTTAATCATTACATTTTATCCAAAATCAATCGATTACTGTGTTGCTGGAAAAGTTACATGAAATTTTTGGGAGAAACAACGCGCCAACAAAACGCATTATTTCTCGTGTAGTGAATGATTTCGAAGAATGACGGCCTGTAGGTGATAGGCCCAAGCCAAGGCGCATTAATTTTACAGGTAATAGCAGTTCTAAAACAACTACAACAATAAGTGAACAACATGTATTTTGTTTTTGTAACATATATTTTCAGATGTCAAATCCACTGACGCACAGTGGTTAAAAATCGAATTTTTTTTGACAAAATTCGGTATCTTTTGAACCACTCAATATATCTCAACGAAATTTTACAGGGGCAGGGCAGAGGTGGTTCTCAGTGAATCTACGGACGTTTAGGCTCCTAGGGTGGAAAAGGGCATCTGGGTAGGGCCTCAGAAAATGAAAATACCATAAAATGTTTGTTGTTTAAATTTAATAAGACCTTGAAAATATCAATAAAAATATGTTTAAATGTGCAGGGAGAAAAATTGGCTTACAATTTTTTTGTTTTGTTAATTTTGGTCAATCTTAACTTAGTGTTTTTGGCGTAGTATGCTTATTAATTATCGGATTATTACTTCAACACATTTGCTATATACTTAATAAAATTTAAAATAAACAACTTTAAAATTTTGTTCGGATAGCGCTTTTCGTTAAAAAGTTACAAGCCTCTGAATTGAGAAAATGTAAAAAATATCGTTTTTTAAGGATTTTCCGCAAAAGGTATTCTCTTTTCTTTGCTTATGTTATTTAAATTTACTTCAGTACTTGCAAATTTGTTTAAGCAATTTTAAAGACAAACTATAGCGAATGCGAATAAAAGCAAAATTAGGTCAACAATTATACCGGTTCCCCCTCCAGCCCTTTCTAACATTGCCAAAATTTTAAAATCATCGTAAAATTCCTCACAGAGCAAAGCACCGATTAAAAAAAGGCAAATAGTAAGTCTCCAAATTTTGGCTACATACTCCAAAAAGAATTGCGACATTTTTCCCCTTTCCGGGAATTTGTATGTTTAAATAAAAAAAATTAATTTTATTTCACCATTTGATTAAAAACTCTTTTACCACTTCAAAATTTTGTAGGAATATCCCGATGCGTTATGATATTTAATTTCTCCAAAAACTACCTTAACATGAAATTTTCAGTTTTTGAAAATGTAGCGCGAAAAAAAAATAATTACAACATTATTAATCTAGATGTCATAAGCTTTCCTTTGATGCTACTTACATGCATACATTTAAGCTAGAGGAGCGTCCTAAACCTCGCATCCTGGTATTATGTTAGCTTATTTTTTAAATGTAAAAACCAAAAATGAGTATAAATACATTTTGTACCAAACTTCTTAGTTTTAACATATAAAATGAACGAAACTTACAATTTTTAAATAAAATCCAGTTTCAAAAAGTATGTGAAATTTTTTTGTTTTATAAAAATTTTAAATATATTTCCACAAAACCACCTTAGGAAAAAAATTTTTGCAGGAAAAAAAATAATAGGCCTGTTCCAGATGCATAACAAAACAGTCCAAGCTAATACGAATTTGTCCAAAAGCGTTCCAGATAACAATTTTTGTACAATTTTGAGAGAAAATGAGAGAGTAAAATTTTTCATTTCCTCACAAAGTTGTACGAACTTTTTCTTTGGGTAAGTTCGGACTAGAATTAAATTATCAGCTGTTTTTTTTTTGTTTACTTAAAAAATCAAATAATTTTTAAATAAATAAATAAAGTTTTTACTTAAACTCTAATAGGCACAAATTTTTGTTGAAGTTCTTGCTGCTTTCGAAGTAGAAAAAAGACACAGCATTAATAAATATTTAGAAGATGTGGTGTCTCAATACACAGAGGACGAATTTAGGAAACATTTTAGAGTTTTAAAACAGTTGTATTTGAATTTATGTAAAATATTTAAAGAAAGGAGAACATACAATAGTTACTTGGCTTTCCTTTTTGCAGAGAATTATAAATAAATTTTTAATAATAACGGGTTACCCTTTTTATTCAATCATGTTTTACAGCTGTTGGCAATGTTGCAAATGATTTTTAATTTTAAGCGTCTTAAATGATTAAAATAAAATTTATTTCAGTAAGTCAGCACCATTAGTATATTAGGATGTTCAATTGTGGTTTTTTGCGTTCCAGCAATTTCGGACAACTTTGTCACATTCAGAGAGTAAATTTCTTTTACTCTCAAAAGTCCGGACTCTTTTCTGGAACAGACCTAATAAATGTAAACAAAATTTGACATCTGAAAACATAAACAATAAAGTCAACTGATCTACTGCCACTATATTAACCTGCCTTGGGCCCAAGCATAGATCACAGCGTACTGCAAGATCGACTGAAAACATTACTACTGCTCAAGGAAGTGTTAAAAACAGTCCATCGAATAGACGCCGTGCACAGGCGCATGGTCTTCAAAGAACAACTTTGGTCACAATTTTGCACAAGGATTTGCATTTGTTTCCATTTAAGATTCAGTTGACCGAAGAGGATGTTACAGTTGGCCCATGAAAACCCCGATTTTCATGAAAAAATCATAATGAGTGCCGAGGCACATTTTTATATGGATGGATATGCGAATAAACAGTATAGTCGGATCTAAAATGGAAACCCGTCAAATTATTCCTCAGTCACCTTTGCATCCATTAAAAGTGACAGTCTGGGGTGCCATTTGGTCAATTCGGTCGGTAGAAATGATTGGAAACCTTTTAATGCCAAAGTGCATGCTTTGATTGGGCTTGATTGTTGTGTGGTATTAACGAGACGGTGCCACATCACATACAGGCAGGATGCTTATAGCATTGCGTATGTCGCCTCAAAAGAATTTGTAGCAGTTTCTGTCAAGGGTGTGCGGAACCTTGAAATTTTTAGTTTTTCGTCCAGTCCTATTGCCTTGTATTTTATTACCACTTCAGCAGATCTGTGGTTAAGCGTAAGGTTTGATTTTGGATTTTAAAGCCTTTACGAGGATGTCGCCACGTACCTTTAAGGTAGGACGCCTCGCGTGTATTTTTTATTTTTTTCCGATCTAGTAAAATTTTAAATTCTGACCATAGTTTAAGTGGAGCTCTACATAACCTAAAATGTAGGTAATCTTTAGCCAAGTGAAGTTTTAATGCAACTGAACGAGCTTTTGTAAAATTACAGATTTACACACTTAAAATTTCTTAACAAATCCCCACTATGCGGCATACAGTGGAGAATTTTGCGAAAGCAGCAAATTTATTAAAGATACAAAAAAGGATAAGAATATTTTGATGATTCATCCCTTTTTCAATTACTATTTAGGACTACTGTGATGGCATTTGAAAAACTTGTAGTGAGTGAGTGTGTGTATCGGAGTGGATTTAATACGTAATGATACAGAAGATTTTTAGTAATGTTGTTGTTGGTTGGTACTGCTGCTACTTGTGCCTATCATGATGCAAACAAGACGACAACCATGAAGATGATATGGATGATGTCAACCCCCAGCAAAGAATAAAATAAAAGAAAGAAATGCTTGTGTACTCATTTGAGTATAAAAAGAACATACACATGTTTGACAAGTGTGTCACTTGCTAAACGTGGATTATTGTCTTGTATTTTAAATGTTCGATATTTAGTTGAAAACAAGCATGGAAAATGAGAAGACCTAAATGGCAAATCGACACAAGACTCCCAACTAATTTGATGTAATGAATCGACAATAAAAAAGATTTAAGTTTTTTAAGTGAAAAAAGGGAATTTAAAAAGAAAGCAAACAAGAAATGCAATAAAAAAAAGTGACAAAAAGTCGTTTAATTGAATTTGTCAATTTGTGTCATTATCAAGAATTATAAAAGTAATATTAATTTGAAATTTTTTACTTGAGCAAAAATATAAATCTAAAGAAAACGTTAATAAAAAGAAAAAATAAACCTGTCATTCTCATTATTCTGAAGTGAATTTGGGCATAAATAACAGCGTCATTGTTGTGATTGCAATAAAAATGTTCATTATCCTTAGAAATTTTATCAACACCATTATTGCCATTGTCAGTCATCGTGATTATTGTAATCGCCATCATTATTGGCCCCATAATGATGCCTAATGAAAAGAAAAATTTACTGTTTTGATGATGATACCAAACTTCTTTGTAATCATCCAAATAATCGGGCAAATATTGATTTTTCTGCTTTGTTTAAGTTACAAAAATAGGCAAAAGAAGGAAATGAATTAAAAACAAAAAAGTACTAAAAGAAGATTTAAATGAAAGGATTTGTGAAATCCTTTTTCTTTGAAAAGGGAAAGCAAAATATAATTTGAAAAAAGATGTTGTTGTTTGGCCACTGTTTTCATCCCAGAAATGAACGAAGAGGCGTTTTACATAAAACAAAAAATGTTTCAAAGAAACGGTAAATATTTCCTCAGTACATATAATCTTGTATTAAGTTTTTTTTTTCTATTTTTGTTTGCTTGATTTTCTTTTTTTTGACCATCAAAGCAAATAGATGTGTAAGGAGAAAAAAGTTTATCTTGTTTTTAAGAGAAGTGAATCTTTTATTTATTTGAAAATAATGGTTGTAAGAGTTTTGAAATTCATTTTATGAAATAAAAAATGCTCGTTTAAAATTTAGTAGAATTAAGTATTTAAATTAAGCTTTTGTAAAAACAAAAAAAGCAATTTCCTTCATATAACTTTTTTATATCCTTCAACACAAAAAGTGGAAAAAGAGTATATCTAAGTTTGTCATTTTGTGTGTAATTTCTATAATATCCATTTCCGACCCCATAAAGTATCCATATATTGTGAGTTTTTTGCATAGCGAGGTCGATTGAGCGATGTCCGCCTGTCCGCCTTTCCGTCTATGTTAGTGTTGAAATCAATTTTGCCTAGGCGCTAGATGAGATGGAAAAAATTTAAATACGCCAACCGATCATACATAGTTTCGAAAATTTTGCTTTTTAAAATCAGGAAAATCTGTTCATGTCCTTTGAGGCATCGGGCAAAATGCCACAATGCCTCCAATTTTTTCATATCGCTCGAATGAAGTAACTTCAATAAAAATAATAACAAATATATAGAGCGATAGCGAATTAAAAATAAGAAAAAACATTAAGTGAAAAAACTGGCGCTCGCCCATATTCTCCGAACTGCGGGGCTATGAAATTTACAAATTTTTTAAAATATCAATATGGGTTCATTTGAAAGTTTTCGAAGAGATTTTTCAGGTAATACCAAAAAAATTTTTTTTTTAATTTTTAACCAATTAACAGCTGATGACATTTTTATGTAAAACTAGCTGTTCCCGAAGAGCTTTGCTACCCCAATGAGAATAATTGTACCACGACCACTCTCCAAGCTAGTGTTTTTTTTTTTTTTTGATTAATATGAAAGTCATAATCAGGACTTATTTATCGATTCCGCGCATTTTTCTTTTTCCAAACTTATCCTTCCTGATCCTTATTTTTGAACTTATATTTTAATATCTGTTTAACATCTGTTTTATTTTTTTTAAAATCGGATCAGTCGTAAATGCCCATTTTAGTCATAACTCACGACCGGTTTCGTGCAAACTTTAGATAAACCATCTACACGACCATACGAACAAACTCCAAAAATTTATTCGAATTCGGTTTAACCATTGGTAAGTTATAAAGTCAGAACACACTGCATATATATATATATATATATAAGATAATATACAGTTCTTAATTTTTTTTATTTTCTAATTCTCTGTCAACCCAATATTTGTGTTTTTGATTGAAGTTACTTCACTTAACTAGATTTACATTAATGGTGAAGGGTATATAAGATTCGGCATAGCTAAATATAGAGCACTCTTACTTGTTTAATTTGTCTTCGAACGACAACCAAATTATTGCCAACCTACCTCTTTAAAATTACCAGTGAAATTAAAATTAAGAAGAAAATACTACTTTAGAAATCAAGAGCTCTTCGTGTGTTAAAAAATGTTTCGCAAAAATAAACAGTCGCCTCTTTTCTGGTTTTGAATAAGTCACAATGATCTTTCTCACATAATCAGCCCAATCATGAATATTCTGACGAAACTTCTTTCCCACAGAAAAAAATTTCCTCAACAATAGATTCCTCCAATTATGAATTCGTGCGATCAAAATAACAAAAAAAAAAAATGGCATCATCGTAATTTAAAGGGAGTTTTTTTCTGCATATAATTTTTCTTTTATTATTTAAAATACCTACTTTTTTCCCGAATTTGTTTCACTTTCCACAGTCCATCAGAAGGGGAAAAATTTATAATGGGAGAAAATTTAAAACTGAAAAAAACTCGCACGGAATTTTTGTTTATAATTGGGCTAAATATAAAACTATATAACTCAATTGCAAGCTGACGGCGATTTTATATACTATACTATTTGCCACGACGCGATGTTTATACATTTAGCTTGGTCTAACCGGTACTGCATGGGTTAAGTTTTTTATCTTTCTACGCTATGGTGATATAGATCCTTTCTGAATCCACACAATATAACAGATACAAGTGTTGAAGTAAAAAGTGTACTTTCGGAGGTAAAACATTAGAAACAACGCCACCCATCGGAGCTAATCTATCAAGTCTTTGACCAAAGGAACACAACGACAAAATTTTATTAAAATCGATTCATATACAAATGCTCATTTTTCCTCTTTAATAGTCTTCTAGGTTTTTAGTAATTAATAAATTCCTTTTAGTGGTAGAAAATTGCCTGATATCACCTTTGGTCCGAGTTTTGAAACAGGTATATCTAATAATTATATATAAAATGTTCGTTCTCTCCTGGTGTGTGAATGTTTTAAATTTAAAAAAAGCGAGTAAGTTGCATTCAAATAAATTTTTCCTTCATTTTTTTTGACTACAAATGTTGGAAAGGGGCCTATTGAAGTTTTCGAATAAAGATCAACACATGATTTTATTTATTTTTTAATATCAGTTTAGTCTATAAAATGCCCGTTTTTCCTGTTATATACCGTCAATATTCTTAAGTTTTTCTCTTTTAATCGTATGTTGAGTTAACTTTTCTATGTCAATTTATTTATTCTTTATTTTTGACGCTTTTTACTATGTGGCTTTACCTAGATCTGTTTTGCAGTAACTAACGCAACCATTTACACTACAAAACTGTATTACTCTGCCAAGATTTAAGCTATTCGATGCCTTATTTAGCAAACATGCGTCTTTTACTGCGCAGACTTTTAGACGGCAAACTGCTAGGTACTGAACTCACGATGATCTGTTCCACCAACAAGGTTATTTTAGCACAGACTGTGTTATGCTGTTATTTTTCTCTTTGTCCTTGTTTTTACTTACAGGTGCCTAAAGTATTGTGTTTGCAATTTTTTTATGCTGACGTTTTCCTCATACAACCCACAACAATTTTTTCTGTTTCTAATTGATATTACGGAAAATTTTGTTTGATAAATATCTTTTATAAGCTTTATAAACAATTCAATAATGGCCCTTACTCAATATTCAGGATGCTGCTGGGAATTGAACTCATGATTAATTATCTTCTGGCAATCATTGGATTGGTCATTTGAACGGCATTGCGTAGAACAAAGGGTGTATCTCTTTTTTTTAATGAAAAAAAAAGTGATGACCGCGACTTTTGTATACATGTGATGTCTGTAGCATATAACGTGACTTAAAAAAAAAACGTTTTCACAAACAGGAACTTTTATAATTACTTTAACTTTTATAAACTGCACGTTGAACTTTGTTAAAGCAAAAGCTAAAAACATTTCAATGCAATTTGCTGCCGAAATCGCTGCAACGGCAACACCGTTCAGTATAAAACTGTTGCAAATGTGTTAACGCAGAATTGAATATGTGTTTGTTTCGGTCATTCACTTCATGCTGTGAACGGAACGCGGTTGCTCATCATGTTTTATTATTCACATACACGACTTCCTTAGTGATTGAAGTAACAACTTATTCAGTTCTGTTTACAACATACACACAGCCAGCAACAGATTTTGTATAGAGTTGACAAATCTCATTTTCATAACAATATAATAGTTTAATGTTTAAAACCAGCGTTCATAAATAATATAAATGTTTATCTTTATGGTATTTTACTACACAAAATCGTCAAAATCGTTTTACAATTAATTTTGTGAAACAAATGAATGTCATTAACAGACTTATATAATTCTGTAGAAAGTGTCTTCTTCCTTTTTTAAATAAATAAATATGTAAAACTTTACTATTTATTGCTGGTTATTAACATGTGCTTCCTCAGCAATAAAAGACGGTTGCACGCAAGTTTGAAAGTTTATAAACTTTTTTTCAGACACTCTAATAATGAT
This sequence comes from Gymnosoma rotundatum, assembly GCA_916610165.2. Lineage (NCBI taxonomy): Eukaryota > Metazoa > Arthropoda > Insecta > Diptera > Tachinidae > Gymnosoma > Gymnosoma rotundatum. Next base: position 35,783,389 of record OU744339.1, on the reverse strand, counting down.
AAATATTAAATGAAAATGTTTTGTCTTGAAATATCTTCTCTTTAACAAATTAAATGTGAAAATGATATATGACTTGTGATATAAGCAGTTTAGATTTTTGTCTTAACTTATAACACGACATAATTTCTTTGTTACGTAAAGATTAGAGTAAAAAAATTACAACTCACAGCATATTGAAATTTAACATTGAATTGGCCCACGTATGTACTTATTAACACCAGGAAGAGATCCCTTAAGCAGGTTTAATGGTGTGGATATTTATTATACGATTATCTGCCACTGCACAAAAACGAAAAAAAATGGCCTATCTCAATTAACTAAAGGGGAGACAGAGCTCTTTCTATTGTTATTTGAAAACACCAAATTGATTTTCCTGCTTAAACCAATTTAAAAAAATATAAGTATATTTCTGTTAATTCTAATACATTTGGCTGAAATAAGAACTGTTCTCCTAATACGGTATACTTCCTTCAGTTCGCAAGTTAATTTCGTTTAAAAAATTAAATTAAAAAATAATATTGGGACACTATGCCTTGTTTCTGTAACTGAAGTGAGAAATGTCTCATAAATATATTGTAATTATATTGCTGTAAACAGGGCGAGCTAGAGTAATTCATGAACGTCTTAGTTATTTTATATTATAAGGAACAACCTGTAAAAACCAGATGACAACAATATTTTCATGTGAAATATTTCTCACCATAGCTACAGAAATGAGGTACAGATTTTTGAAAATTATTTGATATTTATGGTATATTAAAAATTCTAAATTGTTTATCTATTTCTGAAAAGTATTTTCATATACATACATAAAGTATTTAGAACAAACATTAGAATTAAGTTTTGTCTTTTAATTAAAAATGTCTTTAATTCTTTATAATAAATAAAAATTTGCATTTTTGGAAATTTAAATTTTTTTTGGGAATTGTTATTTTATGCATGATATACGAATGTATGCTTAAGTGTAATAAAAGAAGACCTTGACTATTTCCTACTGAAGGGCGGTGCAAAAATATTGTCAAAATATAAATATCATCATTATTAAAAGTGGAGCGTACACATTTGTAAAATATAGACATAAGGACAGGCAGCAGTGTTGTCGTTTGGTTACATTTCTTGCATCTTTTGTAATATTAGAAGGTTTCACGTAACATGTATAATTTTGTTATCGGCTTATGCAATCAAAATCCCACATAAAAAATTTGTTTGAAATAAACAGAAAATAACGTTGCTGAAGTTTTACTTCGTTGTTTTAATGAAAAATCATGAAATGTTTCTTGCTTCATGTTTAGAAACAGCAAAATGTTGCTGGCAACAATTTTTTCCAACTGTTAAGTAATAAAGAATATCTATAACTCTTTACCAGTCATTTCGCTCGCTTGCTGCAACAACATTATTATTACTAGAAATTATTATTTTCAAGACATGTTTTTTTTAAGTTTTGAAACCAAGATATCGTTTTTGAGTTATTAAATTATATAAAAATATGGGTAACATTTGGTTGAATTAACGATGTTCATCATAACAAGTAAAATAAAATATCACCTGTTCGTTGTCATACGGTGGCTGTGGCTTTAAAGCAAAGCGCGAAGAATGGACGTATGCGTCAGACATACTGTTATATAACCACTTGAGAAAAGCAGTTGCTAAAATGAATAACTTTTTGCGCTGAATTATTTGATCAAAATATTAAAAGGCAAAAGCGATGAGTAAAACTTTTGTGAGTACAACTTGTAATTTAATATCCTTTAAATATTTACTAAAGGCCATTACAGACTATCTAACACAATCTTTGTAATTTTAAGAAAATAGATGCTACTTACAATACAACTCTGAACTTTTGAAAACATATACAATTTTGAGAGATATAACGACTAAATCTCACGGTGTTTTTATGGCCCTAAACAAACTTTCTCAAGGTAAAAACAACGAAAATGACGCTTGATAATATTTTGTATGATCATTTCTACGAGCATGTGACAATTTCATCGGTTTCGTTTTACCTTTTCTTGTATATTAAAAAACGATTTAATTTTTTTAGTACATATTTAACGTTAAATGTTTAAATTAAACCACATAAACATTAACAATAACAATAATAAATAGCTTGAACTGCAACAACACGAACAGTGTATTTGAAAGAAACTTATAATTGTTTTTAGCTGCACCATTTTTATCGTGTGTTTTTTTAAGGCAGATAACTTTAATTTGGAAATGCTGTTTTTTGTGACAAGTAATTTACTAGCATTCGATTTTATTTTGCAAGATATTGAGCAATAAGTGCATTTTTTATTTTTTAAAGTTCCAGAATCTAAGGATCGTTTTTACAAGGCATGAATGCCCTTTTATGTTGTATAGTGCGCTCAAACCAAGTAATTGATGGTGTGCAGGTCCAATTCAACATTTAATTTTACTTTCGCCCTCTTCAATAAAACTAAAATTTGTTTCGGGACTGGTCAGATGATCTTACTCTCATCGTGTATTTAATAAATTGGGCCATTGTCAGTGGTGATGTTCTAAATTTCCACATCACGTAATGCCGCGTCAAATTTCATACATCGAATAAAGATAAATTTTGGTGGACCTACTGGGCCCATCACACATCCTGAATTTTAAAATCTTAAGCTTGATTAAAGTTATTATCGGAATGTACAAAAAAATTGTGTCTGTCTACAAAATTATTATTTTAGAACTTTGTTGAATTTTCTCCCGTTAGTCTTGAATTTTGTGATTTTGTAATTTGTATATTTTGTTGATTCTTATATACAGGGTATTCGATTAAGCGATGTCCGTCTGTCCGTCCGTCTGCCCATAATTTAATAAGGTAGAAATCAGATTTCCCACGTTTCTGGATGAGCTACAGAAAATTTCATGACCATTATTTTCTTAGACATAGTTTCGAAAGAGGTGCTATTGAAGTTTCGCAACATCGGTTCAAAAATGGTGCCTCCATTTTCTTCACGCTTTTTAATTGTGCTTTTTTGTTGGTTTTTGTTGTTTTTGCTTTGTTTTATTGAAAACCAAAATTAAAAAAAAAACTATTAATTATCAGGTAATTGGAATATTTTTAGACCAAATAAATTTCATTAAATTATTACATTTTTACCAACATTTCACAAAAAATATTAAACCAGAAGTATTAATCTTAAATGGTTTCTGCAATAAAAAATTGGAAATTTCATTAAAAACTGAAAATTTAACAAAAATAACTATAGATTTACAAAAAAGAATTGAAATTTCACTAAACTATTAAAATTTCTTCAAAATGTTTATTTTCACGAAAATTTCACCAAAAATTAAAATATCATTCAAAACTGCAAATTTACACACAAAAAGATATTAAAGACTGTCATCAATTGAAAAAATTTCCAAAGAACCCCAAAGAAGTTTAGTATGAACCCCAATATTGCAGTTAACTTCTGCGGACTCCTAGTTGACGATGAAGGAACATCGTTTCTTTGTCTCTTTTTTGAATCAAAGACTATTACCTGGAGTGGTGGGTAATGGACCTAACAATAGAAGCTATTGGGGCTAAATGTTTTGTGTTTGATGCTTTTGAATAAATAAAAACCGTCACAAGCGGCTTGGGGCCTCTGCGTCCATTAACGCTGAGCAGACTTTAAGGTGACAAATTAACAACTGAAGTTCACCCCAAATATCTTCATTATATCAAAGATATACATATTCCGACAAAAACATGTTCAGAAAATAAATACAAAATTCATTTGGCGCAAGGTATAAAAATGTACACTGCGCGTCATTAGGTTAGCGCCCCCTTTCACTCATTTGTTTATGTTGTTTTTTCTACTTTTTATTGCACTCAAATTCGTAATTTTTTTTTTGAATTTGCAATCATTTTGTGTTATATATCTCACAAGAAATTAAAGCACAATAGAAAAGCTGTTATATATTCTTTGCTGTTTTGCTTCCACTTATACTATTTATTTTGCGTCATCAGATTAGCGCCCCCAAATGAACTTTAAGTTATCTTGCTTGTTTTGACAATGAAAATAAGTTTTGACAATTAAATTAAATTTAAATTGTATTTGTCTTTAAATAAATACATAAAATGGGAAGAGCAGCCATTTTATCTTTGGAAGAAAAAACAAAAATTGACTCTCCTTCTATAAAATTGCTGAAAAAATTGGAAGGCACAGAAAAACGGTTGCCAGTTTTCTTAAAAATAAGGAACACTATGAAAAAATTTCAAGGGCGGCAATAATCGAGTGCTTTCCCAACCAGACAAGCGAGCAATGCTGAGGCAAGCATCAAATTCGGAAAAAAAAACTGGTGGTTAGGCAAACTTGTCAGCAGTTAATTTACTTAAAAAGGAAATGCGTTTAAAGTTTGCTCGAACACAAATGACTTGGTCTACTGGGTGGCATAAAGTAGTGTTTTCAGATGAAAAGAAATTTAATTTAGAAGGTCCCGATGGATATAAGTATTAATTTCATGATCCACGTAAAGATGAGCATTACTTGGTCCGCTTGCACAGCCGGGTGGGGAGCAATATCCTCCTATGGCACCTGCGAATTACAGATTTTAACATCACGTTTGAATGCAAAAAACTACAATAATGTTTTGCATACTTGCCCGAGCTAAATATTATCGAGAACGTCTGGGGATAGTTGGCTAGAAGAGTGTACGAGTCGGGTAAACAATACAAGACAAAATGCGAATTACTCGAAGGCATTAGACACGCTAGGTCCAAAATTTCGTTGAATTATATTAAAAAGTTTTACAATTCAATTCCCAATTGAATTTAAAAAGTGATTTTAAGCACAGACGGCACTACGCATTACTAATTATCCTTAATACTGTAATATAGTTACAAAAGTTACTAATTAAACTAAAATTAAAGCAGATGGCGTTACTATGTTGACCAATTTTTCAATAAGTTTATTAATATATTGTTCCTTAAAAGATTAATTAAAATTTTATATTAAATTTTACAGTAGTTATTTTTGTGTTATTTTAAAGTGAATTTATAAAAGTTTACTGGATTATAACTTTAAGGTTATAGCTCAATTGGTTCAGATAGTATTTAACATTAACCGTTAATGAAAGGGGGCGCTAACCTGATGACGCGCGGTGTATGCAGCACTCTTATTTGTCTTATATTATAATTGTTTTTAGCAATCATTTTTAGTCTAAATGGATTGTGAAATCACTGATTACAATCAGAAAAAGGGAAGTATTTTTATGAGTCACAAATTAACGATAGTTGAAGCTTAAAAAATACAGCTCATAAAATATGTACATCCTAACTCTTCTGTAGATGGACTTAAACTTTCAATTTACAACAATTCTTAATAAGATAAACAAAAAGCTGGATGTCTGAGTTAAAGTTACCAAGCACCATTGAGAGTAGCTCCTATTCTTTACAGGAAAGCATAAATGTGTTTAATTTTTCCAGAGAATGCTCAAACATATACATGTAAAAAAATTGTTTTGATGAGAATGCCATTTTAAAAATAAAGCTCTACTATTCTTAAAGATATTTACTAAAAAAATGATTTTGTTTTTAACTAATCATCAATGAAACCTTTTCACTTAAAGGCATCATCATTATTATTAGCGATGATTATCCTAAAAAAGACTAGCACTATTTACCATTCAATGCATTATTGTAAAATCATATTTTTATCACAAATAAAAGTAATTTCATATTTATTGAAAACATTTTTAACTTTAACAAAAAGAAAAAGAAACATTCATATGAAACAATAAGAAAAAATTAATGAGATTAAATGTTAAAGCAGTTTTTTTGGTACGAATGCTATAAAACATAAACTAAAGCATATTTTAGGGCTGGTTATAAAGTGCCAATTCATTTATAATGTGTGTGGCACTGTTTCAGTTTAAAAAAAAAAAGATATATATTTTGTTATTATTTTTAATATTTCGCCACACCGTATGGTGGCATCTTTTGTACAATTAACATTTATTCTTTTTAATTCATACAAATTATTGTATGAAACACAAAACAATTGCTCTTAACGGAGCTACTCAACGCTTATTTACTAAATTAATATTGATTAAGTCTTTTCTGCCTTGAACTAAGCGTGAACTCTTATTTTTATTATTAATTACAAACCGGGGGTGCAAACTTATTTACAGCATTTGCCGCGTCATCAATTAATTAAAACATTGACATTGCACTTGTATATTTAATTTGTATGTCCATAGAATAATACAAATTTCATATATGGTCGCATATGAGATGATTGCCGTTCTCTTATTTTGTTGTTGTTTGTCTGTCCAGTGAAGTACGTTAGCAGTTAAAGAAATCATGTACAAAGTTCGCTTTGGTAGTTGTGCACTTTAGTTCACGCTAGACAGCGATATATATTGACGAAATGTGATGTTCCTTGTTCCTTTTGTGATAATTTTTTCATCTTTCTTAAGTTGCTCAGTGAAGAGCCATACACACTAACAATACAAAATGCCTGCACATGCCAAAGTGTAGCGCAGCTCAAACGGTTTTTACTCTAGACTAGTGATTGAAGGTTGCTGACTTTTTCTTGCTTCACTGAGACTCTTATCATTTCTAGCACAAATACATATTGCAAGATCGACGTTGAGTTTACGCTAGTTTTCTGTATGTATTTGATAACAGAATAATTGTCTAGTGAACTTAAAATTTAGTTCTGTTAAACGTAATGCTTCTTCGCCTGATAAACGTAAATAGCAAGACAAGTATAATTCCCGTCAGCTTGTGGCAGCTCCAGCTCCTAAAAATCATCATGAAAAATATTTGCCAGTTTTTATACCCTTCACCACAAAAAGTGGAAAAAGGGTACAACTAAGTTTGTCATTCTATATGTAATTTATAAAATATCCATTTCCGACCCCATAAATTAGATATATTCTGACTTCTTGCGCATAGCGAAGTCGATCGAACGATGTCCGTCTGCCCGTCCATGATAGTGTTGAAATCAAGTTTGCCAAGGCACTACATCAGCTAGAGAAAATTAAAATACGCCAATCGATCGAAAGAGATGCTATTGGAAATCAGCAAGATCGGTCCATGTCCTTCGAGGCAGTGGACAAAACACCACGCCTGCCTCTAATTTTTCCATGTCATTTAAAACAATGAAGTTACTCCAATTAAAAAAAAAAAAAACAAATATATGGGGCAATAAAAAAGAAGAATAAAAATATCAAGTGAAAATATGGGCGCTCGCAGTACCATTTATTTTTTTTTTTTAATCTATGTCACTTAACTAGATTTACATAGATGGCGAAGGGTATATAAGATTCGGCATATCCGAATATAGCACTCTTACTTGCTTACACTCTTATGCATATTCTTACAACCGTTGTTCATTAAAAAATGATTATTGTTAAAAAAGCTGAACCATCGTTTATTTTGATGAAAAGCGCATGGCGAACCAACGTTCCACGTTGGGTTGAAATTTCCAATAATGGCTCTTAATTGAAAACTTATTTTTTAAAAAAGTAATCTATTTTAGGTTATAGTAAAATCGAATTGTGCGTTGTCAAAGTTGCAGTTTTTTAAGTTTTTTTTAAACAATGGTAAAAACCAAGGCAGATTAATATACTAGGTAGTGGCAGTATAGATCAGTTAACTTTCTTGATTATGTTTTCAGATATCAAATTTTGTTTACACTTATTATTTTTTTCCTACAAAATTTTTTTTCATACAGTGGTGTTGTGGAAATGTATTTAAAATTTTCATAAAACAAAAAAGTTTCACACACTTTTTGAAACTGGATTTTATTTAAAAATTGTAGTCCTCGCCTCCATGATTTTGTTTGCTCATTTTATATGTTAAAACCAAGAAGTTTGGTAAAAAATGTGTTCATACACATTTTTGGTTTTTACATATAAAAAACAAGCTAACATATTCACGAGGATGTGAGGTTTAGGAAGCTCTTCTAGCTTAAATATATGCATGTAAGTAGCTTCAAAGGAAAGCGTATGACATCTAGATTTATATATTTTAATTATTTTTTTTTGCACTACATTTCAAAAAATGAAAAATTAATGTTAAGGCGGTTTTTTGAGAAATTAAATATCATAACGCATCGGGCTATACAAAATTTTGACGTAATATAGCTAAAAGAGATTTTAATCAAATGGTGAAATAAAGTTCAAATTTTTTTGTTTTAACACATACAGGCATGTTCTGAATTCCACACGAAATTTTTACTTCAAACTTTTCAAAGCATTGTTGCTGTAGAATTATTTTTTACAAAATCAATGCCTTGAAAATTTTGAAGTGAAAATTTTGTGTAGAATTCAGAAGATTTCTGATAAATTCCCGGAAAGGTGAAAATTGTCATAATTTTTTTTTTTTTTACAAAAGAGTCCTTTATTAATCACGGGGTTGTCAAATCCGTTTTTTGAGTATGTATGCTTGCACTGCGAGGAATTTTGCAATAATTTTAAACTTTTGTTCCAAAACTGTCAATGTTGGAGAGGGCTGGAGGGGGAACCGTTATAATTGTTGACCTAATTTTCCTTTTACTCTCATTTGCTATTGTTTGTCTTTAAAATGGTTTAAAAAAATTTGCTAGTAGTGAAGTAAATTTAAATTATATAAGCAAAAAAAGAATACCACCTTTTTGGGGAAAATTCTTAAAAAACTGTGTTTTTTACATTTTCTCAATTTAGAGGCTTGTAAATTGTTAAGGAAAAGTGCTATCAGAACTAAACTTTAAAATTGTTTATCTAAATTTTATTAAGAGTATAGAAAATGGCTAAAATAATAATCCGATAATTAATAAGCGTATTACGCCAAAAATACTAAGTTAAGGTTGGCCAAAATTAACAAAACAATAAAAATTGTAAGTTCATTTCTCCCTGCACATTTAAGCACAATTTTAGGTCTAATTAAATTATCAAATCTTCAGTCTAAAAAAAAAAAACTGAATAGAAATTATTTGGCTTAAGTTCATTTATTTTTTACTTTCTAAAAATCTTTTTTATAAAATAATTTCTATTCATTTATAACATTCACAGTTCAAATAATAATTCAATAAAAACTAAAAAAAAAACTATATATCCAAGGTACCTAAATTTGGTGCCCTACCTAAAAGTCCCTCTTCTCCCTAGGGGTCTGACCGTCCGTAGATTCACTGAGAAACATCTCGGACCTGCCTTAATTTAAAAAAAAAATTCGTTATGATATATTGAATGGTTCATAATATAGCGAATGTTGTAAAAAAATCGTTTTCAAACCACTGTGCCTCAGTTGTTTTGATATCTGAAAATATATTTTACAAAAACAAAATACTAATTGTTGTAGTTGTTTTAGAACTGCTATAACCTGTAAAATTAATGTGCCTTGGGTAAAAACTGATAAAAATAAGTTTTTTTTAATCAAAATTTTGTATTTTTCTAGCATAAAAGTAATATTTTTTCAATGGAATTTTCAACTTCAGGTATTTGAAAACTCAAATATGTATCTCAGTAAAATAATTTTGTGGTAGAAATATTTTTAATATTTTTGAAAATGGGTGTAAAAAATAAATTTTCAGTTTCAAGTAGAAATTCAAACCCGGTTTGGGCAAGCTTGGGAAAAAAAGAAATTTGGAATTTTCTATGATATGTCTACTTACAAATCATATAAAAACATTTTGCGGGTTTTTTGCGATAAGAAGGAAAAAATTGGTTTCTATTTTAACATCAAAGAAAATTCTTGTATGCTTTGCAATACACTCACTGCATTAATCACGTATGTATGTAAGTGTGTACATATACAAGTAGTTTTGTTATAGTGAAGTAGTGAATGAAACCATATCAAAAATATAGATCGAGTTCAGACAAAAAACTGGACTTATAGTTGACCAACCAAAACCAGGATTTGGAAACTCAAATGACTGGAATATTGCCAGACGTTTTTTTCAAAATCCCGAAGTTTCTGTGAAAATTACAAAAATCGACTTTGAACTAATTAAAAAGTTACATACTGTTTTAGTTGCTGTATCGTGCGGTCGTCAGATTAATGTTGAAAAATTTCAAAAATTTTATCGACTGCAAAATTTTTTATTGAAAAATACCAATGATATAACATGTCTTCCACTTTACATAAATTCTTAATACATTGTCCGCAGATGACTACTCATACACTGTTACCTATTGGCCAGTTGTTAGAGGAAGCACAGGAAAGATTTTAAATCATTCAGAGAACATTTTCAAAAAATCCAGTCGTGAAAATTCAACAAAGATATTTTCAATAGATTTTTAATAAGCTCTGATCCCATTATTAATAATATGAGCAAACGTTACAAAAAGAAGATTCGCGTGTTACTACAGCAGAAAAAATAATTCTGATTATATTTATTTTAGTGACAGCGAATATGAAGACTAAAAGTATTAAACATAAAATGTAAATTTATATTAAGATTAGTAATGCCTATTTCCGGGAAAGTTTTGTATGGGGGCTATACGAAATCATTTACCGATTTCGGTTAATTTTTATATGTTTAGTTACTAACCTAAAAAAATCGAATTGCCCAAATTTCATTCATTTATCATTAAAAATGGAGCTTCCAAACCAATTTTAATATTCATACGAGCCGACAAAAAAAATTTTTTTTTTCAAAAGTAGTCTTTCTTAAGTAGTAATGATCTCCTTAATACTACATAACGAAAAAATAAGTGCTATCTCTAACGCCTGAAAAAAGAGCCGATTTTAGCCATTTCAAACTCAATGTGCGTTCGTTTAGAAATAATTAGTGGGAGAGTTGCTAGAAAACAAAGCAACACTGCTTAACCAGGTTCCTTTTTTAGTTATAGCCCAATATAGCCCAATAAACCGTATATCAAGTTTTGTGTGAATATGAGATAAATATCGACTGGCCTCCCCTATTAAAGTCCCTTTATTCATCTTAACTTACTAATAAAAAAGAACTGTCGAATATTGAGACCATATAGCTTGTATGTGTCATTCATTCCTTTAACCAGGAGCACTAAATAATACCGGAATAGCAGCGGCCTTGGAGTTTTTGATATAAAAATTTAGTGCGATGTTTAATTGGCTGACAAGATTTCTTGAAAGCATCCAAGTTAGTTGAAACAGTGTGAAAGGTTTTTTTCATTACCATCTGTGTAATTTAAGTGATATAACGCAATCAATATAAATCTTAATTTTTTTTTTTAAATTAACATTGCAAAATTTAAAATTTTTGTTGGGGAGACTTAAACCACTTTGCAATTCTAATAATTCAATCAACCTCCCACAAACATTCAGTTCAAACACATAAAAACGAATTGCCTTGTCATCATTATTATGATGAGCTTAATCGCAAAAAAAACATCATTTCCTTGTATTTCCCACAAGTGTCATTGTCATTGTCACAGACACATTCTTTTACCATGTTTTTGTGCAAATTATTGGTGATGGTGACATAATGTGAGAATAATTGAACGAGGCAAATAAGTAAATTGAACTTTACTGTCAAACGGATTTTTGTATAATAAAAAAAGCAGGCAAAATAAAAAAGTATAAATGATTTAAATTTTCTAAAAGGTTTTCAAATAAATAATATTGACTGAGTTCTGTGGAGACGAAGAACAGTTTCCATTTTAAGATTTTACACGTGACGAAGATAAATTTCTTATTTTCAGAGTATAACCATCAATAAGTGGATAGTTGGAAGTTTGCCAAGTTTTGTGTTTAAAAGTGTTTCCTTAGAAATTTTATAATCTAAAATTTTTTTTGTTGCTTAAATTTACTCTCATCTTCTAAGTAATATATTATGTCTACAGCTTTTGTTTTGTTAAGTTACTTATAATGAAATTTTGCGAAGACATAGTTTTGTGGGAAATATTGAACACTAACTGTGTATAATATTAATGCTCTAAACATATTCGCCACAGCAAGATACACAAACATACGACAGCAAATGACGCTAGCAACATTTGTCGCCTTGCACGCAGCAACATAATTATTTTGTAGGCAGCAGCTAAATAATAAAAATACGAATTAACTGTATTTCAGTGATGTTACTTAAGCGATTTTCGAAGAAGCAGCTCCGATTTATAATTAAAAAATGTTTTAACTATTTTGTAAGAGACTATTTAAGGCCAGGATTCACTATCATACTCAGTCGTACGATCTGTCAAAAATTTCATGTGTGCTCAAAAAGTATGATAGTGTGGATTAAAATTATATTATGTGTGTAACAGATTTTTTGACAGATCTGTACGATTTTATAATCTTTTGAAATAATTCATAAAATATTTTTTTCTATGCGATCAGGGTTGATTTTTTTAAGATGATGAGGAGAAAAAAACAACAAAATATTAAAACCATATGTTTTTGCATATTTTTTGTATAATAGTGTGGCACATACGACGCCATTTTGGAACGATTTTTAAAGTAGGACAGAATTCTGTCAGATTTTTGTGTGATTAAATCGTACGATTGTGTATGATAGTGAATCCTGGCCTTTAAAGAGTAGAATAATTGGTTTGGATTGTCTTTAAGATTGAAAATATATAGAAGTATTTCTCAGAAGCAATAATAAGTGGAGTAGTGTGTGTCACGTAGTTTCTTGTCCACTAAAATAAAAAATACTAAAAACAACAGTTTTTGATATCTATTAAAACCAATCGTGTTATGTATTTACAGATATCCCATACGACAATTGAAATTAATATAAGTACTTCAACCAGCAATTACTAAGAACAGAAGTAAATTTTTAACTAAATGTTGTCCACACAAAAAAAAAAAGGAATTTTAGTTTTATGTACATCTTAATACATCCTTCTGAAATTTTTACAATTATTCTTCGTACACTTTCGCCAAGACAATTGTAGTATTTTTAATTCGTCTGTGTGACATTTCTAAAATCCATGTTCGAAACAAGGTTCTAAAGGATCTCCTCACAAAATTTTACTCAAATCTATCCAGCAGCACTTACGTGAGACAGATAAGAATTCAATAAATAGGTATTTTGTACTCCAAATCAATTATTGTCTTCACTAGCAACACTATTTTCCTTAAATATTTTATGTACTGAAATTATCCTGTTACAGTTTTATTATAGATTTACACTTAAATCTTTAAATAAATAATTTTTATTTTATATTATTATTGTTCTTTTCGTTTTTCATAATAAGAGATTTTAAACACATTATTTTACATGCCTTACTGCCATCCCTAAATTAGCGCGTAAGACGCAAAGCAATGAAATTCATAGCTTTTGCGCTAGAATGTCATCTCTAAATAACAGCGTCAACTTTGTGTCTTTAACAGTAATGTTAACTAATTTTATTTTATAAAACCCGCTGTATAAAAATAAAAACAGAGATAAAACCGCTAGATTGCCTTAAAAATAACTAAATTGTCACTACTTTTCAGCCATAACAAAACAAAACAAACCAACAAGCAGCCAACTTCACTTCCTAACGCACTGTCAAAATTGGATTTTCCAATTGCTAAGCGTTGACGCCGTGCTATTTAGGGATGCTTCATACATTTTGTATGAACATGAGAAATTTTGACAGTTATCTTGCGCTTTACGCGCTAATTTAGGGATGGCAGTTATAGTACTGACATCACTAAACTGTTTATTGTCGCCAATAAAAATAGAAATTAGTTTAATTTGACTGCATCGGCGAATTCAGCCCAGACAACAACCTGCCGCCTTGTTGCCTTGCTGACATCCCTAAATTAGCGCGTAAAGCGCAAGATAACTGTCAAAATTTCTCATGTACATACAAAATGTATGAAGCATCCCTAAATAGCTTGGCGTCAACGCTTAGCAATTGGAAAATCCAATTTTGACAGTGCGTTAGGAAGTGAAGTTTGCTGTTTGTTGGTTTGTTTTGTTTTGTTATGGTTGAAAAGTAGTGACAATTTAATAATTTTCAAGGCAATCTAGCGGTTTTATCTCTTCTTTATTCTTATACAGCGGGTTTTATGAAATAAAATGAGTTAACATTACTTTTAACGAAACGAAGTTAACGCTGTTATTTAGGGATGACATTTCAGCGCAAAAGCTATGAATTACATTGCTTTGCGTCTTACGCGCTAATTTAGGGATGGCAGTTGCTGTCAACAAATTAATCATTCTCATATAAACACTTGCATTCTAATTCTGACATTTTGCAGTCGGTAGCTGCTGTCTCGAATTCTTTAGCATAATGCTTTAAAAAATTTTTATATTTTGATTTCAATATAGTATCCAAAATAAATCTTGAACTTTGGCATATTAAGGGGGCGAATAAAATAGAAATAATACGCCAGCTTTTAAAATACCAATAAACGTACAGATATATATTTTTTGCCCCTTTTGTCAAAAGGAGTGATCAAAACATTATTAATTTTTAAAAGTTTTATTTTGATAAAAAGCTGTGGAATATTTTTTGTTTTTACCGATTTTGGTTTTTTACTTGATATGATAAGTTTTGTGATGCTTTTAACATCAAAAGCTGTTTTTGCCTTTTTATACCCTTCACCACAAAAACTGAAAATAGGGTATATTTGAGTTTGTCATTCCGTGCTCAAATTCTAAATATCCATTTCCGACCCCATAAAGTTTATATATTCTAACTTCTTATGCATAGCATAGTCGATTGAGCGACGAGACGGACTGTTCATTCATATTAGTGTTTGCCTCGGCTAACTTGATTTCACAAAAAAAAAAAAAAATAAAAATATGTCAATCGATCAGATATAGTGTCGAAAAGGTTCTATTGCAAATCAGTATGATCGGGCATGTCCTTCGAGGCAGCAGGCAAAACACCACGCCTGCCTCTAATTTGTTCATGTCATTTGGAGCAATAAAGTAACTCCAATCGAAAAAATAAATATATGGTACGATAGAGAATTAAAAAATAAGAAAAAAATATAAAGTGAAAAAATTGGCGCTCACCCATATTTTCGAGTTAGAGGGTTCTGAAATTTAAAATTTTTTTTTATCAATATGGGTATCGTTTTAAAGCTTTTGAGGAGATCCTTAAGGAAATTCTAAAATTTTTAAAAAATGTTTAACTCATTAAGAGCCGATGTCGTTTTTATGTAAAATTTTTTTTATTCTTTAATTCTCTGTCACCCAAATATTTGCATTTTTGATGAGAGTGACTTCACTAAACTAGATTTACATAAATGGTGAAGAATATACGAATATAAGGCTTGGGATAGCCAAATATATTATAGTACTCTTACTTGTTTTATTTTAGTTTTGAAACAATTAGTCGTTCTTTCAAGACTTTTTTCTTTTATGTTGTCGTAAATTTTTAGTCTCACTGTTTATTAAGTTAATCAATTCCAATATTTTTATTTTGGGAACTGACCAAGTGCTTAATTAATAAGAAAATTAAAGATTCTTCTGAAATTTGCGTAAATTAAGCAAATATGAACTGTTTTATTAGGCACTAATTTTTAAGTTCGTCAGTGTGTTTCATTCCCAGGTTACTGAAAAAACAAAGTGTTTGATGCCACTTGCCAAGATCTGCTGTTTCCTAATAGTAGATTACAAGTATCTTTGTGGTCGGTAAATAGTTGCTGGCATTATTGAATATGGTATTCCACACGTGCCAAGGTAGCGTATATTAGTTATAAGTGAGGCTTTTTGAGTGTACTGTGTATCCACATTACTGGAGACCAGTATATTATGTTAAATAAAATCCTCCAAAGAAGAGTTGGTGTTTAATGATTTTCTTATCCTAACTACGGATAATATATATTATGCTGTTAACCATGTTTCAGTAGCTTCTGCGAGTGTTCGACTACGTGCATGAAATAAATCGAAATTACATCATGAACAGAGACACAATTTAGGTTACGGTGTTTTAGCTATTACGCTGGAAATTATTCTTATGCAATCAGAAATCCTGCTGCCGTACGATATGAGTTGCAATTAGAGTTCCTTCGATAATGATCGTATACCCAACATATCGCATCAGGCATTGCAAAAACATCAGTGCCTTAGCTGAATATTTTGTAGTTGTGCTAAATAAATTCCTATTAAGTTATTTCTATTCATTTTCAATATGAAAGGACTTATAATTGGAATGTTCCATGTGTAGAAACAATGTACCTCATAAGTATGGATAATTCCATAAGTGCCGATATAATTAACAAGTTATAGTAAAATATGAGATTTTTCAGTATTTTTGCTTGTGTTTGTTACAATCAGCGTTGCCATATGCTCTTCGCCAAAGAACTGCGGATTTTGATAAATCAAATCTGATTTTCCGAAAAAAAATGCACAAAAATTTAAATCATAAATTTTAATTTCATACATAATTTATTAAAACATGAAAAAATATAACTTGAACAAACATTCGAAAACAATTTTAATTGTAAAGAGATCCATATAAAAATATGCTTAAATAAATAAAAATTAATTCAGTGAAATATGAAAGAAAATACAATATTTAGTGTTTGATGCGAATTTGCATTAAACACTGAACTCCGCTGATGTGTTCATTTATCAGTAAGTGCACAGTAATATTTTTAAATAACACATAGTGTTGTTTTCTAAATTTTTAAAGTTTGTACTGCATTTGTACTGCACAAGATTGAGATTTCTAGTCGGTTCCTAGTTATATTTTTAATTATTTACTAACAAATTAATTCTACGTTAGCTGCTGCAACAGGTACCGATAAAATTTCATATACTAATATTTTTAAAGAGGATAGCTTACGTTCCATCACCGCGTTTTGTCTTAAAAATGACTGCCCAAAAATGTTCGATATACAAAATAAGCAGAAGCTAACACTGTTTAGAAAGTCATTATCAAAATCAAAATTCTTTAAAAAAAAGAATTGCTAAGCTTAAATTAAAAATTAAAACAGTTGTTTGTAAAATCCTTTCCTCTATCCTCAAGTAAAATGTGTGTTGTTACTTTTATTCTGGTATTTAAAAATATTAAAATAGATTTTGAAGTAAAAGATATTAAATTGCTAAAACCTGTAAAAACTGACAAATTTCTAAAAAAAACTTATCTTTTAACAAAAAACTGAAAACTAAAAGTAAGGCTTCAAAAAAATGTAAAAATCAGATAAATGTGCACATTTGGCAACGCTGGTAACAATATTTATTTAAATTTAATGCAATCCCCTAAAATATGCTAAGAAATAATTTTTTTTTAAATAAGGTGAGTGAGATGTTTGAAAAGTGCATCTAAATTTGATTTTGTACTTAGTTAAAGTTAGAGGATATACGAAACTCATTTTTTCTTTTACCTGCAGGCTACAGCTTAATTTCTAAACTTTATTTCTAATTTAATAAGCACTCGTCAGTTTTTAAAATAAAAATGTTGTTAATTATTTTTTATTTATTTTAATACCTTCAGAAAATAGGCAACAAAAAACAAAATAAATATTTTATTTTTTGAAACACAACAACAACAACAAATTGAGAGAATTTGTGAAACAAACTCAAAAAATTAAAATATTCTAAAGCTGCGGTCGGATTAGTCAAGTATTTGACCAAAAGAGTTTAACCACTATTTTTATTAATGCTAAATCAATCTTTCCTGACACGTATCACTGCGAATGATAAATAAGAATATTATAAATGTAATATCTTAGTTTTTATATTGAGTAGGATCTTATATTAAATAATTAAGTGGTTAGGTATTTTTGGTCAAAAATTTGACTAATCTGACCGTGCCTTAACATAAGTTTACTTACATTTTTAAAAATTGTCAATACTCAAAAACATTCAAGTTATTTTTTTTCCAAATTCCAAAAAAAACTAAATATACAAGAAATATTATAAAAATACATTCACATAAATTTTCTTGATAAAAATGTTATAAACGATTAAATGTAATATTTACTTATTAAAAACTAAAAACACGGGAATATTAAATTAAATAAATTAAACTTTAAATCTATCGTGCTACATTCTTGGTATTAATTATTGAAGGTGAAAGTACGTCTCGATGGCCATTTCGCTACCGCTTACTTCGCTCGTCAGGAAACTTTTCACAAATGCACTTTATGCACTTAATGTCTAATAATACCATGCAACATTTTTAGTATCAGCCTTAAAGTTTAATCTCAAAGTTAACAAAATACAATTAAAATAAAAAGTAAAATAAAACTGAAACAATAAAAGATCCCACAAAAGTTTAAGATTATAACAACTTACAAAACATTTTAGCTAATATGTACATCATACATTTTGTTAGGCAACATAAACAAAATACCTACAAGCTTTGTATGTGTTTTAAAACGTTTATTCAAGCTCTGACTCATTTGTATATGCGCGTGTTAATGCAACCAAAAATCATGTGTAGTCCATATGCCGCAGTGTCTACGTGATCGGTTTGATAAGTAACTCATTGTGCTCATCATGTAGAATGACGGTCAAGACTTTTTGCTATGCTGAATCTTATGTACCCTTCACCATCTATGTAAATCCAGTTTAGTTAAGTAAATCCAGTCAAAAAAGCAAATATTGGGGTGACAGAGAATTAAAAAACAAAAAAATTTATTACTACATATACATAATTTTGCATAAAAATGACATCGGCTCTTAATGAGTTAAGAAGCTTTAAAAAATTATAGTATTTCCTTAAAGATATCTTCAAACGCTTAAAAATGATACCCATATTGATATTTTAACAAATGTAAAAATTTCAGAGCCCCGTAATTGGGAAAATATGGGCGAGCGCCAATTTTTTCACTTGATGTTTTTTTCTTATTTTTTAATTCTCTATCGACACATATATTTATTTTTTTTTGGAATGGAGTTGTTTTATTGTTCCACATGACAGGACAAAATTAGAGGTAGGCGTGGTGTTTTGCCTGCAGCCTCGAAGGGTATGCGCCGATCATGCTAATTTCCAATAGCACCTCTTTCGACACTATATCTTATCGATTGAGATATTTATTTTTTTGTGACTGACGGGCAGACGGACAACGCTCAATCGACTTCGCTGTTCATAAGAAGTCAGAATATATATACTTTATGGGGTCGGAAATAGATATTTTAGAAATTACACACGGAATGACAAACTTAGATATACCCTTTATAAATACGGCAAATTGAAACTGAACTATCGTGCTTAAGCCTGCGTGGGAATGAAGTTAAAATCGCGCATCAGATTGAATATATTTGAAAAATCATGCGGTGTCCCTATTCTCTGTAAGAATATCGAATATATTGACTGAAAATTATTAATCGATTAATTGAGAATTGAGGCTGAAATAACATAAGTTATTTTACTCTCTTTTGTTTTGTTTTAGTTTTCTTTGATACAGAGTTTAAAAGTAGCAGCACATTGAAGTTATTTTATCCCTCTTTTATGTAGCAAGTGCACCTGTTTTAAGAAAATATGTAGATACTACTGATTTGGCCAAAGGGTAAAGAAGTAAGGGTACACTGTTTTCATTTGTGGTCGCACTACGGAGCCAAAAGTTCTTTTTTGCGATTAAAGTGATATCTCCACAACAACGAAAACATGTCTAATTTGTATTGATCTTAAAACAAACTGCATATTTGAACAAACTCTTGATGGTATAGAAGGGGGAATAAGGGTACCCTATAATCAAAATATAAATGACTTTCTAATATCTACAGAGCTAAAAAAATTAAAAATAAAAATAACAACACACAGGCGTGTCTCATGCATAAATCATGGGTAACAAGCTATGACATTTGCAAAACTCTTACAAAATACAAAAACAATGACAACAGCATAAAAGAGCTACCAGAAGCCGTAAAGAGCTTTTTATACCCTTCACCACAAAAAGTGGGAAAAGGGTATAACTAAGTTTATCATTTCGTTTGTAGTTTCTACAATATGCATTTCCGACCCCCATAAAGTATATATGTTCAGAGTTCTTATGCATAGCGAAGCCGATTGAGCGATGTCCGACTGTCCATGTCCTTCGAGGCTGCAGGCCACCACGCCTACCACTTATTTTTCAATAGCATTTGGACGAATGAAGTAACGCCAATCAAAAACAAATATATGCGGGGTTAGAGAATTAAAAAATAAAAAAAAACATCAAGTGAAAAAATTGGGTATTGGGTAATTTCCGAGTTACGGGCCTCTGAACTTTTCAAATTTTTTAAAATATCAATATGGGTATCCTTTAAAAGCTTTTAAAGATATCTTTAACGAAATACAAATAATTTTTAAAAACTGTTAACCCATTATGAACCGATGTCGTTTTTATGTAAAACTAGCTGTTTCCGAGGCGCTTCGATACCCCAATGAGAATAGTCGTACCACGATCACTCTTTCAAGCAAGTTTTTTATTTGAATAATATGAAAGTTATAATCAGGACTTATTTATCGATTTCGCGCATTTTTCTTCTTCCCCACTTATCCCTCCTGATCCTTATTTTTTTAAATAAGCATATCGTATTGAAACTTCCAACAACAAAAAAAAAACATCTGTTTTATTTTTTTTAAATCGGAGCAGCCGTAAATGCCCATTTTAGTCATAATTCACGACCGGTTTCATGCAAACAAACCCCAAAAATTTAATTGAATTCAGTTTGACCGTTGGTGAGTTTTAAAGTCACAACACATTTGCAACAATTTTTTATATACATATATAAGATTATTTATATATAAAAATTCTCTGTCACCCCAATATTTGCTTTCTTGATTGGGGTTACTTCACTAAACTAGATTTACATAGATCTTGAAGGATTTATAAGATTGAGCATAGCCGAATATAGCACTCTTATTTATTGTTAGTAAACTCAATTCGTAAGGCTGTTACTTTTTCGCACATAATTTTGATGGTTACCGATGCGCAACCTAAATTTTCCTGAAATCAGGCTTATTTGTTCGGGCTTAAAAATTAAACCAAAATAATTTGTAATACAAATTTAAGCAAAAGTTTTCATTAAATACCAGAACTTGATGGTTGCATGATTTATTGGGTGATAAATGGTATTCAATTGCACACAGTTTTACGCCTGTTTCTACTTTTTTTGTAATTTTATTACACTAAGTTCAAATTTTAGGCCTCACTATAAAAGCAGCATCACCTCTTTGACATTAATCTGTTTGCCTACTGATGTAGAATTTTGTTCTCCGTAAACGAGAACCCTTAGTTTTCAGGGTATTAAAAAATCGTTTCTTGTTTAATTAATTCGCAATTTGGCCCCTCTGTGCGTCGATAGAAAGTGTGTTCGCTTCTAGTTTAAACGAGCATTTTCTATGGAAAATGGTTTCCTTAAACCCAGAGTCTAGTAAAGATGCCTATAAAATTCACGAACAAAACCCTCTTTTTGGCAAATTAACATTAAACATAGTGGAAACCTTAAACGAGAAAATTGAATAAGCAACAATATAGGGTCGGTTTTGAAAATTAAAAAACCAGGAAGAACGTTTTTACTGGAGTTGGGTATTTTCAATTAAAAAATAAAATTGCCGTGGATTTAGATATCTGGAAGAAGGAAGGAAGGATTCGAGTAAATTGTAAATGAATGAATAAAACTATTGTCTCATTGTTGCTAATTTTTTCCCATGAAAAATATATACATTATAAAAACAGAGACCGAGATGAACAAAATTTTCCAACCGTGCAAGCTCGTTTTCCGAGAAAAGTGTGTGGCTTTATCCTAAGTAGGCAGGCAAAGCATCGCTGATTTTTCCTATGCAATCTATGACAAGTTCTATTAAAGTTTTCATTTGATTGCAGATTGCAATTTCATTAAAGTTTTAATTGATTTTATTATTTATTTAATTAATTTTTATTAAATAAATAAAATAATTGATTGAATTGAATAATTTTTTAAGAAAATTTAGTATTTACTTTTAATTACATATATGACTAATTCTATTAAGGATTTAAATAAATTTTAAGTTGAAAATAAAGAAATTCTTAATAGGTGCACAAAATTTTTCTGTGTAGACGAGAAGGTAATGTTTTGATGTGTCCCTTGACTACTCCGAATTTATAACCCTTACGTTACGAATTAAAGGTAAGAGTATTATTCTATAGTTACTAGACTCTAGTACAAAGTTTCTTTATAAAAAATACAGAGCCAAATTGTTAACACATTGTTATAAATGACGAATTAGTGGACAGTAGGAAATTAACTACAACCTTTAAATTCCGATAATAATTGTAGCAATAAGAAAATATCTGTTTTAAATTGTATACGAATACGTTATACATTTATACATGTTTAAAATTACTGATCAATGCACCCACCTATGGAACTAAATTAGAAATAATTTGTAAACTTTATTTAAGCAACTGCTGCAGCTCAAATTGCCTGAACAAATAATTTCAATACAACAGCAAAATCATCATAGCCTCCCATATCCGTACTCAGAGCCCAAGGCCGAACCGTCACTTCAAAGCATTTCATCATTAGCACTATTAAACATAACTTTAAATTGATAGACATATTGCATACACCATAAATACAGCAGCGGTGTGCCCGTATTCCCAAAACTAAAACATCATGAACAACAAATTAAAAAGAGTTTAAGTTAATGTTAAAGGCTCCTTTTTTTATTGTTCTTCATTTGCTTAATGCCTCAATTACTTGCAAGAAACATTTAAAGTGTTTTTTTTTTGGATTTCTTATAAAACAAGAAAAAAAATAATTGGAACCAACTAAAGAGATTTTTACCATGTGCAGTTTCCCTGCTTTGATCCATCTATTCAATTTAAACAAAAAAAATTTCTACCGCAAATGAAAAATGAACAAACATTTTGCAAACGAAAAACAAAAAGTAAAAGTGTGTGGAAATAAGAGTTAATTTGAAAAAATATGTATAATTTCATTTAACAAAAAGATGCAACATAAATGAGTTTCATAATACAATACAAGTGATGTGATGCCATGATTAAAATCTTAAGGAAGTATTTTGTGAAAAAATACACACAAAAAGTATAAAAAATTAGCAAATTGTTTACTAAAAAATACTGATAGTATTTGTTAAATTTTTTATAGCTGCAGCTGCTGTTGGTTTCAAAATTTTAAAAGTTGTAGAATAAGTATCTCTTATTGAGAGAAGTTACAAAGAAATAAAATAGAAATTTTCTTTTTTTAGTCCAACAAAAATAACATAAAGTTAAGTAAAATCGCGATTATAAGATTATTCGAGTAATTTTTTTAAACATTATTTTAATCAAATTTAATTTATATTCCGCTATGCCTATTCTTACCATAAATATAAATCTAGTTAAGTGGAGTAACTCCAATAAAAAAAAAAAAAAAACAAATATTACGGTGGCAGAGAATTACTGGCGTATTCATAGAAAATAAAATCTCTTTGAAATATGTTTTATGACAAATTTTTCATACAAAAAAATAATTTTACATCACAATGTCATCGGCTCTTAACGGGTTAAGCATTTAAACAAGAAATTAGCATTTCTTTAGATATTTCTTTAAAAGCTTTAAAATGATACCCATATTGATATCTTAAAAAGATGTAGTGAACAATCGTACTTTTATATAAAAAGTTCAGAGGCCCGTAATTCGAATAATTTGGTCGATCGCCAATTTATTCACTTGAATGTTTTTTCTTATAATTTAATTCTCTATTGCTCCATATTTTATAATTTTTTTTTATTGGAGTTACTTCAGTAAAAAATTAAAGGCTTGCGTGGTGTTTTGCCCGCTGCCTCGCAGGGCGTAGACCAATCTTGCTGATTTTTAACGAAATATTTTCGAAACTGTGTCTGATCGATTGGCGTATCATCAACTTCGCTGTGAATAAGAACTCAGAACATATTTACTTTATTAGGGGTCGGAAATGGAAGGTGGATATTTTTCCACGTTTTGTGGTGAAGGGTATAAAAGCAATTTCAGTTACGACAATAACAAAAAAAGAGCTTAGAAATTCATCATTTAATTAGGTAATTCGAGAAGCTTTTATAATTACGAGGGATGCTCTATATATTTCTGACCTAATAGTGAAAATACGAATATTTATAATCAAAAATGGTTTTATTGTTTTTCAAAGTATTCTCCAGCATGATTTATACACTTTTGCATGCGCTCAAACCAGTTGTCGAAGCACTTTTTCCACTCCGATTGAGACACCTCTAAAACATGGTTTTTGAACACTTCAACAGCTTCTTCTGGCGACGAAAATCGTTAACCACGCATTTTTTTCTTGATGTGCGGAAACAAGAAGATGTCATTAGGTGCCAAGTCAGGGCTGTACGGCGGATGACCCATTAATTCGACGTTTTAGCCGGTCAAAAACGCTCTGGTTTGAGCCGATGTGTGAAAGCTCGCATTGTCATGGTGAACAATGATTCGTCTTCTCTTGTTGGTTTTTCGAATTTCTCCGATGACTTCAGGCAAATAAATTGTAGTGTACTACTCAGAAGTGACCGTCCTACGTTGCTCAAGCGGAACAGTCGCCACATGACCAGTTTTGCAGAAGAAACAGGCGACCATTTGCTTCGAAGTGCTTCTTCCACGAACAACTTTCGTTGGAAGACCCACACGGTCGATTGTTGTTTCGTTTCGGGCTCATACGCATAGATCCATGATTCGTCGACGATCTTATAAACGTCTTTTGAAGCACCGCAATCGTATTTTTGCAACATTTCTTTGCACCAATCGACACGAGCCTTTTTTTGAGCGACTTTCAAATTGTGGGGGATCCAACGAGAACAAACCTTTTTACGCCCAGGTGTTCATGCAGTATCGAATGTATGCTGGTGGAAGAAATGTCCAAGGATGTCTCTATCTCTCGGTATGTCGCATGTCGATCTTGCATTATGAGTTCACGCACGGCATCAATGTTCTTTGTCACAACAGCCCTTTTTGGACGACCTTCACGGAATTCGTCTTTGAGCGAGCTTCGGCCACGATTAAATTCATTATACCAATTTTTCACAGTGCTATAGGATGGTGCTTCATCCCCATACAAAGATTTAAGTTCATGAATGCACTCTTGTCGTGATAATCCACGTCGAAAGTTGTGAAAAATGATGGCACGAAAATGTTCACGAGTTAATTCTATTTTTTTCTATATTAATTTTTTCAAGTCACTGTAAACAACACAAATAATGATCGTAGGTCGAAACATTTTGAGTACGATTACGCTTGAAAATGACAAACTTTCCAATGGAAATGTCAGATTGCACTTGGCAGCACTCAGTGTTGCCAGGCCAGAAATATATATAGCAGCCCTCGTAGTTAATTTGTTTTCAGCTGGTCATTAGTTACGTTTTCCTTAAAAATTCTAGAGAAGAAAAAGCTTTTTCATCTTATATTGAGAGCGTCATATGCCTCAATAAATGACCGATGTCAAAGGACCCTGAATGAGACTGTTTGTTGATCATTATAATCTAGGTTCAATAAGATGTAATCGTTCCCTCTATAAAAAAATCAAATGAGGCTACTGTAGTCAAGGTGGTAAGCACGTTGGCTACAAATCTGGTTGCCCTGGTTTCAATTCCTGCGGCAATTAAAAAAAAAATTAAAATGTTTTTTCCTGTTTAATGGTATAAATACATATTCAGACTTAACATTAAAAACATGCAGCCTCCTTCGCCGGTACTTCTTCATAGCATATTCGCCGTCGAAGTAAAATAATTAATAAAATGACTATAACTATCTCCTTTCACCACCTGTCTATCTCTTATTTATCCCTTTCCTAAAAAATTAGTACGGTTATTAAAAATAACTAAATAGGTTATGCCTGAAGTGCTACTTCTCACAATCACAAATCCATGCATTTAAATATACTGAAAACAGTATGGTTAACAGATTAGTGCAGATTATATTTTTATTATGTATTGTGCTTCTCTCTTGTACTCAACTTAGCTGGTTTGATGCCAGGCGTGCATATCTCTTTAAAATGAGTTTCAGGAGCATAATTCAAGTAAAAGTAATTTCTTGCGTAAATGGTTTTCCACAAAAGCAATTTGAGAGAGAAGTATTAAACACTGCTCAGTATTACAATAAATACACTTATGTTTTGAAATAAATTTTATATTCTTAATTGGTTTTAAGTGATATAGAAAACAAATAAATAAAAAAAAAATAAATAAGAAAAAATAATAAGCCTTAAATACTGATTCATAGAAAAAAATAGATATGATTTCAGTTTTAATATTTGTAAGTCAATTATAGACACGAAAATACGATCGGACATACTTACCAGTAGATTTATTATTGTTCTTCCAAAGACGGTTTTTACTTAAAAGGTGTTTTTTAAAGACGTATAAAACTTTAAGTTGGCAACAGTTTTAAAACTGGTGGCCATTTTATATATAGTTTCGCTTGACATTTTAACATAAATAGACTGACGCATGAACAACGATTTTAAATTGTGCAAATTTATTTTGAAAATCATGTTTCTGTTCGAAATACTTTCGTTTACATTCAACATATCCATCCATCAGAGCAATTATCGTGCACTAGATTTGGATAAGTAATTTGAAGAAAGAACTTGGTTTGCATGCTTAGAAAAGTTAACTTGTGCAACAATTGAGGATTAACGTTTATCATATTTTTTATAAGCGAATTTTATTTAACAATGAAGCTCACTTTTAATTGAATAGATGCGTCAGTAAACAAAACTGCCGTATTGTGAATGATGATAATCTTTAAGTGTTTATTGAGACACCATTTTATCTAGAAAAACTGTTTGTTTGATATGCTTTATGGGCCGGAAACTGTGGACCGCACTTCTTTAAAATCAATGTTGGTCAGAACCTTACAGGCAATGGTGACCGACACAGAGTTTTAATTACTGACTTGTTCGTTCATTAATTGAACAACCATGATGTGTAGAAACAGTGACACACTTGATTTATTAAAGGAAAATTTTGGAAAAGTTAATGTTTCTGACCTGTGTATTGGCCTCCAATGATTATTGGCTCGAAACGAATATTGAACACATGGAGGATAACATTCGAAGCGTTATTGCCAGTCACAAATGTTGGAAAAACTCTTTAAAGATCGGACCTCCAGATTAGACAACGGCCGAGCCAGCCGTGGAGGTCATATGCCCTTCCTGGATAAAATGCAGGACTCTTAAAGTGGATTATTTTAAACTGCACCATGGCAACCATGGCAAAAAAAAAATTCTTTTACGCTTTTGAAAAACGTACTTATTTTCCGTATTTTATTATTATTTTTTATGACGCAATGCAGTCATGCTGCTTTCACATGGCATGTTTTACGCCTGACTTTCTCTCCACATGCTAAAGCTGGTAAGTACCTTTAAAATCAAATATTGTAAATTGTCTCTAAAATGGTAATTTTGACTGACGTGAGAAATCATGTATGAATTATAAAACTGCGATATCAGATATTAAAAACACTGCTGCCTAAAACTGGCTTAAAAAGTAAATAATAAATATGTATATTCTCATTCATATAAAAGCAATGTTTGATTATCGCGTCAGTTCAGTGTCCACCAGGAAGGTATACTATTTTGTTTTGGCGCCATTTTGTTAATAATTATTCTTGAGAGTTCATATTTCTTAAAGTAGACACGTGCCACATATATTGTAAAAAAATACATATTCGGTAAACCAATGTGTTTTAAGCGTTAAAACGTTTTATCAAAATCAATCATCGATTACTGTGACGATGAGAAAGTTACATGAAACTTTTGAAAGAAACAATATGCGAACAAAATGCTTTAGTTATCGTGTAGTGAATGATTTCGAAGAAAGAGAGTCTGTAGGTAATAGGCCCAAGCATGGAGCACAAAGTAATGCAAGGTCGGCTAAAAACAATACTGTTGCTCAAGAAAGTGTTCATCATCAATTCATTAACCTCGATTCGACGCCATGCTCAGGCGCTTGGTTTTCAAAAAACAATTTCGGCCACAATTATGCCAATGGATTTGCATTTGTTTCCACCTAAGATTCAGTTGACAGAAGAGCTTCTTCAACAAGACTGTTTCCGTACATATGCCAATAGGATGTTACAACTGGCCCGTGACAACCCCGATTTTCATGAAAAAATCATAATAAGTAATGATGCACATTTTCATTTAGATGGATATGTAAATAAACAGAATATTCAGTTCTGGGTAATGGAAAACCCTTAAATTATTCACCAACAACCTTTACATCCACTAAAAGTCATAATTTCGTGTGCAATTTGATCTGGAGAAATCATTGGACCCTACTTCTTTAAAAAAGAAAACGGCGTAACTATAACTGTGAATGGGGAGCGATATGATGGTATAAGTGAATACTCCTTTACGCCACAACTGCATGCTTTGGGCTGGATTAACATGTGGTGTCACATCGCATACAACCAGGATTACAATGAAATTGCTGCGAGACCTCTTTACACAACAAGTTATTTTAAGAAATGGTGATGTTGATTGGCCTCCATGGTCGCCTGATTTGACTGCTCTGCACTTCTTTTTGTGGGAATATCTGAAAAGCAAGTACAGGGTGAAATGTGTAAGAATGTAATGAAAAATGTGCTCAAAAGGGCTCGCATTTGTCAGGCTAATAAAGGCGGACATTTAGCTGATATTGTGTTCCACATACATCCGTACATAATTGCCGACATTAAATAAATCATTTATCAATTCAATATCTACAATGTAGTACGTATACCTTCCCTGCGGACACCCTGTATTCATAATAATGCCAGTCGGTGTTTCAAACTCTACAATTACTTTCGTCTCAAAACCTTCAGCATGTTTAATGTATATAAAAACATTTATTATACATCAAGCTTTTTTTAACTTTTCATACTTTGAACAATAACAAAATTATAAAAAAAAAACCCGTATCTTTTCAGTTCCTTTAATAAAAAAAAACTTTAACTAAATATTTTTTTGTATCAAAGAAATTTAATGTTTTAGAAATTCTCAAAATGTTAAAGCTTTTTAATAAAGAGTTTTGTGAAAAAAAAACGAATAAATTAAAACCAATAAATCTTTAACGGAATTATAAATCTTTCATGTCAAGTCAATTATAAAAGCTGAAGCGTTAAATCAATTGCTGGAACGAAAGAAAAAAAAACAAAATGAAAATAAATGTTTTGTATCTTCAGTATTTTGAATAAATAATAGTTAAATATAAAAGAGTTGGTGTTCAATCTGTTGTTAGCAGTTTCTATTCATTCTGTAAATTATTCAATATATTATTGTTTACGTACACAATATTAAAAAATATATATATTTCGTTTTAATAACAATTTTTAAAAATGTGCATTTGACACCTACATCTTCATAGTTTTATTTACGATACATTTAAAATGAATGAAAATAATTGAAACACATCAAAAAAATGTATTTAAATAAATAAAAACTTGAAAGCAGGCAAAAATTTGTTAACACGACATACGTAACCAACTATGTATAAAAATTGTGGTGTAATTTATTAAAGTTTAGTTATAAAAATGTTAAAAAAAATATTAAAGAATAATAAGACTTACGGTGATACAAGGGCTGCTATATATATTTCTGGCTGGCAACACTGAGTGCTGCCAAGTGCAATCTGACATTTTCATTGGAAAGTTTGTCATTTTTAAGCATAATCGTACTTAAAACGTTTTGACGTACGACCATTATTTGTGTTGTTAATAGTGACTTGAAAAAATTAATATAGAAAAAAATGGAATTAACTCATGAACAGTTTCGTGCCATCATTTTTCACAACTTTCGACGTGGATTATCACGATAAGAGTGCATTGATGAACTTAAATCTTTGTATGGCGATGAAAAACTATCCTATAGCACTGTGAAAAATTGGTATAATGAATTTAATCGTGGCCGAAGCACGCTCAAAGGCGAATTCCGTGAAGGTCGTCCAAAAACGACTGTTGTGCCAGAGAACATTGATGCCGTGCGTGAACTCATAATGCAAGATCAACATGCGACATACCGAGAGATAGAGACATCCTTGGACATTTCTTCCACCAGCATACATTTGCATTTGCAGCATGCAGTATGCATGAACACCTGGCCGTAAAAAGGCTTGTTCTCGTTGGATCCCGCACAATTTGAAAGTCGCTCAAAAAAGGCTCGTGTCGATTGGTGCAAAGTCTCTAATTTGCAAAGTAACAAAAGATACTAATTTTTCATCATTTAGAACATTTATGTTCCTTAGCTTTTTTTTAAATTCAAACGAACTTTTAACATTATATTTTGAATTTTCTGTAATCTTTTTTAAAATCATTGTAATATATTTACATAACTCATAAGATGGAGAATTTATAAAAGAACAAATCGGTCTTAAAGGAAAATCCTCCTTGTGAATTTTAGGTAACCCATACAATCCTGGAGCTGTAGAAACATTGGTTTTAAGCTTGTTTTTCTCTAAAATTGTAATAACTTTTTGTTTAAAAAGTTCTTCAACCAACACATTAGTATATTCCTATTTCTTCTTAAAAAACTATCCGTCTTTTTTACGTTTTCCAACATAAATCTATCCCTGTTATTTAATTTTATCCTATTTAAATGATTATCTATTATTGAAGTTAATTTAGTCCTAGCTATTTCCTGTTCTTCTTTTGATTTTAAAGTTTGCACTAAACCCTCTCCATCCGTTATCATTTTTAGAACTGGAAAATCTTCTCGTTTAATGGGTAATGCATGTTTATGTCCTAATGAAAGAACCCACTGAACCTCATCTGGAATATCTAAATTAGTCTTATTTACAAACCACTTTTTATTTAATTTAATACCTAACTCCTTCTTCTGTAATTCCCTCAAACACTCAAACTTCTTTTTATGTATTTTATTTACCTTAACTTTTAAAGCTGCTCCTATTCTGCCTTCAAACTGCAAAAATCTTTCCATTGCTTCTCTGGATAAATGTTTTTCCAAATCATTTTCAATCATTATCAGCTCCCTTTGAAAATACCTCAATAATTTATGTTTCTCAAGAATTGAACATCTTAATATTTTATCCCTTAAATCACACAAGTATTTTTCCATAATGTGTTTGATTGTCCATTTTCCCTCCATCTTGAAAATATTAGGAATATTCTTTGTTGCATTCACAATAAATTTTGGTACAATTCCTGAATTACGGCATCTAATTAAAAAGGTTATTGCAGATTGAGTTTTAAATTTATAAGAATGTAAATTTTAAATATTTGAGTTTTTTGTCGTTTGGTTTTTGATTTTTCTGTTTTTGTTTGAAAAAATAATTTGATTTTAATTTTGTTATTTTAAAAAAAGAAAATCTAATTTTTTGTTTCCTGTTTCCTGATGATGCCACCCAAAGGTGTGGCGAAATATTGAAAATATAAATAAAAATTTTTATTATTTATAAAACTGACCTAGTGCTTAATAAATTAGAAAAGAAAAACTATTTAAAAAGGTCAAAAAAACATTTATATATAATTTTGTTACGTTTTATACTTTTAAATGAAGCGATTCTTTTCTTTTTTTGTATTCAACCAGTGGTAAAACCAACATCAGGTTGGCTGACCATGACCAGTTACTGACATTGAATGCGTATCACCTTTTTTAAGGCTCTAAGCTTAAAGCTTTTAAGCAAGAATTTGTTTTATTTATGAAAAGTTAATGCTAGAAAGCAAAAGTAAGATATTTTGTTTATCCTTTAAAGTAAGTATTGTTAAAATTTAACCACCTTGGCAGATCTCGAGGAATGAAAATTTTTTTGAAATTTATTTCCTCTTGATTTCATTTTTACCAACCAAATTAAAATTTGAACAAGTTTTATTTTTGAGCGGCGCTGCATAGCTACTAAACATCCCACTTAACCACACAAAAATGACGCATATTGCGTTGCCCATTATATTTTGTATGTTTGTATTTTTGCCGCTCATCGCTTTGCAGCTCTCCGCTTCACGCTCATTTGGTGGTCTCAGCCTAAAGGATCTCACCGGTAGCAACGCGCATTTATTTTTGCTTTTACTCAAAGATCTCCGGTGAAGTTTATACTCACGATTTGCTGTTTTCTATGCAGACGCCTTTAACAATCTCATCCAACCCGACTTGTTACTTTTCTACTTAAGGTTCTTGGTAAAGTTTAAAGTGCATTTTACTATTATAGGAGCATTAAATGAAACTTACCTACGCTACGGTTACTCTCTAATAATTACTTTTACTCTCTACTATGCACTCTCTTGGGATTTGAACTCAAGATCTTATTATGTATATACTAATCAAGCAGCCACCTGAATCAACACAACCATCAGTTCTATTACTTAATTTGCTTGTACTCGCAACCATTCATACATATGTGTAGCAGCCAGGATAAATGTTGAAAGCAAGATAATCAAAACATATAAATAGATACTCTGATACAAATGCAGTGTAATGGATACTTAAGAGGCGTAACACACAATCACGGGAATATATATATGATAATATTAAGTACCTGTGAAAAAAGGACAAGACAAGTCAAATAAAATTGTTAAGAAACTAAACTTACTTGAAATATTTAAAAAATTACAGCAATATCCTCGGACGGATATATGTACATATCCGCCTAGTAACAAAAGACAGACTTTTTTAATTTTAAACAAACTTACCAAGCACCAACGAATCTACAAGAGCCACTATTGCAATAGATATATTCGTAATGAATAAATTAGTTCCAACATTTATTAAGGGTACGAAAATAAACAAAACAAAATATTTGCTTTCGTTTTAAGATTATGTGTTCTCTTGAAACGTTTGCGAAACATTTTTTTACACTCTGTTTTATATATACGATTATTATATACTCAATATTTGGCTTGTCAACGAATGATGTCAACACACAGATTTCTTTATTTAAGATATACTTAAATGAAAGGATTTATTTTTCAGATGTATAAAAAGTGTCCTATTCTCTTCCCGAAATATAATTTTACTCAATGATTTCGCAAGCTACGAAAAAAAAACAAAAAAATTTATTAATTTAAAAAAAATGGTCCAATGGAGTCAAAAAAGCTAACATTTTAAAATGCTTTAACTTCATCATTTTAAGGCATATCTGCAGATTAAAGCACCACTTTGTAGATAAAATGTTTTTTTCTGTTTAATCAGATTTAACATTATCATAATCAGATTTAACATTAAAACATACATCCTCCTTCTGTGGTACTTTTTCATAGCATATTCGCGGGTGAAGTAAAATAATTAATAAAATGCCTTTATCCTTTCACTACCTGCCTTCTTTCTCATCTATCTCTTTCCTAAAAAATGTAGCACGGTTACAAACTAAGTAGGTATTAATGCTTGAAGTGCTACTTGTACTTATATATAAAAAAAACTTTGTAGATATTAACTTTTGAGACCAGATTAAAAGTTAAGCAACGCCAAGCTTTAGAAAAATTTGCAAGTGCGAGGTACCCAAGTTTGAGATTACATTGTGCCATCCCCGGAAAGTAGATGGTGCCCAACTTCAAAACTTTAGTTCAGACACTTCCCTGCTATACGCAAGTCAAAAAAGATTTAATCGGTCTGAGTTATTCAAAATACTGTGTGTGTTTGCGTTGTAAATAAATTTTTCAAAGTTGCTGTCTCTTTCTGAATCAACACTCGCACACACTGTTTCGATGTTGGCACTTGAACGGCTTCCTTTTCCAGTTTATCCAGTTTTCTTGAATTCTTCAATAAATTTCTTTAAAGTTCAGAAAGTTGAATCAATATTATTATAAATATATGAAATTTTTGAACTATAGCTGTCAGTTTTTAAATATTATTTAACAAATTAGCTTTAATCTAAACTGCTGTCTGCCTCGAAGAATTTTTTGCATAAGTGGCTACAACTATAAGTCTTTCGTAAGTTTTTTGACACCCTTTAGAAGCAGTTTCCTTTAGATATTTTAGATTTAAAATTTTCCAATCACAGCATCATAAAATAACATAAAAATATAATCAACTATAAAAACACATCATCATTTTAAATGAAATTTCCGGTTCATTTATTTCCTGTCAATTTTGCAATATACGAAATGACAGTTTTGCAACGTTAAAAGGTTTCGTTAGATTTGAATCATGATGCGAGAAAAGCAACCTACATTTTTTTAAATATATTAATAGTTATATTAATAGTTACAAACTAGTTCATCTATAGTTGGCCGGATGTGACTTGGCAATCTATTCTATTGGGATTCGTAATGTCAATCTATCTCTCTAACTCCCGTTTGGAAAAAATTATATGCTAAAGAAATTTAGGTCATATTTAAATTGTTTATAATGATTTAACCTGGGAGAATGTATGAAGAAGGATTTTATTGCATTAAAGGAGCACATTACAGTTTGAAGAAGCAAAAAGACATTTTAATGTATTATTTTTTTATAAGAGAAAAAAAGAATCTTTGAAGAAAATAAAATAAAAAGCTGGAAGGATGTAGGACTTTTCAAAAGGGTGAGTTGTCGTATGTTCATTAGAATTACGATAGTTCTTATTAAAATACATGACCGAAGCAGCTGTTGAACTGCATTAATAATAAACTTTGGTGCCACATCAATACAAAGTAGGCCACCTCGAGTATACAGCCAGCTGCAATTTTTCCATTGCCAAATCGGTTTCACATTTTAAATTTACTTTAATTGCTTCAGTTAAGTTCTTTAAAAAAGATTGCAATAAATTGCTTTATCTCTTAAGTAAGCTCAGACAATGACCCATTTGGTCCAATTTCTATTTTACTAAATTGCCGCACATTAATGAAGTTGTCAAATGATATTTTCTTCAGTCACATTATTGACCCATTCCGTACAAATTTCATTGCCGCACTAGAGTTGCATTTTATAAAACAAATCAAGCAAATACCGTCCTCGATTGCAGCAAGTGAAATCACTCGATTGGGGCATAATATAGGGTCCGCCAGCTAACGTTCTTTTTTCAGCTAGCGGAAGAAGAGAAGCACCGTCAACTCCGTATGTTCATTATCTTGTGAAAAAAGTGAAAGAAACTGGCATCCTCATCGATAAACCAAAGCGTGAAAATCCAAAAACAGTGCGTACTCCCGAGAATATTGCTGCTGTAGCAGAAAGTGTGCGTGAAGCGCCATCAACATCAATTCACCGTCGTTCTCAACAATTGAACATTTCGGAGACATCGTTGAGATTACTTTTGCATAAAGACCTTGGTATTAGGCCATACAAAGTTTAATTGGTTCGAAGTAGAAGCCAACTGAACATACAATACACACAATCTATAATGTGCTTACAAATTGGACCGATCGTGTACGCTACTGCAAGGCCATCCGAGGCAGCTATCAAATGAAATTATTTTTCGTTATTGACCGGAAGGGTTGTACTTTCAAATTAAATAAAAAATTTGAGAAAATATCAGTAGTTTTTTTATGGCATTTAAAAAAAAAAAAAAGATATTTGGCGGACCCTTTATAAGGCAATATTTAGCTGGTACTTAAATTTGTTCAGATTTGTATGTTTCCATTTTTTAATTACCAACACTGTTTATCTAACAAATTAAGTACTTGAAACAAGTCATTATTTTACTGCTTTTTGTCCATAACACTGTTACTAATGGAACATGAAAGATCGGCAGCTATAACTAGATGCTCAATATTTGACAATTAAATTAAATTGTTTGATGTTTTGAAAAGACAGAACGACTTAAAATTGTCTTTTACTTGTATTTTTGTGCTCTCTGCAAACTGTGAATAATAAAATATATACATTTTTAGTTAAGTTTTAGGTCGTTTTTCCGTCGGGCCAGGCACGCATTAGTGAGATAGGTATTAGAGGCAGACGTAGGGCATTTCAAAAGATCACCTAGCTTAGCACCAGATATCTCACCATTTTTCTTTTGTAACTGATTGGCCAGAGAATTTACAGTGAGGGTGGAAGGTTATGTACTTGTTTTCTCTATCTTGACTACAGACACAGTGAGCATCCAACGGTAGTTCAAGTCGACATTCATACATTTTTCTTTAAGACCTTTGATCCGGCAGACCTGTATCTGTTTTTAGTCTTTTGAAGAAAGTGGTTAAAGATACTGTTTAAAATTTCGACTGATAACGTATTAGAGGAGCTCAATTAATGATAGAAACCCCACTACTGAACCTTCTTATATTGAATAGCTAGCGTAGACGTTGTAGTAGAGAAGTTGAGTGACAGAAGTGCCAACGGACTGTCGACAAAAACACCTATATTTTCTTTAACATTGCTACCATAAGGTAGCAACGATAATAATCATATTTTTTCATTACCTTTTTTATTTTCAGCATGTCTGGCGGTTTAATGTCATGTGTAAGGGAAAATTCCCCTCCCTTAGATATGGATGTTAATGTTTCGGGGCCACTATCACTGCCGGAGACCAGCATTAATAACTCTGACCTAATGGGCAGCATACACTCATCATCACATCATAATATAATGTCTTCTACGCCGCTGGCGGCTCAACCATTATCTGGACATGCAGAAAGTGAAGGCGGTAAAACACCACCCAGTACAGGTAAGTGTAAAGGAGCACCTCTTATCAAGTTTCTTTGTATTTTTTCTAGCTTTAATATTGGCCTCCGCTACTTGAGTTAAGGTTTAAGTATTTGTCTTTTTTCTTTTTTGTCTTTCTAAATAACCAATAAGCAATCAATTTAAGATTTACTTTATTATTTCACAAAGTCATTTCAAGTGTGTGCACCTGAAAGTTTCTACTGTTTTGTTTGAAGACAATTTTTTTTTGCATAATAGAGAAGAATACCTGCCAATTATGTACTTCCAAGGACTTTTCTAATATTTTTTTGTTATTCTTTCTTTGTGGTTTCAAGTGATCACTTTAAATTTTTACAAAACTTTGACCTTTTCTTTATTGCCTTAAGGTTGGTTGACTGTTTTACAGCCCCAAATGTAGAAGGGGAAAATCAATTTATATTTAAATTATTTTTGCCCCCACAGTGTAAATAAATTTATAAAATAGGATAATAAAGCTTTTAAGGAATATTTGGTGTCAGTGAGAATATATAAAGAAAATAACATTT
The DNA here is from genome assembly GCA_916610165.2 of Gymnosoma rotundatum. Classification (NCBI taxonomy): domain Eukaryota; kingdom Metazoa; phylum Arthropoda; class Insecta; order Diptera; family Tachinidae; genus Gymnosoma; species Gymnosoma rotundatum. Next base: position 35,746,616 of record OU744339.1, on the reverse strand, counting down.
TAAATTGTTTTTTTATTCTGTTTTTATCATTTCAAAATTAATTTAAATTTAAGATTGTTCATAGAAAATAGTTAAAAGGTTAAAGTTCATTTAATGGAAAACCATGTTGTCCTTAGCAAGTTTACGATTGTGAAAAAAATTTTTTAATTTTTTGTTTGTTTCTGCAGCTCAAATAAATATTTATTGGCATCAAATAAGGAAAGTGAGCCTTAATTTATGTGTCCAATAGTCACATTCTGCATATATACTTACCAGACGTTTAGTCCTTAAGTTGACCTTTAGAGTAACTTTTACAAAAGAGTGGCAAGGACAATAAGAGCATTCAAACCAGTTGTTAGTCTTTTGATTTCAATGATTCCAATATCCTTGTGAGCATGGGCCTGTTCGTAAATGCATCACTGCACTGCATATGATGCGCAGTACGTTCGTAAATGCAAAAAGTGGCAGCACTGCAAATGTCGTCTGTTCGTAAACGCATCACTGAAGTATATTATGCGCAAATAAAAGCAAAAAACTAATCATAAAAATGGCTGATGCAATGAACGTCTTTCTTCTGTTTAATAATTTTTATAGAATTAAATTTAGTTTTTTATTCTTTAATCTTCTTTTTTTAGTATGTTACACAAATTTTTATCATTTTTATATCATCTAGTTGACAAATCGAGTTTATTATCAATAGAATCACAGTATTTCTTCGTTCTTTATTGCAAACACTAAAATGAGCATAACAACGCATACGCAACAGCTGATTAGCAGTGGCAGTGCAGAATAATCATATTATGCAGAGCACTGATGCATTTACGAACAGGCCCCATGATATAAAACGGCGGTGAATAAGTTAGAATAATACGACAATTAGCTAACAGAAGTTGAGCAACCTCGAGGGTCAGATTAGTAAAACAGAAGAAGATCATGAGTTCGAACCCACCATTGAAAACATAAATTGCAAAACTAAAATTGCACATTGAGCAGTTGGTTAGTTTATTGTGTAGCTTTAAAATGGTACCCGTATTGATAATTAAAATTTGAAAAGTTCAGATCCCAGTAATTCGGAAAATATGGGCTAGCGCCAATTTTTTCACTTCATATTTTTATACCTTTCACCACAAAAAGTGGAAAAAGGGTATATCCGTGCGTAATTTCTACAGTATCCATTTCCGACCCCATAAAGTCGATTAAGAGATGTCCGTCTGTCCGTCCGTGTTAGTGTTGAAATCAAGTTTGCCAATCGATTAGACATAGTGTCGAAAGAGGTGCAATTGGAAGTTAGCAAGATTGGTCTATGTCATTCGAAGCAGCGGGCTAAACACCACAGTTGCCTCTAATTTTTCCATATCATTTGGAACAATGTAGTAACTCCAGTCAAAAAAACCAATATATGTATATGGGACTATAGATAATAAAAAAATAAGAAAAAAAAACATCAAGTGAAAAAATTGGCGCTCGCCGATATTTTCCGAGTAACGGGGCTCTGAAATTTTCAAAATTTTTAAAATATGAATATGAGTAACATTTAAAAGCTTTCGAAGAGTTCTTTAAGAAAATACTTAAAATTTTTAATCCTTAACCCATTAAGAGCCGATGTCGTTTTTATGTAAAATTATATATTATTGTTTTTTTATTGTTTTATTTTTATTTTTTATTCTTTGTCACCCCAATATTTGCTTTTTTGGTTGGATTACTTCACTTAACTAGATTTACATAGATGATGAAGGGTATATAAGATTCGGCATAGCCGAATATAGCACTATTACTTGTTTTTGTTAGTTACGTTGTATCACACAACTAATAATTTATAACCATAACTAGAACATAAGAACTATAACATATTGAAAGCTGTGTGTTGTATTAAAGACAACCAGAATAGTTTCTATAGCCAAACTTCTGAAAATGTAAAAATTCTTAAAAAAAAATCAAATAAAATTTAAATTTAAAATCTAAATCGATACAACGAAAATATTTATACATAAGGAATGATGGCTATTTTTTTTACCCAAATAACTTTCTTTTATCTTAAGACTATAAGAAACCTTTTGAGAAAATATTGTTAAATCCAATGACTTGACACATTTACAACAGCTTGTGTATTGAACAATTTAGTTTTTCCTTAAAATAAAATAATCCATTTCTAATGCTTTGAATTTTTTATTTAATCCTTTAAGTCAATATTTTCCTGTGCTTGCAACCAAAATGAAATTTATACTCCGGGGAATAGAGAAAATAGTCACTTAATCCAAACCTACTACTTATGTACATGTAAACTCGGTCTTTTGACGTTGATGATGAATAGAAATTGTGTAAAAATATAGTTCATGTAATATTTTACTTTTAAATCAAAAAAGAAGATTGCTAGATTTGTATTGGCATTTTTCTTTCTTAATGAAATGCAAGAAGATATGAAAATTACTTTTCTCTTATAAAAGAAAAACGAAATAACGCAAAGAAAAAGCCAAGGGATTAATTTATATTCTATTTGGGATGTTTAAAGATTTTGTTATAAAGATGATGCTGCTGAAGATTGTATGAAAGAGGAGATTTAGTATTTTTTTTAATATTTACAGATTCCAATAACCCGCTTTTCCTTAATTCGCTTGTTACCTTTTTTCTTCGCCTTTTTTTCTTTCTCGATGTATTTCCAAGAAATATCACTTTCATGCATCTACAACACGCGCGTGTTAAATATCCGCCTGTGCTTCACTTTTTCCACACAACCAACAAAAAAAAAACGTATGAAAAATCATCAACGTCACTCCATGAATCAACAACGTCTTTCATTCATTATTCAGTTTTTAATATTTTTCATATGAATTGTAAATTGTTTCCCTTTTGCAAACATCAGTTTTAAAACTTATCAAGTGGAAAATATGTTTAAAATAAAATGAAAATAAAAGAAAATCTTAAGTGTTGTGATGCCGTGTATTGTTGTTGCTGTGAAAAAGTAAACCCTACAAATGCTTTTCGCTTTTTTGCACTTTAGCAGCAAAAGTTTCTTTTTTGGAATTGTTTCCTCAAAATCTTTTTAAGTTTTCCTGTGTTTTTTTTCTTATTTTGTTTCAAACTAAATACAAGTCTACACTGACATTTTACTTTACAGGCTCAAGAAGGTCTTGTTATAAAACGATACAACAATATTACAACTCGATGTATTTGGTAGTGTCGTAAAGTTTTAAGTTAAAACAAACGTTTATGCAAAAACTTACGTTACATCCAAATAACCCTCGTAACAAGAGCATGAGGCACAGCAATGTACAAAGTGTCATCTTCAGCATCATGATGGCCCCGCTATCATTGCCGCAAGCATGTGCGAACTAGACTCATACGAATCGGGGAGAGAGTCTATACTATGGAACAACCTTTAGTTTTAAGTTTTCTAGTTTTACTGTTGAACATTTAAAGTGTTGGCCTCTATATGTTCAAGAGGTAAGACAATATTTAAAAAATATTATTAAAATGAAATGAAGGGTACCCCTATGGCCTTATTATATTGATTTCACAAACCAAAAAATAATTAAATAAATATGTGAATGGATCAGCTATAGTGTCGAAAGAGGTGCTATTGGAACTCAGCATTGGCGGACCATGTTCTTCAAGGTAGCAGACAAAATACCACCCCTACTTCTAATTTTCATATCATTTAGAACAATAAAGTAACTGTAATCAAAAAAATAAATATGTGGGGCGATAGAGAATTAAAAAATAAGATAAACTCATCAAGAAAAAATTGGGGCACCCTTTCTATAAAAGCGCGCCTAGTGCTCCATACTTTGAGTAAATTTTCAGTGTATGCTTTAGCTGCTTAAAAGAAGAAGGCATATAATTGAAAACCACACCTCTGTGGGGACACCCTTTAATCTTCATTTCGTTTACCTATTGTTGCAGCGGATATAGTGTGACGCAATCTACCTAAATTATATTATTATTTTATAGTTTATAATTTGAATATTTAGTTTAGTTCTTGTTGTTATAGCGAATATGGTACTTTGATCTGTACGTGAATTTTAGGGTCTATTCCTAAAGGCTTAAAAATAAACGATATACGCATAAATATCATCTCTATGGGGACGCCCTTTAATGTATAATTTTAAGTCTAATATTGGCCTTGCAACGGACATAAGTTATACATACTCAGTGTGAATTTCAAGTGTCAACCTACAAAGGTTTAATAAATAAAAATTCAACTACATGAAAATAACGGATCTATAGGGCCACTCTTTAACTTAACTTTAGTATTTTTCAATTTCAAAAATTTAAAACAAAAGAGTTATACTGGTGAAATGTAAAACGCCTTTTTGCATTCTAACTTTTGAGCGCTATTTGATGCAAAAGCACTTGTCAGCAATATTTACACACATAAAATATTTGTATAAGACGCCATTAAATAAAGTGTCATAAAATTGTGATGTAGAAAGTGGAATAACGCAAACTAGATATACATAAGTGTGAATATATACATTAATAGTAAATGAGGAAAAATACTTAAAAAAGTTAGAAAAATATATTATATTATTATATCTAAAGGTTTACCCAAAATTAATAAAAAAATTTTAATTTAAAAAATAACGTTTTTAAAGTATTTTTTCCATGTGCAGTTTGTGGTTGTATGATTGCTTGTCTAGAACTTTTACTGTAAGTCATTGAGTCGTTGTACAGCGTAGTTAATGTGGACTTAGTTTTGTTTCAACCATATACAGATCAATAACATCAAATTGTAGGCTAAAGGTATTCTGTTTTTTTATCGTTGTTCTTTATGACGGATGGTATCAGCTCAAACTGTTACGACAAAACCCTTGCTATTAATAAAACTCAATTTCAATAATGATAAATCTTTTCGATGAAAAGATTTTCTTGATAGTTAAAACACAAAATCATTATCATTGACTAAAGGTTAAATGTCTTGAAAGCATTACCATTATTAAACGTCATTCCTTGTGTCATTGTGCACTAATCAACATTCCTAGGAAAAATGAAAATATATTTATGTACTATATAAGAAATAACAGCTGCTAGCTTGCGTTTTAGGTGACTTCAGTTTTCGGATATGAAGTTTAGCATTTATCTAACTTAAAATTTTCTATTAGTAAAATATTGAAATATAGAGCCATCTATAAAATCGATAGTATTTCTTTAGTTTCTGTGATAATTAATTTGTGTTTAATAAAAACAATTATTCTTATTCAATTGTAATTAGTAATTAAACGATTTCATTATAATTTTACTACCATTAGTAACAAAATTATAATACGAAAAATATCATCAGCATTTAATGATAGTTTAATTTTTTGGCATTCTTATTATTTCATATAATGCTAATGAAATTTCAATGGTAATGAAAAAATTCCAAGTATTGTAATGATCTTGTTTTACTTATCGTTTGTTGTATAAATGAAGTCTATTTAAACCTCGCATTAGTTTAGGGTACCCGTTATTTATGAGTACATACATAAGTACACATACATATACAATGTAACACACATATGTACAAAACTACCTTCTCTTAGTTAAGGTATGTATAATAGCGAAATAAATAAAACGTATATTTTGCCACATATTTTAAGCTTTCAAAAGGTCATAAGTTTATGGTTCAGAGAAATACTCGCTTAAGATATGTTGCATTTTGAAACACATTTGTGATAAATGATACATAATATTTCAATACAATATTAATATTGTAATATAACTCATAATCATAATATGGCATAATATTTTATTTTGCTATAATAATGAATTTTAGGATTTATATTTTTAATTTATTTCTATGGAAATAAGGAAAAACATAAACATTTACGAAGGTAGGCTCAGAATTTCCCTAGCTAGTACATACTAAAAACTCAAACAGTTAAAAAGTGTGTACTTAGCACGGATACATTTTCAGTAATAAACACACGGAGAAGGTTGAACTGTTGTTTTCTATTTATTCGACTATTCAATCGACTGTTCAGGAACTTTTACTTTTCTATAAAATCACACCCCTGTTGCGATATGAACTCATGATCTGCTTTTTAACAAGCAAGCGGACACCTCTACTAACGCTAAATTCTCGGCAGCTCAAGTTGCGTTGTGTATCGACATTATGTCCCATATTTATAGCGATATGCGCGCATAAAATAGAAAAATTTTAACCGCAAATTTAAGCTGGATGTGTTTAGAAGGCTGTGGGCGAAATAAACAAAATTTTCGTTTCAGGTTACTACGAAAGGTCGGATCTAATGTATCGCCATGTTTTAAGCATTTTTAAAGGAATTTATGGAATTTTAATGGAGGAAAATATTATTTAGAAAAGTAAAGTTGTCTCGTCTTTGCAAATAATTTGCGGGAATTTTAGATCTTAATTGCACTGACCAGAAGGAAAGCTTTTCGTTAAGGCTCCTAGCATAAATGTTTGTTTCCCTTGAGTTACTGGCAGGATATTTATTACTGGTAGGATATTGCTATTTTGTTTTACGATTTTAATTCCCTTCCTTTTTTAATAGTTGTACACGCAAACGTCTATTTCTACTTAAAGCCAATTCGTCTACTTGCTCTTTGTTTGACATCTTTTTTTAATTTGTGTTTACGTTTAAGCTTATTGTGAGTAATTTGATGTCAGTGGAAATATAGTTTGCTAACAAATCACAATAATAATCACAATTGTGTGAGGAAGCTTTAGCTAGGCTATCTTATGTTCTGTTTAAGATCACACTTTTTAGTGAAAGGAATTAAAAACTTAGTTCTATTTATTTCACAGACTTTAAGATTTTTATCCGATAGCCACAATATTATTTTTTAACGTTGTTACTGATATTTAACGGGTTTAAATGATATTTGGTAACAACATAGCACATGGGCTACCTCATTCATTCTTTGTTAAAAGAGTTTTAGGTCTAGATAATTATACATTTTTCCGGTAGTCAGCATTTGATACTAGAATCAAAAGCTGACTACCAGAATCAAATGCTGACCACTAAATTTAATAAAAAGTTTCAAAGAATTACAAGAAAATGTATTATTTGGAATCTTGTTTATATTAATTTACTTTAATTGTGCAAACAATTATTGCCATATCTATACACACTCTATAATGATCTTTTTGTTATGGGGACATTTTTCTTTTTTACTTCACTTACACTTACGCAAAGTGCCAGCCGTGGCGAAAGCATGTACCAGGGGTTGGCAATAGCGAAATAATGTAGATTCGCTGGCGTCCACAAAAATCATCGGTGTCAAATTTTATTTTAATTTAAAGAAATTTAACCTTTCGGGCGACGGCGCAGATGAATGAATTCATTATTGCTTTCACCTGATATATAACTCCGCCATCATAGTAGACTTTTGGTACATCCACGGAAAAATGTTTAACCCTTTCGGGACGGAGTTTTATTTTGAAAACCAAATTATGTATGGAAAATTTATTTCATATTCTAAAACGTATGATAAAAGTATTATGTTCTCCATACTTAAAAGTTTTAAATTCGTCCTTTTATCCTGGGACATATAATCCCAACAAGTATTTTCATGGGACATAAAATTCCAATCAGTGTTCTCAAGAGCGATTCGAAATTAAAAACATAACTAAAATATAAATAGTATTAGATTAAGATAAAAGTTTACATTTATTTTTAACATTTTAGGAATGCAATTAGGTATTTATTTGTGGAATGGCCCAAAACACTTGTAACATAAGGCGTTGTTACAACCTGAGCATATCATCTTTGTTCGCTTTTCTATGCCAAGTGAAAAACAGCGGACACAGCGACAACGCTTCTCTTGCTCTACTGGTAAGTGGTCTCCAATATTGAGGCTATCCGTTTTTGGACGTTTGGGAGTTCTACCTCCCTGGCGATTGCATTGAAAATAAAGAAAAAAAGACAGTTTGAAAATTGCTGGGACGTATTATCCCAGTAGTCCCGAAAGGGTTAAACGTTTTTTATTAATTTTATATGATTGAAACAGCTTTATATGTTTGGCAAGTTGCTTCTAAGAGTGCTCTTATTTTATATTCTTAATTGATTAATTCTAATTCGAACTTAAAATCTAGGAAAAAGGAAGTGTTTTTCCAGCGCATCTATCTACAAGACAAAGAGGGTAATTTTTGGACTGTCATCGTATAATTACTAATATATGCATGAGTTTGAGGCATACTGTTATCATAAATTATTTAATCATACAAAATACGCATTGTTTGTTGATATTTGTTTATTTTTTTTCAGTAAATATTTTGTAAAAAACGATTTGCTAATATTATTTTATGCTACTGGTTATTTTACAATTGTGTTTTACACAAACAGTCTAGCCAACGGAGAGGTATCATTAAGTAGCGGAACGTTTTACCCAATTAACATTTTATTTGTATTCGATATTACTCGATACTTTTAGAAGATTTTTAGAATTTAACTATACACATATATTTTCATACACATGTACGTGATTTCATGCTTTGCGTTTTGACCGCAAAACTTTTTCATAAAATTAGGATAAAAATATAACCTTCATGGTATTGAATAACAACTTTGGAGGATTTTTCTAATACTTTGTATTATATAAAAACTATTCAGTTCCTTGTCAGCCGTACTTTTAGGTATTTTTCGAGATATTTTGTAGCGAAGCCATTTGACGCACTCTCTCTTTTAAAGTTGAACAGATCAGTATAATTAATCTTGCCAATCTGAACCAAGATTATCTTGGTTCAGGTTTATATTTCATGCAACCAGTTTCATGAAAAATTTCGTATTGTAAGTTGGTTCTTAGTTTAAGATTAAGTTGTTGTCATAATATTATAAGAAATACTAATCAATAAGAACTGTTATTTGAAAGTAAGAATAGAATAATTGCTGTGATTATCAAAATTGTTATTACTATCACTACAAAAATTGTTTGACAACTGCAAATTAAGTTTGAATATATCTGATATGTTGTTGCTATTGAATTGTACGATTTCCTAGGATTTTGAGGATTTTTCTGTATTTCTGCTGGGCACCTGTGTTAGTGTAGGAACACAACACACGACCGTAACGATATTTTCATACAAATCTTACATAAGTTATCGTTCAACGACAATGCTGCTGACACACTCAGTCTCTCACTCTCCTAACAATATTGTAATATATTTTCTGAAATATTTGTGTTTTATAAGCATTTGAATTCACAATAATAGCAAATAAAAATAAAATAGAACACAATTTCAGGAAAAAATATAATTAAAAAAAAAACTGATACACATACGTAAATGATAAACATAATTGAAATGGTTAAAAATTGAAAAAAAAAATTAAAAAAAACTGAAAAGGTGAGAAATATGAGCCCATGTATCATCTTAAATCAGTCATCAATTATTATTTGTCTCTCTCTTCAATCTGAATGAAGGTTATGAAAAGTCCAATAGACTCTATTGCAATGTACATGTTAAATGTATATATTCCTTACATTTCATCGATTTTTTTAATAGAATTCATCTGTTTCATTTAAATGTAATAAAATATTTAACAAAATATTTTTGAAAACAAACATAAAACTGAAATCAAAATAAATATTATTAATGGCGTCAGAGAATCGTCGTTATTTTGTTCACTAACTCTCAGTAACGATAAATCGTTAAATTACCGTCATGTGTGGTGTTCCTATACTTAAATCTAAATAGATCTGCGGTCTGTTGACTATTCGATTTGTAAGTTGTAGTTTTTAGAAACAGACCGCTGTTATTTCTTTAATTGTGAGCAAATGCATAAGATATGTTTGCTGGGTATTTGGTAACAGTTATGCGCACTGCATTATGCACTAGGAATATCAGCCGTTTTATCGCAATAAATTCATAGTTCGTTTATAGTGCATAGTCGTAAACTATCCATCATAAAAAATAAACAAAATCCAATTACGAAAAGTTCATCAGAAAGGTCACAATGTACTATTTAATGTTAGAGCCATTTTACACCACAGCATTTTGCATGAAATGAGTTTCATGAAATTTTTGTTTGTTAGCATGAGGTGTAGAGACGCAAGCGGGATAGACAAAATAGCATGGCTGAAATTTTGAGGGGATTTTTTTTACACTTGCTTTGTGTACGTTCGCTGCATATGGTTTGTTGTTTGTTTGAAATAACACAACAACTATAGTAACGAATATGAAATTTAAAACGAAATGTACAAATTCCGATGCCATGAAAATGACATGAAGTAATGGCACGTGTAAATCTGGACTTATTTTGCTTTCTGTATAGTTTCTTCTTATATTTTCATTTTTTCCTGAAATACTTTTTCCGCTAATTTACATTTATGATGTGTTTTGCTTGATGTGTGTATATGTACATGTACTTTTACATGTTTTATTGATGTTTACATCTTTTATCACCCTAAATTTTATTTAATGTTAATCACTATACTTTTCACTACAACTGGTTGGGGCAGCTATAGCTATAGTCGATCTATTGTTTTATTTTGCTTTTGGAGCAACAAGTTTGGGGTACAAAATTATTTGTTATTGAGTGCTTGTGCTTTTTGACGTTATATAACACGTGCTATTTGAAACACAAGCTGCTGCTTATTTGGCACAATGTTGAAAGATTAAGGGACAGTATCAAGATAATTTCAAGGAAGTTTGTAAAAAATGGTTGCTAGTACAAAGTACAATTACTAGAAATTTAATCAAAATGAAAGCCTGGAAATCTGTTCAAATTTGAAAGACTTCTTAAGCAACATTGATGTTTCATATAAAAAATTTTTTTTTTAATACAAAATAAAATGAGCTGAAGAAAGGTAAAAGGAAAGGTATCATTCTTAAAATGTACATAGATTTTTTAGCGAAATATTTTTTTGATTAATGTTCTTTCTTAAATATATAAGAAAAAGAAAGCATAAGTTAAAAAACATCTCTTGTTATATTTCTTTTACATACATATATAAAAAACATGTTGTCTGAATGAAGTTTAACTTGTGTATTGCATTGTATTCCAAATCCTTTTCTTCCATAAAATGAGGTTTGGAAAAAATCAACGTTTTAGTTCGCTGAACGACGAGTTAATTTACTTAAATATCAATTGGTTTAGTGATGTCAATTTTGCTTAAATATTCAAAATGTTCATTTTTGTGAATTAAAGCAAAGCGTATTGGGAACTACTGCTCCTCTTATTGTCGATAAAATTTTGAAATTAAGTTGTATCTAATTAATCTCTGAGGACAATAAATAGAGCAAAATAAATAAAGCCAATTAAGATTTTATTCAATTTTCATTTAAAAACTGGTTGCAATGCATATGGCAGCTTTTAGCAGACGTTACAAAAATAAATTTCTCAGTTTTCATTATGTCAACGATTGTGCGTGGGGTAGTATGTCTTTCCAATTAAGGAATAACATGCACCTAAGTAGACGACTTAAAACGCACCTCTAACACCAAATCAATACAAAACCATATTAGCTACATGTTATTCCGTTCCCAGCTAAAAACAAATAAATAGTTGTCTGTCTGGGTTCCCATATGATTTCTATATTTAGCACAACATTACCTTTCCTACAAACTTATGATTTCTTCAGTTGATTTATTAACACAGAATTGATTAAATCGAAACTAAACAAAACGCAAAAAAAAAGTATGACATAAAAATTGGGTTAAACATGACATTTTTGTATGAGACACCAAACAAATGCAATTTAATCAGCTGGCAATTTGTATTAAACAATAGTTGGCGTTGTTTCTTAACCCCTTAAAAATGTTACGTACTGATTGTTGGGATTTAAAATGTAGATTAATGTATGTTAGTAATTTTTGTTGTTGCAATTGTTTATTTTTAATTTCTTGTCCGCATAATAATACAACTTATAGAGACTCTTTAATTTTCATGTATTATACGAATACCAATCATGATTTCATTACAATATTTTATTGTTTTGAAAAATGTTGAATGTGAATTGCAGTAGTTTTCGTTTGTTTTTCTTGTTGTTATGTTTTTGAAATTGTTTCTAAATACATACATACATTTTCATGTATGTATGTATATTTTAAATAATTATTTTCGCTATGCCAACCTTTTGTAAACAAACAATTGCGTTTTGTTGTGGAAAAAATGTACTTAAGTCGATTTCAAAATTCACTTATTTTTCAAGATTTTTTCAAGCACATAAATTGAAATATTATAAATAAGCTAATCTGTGCAAGCAGTCACAAAAGGAATGGATTCATGATACTTATAAGCCTTCACTATAAATATAGACCACCCTGTATAACTGTAGCTTTGGGCAGGTGGAAATTTGTTTTTCAATACTCGTGTGTCGTAGATAGAGGAGACCATTTAACTCGCAGTTAAAAAGACGGATAATGTGAACTTATGAGAGCTGAAGAAGTTATTCATAGATTTTAAAATAATGTGCTCAGACGGCTCTGAGCACTTGTATCTCGAGTTCTAAATCGTTGGAAGTTACAGTTTGAACGACGTTGACAGGTTAATTTCTAGTTGCTTGGGAAAAACATGGTAGTTTCATTGTGCTTTGACATCTATCTATGCTGTTGACAGGCATTTCTGAATTATTTTTACTTCTTCTTTAACTATTTTTTGGTCTCTTGTCTTAAGGCGTGAACAATTAAGCGTTTAGCCGAGCTTCTCGCTCAAACTTGTTCCACTAAAGATGTTTCCGACCTCGTGTTTCTAATTAGACTGAGAAGTTCCCTGCTGAAGCCAAGATCATCAGAGGAAAACGGCAAACATAGAAGCGAGGCGAAAATGTACGAAATAAAGAGTTAGCAAACGTTCGTTGCAACGAGTTTTGGTAAAAAACTATATGTTCCCTTATATTGTAAAAGCTGTTTGTGGACTGCGCTAATAACCTATAAACGAGATAAGCTAACTCTCATTATTTGCTTAACCTGATGCAAGAAGAGGATGATTTTATATCGCCTCAGAATTACTGTTTAGCGTAGCATTTATAACAAAAAAGTGGATTGCCCTTAGTTTTGTCTGCAAGTGCTTAAATTGATTTTTGTACATTGTTTCAGTAGCACGGAGTGAATTCTCATATAGTTTGAGAAAATATGTGCTACAATTTCGGAACGAAAGAGCTTTCTTCGAGATTAACAGTCGCCGCCTAATTGCCGTCAGACTTTCTTCTCTTGCTCGGCTTGATAGTTTATATCAAAGTAGAAAACGTCAATCTAGAATCAGATGTTTTGCGAGCAGTATTTCAAAATGGTCACAAATGTGTAGCCACTTGAGAGGCATTCATTCAATCGATATAGTCTTGTGTGTTTAGTAAAATAGGGGAGCTCCTCCTTTTCAATTCTAACAAACCGGCCGCCAATTAATATTATGTCAGTACTTTTGCACCATCTGGTTTTAGAATTTATTTAGGTCTTGCAAAAAAATTTCTGTAAATTAAAAACAACAAAATAGTTTATAATTTTCTCAGGCCTTTTTTGGGTAGGTCATCATTATTTTCACTAATGGTAATGCTTTTTAATTAAAAGGTTTCATTGATAATTAGTTAAAAAACTAAATCATTACCATTAACTAACGATTAAGTGTTTTCAAATCATTATCATTAATGAATATAGTTTTTGTCTTTGTACGCTAAATACACAGCTTTAAGTATAGTAGAGCATAATTTTAAAATGGCATTTTGAACACAAAAATTTTGTGAAATATAAATATTTATCATTTTTACAAATATTTCACAAAGAAAGGAAAAAACTTAAAAAACTTCAGCAAATAACCAAAAATAAATAAGTAAGAAAATTCACCTAAAAACTATTTTTCGCCAATAAACAATGAACAAACTATTTTTTTAATATATCTATACTAAGAGCCAATTTACACTATGAAATTTTTCATGAAACTTTCGTTAAGAAGAGAATTGAAAAAATTGCATCAACAAATTGCATGTCATAAATGTGGTCTAATTTAAGTTTTCATTCAATCATACAATTCTAAAGTAATCCATATTATTACGCAAATAATGATTGATTTTTAATTGTTTCTATTGTATCGTTGAGTTCCTCTCTATACATTTTAACTTTGTCGCACTTTGTAGTTTAACCAAAAAATATATTTGTTGATTAAAAACAAGAGCCGTTTAATGATAATGATAAAGTAGCGTGATTACTAACGATTTTTATGACGTTAATTTATTGTAAGAATTGCTTTGACTTGTGCCAAATTATAATTAAGCATTATTTATATATTGAAAAATTAAGAATTACCTTGACATATTTCTTTCAATTCAAGTTATTAGTCTCCACAAAATATTTTATTTACTCTAAAAGCCTTATATTTTAAAATGAATAGCAAAATTGTTTTACTTTATCTTACACTCAAAATCATTCCGTTGTAGGGTAATTTGAAATATCTAAAAAAATAAAACAACTAAAACACAAGGAATTGCAAAAAAAATTTAAATTATTGAATTAAGCTAAAAATGGCAAAAATGCAAAAACTGAGAGAGAACTGTAGTAAAATACTCAAACTGAGGTATTGTATCAATAAAACAAACAATTCTTAATCATTTTATTTATTTCTGTTTTCGTTTCTGAACGCCTCTTTTGTCTAATCAACAAATGACCCGGTAGAAAAATTAAAACTACCTGGCGTCACTTAAAAAATCGCAGTTGTTGAACTTGGAACACTTTAAAACTTTCGAAGGAAAAAGCCTACAACCGTTGCGAAAACCAGCCATCGTTTGATTTTGGCTTCGGCAGAAAAACTTGTAAATATTTTCCTTAAAAGAACAATGAGTCTGATGAAGGGAATACGGTATATTCAGTGTCCAGTGATTCCTGCTGGAAACTGGTAGCTGTCGATCTTTATACTTAATCTAGAGTCTGAAGAACACATATTACTTATTTTCTCTTTTAACAATTTTTGGTTGCAGACAGACATTATTTGACGACCAACATTCTCCTTACCTAGCTTACACAATCGCGCGTTCTTCTTTTACAGTCCTTTGAGACAGATAGCAAGCTGGCGCGGGCAGAGTCTACAAATAAAATCTTTTTATATGTTACATTAAGTTTTCATTGTCACTGTTGTATACCTAAATTGAAAAATTATCCACATAATAATATTATAACTTACCTATTTTATACTGGCTGAGCAAAGTAAATAAGGATCTTTACTGTAATATTGCAAGGTTCATGATTAAATCTAGCCCACCCTTTATACAGGAGGACTATAATATTTTAAGTCGAGAAACAGCAAAATAAAACAGAAGCACAGATCCTGTAAAATATGTGGTTATTAAGGTTATGGTACATTGATTATATCTAATCTCAGAGCTTGCCAACTTGCATCAGCTCCAACGTAATTTTTTAAGGCAATTCCAGATTCGGGACCGTTGAGAGCTAGGGCAGATTATCTTCTGGTTGAAGCCTTGCGCGAGAAATTTTTTCTCTCAGGGTGGGTGTCGATTGGAGTTTCTTAGGACTTTAATCTTACACCACTTTAACCGTCTTAACACTTATCATCTTAAATAGTCTTGTGATTTACTAATCTGGTGCTAATTGCGGATTTAATGTAGCAATTGACGGCTATGCTCATTCGTGAAAAATTCATCTTTTCCTCTAACATTCGTTGCCTTCTAAATAGACTGCCTTCTATAGGCAAAATAATAGGCGTTAATAATAAAATTGAAGTAAAAGGAATTATTTAAAAAATTAATGAGAAATTTTCTCACTACCTTCGTATGTTTTCTGTATGAAAAAAATGTTAATTGAAGATTAACAGCGATATTTTATCAACTTTAAAAATGTTTTGGTCATTATTGTTGATAAGATTTGTGTTGTTGAAATCAATAACTTATTATTTCCACTGTGCAATGTCTGCTTCTTGTTACTTATACTTTATAAAGGAAATTAAGTTTTTCAGTTCGAGTTGGTTTGGAATAATTTAATAAAGTCTCTTAAATAGAAGAAAAACCAGTTGTTTGCAATTTAATAAATATTGTTTGCAAATGCAACTAATAACTGTGTGAATAAAGTTACAATGACAATATTTTTAGATTTTTTTATCTGCATTCACAATTTTTTTTCTTTATTTATTGAATTCTGTATTTGGACTTTAATTTTTTATATATGTGTGTCTTTTTTCGCTTTGACTCAGGCAGTATTTACAGCTCCTAAATGGACAAAAGTGCAGCGAATTTTTTTTTTTTTGCTCAACTCGCGTCTGTTGTACTTGTACCAAAAGTCTAGCATAAAGGTTGCCAGATGTAGTAATATTTTAACTTATGGGAAAGAAAATAAAACTAACATTATTAGTCAATGCATTTTTTAACTTGTTAAATTTTTATTTCATGTTTTATTAATTTATTTAATTTATTTAACACTAGCTTGTTGTACTCGGCGCTGCCTTGGTTGAATTTCAGGGCCTTTTTAGGCATTGTTAAAAATTGCTGTTCGCCTTGTTTACATATTTTGTAATTGAAAGAGTAAATTTTGAGATAACATATTGAAAATCTAAGAACAGGCTTCACATATCAGATCCAAGCTATAAATTCGATTGAATTTCGAGGTACAAAAATAGTATCACGCTTTTTATTTTTTTTTTTTTTAGCAAATTATTAGTTGATTTCTTTTAATGTTTTTTTGTTTTTTCATTAAAGCTGTCTTTTTTCTCCACTAAAAGTATTGCGCTATTCTTTCAGTTTCATTCATTTTTAAAGAAACTGTATTCTGCAACTCCTTATATCACAATGACCTTATTGTAAACTATTTGGTAATTTACACAATTTACTACCACTCACCTAAATACTTCAAGAAAGGATTTCACTTCAGTTATCAGGTATCGTATAAAAGCAGGTCTTTGGTTACAAAGTACTGAATGTTTTATTATGTTAAACAATAGCGCCATATTTTAATTGGCATCTAAGTTATGTAACATGAATGTAACGTTTTTTCTGAAAATATTAAAAAAGCAGATCTTTAAATGTAGGTTTTAAATAACTCCAAGAAATGTCCTGTAATCAAGGTATGCGTATTCATAATAAGTTAACATTCTTTTGAAGTGGTTTGGAGTTTCTTAGGACTTTAATCTTACACCACTTTAACCGTCTTAACACTTATCATCTTAAATAGTCTTGTGATTTACTAATCTGGTGCTAATTGCGGATTTAATGTAGCAATTGACGGCTATGCTCATTCGTGAAAAATTCATCTTTTCCTCTAACATTCGTTGCCTTCTAAATAGACTGCCTTCTATAGGCAAAATAATAGGCGTTAATAATAAAATTGAAGTAAAAGGAATTATTTAAAAAATTAATGAGAAATTTTCTCACTACCTTCGTATGTTTTCTGTATGAAAAAAATGTTAATTGAAGATTAACAGCGATATTTTATCAACTTTAAAAATGATTTTTGTGTTCTTCTTATTACTATTATTCCTGCATTTTAAATCATTTTATGATAAACATACCATCAAGGTACAATTGCATATTATAATAACCAATACCGTTATTAATAATACTGATTTTGTAATGATCATGTAATATTCATATATACATATTATTGATGAGCAGATACTTTCTTACTCTCTAAGCAACTGCCAAATAAGTAAGACGTTTCAAGCAAGCAAGAAAATAAATTTATATTTTTACAAAATAAACTTTTGAGTTTATTACAAACATCATTTTGTAATTGATTATTATTAGTATTTAAGACTAATAAAACGATTAAATAAAAAAGGGTGAAGTCTGTAGTGAGAAGTTTTTGTTAGCATATATTTAATGTTTTTTATATTTAATGTAGAAATTAAAGCAGCTTCAAATTGGACTTCAATCAGAATTAAATGATTATTGTAAATGGTCCTGGTTAACTGTGTGAAAATGTAAATATCCCATTTTACCATGAGGCCAAATATCAAATTTCATTAAAAACAGTTCCGTCGTTTAACCGTGATTGATGCACGTACAAATAAACTTATAAAGAGACTTAGAATACAGGGTGTCCGCCGGGAAAGCAAACTACTTTGTTTTGCGGCCATTTGGTAAATATTGGTCATGACAGTTTATATTTGGCAGTCGCGAAGTAGACACGTGGCAAATTTATTATAGAAAAATATTCGATCGTGTTTTAATCGTTAAAATATTTTTTTTTTAAATCAATCATCGATTACCGTGACGATGAGAAAGTTACGTGCAATTTTTTAAAGAAGCAGAGAATCGTGCATAGAATGATTTCGAAGAAAGGGGGTCTGTAGGTGATTGGCGCAAGCATGGACCAAAACGTACTGCAAGATCGGCTACTGCTGCCCAAGAAAGTGTTCGAAACATTCAATCAACCTCAAATTGGCGCCGTGCTCAGGACCCAATAGGATGCCCATGAAAACCCCGAACTTAATGAAAAAATCATAATGAGTGATGAGGCACATTTTCATTTGGATGGATATGTGAGTAAACAGAATAGTCGGTTCTGGGCAATGGAAAACCCTTAAACTATTTATCAGTCACCTTTGCACCCATTAAATATGACAGAGGAAAGTTCCTAAACTTTTCTTGGTTCCTGTATTTCTGGACATACAAAGGTTACTTATTTAAGTTTTGTATCGCTGAGCCTTCACCGTTCTTGCTCCTAGCTTTTACGTAAGTTTAAGTTTTATATTAAGACTTTGCTCGAGAAAATTCCTTTATAGAGAAATTGTTCCATAATGATAAACTTAAATCTTTAGGTTTTGTAGTGAGGTTAGGTAGGAATACGCGTAAATATGTTACCATTTATAAATTTAGATTCTTAGAACCATGAAAAAGCTCTTCTATATTCAGTGGTTGAGGTTTTACCGAATTTCGTATTTAAAGTTTATTTTCGTCTGAAGCCTGCATAATACAATTTTTTTCGAAGTACTTTCAAATAAGTGGGAATAAAATTTAAACTTGCGCATCGATCAAAATACTATAGTGCTTATTTAAAATGTACCTCCTACCTCTATTAATAATAACAAAAACTGTCATTTTTTGTTATTTTAATTTTTTTTCATAATAAATTTTTTTGCATAATTTATAACATTTTTCGTTATAAATTTCTTAATAATTCATAACTGTTTATCAAATAAAAAAATCTGTTGGAATGGCAAACGGTTCATTATCGAACAGAATGTCGATTGCCATGACCGTTGTGATAACAAGTATTAATATTTAAGATTATAAATTAAAGGGTGCCGTAAAAGTTAATTTAATTTGATATATGTATATGGCCTACTACAGTTGTAGACGGACGCTTAAAATTAATAATGAACTTGTATTGCTAACCCCGCTATAACTACAAGTATAAAATTTGGATTTGGAAATGTTCCCATAATTAATGTAAATTGACCTTTATGGGCCTATCTTTTTAACCGTTACAGACATGTCGATATGACCGTTATAGTATACGAGGGCTGCTATATATATTTCTGGCCTGGCAACACTGAGTGCTGCCAAGTGCAATCTGACATTTCCATTGGAAAGTTTGTCATTTTTAAGCATAATCGTACTCAAAACGTTTTGACGTACGGCCATTATTTTTGTTGTTTACAGTGACTTGAAAAAATTAATATAGAAAAAAATGGAATTAACTCGTGAACATTTTCGTGCCATAATTTTTCACAACTTTCGACGTGGATTATCACGACAAGAGTGCATTGATGAACTTAAATCTTTGTATGGCGATGAAGCACCATCCTATAGCACTGTGAAAAATTGGTACAATGAATTTAATCGTGGCCGAAGCTCGCTCAAAGACGAATTCCGTGAAGGTCGTCCAAAAACGGCTGTTGTGCCAGAGAACATTGATGCCGTGCGTGAACTCATAATGAATCTATGCGTACGAGCCCGAAACGAAACAACAATCGACCGTGTGGGTCTTCAAAGACGAGCAAAATCCAACGAAAGTTGTTCGTGGAAAAAGCACTTCGAAGCAAATGGTCGCCTGTTTCTTAGGCAAAAGTGGTCATGTGGCGACTGTTTCGCTTGACCAACGTAGGACGGTCACTTCTTAGAGGTACACTAAAATTCGTTTGCCTGAAGTCATCGGAGAAATTCGAAAAACCAACAAGAGAAGACGAATCATTGTTCACCATGACAATGCGAGCTCTCACACATCGGCTCAAACCAGAGCGTTTTTGACCGGCCAAAACGTCAAATTAATGGGTCATCCGCCGTACAGCCCTGACTTGGCACCTAGTGACTTCTTCTTGTTTCCGCACATCCAGAAAAAATGCGTGGTCAACGATTTTCGTCGCCAGAAGAAGCTTTTGAAGTGTTCAAAAGCCATGTTTTAGAGGTGTCTCAATCGGAGTGGAAAAAGTGCTTCGACAACTGGTTTGAGCGCATGCAAAAGTGTATAAATCATGCTGGAGAATACTTTGAAAAACAATAAAACCATTTTTGATTATAAATATTCGCATTTTCACTATTAGGCCAGAAATATATAGAGCAGCCCTCGTAAGTACTAATATTCAAAATAATAAATTAAGGGGTGCCCTAATAGATCGTTTAATTTATTGCATACGGCCACACTTTTCAACAGTTTTACACAGACGGCTATAACAACAAGTATCAAATTTGGATTTGGAAATAAAAGGGTATCCCAATACATAATGTAATTTGAATTATGTGGCCAAACATTAGATTTGTTTTACACAGACAGCTGAAACTTAAAGGGACCTGTATTGCTAAGTCCGCTATAACAGCAAGCTTACAATTCGAATTTATAAACTAAAAGGTGTTCCCCAAATTAATATAATTTGATCTATATGGCCGCATATACAAGCAATTAAAAGTTAGACAGATTATCCACTACTTTGTCTGGTATAATAGGAAGTAAAAATATTTTGAATTATAAATTAAAGGCTCTTACAAAAGATAATGTAATTTGATGTATATGGCCAAACAGTTGAAGCCTGATTGCTAAGTCTACTACAACAGCAAGTATACAATTTGCGTATGAAAATAAAAGGGCTCCTTTTTAGTTGATGACATTTTTTTGAAAGTCGGTTTTTATTCAAAGAATTATTATTTTTTGTTTAAAAATTGTAAAACTATGAATATAATGTAATTAAGCGGGAATAAAAATTGTAGTACAATTTTGATAAAAACTTTAAATGGTTTAATGCAAAAAAGGAAAAAATTTGGCGATTTGTCATATGTGAAATTTGAGAGAATAGAAAGGGTTAAGAAATTTGTTCATCTGGTAGCTTTGTAATGGGCTAAAAATTATTTCTGTTTGTTGTTGCAGTATGCACTTCTTGGCCTCTCTTTGTTTAAGTGTGTTGTTGTTGCTGTTACTATTTTTATAATTTTATTTATGTTTGAGACAAATAACGATTACTTTTGATATGAACTAGCGTTATTATACCATTGTACTCTTTTACCTATTGGCTCTGGTAGTGTAAAGTACGCTTTGTGTTGTATTCAAAAAGAAATAAAATACAATTAAAGTTTATCATATCGTACTAACACTAACAGCAATTGTTTGGTCTGCGAGTATAAATTGTTTTTATTTATTTTGCTGGGGCTATATTTCGCATTTATTATTAGTTGTTGCTGTTGTTTTTATATTAATGTTGTTATTTAGCTTTTGGATTTTTTGATTTTCGTAGCAAAATCATTCTGTGAAAATTACTTCACCTGTAAAGGTGAAACGTTTCGTTATTCATTATTGTCAGTTGTGTGCTATTGTTTACATATTTTCTATAGACGGTTTTATTATTTCTCTATTTTCTATTTTGTGAGTTTTTCGTGAGCGTTGCTCAAGTATAATTTTTTTGCTGTGTTTTTAATGGTTTTGGTCTCCACAGTCGTAGTCGCATTTGTAGTCTCATACAACTTACGCACGAGTTTGTTTAGCTGAATGCCAATTAAAAACAAAAACGCGCGCGTTATCTTAAAGCTCTATTTTTGAACCGTAAAATTGTTTAAAAAAATTTTCTTAATTTAATTAAATTATACGAACAGAAATTGCCAATTAATTCAAATGGTGTTAAATTTCGTTTGTTAATGGTTTTGGAAAAGTGAAAAAGTTAAGAAGCTCATTAATAAAAGTTTTAGGTTATTTATATGGAAAATATATTATCACTGTTAACCAGTGTATTACTGCAAGAAAATAAAATTTATTGTGAGATTAATGTGTGTGATTTACTCACAGGAGGAATAATAAATGAGTTTTTTTTTAAATTAATGTTCTTAATGAAGTGTAAACAATAAAATATAAATACAATGATAATTATTTAAAAGAAGGAAAAACTTTGATTTGAAATTCGTTTTTTACATAAAATATTTCGCTGAAAATCATAAAAGCTACTTTTACTCAGGTAATTTTTTCAAAGTATAATTTATGCCAAAAATATTTCCATTTTTCCTTTTTTTTTTTAAATCGTAAATTGTGCTCTTAATCTATAACTAAATGTTAGCCGCCTAGTGAAACATTATACTCTTTAAGTTCTGAGTGTCCTACATATGATTTCGTTAACACATATTCCTCCGTTTGTGATGTAGATCGGAAGTGCTACTGCTTAATGCAGTTTAACCAATTTGATTACAGACTATAACAATTTGGTTAGAATCCACTGAAGACCTGTACGAGCAGCAGCGAAATGGCCACATGAATATGTTTTTCTCGAAATAATACATTTTATCTTTTAGTCGTCCACTTATTTTACATTAATTTTTGTTTGCATTAAAAATTTAAGTTCGTATGTCAATCAAATCAATCTTAACACTCTTGTAGATAGATATCGCTCATTTACTTCAAGAACGTCATAACTCAAATTTTCAAATTTTGGAGTTAATGCATCATTTTGCTAATTGTAGTGGGAACTTAAGCAGTCTGTTTATTTTATCGATAGTGAGAACGAGTCAAAAACTTAAACTGCGATTATCTCGAAATTAATCTTTTGGAGTTATGACGTTCTTGAAGTAAATGAGCGCTATATATTTAATCATTTTTATAATTTATAATTTTTAATTGAAACAGGTGTAAAACTTGATGTCTAAGATCAGAGTAACCTAACGTCACAGCAGGTAGAACTAATAACTTAGACTAAAAAAATAGGTTCCCTTAATGTCTCATTTCTCCGGAGAAAGTTAAAACATAAATATTTCTCAAACTTTTCTAAACTAAATGGCGATTTAAAATATTGTTCTAGTTCACTTATATTTAAGGCCTTATTCACAATCAATTTTTATTTTTATAATAGGTTTATAAAACAAAATTTCCATATAAAATTGGTTTTATAAACCTGTAATAAGTTTAAAAACATATTCATTAATGTTAACGATTTTATGCCATTTAATCATTAGTAAATGATAATGATTTTGTTTTTAAGCTAACTATCAATGAAACCTTTTCATTAAATAGCATTACCATAAGTAAAATTAATTATAATGCTAGAAAAAACCGTTAGCATTATTTATCATTCAATGATAATTAAATCGTTAATTAATTAGTCCATCTAATTAATTACTCGCATGTAGGGTTTCGATAATGTTGAATCCAGAACTGGGACTTATTTATTTATTACACAAACTAAAAAGCTTGACATTTAAAACCAATTTAATGTCAACAGCATAAAAATTGCATTTTATATTATAATTACATTTAATTTACAATTTCAATTAAGAATATGTGAACTTATGCCGAATTAAAATAATTAATTTGAGAATAAACACGAAAATAGTTTTAATTAATTTCAAAAACTAAACAAACAAAAAAGTAACAGTGTACCAGATTAGCTGTTTATCTCCATGCCGGAGAGTTTGAAGTGTTTGCGAAATTTCCCACTGGGAAGCAAAAAGTTTGAATAACGACAGACCACTAGCTGAGCACTAAATTAAAAATAATCAAAGTTTTGTTTGTTACGTAAATGTACAAAAATAAATAAAATTAATTAAGGATTTTTTCTTCAATAAACAACACAAATATCACTAAAATAATGTTGATGTCTGAAAGTGTTACATTTGATTTATTTATGAGGATTAAAATTTATAAATTTTTTACATAAATATTAAATTACTGTTCCGGTTTTTCTTAAATTTTAATATTAACTAAAACAAACAGGCCACAAAAGCCTGTTTCTCACATTGTGAAACACATTTGACACTTCTCATTTGCCAAATTACCTGTCTCAATTTGATGTTGGTTGAATTATTTTTCAGCACAATTTTTTTTGGAATTAAAATTAAATTATGCAATTCCAGTTGTTTGTTTTCCTGACATATGCTAATGTACAAGAGATAACAATTGCAAACATGTTAACATGTCTTCAAGTTGTAGATGGATGAGTTTCTTTCTTTTTTTTGTTGTGTATTTGATATGTTAGACAAACAAATAAAGAAAAAAAAGATGCTAGACAGATTGAATAAAAATAGTGTTGAGACAATTTAAGTAAATTATTAGGAAAATGCATTAAATAACTTGTTTTCAAAATTAGGTTTCGCTAATTAGTTGCGACTATAATGGAAGTATGTTTTATCGTTTGATAGACTTAAAAAACCGTATGTTTGCACGTAACTCCACTTGATTGCGTCTTTCATTTCATTTTGCGCAAAATAAATAACAGTGTTACAAATCCTTTCGCACAGTGCTTGCTTTATTTCTTTTAAAATGTTTTTAAATTAAAGATATACAAGAATTACTTAATGAATTAATTACGTAGTTTGAGAGGCAAAAGCATTTTTTTAATTTTCTTTTTTTTTTAGGATCTAAGAAGATCTTCTGTGACATTTTCGATTTTTTAAATTATTTTTTTTTTCATTTAATTTTCCATTGATTGTTTAATAATTTAGATACTTTATGATTCAATTATCAAAAAAGAATCCATTAATTATATATTATTACATAATAAATATTTATTTTAATATTAAATATTTAATATATAGAATACGTGCAACATGATTGGCTTGAATTTAGAAAATTTTTACCACACCCAAATTTTTTTACTTTTACACAAATACAAATTTCATGAAAAATATCTAAAAACAAATTTTTTTAAATCATATATTATATATTTTATTTTTAACATAATTATGGTTGCTTGTAGCAATGTTATTATTAAGTAAAGTAACAGTATAGTTCCAGTAACAGAAATATTTTTATTATAAATAAAATTAATGTGCTGTTTCTGTATTACAGGCGGTCAACTCGTCTGAAAAATTTGTATGAAAAGCACACAGTTTTTTGAGTTATTTCAATATAAATGTTTCAGACGAGTTGATCGCCTGTAATACAAAAACAGCACATAATATAATATTACTGTAAGTAAATAATTAAATTACAATAGGTTGCTTTTTTCTTGATTATGTGTCTTATGTAGTCACGGAAGATTTATTAATAATATTTACAAAAAAATTGTTTTCTGTTTTGCATGTTGCAGTAAATAAATAGTTGCAATATTGTTATAAAACCAAAATGTATAGAAAGCTGCTAGCATTTACTTACCGCAACTACATACTGTTAAAAATTAAACATACTATGGTCACTGTAAACATACTATAAAAATAGTTAATACTTATTATTTGTTAATAAAAAAAAAACTACGCTAAACAGACAAAAATTACTTTTTATGAAATGCCAATTAAAATTCGAATCTAATCTAAAGCTGAGTTTATTTTCATTAGTTTCATTTCAATCGAACGTTTTAAGCACTTGAAAATAAACGGTTTATAAATAAGGTGCTTCAATTATAAATGTCATTAAATAACTCCATATGGAGAAATTAGTCACCGTAATTATCTTCACACTTGACCACATACAAGAGTTTTAAGCTCATCAGCATCATCCTCATGATATGGTTGTATTGCCGTCTACTGCTTCTTTAAAACAACTGCAAAAGAGCTAGCAGACAGGTGTTGTGCATCAATCTACATTCAATTACTTATTCATTCACTCCGTTAAAATTGCATATATTTTTCCTTTTGGTTTTCAATTAAAAAAATACGAAAAAAATGCAATAAAGAAAACGAAAAATCAATAATATGAAATAATTTATTAAACAGGAAATCAAATAAGAAACACTTTTTTCTCTAATTTAAAACTTACAAATGAAAGAAAAATATAGAGAAAAATTTATTAATGGAAAATTAACGAAGAAGAAAATTTCAAGCCTATGGATTTGTTTATTAAAGTGTGTTTTATCTTGGAAAAAGGGGAACCAGTCTAGTGAAGTAACGTTTTTTAATACAAGAAAATATTAAATTTTTTAACTAAATAAAAACCTGATCTTTTCAAAAGACTTATTTATATCTTTCAAAAAAATATTCTTTAAAAGAGTTTCTAAGGCATAGAAATACAAAGAACAACAAAATTAAAAGCCAATTGCAAAGAAGATCTCTTGAAGCTTTAACTATTCACAAATTGATAATAAAAACTGATGCGTCTGTTTAAATGAAAATATTTTATTCTTCTTTTCTTGGAGCAGAAAAATTATCATGATAATAAGTATTTTAACAATTTGACATCATAAATGATTTAAAACGTGAGTTAGTAAATAAATCCTGAACAAGCTTATTCTCGTAAGTTGTACTTTAAAATAAGACGCAATATGATTGTATATTTGTAACTTAAATGTGCTTGAATCAAAGCTCTGGTGCCGTATCTCAATCAACCAATACACTATACTCCAGGGTAAGAAAGGAGGATAAATAAAAGGCGAAGAGTGAATTTTTTAACATTCAATTTAATTTCCTTGCATATAAAAAGTTGTGCAATCTCCTATAAATAAGTTCTCAATGAAAAGCGTGTCATACACTAAAATGTGCATATACTGCAATTAAATCTTTAATTTTTTTTTTAATTTTTAATGCCGCACTGTCACCGGGAAGCATTTTGCATCTCTCCTATATGCAGTGGGGCATCAATGGCACATACATACATTAAAGTTTCATTCCAATGTCAGTCAGCGAAACTTTCGTTATTGAAAGCATTTTTTACAGTGTTTCGAAAAATTCAAGCACTGAAAATTATACTGAAATTTCAGGCCAAGAAAATATATATAAATTTTAAGGCGGAGTTTTTTGATATTTATATAATTTTGGATCAAGTAGCCTTTATTTAAATAAAAAATATTCCAGCTGGGGAATTTGTTTTAACGTTGAATTTATAAGATTTGTTTATTCTGCGACAGTTTTAACAGATTGTTAAATAAATGCGAATGGCAAATATAAAGTAAAATATTTCATTAAAATATTTCGCAGAACTTGCTTTGTAGAGCGGTATCCTTTTTAAGTCCTGTACGCTTTGGATGCGTTCCATTTTTAAAAAATCATAAAGCGAGATGCCTCATTATAAAGAGAGAAAACTTCTCATCCACAATCAAATTCTTTTTAAGTCCCTAGAAGCCTAGCAAGTAAGTTGTGAAGCGTAACCTACGGAAGCCAAAATGGCGTAACTAATTTAAATTTTGATATATTTTTAATGTACTTTTCATGACTGCAAAAATTGTAAAACATGTGACTGTGGCGGCTGAAACTGCCTTTTTACCTCTTACTGAGGACTTAACAAAACACCACTCCATGCAATTTTTGATTTAAACGAAAATCACAAAGTTGGGTCGTCTTATTGATAAGTAATCTTTTGCATATAACATACCTTCGAGAGTGCTGCTGTCTAAACTATTTCTATGTTTAGTTTCGTTTAAATTAACTGTTGAGAATATTCGTTCGACATTTGCTGAAGAAATGGGAAGACTCATTAAGTTTTGAACAAATTTTGACAATACCGAAAAATCTGGAATGTTGCCAGCACGAGTTATTTTTGAAACTTTTGACCAAATTTCCTCACAGCTGAGATTATCTAGAGTTGTAAAATGATCGCTGAATTTTATAAAACGGAGTTCTTTAAATTCGAAATCTGAATTTTGAATATCCTTTTCACTAATTAAATTTGGAAAATTGTCAGAGAATTAATTTTTCTATTTATAATTTTCAAAGGGTCAAGACAAGAGAGCTCTTTTAAAAACGTATCGTTAAAATCAAATCGTTTTAATATTTGTTTACATAACTCAATGTAAAATGCCACACAATTTGCAATAAATTCATTTTTTCAGATAGACTTCTTCGTAAGGTGAAATAGACTTTTGTTAGTAAAGTCAAGATCGTTATTGAGACTTATGTTCACATATTCTGTTTGGATAAAATTGTCTAAAATTTCCTTATACATTCAATGTATTTGACAGGATGAGCTTTGAAAAATTTTGTTTTGTTTACAACAAGCTGATGCAAAACTTTACTTCACTATGTAGTGCAATTACAATGAAAGTACTACACACTTGAAATACAAAAATTATAGTTTTTATAAATTAGAAATCATAATTTAAGAAAAAAAATCAACAAATCATATTTTGGTTCAAAAATATGATAAAATCATCATTGTGACAACTCTGCACATATCTCTGGGGTTACTGTTTGCCGCAGCGCCAAGGCATTCAGTCAATGACTCGGAATAGGTAGTTTTTTTTTCTAGTAGCAGACTGTAAAAAATATTGTATTCTTATTAAAGAAGAAACCTACTGAGAAATAATATCTTAATAATTATTTAAAATAAAATGTAATTAGAGTAAAATATATTGGATATCACAATAAAGTATTAGATGTTTGCAGGTGAAAAATAAAATCCGCAAAACACACAATGTGTAATAGAATATTAAATCGTACTTCTTTAATAATTAGGCCCTTCAAGCGATGACTGGCATTCGTCCTCTATAACGGTACATCATAAGATGATATAAATGTACACGACTTCTGGTTTCGAAATATTCATGAAACAATTTAATTACTGCATTAAAGATTTTTTTAATTTATTTTTTCAAGTGGTTTCTCTTTTAAGTGATCACAATTCATTAGTGTTATGACTGGATTTCTGCTTATGGAGTTTTTTGAACTCAGATATGTATGCAAAGGAGATCACTAATGTCCGTGCGTACACGAAGAAAATTTAACACTGCAGTGAAGAATGAACCTCGTCCATGTAAAAAAAATGACTGTGGAAAAGTTCGACAAAAAATGCAGTGTGCAGTTCATTTAAAACCAATGATATATGCTTATATTAAAAAATAAATAAAAAAAATTTGAAGATAAAAATTGTGTGTTATATACATTTATTTGGGACACGCCTTATACTCCGATTTTTGTTAAACCCTTAACCGCAGGTGGCAAGAACCCGTATAAAATTGTAGGTCCGTTTGTAATTTTTAAAATATTGCTAAGTATACTTAATCTGATCCTTATATATAGCAAAATTGATTAAGTGATGCCCGTCTGCTCGTAATCGGTGTGAAATCATATTTTCCACGCTTCCAGATGAGCTATAAAAAATTTATTAAGTAGTGTACAGAAAGGTAAATTAAGAAACTCTAAGTTCTTTTTGTTACAATTTTTAATGTATTTGCATTTTACAACTCACTAATAACTTTGCCCTTATACTTTGCATGCAATACTTTGACTCAAGCAGTGCATATTATGTTTTCATTTGCATTCAAAAAATCTTTTCTTCAATCTAATTAAATTCAATCTAATTAAATTCATCTCTAATCAAAGCAAAAGGTTTCCTCCTCCTTCACTCAGCAAGGCTCTGTTGGTTGCTTTTTATCAAAAACGAATGCAATTGATACCCTTGTGTTGTTTGTAAACCCTTTAAATTGGCTTTAACGTTGGTTGGTCAACTCATGTAAAATAGTTATTCAATGCTTGCTAATACAAAAACAATTTGTACAACTTTTTGTTGTCTAATCACTTTTTTCATGGACATCATCACGTTTATAGCGAGCGATTAGGGCAAATACTTTTATAACAAGTTTTATTGATTTTTTTTCTTTTTGTTTTATTCAAATTAAAGCTTTACGTTGACAATTTTTATAAACAAAAGCAAAAATCAACAAAGTGCTAAAAACTAACTAATTTGTTTTTGAAAATAAGTCAAAAGAAAATACCTTGAAAATGGGTTAAATTGTACAGCAGAATTTCGATTATGCAACGTTTTACTAAATGAGAATCAAAAAGGTTTTTTTATGTTGTTTCATGCTAGAGAATCTGTGTGGAATGTAAGCTGTATTATGTACAGTTACCGACTTCATACAAGGATCTCTTAATTGAGGGGTTCAGGGCTGGGATATAATGAGTGTTATCAAACTATTCGAGCCTAAAACTATTCGAACAAAAGTTCCTAGTTTATTTTTTTCTATTCAAACAAGATTATACAATTATAATTTTATTCGAAAATTCGAACGAATAAAGTAATGAAAAATTTTTTCGAATAACTTTGGAAATCTGAAAATATTTTTTATTATTATTAAGGTGTGTTAATTCATGTACTTTTATTGAGTCAAGCTTCTTTTAATTAAAAAAATTAGTTTGGTTTAGCTGCAGTTGGGTTATTCAACGGGTTTAAATTTTGAAATTTAGCTTCACACAAATTTTTCGAATAGTGTTTTATTTTGATTTGTACTCATAATATAATAATTTCAAACTTATTGCGCAATAACTTAATTTAAATTTTTCATGGAATGTTGATCTCAATAATAGTATTTATTGCGATAATTTCAATAATGAACATGTATGAACTGTTATTATTTATACTATGTATTAAAATTCGTTTTCAAATTTTTTGGAAGTAAGAAGGTAAACTGTATTTCTTTACGCTAATTTTATGTGCAAATTTATTTATTATTATGTACACTTAAAAATATTTCAATTGTTAGACTTTAAATAATTTTTTTAAAGCAATACATAAAATCAATAAAAAGAAAATTATAAAAAAATAATTCGAATAAACGCAAAAATCGAATTTTTTTCGTTTAAAAAAACTACTCGAATATTCAAATTATTTTTCTTCGAATGACAACTCTAGTCAATATCAATTGTTTTATGATTTGGTAATAGAGTACTTTAATTTTTACCAAGCTTACACTACTAAAATAAGGATCACTCATGATTCTACTATATTTCCCTCATAAATGTTTACAAGGTTGCTGTTGTTTTTAACGAAAATAATAATAAAATTATTTCCGTTATTTAAGCAAAAAATAAAAACAAAGAAATAAATTTTAGTTTGATAAGCAAATATAATAATTTCTGCGACTGCTTGAAAAATAGTTGACAATTTTGTTTTTTTTAATAAACAAACAGGAAAAATAAACAAAGAAGTCACAAACGTTAAGTACGTTTTAAATTTTTATAGAAATTAAGTGTAAATTACAACATAATTCCGCAGTAAAATTATTTCAACAAAACAGAACTTTCTTTACCTGCTGCTGAGGTTTTACATATAAAATATTTGTCCGCAATTAAATAAGTGAAAGTTGGATTCATAACTTCTTTAATGGTTGTTGTTAGTTTTTGTAGAACCTTTGAAGCGACATACACTGAGGTTATGTTAGGACAGGTTTCAACGCTTAAAATATTTTCTAATTCACATAATATACAACCGCACTTGCTGATAAAGTCCAACTGAATCTCATTAAGAGCAACATCAAGTGTTTAATAAGTGCAAAATCCAATTTAACACCCTGACAAATGTTTTAATAAGCGCGTTTTTTTGTTTATTTTAAATTACACTAAAACCGGCTAAAATGTATCATTCATTAGCTATCGTATAAAATATAATTTCAGTGAAGTGATACAAATGAATTAAGAAAAGCAGACTGATGATTTAATAATAATATTCTTTAAACTAAAAGCACGTTATTGTTTTAGTTATTTTTAATTTTTTTTTTTTTGTTTTTACTCTGTATTTTTTTTCAAATAATTATCTTTTGTAAGCCTTACCATAAAGGCAGACACATTATTAAAAAAAACATATTTTTAAGAATAAAAAAATGTATATAAATTAAAAATTAATTGAAGAGGTAAAAAATATGAGCTCTGCAAAATCTGAAATCATAGTTTATTTATTCCTTGTCCATTTTTTAAAACCTATTGCATAGAGGATTTAAAAAAAAACTCTGCGTCATTTGAAAGATTAACCGGTCTTACCCACCATGCGTATTTGAAATATTCTTTTGATTTGTCTGGATTAACTTATATGCCATACATGGGAGTAATTAATTAGATGTAGCAATAAATTAAAAATTTTTAGCATCATCGTTATTTTCACTAACGGCAATGCTTTTAATGGAAATATTTCATTAATAATTAGTTAAAAAATAAACTCATTATCATTTGCTTATGATTAAATGGTTGCAAAGCATCACTATTAATAAACTTCAAGTCTTGTCTTTGTACACTAAATAAACTACTTAAATAATAGAACAGCATTATCTTAAAATGGCTTTTTTTCATAAAAATTTGTCGAAATATATATTTTTTACGACTTGTTGCCAGTCGAATTTTGTCGGTTGTATTATCTTGAATTCGGTCGTAATAACTAAACGAATATAGCACTCACAACTATTTAAAAAAATGATTCTTGGGTGACTATAAAATATTATTGTGAATTAAATAAAACAATAAAAATGAAAATTTATTATTCGGAATCTTTTAAAATTAATTTACTTTATTCGTGCTTGATTCCTTCAAATATAAATATTTCATGATATTCTCATGAAATATTTATTATTTTAAACTAAACTACAAAATGAAATGTATTACTGCGGGGAAAGCATATCCATATGGCCATTTCACTACTGCTCAAATAGCTCATCAGTGGATTTTACCCAAATTTTGTACAGAAAACTAGAAAGTCTTATATTAAAAGCCAAATTGATTAAATGAGAACTCCATTAAATCAATAAAACAAAAGGCAATAACAACTCAAAAATGTTGTATACAAAAACACAGCAAACATTCAGTAACTATTTTTATTTTTTCTTTCATTTTTCTACATAAGGGATCCCATTGGGAACCATTCATATGTATTCTTTTCCAAATAATTTCTTCAACTTTCCACCCCATACCGCACGTTTTGCTGCTGCAAAGTGTATTAAAAATTTTAGAATTTTTTAATTTACAAACGTCTTTCTGAATTGATTTGTACTTACCCTTCAACAATATTGGAGATTTTTTTACCACTAACAATATATTTTTATGTTTTTAAACTCAAATATTGATTTTTTTTTGTAATTTTTATTATCTCAAACATTTTTCGATTTTAGAAGACACAATCGATTTTTACGATTCTATCTACCAAAATATGGTTTTCAGTAGTAATGTGCTGAATAAGTTTAGTTGCATCTTCCATTTAATAGAATAGATTTTAGTAAAGACGGAAATCGGTCAGGATAACTTTTTTAAGAGGTGTTAAAGCCAACATTTAGACAGAAATATCATTTCTTAGCTTTTAATATTAAAAATAAGGCAAAATTATAATTAATTTGTATTAAAAATCAAATATTTATTTTTGTAGTTAAATTTTAAACATCACGATCGAATTTTTACCAATCTTTATTCTGTGTGTAGTTAAACAGTTTCATTTCAATTTTTTTTTAATTATTAAAAACAATTATAAATAAAACAAGCAAGAGTCCTATATTTCGCTTTGCCGAATCGTATTTACTCCTCACCATACACGTAAATCTAGTTTCGTGAAGTAACTCCAAAAGCAAAATTGGGGTGACAGAGAATTAAAAAATAAGAAAAAAAACTAAGTACATAATACATATTTATAATTTTACATAAAAATGCCAATGGTTCCTAATAAGTTAAAACCGACGGCATTTAGAAAGCAATAATAAATTATATAGAGATTTATAAAAAGAACAACGTAAATAGCTTTGAGTTGTGCGTGGACTTCGTGTAATCAAATTAAAATTGATTTATTGTAAATATCCCTCGTGTTCTCAATTACAAACTTGGTCGGCAAAATAGATGATGTTTACAATGCACACAGCTTAAGGTAGATAGATGCGAAGAATGCTGATGACGGATGTAGCGGTTCAAAAAATGTTGTTTTGTATTATGTTGGTTTCTAGTTTTCCTTCTTCTTTAAAAAACGCCTGTAAAAAATTAAAAAGTAAATTTGTATTTCTTATTAAAAATTTAGAAAAAAATATTGTTAGTAAGGTCACTTATCACTAGTTGGTACAACTTTTAAAAAGACTTTCATGTGTTCACAGATATTTTAATTTATATTTGATTTATTTTTTAATTTTCATGTACCTCATCTAGGTTGATCAAGAACCACTTTCACAAAGTTTAGGTAAAACAAAAATAATTTTGTGTAAGGAACTATTTCTCTTATTCTTCCTCATTTGTACGGTGAAATTTTCAAGTTGGATTTTTGTAGTGTTGCATTTAGCTGACTGAGCCTTTGGAAAAATAAACAATTTTTAACACTATAAAAAAATAACTTTAGCACTTTGTGTAAAAAAGTAAATTTGTTTGAATTGAGAAATATATCATGAGTACACAAAGTACGAGCAATTTTCTGAGTCAGTGTACATTAGACTTTGTGGTTTTCTTATGTTTGAAATTAAGTAATTTTTGTAGGCGTTAAAAAAAACATAACATTTATTAATAACAGATATTTAAAATATATAGACTGAGGGCTTGATGACAATCAGCATTTAGCTGTTGCGTCTGTTATTTGTATTCGGAAACTTTTTACTTCCACCTTAACAGCAGTATGATACGAAACGCGTACATATTTTGGATGTTGAAAAAAAAAGATTTTCGTGTTAAATTCAGCCGCATAAAGTTTGTTTTTAATATTTTTTAAGTGCAAAATATTAATAAACGTTATTAAAATTTAATTTTAATGAAAGTAAAAAATGACACATATGACATATGTACGTTACACAAAATTTTACTTTAACTTGATTTTACAACACGAACACAACAAGATGTGACATTAAATTATCTGCCATATGGGGCTGGTCTTAATGGATTTCACACACTTTCTGTTGAATTTTCCTTAAACGCTAAACTTCCAGTTTCTAAACATGTTGAAAAAAACAAAGTTTTTTTTCAAGATTAATTATCTGAATATTTTATAAGCCGGATTAAAATGCAACTATTGTCAATAATTTATATCTATCGTTCTTTTATTTAATGTTATTATAATTCTTTTTATTCAATATTTATTAAAAGCCCACCTAGCAGTGGCTTAAAATTATGCAGTTTGAGTGGTTAGGGCAAGACCGGTGGTACTGCTGGTTGGCGGATTAAGTTTGTAAAGTTGGTAAAAATAACAAAAGTATTTAATAAGCATTCCGAAATGGCCTTCTACAGTCAAAACCACTTACTAAAGCACAAACTACTGCCAACACATTCAAACATTTTCGCATAAGACTAAAATGTAAAATAAATAAATTTTAAGAAAAAAACACGCAAACATTAACAACTGTCATTCGTTTAGTAAAAAAGTTAAGAATTATTATCATTATTATTGAAAAACAAACAGAAAACAACTTTTTCAAAACTTAAAATTTTTTGTTGAAAAATTGCTTTAAAAAGAGGTCAAACGCCAACATCAAAAATAATGTTATGATCGATACTGTGCCATAGTTGGCACTTTTCAATTACAAATTTAATTCTTTACTAATTTTTATTTTAAACTAAGACTGATTAAGAATATATAACGTACAAGTATGTGATGAAGAGCGACCGATTAAAAACTTTTTTTTTGGTTGCATACTTTTCCAAAAATGATCATTTTTTTATATTTTTGTGTTTTGAAGCCTATTGAAGTTCATCAAATCGATAGATTGCTAAAATACACTTTTTCTTTTCCTTCTCTATGTTGCTATTTTTTTTAATAAATCATAATCGACTTACAAAAATCAAGCAAACGTCCTTCATGGCAATGCTGACAAAGCGCACAGTCTTGTGGGCAATTCGCATGACAATTTTTAATATAATTGCTGTACGATTGGATGGTTGGCTTATTTGTATAGAATTTTGACTTCTATAAAGTCCGTAAAAAGAATCTCAGTAGTGTAAAATAACATCGCTTCTGTGCGCCAATAAATATTTTACGCGGTTACTAAATGGTTTCTTGGCTATATTACGTGTGGCCAATTCTTGTCGAAATAGAAGTAACACTGATTATATGTCGTGATATCGACCGTCAGTATTAGTCAGCGCTTGACTAACTCACTTTGAAAAAACTATGGTCAAATTATGTCTATAACCCAGCATGGGCATGATTAATCGAATAGGGACTAATAACCGATTACCTCCCTGAATTTAAAGACCAACGGACGTATACATACAAACTAAAGACATGTATATAAACGTACAATAGGCAAATGTTGATACAACAATGTTGATATTAGTAAACGATTATTAATCCCAAAAACCTTCAATAAACATTTTTTAAATCATTCTACTGTTGGATTTATCCGTCTTTAAACCAAAAGAAAAATAATTTTTATTATTTTAAAATTTCCAAAAAATAAGAGGTTATCCCGGGGGTACAAAAAGTTATTGTAAGGGAAAAATATAAAATGAAAAACTGTTGGCAACCCATATTTTCCTAGTTGTCATATATTTTATAAAAATATTGTGATATCTCAAGCACTTTGTGGCTGAACAGGTCAATTTGGGTGTGAAAGAAGAACTTTTCAAAATTCCTATCAAGGGCGTTACATGTCACAAAGAAATCGTTAATCCGTAATGCCCTTCACCATGTATGTAACTCTAGTTTAGTGAAGTAACTCCAATTAAACAAAAAAATAATTAGGGTGACAAGATACGAAAAAAAAACCCAGCAAAAAATTAGACATTACCTTAAAAAGTACTTGCCATATAATGACTTACTTTTGTCATTGCCATATATTGTTACTCGCTTACAAATACATTACATTAGTTTCCAAAAAAGAAAGTAGTAATGGAACTAGTTCTTTATGTTAAAAGAGATTACTGTACTAATGATACTCATTATTTCCTACAATAATTAATGTAATCGATTCTCAATAATAAATTATAAAAGCCTCATGCCTTGTAAGAATAATTAAGTTGGCAATCTAGTTGGGAAGTACTTCTGCCAAAAATGCTTAATTCCACACTTGATTACCTTTTCAAAAATTTTTTGCTGGGAAATATAAATAAAGAACAAGATTATTAAAAAATCATTTTGTTATAAAGAGTCTGAGAAATTTTATTAGGTTCTCTTGCGCAGACTTGGTACCAGTAATAATGTTTTTAGACACAAATTTGCTAAAAGATTTTACACTGAATTAATGGAAACATTTCGTAGCTAGCAAGCAAGAACTTAATTCTGCGAAAGATCACTAGTAATGAATTGGACGGAAGAGATTCATTTTTGTTTAGGTTCCTCAAACGTAGTTTTCTAAAGAAAGCTTACAAATATTAAAGCCCGTCATGAACTCTCAATACCATATAAGCCTTTCTATTCACTTTCTCAAGAATTGTAATCATTTGGCAAAAGAAAATCTTAGACTTATGCTTTATTTAATATTATTAGTGTGCAACAAGTGAGCTTTGAAGCAACACAAGGTTAAAAACAAAACTCTAATTGCAAACGTAGGCTTTTCAGTTCGATGTTCTTCTATCGTCAAGCTTTTGATTGTAACCATTCATGACATGAATTTTATATTTTGTTTTGAAATTTATTTTGATATGAATAATATTGGCCCCCATAACATCTAATGTTGTACAACTTAGTATTTATTTAGTATTGGGTGGATTTTAAAAGAATAACTATTGAGTTTTTGAAGCAAGTGTTAACAAATTTTTATTGTTGAACATTTCTATTATTTACCAGTATTTGTCTGAATTTAATTGTTTTAATAATAAAAAAAACGTGTACACCTACTTTAGAACACATGTGTATATATTGTGTTCAGGCAAATATTTGGAGTTTTTCTATTGAAGTGTCAAAAAAGTGGGTTTTAAAAAATCTATTGTGAATTGTTAATCAAATCTAGAGATAAAAAGATTAGTCATAAAATAAATGACTTAATGAAGATTTTAAAATTTAAACTTTATAAAGTTTTTTTTTTTACTTTTAAACGTTTAACAAAATTATAAATTTGACTTTTAATATTTATTTTATAACATTATTAACTTTGTTATTATATTGATAGAATTTTCAAGTATGTCTTAGAAGTACAACATACTTTTCACTTGTTCATCAGTTCGAATTATGTGCAGGGTTACCGTTCGCCCGACTAAAGTCGCAATATGACCCTTTCTTAGCGATCTGCGACTTTTTGTGAGACTTTTTCTTGTCACACACTTTTAAAACTTTTTAATTTCATATACAAGATGGCTTTCGTTTGAGTCGGTTGCAAAAACAATATTTGAACAGTGGACAGTATCACAGCATTATTTCATTCGAGCTCAATTAAAAAAAAAAAATACGAAAAAAATTGAAAAAGATTAATGAAATTCAAAATTTACTGTCACCTATGAACCAAATTTATATAAAACTTTTTTTTTTGCTAAATTCTTGAAATCATAAATAACTTAAAGAAATGTATACATTATACCATACACCAGAAATATTTTTCTTCAAATTTTGGAAAATTTTCTTAAAAGGAAATTATTGTGGCTGAGTATAAGGATACAATCATTATTTAAGATGTAAAAAATTTATATATGTATAAATATACCTAAAAATTAATGCATCTATAATAAATTTTCAAATATATCATAAATTTTTATCAAAGGCTTTGCGATGAAATATTGAAAATCAAAAACTTTAATGATAGAAACTTTGCATCCAGATTTTTTACCACTTATGAAGACGTTAACTACAATGATCTCATATTAGAAATTAGTTTTGTTATAAGTAAGCCTGAAGATTTCATAAACATTGAGAACACTATTTCGAAATTAAAAATGTTGACGAATTCTGGCTTAAAATTGGTAATTTAAAGAACTCGCTAGACGCACCAATGTTTCCGAATTTGTACAAGTGGCCGCACATATATTAACTCTACCTCACAGAGGTGCTTGTGCAGAAAGAATTTTTTTCAAAATTAGTGTTGCTTAAAAATAAATTAATTAATAAGTTAAAAGTAAAAACATACAACAAAAAAACAAAAACATAAAAGTAAAAACATATACAAATATATAGAGGACTGGATTCCCTGTGATGAACTTATTTTTAAATATAAAAATGAAATTTCAAAAAAGAAGTATTTATGTACATACATGTGTTAAAAAAATTTTGGAAATATAATTACATTCCCTGGAAAATATTAAAACGCTCACGGGGCTTTAGTTGCAAAATTCTAAATTTTTCCAAAAATATACTAACTTGAACTGTTTTGGTTGGTTTTTTTTTAACACAAATCCCACTCCTTTGGAATTGGCAGCATATGACAAATAAATTTATAAAGCTAAAGTAAAGTTGTTTAGTAGTCATAAAAACATATAAAGAATCATGTGTATATATATAATGCAACTGTACATCTGATGATATATAATAAAAATGGATTCTGCAATGACCTTTTTGTTTTGCTTCAATTGTTTTTTTTATAATTTTTTTTTCATAAAAATGCTAAAAAAAGATGTGCGACTTTTTTTCAAACGACATTTTTGTGCGACTTTATT
Source organism: Gymnosoma rotundatum (assembly GCA_916610165.2). NCBI lineage: Eukaryota > Metazoa > Arthropoda > Insecta > Diptera > Tachinidae > Gymnosoma > Gymnosoma rotundatum. The sequence continues at coordinate 35,707,250 of OU744339.1, read as the reverse complement.
TTTATAAAACGACCTTTTGTGCGATTTTTCAAAAATTCCTAGCGGTAACCCTTATTATGTGGGATAAATTGTAAAGTGAACAGATAACAAGTTATGCTAGGAACACAACCGAGACAAACACCAAACGTTTGGTCGCGAAGATTCGTCGCAAAAGGGGATACAGATTTGTTTATACAAAAATGCACATAATCATGAGGCTGGTCGAAATAAATTAAATTCCTATACTTACGTCGGCAAACGACGAATAAATCGGTACAATGAAATCATATATGGCTTTAGGTTCGAATTATTTTAGTAAATACAGTTATACTGAAATAATTGATTTATGTTATAAATTATAAAAAAAAAACAATAAGAAAATAAGAAATTAGTACACACAGAAAAAAGATCGGTAAAAAATCAGTTAAAATATTCAAAATTCAATTACTAACATCATAATTTAATTTGTATAATAAGTAAAACATAATCTTGACAGATTTTTGTACTATAAACTAACAAACTATATTAGATCTTAAATGTTGGTTGCAACAACAGTTAACAAAGTTTACCTGCCTAATTTGTATCTGTACTAAAACCTTTTCTGGTTATTGGGTGATGCAACGAAACTTATTCAGCACTTTAGTACCGAAACCCGAATTTTGGAAGTTAGAATTACAAATATCGATTGCGTTATTTCTTCTTAGTTTTTAGACATAATAAAAATAAAATTTATATACAAAATAAAAAAAAATATGCAATAAGATTTATTGAAAGTTGCGAAAATTTCTCCAATAACGTTAAGAGGTGAGTTCAAGACATGTGTAAATAAAATAGGTTTTCAAAAGTTGTATTTACTTTGCAGTAGAAAACCGTGCAGAGTGGAATGTAAGACAGAAGACAATGGAGTCAAAAGTGTAAAGCATGAAAACGTAAGGAAGTGGGAGTCTTAGGTAAAAGTTATTGTTAAAGTCAAGAAATGTTTTATTTGTTTTCTTTTTTTTATCCTAAATAAAGACAAATGTAAAAAATATCGTTGTTTAATTTAATTCACAATAATACTTTTTATCGAATTAATTTTTAAAATAATTGGAAGTACCGTATTTATTCAGTCCTCTTAACCGAATTTCAAATAATAATCACAACCGACCAAATTTGATTGGCAACAAATTCGGTTCTCACGACGAATATCTTTTCTCTGTGTAGTTAAATATAAATATGTATGCATTTAGCGCGTTATTAGTGAATGGTGCATTTTTTAAATATTTTTTTATATGGTCACCCTATAATAATAATTTTCACAACCAGAGTTAATTATTTTTTTTTTAATTTACGCAACGAATTTTTGCCGACGAACGGTGCAAAATTAAAATGTTTTTAGCTATCAACGTGTTAATAATTCTTCTGGGATACAAATATCTATATTTAAGAAACAGAATTTAAGAATTAATAAACTGATAGGAGCAATTAAGTAGAAGAAATTTTCCTGTTGGCTCCTTTACACAATCAATAAAATGCTGAAACATACAAACGAGTAGCTGCAACACAATTTTAATTAAATTAATTTAGAAGTTTTTAGAAATTAATTTTTGTAGGAAAGATGATTAGAACTGCAAAGAAATTTTTGTTATATTACGGGGTTTGTATTTTATATTCGACAACACCATTTATCTAATTTTTTAAAATTAATCCAAATTTTAAAATAAAAATTTTAGCGTAATTATTTTTAATATGAATAGAAATCTTAATTTATAACAACAGTGGTTCAGAAAATTAATTAAATAAACCACATGTAAAATTGTAAAAATTCATTTGCCATCCCTGCCGCCAGCACAAAATCTTTGGCGAAAAGAGCTATAATAATGAAATAGCTTCAATAGCTACAACGAGGCTACTTAATACTATAGACGATGCAACACTGCCTCATAGTGTGCAATTTCAGGATTGCACGAAATAAAATCTTGAAGCTGTTTCTTCTCTTAAGGAAAAAAGATCAATTTGGGACATTTACCTAAATTGATGAAGAAAATAGGACGGAGTTTTTGGAATGCTACCACCGATTTGACAAAGCAGAAAAATTTGCATTTAAACCAAGCTGCAAATATTTAATTTAAATGTTTTACCAGTGTTACTATACGAATGTTTAGAATGGAAGGTTACAGTTGCCATCACCAGGCGAGGGCAGTTTTATTTACCGATGCTTAGAATATATCAAATGTGGATCAACAAGTAGATGGCAATAGATTGGTTATACATTTCGGCAAGAGGATACCAACATTACCAAGCAAGCTTTAAACTATAAGTAATACAAGCAGACCGACAATTACGAAGCCATATTTAACAGAAGCCGAAATAAGATCTCTGAATCTAGGGTATATCGAGCTTAGACATAAAGCTTAGAATCAAGGACAGTGGGGAACAGCTATTGTTGTCGTCCTACGCTCCAATGGGAGTTCAAGTTACATGTACGTTTTTATTAACCTAAATGTATTAATGAGCTTCATCAGATAACTTAGTTGGCTTTACAATACTGATGGCAATCATAGTGCTCTTTTATTACATCAGTCAAATTTAAAATGTGTTGACGTTTTTGTATTCATTTCCTACAGCGACGCAATTTACGATATTTAAATTTGTTAATGCAGCCAAAAAATTGTTACATTTCAACAAATTTGTTAAAACCAAGAAAGTATTTTGGAAAAATTTCTCATTATCAAGAACGATGATTTGGTTAGAACGAAGTTCACAACATTAGACAATTCCAGTCAAAATGGCGACTGTAATTATAGAAAAAGAATTAGCGGTTTCTATTTATACATATAGTAAAAATGTAACGGGATCATTTCTGCACATGAAATATTGTTTGAAAATTTTTTTTGTTAGTTTAGATAGTAATCGATATGGATTACAAAACATCTGTTTTTGGATTTTTTGATTGTCTATCTGTGTATTTGTGTTCACATTAAAAACTACTGGCTGGATTTGAATAAAATTTTGCGTAGACTATAGAATAATTTTCTTTCGTAAAAATAAGTCATTTCGTAGAGCAAATAGAAATAAAAATGTGAAAGCATCCATTTTGTAATATTTTTCGTTTTTTACGCATTTTTGCAGTATTGTTGATGTCAATTTATCAGTAGTCCTCTATCTAAAAAATAAAAAAAGTTGCCTACGGGGTGTAAATAATTTAAATCAAAAAATGTAAAGTGACAAATTTGGGGCTGACCCTTGGTTTCTGAGTTACGGGCCTCAAAAGTTTGTATGTACAATATGAAATATATTGAGTTTTTTTGGCGGAATAAGACAATATGGGTATCATTGGAAAGATAATTTCAATATCTATTTAATTTAAAAGGAAAATAGTAAAAAAATAAAAAAGTTTTAGTTTCGCTTACTAAGGATTTTCTGTGTAGCCGGCTTCTATTGCTAAAGATTTTCTGGTAGCCGGACTTCGGCCGAATGCAAAAATTTTTTCTTCTATGGTATGACCAACATCGGCTTCGCTTGCTAAAGTTTTTTTTATCTTTTTTCGTATAGTATTGTCACTAAACTTAATTTATTTGATATACATAGGTACTTATGCTTATATGGAAAAAGCTTTTTTGGTCGTTACCTGTTTTTATTGTGTTTTTTTTTTACTATTTTCCTTTTCAATTAAAGAGATATTTAAATTACCTTTTCAATGATATCCATATTGCCCCATTCAACCACAAAATATTTATATATTCCATATTGTACATACAAATTTTGGAGGCCCGTAACTCGGAAACTAAAGGTCAGTAAAATTATTTTTACACCCCGTAGGTAACTTTTTTTTAAGTTTTTAACGGCGTCCGTAAACTAGATTTAAGCCTAATTTTTTTCTATCTCGTATGTGCTATTTGCCATCAATACTTGTCTCGAATTTTATAGTTTAAAAACTGCAAGCTTTTGAAAATTGTTTATAATGTCCTGTAACACACTACTTATTTTTTCTTACCTAGAAACCTATAAAATTTGTTACATGGTTTTACGGAAGTAGCAATTTTGGTCAAATATTAATTTTTTTTTAAGACCTAATATTTCTTGTTCAACCATACTAAAGTGCTGTTCCATTCGATCCTTACTTCAAGGTAAGTTTTAAATAAGATTTTAGTCAACTTTTTCGAAAATTATTTAAAACAACAATAAATACAATGTCTTGAAAATTAAATAAAAGAGTTATTGCAGAAAAGATGTCTTCATTTTTATTGAAACGTAATAATTCACATAAGAGGATCATTTTGAAGTCTCCCTTTTAAACAAAAATAGTTAAAATGATAATAATTCTTGCGAAAAAAACCGACTTCAAAACAGATTTCATCTGTTTGCCTATAACAGCTCAAGTGTATGGCCACATAAATTAGATTACATTAACTATTGGGGCACACTTATATCTCCAAACTTCATACTTTTTCAACTGTTCAATAGTTTGGCAATATACATTAAATTGCAGCAATTGTAGGGCCAGTCTTTAATTTAACATTTTTATACTTCTTATTATACCAAAAAAAGTAGTGGACTTTCTGTCTAAAATTAAGGTATTTGTATACAACGGTTCAAAAAATACGGCCATAGAGAAGAAATTACATTAGTTTTGGGAACACCCTTTACTTTCTAAATTCAAATTATAAACTTCTTGTTATGAGGCGGACTAAGCAAAACATGTCCCTTGTAAATTTCAGCTGTCTCTCTATAATGAATCAAAAGTCCGGCCACTTACACCGTATTATATCAACTAATGGGACACCCGTTTATTTCCAAATCCAAATTTTATACTTGTTGTTATAGAGGAGTTAGTAATACAGGTTCTTTGTAAATTTCAACCGTCTGTCTACAAATGTTTAAAAGTATGGCCATATACCAAATTAAATGTACTATTGGTGCACCCTTTAATTTATAATTTTAAATATTATCAGCTGTTACTATAACGGCCATAGCAATCGACATTCTGTCCAATTTGCAAGCGTTTGTCTATAACGGTTCAAAAGATAGGCCCATATAAGTAAATTTACATAAAAATTTTTAGATTTATTTTTGTATAATTGTTTGTTTTGGGAGCCATTGTAATACGCAGTCATTTCAAATTTTACAGAATCGCCCTTTACAGTTCATAATACCCGTAAAAAATATGTATGTTGTATGGGGACACCCTTTAATTTTTAAGATTATGAACTGTTTTTAAAACGGGACCAATCTGTAATCTAATCTATCATATTACCAAAAATTTTCAAAATCGGGTCAGAAATGACTGAGTTCTGGAGGCACAAATATTAAAAAAAAAGCAACATTCAGCCGAATTGTATAACCTCCTTCTTTTTTTGAAGTCGGTTAAAAATAATATTTTAATTGGTAAGCAGTTAAAAAAAATTGTTACATTTGTTCTCGAAGCAGACTAGAATGTCCCACTAGTCCTAATGGAATTGCCCGATATTAATTTTTACTTCTGCGTACTGTTAGTAAGCAACGAATGCAATCTTAGTTATCAATTGCTTCTGCTCCTCGCAATTGATGATATTTGTATTCTTTTAAAAATAGAACACATCATTTGAAAAAGAAGAATAATAATATATAAACTTAAGCCTGAAAAAACAAGTTCATTTAGTTATTCAAATAAGTATTTATTAAAATCCAAATTAGACAATAATTTTATTAAATTTTCTTATATTAAACTTAAGAGCTTAAAGTATTAAATTCATTTATTCTTTAAAAAGCCAAACGTAATATAATACTCGTACAAATTAGACTTAACAACGAATATAAATATCAAACATTTTTGAATACTTAATTAATGACTGTTTACTTTTTAGCAAATTTATATAAAAAAATATTACTTTACACCGTTGAAAACAAAAATACACTGGTGACGAATGTAGGTCATTACTAGGTGATTTCAAGGCGAAAATGTTTAGTTATTGTTTTATTTTTGTAAAATTACCAAGAATATTAAAAGTAATGTTGCTTCAAATAGTTCTGGTTTTAATAAGTTGCTTTCGTTAATTCATCATTAATTCAATTAATAGAAGAAATTTTAATTTGAAGTAATACATAATAATCATAAAATCAGTACTAATAAGTTTTGCTGCAATGTTTATCTCAGCGCATCAAGGGAATTTTCTGAAGTGGGCTACTACAGTCGTTTGAAGATGTGAAAAATCATATCATAAATTCAAAATTTCAGAAGAAATAAAAAATTGTGTAGTGGATGCCTTTATTTGTTCTGGGGGCGAATTAGCCTTCCCAAAACTATAAAAACTATAAATAAATGATCTCTATTCCTGATGACTTAAGTATCAAGTGAGTTCCAAGAAGGTATTTCATTTGAAGATAATCAAACATGCAACATTTGTTCATAACAGTACCTAAATAATTTATTGTACAAGAAAAAATTTTTGGTTTGGGTTCGTCTGGTTTTGGCTAAATTTGGGGAAAATTGGAAACGAAAAAGCTTTACACTGAACTCCAGCTTTGATTAAAGAATCACATTGATGCAAACGTCGGATAGCAAATGTGTGAATCACAAAACGTCGTTAACTTTGTGTGATACAAAATAATTTAATACATCGGCTCGATCAAAAATCCACTTCTGATAGCAAAAATCACTAACTCTTTCAATTGGCTGCAAGCATTTTGCACACAATAAAAATAAAACTGGAATCAAGTTAAACGTGTTAAAAATAGAGCTTGAGATTAATAAAGCTATTGTCGTATATAAACGCTTAACTTTAAATAAAACTGTATGAAGTAGTAAGCAACAAATGTAATAATTACGATAATTTGAAGACAAGTTTTTACAATACAAATAGCTATTCCCGGGGCATTTCTCTACCCCAAGCAAGCTTTAATTTGATTGATATGGAAGTTTTAGCAGGTTTTCTTCTGCTTATTTGACCTTATGAATCAGGAATTTATCTTTCAAAATTTTTTAACCGAAACAACCATACGAAAAGACCATAATAATTTAATTTAATCGGGTTTGACCGTTCGTGAGTTATAACACACTTGCGAAAATTTATTCCTTTTCTTCGGCCTTTCTTTGGTTAACAAAATATAACGAATAATTTTATAAATAAAAATATAATATTTTTCAAGGTATATTTTTATAAGATATTTTCTTTATTTAAATATCCAATATTTCACTGTCCACTGGATAGCATCATCAAGGATCTACAATAAATATTGACACGCCAACATTAACTACACACAATAATAATTTATACATTATAGATTTACACTATAAGTAAATAGCAATAAATAAATGGAAAACATCACTTGCTCTTATATTCAAAATTGCACTAATTGCTATTGTTTTTGTTTATAAAATTTCTATAAATTTAAGTGCAGTTTTTCTATGTCTGCTTTGTAGTTCATTTTTTTTGTTTATATTTAAAATGTGTAGCATTTCCAATATATAATGTTTGTTGTAATGACGCTTTCTCTTCAAAATTTCGATTTTCTCTGAGTCCAGATTTACACTATGCAATTTTTTGAAACATTTTTTTTCTCAATTATCTATTGAAGTTACCGCGTTAGGCGTCATCTAAAAGTAAACATTAGCAACAGTAACATCCCCTCAAAACTCAAGCAGTACCAATTTGCGCACTCCTCTTGCTTCACAAACAAATAAAAATTTCATGCTAGTTTCATGAAAAATTGCATAGTGTAAATCCAGTATAAGTTTGGTTTGTTTTAGATTTTTGCGTCAAAACTTTGCTTTTTTTTAAATCAAATTTATGACCAGCGAGTCTTGTTTTTAACTTATTTTTTGTTATTCCAATATGTACTTGGTTGTATGTTTAGATCCATCACCCATGTAGTTTATTTTTATATAATATTGGATTTTTCCATTTTGTCAACTTTACTTTTAGTGTTTCAAATAGTTTCTGAGGAGTGTTGTCAGACGTGAATGCTATTCTGTATTTTTTTTATCATAATATTTAGTGTTATCTATTCTTTCTAACATACCAGTTTATGTGTCATCGTTTTAAAAAACAAAGATTTTTCTCTCAATTTTGTTGTGTTTTTTTTTTGGTGCATCCTAATTAAATTTTTTAACATTTATCGGGTATGAGTTCATTTTAGTATAAATTTTAATTTTGTTAAATTTTTTTCATTAAAACATATATCAATAATGGTTAGAATTTTTTTTGATTAAGTTAGCTGCCGCGAATGAAAATTTATAATTCGAACGGAAGATGTCGTCTTTTGGTAGCAGTCAATCTTTAGATGCTTTTCCTCTTTTATTATAAGAGTATCGAAATATGTCAGTCATCCATTGTTCTTTTCCTCTATAGTTTACTTTATTTTCCTGTGAAAGTTATTTAGTTCGCATGGTTGTTTTTTTATTGTACTTCATTTCACTATACCAAAAAGGTCGTCAACATACTTGGTAAGTAGTGTACGTTTTTCGTCTAATTTATACGATGTCACTTTCAATAACTTCTCCCTCACTATATCAGCTACAATGGGTGAAGATCGCATAGTATTCCTCTCAGTTGTGTAAAAATCTTATAATTTTACTAAAATATTTGCTTTCCTTTATGCCGTACATTAGTATTTAAAAAAATAGTTTTTTTGATATCAATGTATGTTTTTCCATCTCATTCTAATCTTCTTTAATCACACTAATCCCGTAGTCCCGAGTATACTAGTGGAAGGATGGAATGGACGCTTGCAATATCTCGATACTCTTATAATGCAAGAGGAAATGGTACCAAAAGCCGATACCGACTTAAAACAACATTGCACCAATATTGGGAAGGCAGAAAGCATACTTCGGACTTTTTCATCGATATTGAATTTTCACTGGCATCATTGAATATTTATAAAACATTAAAATTTTAAAGCATAAAACTATTTAAAAAAGGGTGAAGGATTAATTGCTTTATTTTATTTTTCATAAAACAATTTTTTTTCCAATTGTAATTAGTAGTTAAACAGATTCCTTTTAATTTTATCATCATTAGTAAAAATCAAAAACATCAAATGGTATCTAAATTTTTGAAGATTATGGTAATGCTAAATAATCGTTAGCATTATTTACCATTTAATTGACAATTAGAAGAACTAATTAATTAACAATTTCATTAGAAGTGAAAGATAAATAATGGTAATGAATTTTAAGCAATATCATTATTTTTACTAATCGCAATGCTTTGTAATAAAAAGGCTTCATTGATTATAAGTTAAAAAACAATAGCATTACCATTGACTAATGTTTAAATGATTAGGATCATTATCATTAATGTATGTAGTTCTTGTCTTTGTACACTAAATACATATTGTAGAGTATACAATGGTAGAGTTAAAAATTACATTTTAATTAGAAAAGTCACAAGAAATCAATAAATTTAAATTTCTCAGGAAAAATGAGGGACTATGGGAACATACTTTAGTTTTTGTGTAAGTAATTTGGCGACATGGGCCTTCAAAAAGCGTAAATTTCATTTCATATGCATTTTAGCCCACCACATTCCATAAAGAACACCTTAATTAAGTAAAGGTTGATTGCAAGTATATTTTGTTATACCCTTCACCATAAAAAGTGGAAAAAGGGTATATCTAAGTTTGTTATTCCGTGTGCAATTTCTACAATATCCATTTCCTACCGCATAAAGTACATACATTCTGAATTTTTACGCATAGCAAAGTCGATTGAGCGATGTCCGTCTGTTCGTCCGTGTTAGTGTTGCAATAAGAAAAAATAAATACGCCTATCGATCAGACATTGTGTCGAAAGCAGTATTATTGGAAATCAGCAACTTCGGTCCGTGTGATTAGTCGTAGCGGGCAAAACACCACGACTACCTCAAACTTTTCTATTTTATTTGGAATATTGAAGTAACTTCAATTAAGAAACAAATACAGCGTATGATAAAGAATTAAAAAATAAGAAAAAAATACCAAGTGGAAAAATTGTTGCTCGCCCATATTTTGGGAGTTACGTGGCTCTGAAGTTTTAAAATTTTTTAAAATGTCAATATGGGTATCATTTAAGAACTATTGAAGAGATTTTAAGAAAATGCTAAAAATTATTAAAAATATGCAGTACCAAATCTATGTTTTTATTTTTTAATTCTCTGCCACCCCAATATTTGCTTTTTTGATTGAAGTTACTTCACTAAACTAGATTTATATAGATGGTGAAGGGTATATAAGATTCGGCATAGCCAAATATAGCACTCTTGCTTGTTTTTAATTACTGTTTGCTGCAAATTTCATAAGAAAACTTTAATAAAATATTTTGTTTGTCGTCTAAAATAAAATGAAAAATTTATCTGGCTTCTGTCCGGTCACAATGTGTCTTTTATAGACAACTTGTTAGTTTAAAAGTGACTAATAACAAAACTTTTTATTTTTTAAGAATTTCATTTAATTTAAACTCTGTTGCACGACTACTGGCCACTTATTGATTTCTGGCGTCTGATGTTTCAATAAAAGCAACGTGACTTCCATGCGTAATTTCAGCTATAAATGTATTGAAACTTTATTTTTTAGTTCTTTTCGTTTTACGTGTCCGTTTTTGTACAATTGTTAATGTTGTGTAAAGGAAATGTGTTCTAAATAAATAAGTATTTTACTGAATATAGAACTATTTAGTTAGTTTTTTTATGAATAACTTTTTGAAGTCTTAATGAAAGAAAGTTTTTAAATGCATTTTCAAATTAAAGTATATGTGATATCATATTGTAGGACAGACCGTTAGTTTATTAACTAACATTTTAAGTGTAGTTTTTAACAATCCTTTTGTGTTTGGCGTTAAAATCTTTGTCACGGTACTTATTTCTGTTGTGTTCTGCTGACTTACCAACACAAACTTTTAAAGCTATCGCTGTTATTGCTCAGTACATAATCTACCATATACATGCACTTTTTATTGGCAGGGGGGCACTGCACTTATTTTCCTCCTCTTACTTATTTTTGGTTATCCTGGGTACGCTGGTAAAACCCCACAAAGTTTTCAAACTCTACCTGGTAAAATTTATTATGTGTCATCACACTCATCTTAGAAAGTGTTTAAAACGTATATGTTTTTTATGCAATATGGGAATTACTCAACTACTTCTCTTACTTTAGTTTTTCTACAACCAAAAACTATTTGTCAATATTTATAATAGATATCCGGCCAGGTTTCAATAAGTTTATCTAAGTGAGGATTAATCTCACTACTCAAGCAGAAATGCCAAACAATTTGTCTGTTTTTCTTTTAATTTGTCTAAGAAGTGTTTCACAAAAGCATGAAACTTATTTTTGCATTAAGAAAATACAAAAAGACAGTTTAAATAATTAATTTTTTATAACTAAATTAGGGATTATTCTAAAAATTTGCCAGGCGTGTTTCAGCTCGAAATTTTTCAAATGGCTTTCAACAATTTATTAAAATCCAACTGCGTTTGTTATTTTCAACATTAATACCCAGTAAAAAATAATGTAATTTACATCCAAAAAAGCTAATACAACTTTTCTTGATTTTGTTAGTTGTTTTTAAAATATCTTTTCAAATAACATGTTGAACTACTTTTAAGATTTACATTTTTCCTTGCATGACTTCAAGAATTTTAAACAAAACTTAAGTTCAGATATTTCATAGCACATCAAAATGATTAAAAGTTCAGTATGAAGTTGGCGTTGTCTCTTTAAAGTTACAAAACATTATTATTATTAATGAATCGAAATTAATTTTGACTTAAGTTCATTTATTTTAATTTCTAAGATCCTTTTTTAGAAAGAAAAATTATTTTTCAAATGTATTCGGACGTTTTCCAAAGAAAACAAGAAAAATTAGACGCCAGAATGTAATGCTGCACTTTCTGGACCGCTGCGTCCTTCATCAGCATTCTTTGCATCCATCTACTTTAGGCTATATACATTGTAAACATCAGCTATTAGTTGGTTACTAACTTTGTTAATAAGAACTTGAGTGGTATTCATATCAATATTAATTTGGTTAGACTAAGTTTACAGACAACCAAAGTACTTCTTCCTTTTCTCTCTGTCTTGTACATTTTTTTTGCTTTTGTTCCAACGATAGATATTTAAGAAATCAAAAGTAAAAATCTTTGATGCTACACGTTCCCAGTGAAAATAGTGCAATAATCAAAAATTTTTTTGAAAGGCAAAAATCCGAAACTCACAAAAACGTTACCTATTAAATCTATAAACGAATTAAAGGACGAATTTAAGGAAGCTACGGATTAAAATAAGGCCTTTGTGGCAATATCTCCAAAAGTTTTAGACCATAACACAATTTTAATGGTAGTCATAACAAACAGCTTGTCTTAAATTACCCCAAGTTTCTTAATATATTATTTCGTTAGTGTATTACAAAAAGTACCAATTTATTTTAAAAATAATTTAATTTTGTAACGTGCTTATCAAAAAAATGCAAATTTTTAATACGAATGCACGTTTTCTAAAGAAATTTGATTTAATTATAGCCCTTTTTTATTTTGTTCTTATTGGTACAATTTTAATTTAATTGTCAGATAGAACGTGCGATAAGAACTCAAATTAAAAGTCGTTTAAACCTAATTTAAGTTAAAAACTTATATAATGTGACGCAATTTAATAACTTAAAAATAAATTCTCATCACAGAAACTTTTTAGCATTTAGAAACCTATTTAAAAGTAGTACAATTTTTTTTAAAAACGAACAACATGCCTTCAATGACATGCCAATGTAAAACTCATAGGTTTTTTACCCGAATTTGTACCACTTCGTTCGTATAGATGTGATGTTTTAATCACATCTTTTTCCTCACTTTTTTTACTGGGTAACGATGGTGCAAGCCTTCCTTGATTTCAATCTAACTCAGCTTTTAATCAATAAAACTGTATCAAATGGCGAAACATTTTAATATATTTTCCATCAGAGAAGTGTAATTGTGAAATGGAAACTAAATTTTGTTAAATTATTATTATTTTTTTTTTAATTTTTCTTATCGAAGTTAAACTAAAATTAAAAAAGAAAAATTAAAAAATATTTCGCTTATCTAAACGCGTAATTTAATCGAGTTATTAAACTTTAATGTCATAAATAAAATAAAAATTAAATTTAATTTGTTGGCTTTTTTTTTCAAAAGCAATTTAGCAACAACGGCAGCAGGTCATATAAAAATAAGCAAAGGGCGCAAAAAAATACTAAACTATAGTACAAAGTTAATTAAGATATCGATAAGGTTTATTTTTTATTGGTATAAAATTATATACTCTGTAAGGTCGGTTTAGACGGTACGACATTACGCACGTAGAGGCCAAGAAGAAATAATATAAAATAGAGAAAAAATATTACGATAGATCCTTTTGCGTTTACACAATTGGTATATATCCATTTTTCGGCTGCTTGCAGAAAAATGCGATCTAATGATTCGTAATTGTTTTTGAAAATATCCACAAAAAAACAGAGAGCCATACATAGTAAAATTTTCATCCGAATTTGTTCTTAGTTTGTTCAGACTTATTACATGTATTGTTTAGACGAATCCACGAACCGTTCGATGCAGGAAATAGTTTTGAACAATCTTTCGTACAATACTCTAGGTTAGTACTTTATTTCGCCCAATATTTCTTTTTAACGAAACCCACACTCGAGGCAACTCAGCACTCACTTTAAAAATGACATTTTCTAAAGTTTTTCAGGCTCAAAGCGAGTCACTTTGGTTCGCAGCAGTATGAGACTAACTGGTAGTCAATATTTCATACTTTAAAAACATTTTGGTGCTTCGACCACCCTGTAAAAAAAAATGATTTACAAATGTATGCTGACTTTTTCCAAAGAAAACAGGATACATTACACGCCAGCAGAATGTAATGCTGCATTTTCTAGATTGCACATTGTAAACATGTTAAAAATATACTTTGTTTTCCACTTGTTCATGCCTAAACAAATATTACATTTTACTTTCAGTATGTTTTGAAATTGTATTCTCTACATTTTTTCCATGTTAGAAAAAATATTTTATTATTATTCAGTTCGTTTGTGTTATAATATTATTATCAAATAAAACACAGTTTTAATAAAACATTATCTATTTAAAAAACTATGAGAATAAGAATATGAGGACTTTTTATGTAAATACAAAGAGAACAACAAAGAAATGCAAAGCAGGCACCGTTTATTTAAAACTGTTCAACAGTTAAGCCAAATGCATCAAACTACATAAATTATGGTAACACCCTTTAATTTTGTAGTTTTAAATATTAATAAGTCTTATTATAACAGACGCAGTTTTGGACATTTTCTTTAATTTTTAAGTTTCTACATACTGGTTCAAAAGATAGGTCCATTTAGGTCAAGTAACAATAGCTGTGGGACCACCCTTTAATTTCTAAATTAAAATTGTTTATTTATTCTTATAGCGGCCTTAGCAATAAGTTCCTTGTAAATTTTGGCAGCGCGTCTATAACGATATAAAAGTTTGTCACTATATAAATTACAACAACTATTGTCACACTCTTTAATTTCCAAATCGAAATTTCATTCTTTGTAAATTTCAACTGTCTGTCTACAACTGTCCAAAAGTATGGCCATCAAATTAGATGAATATACTCGTTTTTATAACAGTCATAGTAATCGACATTTTTCCAATTTCTACTTTTGGTCTATAACGATTCAAAAGATAGACCCATATAGGTCAATAAACGTCCCCTATGGTGGCAACCTTTATTCTTGAGATGTATTGTTGTATTACCTTTTGCTATTGAGAGCTATAGTGATACGAATTTTTTTGATAAACATAAGAAATCTAATTTAATAGACAATGGTCGATACAAGGGAGCTTGTGCTTTTGAGTAATTGTTATTATATGATTAAGTTCGCTACTAATTGTGATTAATTTTAAAAAGATCAATAAGGCACCAGAATGTAAGGCACATTTAGATATTGTTTCCCATGATATCAAAAAACTATTTTAATTATTTATTATAAAAATATTTAACTTTCTATATTTGTAATTCTAATTCTTACTCTTCGGCAATAAAAAATATAACATAAAAATTAAAATAGAATATTATTCATATTAAATACATTTTTATTTAATAGCTTCGACGCGTTGCGACATTCTGTTGACATATTAACCTTTTGTTTCCGAAATTCCTGCCTATATTTTAATTTTCCAATTTATTATTTTATTATACCCTTCATTTTTCTTTCCTTTGTCACAAAAAAAAAAAAAAAAAAATACAATAATAATGAAACAAAACTTGTAGTGTGTAAACGGAACATTTTCAATACATAGGGGCATAAATAAATATTCATAAATACCAGATACTTATCAGTTTGTTAAGTTTTCTACAAGAAGAAAACAAAGGCTTTTATTTTGTTTTCCAAAACCTTGTAAATTAAATTGCTTTTTAAAAATTAATAATACTCTCGGATTTCAATCGGCTCTCCAGTTTTAATTCCTCTCTATTCAAAATGTTTTTATAGAAGTTTCATCATGAAAGTATATAATTATTAATAAAATTAACGCAGATGAACGTTTTACGAAAATCACACGTTTATACTTAAATATCACAAAAACTCAACTTTTCAACAAAAATGTTAAAGCAAACGTGAAAACTGAAAATAAAACTTTAAATAACAAGAAAACTAAATATTATATTGCACTAAGGCAACTCCAAAGTTATAATATATTTATATCCAAGGCAGATTTATTTTACTAGGTAGTAGCGGTAATACAACAAATACAACATTTACAAAAACAACATGCCTTTTTATTGTTGTTTTGTGCGTTGGAAACGTCAAAAACACAAAGAGAAATAAAAGATAATTGCTCCCAATACACATGCTTGCTTTGTCTCGCAAACGCTTGTTGTTAGTGTTTTTTGAAATTCGTAAATAAACAAAGGAAAATACAAAAACTTTTGACATTTCCAACTACAAACCAGCTCGGCCTAGTAAAATAAATCTGCCTTGATTTATATCTAAATAAAACTCTCCAAAAATTTCTTCTTCACGTATGAAATTAAAAATAGGTTTACAAAAAATTGAAAACCTCCATTTCATTAAAAATTAATGTTTACTAGAAAATTATATACTCTATAAAAGTGTCAGACGTTTCAAATACTTCTGCATAAGACCGCTTATTATAATAATTATTAAAGTGGAAGACCACTAGAATGGGCAGTGTGGTTTGTGTAAAACCTATTGGGAATACATACCTGTCGATATTACGCTATTATTATGTACAGTAGCTCCAAGCGAAACTCGTACACTTTAGACTAATTTTTAAACTATCTTTTAACATTAAGTAAGAAGCTCTTAACATATAAAACTGTATTTATTTTATTAGTTCATTTTATAACAAATTTAACAAAACATAAAAACTTTAAATTATTATTCAATAAAAAATTTTTTTAATAAAAACATAAAATAATAGTAATTTCTGTGACAAAGCCAAACTCGTACACCACACTTCAATCAAATATTATTTTGTTGGTTTTAAATATTATTATTTGGTGTGCATGCCTTTATTTTTTATCACCATTTTTAATCTATTTGGCATACTGCGCACAAGGTTTTCGCAAAAACTCGGTTCAATTTTGCCCCATTCGTCCTGAAGAACTCTTTTCAAGCCATCCTTAGAACTTATTGTTTGACTACGAATTTTACGATCGAGATAGCTCCACAAATTTTCGACTGGGTTTATGTCTGGACTCTGGGCTAGTGTATCCATAACATGTGGACAATTATAAAGTAGCCATGATCGCACATTATAAGCCTTATGCTTAGGTTCGTTGGCTTGGTAAAAATAAAAGTTTTCACCAAGACAAAATTTCTGCTTACAAACTGGCAAACTGTCTTTTAAAATGTTCAGATACATATGCTGATCCATGGTACTATCGATAAATTGTAAAACACCGGGCCCAGATGCAGAAAATTATCCCCAAACCATTACTGACCCACCACCGTGCTTAACTATTGGTTTCATGATTTAGACAAGCAACTCCTCATTGGATTTTCTCCATACAAAAGGTCTTCCATCTGAACCAAACAAGTTGAATTTACTTTCATTTGTGAATAATACTTGCTTTCAAAATGAAAAATCCTTTGTTTCATGTTCCTTGGCAAATCGTTACCTTCTCTTTGATTTGTCTTATTAAGCAGAAGTTTAACTCTTGTCCTTCTACTATTGACATTAGCCCTTTTTAATATGTTTCTTATGGTCTGTGGGCAACATGTTTTTCCTAAGTCTTTCTACACAACTTCTACGAGTTTCGGAGCACTTAAAAATGGATTCCTTTTTATTTGACGTAAAATATATTGCTCGTCTTTAGCAGAGAAAATTTCGTTATATGCACTTTTCTTCTTGTTCGCAATCCTCTCTTCCATTTTATACCTTTTTATAATATATTGCACTGTTGATAGGCTTCTATCAACTATCTCAGATATTTATCGCAGCGATTTATTATTATTATGATGTTGAATTATTAATTTTCTTACTGCGACAGAAGTTTGTCCTCTCTGTCTACCCATTTTGTTCTCTTTTGTAACTCTTTCAAACAAAAAATCAAATAAATGACAATAAAAAAGGTAATAATGGGAAAACTCCCTAATTTTTTTAATTATTTTTACGAAATATCCCGAAGTAAGATGCAAATTAAAAGAATGTTGCCAAATTAAATAAGACTGTCCGGGTTTGGCTTTGGCGTCGAAAGTTGGCACTTTTTAAAA
The DNA here is from genome assembly GCA_916610165.2 of Gymnosoma rotundatum. Classification (NCBI taxonomy): domain Eukaryota; kingdom Metazoa; phylum Arthropoda; class Insecta; order Diptera; family Tachinidae; genus Gymnosoma; species Gymnosoma rotundatum. The sequence goes on along the minus strand of OU744339.1, from coordinate 35,689,582 downwards.
TATTTATCTGTATTTTAATAAATAAATTTATATTCAAAATTTCGTTTCTGATATTTAATTAAGTACATAGTTTTGTACTAAAATTAAGTAAATTTATTTTCTAAGCCTATTTAGTTTTAGACATATAACATAAAGAAATTTGTTTTCATAGGTGTACGAGTTTCGCTTGGAGCTACTGTATGTACATACATAATAATACGTGGAAATCAATGACAGATGAAATAATTTTTACTGTGAATTTTAATCTTTTAAAAACTTGCATTTATAGTAATTAAACGCAGACTAATTTTATTATTTTTAAATAAAAAGAAATATGAAAGAAACATGAATTAGTGAATAATTAATTTGTTGATGAAACCGGTAATTTCCTCTATGGAAAAAAAATTAACAATTTAAATGTAATTATTTTATAAGTTTTCCTGTTCGTTTTTACCTCGAGTACTTTTCAACTTTTAGTGTGGTGTTAAATAAATATCATGTTTTTACAACCGTATAATCAGTTATTAATTTTTATTATTGTTGTTATTTTATTTTGCTTATTGCCAAATAAGGTAAATTATTGTTTTTTTTTCTCTCTTTATTCCCTTGTTTTAGCATGCATGTTACTGTTGCCAGATAGGGTTTTTCCTCACTCAAAAAAACAAATCTAAAACCCCTGGAATTAAGCTTTTTTTTGCTTTTTGATTTGTATAAATATATTTTTTTATTTTCAAAAAATGCTTTATTTTATTTAATTAAAATAAAAAATGTCAATTTAATTAACCCTATTTAAAAGAAAAATTCCAAATCAAAAATTTTACTTTTTTATTTATTTATTTATTGTGTTAAAGTACAATACTTTTCAATAACTTTCAAGCATAAAAATAAATAAAGTCACTTCCATATAGATCTACTATATCTGCAACATCTTTGTTGTCAGTAGTAAAAATTTGTAGTATTTTAGTTGATGATTAATTTCTGTTTGCAACTTTTGAGTTTTTGAAAAAAAACGAATAGAAAGAGTTACTCTGTATCGTGTAATTGCAATTCTCTTTGTTTTTCATTCGTAGTTTTAAAAACAAAACCTAAGCAATCAAGAACGAAATTGAAGAAATAAAAGTTGCATGTCTGGACAGAGATATAGAAACTTTGGTAGAACAATATTCTAATACCCTGTTCAGACATACGTTTTAATTGCGCAATAAAGGAATTTAAGCAATTAAGTTCCTAATTGAATTTAATTTACCATATAAGAAATTAATTAATAAATTTTTCAATTAGTACTTAATTAAGTCGATAATTAATTAAGTTTCCTCATACAACCCTTGTGAAGTGTGTTCAGTGGGAGAAAATTTTATAAAATGACAAATCTAAATGCCATAAAAATGAAAAATAAAATATTTTCAAATTAAATTAAATGAAATGAATTTTTTTTGAAAATTTAATAGATTTTCAAAGCTAGCGTGCAGTCAGAATTTGTATGAGTTCCATATTTCAAATAAAAACAAACAAACTTTCTTTTAAAGCCGAACTTCTCTTCAATCTTCCAAATTTACAAACACAAATTTCTAATGCAAAATATAGGTCTGTTCAATAACTTTTCGGCAGAAACTAGCAACGATAGAGTAAAATAAAAATTTACAACATTACTATTCCAAATAAAATATTTATCTAAAACAGAAAAAAGGGGTTTTCGATGCGTAAAGCATTTTGTTTTGCAACAGTTAGCATTTGCAAGAGCTTTGTTGTCGATTGTGAGCACCTTTTTTCGAATACTTTGCAAAATTGACAAAATTGTTCCGTCCGTCTTTTTTGTAAAACTTTTAGTTTATTTTCTTCTATTTCTTTTGTTTATTGTTTTATTATCCTGGCGTTTACTTGTATATAGTTTTCTCAGATTTCTTCCAACTATTATACAAACGTTAGTTTCAGTTCAAAATATTTGGTGATTAAAACCGAAAACTATAAATGTTACGTATATTTTGTGCTGTGTGGTTGTAAAAAATTTCAGCTGTAGATATTCGGTTTTGAAATCGCCATACAAATTATGGCAAAAAAGCCAAACCATTTTAGTTTACCAACTATGTGATGTAAATATTTTTGTGGGAAGTGCTAATAAACACTTTCAGTTTAAAGTATTTAATATTTTTTAACTTATTTTGTAAAACAGAACAAGAATCAGCTGTTCTTGCCAGTAACAAACGTAGGAACAAATTTATTAACATTCACATCTTATACTCTTTTTTACTCTTTCGCTGCTTCTTTTCAAGTACTGAAGTAAACACTTTCCAATAACAATTAGTAACAACTTCTTGTTATTGAACAGAACTATATTCTACTGTCAAATTTTAATTGAGTAAATTAAATTAGATATGTGTGAACACCAAAATTAATTACTCAATTAAAATTTTAATTGTACGATTAAGTTTCGACTGCACCCTAGCTTTGAATCTCCATTAAATTTTCAAAAAATTTTCATTTCATTTAATTTGAAACTATTTTATTTTTCATTTTTATGACATTTAGTTTGTCATTGTAAAAAACTTTCTCTCACTGAACACACTTCACAAGGGTTGTATGAGGAAACTTAATAAATTAATGACTCAATTAATTACTAATTGATAAATTTATAATTCATTTCGTATATGGTAAATTAAGATCAATTAGGGCCTAAATTGCATAAATTCCTTTATTGCGCAATTAAAACGTATGTCTGAACAGGGTATAAGATCCATGGATGTTATGACAATACGTTGATTGACGTTATGTCCATGGACGTTATGACATGCCACCGTTTTAAACCTTATAATTTTTCTCCAGAGTCTTTTTTCCGCTAAGCTACCTGTTTGTTGAACCTGGCTTAGTAACTGAACTGACATATAGTAGAATAGTTCATAAATGAAGTTCAATTGAACTGAACTATTTCATTACTTGTTCTTAATGTGTTAAAGTTACTACATGATGAACTTACTTGCATGTATATCGTTCGTATTCACTGACACTATTAATGAAACAATTAAAATATATAATTAAAAACGAAGATTTCAAGAAATACATATTTTTCTAAAAATATCCATTAAATATTTTTTTCACCACATCCAATGATCCCTCATTATTTTTTGTTTTTAACTTTTGTGAGTTTGTTTTTTATGAGAAATTTGATTATTTTAAAGGAAAAATTAAATAAAAGACAATATATACATATACTTCTTTCTGCTGGGTGAAAATGTTATTCTGTTTAACAACAGGCTACTTACTGTTTTTGGATTCTTTTGTATTATTCGTGTACTCTCATATTTTGCTGATCCGATCTGGCCCTCTAGGTTTTCTTGTTTTTTTTTTCAAGTCAAAAATATCTGACATTGAGTCTAAAAATGATCGTTTAATGAAGCGGTAGAGGTCATTAACTCAAAGACATACCAATATTACTGTAATATATGCTTCGTGATTCAATAAAAAATGAAAAATCAACTTTCCTTCAAGAACATGAAAAAAAATATATAAGGTCTGTAGATAGATTTTCCATCGAAAACTCTTATATTTCATATACTTTCTTGAAGTGTTTTCCTTGTCAACCATAAATTCTTGCAAACAAAAATTACATTTGGAACTGATTCATATTTGGTTTGCCAAGTACTTTCACTCATTGGCAACAAAGTCACTTCTCCTAACATTCACTTCCTTCATTCAGTAGAACTTCTTTTATGTAGTTAATAGTGCTGCTGCATTTATATTTAAATGAAATTAATATGGGACCCTTGATTGTTAGAAGTGTTTTGTTATTTAAATATTTGATGTTAAGCCTTCATATGTGTTTATTGTACAAAAAGTTTGAAACTTTTAGTTGGTATCATCTAAAAGAGTTTTATTTATTGCTGATTTGATGTTTTCGTGGTTGAAACGCCTCGTATCTTTACATTTGGCCACTGGCGTGCAAGCTGGTATGGCTTATATGTTAGATGCCATACCAAACAAATCAATGGCGTCCAAGCTCCCTCAAAAAAAAATAAAAAATAATAATAAATAAATAAAATTATTCCACCGACGTTATTTATGGAATTGGAAAACTTATTTAATTCAAAGGCAGTGATGATGACTGTAGAATTGTTTCAATGCAATTCAGGGTCTACTTTTCAAAGTTAAATGCTTAGATTAATCGCTTTCAGCACCGTAACGAAAAATACTATCTACCAACAAATATTCACAAATGGCTAATATGGTTGAGTAATGTATACAGAAAAACCAGGTATCCCAACTTTTATAAAGTACTGTCCAATTTTTCGTCCATTCCGTTCATCAAAAATAGGCTAAGATCTGCAATTACGCAAGAACGCTTTTGAGTTTTTGGTTTTACGTGATATGGAATAAATCCATTTATTCATACATACTAAAAAAATAAATAGATAAACGTGAAATAAAAAATTTATTTCGAAAACCCAAAAACCCCGGAAACTAATTTCAAAAACGACAATTTAAAAATTTTTTCCATTAATCTACTTGACACAAGTCAGGGCAAACCTACAAATTGTTCGAATTTTCTATTAAAATAGTGGATGTGTTCGAGCAACTCATGTGTATGAAGTTTTACGATAGTAATAATGGCCAGTGTGCTAAAACGCAAATTTATATCAATATTGACTTTCTTTTTTGGTTGAATTGGGTTTCTTTGCCATTACATCCAAAGAAATCTCTGGTGCGTGTATGGAATTAGCTGACTTAAATTTTAGATTAACTATTATTCCGTTCACAAAAGCTGCACTGCCCAATCTCAACTTTGGTCATTTCATATATATGAAGAAACAATATAAGTTACAGGCAAAAGCTGTAGAGAGATGATATCTTTTTGTTTCGTTCTTTATTTGAGTGGCATAAATGTTGGTGTCATTTGATTTCTACGTCGGAAATCTATGGCTATGCCGAATCTCATATTACCATCTATGTAAATCTACTTTGGTGAGTAACTTTAATCAAAACAGCAAATATTGGGGTGACAGAGAATCAAAAAATAAAAAATAAAAACTGGTACTGCACTTATATAATTTTACATAAAAATTTCATCGGCTCTTAAGGCTTAAGCCTTTTTTAAAAATTTTGTATTTCCTTAAAGATCAATTCAAAGGCTTTAAAATGATACCCATATTGAGTTTTTTAAAATTTAAAAATTTCAGAGCCCCGTAACTCGGAAAACATGGCTTTTTTCTTACTTTTTAATTCTCTGTCGCCCATATATTTATTTTTTTGATTGGAGTTACTTTATTGTTCCAAATGACATGAAAAAATTGGAGGTAGGACTGGTGTTTTGCCTGCTGCCTCGAAGAACGTGGACCGATCATGCTGATTTCCAATAGCACCTCTTTCGACACTATATCTGATCGATTGACATATGTATTTTTTTTTTGTGAAATCAAGTTTGCCACATTAACACGGACAGACATCCCTCAATTGTCTTCGCTATGCATAAGAAGTCAGAATATATATACTTTATGTGGTCGGAAATGGATATTGTAGAAATTACACACGGAAAGACAAACTTAGTTATACCCTTTTTTCACTTTTTGTGGTGAAGGGTATAAAAAAACATTGGATGAATGATTAATTTAACGTAGTACTTGTATTAGCTGGCCAACAAGATTATACGATCACACCACGTTAGATTATTTTTTTTTTTTGGGATCCTGTTAAGAAAGTTTTTTAACAAGTGATTGACAAAATATGCCCACGAGATATGCGAAAAATGCAATTGGATAGTCCATCTTCTACGATCCAACTTCGGGGGCTACGTAGCCAAAATCTTATTAATAAAATGGACTTTTTAGTAAAACCACTTCCATTGATATTAAGAATATTTTTCTTTTGTTTTGTTTTATTGTAAAGTCGTGAACCTTTACGAAAACGTCCATTGTTAAAATAAATAAACAGCTTTCTGTATATTTATAAACATGTGTATTTATACAGTAAGTAAGTATGTGTGATAAAAACGACTGAAGTATTTTTATATATTTTTAATAAACAAATCGCATATGTGACTACCGTTAAAAATAAGTGTCATTCAACTAAACGCTGACGATAATAGAAGTAATACAGGTGAATGCACGGGGAACAAGCTGATCAGCTATATACCTTGTAGTTGTCAAGGCATTTTAACTTGTTTATGAAAGTTGGTATAAATACATGAATTTTTTTTTAATAATATTCTGAAAGAATTTGGAAAAAGTAGGCTGTAAGTTTCTCAAGACATGCTGTCACACATCCAACAAGATCAGAAACTCAGTGGTGAACTCAAAATATTAGGAATTGCAATATTACTTCAGCAACTAGCCACATTTAACAGACGAAGTGTGCCCAAAGCTTAGCTGCAATACTAGCTTAGAAAGTGCTTTAAAACTTAAAAATATTGCAAAAGAAAAGGCCCATTTTGTGATATTCGTTTTTTAAGTGAGTGCATGAATGTTTTTGACAAGGATAAAAACTCTTTAAAGTTAGTTCTGAGGGTGATTTAAAATCATACATGGGAGTAATTTATTAGAAGCACTAGTTAATTGACGATTTCATTAGCATTGATTGATAAATAATGCTAATGATTTTTTAGCATTTCAATTACTTTTACTGATGGTAATGGTTTTTAATGAAAAGGTTTCATTGATAACTAGTTAAAAACAAAATCATTACTTATCGTTAATGTATGTATTTATTGTCTTTGTACACTAAATACACATCTTAAAGTTTAGTAGAGCATTATTTTAAACTGGCATTTAGATCAGAAAAGTTTCGTCAAACACATATATTACCTTTTGACAAAATAGAAAAAACAATTCAAACCCAAATCGTAGACGCCGAAGCTACTATTACACACTTACCAACTGACCGACAAGAACACATGAGACACAAGATAGCCGATGTACTTGAAAAAACAATAAGAGAACACACTTCATTTAAAACTAATCCTGACGAACAAAAAACTACTAGACAGATAAAAGCAAAACTTCGGAATAATAATCTATTACTTACTAAAGCAGACAAAGGGAACACAACTGTAATAATGCACAAGAAAGACTATATAGAGAAAACACAACAATTCATTCAGCAAGTAAAATGCACAAAATTCAAGAATGACCCAACCGATTCATTCCAAAAGGAAATACGAAGCCTACTAAAACGCTGCAAAACGTTCACTGACGGAAAGTTATACATATTCATGAACATGAACCCAGGACCCCCTACACTCAGAGCACAACCCAAAATTCATAAAGAAAATATTCCAATCAGACCTGTAGTAAACTACAAACCTGCGCCTGCATATAACTTGGCCAAACACCTTGCCACATTCTTAAAAGAGAAAATAAATTTGCAGAACACATACATGCTACGAAATACACAAGACCTCATAAACAAAATTAAAGACATCAAAATCACTGATAATACGAGACTCGTTTCCTTCGACATAAAGGATCTATATACATCAATACCCACACACGAAACTTTGACTATCCTACGTAACATACTTTCCAACATGTACGACAATCAATATATCAACGAAATAATGGATATTGCAAAGACGATATTAAAACAAAACTACTTTAGATTCAACAATAACTTCTATAAACTACCTGATGGACTCGGCATGGGAAACCCAACATCCGCAATCTTCACAGAGATTTTCATGCAACACTTAGAACAACTACACATCAAAAAACTGATGGAAAAACATAAAATAACCCATTACTACAGATACGTAGACGACATTATATGCATCCTAGAAAGAGACAACGCCGAACAAATTCTTATAGACTTAAACATAATACACAACAAAATCACATACACAATGGAAAAAGAGCAAAACAGAACTTTACATTATCTTGACATATCAATAATACGAGGAATTAATACCTCAAGCTTTAACATTTATAGAAAACCAACCATGACAGACACAACTATCCACAGCTCCTCAAACCATCCTACTCAACATAAACTCGCAGCGTTTAGACACATGATTCACAGACTTAAAATAGTCCCACTCGCTCCAGATAAATACAACAAAGAACTCGATACAATTTACATTATAGCTAAAAATCGACAAACTACTCAGACAATACAACAACAAAAACAAGAAGAAAGAAGACAAGGAAACAATCGACACAACACGACGACACATCTTTACTTACACAGGACCAGAAATATATAGATTAACCAACCTTTTCCGAAAAGAAGGTTTATACACAACATTAAAAACGAGCAACACTCTACGTAACAATCTCAAGACATCAATAGAAACAACGGATAAATTTAGCACCAGCGGAGTATACAGACTTACTTGTACTTGCAACCATACATACAGTGACTCAAAAAACCGTCTCAATGTTATGCTAGTGTTAACATATATAAGTACAACGACAAAACTACAGTCTCAATCTTTTTGATATTTTCTCCATTTGCTTATTGCTCTTTTGTTTATAATTACAATTCAATATATTTGTTGTAATATGTACCGTTATCTAAAAATAAGCAAAACAAATTTAGAAGTCATTGGGATAGTTTTTTGAGTTTACTTTATTTAACTAATTTTTTGAATTTATAAAGGCTTAGTATTTTGTATAGCCCCCTTTGGCTTTAATAACAGCATCAATTCGGCGAGGCATACTGTCGACTAAATTTTTGCAAATGTTTGCGTTAATACCAATCCACGCTTCTCGCACATGTGCCCACAATTCTTCCAGATTTCCAGGCGTACCGACAACACCTCTTTTGAGAACACCCCAGAGATGTTCGATGGGGTTAAGATCGGGTGACTGGGGCGGCCAATCGAGAACATTATAGCGGTTGTCACTGAGCCATTTTTTTGTAAGTTTTGTTTCGGGTCATTATCCTGTTGGAAAACGATATCCTCCTTCTGTAATCCGAATTTTTCTGCAGCTGTAGGTAAGTTAGTGCTTAAAATATTTACGTAGGTTTGAGCAGTCATCGTACCAACTATTCTGTGGACTGTTCCAACACCCTTAGCTGTCATGCAACCCCATACCATCACGGATCCACCGCCAAACTTTAAGGTCGGTCTGAGATCTTTCGCTTGCAAAGTTTGTCCTGACTTTCGCCAACACCATTCCTTACCATCTGACCCAAGACGATTAATTTTGGTCTCATCTGACCAAATAACGTTTTCCCAGTCCTCTGCTGTCCACGAAGCATATTTTTTTCCAAAATCCAAATGGATTTTTTGATGCCTTTTTGTGAGCATTGGCTTTTTCACGTCCTTTCAAGCCAGCTGCTCGCAAAGTATTTCTAACTGTTACATACATGAATACATGAATATTTTCATTTTCTGCTAGTTGCTTTTGGATTTGAACTGCATTTTCAACTTTTTGCTGCCGAAGATCTCTTAAAATGCGCCGTTCTGTAGTCTCGGATAAAATCTTTTTTCTGCCTCCTCGTGATGGAAGAGGTAAATTTGGCAACGACTTCCGTACTCTACCCACGCTGGATTTGGAAATATTAAGAAGCAACGAAATTTCACTACAACTTTTACCTTGACGTAAAAAATGGTAAATTTCGTTGACTTTTGAGGACAGCAATGGACGAACCATATTAAACTTAAAAATTTGTTAAAAAAAGAATAAAGCAATAAATTTAAGTTTGTCTTACTTATTTAATTATACTATTCAGCCAAGAAAAATAAATTCCTAAAATTTTACACTTTTTTTTAACGAAAAAACACGTGTAGCTTCCTCAAGTAATTAAACTCAAAAAACCATCCCAATGACTTATTAAACTTGTTTTGCTTATTTTTAGATAACGGTAAATATTACAACAAATATATTGAATTGTAATTATAAACAAAAGAGCAATAAGCAAATGGTGAAAATGTCAGAATGATTGAGACTGTAGTTTTGTTGTTGTACTTATATATGTTAACACTAGCATAACATTGAGACGGTTTTTTGAGTCACTGTACATCGGACAAACTGGACGAACATTAAAAACAAGGTTTACAGAACACATACGATCATACAAAAGGAAAAGGGAAGACTCCAATTTCGCAAAACACCTTAACACACATGGACACGAACCAAAGGAAATAGATGAATGTATGACAGTATTACACCCAAGTAAAAAAGGACGAAGACTAGACATTCTTGAAAACATGGAAATTTACAAAGCACGAACGTTTAACAGAGACATTATTAACGAACAGGTAAAGACAACCTCTGACACGATTTTTACACCACTAAAATTACTAAAACACTCTTACAAACGAAAAACACCCACAGACGGTCACACTTACCTATCCAATAATAAAAGACTCAAATATTAACTATTTACCCCAATAAACAAGACAGATATCAGGGAATCTACCTGCATAATACTATTTAAACGGACAGAAATTACCTAAACCCACCACCTTTTATTCTTAACACTATCTATTTTTAACACTATCTCTTCAGTTTTAATAAAAACGCGGCTTGAAAATGATGTTATCACATCGAAAGCGCTCGCCGAACATCCAAAGTACACAGCCAGTGACGACGGTTATTACCGAAAATTATAACAACATATATTTTTACTCTCTTAGGAAAATTGGAACATATTTTTGTTTTCGTGTAAGTTGTTAGCTGACTAGATCTCAAACATCAGGTTTTACACCAATCGAACTAAAAAATTCTAAATTATTAAAATTTTTAAATATACAGGTATGTGATGCAAATCGATTTCGAAATCGAAACGATTTAAAACCAAAAATGGTTGCGATATGCTTGCTATTTTCGTTTTTTGAATACCTTCAATATAGTTTTCAATAACTATCCATTCAATCTCTATAATTACTTTCGGGTAACTTCTTCATTATTGTTTAAAAAATATCTCAAAACGAGTCGTTTTCAAATCGATCGATTTCCATCACATACCTGATAGATCTGTTTTAAGATTTATTTGTATATATAAGATTGTGTTTCATAAAAATAAATATTTTTGATTCAATTGTAATTAGTAATTAAACGATTTCATTAAAATTTCATTACAAAGCCAATAAAATGTCAATGGTAATGAAAAAAATCCCAAGTACGTTTAAAATAGAAAATTTATATATAAAATTGTTGAAAGTGTGTTGTGACTTTATAATTCACGATTGTTCAAACCGAATTCGATCAAATTTTTAGACTTAGTTCATATGGCCGTGTAGAGGGTTTATCTTAAGTTTGCACGAAATCGGTTCGTGACTTATGACATTTCATGACAACATGTGATTTTGTGTATATAAAAAAATAACAACAAATACGTAGGCGCCTATGAGCGTATGCGGTATGTACACTGTTTTGCTGACACGCGATATTCAATGCTAATATTTTGCGTAGCGGAGCATGCCGGAATCTGCTAGTTAATATATATTAAAAAGTCTAGTTTTACATCTTTATAAATAGAAATTATGTTTTTGACAAATTTCGTAGATTTTTTACAGCAGAATCACTGTAGTTTTTTGTATTGTTGCATCGTTGTTAGTCGTAGCCTTGGGCTGGCAAAACATAACTGTTGATATTGCTCGATTTCCTGAGTTCGCCCACAGTAAACTTACAATCCAATTCACGTCATAAGATATTTTACGCTTTTGTATTCTCTTATTTCGGTAAAGTGAATTAGTCTATGGACTTTGGAAGTCCAAATAAAAATATTAAAATTTCTTTTTATATCAAAAGAATTTTCCGGAATGTTGCTTTATATCTTTCATTGAACTGGTAACAATTTTTTTGGTTTTCTATAGGAAAAAATGACAAATAATTACAATAAATACGAAGCAAAATTACTTGACACATTCGCAAACTGTTGTATTTCTATATTATTTCATTAATATAATCTACACTTTTTTGGTGGTCACTTCATATGTTTAATGAATGTTATATTCAATATGAAAAATTTCCATAAGGACAAGCTTATCATGTTAAAATAGGATGTTTTCGAATCGTGGACCAGAGGAGGAGAGGGGGAGGAAAGGGTAAGCGGGCAATTGTATGCGTCTGTATCAATTTTAACATAGTCCCGGGTAATCGGTTTTAATAATATTCGAAACACATCTGTTTCCAGATCTAAAACTTATATGAGAAACGACAGGAAAAAAGGGGCATTTACGTCCGTACTGATTACAACAAAGTTTAAAACATATTTATGAATTTATATAAAGGTTAGAATATTTTATGTTCATTTTGAAAAAGAAAATCAAATAGGGGAACGAAGTGAGGCAGAGAACAAAAGCGTTATTTTAGAAATATTAACCGATCTTAGAAAAATCAGAGCGTAAAGGTATTATAACTATAGTTATCTCCTTATCCCGTGGTCGTAGTAGATCCCCATAGCAAACAAGACTACAATATATTACACAGTGCCTAGAAAGGCCCTAAAATTAAACAAGGGCAACGCCGGGTACAATATGCTAGTGTTAAACACTAAATAAATTCTAATTACTTTCATTTCTACACTTGGCTATGATATGCCAGTACTATCAGCAAACGTAGCAATTCTTTCCTTGTGAAAACATATTTTTTTACATTCGTTTGTTTCTTGTTATAAAATACATTTTTTTACATTATAGAAATTGAATGATAGACATTTTTTTCAACTTACTGTCGCTCTTGCCTAAACCTTTTCTATTTGACAAGTTAAAAGACAGACAGAAACTTTTTGAGTTCTACTTTTCATTCATTTTTATGCATGTGACGTAAGAAATATCTTGTGACAATTGCTTAAATTAGCAAAGATAAACAAAATATGTCTATCATAGGTATCGTGTCCTGCACACTCTACCTATTTGTCCTTACTCCGACAAAATTTGTCGGTCTCCCTTTCATTTTCGTAACATAGAAGCGACCAAGGCACATTAATTTTACAAGTAATACTCGTAGCAGTTCTAAAACAACTACAACAATAAGTAAACATCAAGTATTTTGTTTTTGTAAAATATATTTTTAGATGTCAAATCAACTGACGCACAGTGGTTTGAAAACAATTTTTTTCGATATCTTATGAACCGCTCAATATATCTTAACGAAAATTTACAGAGGCAGGGCAGAGATGTTTTTCAGTGAATCTACGGACGGTCAGGCTTCTAAGGCTTCTGGGTAGAACCCCAAATTTAGGTACCTCAGACATATAATTTTTTGAAAGAATCATAAAAATTTAAGTGAAGATTTTTTAAATTTTATCAGATCTTTAAAATATTTATAAAAATATATTTAAATGTGCAGGGAGAAAATTGGCTTACAATTTTTTATTTTGTTTTGTTAGTTTTGGCCAATCTTAACTTATTGTTTTTGGCGTAGTACGCTTAATAATTACCGGATTATTAAAACCACCAAAAAACCACCTTAACATTAATTTTTCAGTTTTTGAAAATGTAGCGCGAAAAAATTATTACAATATTATTAATCTAGATGTCATACGCTTCCCTTTGATGCTACTTACATGCATATATGTAGGAACCAAAAATGTGTATAAACACATTTTGTACAAAAGTTCTTGGTTTTAACATATAAAATTAGCAAACAAAATCATGAGGAGGCAGGGCCTGCAATTTTTAAATTAAAAGTGTGTGAAACTTTTTTGTTTTATGAAAATTTTAAATTTATATTTCCACAACACCACTGTATGAAAAAATTTTTGTAGGAAAAAAATAATAAGTGTAAACAAAATTTGATATCAGAAAATATAAGCAAGAAAGTCAACTGATCTACTTCCACTACCTAGTATATTAATCTGCCTTGGAAGCGACCTTACAAGAATGTCCTAAAATATTTTTGAGTGTATCGATATTAAAAAAAAACAACTTTTCAACACTAAAAAAATGTTTGACAATACATATTTTTAACAATACATATTTACATACTTTCTTAATACTTTAGTTTATTGCTTTTTTCAAAATTCTAAAAAGTTTCCAAAATTATTTTAAATCTTTTAAAATCCCTATGAGTAGATGCGATGCTACCATCTACGTATGAGGAAATTTTGCTGACACTATGTGTTGCTCTTGATCTATTGACATGTTACCTGCTATTTACACTATCTTCCTTTTTTTCTCTTTTAGAACAAACGAAAAGGCGAAGATTTCATCCACTGCGCAATTTACGACGTATTTTTCGTAGACGTACCATAACATCGGCAACAAGCGCTGCGGGTGACACTTCCATAACAGCATTAAGCGGCAATACGGCGAACAGTAATAGCGAAAAGAATTTACGTAGTGCTACACTCTCCTCAATAACATCAGTAGCGTCGGCCTCATCACCCTCGTCGCCCCTAACCCATCAACAGTTACAGGACGCCTATTTGACGCAATCCTTGCCCAAGTCAAAATCATCTTATAGTTCTTTGTTGGGTGGTGGTAAGAAACATCAAAGTAATGACTTTAATATAAATCCGGAAACGAAAGCGAAATCAAAATATAAAAATAAGAATCAAAAACACCAGCAGCAGTCCAAAGAATACGATTTCGAGAGACATCCAGAGCTACAGGAAACCGAAGACATGTTCGGAGCTACAACACAAACATCAGCAACATATCACCATCATCATGCAACGTCATCATCATTAACAACAGCAGTCACAGCTGGCACTTCTGCTGTTTCAAAATCTTCACTTTTAAGTCAACGACAATCGATGGGTGTGGCCGTTTTTCCGGGCGCTATTAATCGCAGCTTTTTTACAGAACGTCAAAAGTTGCGTAGCGTTGGCGACTCGTCCCAGGATTTAGATAGTGGCAGTGGCAATGACAGCGGTACCGGAGCAATGCAATGTGCCAAAAATGGTGGTAGTGCCAGTGGTGGCGAAATGTCTGATAGTCAACGTAGTTTAAGTGAGGGCCGTTTAGTTGATAGGTAAGTACGACTTTGAGCATAAACTGGGTCTTAAGGTATGTCAATGAACTCAATTCCGATCGAAAGTAGTTAAAGTTCTGCAAATACGCTCTTCAGAAACCAAGAAAGAAAAATTTCTCCACTTTTGAATTGTATTGTGTGCGCAATATTGTCATATTTAAATTAAGGAGTGAAGATTCGGCAGTTTTGCAGGAATAAAAAAAAATCAATCGGAATCTGAAAAAGGTAAAAGAAAATTGATCGGAATAATGAAAACGGAATTAAAACAATTTCAATCGCAATGCGTGACATGCCTATCTGGGTACTTTAAAATTTTAATTCAGTCCATGTTCTTTGTTGACTGTCTTATATTTTAATTTTGTACGTAATTTTTTTCTTTATTTTTTTTTTCAGTGATTATTCACGCGATGGTCTCTCTCAGTCACACGACAGCGTTTTCTCTGAATCAGCAACAGCCAGTAGCTTATCCATAGTTCTAAAGGTGAGTGCTCTTCGTTTGTTTAAACAAGACTGCAGCACTTTGACAAAAGTATTTATCGTTATTAAAAACGGGTTACATGGCAATTTTAAAAGTGTATTGATTTTATTATTAGAAATGTTTTAACAAGGGATATATTGGTACGTACTTGCCCCTTAGCTTGAGGTATAATTTAAAGTAGGTTTTAGTTAATGGGCTCTATATGTAATTGGAATGAATTATTTATTAATCATTTTGAAATAAAAGACCGTAGATATCGTAAATCTGTCATTAATGTAAATATTTTTGCATGTATACAAATCTTAAAATTATGAAACGGCGAGTCGCGGCGTATTAATACCAGTGGTCGCAATGGCGAATGCATTAGTTTTCATCAAAACCCTTAATGTCAGACTCCATTTATAAGAAATGTGTGTAATTTTTGTTATATGGTGTTTAACATTTAGCGTTTACGACGAAAATTATTGAATTCGCCATCACGACCACCCAGTATTGATTAGCCTTGGATTATGCCTTGTGGTTTTAATATAAGCAATTTAAATTTATTTGTATAAACATATGATACATTAATAAACAATTCTCGTCATAACTTACAATTTCAAGTTTTAGAGTTAATAATATAGAATTTTTGATCATTTCATGCTTTATATTGTGTATCGTTTCATCTTTATGTCTTTTGTCCTTTTTAAGAGAATAAGCCGTTATTTCACTTCATGTTTGGAAACTTTGTCAGTAAGAGCGACATATTTAAGTTGTGGAGTGAACTATATAATTTTTTGCATATAACGTATTTTGAGTTATGGCTGTGTTGAGACAAATAACGACACATTATAGTTTATGGCACAGTAGTGGATATATTTTTACAGCAATAACGTCATAATTTAAACATTCCACATTGTTTATCCAAGACATCCCCTTTAATATAATTAATAAGAGTTTTCTTAAATAGATTTTAATTTGTAAATCATTTAATAATTTTAGTGAGATAATATTCTAATTCTAATTTAATTAACTTTTTTTTTTTTAAGTTATGACGTTTTACCAGTGCGTTATGTATATACGTACATAAATTGTACATATTTATACAGTTATGTTTATTATTAAATTAACTTCTGCAAAAAATATTCACATACGATTTACAATACCTTATGCAGGATTTTAATTTATTAAAAAACTAATGTGTAATTAAAAATAACAAATTACAAGTAATTGTAATTGATATTTTTTTCATTTCCATTACATATTGACTTTAGTACCTAATTTCAATTTTAAATTACAGCTTAAAAGTAAATTTAATTGTAATTAAGCAATATCTATTACTTGTAATTGAATAAAATTCAATTATATTCTTAAAAATATTAAGTATAACCAAAAATTCTGAAAATAAACTTCTGAAGCTTCTTAAAGTTCAGAAGAATATTATCCTACTCCCTTGACATTACAAATTGAAATGTTATTCGCTAGTATTATTTTAACACCCAGGCGACAAAGCTTAACAGATGAAAAATTTTAAAAATTGTTTTATTTAAAGCAAATTAAAAATTTTGTATTAATTCGCACTTATTTTTAGCATGTTGCGTATATACCCACATATCTAGATGTTTTATATCTTTCGTTGTATTATTTGCTTCAAAGTGTTTTTTGTTGTTAAATATAATTGTTGTTTAAATAGAATTGTTATTATTTTTTGCATATTTATTTTGTGTATGTAATTGATAGTTTTCGTAATTAAATATTTTTGGACTATAAATAATTAAACAAGTATTTGTTACATAATTTTATATCAATTATGTAGTTGAATTTTTTCAAATAAAATTACATGTAAAGTGTAAGTGGATTTTTTAATTTCAAATAACAAGTAATTGTTAAAAAAAATGCAATTTCAATTACAAATATTAATTGTAATTGTAATTGTAATTGGAAAAATCCAATTACAATAACATGTGATAGAGTAATGGCATGTGTAATTAATAACAAAATGTAGTTGACTTCCCCCAGGTCTGCCTAATAATACCTTAGGCAATTGTGCAGGGACAAATACCTGTGTTTTAAAGACTGCGTTCTGCCTGTTAGTTTTTTACATGCAGTTTCGTCATTAAAATATATTTCTTTTAATCACTACATTACTTTGGCCTTTTCAGATTATGGTATGCGTGCAGACTACTTCTACTTTGAAATTGTTCAGTGTTTCTATTATTATAAGTAATAAGATTATCTATTATATTCTATTTTTGGGCCTTTTGATCAAACACTTCAAATATTCACTGATGTACTTTTCTATTTTCCATATCTGCTGATCAAAAAAAAAAATCACTTAAAAAAATTGTTTTGTGTTATTTATCATCACACGGTTGCCATAAATGACACAATACGAACATAAAATATTTTATTTAATTTGATTAAAATCAATTAAAATTAAATACAACAACAATGTGTGCCATCACATTCCCATGTACACAAACAGCTCCACACTATCACAAACACGTCTACAAAAACATCCATAAAAAAAAACCATATAAAATGTGTTATTGAATCATGTTATAATATATTTTATTAAAATGTAAATTAAAATTAATGATTTTTATTGCTTTTTATATGGTGAATCAATTTACATGTAGTCGAAAGCTACATGAACAGTTGTTTGTAGTTTTTGAGATTGTGTCAAAATTTCTATAAAAAAACATGATATTAATTTGATTCCTATTAAAGCGTTTTAAAATAAAATGTACATAAAAGTTAATGAATTTTATATTAAAAACATAGTTGCGAGGGTTGTTTTAATATTATCAAACATAAAAACAAAGTCAACTTTTTAAAAGTGCAGAAGTAGAGAAAGATACCGCAGCGTTTATTGTTTTTCAATTATTTCTGGTACCCGATTGACAATATACGACAACCTGCCTCCCATTAAGTCTCGTGGTATTACTTACCTGCACTCACTACTATAACGCTGTGAGACTATTTACTTAAAACTATCAATCCTTTTGTTCCCTATAGGCAATCTAATATTTGCTAACGTTTGATTAAAGCCAAGATTCCCGTAACTGCCCATGATCCTAAGTCTTATGCGTTAATGCGCAGAAAATTCGTACACAATCTGTGCTACCGACTTTGCCTTGCCCAGGCTTAGTCTGCAAGCATCCTCCTTTTGGTATTGGCCAGATAATAAAATGTTCGTAAACTGCTTGTAATGCAATTATTTAGCTTAGTTTACACTTTTTTACTTTTTACGGTCACACTTTAAACATAAAATTACCCATCGTTTGCGATATACAAAACTTTTTTGAAATTCCTTTAGAAACTATGCCTTTCACCTTTTAAAAGGTTTCCTTGTCCTTCTCTGTAGGATTATCATGACCTTACGTAATTATATAGATACGCACAGGTAAGTTCATAATTTCCTCGACTTAACTTACCCCGCCTCCTAATAGAGGCAAGCTGCTTCTTAAGTAAGCGAGAGTTTATAGTCAAATACTTTTCTTTAATCAATATTCATTAATAGGAGAATTGGCTTCTTAAGACACCGAGGAATCTTTTAAATAATGGAATTGGGAGACATGGTTTTAAGGAGGACGTACTACACGTTTGTCTCTGGTATACGTTTTTCTTCTTTCTACTCTTCTGAAATAACTTTGGGATTTGATTTGGTCCTTGCTCTAATGAAAAAATGGCCTTTGATCACACTAGAATGACTATTTGCACTTTTCTTGCAAAAGCCGGAATTAGTTTGGACTTTGCCGAGTCCAATATGGGCTAAGTGGCCCGTGATAAAGTGCATTCCTACCTAGTTTACCAAGAAAAATCAGTTCCCCCAGCACCCGTGCGAGCAAACCATTGTCTTTACCAATTTCACTTGTTCGAAATTCGTCAATAAATTCGTTGCCTTTAAGTTTGCAGTGGTGCGGTATACAACATGATTTGTATCCATCGTTTACTATCGCAGCCTTCCTGTTAATTAAAATTTTTTTATTCTGAAAATATTGCAAAAACTAGCTGCTTTTGGAAATTTAGAGTTGAACTAAGAGGCATCGCACAAATTCTGTTTTAACTAAGTAGACAAATCAGTCTTCAAATCGGTTTAGCCATTTAATTTTGAGATTGAGAATATGGCAACTCTATAAAAGTTTAAGGTTAAGATTATCTGTCGGCTTAGCAGATACTTTTAGTAAGTAACACACAAAAAGTTATATTCTGTACAATTGGAAACTGTTGTAGTTCATGAAAATAGTCCTTTATAAATTTAAATTATTACTGAAATCAAAATTGATACCAAATCTGTATTAATTTATTTCATGCGTTTTATATTACAAGCGAAAATAGCAAATTAAAATGTCAATTGAATGCGTTCGACAGAAGCCGTTTCTTTTGTGTTGCCTGCAAGGGAATTTAGAAAGAAAGAGGTAACCATGGCGAAAAAATACATGGTGGTCACGAACTCGAATTCATTAATTTCGCCGTAAACGCTAAATGTCAAAAACCATATAAAAAAAATATACATATTTTTTTTACATGGCGTTTGAGGGTAAAATTAATGAATTCGCCATTACGCCCACCTAGTCGCCATTGCGGTTACTATATTCTAGATACAAAATACTTCAAAGCCATTTTAAAACGGAGGTGCAAGATTGTCAAAAATGCTTTTACAAATCTCTCAGTAGGGGAGAGGATGAGTCGCGGAACCAACCCCAATCCCGCGAACCAAGCAATACAGGTTCTTTGTAAATTTTAACCGTATATCTACAGCTATTAAATAATATAGCCATATACATCTAACCTTTTATTTTTTCCAAAAGCTTGTAGAAAAATTATATTTATAAAATTTTTTTGCCAGCCCTCGTATTTTGATATGCAAGGCGATTTTAATATTAACCACAGCGCCAACAAATATAACAAAAACCAAAAATTAATTTTACCTTTTTTTTGTGCGAAACGTTGGATCACATCGCTTTTCCTTTATTCTGTTTTCAGCCCATAATGCATGATGCATGTAGCTACTGCTGAGTGTTGTTTGGTTTTGATCAATCTACATGATTTGTCATTAGTAATAAATAGACGAGTACAGAGCAATGATTTGCTTTTATTATTGCTGCTGCAACCAAAGGCTTCTTTTGCTGATGTTTCCACTTTAAATCACAACAACAATAAATTTAATGAATAGAACAATGAACTTTTAACATTTAAGTGATGTTGATGCATCATCGACAGCACTTAGGCTGGCAAGCTACTTGTATTCCTCCATACATACTGTACAGTCATACATTCACCGCAACAACAATAAAACATTTGTGTCTGTTTAATTTTAATTCATTTCATTTGATTTCGTTGCGTTTTGCTCCCGACTTGTTTAACTTAAAAATGATGACAAATTTAAATGAAAGAAATTCAAATTAATAAAAAATATATAAATTGTTAAGAAAGTATTTCCTGATTTTACTATGGTCTTCAATAATACAATTACAGTGACGGGCGTGATATTTACAGAAACATTAAAAGATTTGAAAGTATTCAAGACTGGTTGCACAAAAAATAAATAAAATACAATAATGATAATTTTTTCATATTTATTATTGATGCAGATGATTGCGGAAAATTTTATCTACTGTAACATCCTTGAGAAAAATATTAAACTTAAAGTTTTCCTTTCAAAAGAATCTATAATTCTCAATTAGGTATGGACTTGTTATATCGATCATTTTTATGATTATTTTCTCACAAAAGAGACAAACAACTAGTTTCTTGGTCGAATTTTTAAAACTAATAGGGTGATTTTTTGTTGTTATTCTTTTGAAGTTGAATATCAATTATTTGTTGTTGTTACTTTTTGTTAGAAGTGAAACATGATTTATCTACCGCAGCCACTAGCATCTATTATAAAAGTACTAGTGATAAACTAAATTATTTAAACAAAATATTATATTGAAACAAAAAAAAAAATTGTTTTTACTGAATTATTTTTAAACTAAAAGAGGGAAAAAGTAAGATTAAGCTTTTACCATTCGTAATTAATATTTTTTCTTTCAGTTCATTATTGAGGCTGATGTCAGAGTGCGCGCTATAAGCGATGCTATAATATCGCACTATAATGCGCTATAAATCTCTGCTTGTGTTTTTTACGTCAATGCTCAAAAGATGTCAGAGTTAAAGCGAAGCTACAAGAGAGCCAAACCGACAAAGCAGGTTGTGAAATGATTTATAGCATGGCAACGCTTCGTTATTCTTTGTGTTGTTTGTTTACATTGTAGATTAAAATTATTCATTTGTTTATTTTATTTGTGCGTATTTAAATTTTCCATTGATTTCAAAAGATATTTATAAACTAACGAATATTGATATTGAAAATTTTATAACAGAAGCGTTCACAATTTCTTGGTACAAATTATAAAATTCGCCTTTTTTCTTGCGACTTTTATTTAAATCGTGGATTCCTCTCTTTTCACTAGAAAACAAATTATATGTGTAATTCAAAATAAATAATTCTTCATCTGAATCCATTTTTAACAAAAATGATTGACGGAATAAAAGACGCTTTGTTTAATATAGTATCACTCTGACATCCTATAGTATCAGTATAGCATGAATATTATAGCTTCTAGCATCGCTTCGCTTATAGCGTGCACTCTGACATCAGCCTAAGTGTGATGTATTATAAAGAAAACAGATATCAGCTGAATAAAATGCAGTTTGTTGTTTACAAATCCTTAAAAATTCATCCCAAAGTGTTAAAATGATATTTTTTTGCTTACTTTACTCTTAAAGTTCACACTATTTTTTTTGGGCATTTTGAAATTGAACTTTCAGGGTTTACCACGACTATTTGAAATTCTCAGAAGTTATGACATGTTATAGTGTGAGTTGAATACCAATTTATTAAAAATAAAAAGCAAAAATAAAAATATGTTGTCAAAATCCCTACGCACGTAATACAATTTAGGTACCGTATGACTCATTTCTTTATAGAAATTAATACTATGCTAAATATTACGGCAATTGAAAATGGCCCACTAGATCATTTAATTTAATCAGTCTAATTCATAAATGTACTTTAAGGCTTTGTAAGCCTTTAATAAGCAAAAGACGACAAAAGAGTATCCATAAACGTTTAATAGCCTAATAAACCCTTCATAAAGCTTTAATAAACATTAGTTTTTTATTGAAGCCTCTACCCCACTTTAAACCAAACATAAAATATAATTTGTTATTTCTTGTTATTTCGTTTAAAAATAAAAGCTTCTCCTGGGGTAAAAAAAAATTGTTTTAAAAAGAAAACATAAAATGAAAAAATCGGCGGTAACCCATACTTTTAAAGTTAATTATCCCTAAAGTGTTTATAAATATATTTTTATGTCCTAAACAATTTGTTCTGAGATGGGATAATAGAGATATCATAGATCTTATCAAAATTCCTATCAAGCTCCATACAAGTCGCAAACACATTGTTAACCCATTACGAATCAATTAGAATCCCTAGCATTACAAATTAGAAACTAGCCATTAAATCTAGTTTTAGTAAGTTCTTCGGAAAACATACATACATATATAGTTATGTATGTAAATATAACAAAATATTGTTGTTTTAAAAAAAGGAGCAAATTTTCTTGATAAGATAAAAATATGCGCATAATTTAAAGTTAAATAACATTTAACTGGTTTGCAAAGGGGTTAACATTTTTTAATTTTTTTTAAAGGATCCTGATAGTTTATTTGAAAAGCTTTACTGATGCCCATATTGGTCCATTTCTCCTAAGTATATTAAATAATTTAATTTTTTATAAAAACTTTACTCTAAATATATGAGGTTTAGCAGCTTTTATAACATTATATTTTCTCCTCAAAATTATTTTTCTTAACCCCAGACAACTTTTTATTTCATTTGCAGCTACTGAACTAAAGCAGATTTATTCCATAAAATAAAAATAAAATAAAACAAATTTATTTGAATAATGAAGTTTAAATAACGTAAACATCTCGTCAAGGAACTCGTTATTCGAATACTTTTCATTTTATCTCTGACCAAAATATACAAAACATTTTTATTACACAGCTTTACAAATTTTTAATTTGGAAAAATACCAAGAGTTCCACATGGCTAGATAAGTTAATTGGAACCTCCTGAACACGAAAAACGCTGTAAATATTTTTTTCTAAGCACGGGTTTTTAGATAACGCTACTTTTGTGTTTTTCGGTGTATGGTCCCAGTAAAACCCTTCTGGAGCCCAACCAAATAGTCGATCGAGATAAATGTCACACCGTTGGAAAGGTAATTAAATGCCTTTTCCGTCAATATGCTGCCTTATGGCTGAGTTATGGCATTGCCTATTTTTTACGTTTTTTTTTTCTTCAAAATTTTTTATTTTCATTTGGTTTTTTTTCTACGTTATAGGAAAGATCTGAAGTGTTTTATTCTTTTACCAAATATTGTATTTTATCACGAATATTTTAAGCGTAATTAAAAAAAAAACGGTTGAAAAATAAAGTTTTTATTAAGGATTTGACCACACACTATATTCAGCGTTGTATACCTACTACGATTACTGCTATTAGTTTTTATATTATTTCTAGAATATTCTGTATGACTACATTTGTCCCTTTCATTATTGTATCTACGCACGGACAGTACAATATTAAAAATGACAACTCATTCCTCACGAGAAGATAATACTTTCTTTATTACATATTAAGCTTGGGTTATTTACAAATATTGTCAATACGTTGCCAAAAGACAGTCTTGCCATGAATTACCTTAAACAAAAATTTCCGAGAGCCAAAGCGAGCAAAATTGTAGCTGGTATATTTCGTGGACCTCAAATTCGGGCTCTGTACGGTGACCAAACATTTTATGAGTGATTAGGTCTAGCTCATTTGGAGGTATGCAAAGCATTCCAGGATATCGTCCACTACTTTTTGAGAAACTACGGAAGTCCTGATTACGCTGAGAAGATCGATACATTACTGCAAAAAATCAATGCTACTGGTAAGCGTTGAGTAAAAGCATGTGTATCAAAAAGGACGGTATCATTTGAAAATGTATTCTTTTTAACTTTTAGGTTCAAATATGATACCCAAATTACGCTTCTTATTCAGTCATTTGGATATTTTTCGTACGAACTTGAGCTCCGAAAGAGATGAACAAGGTGAAAGATTTCACCAGGAAATGGAAGAAATCGAGAGACGTTAGAAAGGCTGGTGGGATAAACAAATAACGGCGAACTATTGTTGTGTCCTGGTTGGTGAAGATCCGTCCAAAAAATGCACAACTTCAAGTCGCTCGTCATTTTGATTTAAATTTATGCCGGACATAGTGTGTGAGCAATGAAAATAAAAATATTGTCGTTCCAATAAAAATAAAAACTTTATTTTTCTTCCGTTTTTTCAAATTACGCTTAAAGTGTGTGTGTAATAAAATACACTTTTTGGTAAAAGAGTAAAACATTCCAGATCTTTACTATAACGTAAAAAAAAACCAAATGAAAATAAAAAATTTTGAAAAGAAACGTAAAAAATAGGCAAATTTAGAACTTTAAGGTGCCATAACTCAGTCATTTGTTAATAGAAAGTTGCTGCATATCGACGGAAGCTATTCAATTAGCTTTCCAACGGTGTGCCATTTATCTCGATCGAACTTTTCGATTGGGCTCCACAAAGGTTTGAGTAGGACCATACACCAAAAAACACAAAAGTACCGTTATCTAAAAAAAGGTACTTAGAAAAAAATAATTACAGCGTTTTTCGTATTCAGGAGGTCTTAATTAATTTATCTAGCCATGTGGTGTTCTTGGTATTGTTTGGCTGTAAACCAGTGTTAGTTATAAATTTGTTTATTACGTTTCTTGTTCGTGTGTTTTGCAGTACTAGAACATATATTTTTACTAAAAAGTTTCCTTTTTTTTGGTGTAAAATGAATATAAAAAGGAAACCATATTCGGTTTTTGGTTAATTGAAAATTGGCGTTTAACAGCATTAAGTATAAAATGATAATAGGAGTTGCCAGGTAAAAACGTTACACATCTTTCATTACATTGCTTGGATGCTATTAACTGATTTTGAAAAGGTTAAATTATGACATTTTTTGGTCAAGCTGGACTTAAGGAATATATATATATTATTTACGAGATTTTTGTCTTTGAAATTAAAAAACTGTTCTCAATATTTTTTTTTTTTTGGCCGACATTAAATTTACTCGTATTAAATAGAAAATATTGTAATAAAAATCTTTACTCTAAAAGTTAAACGAAAAAAATTTAAAGGTCGGTGAATTTAGAAACTACATCAGTTTTTAATTTGTTTCACGAAAATCCCCACGTTGTCCAGTTCATATCCCAAACTGAATACTTTTTGTTATACACGTTTTTTGGTTCATTCATATTTTGTATAATTTTTAAGGCTCTGTGTACACAAAATTAACATTAAAAAATAATTTCAAATACTAACTTCTAAATAAATTACCCTTTAAATATGCACTATTGCAAAACTAAATGAGCCCATCAAAGCCTCTTAAAATTTGTTTGTTCGTTGTACTTTAATATTTCATTATTCTACTTTTTTTTGCATTAAAACTATTGGAGTAGTTAAGTTAAGGTTTGTTATCGAAGCTTCTTATTGGAGATTGTTTTGACTTCTTTTATGAAGACTACAAACACCAGCAAATCTTCTTTGCTACCAGAACTACTTGTTCTTCTTTGCTGTTGTGTTAGTGTTACAGTCCAGCTGACTGTAGCTATTTATGTACATACGGGTATCTAATGCATTGAAGTTTATTATTGCGGTAGTTTTTATTGTTGCTTTTGTTTGAGCTTATCCCACCAAACACAGAGATAAATATTTGAAACAATGATTTTATTATTTAATATTCAAAGATCTTTTCAAACAACCTCAAAAAACATTTGATATCTTTGTATGAAGCCAAGTTATATTCATCGCAGATAATGAAAAGTGAAACGTTAAACGCAGATAATGAAAAGTTAAATGTTAAGCTAAACGTGATTGCAGTTTATTTCTAGATTTTTAAGAATCTTCAAAATAAATGAACTAATAATAAGTTTTCAAATCTCAAATAAAACAACTTAATTAAGTTCAGCTTAATGACGATAATATTTGATATTTCCTCGTTGCGTCTATTAATTTGGCTACGGATTTTATCTACATATTGTAGAGTTTTATTATAAACTTCCTTTAGTTCTATCGATTCTACAATACTTGCGAATGAATGTCCATTTGGGCAGAGCACAACATTATGGAGGTACATTTTTACTGATTACTAAAAAACTGCAGTTGTCAGTCATTTGAGTATCGGTAAAAGTATACTGGTTAGTGCAATTTTAAATGCAGTTAAAATATAATTCAATTCATGTCTTCTTTTGACTTGTGTTGCTCTACGGAATAAGGTTTATTTCCGTTAGAGATTCATGTTTAAAAGGGTTTTTTTCTTTCCTGGTCACGAGTGGTATAACTCCAGCAGTATATAACGACAATTTGTAGTTTCCAGTTCACAAAAGTAATAAATGTAGTTTTTTTCTTTCGTTCAAATAATCATTAAAAATCTTTTAATAGAAAATTTGAAAAAATTGTGATTTAAAATAATTCTTAACTTTAAATTCTACATCTCCGGTCTAAGACTACTTTAATGAAAATCCAAAGGCATCACAACTTTTTTGATAAGATTTCATTTAAGTTTTGATGGACTTTGTATCTACAGCCATTTTTCCCTTTTAATTTTTTTTATAACCTTTTATATTTATACCAAACTATATTTTTAAAGTTCAGTGCTGCCTTTATATTGTTTTTATTTCCTGCATGTTCGCTGGGATACTGCTGCTGCAGTCAGTGGTAGTTACTTCTTGAGCTGGTTAGTTTGCACAACCTGCTTAACAAAATTAATCGCATTTTTATGCTATTGAACTCTTGCCAAGTTTCCAGCACAAACAGTTTGTAACAAGTCTTTTACTGTGCCACATCTTTCTTAAGAATCCCAAAAAAAAAATTGCATTTTTTTACAAATAATTCGTATGATACATAATTATTGGCTTTTGTTAAAATCAAATATTTTTATTCCACATAAAAAATATTAAAAAATTATTAAAATAATTTAAATTGTGTTTTTTACTACTTGTGAATCTAACAATAAGTTTTTACTTGTGGAAATTATATTTAAAGAAAACAAGAAACGAAACGAGAATTTCTTGCAATTTATTTGATTATAAAGTGTTGAACTGAATTAATCGCACAATATTCTAAAACGTGTTCTTAAAATATTGCAACAGACCTAGTATATGACGTTAATTGAAATGTGAAATGTCTTAAATTAACCTGCGATTAATGACTGTGTTGAAAGTGATCTAATTAAAATAATGCTACCCCCTTCTTCTTGGCAATAAATATTTGATAGAAAATTATCCAGCTAAACATTTGAAAAGCATGATTGTGTAGTTGCCACAATGTTATTTTATATTTACTTTTTAGTTTTATTTTAATTAAATATTCACCTCCATTTTAAACCAAAGAGAAATAGATAAAATATTATTATTTTCAGCTTACGCTTACCCTGGACAAAAAGCAGCTTAAACTTTGTATCTTACTGCTCCTAGAGTTTAATCTAAAAAAAAAATATGACTCTCAACTGTTACATGCAACTCCTTGTCGGAATAAAATAAAATACACTAATGCCCACGACTTCGTTTGTTACGTACCCAATTTGTTGAAGGTACAAAATGGTTTTGAGTGGTACATTAATCGGCAGAGCAATTTTATAAAATTTCTCAGAGCAAACAGTCCTCAATGATATTGACATAAAAAAAATAATGTGACATTGTTTCACTGGAATTGATTTTTTCATTGGCATTACAATGCCCAAGACTTTTCTGTCAATTAATGTCACTGAATTATATTAAATATTACTGATATTCAAATTGTAAGCAATTAAAACGCAAATGTTTTTATAAAACACAAATTAGTGATTGCAATACTTTATAGTAAATAACGAGCCCGATAAACTCTGATGCCGGAAATAAATAATTTAATTTATTTTATTTTCAATAAGAATCGAAAAATCAAGAGAAAAAATAAGTTTTTAATGTTTTAAGAACGATCTATTACTTTTCAGTTAGACTTAAGTTCGTTCTTAACTGTGAATAAAAGTTAAATTTCTATTTCTCCTAAATAGTTGCTTAAATAATCAAATTTACAATAAACATGTAACATGATATATTCGGCTATACCGACTCTTATAAACCCTTTACCATTATGTATAACTAATTTAGTGAAGTAAATCCAATCATTTAAAAAATAAAATTAGGTAGGTACTACATACATTTATGTTTGCATTAAAATAACATCGGCTCTTAATAGGTTATGCATTTTTGTTGAAATTTTAGTATTTCCTTAAAGATATCTGTAAAAGCTTTTAAATGATACCCATATTAATATTTTAACATATTTGAAAATTTCAGAGGTCCGTAGCTCGGAAAATATGTGCGAGAGCCATTTTTTACTTGATGTTTTTTTTTTCGTTTATATATAGGATTTTTTTTTTTTTGATTGGAGTTACTTCATTGTTCCAAATGATATGAAAAATTTGAGGTAGGACTGGTATTTTGCCCGCTACCTAAAAGGACATGAACCGATCTCTCTGATTTTCATGAGCAAAATTTTCGAAACTATGCCTGATTTGTTTAAATTTTCTCTTGCTCATTTATTTCCTTGGCAAATTTGATTCAACACCAACACGGACTGGCAGAAAGACATCGGTTAATCGACCTTGATATGCATAAGAACTCAGAATTAACACGCTTAATGGGGTCGAAAATGGATACTGTAGAAATTACAAAAGGAATGACAAACTCTGATATACCCTTTTCCACCTATCGTGAAGGGTGCAATAACTACTGCGTTAATAGATAAACAAAACTCTGACGAAGATTGCAGCGAACAAGAAAATACATTTCATTGTACTAATATCTAATTTTTATTGTTTTAATTACAATTAATAGTTAACTTTTCCTAATTGAATGATATGACTTTATTTGAAAATAGTTCGACTCAAGGCGTATCAGGTGGTCGCGAAGGCGAATTTAATAATTTTCGCCGAAACGCTAAGTATTATACTCCATATATAAAAAATATGTATTATTTTTTATGGTGTTTGACATTTAACGTTTACGGTGAAAATTAATGAATTCGCCTTCGCGACCACCTAGTATTATTTCGGCATGGTTCGACTAATACAATTTAAAAATCAGGTCTTAATGTTTTAAATTAAAATACAATAATTTATTTTCCCGATAAAGTTTATTTTAAACTGTTATGATTGCTGTTTTTCTCGTGTTAATTATATTATTATACTTCTGGGTGGATATTTTAATACTTTGTAAATGTGTTAGTGCTTTCTTGAGAAACTGCCAGTTCACCTACAACGAAATTGCCAAAAAGGGACTACAAATATTTACGTTTTTTCGAAATTATAACTAAAAGTTTCTATCTGCGTGTTTTTATTGTCAATTTAGTTGGATATAATCTTCTTAATAAAAAGAAGCAACACTTAGGCAGAAATGTTACTTTTTTGTATTAACTCTTTTGGAAAGGGGTAGTATGGAAGAGATAGCTGTTGAAGAAGAGAGAAAACTTTTACACCACCTCTTTCGTTTTTTTTAGGAACAATGCTGCAACGCCTCTGTTGTTTAGTATAGAAATATAATTTCTAAAACCGGCACGATCATTTTGTTTATGTATTACTTCGCTGGTGGTTAGGGATAAAGAGCAATACCAGCAAAGAACTCTCTATGAAATACACTAGTACGTCATACCCAAAAACGTATTATTAGAATTCACGTTGTTAACTTGGCTTCGGCTGGGATATGAACCCAGGCTACCAACTCAATCATATGCTCACATGTAGTCACCGTATTAACCATCCCCCATGAGCTTAAATATGTTTGTATTAAAAGTGTTGATTCAATAGTATCCAAAATCGGTATGCCAGAGACAAAGATGCTCTGAGCCACAATTCGTTCAAAGTATTTTATAGTCAGGTTTTATTTCATAGAATAAACCTCTTCAGTGTATCTGTTTAATTCATTTAACTTTAATCAATTGCCATAGCAAGCCCAGTTTGGCAAGATCAATTTATAACGCCCCACAGAAATTTTAACTCTTTATGGGATTTCTTGGACACACAATTTTTCCTTTTGTTATAGGGCTGTACCCTCCTCCAGAAAATTCTCTAGTTGCGCCTGTGTTTCAGTTCAGTTTTGTTTCTTGAGATTTAACATCCTGGGCAGCTTATTTTCGAAGCCATCTCTAGGGAAAATAAGCTGAACTTAATGACAGTATACCACCAGCAACGTGTAACTATTACTTGAAAACCAACTTAAATCCCCAGAAATTTAGCCAACGTTTTATCTAAATGCTGCAGCTAATTTTGGTGTCATAAAAAGAATGCGAACCACTTACATTTTTTTCTTAAAAAATTCCATTAGTTCAGACAAAACGCTTCAAATTTACAGTTTTTTATTTCTTATGAATCAAACCAAGTTTTTTAATGCGAAGTAATTTCTTTTAAGGTTGTTTAAAAATACTTGCAAAAAAGTGTTTGAAATTAATCCTGCTAGCACACACACACCATTTTGTTTGAAACTTAATCGTTTTGGCATCCGTAACACAGAAACACTATTTCCTCTTTTTTTTTTTTTTTTGCTCGTTTCTTTGTGCAGATATCAAACATTGAAATACAAGCTCACAATTTAACAGCTGGAATAGCCAATAGACGCGGCAGATTTGTTATACCTGATTTTTTTTGCTGTTTAGCTCTTTCTTTTTGGAACTTTGTTGACATGCAACACTGCACTCAATTTAACGGTGCGCAGACCGTTGTTTGGATTTAATTCAAACAAAAAGAAAAACCTAAATCCAGTTTATTTGCGATGAAGGTGTAATAAGTTGTTTGTAGACACAAAAAAATGATGCATAAATCAAATGTGTAACAAAAACAAAAAAATAACTGCATGCAACATGTGGCCAAAATCAATACATGTTAGCAAAAAAATAGAAAGAATGAGGGAGCGCTTCTTAGAATTGTTTTGCTTCAATTCCTAGGAATTAATTGGCACTACAAAGAGGGATTATGTGTAAAAAGAAAAAGTATATTAACGGTAACAATTGTGATGAAGATGATGGTTAGAGCAAAAGCAAAAAGATCTTAGTTCGTTGTCTACATAATTTTTAGATTTATTATTAGACCAACCAACAACTTTTAAATGTATCAGTTTTAATAGAACACAGTATGATAAGACATGCCACTTGCTGGACAAGTTTCTTTAGACAAAACAAACTCCTTCATTTACAAATAGATCATTCGATTCTGCAATGGTTTTTTTTTCCAGATAAATTATTTATGTCTGTTTACAAAAGGCATTCGGTCGGTCTATTAACTTAAGCCGCTAGAAGAAGTGCATTTGCAATTAGTTTTAATTTTATGTCGACTGTTTAACCGACTCTTGGATATCCGCAATATTTATTACAAGTAATTTTTTTAAATCGAATTTATTACAGCAAAACAAATGTTGTCGTTGTGGAGCTGCAGCAATAGCTATTAAATTTATTAGCAAAAAATTTTAGGATTTAAATTTATATATGAGCCGTTTTCTGTGAAAATGGCCCAAGTCCATTTTTTGTTATATATAGATATATAAAGATTTTCATATTGGAATATGTTTATGCGCTCATTTAATTAAAAGTAATCTGCAATTTTGTTAAACCCAAAGTGGTTTCTAGCAACATCGAACATAGCTGAAATATTAAATATCATTTTTTAAATAAATCACCCATTTTTTTTTTGTAATTAAGTGTGTGAATAAAATATTTCTTCAGGCAATACCAATCTAAATTATATTAAGTAAGAATTCCTACCTCACCTGCAATATTTTCCAAACCCTAATTTTTCCGGTTTCTTGCCTACGGATGTTGCTTCCAAATGTGTTTTCTTATAATTATCATTATTCTAAAACCATGACCTTCATTGACGAGTAATTGCGGCACATTTGGAAGCAATATCCTTATGCAAGAAACCAGAAAAAATAAGGTTTGGAGCTGTTCATTAGACTTTTTACAACCTTTTTCAGAGTTATTCTCTTTTCCCAGAAACCTCTACACAGTATTTTTTTTTAGCATTTACTACAGCTGGAAAAAGGGTATATCTAAGTTTGTGATTTGTGTGTAATTTCTACAATATCCATTTCTGATCACATGAAGTATATATATTCTGAGTTCTATGCATAACGCAGTAGATTGGCCAGGTCCGTCTGTCCGAACGTGTTCGTTTCGACTCAACTTTGCCAATTCACTGGATGAGCTCGATAGAATTAAAATACGCCAGTCGATCAGACACATTTTCGAAAATTTTGCTGTTGAAAATCAGCAACATCGCTACATGTCCTGCGGGGCAACAGGCAAAACTCCACACTTGCTTCTAATTTTTCCATATCATTTCGACCAAATCTAATTCAGAGATGTAACACAAATAAAAAAAGCAAAATAAGCAAAAAACATCAAGTGCAAATATTTCGGCTCGCCCATATTTTCCGAGTTGTAGGCCTCTGAACTTTTCATAGAAAAGTACGATTGTGCACCAAGACATTAATGTGTGGGTATCATTTAATAGCTTTTGAAAAGACCTTTAAGCAAATACTAAAATTTTTTCAAAATGCTTAACCGAGCCGTTGACATTTTTATGTAAAATTATACGAAGTACTTATTTTTTTAATTCTCTATCTCTACAATATTTGTTTTTTTGATTGGGTTGAAGGGTATATAAGTTTCGGCATAGCGAAACATAGCAGTCTTACTTGTTTAAACTCGTTTTTTTTATTTTTTTTTAAATTTTTTTTTATTATTTTTTATTTCTTAATTTCTCTTTAAATTGTTTTCTTTAACATTATAGGGTACTAGTAGATCAGTGTATTTTTTTATTGAAAATCGTTCACACTCAACGTTAGTTTAATTTTTAATTTTTCTTTATATGAAATGAGCCAATGACGTAATGCCGAGTATTGCTGAAGTTTAAATTGCAAAACTAAAAAGTAAAAAATAAATCACATTTGTCGTTCTCAAATCAACAAAACTTTTCAAGACCTTCACTCAGATGGAGTGGATAAGCGATATTCCATTTGTAGTTTCTACAATAATTTTTTTTCAGATTCTCTATACTTATAAATAAGGATATGGATTTCCGACCATAAGTTTTGTGAAGACTCCAAAAGAGCAACAGAAAGTCTAAGTAAACCAAAATAGCAGGCGTAGTTATTTTCGTTTGAAATTCGCTCCATTTTTTGGTATGTAATTTTCGAATTTTTTCGAACCGAAATTCAGAAGAAAAAAACTAATTTACCAAGAAATCGGAATTTCGCTATCATTTATCTATATTATTTTTTCACCAATTATCCACAAAAAAAATAAAGTTTACAAGAAATTGTAATTTTTGTTATAAACATTAAAATTATCAAGTTCACAAAAACAACTAAACTCGCAAGAAAGAATTTCGGTCCAAAAACTACAAAAAAAAAAAAATGAATTTTAAGCAACTCTATTTTTTCCCGGGTTTCGATTCCTGTGAAGGTTAAAATCTTTATTATTTTAAATAGGTGGTTAATTTTTTATTTTTTTTAATTTTTAGTTTTTTAGGTAAAATAACATTAAATTTTAAAGTAAAATTATTTAAGATATTTAATTTAATTTATGATGCCGCAATTAAATAACTTTTCCTCCACAGTAAACAGTGAAGAAGAAAATGTTGAAATTTGTTGTTAAAATATATTCACAAGCACTTATTTGTATGTACATACATACATATGGTTATCTAAATCTATTGTTTGGGGAAAACCAAATGGGCAATTTAATTTTTGAAACTAAAAATATACTTTCATTACATTACATTACAAATATGTCTTAAACCATAAACCATGAGTAAAACTAACAATCATGTAATCATGTACGGACTCATGCTTTAACATGCATATAATAACATGTTTTAAATTAAAATTAAAAGAAAGAAATAATTAAAGTGTTTGTTTAGATTTAACATGTCATCTCTTTGAATAAGTATTTAAACGAAATTTGTTATCTTTGGACATTAATATGAACAAGTTTACTTAAGTCATGTAATAATATTGCACTAAAAAGGTATAATCCCTCTTTAAAGTTTCAAATGACTTAAAAAAAACTAAAACTTTCACAAGATGACAACTTTCAAGTCTTAACCTTTTTTAATTTCCTTTAGCACTGCAACTTAAACCTATAAGCGTCAGCTTTTGGAAGTATTGTAAAAATTTACGTCACTTTGCGATTTTATCTAAAGTCAGGGAAATCTTTACGATTTATTTAAATTATTATTTTAATCAGTTTGTTGAAAAGTCTGTTATAATCATTATAAAACATTATTAAGTAGCTGGTTGCGTTTATAATTAAAACAGCAAGAATTTTTATTGTTATTATTTTTTTCTTTTAATTTTCTAAATGACATGTTTATGTCAACAGCACAATGAACTGTTTGCAATACAAGTTAAGTTGTAGATACACATTTAAAAATATCATATTTATTTATAATTTATGCGTGTTGCTGGCCTCTATCTTGTCCGACAAATCTAGCAACTAAACAGGCATCAGAATTTACATTAACAATGCACAGTGGTTAAGGAGGAAGAAAAGGTATTTATTTCAAGTAGGTCAAACTTTTATGTTAACAAGAACGAAAATTTCCTTACAAGAACGCGGAAAGTTAAAAAAAATATGGATGCAGTAATATTTTCTTAGAGACCGTTCATCACATAAATTTGTCTTTTTATTCAAAATTGTATACTCAAATACGTTAAATAATTTTTAAATTGGCTTCAGCTCACATATATTTTAACTTTTAAATTTATTATCGTGTAAACATGTTTTCTTTCTTAAGAAATTTAGAAATTAAACTATTTGAGAACTTAAGCCGAATGAATAATTATTTATTTGTTTATAGAGAATTATAAATATAATTTTGTTTTAATTTTTTTAAAACAATAAACGTTTTAAAAATATCTTATAAATAGACAAGACATAAAAACATTAAATAAAAATGCTGTTGCCCCGTTCCATACATAGATTTTAGTTCTTCCTTATCAAATTGATGTTTACTGAATTAAAAAACATGGAAAATAATATTCTGCGTAACTGTTACTCGATATTTGGTAGCATTTCTCGCTACATGCGATTCTATTGCCAAGTTTTTACTGCACCATCTTTTTCTTATTATCGACAGATGACTCTTCAACTACTGTGGTACAGTGCTTCGGAAGAATGACTATTGTCTCGGGAGCTGGGAACGAACGAAGGACAAAAGGAATAATAAGACGGCCTCATTTTTGCCTATGGATTGTGAATTGGGTTCACTGCTCACTTTAGACCCGATCGGCCCGGTCTAAATGAAGTATGCTCAAGCAATGGCATTCTTTCGAACCAAATTTGTTTAAAATGGTTAGTTCTTTTTTTTAATTGGGACCAGCACTCAAGGGATGACCTCTACTTATGCAAATCATTGTGCCAGAACTAGGAAAATTAATTTGAATCTTTGAACAGCGAAAGTAACAGGAAAGACCTCCGCATCGAGTTTATTCCACATACGAACTGTATGGCTAAGAAACGAATTTTCTCTGTAATGCGTAGCGCGATTCACTGGCCAAAATGCAAATGATGCAAAAAAGTCTTTAAAGCACCGCCGTGTACATAGGAGTTGTATTCCAATTTCGGTCTGATAAAGATGACAAAGATAGCGGGGGGACTTGAATGCTTCTTCTGCGTCCTGAAAAATATGCTTGTTCCAACGAACAAGAACATTGACAGCTATTGATTTTTTAATATCTATATCACCCATAATTGCAGATGAGCGTTAAATTCTACCATTAAATTGTACGCAATGCACCACCAAAAAATGCCAAAATCGCATATCACCGGGTAGCTTGGCCTATTGCGAAATAAATATGTATGGCATATGTTACTGTCATCTACGAAAGAATAGAAAGGGTTAGAAGTCCAACGTAGAAGGTCGTTAAGAAAATAAGAAATAGAGTAGGAGAAAGGAAGCAAACCTGAGAATCCTCTGATGAAATTCCATCTATAACAACTCGTATAGTGTAGTTCCTGAGAAAGCTCAATATAAATCGAGAGAAGCTAACACCAACACCAAAAGGGATAATTTTCGGTATTTAAAAATCCACTCTATATACATATATATTCTAGTCAAAAGAGCAGCTTACACTCACAAGCTAAAGTCTCTAGGCTCACTAACGTTCTTCTTAATTGCTGTAGACATCACCTCTTAATAGAATAAAATTATTTTCATCTGCTCTACCCAAATATGCAAGACCTTCCACTTATCATAGATTGTTACTCAACATTTGAGACGTCTATTAGATAAAATGTGTTTAAAATCGATTACAATTAGGGCAGCAAACACTTAAAGTTAATTTATTAATTATAAGTCAAAGACAATTAAAGCAAGCAAAAGAATAACGAACTTAGTCCGCATATTTACTTTTAACTAATTTTTCTCAGGGATTATTTTGTGCTATAACTTAATATCAGGAATATCCTGCAATCCCGAAAACAAAGTCATTTAAAACTAAAATTGAAAATATTTACATCATGGTTGTTCATTTGATGGACCACAAAAGTCAGTAAATATGGCTCTGTAGCGGTCACTATTGACTGTAACGTTCTTATCAGCATCGTTTTTATAGAAGTACTAACCAATAATTCCACCAGCTCATAAGCGACACCAAACAGTCATATATTCTAGATTTAAGAGTGTCTCAAAACTTACTTGAGGATTATCATCAATCAAAATACGGCAGTTTAGTTTATTAACGTATCCATTCAACCAAATATGAGGTTCATCACTAAACAAAATTCGCTTATAAAAATGAGGAGCAGAAACACAATTTTCAAAATAAATTTGCAGAATTTGAACGCGTTGTTCAGGTTTCAGTCTATTCATGTTGAAGTGCCAAATCAAACTAAATATAAATCACTTGAAAGCTGACAAAATGTATCTTTAATTTAGGAAGAATACACTTTTGCCGATTTAAGTCTTGTTAAAAAAACCCTTTGAGTTCTTTGGAAATGTAAAGGTAACTAATGGACAATTTTTAATTAAATTTTCCTTGCGTCCTAGAAACTGCGACACGTGATTTAATATGTCTACTTTCTTTTCAAAATTTAAAATCATAGCGTTTTGTTAACGCAACAGATTTTGCTGACCTATATTCTATAGTTTACATTAATTATTAGAACTCATGGGTAAAATTTTACCTTTTAGTGTTTCCAATTTTGAATATAATTTTTTTTTCTTATGGCACACAAAATTGTTTTATGAAATATGATCAACGCTTGCTTTTATATTTTTTTGTCCACTACCAGGCCAGTGTGTCTTGTTAGCGGTAAACGAGTTTTCTGTTTTGTTTGCTTGGCGCTGTTGTGTAGCCAGTCGTATGCAAGTAAATACACGTCATTGCATTTGTACAAACGATAGAAACTAACGCAACAACAAAAACTAGGTAAACTGGGCAAACAATTTTGTTTGTTTTTTTTTTTTTTTTGTATGTTTGTAACAAACGACACAAAATAAATGGACAATCGTTTGAGTGGTATAAATTTGTGTTAACTAGCCATATTCATATGTTAATAAATGGCAAAAGAAGCAACAGGGAAATAGTGGGTTAAATTGGCCAAGTTAAATAAATTGCAAATGACAAACACAACTTGAAAGTAACTTTTAATCGTATGAAAAAACTACTCGTTACAAACATGAAACAAAAAGACAAAAATTATGCTTCAAATTAGCTTACATAATATTCAAATGATTTATTCATTTCCGTTTGATAAGATACTTGAACATATACTTTTATATAACATAAACTTTATAATTTGCATTGCAAAAAAGATATAAAATTTTTCAATTTAATTTATTAAATTGTAATGGAGCAATGAACCAGAGGCCATAAAATGAAAATAATCTTATCTCAATTAAAGAAAAAGTTGGAAAGATGTTAGAAAAACTACTGCAATTTAATTGAGTTTATTAAGGAAAATAACTTGTAGAAAGAAATAATTGAATTGTGTCTTTATACATGGTCCCTACACTCAGCTCATATTTACTCAAGATTAAACTTTACGAAGTAAAATTAATTAACAAAACTCAGAGCCTTGCATTGGTTGCACAATGTATAGCAATCTATACAAACATCTTTCATAATGGTTTTGTTTGTTTGAAAGATATTAAACATTCTGCTGCTGTAGTCATGGCGGTAAGCACGTTGAGTAAAAATGTGGTTGGCCAGGGTTCAACCCCTGCGGCAATTAAAAAAATAAAAAAACGTTTTTTCTGTTTAATGGTTTTAATACATATTCAGAGTTAATATTCCGTTTTTTTCGTTGTCATTGAAAGTAATAAAAGTTAAAAAACCATTTAAATATAATAAATGTTGTTACTTAGGTAATAGTCTTTACTCCATTGAGGAGCCTTATGTCATGAAAAGCCGCAACTCATGAATGCTTCGAGCGCTTTCGTATAAACTTTAGATAAACCATCTAGACGACCATACGGACATACCCTAAAAATTTAATCGAATTCAATTTGACCGTTCTTGAGTTATAAAGTCATAACCCACTTGCAAAAATTTTTTATATATATAGTGCAGCTGCTTCGTTCGTAAAAATTGACCGAATCACTTAAGTAAATGGAATGATCCGGTCATTTAACTGAGATCTTTTCGTTCAATAGTGTACGGGTTAAAGTGAACGAATAAGTTAATTGAACGGAATGAGCCAGACATTTAATTGGCTCCTTTCGTTCAATTTGTACGGATTATGTACGGTGTATGGTTCACTTTCGTTCAGGTGTTTGTTATTGTTTTTTATGTTATGTTCTTTTGTTTCAGTTGATTTTTTTTGAAAAACAGCCTTTTTCAAAATATTTAGTTTTTTGGTATAGTGTTTCTTTTTAATGGAAAAGTTGTAAAACAAATGATTTTATTAAACTAAAGAAATGGCACAGAGAGAGGATGGAAAAAATCGGGCAAAATTTAATTTTTGAGGAAATTCCTTAAGCCTTACATGTGGATGTACTGGATATCTCATCGTCAGTAGATCAATAGCTTTTAACAAACTTGTCTCCTCTTCCGTTAGAAATTCACAACGTACAGACAGTTTGGTACTATAAGCTGTGGAAAAGAAAAATTGTTTAAAACTTATACGATTTTTTAAGACATCCATGCTATTGGTACCTCAGGGATGATAGATTACAGAGTCAGACAGTTTTAGCGAGGAACACTTTACTGACGACACTGTGCAAATGAGATGTTGCCGAATACAACATATGGACACCTTATTGCAACACACTTCTTTGTTGCTTAAGTTTGTCGCCTCTGAATAAGAGGAGCGTTTGTACATTTAAATGATTTTGTTCAGCTTGATTCCGTGAACATATTTTTTCGAGTTATTGTAACATTTAGTGTGTTAAAACACAGAATGGCACCAACTTAAGTCAAGAATTTATTGAAATTGTTTCGTGTTCAAACCGTGATTGTTTTAAAGTACGCTGGTCACTTAAATGCGATGTATTGTGTTGCATCTGTGAAAACTAGTTACTTAAACGATGATAGAGGGGGTCATGTCTGTGGAAACCAGAATTCTTCAGTTATGCGTTGGGCTTCTCAATGATCAAATACCGACGAAAGAATAAGCTGTCAATGAAAAGCATGTCGAACAGCAAGTAGAAGAATAAAAATATCTGTCATTTGCTTAAGCTCTGGCGAATGAAACCTCTGAGAACTATACATATTTAGACATATACATATTATTGAGAAATTTATATATTTAGACATATTACTTATGAAACTTTGCTTTGCAGATAACTTTGGTGTTCCTTAAAGTAAATGGCTCGATGAGATTATGCGGGTGTACAATGTACTAACCAGCGAGCTTGGCTGCGGGTGATTATGACAAACAAAACTATCACTCGTGCAGTAGCCCAACTTATTCCGCTGCATTTTTTTAGATTGCTATCTCACTGGCAACTATGATGACAGCATAGTTTAAATTTACTTACAACCCATGGTAAATTTATAGGTTGTATGAAAGCAAAGTATTTATAAACATATTGCATGTAGTTGAATTAAATTTTTTTTTATAAAATCATTAGTTGACCTGTTTGAAATTATAACAAATGAATTAAACTAATTTCCACTTTAGTTAAATTTTACGTAATTTTTTAAAAATTATAAAAGAGATAAATTTGTTAAAAATATATATTTATTCTTGCTTTTTGTCAACCATCAGCAAAGCCACAAATGCAATTTTAATTTTTATTCTTTCAAACTTTTTTCCTCACAACATTGTAAATGCTGTCTTTGTATCATAATATGTGTTATTAAGTAAATATTAATGCAGGCTGTGCCTTGCATATGGTTCAATATTTTCTCATTTGTAAAATTGGCTGTTCAAATAGAAATTGTTTACATTGTAAACAACCTAAGATAGATGCACACACATTTTTAAATAACTTCTCCTTCTTAAAACTTTTAGAAATAAATGTAAGCATGAATTTAAGTCTAAATTAATTTAATTTATTTGTTAAAAATAAACAATAAAATCCAAATATAAGTTAGGAATATTTTTCTTATATATTTGTGTACATGCTGTAAAAAATGGATATACAGAAATTACTTACCACGTTACTTGAGAATTGAAAAAATGTTTTGTAAATTTAATATTTTCAAAATTTAATTAACTTTAAATTTTAATTCGAGACTAAATTTCTATGGATTAAGAAAACAGTTTCTAATAATAGTCATAAGTGTGAATAAATGTAGTATCATATTCCTACAGCAACAAATTTTCTCTTTGTGTATTAATTCATCAAAAAATTTTCTGTTCAATTTTAATTTAATAACAGCAGTTAAAAGTAAAATTAAAAATAGAATGGTGCATATAAACAACAAGAAATCCATGTAGAGATGCTTCATATATAACATTAATGCTTCCTTACGGAAATACATTTTTAACTTTATAGTTCTTCTTTTAAAATGTAAATATTTTCTATCCCTGCCCAATTATATAAGTGACACTGAGCAGAGCTATTTACTACATACATAAAAGTATGGAGATTTTATTTGAATTTACGGATAAAATACAGTACAAAAACATCTGGTGCGAGATGACATTGATTGGGTTCAAATGGAAAACGTCTTATTTGCTACAGAGTGATTTTGTACGTTTTTAGTTATGTCTTATTTTCCAGCCAATTACTACGATGTATTGTTGATAAAACACATCGCGCGTTATGAGAATATAACTAATTTTATTTGCTGCACATTAGTCTTATCACAAAAAAAATTGCCTTTCGAGTATCAAATTTAAAGTTTGAACTCTTTGAAGGTTATCAGACATTTTAACTAGCGAAAAAAAAACACTTCAAATTAAAGTCAGGGCTTTTTCCAGAGATAGAGGCACATGACTGAAGAACATTCCTTCATTTTCAAATGAGAAATATTAAATTTTAAGTTATAACTCTTTTGCAGCAAATGCGAAAGCCCTTGGTGTTTAAGAATCTATACGGATCACAATGAGGATTTATGGTGCAACAGCCGCTAATTAACGAACATAAATTTGTTTAATTTTTTCTATGTAGGAAATACATGCTAATGTTCATGTTCTGTATTATTTTCTTTTGTCTGCTCTTTAAAGAGCAGAGGTTATTTTTACTTTTTTAAACAATAAAACAAATATACTAAAATAATATTTCAACGCTATTTGATCATGACCATGACAAAGGCAAGGATGATCTGTAAGAGACATTTGAATAAATAAACCAAAAATTGTGTGATGGAATTTCAAATAAATGGTTCGTTAAGATTGCATTTTACGAATTCTTAGTAGAAAAAAAATTCACTCGATTTACTTCATATCATGTTTACACGGCAAAATGAAGCACTTGCTTCGCTCTCTGAACCATGATTACGAAGCATGCCGTTTCCACTACACATACTATATTTTTCGTTTCAATTTTAGTGTTTGCAATTAATTAAATTTTAAATTATAATATAATTATCTGTTTTTATAATAACACATATTCACACAGCACTTTTAATATTGGTTTACTTTTTTTGTTTACATTTATATACAGCTAGTTCAGATAAACTTGCGATAAAAATTAGGGAAGACAGAAATTTTTCGTGCTTCGCAAATAGATTCAAACTGAATCGTCTCAAAACAAAATTCTTCGCTCTCAAAATTTTATATGGCGAGCAAGTTGATTCGGTCGTGATTGAGCTAGGAATCATGAATGAGAGAGCAAAGCAAGAATATTGGGCTCCGTCGAAACATAGTATTAGAGTACGCTTTTTTACTCGACTTTCTTTAAAAAGGGGAAAAATAACTTGGATTTCTGAACACACTTCAAAAAAGAAGGCTATCAATATGACCGAATGTGACTTCTTTTTAATTAATATTTTTTTATTGACCAATTTAATTTAAATTTTCATTGTTTAA
This sequence comes from Gymnosoma rotundatum, assembly GCA_916610165.2. NCBI lineage: Eukaryota > Metazoa > Arthropoda > Insecta > Diptera > Tachinidae > Gymnosoma > Gymnosoma rotundatum. The sequence goes on along the minus strand of OU744339.1, from coordinate 35,646,714 downwards.
AATAACATATATCGCAGCAATATAAGAAGAAAAATTAAAAATAATTGCATAATCAATCAATTTTCAAAATTTTTTCTTTGTTTGAAAGATTACGTTTACAGACGGTCCTGTTTCAAAAACAAGATACATATTTTTTACGCGTAATATAAAACTTATAGGGCACCACTTTGAAATTAAAAAAAAAAACTGCAAATCAAAAATAAAATTAAAAGGTGTCACCGTAGAAGGCGTTGATTGACCTCTATGGACCTATCTTTTGAACCGTTATAGACAAACGCTTGAAAATTAAATTATGGCCTTTAAAATAACAAGTATAAATTTTTAAAACTACAACAGTTTATTTAATTTGATGTACGCTAAGTACGCTATAATAAAAAATACAAAATTTTAATTTGAAAATAAAAGGGTGTCTCTATAGTTAATGTAAGTTGACCGATGTGGGTCTTTCTTTTGAACCGTTATATATAAACATTTGAAAATTAGTATATATTACCACTTTGTCTGGTATAACAAAAAGTATAAATATTTTACATTATAGATTAAAGTGTATTACAATAGTTGATATAATTTGAAGTACTAAACTGTTGAATCGCTATAGAAAGGCGTATAACCTTTACAAATATCCTGTATTACTAAGTCCGTGAAAATAACAAGATATTATAGGTTGTCTCTATAGTTGATGTAATTTAATGTATGTCTGTCTGTTTTTAAGTATGTATTGTTTGTATGAATTACATTTTTTAAAGAGCGAAAAAACCGACTTCAAAACAGATTTTATCTGTCTGCCTATAACAGTTCAAGTGTATGGCCACATAAATTAGATTACATTAACTATTGCGCACCCTTATGTCTCCAAACTTTATACTAGTACAACTGTTCAATAGTTTGGCAATATACATATAATTACAGCAACTAAAGGGTCACCCTTTAATTTCCAAATTATATACTTGCTGTTGTAGTCGATTTAGCAATCAGGTTCTGTGTAAATTTCAACCGTCTGTCTATAACGGCTCAACAGTTTGCCAATATACATCAGATTATATCAACTATTTAATTTGAAATATAACATTTTTATACTTCTTATTATACCAAATAAAGAATGTCCACTGTCTAAAATTAAGGTGTATGTATTCAACGGTTCAAAAAATATGGCCATATAGAACAAATTACATTAATTTTGGGAACACCCTTTAATTTCTAAATTCAAATTATAAGCTTCTTGTTTTAGCGGACTTAGCAAAACATGTCCCCTGTGAATTTCAGCTGTCTATAACGGTTCGAAAGTCCGGCCACATACACCATATTATATCAACTATTAGAAAACCCGTTTATTTCCAAGTCCAAAATTCATACTTGTTGTTATAGCGGAGTTAGTAATTCAGGTTCTTTGTAAATTTCAATCGTGTGTCTACAACTGTTTAAAAGTATGGCCATATACAAAATTAAATGAACTATTGGTGCACCCTTTAATTTATAATTTTAAATATTATCAGCTGTTACTATAACGGCCATAGCAATCGACAAGCGTTTGTCTAAAACGGTTCAAAATATAGGCCCATATAATTAAATTTATATCAATTACGGGGGCACTCTTTAATTTTTTTTTAATTTTATAAAAATAAATATGTTGTATGTCCTCATTTAATTTTTAAGATTATGAACTGCTTTATAAACGGGACCAATCTGTAAGCGTAGTATATCATATTACCAAAAATTTTCAAAAATCGGTTTAGAAATGACTGAGTTCTGCAGGCACAAACATAAAAAGCAACATTCAGTCGAATTGTATAACCTGCTTCTTTTTTTGAAGTCGGTTAAAAACAAGAATAAAATAAAACTTTTACTACTAAATTCAAACACTTTTATAACTTATACCTTGTTCAGACATACGATTTAATTTATACAATTAAAATTTTAATTGAGTAATTAATTTTGGTGTTCACACATATCCAATTTAATTTACTTAATTAAAATTTGACAATAGAATATAGTTCTGTTCATTGGAAAGTGTTTACTTCAGTACCTCAAAAGAAGCAGCGAAAGAGTAAAAAAGAGTATAAGATGTGAATGTTAATAAATTTGTTACTACTTTTGTTACTGTCAAGAACAGAACAGCTGATTCTTGTTCTGTTTTACAAAATAAGTTAATGAATATTAAATACTTTGAACTGAAAGTGTTTATTAGCACTCTCCACGAAAATATTTACATCACATCGTTGTGGCTTTTTTGCCATAATTTATATGGCGATTTTAAGACCGAATATCTACGCTGAAATTTTTTACAACCACACAGCAAAAAAAATATACATAACATTTATAGTTTTCGGTTTTAAATACAAAATATTTCAATTGAAGCTAATGTTTGTATAATAGATAGAAGAAAGCTAAGGAAACTAAGTACAAGTAAACGCCAGGTTAATAAAACAATAAACAAAAGAAATAGAATAAAATAAACTAAAAGTTTTACAAAAAAGACAGAAAATTTTTGGCAATTTGCACACAATCGATAACAAAGCTCTTGCTTTGCTGTTGCAATACAAAATGATTTAGGCATCAAACACCGCTTTTTTGCTGTTTTAGATACAAATTTTTTTTATGGTTTTTTGTTATTATGGCTAGGCTTTACTTTGTTATTTTTTTCCAAAAATGCGTTTATTCCGTTTTTTTTTTTATTTGGAAATTTTTATTTTACTCTATCGTTGCTAGTTTCTGCCGGAAATTGATTGAACAGACCTAATTTTTACATTAGAAATTTGTGTTGGTAAATTTGAAAGAATGATTTAAAAGAAAGTTTGCTTGTTTTTATTTGAAATATGGAACTCTTCCAGTTTGTACAATCAAGTTTTGACTGCACGCTAGCTTTGAATTTCCATAAAAATTTCAAAAACTTTTCATTTCATATAATTTGAAAATATTTTATTTTTCATTTTTATGGCATTTACTCTTGTCATTGTATAAAATTTTCTCTAACTGAACACACTTCACAAGGGTTGTTGGAGTAAACTTAATTAATTATCGACTTAATTAAGTGCTAATTGAAAAATTTTTTAATTAATTTCTTATATGGTAAATTAAATTCAATTAGGGACTTAATTGCGTAAATTCCTTAATTGCGCAATTAAAACGTATGTCTGAACAGGGTATTAGTTTCAGTTACATTCATTATATTTTGTGTCCTTTTTCAATAAAAGCAGAGTGTATGAAATGTTTACAATTTGCTGTCAAATGTTTTTCTATTTTAGATAATCTTTGCTGGTATCTACACATGGATCTGTTTTTAATTATTGCACTTCAAAACATGAGTAAAGAAGCCAAAATAAAAACACTACAACAACAGTAATGAATGAAAACACAGTGTATTCTTAATACTGCAGGGCCTAACAATGGGTGGTTTAATGTATACAGATGAACATGAACACATACATTATTTGCTTAAATTTGTTTCTCTAGTCATAATTCATGCACATCACTGATGTATATTAGATTCATTATTTTTTCTTTCGTTTGGCACTTGTACCATAATTTTTGTTATTTTTCTTTCTTATATAGATAAGGGCCTGAATTGTTAGTATTTAATTGAAATATTTGCTTTCTTGCGCTTCTGTCTTCCAAATGTTAAGGTTTATTTAGGTTTTTTTTTAATGTAGACTTGGGCTTCTTTTCCATTATCTTGTTTCTTCTTCCTGTTTTTCGTATTTGCCAAGAAAAAGATTTACATTCATATCTATTTAATTTTTATTTTTTTTTTGTTGTTGTTATTTTTGATTTATTTGCAGGAATCACAAATCTTATATTTTGTTGTTTTCAGTATTTTGACTGACATGCATTTGATACCTTGTCTGCCTTACAGGCCTGCTGCAGTTTAATTTGGCAGACTAAAAATTACAAAAACAATAATAATCAAATCTTGTGGCAGTTGCCTGGCTGGCCTTCAAAATATGAGGGTGCCTGGATTAGATTTTAGTTGAACATTGCGGTTCTACGTGTACATACATACGTGTGGTATTTCCATTAGGAAAATAACTTTACAAAATTTTTGGAATTGAATAATTCAAAATTTGTTTTTTTTTGTTGTTGATAAATTTTCTGTTGTTTTATTTATTTCTAAATACAAATTATAATGGTTGCCGGTAAATTACAAAATAATCCATTAAAATTATCATTTACGGTAAGATTGCAGTTACAGTTGGAATATTATTTTAAATAAAATCTAGATTACGAAATAAAAAGAAAGTGAAAGTGTGCTTGAAGAAAGTTTAAATAAAGCAAGTGATATTCGATGGCGTGTAACCGTAAATAGCCTTCATCACATGGATTTAAAGTTTTACCATATAGATTTTTGCAATTTTTTCACAATTATACTGTTGAAGATGCTGCTCAAGAAAATACAATAAAAATGAAGCAGAATTTATATTTTTAATATATGTACATAAATAACAAGTTTTTTTTTGAAGTCGAAATGTCGTACAACATGATTACTTAGTGAAAATCAAAATATTCGGTTAAATTTTGAGTTTTTGGGGATTTTTTTTATGTAGTTTTAAATAGTTTTTGAGCTTGAATGTCTTTGTCGAAATATATTTTATTTTTCGATATTTCGCCAACCTCTTCAGGAAATCTTAAAGAAAAAATTTAATAGAATATATATAATAAACATACATCTTAACCACTGTACACACAAAATTTACTGATTACAACAACAATGTATAAATTTACAATATGAGTTACAGTAAATAAACAAACAATACAAATTAGCGTTGAACTTGATGTCTGTTATTGCACTGATTTGGTTTCTTATTTTTATTATATGTCTATAGTTTTGCGCGCAATTTTCAATATCTGTTTTATAATTCATTCTATTGTCCTGTGGTATGTTGATAATATGTAGCATTTCCAGGGTAAATCTCTTCTGTGTCTAAGATCTCTATTTGATAAAAGTTTGGAGTATGTCCTCTCTCTGCGAGTGCTGTTTTCTGTGTGATTGTTTCTTTTTTTTTAAATACAAAATTTTGCTAATATTTCATTCTTTACGTCTGCCTCAGGACTGCATATTCTCTTTGAACATACAAAAGTAAAAACAGCAAAGGAAAATGGTAAAAAAATGAACGAAAAACCAAGGTAGTTAGAACAAACAAAACGTTTCGCAAACGTTTCATGAAATGAAAATAAATTCTTAAAAATTTTCAATCGTTTTGCCACATGAGCAACACTGAAGCAAATGCTTTTTGAAAGACAAGAAGCGCAAGCGAAACAATTTGCTTTCATACAACCATACTATCGTACAATTGCGTTAGTGGGCCCATAAATAATTTTTAAGCCCAGATGTCATTTTCTACTGCAATGACCAAATCATTTAGCAATGGTTTCAGAAATGGTTTTTTTAACGTTTTAAGTTTTCTTTTTTGGTTGCGTACGTTTAATAATACTCTTCACCACAGATGGAAATGGTCCATGTACGTTTGTCATTCCATTTGAATTCATTTCCGACCCCATAAAGTATATACATACATATATTTTTGATCCCTATACATAGGGCAGTCGATAGTTGAAGTTATAATTGCCATGTCCCCAGATGACCTACAGAAAATTTATAACCATCATTTTTTCAGAAATAGTTTCAAAAGATTTGCTATTGAAATTTAGCAACATTAATCGAGTGCCTCTTTTTTACTTACGTTTTTTACATTTAATTGTACTATTTTTTTTTGCTATTTTTTACTTTGTTCTATTGAAAACCGAAATTGTAAAAAAACATCTAGATTTCGTTAAAATAATAAATTTTAACCAATATTGCATTAAAAATATTAAATCTTGCAAAAATATTGTTTTTGCAATTACAATTTGGAAATTTTATTAAAAACCGAAAAATTATAATTTTACTAAACGATTCAAATTATACCAAAATATTAATTTTCACGAAAATTTTAATTAATTTTTTTTTATGAAATTAGGACTTGAAATGTGGATATTATAAATGAATTGAAAAAGTGGAAAACGGGTATTAATGTCATTTCGTTTGCAATATCCATTTCCGAATCCATAAAGTGTATATATTTTAAGTTATTACGCATATTGAACTCCAATCAAAACATAAATATATGGGGTGATAAAGAATAGATAAAAAACATCAAGTGAAAAAATTGGCGCTAGCCCATATTTTCCGAGTTATGGGCCTCTGAAGTTTTCATAATAAAATACGATTGTAAACCAGTTTTTAAGAAGTCAACATTAGTATCATATAAAAGCTTTTGAAGAGATATTTAAGGAAATACTAATTTTTTTAAAAGTGCTTTACTCATTAAGAGCCGATGACATTTTTATGTAAAACTAGCGGATCCCGTCGTGCTTCGCTACGCATAATTATTTACATTGAATACGGTGTGTATGAAGTCAGCACACAATATGCATACAGCATATGCATATGGATAAAATCTCATGTTGTCATGAAAAATCATAACTCACGAACGCGTCAACCGATCTCGTGCAAACTTTACATAAACATACGAACAAATTTAATAGAATTCGGTTTAATCGTTCGTGAGTTATAAACTTATTACGAACTTGCAACAATTTTTTATATACTTATATACTCAGCAAAAAAATAGAAATTAAGTAGTTCAAAAATCATGGGTATTTTCATTGCTTCTCTTGCACTTATTCTCTATAATGGGTTTTGAATAAATTCGTTTGAAGTTGTAAAATAATATTTCAAATTAATTTTGTGTTTAAAAAAAAAACAAATTATTGATGTTTTTGTTTCTTGTTTCCTGATTTTGCAGCCCAACGGTGCAACGAATATTGAAAAAATTAATAAAAAATAATAAACAATATTTTCATTTTAAAAACTGAACTGCGTAGAAAATAATTAAAGAAAATGATAATATTTACGTTTTGTTTGAATTTCTTTTAAGAAATTATAAAACAAATTAATGAAAAAACGTATTCTAATTATCAAACTTTTACTTGTATTAAATTATTCGTTTAAATGCCAAGCCGTTTTGGTAATGTGAAGCCATGCTCGCCAATGACAAGCTAATGTTGAAATCATTAATTTTTTTAATAAGCTGCTTATTTTAAGGAGAACGCATAATTCTTTTGCATGTCTTAGTTTACTAAGTATAAACAGATAAATATATATGCTCTTACCAAATTAATATGGATATGGATATACTCCTTATATTCTTATTTACAAAGTTAGTTGGATAAATAGATGATACACAACCTAAGGTAGATAGATGCCAAGAATGTTGATAAAGGACGTAGTGGTCCAGAAAACGCAACATTTCATTCTGCTGGTATTTAATTTTTCTTGTTTTGTCTTTGGAAAACGGCGCATGCATTTGTAAATGAATTTTTCTTTGCGAAGAAAGATGAAAATGAATTTAAGCAAAAATCAATTTCAAATCATTTACAAAAATTTAACTTGCAATTAAAAATTTGAAATTTCGTTCAAACCGAAAATGCACAAAGTAAAAGTCAAAACTATCAACAATTTAAAAGTTTTTTAAAAACCCCCACAAAAAAAACACATTTACGCTATTGAGTCATTTTGGAGCAAAAAAAAAAAAAATATAAAGCTAAACGTCACAGTCATTCATACTAAAAAGCTATTATTCCATAACATTTTAAAATAAAATTGCAACTTATTTGTTGGTTGTAAAACTGGTATCTATCTATACGTATTTTGCCGGTTGCTTAAGCCAGCTTATCAGGAAACCTTTAGCTAAGTTGTTTAGGAAAGCCAAAAACATTTTTTCATAAGCACATAAATTTCAAAAACAATATGAGAGTTACAAAATGTTGATGCTTCAACAAAAATACTACATTAGGTTGGTTACATGCCGACTCCTAATACACACGAAAGGCATACTAAAAATAAAATCAACAAATACAGTTATATTTTAATCTAATAAGAGAAAAAAATGTAATAGTGATGTCAACAGTTTGCACAAGCAATTGCATATTTTTAATTTACAAAGTTATTCCGTGTTTGTTTTGTTTTTGGTACCCTCCTTGACATTTTTGGCTCTTCTTCTAATCGTTTAAAAGATTTATATCTGGCTATTAATGAAAAACTTCATCGAAAAATAGGAAGGCACCTCAGAAAACCGCGCAGTTGAAATCAATTGAAAACATGGATATTAAACACTTTGTTTTAAACAAATCAAAAATTTATAAAATTTTAGTAAGAAATTAAATTAATAAATCATTACCCAAGAGTTTTATATTTTTTAAAAATAAACTAAAAACTTTTTCGGTACGACTAGAAGTCATATGCTTGAATAAGTAAGAAACACTGTTACAAACAATAGAACAAAAATAATCTAAGAAAGTACCCTAAATTAGTTAGATAATACTCAAATGCAAGATTATAATTTTCACAATTAAGCATTAAATAAGTAGATAAAAATGAAAATGCTTGATTTTAAACAAAATCCATTTAAAATGAAAATCAATCCCATGACGGGTGATACAAGATCCGGAAGAAGTTGTTTTAGAGCACGACTAGTATTTCGATGGAAAACATGGGTATTAAAATTAAAAAGATTGACATATATTCGAAATTAAATAATTACTTTAACTTTAATATTTTTCTCTCATTTTAGGCTGAGCTTGCTGATGTCTTACGTAAGCGCCGTAATCGTCCCGATGCATCCGATGAAGATTTGGGTTTGCCTCGAAGTCCAGCTTCACCACAAAGACGTGCGACTAGTTCACAACATAATGCCACGACATCGGCCTTACAGTTAGCCAGTAAACAATCGAATCTGGTAGAAAAACAAAATGAAGTATCCTCCTTGAGCATGTTAAGCATGATCAGTAACGATGGTGAGGATTTTTTGACCAACGAGGCAACAACAACAACAAATACTTCAATTAATGCAATAGAGATTGTACAAGAACGTGCCACTGCAACAAAATTTTCACGATCATCGACAATTTCCAGTGTATCAATGTCATCTGAAATTTTAAGACATCCTGATGCTTTATTTGACGATAGTAAGGATGAGGTTGATTTGTTTTCATCCAATTGGCAGAGGCTGTCACATACGGCAGCCAAACATAAAATGGCCATACGTCCAATAAAGAAAAAAGGTGGCCCCAGTCGGCAACACAGAAGGACATTAGAGGTAGGTTTCTCTATATCATTGCAAGCTACAGATAAAAAACATTTTTTTTTTCAATCAACAGACTTCAATACCAGAGGCCAATGAAGATTTCAATAAATTTATTAACGCAAATATATTGGAAGTGAAAGGTAAATAAATTTTAATTAAAAATCACTAAATATTTAAAATTTTTAAAATATTTTTTTCCACGTTATTTTTAAATAGATATTGATACCAAAGCTAAAACACGTTCTCTCCCACCGGGCGTTAATGATGCATTACATGCGGATGAACTACTTACTGCCACAAAGGAGTCTATAACGAAAACTACGAAAACCATCAATTCGAATACAACACCGTCAACGAATAATTCCAACTCTACAACATTAACAGCTTCTAATATATTTGGTTTGCTTAATTTGACCGCTAAAGCCAGCGCCATGTTTGATTCTAAAGATACTCAACAAAATGAAGAATTAACGAACAAATCGTCCGACAGCCCCAAAAAAGCCGAAGTTGTGGGTAAAAATTCTCAGCCAATAGAAACCATTGAAACGGGTTTTCTACGCCGTTTAATGAACCGAAATTCAAAACGTTCTATAGCCAAGGTTAATGCTGAATGCGGGGATCAAGACGAACTTGATAAGAAACAAAATGAACCAAAGAAAAAGCAAATTTCTTCTACTACCTTGACTTTCAGTTCGAGTGCTTATGAAAAATCTAAAACTGAATTTGGAACATTCGAAAATACATTAGAAGGAGATCGCAAAGAGGCGAAGAAAGAAATTTACCAGGAAGGTAAACAAATTGGCCAAACTGTAATTGTAAACAAATTTGCAATGCCGGCTAAAGATGAACGCAAATTAGAGGAAAAATCACCTGCTAAACCAAAATCGGGCCCAGCAGCTCGGCAGCGATATTTGCCTCAGAATATTAGCAATGAGGATTTAGTTAAAATAAACGAAGAAAGAACTACATATAAAGAATGTACACTACCTCAAGCAATGAATGAGGCCTTCCAATCTACTTCTCTCGTACGAGAGATTAGTAAGCAACAGTCTAGTAAGAACTGTTCTCCTCCAAAAATTGAACATCATTTCGAAAAGAAACCCAAAATTGTGGGTCTTTCAGCATTTCAGCAAAAAATCTCTCGCTCTAATGATTCCTTTGGCAGAATATCTGCTAATGCTTCGCTTCTATCCCTAGATAAACCAGATAATTTATCCTCTACCGTACGTGTGCAAACCTATGAACAGAAACAACGCAAATCAGTCGAAAAATCCAGAAGTTTTAAGGCCTACGGTGAGCAAAGGGATATACCTTCGTCTGGCTCGGTGCACAATAACATGCCCAGTTTACCGGATCTAAGTCTTAGCCTAAGAGTTCCCTACTACAAAGATTTTATGTCAAATGGAAAAGATCTTTTAGATGAAAAATATATTTCTTTAGAAGTTAATGATAATAAATTAGTCAAATCAGATCAGGAGAGCCAAAAGTCATTTAGTAACTATGATAAAAATATATCAATCGCTAACACAAGTAATTGCTCAGGAGCCTTTAAGACTAGCCCCACCAAGCCTTTGACACCACCATACAATAAAAATATTTCTGAAAAAGAAAATAACACTGATTTAATGGCCACGTCACCTTTTGTTAACGTTCTAAGAAGATCAACCAATTTATCAGAGGAGCACTCAGATAAGGTGATTAAAGCATCTCCAACAGTTCTCACCGAAAAAGTTCGGCCAACAGTTTTGCCTCTAAGAAAGGAAAAATCGTTAAGTGATGAAAATATGTTGAATTCTCCCAGTACAGCTGCTGTTATGTTGAGAGAAAAGCCAGTGGTAAAAGCCAATCCTTTATACTCAAGCAGCGTGAATTCACCTACTAACGAAGCTGAAAGAAAATCTGCTCCTGCTATTAACGGGAAAGCCGCGAATGGTTATAGATGCAATTCCACCAGAAGATCTTCAAGTATAATGGAGTCGTTAGAGAAACCTTCACGTTCAACTGAACCAGAATTTATGAAAATACGATTAAATCGTGTAGATCCAACTAGAACATCAAAAGGTCATGTAGTTTTAGCTAAAAATGTCAAAGAAATCTCTACATCCTTTTCAAGAGAATGTTCACCGGAAAAGAATTACTGCAGTAGTAGTATGGATGACTTAAGCTTCCGTCGTTTGAGCAATGAAAGTGTAGACATTCATGACAGAACATCTCCTGCTAATGAAAAGAGCTTTTCAGGACCTTTTCACGAAGCCATTAATAAACAAGCTAAGTTATGTACAGGACTACCACCGAGAAGCCCGGTAAAAAAAACACCCTCCACTCCTACAACACCACCTACTCCCACCATCAATGATAGAGATTCAATCAGAGATTACTGTAAATTTCCAGAGACCCTTGAAAATAGCTCTTCTAGTACAAACTCTTTGTCATTACAAGAACGTAAACGCCTCTTTATGAATGAAGAGAGAAATAAAATGGATAAGAAATTGGAAGAAATCAGATGGGAGCGCAAAAAATCTCTGAATGAAGAGGTTACAAAAAAATCTGCCTCCAAAAGCGAAAGTGAACAAAAAGAAATGAGTAACAAAGATTTGTCGCCGGTAGACACTTCAGTTATTTTACGTAAAAAATCATTTGCATCTTCTGTACATTCTCTAAGTGGAAATTCTATCAATAGTAATAGCAGTAGTAGTAATAATAATAACTCCCCCAACAAAGATGATTCTACACCTGAACTAATGAAAGTCTTTGCCCGTAGATCTCTGAAAATAAAAGATGAAGATTTAGATAAAATGCTTAGTTCCAATGGTAATGCTAATTTACCTGCAGTCCCAAGTTTAAAGAAATTCACCAATCCATGTTCTAATACAAGTGTAGACAGTGATAAAGAAAATCAATCAGCCAGTGATGAGAAGTTGGACAAATTACCACTGTTGGAAACAAATCAAACTACGAACAATGGAAAACTTAACAACACGCAAATAAATAACCCTCAGATAAATTTAAATGGATCGGTGAGTGCTAATAACAACAATAATCGTAATTCATTAGCGGATTTCCGTTTAGGAAGTTGCAAAATTTTCCACTCAGCATTGTCAATAAATAATAATAGCAATGACAATAACAATAATAACGGCAGCAATAATGGGGAAGCAGGTACTGGAAATGGTGGCAAAACTTCTTTGCCACCCATAAAAGTTAACGGTGGCGGCTTAAGAACCATTTCAATAGAACGCAATAACAATCATAATAATGCTTTAACAGCTACCAAAGCTCCAACCACTATAGAGAGATCTACAATTAAATTGGGAGATCTGGACCCATCTTCCGGCACTGATGGCTCTACAAACGTTAGCAAAACTATGGAAAGATCTGCCACCATGGGAGAATTCAAAGGCATACACCAAAGAAGAGCCGAATGGGAGCAACGAGCCAAGGAAGCTTTAAAGTAGAAAGAACTTTAAACAATAGGCTTTAAATATAAACAGAAAAAAGAAAGAAAGAATACAGCGTTTATACGTAGTTTTTAGAAAAAATGCCCAATCAACCTTTATGCCTTCTGCTTGCAAACTAACAAAGAGCTTCTCTTCTTTTAAAGAAAATCTACAGCATTTATTACAATTTGTTTTTTTTTTCTTCAATTTTTTCTGATAAGCATAAATGTTCAATGAATTCTAAGAATATTTTATAATGTTTAAAATATTTTTGAGACCTTGTTTAACATTCTTGGTGTTCTTTTTCTCTTAATAGGAAAAAATTAAAATTTAAGCTTTATTGTTAAATTATCGAAAAGTTTTATAAAAAAAATAATCTTTTTCAAATACTTAATGTTTTGTAAATACTAAACAATACAATCAATCAATAATAGTTCTAAGCAAGATATTTAAATATTAACATATTAAATTTAGACGCCAAAAGCTGTAGAAAAATCTTATCTGAAAATACAGAAATACAGACTCTCCCGAAAATATAAAAAAATATGTAGAAATCCTTGTTGTATTTTAAAAGAAAATTGAGCTGTAAAATGAAAGTACTTTTTTAGAAAAGCTTAATGATAAAAAGTGTTTCTTAAAAGAGCTTTTATTTTGCGAGAGCAGAAAAGTTAATTACAAAATTAAAGAGAACTAAAAAAGTAATAAGTTTTGTTGTAAGGTGTGCGGCAAAGTGATAAGATAGCTTAATTTTTGTTCTAAATATCTACTGATCAACAATTGTTACCCTGGCAAATTTAGCTGCGTTAAAATATTATTAAATTACAATTGGCTTTAAAGTCTTCAAAGAACGGACTAAACTAGTCCGTCAAACATTTGAAGCCAAGTGCGATTACCCGAGTAGTAATTTTTCCAAGTGATTAATTTTTCAAATTGTTTTAAAATGTTTAAATACCACAGACAGACTGACTGCTCTTCAGTTTGGCGCTAAGGCAAATTGTTTTTAAATTTAATAAATTTATTAACATTTTAAAATTTTGTAAGTTCTATTTTTAAGCGCATGTACTCTTCTTGCTAAAAGTTATTTGTTTTCATTTTTTATGATTTTCTGAAAATTTTATTCGACGGCAAAAGACATTGCGCTTCAAAATAGAATTATTGAGTAATAAAATACGACAATAAACTCATTTTAAAAATTACAATTTTATTTTTTTTTCTTTAATTGTATGGCATCTATACTTTCCAACTTTCTATAACAAGTTGATCTGTAAGCATTAGGGTTGTTTTCCATAAGAAAATGAATTTTCTGTCTGGCCACTTTCTAGTTTAATGAGCTAAAGCATACCAAGCTATTGGAAAGTCAGATTACTTTCGAAGCAGTAGTTTCTTTAATGTTCTTTTTTCAAATAGCTTTAGACAGCATAAAGCAAAATAAATTATTTACTTACAATTTTTATATTTTTAAATGCGGATCAGTAAATGTGTAAGTTAGGCCGACGTTCCTAAACGCCTGTTGCAATGCATAATTTTAAAAAATGCGTATACAATGCTAAACATGTCTTAAGTGCAAACTTGCGTTGCAAAGACATTTTTTGCATTTTATCGGCATTTAGCAACGTCGCTATGCAACTCATACAAAAAACAAATGTCAAAAACATGGTATAAAATTGAATAAATTTTTTTTAAAAAAAAATAGAGGTTACACAAAATCCTTTATCCTTTTGTTGGCAAGTGCTGAGAAATTATCTTAGGTCTTCCAAAAAATATTGATTTGCTATAAAAACCTATTAAAAAGAAAAAAAAAAAAAGAAGAGACAATAAAAATCCCGGGAACAAATGATCAAAAATAAATATTTTTTTAAGAAGCTCAAATGTTTGCATACAAAATAAAAATGATGCGTTATTTTTACTTCTGATACGCATTAAAGTGAGTTGCCAAACGATTAGGAACATTGTACGTTGTCAGAAAGTTTACATATGCATTTACGAAGTGTATGCATTGTAAATATGCACTGCAACTTGCGTTTTAGGATGTCGGCCTTATATATAGTTTCGTGTTATTTTGGATTTCATTGATATAGAACTGGCCCATATATCCATATGACCCATTTTAAAGTGCACATTTTTAGTATGACTAAAATTAAGAGAGGTTTTAGTTTGCGACTTATCCTTCTAAACAGCTGTAACAAAAGTAAGCGACCTTATTGGATTGTAGCGCACCTTAATAATCTATAGTCAAATAAAGAGCATTAAAATTGTTTACTCTTGATTTTATTAAAAAGGGACATTAATCGAGGTTCAATATAATTTTCCCTTAGTTCTCTTCAATGTTTCATATTTAGTTCCGCTGTCGTCACCTTTAAAAAAAAAAACTTCCAAAGATACATTTACGTATAAAAATTCAAAATTTGTGTTCTTAAACTATAAAATCATGGCCCAAATCGTCGCATTCGTGATCGAGTGAGGTTTCGTATCGAGTAAAATTTCGTGACGTATCGAATAACCGGATTGCGGAAATTTGTTTAAAAATGCAAAAGATTTTGAGTGAAGGTATTCAATCGACTACTCGTTATCGAATGCCATGATCTCAAATTTCGATGCAAGCTATTCGATATCGAGTACGGTGATCCCAAAATGGAAAATTTCGCTCAAAGTCATTCGATCACGAATGCGACGATCTGGGCCCATATTTAGGTATATGATGAAAATCGATCGATTTGAAAACGATTCGTTTTGAGATAAATTTTAAACAAAAGTAAAGAAGTTACTCCAAAGTAATTGTAGAAACGGAATGAAGAGTTTTTGAAATATATATTGAAGGTATTAAAAAAAACGAAAATAGTAAGGATATCACAACCATTTACGGTTTTAAGTCGTCTCGATTTCGAAATCGATTTCCATCACATACCTGATTATATTTTATATTTCTTCGATTTAATAATATCATATTTTTAAAATCATAAGCACACTACATAATTTAATAATAAATTTTAAAAATGTTAAGTAAACCTTTAAAAAAAAAGCTTTAAGCATCATATAAATAATGAAACAGCACGTTAAAATTTCATAGTAATTTACAATCTGTTAACAATAATCATTAAATTTTTAAATTGTATTTTATTTTTTAAATGTAGAAAATTTAAAATTAATAAACTTTTGAAAACTTGAAGGCCCAAACAGGGTGAAATTATTATTGTATTTTGTTTCTTTTGTTTTTGTAGTATTTAAATTTAAAAATTTTAACAAAATTATTAAACCATGACGTTTGCTAAGAATGTTTAACTCTTAAAATCTAAACGATGAAATATATTTAACTCTTATGTATAAAAAAACAATAAATAACAATAAAAAAAATATACATGTATTAAAGTTATACTCTGTATTAAACAACAAAAAAAAAGTAATTTAAAATTCAGATGTTAGACAGAAAAAAAAACTACAGTAAATTTATTAAAAATATATAAAATGTGTATGTTAGATGTATAATAAAATCAAATAAAAAATAAATGAAAAATACACTAAAAATATAATAAATGAAAAAGTTTTAATTAAAAAGGACGACAATCAAACAAATGTCATGAAAGTTATTTGAAAATTTTCTTTCAGAATTTGATGTCAATTTCAAAGATTTTGATAAAATCATACAACATTCTTTAAAGTTCTATTTTTATACCCTTCATTACAAAAAGTGGAAAAAGGGTATAATTTGACTTGTCATTCCGTTTGTAATTTCTACAATATTCATTTCCAATCCCATAAAGTATATATATTCTGAGTTCTTATGCATACCGTGCAAAGGCAAACTTGATTTCAACAAAAGTTTAAATCGATCAGACATAGTGTCGAAAGAGGTGCTGTTGGAAATTAGCAAGAACGGTCCATGTCCTTAGACGCAGCGGGTAAAACACCACGCCTACCTCTAATTTTTTCATGTCATTGGAATGATGAAGTAACTTCAATTGAAAAAAATAATAATAAATATATGGGGCAGTAGAGAAGTAAAAAATAAGAAAAAAAAACATCAATTGAAAAAATTGGTGCTCGCCAATATTTTCCGAGTTACTGGCCTCTGAAGTTTTTAATTTTTTTTTAAATATCATTATGGGTTTCATTTAAAATCTTTCGAAGGGATCTTTATGGAAATACCAAAATTTTTGAAAAATGCTTAACCCATTAAGAGCCGATGACATTTTCATGTAAAATTATATGTATGCAGTACTAAATTTTTTTTATTTTTATTTCCCTGGCACCCCAATTTTTTTTTTCTTTTTTGATTGGCGTTACTTCAGTGAACTAGATTTACATAGATGGTGTAGGGTATATAAGGTTCGGCATATCAATTTTGCTCGAATTCGAATATTTATTTTAAGAATTTAATTATTTTAATTTAATTTAATTAATTTTACATCTGGTTCTTGTCTATAACTATAAAGCTCGTATTTTAAAAGGTTTTACAATCGCATTTTTATTATTTTTATTTTGCATATTTTTCGGTTACAGCTTTAGTAATCTTATTTCACTGAAATTGTTTAAGAGCCACTGCCAAGGTAGAATTGCATTAAAATAGTTTGAATGTAACTCAGGTATTTAAATAATCGCCTGATACTAATGCAGCTATCATCACCACTTATAGGGGCGTTGCTGTGTGATCTCTAGTTCTCTCTTTTTTATTGTTCAATAAGTTTTCCTTAAAAATAATATAAATTTTTAGGTTAAAGTCAAATCAATCGATTTCATTAACATACCCGAATAAGCGCGATCTTAGAACAAAACACTTCATTCACTTCTTCATAGTCAATCTTAAAAAAATCCACGTGGATTTGGTTTAAATAAAATTATGATAAAAAATAGTAGTTTTTTTTAATGGTACTTAAGGCTTTGTAAAAAAGCTCTTTTCTAAAACCAAAAAGCGCCTTAAATAAACAAACCAATTTTTTTGTACACGCAGAGAAAAAACATAGTTGTTATATGGTCCTAATAACCATATTATGTTCTTTGTAACAATGTATAGTTGCGAAGAGCAAATTATAGTTGTTTTCAACAAAACTTTAGTCACAACAAACTTTTTTTTTGTTAATATTTAACAATTATGTGGTTACTGTAGTTTGTTAATTGTAATAAAGTGTAAATAAAACGATAAAAATTAGATACCAGCAGAATAAAATGCACTTTCTGGTGAGCTACAACCTTCTTCAGCTTTATTTGTATCTAATTACAAGATGCCTCTAAATTTTTATTTTTTCTATCTAAGCAACTAATTTGGACAAATTGAAGAAATTTTTAATTTTTTCTATTTCTAAGTTGCAAAAAATTTATTCACAAACATTTGAAATGTGTCCATGTACAAAAGCAATTTTTATCTGAATGACCAATTTTGTTTTAAGGAGAAAATAATACAATTATTTTTTTAACAAAATGTCTACCAACAAAAATAAATTTCAGGAAAAAGCAAGAAAAATTAGAACGTGTATTAACTTGACACATGCATTACGCATGAATATTTTAAAGAACAACACAAAATCTATTTCACACTTTTCAATATTTCATTTTGGTTATTTTAAATTAATTTAATTTTAAGTAAAACAAACAATCAGTGAAGAGAAATACAAAAAAAACTACAAAAATAAAAACATACTCGAGCATGCATTTGCAATAATTTATGACATTTTTCCCTACTGTTTCACAAACAATCATATTTTTCTATTAAAAAATTTATATTTATATTTTAAATTTCATCACTATTTCAATAAAATATTTATAAACTAATACTTAAAATTATTATACCCTTAACCACAGGTGGGAAAAGGGTATATCTAAGTTTGTCATTCCGTTTGTAATTTCTGCAATATCTATATTCTGAGTTCTTATGCATAGCGAAGTCGATTGCAGTCGATGTCCGCCTGTCTGTCCGTGTTAGTATTGGAATCAAGTTTCCGAAGGCACTAGGTCAGCTTGAAAAATTTAAGTACGCCAATCGATCAGACATAATGTCGAAAGATGTGATATTGAAACTTACCGAGATCGGTCCGTGTCCTTTGAGGCAGTGGGCAAAACACCACGCCTACCTCTAATTTTTCCATACTCCAAAAACAAATAGTTAGTGCGATAGAGAATTAAAAAAATAAGAAAAAAGACATCAAGTAAGAGGCAAGACAGCTTGTTCAGGTTCTCCGAGTTACATATGTGCCTCTCAACTTTTCATAAAAAAGTTTGATTGTGCACCATATCCTTTAAGATATCAATATGGGTATCTTTTTAAAGCTTTTGAACAGATATTTAAGGCAATACTAAATTTTTTGAAAAAATGCTTAATTTATTAGGAGACGATGACATTTTTATGTATAAATATGTATGTAGTACTTGGTTTTTTTTCTTTTTTTAATTCCCTGTCATCCCGATATTTCCGTTTTTTTATTGAAGTTGCTTCAATAAACTAGATTTACATACATGGTGAAGCGTATATACGATTCGGCCTAGCCGAATATAGTACTCTTACTTGTTTTTAAATAAAACTAAAAAATAGAAAGTAGATAATCAACCAGCACGAAGTGATTTATTTTTTAAATTATGTTCAGTTCTAAAGAATTTTTCGTTTTTTATTTTTTTATTTTTAAGGCGAAAATTATTTCTAGTTAAAAAATAAGATAATTATATTTTTGTCAGAAATAAAAACCATCAATTATTTGGACACTGCATTGACACGTAAACATCAACACATTTCTGTTAATACTTAGGATTTTAAAGAACTTAATGAATAAGTATCATAGATTAGTCAAAAACGCACTTATGCAGCTACTTAGTTTAAAATATCTCTACAGCATTTTCATTTGAAGTTGAGAAAATTCAAACGAAAATAAGAATTTCAATTTTAATTTGAGCAATTTCCAAATGAAAACGAGATTTAAGAAAATTCAAAATGAAAATGATAATTTCAATTTGAAGTTGAGAAAATTCCAAATGAAGTTAAAAATTTCCATTTGAAGATGAGAAATTTTTATATTAAATTGAGAAAATTCCAAATAAAATTAAAAAACTATAATTGTAAGCTAAGAAAATTTATATATAAAATAAATTTTTTTGTTAAATTAACAGTATTTTACAACATTAGTATCAAGGAAATTAAAATAAAAAAAATATTACAAGTTTATGTAGTATTAGTGACCAACGGACATTTCTTCCAAATCCAGAGCAGATTCGTAAAATGTTAAAAAAAAGAAGCCGCTGCTCTTACTTTTTAGTTTTGATCAAATAATTTGAATGGGGTTAAGCATTGGTGAGTAAATGCTTAATCGTAAAAGTGTAGCTGGCGAGTTTTCAATAAGTCGTTCCAGACGACTATGACAAGGACCGTTGTCACATACCAATACCAGTTCTGATAATTCATTTTCTAACTCTTCCCACCTATTAAGAAGCCTTTTGTGCCGTCAGCTCCAAACGAACCCCAATCACCAATCAAGTGAATATTTGGCTCACGGAATGTAGGTATTGACTGTATTGTGCGGAGTCCAACACGACACCAACCATGATTCCTACCAAAAAAAAAGTTATTGTTGGTCTCGTCTACCCATACAGGGTCTGACATAATCGTTAATTTTTCGTACTGTACGTTTTTTCTTTATTTAGTTGAGTATTAATTGATATGGATTGGACATGAACAGCTTTTATAAAATAAATTTTTCTGTGCAGTGTATTTCCCACATTTGTGAGTGAAACTGGTTTATTAAATTCAGAATTATTTTTTTCGCCAATTTCACGAAGAGAGTCCGAAGAAAGTCCAAAATTACTTTCTTCCACCCAATCAAGAATATTCTTCATTTCTACATCGTTCAAAGAGAAACGATTTTTACAACGACTTCGCAGTGGTAATACGATTGATTGGGTAGCCCATCGATCGGCAGTTTTTAGCAAATATTTAAAGTTAAAGCCAATTCTACCCAGTCTATTCCTTTGTTAGCTGCATCAATAATACGATGACGATCTGTTTAGGAAAAAGTTTTGTATTTATTTATTTTATTTATCGTAAGACGCATTCCGACTCTAAGACGTTAAATATATAGAAATTAATGGCATTATTTTTACATACATCTTTATTATCACATATATTATACTTGCCTTCTGTTTCACTGCTACATACAGGACAATTAGATATATCTCGACTTATACATTTTTCGTGCAATAAGTGGCGACACGGAATAATTCGTTTTACTTCACCACGCTTCATGCTAATTACAAATTACAAAATTATCGTAAAACTCCCTGTTGTTCGCTCGAATGAAACATAAACCTTAAATTTCTTATTGCTTTTTTTTTTGGATTTATATCTTATTGCTTTTTTTACATATGTGTGTCATATTAAGAGCGTAGTTGTCCTAAGCTTTAAACAAAATAATTGCCGTGAGAATTGTACGTTTATACACTTATATAAAATAAATTAATATAAATTAATATAAATTTTCAGTAAATACTTCCTAATTTAAAATAAAAATTTATCAATTTCATTTGGAATTTTTCTCAATTTCAAACTAAAATTTTCATTTTCGTTTGAAAATTTTCTCAATATCTATGAAAAATGGTGTAGTATATCCTCGCCACTTACTGGACTTCCTGCTTCGAGGTGCGTGCCTTAGGAGTGCCTTTAGGAATTATCTCCTACATATCTATCGAAGTAATAACTTCCATTTCTTTCGGCTTCTTCCACTGGCGTAAAAACTCTAACCTCCTACATTGTTTCTTTCTTTATTTTGTCGGATTACCACGAAAGAAAAAGTTTTTAGCAATAGACGTCAATATAAGCAGGTTAGTCCTTATTAAAACCCGAGGCCTGTTGGTGTCCAGATGTCTCATGAGCTAATTTATCCAGAGGCCAAACGAAATTCGGTCGGTTCCCTCAGTTACAGCAAGCCTTAAAATTAATAATTCATTAGTGCAGTGATAACCCGCCCCCTAAACTGCCTTCAAACTTTTTTTCGAATATCCACGTAAGTTTTATTGTGTAGAAGCATCTGTCAGATTTAATTAGCGTCACTTTCATAGTTCTCTAAATATAGAATAATTACGGTACCTTTTCCTAAGGCCCATCCGAAAATTCATCTTGTTTTAACTTCTAGGCACTAAGTAAGCCGTATTCAAAATTTCTAGCGATTGCGATCGAAGTTCGGCTTTTTTTAAAAAACAAACAAACGTCGATTTATTTCTATTAATTCATGTTAAGAAAGAAATTAGAGCACTTTTGTTTTGTACAATATATGTTAAAAAATATTGCAACTAAAATTAAGGAGAATTGTTAATGTTGAAAACAAATTTATTAAGGTTTTTTTGATTAATGTTTGCTTTTGAAAAAAAGTGTGTGAATATAAATCGTGCAAATTTTTATTTTATATTTAAGTAAAAAAAATTAAATAGGAGAACAGGAGTTAACTTCCGGTAAAGTTTCAGCTGAAGTGAGACATAACAGACCACCAATTCTCATATTCTATATGGCGTAGAACTTGATATTATTGAGATACTTAAAAATTGTCAATAATGTTATAGTGATTGTGTTCCGTAGACTTGATATTTCTAACATTTTTAGTGCCACGGAACGTCGTCGCTCTGCTATGGTTAGTTTCGAAAAATGCCAGCGTCCGAAGAATGTCAATTCACTTTTGGCGTGCACAGGTGACGGTCGCGTTTCCGCAATCGTATTTTTATTCATTATATTGCATTCTAACTATCTTCGATCCCATTTTTATTTTGATTTTAAAATGTCGGACACAATTGAGTTTTACGATACAGACGTTGAAATGATAGAACAATTTGAAAACTGTGTTATTGGTTGTAAGAGCGATAGCGGAAGTTATATTGTTGTTCCTGTCAATCGGAGGTTACGTGTTATTAGTGACAATAGTGATAGTGATGATGACCTTGAAAATACGACTCAATCAAACGTGCAATTTATGGAGTTATTATCAACTTGTACTGGTATTTGTTTACTGGCATTTTTCACATATATTGGTAAAATATGTATGACACTAAAAGGGTTAATAACTAGGAAAAGATCTAGACGATTTGGTAATCTTTAAGCATGAGTCACAAAAAGAATAATACTTAAGAGTTATAAACTCATATTTCATGCCTGACAACGGACTTTTTTTCAATGTAAAATTTGTGGTTTTTCATAAAAATTTTGGAATCTATTTACAGCTATTTCTCTTAAATACTCTTCTGTAAACAAAGCTAAAGAATTTATAACCGCTTGTTTATGAATGAATGAAAGAAAATTAATGTAAAATTGGTTCTGTATTGATCACCGCTTTCACTTGCAATAATCAATATCGAAGAATTTTAATTATTTAACCGGGAATAAAGCACTCTTAAATTTAATTTACGTAACTTCAGTGTTTCCGTGATTTGCATTTAATTAAGAATTTGGTGAAATAATACTCTTAACTGCATAAAGAGTCGAAAAAATCGGCCGTATTTAGAACTGGTTATTGCCGGTTTGCTTAAATTTAGTTTTTACAATTCAATTTTTAACTTAATTTTTTTACTTTAATCAATTTGTTTGGACAAAAATCTTAAGTTCATATAAAAATTTGTAAAAAGAGTCTTAAATCTTGTGTAAGTAGAGGTAGTTTCATATTTTAAAATATTTTAAGAAAGAAAAATTAAAAAAAAAAATTTCGCGTTAAATTTTAAAGAAAACAAGGGCGAATTGAAATTATTTTGGATTTAGTTCATTCTTATTTTTATTTCTAAAAATATTTTTAGAAAGAAAATTTATTTTACAAATGTATGCGAAAGTTTTCCAAAGAAAACAAGAAAAATTAGACGCTAGAAGAATCTAATGCTGCACTTTCTTGTCGCTACGTCCTTCATCAGCATTCTTCGCATCTATCCACTTTAGTTGTGTAATCATAAACATCATCTATTTAACCAACTAACTTTAATTTAGTTAGACGAAATTTTACAAACAAGAGAGAACAGATTTTTAGAAATTAAAATAAAAATGAACTAAAGCCAAAATAATTTCAATTCATTTACAATATTCACAGTTGAAAATTCTAATTAAAAAAAAAATTAAATTAATAAAACAAGGAACACAAGAAAAATTAAACCGGTTTTTTCGAACCCGAGTTTTTCAAGAGCCGGTTGTCTAACAATGTCGATTAATCTATCACCCTTTTAACAACACTGTCAAATACTTTAATAACAAAATACTTTAAATTAAAAGAGACGAACATTTTTTTTACTATTTGTCTACTTTCCGCTTATTTGCCGCGTCAGGCTGAAGTTCTACTGAACCCTCCATAACAACACTGATAACGAAAATAGTTTTGTTTTTGACTGAATGATAAAATATTTTCTTGATATTTTTGGAGGATTATTAATGACCCTAAACTTAAAACGACACCATTTGTTTATTTCTCTATGCACTTAAATAGTTTTTTAGCTATTTTTTTAATATTTCCTGTATACAATATTACAACAGAGTAAAAAAAATATTATAGATTGTTTTGATTGGTAAAGTGAACTTTGACTTTAAATTAGTTTCGAGTTTTTTTTAGAAAAGATTGCTTTACCAATTAGTCAATGTTTAAGTACCAAAAATTTTCTAAAATTTATTTGTTAAAGTTTTCACGAGGTGGTGTGAGGATTAATCAACATTTAAAATATCATAAGAATATATTATAAAAATTTTTAATTATAAAATTGTTGATACTTGAAAGAAAAATATAAATTACATGATATTATCATTTTATCTCTCTTTTCTTTTTTTTGCCGTAAAAATGCCGTAATAATAATCTTTATTGTTATTTCTTTAATTAGGAATATTTAAAGCAAAATAAAACCCAGTTTGAGCTCTTGGTTCTTTTTGGATTCTTGTTTTTTTTTCTGTTTAAGTTTACCGGTGTTTTTTAGCTTAACTTAGAACTTCTGACATAATTAAGTCAATGATAAATTTATTTCTTCTCCAGTAAAAATGTCTCTGTGGGCTGCAGAGAGTGCAAACAATAGCTTAAACTTTACTTTTCAAAGTAAAGCCTCGATAACAAATGTAAGAATTATGATCGACAAATGTGATTCACTTTGAAAACAAATTTCTTATTCATCGCCCTCATTGTAATAAAATTAAAAATCAAAAAGTTCTATATCTGGCGCCACTTAACAATTACCAAAAACGTTAAGTAAAAGGTGCAAACTTTCTAAAAATTAGAATTTTTTATATGCTTCACCACAGGTGGAAGGTGTACATATAAGTTTATCATTCCGTCTGTTCCTCCGTCTATATATCTTTTACTTTCAAATAGTTTTGCCTAGGTCCTAAAAGTACTACAGAAAATTGAGGCATTAAAAAAATACCTTTCACTCGAAATGTGTTGCCTTTTGCCCAAATTGCAATCGTGAATAATTCACGCAAACAAAATATTCTTCTTATCGTGATTGATTTTTCCCTCGAAATTTTTTTCACTTTTCCCTTGGATTTGTTCACTTAAATTTTGCTGGGGAACTGCATAAAGTATGCTAGTTTTTATTTGTTCTACTTAGTATATTAACATGCCTTAACAACACGTAACACATTATGTTCGACAAAGAGATCTATTGCTTGTAAATTTTTTTTATTAAAAATTACAATTAATGAAAAATGGAGATATAAAAAATCGGATAAAAAATGTATTTTATTGAAATGGGTCAGTAGCAAATTCTCGGGTAACTTCAAATGGTAACACATCATGATCTTGTAATAAAACTGTTAATTTGTATCTAAAAATTTTATACAATTATTTTAAAGCTTTAACAATTTTCATTTTCTTCTTAATTACATTAAATATTTACAGACAACTTATTTCAATGAAGGGAACAAATGTTTCATGGGAAATCCAAATTTTACTTCGAGGTGAATGAAAATTTCATATATTTCATTTCTTATGAATATAAAATTTAACAAGAAATTTTTAAAAGTTTAATTTTTATCAGGAAATTGAATTTCATTGAAAGAACAAAACTTAAAAAAATTGAAAATAAAAAAATTTAAAAACTCGATTTAAAATCTATTTTAACTTTTAATTTAAAATCTATTTTAACTTTCAATTTAAAAAACTTGATTTATAAACAAATCATCTTTATTCAAATACAGACTCCTCATATTTTTTTTTTTTTTATGGGAAAAGAAGAAGAACTTTAAACATACAAAAATGTAGTAGAGTACTTAAAATAAGTAAAAAAAAAAAACAAACTAAATATTTAGATCAATCCGAAATCGCCTGTGTTACAACAAATTCGGTACGTCATGTGCATAAAAAATTCGATTGCTTGAGTGTACATCCCTTAAATAATTTTGCTGAGAATTATGAGTTTCTTTATAATTGTTTTGCAGACTTTGAAAATTTAAGAATTGCAGTGAACGACAACCTGGCTTTTTGTGTCTGCTTTAAAATACCTTAATAAGGGCTTAAAAAGGTGTATTAAATATTTTTTGTTTTTGAGAAAAAGAGATAAATAAACTTACAAAAACTTCCAAGTCTCAGGTGACGTAATTCCTTCTGAAGTCTTATGAGAAGCCTGGACTCAGATATTAAGCTCGCTATGGCGCTTGATCTTCAGATAATAAATATAATATGAAAAAACGGTGTTGCTTGAAGTTTAAGCACTTGTTTTGAAAGTTTGTTTTAACGTCTGTTGACTTTAAGTGAGTGTTGAACTATTAACATTAATTATTTCGATAATTTTATTTAATAATTTAAGGCATATAGTATATAAAAAACTGGAATCGGGGACGATAAATTCTGTGTTGTTTTTTTTATAACAATAATTAAAAACCCATTAAATACTTCGATCAGTTTATTTACATCAAGTTGACAAAAAACTTAGAACAAGTCGAAGTGAGAAACTCAGTAAAGAAATAAGTTTGTAGCATTAAAATAAATTTAAAAAAATAAAAAAAAATTTTACATATTTCACTATTATTATGTTCTAACATCACAGCTGTTTTTTTTTTAACTTTAAATTTAGAATGCAAAATTGATCGAAGGTTTTTTCTATAATTTCGCACTTATTTTTACTATGATCTAATTGCCAGTATACGTTGGTTTAAATTAATTATGTTTATTGTAACATAAATTGTATATAGGAAGAAAACATTTTTGCCCTATTAAAAATTTTATAAGACTTCATCCTGGAATTTAATTAAGTGTTCAATTGATAAAATTTTTTATTTAATAAGAAACATTTATTTTTGTATCATTAAATATTTAATAAATTTATTTTATTTAAATTAGTTTATTTGTTTTTTAAAATTTTAATATGAATCCAAGAAACCAAAATTAATTTTATAATTTTGCAGCTATAAGATATAAAAATGGAGAGCATGTCAGCGTTTTTAAGTCATCAGCGCTAGTCAAAAAATTTTAATTGTTCTATTAAACATTATATTTTTTAATTCCTGCTTGCTACCAGACTACTTAAAGGATATTACTTTAAATGTAAAAAGCTTAAAAAATTGTTTTTAAAAACTTTATCTGAAAAGCTTGAACAACAACAGCAGCTTAGGTGTATCATGACCTTTTTAAATAAAATCAATGCCATTTATTACTTTATTTTTTCGTTGAAAAACAAAACTCTTCAACAATAGTTTTATTTGATGCCATACTGCTTGCAATCACGATTCCTAATTGCAAGCGAGTAAAAACGTCTAGATTATTCTAATATAAAAAGATTTGGCAGGTTTCTTTTAATTGTTTTTCTACTACTAGCATTTATATATGCGTGGATTTTAGACAATAAAAATAATTTTGTTACAACAACTAACACTTTCTAAAGTGAAATGTGTATTAAACATTTTTCTGCTTATGTGGAAAGCCTAAAAGCTTAAGCAGAACTTTTCTGTTGTTAATCTTATATATCTTCAAAACTATTAAATCTATAAAAATATTAAATCTTTTTTCGTAACAATACAATTGGTTTTTTAAGATTTGTAGGTACATGCCCATATAAACGTGGATTTGCGTTAGATCATTCAGTAATATTATTATTATTAACATACATTCGGGAAAAGCTTTCATAGTTGTTTAATGCAAATTTTCACTTTTTATGTTGAGTGGATAAGCGCATTTAATACTTCTTTCATTTCTCAGAGAAGAGCCGATTCAAATCTTTAAAAAAATACGGTAAGAAAGAGTATAACTAGTTTTGGGTTGAATATTAAACAGTGCTGATTGGTCTGAAAATAAATTCTTATTGGGTTTTTAATCACGCCATAGCTATTGTTGTAACATATGGAAGTTGTTGTCATTCTGTGGTCCATATCTTTTATATCTAAATTTTATTTTATTTTTTATTAACTTCAAACAGATTTTAAAGTAAAAATAAAAAGTTATCATGGAACAGTAGAGTGAAAAATTTTTTTAATACAGGACGCCCAGGTTTGATTTGTCTGAATCAAATTATGTTTTGTTTCAAGCTAGCCTAACGGAATTGTTAGGAACCAAAAGAAAAGAACCAGCACAGTAACAATACTTGGAAATGATATGTGGGCATGATGTAAATAAGAGCAGCACCAAGAAGGTGGCCACAAAAAAAAATATATCCAATTTAAAATAAATGAAGAAGTTATTTTTATGAACTTAGGGTGCGGTGTGATTAGTCAAGTATTTGACCAAGAGGACGTAACCACTAAATTATGGAAAAAAATATTTGTGCTTCTCAAGTACTTTTAGAGAAATATAAGATAAATATAATATAACAGGAGAGATATCACATTTATTATGTTATAAATCGTCATTCGTAATGATACGTGACAGGAAAGATTGAATAAACATTTGTAAAAATAGTGTTTACGCGTTTTGGTCCAATATTTGACTAATCAGACCGCACTCTCAAAGTTGCACTGAATAAAAAAGAAGGAAACTTTCTTTATTTTTTACGAAATTTGAATAAATTTTCAACACACAAATACGCCAGTTGACACATTACAACAGTAGTGTATTTTCTTAAAAATAGATTAAAAATAATTACTTTGAAATCGGTTTCCTAACATCGGTTTCTTAACAAAGATGATACATGGACTGTTTTGTTATTCTGTTCAAACGTCGAGCCTAAAGCCATTCCCAAGCACTTCCTTCTAGTTAAAAGCATCAGAAATGTATCGAAGTTTATTTTTTGACACCATTGTAAGCAATCAACTTTTGTGAAATTTTTGTATAGAAATAATTCAAAAAACTGAGCGCTTTTCATAAATAAACTTCAAACGAATTGATTTCTTATGTTACATAAACAGCAGTAATTTATCAATTATGTAAAAACATTTTTAAGCTGTGGTACTTTTTTGAACATTAACGGATTTGAGTTTAGTTGAAGAAATCATTTTTATAGGAATAATAGGTACAATATTACGCGCCTGAGTTATCTTTCAATCATATTTAATATACTGTTGCAAAATAATCCTCGAAAATTTATTTAGTCACTGTTGAATTTTTGATGTGAGTATTACATTTGTTTACAAGCAAGCAAGTAAGTCCCCGTCTAGATATTCCATTTTTGTTTCCACACATATAAATATCGTACCCGTTTCTACTCGTCTTTCCACTGTTACCTGTGCAACAAAAGTTGCAACGTGTGGACGAGGACTATGTGTAATAAGTCCTCGGGCTCCACAATAGTTGCACAAATGTTGTTGTAATTTCTATGTAAGTTCTTGCTATAGTTTTCATATGTTTACTGGATGTCATAGGAAAAAAATTAAGATATTTGGGCAAAAATATTTTTGAAAATTGTTATTTTTTTTTAATTTGTATAAATTTAAATTTAGAAAAATGTGTTTTTATTACCATATATCGGTAAAATTGGGTGCATTCACATTTGTATATCTATTTTCGCTACGAAATGACTTATTTTTATTTAATATTGGAATCAAGTTTTCTAAGGGACCTCCTCCTCATACAAATATTGTTCAAATTCATCCAGCAGTTTTAACGTGATGCGAACACAGACAGACGGACAGACAGAAAAAAATTCAAAAATAGGTGTTTTCTATTCCATATTGATCTACACCAACAACTAAATTTTCAAGAAATATTTCATGTACAGAAATGACTCCTTTACAATTTTATTAAATGTATAGATAGAAATTAACAGAGTTATTTATTACAAGTACTCGTAGCTGTGGGTGAATATTTATTCACTAACTGACATCAAAAAAAGGAGGAGGTGATCGATTCGACTGAATGTTGCTTTTTTTTACATTTGTCTCCATTTATGGATCTATTTTGGTAATTTTTTTATTTGAAATGTGATGCTTAAAGATTGGTCCCTTTTTAAAAACAGTTTATAATCTTAAAAATTAAAGGTTATCCCCCAACTTATATGTTTTTTACGTGTATTATGAACCGTAAAGAGCAACTCTTTAAAATTAAGAAAAAAAAAAAAAAACTGCGCATCACTATAGCTCCCATAGGTGATGTAATTTGGTCTATATGGGCCTTAATTTTAAATCGTTATAGACAAACGATTGCAAATTGGGTAAAATTATAAGTTAGAGGATGCACCAATATTCATTTAATTTAATGTTTTTTGTCATACTTTTAAAAAGCTGTAGTCAGACGCTTGAAATTTATTAAAAAACCAGTATTGCTAACTCCGCTACGGCAACAAGTATAAGCCGTATATAGCCGTATTTTTGGCTGTAATAAACAGACAGATGATCTCTGTTTTGAATTCGGTTTTTCGCAAGAATTATTTTCATTGTATTATGTTTATAGATGTGTGAGGAATACTGTCTAGAGTAATGTGTGGAATAATATATTGTGCATGAAATTTTTGTCGAAATTTTTATAACGGCTAAATATTTTACATGATCCCTTTAAAATAAATCCCTTAGTGTTAAAGTACTTAAGTCACTAAATTAAACATTTTTAAAGAAGTTTTTTTTTGCTAAGAGTCAATGCTTACCAAGAAGTGCTCTGACACTATTGGGCCCAAAATTCGTCATAAAAGATGTTCAACAATAAAAACACGATTTTGTTTTTAAATTCACTATGATAAATAAAGACTTGTAATGGGAAGAGAATTAATATTTTGTATGTTTCTTACTATAAGAAAGAAACAAATAACTAAAAAATAACTAAAAACAATAAACTAAAAATATTTTTTTAAAAATTTTTTATTATTTTTTTTCCATTGCTACTCGTATTGATGTAGGTTGTTCCCACAACGGTTTAAATTAAGGCATTTGATAGTAAAAATTAGATTTTATTAAAGCCTCATCTCCCAGTATAACAGATTTAAATTATGAGTATGAATTTCGATTTTAATTCCCTATCGACCTTTTGTTGACTTATTAATTTTTGTTCTTTATAGTTTTCTATAGTTAGGCTTTCAAGGGCAAGTTAAAATAAAATGACTATTTATTCAACATACTTTTTTTCGATGAATGTTTTAACATACTTGGAATTGCGTATATTTCACACAAAATTCTCCAGGCAATTTGGCGCTATTGGATGTTAATAAGAAATTAAAAAGATTAACAGTAATTAAAACGATTTGCTTCCACTGTACACTGTTGCAAAGTTACTAAACCATATAAATTTTTGTATTACTTAATAAGGAATCTTGCAGTCTAATAATATTTTAACGAGAACAAATTACTTATGTACATCCTTTG
The DNA here is from genome assembly GCA_916610165.2 of Gymnosoma rotundatum. Classification (NCBI taxonomy): domain Eukaryota; kingdom Metazoa; phylum Arthropoda; class Insecta; order Diptera; family Tachinidae; genus Gymnosoma; species Gymnosoma rotundatum. The sequence continues at coordinate 35,615,524 of OU744339.1, read as the reverse complement.
TTGTACTGACAATAATAAAACACAAAAATATTATAACATTTCACTATTTCTTTTTTAAGCACTTCAGTTTCATATAGGAAAGCAGCAACCCCAAAATTAAATCACATCTTAACGAAATTTACAAAAAAAAAAAAAATCAAAACAAAAGCAAATTCAACAAAAACGTCACTGAAACGATTTAATGGAGAAGAACATTTCGTTTAAAAACATCATCACTTTGTCGTCATAATCGCTATAAACAACATCATTATCATGATGTACTTAATCGTGTCCATCATAATCAGCATGGATTTCGAGCAAAAGCCGCCAGCCAGCCAAACAGCATTTTCCTTTGGCAAGTGTCGACTTGTTTCAGTGTGATTTTGATTTAAGAACGAAACGGACGGTCAATAATAAAATTAAATATTCTGCTTAAAATAAAAAATAAGACAAAAAGCATGATATAAAATAATTTGTTTAATTTTAAATATTGAAAAAATAAAGCTGATAAATTATTAACAAGTAAATGCAGGAAACAGCGTTAACTATTGAAAATGCAAAAAATAAACATTCTTTTAAACTAAAAATATAAACATTAAATGCAAAAGTTAAAAAATAAAACAGCAAAAAAAATGTAAAACAACAAAAAATTAATTAAATGATATATTTTAGTTAACCAGTGAAACAAGAAGAAAGTCACATGTAAATTTTTTATGTAAAAAAAAAATAATAAATAACATAAAAGCATTCATTTGTGTAAAAAATATTTTCAAATAAATTAATTTAAGGGAAAGCTAAATAATAAAGTTAATAATCAAAAACCATCATGCCCAATTCTATGCCACAAGGTGCGAAGTACGCAGATCGTCCACCTCGCATTAATATTAAAAACCTACACAACAATAATGGCTCAGCCATGGGCTCTGTGCCACCTTCGGCTCAGCTTCCTTATACTGCTCAAACGGCTCATACCCTGGCACCCGGCTCAGTTGCCGGCCAACCGTATTGGCCTCAATATTCAAATCCTTTTGCTGCTGGTAATATCATGGCCAGAGGTTTCGATGGTATTGTTGACTTTACTAAATCTGGCATGAGTTTTGGTGAAAAGTTCACGTACAGTTTGTACAATAAAATAAGTAAATGGTCAAAGCGATGGTTTACGCATTTTTTCCTACTGACTGTGGTGACCCTGTATAGTATTGGCGGTGCAGTACTTTTTAAAACAATAGAAGGTTAGTTTATCACGTTTATTTTTTTCTTAATATTTCACTTTGGTGTATGGCAAAAGTAAGAAATGGTTTCTTAATATAAAAACAGCTGCTAAAACAAAATAAGACAAGAAATATATACCATTGTGGTGCTGTGAAACAGAATTCCAATGGTTGAATTTTCCTGTGATCGCAAAAAATTATAGTGGTACATTTAAGGGTTTCGCAAAAAAGCATCCATTTACGTTTGGAATCGTCACAGCTAGAAACTTAACGCTTTTACGCAATGTTTTTCAAGTTGTAAAAGGAACATTCAAGTGCCTTTGTTTTCTAAAACGGTGCAAAGATAATTCACTCACCTCCTCGCTTTATCAGACTTAAAATATAATACAACTCTCGTATATCAGCAGGTGCTTCAAAGACTCCTCAAAAGCATGTGGAATAGTGCGAAGAACCCCAGCGCTATTGACTCACTGGAGCATCGAAGCAATGTTGGATGTGTTTCATTGTTCAATCGTTACTACAACGAAATTTGCTCTGATGAAATCAGGGAACTTGTCCCTGCAAACCGTAATATCGCGCACGCGATACGTTCTTCATCAAGAGTGCATTGCTTTGTGGTCGATTGACCAGTGAATCGCTCTACGAGTTACAGAGAAAATTCGTTTTCAAACAAACAGTTCATATGTGGAGTAAACTCCTTTCAGAGATCTCTCCTGTCAAAGATGAATTATTTTTTGTTTCTCGCCAATCAAAATCTTGCACTATTTCTGTCTCAACTTTATAATTAATTTTAAGTTTGTGAATATTGAATAACACTGTTCAATTCTTTTGTGTAAAATATTCTTTGCTTTCTTTTCCTTATTGGAATTTTTTTAAATTACTTGAATTTATTTTCATTATAGCGGCGAAAATATGGCAAATCTAAATAAGTGGACATGACAATGGCCAAAAGTTTTTTAGTCATGTCACAGAACTTAATTCCGATTGAAAGTGGTTTCAATTCTGCAAATTGGTTCTTCAGAAAACAAAAACCGTAAAATTTTTTGGAATGAAACCATTTTTAAATTTAGAATTTAGTTCTTTTGAAATTTCTTTATTTCTAGATTTTACAATTACTTGTATTATGTGCCCTTACCTAGATTAGCCTTGTTTTTTACGTTGATATCAGCAATAATGCCACACTGAAACAGTAAAATGGAGACCCTGCATTTTTTAGGAATAAACAAACCGATTGGAATCTGAAACAAGTAAAACGATATCGATCGGAATGGTTAATACCAATCCGGTCGGAATGCTTGACATGCCTGCACAGAGAAAAGAGATTCGTCATAAGAACCGAATTTGGTGTCAATCGAATTTGGTTGGTTGTGTTTATTATCTGAAATTCGGTTAAAAGGACTGAATAAATACGGTGCTCCTAACTATTTTAAAATCGGTTCGATAGGCGATAAAAAATATTGTTGTGAATTACATAAATAAACAAACTTGACATTTTTGTATTTACCGGTAATGAAAATATATATAACTAGCAGTGCCCACGACTCTGTCTGCGTGTCGTTTCTAATTTTTCTAAAATTCAAATTCAACTATTTATTGTAGAGTTCTGTAGACAGTGTTAAAAGTTTTCTATCTACAAAAATGAACAGTGCTGACAACTGTTTTGGTACCTTTATACCGGTAAAATTGGGTGCTTTCACAATTTTATCTCTATTTTGTCACAAAATGACCTACTTTTATGAAAAAAAGTACTATATATTGGAATCAAGGTTCTAAGGGACCTTTCAATAAAATTTTGTTCAAATCCATATAGTAGCTTTTACGTGATGCAAACACAAATAGACAGAATAAAATTCCAAAAATAGGTGTTTTTTATTCAATATCGATTACTTTCTAAACCAACAACAAAATTTTCAAAACATATTTTATGTACAGAAATGACCCGGTTATAGTTTTATTATATGCATAGGTTCTTGCGAAAAAAAACCAACCACCATACAGGTTTCATCTGTCTGTCTATAACTGTTAAAAGTATGGCCACATACATCAAATTAGATTAACTATTGGGCCCCCTCATATTCTCCAAACTTTATACTTGTGATAGCAGACTTAGCACTGCAACTCCTTGTTATTTTTAACCGTCCGTCTAGAACTGTTTTACAGTTTGGCAACACATATAAATAAATTAAAGCTACTATGGGGACACCTTTAATTTCCAAATTTAAATTATATACTTATACGGTCTGCCTATACCGCCATATAGGTCAAATTACGCTAATTTTGGGAGCACCCTTTAATATCTAAATTCAAACTGTAAGCGGACTAAGCTATACTGGTCCCTTGTACGTTTCATCTGTCTGTCTAAAACGGTTTAAAAGTTTGACCATATACAACAAATTACAACAACTATTGGGACACCCTTTTATTTCCAGTTCTAAATTTTTTACTTGTAATTGTGGAGTTACCAATACAGGTTCTTTGTAAGTTAAAAGCGTCTGCCTACAACTGTTCAAAGTATGGTCACATGCATCAAATTGAATGAACTATTTGGACACCCTTTAATTTATCATGGTTATAATGGTGATTCCGTCCAATTTGGAAGCGTTTGTCTGTAACGGTTCAAAAGATAGGCTCATAAAGGATAAACTACGTCACCTATGTGGACACTGTTAAATTTTTAGATTTATTTTTGTGTTACTTTTTATCGTGGGAAAGTAAAATGATACACAGTTTTTTTATTGTTATAGTGGTACCCTTTATGGTTCATAATACACGTTAAAAACACGTTTGTTATATGGGGACATCCATTAATTTTTAAGACTATGAACTGTTTTCAAAACGGGATCAATCTGTAAGCATCACCTTTTCAAAAATAATTTTAAAACCGATCCAAAAATGACTGAGTTATGGAGGCACAAATATAAGAGAGCAAGTCGAATTTGTAATCTGCGATGAACTGAATCATGAGACTGTATTAGATAAAGGACATTCATTTTAAAAAAAAATTACAAAACAGCTATTTATGTGTAATATACAGGATGCATTCGGAGTTGTGATAAGTTAATACTTTTTCTCTTTGTTACTTTGAAGACTAAACAACCACAAAATGAAGTTGCATTGCAACCAATAGCACCGCGTGGTAATCGATACTCTTGTAGATTGTACCGTGCAGAATCTGCAAAAGAAGACTTTAACACTGCAATACCTGTAATACGCCAGCATATATTTTGTACTATAATTCCTATATTTTATCAATTTTGTTAAATGAAGAATTGTTTGTGTTTCACTAACTATTAGATAAAATATTTCCACGCATTTTGATATCACCTAAAAAAGTGTAAAAATAAGAGATTTGCTAAAAAAAATATGTGAGGTCCTTGTTGTTTATTGACCGTTGAAAAAATTACTGGTTATCGAAGGGTTAAAAAATCGTCAAAAAATTAATAAAAATGAAAATAAGCAAAGAAAATTTAAGTTTTTAATTAAGCATGGCTTAATAGGTAATTTTTTGTGTCTCCACTTTTAATTCACTGCCCACAATTTGTGTCCCATGCCGGTTTCAGCTTCCGTAAACAGTGGTCTCTGAAGTCTTTATATCGCATCTGAAGGACATTTTCTCTTAGAATTGCAGAAAATAAATTCAAAATTTTCCTTTTCCAGTATGAGAGCTTTGTCCTCTACTCTCGATGACACTACTTCACCTAGCAACCAATTACCGAGAGTTTTTAATATCAAAGCAGAAAATGCGCCAAATAACTTTAAATAATTTACTACCCCAACCAAAAGGCCATGGGGCAAATAGTTAGACCAAAACCAAAAGAAAAAAAAAACACAGAAACTTTAAAACATAAGCAATAGATTGCTCCTCCAAATGGCGCATTTCCAATAACGCCACTTTCTTGTTTTTGTTAAGCATAAATTTAAAATTCTTTCGAACTCGCAAATGTAAATATTTATTCGAAAAATTTTCTTTCCCATACTCGTATGACAGCATAATTTATTTAAATCAATTATTTAAAAATATTATTATTAAAAACAGTATATGTATATTTTTTTAATTTTTAATAGAGTTTTCGATTTGATATTTAAAACATACATTTATAAATTTGCAAGTAGAAGTCATTGATCCTAATACAATTAAATAAACATAAAAAAAATTAAATTAATATTAATTAAATACTTGATTTACCCGATTAATATTTGAATAAAAAATGTCATTTTTAAAATTTTTATTTAAAAAAAAGCACTAGAGTTAAACATATTGGTTTCAAATTAAACAAGTTTCGAATGAAAAATGTTGTAAATGAATGGTGTAAGTAAACGGGGTTTTAAAATTTATACAAGATTTAAAATTTGACACGGTTTGTTCAGAAAAGTGTTGACAATTTTCAAGAAATGCAAGACAGGACAAATTACAGTAAGAATTGGAACAGTGGTAAACTGGAATAGCTTCTAAAAACTGACCTGATTTATTCTTAGCGATTAAGTAAAATTTCGTTTTATTAATCATTCCGGCGAACTAATTTAAGGTGAGAGATCCAATTTTTAATTGGCTGTTTTCAGACATTTCATAAAGGTTCAATTAGATCTGCATACCATAATGCCATAGCCGTAACCATAACCGTACTCCAATCGAACAGACATAGTGTCAAAAGAGGTGCTATTGGAAATCAGCAAAAGCGGTCCATGTCCTTAGACGCAGAGGGAAAAACAAATCTCCAAGCAAAAAAAAAATATATGGAGCGATGGAGAATTACAAAATATGTAAAAATCATCAAGTGAAAAAATTGCCGTTTGCCCATATTTTCCGTGTTACCGGCCTCCGAAATTTTTTAATTTTTTAAAATATTAATATGGGTATCATTTAAAAGCCTATGATGAGATCTTTAAGGAAATACTAATAATATTAAAAAATGCTTAACCCATTAAGATCCGATGACATTTTTATATAAAATTATATATGTATATGCAGTAAAAATTTTTTATTCTCACTTTTTTAATTCCCTGTCTAGATTTACATAGATGGTGAAGGGTATTTAAGATTCGGCATAGCCGAATGTAGCACCCTTACTTGTCTTTCCTTAAAATGTCACAAAATTTTAGGCCATATGTTCCTTTTAGGACCAATAGTATAAGAAAGCACAAAACATTTTAATTGAATTTATAATTAAAACAAAAGTGAACTTAAGCCGGATAAATAATTGGAAAAATAGTTGGTTGTAATAAATACTTTTTACTGTAAAAAAAACATATAGAGATTTACTGTCGAACACTGAAAAATATTATTTCGATTTTCTTATGAGGTTTAGTTAGAATTTTAGAAATTATAACACTAATCAGTTAATTTGTGAAAAAAGAAAAGAGCATACGAATTGAGTTTCTCGGGATGGGTAAAATATATTGGTAAAAGATAGTAGCAAACAATGTCAATGTGATATTTTATAATAAATTTTGACTTTTCTTAAAAAATATGCAGGTGTGGCGCTATTTTTGAACAAGATGTCTCCATTTTTGTTCCAGGATACTTAAAACTGTCCGCTTTGTGAATCATAATCCCTGGAATCCAAAAAATTTGTTATCACAATTGTGTATAAAACCTTGAACAAAAAAATTATATTCAGAATTTACTATTTTCGACCCCCATTAAATGTAGGGTATACGTCTAAATTAAAAAATATTTGGCGTTAGACACATTCTAATGTCATAAGGAAATTATTTAAAAAAAAACATTATATAATTTTGTACTCTCTTTCCGACTTTGAGAATGGTGATAATGAAAAATATTTTTTCCAGTTTTAAAAAGGATATTTCCATCAATAAACTATCACCTCAAGAATTAAAGTCGAACAAAACTAATAAGTTTTAGCCGAAAAACTAAAAAGTGACGACAAAATACAATTTTTTGTTCCTTAACGTCAAATATCTTTTACACTATGTGAGGTATAGTAGCAAATGAGAAAACGTTATTTCTTCATATTTCCTGACAAAACTCAAAGCAACTTAAGTTTTTGAAACCGAATAATATTTAATAAAGTTTCAAGTCTCATACATTTTTTTGAATACTGAGTAGTCAAGTTTAGCGGACGGAAGCTTCGTTCCTATACTTTAACGTTACTGAGATACAATTTATGAAGCTTATGTGCAGATTAGAAGTTCAAATATCAAATAAACCACATCCATTAAAGCCGTTAATTATTATGGTTTTGTTTTTCACTCATAACCCTATTCTAATTAAAAAATATTTGTTCTTAGGGACACTCTTTACAAATACAGTTAATCTTAGACCAACTTATATAGTTTTAATCATTTAATAGTATTGAAAACATATAAAGTTCCACTACAAAATACGATTTTTTTAAATCATCAATCTTTAATGTTGGCGTTTGGTATAAGCTTTAAACAAAATAAGAAGAATAAATAAATACATAAATAAACAAATAGATAATAAAATAAACATTTTTAAAAACAGATTGTAAATTAAAAATTATTGAACAAAAACTTTAACACTCATTAAAATCATTTAAGCAAATTTTTATAGTACAGAAGACAAGTTGCTTTTTAATTTAAAAAAATCAAGTATCGAACTATGACACTGACATGTTTGGTTGCTCAGCTACAACAGGAAGTACAACGATTTTAAAAAATTAGTTGGTATGGTAAAATTTGTCAGCCAAGTTTTGTCAATTCCTTTCGAGCTCATTTTATTTAAAGAATTTTTAAAGATTTTATATTTAGTCCCAGCCGTCAGAAAGAGTTTAAATATGTGAACTTAAATGAAATATGCATTTGTTTTTTAATGGCGTCCCTTTTCTTATGTGTAGTTTTGTTTATATTTCAACATAAATGGACAACGCTTCCAAATTGTGCAAATGGGCCCAAAACAAAATTACTGTTGATTCTGATTTTAATAAGCAAATTTTGCTTAGCGATGAAGCTCAATAAATATGTCAGAAAACAAAACTACCGTATTTGAAGTGATGATAATCCCCAAATTTATGTTAAGACAATTTTACATCCAGAAAAACTGATGCTGGTTAGAACGTTACAGTCAATGGTGACCGCCATAGAGACATGATTACTGACTTTTTCGTTCATCAGTTTAACAACCATGACATGCAGGAACTGTGATTTTATTTAGATGGCATAACGTGTCACACAGATCGTGCCACAATTGATAAATTGAGGAAAACGCCGCTAGACATGTTTTCTGCGGGCATATGTAAGGTCGCCGATAAGCCCAACCGATTGACCATTTGGAGGGTAACACTTATGCATTATTGCCGACATGTGCCCAAAAATGTTGGAAAAAGTCATCAAACGTTGGACCTCATATACCTGAAGTCGTATTTAACTTATAATGCCAAAAGATTATCTTTCGAATAAAGTTTATTTAAAGTCATTTAAAAAATTTATCTTAGTTTATTTCTGTTTCAAACTTTTATATGACTGTTTACAATGAAATGTAAAACAACTAAAGAAATAAAAACGCAAAAGGATTACGAAAACCTTCAATTATACTTCCCTCAATTCTATGAAACTGCCTATCCGTCTGTTATAAACACAAGTCCTTCGGGGAAAAACTGTTTATTTGCATATTCTCCTCAGAAGCTTTCGCGACAACTTTAAAATCAATTAAATAGCTGGCATCAGTTTGTCTGGTATTATGGAGCCAATTGTTTTAATTGTAGACTAATTTATTTTACATTTTTACACTTGCATAGACAAAATCCATTTAAATAAAAACACAACATTGTTTTAGCGAAATTTGTGGAATTTTTACATTGGTTTCTTTAATAAATATTTTTGCCAACGAAATTCCATGCAGTGCATTAAATCTTAATTTTTTAAAAAGAGATGATATCATTTAATTTACGTCACATTTGTTTGTTTGTAAAACTATTTGTTTGAATTTATCTCAATTTAAAGGAAAATAAACCGATATACAGTCAAGGGTAAAAGTAACGTCAAGGTTAAGGTTGCGCACACATACTCATAGACAACTCTAAAATGAAATTATACCTATTGGATACATTCTATAAAAAGACCAGCATCTTTATGCCGCAACCAGTGTTGCCGTTTGGTAACATTTTTAACATTTTTTGTAACTTTTGAAGGCTTTACGTAACATGTATAATTTTGTTATATAAGACCAAATTTTCGTGGCTTATGGTGCATACACGAAATAAAATAGTATCACTGAAAGAGTACTTGTTTCATTACTTGAGTCATATCAACCTTTCAATCAAATCAAAATCCCATATAAAAAATTTGTTTAAAAAAAGCGAGAAATAACATTGCTAAAGTTTTACTCTCTTCAATTCGTGAAACATCATGAAATGTTTCTTTCTTCATGTTTCGAAACAGCAAAATGTTTCTGGCAACAATTCTTTTCAACTGTGAAATAATGTGTGCTGCATTTCATGCGAAAAACCAAGCATTCTGCTCCAACTTGAAAAAATTGTTAGCAACTTTAGTTATTCCGCTTGAAAAATTTGGCAACCGTAATAATACCTCGATTAAGAAGAAAGTTCTTTCTTAATTTCCTCTAGGAAGTGTCGAATTTTATGAGAGAAAAATTGGCAGTAATTTTATGTTAAAGTTCTAACAAAATAAGGCTCAAATTTATCTTTAATAACAGTATTTTGCAAATAAGAAGTGTAGTAAATTCTATCGAAACCCAATTTTCAGGAAAGAGGCACTTTTATATACTGAAATATTTAGGCCTTATTTAAATCCTCATGAGTATCATCGATATGAAATTATTTTTCATGCATTTTTCCTTTTTATACCCTTCAGCATTCCGTTTGTAATTTCTATAATATATATTTCCAACCCCATATATGTATATGCTTTTACTTAAACCGTCATAAAACAATAAAATATTGAAGAGAAGGGACAACACAATCGAGCGCCAACCAGCATAGAGGATGTTTGGAACCGTGTTAAGAGCGAAAAACTTGATCCATCAAGAAAAACTAGATGGAAAGTTTGCCGAAGCGCATGAAAAGCGTTATAAAAAACAAGGGGTTATGGATACCAGAGAACTGCAAGAGTGTCTGTTTTTAATACTCTAAGTATACTCATCTTAAATGCGGTTGCGGTGTGATTGCCACCGCATTTCTTAAATGCGAGTATTTACTATACCCATTCCATTTGAGTATGAGTGTCTACCATACTCAAGTAAAATGTTTGCGATGCTGGCTTTACTTTATTCGTACTCATACTCACAACAAACACCAAGAGAGAGATTTTAACGTTTGTAGTGAGAGGAAAACGGAGTTATCAGATCAGAATTATTAAATCAAACACAATATCAAAAGTCGCCAATGTCTAAATTAGCTAATGAAATTATGAAAGTTTATTTAATATAAAATAGAAAATAAATTAAATAGAACCCGTAAAATTCGCCATATTTTCATTTATTAAAAACACAACAAAAGTTTACTAATAACTCAAGAATAGTTCTCTCTTTATTATATTACGTTTTTGTTAGGGTTTTTTTAAGTCACACAGGATAGAAATTTAAAAATTCTATTCGTTAAGCAAATAGATTTTTAAAATTAATAAATAGGTATAAAAGCAATAATTATATTTAACAAAATAAAATATGTAAACTAAAAACTTTATTTTATTTATTATTATTTATGAGGAATTAATATATTACATCAGCGTATATACAGTTTTGTTAAAACTAAAAAATTAAGTAATTTTCCTTTTTCATTCATTTTATCATTTTGTTTTCCTAAATACCGTTAGTAGCACGTTTATGACAACAAGGCGCATAAACTGAAAATATTTGTTCATAAAAGACAGCAACAAAATAAGTATACCTGCTTTAAATAGTGTACAAAAGCTGTGCCTTTAAGCGGTTCTTATTGCATTTTATTCATTAAATATGTGTTGTATTTCATACCTATGAAAACGGTTTTTGTCTGTTTTTCTGCTTATAATGTTTAAGCAATAGATTGGATCCAATTTTGTTTTTTTATTGTTTATAGATCTGCATACAATGCAGAATTTTATAAAACGACAGTAAAAAACTTTAATTCGGTAAAAATGTGGCAACGTTGCTTACAAATAAAGAGAATTAAAAAATTCTTGCGTACGAGTATAAAAATACTTAAAATTCTGATTGCGATATTTTTGATACTCGTTTTTACAGGAATGGGTAAAATAAAATAAAATACTCGAGTATGAAAAGTATAGAGTAAGTATGCGGTGTACTCATGAGTTGCGGTGTACTCGTGCAGTTCTCTGATGGATACCATACTAAAAAAATCACTTTTTAATGGATCGTTAATGAGTTGCCTTATGTTTTTATATTGAATTTTTTTGTCTGTGTTATATAATCATTACTTGCAATACACAATGTGTTTCCTAATATAATAAAGATTAATTAATAAAAGTTTCAAAAAAATTTATTTGTTATTTATCATTTTATGACGGTTTAACTAAAAGCATGTTGAATATGCACTCGCTTTTGCTCGCGTGTATATATATATATATATATATATATATGTATATATATATATATATATATATATATATATATATATATATATATATATATATATATATATATATATATATATATATATATATATAATCAGCAAGATCGGTTCATGTCCTTAGAAGCAGCGGGCAAAAAACAACGTCTACCTCTAATTTTTCCATATCATTTTGAACAATGAAGTAACTCCAATCAAAAAACGAATACATATATGGGGCGATATAGAATAAAAAAGTAGGAAAAAACATGAAGTGGAAAAATTGGCCCTCGCCCATATTTTTTGAGAACCCTGAATTTTAAAATTTTTAAGATATTAATGTTGGTATAATTTAAAAGCTATTGATGAGATCTTTATGGAAATTATAATTATTTTTAAAATTGATTAACCCATTAAGAGCCTAAGACATTTATAGGTAAAATTATGTGTACGTATGTAGTACTTTTTTCTTATTTTTTAATTCTCTGTTACCCCAATGTTTGCTTTTTTGAATGGAGTTACTTCACTTAACTAGATTTACGTAGATGGTGAAGGGTATATAATATTCAGTAGAGCCGAATATAGCACTCTTACTTGTTTATTTTCGTTTTGTTTTTGTGCAGCCTTGTTATTTTCCCTGAAATATGAAATAAAACTTTTTACTATATGTATTTTATATAAATTATATTAAATTACTTTTTATTTCAAGAAATTTTCAAAATGTAACTTTTAATTAAAATATGTAACTATTTTCAAGAAAAAGCGTAACTTTTTCTTATCTTTCCCTGGCAACACTGGCGGCAACATAAATAATTGTGAAAGGCCTATGAAAGCGGCATGCGGCAAGAGTATAAAATCATAAAAAATAAAATATTTAAAGAAAAGTTTTAACATGTTGAATTTAATTTAACTTGGCAATGCCGTTAAAAGCGGCCTTTTTGCTTGCCGCTTTAATTTTTCAAATCATCCATAGTCCTTTATGTTTTTTCCTCACTAAATCGCTGTTCTTTTTATATATGTATTTTTCCTTTCAAAATTAGCAATAACATATTTTTATTTGTGCGTAAAAAAAACTAAACATGTTTTGTATTTTTAACACAAACTTCTACTTCAATAAGACACGTTCATTTGCCTATGTAAAATAAATTTAAGCGGCAAAAAGAACAGCTGATTGACGCCCGTGTCCCCATGCTGCTTAAAGTGGCATTTCACTTTAACATTTTTCTAGCTAGAAGTTAGTAAAGTAAATACATTTTAATATCAATAAATTTCAATTTTTAACATTTTCAGGCGGACACGTGGAAAGAGAACGTATAGAAGCTCATGCAGTACAAAAGGAATTTTTTAGAGCCATAAAAGCGCTTGCACATAATTATGAGCTAAGAAAGGTATAAAATGCAGCGAAACCAATAAAATCTCGATTTGTTTATTCATCTTCAAAATTAATGAATTCTTTAATTTTTTATATAGTACAGTAGCGCCCAGTTTGATGGACAAATAATTCGTACTCTGCGTGATCATCAGACAGCCGTAGAGACTCTACTGAACAGCAATAAGACATTGGAAGAAATTGAAAATGAAAAAAATCCATGGTCATTTTGGAATGCCATGTTTTATTGTGGCACCATTTACACAACAATTGGTAAGTTAAAATTAAATTTATTTACAACTTTTTTTTATTCATGGTCTAGTTTGTACAAAATTTAAGAAGTGACATTAATTTAGAGTTCGTTGATTTCTAATTTGGCCAGTAAAATGAGCACATGCTCAAGGGTATTTAATAACAGCTCGACAGTTTGGTAGTTGTATGTATATTAACGCCCACTTTGTTAAAATGTGAAAAAGAAAATATGAAAATATTTTTAAAATATAAATTTTCATATGAAATGCGTTGAAAACAAATTGTACAAAAAGGCACTATAGAAATTCTTTAAGCGTGCTGTTAAATAAATTTTCAATAATTTTTGCTTGTTTGTTAAATATATTATGTCTGGCGACAAAATTTACTTTTAAGTAAATATTTTGATTTAAAATTTAAGATATCTACAGAATTAATTGCCCTATTCACAAGCCCCCTAGTAAGTGCTAAGTGCTAACAAAATACAACGGTGCTAGCTGTGTTGTTGGTAATTTTCATGCAAACATGCGATACAACACTTAGTACTTTTTTTCATATGTTTTTCAAACGTTGTATTTGTTTAAATGTTTTATGTTTAAATGAATTATTATTTTTGTGTTCATGTGTGAATTATATTAAATTAAATTGAATTAAAAGATATTTTCATTAGTTTTATTTATTTAATTTATTGATTTATTCCAAATTTTTCCTTGATTTTTTATTGATTTATTCCAAATTTTTTCTTCAGTAATATAACTTACTTGAGTCAACCATTAATATATCGAAACTATATTTTTCACACAAAAAAATTATTAATTTACTTTTTTCTGTTTTCTCCCCCATTTGGCTTATAAATAACAAATGATGAATAGCACTATTCTTCTTTTTATTCAGTTTTTGACGTAAGAAGTACAATGTACAATGGCACATTGATACAATGGTTGTTCACAAAGAAGTAAACAAAAGGTAGTATGCAATACTACCTACACCTTAGCAGAGCTTGTGAATACGGCAAATATGTCGCTACACCGTGAAATATATTAATCAAAACAAAATCGCAAGAAATACTCGCATTTCCAAGAATTAATGTAAAGTCGCTGCTCGGTGCTAAGATACAGGGATCTTTTCTACTGGTCCTTGAAAACTGCCTGTGACTAAATTTTGGTTTTTTATCTGTCTCCGTTTGTTGTAGCTTCTTTTTCTTTTCTTTACATATAAAAGAAAGGTGCTTATTCGAACACACTTATTCATATCCGAAACCATAAACCCTATATATTCTTCATCCTTATATATAGGGGAGACGAGTTAGAGATTTAGGTCTGTCCGGGTAACCGTCATCAAGTTGAAATAGACTTTGCCACATCCCCAGATAAGGTACAGAATATAAATTGCCACTTTTCTCTCAGAAATAGTTTCGAAAGAGGTACTATTGAAATTAAGCAACATCGGTCCATAAACGGTGGCAATATAATTATAAAAAGGCGAGAGCCTTTATTTTCCTTACGTGTTTCAGATTTACTTGTGCTCTTTTATATCCGTCAACGCATGAGGAAAAAGGGTATATTTAAGTTTGTCATTCAATTTGTAATTTCTACAATATCTATTTCCAAACCCATAAAGTATATATATTTTGAGTTCTTATGCATAGCACAGTCGATTGACCAATGTCCGTCTGGTCGTCTGCCCGTCCGTGTTCGTGCTGAAATCAACTTTATCAAGGCATTAGATGAGCCAAAAAAATTTAAGCACGCCAATCGATCAGACATAGTTTCGAAAATTTTGCTATAGAAAATCAAAGAATCGGTCCATGTCCTTCGAGGCAGTGGGCAAAACACCACGCCTGCCTCTAATTTTTCCGTACCATTTATACCAAATCGAGTAAAATGAAGTACTCCAATAAAAAAAAAGAAAAAATGCGGGGCGATAGAGAATTTAAAAAAGAGAAAAAAGTATCAAGTGAAAAAATTGCCGTTCGGCCATATTTTCCGAGTTATGGACCTCTGTGCATCACATTTTTTAAGATATTAATATGGCTATCATTTAAAAGCTTTTGAAGGATTTTCAAGGATCTACTAAATTTTTTTTTAAATGCCTAATCCATTAAGAGCCGATGACGTTTTTACCTAAAATTATATAGAGTACTTCACATTTTAATTTTTTAATTCCCTGTCACCCCAATATTTTTTTTTTATTAGAGTTACTCCACTATACTAGATTTACATATACGGTGAAGGTTATGTAAGATTCGGCATAGCCGAGCATAGTATAGTATGTTGTTTGTAGTTTTTTTTCTTTGTTGCATTGAAAACCGAAATTTTAGAAAAAAGCTTTAAATTATTAGGTTATTGGAATATCACTAGACCATCTGAATTTCAACCAAACATTACATTTTACCCAACATTTCAACAAAAATAATGAACTTTGCAAAAAAAATATTTGTGCGATAAAAATTGGAAAATTTATGAAAAATCGAAAACTCAGCAAAAAAAAAAATGATTTTCACAATAATTTCACAAAAAATGTCAATGTTGCCAAAATTGTACAGATGAAGGTGACAACCAAATATAAGACATCTTTAGAATATTCCCTTAAGTAAAAGCTCGGCTTACTAACAGTCTAGCTTTTCGCGCTTATATTTCAAATGGTTCTTTAATAAAGCAGAGTGCAGATTAAAAGCTTATATAAGATTTGGCACAGCCTTCCATACAGCTCTTACTTTTTGAGTATCAAACGGTACGATTACCTAATTTTATAAAGCGGCGGTAGTAAAATATTTCCAAAAAAAAAAATTACCGGCGGCAGTAAAATATTTCAAAACAAAATATCCGGCAAAAACCTCAAAAGTTTATTATGCCGACAAAGACATCACTCAGTTAAGAATCAAAAGTTATAATGATTAAGTGAATGCTCCTGCTCAATATCCGCTGGTAACAGTGACCATGTTGTGGGTAAAATTGATTTTCGGCAATCTCGCAGTTGTTTGCAAGCCCCAAACCACTAAAATTTTTAAACATATTTCTGTATAATAAAAACGGGTTGTTCTCTTTTGAAATCATTATTTTTACTAACCTAAACTATACGCTGTTATATAGGTTAGGTAGGCTTTGGAAGAGTAGTGCTAGTAAAATCTACGTTTATTTCACTTGAAAAATACAAGCCGTTCAAAACGTATGTCACTTGCCGCAACCAGGTGAATCGATCCGTCGAATATTTGGCCAATCCCTACTTTTGGATTAGCCAAAATAGCGGCTAGTTAAAAAAAATTAATTAAAAATAAAAAATCACCACTTCTAAATATTTTTTAACGCTACATAATAACTTTTTCGATATCTAAATTAGCTTAAAAATATTTTAAAGGAATTTTTAATTTTAGACAATTTTGTAGAATTCAGTAAAAGCTGCGACATGAAATTATTGTCTGATTTGTATACATTGTTTTATATGAGAGATTAAATCCTTAAAAAAAAACAAAAAAACATTAATTAAATTGTTCAAGATCTTGAGCGGTCTTTGATAAATTTATATTTTTTTTGTTTTTAGCGAACCACCCTAATGACCATCATTATTAAAATAATTTTTGACTTTTTAAATTAAATTAACAAATAAAAATATTTGTGTCAAAACAATTTTAATTTAATTAAGTGTGTTTATTTCCACAGCCGTTCTTTGTCTTAATTTAAACAAAAATATAAAGAGTTTTTTACCAAAAAGAAATATATGTTTTTATTTTTACTCTTAATATGATAGTGATAAACGGCCATGTAAACATTTGAATATACAGGTAATTTAAAAATATTTTCTACTTTTCACATATTTTGTCTAGCAATTATATTGTGCTTAAAATAAATAATCATTTTAATTAATTTCCATGCAGAGGACGTTTCTTAAGTAAAAAAATTTTTTTTTATTTTTCCAATACATTTTATGATCTTGAATTTTAGTTTGTTTTTCTTGTGTGCTTTTGAATCATCATTTTATTTTAAATCACATCGATTTATTTCATTGTGGGGAACTTAAAGTAAAGAAGTGATCGTACTTTGTTTACAATTTATTTGATTTACCACGCGAACTGCTGACATTTTTTTTGTTAATTTGTCGCAATAAAACTTTTAAATACAAATAAGAGCATTGCACAGAGGGTTAAATTATAAAATAAGAAAAACATGAAATCATCAATTTTTATTGGAAATGTAAGTTTAAAATGTTCTATTTTCCGTTGACAATCGTTTGCTTAACAAAAAATTAATGCCTTAAACATTAACCCTAAACAGGGCTTTAGAATATATATTAGTAATCATTAAACCTTATAAGTTGTAATCCCGCTTGGATTATTTTCAAAATATTTAATATTCTAACAACAAACACCAGAAAGTAAAATTTACTATTTTAACAGTTTTATTTGCTTTAAAACTTCAACATGAATTGACTTAAAATTTTTCCTTAAGGCCCCTTTCAGATTAGGCAACTTGCTTTTATGTTCACATTCAGAAACTTGGTTGAGCAAGTTTAATTTTCTTGTGCTCTTGTTGACGTTCTGCTTTATTTCTGTATTCATTATCATTAGAAATTGAAGAAAAAAATAAATTAGTTAAAGATATACTTGAATCCCAAGGCAAGGATGACAGCAGAAACAGAATTGCCAAGTACAAGCAAGTCTGTACTCAAATCTCGGCAATTCTTTCCCCTTCAAACTGACCTTTCCTCTCACACCCAAAACAAAAGACTTGCGCAAGTAAAGTTGCCTAATCTGTAAGGGGGCTAACTAATTTTATTGAATGTCGAGTGCACGCACTTGCCAAACACGGAATATTAGGGTTGTGTCCTCCAGGCATATCACAGGACTCAATGCCGCTCAAAAGTGGTTTAAATTTTGCAAATTTTTTTCGAAATAAAACCACTTTTAAATTTCAAAGTAAAATTCAGTTTCCTTGAAATTTTCTTATTTTCGAATTTTAGCTTACTTTAGTTATGTGTCCTTGCTCAGATTAGCCTTGTTGTTTACTTTGGTGTGCGCACTATCGCCATATTTATATTAAAGAGTAGAGAATCAGCATTTTTTTTAGGAATCTGAAGAATGTAAAACAAAATCGTTCGGAAAGGTTAATACGGAATTAAACTAATCCTAATCAGAGTGTGTGACATGCCCTAATTTTTTAACATTTTTATCACATCCGCGAATACATTAGTATATACCTAAAACAAATGTATTTATGTACATAAATATTAATATTAAAAATAAACTGTTAAATATTATTCAACCCACACAAATGTGCAATTCACAAAATTTTTCCAAGAAATACTGTGACATTTTGCCATTTTAAAATAATCAAATAAAAATTTGTTAAAAAATAAGAAAAAAAAATAAATACGTACATACATAAGTATGTATTTATTACCTTAAAAATTTTGAATTTGGAAAGAAAAATAAAACATGTGTATGGTAATTTTTCAGTAAATAAATAAGCGTACAAAATTATTTAAGAATCTTTTAGCCGTTGCCTTTAGGACAAAGAAATATAAATAATAAATATTTAAAAAAAATGATAAAAATATTTTGGACAAAAATATCTGTCTACCGAATAGGCTGCGAAATATATTTTAGGCATTTGTTAACAAAGTGATTTAAACAAATTGACAATAAAACATTAATATAAGTGTTTATTTCTTCATTTATTTTAACGACTCGTTAAATTAATCTTAAATTTGAAAGCCAATTAATACGGTCATATTGAAACTGTCTGTATTTTTTGATGGGCCTTTTGATTTATTTATATAGCTTGTAGCAAACAGAATTTTATTTGTAATATTCCTTTATTCTGTAGGATTTTTTAATGTTTTATTGAAATACTACATCCATATGCTACCAGAAAGTACTTGAGACTTGGGCAATTCAATTGTAATTATAATCCACCCTTAAAATATCCAGTAAGGCTTTAGTTTTCATTGTTTCCCGCTCGAAGAACATTTGGAATTTATTAAAAAATTTTATTGAGATTCGAGCGGTGTTGTTGACTTCAGGGCATATTTAATTCGTACTCAAGTCGCACTTTGGAAATGTTTAAAAGGGAATGCACACGTCTGAAGCTTAAGCCACCAATCAGGCAAAGATTAGTACAAAGCAAAGAAAACGTAGTCGCCAAAGCGGACAGTATCGAAGAAGACTACAAATGTTGATTTAACACAGATGAGTGGCTTTAGATAACCGACTTTTTGAGACCACTGTTAAAAAATTAATTAAAACTGATTTATTTATTTTAATTTTTACCAAATTTGACTATAAGCAGAAATTTTGATATCATTGAAATGTAGTATTTCTTCGCATTTCTTTCAGTTAAATTAGAAATATTATGCGAAAATTTATTCATCTCTTTTTAAATTCAATTCATTTAGAATGTATTACCTCTAATTTTTCATTTCATTTGGAAGAATGAAGTAACTCCAATTAAAAAATAAGAAATAACATCGAGTAAAAAAATTAGCACTCG
This sequence comes from Gymnosoma rotundatum, assembly GCA_916610165.2. Taxonomy (NCBI): domain Eukaryota; kingdom Metazoa; phylum Arthropoda; class Insecta; order Diptera; family Tachinidae; genus Gymnosoma; species Gymnosoma rotundatum. The sequence continues at coordinate 35,595,747 of OU744339.1, read as the reverse complement.
CCCATATTTTCCGAGTTACGGGGCTCTGAAATTTTCAAATTTTTTAAAATATCAATATGGGTACCATTTGAAAGCTTTTGAAGAGGTCCTTCAAGAAATATTAACATTTTTAATAAATGCTTAATCCATTAAGAGCTGATCACATTTTTATATAAAATTATTTATATGTTGTATTTAAATTTTTTTTCTTAGTTTTTAATTCTCTGTCACCCCAATATTTGCTTTTTTAATAGAAGTTACTTCACTAAACTAGATTTACAGAGATGGTGAAGGGTATATAAGAAAGGATGAGACTAAATATAGCAATCTTAGTTGTTTTTTTTTAATTGTGGATTGTCCTAAATTTATGCAAAATTTTACTAAAACAGAAAAAATATTAATAAGTCTTTAATTGAAAAGTACTGTTTCTGTATTACAAGCAACGAATTCACCTCGAAAATTTTTAAAGAAACAGTTTCATTCATAAAATTGTATGCTAATTATACAAACTGTACAAAATTCCTTAAATATAAATAAGATTTTCGAACCGACAATCCAGCAAAGAACTCAACTCTTTTACACCAATATCACTGGATTTCAGTAAAAGGAAGTCTGCAATCATGTTGCGATAATAAATTTCTGCCTACCCAGCCACATTTTTGATATTTTATGGGTGCTCTGTAACTGCTGATATTAAAAGAAGACCAGCCCTCACGGGTTTTCTTGAAAATGCAGATTTATCGTTTTTGTTTAAAATCTTGTGCAGCAATGAAAATAATTTTCAAAATTTAAGGCGTTACTAAACTATTGATGGTAAATTCAAATCTTTCGCAATTTTAGGAACTTTTTTAAATTTGTCTTATAAAACTTAGAAGATCGTTGTTGTTCATTTTATACAGAGTGTTGCAAGAGTACTGTCATATTATAGTGTGCCTTAATTTTTCCTATTGGCTTTAAATGTTTTTGTTCTTTGGCATCTTTGTGCCGGATAGATTGATATTTTTTTTAAACGACCAAAGAATAATACACATTTGAAGAACGCGGGATTATTAGTACTGCATATTTTACTAATTTTTAATCTCTTGCTTAAACGCAATGTGAATGAAATCTACCGTTTACGATAATAAACCTAATATCTTTCAAATCGTTCAAGTGACATTAAAAAAGATATCGCTATTTCAAAGCCAGGTATTGCAAGCAGTTGTTAAAAATGTAAAAAATTTACGTCAACTCGGGAACAGTGATTAAAAATGCTTAACTATTTTCAACGCATATGTAGTTGCTTAACTGTTGCTGTGGAAAAATGTGCAGCAAAGCAATCAGCAAAGTAGTTAATTGGGAAACGAAAGCAAAGCAAAGATTTTAGTGTTGTTGCTATTTTTAAGCAAGCAATTTAACACGTTCACGCCGGCGCGTACCACCGGTGGCTCGCACATGTCTGCCCCATCGGGCGGCGCGTACCACCGGTGGATCGCACAGAATTATCTCATGAGGCGGCGCGTACCATTGGTGTGGCTCTTATATGATTGTGCTACCAAGCGGTACGTATCACTAAAAATTTATTTTAAATTTTCATTTAAAACATTTATATTTTTTAATAATAATTTTAATATAGTTAATATTGTATTAAGTATTGAAAACATAACTTTCATAAACATTTGTAAACATAAGCTTTCAGCGCAGCCGCCTCCAGGCGAGAAACATGAATTACAGCGCCGGCGTGAACGTGTTAAACACTGCTCGGGAGGAAGTTATTGGAACGTGTAATTTTCTCAACTTAATGTCACCATTTTTACAGCTTGAAATAGATTTTCAAAATATTCAAGTTCCAGCCTTCGCTAATTAAGTATATCAATATGTTGATGGCATTTATCGCGTTGCGAAAAAGTAACCAATACAAAAACCGTATATTAAAGGACAAATTGTCCTAAATAATATAGGTTAGTGCTTTCTAGCTTTCAGTAAGTCCACAACCACACTTTTATTTCTATTGCAACAGCTCTTCAAAAAATTGTAAATAAAAACATTATTTTCTGTCAGATCTAGGGAGCAGCGTTACAGCTTATATGTTTAAATAAAAACAAAGATCATAATTTATGTATTTGCAATATTTGCACCGTAAAATTTTTATTTCTCTACGAAGTGGAAGAAATCTACTGGTCAATCGATAAAAAAGTTTAATTATTCTCTTAATATTTCAATCAGTCGATGTGTTAAGTGATATATGAGGAATGCATGAAACATCTATAACATTTTATTCATGTAAATTTAATTTGTAGACAACAATAAAAATTTTATTGGAAATTTTATTTGTGGCTTTATAAACATTTTGAAAGAAATACAACCAAATGATTGATGATGTGAATTTTTATTTAAATGTATTTTGGGACGCTCCCTAATTTCTTTTTTTATGATTGTAAATGTATAGCAGAGCTTTAAAAGATTGCAATTGATTAAATTGTAATCATATGATTTCGCATTAATGATTGCTAATTTTTTTGTTGCATTCGAAAACTTAATTTGATTTTATGATTTAAATTTTAAGTCACGAAATCAATACGAAGAAGAAAAAAATAATAATGTGTCAATCGATTAAGTTATATTGCAAATACTTTAATTCAATCATTGCAATGTTGACAAGATTTTATTTTAAAATCTGAAATGATTTTGAGATCAACGACTGAAATAATTTTAGTTTTAAATCACTTCGATTTTAATGCCAATTGATTGGAGCTTTTTACAGCACTGATGTGTGGTAGCTTTTCTTAATATTTTTGTTTACTTAATTTGTTTATTTAATAACAACTATTTGGATAAATTAGTTGGACATGCTGTAAGTAATCTTAAACAACAACAACAAAATTAAAAAAACAACAATCTTTTAGACTGTATTTTTCAAATATTTATGGATATTGGTTTTATTTATTGCACATGAGTCATGAAGCAAAAGGAACTATTTGAATGTTTTGAAAAATATCAATTTCTATAAATTACAACAAAAAATAGAAAGCGTTTTCTCAAATTTGTTTGTTTTGCAAAATCTATAGAAACAAAATTTTGACTTAAAAATTTTTTAAATAAAAGTTTTAAATTTTATCTGAAAAACAAGTAAGATTACTACATTAAGCTATGCCGAATCTTATATACCCCTTACCATCTATGCAAATCTAGTTTAGTGAAGTAACTTCAATCAAAAAAGCAAATATTGGAGTGACAGAGAATCAAAAGTTACAAAAAAAAAAAAAATCGGTTCTACATATATATAATTTTACATAAAAATAATACATAAAAATTTAATATTTCCTTAAAGATCTTTTCAAAAGCTTTAAAATGGTACCCATATTGATATTTAAAAAATTTGTAAATTTCAGAGCTCCGTAACTCGGAAAATATGGGCGAGCGCCAATTTTTTCATTCAATCTTTTTTTTCTTATTTTTGAATCCTCTATCGCCCCATGAATCTATTTTTTTTTTTTTTGATTGCAGTAAGCTAATTTCTCCATATGATATGAAAAAATTAGAGGTAAGCGTGATGTTTTGCTTGGTGCCGCGAAGAACATGGAACTGAAATGCTGATTTCCAAAAGCACCTCTTTCGACACTATGTCTGATCGATTGTCATATTCAGTTTTTTGTGGGATCCGGAGCAAACTTGATTTCAACACTAATATGGCCAGACAGACAACATCGCTCAATCGACTTCGCTATGCATAAGAAGTTAAAATATATGTATATATATTTTATTTATTATTTATTTTATGGGGTCAGAAATGAATATTGTAAAAATTACACACGGAATGACACCCTTATATGTATGTACCCTTTTTCCACTTTTTGTGGTGAAAGGTATAAAAAGAACAACAAAATTAATTTTCTGTTCAGCGTTTGCTATTAGTGTGACATGGTTTTGCTTCAAATAAAAGTTTTGAGACATTGATTGACAATTTTTCAGTCAACTTCAGTGAATACGAACGTTGCCGAAAATGTTTAAAAGATGAACGGAATTCATTTATTAGAAACGGCCTATTCTTTTTCTGTATATATCGAACCCTTTAGTATTAACGTCAACGCAATAGGCAACTTACGGTTGGAGCGGCTAATTATTTAGATGTTTCTCATGGCCCTCCTACATTAAAGCACAAAAACATACTTCAACCACTGTAACAACAAAAGCTTAAGTTGTTGTTGTCCGTTTGTGGGTTCTACAGAGCTAAATAAGTTTTCACTTCGTTTGCGTGTAGCGGTTGCTGCATTGCATTCCATGTTTTTTTTAATGATCATGAGCTTGAGTTCAAATCCCAACGGAAACTTGAACATGCAGTAAAAAATAATAAAACTTGATGTGAACAGCCGCTTTCAATAAGCTTTTTAAAAGGGGAATAAATTGAAAGCATCAGTTTAAATCTCCGGTGGCTAAATTAGAAAAGGAAAAATATAGGTTAAGTTGGAATAAATAACAAACTGTTTATGAAACTTTTCCATATTGTGTTGCCAGGATAAGTGATTAAATACAGATAAGAGGTTTTAGTCGCCAGTTTTGTAAAACTAGAATATCCTTGTCCAAAACGAAGCATTTTTAAGACAGTAAATAACGAACGCAACAACGGTATGATACCGGGTTTCTCCGGAATTATTTATTAAATTGCATATTTCACGGGAAAAACTTGTAATTGAAACCTAACGAAATACTACTTTAACAGGTAAGAGTTCTATATTCAGCTATGCTGAATCATATTTACCCTTCGCCATATTTTAAAACCTAGTTTGGTGAAGTAACTCCAATCAAAATATCAAATATTGGGGTGACAGAGAGTTGAAAATAAAAAAAATTGTACTGAATATACATATATAATTTTACATAAAAATGTCTCTTAATGGGTTAAGCACTTTTTTAAAATTTTAGTATTTCCTGAAAGATCTCTTCAAACGCTTTTTTTTATGATATCTTAAGAAATATGGTGCACAATCGTATTTTCTATGAAAAGTTCAGAGGCCCATAACTCGGAAAATATGGGCGAGCGCAAATTTTTTCACGTGATGTTTTGTCTTATTTTTTAATTCTCTATCGCCTTATGTATTTTTTTTTTATTGAAGATACTTTATTGTTCCAAATGACATGGAAAAATTAAAGGTAGGTGTGGTGTTTTGCCTGCTGCCTTGAATGACATGGATCGCTCTTGCTGATTTCCAATAGAACCGCTTTTGACACTATGTCTGATCGATTGGCGTATTTAAATTTTTTCTTTAATCTAGTGCCTTGGCAAACTTGATTTCAACACTAACATGGATAACAGACGAACAGAAAGACATCACTCAATCGACTTCGCTATGCATAACACGTCAGAATATATATACCCTATGAGGTCGGAAATTGATTATGTAGAAATTGCAAACGGAATGACAGACTTAGTTATACCCCTTTCCACTTTTTGTTTTGAAGGGTATAAAAAGCGTAACAGTATAAGTATTACCTTTAAGACTTGAATATGCATTTTATTATATTACAGTCGAACTACAAGGAAAATCAGGTAAAACTTCTGCACGGCACTGAGATATAAGAATTTTGTGCCCTCTCTTTAACAGGAAATGAATTCACAAATCGATGAAAAATACCTGAAAGAATTTAACTATTTAGTTTTTAAGCCTTTTATTATTCAAGAAAATATTTCTGAATAAAGACTAAAAACTAAATTTTTTGTTGTTGATTTCGGTCACTAAGAGGTAAATGACTGTATCTATTATCGATTATATTTATCGTTTTTAAATTTCAATAGCCGACTTAAAATTAATATGAACAATTTCCACGTGAAAAACAAAATAAATGAAATTCGATTCTTAATATATTTCTAACACAAAGTAAATAAACGATTTAACATTTCTGCATTACGGTTTTGCTAAAAAAATATTTTCTTTTAAGAATTGATTGACGTCATTGAATTTTTGGAGAAGTGCTGCTATCAAATGAAAGTCATGTCGTGAAGTAAAAAAAAAAAAATAAATAAATTTGGGTGATAAAAATAAACTATAAGCAATTCTACTTCTATTTTCAAGAGAAAAATTTATATATTTATTTATTTATAAATTGAGCATTAACACATTTTTTATGACTTTTAATAAAAACTAAAAAACAGCATCTTAAAATGTTTGGCAAATGGTTTTTCAACGACAGTTTTTGGTTATTTTAATTTACTTATGGTTGCTACTGTTGTCTTTGCTGTGTTGAAAATCATTACAAAATTTTATTGCACCAGAATTTGTCTTACACTTGCCTCCTCTTAACGCCACATTTGCTAACTTCGTCAGCTAAAGTACTAAATATATATTATTATTGGCGACAAAAGCTTTGGTTTTTTCAACACCAGTATAACGTTCAATATCTCCCAACACCATTCAAATTATATTTGCCCCATATCAATTTCGCATAAGTAGGTAAGTAACTCTTTAGTGAGAAAAAAAATTTCGTAAAATTGACAAGCCGCAAGTAAAAAATATAAACAGACAATTAAAAAGAAAATGGCGTGTCATACGAAAATGGGTTTTGACACTTCCAACTTTAAAGCAACAAGAGAAATCAGCTGGGCGGACGACACTATCTGTTAAATAAATATGCATTGTGCTAATTAAAAAAGCTTAATTGAGCATGTGTGAACACCAAATTCAGTGATTAAAAATGCTTGGCTGTTGCTGTGGAAAAATGTGCAGCAAAAGCAAAAAGCAAATCAGCTTTTCTTTATTTAAATTTTTACTTTTGACTTAATTTTTATTAAATTATTATTTGAACTGTGAATATTATAAATGAATAGAAAATATTTTGGCTTAAGTTCATTTTATTTTTAATTTCTAAAAATCCTTTTTTAGAAATAAAATTTATTTTTACAAATGTATGCGGACGTTTTCCAAAGAAAACAAGAAAAATTAGACGCCAGCAGAATGAAATGCTGCACTTTCTGGACCGCTACGACCTTCATCAGCATTCTTCGCATCTATCTACCTTAGTTGTGTAATTTTATAAACATCATCTATTTAACCAACTAACTTTGTAATTAAGAATACGAGAATATTCATATCATCGTTAATATTAATTTGTAAAAATAAATTTTATTTCTAAAAAAGGATTTTTAGAATGAAAAAATAAAATGAACTTAAGCCAAAATAATTTCTATTCATTTATTTTTACTTTTGCTTAAATCCTTACTATGAAGTTCGGGCTGACTACGATTGCTGTTTATTACTGCTTTACATCCCTTTTAATATTGGAAACATATTTATGTATGTATTACTTACAATACGTGAGAAAATACATACAATACAAATACAAACATTGTTTTTATTACACCATTAAATGGTGTTTTTTTTTTTTCTTAAAAAGCAACAGCAAAAGAAGAAACAAACATCAACTTATTGCTTAAGCAGCAGCAAAAACACATAGTCAGCTGAAGCAAATGCGTATCTTTCTCTTTTTTTTTTTTTTTGCTGTTGCTTCGTTTATAATGAAATGTATTGTAAATGTTGAGACATTTAGTCTTTTTATTTGCTGATTTGATGTAAGCAAAGCAAAGATATTAAAATTAAATTAACTCAATTAGGAAAACATGTCTAAACAGGGTATTAATAGTCATTGTTGTTGGATATAGTTTAGAGAAAAAAGGAAAAGTTTACTTCAGGGAAGTCTTTATCGCTTTCTGTATGGACAAACTCCATATTTTAAAGCTTATATATGACGTTTGACACTAGGAAAAACTTCAACATAATTATGACAACACTCCATCTTGATTAGCTGGCAGAAATATAAAATCATCTTGTTGCTTTTACTACAGTATTCTTTGACATTTTTATTTGTTAATGATCATATTTTTAGATGTTGTCAACTTGAAGTATCTTGTATTAAACAAAGAAATAATTTAAGCGGTATTAGAAGCGCAAGTTGTATAAAACAATGAGTTTGATTCCCACAGTCAGAGTTTATATAATTAAACTAGAATTCGCCTTGTGGTCAAAATTCGACCAAGTTTATTATTCAACGGTTTTTTCTTTATTTAATGTACATACTCATGTTTTGAATATACATATGTGTATTTTTTGCATGTGTAGTGGTAGCAAATTAAGGAGTCATTTATTTCTTAAAAACTGGACCGATTTAAATGAGGTTATGACGGTGCAGTAAGGCTCGACAATATTTACGAATAAGTTTAAGAAAAAAGAAACAGAGGAGATAAAGAATCCCGAAGTCTTTTGTTCTAAATATAGATAATTAATCTGATAATGTGCGTAGTCCAAAACAACACAATAATTTATTCCATCAGGATGAGTTAGTTTTAACAAAAGAAAGTTATTAATGAAATGTTAATGAATTAATTTAGAGCGCTTTCGACTTTAATTTGTTGAACCAACTTTACTTTTAAGCAGCAGCGAACTCCTTTTAATTTATGATTATAATTTGAAATAAAAAGAAGGAAAATATTTGGAAAACGGCATTTTGAAACTGTCTTAATAAACTTCTCGTGTTCTCTTTAGCACAGCATTTTGAACTAAACAAAAGAGAAGAAACGAACTTCAGACTAACTAATAATTGTTCTTCTGGTTATTAAAATTCGGTATTTTGTTATTGGTTTTCTACTAGTGGCAAGTATTAAGAACCTCTAAATTCTCTCAGATGAATAAATTTTTTGTAATTTAATTTTTGAATTATTTTTTGAACTGGGAATATTATAAACGAATAGAAATAATTTTTGCTTAAGTTCATTTCCTTTTACTTTCTAAAAATCTTTTTTTAGACAGAAAATTTGTTTTACAAATGTATGCGGACGTTTTCCAAAGAAAACAAGAAAAATTAGACGCTAGCAGAATGACATGCTGCACTTTCTGGACCGCTACGACCTTCATCAGCATTCTTCGCATCTATCTACCTTAGTTGTGTATTTTTTATCTATTTCTTGTATTTTTTTTTCTTCCCTTAAGTCAACAAACAATAAACAAAAAAATACTGCAGGAAATTTTCTTCACCCAATGAAATTTTAATTAAATTAATTTGAAGTGTCTGGATAAGTCTTTGTATTTATCACCTTCATATATCGCTCAAACAACTCCCACAATCATTCTAAAATATTTCGTTTATCAGAAGTGGTGGCAGCAGCCAACTTTTAATTTGCAAATTGTTTTAGTTTTTCTTAATTCATTAATAAAACGAAAATTTTATTTTCTTGGTTCTTTTCAATGTTTGTTTTAGTAAATATCTACATAATTTATTTTCTAATATTTTATTTATTTATTTATTTATTTTTTTGTTAAGCAATATTTATTTATTTATTGCATTCTAAAATAATTGTATTTGGTATTTTGATTTGTGAGAAGGCACATTTTTATATAAATTTTTTTCAACTGAATTTTTTTTTACTGATAATGAATTTTTTTTGTTAGTCATTATGCAGCATTAACAAAAATAATTGGCAGACACATTTGTCTTCAACGTTATTAAGGCTTATTAACGTTTATCTTACATATAATGTTTATACCCGGTTTTCCCATATAGCAATATTTAACGAAATTTTTTTATTTATTTAAACTTGCTTACTTTATTGAATACTTAAATATTTGAACCAATAATTAACTTTTGTTAGAAGTTAAAATAAAGATTTATTTATTTCACTGCGGCCTATACATGTTAATGGCAAATTCCAGTCTCTACAAATTATTCTATAATTATTTAATACGTATGTGCATGTATTTTACATTTTCCGTAAAGAATAGCATTAATGAGAAATCTGTAATAATAGCGTTAATAATTTAGCAACGTAAATTGCTGTTGGTAATGCCGTGGCGTGTGCAGTAAATACACAAACCAAGTAGCAATTGCCTCGCAGTGCCATCTGCTGTGTAATAAAAAATATGACCGATTTTAAACAAAAACAAAATTGTAAATGATATTAACTTATTCTTGAGTATCATGACATCACTGCCTGTAACCCTACTTCTTCACGAGCCGACAACTTGGTATGGATATCATGTCGCACATGAATTCAGCTAATGTAAACACCCAATTTTCATGTATCGTTCATATGCAACCATCGTTAGCCGAACATTTGTCTGAGCATTGATGGTCGCCAACGAATATGACTTTTGGTAGGATTTTTCTTTTCGACTGAGCGCCATCTACTGATAAACAATGCTAACACTGTCTTTCTTGTTAAAAACATAGAAACAACCCTGACGACAAACAGAAAATTATGCTTAAACAGAACATGAACATATACATGTTTTCGCAACTTACATAAGCTAGAACAAATTAATACCGTTGTTCTGCCGGCGTTATGTGCCTTTCAACCTGATGGCTAGTGGAGACGTGGGGTAATATTAGGTGCGATTATTTCTGCCTTCTATATTTTAAAAACCGTTACAACTGTACAATTAAATTTGCACATGAACGTGTTAAATTATTGATAATAATAACAAAGAATGAAAGTTAATAACAAAAAAAAAAAAAAAAAATAAAACTTTTTTAAAAAGTAAGGGCTCCCTAACAACAAACACAGTGAACGCAGGCTTTTTTGGTGCTTTATTCACTTGTTGTTGCACTTTTACCCCGTTATCTCAGCAGGGAAGAAATTTCCAACTTTTATTTGCATTTAAATTAAAATCTGTAAATAAAATAAAATATGTACACATATAAGCAGACTTTATGGACTATTGTAATATCTGCAGTTGTTGTTAAAAATAACAAGTATGCTATATTCGGCTAAGATGAATCTTATATACCCTTCACCATTTATGTAAATCTAGTTTAGTGAAGTAACTCCAATCAAAAAAGCAAATATTGTATTTGTTTTTGTGATTGGAGTTACTTCATTGTTCCAAATGATATGGAAAAATTAGAGACAGTTGTGTTTTGCCCTTTGCCTATCTTGCTGATTTTCAATAGAAACTTTTTCGAAACTATGTTTGATTTAAGATATACCCTATATAAAAATGAAGAATTAATAGAGACTTAACTTTAACTTTATAATAAAGCAACCTATAAATTCAAAAGGAAAATATAACCTAATTAAAAAAATCTGCTAAGTGTAAGTTTGACTCATTCTAGAAGCGTTCCGTACCATGTACTGGTTAACCCTTAATTTTTAATTTTATTTTTTAAACTTGTTACAGCGGACGTAATAAAACATACTGCAGGTAAATTTAAAATTAGGCCCTGTGGCGATACATTTATACTGTTAGCCTGTTACGGTTAAAAAAAATTAGGCTATACATATGAAAGACACGTTATTATTGGGCTATCCTTCATTTCGTTTTAATTATTTGCACTTTTTAGTACATTCTGTGTAAAAATTTCCAATCGTCTGTCTACAACGCTTAATAACTCTTGCAAAAACAACCGACTTCAAAACAGACTTCATCTGTCTGCCTATAACGGGTGAAGAGTATTGCCAAATAAATTAAAATATATTAACTATTGGGACAGCCTTATGTTCCACCTCTAAACCTTATACTTGTTCAATTGTTCAATAGTTTGGCAATTTACATCAAATTACAGCAACTAATGGGTTGTAGTAGATTTAGCAAGCAGGTTATGTGTAAATTTCAACCGTCTGTCTATAATGGTTCAACAGTTTGCCCATATACATTAAATTATATCCACTATTGTAAAACCCTTAAATTTATAATTAAAAAGTTTTATATTTCTTATTATACCTAACAAAGTAGTGGATATTCTGTCTGAAATTCAGGTGCTTGTACCTAACGGTTAAAAAATTCGGTCATATGGAACAAATTACAGTAATTTTGGCAACACCCTTTATATTCTATATTCAAATTATAAGCTTCTTGTTATGGTTCCTTGTAAATTTCATCTGTCAAAAGTTCGGACATATACACCAAATTGCACCAACTATTGAGACACCCGTTTATTTCAAAATCAAATTATAAACTCGTTGCTGTAGCTGACTTAGCAATTCAGGTTCGTTGCAAATATTAAGCGTCTGTCTACAACTGTTAAAAAGTATTGCCATATCCTTAAATTTAATGAACTATTGGCGCACCCTTTAATTTATAATTTGTAATATTAATACTTGTTGCTATAATGGTTATAGCAATCGACATTCTGTTTAATTTGCAATCATTTGTTTTTAACGGTTCAAAAGATAGGCCCATATAAGTAAATCTACATCAACTATGGGCCACGCTTTAATTTATAAATTGAAATTATAAGCTCACTGACATAGCGGGTTTAGCAATACGGGTCCCTTTTAAGTTTCAGCATTCTGTCTATAACGGTTCAAATGTTTGATCACATACTTGACATTCTGTCCAATTTGCAAGCGTTTGTTTATAACGGTTGATAAGATAAATTCTTATAAGTACATTTACATCAATTATGGGGACACCCTTTAATTTTTAGATTTCTTTGTATAACTTTTTGTTATTGGGAGCTATAGTAATACGCGGTCATTTTAAATTTTACAGAAGTGCCCTTTACAGTTCGTAATACACTTAAAACAAATATGTATGTTTTATGTGGACTCCCTTTAATTTTTAACATTATGAACTGTTTTTAAAAGGGGACTAATCTGTAAGCATAATCTATCATTTTACCAAAAATTTTCAAAATTTGATAAAAAATGACTGAGTTCTGCAGGCACAAACGTAAAAAAGCAACATTCAGCCAAATTGTATAACCTCCCTCTTTTTTTGAAGTCGGTTTAAAAGATAAGGCCATATTTGTAAAATTCACGGCTTTTTGGAATAACTTTTTAATTTCTAAGTTTACTTTTTGCAATTTATTTTTATAGCGGACTTATCTATACATACTATGTACGATTCAAAATGTCTGCCTACTGCAGTTGAAAAACTAAGAAACTACGTAAATGTTGCGAAACTCTTTAATTTTAAGTTTTAGTTTTTCTACTTGTAGCTATAGTGCACAAAATTTGACGTGTCTACCTATTAGAGTTTAAGAATAACAATATATATATATATATATATGTATATGTAAATGAATATTACATCACTCTTCACTCTTAATTTTAGAGGATTAACTTTTCTTTTTCTAGTTTTAAATTTAATTTAAAAAATGCATTCTTTTATTATTCTGACTTGAAACACAGATACAATGACAATGACCTTGTATTTAAGTAGGTTAACGATCTCAGGTAAAAAGAACTTAGAAATGATTGTCCTTTAAAACAAGTCCTTAAAAATACAATCCACATGCCACACTTTACACACAAACAACAACAACAATATACTTTCGTTTATATTTTACATTTGATCAGCATTTCATATCAGTTCTAGTGAAAAGAGAATATGCTTTCTGCCAAATTTGTAACAAGTAGAAGACAAGACAACAAAAATAATAAAAATTGAGTTGATCGCAATCGAACAACCAACGAACAAACAAATTGTAAACGACTGAAGAAAAGCAGTTCATTTTTAGACAACGAAGCGAACGTCTCGTATAAAAACGCTAAGATCCGGGCAAAATGTGAACGAAAATTAAATTTAAACAAATATGTTGAATAGATGACAGCATTATACAAATTAAAATTTCTAAAGTTAGTTACTGTTGTAATAAAGTCAAACCAAAAACAAAAAAAAACGATACCAAATTAATTAAAGTTCAAAAATAGAGTCAAATAATTTGCAAAAAATAATCTTACTTTCAATATAAAACGATTGTATAATAAAAATATTCAAAATTGTGTGATCAATTTTGACATACGAAGTGGAGAGATATTGAGGAAGCACACAATTCTTGGGGCTATTTAAAAATAGCTTTCAGAATTGTGGTCTAATATTTGTTTAAAAAGTGAAATTAAACAAAAAAAAAAAAAGAAAAAAAATTAAAATATGGATGAATAGAACACTAAATAGAAAAGGAAAACGAAAGCAAGAGCAAAAACAAAACCAACGACAACAAAACTAAATAAAAGACAATAAAATTTTATGCTCTATAAAAAGTTAAGAGAAATATTGCTCTTAAATAAATAATTTCACATCAACAGTTGCAAATGGAAGCTGATCATCAAGAAACTCCTTCTGCATCCCATGTACGTAGACGTCGCAGAGTTGGACGTTCTATGCGTGAAAAAACCCCTGATCCCAGTTCTCGACGTATGTCGTCAACTGAAGATGACAATAGTGTAGTTGGTGGCAGAACCACATCCGAAGAAACTCAGGTTAGCATGCAAATAAGACCACCACGATCCAAAATGTCTGCTCATGAAAGTAAAATATTGAGACGTAGAGACAAAACATTTGCTGCATCTGCTTCTCGTTCGCTCTCCCAGCCCAGAGAAGCAGAACGTTTGTCCGAACCGGAAGCAACCGAATTAATACAAACAGTCAAACGAAGTCTTTCTATGCCTCGTAATAAAGAATTAGCAGAGTCCAGCGAAGGTGAAATACAGGCTAAAGGTAGAACTATATCTCCTGAAGCTAGATTAGTTTCAGTGCCCATACAATCGGCAGCTGATGAAAACCTTTCACGCTTAGAACAAAATCTTCGACGCTTTGAAAATGAACGCAAAAGATTTGAAAACGAAAAGAAGTTATTTGAAAGAGAAAGAAGAGAACATAAATTGAGATACAAGCAAATGCTAGACAATGAGGAAAGGCAACGCCTGCTCCAGTCCTATCGCAAACTGAGCGATCGCATTAAACTTACTCAAGGAGAAGATGAACGCAAACGTTTGATTAATAGTTTAAGACTGGAAAGAAATGAAATTAATTTACCCATGTTCCGACCAGATGTGAAAAGGAATCGTCAAAGTGGTAATTTTGAAGAATCTTCAACACAGTTTTCCTCCTCAGATACAGAGACAGCAGAAGAAATACAGGCGAGGCGTTTGGCGAAACAGCTGTCACCTGTTAAAAGACATCACGGTGGTATGACCTCAGCTAGTGTAAGAGGTCCTCCACCTAAGCCTCCAGCTCGAAAATCATCCAGTCGTAATAATTCTTTGTCACCAGTAACACCCCAAAGACGCTCAAGAACTCCAGAACAAAGAGATGAAATTATGAAAAAACTTGAAGACTTGGAACAACAACAACAAAGTCCAGCTAATCAAACAATACTGCCTGAAACTTCAACCACTGAATTTGAAACTGACAGAGAATATCAACTGCGACATAGAAAGGTGAACAGAAGTGAATCGTTACGCCAGCCTGAACCAAGACGAAAGCTTAGTTTAGAGAAATTTCAAGACAAAGTAGACAGTTCTATGCCAGTGGAAAAAACAAAGGAATCGCCACCAGAAATTGTTATTACTCGAGCAGAAGAAGTCGAAGTTGTTTCAAACAAAAACAAAGTCTTGCAAAAAACTACATTTTTCCAAAGACTTGTTCAGCTTTTTAAAAAACCATCAGAGCGGGAACTATTAAGTAAAGAACAAGAAGATCTTTTGCCCCCAGCACAGAAAACTCAACAAAAGTTACAGGACGAAATACTATCAATAGCTTTTCTTAAAGCTTTTTTAAGCGATGCAAGACAGCAATGGCTTCAATACAAAGCGCGCCATCCACAAGAAATCAAAGATATTAAAAGGATGCGCAATCGATGTTTTGCCCATACCGTGATGCTTATTCTTTTACTTGGTTTTGGTGGCCTAATGTTTCGCTATACAGAGGGAACTTCAGAAAATATCTACAAGTGTGAAGTACGCAAAGTCAAAAGAGACTTTATTGATCATTTGTGGTCACATAGTCATAGCATGAGGTTGGTATAGTTTACTCTTGCTAATTTATGAAAATAAATTGATACGAGCATTTAATGACCTTCAATCGTTTCTTACAGAGAAGATGATTGGAAAACATTAGCGCGCCAAAAATTGCGTAAATTTGAAGAAGAATTGCATGCAATGGGTGAAATGGGTGTACGTTATTTTCCCGGACAAAAATCATGGAATTTTGTCAATTGCATTTTATATTGTTGGACTGTGATAACAACCATAGGTAATACGTTGCTATTGTTCTCTAAGCAAGTGACAAATATTCCATTTGAATAAATATATGTATTATTGGGTGCTTTTGAGTTGAAACGAATAAGCAAGAGAAAATTATTGAAAAACAAGTAAATCTTGGGATGACTGAGAATTAAAAAAAATATAATAATACATATATAATTTTACATAAAAATGACATCGGCTCTAAATGGGTTAAGCATTATAAAAAAATTTTAGCATTTCCTTAAAGATCTCTTCAAAAGCTTTAAAATGATACCCAAATGGATACGTAAAAAAATGTGAAAATTTCAGAGCCCCGTAACTCGGAAAATATGAGAGAGCGGCACTTTTTTCACTTAATGTTTTTTTTCTTATTTTTTCCAGTAGCACCTCCTTCCACACTATATCTGATATATTTCTTTGTAAAATCAAGTTTGCCTCGGCTTAATGATTTCAACACCAACACGGATGGACAGACGGACAGAAGAAGTCAGAATATAAAATACACACGGAATGACAAAATATGTTATGCCCTTTTTCCACTTTTTTTGGTGAAGGGTACAAAAAAGCGAGATAAAATTTCTTTATTTTAACATTTTCTTACATAATTATGAGGCGCATGTTATTTCTTTAAATATTTACTTTTGAAAAAGGTTAATAATGATATTTTAAGGTTTCTTTAGAAATCGTATTTAAAAAAAAATCTTTGAAGAAGTATTATTTGAAACATTTCATTTCATTTAACAAAAATTAAACTGCAATATCGAAGTTTATTAATTACATAGTTATGTTTTTTTTTTTTAATGCTAGAGATTTTTTTAATTCAACATAAAACACTTTAATAACTATTATTTTTGATGTAATTTTATTTACTCAGCTCTGTATAATTTTTTTAAGGAACACATACTTTCCAATTATGCACATAAAACTTTTCTATTCGACGTATTGATTAATACTTACCTACAGCACACAACTGTGATTTCTTTAGGCGTGTTTAAACGTTTAAATTCTTCCAAAATGAAAAAATCTGACAGCTTGGTCTAATTGCCTCTTTTATGTATTTTTGTATCAAAAGAATTACTTTAACTTAAGAAACAAGATGAGTTGCTTGTATAATTTTTTTGCGGATAGCAACAAGACTCTAGGAACGTTTATTTGTAAAACATGAAGTTTACTTGGAATCAATTTATATCTTGCTTTATATGAATATAGCAATTCTTGGCGCGATTACTTTCTAACGGAGTATATTATGAGGAAATATAAAAAAATTATTTGTTGTTATAGAATACATTTTTTTTAAGAATCAAGCAAATTGAGTCAATAATATCAAGGTAAAACATATAAAATATTTTTGTTTCAGTTCTGTAATAGTAATAAAACTAATTTAGTTACAATGTTAACATTTAACTTCTCGTGGAAACCAATATTATTTATTTGTAACAAGCGTTGACGTATTAAAACCTTTTAAGAGAAGAAATAGTTTTCCCAAAAATATTTTTACGAATGGAAGGGCTTGGAAGCAAAATTATCATATTCTTCTTTAACACATTTTATGGACGATAAGTTTAAAAAATCTGTATTTGTTTATGTTTTATTGTGTGTGGATTAATTAATTTAAATCAATAAAGTCATTATGTTTATTAAAGATTAAATTAAACTTTTAAGAAGAAATCAAATTTTCATTTTAATATATTTAATTCATTCGGTTAATGAGAGACTCCATTAATATTTCCCAGATTATTTAAAGCATTATATTGGTTAAGCATAAAGGGTCAATTAAACGTGCCATACCATACCGCCATAGCGATAGCCGTAACATAATCGTAATCATACTTACCGTCAGCGAATAGTAGTGCCATAGCACGTCTAATTGAACCTTTACTGCCTTATTCATACAAAATAAAATAAATACATTTCAAATCTATTTCATTATTTTATGAATACAGCAGTTACTCGTATACTTTAAATCTTCAAGGTGAGAATATTATTATACAGACTACAACAATGCTAAAGAGCATTCTATCAGTTAATGTATACAATTTTGACAGTTTTCTGTATCTCAGAAACCGTGAAGCTTCTAAAATCTTAAAAATATGAAAATTTTAAAATACAAAACCTAATAGGATACCCTTTAATTTTTGGTGCTGTTTTATAGCATTTGCTACTAAGACCTTTAAAATACTACATTAAGATAGTAAAATACTTTTCAATTTTTATATTGTATTAATTACACTGTTATTCGGTGTAGTCTATAAAATTATACTGTCATGTATTTGTTGTTGTAGCGATAAAAGTTTTAATTTTATATACAATCAATCGTGTGTATCGTACACGAATCGTGTGTTCGATACACCTACACGAACTTTGAGTATATGTTTAATGTATGTTATTACCATTCACGGTACATGTTATTTCTTGCCGAACACGTGTTCGTGTAACAACGAAATATTAAAATCCAACACAAACACATATGTGTTTTGAAACGTACGTAAACAGTTAATACCTAAATTCAAAAGTCAGTTACATGCCCAGCAAAAAATTAGACATTACCTTAAAAAGCACTTGCTATATAATGACTTACTTTTGTGACTACCATAATTTGTTATTTTCTTACAAAACACATTACATTAGTTCGCACAAAAAGGAAGTAGTAATTTATATAATTCTTTAAGTTAAAAGAGAATATCTTAAAATACTTGCTAATGATCATCTTTATTTCCTGCAATAATCATTGTAATTAATTCTCAGTGTAAAAGTATCATGCCTTGTTAAAATCATTAGGTTGGTAATCTGGTTGGAAAGTTTTTCCGCTAAAAAGGATTAATTCCACACTCGATTACCTTTTTTAAAATTGTTGCTGGGTGGTTATGATAAAAAACTAAAATGTAATTGATATCTATGGTTACGGTTATGGCTATGGCATTATGGCATGTCATCAACAATCAAATACAGTGCTTCCCATAAGGTTGTTTTAAAGAGCTATTTTTTATGGTTATAACACGTCTAATTGAACCTTAAAAATAAGTTCTGTCCGTATCATCTCTTACAAATGCTTTTAATTTAGGTCGTTATCTAAAATATTATTAACTTCTTAAAACAAATATAAACTTATTCTGTTTCTAATACATTTTTTTATAATACCATTTCAGGTTATGGTCATATAACTCCAAAAACCAAACTTGGACAATCGTTGACAATTGCTTATGCGATCATAGGTATACCAATGTTCTTGATATTGTTGGCTGACTTTGGTAAACTCTTTACTAGGGGCATTAAATTTGTTTGGGGTTATGTGAGAGGTCTCTACTATACGGGCACATGTCGCAGAATTCGTAAACAACAGCAGGTGCGTGATGCTATGAATGGCTTTTCAACTGTCTACGATATGGCCATGCGACGACCTAGTCAATTTTTTGGCGGTGCACCTGAAACTGACATTGAATCACAAGCATCAGAGACTGTTAAGTCACTTGGCAATTCACATGCCGAAACACCAACTTCTCCCTATCCGGACACAATAGTGGTGGACGATGAATTTAATTTACCCATTTCATTGGCTTCTATGTTGCTTATAGGTTATATTCTCTTGGGAGCCTTTGTGTACACATTATGGGAAGATTGGGGATATTTTGAGGCCTTCTATTTCGTATTCATATCCATGTCTACTATTGGTTTTGGTGATCTAGTACCGAATCATCCCATATTCATGATGTGCAGTATAATTTATTTAGTATTTGGTTTGGCTTTGACCTCTATGTTCATCAATGTTGTGCAGATAAAACTAAGTGATACATTTAAGGATGCCAGTGCCAAAATAGGAGCAACTTTGGGTGTCGCTGATGCCAGCGAAGTGAGTGAAGATCAATCACAAGCCAAAACTCCTTCAGATTTGGCTTCGGTTCATGGTTCACGTTTGAATAAAATTGCCGAAGATGAAGGTGATACAACAGATCAAAATGCTGAAATGGTACCACCCCCAATTTTACCACGAAAACAAACATCTGTTGAGCAGAATCCACCAATAGAAAAAAAGAAGAAGAAGCGTTTCTTTAAATGAACAAAAATAAATAAATTCATCTCATAACAATTTTTAATTGAAAAAAGGCTAAAACTAACAATTATTTGTTTTTGTCCATTTTGCCTTCTGTTAAAAAAAGAGCAGAGATAATTTCATTATCGTATCAGATGCTCCTAATGCTCAAAACAGTAAACAATGATACATTTCTTCAACATCATATCATCATCATATTTATTACTCGCTTGGAAAACTCTCATCTATTCATTTGTTCATTTAAATAAAACCGCAGCTGTTAATTTATTTAAAACTTTAGTTTAATTAAGAAGACACTTTCATTATTGCTTCAGAACACTTTTTTTGTTTTTATGCCATAACACTTTTTAAAACTGTTAATTAATAAGTTAAGTTAGTTATTACATGTTTTCCTTAATCTCTTCTTTTTTATAAATGTTGTTTAATTTTACAATCATTTATTTGTAACATTAGCTCGACTTGTTTCATGTTAAGTCTTAAGACCTTTTTTTATTAAATTGTAAATAAAACGTTTTTTAAATAAAATTTTAAAATATATTGTTTTTTGTCACTAAAAGATTTTTGCAAACCTTTTTAAGAAGGGTATACGGGGCGGAACACCACTGGTGCAAAACAATTGACAGCGCGTAAGACCCAACCTTGAGCTTGAGCTTATGTCGAAAAACCCAACGAAAAGCCAATCAAATACCTAGGTATCACCTTAAAGAATTTTAGATGACTACAATGTACTTACTACGTAAACTTAGTAACTAGCTTGCCACTGTTGCACATTTATGTTTAATTCATAATTTTGCCACAAATAATTTATTCATGACTAACATTTACATACATATTTACATTTTTTGTTTAAAATCACTTAAATCAAACAATTAAAAATTATGTTTTATTGTTTACAGTATTTGTTAAAAATGGAAAAAAAAAAATTAAAAAAAAATTCTACATTTTTTAGAAAATAAAAAACTAAAAATTTATGACTGTAGGTCTTCATTGCAATTTTTCTTTGTGAATGTGAATGTTAAAAGCAAATCACATTCAGCTGTTTTCGTACGAAAAGTGCGTTCAGTCAAAGTACAATTTGCTTAAAGAAATGGTATTTGACGAAACTTGACGAAAAGTTTTAGTAAGTACGTAAGTAAGTGGTTTAAGTTACCTTATGCACATTATAGTTGGACCTTTAGTCTTAAGTTGCTGGGCTTGTTGAAGTGTTTTCTTGTTGTTTTATTCCCTATTGTATTGATCAATTTTTCCTATCACGATTTTTAACGTTATTCATATCATGGATTTTACTTAGCAAACACTAGTTTACAATAATTGTCCAATTATTTTTAACTACGACACAAGTGATTCTGCAGCTTTGTTAGCCCTTCGCAAAGTACGATTCTGAAGTGTTGAAAATTGACTTGACCAAAATGCCGAAAATAAGTTAATTTTCATTGATGGTTCAAATCCTGTTTGGGAAAAAACTAAAAATTAAAACAAACGCAAGGCACCGCGTGTTTACATTCATAATTAACTCATAACAGTCAATATGATACTGAAACAGCATCAATAATGTTGTGAGCAACTAAGTTTGAATAATTAAAAATAAAAACTGGATTTCGTGGCTATACCTAAAGTTACTACGAAAAGCAAAAACTAATCGCTCATTTACTTTAAGAACGTCATAACTCAAAATTTTAAATTTTGGAGCTAATTATACAGAATTGTTCGCCATTTCATGCTTGTATTGTATATAAGTTTCATCTTTATGTCTTTGTACTTTCCACGTTTTAAGATAATAAGTCGTTATTTTATTTCATATTTGGAAACTTTGTTTGTCATAACGTAAAGTTCATATCGCTTTATAAAACATTGTCACATTTCGTTTTGTAACTGTAAATATGAAAAAAAATATTTTTAAAATGTATCGACTTTTCGCATATAATGTATTATTTTCAATTATGGCTGTGTTGATGAAAAACATTAAGTGAAACTCCGTTTTTCTTTTTACAAATAACGACATATTTTAGTTTACGACACAGTATCGGATATATTTTTACAGCAATAATGTCATAATTCAAACACCCAACATAGTTTGTCTAAGACCTCCCCTTTATTATATTATACTAGATGAACCCGGTGTGCTTCGCTACCCCCCTCGTTATTAAATAAAATTAAATGTATTGCGAAAATTTAATGACGATTGGTCCAGTAGTTAAGACTATATTACGAATTTTTATTTTTCTAAAAAGGGGCGGGGACCCACCCACTTTTCTCCTGGTACGTATTCCTAATTATGCCAATACGATATGTACCAAATATCGTCGAGGTAGGTCAAAAAATGCCCAAGATATGACGATATTAAATTTTGGGTTATATGGGCGAGGCCACGCCCCTTTGTCCACTCCCAACTTTATATAGTCAAGAATATCCTATTGCGAAAATATAATGACGATTGGTCCAGTAGTTAAGACTATATTACGATTTTTAATTTTTCTAAAAAGGGGCGGGGTCCCACCCACTTTTCTTCTGGTACGTATTCCTAATTATGCCAATACCATATGTACCAAATATCGTCGACGTAGGTCAAAAAATGCCCAAGATATGACGATATTAAATTTTGGGTTATATGGGCGAGGCCACGCCCCTTTGTCCACTCCCAACTTTATATAGTCAAGAGTATCCTATTGCGAAAATTTAATGACGATTGGTCCAGTAGTTAAGACTATATTACGATTTTTAATTTTTCTAAAAAGGGGCGGGGTCCCACCCACTTTTCTCCTGGTACGTATTCCTAATTATGCCAATACCATATGTACCAAATATCGTCGACGTAGGTCAAAAAATGGCCAAAATATGGCGATTTAAATTTTTAGGTTATATGGGCGGTGCCGCGGCCCTTTGTCCAATTAAAACTTCATATAGCCTATTATTCCTTCCAGAGTCACAGTAACATGCTGTGAAAATTTCGGGTAGATCGGTCCAAGGGTTTGGCCTCCTATAAAGCACAAACATACAGACAGACATTCATTTTTATATATATAGATAGATAGATTGATTACCGTTTTCTTAAATGTTTTTTTTTTTATTATGAATTATTTTACTAATTGTAGTAGGAACTTAAGCAGTCTGATTCTTTTATCGATGGTGTGTCAAAAACTTAAACTGCGATTATCTCGAAAAGATTTTTTTTGAGTTATGACGTCTTGAAGTAAATGAGCGAAATGTACAACAAGACGAGTTACAAACAGAACGACAAAAAAATGCTTTAAATTGTGTGTAGACTTCGTCTCACCAAATCAATATTAAGATTAGTTGGTTAAATAGATGATGTTTACGACGTACATTACATAAGGTAGACAGATGCGAAAAATGCTGATGATGTAGCGGTCCAGCGACTAATTTTCTTGTTTTCCTTGGAAAACGTCCGCATACATTTGTAAATAATTTTTATTTCTAAAAATGTGTAGAAATTATGTAAATTAAAACGAACCAAAAAGGCGAAAATATGAAAATTAGAAATTATTTTTCGGGTCGTCATTTTATTTAGCGATTACGAGATATGTTAAGGAAAGATTTCCTAATATGGCAACCAATTGGTAGTTCAAGGCAATAAACTAAATCGTTTTTTAATCGGGATACATTCAACAAGCAAATGTACATAAAAGAGTATTTAAAAACACTTTGCTGCCTTTACTTGAACTTTCAAGCCTGACCAAGAAGCCAGTCTGTATTCCTGGGAAGCAATCAATAATATACGATTTGTCCAAAGTAACGCAATTTACTTAACCGATCTGAAGTTCATCTAGTAAACTAATTTTGGATCAAATTATCTAAGCTTATGTAGTTAAAACTTAAAAATATTAATAATATGAACAAATATCGGTATTAAAATATTTTAAGAGATTCTGCCAAAAACTGATGAGTTTTCTCAATAGTAAAACACTTATCTTTGCTGTTTCTTTTGAAGAACTATAAATTTTGTATTTATTTTGAAAATCTTGAAGTAAAGCTCCTAATTTGTAAGTGTGAATTTGAAGTTATTTTTTAATTAAAAAAAAAACAGTAACCATTCTTCACCAATTGGTCTACAGCATTAAATATTCGGCAAAATCATAAGGTTTTACCTGTTTCATTCAAACTATTACATTAACTTACATTACGAGGGCTGCTCTATATATTTCTGTCCTAATAGTAAAAATGCGAATATTTATAATCAAAAATGGTTTTATTGTTTTTCAAAGTATTCTCCAGCATGATTTATACACTTTTGCATGCGCTCAAACCAGTTGTCGAAGCACTTTTTCTACTCCGATTGAGACACCTCTAAAACATGGTTTTTGAACACGAACGAAAATCGTTGACCACGCATTTTTTTTCTTGATGTGCGGAAACCAGAAGAAGTCATTAGGTGCTAAGTCAGGGCTGTACTGCTGTACGACGTTTTGGCCGGTCAAACACGCTCTGGTTTGAGACGACGTGTGAGAGCTCGCATTGTCATGGTGAACAATGATTCGTCTTCTCTTGTTGGTTTTTCGAATTTCTCCGATGACTTCAGGCAAACAAATTGTAGTGTACCACTCAGAAGTGACCGTCCTGGCGGAACAGTCGCCACATGACCAGTTTTGCCGAAGAAACAGGCGACCCTTTGCTTCGAAGTGCTTCTTCCACGAACAACTTTCGTTGGATTTTGCTCGTCTTTGAAGACCCATACGGTCCATTGTTGTTTCGTTTCGGGCTCATACGCATAGATCCATGATTCGTCACCTGTGAAAACGTCTTTTGAAGCACTGCAATCGTATTTTTGCAACATTTCTTTGCACCAATCGACACGAGCCTTTTTTGAGCGACTTTCAAATTGTGCGGGATCCAACGAGAACAAACGTTTTTTACGGCCAGGTGTTCATGCATTATCGAATGTATGCTGGTGGAAGAAATGTCCAAGGATGTCTCTATCTCTCGGTATGTCGCATGTCGATCCTGCATTATGAGTTCACGCACGGCATCAATGTTCTCTGGCACAACAGCCGTTTTTGGACGACCTTCACGGAATTCGTCTTTGAGCGAGCTTCGGCCACGATTAAATTCATTATATCAATTTTTCACAGTGCTATAGGATGGTGCTTTATCGCCATACAAAGATTTAAACTCATCAATGCACTCTTGTCGTGATAATCCACGTCGAAAGTTGTGAAAAATGATGGCACGAAAATGTTCACGAGTTAATTCCATTTTTTTCTATTTTAATTTTTTCAAGTCACTGTAAACAATGGTCGTACGTCAAAACGTTTTGAGTACGATTATGCTTAAAAATCACAAGCTTTCCAATGGAAATGTCAGATTGCACTTGGCAGCAGTAAGTGTTGCCAGGCCAAAAATATATATAGCAGCCCTCGTAACTTAAGACTTGAGACACTGCAACGGAAAATGCTGGTATAATTATGGATCTGTGCTATCAGTACGTGAAAACAACTTTTGAATGGGACCACAATGAAAAGACGTGAGAATACTCAGTTTTCAACAAGGTGAAGTCACAATTAACACAGAAGCAGAAAAAACACTACTGCTTTTTAACACTTTATTACAAGTGGCAAAATCAAGTAGGAGATACAGCGGATAATAACTGTAAATTAAAATCCCATCAAAAATTGGGACAATTGCATGACGTAATGCCACAAGTGCGTAGGTTTCCGCATTTTTATTTTTATGTGCAAAAAATTTTTGAAAAGGTAATCGAGTGTGTAATTAAGCATTTTTGGCGGAAGTAGTTCCCAACTAGATTGCCAACATAATGATTTTAACAAGGCATGAGACTTTTATAAACATTTACTGAGAATCGATTACATTAATTACTGTAGGAAATAATAAGAACCATTAGTACGTATTTTAAGGTATTCTCTAAAAACATAAAGAACTAGTTCCATTACTACTTCCTTTTTAGGGAACTAATGTAACGTGTTTTGTAACCGTGTAACAAAATGTCGCAATCAGAAAAGTATGTCATTATATGGCAAGTGCTTTTTTAGGTAATGTCTAGTTCTTTGCTGGGAGTGCTCGTGATTGTAGGATTTTTTTTTAATTTTAATTAGTATTATTCGTAGAATTAACTTGGTATAAGCTAAAGCTAATAAAGAGCTCGGTCAAATATTAAAATTTTTCAGATGGTAACGCCAGAAATAAATTTAGTCAGTATAACGTCATACAGTGGTGTGATATACAAAAAATGGAATAAAAGTCTGGAACTTCTAAACTACTTGCCCAATTTTCATGAAACAAATTGCGACTTCTAAAGGAGGTCATAAACTTTTCACCTATTGTATTTGGATACACCCTGTGTTAGTACAGGGTAGTACCACGGGGCGTCAAAGTAGGTAACCTCGAATTTTAAAAATGTTTCAGAGCTTATAATTTTATCAAAAGTGAACCGATTTCAAACATTTATCTAGTTTTGCATGGTATCTTTTATACTTTTAGAAAATTCGACTTTTAAATGTAAAACACAAAATTTTTACCTTGGCATTTTTTAGTTTTTCACCTGTAGTTTTTTTAAAACAGATTTGGAAAGCTAATACTATAAAAAATAACTTGTAACAAAACCTCTTTCTTTGATTTCATTACTTTAGTGGTAGTCATTTTTTAATTTGAAATTTTATAAAAAGTTTAAAAAAAGTGTGCAATTTGGTAAAAAAGTACTTTCAGTTTTTTAAGTAGATTTTTATCGTTTTTTAGTAAATTTATAAAATATTTAACTTTTTCTTTAAGACAAGGCCTTGCGTAATCCCTTTGATGTATTTTAATGGAATTTTTGTGAAGCAGTCTACAGTCAGCATTTTTCAAATATGGTCAACTTTAAACGAAAATCTAAATGTTCGTGACTGTAAAAAATTGCACGCAGAATTTCAATATTTTTTAACCAACTATTTTATTACAATTGGTTTTTAGTAATTTCCCAAATTTTGTAGACATCCTGGGCATTAATGGCGTCTGGGGAGGCGATTGAAAAAAAGTTACAATTTTCGGGAAAAAAATTAGTTATCTGCGCACAAAAAAATATTTTAAAATATTGTTTGCAAAAATTACGAACATATTGGTCTTTAATGGAATGAAAACCTAATTTAGTATTTTTAATATAATCGGAGATATTCAAGGTAAAACTTCTTTTGCAAAATTTCACTTTTGATCTTTTTTTGGTTTTTAGCGGTATTTTTGCAGCCTTTTTCGTTTGAAAAACTATTGTAAAAAATTAAGCACAACTAAATAGTAGAGTTAATTACATATCCACTGATATACAATTTGTACACCTTTTTCATTACAGCAGCTGTAAATGATGCATAAAATTATGGTACCCCGCGCAAAAAGTCACTTTTTTATTTTGTTCTTCTAATGATTACTTCTACTTTTTATTACTTCCTTTTTTGAAATCAGTGATTTTGTTTTTTCAGTTCAGTGAAGAAATTCCAATTGAAAAACAAATATTACAGAATTTAAAAATTAAGAAAAAAATGTAAATACTAAATATATATAATTTTACATAAAAATGTCATGGGTTCTTAATGGGTTAAGCATTTTTAAAAATTTTTAGTATTTCCTTAAAGATCTCATCGAAAGCTTTTAAATGATACCCATATTGATATTTAAAATAAAATAAAAACTTCAGAGGAACGTAACTCGGAAAGTATAGGCGATCGCCAATTTTTTCACTTGATTTTTTTTTCTTCGTTTTTAATTATCTATCACACACTTCATATATACATATATTATTTTTTTTTTTTTTGATTATTAGGTTTCTAAAATTGAAAAGTTCTATCTTGTATTTTTAAAAAACTACAGGTGAAGAAGTAAAAAATTCCATATCCAACTTATAAATTTGAATAATATTTTTATATTTAATGGAATTCAATGATCGAGAACCAGCCAGGCCTACAAAACACGCTAAGACACTTGTGAGATTTCTAATTTCTTATGTGGCAGCTTAAGCATGAAAAAGCGCCAGACTTTATGCCTTTATATTTGCAATGCATATTTTTTACCCATAACGACGAAAACTTATGCAAGCACTTACATATCTTTTTATATTATTAAAATTGTACAATACCAATAATACAACAACTCTAGCTTTTTCCAGGATATGAGTAAAAAAGGAAAATTTTGCTATAAATTTTTAATGTTTTATGTTTTTGTAAGTGGGAACAAAAACTATAAAAATTTACATCCAAATTATTAGAAATTTACGTACATTTTACAAAAT
The DNA here is from genome assembly GCA_916610165.2 of Gymnosoma rotundatum. Lineage (NCBI taxonomy): Eukaryota > Metazoa > Arthropoda > Insecta > Diptera > Tachinidae > Gymnosoma > Gymnosoma rotundatum. The sequence continues at coordinate 35,567,559 of OU744339.1, read as the reverse complement.
CATGAAAGTATAAACAATAATGTTGCTCAGCAATAAATAACATTAAAACACACACACACACACGCACATATAGAAATTTCTTTTTCGTGTGTGACAAACGGTTTATCTTTTGCCAAACGGGAGCAAATAATAGTGAAATTTCTAATATCCTAAAATTTTTTGAAAATCTTAAATTTACTTTTAAATTAACTATTGTCTGTATAAGGACTGAGTATTTATAAAGTATTGTTACGTTTTACCCTTTTTAGACAGAACAAACGTACGGATTCTTGTGATTGCAAATACCACTGTGGCTAAATTCTATCTTCGAACTTTATGGCTTTCTCTGGCTATACTTCTCGATCCTACCGGTCTTGTGAACCCTTGGTCTCGTATTTACTAAACATGCGTTATCACCACAAACGCAGCCATCCATGCTACACTACTGTGTTACTTCGGCGAGACATGAACTACTCGATGCCTTGTTTAGTAACCTTAACAGACTACTCCACTACGCCTTTTATCCAAGCCAGCCATCCCCTTTATCTAGTAGCAACAACACACGTATGGCATACACTGTTGTTATGCTGTTACACTTCCCCGCGCTAACCGCTAGTGCTCTTACTTTTTATTATAAAGGGCTTCTTGACAATTATCTGTTACTCCTTTTATTAAATTAGACGCCTTCACTAAATTGTCTGCCATGGCTTCACGCAATAATTGTCTTTGCCTCTCAGGAGATTTGTACTGCTGTTTATTAATTTTAATTGCATGATAACAATTATTATTTTTTCGTTGAATTAGGCTATTCACCACGCTCATACGGAAACAACTACAGGGGCTGCCAGATATTATTATTCGTAACAGTATGTTAAATTGCACATAAAGCTTCTATAGGTTGCGGGTAAAATTTAAAAATAATTAAACTAAGTGCTTTTTAAGTTTTAGGCTGACTTATAAAAATAGGAATTTCTTGATTAAGAATTTTAGTTATTACAGGATTTGATATCCAAAACCAGGATTAGTGAATATCTATACGGCATGAAGAGCTCGTTCAAACTACATATTATCTAGGTCACATCTCTGGAATTAAGGCAAAGTAACGATGTGAGGTTAAACTCTAGTAGCAGTTTCTGCTGCACTTTACAGAAGAATGCGCCAATCATGTACTCAGTTTTAAAGTTATTTTATTAGGTTTCTAACGCTTAACTGTAAGCAAACTGCAAACTGTTGCAGTACATTAAATAAATTTTTAATAAATTATCTACACATCGATCTGAAAAATTTTAAATTTTTTCTGAAAAAAAAAATCTTTTGTTTGTTTTTATATTATTTTGAGTTTTAAATTAAGAACGCAAAAAACGTGGGAATATATGAAAACATTTTGTGCTATGCTAAAAACAAATTGTTAACAAAATGTGTTCATACGTATTTTTAATTTTTACATATAAAATAAAAAAACATGAAGAAGCGAAGCTTAGAAAGTTCCTATAGCTAAATATATGCTCTATACACATGTCCGTGGAATCAGAGAAAAGCTTATGACCGCTAGATTTACAATATCACAATAATTTTTTTCGCGCTCCATTTTTAAAACTGCAAAATTTTAAAGGTAGTTTCTTGAAAGATTAAAAATAGAATTTGAATTGCAACAAAAACAAAATTTTTCTTAGCCATAATGTAACACTTAAGGTTAAATTAGACGTTCCATACCATAACGCCATAGCTGTAACCATGGCCATAACCATAATCATATTTACTGGCAGTGAATAGTGGTGCCATAGCAATAAGCAACTTCTATTTGTTTGGGCGTTTGTTAAGAAAGAAGCGTAATGAAAAATATAAATTAAAACTCGCCAAGACAATGCAGCGACCATAAAAATTAAAACTAAATAAAAAAACAAACAGTTATTACCCAAATTCAATAGTCAAATATATATGGTTATGGTAAAAATCAAAATTTAATTAATATCTATGGTTACGGTTATGACTATGGCATTATGGCATGTCACCAATATTCAAATACAGTGCTTCCCATAAGGTTGGTTTGAACAGCTGTTTTATATGATTATGGCACGTCTAATTGAACCTTTACTGCCTTATTCATAAAAAATAAAATAAATGTGAAATTTTCTATACAAATTTGTCCTAAAATACATTTCGAATCTATTTCATTATTTTATGAATACAGCAGTTACTCGTATACTTTAAATTTTCAAGGTGAGAATATTATTATACAGACTACAACAATGCTAAAGAGCATTCTATCAGTTAATGTATACAATTTTGACAGTTTTCTGTATCTCAGAAACCGTGAAGTTTCTAAAATCTTAAAAATATAAAAATTTCAAAATACATAACCTAATAGGATACCCTTTAATTTTTGGTGCTGTTTTATAGCATTTGCTAATACGACCTTTAAAATACTACATTAATAAAAAATTTCAACTGTTACGGTTTCCAAGATAGTAAAATACTTTTCAATATTTATATTGTATTAATTACAATGTTATTCGGTGTAGTCTATAAAATTATAATGTCACGTATTTGTTGTTGTAGCGATAAAACTTTTAATTTTATATACAATCAATCGTGTGTATCGTACACGAATCGTGTGTTCGATACACCTACACGAACTTTAAGTATACGAGGGCTGCTATATATATTTCTGGCCTGGCAACACTGAGTGCTGCCAAGTGCAATCTGACATTTCCATTGGAAAGTTTGTCATTTTTAAGCATAATCGTACTCAAAACGTTTTGACGTACGACCATTATTTGTTTTGTTAACAGTGACTTGAAAAAATTAATATAGAAAAAAATGAAATTAACTCGTGGACATTTTCGTGACATTATCTTTCACAACTTTCGACGTGGATTATCACGACAAGAGTGCATTGATGAACTTAAATCTTTGTATGGCGATGAAGCACCATCCTATAGCACTGTGAAAAATTGGTAAAATGAACTTAATCGTGGCCGAAGCTCGCTCAAAGACGAATTCCGTGAAGGTCGTCCAAAAACGGCTGTTGTGCCAGAGAACATTGATGCCGTGCGTGAACTCATAATGCAAGATCGACATGCGACATACCGAGAGGTAGAGACATCCTTGAACATATATTCCACCAGCATACATTCGATACTGCATGAACACCTGGCCGTAAAAAAGGATTGTTCTCGTTGGATCCCGCACAATTTGAAAGTCGCTCAAAAAAAGACTCGTGTCGATTGGTGCAAAGAAATGTTGCAAAAATACGATTGCGGTTCTTCAAAAGACGTTTATAAGATCGTCACAAACGAAACAACAATCGACCGTGTGGGTCTTCAAAGACGAGCAAAATCCAACGAAAGTTGTTCGTGGAAGAAGCACTTCGAAGCAAATGGTCGCCTGTTTCTTCGGCAAAACTGGTCATGTGGCGACTGTTCGTAGGACGGTCACTTCTGAGTGGTACACTGCAATTTGTTTGCCTGAAGTCATCGGAGAAATTCGAAAAACCGACAAGAGAAGACGAATCATTGTTCACCATGACAATGCGAGCTCCGCATACAGCCCTGACTTGGCACCTAATGACTTCTTCTTGTTTCCGCACATCAAGAAAAAAATGCGTGGTCAACGATTTTCGTCGCCAGAAGAAGCTGTTGAAGTGTTCAAAAACCATGTTTTAGAGGTGTCTCAATCGGAGTGGAAAAAGTGCTTCGACAACTGGTTTCAGCGCATGCAAAAGTGTATAAATCATGCTGGAGAATACTTTGAAAAACAATAAAACCATTTTTGATTATAAATATTCGCATTTTCACTATTAGGCCAGAAATATATAGAGCAGCCCTCGTATGCTTAATGTGTGTTATTTTCATTTACGACACACGTGTTCGTGTAACAACGAAATATTAAAATCAAACACAAACACATATATGTGTTTGGGAACACACAAAATTTAGAAACACACATTTTTAATTTGTTAAAAAAATATGTGTATGCTTCTTTGATCTGTGCTTGTTTACATTTATGTACGAGTTTGCTTACATGCTGTGTATGTTTCTGAACTCTGTTTTTTTTTTTACAAAAGAGGCTACCCTGCCCTTATTAATCAAGGGGCTCTCAAATCCTGTTTGGAGTATATAGCCAATGATTGGGGACTTAAAAGTCCGTTTACATTTTTTTAATCGGTGCTTTGCACTCCGAGAAATTTTGTAATAATTTATTCATTTTGTTTTAAAATTTTCTATGTTTGAATGGGACTGGAGGGAGAACTCTTATAATTTTTAACCTAATTTTCTTTATTCGCATTTGCTGCAGGTTGTCTTTAAAATGGTTAAAGAGAAGAAGTAAATTTTAATTACGTAAGCAAAAAAGAATACCACCTTTTTGGGTAAAATCCATAAAAAACCGGTATGTTTTTACATTTTGACAATTAAGAGGCTTGTAACTTATTATGGAAAAGCGCCATTAAAACAAAACTTAAACCTGTTTATTCCAAATATTTTTAAGACTATGGCAAATATCTTAAAGTAATAATTCGATCATTAGTTGGTACACTACGCCAAAAACACTAAGCTAAGGTCTGCCAAAATAAACCAAAAAAAAAAAAAAAACATTATAATCTAATTTTCTTCTAAACTAAAAAATATAACCTACACATGTGAGCACATTTTTGTAGTTATTTTCAAGTTCTATTTAAATTTAAAAAATCTTAGCAAGTGAGTTAAAAAAAATTATGTCATTTCAAAACATTATATGCCCAGGTACCCAAATTTGGTGGCCTTTTCTGAAGCCTCCGTTAACCCTAAGGGGTCAAACGATTCCATGTTTACTGAAAAGCACTTCTGCTTAGCCGCTGTAAGATATCTTGAGTGATTCATAAGATACAAAATTTTGTAGAAAATAAATCGTTTTCAAACCACTGTGGAGCATTTAAAAAACAATGGGCATTCATTTATTGGTATATATTTCTTTCTTTATTTCAGAGGTGAAGGTCCTAATTAATATTTATTGTAAAATTAATTTCCAATAAATAAAAAATAATAATAATTTTTTTAATATGAAAGTGGAGAAGAATCCACTTTAAAATAAAAAAACCCGTTTTATGAAAAAACTATTTCGCAATAAATTTATACTTGTATTATTTATTTATTTTTATTTATTTTATTATTTTGTACCTTTCTTCTCATTATGATTTTGTCGCTTTATTTAATTTATGTTATTTTCGCGCTTTATTAGAAGTCATGCTCATCGTAAACCTATAGAGAAAATATTTGTTTAAATAAATGAAAATTAAATTTAAAAGATAACATATGGCATATTATTTCAAAATCGATCGGCATTTCACTTTAAAATTTCGTTTAGCGGACTAAGCTCTTCCTGCGGTTCTTCTTCCTGCACAAAAAATGGAATGTTGTTTTGGTTGTCAGATTTATTAATTTTTTAGCTGGAAGCGTCAAAATCAAGACACTGCAAAAAATTCGGGATATTACTTTTTAAATTTCTAATTATTCTAAACATATTCCGATTTAATTAACAAATTTGAGCAACAACCGCAGATATAAATATTTTAACTGCTTAAATTTTTGTAAATTTTGTCCTTTTTAATTTTTATTATTTTTCTCGGTTTTCTTGTATTAAATTCATAACATTAGTTATCTTATGCAATGTGGCATCACTTTAAAAGCAGCTGCAATAAAAAACAACAAAAATAAACTGAAAACAAAACAATTTGTATAAAGTAGGAATTCGTACATGTGTTCTTTTTTTTTCTAAAATGGACACATACATACATTCATACTCGTAAATACATATATGCATGCATGCATATACGTATATATGCTTTTGTTACTTCCATAAGATTGCTATAGTGAGCTGTAAAACTAAATAAATAATAAATTTATTGCTCACTCTCTCAGTCATTCATTTCCAAAAACATGTCCTTACGGATACAAAGTAATATCCTGCAATTGCAGAAACAACTCAGAGAGCATTTTTATGCTGTTGGGCTCTCAACGAAAAATAACTGAGAGACAAACATTTAGTGAGTCAGAGTTCTTTAAATACACAGAGAGGAGTTGGTTTAAGCTCACATCCTTTTATATATTCAGCAAAAAGGACATAACATTTCTGTAGAAGGGATTTTTTTACATTTTAAGGAAACAGAATATTTATGTGAGATTTTACTTACATTTTTTATGCAGCTCAAAACTTAGATTAAAACATTTGTGAAAAATATTAAAAAGTAGTTTGTTTGAAGCATTTAAACCGTGTAGTTGATTTAATCTCTATGAATGGATGGCATTAGAAGAAATAATAAACACGTTTTTTTAGCGAAATAGTTGGTTTATTTCAATAAGTGTATTTATAAAAAAGTTGATTTATTTTATTTCAACTCAATAAAAAAGTGACGTCATTTATTTAATTAAGTGACTCATAACAAGTGCTGTGAAGTCTAACAGAAAGTATTTAACAAACAAGTGTTAATAGTTTCACAAATAGAAAAGCAATTAAAAAAGAGCAAAACAAGATTATAATATTGTGAAAAAGTACAATTTTTTGCTTTGAATGCAATTTGGAAAAATAGAATTTTAAATCGTTTTACTTTTGTCGGCATTTGTTTATCTCATGCCGTTGCCATTAAGAGCTACCAGATGTTTAAAAAAATTACTTAAACTAGGAATCCAGTCGCAGCGACAAAATGATTTAATTGTTGTAAGAAAAAAATGGCATTTGGTTTTGCAAGGAAGTTTTAGTTTATGCGTCAGTAAATGTTTTGTTGCGTTGAAATCCTTAAACAGCTGTCTTCATAAAACAGAAGATGTTTTATTGTTCAAGAAGTATTAAAAGAAGTTAAATAATTTAGTGAAATTTTCTTTAAAACAACAACAAAAATACACACATACATACATATGTATATAAAAAAATACTTCATCGATATACGTTTACAAATAAAAAAGTGTTACTTTTTATAAAAAAAAATATTACACCATTTAAGAGAAAGTGTTAGTAAAAACAAAAATCCATAATTTCTAGAATTTATGAGTCGGTATTATTTTCTTTAACAAATTTTTATATTTTAACTTATTTGCTAGTATTAAATACCAGCATCAATATGTCAGCAATCAGTAATCGCAGCCAAAAAATGGAACAACAGGTTCGTATACAAAATATAAAAGAAAAATCGCAATAAAAAATTTACGTTAATATTTCTCATGGAAATTCTTATAAAAAACAATAGATTTTTTTTTTGTAAAATTGCTTGGTTTGACTGAATTTTATTATCTTTGTAAAATTAAAAGTTTATTAGTGATATTTAAATTTTTAAGTAACACTTGTATTACAGTGCTGTTCTCAATGCAGTTCCTTAAACGGATACATTGTAAATAAAGGAAGTGAAAATAAAGTAAACTTTCAATTATTTAGTTGAAATTTTACTAAATAGTTGAAATAATTTTTTTTTTTGTTGAGTTAGTGAAATTGCATTTTATTTTAAAAGTCTTCTTTTGGAAGGTTGTAATTCATTTGTGTTCGTCTTAAAATTTTTACTTTTTGTTAAATTTTCGATTTTTTGTTTAATTTTATTATTTAAATAAAAATTTCTATTTATGGATGAAATTTGAATAATGTCGAACATTCAGTGAAATGTGTCTTATTGGTAAAATTTTAATTAATTAAATTTCAATAAATATGTTGAAGTTAAAATTTCTATTATTACGTGATATTTCGAATTCTATGACGATTTTTGGGTGGTATTTAAAGCTTTTGGCTAAAATTTTATGAACAAATATAGAAATTTTGTTAAAACTTTTTAAAAAAAAATTCAATAAAACTTTCCTTTCTTTAAGTTTTAATTATTTACTGACATAAACATTATTTTAAGAATACGTAGAACGTTTTGTAGTTTAAATTTAGCAAATAAAATTTTCGATTTTTAGTGATTTGTCTTTGGTGATTTTTGAAATGAATGTTTTTGTTTTTAATCCGTGCCATTTCAATTGTGTTATAAAATTTCATAATTGTTTTAAAAATTAAATTTTTTTAATGAAAATGTCTTTGCTTCGGTTCTTTTGGTAGAATTGTAATTATTTAGTGAAACTTATTTTTTATATTTATTTAGATGCTTAAATCTCCTGTTATGTGTTTTTATAGATTAATACATATGTATTTTACTATAGATATCTTTGAAGGTTTAAATTTCTTTAACTTAATTTTTTGGTGGCATTTTGTTTCTGTACAAAATTAGGTTTTCTGTGTTATGAAAATTCCTTTAAAAATTTTGATTTTTATAAATTTATATATATTTTGCTCTTCGATTTTCTGTTAAAATATTTTTCTTGTTAAAATCAAATAATCTGGTGTTAATATTCTGACAGATATTTTTTATTGAATTTTCAAAATAAAATTTACTTTTATTTAATGTTTTCGTCCCATTTACATAGATTTTTGATAATTTATTGGTTTTTAGTAAAAATTTCTAGTTTTTTTGAAAAATATCTTTTTGAACTGTAGTTCAGAAAATTTTGATGTATACGTGCGATTTTACTTTTTGTAAATTCTCAATTATTAAGCGAACATAAATGAAGGTCCAAGAAATTTATATTTTTAATAAACTTCTTAAAAAAAATATAAAGTTAAACTTAAGTTGAATTTTTTAATTAAAGAAACGGAAATATTTTTTAATTTTAATAAAAAACACTTCGTGCTAAATATAAATTATCCCAATTAAATTAATTACCGATATTGATTAATGAGGTTCAAAGCACGTCTCGATGGTCATTTCGTTACCGCTTACTTAACTCTTCAGGAAACTTCTGACAAACATTTTAAACAATAAAGCAAAGACAAAAATCAAAGTTTAAGCAAAAACAAAAATAACCAACAGTAATTCTTTTTTATTTGAATTTTATTTGTAAATAACTGTGAAAATAACCGTAAAATTCTAATAATAGAAGATTGTAGCGCAATTTCTATATATCTAAAATCATCTTCAACATTCTTCTTATTTGTCATGTTATTGAACTTCTTGCATAGCAAAAATTATTTCTGAACAATAAAAGTTTTCCCAATATAAAACTTAAGTATAACTGACAATTAATAGCAAATCATTTTTGAATAATTATTCAATTGGAATATATTTCTTTTCACTTGTTTATTTAAAAGAATTATAACCATTCTTTAATAAAATAAAAACTTTTATACGGCAAAAATGGCATAAAATAATCAACAACGTAAAAGTTATAATTGTTTAAAAATAGCTAAAAAGCAAAGGGTAAAAATAATTTCTATAAATAAACACGACATTCGGTGTACCGCTAGTTTGTTTCGATTTATATTTCATGATTATTTAAACTGCTGTCTCTCATACTAAATTGAAAGTTAAGCAAAAAAAAAAAAAAATTTTTTTGGAGTTTACTTCCCCTAAATAGCACAACCTGATAGCACAGTGTTTAGAAAAAAAATCCTGTAATACTGAAGATCTAAGGTCTTTAAAAATATTGTAGATTATTTATAACAACTATGAATTTTTCTTCTAGCTTTTAGTTTAGAAATTAATAATCTATTAATTGAATGCTAAACTAAATAGTTAACGCTAAACTAAATGCTTGAACAATTGCACTGTTATGTAAAAAAATAAGTGCCAAAAAACAAATTTTTCATGCTAAATTATAAAAATATATATTTTTGTAATAATTAATATAAAATCTAGAAAGGAGAAAAACAAGCATTTTAAAGTGGATGCATTGCTTATAAAATTAATCATATTTTATTTAAATCGATGCAAAAATTTTAACTCTATTTTCCACAAATAATTGAAGATTTTTACCCAACTTATTTTCGTGCATAACATCGGTAACGTATTTTACCCTTGAAAAAAATACAGAAACATTTAATTTTTAGCATTTTTAGTCTTTGATAAAATTCGAGAAGTAAAAATATTTCAATTTTGCATTCGGTTCTTATTTCTAAATATTGCCGAATCTGTTTAGAAAACGAAAGAAGAACTTTAAGATACTTTCCTTTCGCATCTTTTGTTTTTTTATTTATCTTAATTTGAATAAGCCGTTCTCGAGTAATGGTGAAATAAATAAATGTGGGCGCTTTGTTATTTGCAAAGACTATAATAGAAAAAACAAAAAATCTGATTTTTTCAAGAAAAAAAACTTTATTTGTACAATTAATTGCTTAGAGTGGAAACCCGGTTAACTTAATACCTTCTTACAATATGGCACATTTTTATTAAATAAATGTGAGCATTAAACCAAACTCTCTCAAATCAGTGTCAGAAATATTCAACTTTAATAAAGTGTTGAGTTTGTTATCACCAAGATATAACGAACACATTCATTTCTTTAGCAAACGTATTACAAATGTATGACAGAGCCAAATGTTTAACAACTGTATTCATCTATGATTACAAGTGTCTATTTGCTAAAGAACTTGATTGAAGTTTTCCAAAGTTTGCAAACGTAATAGAAAAGAAGAAAAGTAAATAAAACAATTAGTTCTTAAATCTACACACACATGTTCGTACTTCTCAATGCAAAACTAAAAAGAATATGAATGAATTAGTGCTCAGTTGTGATTTCTCGATTTCCGAATGTAACAATTAGCAAAATAAAAACGAAGAAAGAAGAAGTGAATAATTAAGTTCCAATTTTGTCAAACATTTAAGATTACGAATATTGGTACAAAAAACTTATTCACGAGTTTTTTTTTATCTTCAAAGTACCAAGCTCTTATTCTTGATGTTCATAGCAAAATTAAGGTATTTTTTTGTATAAAATTTTAAGTTCTGTGTGATAAAAGGTTCAAGGATGATGTAAAGAAAAAGCCAATTAATTAGTAAATATTTTTCAATTTTGTATTTTCTGAAAAAAAACGTTTAGTTAGAGCTTATTAATTGGCAATTTTATATTTTTTGTTAAGTTTTTAAGCTCTTTGTCAATCGGCCACGAAATACCTACCAGTAAAAGTAATCACATTTAAACCAAAGAAAAACTAAACATGGAGCATTAAATTAGAAAGGGATATTGATATAATATAAATATAATTTAATAAACTTCAAACGATTTTTCCATAAAGAGATCTTTTTTCTCTCTGCGTACTTATCAGGCAAAACCTACTGACTGGGTTCTAATAAAATTTCTTAAGTATCTTTGTGGGTAAAAAAATTAAAAACCACAAATTTAAATTTAAAAGTAAATTTCTCAGTTTCCGTTTGATTAAATTCGATTAAATTCCGGGATGCCAACTTTGACAATTGTAAAGTTACCCTCTACTGAAACAAAGTGTGTCTAAATGCAATAAAATCACAATACGTTTAATGCATATTGAGTAACTAACTTAGAAGTTGCAGACTTATTTTCTATTTCACCCCACTAGACAAACCTCTGTTTTCCACCGTATCCAAATGCATTTACGAAGGCATTACTTTTCAGCGGCACTCCAGTTGGATCTCTCTCTTTTTTTCTTTAGAGTCTGTAAACAAATCTGTAATTAATTACCAACAAAATAATATCTAGATGTATACATGAACAAACATCTTCCAATTAATTCATTTTTTTTATTTACGAGAGCTGCTCTATATATTTCAGGCCTAATAGTGAAAATGCGAATATTTATAATCAAAAATGGTTTTATTGTTTTTCAAAGTATTCTCCAGCATGATTTATACACTTTTGCATGCGCTCAAACCAGTTGTCGAAGCACTTTTTGCACTCCGATTAAGACACCTTTAAAACATGGTTTTTGGACACTTCAACAGCTTCTTCTGGCGACGAAAATCGTTGACCACGCATTTTTTTCTTGATGTGCGGAAACAAGAAGAAGTCATTAGTGCCAAGTCAGGGCTGTACGGCGGATGAACTATTAATTCGACGTTTTGGCCGGTAAAAAACGCTCTGGTTTGAGCCGATGTGTGAGAGCTCGCATTGTCATGGTGAACAATGATTCGTCTTCTCTTGTTGGTTTTTTGAATTTCTCCGATGACTTCAGGCAAACAAATTGTAGTGTAAAACTCAGAAGTGACCGTCCTACGTTGCTCAAGCGGAACAGTCGCCAAATGACCAGTTTTGCCGAAAAAACACGCGACCATTTGCTTCGAAGTGCTTCTTCCACGAACAACTTTCGTTGGATTTTGCTCGTCTTTAAAGACCCACACGGTCCATTGTTGTTTCGTTTCGGGCTCATACGCATAGATCCATGATTCGTCACCTGTGACGATCTTATAAACGTCTTTGAAGCACCGCAATCGTATTTTTGCAACATTTCTTTGCACCAATCGACACGAGCCTTTTTGTGAGCGACTTTCAAATTGTGCGGGATCCAACGAGAACAAACCTTTTTTACGGCCAGGTGTTCATGCAGTATCGAATGTATGCTGGTGGAAGAAATGTCCAAGGATGTCTCTATAGGATGGTGCTTCATCGCCATACAAAGATTTAACTTCATCAATGCGCTCTTGTCGTGATAATCCACGTCGAAAGTTGTGAAAAATTATGGCACGAAAATGTTAACGAGTTTTTTTCTATATTAATTTTTTCAAGTCACTGTAAACAACACAAATAATGGTCGTACGTCAAAACGTTTTGAGTACGATTATGCTTAAAAATGACAAACTTTCCAATGGAAATGTCAGATTGCACTTGGCGGCACTCAGTGTTGCCAGGCCAGAAATATATGTAGCAGCACTCGTATTTTTTTTTTTTTTTTTTACAAAAGTAAACAGAATGAAAGCAAGGTTACATTTTTTTATGTTTGTTTAAAAATTGTATAAAAACATTTATGAAATTACAGATTACACCCAGTTTAAGTCGGTTCAACATAAAGTAATAAGATAATAAGAGATTTTTAGATTACAGTATACTTTAGTAAGAGTCGATTTTAGTCTATAATTATGAATATGGGCCAATACCTTTTTTTTTGATAATTCTTCTAACGAAAAGTTTATTTAATCCAAAACTCCACAAGAATAAACGTGATTATAAATAGCGATTTGGTATAAACTTTGTTCCTTAAAACTTGCAGATGCTAACAGCTACTGTAATTTTAAACCAAATACTCTAAGAAGACTGGTTTCAAAATACATTTCTCTTTTAACAATTAGTCTGGTAAAAACATATTTTTTTCATTTTACCTATATGAAGCCTTATTAAAAATTAAACATTTTTTCAACCTATAAAATTTTATTTTTATTTTTAGCCAACCACGTTTTGTATCCAATTAATTTTATATTGATTAAACAATTTAGTTTTTATACACGAAACGTAACTAGTGAAAACGAGGTGGCTTTTGTATAATAAAAATGTAAATAATAAACTTTTGGTTAAAAATTTTTTTATAATTATTGCTAAACCAAATTGCTGATTCCTTAATGTTTTATTTTGATTTTGTTAATGCAAAAAAGGTCTTTTTTATTGTAGGCAGACTAAAATCTGTAATGGGTATTTGTTAGCATTTTTATTGAAAATAATCTCTTCGATAATTATTAGAAATTATTCTCAATAGCATATTTATTATTTAGTGATTTACAATAATTGCTACAGATTTGAAAGAGATTGTAAAGTTTGCATGTTTTATGACCATTGTTTAAACATTTCTGTTATTTTAATAATTAGGCGAATACAAGGTTTCCAGCAATCTAATATTTCTAATGGATAAAAACTAAATATGTTTTTTTTTGTTTTAAACTGAGATAAATATTACTTTATCTATTTAACAAAAACAAGAAAAATTTTATATAAAAATAGCGAGTACAAGGATTCAATAACAATTACAATATAAAAAAAATCAATTTTAATACAATAATAAAAAAAAACACTATGACAATAACATTAAAAATAAAAAACAATACTCATATCTGTATGGTACTTTAAAGTCATGTGGTTAAGAATAGTTTTTTTCAGAGTTCAGAAAGTACACTCATCGTACACACAATGTTCTGTTCAAAACCAACCCGTACACATCTTTCTTTTCATAACAATTATGTGTGTTACTAAATGTTTTTTATTAAAATATTTTTTTGCGTACAAGTACGTGAATGTACCACTAAAGCTATTGTTTGCGTACGCGTACTCTACTTTTAGTACGCGTTCGGAAAAAAAAGTACATCGAAAAATTAATATAACTTCGTGGTTGAAAAAAAAGAACATGGAAAAATAAAAATAACTGCGTGTACGGACGGCAAATTAGTACATGTTACGATAGACCCAATAAATAAAATTTTTTATTGATGGGTTTTTAGTTAAAATTTAAGTATGCCATTGCATATTGTTTTTGATTTTTGGTAAGTGGTGGATTTCCTTGTAAATTCAAGCGAGGGTCATAGAAATGGCTCATTAATAAAAATGTACAATAAGTGGTGTTATAAAAAGTAAGGATTAAGGGTAATAATTTGCATATCTTTAACATAATTGCAATTATACCTAAGGAAGGAATTTCTGATGTTTACTGGTATCATAAAATAATTATTCTGATTTGGGTTTTTTGTTTATCCAATTGATTTCATTTTTCATTTTAAAGCTCTCAAAGAGATTTTAAAGGAATCACTAAAATTAAAAAAAAAAAAAAATTGAACCCATTAGCAGTCGATGACATTTTTATGTAAAATTATTTATAAGTAGGATTTAAATTTTTTTTCTTGTTTTTAAATTTTTTGTCACCCCAATATTTGTGTTTTTGTTTGGAGTTAATTTACGAAACTAGCTTTACATTAATGGTGAAGGGTATCTAAGATTCGGCATAGCGGAATATGGCACTCTTACTTGTTTCGATTATATATGTGTCTGTCGACGTTACTGTATGTAAGTTTGAGTTTTTGTTTGCTAATTGAGTCTAAACCAACGTACAGCAGAAATCCTTATGGAAATGTTGAACGATGCATTATCGTTCGTCGACTAAAATCGGAATTTTATCGCTTTTGGTTCAAACTCAAACAATTTTACGACTTTTTTATTTTGTTGCGGCTCTTTTCCCTTTTTGTGAGTTTACCCACAAAACCAAACTTCCGCATTCTTACTTTTTTTACAAGACTGGCAAGGTTGTCATAATATAATAAGCAATCAAGATTTATTTTTTATTTTGCATTTTTTTTAAATATTTTTTAAAAATATTTCTTCAGAAATAAAGCGTAAAGTCTTTTGCAACACGTTATTTGAACCCTTTTAGTAAAGCTGGAAATTTAATATAAAATAAATCTGATGATGTATCGTCACAGATCTAGAAAGAAACTGAGTTAAGAAGAAACGTTATTTTTCGCGGCATTTTCCACTGAATGGGAACTCAATTGTAAATAGCTTAAGCAAGACGGAGTGAAAAAGCGTATTTTTTGCATTACTGCCTAGTTTTGTTTCTAAAACGAGTTTTTAATGCAGTTTTGAAAAATTTCCAACGTTACCTGGGTGGAAGTTAAAATGTTTTTGATAGAATCAGACGCACATTTAAGGGTATGAGTTTTTGAGTACTCTATAAATTTCCTAGTATCACTTGAGGTTTTCCGCAAATTATGTTGTTGTAATTAGTCCAGCTTAGTTGCTCATTAAAAGTAATTAAAAGTTTTTTGGGATAGAAAATAATCAAGTATTGGCACCAAAAGAAATACCATATTGAGGACTTTTCTAATAATACTAAGAAGACCATTTGCAGAAGCTCTCTTATGTACATTTTCAAGGTCATTATTAAGTTATTATTCTCTGATCGAGGTCTGGTATAACATATTTTACGTAGAGCTCCATGACATCAGCATACATACTTACATATGTATTTTACAATGATTAATTTGTGAGTATATCGTATATAATAACGGATCAAGAACTGAGCCTTGGGGTACTTCTCCGATGTCTGCTAGTGTATGCTCTTGGTTAACAGACTGGCTTATGTTGCGTAGATCTAAAGCTTTACAGCCGTTATTGAAAAATTTAACATATTTTTCAATCTATAGCAAAGAATAGAATTATTAACAGTATCAAAAACTTTCAAGTAGCGCCAGAAATGATGTCATATTTTCATATATTTTTGCCCTAAAATTTTCAGGGACATCAATTATTGCTGTTACTCACCTTAACCTAATAGATCACTAAACGTATTCATTTGGATATAAATTTCTATTTAAAGGACCATGGAAATTTATGAAAGTATTGCGATAGGCCTATAGCTTCTAACAGCTTTTTGTATTAGAGTTATCGTTGTATGCTTTGATATTGAAGAGAATACAATTGTTGTTAAAATCGTATAAAGAAGGTATATTATATGTTGTAAAATATAAAATTTAGGAAAAATAAATAAATAAAAAATTTATGATGCTTTTCATCATATTCAATCGCATTAGAAAGCAGAATTTGCAGGTAAAATCATTCTAAGCAACGAAGCAGAGTTTAACCTTGATGGCTTTATTATTCTTCAAAATTAATAAATTTGGAAGCCACTGATTAGCGTATATTTGGGGCTGCAATTATAACTGAATTACCCATTTGCTACTGTTGTTGTTTCTCAATATCGCTTTGTGATAAAAGGGCTCTTATTGCATATATAAGAGGATATTGATAAAGAAGTTATATAGGTCTAACTATAATTACTACAAACTACATTTCCTGGTACCTCTTATTTCGGTGACCAGAAATGTGCGCATATATCTTTAGCTATAACACCACTTAATTATTTTTTACGGAATCATATGAAGTCAACCATTTATGCTAACAAGCTTGCAGCCATCTGCGTATTAAAGCAACTGGTCATGAAAAATTGTGCTTTTATCTCAAAAGGCCGTGGCAGCCTGTTGCTCCATGTGTTTTTCCATATTTGACCAAATAACGTGCAATGTTTAATACAGGAAAGAAAATTTGTTTTTTCTATTTAATAGTGTGCCACAAGGAAAAACAACTAAAGTCGACTTAGATTAAAGTTGAGTTATTACTATTGTTCTATTTTAATCAGTATAGGTCAAAAAATAATATTTTATACCGTAAGTTGCTGAAGTCTACGATATTAAATTTAATAAAAATGCTGCAAAATGAACACTTGACAAAAACGAGTTTAGTTGTTATTCCTAGTGGATTTTAATTATTGAAATCTACGTAAATATTGAGGCAACCTCTAGGCATATCTTATAGTATTTAAATACCCATATATGTGCATACTTCATAAACTAAGCTCCCCTTTAGTTGTACACTAATTACATTATACATAAACACACATATATATTAATGTGTGTACATATATAAATATACGTGCATAAGTCTGTTTCTTTATATTTGTAATTATTAAAGTATTGAAATAAATAACCTAATTATATTGTACCTGTGTGCTAAACATACACACATACTAATTTATTTATACTTAATCATCGCTTGATTTTGATTGGTACCAGCTTGCTTTAAGCAAATTTTCCCTTGGCATTTTAATTTTTCCTTTTTATAAATTTAATAATTTCAGCAGTTTCTATTCAACGAAACAAGGATATTGTGTTAGGCACCTGTGTAAAGGCCTAGAGCCCTTTCTTTGCCTATTTTGCTTCTTAAATCCTAACTTTAGGCAAAAAAAACTTGCTAAGTTGAATATGAAAACCTTTCATATAAAAAAAAAATATTTTTTAGGGTTTTAAAAATTTAATAAGTAAAATGAACCTTAAGCTTTATAAATGAGTCATAAGAAAATATAAAAAATTGATAAAATAGTAACATTAAATTAATAGCATGACCCAGTTTCATAAAAGTTTAACATGCAGGTGCAAGTAAATAAACTTTTAATGCCACGTATTAAATGAAATGTGTTCGACACGAAAATCAATACGTTAATAAATCAAACAAACCAAAGAAACTAATTCCATCAATAATCTAAACATAACTTGCAAGTTTCAGGTGGATATTCTAATACTTAGAGTATGTGACTGTGGCTGTAAATCATATGCATTTTACTGTTTTTATACGCTTCACCACTAAAAGTGGAAAACGGGTACTTTTAAGTTTGTCATTCTATTTGTAATTTCTAAAATATCCATCAAACATCAAGTGAAAAATATTGGCGCTCGCACATATTTTCCGAGCTATGCGCCTGTGCCCCATATTATTTAAGATATCAATATGACTATCATTTAAAAGCTTTTGAAGAGATCTTTAAGAAAATACTAAAACTTTTTAAAAACGCTTAACCCGATGACATTTTTATGTAAAATTATATGTAGTACTTAATTTTTTGTTTGTTTTTAATTCTCTGTCACCCCAATATTCATAGCCGAATATAGCCATGTTACTTATTTTTAATTACAATTATTATTGATTCTTGTTTAAAATTATAGTTAACACAAAACAATTATTTTAAAATTGCCCGAGTCTAAATTAAGCTACGAAAAGTTGTTATTATTAATACATACGACTAAGACATGTAAAAAATAATGCCTTGGATCAAGGATAAATAAGTATTTTTTTATTGTTGTTTTCAAAAGTAGGGGAGGTATTTAAAATATTTTATATCTTCTACGTCTTTGCTAGTAGTACGTCTTTGTTAGAAGATTTATTAGAATATCCGAAACAACTCTACGTTATAGCAGCTAGCCTTTAAGCACTCCCGGGTAGATTTGGTAGATATGTCCCAATTGAATTTTTTAGTTTTGATTAAGGGATGTACGTTTTTGAAATTGGCACCTCGGAAATATCAATAAGTGTAGAAATACAGCTTTTGTAGGTCTTTAGCTAAATTAGTTTTAATGAGAGCAACAAAATTGCACTAAGATAAAAAAATGGGTAATTAAGTAAAAAAATTTTTTTATAAAATTAAATCAAATACTTTAAATAAAAAGAAATTTTGGTAAATTGCTCAAATGGGAAAGCAAAAAACTTGTAGGTAACATATTTTTTTCAATAAACCCATCAATACATATAAGTGCTTCGCAATGGGATCTCTTATGTAGAAAAATGAAAGAAAAAATAAAGATAGTTACTCAATGGTTACTGTTTTTTAATCAAATTGCTTGAGTTTTTATGGTCTTTTTGCCTTATTTTGATATAACATTTTTGATATAACATTGATATAACATTTTTCCTTACAAAACTTGGGTAGAATCCACTGATGAGCTATATGAGCAGTAGCGAAATGGCCATATGGATATGATTCGTTCAAATATATATATATATAAATATTTCATGATATTCTTATGAAATATTTTTTATTTAAAACTACACATTGAAATATATTACTGTGGGAAAGCACATTCATATGGCCATTTCACCCAAATTTTGTATAAAAAACTTGAAAGTCTTAAATCAAAAACTAAATTGATTAAATGAGAACTCCATTGAATCAAAAAGTAAAAACGACAATAACAGCTCAAAAATGTTTTACACAAAAACATATCAAACATTCACTAACTACTTTTCTCTTTTCTTTAATTTTTCTACATTAGGGGTCCCATTGAAAACCATTCAGTTTGTAGTTTTAAATAAAAGATATATCATGAGAATATTATGAAATATTTATATATTTAAAGGAATCAAGCAAGATTAAAGTAAATTAAAATCAAATATTGCACATAAATTATTTTACATAAAAATGCCATCCGCTCTTAATGGGTTAAGCATTTTTTAAAAATTTTAGTATTTCCTTAAGTGTGTCTTCAAAAGGTTTAAAATGATATTTCATAAAATTAAAAAGTTTCATAGCCCCTAACTCGAAAAATATGGGTGAGCGCCAAATTTTAACGTGATGTTTTTTTCTTATTTTTCAATTCTCTCTCGCCCCATACTTTTACTTTTATGACATGAACAAATTGGAGGTAGGCGTTGTGTTTTGCCTGCACCTTTTTCGACACTATATCTGATCGGTTGACATCGCTCTATCAACTTCGCTACGCATAAGAAGTCAAAATATATACACTTTATGGGGTCGGAAATGGATATTTTAGAAATTACACACGGAATAAATATCATATATATTCCTTTTTCCACTTTTTGTAGTGAAGGGTATAAAAATGATTTTTTTGTTTAATTTTTTGCAAAATAAAAATATAAAAAGGTTTTTGAGAGTGATATTTCGGGGACGGACTTAGAGGTATACCTCCGCCTGCCCATAAAAACTCCATAATTTAATTTTAATGGTATTATGACGTGTATATTCCATTTTTAAATACCTAAATATTGTTTAAAATAATAATTCATTTTGCCGCTCACAAAAAAGGCAGGGCAAAATGAAAGTTAAGAGTGTTTTGGTCCAAGCTTAGGTTTTAAACAAAAGTATTAGATATTTCAAAGGTAGGATTGGTTATTCTATGGGGAACATTTTTCTCCCCGGTCCGTTTTTTTATTTTCAGGCATTTACAGTACATGACCATATGACATATCTACGGGCATTGTCACTGGCAGCTGACTTTCAAAATCTTAATATACTTAACCGTTTTATACGGAAGTAAAAGAATGGTTTTCAATTCGTTTATTCTATGTGGAAGATTTTATGAGCCGTAATGCTCTTCAAGAAGAATTATTATCGGTTTAAGTTATTAAAATCATCTTTTTGCTTTTCATTTGAACATAATCGTTTGATTTACTATAGATTTTGAAGAAAATTATAACTAAAAATTGCATAAAAGACCTTTTTGCTTTGCTTCAGCAGCTTTACACTCCTGCTACAGTCTCATGTTAAGTACTGCTAATAACTTGACTTGTGAACAACAAACACTTAAAACATAAAAAACTATGTTATTACTATTTGTGCAAAAATATTTCAATTGAAGGTTTTGTTTTTTTTTTAGAAAATTTGCACAATGGAAACTAAAGCTGACTTTTGTTTTCTTTTTATTTTATTTTTCACTTTGATCAAGGCTGTACAGAAAATGTTCAATTATTTTTTTAACATAAAGTTGCTAATTTAATTTTCTATACTTTAACAAGATAATTTGTTATTTCTATACTCTTAAATGATTTAGTTTTTCTGTGGCCGGTGCTAATTTTTTGGTGCAATAAAACCTGCTTGGAATAAAAATATTATTTATTTATCACTAAATGTATATGTATTTTAGCACAGTGCATAATATAAGTTTTCTTTCTGCAATGTAGACAATTCAATTTTTAAATGTTTTCTGAGTATAAGCTTCTTTAAATATGACGGAAAAATAAAAATTTGTGTGAAAAACATAGTTTTTTGTTGACCCATAGCACCGATAGTTATATTATACAACTCATTGCGTGTATACCTAAATTCACCACTTATTTAATTAGACATCGAAGGGCTTCGTTACAATCAGATTTGTATATTCGAACACTAGTTAATACATTTCTTAGCTTCCTTACAAATTTTATCAACTAAAAATACACGTACTACTCTCTTTGATTCAAGCAAATGTCATTTCCCCGTGGCAGTGACATTCCTAGTTGTTGCATATATCGTGACCGATGCACGACTCCCCGTAACGTACAAAACTAAAAATTAAAAGATAAGAATTTTTCAAATCTAACCAGTGGAGTTCGTCGCATGTGGATTTAAGGAATAAAATGTGGTTGTAGTTAAGGCTCTCCCTATATCCGGTTGTGTTTTTCGGATGTTGCCAAAGCGACAGAGGTCTATAGTATCCCTACAGGGCTTATAATCAAGATTCAGTAAAATATTATGACTGGACACGAACCTACGGGGTTGGTGGCCTCATTATTTTACTCGGTTGTAAGATAACCTTTAAAAAAGCGATCACTCAGTCAGTCGATTTGTATCACATTTGTCAAACTGAACTAAAAAAGTATAAAACAAAACAAAAGTAATAAACCCATTTTTTACTAAATAACTATATTTTAACATTATCGTGGAACAACTGCAGCCATAAATGAATTGTGATGAATCAGAGGCAATTATTTTCATTGAAATAATATCGTAATACTCAAAGGGACTGTTAGATCTTTACATTCCTTACAACCGTTTTACTATCAAGAGTTAGCGTTAATTTGTTTTCAAACTAAAAAAGTAGCTCCGCAGATTTTTTTATACCCTTCACCACAAAAAGTGGAAAAACGGTATATATAAGTTTGTCAATCCGTATGTAATTTCTACATTATTTATTTCCGAACCCATAAAGTATTCTTACTTGTTATGCATATCGAAGTCGATTGAGCGATGTCTGTCTGCCTGTCCGTAATAGTGTTGAAATCAAGTTTGCATGGGACAAAAAAAAAAATAAATATGTCAATCGATTAGATATAGTGTCGAGAGAAGTGATATTAGAAATCAGAATGATCGGTGTATATCCTTCGAGGCAGCAGGGAAAGCACCACGCCTACCTCTAATTTTCTTTTGGAAAAATAAAGTTACTCCAATCAAAAAAATAATAAATACATAAGGCGATAGCTAATTAAAAAATAAGAAAAAACATCAAGTGAAAAAATTGGTGCTCGCCCAAACTTTCCGAGTTAAGGTTCCCTGAGATTTAAAAAATCTTTTTATATATCAATATGGGCATCTTTGAAAAGCTATTGAAGACATATTTAAGAAAATGCAAATTTTTTTTTAAATGCTTAACCCGATAAGACGATGACATTTTTATGTGAAATTATATATATGCGGTGCCAATTTTTTTTTATTTTTTAATTCTCTGTCACCCCAATATTTGTTTTTTTGATTGGAGTTACTTCACTTAACTAGATTCGCATGAATGGTGAAGTGTATATAAGATTCGGCATAGCCGAATATAGCACTCTTACTTATTTAAACTAATATTTTTAAAACTATCCTTGCAGCAAAAGCCTCTTTAAAAGACCCTTCGAAATGATTAGAAGAATTTAATTGTCAAAAAAAATTTCCTTAGATTTGTAAAATCTAGCTTACCCCTTAATATTTTAAGTATATAAGTATATTTGTAACTATAAGTTGTTAACTGTTGTCCAAATTATGGGGATCACTATATAAACAACGATTAGGAATTATAATTCAACACTTTTACGAATCTATTTTACGCTTGTGTTTTATTACGTTTCATAGACTAAAACTTAATAACCACTACATTTATTTGTAAAAATTCGATATTTATTGAAAAATGTTTATTTATTTATGGTTGTTCAATTCTTAAATTGCACTTAAGCTTTGTGTTTACTTGTTTCTATACAACTGGCAGAGCAACCTGAATAATAAATGTTGACCAAAATGTACATATATACTCGTACACACGTACTTTATACTTATAAGAAATTAAATAAATAAGTATAATTTTGGGTGAAATGACACATTTTCTTTTTCATATAGTATCCTTTAAATGTACGAGGTGTGTTAATAAAATTTTTTACTTGGGTACAATATTTTATTTCTTAATGATAATCACCCCTATCGTGAATAATTTTCCCCTCGAAATATTTCCCTTCACCCTAAGGTTGCAATTGTGATTTATTTCCACGTGAAAAAAATGTGGTATCGCCGATTTTTATTCCCGTTCTCCTAAAAATTATGTGAATATTTTCACAAACATTTTGCTTGGGGATAAAAAAAGAAACACAATGTAAGCAGTTTTCTTGTTATCTTTTAAAACAGTTGTTAATTGTTTGATTTTATTTTAATGCCTGAGAAGCGATATTTTTCAAAAAATTCCCTGGCAATAGGTTAGGTTAGGTTGCACAGGCCGTCGGCATAAAGACAGACCCACTGGGTCCCAAAGGTCCCGTTGTGTTGCCTGGAAACAGGATTTGTAGGGGATCAGATTCAGGCCATTATGGCACCGTCAAAGATCCCAATCCAAACCACCCCGAGGACCGGATAAACAAGTTTATCCTAACAACGTCGCAGACAGATAAGTCTGCAAGACCATGCAGTCTCGGACTGCCGAAAATGGCCGCTCTATTTTCAGAAAGAGCTGGGCAGTGGCAGAGCAGATGCTCTACCGTTTCTTCCTCTTCCTCATCTTGACAACTTCTACAGTAGTCATGATGCGGAAGATTCAATCTCCTAGCATGGGTACCAATGACACAGTGCCCCGTCAGCACCGCCACCAGTATGCCCAGCTGCCCCCGAGGAAACCTCAGTAGATTTGCGGTTCTCCTATTATCGTACTGACGCCACAATGTCCTCGAGACCCTGCAGGTAACCTCCTCAGACCATCTAGACTGTGCAGCTCTGAGGAGTTCCTGCTGAAGTAAAGCTCTACAGCAGCTTAATGGGACTCCTACCAGTGGATCTGTCTCCCGGTCTCCCAACCGGGTTCCCGATCTGGCGAGTTCGTCCGCAATTATATTCCCGGGTACGCCCGAGTGAGCCGGTACCCAAAACAGTTCCAGGTTGGAATGTCTCGCCATCCGTTAAGAGATGTCCGGCATTCACGTACCAATCTGGATGTCGTATAGACACCCGATAAGGAGTTAATCGCGGCCTTGCTGTCAGTACAGATCCGGATATCCTCTCCGTATATCCTGTGGTACCTCAGCCAGCAAGCCGCCCTTCTGATTGCTGAAATCTCAGCCTGTACCACGCCACACTGATCCCGTAGCCCAAACTTCATTCTGATTCGAAATCTAGGAATGAAGACGCCCCCCCCGACCCCCGTGTCCGACTTTGACCCGTCAGTATAAACATCAAGCACATGCCCACGCATATTCGATGTGCCCGACGTTGATACCCCGAAACCAATATCAGACATGGGGGTTGGCGTGCAATAATCGATGTTGTCAGGGATGGCCGAGGAGCAGCCTAAAATGGTCGCATGTCCAAAGTCCCCTGACTTCCACGTCGCCGCTGCATTTAGTGTAACCGCCGAGTTCATAGCCAGCCGCTTGGCCATGAGATCGACTGGTAGCCAGTGCAGCATCGTAAAAAGGGCCTTCGATGGAGTGGTGCGCATTGCCCCGGTGACCATCAAGGCCGAAGTTCGCAATATTCTATTCAGCATACTGCAGTTCACAAGTTTGCCCAGTGCGGGTCACCATACAAGAACCCCATACATGAGTATGGGTTTTATGACCGTGTTAAAGATTAAAGATTTATGCCCCAGTGTCTGCCCATGGCCTTTCTACATACATACAAAGCCACTGAGGCCCTATCCGCCCGAAACCGGACATTGGGGGTCCACGACAGTTTTGAGTCCAGGATGACACCCAGATACTTTGCCCTGTCGGATAACCCAAGCTCCACTCCATTTAGGAGTGGTAGCGGAAAATTTGGAATCTTGTTTCTTCTCGTGAAGAGCATAAGCTCCGTTTTCCGAGCGTTCGCGCTAAGCCCGCTCTCGGTACTCCACCTACTGACGCAACCAAGCGCAGATTGCAGACATTGCGATAGCGTGTCAGGATACTTTCCTGATACTGCGACCGCGATGTCATCCGCATATGCCACAGTCCTGAACCCCTTGCAGTCCATTTCTGTCAGCAATGCGTTCATGGCGAGGTTCCAGAGAAGGGGAGATAATACCCCCCCCTGTGGTGTACCTCGCTTAGCTACCCTGTATATGGCAGCTAGCCCCATACTGGAAGTAATGACCCTATTAGTCAATAGATTCCTTATAAAGTTTATTATCGACTGATTTACATTCAGTCCCTCCAGGGCCATCGTAATGGCCTCCGGTTTCACATTGTTGAAAGCCCCTTCTATATCTAGAAAGGCAACCAATGCATATTCCTTATGCTCTAGGGATTTTTCTATAAACCCCACAAGCGTGTGTAGTGCCGTCTCAACAGATCTGCCCCTGACATACGCATGTTGAGAGGCGGAGAGTCGATCCGGATTAATCGTCCTCCTCAAGTGGAGGTCAATTATCCGTTCCAGAGTCTTCAAGAGGAAGGAGGATAGACTTATAGATCTAAAGTCCTTCGGTTCAGTGTGTGAGGTCTCCCCCCCCCCCCCCCCCCTTGGGAATGAAGACCACAGAGCAAAAAGTCCATGGTTCCGGTATATACGACCATGCAATGCATGCCGTGTATATCGGAATTAACCATGGTATGACAATATCCGCATTATGCTGCAAATCAGCCGGTATGATACCATGAGGACCCGCTGATTTAAACGGGTCAAAACTACCAAGAGCCCACATAAGTCCTTCCCTGTTTATAGGAAAGGGAACTGATGCACGGCTGTCAAGAATAGCTTTTTATTCTTCTATATTTGGCCAATGAATTCACCTCGGACAAAGTTTGTCTTCAAAAATCATAAAAATTTCTACCACCACCTCACGAAAATTGCATTGGGCTACACCTACGTCTTTATACCGCCCAAGACTTTTTTGATAGTCTGAAAAAAAATTTAGAAATGCTGAAAGCTTCACTACAGACGGCATCGCTGACGACTTTTTCTCAGGTAAGCAGTTCTGTACCAATATATTTAAAAGATATTTGAAAGCTTCTTTGTTTACTCTATAATGTTGTTGGAATCTGCAAAGAATTTATTTATATACGTACATATGTACATAATGCCAGCAATTCTTCCTGTCTTTACTTACATTGCTTCTGGTAAATACTGTGGATTTGACGCATCTTCTCTTTATTTTTTCAAATATTTTTTTTTTCTTCTAACAACTTGTATCTGATCGAAATACTATTCATTTTGCAAGAAAATAACAATTTATAAAAAAAATCACAAAAATACTCGTAAAAAATAAAATTACATCGATTCACAATAGAGTGTTCGAACTGTTCCCTAACAATTGGCAATGCCAATTTATTTCTCATGGGAATAACAAAATTATCCCTTAGAATTTATTCCCTTGAGATTCGCGATAGGGGTGAATATTTTCTTTCTTCGATGGACAGTAGAATTTATAATTAGCTTAGGCTTTTTGTTGATTGCAAACCCGGCTACACGGTTGCGGTTTTCTTTTTTTTTTAAGAAAAGTATAAGACGATGTGATGGAAGGCTTTATGTAATCGTTAGTTATTTCATTGCTGTTTGTTAACTGTTACCTTGGCTAAATACAACATTTAAGGGAACATTTTTCAGCTTCACTGACAATATAGTTCAAGCGCTTTACATCAATAACATTGCTTTACAAAACATACAAGAACTAGTGCGCTGTTAATGTAATACAAGCGATCAAGTGGTCTGAAAACTGTGTATAGGAAATCTTAAAAAAGTGAGTGTTTTTTATACAAACTTTTCAGACGAATTGATTGAAAACTTGTGTTACAGAAACAGCAAATAAGTTTTTTGAGTTTATTCTTGTTAATTTTTCACATAGTCTGCTGCTTCGAGAGACTTATTAACTTTATAATATAACTTGTAAATTGATTAATAAGGAAAATTATTTTTTATTGCTTTTGTTTAAATTTATATAGAACATGGAAAAAATAAACACAAGTAGAATGTGCTGCAGCATTTTCTGAAATTATTAATTTAAGGAACTGTGATACGAGGAATAATTAACAACTAATCAATATTATTATTTAGTTTATTTGTAATTTCTAAGCTTAATTGGCCAATAAATAAATTACAGGATTTCACACATTAATTAATTTAATATTATTTAACCACAATATAAGTTTAATTGGACGAAGTGTATATACAATCCAAAGAGTTTTCTTTGTTCTCTTATTATATTTGTTCTTGCTTTCTGCTAAACGTTAGTTTAGCATCGAATGTGATTTTATGTTTATTGTACCTTCTCCAAAAAGTTTATACATATTTTGAGTTCTCACGCAGAGAGAAGTCGATTGAACGATGTTCTTATGTCCTTCCGTGATCGTGTTAAAATTCAATTTGCCAATGCAGAAAATCAATTAGAGAAATTTAAATATGCCCATCGATCAGACATACAGGCATGTCACAGAACTCAATTCCGATCAAAATTGGTTTCAATTCCCCAAATTGGTTGTTAAAAAAAAAAAAAACAAAAGCTAAAAATTTCTTCGGAATGAAAACACATTTAGATTTTAAAGTGGAATATTAATTTCCTTAATATTTCGTTAGTTGTAGGTTTTAAATTTACTTTTATTATGTGTCCTTATAAAAAATTATCCTTATTGATTACTTCAATGTTCGCAAGATTTCCACATTTAATTTAATAGGTAGATATTACGTATTTTTTAGAAATAAGAAAAATCGATCGGAATCTGAAGATGGTAAAACAAAATCGATCGAAATTGTTAATACCGAATTAAAACCATTTCAATTGGAATTTGTGACATGCCTGATAGTTTCGAGAATTTTGCTATTGATCGTCCTCGTTCTCTGAGGCAGCGGACAAAACACCACGCCTGCCTCTAATTCTTAATTCGTTGGTATGTTGCTTTTACACAAACACTTGAAAATTATGTAAAATGCTTTTCGATTACGTTCCTGCATTCAGTTACACTCGAATCGAAAGTACGTATTCTAAAAAAAAAACGTAATCAAAAGGAAAAGAAAAGATTATGTTTAAACCAGCTACTTTGTTATGAAACGTATGAAATAGAAGCATAATAAATAAATGACTATAAAAAGTAAAATTTTATGAATAAACAGTGATAAAAACATATATAAAAACTAAATATTGTAGTAACTATAATTAAATAAACTCACCAGTTAAGTGCAGCAGGGAAGAAAAGAGCCAGAATATAAGCAACGTTATTTGTGGCCAAACTATTCCGGTGTGAGGACTCCTGAAGCGCCGAAGCGAAATTTTCATTTTCTACACATCATTGCAAAAGAAAAATTTAGTTTAGAGAAGAAATGGAATCGATAGCAGCGGCGTTGTCATTGGAAGAGGAGGACAACGTGGTCCAGAATGTAGAATCAAGACTAGAAAAGCCGAAATTGAGAGACAGTTGCAATCCATTCAAGATGAGTGAGAAATATTTATTTTAAATGTGTGTGAAATAATTAATTTATTTAATTTTTATAGATTTAAAAAAAATCTTTCGCCTAAATAAAGACGCTTAACCGAGTTGTAGCTCCTTTGAGATTCTTCGCTGAAGGGAGCTAGCATTACAGAGTAGGTGCAGATTATAACGTCGGGATGGCTCAACCCACAGCGTTAAAGACGTTATCCTCTTTCCTAAATATAATGCAAGCAAAGCTTTGCACAAGAATTTCAGACCGAGAGGAAATATCCATTTCGGTAGCTCGTGTATCATTTGGCATTTCGCTGGCCACTCCAAAATCCATTGTACCATTAATTCCACTTGTACTTGTTACCAAGTCCGTCAGCTGAATTACTTCTTCCTCAAGGGGGCTAATGCGCTGTAAGCGACAGTAGGCTCCTCCGGTGCTCATCATTTCTGTTTTGTTAGTTGTCAACTTGTGTTTTATACAACTTTTCCAATAAATCCGCAGTTTAAAAAAAGTTGTAATATGCATACATATGCAACGCATTATTAAAATTCCATACTTTCTTTCATGCAGCGTTAGTTTTTATTGGTGGCTTTATTGCGTTAAGTGTGTTTGCAACTTGTTCCCGGAATGCCTTCTACCTTAGGACGCTTATGATATCCAGACGCAATAATGCTAATGTTGCCATTAGACAAAACAAAACTTATTTCAAAATAAATATAGCATTTTATACTCACATTTTTTTAATTATACACTTTTTTAACTACAGAAACGAAAATAAATAAAAATAAGCTACTTAAAAAAACGTTAGGCAGAATACATACAATCGAAAAACAAATCGAATTGATACGGGAACACAGAATACTGAAGTTGCAAAACTGAGAAATTTACAATCCGAATCGAAACGCAGAATAAGAGTGAATATATAGGGGTGGTTGATGTAACCGAAATATTTCATGGTGGGAACAGATTTCTTATTCTATGGCAATCTGATTTATGATACATGGTTATACATACATATATGGTAAAGGGTATATAAGATTCGTCATAGCCGAATATAGCACTCTTACATGTTTTTAATACTGTCTTCTTTGCATCGGATTAAATGTTGTTCCATTATAATACTGACTGTTTTAAAGTAAGAATGATTACTGTGATTACTTTTAATATTACTCGCATAAAACAAGAACAAATAAATGTGATGATTAATAGAGAGAACAATAAAAAACAGTTCGTTTGTTTCATTCGTTTGTATGTTCATTAAGAAAAACTCATATTGACGGATAACAATAATTTCTCGTATTCAAATTGCTTAAATTTGTTTGTAAAATGGATAATGCAACGCACACAGCCAAGAAAAAATAGCAATGACGGTTGTTGCAATCCAAAATATGCTACCATACATTCTAGTAGTTTCGAAATTTGTTTGTTTTCTTTAAAAATTAAAAAATTTTTAATAAATTTTTCTTTGTAAATAAATTTATAAATTCAAATGTACGTGAAATTATGCCGAATTATTAAGTATCCTTTGGGTGTAGTTCTAATTCCCCATTAATACTTAACTCACCTCGTATGTATGTATACTATGAATTTTGAGTTTATGTTTTTTGATTTACTGTTTTTTTTTTATAGACAAAAATCCAAAAACTGCTTTATAATTTTTAACTAAATTTGTACATATGTTTGTCTTCATGAGTAAAAAAAAAGCTTTATGCTACATGTGTACTGAATGAAATAATTAGATTAAAAATGTTATCTAACATATTTATATTTTCAACTGCCAGTAAAAGTCTATAGAGACATTGGTATTTTATGTCTGCAGAATATATAAAATGTCAATTAAAAAGCCATTGTGCTAAAATTTCATTTAATTTTCATCCATGTTTTTAAAATTTATATGGTGTTGAAGCTTTAAGATAGAAAATCTATCGCGTATTGTTTGCTAAAGGATATAATAGATGTAGGATCGTAATTTTTATTAGTTTAGGCTTCTTTTTTGTAAAGGCAAATCGTAAACAATCGTACCTTGGGAAAAGTACATACATATGCAAGCTTCTGTCGCACTAACCTTTTTTGAACTAAGTTTTGCGAATTATAAAGCAGTCTGTTTTATTTAATTAATACCTGTTCAGTCGTGCACCTCAATTTAGGGAATTCAGTGACGCTCATACATACATATGTAAGTGGTCAAATTAGCCTACTCAATTATAATTTCGCAGCTAAGTATGACTTACTTTTCTTCGTGAAAATTCGTATTTGTGAGTTTAAAAAAATGAAGTCAAATCATGCTTTGAAAGAATTTTTCCTAGTTTTTATGACTTTTTGCTTGTGTAGAATTTACTTTTTTCACTGAACAAACTTCGCAGTTATTGCAATGCTGAAATTTATATTATATGCTAATTGCTCAAATTAATAATTGACTTATTGTGTGGTAAAGTAAGCGCGATTTATGTCTTAATTACCTAAATTCTCATATTACGCAATTAGCGTCTATGTCTGAACATAGAATGAAAATAAAAATGTAGTTGTATTATTATATAAAAGTTAAGCAAAAACTGTAGATAGAAATAAAATACAGAATTTTTGTGTAGTGTTACGATAAACTTTAGTATGAAACCGTAGTTGGAAAGCAAAGAAGTTCCATACAATTATGAAAAGTTAATTGGGTCATAAAAGAACAATGATATATGGGACGTTTAAATACAAAAATGAAAATAGTAACGAAGAAATATGTGTGTGCAGGTATGCCTTTTGTTTTTTTTTTTTTTAATTTTTAAATTTGTTTTATTATTTTGAATTATGTTATAAACAAAGTATATTATTACTACGAATCCCTTGATAAAGTGAACATATAATTTACGAAACGTCGGAAAAATATGTATTAAAAATTTTGCATTCTTATGAACATAAAAAAAGTTAGACCTTATTAGCTTAAAAATAAAAATCAACATAATAAAACTCAACTTGGCCCAAAATACAACACAGCAAAGAAATATTATATATTCAGAGGAAATATTTATTAAAAATGATTTTAAATAAATTCTGCATAAACTTAATTATGACAAAGAGCATAGTTACGAAAATTTTTAAGCTTCAGCAACTAAAATATAGAGTAATATTTAAAAATATTAAGCTTGGTGCTCTTATTTTTCGTTGTCAGGTTTCTCTTCATTGTCTTCGAGTTTATTTTGTGTAAAAAATTTATAACATATTATATTATAAAAGAATTAAAGAAATTTTGGCTTTAGTTCAGTTCCGTCTTCTTTATTTTTTTAAGAAAGAAAAATTATTTACAAACATATTCGGATGTTTACCAAAGAAAACAGGAAAAATTAGACACCAGCAAAATTTAATGCTGCATTCTCTAGATTATCCATCTCTGATCAGCTGCTAGTATTTTTTGTTGAAAATAAAAAAAAATGTAAAAAGTTAAATACTAATAATATAATAAATATCTTGATTTGAGAAAATAACAAAAAATACTAAACTTAAAGCGAATTTTAATAAATTTAAAAAAAGTAAAAGGAATTAATTTCAACAGAAAAACTTGTTTTGATGAAGTCGGTGCTAAGTCAATTAAAACCAACTTTAGCTGATTTTAAATTTAAAATCGCCTCTTACGTTTAAAATATAATTTTAGGTGTCTATACTACACAAAAAATACACCTTAAATAAAAACTTTTATTTTAGAACTCATAGAATATAATTTATTAATGACTATGATTATGGACCATTATTGATATTAATTATGTCATATTGTTATGAAAAACAATACCGTTATAAAATATATTTCAAATTTTTTTTTGCATTAAGGCAAGGCTCAGTGTATCTTGAAAAAATTCGATGACGCTGTTCTCTTTCCGACAATTTAGCAAAACCATAAAAATGTTTTGTACTTAACATATGAATGAACATCAACTGTATAAATCATGGTTTCTAAAGATTTGTTAAAGACCTTAAAATTAAAAGAAACTATAAAAATATCGTTCATTCCTAGTATTAAAGTTCGTGCAGTTAAGTGTTTTGAATAACTATATCTTCAAAAAACTTAAGTTTTTATTAACACAAAAGACTTAGTTTCATTCAATATAAATGTAATTAGTATAACATTTAATATATTTTTGTGTAAACTTTTTTAATGTCAAGTATATTTTATCTTTAGAGTATGCATACTTAGGTTTTTCACTATTTTAATATCTTAATTTTCTTTCTAATCTTTTTTCTTAGCGGTTCTCTTAAACGGACAATATTTTGGTGTTAAGAAACAAAAGTCAAAATAAAAACTTTAACGTATAAATGAAGAAGGTTCAAATTAAAATATTTTTTCTAATTAAAACAACTCTAATATATGTAAAAGAAACAATTTTTTTTGTATCCGTTAGGAATATTTTGTTAAATGATTACCAAGACATACAAAGAAAAATATATAAAAAATACAAAACACGAACGTAATCAAAGAAATAATTAAAATTTGACTTTATAATGCACAGTGTATGCGATTTAAAGTAAGTGTTGTAAAAAAATAATAATTCTTGCAAAAACAAAAAAAAAATCGACTAAAAAACAGATTTCATCTGTCTGTCTATTAAGATTCAAAAGTATGGCCACATACGTCAAATACATAAGGGACACCTTATATTCCTTCCTTATACTTGTTACAGCCTACAACTGTTCAACGGTTTGGCAATATAGATCAAATTATAGCAACTATAGGGGCACCCTTAAATTTTCAAACTCAAATTTTTTACTTATTGTTAAACCGGTCTAAGCAATACAAGTTCGTTGAATAAATCAAGCGTCTGTCTACAACTGTTCAAAAGGATATTAAATTAAATAATAATACTTGTTAGTATAAAATTCAAATTATAAACTTATTGATATAGCACATATATTAAATTACTTCAACTATTGGGACACCCGTTACTTTCCAAATCTAGATTGTATAATTGCTGTTATAGCAACACAGGTTCGTTGTAACTTTCAAAAATCTGTATACAACTGTTTAAAAATATGGCCATATTGATCAAATTGATTGAATTATTGAGGCACCCTTTTATTCATAAAATTGAGTATTAATACTTGTTACTATAACGGCCATAGCAATCGCAGTACCATCCAATTTCCAAGCATTTGTCTATAACAGTTAGAAAGATAGCCCCATATTGGGCAATTTGGGGACACCCTTTAATTTTTAGATTTATTTTTGTATTAATTTTTGCCGTTGGGAGCGATAGTGATAAACATTTTTTTTTTAATTTAAAAGTGGTGCCCTTTACGGTTTATAATACACGTAGAACACATATGTATGTGTTGTTAGGGAGCACCCTTTAATTTTTAAGAATTGTTCTTAAAACAGGACCAATCTGTAAACATCATATTAAAAACCACAGAATTAATTTTATGACGTTTTTTAAGTAGAACTGAAGAAATTCCTTAAATTCAATAAATGATTAAAAAAAACCAATTTTACATGTTGCTTTAAACATTTTTTTTAAATATTTTTTACACCCCATTTATATAATGAAAATATTGATAAATTTTATTAATATAATCCCTAATTCTTTAGTAGAAAAGACATAGGGATTACTAAAAGTTGTGAACGGGTATTTAAATATCTGCAGCCATTTATTCCAGATTTTATAAAACAAATTTTAAAAATTAAATTAAATTTTATCTTTATTAAATTCCGCCACTATAACTAAGAAATTAATTAATTTGGCCTAAGTTGATTTTTATTTTGATTGCTGATTTTTTATTGGAAAAGAAAAATTATTTACAAAGAAGAAAAAAACCAGGAAAAGTTGGACACTAGCAGAATAAAATGCAGCATTTTCTAGATCATTCTATCCGTCATCAGTTTCTACGCATCTATCAACCTTAAGTTGTGTACATTGTAAACAGCATCTACTTAAATTGAAACAACTGCTTTGTTAATAAAATCTCTTTTACAATTGGCTGAGTGGGAAAATAAGTATTTTGCCAATCTTAAAGAGATTATAATTATAATTACTTGGCAATAAATAATTATAATTTTTGGGGTTAAGGGAATAAAATAAAAAAAAGGAATTAGTAACTTTCTTTTTTATATGCGTTAGAGAAAATTGGAAGCACGTATAACTCACCTTGCGAAGTGTATCAGGATAATTAATAATTGAAGGTTCTTCCAGGTTTAATCCACTATAGGTTTATTTATTCATACAACAGGTTTCTTATATTAGGTAAGTATTTCAATGATTTCTTATAGGTATTATGAATGTTTAACAGGTTTCTTATGGTAAGTATTTCAAATGATGAGTAGTAGGTAAGTATGGGTATAATTCAATTTATAGGTGAGTACAGCTTTCTTTTATTTCAGTTGATACTTATTTATAATTTGACAATTATTTATAAGTTTTCTT
This sequence comes from Gymnosoma rotundatum, assembly GCA_916610165.2. Lineage (NCBI taxonomy): Eukaryota > Metazoa > Arthropoda > Insecta > Diptera > Tachinidae > Gymnosoma > Gymnosoma rotundatum. The sequence continues at coordinate 35,532,520 of OU744339.1, read as the reverse complement.
TTCTTAACTTTAAGGTAAGTTTTTAACAGATAGCTTATACAAGTATATATTTTACAGGCTTCTTCGAGTAAGTATTAAGTTAAGAATTTTGATGATAACTTCTTGAAGGTTGAATTAATATTAACATTTTCTTGTAGCCTGCCTTTTTTCGATAATAGAAAGAGAAAACTACATTGTAGCTTTATTGTAGCTTTCGTTAAATATAAAACAATGTTGTTAAAATTTTGTTTTTTCTGTACATAACGTTAATTTAACGTTTGTGGCTAAACCAAGTTTAGACATAAATCATTCAAGCTTTTTGGGTGAGACCAAGTCCTCGAGTTTTCTTCGGTAATAATTTTTGCAGATGCTAGAAAAATAATTTTATCCATTGCAAAATGGGGTAGAATTAGAATCACTAAAATTCTTCGATAAATTAAACTAATAACGCTCCAAATTCTCCTACCCTATTTCTAATTATTCTTAACGACCTTCTACCTATCTATCTATTGTTTTGCATATGACAGTAGCATACGCTATTCATTTTCATTTCGCAATCTTTTGGCAATCTCTGAGTGGGGCCTTAAGAACAGGGTACAATTTAACGCTCGTAAACCCCAGTGCTGTGTGCTTTTGCACAGGCGTATGGCTGTATATGCCACCTCATTTTTAATTATAGAAATCAGGGAACTTGTTTCTGAAAACTGTAATTTTGTACGTGCAACGCGCTCAGCATCAAGAGCGCATACCTCTCTGGTCGATTGGCCAGTGAATCGCATTAGGCATTATAGATAAAGTTCGTTTTTTAGCCGAACAGTTCGTATGTGGAATAAAATCCCAGCGGAGGTCTTTACTGTTGCCTTTAGCATGCAAAGATTCAAATTAAACGTCCAAAAGCACTACTTCCTCTATGCCCCCTCTCATAACCTTATTTCCTAGTTCTAGCACAATGTGTTGCATAATTAGGGGTCATCCCTTAAGTGCTGGTCCTAATTTGAGAAAAAATAAAAATATAAAATATGCAAAAAAAATTTTATAAATTAAGCAAATCCAATCAAATTTTTAATCCGTGTGTTTTAGTTGGTCAACTAAAATCAAATAGGAATCTGGAACACTAAGATAAAGAAAATCCCAAATGAGGATCAAAAACCTCAAAATTGGAATTTTCATCTTTTGCCCATAAAGTACACACATAAACTAGGGCTCATTACCTACTTCTAGCAGCTATTTGGAGTATATTATTACAGAAATCTTCTCTTTTCGAGCCCAACTTTGGGATTTTAGAACATATAGAGTGAAGTTAAAGTTTTGATGTTTAATGGGTCAAATTAAAAGACCCCATCTTCTACAAGGATGCAATAATTTCAGAGCAATCGGCCTAGCCCTTAAAAAATAGTTCAATTATTTTCCAAATATGTTGAATCTGCCTAACTGCGCACGGTACCACACTCATTATTTATACTGCTTTTATCTTTACTTAATATTGTATTAGTTAAATTAATTCAAATACCCACTGTATTATATTAGTAATGATAGAAACGTTGTAAAGGAAAATGTTAATTTGTTATTAAAAAAATTAAGCTTTCTGGCTAACTTTAGCATAAACGCTTCAAAGGCAACCAATGAGGTCAGTTTGCATATTTGCTTAAATAACACACGAAAACGTATTTAATCCTGCATTTATGATGATGTTGAAGCGAGAATAAAGCGATAAAAAGTAAAATGGAGATGTGTATTTGATGGATCTGTTTGGAAAGTTAATTACACTTGTACAAAAACACTTTGTAAAAGACTTTTACATGAAGTAAAGAAAACAGAATAATTAAATATTTTGCTGAAGTTAAACAAGCAGATTAGAAGTTAATGGGGGAGAGTTTTGGAAAATTCGCTAAGCGTCAAAACTATTTGGAAAAATGTTAATTTACTTTAATTTTGCTTGAATCCTTCAAATACAAATATTTCTTTTTATTTGAAACTTGAAAACAAATAGGTCGAATAAAAAAACTCAATAATAACTATAAATATTTCAAGATATTATCACAAAATATTTATGTATTAAGTAAAACTAAAAAATTAAATTTATGACAGCATATCCGTATGGCCATTCGCCACTGCTCATGTAACTGATCAGTGGATTCTACCCAAAATTTTTATAGAAAATCTAAGGGTCCTATAAAAAAAGCCAAATTGATTAAGTGAGACCTAAGTCAAACGAAAAAACCAAAACGAGTTCTATAAACGCTAATTGTTACGTAATCGTCCATGTGCTGTACGGTTTCGTTTCAATTTTAACATGATCTGTTCTTCTTAATGCACATTTAGTTCAGATAGTTTTTATAATTTCACTGAGTTTGCCTTAAAGACCACACAAGGGAAATTTTTCAATATAATATGTTATGGTTGACTCGAATTCTCCTAACTGTATAATTTTATTACACCGTTTTAAACTAAAGGGTCAGCCAAATAACTTTTTTTTTTTGAAAATACTATAAAAAAACTACTTTAACTCTTAAACCAATTGGACTTTGTATGGCGTCATACCAAGATTTTTATGCAAAATTCGTCTCAATGATGTCTCCAAAATGTTCAATTGTTGAGAACGACGATAAATCGATGTTGATGGCGCTTCACGCACACTTTCTGCCACAGCAATAATATTCTCAGGTGTACGCACTGTTTTTGGCTTTTCACGCTTTGGTTTATCGATAACGATGCCAGTTTCTTTCACTTTGTTCACAAGATAGCGAACATAAGAAGCTGACGGTGTTTGCCTTCTTCCAAAGTCCGTATGCAATTTTCGCACACTTTCTGCAACATTACCATGATTTTCAAAGCAATGTCGCAATATTTCCCACAACCACAGCGGAAAGATAAAACTAATAATTCTTCAAATCAGACATGAGCTAAGTGTTACCAATTACGAAATAAGCACTAGTTTAAAAAAAACCGTTAGATGGCGAAGCCTGAGAAATTAATAGATAATTAAATTCTTCGAGTATGTATATAATAAAATGAGTCATTTATTTTTAATTTTATTTAGAAAAAAATTATTCAGGTATGAGATGGAAATCGATCGATTTGAAAACGATTCGTTTTGAGACAAATTTTAAACAAAAGTAAAGAAGTTACTCCAAAGTAATTGTAGAAACTGAATGGAGTGTTATTGAAATTTATATTGAAGGTATTAACAAAGCGGTTTTAAGTCGTCTCAATTTCGAAATCGATTTCCATCATATACCTGATTATAAGTGAATTGAAATTGTTTTTGACTTAAATTTATTTTTTCTTAATTTCTAAAAACGTTTTTAGAAAAAAATTTATTTTACAAATTTATGCGGACGTTGTATGGGAAAACCCTTTAATTTTAAGATATGAACTGTTTTTAAAACGGGATTAATCTCTACTAAAGAAAAATTTCCAAAAACGTAGTACCTCCTTCAAATTTTGAAATCGGTTAAAAATAAAAGACATATCAGCTCTATTCAACAAAAATCTAACTTTTTTCTAGTATTTCTCACTATCATCCTGTTCTGACTATTTGAATATTATATTACTATACTTTTTTTAATGACGTAATCAGAGTTCAGTATCCTCCCTGTAGTCACCTGTACATTAAACCTTAAATAAAAAGGTCAATTACTTTACAATAAATAATAATACCTTTCCAACAACAAACTGCTCTTAATACGTATATTAAATATTTTTTATTTTATAATTTCTGTTAAAACTAAAAGGAAATGGATTGTAAATAAACAAACATTAACAATATTTTTATAATAAAAACAAACGTTGAAAAACGAGAAAGCGGTTTGTTACAAAAGTGTATAAAAAACACGCCATATTTTAAATTAAACAGACTTGCGTTTGTAAAAGAGACCATTTATGTTGTACAGCCAACAAAGAAAACCCTGCAACGAGTTAAACCACAAAGTTAAATTAACTTGTTTGCCACAACAAAAGGAAAGTAACAAAAAGAGAATGAAAAGGCCACCTAGGCTTAACGTGTTTCAAATGACCAATGCTAATTTTAAATATTTTATTTTCAGTATTTGAAAAATTTAATTAAAATTTGCAAGCGGAACAAATTTTGAAATGTGCGAATATAATTCTATGACAAACTTAAAATCCAGAAGCTAATAAAAAAATGTCTTACTACAGTAGAAATTTATTTATCTCTTTTAACTTCTCTAAACTGCGTAAGAAAATGAAGAAAAAATCTAAGGCCCTATACAAATGATAACAATTATTAACTTTATTATTAAGCACTTTTGCGAAAGATGTCTACTAAATAAACAAAAAAATCTTTGACGATTTGTTAAATTTTAAAAATTAACCGGGTTTTTACTTTGTATTCTACAACTAACTAAAAGATAAATATACAAAATAACATAGATTCGCTTTTAAATTATCATATGAATTGTCATTACGAAATAGATGTTTAACAAAAGACTTTAATAACAGGATGTCCTTTCATGTTTTCCTTTTATTCCTTGAAATATTTTACCTTTTTTTCATTTTAGAAAATCATATAATTCCCATAAGTTTATGTGAAAATAAATTCTCCTCTACGTAAGACAATAAGAGTCTAATTTAAAAATAAATTGTGCTGTAAGTAAAACCGTAAAACTACATGTAAATTTTACTTTGCCACAAAATGTTATCATTTTCCTCCCTATACAAAATGAAATATACGAACAACCACAAACGGTGACTGTTACATTTGTTGTTGGTAAGAAAATTCGTTTAAATTTAAACCTCTTTTTTATTATTTCTAATGCGCTTGGATGCTAGTGAAGTCTTCATCTGCACACTAATTTAAGCTTAAGAGGATTCAGTGACATTGTGTTTGTGTCTATTTTTTTTATGCACGACGATGTTACACTAAATATACGAAATTAAATTTTATATCTTCTATATACATAGGTAATGAATTCTTTTCAATTATAATTGCCAGCAATTAAGAATATCTCTTCTCAAATAGTGACTAGTGCAGAAGTTGCTACATAATAAGAGAATGTAATTGGTCAGACAATATTTACTGAGGCAATTTATTTAAAGTATAAAATATTTTTTGTCCGCATATTAACTAATTTTAGTAGACAGAATGTGACTTTAGTATATTACTCATCAATTTTTAACATCTATTTAAATAATATATTAGAATTTAATTTGAACTTCTTTATTGCTAAAAACTATTAATTGCCGAATTGTGTTAAGGCGTATTAGAGGCCAAAGAAGATGTTAATTTATGTGAGGCTAGATTTTTTTTGTTTTTCATCGGATCAAAAAAAATATTACAATTAACCCTTTGACACGGGAAATAATTTCAGCCATTGAAAAATTATATTTATGGTTTTAATAGCTCAAACAAGGCTTAAAAAACATGTGTAAAAAATCACGAGGACAAATTTTTATTCTAAAGTGGTTTTTGAAGGTTTACATTTTAATGTAGAATCTGCTTCAATGTATAAATTTGTTCCCTATATTTTATTTTTTTTTTTTTTGGTTTTAAATTTTTTAGCATACATATTTAAAAAAAAAATATTTTAAATTTTATTAAAAAAGATAAGCAAAAAAAAAATGTTTTTTTTTTTAATTTAAAAAAAAAACTTTCACACGTTAGAGGCTGCGTCGATCATGACCAAACAAAATACACAAAACTGATCTCAAGTTGTCTTGAGATTTTACAGCCTCTTAAGAATTTAAACAACAACAACATAACGAATTGATAACTGTATTTAATTGCATGTATGCTAAAATTTAAACCAGTAACGGGTTGATAAAATCGACGTACATTATAATATACACCACCCATCAAAGGGTTATAAGGGCTTCCAAAGCCTACTACAAGCCGTACATTTATTATTTACTGTTAATGAGTTATTGCAATCTCAATTTTTTTAAATGGGATTGTGTTTTCAAAATTTTCTTCTAACTAAGTTCCATCAAAAAAGCTTAGAATATTATTACTACATTAGAAAATATCATTTTCAGCTACGCAGTATTATTTATTATTTTTCCTTATCCCCAAAAACCTTATTCTAGATATTCATTGTACCAGAAAACAAAGAACATAATTTTCACAGTACTCGTTTTAACACGTTCATAAATTTCTATGTTTTTTTGTTTCAGTGGGAAATTGAGTAGAAACATATTTGGCTGCGACTGCATCATACTTGGAGGTATTAAATAAACGATCATTCAATTCACTGTACTGTACATTTCTGACAGAGAGAAAAACTATGTACTGTATTCGAAAAATAAAGAAGTTTAACATGTACAAAAAAACTAAGTTGATGGTGATCACTATTGAATACATATTTGTAGTCAATTGTAGAAATCATGAAAAATTCTAAATAAACTTTTCAATAAGTAAAAAATATATTAATATACATACCTCCGTTCCTCTGCTGCTAACACTTAAAGTTATGCTTCAATCAGTCCAGCCAGTGCTTTGCTAAGCCAATAGGAATAATCGTACCTCATTAGTTCTTCCAATCTAACCAGAATTTGATTATGCACAATAAGAAGAATTTAAACTCTCAACCTATTATAGGTTTCCAGGAACAGAATAATAATTTTTCCCTTTGTATTAGACGCACCATACCTATTGTACCATTAAAACTATTTTCTGTTGGTCTATTCAAACTATTAGGAGGCTTACTTTAAATAGATTTTAAAGTTCTTTATGCATACGATAAGAGTTTATCACCTTGATGGAAGTTTTATATTGACTACGAATACATTAAGACCAAGTTTTGAAACTTTAACTATTACCGTTCTCAAGATGTGCAAAAATCAAAACTTATTTTTTATCCGATACTGCCCACTTTTTCAATGATGACTTGCATTCATTATAAAACTTTATTGGCCAAATTTGAAGACTCTTACCGTTACGTTTTTTTTTAATATATAAAGTGTTAAGTATGAGAATAACGCCGCCATTCGAAGATTATAAAATTTATGAAGGCTAAAGTTCCATAGATCCAGAAAAATAATCTAAATACTTCAAAAAAGAAAGCCTAAAGACCTCAAACAAACGCATATTAATTCTTATACATATATACAGGGTCCGCCATGTAACGTTTTTTTTTTCAACTGGTGCTTATGTTGTGAATAGTAATACTTAGCTCATGTCTGATTTGACAGATAATTAGTTTTATACTTCCGCTGAACGAATATGGTTGAAAAGGTGTGGCCATTACAGTCAATTGTGATCGTTATCAGGCCATGTTAAACGAATATTTGTTAACGAAAATTGAAGAGGACAATTTTTGGGTATAACAGAACATTTAAAAAAAAGTTTTTGGGGGACCCTTTATATGTCTGTACATATTTATTATTAATGTAGGGGAATATCCAAGCAGACCGATTCATAAACGGGCCCCTTTTCAATCTCTTTTCGTCCCCATTGATTTTAGGCAACCGATTCGTAATTTACGGCAATCCTACCCTCATTGAGTCTCGTTCTACTACCAAGCTTCTATCGGCCTTCTTTCTCATTATTAAGTACTTTAATGTTTATTTTTTACCCTTAAAGTTATAAAAAGTACTTGATACTTTTTGGCTTTTTTTACACTTTTTTGATTTTTTTTTCGCTTTAGATAAACGTTGAAAAGGTAATAAGGAAGGAAAATAAAATACCACATCAAAAAGCGTTTGAATGATGTTTTCCTCTTTTATTGGTATTTTCAGTTGAAGTGATGTTTGAATAAAAATAAATTCATGTTATAAAAGCAGTTTTATTTTTTACCATTATATTTCAATTTTTTAAATTAATTTTTATTTTCTTACTTAAAATTTAAGGGCAATAGAATTTAATATAAGGTTAGGTATAGGAATTTTTACCTTTTTTATAATTTTCCAAATACGTTAATTCTCTTAAGCCAGACTCTCTGAAATGGTTGTCATCAAATATGTTTAATATCAGAGGTTATAGAAAATTTCTGAAAGCTATTAAAATGCGCCTTATGTAATTAAACTTTAGTGAAAAGTTTCCTAAAATTTCGCAAGATTTTAATTAAAAAGCAAACACTTTAAGATAAAAATTAAAAAGTTATATAGCATGCGGTGTTGACTGCTATTTGTCATCACCGAAAGCAGAGAACACTGGACTAGAAAATATTTTCTACAACAATTGCATTGGTTTCATTTCATCCAATTTGAACTGAACGATCTCTGTGAGTATATTAAACGACAGTTACCGTTATTGCTTGGGTGCGGAGGTCTTGTATTCTCATCTGTGCGCAGATATTTTACATAAATAAATAAACTGTAGAAATATGAAAACAATTAAAATACTTTGATTACTCTTTGCTACACCTTCGTCAGCCGAGCTTTTTCTCCTTCGATTAACACTTGGGATTATCAATCAATCAATATTTTTGCTATCAGTTCTTTTCGCAACTCACGAAATCCAACCAATAATCTGGTATATTTTTTTACGATACTGTGACAGATAAACCCTTATTAATTCCACTGAATGTCGCTGTGACAGAGAAACCCTCATTAATTCCACTGAATGTCGCTTTTTTACATTTGTGCCTCCATAACTTAGTGATTTCTGAACCGATTTTGAAAATGTTTTCTTTATTTTAAAAGTACTGATTAAATATTCGTCCTGTATTTTGTATTTGGAAGGTAAATGGTGTTCCAATAGTTAATGTAATTGGATGTATGTGGCCAAGCTTTTGAACCATTAAAGACAGACGGCTGAAACTTACAAGGTACCTGAATTGTTCCCAAAATTAATTTAATTTGATCTTTATATACAAACACCCAGTTATTTTCATATAAATTTTTCAGACGAGTTGATCGCCTGTAAAACACATTAATCTACTAAAATAGCAAGTATAAAATTTGAATTTAGAAATTAAAGGGTGCCCCTATAGTTGCTTCAAATTGATGTATATTGCCAAACTGTTGAATAATTGTAGACTGACGGTTGATATTAACAAGGAGCTGTAGTGCTAATTCTGCTATATCAAGTATAAAGTTTGGAGATGGAATACAAGGATGTCCCAATAGTTTATGGTATTTGATGTATATGACCATACTTTTGAACAGTTACAATCAGACAGATAAAAGCTGTTTTGAGGTTCGTTTTTTTTTACAAGAAAATTTTCAAATATTTAAACGCGTAGTTCATTAGTGTAATGATCCATTTTCGCTAACTGTTGGCTATGAAATTGTTTTTCCAGAGTTACACAAATGGCAGCAAATTTCAACCTTGCATTAGTTTTGAAGCTCTGTTTAATCGCTTTTTTATATAAGAAAAAGGTTTGCAATAATATTTTTAACCGAATCGCCCTCAATTGTATTGTATCGCGCTGAAACTGTTAATAAATTTCCTTAATTCTTATAATTGTTTAAGGACAATATGGTGGGATCAAGCAAGATTGTACCAAGAGCAAATTACAGTTTTATTAGCACAATACAATTTATTTATAGTTTATATATATCAGTCGTTCCATAGCACAACCCCTCAGTTCTAAAGCACTTAACCTTTTATCGAAATACACTAGAACCATCTTAATAATTTTCTCCCATTTAACTAAATACTAAAGAAAAAAAATTCATTGTAGTTGACACTTCGTTAAAGGACTTTTGTGTGAATGTGAATTAAATGCTTGGTCTTGGTTAAAAGTAATTTAGATTGTGGTTTTAAATAACTAGCTGGAAAATTGTCATGTACATACAAAATATTTAGAAATAAAAAAATCATATTAAGCTGTCATTACCATGTCCATTACGCCATGGCAAACCAACAAAAGAGATTTCGAAATTTATTCTTTGTTTTTTATTTTGTCTTTTCCAATTTCTTTTTCTTTTTGTTTAATTTTCTATGGTTTGTTTTATTATGTGGTACAGGTATCAGAAACATAAGAGTAATTGTGTTTCCATATGTTGGTTAAAAGTAACGATAGATGTTAAAATAAAGTAGAACACACATTATTGTTAAAAACTCGTTATGGCGACAATTCAAAAGTTTGCCTCTTGATAGTAAACTTCTGAAAACGACAAGATTTGCAAAAACTTCGGGTGTGTTTAAAGAGTAATCAAAAATTAAATGCTTTAGGAAAAATAGCAACAATCTATAGAGAAATGCATGTGTTTATCTAAAATTCTTTGTTTGTAAATAGATGCGAACACAGAAAAATAATTTGTGTAAACTTTTAATTTTGTGCTACGTAGCAAAACGTGGCGCTATGGTGACTCTTTGCAGACTTCTGAAAAGAATCTAAAGTAGCATATGCTACTACAATAGACATATTTGAACTTTTATGTGCTTTTTTGCCTTCTGCGACTTTCGCTATATCGCGTTACATAGAGTAAGATTTTGGCCAAAAATTTTACATCCTTGATAAAAGAGATTAACCCATTAGCCAACAGGGAAATGAAAATAAAAAAATAGTCAATAAAAGGCGCTTACAATTTTGTTTATTTTACGTTATACCTCCCGAGTGTTGAATTAAGTTGGTCCATATTAAAATCGTGATTTCAAGTCAAATACCTTTTTTGCTCCTTTATTATAAATGCGTCGAAAAGCACACTCTTTCTTTAAGACGCAATGAACAAAATCGAAAAAGGTATATGAAAAGCTTTTCATAATTAAAATTTTTTTTCGTATTTTGCAATGCTTCGTGTATTATAGAAGATTAATGTGAAAAAGGGAAGATGACCATTAAGAAGTCATTTCGAGTATTTTCATAGCAGCATGAATAAACTAATATATAGATAGCAATATGCCAAAATGGACTTTTTGCAAAAAAGAACTTTTTTATTGCTGAAAATTTTTCTTAAGGGCTTCAGCAGCAACTTTTGTTCTTTTACAAAATTACCATCATTTTTACTTTATTGAAGAAAATAAAAATTTTGACTTTTAAATTTCCAGAATTCAACCAAATAATGTTTGCCAGATTTATACAAGATCCTTTGGCGAGTATTTTTGCGATACATATGATAACATAATATTTGCAAATACTGGGTGTTTTGATACATTTTTTAATAAAAATGAAATTTGCGCCATTTAGCAACTTGAAATGTAATTAAAATACCTTTTCATTAAAAAAAAAATTTTTTTTGACAATTGGTTGAGAAAGAGAAGAGCTGTAAGATAATCAATAGGTATGCCTCTATTTTCATCAGAAATTATTTTTTTTATATTTTCGGCAGAATCCAAGAGTTTTTTAATTCTATTTAAACAGCTTAGCAACGCCAAATAATTAAACTTATGTTTTAATTGAAAAATTGTTCTAAGGGAAGTACTTCTGTTAACAAGTCGCATTACTTCCACGATTTAAGTATAACTGACTGGCATTTCTAACATCTTGTAGATAGCAATATCATTTTGATTTGATTTAATGATATTGTTGTTTGCTTTACAAAATTTTAGCTGACTATTTAGCCGAAAGATGCATTTTTAATTAAGCTTTACAATGAATTCGCGATTATTAAACGGTTTTTAAACCAATTGACTTTATTGCATATACCATCGAATGGAAAGTTTAACAAACATCTTAAGATTTTTGGGTGCATTGCAATTTAAAGTAATCAAATAGCCGTTGCACTGTTCGTCTTTCGGGAGGGCCTTATAATTCTTTTAAAAATTCAAAAATGTTATCTTTATCATAATTAAACTGTGCATTAATATTTTCTTAACCATAAATAGTTTAAAAAATTCAAACACATTTTAAAATCGTTTTTCCGAGTTTTAATGGATATCCTAAATTTCCGTTATAGGACAGTGAGGGACACTTTAATTGCCAATTAAGATAGCTGAATAAATAAATATTTTGATGTTTATAAATTGACATAAGCTCTAACTTTCTTTATGATGTTTGTTTAAAGTAGAAAACAATAAAAAGAAGTAAAAAATCATAGAATTAAAATAAAAATATCAAGCTTATTGCCAATGCAACTACATTTTTACTTTGGACATCGCAGTTATAATTATATATTTTCTACTCACAAAATACATTATTGTCGATTTAAAATTTTGTAACAATCACAATTTTCTTTAAACCAAATTTAATTGAACATCAAGTGTGATTTATAAAAAATGTCTAAAAAACACAAAACAACAAATTGATAAAAGTAAAATGTAAACTTATATGTAAATGTAAGTTGGCTCATGTTAACAAATTAGTTATCTATAAATTTAAACACATAATACATTTTCAAGGGAATCGTTTAGGCCTAAATTTTCTTGAATTCGATTTTATAGATGCATTCAGGTTTTACAAATTCTTATAATTTTAATTAAAGCTTTTTCCCTTTGAACTTTTCCATTTTGTTTAAATTAACACTTTCAATTTTAATTTATTATAAAGCAAAAATTTATTACTTTTATAAGTTATCAGATCGTTTATTTAAGAAGACACCCCGTTTACTCCTCTAACAGACACATATTCGACACTATTAGAATATTCAATTTAATCCTCCTCAGAAACGTTGAATAATTTCTCATTAGTTGTTTCACTGTAGTTGCATGTTTCTTTTCGAGATACTTATTTGAAATCAAATCAGACGTCAATATCGTTTGCGACACATATGAAGAAACAATATAATCACTTTTCGACAAAATATACTGTAGGATAGTTACATTTTTTAAAACGTATCCCTTAATATAAACGAATCCATGCAATGATACAATTATAATGCATACTTTTACGGATTGAGTTTTATGTTAGACTTACTTAAGTGACATTGCTAATGAATCCCCAAAAATGTTTGATTTTGGAATTTTAAAATTGAAGTAAAAGGCTTAATTGCACAAATGTTGTTCGTTAACTTCTTCGTCAGTGTTCGTTGAAAATTCATGTTGAGTACAACTCATAATGCACCTGACTATGAAAGTACACAACCCGAAAATTGTCTTATGCAGTATGTTAATCACCTAGCGAGCTGCATTGTAGAGACCACATATCGCTGAAATCTCACGATTCTGAATTACTATCCTTTACCATCGTCATTTGTGATAAACTTAAAAGTACTTTTATCGTTAAGAAAGTCACTTTTCAGCTTGCCATGTTCAGTTGATAGAGATCAGCATTTATTTTATAAAGTTTAATTATGAGCTAAATGAGCTCTCTTTGTTATGCCGTCGAAAAAATCGCCATAAAGCTTTCAATTCTTGTCCACGACATAAAATCGATCTTTTTACGCAATGGTTCGATGTCTTGTATGTTTTGTATGACACATGCAAAATATTTATAATCCTTAATGAATTTAGTTTCTTCTGATTATGTTATTTAATTTCATTAAAATTGCCAATATAGACATTTCTTAATTGGCAACACTTGCATTAATGTAAATAGAAGAAAACAGACTTCATTGCAAAGACGGTTGTCAAAGTTGTTAATGCATATTTCATTAAATTATTAATTAAAATAAGTAAGAGGGCTCTTGGGACAGACTTTAATTCCCTTATTCAATTTTCATACTAGTCACAGAGGAGTTAGCACTACAGCTCCCTGTTAATTTCAACCATCTTTTTACAACTGTTCAACAGTTTGGCAAATTACATCAACTATATTTGCTTCTGTAGTAGACTTAACAATCAGGTTCTTTGTAAATTTCAATTGTCTGTCTACAACGGTTCAAGCGTTTTGACAAATACATTTAACTGCATCAACTGTTGTAAAACTTTTTAATTTATAATTTATAATATTAATTAAAACTTGTTACCATAACGGTCGTAGCAACCAATATTCTGTCCAATTTACAAGCATTTGTCTATAACGGTTCAAAATATAGGCGCATTTAAGTCAATTTACATCAATTATGGGAACACCCGTTAATTTATAAATTCAAGTTATTAACTTCTTGATGTAGCAGGCTTAGCAGTATAGATCTCTTTTAAGTTTCAGCGTTCTGTCTATAATAGTTGAAAAGTTCGGCCACATACATCGGCCCTTTAATTTCAAAATCCAAACTTTATAGTTGTTACTGTAGCACAGTTATCAATACAGGTTCCTTGTAGATTTCAGCTGTCTGTCTATTAAGGTTTAAAAGTTTGGCAACATATATTATATTATATCGACTATTGGGACACCCTTTAACTTATAATTTTATACTTGTTATTATAACGTTCATAGTAATCGACCTTCGAAAGATAGGTCCATATAGATCAATTTACGTCACCTATGGAGACACCCTTTAATGTTTAGATTTATTTTTGTATTATTGTATTAGTTTTTTTATTGGGAGCTATAGTAATGCGCAGTCAATTTAAAATTTAAAGAATTGCCCTTTACCGTTCATAATACACGTAAAAAATATGTATGTTGTGTGGGGACACCCTTTAATTTTTAAGATTATTATTATTATTATTTGTTTATTTATAAGTATTTAAAATACTTTAAATAACAGATTTCTTATTTAATAATGAGTATGCAGAATGAGTATGAGTAAAATAGTTGATCCGAACTCAAAAAGAGGTTTAATTGTGGTGTTATAAATATTAATTGCAGTTATAGTAGATATTTTATTTTATTAACTTTCCCTATTGGCTCATTATTTATTTTATTTCTATTCATTGCTGAGAGCGTTAATTTCCATTATTTTCGTTTTACTTTCATTTAATTTAAGTTTCTTCATATTCAGCCAGCTGTTTATTTTTTCCTTATCTTGTAATAAATTTTGATAACATTGCTCAGTAGTATCTGCTTCTGTGAATAAAAGAGTATCATCTGCGTACAAAATGATTTCACATGTATCCACCACATTTTGCATGTCATTAATGTATATTATAAATAATAGAGCCCCTAAAATCAACCCTTGTGGTACACCGTAATCGTTGTTAACAGATTCTGTTTTATTCACCATCGTTATTTGCTTTCAGTTTGTTAGATATGACTTAAACCATCTTAATTCAGTCTTCCTGATTTCATATTTATACAGCTTTAGCAGCAGAATACCCCTATCGATCGTGTCATAAGCTCTTTTAAAATCCAGAAAGATTGCTAAAATTTTTTTGTTTGTTTCCATTTTTTCCACCTGTTTATTAAATAATTAACTGCAGTTTCTATTGTTGTTATTTTTGGCCACCAAATTTCTATTTCTGTGTGTACAATCTTATGTTTTCAGCTAATAAGGCCTAAATTTATCCATGTAAATAAAAACAATTTTTTGTTACATGTTTCCCCAACGTTTCGTGAATTTTTTGTTCACTTTCTCAAGGGGTCGTCTATTTAATTAAAAGAAGAAAATTTAACACAATTACAATTAAAAACAATTACCACGAAAATGTACAAAATATGTTAACTTACAGTATGACAGTACAGTTTACATTAATAAATTAACGATTTTTGATAAAAATAACAATAAAAACAAAATTAAACATGAATTAACAAACACAAAAATTTTAATTTTAACTGTTACTTAAATTAATGCGAGTTTATAACTGGCGCTTAAATTGTCTGTGTCCTCTTTAATGTTCATAGTTTTGTTTATTTGTTGTTGTATTCTTAAGCTTTCTATGATGTATCTCTTTTTCTCGTTGTTTACTTAGTCAACAGTTTATTTTTCTCCATTTTCTTCGAGCTGTTTCTTTACCAATTTCTCTAAGATCTCTTCATACGTTTCAAAAGTGTTAATTAGACGAAACTCCTCACATTTTCTGGTTTTGGCATTCTTTTCGATTGGTTTTTTCATTGATTTTAATGAACTGTTTTTAAAACGAGACCAATCTGTAAGCATAATATATCGAATTGCAAAAAATTTCCGAAGTCGATGCAGAAATGACTGAGTTCTGCAGGCACAAACATTAAAAAACGCAAGATTCAGACGAATTGTTAACCTCTATCTTTTAATGAAGTCGTTTAAAAATTAAGTACTACATATAATTTTACATAAATTATCATTGGCTCTTAATAAATAAAACATTTTTAAAAAGTTTTAGCATTTCTTTTCAAAAGCTTTATCTTAGAAAATATGATGCACAATCGTACTTTTCTGTGAAAAATTCAGAGACCCATAACTCGGAACACATGTGCGAGCGGTAATTTTTTTACTTATTTTTATAATTTTTTAATTCTCTACTCGTTTCGTTCCATATATTTCTTTTTTTTTTATTGGAGTTACTTCAATTAACTAGATTTGTTTCAAGTAATATGGAAAAATTAGAGGCATCCGTGGTGTGATGCCTGCTGCCTCAAAAGGCATAGACCGATATTGTTGATTTTCAATAGCAAAATGTTCGAAGCTATGTCCGATCTATTGGCGTACTAAAATATTCTCTAGTTCATCTAGTGCCTTGGCAAAGTAGACTTCAACCCGAACACGGACGGAAAGACGGACAGACAAGCATCGCTCAATCGACTTCGCTATGCATAAGAACTCACAATATAAATACGTTATGGGATATGAAATGCATATTGTAGAAGTTACACACGGAATGACAAACTTAGATAAAGCCTGTTGTGGAGGGTATAAAAATAATTGAGAGTAAAATTGTAGGAACATTTCAATGATCATTTTAAGAATTTTTTAAAGGTTCTAGAGCAAATAAAATAAAGGAGACAAATTAGAAGTGTCAACATAAAAACTTAAATATATGAAAATTGAATTTTAAATATCTTATTTTTCAAATAAATTTACTGAATATGGTTGTATTATTTAAAACCTTATAAGTTTATGTAAATATTAAAGTTTTTTTTTTAATTTTTCCCTGGCCAGGATTCGAACCATCGGGTTTATAAATTAATGAAATTTAACTTTATTTTCGGCTTTTTGGTTCTTTTTAATTAATTTTCTAAACATTTTTAGAAAGAAAAATTATTTACAAATGTGTGCGGACGTTTTCCAAAGAAAACAAGAAAAATTAGACGCTAGCAGAATGAAATGCAGCATTTTCTGGACCGCCACATCCTTCATCAGCATTCTTTGCATCTATCTACCTTATGTTATGTACATCGTAAACATGATCTATTTACCCAACTAATCTTAATGTTAATTTGGTGAGACGAAGTTCACACACAACTTAAAGCTTTTTTCTTTGTCGTTCTCTTTGTAACTCGTCTTGTACGTTTGTTGTTGCTTTTTTGTGCTAGCAATTTGATTTGATTTTTTTTTTTAAATTGACCTTTGCTGTAAGCCGTCCAATGATTATCTCATAGTGATTTAATATTTTTTTACTTGTATCGGCCGTTGTCAACGGCTTCAACGCATGTTTTGTAGTTTTTTAAATTACGATTAAATAATAGCTACCGTATTCATAAAATATTAAAACAGGGGGTAAATCACCGCATTCGATATCGAGTGCACATTCGTGTCGAGAAATATTTCGATGGCTGTAATTTTTTGGATAATAGTATTCGATCGTAATTTTTTCTATTAACTACTATTTTAAATGGACCCAAATATATATTTGGACTCCTCATCATCGGAATCGTAGGACGAGGCTAAAATAGTCATCAGGATAATTATTTGTTCTGGGAGCAATTTTAACATTGGCTTTTTTGCACCGGTTTTTGGGAAATCTTTGTCTTCAAATTAACTTTCCCTAAAAGCATTTTAAATTACGTTTCTAAACTATTTTATTGAAATAGCAGATAAATTCATACTAACATGTTTTATTTCTTGTTTTTAGTTACTTCTGTTTGTCTTTGTTTTGTATCGTGGTACAATGTTAGAGTTTATTTTTTCGATAGTAGATTACCAATCGAGTGCAACTACGAGTAAATATGTTTCGAAAACGACTGCCTTGATCCACGTTAACAACATTTCGATCACAAAGTATCCGTTTCGACTGCGGTGATTTGGCGCCAGAAATATGTATGAAAATTTTGTCATAAAATACGTTTCGAATGTATGTATTTTATTTTTTATGAATGTGACAGTAAAACTTTTGAAGGGTGGAGGGTCAACAAATCTTTAAACTACCTTCTACTTTCTACTTTAAATATTTTTATTCTATAAAATATTCCGTGTATATAATGCTTACCCAAAAACCTTGAAGAATAACATTTTTATTTTTTTTTAGTTTACGTTTTTGATTAAAATCCAGAATTTTATCTTCTTGCCATATAGAGACACAGCCGCACGTAATTTCAAAGTATTTATTGCTTTTAAAAATTCTTAAAAAGTTTCGTTGCTTTGAAAGTTGCTGGCAACTTTGTTTAGTTAACAAAATATGTTTCAGTTTGTTCTTAACTTTACTTTTTTTTGTTACTTCAATCGAAGATAAACAACAACAACTGACAAAAAATAATGAATTATGCTTTATGTTCAAAGTTTAATTTTAAAAGTATCCAAATTAAGATTTATTATCAATTGAAAAAAATTTATATATTTTCTACATAAATGTTAGCGAAAATACCAATTGGATATTTTGCAAATATCTTTTTTTCCGGTAACGTTTAAAATTGCTTGATTTTTGTTTGTATTTTCACCCAAAAATCGTATGTGCAATCAAATGTTTCATGCAAATTTCTGTGTTTGAAAAACATGTTAAATATGTGTTTTTATCACTGTGAGCATGTCCCCGTACACTATCGTAAACACTTTATGTGGTTTGATGTTTAGATAGAATTCACCCTGAAAAGAGCATCACTGCCATTAAAAGCAACAACAACAAAGTAGCACCAAGCTAACAAAAACTAACGATAGAACAAACAATACACCTTGCATTTTTGCGTAGATAAGTGCATGTATGTGTAGTTGAATAAATGCACCCAGTAGCACACGTAGCAAACAACGTGGTTGAGAATTTAAGAATTGAGTTACATTGTACTACGAAGATTTTGTACTTATAATGTGATTGAGCATTAATTTGTTTCCTTCTGAAATACTAATTTTTTTTTAATACACTAGCAAATTATATTGCAGAATAATAATTGTTTTGAGCGTTTTAACTCGAAAGAAGAAACTCGATTTTTTTTAAGTAAAATCTTTCGTCGATCAGTTTGAATATTTTTGTAAAGAGTTAATTTTATAACCATGCTACATTCTTTAGCAAAGGGATAGATGAGAGATAAGCAGGTGGTGACGAAGGAGGCTGCGTGCTGTAATGTAAATTATGAATATGTTTTAATATCATTAAACAGAAAAAACACTATTCCTTTTTGGTTACCGCAGGGGTTGAACCCTGGCCAACTAGACTTGTAGTGAAGGTGCTCACTACCATGACTACAGTAGCCTCATATTACAAAATTAGCTTATGATAACATTAATTCAATTTAAACATCTTATTAAATCGTTTTGTCTCGTCTGTTTGTAAAACACAATTCTCATACAAATTATAACTTTTAACACGGTTAAAGTAAACTTTTTCTAACAAACACATTTTGGTGTGCCCCAGAAAAATAATTTGTACAAATAAACACATTTATAACGAACAACAGACGGTCATACTTCGCTCGACATCGAATCAACTTCGCTATGCATAAGAACTGAGAATATATGTATGTACGAGTATATATTTTATGAGGTCGAAATGGATATTTTAGAAATTACAAACAGAATGACAAAATTAAATATACCATTTTTTCATTTGGGGTGAAGTGTATAAAAAGTAAAGCAACAAACAACTGTTGCTTTTAGACAGTTATACAATTATTTATGTAGAATAAAAATTTCGTTCTTGTCATTTAGTTTAAATTTAATTTAATAATTCACAATTCCAAAATAATAGTTTCAAGTTTCGATATAACGAAGTAGGTTTATAAGAAATCCGACTTCGTTATAGCTGCGTTTGACTGTATTACATAAATTTTGACAAAAAGCAGGTTGCATATTTTAATCAAACACTGCCCCTTTAAATCTTCATAATCATAATGCAAAACATTTTTGCATATGTGTAAAATGTAACTAATAAAAATTAGTTTATTTAATTGATCAACAAGTCAATCGAAAACTGCATAAATTAATAAAGCCTTACTAATACTACACGGAGAAAAAAAAACATGGTTGTGATATGGTCACAATAACCATATTATGTTCTTTGTGACAATACATAGTTGAAGAGAACCAATTGTAGTTATTTTCACCACAACTTTGGTCTCGATTAACATTCTTTGTTAACTTTTTAACGATAATTTGTTTACTGTGCACAAAAACTGCAACATGGTTCGTTTTAACTTAAAAAAATTTCAACCATAACCGAAGTTTTATAACTTATTAAAAATAATATAAAATATTTAACCATTATATATTTTTATTAATCAAAGTATGGTTAAAAACAACAGAAAAATAATTGCGCTAAAAGCTATTTTGTTATAGTTCTTGACAGTTTAGTAATTTTTAATCACCTTTCATAACATAATTCGTTACATATGTAGTTTGACCAAAAGTTTTAGGGTATTTGAATTGTCATCAAAATTGTTTGAAATAGTTTAACAAAAATTTAAAAGAATCTAATTAATAAAGAGTGTTAGTTCTTATGCATCATGATAGTACACACGCACAAAAAAATATCTGAAGAATAAATTGTCTTTCGCAGACAACTGTAATGGTAAATAAATAAAATATTTGGGTTACGTATTTCTATTATCAAAATAATTTTTTTTTTTTTACTTTTATTTTTATCGTATTTGAAATATTTGGGGTGAAATAAAAAAAAAAATTATTTAATTTTTATTTTTCCTTATCATATGTTAATTTACTTTAATTGCGCTTGATTTTTTCAATTATGAATATTTTGTGATATTCTCCTGAAATATTTATTATTTAAAACTACAGAAAAATATACATATATCCATTTCGAGACTGCGCATGTAGTTTATCAAGGGATTCCTTCCTTCACCACAAAATCTCCAAAAAGGGTGTATTTAAGTTTGTCATTCGGTTTGTAATTTCTACAATATCCTTTTCCGACCCCGACTTATGCATATCATTTGGAACAATGAAGAAACTCTAATTAAAAACACAAATAAATGGGATGATATAGAATTAAAAATAAGAAAACAACATTAAATGAAAAAATTTGGCCTTTGATCTTTTCATAAAAAAGTACGATTGTGAGCCATATTTTTTCAAATACCAACATCATTTAAAAATCTTTGAAGAGATGATTAGAGCAATAATTAAATTTAAAAAAAAAATGCTTAACCTATTAAGAGTCGATGACATTTTTATGTAAAATTATATATAAAACTTCATTTTTGTTCTCATGTTTTAATTCCTACTTCCCCAATATTTGTTTTACGTATATGGCGAAGGGTATATAAGATTCTGACTTATTTTCTTTATTTTTTTATTTTGCTACATAAGGATTGTCATTAAAAACCATTTATATGTATTTTTTTTAACAAGTTTTACACATAAGCAATGTGAGATTTCTGTACAAAATTTGGGTTGAATCTACTGAGGAACAGTAGCGAAATAGCCTTCAGCGATATGATTTTCCCGCAATAATATATTGCATATTTTGGTTTTAAATAATAAATATTTCATGCGAATATAATGAAATGTTTATATATGAAGGAAACATCCACAATTAAATTAAATGAAGATTCCAAATAACAAATTTTCATATTGATACGAGGGCTGCTCTATATATTTCTGGCCTAATAGTGAAAATGCGAATATTTATAATCAAAAATGGTTTTATTGTTTTTCAAAGTATTCTCCAGCATGATTTATACACTTTTGCATGCGCTCAAACCAGTTGTCGAAGCACTTTTTCCACTCCGATTAAGACACCTCAAAAACATGGTTTTTGAACACTTCAACAGCTTCTTCTGGCGACGAAAATCGTTGACGACGCATTTTTTTCTTGATGTGCGGAAACAAGAAGAAGTCATTAGGTGCCAAGTCAGGGCTGTACGGCGGATGACCCATTAATTCGACGTTTTAGCCGGTCAAAAACGCTCTGGTTTGAGCCGATGTGTGAGAGCTCGCATTGTCATGGTGAACAATGATTCGTCTTCTCTTGTTGGTTTTTCGAATTTCTTCGATGACTTCAAGCAAACAAATTGTAGTGTACCACTCAGAAGTGACCGTCCTACGTTGCTCAAGCGAAACAGTTGCCACATGACCAGTTTTGCCGAAGAAACAGGAGACCATTTGCTTCGAAGTGCTTCTTCCTCGAACAACTTTTGTTGGATTTTGCTCGTCTTTGAAGACCCACACGGTCGATTGTTGTTTCGTTTTGGGCTCATACGCATAGATCCATGATTCGTCACCTGTGACGATCTTTTAAACGTCTTTTGAAGCACCGCAATCGTATTTTTGCAACATTTCTTTGCAGCAATCGACACGAGCCTTTTTTTGAGCGACTTTCAAATTGTGCGGGATCCAACGAGAACAAACCTTTTTTACGGCCAGGTGTTCATGCAGTATCGAATGTATGCTGGTGGAAGAAATGTCCAAGGATGTCTCTATCTCTCGGTATGTCGCATGTCGATCTTGCATTATGAGTTCACCCACGGCATCAATGTTCTCTGGCACAACAGCCGTTTTTGGGCGACCTTCACGGAATTCGTCTTTGAGCGAGCTTCGGCCATGATTAAATTCAGTATACCAATTTTTCACAGTGCTATAGGATGGTGCTTCATCGCCATATAAAGATTTAAGTTCATCAATGCACTCTTGTCGTGATAATCCACGTCGAAAGTTGTAAAAAATGATGGCACGAAAATGTTCACGAGTTAATTTCATTTATTTCTATATTAATTTTTTCACTGTCACTGTAAACAACACAAATAATGGTCGTACGTCAAAACGTTTTGAGTACGATTATGCTTAAAAATGACAAACTTTCCAATGGAAATGTCAGATTGCACTTGGCAGCACTCAGTGTTGCCAGGCCAGAAATATATATAGCGCCCTCGTATACATACGATATTTTGTTTTCTGTAATTAAATGCTTCTATTTTATCTGTCTTAATAAACAGTTCTACACTAAAATAAGAATTTTAATCTTGTGTGTGAAGCAATACAAATAAATAAATAATAGAATAGAATGTGAATTTTTATCTAAAAATATGTTAAATTCGATTAAAATTTCTTCTATACACTCTAGATAATGACAAAGAAGAATTATAAATATGAGTTTTTGTAGCACTGATCTGTAGTTTTTGGTAACGGTACACATTCTTACAAAATAAACGGCACAACCGATTACTGTGAGGAAAGCATTTTCATATGGTCATTTTGCAATCGCTTACATAACTAAAAATTATTTTAGTTTAAAAATGATAAATTCTTTTTAGTTAACAATATAAAACTAACCTAAGGCAATCTATAAACCAGCTACAGGATAAATGCATGTACTTAAAAGTCCCCCATAGAACCCTAATTGTATATCTTGCCATAAAATATTTCCCGTATATATTTTTACCCCGACATTTTCGAACAAATGCAAAAAAATCTTTAACAAGGGAAATATCCATTAATCTGACACCACTGTTATACACACCTTGAACTATTCACACTCATACTCGCACAACATGATTTAACCCGCATTTGCTATACGAACGACCTTACTCATTAATGTTGGGTTCATACTCATTTTAGTTGTGTGCCAGTATGTTTGTGTTTTGATACTCGATATGTATGATGTAGATGCTTTGATTTTAAGAAATATTATTAAAATTAAAACTTAAATATTTAAGAAATGAATTGTTATATTTCAGTTAGTTGTGATTAATTGTAAATAGAACAGTAGATAATAATACAAAAAGGCTTAATGCTTATAATATGCATTCAAATTTTAAATATTAAAAAAAAAAGTAGCAAAAATTTTTTTCATATTTATTTTTATTTTAGTTTACAATGACGGCTTCCGGCTGCCTAATAATTCCGCTATTTAACTTTGCGGTAAAATTAAAAATGGGGCAAACGATAGTGGTAACGTTCTTAAGGTTTTTCTATTGCTTTCCAATTTTTTTTTTACTTATTATGAAAACAAAAGAAGTTCTATAAAGATTTATCGTCCAATACTTTTTGTTAAACTTTCTTGATGATATCTGGAGAGATCAATTGTCTTATTTGGCCCAGCTCTTTTATCTAATCTCTTAACTCTGTGCACTAAATATTATAAATAAAATTAGCGCATTATTATTTAATTTTTTTTGGACAACAGTCTTAAGTTTTAGTGAAAAATAGTGAGACATTTCCTTCAGAGGTATGTAAGCGGCAGCAAAATGGCTACTGAAAAGCGATTTTATCTGCAATAGTCAATAACGATGAGTTTAAATTATTTAATTAGAAATTTAGCGCTCTTGAATTAAATTCTAAATTAAGTTATTTATCCCTAGAATACAAAATATTTTAATACGTGTTCATATATGAGTGCATACACTTACATACATGTGAATGTACAGATATGCATCAACTATTAGAAGATGAAATTTATTACTTGGATTTGAATCTTAAAAACGCTCTTCTGCAAGAGATGTATAAAACAAAATGTCCTTTATACAAAAATATGAAAATAGTTCAGAGGAAATAGAATCAGTTACAAGCTTTAACCACCATTAAAAAAATTATGAAAAAAGTATTTTTATAAGTTTCAAGGTGGAATTAACTGATTGTTGGTGTTGTTGACCATAAACGACTTAAATGCAATTTATTTATTTTGTCATAACTTTTCTTCTCATCACGCTAGATGCTGTTTGAGTATCATACTGAGAGTTGTGGATAAGTATGAATACGCGGTAATTTAAAATTATAAATCAATCGAAATTTATTTTGGCTTAAGTTCATTTATTACAATATCTAAAAACAATCTTTTAGAAAGAAAAATTATTTATCAAAATTATGCGGATGTTCTTTACAGAAAATAAAAATATTAGTGTGAATTTCGTCTAACCAAATTAACATTGATATAAATAAATATAATAAATAGATGATGTTTACAGTCACACAACTAAAGAAGCTCTCAAATTTGAAAAAAACATTTATTAAAAAAAAAAAAAAATAGCTGAAAAATCGTACAATTTAAAATGATTCCTGGCGTTAATCTTAGATAGGGTTCGCCTGTTGTAGATTTCTATATTTAGTTGTTTTAAGCTTAAAATTACTCACTATTTTCCTGGTCTTTCCTTAATTAAATTCTATAACAACTGTCAGCTCAATAAGTATTAAACATCAATGGATTTTTTTATGTTTTTATGTTTGTTGTTCAATACAAATTCTATAAACATGTTACCACATCATTATATCTCCTGCCATTAAAAGTGTGGAGGGAGTAAAAATGTAAAAATATTTTATTTTAATTAAACCACAGAGAGTAATCAGCATGTAAACATACAAAAACAGTAGAAAAATATTGAAATTCATTTACTAGAATATTTAAACGCATTGAACTTTGAAAAAAAAACGAATTGTGGGAAAGCAATTACTAGCAGTGATTGGAGATTCTTCTAGTAACTAACGTGTTTTTGTTTTAAAAAAAAAGAGCGAAATTAAAAGTACGCTTGCAGTTGTACAAATAATAATTTTAGTTATGTTAGCTGTGAGAAAATTACTATGGGGTTTTCAATAAAAGCTGGATAATATTATCGATGGCAGGACCTATATTTAAACAAAATAGAAAACAGAGTTTAACCAACAGCACATTAAAGAGTATAAAACTTAAGAGTATAACTATCTCTTAAATGTTTCAGTCATTAGGTTTGTGCAGCTAATACATTTAATATTTTTTCGTTTTTTTTTCAAGTCATTCCTTTTAAGCTTTCTTGAAGCCAAGGTCAACATGTCTTTGACTCAGCTTCCTTACGAGTCAACGTTCGAAGACACAACGGTCGCCATCGTATATCGTTTACATAAAGATTCACAATTTTAAACTCCTTTTCAATAAAAACTTAACCCTATTAGAATACGAAACAATGAAAGTTAAACATGGTGAAAATTGAAAACAAAATTAACAAAAAAAAAAATAAAAAATATAAAGACTAAAAATTATAATATAAACAAAAATTTATTTCAACATACAAATTAAAGCAATATTTAAAAATTATATTTTTTAATTTTTATAAAAATTGTGTTTTTGTTTAAAGAATTTTTAATAAAGCACAAAAAAAATTTTTTTGTAATTAATAGAACAAACGAATTCAGTTCATTGTAATATGATAGACCGCATACGTAACTTTATTTGAAGTCGCCACAGTAAGACAGCGATTTCTATCCGATTTGCTATTAGTTTTACTTTTCTTTCTGATTCTAAAATACAGAACTAGAATCATCATGTTATTCCTACAGTGAAGATAAACAATTTAAATAAATCATTTATTAACTTGAACGAAAGCATTGATAAATAAAGTATATTTGTTTTTTATTATAGACGCAAAGCCACAACATCAATAGACCACAAATTAAGTTAGTGTTAGGCAGAGCGATTAATGTTTTAAGAAATATAAAAAAGTTAGGTTATACTAGGCTAGAAAGCACAATATTGGACTCTTGTTTCGTTATAGGATATGTGCATTTAGGAGTTTATAATAACCCATATAAACTTTTGTTCGACTTTAATTGTTTATTTAGTTCTTGCATTGAAAACGAAAAATTCTTTGATTCATTCTGACCCGAATTTAACTTAAGCCCTCTGCTTACTCTGGTAGCAACTGTAACCAATCGAAAAAAAATTTAATTTCGGTTTTCCTTCTGCTATTCCTTATGATACAAATTATGTTGAAAAAAAAATATTTGTATGTTAATTGTAGCTTTTATATATTGATAAATAATTTTTACATTGCTGCTAATTAATTATTTTTAGTAATTTTTTTTATTTTAAAAAGATGTTTTGTTCCAAATGAAATATATAAATCGGCATAACTTCATTTTTAGCCGACTTCAAACAAATAAGGAGGTTAATAATTCGATTGAATGTTGCTTTTCTTATGTTTATGCCTCCATTACTCAGTCATTTCTTAATCTTTTTCTTTTTTCTTTCTTTCTCTTTTATTTTAAAGTCGACGGTAACAATCTGTAGGTCCCGTTTTAAAAACAGTTCGTAGTCTTAAAAATTAAAGGGTATCCCCTTACAGTATACATGTTTTTAACGTTTATTATGAACCGTAAAGGGCACCACTTTAAAATTAAATAAACTGCGTATCACTAGAGTTCCCAACGGCAAAAAGTAATACAAAATTAAATCTTAAAATTAAAAGGTGTCGCGATAGGTAACATAAACTGACCTATATGGGACGAACGCTTGAAAAATGGACAGAATGTCGATTGCTATGAAGTATTAATATTAAAAATAATAAATTTAAGCCTGCCGCAATAGTTATAGACAGACGCTTTAAATTTATAACGAACAAGTATTACTAACTCCGCAATAACAACAAATATAAAATTTGGATTTGGAAATTAAAGTGTGTCCTAATGCTTGATATAATTTGATGGGGCTAAACTTTTGAACCGTCATAGATAGGCAGGTAAAACTTACTAGTTAAGGACAATATCTATTTCCTTAACAAATGACTTCCCGATACGCCCAATGTTATCTATTGAACGAGCTTTTTCTATTTTTCAACTGACGCAACAATCAATGATAAACGTATCGACAAGCTACGTATTATAGTATTTGTTTTCATGGCATACTGAGATGGGATTTTTCTCATGCCATTTATTACAGTTGATTTGCAGTAAGTAAATTCTAAACTTATCTTATCCTGTATTGCTTAGCCGGTTATATCAACAATCTTATAATTTGAATTAAAAAATTTAAGGGTGTTCTCAAAATTGATGTAAATTGACCAAAGAAAAACGCTTGCAAATTAAAAGGATGTCTGTCCACTACTTTGGTATAAGAACTATAAATACTTTTAATTACAAAGAAGAGGGTGTTGCAATAGTTGGTGTAATTTAATGTATAGGGCTAAAATTATGCAACATTATAGACAGACATTGAAATTTACAATGAACTTGATTGCTAAGTAAATGGTGCCCCTATAGTTTCTCTAATTTTTTGTATGTATATTGCCCAACTGTTGAGCAATTGTAGGCATACAATTGATATTAACAAGGAACTGTAGTGCTGAGTTTGTTGGGATGTAATATAAGGGGTTCCCAGTAGTTAGTGTGATTTGATGTATGTGGCGATACTTTTGAACCTTTATAGTCAGACAGTAAAATCTGTTTTGATTTCGGTTTTATTTCGCAAGAATTATTTATTCTAATTTCTTAAATTTTTAATAAATAATACCTTTGTACAAATTCTGCGAACGTTTTCTGGAGAAAACAAGAAAAAATTAGAAACCTGAAGAATGTAATACAGGTTTTTCTTAATCATTATTTTACTGTAATTGTGCTTGATTTCTTCAAATATAAATTTTTCATGATATTCTCATGAATTATTTATTACTTTAAACTAAACTAAAAAAATGAAATGTATTACTGCGGGGAAATCATATCCACATGGCCAATTCGCTACATCCGTCTTCCGCATTTGTCGAATCTATCTACTTTGGGTTGTGTACATTGTAAACATCATCTTTTTTATCAACTAATGTTGGTGCTAAGAATACAAGGAATAGTCATAATCAAGCAATATTAATTTGGTTACACAAAGTCCACACACAACTCAAAGTTTTCTTTTGTTAGTCTCCTTCATAAATCGTCCCTAATATATTTGTTCTTTTAAGCCGAATTATTTAATTCATTTGTAGTAATATCAAACAGTTTAAATACAAATTTGAATAAATTAAAATAATTTTTTTTATAATTTGTTGACACTATGCACTGAGGATCTTCGAAAAATTTTAAACTTTTACATGAAACACTCGACAGATGTTTGTGATATAAATGCTCATTGAACAGACAACTGTGTCGCTGGAACGTCTTTATTTATATAAACTAGGCTACGTGTACTATTCTTATTCCCAAAACTATAGCAAATCAGCTTCAACGAATATACACGTGGCCTTAAGCATTCAATTTACGTGTAGGCTTTTAAAACTTCTGCACCTCATTCTTATAAACTCGAAATCACAATTAAGTAACTTATTTAAATTCAAATTTTTGGTGAACTTTCGGGAATCCTCAATTTGTTGGAAAATTTGTTTTTTTTTTTGTTTTAGTTTTACTAAAAAATTTTATTGAAATTTAAGTGAAACTTAGATATTTCGTGAACTTTCTATTTTAATTCTTGTAGATTTTTAATTTTTAAATATACGAAAAAAATAGTTTTTTTAATTTTCGTAAATTTTATACATTTCCAAAATAATACGGACAGAACAAAATTGAAGAACATGTTAAAATCACTTTTCATTTAAAACAAACTATTACAGAAAATATGTCTTTAAAAATTATTACTTATTTCATCTCTCTAGCCATATATTTATGCCACAGCATAAATTATTAAACAAATAAATTATTAATAACGCTCGAAATATGTTCATTTGCATGGTTGCAATGCAAATATGCAAATTGTTTAAATTTGCAAAAGAATGTTTATACGAAAGATTTGAGTTGCGTATGATAATGAAATATAAATAATTTCTCTTATAAAAAAGGAAAAGCAAATAAAAATTTATAACGAAAAATACAAAAGATGTGCAGAATTGGTATCTTAAGAAACAAACTGTTCATAACAATAGAAAATAAAAAACATAATAAAAAAAGGTTATTTGAAACTTTAATAACAATAAATTGAAATAATCAACATACATATTCTGGCAATTCATGTTTATGGATTTGTTCCAAAACAATTTCGAAGTTAGCAAAAACAAGTATGAGTGCTTTATTCGGCTATGCCGATTTTTATATACCCTTCACTATATGTGTAAATCTATTTAAGTGAAGAAGTTATTCCAATCAAGACAAATATTGGGGTGATAGAGAATAAAAAAGAAAGAGAATAAAATCAAAACAAAAATTTTGTTATTCGCAATCTTTTTATAATTTTACATTAAAATATTCCGGCTCTTAGTGGGTTAAGTGTTTTCTTACAGATCTCTTCAAAAGCTTTCAAATCATATCCATATTGATATCTTAAAAAATATGGTGCACTGTCGTACTTTTCTGTGAAAAGTTCAGAGGCCTATAACTGGGAAAATATGGGCGAGCGCCAATTTTTTCACTTGATGTTGTTTTCTTATTTTATAATTCTCTTTCGCTCAATATATTTTTTTTTTTTTTTGGTGATTCGTTCCAAAAGATATGGACAAATTAGAGGTAGGCGTGGTGTTTTTCCCGCTGCTTCGAAGGACATCGACCGATCTTGCTGATCAATTTACATGTTATACTTTTTAGTAGCTCATCTATTGCCTTGGCAAAGTTGATTTCAACTCGAACACGGAAAGACACGGACGTCGCTCAACCGACTCAGAATATACATAAATATTTTATGGGGTTGGAAATGATATTTGTAGAAATTACGTACGGAATGACAAACTTAAATACACCATAATTCCACCTGTGGTGAAGGGTGTAGGAAGAAGAACTTGAATAAAATTTCCCGTACATTATTCAAGTGTATTGCAAACAAACATAAGAGTTTCAAAAATTACATCAGAATGACTCAGCTGCAAGAAAATCGTACTATAAAAATATGAATTGGAATATATTGAAATACTTTTATGTTAAGGATAATAAGAATAAAAGCAAAGTCTTCTGTATTTTATTTGGCACTAAAATATAAACACTGAATTCGAGTTTATGTCTATTTTATTTTTTCTGTTAGCTATAAACGCGCTAGGATTTATTTGACAAATACTTGTAATAATATTTATACAGGAAGATTTTTATAGTTCAGAAATAGTTTGTCGTCGAACCGTTAATTAACTTTCTAAGAGAATTGCTGTTTATTTTAATGCTGAGTAGTTGTTCAGTAACGAGTTGAAACATGCACTTGCGACTGAACTTAAGAAACTATAATTAGGGGCATATACACGTAATTTGATGTGGAATATATTTGTTGCGATTTTTAGTTTTATTTAAATTGTATTATTTTTTTTCTAAGAAACAAAATTCTCAGTGTATAAATTCTATTTCATCATGCGGTCGAAAATAAGATTATTTAATTTTAATAATGCTTTGCCCTTACGTTGGCAGAGGGGTACAAAACGGGAAACAATAATAAATTTTGAAATAATTTTAAAAAGTAAAAAATTAAATTTCAAAACCAAAAAAATAAATATGAGTTATTGATGCATATACTGTAGAAAGAAACCAACTGGCACAATTTCATTTAAAGCACTAAATGATGTTAGAAGTATAAATTGAATTCCGTTTCATTTTGTTTGTGTCAGATATTTTCAATATCAATGTGGTGCTCTGCAACAACAAAGGTTTATTATGATATTGTTGTTGCAGCCGCGCGGCCACCTAATATTTAATACGCCTTGGTGAAGGATATATAAAATTCGGCATAGCCTAATATGGTTCTCTTACTTGTTGTCTTTAGTTTTAAAAATTCATTTTTTAAATAAATCTCGACTAAAAATAATCCCTTTTGCAGCATCAGCACCTTAGTGTATGATGCCTACGGGAAATAGCCACAATAATTATAACAGAAAAGACATGTGGGGCAAAATCAACTCCAAATGATGGGGACAATCAAATAAAATTATTTGGAGTATCATTTGTTTTTGCTTGATGTTTGCAAACTTTAACAGGAGTTGGTTTTACCAAAATTTAAAATCGCTTTACAGTTTTTGTAACATCGTAAGCTTTTCCATTATCATGGTCTTGTTTGTAAGTTCTATCTTTTCAGTGGTTTTAATTTTTTTTTTAATTTTTAATACCAAAATTATTCTTTTCATTACAAAATTTAATAAACAAGGCAATAATATACAAAAATACGGCACTTAGACTATGCAATTTTTCATGAAACTAGCATGAAATTTTTGTTTGTTTGGGAAGAAGGAGGACTAAGAAATATGGTATTGCTTAAGTTTTGAGAGGATGCTGCTGTTGCTAATGTTTACTTTTAGATAACGCCTAACGCTGTTACTTAACTAGAAAATCTGGACTAAGCTTCTGCATAATATTATGTACGTTGTATAGCTTTGTTTACAAATTCCGCAGAAAATGTTCAAAAAAATATTAAAATATAATCATTTTTTCTTTAATAAAATGGAAAATATTGTTTAAATTTATTAAATTATTTTCTATTTTATTAAGCTTTGGGTCCTTATATTTTTTATTAATATTATATTTCCACTCATTGTTTTGACTTAGGTCACTATCCTAACTTTGAAAATGCTTCAGTTCTTAGTATTGAAAAAAATTATAAGAGACGGTATATTTTGGAAATGTTACACATTGTAAATACTCCATTGACTAAAAGAATTAATTTTAAAGCAGATACAGATAATGTCGCTCATATATATACAGACATTTAATTCACAAAATAACATAAATATTTTGTTCTTAATATATGTATGTAACACAAAACACTTTTTTATATTTTTGTTTTTTGAAAATTTTTTGAAACATTTGCGCTATTCACAAGCCCCCTAGTACGTGCTAAGTGCTAACAAAATACAACGGTGCTAGCTGTGTTGTTGGTAATTTTCATGCAAACATGCGATACAACACTTAGTACTTTTTTTCATATGTTTTTCAAACGTTGTATTTGTTTAAATGTTTTATGTTTAAATGAATTATTATTTTTGTGTTCCTGTGTGAATTATATTAAATTAAATTGAACAAAATATATTTTTATTAGTTTTATTTATTTAATTTATTGATTTGACTGATTTATTAGAAAGTTGAAGTTGAAAGTTGCCAATATAAAAACTGTTCTTTAATATTTAATATTGCTTTAATGACTCGATTTCTAATATTTTGTATGGTACCGCCATCACCTATACCAAAAAGAGATGCTACCTTAGGAACACAAGCACCTTTTCCTGAAGATCCCAAGCAGTAAAGTACAATTTTAAGCTGCAAGTCAATGCGTAATTGGAGCCTTTCGCCAATTGTGTGAAAAACATCGTCATTTTTTATAAGGTTGAATATATAGGCAAATTCCTCTGGCCATAGTCGTATCATATGAAGAAATCTGTTTTCATCAAAATATCTTAAAACCCGATTATGCCATAATGATGATTTTGGTAGTCCTAAATGTATAATTCTGCGACTGGAGAGCAAGTACATTAGGTTCATCCTAAAAATGTCTTGAATTTCATCCTCACACAAAAAATTTATTAATTTACTTTTTTCTGTTTTCTCCCCTATTTGTCTTATAAATAACAAATGATGAATATCACTTTTCTTCTTCTTATTACTTTTTGACGTGTGAAGTACAATGTACAATGGCACACTGATACAATGGTTGTTCACAAAGAAGTAAACAAAAGGTAGTATGCAATACTACTTACACCTTAGCAGAGCTTGTGAATACGGCAATTGTTTTTTAATTTCATTATGACAAAAAATTTTTTTCAATTGTTAATTAATTTTGTTATTTTAATATTAATTTTGTTTCCTGAAGAAGGTACGCAGAAAGTACCGAAAAATCGAAATATAATATTAATAAAAAATATAAGGACCCAAAGCTTAATTAAATAGAAAATAATCTAGTAAAAAAAGGGTCAAATAAACATTATTAAACTGTTTAAATTTATTTTTTATTATTATTTTTATTATTATTATTTTTATTTTTAAAAACGTACACATTACTCGCAGCAGTTATACAAAGCTTTCTTGCCCTATGAATTTTAGGAAATGAACTGCCAAATCTTTCATATTATTTAATCATAAATATTTATTAAAGCACATTTATTTTCATCACAAGTTTAACTCAATTTTAAAGCTTTATAATCTTTTAACAAATTTATAAATTCCATAATGTGTTTTAATATCATTATTTTTTATATATTCTCTTTTACAGGTATGAAGCAATTTTTTTGTAATAAAATTTACACCGAAACATAACACACAACGACTCCTTGTAAGCAGTTGTAGTTGTGTGAAAGCAGTATAAAGAATATTTGAGTCTGCAAATATTAAATTATGACAAGAACCTTAAATTAAGCACCTTAATTAAATAACGTGTGTATTGTGTGTGTCTACGTAAGTATAACAAAATTTGAAACGAAATTTGTAAAAATGTATCGTTAGCAACTGCTACACAATATAAAAGAAGGCAGCAATATTTGTATGATCCAAAAAGGAATAATTAATGAGAATACAAAAATTACTTTGCTTAACTCGTAAAAGTATCAAAATATTTAAGGCGACTTAAAAAACACAATTATATTTTTCAGCTTTTCCAAAATAAATCTTTAAGGCGCTAATAATTTTGAGATTGCGGTTATCGTTGTCGTGGTCATGGTCATAGAAAAAATTGGGTTCAGTTAAAACCTTTTATGGACAGCTAAAATTCTACTTCAACATGAAGGTTTAAAAGTCAATAATTCTTGCAAAAAAAAATCGACTTCAAAACAGATTACATCTGTCTGTCTATAAAGGTTCAAAAGTATGACCACATACATTAAACTACATTAGCTATTGGGAAACCTTCATATTCCATCTTCAAACTTTATACTTGTTATAGCAGACTTAGGGCCAATTTTTGAGTTCGTATTTAAATACGAATTTAGTTAATTTTCATTTAAAATAAGTTGTATTTAAATGCAGTTTCATTTTTTCAGTTCTTATTTAAGTTCTCATTTAAATATCACAAAAATATGGTAGCATTACGAAATATCAAAATAAATCTCAATTGTTTATGAAAAACAGCTGCTAACAAACATAATGAATTGCAAATTTTGTGAAAAATATTTTAAATATATTAAAAAATGTCAGCGATACTCATGTATTCACCACCTAAACTTATTTTATTTATTGATTTAACTTTTTAATTAATATTTTCATTAAAAAATGCATGCAAAACATAAAATATTGTTCTATCAATGGCTAAAATGTTTGTTTACTTTTGTTTAGTTTTGCGAAACAACAACAAAAAATGCCATAACCATATGGTAAAACTGTATTATTTAAATGGGCTTTAAATGCGCAAGATTGGTTATTTAAGTCTCCTTTTACACACATCAAGTTTGACTCGTCAAGTCTTGAGCTTTGAGAGAAAGAGGAGAAGAGAATAGAAAGAGGTACAAACCTGACCGTACCATCAAGTTTAAGAAAATTGTTGTTGTTAAAGTTGGCTGCAGAATAGAAGTTGCTGAAGTTGAAAGCAAACTTGATGAAAAAACTTGACGGCGTATGTGAACACGAATGCAGGTTCAAAAGAAAATTAATTAAAAAGTAATCAAGTAAACTTGATGTGTGTAAAAGAGGACTAAGTTTTATTTAAGTGTGCATTGAAAAACTGAATTTTGTACTTAAATTTAAATGACATTTAAATACGAAGCCAAAAACTGGCCCTTACCGCTACAGAGCTTTGTTAGTTGTAACCGTCTGACGTCTGTCGTTCAATAGTTTGGCAATACATATATATTACAGCAACTATAGGCGCTCCCTTTAATTTCTAAATTGAAATTTTTGCTTGCTGTTGTGGTAGACTTGGCAATCAGGTTCTTTGTAAATTTTATTCGTTTGGCCACATAAATCAAATTTTATCAATTAGGGGACCACCCTTTTGTTTCAAAATTCAAATTTTATACTCGTTGTTATAGCGGAGTTAGCAATACAAGTCTTAATAAACAAAATAGTAAACAGTATATTTGCAGTGAATTTACATTTTATTACGGCTTTCGTTAGAAAGAATGAAGTGTTTAGCCACGGTATAAGCTGGTTCGCAGAAGATAACGAATTTTCAATTCTGTGTCTTCTTACAGAAGAAAGTAACAATACATTAGCGTGTTTTTGTTCAATTGCTTGTTGTCTTAAAGAAAAGTATCGAGGCCTTTCAGTCTCATAGTAAATTTGGGGTCAGAATAACTTCATTAAAGAATACATTCGTTAAACGCGATTAAAAATGAAGCCTCATTTACAGAGTAAAATACAAAGAATTTCTATCTTGATTTTTTAGTTGAAGGAACTACTATGTTTGAAAAGTAAACACGAAAGGGGACACTTAAACCATTTTAGCTATCAAAAATAGATTTCTATTGTTTATATACGTATTTGCTTATTGTGAATAGATTGCTTAAGGAAAGTATAATAATGGATTTAATATTATTGTTAATATATAGTTTTTAATAGTCATCAGTTCGATTAACTTATTGATCATTCAAATAATTAAATTCTAAGCAACTTTTGCTTTTTTTATTTTATTTGTATTATTTTTATTTTTTAAAAATTTAATTTTAGTTGAAGCAACCTTAAATTAGTTTGTAAAACCTCTTTTGATTATTTTTTCATCAGCTGTTTTTAATATACAAATTAAAGACGATACACCACACAACAATAAAACTATAATTAAAATTTTGTTAATAATTTTGCACTCACACTACCAAACAACTTAAAGATGAATTATATTTTCTACTGATTCAAACGGAACAGAACAGAACGTTAAAATAATAACAAACCACAAATATATAAATATTTTTAATACGTGCGTCAAGATAGCGTCGAAGAAATAGCTTCGACTTTGATAATTAAAAAACCGGGGAAAAAACCGGGAAGCAAAATTCCCCGGGATTAGGCATTTTCAATTAAAAATTAAAATTAGTATAAATTTAGGCATCTAGAAGAAAGAAAATTAAATTAATGTAAATTATAAAAAAATAAACAAAACATTTGTTTGCTTTGGAAACATCAGCAACACTTTTTTGTGGCCATTTAGGATGAAAGCACTTTTCTCGAAAACGGCTCGGTAGGATTGTTGCACGGTTCGCAAATTTTGTTCGTCTAGGTGTCTACTTTAGTAATGACTGGCCATTTTGGGCGCGAGTGTGATAGTTTCCATGGGAAAAATCAGCAACCCTTTTTGTGGCCACTCAGGATGAAGCCACTTTTCTCGAACACGGCTCTGTGGAGTTGTTGCTCGGTTAGCTAATTTTGTTCATTAAGGTCTGAACTTGAATAATTCATGGCCATTTGTGGCGAGAGTATAATAGTTCCCAAGGGAAACGTTAGCAACGATTTTTTGTAATCATTAAAATCGCTTTTTTTATAATAATTTTCTAAATACACAAATGTTTTGTTTATTAATTTATAATTTACATTAATTTTGCTTTTATTTACCGGTTTCCTAATTCTCAAAATCGACGCTTTTTGTTTGCCGCTATGTTGGCGCACGTGACTAATTCTGCCTTTAGAGTACCACAAGATTATACCAACAGGTTTCAAGTTAAAATCCAGGCACTCATATGTGTAATTAAAAGAAAAAAATGTTTCTGAAATTGTTCTTGCAATCTTCTTTTTTTTTAACTTAAAGCGTTTTTTTAATTTTTCCCCAGAAAAACATTCCTCTGCAGGGAACTTAAAATATTTAAAGAATGTCCGACTAAAGTGTATCTGTGTAAAAGCAAATGTTGTTAAAGAAGGAAAACAAAAAACCTTAAAATGAAATAAAATTATTTTAAAGACATATTGACTTTCCCTCGTATTATTGTGCAGGGTTACTTTAACATTTTGTATATCCCTGCAACAACTTAATAAATTAATCCAATGACAATTCTGTCGCAATTCCTTTTTTGCTTTTGATTCCATTGCTTCTGTTAGTTCTATATTCTTATACAAACTAACAACATTCATTCATCTTGTTCTGGGTTTTTATGATCCGAAAGACAAAAATAAGTTTTGTGCATAAATGCGGTAAATGAGAATGTTCGTTCGTTTGTAGGCAAACAAAATAAAAAACGACTTTGCAACCCAAACAAAAAATTTTAAATAAGTAATTTGAAAGATGTTTTACGACGACTGAATCTCATTTATTTGAAACACCCCTTTATTAAGCTTCATAAACTTTTTATAGATTTAAGTAAACGTTTCTAGTGTTACAACGAACTTGCTTTTATTTCGAAAGAACACTTTTAAGTACAAATTCTAATGGCAACGACTAGTTGTATATAAACAGAAAGAAGAAATAGTATTTTTCACCTTTTATCGCTTTTCCTGATTATTTAGTTGTCATGCTAATGATTCTTTTAAGTTATTGTTACATTTTTAATTAAGTGGATTCTTTTAAATGCAAACATTTCTTTGTAGAGAAAATTTTTATTGACACCTAACATTTATTTTTTTACATAGCGAAAACATATCAGGTATCACAATCAACTGCCTTGCTATTCTCGCTTACAAAATACTTCTATTATAGAATTTTATAAAACAGCTAAATTGTAAATTTTTAGTTGAACATAAATCTAGTTACAAAAGAAAAATATGATTATTATCAAAATAGCACTACATTTATGATTTTGGGGTCGCCACATTTATCTATAGACTAATTACGAGCTGTTAGCTGTTGTTCTCTGAAATTTCTTTAAATCATGTAGAAGAAGGCTTTCGAAACCAAAATTTTTTTCGAAAAATTTTTAAGTGTTAAATTTTATACCTGCTGCATTAAGAAACTAAACCGGAATTAGTGCAGTTTTACCATTGTTTTGCCATTTTTGTCATAATTTTGATCTAGTAAATTTTTTTATATAAACGATAAGCGATAAACACAATAGAATACACAAAAGTATGGGTTCATATATAAATTATTTATTTTTACTTTTTCTTAATCTGTAATCCCAATCTCTTGTTCACTTGCAGTTCGGTTGTTACCCTTTTTTTACTTATCCCAAGTAGGGGTTCCTCAGATCGCAAATACCACCACAGCGACTGTTTTTTTACTTCTTATTTGGTCTTGTGTTTCTCTATCGAGATTTGCTCTATCGCTCCTACCATCTCTTCTGTTTTTCTTTAGCTCCGTATATTCACGTGGCTACACAACAATTATTTTATTTTTCTAATCGAGGCTACCGGCAAAACTAAAAAACAACTGTTTTCCATTTATTTGTGTTTTTCAAGCAGCTTTTTATAATATTAAAAGCGCTGGAATTTTCGTTCATGCATATTATTGTTGCCATAATTCTTTACTGCTTAATAATTTTACATAAGGTAATATATGTACATACTAATAAATATTGTTAATTGATGTATATTTCATTATTAAAAAAAGCATAAGCTTCAATTGAATTTGAATTGTTGGTTATTGATACTGTTTGATAACCACAATAGAATTAAAAGCACGATTATATGCAGACGTAATTGGCATAAAAGAAGAGTTAGTAAATAGATTTACAATTATTTTGGCCACAATAAATTGTTATGCACATTTCGGCACTAACAAATTTCATACAAAATGCATGGATACGGCCAAGTTGCTTGTGGATCTTTATGGTTGGTACTACAAACCGGTAACTATGCATAAGTTTATGGTGCATGGTAGCTAAATCATAGCAAAAGCTATTTTGCCAATAGGTATGTCTCTATCTAAAGGCCTTTTTCAATGAATTTATGTTATATTTCTTTAAATTTTATTTGATTATTTGTATCAGGTATACTGTCCGAAGAAGTTCAGGAAGCGAGGAATGAAGACTATAGAGCCTATAGATTACATCATTCACGAAGAACTCAAAGTGTAGCCACTAATAAGATGAAATGTATAATGTTTTATTGTCTTCAGACTCATATATAAAATGATTACGCTCAAAGATTCAAATCAAAGAATTGGAGCAGGATAATGATGTTAAAAAATTACACAGGTTTAAAAATGTTTAATTTGTAAAAATACCAAGAACACGTCATCGCTAGATAAGTTAATTTGGACCTCCTGAACACGAAAAACGCTGTAATTATTTTTTTCTAAGTACCTTTCTTTAGATAATGGTACTTTTGTGTTTTTCGAAGTATGGTCCCACTCAAACCCTTGTAGAGCCCAACCGAAAAGTCCAATCGAAATGGCAGAGTTATGGCACCTTAAATTTAAAATTTTGCCTATTTTTTACGTTTTTTTCAAAATTTTTTATTTTCATTTGGTTTTTTTTTTCTACGTTATAGTAAAGATCTGGAATGTTTTATTCTTTTATTAAATAGTTTATTTTATTTCCAATATTTTAAGCGTTTTTATTAAGGATTTTGTGGAACGACAATATTTTCATTTTCATTGCTCACACACTATATTCGGGGTTGTTTTAGTAGGAAGGATTACTATTATTAGTTTTTATATTGTTTCTAGAATATTCTTTATAAATATATTTGTCCCCTTCATTATTGTATATACGCACGGAGAGTACAATATCAAAAATGACCAACTCATTCCTCAGGAGAAGATAATAATTTCTCAATTACATATTAAGCTTGGATTATTTACAAGTATTGTCATAACGTTGCTTAAAGATCGTGAATTACCTTAACAAAAATTTCCGAGAGCCACAGCCAGCAAAATTGAAGCTGGTATATTTGATGGACCTAAAATTCGGGCTCTGTACGGTGACCAGGCAATTATCGAGTGTTTAGGTCCAGCTCATTTGGAGGCTTGGGAAGCATTCAGGAAACTACAGAAGTCCTGATGACACTGAGAAGATCGATGCATTACTGCAAAAAATCAATGCTGTTGCTAAGTTTTAAATGAAAGCATGTATATCAAAAAGGCCGTTATCATTTGAAAATTTATTCTTCTTAACTTTTAGGTTCAAATATGTCACCTAAATTACAATTCTTATTCAGTCATTTGGATATTTTTCACACGAACTTGGGCTCCGAAAGTGATGAACAAGGTGAAAGATTTTACCAGAAAATAGAAGAAATCGAGAGACGTTACAAAAGCTGGTGGGATAAACAAATGATGGCGGAATATTGTTGGTTCCTCATTCGCGAAGAATCATCCGAAAAAAAACGCAAAACTTCAAGTCTCTCGTCATTTTAATTCAAATTTTTTGAATTTACGCCGCATATATTGTGTGAGCAATGAAAATGAAATTATTGTCGTTCCACAAAATCCTTAATAAAAACCTTATTTTTCATCCGATTTTATTCGAAATTATGCTTAAAATATTGATAATAAAACAAACTATTTGATAAAAGAATAAAACGTTCCAGATCTTTACTATAACGTAGAAAAAAACAAATGAAAATAAAAATTTTTGAAACAAACGTAAAAAATAGGCAAATTTTGAACTTTAAGGTGCCATAACTCAGCCATTTCTTGGCAGATACAAAGTTGCAGTTTGTCGACGGAAACGGCATTCAATTACCTTTAAAACGGTGTGCCATTTATCTCGATCGGACCTTTCGGTTGGGCTCCACAAGGGTTTGAGTGGGACCATACACCGAAAAACATACTTTTGTGTTTTTCGGTGTCTAAAGAAAAATAATAACAGCGTTTTTCGTGTTCAGGAGGTCCCAATTAACTTACCTAGTCATGTGGTATTCTTGGTATTTTTTTTACTGAAAACCAGTGCTATTAAAAGACTATCCTTATATTATTTATTCATGTTTTTTCTATTTGTTTTTCTATGTTAGATAGGTGTAAAAGTGGGCGGAACAGATATAAATTTTCAGGATCCCATTCTACAATTATAACATTTATTTTTTGTGATAATAGAGTTGATATATTCAGAATCAGGGGAGTTACGTCACTTTTTCAATAAAAGTTGTATGGGAAGTGGGCAAGTATTTTTCAAATTTCACACAAATGATTCTGAGCGTTTAAAAATACTATATACCAAAAAACTATGCCGTAGCCCAAAATTTAATTTTCACTTTGTATGGGGGTTTGGCGTAAAAGTGGGCGGACCATTTTGATTTTTTCATTTTTTCTTGATTCAAACAAAAAATAACTATGTGCCAATCATATTTTAAAAATTAAAGGGTTTCCCCATACAACGTTCATGAGTTTTCGGGTATTATGAACTGTATCTCTATAGCTACCAAAGGTAAAACGTAACACAAAATACATCTCAATATTAAAGGTTGCTCTCATAGGTAACATTAATTGATCTATATGAGCTTATATTTTGAACCTTTATAGATATACGCTTTCAAATTGGTATGTCGATTGCTATGACGGTTACAGTAACAAGCCATACTTTTGTCATACTTTTGAACAGATGCTTAGAATTTACGATGAGCCTGTATTGCTAACTCCGCAATAATAACAAGAATAAAATTTGGATTTGGAAATAAAAGGGTATCCCTGTAGATAATATAATTTGATGTATGTAGCCAAACTTTTGAACCTTTGTAGACAGACAGCTGAATTGATAGCCTTCTTCTTCTTTTTAAGAAGGTTAAAAATATACAAAATTAATGAAATAAAAATTTTAATTAAAATTATTTCCCCCACTGAGTTTAGAAGCAGCAGTTTTAAGCATATTATTAAAATTTGAATTGGGTGTTAATACACGATCACGTATACAATATTTTTATTTGTATGGTTGTATGTTTCTTACTGCTAAGAAATGTATTTCAGCGAAAGAAATTTTATCGTACGTGTTTTTGAAATATAATATTACTTTGCAAATAATTTGAAACATGTTGGGAGAGAAAGATACTTGTTATGTTATTTGTTACTCGAAAAACATACTTCTAACTCTTTTCTGTATGACAGGCAGTGTTTGTAAAATATAACCATAAAATATGACAGGAAGTCTTTGTGAAACGTAACCATAAAATAAATATTTGTACAGGTAAATTGCTGAAGCAGAAATAATAGTTTCGTTAAGATGATTATGATGTTTATCTTGCAGCAAATCTTTTCATATCAAGACTTCTTTTCTTTATTTTCTTCACTTCAAAAGAAAATTTATATCGAATTAATTTAGTATCGTGTTTTCAACTTTATTCAGTTGCAGATGTCATTATTGTCAAGAGGATATCTTAGAGGCAACGTGTTTCATTTTCAAAACAAATAAAGAATACAAAGTTGTTGGCTAATTAAATAACTGATTGTGTAGCACCAACCCAACATTTTTAAGTTTTAGGGCCATTTTAGTTTCCAATGCATTTTCTTCTAAAACTTGAAGTAGAAGAAACTGTAAAAATTGGTTAAAGTGGGAATTTTACTTGGCAGCAAAAGAAAGTAGAAAATTTAATGGGAAAAAGAATTAAAGTGTTGTTAACTCATAGTAAATAAATTAATTACTAAATAATACTGGAAGAAAGATTTAAAAACTAATTTTCAAAGAGAATATATTTTATTAAGGTGACCACTTTTTTCGGAATATTGTAGCGTGTGCTTTCGGTTGTGTGTGGACTTCGCCTAACCAAATTAACTCTGATTAATTGATTATGCCTACTCCTTGTATTCATATTTACAAAATTTGTTCGTTAAATAGATGATGTTTACAATGTTTACAACCTAAGTTAGATGATAGATGCCAGGAATGCTGATGACGGATGTAGTAGTCCAGAAAATGCAGTATTACATTCTGTTGACGTTTAATTTTTCCAGTTTTCTTTTGGAAATTACCCTCACACATTTGTGAATAATTTTCTTTTTTAAAATTCTAAGAAATCAAAATAAAAATAAACTTCAACGAAAATCAATTTCAATTAATTTGTAGAAAAATAATAATGTTGAAGGTGGCCATCGGATAATAACTATAAATTTTATTACAGAGCACTTTAATCAACTAAAAAATGGACGTTAGAATATTGCAATTAATTTATTAAAAATAATATACAAATCTTATGACTATATGTAATTTAGAGAATCTATCCCATAAAATCATATAGAAACCAGTGTTGCCAGTAATGCTTTTCCTTAAAAAAATTTCAATTTTTCATTAAAAGTTACATTTTAAAATTGTCCTTAAATAAATAGTTTTTTTTCTTTTTTTTGCGGGTTGGGAGGGAATATACGTTTATGGAAGTTTTTTACCACACCGGGACTACTCTTGTATTACTTCGGTGTGGCACCCTTCTCTTGCGCTTTATGCGCCGCTCTCAGTTGGCATTTTCCCCGTCGGGACCGCTTACACTTTTTTTTTCCTTAGTTGCTTAAATAAATAGTAATTTAATGTAATTTACATAAATTATAGTTAAAAGTTTTATTTCATACTTCAGGAAAAATAACAAGGCAACGAATTCATTTACTGAGCAAAAACAAAACGAAAATAAAAAAAAATTTAAAAACGTATGAAAAAAATTTCAGCCTGATGATACTCATGAGTATTTTAATCAGGACACAATACTAATATGTCGGGATGGAAGAATGCATGCCCTCGCCATTTAATAAAATTGGTTAAAGTAGGATTTTTGTAATAAATCCGTTTGAACTTTTTCTTTGAAAGATTAAGCTTCAATAAAAGTTACTACTTTATTTATTTAAAAAACACACACTTTAAAGACAAATTGAGTCTTATTTCTATAATATATTATCCGGCACTTCTTCAAGGAAATAAAAGACAGCTCTTCTTAATCGAGGTATTGGTACGGTACCACTACCAAGTTGTAAAATTTTTCAAGCGGAATAACTAAAGTAACCAACAATTTTCAGGAGCTTGATTATTTCACAGATGGGAAAAATTGTTGACAGAAACATTTTGATGTTTCTAGACAAAAAAATAAGAAACATTTCGTGATTTCTCACTAAAGCCTCTGTTTGATTTTGCTAAATGCAATATTCGGATTCATTTAGAATTAATAAAATATTTAAACAAAATATTTTTGAAAACAAACACAATACTAACTCTCAGTAACGATAAACCGTTCCGTTACCGTCGTCTGTTGTGTTCCTACACTAATTCCGTACGAAAAAAGTGCTGCTAATATTATTTATGGCTAAAAAAATGTTGCCAGAAACATTATTTAGTTTTAAAAACATGCTACAAGAAACATTTCGCGACTTTTTCACAAATAAACAGAGTACTATATTAACAACATTATTTCTAATTTAGTTCGCATTAATTTTTTTTGTAT
Organism: Gymnosoma rotundatum; assembly: GCA_916610165.2. Lineage (NCBI taxonomy): Eukaryota > Metazoa > Arthropoda > Insecta > Diptera > Tachinidae > Gymnosoma > Gymnosoma rotundatum. The sequence goes on along the minus strand of OU744339.1, from coordinate 35,487,883 downwards.
GGACTCTTAAAAACATTTCACATGAAATGATGAACAGAGAACTATGCGCAAAGCCTGGTACTCTGTTTGAAACTGTGAAAAATATTGAGCAACATTGATTATTTCATGTGAAAAATTTGACATTTAAAATGTAGCGTCTACCTCACGACTTAAAGGAATTTAATGTTTTATTATTTTCACGTGTACTAAATTGTTTTAAAATGTAAGCAAAAGACGTATGATTAGCAGTTGTTTAAGAAATTCCGCATGAAATAATGCCTACTTGCTATATTTCACAGCTTTGATTAAAGGTTGCCAGAAACATGTTACGTGGAACCTTCAAAAGTTACAAGAAATGTTACTAAACGGTAACAGTGGTGGTATCCCTGTACTAGCAACAAGACAAGAGACTCTCTCGCTTCATAAAAATTAAATTATTATTTTGAACATATCTTGATCCACTTCTGCACTTGCAATTTCACAGCTTGTATAACCACTACCTCTCATTTAATTAAGTAGTTAACGGGTACGCAAATTTGTCACTAGCAGGATGTAGCTTTTTTTAGTTGGAGCGTAAGCTCTTTGATTAAGTAGAAGTAAGATGTTTAAACTAATAAACTGTAAGGAGAAATTCCATTATTAAATTCAGATTCTTCACATTTTAATAAATTATGAAGCTGTCGTGGACTGTCGTCACATTCATTCACACTTCGTTGACATTCACCATTGTCCGTGCTTGAGCAATATATTATCCTTTTTTTAATTTTCTTCCTTAATTATTTTCTTTTTTTATTATTTGTTTACGGTTTCGTTTATTCCATTTTGGACAGTCATTTAATATAATGAAGTTTGGATGTTTATTTTAAATTAATTCTGCGACACAACTTTTTTTTTTATCATTTTCATTTATATTGATGTGTCAATTAAAGTATTAAATTAAAATTGAAAAAAAGTAAATGAAAAATAAATCAGTTATTTGAGAAAGAACAAAAAAAAATTAAAAAAAAAAAACTGAAAAAAAAACTACAAATATCGTAATATTTAATTTCATTTCACAATGTCTACATACGTACATACATTTTTGGGTTGTTTTTCTTTGAACTTAATGGTAAATATAGAACTTTTTAACCGACTTCAAAAAAAGAAGGAGGTTATGCAATTCGACTGAATGTTGCTTTTTTATATTTGTGCCTCCAGATCTGAGTCTTTTCTGAACCGATTTTGTAAATTTTTGGTAAAATGATAGGTCATGCTTACAGATTGGTCCCGTTTAAAAACACTTTATTATCTTCAAAATTATAGGGTGTCCCCATACAACATACATATTTTTTACGTGTATTATGAACTGTAAAGGGCGATTCTGTAAAATTTAAAAAGACTGCGTATTACTATAGCTCCCAAAAAAAAATTTATATAAAATAAATATAAAAATTTAAGGGTGTCCCAATAGTTGATGTCATTTCAAGTATGTGACCAAACTTCTGAACCGTTATAGACAGAACTGAAACTAAAAATGAACCTGCATTGCTAAGCCCGCTTTATCAACGAGTTTATGATGGGTGTGACATAATTGTTGAAGATTTCCTAATATGGGCCTTTCTTTTGAACCGTTATATACAAATGCTTCCAAATTGGACTGAATGTCGGTTGCTATGGCCGTTATAGTAACAAGTATTAATATTTAAAATTATAAATTAAAGGGTGTCCCAATAGTTCATTTAATTATGTATATGGCCATAATTTTAAATAGTTGCAGAAAGACGATTGAAATTTACAAAGAACCTTTATTACTAACTTCTCTACAACAAGCATAAAATTTGATTTTGGAAATAAACTGGTGTTCCAATAGTTGATGTAATTTGTAGTATGTGGCCGAACTTTTAAACCGTTATAAACAGACAGCTGAAATTTACAAGGGACGTATAAAAAGAAGCTAAGAATTTGAATTTAGAAATTAAAGGGTGTTCCCAAAATTAATGTAATTTGTTCTATTTGGCCTTTTTTTTGACCCGGTTATAAACAAACATTAGACAGTATGTCCACTACTTTGTTTCGTATAATAAGAAATTTAAAAATTTTAAATTATATGGATGTATATGGCCAAACCATTGAACCGTTATAGACAGACGGTTGAAATTTACACAGAGCACTATTGCTAAATCTACTACAACTGCAAGTAGATAATTTGAATTTTGAAAATAAAAGGTGACCCTATAGTTGCTGTAATTTGATGTATATAGCCAAACTATTGAACAGTTGAACAAGTAATAAGGGTGTCCCAATAGTTAATGTAATCTATTTTATGTGGCCATACTCTTCAACCGTTACAGGCAGACAGATGAAATCTGTTTTGAAGTCGGTTTTTTCTGCAAGAATTATTCTATGAAAAATTCGTTTATACGAGTAAGACAGTTTATGGTTAAAATGTCTGTCTGTCTTATTTTATCAAAAGGCAATCCAGTAGAGCAGTGTGCAATTCTTCATTTAATAAATTCTTCATTAAATAAACAAATGAAATCATAGTAGAGAACACTTTCCATTTAAGAAGACATACTTCAATATTGCATTTACAAGAATAGTAAATTTGTTGGCGATATGGTTATAAAAGTGTTTGTTTTAAGAGGCGTTTAACTTATGCTCTAATTTTCAAGAGCTAAGTCAAGATACGATGTCTTTAAATTTGACAAAGGAAAGTGAGTACATCTCATTATTCCGGACAAGGCTCAATACGAGTAAACGAATTATAATTAGGGTCCCATAGCAGGACCAAAAAGGAAGTACGAATCAATTTTGTAAGTTTTATAAAATCTACATAAATACAGTACAAATAAGGGTGATCAATTGTTTGAGATTTTTCAAAGCCGGGTTGCAAATAGTTTATATTTTTGAAACATAAATGATATCTACCTAAGGTACGGTCAGATAAGTCAAATATTTGAGCGAAAACACGTTAGCAATATATTATGGAAAAATTTCTTCTGATACACTTTTAAAAAAATATAAGATCCTATATAATATAAAAGGTGAGATATCATATTTATTATATTATAAATCGTTATTCGTAATGATACATATCAGGAAAGGTTGAACAAGCATTTGAAAAAAAAGTCGTCAATCTTTTTTGTTCAAACATTTGACTAATCTGACTGTATCTTTAGTCTCTTAAATTATGTTAGAGAAATAAAATAGAATTTAAGTGCTTGGACAAATTGAACCAAAAAAAAAACACAATCATTTAAGCCTTTTAATTTTTAGGGCATTTCAATAAATATGTAAAATCATTAAAGCGTTTCTCTGCATCTTCAACTTCAAACTCAGGGAAATATTTTTTGGTTCTAGAAAAAGCGATTATTTAAACCAACACTTTGGTTTATAGGAGGGTATTTAAGAAAAATAATTGCCACATTTTAACAACTTTTATGAAAACTAAACAAATTTTTTAGTCATTCGTGTAAGCAATTAATACTGAAATTGCAGAAATAAAATTTGAATGTGTGGACACGAATGAAATTTTATAAGAGAATTTAAAAAATGCAGAAACAATAATTGCATGTCTAGACGGGAACTGAGCAACAATTATTTATAATAAAAAGCATACAAACTTTCATATTTAGATTTTAGGGTTTCTTTTTCGTTTTTGCTTATCCAGACTTATATTTACATACAAATAAGATAAACTGTTGTCAGGTAGTTTTCTACATACTTACTGCGCTTGCAAGAATCATGGCAGTAATGAGGCTAATGCAGTTTCCGATATTCGATTTCGGTGAAAAATCTGCTTCTTTAAAGATAATTTTATGCAGATGTGTGCAATTTATTTATTTTTTTTTATTGGTTGCGTATTTTGGAAGTTATAAAGGGTTTAAAAATGATAGTAATTACTTAGCAAATAATACAAAATTTGCGTGCCTACCTATGCACCAAACATTTGATTTAAGATGTTTTTATCATTTCAAAAAATTATTTGTCGAATAAGTCGACCGCTGGCCACTCTAATAACAAAATAATACTTATTTCTACTTTAATTGCAAATGCAATTAAAGACATTAAACAGTTTTATAAAAAATATATATATTTGTCCATTTTCATAGATGACTGTACACATGAATATAATAATTGATGTCAATTGTGCAATGACAATAGAAATAATGTCACAATATTTTCTAATAAATGATTATTGACATCATCTCTTCGTTTATATATTTATTGAAACAACCAACTCAAATAACAATTATTATATAATGTGTTGTAACTATTGCAATATAATTTCAGCCCTTTAGCTATAATTTTATTACACAACTATCAATCGAGTTGATTGCCGTTTACTAAAAGAGATTACTAAATATTTGCACTCAAAATAATTTACATACATAATTTTAAACTGTTTACACTAAATAAAATAATGTAAATTTAAAAGGTGGGTTTGGGTAAAAAGATGTGTATAGGTGTGCGTGAAAGTGATAGGGGTTGCTAGTTTGAATTGCGTTTATATTAAAGTTTAAAGTTACTTTTTTATGTAACTATAAGTAGAACTGTTTGATATTGTAGCAAATGAATTAAAATTGATTTTGACTGAAGTTCATTTTTATATAAATAATTAAGAGATAAAAATTATTTGCAAATGTATGCAGACATTTTCCAATGAAAACTGAAAAAATTAGACAGTAGCAAAATGTAATGATGCTTCTTCTGGATCTCTACATCCATCATTAGCCTTCTCCAATTCTATTTACCTTAGGTTATAAATAAGGATACGAGAAGTGTCCATAATCAATCTACATATATTTGGTTTTACACAGAAGCCATTTGTTTTTGCTGGGCCAATCTTCGGTATGGCCACAAAATAGAATTTTTATTTTTTAAATTTTTAGAAATTAAAATAAAAATTTATGCCAAAATTAATTCTAATTAAATTATTACTTTTATTATAATTTTTTTTTTCATTGACGTTGTGTTCAAAATCCCTTTGAATGTACCTAACAAAAAATTTCATTAATACTTATGTCACTTTTTAAAAAACAAAAATAAAACTTCAAATAATAGTCGAGAGCAATAAGCAGATACTTTCAATTTAAATATTTTTCTGCCGGCTATAAGAACAAATATAAAAATTAAAAATAAAACTATCACATAAAGGGCGTTTTTTAGTGACGTGATTCTAACGTATGGCTTAGGTTTTCATTCATAGTAGACATTTAGAGTTGCACAAAGTATTTTCTTGCAATCCAACAACTTCTTTTGTAGCATTATTCATAAAAATATGCGTTTGAAATATATTGACATCAGTCAGTGTGGCATATGAACGAAAATTGCTGAAACTATATTCTATGAACATCATATTTGAAAATTGTTTATCTTTAACCAGGAACTTCAACAGAAAATGCTTTGAACACAACTTTTAAAATAATAATAATATTTCTTCTCCTAAAACTTGATAATTAGTTCAATAACTGTATGGAATTTTTTAAAGAAATTTTCGAAGAAATTATTGAAAATACGTTAAAAATATGAAAATTTTCCAACTTATAGTTTTAAATAATAGGCTCCCTAAATAGTGATGAAAATCGGGATTGTTGTTTCAACATCAAGGGATTGGGTGAAAAGTAACTTCAATTGACAGCCTTAAGTTTCACAAATTACCCTATTTCCAGAATTTGAAATTCCTTTAATAAAAATAAAATTAAAATGGTTCAATTTAATACGTGTCATTATGCACAGTCTTTTTAAAATTCAATTAGAATTACTTTTACCAGCATCTTGTTTCTGTAATTTAAATCAGAAATTTCTCACATTAAAATATAAAGGTCATCTTGTTTTTCACAGGGCTAAATAGAATTATTTCATTACGTTTTTCGTTTCTTTATATTAAAAAAAAATACATGATAAACTGAAGTTCAACCTGTGTAAGGCGAGACAGCTATAATATTTATCATAAAACATTTCTCATTTAAGTTCAAGAAACGAAGCATATAAATACATTTAAATAAATGTGAATCGTGAATCGTTCACACTTGCTTTTTCTACTACTATTATTATAATTATATTTAATTTTTCACTCTGATGATTACCATATCTTATGGCAACGGCCACCCATGTACAACGACATTATATTTTTTGCATTCATTTTAATAAAGAAAACAAAAGTTGGGATCGACGTTCTGATACTTTACACATAATTGTTTACTTTCAATTTGAAAAATTATTTAATTTTAGTTTTGGGTCACTTTTAATTATAAAAAATTTGAAGCCATTTTGAAAAAAAGATAAAAATTACTAAACCTTTCAAGAAACTTGGAATATTGAAAAAAATAAAAATAAGCTTCAATTTTGAATGGGTAAACTTTGCTAGATTGAACTGGAAGTTTTGCACCAAATTGTCGTATTGTTAACAACATAAAAGCTTCAATATCATGTTATTTCAGTTTTTGTGTTATATATAAAATATTTAATTTTTTACTTGAAATATAATTTTAAAATATTGTTTGATTAAAAATCAACAAATTCTCTCAGTTTTGCAACAAAAGAGTCATAGTATAAACGCTTTACGACTTACGAGGCTAATCCAACAGGAAAAAATAATAAATAAGTCAGCTATAGTGCCTTTAATGGAATCTGGATCTAACCAATTTTATGTGAGTATGAGTAATTTTTATTCACAAACACTCATACGTCATGTGCCTGCTAGAGTTTACACAAGACACATTAACATAAAGTTAAGGGATGTGGTTTGAACAACGAATAATAATTTGCTAATGCGCTATGCATTTACATAACACCAAAATCTACTATATTTGATTTGAAATCTCTTTCAAGATCTAGCAAGTTTACACTGTATTTTTTTTGTTTATTTTGACACGAGCAAGATTTCATATTAACGATTGATCGAAAAACTGAGTATTTAAAAAGTTTTATTCCATATAAGTCTGTTTCTTTACTTTTGGGTAAAGTGTGGGAAAATGAGAGCAAGCATTGTTTTCTCTCATAAAGAGACACGATTATATAAAATTACGGGAACACAAAATCTAAATTTTAAACAAAAAAATAAAAACTCAAATTATTTTGACAATTTTAAAAAGAAAAATTAATTTCAATAAATCCGCAAAAAAATAATAATTTTGTTTGTATTTTCTTTGTGCTTTAAGGCTATTGCGCAAGTTTAACTAACTTTCACGAAGAAAAGGTTTAGGCTGTTTCGTGTAAGAAGAAGAAGAACTTTATTTTTTCAAAACCGTTCTCATCACTCCACGGGATCCCATAGTAGTGTAAAGAAACAGACCTAAATTTATTTTCTTTGCGCTGTCATTCTACAAACATTTTTTATAAGTTTTCTTTTTTATTTTAATAAAACTATAATTTTTACTGGTTCAAAAAGCATTGAAAAATGCTTTAAGCTTTTATTTTTTGTATATTTACATCATTTTATAATCAGAATACTCCTATTCTCCTTGACGTTCAACTGGTTAAAAAGATCTAGTTTAAAATGAGAGGTTTTGCATTTATTTCCTATAACTAGAGCATTAAAGGTAGCTTAGCAAAGTGTTCATATTTAGATGAGTAATTGTTTAAAAATGTTTATTTTAAATTTAATTACCAACGGATATAAAATTATTTTTCGTTTAATATTGCCCCCTTAATAAGTAAAACTCATATCACTAGATGGGAAATATCTTTCTACGCTAGTCAATATTTCTGTTTATTCAAGACAAATTCTTAGCAGCACTAGCTCCAAAAGCAATCATCTTTAGGCCACATGAGCATATGCATTTACTTGCTTTGAATTCTCCTTATGTTCATTTTTTATTTAATGTTATCTGTTTATTTTGTTGAGGTAACATATTTTTTGAAACTGATTTAATTCTAAAAAACACAGCGTTTACACTGAATAAACAGAAAAGCTAAAATCTTACCAGAACAAAAAACAAACAAGAGTCCCTTAGCGTCAAATTATTATTTGTAAATATTTGATTTGGTATAATTCAATTGTTAACTTAAAAAACTATTATTACTCGTTTTTCTATTGCAGTAATTCTCCAAAAAAAAGAATGATATCTCAAAGGTTGCATATCATAAGGTCTAAGGGCATAATGCATATAAGCGTAGATTCATCGTTGCGCCCGACCGAAGGATAATGGCAATGCAAGAAACCCTTGGTAAGCGACGCCGTTATTGTTGTTGTTTTAAGCGCGGATATTATGACACTTGCATAAGTGACTTTATGTCCATAAAAACGACACAATCTCAATGGACATTATGTCACGTTTAAGTGCGAGACAAAATCCATGAACATTTTATATCCTTGGGCCCTTAGACATGCCATCCATTTAAAAATTCCGGATTTTGAATTGAAAACTGTGCCGATTGAAAACATAATGTGGCATGCTAGTTATATTGGATTTGTTAAACTGCTTTTTAAATGTGTGTTGTTTGAATTTTTGAGTTACTCGACAACTTGTTTTTGGTGCCTTTCAATTTTTTCCAAAGGGATATGCCTTATAACTGCATACCATAACGTTTTTCAGGTTTAACTCTTTTGGAAATGTTACCGAGGTATTTCACTTCCATGAGTTGTGTATTGTTTGGTTACTAAAACCAATAGGTTTGCATGAGCCACGTGCGCGCGCACGTTTTTGCTAATTGAACCCTATTCCTTCAACCTATTTTCCAATCAAGTATATATTCTTGTAAATATCTAATATAATCTTCAGCAAATATTGCCTAAATACGATTGCCTTATATTCTCTTTTAAGTCTGAATTGATAAAAGAGAATATTTTTATTCTCAGTCAGAAATAAACTGATTTAAAGTTTCTCAAATAGTCTTGATAAAAAGCTCAATTTGTTTTTTGTATGAGGATGGCATTAAAATAAGTTATTATTCTGATTGCTATATTCAGGCAACTCTAAAAGCAATTTAATACTAGTTTTATTGCTATCTTTCTTATAGTTTATAGCAGTAAGATGCTTCTTACTAAAAGTTTGCAAAAATTATATTTATCAATCAAATTATTTAGTCTAAAGACAATTTCTAAATGTTTAACAGATAAATAATATCTGCTGTAAAGATTTTGTCTATTTGAATCTTTACATGTGGACGGAAATAGATGTGAGTAAAATAAATCTTAAAATTTTATAAAATATCTTATGCAGTCATATAAATAAATATATTTTCAACTTTTTCATTATCATTGTTTTTCGATTAAAAAAGTAATCAAACATAAATTCATTTTGCATTCATTACAGGAAATTGCAAAATGTGATTTATTAAGCTTTACAAGGGTTTTAAATTTTTGATTAGGACAACAAAAAAAATTATCTTCGTTTAATAAAATAAGTTTCCTTTTTCAACTATAATAAATGGCAATTTACAATGAAGCTAATTAAATTACAAATTTGCAAATTAAATGATAATGGAAATCAGATTAACTTTTTTCAATTATGATTATTTTAAATTATCGTATGTTATTTTTTTTTAGCAACGCAATTAGCAATAATCAGATTAAAATAAAATATTTATTATTGATTTTTGATGCTTTTATAAATTAAGTTCTTATTTAATCAACGACGCATAAATTAAAATGAAAAGCAGCAAAGTCTCTGTTGAAAATGGATCACTAAAAACCACAATGGAGGCTGTTACAAGGCTGATGTGTTTTTTATAAAAAAAATTAATAAAAAACGAAATTTATGTACATCATTAGCAAAAGTTTAAAAAGGTCTATAAGTAACCAGCATACAATTTTAGGAAAAGTAATCGAGTGTGGAATTAATTAATTTTGGCGAAAGGACCTCCCAACTAGATTGCTAACTTAATGATTTAAACAAGGCATGAGACTTTTATTATCAATTACTAAGAATTGATTACATTGATTATTAGTGGAAATTATGAGTATCATTTGTACACATTATACCATATTCTCTTCTACTTAAAGAGCTAATTCCAACAAACAAATGTAATGTGTTTTGTAACCGAGTAACAAATATGGCAAGTAATTTTAAGTTAATTTCTATTTTTCTGCTAGGAATATATACTGGGACAGCAAGTAATATATCAATTAGGTTTTATCATTTATTTTACTTAATTAAGCGTGTAATATAATTTACACCATCTTTCGTAGTAACTAAAATTTAATAATTCAAGCATATAAAATATCTGAATATATCTTACTTTATAAAAAATTTTATTAAAAATAATACTTTTCTGTAGAGAAATCCTTATTTGTACAACAATAAAAAAGTTATGGAGGATTTTACGTGCCTAATCAGAATCTGCCTTTAGATTGTTTCTATCAAGTTCAAATTTTTTAGTGGGCTTCACAATTATTAGTCCTTCAATTAAGCGTTCACATGGGAATATTTTACTATAACTAACTAACATAACGATAACGTTTTAATCGATTTTAATAAAAGCAATATCATAAAATGAAGAACAAAATTACCATTAAGCTGTTTGAAAACATTTTTACATATTTTACAGTTGCGATAGTATTCTTAAATTAGTGAGGACAAATTTGTTTTATTTATGTAAAATTAACTTAATTCAATTAAGAAAGGAGTAGAGTGTCCTTCAAATTAAGAAAGGCTGAAATTCTAATAAGAAAGTTGTCAAAATTTTGCAACTAAATTTTAAAGTGATGTAGTTTGAAGCAGGAGGAATGCATGCCGGTTTTTTTGGTCGATTTGACGAGCAACTTCAAATGACAACATGAAAAAAGAAAAAACAACAAAATAAAAGTTAATTATGTTGTGGGTGTCTAATCCAGAAAATGCATAAAATACCAGTTATAGGAATAATAAAAACCTCTTCTACATTTAGTGATTGTAGTTGTTCCATAACCCATATCATAAAATGTATGTCTCTTATGATTTATGTGAATATAAAATTTTTTACCAAAACTTTCTATTAATTATATTAAGGGTTTAACTAACCATCTATATAAATGCCAGTTTATTTTTTTACCCAAAAAATTAAAAAGAGCTCTTCTACATTTACTGATTTCCTTCTACCGCAATTCGTATGATAAAACCAGAGTTTTCTACTGATGCACATACATACTCCAATTTTTATCAAACACAAATACACAGGTAATTTTTTTTTTTTTTATTTGTATGGACACTAATTTAGAAATCTTTTCAAAACAATTGGACAGATAAGAAAAAGTACGTTCAAATTACTTTTTGTAGCTGTATCTTTTAGTATTCTGTTTATCCAAATCTAAATAGCAGTTCTTAAGTTACGGTGAAATATATAAATACGAACACTTAGTTAAGGAACAACTATTTGCCACGCCCCTTTAAAAAATGTGTACGTGATAGAAAAAACCTAAGTACCAATTCTGATTAAAAACGTTTAATTCTTTTTTTCATTGCTTTAACTTAAGGGAGGAACAGTGCAGCGCAAATAAATCTTAACAAAGTACTTATGTGTTTTTTTCAAATAATTTTTTTTCAGCAGCTATGAAATCTACAAAAGAAATGAATTGTTTTAGGATTTCAACTTAAACCAACTTGAAAAATGTCTGTATTAAAATGCAAACATACATATGTATGTATGTATGTGTGTAAAGATGTGTGCAGCTTAAGTAAATCAAACTAATTTTATTCATTTAAACACAAATTGCCAGGTGTCATTGCATAATTTGCAGAAGATTAAATAGAAATTCTATTCAGTTATTTAAGTACGAGGGTTAGTAATGTGTGCTTCCCAATTAATAGTACTGATGAATTAGTAAAAGGATTTTTCTTAACCGTCAAATATAAGATTTTCTAAAAATCGGTAATTATTTTTTTTTTTTTAATCATTTACTCGTCGAACAAGAGCGAATAATTAAATATTTTAGTTTTTCATGAAAATTAAGTATGAGACAGCTATTTGAAAAAAATTAAATTCTTAGTCTAAAGTTTCTTAGTTCTCGAAAGAAAAGTGGTTTACCTAATCTACATCAAAAATAAAGCGACATAAATTTTTATAATTAAGATTTCTCGACGGCTGTAAAATCGTCTTCCTGAATTTTTGGGACTGTATTGACTGTCAGAATAAATAATTCTTCAAATAAATGAATCACAAAACTGATATATGCAGGCCACGGAATTTATTTCCCACGGAAAAAATTTTCTCGAGAAAGAATTCCTTCAATTATGAATTCCGTGGGAACAAAATAATAAAAAAGTGGCATCATCATAATTTAATTACACCACTGTGGCTTATTATAAATTCTGTATTCTTTATTTTGTGGCTTTATCGGGCTATACTTCTTTATCCTACGGTCTTGTGAATCATATAGTCTCGTATTTACTAAACATGCGTTATTATTACAAACGCAGCCACTTACGCTACACTACTGTGCTACTCCGGCGAGATATGAACTATTCGATGACTTGTTTAGTAGTTGTGAAGTAACTCCAATCAAAAAAAAAAAAAAAAAAAAACAAATATATGCGGCGATAGAGGATTAAAAACTAAGTATTAAAATTGGCACTCGCCAGTATTTTTCGAGTTAAAGGCCTCTGAACTTTTAAAATTTTCCATATTTTTGAAGAGATCTTTAAGAATATAATAATTTTTTTTTTGTTAGTTTTATGTAAAAATATATGTAGAACTAAATTTTTTTATTTTTTTTCTAATGCTCTGTCGCCTTAATATTTGATCTTTTGATTGGAGTTACTTTACTAAACTAGATTTACATTGATGGTGAAGGGTAAATAAGGCTCGGCATAGTCGAATATAGCACTCTTACTTGTTCTATAAATAACTTAGGCAGTAGCACAATACAAAAAATATCATAAACGGAACAAAAATAACAAGACTTTGTTGAATTTCCCTCGTAGCTTCAAGATTTTTTAACAATTTAGTTAAATCTAAATTCTATGAAAAGAATATATATAAAGAATGTAAATGAAAATGCCCATCGAATTATTTATATTAAATGCCAAATGGATGTAAATTGAGTGCATTTTAAAAGGTTTTTTCAGCGAAGTTTTGGTGCTGTTAAATATCAATGTAATTAATCTAGAAAATAAAACCAATTTATAAATGAATAACGATTTTGCAAAATGTTTGTTTTTTTTCTTATGAGATCCAAACATAATAGTGATGGGGTTATTTTTAATAAAATATCTAATATTGAAAGCACACATTGGGTATGTCAATTACATTATGTAATTAATTACACCTGCAACTGCCTTAAGCAATTTGATAATATTGAGAAATTATTACTTTTTTAAGTATTTGTAATAAAATTAAATAAATATATTAATTATTAAAAAGGTCAAATAAAAACTGTATTAAAATAAAATATTTTTTTTCAAAAAATTCTTAATTATATGTTTTCTCATAACAGACACGTAAAAATAACAACGATCAAAGTTAAATAAATAATTAAAAGTTTTTTTTTTCATAAACAAGAACACAGCGCGACACACAAGTGTAGATATTAGAAGTAAAGAAAACAATGAATTTCAATTAATTATAAATAACATTTGGTTACATATAAAAATTAGATACTGGAGACGCCTACGTATTTGTTGTTGTTTTTTTATGAATAAAATTGCATGTTGCCTGAAAAGTCATAACTCACGAACGCGTCGACCGATTTCGTGAAAGCTTTAAGATAAAAAAACTCTAAAAATTTAATCGAATTGGGTTTGACTGATCGTGAGTTATAAAGTCACAACTCACTTGGAATAATTTTTTATATACATAGATAATAATTTTCAAAATATAATTTTTTTTGTTAATTCTCAAGAAATGATAACTGCCTAATTAAAATTACAATTACTTGTAATGGAACATTTCCAATTACAATTATATGTAAAACGAAACTTAAGATATTTAATAACAAAATACAAGTAATTCAAAGAATTTGCAATTTAATAAATAAAATTTGAATTCAATTACATCTACTTAAAATTTACTTTAGTTCCTGGTTTCAATTTTTATTATAATTATGTGCAATGTGTAACCGAAAATATCCAGTTACACAGTGCAGTTGAAATGGATTTAATTTTTTTTTATTAAATTAGGATTTTTTAGATTGAATTTTTAAAAACCTTTTTTTTTAGAAAGAAAAATTATTTTTTAAATGTATGCGGACGTTTCTCAAAGACAACAAGAAAAATTAGACACCAGCAGCATGTAATACTGCATTTTTTGATCGCTACATCCTTCATCAGCATTCTTGTCATCTATCTAACTTAGGTTATGTACATTGTAAACATAATCTTTTTATCTAAATAACTTTGTAAATAAGCGTACGAAGAGTCCACACACAAAACAAAGTATTTTTTCGCTGTTCTCTCTGTAACTCATCTTGTACATGCATTTAAAAACAACCTGGTCTGACAGAAAGGAATGTAATATAAATAAAACGTGTTCAAAAAACATTGTGCTATTTTTTAAATAATTTCGATTAAATTAATAAATCAACGACATTGATTACTGAGGGCAAAAGCACGAAACGATGGCCATATCGTTACAGCTAAGGTTCTTCACGAATTTTCTCACAAACATTTTAAATAAAATAATAAAGATTTTTGTCCAAGCAATGAACTAAAGTCAAAAATCAAAGTTTAAGCAAAAATAACAATAGCCAACAATTATTGCATTTTTCTTTCTCCACTGTATACGTCCAACTTTTTCATAAAGCACTACGATAATTGATCTCTACGCACAGGCACTATGCAAATTGTTAAATTAAATTAAAAACACGGGAATCTTTTATTAAATTAATTCGTTTTCAAAAAACATTGTGCTATTTTTGTTGATTTTGTTAAATTACATTACATGCCACATTACGTTCTGCTGGTGTCTAAAATTTCCTCTTTTCTTTGAAAAGCGTCTACATGCATTTGTAAATAATTTCATTAATAGCTCTTGAAATTATTCCGCGTTCAAAACTCCTCTCAGCTTTTATGCTTAATTTTTAGTTTAAGCTTTCAACAGCAAAAGTTTGTAAGTAAAACTCTTTAAAATATAAAACACATCTTTTTTATTTAAATTATATTTTTATTTATTGTATGAACGACTAGAAAAAAGTTTTCTTTTAAAAGCAATATTCAGTTAATAGAAAACACCAGTGTAACTTTTGATTTAAAATTGCATTTTTCAGAAACCACCATTCGCCAACTATTGAAGTTTATTTACAACATTCGCTGATACAAACATGCCGCATAAGATCATATAGAAACATATTCTCATTGCTAGAATCATACATAAAATATAACAAAATTTTCCATTACATATGAACCAATTTTTGAACACAACTATAAAATACATTTTTGGCATGGTCAGTTATTTGTTAATAAAAATGTTCAGCTGACATGCAAGAAAAATAACAACAAGAATAATTGTAATTCAAGGGATAGAAAAATTAAATAATCTAAACTTATACTGATTTAGTTCGAATACAAGGCACCCGTACAACACTTTAATATAAATCAAAGTTTTCATATTGATAATTCGTTGATAAAATTAGTTCTTAATAAATTATTGTTTCAATACAAAAATTTTTTATTTGGAATATTTTTATGTTAATTTGGATTATTTGTACTTGATGACTGATGACTATATAAGCATTTTGCTACTGCTCTAATAACTTATCAACGGATTCAACTCAAATTGCATTAATTCTTATATTTTAAGTCAAATTGACTAAATGAGAATCGATAAAGCAAAAAGACAAAAAAAAAGACTCAAAAATCTTTTAAACAAAAATAATATACGCAATAAATAACCATTTTTAATTAATATCATGAAATATTTTTATAAAATAATTAGTAGTTTATATATAGAAAGCACTTGCGATTGATTAAGTGAGAGTTACAACTTCTCTATTGGACAAAGGGTCTAAATTGGTATTATCTCCACAGCAAGGATTATCTTGCACATTTGGTAAATAAAAGTTTTGCGGTATTCTAAAGCCTCTCGGATTGAAAGTCTTCGATTGTTTTCAGCTTTTTTAAAAATGTTGCATATTCAAACCATTTAAAAATTGGTTTTCCAAAAAAAAATTTTTAAATTTCTCACCCTTGTACGTAACATAATAATTTTAGTCACAATTTAGTTAATGAATGTTTTATTTCAAATTTTATTAAGAAAGAAGTAATTTTTATAAATATTGTTAATTTTTTTATAACAAAAATGATAAATAAGCAAATCAAAGAAACAGCTTTAGATAACAAAAATTTCGGTTAACCAACGTAAACTACCTAGTGCAGATATATACGAAGATTGCTAATACCGGATATATCGATCCCGAAAAAAATCACCTTTTTGGTGAGCTTTTTATGAAAGAGTTGATTACTGATATGATCGTAAATAAAACCTAAATGAGGGGCATTAGCTGTCAGGTATTCCTCAATGCCTAGTTAAAAAAATATAACCCAATCTTTGAAGAAGAATATAATTGTCATGTGCAATACCAGCAACTTTTTACATTCCAGTCCAATGTTGCCACAAAATTAAAAAAACTAAACATTGAATCTAAACTTAATCTGAATTCCAAATATACTTATCTTAATAGTTTACAAACTTATCAAAGTAAAACAGTTTTGAGCATAAGGGTAGAGCTTAGACCTTCATTTTACTTTCACAGTGCTACGTTGAAAAAAGCTTACTTCAATGCTGTCATCTAAAGGAATAATAACTTTAGCCATTTTGCTTCCCATGTATTTTATAATGTCATCACCCTAATCAATACTAATTCTTGCAAAAAAAAACGACTTCAAAACAGATTGTACCTGTCTGTCTATAACGGCTATAGATTATGGCCACATACATTAAATTACATTAATTATTGGGACACTCTTATATTCCTTCTCCAAAGTTTACACTTGTTCAACAGTTTGCCAATATACGTAAAATTACAGCAACAAGAGGGCTCCCCCTTAATTTCTAACTTCAAATAATAATCTTGTTGTCATAGCGGAGTCAGCAATAAACGTTCTTTGTAAATTTCAAGCTTCTATCGGAAACGGTTCAAAAGTATACATCGAATTAAATGACCCATTAGGACACCCTTTAATTCATAATTTTTAATATATATACTTGGTACCATAACGATTATAGTAATCGACATGCTGTCTGATTTGCAGGAGTTTGTCTATAACAATTAAAAAGATAGGCTCATATAGGCCAATTTACGTCTCCAGGACACCCTTTAATTTTTAGATTATTTTGTATTACTTTTTGTTATTAGAAGCTATAGTAATATACAGTTATTTTACATTTGTAAATAATTTTTCTTTCTAAAAATGTTTAGAAAATTAATTAAAAAGAACCAAAAAGCCGAAAATAAAAGTAAAATTTCATTAATTTATAAAATCGATGGTTCGAATCCTGGTCAGGGAAAAAATTAAAAACAAACGGTAGGCACCGCGTGTTTACATTCATACTTAACTCATAAAAGTCAATATGATACTGAAACAGTGTCTATAATGTTGTGAGCAAAGAAGTATGAATAATTAAAAATAAAAAGTTGCACATGTGGCTATCAAATTGCTAGCACAAAAAGCAACAACAAATGTTCAAGACGAGTTACAAAGAGAACGAAAAAGAAAAAAGCTTTATGCTATAAACATAATCAAAGAATACCGAACATCGACTACCGACTACAAAAGTAGCTGGCTACAAAAATAGCCAAGTTGCCAGCTACTTAATTCTTTTAACGACCATCGACCACTAACTACAAAAAATAAACATATGTTTTGACATATGTATTTAAGTTAACCAAAACAAAACGAACTTGATTTTTTAAGTGAATTTGTGTAAAAAAAAATTTTAAATGTCTCAAGAAAATTTAATTAACTTTAAAAGTACTATTGCTAAAATGGTGGAAACAAAGACTTCAGTGTATGAAGTGTCCACGTCCATATTTGCATGTAAATTGAACTAAAAATTTACATTAAACAATATAATACATGTATATAAACAGTAAAAATTACTATTATATACTTATCAATTTCAATAAAAAACCCAAAAAATAAATATAAATGAAACAAATTAGAAATTTATGAAAAAAGAACTAAATGGAAAATTTCACAAACAAAAAGTAAATGAAAAATGTATTTTTTTTTTTTTAAATCTTAATTTAATAATGGCAGGGGTATATAACTACAGCGCCAGGGTATCCCACAAGTATTTTGATATAACTAGTCTCTCCAGGAACTGCACATCGACCTATACCTTCGTATAGGAAGTGGAAAATCCTGTTGAATAAGAACTGTGCGCGTTGCGACTTCAATTATAACTTCACTTTTTTGAAAAAAATCTGCTCGCACGCAGATGTTCCCCCTTCGAGATAAAGTAATAAACTGATGAAAAATGTAAACAAATTAACAGATGATTATTATTTTTCAATGGTGCCACTATAAAAGTTTTTCGCGTTTTTAAAAGCTATATTTAATGTATTGCGTTTTTAAAAACACCAATTCATGCATTTATTGTATTGGCACCACTAATCTGTTTTTTGTAGCCAAGAAAAATAGAAATTAGCCTAAGTTGGCTACGGGCTACAAAAGTAGCCGTGTAGTCGGTAGTCGTGTAGCTGCTAAAAGATTTATTCTCATAAGCACGCATGTATTCTATTTTTGACATCTTGTAGTCGATGGTCGGTGGACATGATTATGTTTATAGCATTAAGTTGTGTGTGAACTTCGTCTCACCAAATTAACATTAAGATTAGTTGGTTAAATAGATGATGTTTACGATGTACATAACATAAGGTAGATAGATGCAAAGAATGCTGATGAAGGATGTGGCGGTCCAGAAAATGCTGCATTTCATTCTGCTAGCGTCTAATTTTTCTTGTTTTCTTTGGAAAACGTCCGCACACATTTGTAAATAATTTTTCTTTCTAAAAATGTTTAGAAAATTAATTAAAAAGAACCAAAAAGCCGAAAATAAAAGTAAAATTTCATTAATTTATAAAATCGATGGTCAGGGAAAAAATTAAAAAAAAAGTTATTTTAAAAATTAAAAAAGACAAAGGCAACCACCTGAAGGAATAAAAACGAAAGTTGAAGAAAAGATGTGGAAATATTATAGGCAGTTTTGGAGGCAAATTACGGCACTCTATATCGATCAAAATTTCAATAGAATTTAAACGTAAATTTCGATCGATATCGAATGCCGTAATTTGCCCCTGGTATTTTGCCCGTTACCACTAACTCCAAATAGGCATTGAAAATGAATTAACATGTTTCTTTTATATTTATTAACAACTGGTGATTTTTTAAAGTCCACCCAAAAAAGCAAGAAACTTGTCCTCTTTTTCATTTTATCATTTATTAAGAATTGGCTGATGTATGAAATATTCTGACGAGTTCGTCAAGAGTTTCAACTTCTTTTAAGATAATGAGTTATGTATTATTTAAAAAGCATCTACACTAAACATAAAGACCTTAAAAACAAGACAAAAAAAATAGTTTAAATGCCACATTATGATTTTGAAGACAAGTAAAAAAAATTTTTAATTAATCGAACGAAAAATATATGATACAGTAAAAGTTAATAAAATTAAATTAAAAAAATTTAACTAAATTTTGTATTTGTAAATAAATTTTTAGTAAAATGATGTACTCATAAAAATTCCACTAAACTCAAGGTAGAGTGTATGATTTTAGTAGTGAAGAACATTTCATAATATTGTCTGATATGAAAACAAAAAATTTAAAAAAAAATGTAAAAAATGTTCTCCTTATGTGAAGTATGTTATATGTCAAAATGTATTTATGTTTGTAGCAAAATGTTTGTATCGTTACATAACATGAGCATGACTTTGTCTATAAATGTCTGAGTACACATATGTATCGACATTAACATAGAATTTTTTAACGAACAACTAGACATACAGTCACTTATGTATTTCCAACCATCAATCCATTCATATTTAAGATATAAAATACATATGAATAAATTTTGTTGTTGTTTTACTTACTGGCACGAAAATATGTTTATGGATGAAAAAACTACATCATATATTCTCTTAATCCTGAAATGTAGAAAAATGTCAATTAGTATGAGAGAATGTCAATATCATATCCTGTTCTTTTCACGTGATATTTTGTGAAAATTGTCCGTTTTATGAACGTGTTTACACCCAAAAAAATTAAACAAATTCAACAAAAGTAAATATTTTAATTTTGCCATTTTTTAGCCATTTCCCGCAATCAATAACGACACAAAACCTGAATTAAAAATTTAGTTTTAATTATACATTGTGACCTTGTAAAAAAAAAATGCTTAATATAGCCAAGGCGGTGAACTGCTCAGTGGGGTTGAAATAAAATAAGATATGTTGCGAAAAAAAAATAAACAGCTAGAATGTACTCCCATATTAAAAATTTCTTAGTATCATTTTTTAATACTTGAACGACAAAGACTTAAATAACAGAAAGTTAATTATTTAGAAAAGAAATTTTTGAAAAATTTCTCAAATTTGTTCTGTTCATAATGGCAAAATAAACAGTAAAATAGATTAATATGGACAAAACATACCGAAATTGTCATTTCGTTTAATTTTCTGTAAACACTGTACATCTTAAGCCCAAAACCAAACTTATTAAATGAGAGTTGAAGTATTGTATAAAATTAACTTATTATTAAATCTCTTATAAGTCTCCCGAATATTAATAATCAAATGCGATTTTTTTTTCTAACCGACAAAATTTGTTGAGTGCAAATTAAGATTTAAACGCTTTTGTATATTTATTAAAGTAATTTATGACATTTTGTTCATTAACACGTAAAAAAATTTTAAAACAACTTTTCCCCTAAAAACTATGTATGTATGCTAAACAGAAGAAAAGCAATATGAATAATTATGTTTAAAGGATTTTAGTAAAATCACATGCATTCTTTTATAAATTACGCAAATGCTAAAACATGCAACGCCAGTGTTCATGTTAGAAATATAGATTTTTTCGTTTATTCCTTTTGCATCAAATCTATATTGATTTTCTTAAAAGTGTTCATTTTCCATGCAGGATATGATGGTTGTTTTAATCAAAAGGCCAATAGAGAAAAAATACTCAAAAATAAATGCAATAATCAAACGGTATAACAAATTTCACGAAATTCACATTGCCATAATAATGAGGCGGGTAAACTGACAAATTGCCTTGCAACATTATAATTGCTATGATACATGAAATATGTAAAATTATATTTTGGTAGCTACTCACCCACGCGCAAATCATTGTTCCAACAGCAGCAGCAAACGCAAAATAATTATGATGCACGCAAAGTAAAAAAGCGTTCACACTTCTTAATTTTGTTTAAACTTGATGTTTTAAAATAGAAATAAAATCATGTGGTTACGAGTGCTTACAAAAGCTATAGAATCCTAACAAAAATTAAAGAAAATGCTTAAAAAGAATATTCGGCAATACTTTTGCACCAACTTCTTAATTAAAAACGGTGGAACCTCGATTATCCTTGATTCTACTAACCGGCAAAGTTAGTTATCTTGGGAAAAAAAATTGTTTTCTTTTTTCTATCTATTAAAATTTTTGGGAATCGCTTAATCTAGATTACCTCTATCAACTGGGATTCTAAGCATATTTGTTTCGATTGTAAAAACATTAAAAACAAGCATTAAAAAAAGCAACATTCAGACGAATTAATAAACTCCTTCTTTTTTTTTGAAAACCGTTAAAAGACAAAGAAAAGTCTTACCTATTAAAGTTAAAAGGCAAAGATAATAAATGAACGTTTAAAAACCAATGTACGAGTAGAAGGTAAAACGATATCACATAAATTTAAAACATGTTTAAACAGACTACTCAAAATTCATTCTCAATTAACCGGGAAAATTTATTATCCAGAATGCTACCGGTCCCGGCCATTATGAATAATCGTGGCCTCACAGTCTATAATACAATAATCGTGATTGCGGGATGTTAAGGATTATCTTCTTAAGGGTTTGCTAGAAATTTTTTCGATCTTTAGTTTTAAGAAAAAAGCTCGACTAAGAATATCAACTTCCAGCACCACACAACCTTTCTTTACTCCAGAATAATGATTTTTGATCTTCAAAAGAGGCCCGTGTAATTACAAACATTTGCTCTAGACATAATCCACATTCTACCCGATTCCTGTATTCAAGTTTTTGCCCACACTAAAAATTTACAAACGATAAAAGACATCTCGTGCTTCAGTTGCACACGATATCAGATCGTTTATAAAGGCAAATTTTATGAGCCCTTTCGACATTCTGTAATTGATTTAGAAAATACCTATGTATGTTTTCAGCATCTAACTAAAGACGATCACTTGAATGGTAATTATTTTTTTTTTGCACTTGCACCTTCAACTGCAGCCGTGAGATATCATATTAAAGATATAAATGCTTCGCCTTTTAAATTGATTTTTATTATTTACTTTTTTTAAAACGTTTTTTATGTTTTTATAATGTGCTTTAGTATAAATGCGCATGATAATGAGATAATTTTAATTCAGTTGACACTGAAAAACATGCTTTTGATCTGTATAATTTTTTTTAAATTACAGCGCAGTTTTTTATTGCTCTTTTATAATACGAATAAAATAATTGAGCTTGAGGTCTAATTATCTTTTAGTATTTGACTATTAACATCAGGATAAAATTAGCGAACTTTTTATATTAATTTTTCTTTTTTTAATTTAATTTTTTTTTTTTGATACATGGACTAATTGGAAATGCAAAAAAATTTATTACAAACAATTGTTTCCAATTACCATTTTTTAAATAGTTTTTTTTGTGGTCGCTTTATATAACGTGGTTTTATCGTTCATCCAGTTCTTTATCGCTTTTGTAGTATGGAAGGAAACAACGTAATAAGAGAAATAGTTTGGTATTGTACAACCAACAATATTCTATTATTCACCGAATTCAAGGAGAGGATTACGAGATCGGCGATAGTCTCCGAAAGTGCCATATTAATTTTTTAAAGTACTTTTTTATTCTCAATTAACCTTCCAAATGTATGTATGTATATAATTCTATGTCAGTCGTCAGTATAGAGTATAAGAATAAATTAAAAAACCAACCATAACTTTCCCTTTGAAAGAACAATGAACAAAAAAATCATTAATGATGCTACCAAGTATGCGAAATTATTTTTATTGTATGTCGGCCTAATTGAAAACTATTTCGAGCAAAAAGCTTATTCTTATTCCATGCCCAATGCTATGCAGCTACTATTTGTTTCGATAAATGCAAAATAACATTATGATTTAGCTTCCCCACAGTGTTTATTTAGGAGACCCTGTCTCCTTGCCGCTATTTCTTCTAGGATATAATCCGCCTCAAGTCGCTTTTGCTTGCAGGCGTGTTAAAATGGGAGATTATCACTTTCGAATTGTGATTAATAGCTAACTACTGGTACAATGGGAATCGATATTTTGTAAGGACTTCGATCCATATACCATTTATTAACAAGGTCCCTTGAGGAATTAGTTGGCTGCTGTACTGAAACGTAAATCGCAGAGAGGGCACTTGCGTTTTTTTGTGCTGTTGCATTGTAAGAGAATGCCGTCAATAGTCCGGTGTGATTGTGGTCCTTCCAACTTTTCAATAATGCTTCTTGAAGTTTTACTCCAAGAGCACAGAAAAAGAGCACAGAAAGGATGCACTGCCTTGTACAGATTTGTGTGAACTTTTAATAGTTACTCGTAACATGTGCTCGGAAAAAAAATTGTAACTTTGCATCTTACCCATTTAGGAAGTCCTTTTGCCCAATTGTATTATCAATTCATTACAATTATGGGATATCATTGCGCATGTATGAAAGAAAATGTTTCGGAAAATGTTTTTTTCAATATTTGTTTCGCATTAGAAAGTTTCGGAATTGATTTTTTTAATATGTGTTTCGAATTAGAAATATTAGTTAAATTAAATTAGGAAATTGCCGATTGTAATGTATGTATGGATAAGTGAATTACAATTTTCTAGCGTCTTAATAAAGGCAGTAAACAAAAAATTAACTACTTTGCGCAAAATAATTATTTTGCTATTGACGACAGCTACGTTTTGGAGCCATTAAACGAAGATACAGTTTTGTGCCTGAACTTAAATTTTTTGCACCATTTAAATAATATATGGATGACAGATGGATGGTCTCCTATGCGACAGGTGTTCCGGACGCAATGGCTAAATGCTATCATTTGCAACCATCATCAAATGGATTAAGGAAGGAATTGTTATTTACTGTGTTGATGTATTTTTTTTTTTTTTTTTAATTTACAAATGGGAAAAATCGTCATTAATCACTTAAAAGCGTTCACTAGAAAAATCAGAAAATGCTAAATATTGTTAGGAAAGTCCTTTTAAAGAGACATACAAACTTAAAGAGTGTTTTTTAGAATAAAACTTTAAAACATATAAATAAATCCAGTTTCATTAAATAGACATTTCAATGCCATTAATTTTTGATGATGATTTGGGCCATGTTGCCTCACCGGCTGGTATATGCATTATGCCATTCATATGTCCAGTAGATAATTGTCCAGTAAGGTACTGTAGACTCTATAATTCAGACATTCTTCGTTTATGAAGGCATGTGAAGCATTGATTTCATCAACTGATAAAACGCATCAAATAATCAATTTGTCTGAATCTAAGGGATTCTCTAGAATGGCTTGTGGATTATTTTCACTCTCAACCATTTGTGCGTAAAATCAACATCTATCTCAGCTTCAAATGTGAACAGTTTTCAAGCGTTGATCTGGCGTGAATATATTCATTATAAAATAGAAAACTAAACTAACTGCAAAGCAGTTCTCTGCTATCAACTCGGTTGTCAAGCAAAGCAGCTTAGATGGGAACCCTTTAAATATTAAATATAAATTAAAAACATTTAACTTAATAACAACAAAAAAACAGAAAAAGCAATAAAATTATTAAACTATTTTTCGTTTTCTTTTAAATAAACATAATTCAGCTAGAGATTTATGAGCCTTTTTTAAACCCTCCTCAAAGTAGGATTTTAAAAATTCTTTAAATATGCTTTTATACAAATATGACCTTTTATTACCTCTAACTATTGGTTCTAATCTTCTGAAGCAAACCCATCTTTTTTAATTCGGCTATGCATAATCTTATATAATCTTCACCAAATAACTAAATTTAGTTAAGTGAAGTAACTTTAACGAGAAAAACAAATATTTAGGTGACGCAGAATTGAAAAATAAGAAAAACAAAAATTAAATACTATATATAATATCAAATAAAAATGTCATCGGCTCTTAATGGGTTAAGCATTTAAAAAAATAGTATTTCCTTAAAGATCGCTTCAAAAGCTTTAAAATGATACAGATATTGGTATCTTAAAAAAATATGGTGCACAATCGTACTTTTCTATAAGAAGTTTAGAGGCCTAAAACTGGGAAAATATGGGCGAGCGCCAATTTTTTCAATTGATAATTTTTCTTATTTTTAAGTTCTTTATCTCTTCATGTATTTGTTTTTTAGACTGAAATTACTCACTAAACTAGATTTATTAAAAATGATATGAAAAAGTTAGACGCAGGTGTGGTGTTTTGCCCATTGCCTCGAAAGACATGGAACGATCTCGCTGATTTTTAACAGCAAAATTTTTAAAACTGTGTCCGATAGATTGCCGTATTCTTCTGTTCTCATCTAGTCTTCTCTAGCTCATCTAGTGCCTTGGCAAAGTTGATTTCAACACAGATGGACAGACGAGCATCGCTCAATCGACTTCGCTATGCATGAATACTCAGAATATATATACACTTTATGGAGTCGGAAATGGATATTGTAGAATTTACAAATTGAACGACAAACTTAGATAAAGCCTTTATCCACTTTTGGTGGTGAAGGCTATAAAAAGAGTGAGTCTATTAGAAGCAAGTTTAGAAATCTTTCTTTATCCTTGTATGTTTTGAGGTACTAAGGCTTTAGCTATCACAGTACAAAAATATGTATAAATATTTCCATTCATACTATTCGCTGTGGCAATGAAAATGAATATAATATAAAGGTGATAATTAATAAAAAATCAATAAATGCAATTAAAAACGTTTTTTATTTCTTATAAATAAAATAAGCATGTTGAGGATATATTTGAACAACGCCCACGCATTCAGACATACTCGTATATGTGTATTTATAAAGTACATACGACAAAACAAATTAATCATGTTTTTTTAATAAATAGCTGTAATATTAAATAATAAAAAACCTTTATTCTCATGCAAATTATTTAAATTTAAAAATTAAAATTAAAACGCCAATGCAAGCGGCATGCGGGAATAGTATTGCCTATTTAAAAAAATTAGTTTGTTAATAAAAATACTCATACAAAAATTTTAACACGTTGCAATGCCGACAAAAGCAGCCGAGCGGAAATGTTGAATTTATTTTAACTTTTCGTTTTGCCACTTTATTTGTCAAATCATCTATAATATTCTTATTGTTTTTTTTTTTTACTAAATCATTTTTCATTTTATTATTTTTTTTATTTTTCCTTTTAAAATTTTTATAAATTAAATTAATTTATTTCTGCCTCAAAAACTACAAATGTTTTATACATATATTTTACACAACTTTCTACTTGAAGAAGCCGCGTTCCTTTTGCTATGTAAAATAAATTCAAGCGGCAAAAAGAACAGCTGATGAACAGCCCACGTCCGCACGCCACTTACATTGTACTTTTACTGTAAAAAATACAATAATTTGCCATTGGAAAACCTTCAGAAATGAGGAGTTCTTTCCACTAAACTGGTTCATCTTATTTTATTTTAGAAAATACTCTTTTTTAAAAATCCGAATATACACATACACATGTGGGTTCTTATTTATGAGCAGTAAAACAACCCTGATAAAATGAAACATCAAAATCCTTAGAGAAATTCCTGAAAATGAATTTGTATTATGGAATGTCCAATTCCTTTCCGTATAAATTGATTATATACATTATATCTGCCTTCACATTATCACAACTTTTGAAAATACTGAGATACAAATATTATTACTCAGTATTATAGTAAGAAATGGGCTTAAAAACACAAAATACCAAGTAAATTTGTATGATATCTTACGAAAATATAAAAAAACACATTTATGCAAAATAATGAAACTGAAATGAAAAAAAACGATAAATTCAAACGTATAAATCTAACTATCAATGTAAAATGCAAACAAATTCGCCAAGTGTGAGTTGTTACAAAGGATATAGAAATACTTTAGGTAGATTTGAAATAAGACTGTAAAAATAGCGCAACTATTGGAAGACCTCGTAATTTTAATTTTTTCTACTTACTTTTATAGCGAACTAAATTTATAGTCTCAAAGTCAACTTAACATATACGTAAAAATTACGTCACTATCGGAACACCCTTTGCTTAATTTTATTTTCCTTATAGCAGATATACGCAGTACGAACTCCGGGAAAATTCATGCGCCTGCCTAAAACGTGTTAAGAATATGGAAATATTCGCCATAATCATGCGCTCGATGAAAACTCCCTTTAATTTATAAAATTCACTCTCCCCACCGTTTTTTATAGCAGATATATTTATACATACTCTGTAAATTCTAAATGTCTGCATTCTATGGTTAACAAACTAAAGCCATAAATGGTAAAATCACGTCGCTATAGACAAACCCTGTGTATTTTACTTTTAATTATCATTTAACTCTTCTTAGTTGTTTTTGTAGTAAATATTAAAGTACATAAAGTTAAATTTTTATCTATTACGGATCAAAAAAATAATATTTTGATGCATATTACGCCATTTTTGGCACACTATTTAATTTTTAGTATTATTTGTTATAGTGACTGTAATAGTGCACCTTCTATAATAATTTCAAGAGACTACCTATTAAGAAAGGGCTGCGATAAATGAACATACAGGCAGACAGACAGAACAGAAAGACATACGGACAGAAATTGTAGGTTACGTATTAAAACTTTGTGTACTGGATCCTATAACCAAAATATGTTTTCAAGATAGTTTTCAGTTTATTTATTATTTTTTTTTTTTTGTTGCAATGAGCTCAACGACGTCTCGTGGTGCCTCGCATAAAGTCACCAATAATTGTTTGAACAAGATCTTTCTTTCACTCACCTGATTGCCTCCCATTATATGCCTGCAGACTTTAATTGGATTAGGACATGGCACTCTTATTTATTCTCCTGTTTACTATACATAAGTTATTTTAGGCTTAAGGCAGTTAGGTATTACGAAAACCAGCTTCGTTCCTTGCTGTTTTTTTCACAAGAGGCCTGACGTTTTAATTTACGTCTTTTGATTCCTTTCTTTCCAATTATATTTAATAACTTCAAAAAGATTTTTCTGTTATACATGAATGTGCCAATAGCTGGGAAAAACATCTTAAACGATATAAAAAGGATGTGATCGCTACCAATTGCTTCATAAATTAATTGATTGGCGAGAGATTTATAAGGTGACCAACAGTCTTATATACAGAGATCAAGGCCTATACTCAGTTTTGGTGAATGGTTGACGCAATATCTTCTGTCAAACTTGATTTGCATGATTGTAAAATTATTTCAATACAAAATTATTTCCTATAAAACTTATAATTCAATTATTATTTTTTCTATTAAAATAGCGCAATTACGAAGATAATAAAACTTACACGTTTATCTAGGGGTTTTCTGTAGGTATACGGAAAATTAACAAATTAATATTTTGTAAATCAATCAAATTATTGTATAAGAACCAAAGTATACCTATAACAAGTACATGCAGGACTTCAGGTGATAGTTTTATTGGTGTGCGTGTTTATCATGTTTTGTGTCAAAATTTGTTTACATTTATTTTAATTTTTATTTTGCTCCTGTTTTTTACGTGTTTCTTTTCATTTTTATTATGTTCCATCAGGGATGGTAAACGAAATATTCAAATTACATTGCATTGAACATCCTTTTATTGAATTCTTGATTAAATTTACATTGGTATAGTTGTTAAAAGGTCATTCTCTTACTTTTTTTGTAATAATTAAGTAAAATTCATATTATTTTTTAGTTAGAAAAATGATAAAATGTTACCCACTTTGCCATCTCTGAAGTGTGTTTTGACATAATACATGATTTTACACAAACAAAATGCCTGTTGTTGTTCTAATGTTGTATTTGTTGTAGACTTGCATGTACTTAATATAGATATACTTTGATAAGAACCTAACTTTAAAAGACTTTTTTTAACTTTGAAAATTTTTGTATCGAAACAGACAAAAAATACCACGTTTAGAATAAACAAAATTTGTGTAATTTTACATGTTGATAAAGCTACTTGAAACATGTAATCTATATGCATAAAAAACTGCTACAAGGCCGTGTCTGAAACTGAAATATCTTTTAAAAATTTTATTGGTGATACAGGTATCTATTTAGAATACAGTAGGATACAAAACATTAATATTTAAAATTTGTATCTGTCTGTCTGTTCCTTTCTGTCATGATGTTCCCCTGACCTTAGTATCCATGTGGATAAATACATTTCAAATAAAAAAATATCTGAAAAAAAATCTGAAATAAAGTTTTTGAAATTACCTTTTACCAAACATTTTCTACAATATGTTCAATCTTTTATATTTTTTTTTAAAAATAATACGCTAATAATTCATAATATTTTGTAAATAGAATGTTAGCTTAAGCAACAAGTTAAAATAATTTTATAACAGTTTCTCCAATTATCAAATAAATAGTAATTTTATTATAAAATGTTATAGAATTTTAGCATAATGTTTTTTAACAATATTATTCATTAATTAAAAAATTTTTTTTAAATAGTTTAATTAACTGAAGGCGAAGTCGTGGTGGTTAGTTCAAATTATATATTTATGTATGAATGATTTCTGTTAAAAAATAGATTTTTATGGGAAATAGTTTTAATTAAAATCATTAGTTTTATAGAATGGTAAACAGGGAAAACGGTGCCGACATATATTATCGCGTTAATTATATGTAGTGTGTTTTCACGAATTTGTTTTATATTGGTGACCCTACCCTTGCCAATGTCATTTCATATCATAGTTTAATTAAATTTGTGATGTTTTTCATTTCTATAATAAATTTCATTGTCACTGTTGTTAGATAGGCTATCTAAATTAATGGCTCATTAGGCCACATCCAGGTAAAAACAATGCAAATAACGAGACAAGTAAAGTCACAGATAATAACTAATTTTAAAATTATGATTTACAACGTCACTATTTTATGTCTTATTTTAAGAGGACGTTGGTAGGCCATCGGTGACGCTGGCAAGCCTACGTTACTCCCCTAAGGAACACAAGGATTCTTATTTTCTACAGCGAGAAAAATAGTAATTCATGCGACTCACACCCAACCACAACCCTGTAGCCCGATTCACTAATTTTAAACAATGCGACCATTTTTATATTTGTCGCCATTTTGTGTTGTTTGCAGTAACGATTTAGAGATTCACTTACTTCAGCTTAACGATAGTAGTTATCGTTACTCTTCTATTTACACAAATTGAAATTCAGTGGTATCTCCGTCAACAATAAGCGAAAAACACAAAAGAAAGTAGTGAAAACATGTGAATTCAAGCGAAGCACATATATCCGTATATTTCTTTTTTATTTTATTTTTAGAATAAATTTTATATCGTATGTGCATATATCTACTAAGTTAAAAAGTGTTATTTCATTAAATTAAAAAAATACTTTATGCTCTCTGTTTATGCTTATATGTATGTATGAATGTTTATAGACACATATTGTACGTCATTTGTTTTGTCGGCAAATTTAACAGTCGCTTACTTATTGATGAGCAGTTTGCTAACCATATCAGCTGGTTTTTAGCAACAGCGAATATCGTTAAAAGTGTTACCGAATAGCAAAATCCCCCACTTTGTTGCTAAAACAATTTATCCAATCGATATTTGTTTGAAAAAAAAGGAGAAAATTTCACTGCTTATGAAGGTTGCAGTGAAAACAATCTGTCTAAACTAGAGTGTTTAAGCCGATGTGGAAATCTTAAGTTAAAGTCGCTCTTCACAAAAGTAGCTCAATCAGATAAAACTAATGTCAAAAAAATTAATCGAATTGAATCAAAACAAACCTTCAACTTAAATTACACAAAATTACTGAACCATTTGTAAAGCGCAGGGCTGATTGATCCAAAAATTGCTTTGAGTATATTAGAGGAGTATCTAAGCTTTTATTTTCGGGTATCATTCACTTTCTAGGGGTGATTTGTTTAAAACTCATACACACAGTTATCTCAAACAAAAGTTAAAAATTCTATATATTCCTTAAAAATTTTTTTTTTAAGTTTAATGTTAGCGTATAAAAAAAGGTTTATTTGCATGATACATATTATCGATTAATTGATGATTCATTAACACATGGTAACACAAACTTTTATTGAATAACATCAGTGACCTCTGCAGGTAAACGAACACAACCTTGTACACAATGCAATAAAAACAAAAAAGGAAAATAACACAAACATACTGTTGGTTGTTTATTCTAAATAAAATATTAATGTATTTAAGAAATGTGTTTACGCACATAAAGGTTTTTGCGATTTCTGGAATTTTCAATTAATCAGAAAGTTTGAATATTAAATTTACGTTTGCAAAAGTTTCCACTCATTTCTTCTTCAATAAAAAATATTTGCTTAATAATATAAGAATTTTCAATAAATCATTCAAAATAGTTTTTTACAGGTCTTTTATTTTCTGATACACTTTTGAACGAATGCATATTCGAACGACGTTGCTTTAGCAAATAGAAAAATAATTATTTTAAAATCTTCTTGAACACTTTTAAAATTTCGCTTCGTTATTTCATCTTATTATTTATGTATATGATTAGTTGTATCGCAATATCTCTAAAAAGGGTGTTCCAAAATTCACACAAATTTCGAATATGACGTCAATATCGTACCAAAAAAACGTTTGAGCAGCTGAACTAAAACTGTACTTGACATTATCATTAGGCTATTGAACATAAAAATTTTTTTTAAATATTATTCCAAACGGTAAAGTATTTTTCACCATGATCAAAATTTGTTTGATATAGATAGAAAGTCAATAAACAACTCTTATTTTAAATAAAAGCTGGTCGAGAAGCAACCTTTACCTTAAGTTGTTATCGAGGCATATGCCTTGCCAACCATGAAACAGTTTATTTTGTTTATGAGTGATTTCCTGATCTTCTACTTTACCGCTCAGCAGTGGATTTCTAAATCGTAAGATTTTACATCATTGTGATTTTTTTAACTTAACGATAATAAATATGCAATAATTAATCCAACTCAGGAAACCAGACTGGTCATTTATTTGATGTACCATTTCATACATAACTCTATTCATAAATTTAACTTTGAAAAACAGCTGTGCGCTTTATATTTATCTAAAAGATTAAGTAAATAATTAAACTCCCTTTATATCAAAGCTAAAAAGGGACAAGATATTTTAAATTATTATAGTTGTAATGTTCTTTCCATCATCTAAGCAGCTCACACACCTTAAAACATAGGATATAATTCCTTCTTGTTGGCTGATTGTAAGTCATTTTATGTTCTGCTCTAATGGAAGCTCATAAATATTTTAAACATAAGAAAGATTTAATTTCTTTTCAAATGTTAAAATCATAAGACAAGCAACGAAAAAACGAAAATTTGCAACACGATAATAATCGCTACACTTTTTGCTTCTGCAAGAATCTCCCTAAACAAATAAATGAATTACATTTCGTTCGTAATCTACTAAATCTTTTTATCTATTTTTAATACCTTAAACTTAAAAAAGAATGCTCTTTCGCTAAAATTATTACATTTTCCTATTTTCTTCTTTACATCTTTTTTCTGCTTTTTGACCAACTAAAAGTTTTGTTTATTTTTGATTTCCTTTGTTTCGTGACCATAAATTTATTTGTCATTGCTTTTGTCTTTTAGTGCGCGTTTATAATAAACTTTTAAATGTTTTATTCGCTGTTAAACTTGGTGGATCAGAAAAGTCTCATAAATTTTAAATGTTCTTAAATAAATTTTCAATGCAATTTTGTAAATGTGAAAGTAAAGGAGAGGAGAAACACTGACTTACAAAAGCTTAAGTAAAATAGTTTTTTACACAAAGACAAATTTAAAAAATAAAAAGCAAGTTGTAGTTCTTTATTTTGTAGCAATAAGCAATATAAATATCAACAATAAAATTTATCACCCCCAATTTGTTGCCGTTTTATTTAAAAACAAGTAAAATTGCTATACCGAATCTTATATACCCTTAACCACATATGTAAATCTAGTTTAGTGAAGCAACTCCAATAAAAAAACAATGGAGTAACAGAAAATTAAAAAATGAGAAAAAAAATTAATACTGCTCTAAATGGGTCATTCGTTAAAAAAAATTAGCATTCCTTTTAGATCTGTTCAAAGCTTCTAAATGATACCCACATTGATATTAGAACCCCGCTCAAAGGCATTTGCTAATAAAAACTACATATGATTTGCAAAACATGAACACTAGCTTGAGCTTTTTTAAAGAAGATAAACATATTTTTGAGAACATCAAACTCATTGAGTAACTATTGATCTTACTCATGAACAGCGTTGCCGCTTTGGTCCAATCGGACCAAACTTGGTAAAAGTTTTCTTTTATAAATTTGTGTTTTCTTCTCTTTGATCGTTCCTTTTTTTGACGTTTTGTATTTAGTGGTTATATGTATATGTAAATATATACAACTGTGTATAAGCAACTTTGCGAGTACATCAAAGTCTGTACTGCTTACCATGCTTTCTCCCTCTCTCTCACATAAAATCAAAAGTTTGCAAAGTAAAATTTGCCTGTGTAAATGTGGTATAACAAAATTTTAGTAAGAGACCCAAAAATCTCTCATATTTTCACAACAAACACTCATTATCATTCTACTGTGACGTTGATGCGCAGTAGAAAATTTTTTTAAACGGCTGAATGCGCAATCTTGTTTTCTTAATTCATGGATCTTACTGAGAAAATGAATATAAACTACGTTTGGGAGCGAGTTTCACATATGCACAAAAAAATTACTCGCTGCAGATGTTTAATTGATATCTTAAAAAGTATGGTGCACAATCGTAATTTTCTATAAAAAGTTCAGAAGACAATAACTCGTAAAATATGGGCTGGCGCAAATTTTTTCACTTAATGTTTTCTTATATTTTAATTCTCTATCGCCCCATATATATTTGTTTTATTGATTGCAATAAAGTAGATTTGTTTTAAATGATATGGAAAAATTAGAGGCAGGCGTGGTGTTTTGCCCGCTGTCTCAAAGGACTTGGACCGATCCTGATTTTCAATAGCTAAGTTTTCGAAACTATGGTGAAGGGTATATAAGATTCGGCTTAGCCGAATATAGCACTCTTACTTATATAAATAAAACAACAGGTTTTGAGTTCATCTCTAGTTTAAGCCCGTATTTTTTTTTTTGTGAAAATTGAAATCTCCAACCAGAATTATACCTTCTAATTAACTTTACATTTTTCTAACTCCAAAAAAATATCCTAAAATAAGCAGAGGTTTCAATCGGATGGAATAGTAGGTTACAGCACATAAAACAGGTTGAAATCTCTACTACGTTCAAGAAACAATATGAGCGAAACTCCCATACACAGTTAGCAAAAAAAAATGCACTACCGTAAAAAGGACTTGTCATTTATGAGTTACTGTTGTGATTATCCATTACATTAGTTCGCAAAAAAAAAGGAAGTAGTAATTAAACTAGATCTTTAAGTTAAAAAAGAAGACCTTAAAATACATGCTAATGATTATCATTATTTCTCGCAACAATCTATGTAATCAATTCTCAATAGTTGATTTTAAAAGTCCCATGACTTGTTCGGAAGTCAATCCGCCAAAAATGATTAATACCACACTCGATTACCTTTTCTATTTTTTTTCTTTTGCTGGGTATTATTGCATCATAATACTTAAAACAAAAGTGATTTAACCTTTAGGGATATGCTTCTTTCATAAAGTCACTGGCTCAACGTTACATTTTTAATAAGATGCACACAAAAACTATAACAATAAAAACACAATATCATAATGAGCAAAAAAAATAAAAACTTTTTGCACGCTGCATTGACTATGAAGATTTAATTTTCTCTTTTATTTTCTCTTTCTCTTTTGTTTTTGATTGTGAAATCTGATGATGCATAATAACGATTTTTTACATCAAAATATTAATGGGGAGTGATAAAAATTCAATAAAAAAAGTTTTTCTATGCGCACTGCTTTTATTAAGTGCTTTTTAAATAAAAATTTTAAAACATATCAAAGATTATAGATTTAAACTTTATAATAGTTTTTTTACATTTTGTATGCTTTTATTTAATTGAGTTTTGTTATTTTCAAATAATGCTGGACAAAGGCGTAGGGAAATGCAGAATCTTTGAAAAAACATATTTAATTTTCTTTAAAGATCGGAAGCTTTAAAAAGAATTTATGAAAATATTATAAAATGCAACACGTGGATATACTTTATTCTGCTTAATTTTATGTATATTTTTATTTTAAAATGTAATAAGAATTAAAAAAATATTTTAAAATTTTAAAAGTTCACTTTAATTGGGTCAGTTCATCTTTCGTATTTCACGACTTACGGTGGAGTGATATACAAAAAAATTAAGCAAAGTGCGATTTATAAGATTTTCGTCTACTGCATGGCGAAAATATACTAGGTGGTCGCAATGTCGAATTTATAATTTTCGCCGCAAACGTGAAATGTCAAACACCATATATACACACTTTTTTATGTTTACGGCAAAAGTGATAAATTCGCCATCGAGACCACCTGTGTTATTTCGCCATGGTCTACTGCATTTGGATACACGTCAAAGTAGGCAACCTCGAATTTGAAAAAATGTGTGTGTGAACCGATTTCAAAAATGTTTTTCTAGTAATTACAATAGACAGATAAAGGAATAACGAGCTTGGAATTTGCGTAGAAATCCGACCTTTAAATTTAAAATAAAACATTTATACCTTGGCAATTTTTGATTTTTCATCTCTAGTTTTTTTTTAAATATAAGATGAAACTATTTTAAAAACAGATTTAGAAAGCTAATACTACAAGAAATAACTTTTAAAAAGTTAATTCGACTAATTGTAACAATTTTTTAATTTGAAATTATAAAAAAAAATTTTTTTAAATTGAAATTTTGGTCAAAAGTTACTTTCGGTTTTAAAATAGAATTTTGTAATTTAATAAAAATTTTTTAAGAATAACCCTCAGGTAATCCATATAAAGTCTTTTTGTGGAATTAAGGCTAAGGACCCTACAGTCAGCATTGTTAGAATATGGGCAATTTTTAAACAAAAATCTAAATGCCCGAGGGTGAAAAAAATAGCACTCGGATATTCATTCTTTTGATAATTAACTATTCTAGAACGATTGGTTTTTAGTAATTGGCCAAATTTTGAAGACATCCTGCGCATAACTGGGGCGTGGGAAGCGATTTTTTGCCAAAATTTTTATTGATTTTAGTTACGTACATATTTGGTTTATAGCAGAATTTCTTTACAGGTTTTTTTTCTTTAAAAAACACTGCAAAAAATTAAGCACAGCTTAATATAAGAGGTAATAACCTATCCACTGATATATAACTCGTACAACTTTCTCATTAAAACAGCTGTAAACTATTCACACAATTATGGTACCTCACGCAAAAAATCTGTTGTTTTATTGTGTTCTTCTAATAAGTGCTTCTACTTATTATTACTTTTTTCTTTAAAATCATCGATTTTTTTATCAGCTGTTAAAAACCTTTTATGACTAAAATTTCACATTTTTCTTTAATTTTTATGAATTTTCAAATTAAAAAAAAATTATTGCCATTAACCTATTAAAGCCTTTTTTACAAGTTGTTTTCTATAGCATCAGCTTTCTTAATAATAATTTTATCTTGTATTTGAAAAAAAACTACCGTATAAAAACCAAAAAATGCCAAGTAAGCAATTATGTTTTTTTAAATTGAAAACTCGAAGTTCTCTAAAAGAATAAAAGTTGCCTTGCACTTTGTTTCATGAAAACGCATAAATAGCTTAAAAGTTCCAGACTTTTTTTGATCTTCTGTATTTCACTCCACTGTGCGATTCTACGCTTTTATTTGCAAGTTAAAAGCGACCTCTGCAGTCTTTTTTTCAGAATTTTAGTTCAAGGCCTAAAGAAAAAGCTACATAAATGTACAAAGTTCCATCAACCTGTTCAAATAATCTGTATTGGATACATCTAACGTTATAATATCCCTAAGTTTTCTTATATCGCTTTTATTGGAAACGATTATCTACTCGTGAAGTACATACTCACCAACACAAATGACTAAGGCATGTAATGACATTCGCGGTTAAAAGCTTGACCCAAAAATATCCGCTCCAGTGTTGTTATTCTGCTTGTTAGGCCCATTCTTTTGCTGCACAGAGCCTTGGCTTTGAGGAGTAAATGTGGCCGATAAACTCTCAAATTTTTGGTTAATTTGCATTTAATAAGAAAACAATTAAGTAACTTTTGGGACACTAAAAAATTAACTTTGAAAACGAAGGACTTTAGTGCATATCTATATTATTTTAAAAGCTGTGTTTTTTTGTGGCAAATAATAATTTTTATTTCGATAAAATTTCTATAAAAATTTATTGTGCCACAAGATATTATTTTTTGTTGTTGTCAAGTTCATTTTAAATTCCAGTTAATCAAGGCGAATTAAATTCTAGGTGGCTGCACGTCTACAAAAACAAAAAATCGAATGTAAAGTTGTTGTTGCAGAGCACCACGTTGATGTAAAAAATATCTGACTAAACAAGTGGAAGCCAAATTTAATTTTTCGTTTTATCATCATTTGATACTTTAAATGAAGTTGTACCAGTTGGATTATTTCTCCTGCAGCAATACCTTGTATTTCATTTTATGGTTTTGAAACTTAATTTTATTATTTTTATAATTTTTTTTTTAGTTTTACAATTTAATTTTTTTTTCAATCAGGATTTGAATCATCGATTTTATAAATTAATGAAAATTGACTTATTTTCGGCTTTTATGGTTCATTTTTAATTTAATTTTTAAACATTTTTAGAAATAAAAATTATTTACAAATGTACGCAGGGTGCTCTTCGTTAACAGTAATTATTGAGTTTATTTTTCGACATGTTTGTTGTAAAGTAAAAAATTTTGTATTTTTAAAACAATTTTAAAATTTTGACAACAAATTCGAACATAAACAAAAATCAGCTGAGCTATTTAGACCACCTTAGTTAACCTACAAAAATGCTGAGTTGATTTAAGGTTGCGACAAGCAAAAAACAAAGAAGTAAACAAATCTTTAAACAAAAATATGAACTTTTTACCTTCTGCACTTTAAACTTAAAACGCTTTATTTAACAAATGACTGAATATGAATTTTAATTAAAAAGCTATCAAGTTTAATTTTTCATTGCCTGAATTTAATATTGAATACAAAGAGCAGTTTTCAATATTTAATATTTTCTATCACTTTATGGCTTTTAGTGCACAAATGCAAAATTTCTTACTGTTTCCTTCATCTAAAAATTGTTCCTTTTTTCTTCTTGTTTAGTTCTTTGTAGTTTTCTTTTTCTTTCTTTATATCAAGTTTGCATTCGCTTTCGAATAAAAAATAATTTTTAATAGATATTTCAATTTTATCTGATTTCTTCTTCATTGGCTTCAATTAAATTTTTATCATACGCACTGGTGCACCTTTATGCCGTGATTTTTTAAATAGTTTTATGCGGTATACCGAAGGATCAAAAAAGAAATACAGGCAATACATCTAGGAAACCTTAAAGAACGAGTGAATCAGTTACTAAAATTAATTTGTCTTAGAGTATTGCAAAGTATAGTAAAAACTGATATTTGCGAAACGAATTAGGAATTTTATGCAAAATAAGTTATTTTAATCAATTGTATTTAAAGAAATTTAGTTTATATTCGTATATTTTGTCTTTCAATAAAAATGGCTCATATATTCTTGATATTTTTCGTTTATGTTTATTGATTCTACAAGATCA
Source organism: Gymnosoma rotundatum (assembly GCA_916610165.2). Lineage (NCBI taxonomy): Eukaryota > Metazoa > Arthropoda > Insecta > Diptera > Tachinidae > Gymnosoma > Gymnosoma rotundatum. Next base: position 35,448,910 of record OU744339.1, on the reverse strand, counting down.
AATTTGCCATGCTTCTATGCGTAAAATTTCGTTACATAATTTATGAAATCACAAAAATGACCTTTCGAACATTTTGAAAGTTTTGATCTAAAAGAAGTACTCAAAATAAGACTTCCAGTATTCCTTCTCTAAAGTCAAGTTTAATCTCTTTCAAACTTTTAGGTTATGTGACATGTGTATTTTTAACCGACCTCAAAAAGAAGGAGGTTATTAATACGCCTGAATGTTGCTTTTTTATGGTTGTGCCTGCATATCAGAACCGGGTTTGAACATTTTTTCTTTATTTGAAAGGTTACGCCTAGAGATTTGTCCCATTTTAGAAACAGTTTATAATCTATTAAAATCTATTTAAAATTAAAGGTGACGCAAAAATTGGACAAAATGCCGATTACTATGACAGTTATAATAAATTTTTAAAATTATAAATTAAAGGGTTCCACAATAGTCCATTTATTTTAATGTATATATCCTGTTTAAACGCAGTATATTTCTAACTCCGCTATAAAAACAAGTATAAAGTTGGGATTTGGAAATTTAAGGGTGTGCCAATAGTTGATATTATTTTGTGTCTGTACCAAACTTTTAAACCGTTGTAGACAGAGAGTTGAAATTTACAAGGAACCTTTATTGCTTTGCCCGGTATAATAACAGCTATCCAATTTGAATTTTAAAATTAAAGGGTGTTCCCATATTTGATGTTATTTGACTGATATGGGTCTACCTTCTGAGCTGTTACATACAATTACCTGAAAATTAGAAAAAAAAAAAAGTCAAAAAGTTACTTGAAAATTATAAAAAAAAGGTATAATAAAAAGTACAAATTTTAAATTATAAACTAAAGGGTGTTACATTAGTTGATGCTATTTGATGTATGTGGCCAAACTGTTGTAACAGTAGTAAAAAGATGGTTGATATTTGTAAGAAAAGTGTATTGCGAAGACCGCTATAACAACAAGAATAAAATTTGGATTTTAGTTTAAAGGCTGCACCTATAGTTTATGTAATTTAATGTGTATGACCAAACTGTTGAACAGTTGCAGACAGACGATTTAAATTAACAAGAAGCTGTACTGCTATTATAACAAGTATAAAATTAGAATTTGGAAATTAAAGGGTGCCCCAATAGTTAATGTAATTTGATGCATGTAGCCAAATTTTTTAACAATTATAGATAAAAAATTCTCTTTTGAAGTCGGTTTTGTTTTGCAAGATTTATATGCTATATCTTAATCACAATAATAATTTTTGCAAAATTATCAACTTCCCACTGTAATAATTTAGAGCACTTAACGTTCAGCTGGCAAATGAACTAAATTCAAAAAAATTTATTTAATTTATTATAAACAATACTATATTTCCAATTATTTATTCCACTAAACCTTGAATACAAGCAGTAAATATTCAGGTTAGCACTAGTTTATTATTTTTCATTAAAAGAATTTAAATGCGAGCTCATTCTGAAAACTATTACACCACAAACTAACACTTCCACTTTTAAAGTGCTTAAGAGAACAGTAACCATAATTGGTGTATTTGTGCAAGTTTTATATTACAACCTTTTAATTACTAAATCAAAAAAAGAGAAATATTTATATGAAAAATAAAACCAAATAAGTTTTTGCTAATTACGCGCAGTAAATTTCATACAAAACAAATCAAATGGTAGAAAATGAAAAATTGTAAAATATTGGCTAATTCTGCACTGTGAATTGTAGGGGAAATTAGAGAGTAATTATGAAATCGGAAGAATGCTTATTTAGAACAAATTTAAATATAAACTATTTACTTTTAGTGTGTTAATTCACACATGAAGTAAATTCATTCACTGGTTAGTTAAAGTTTTAATCTGAAAAGTAAAAATTTTATTTTAAATTTACTTTGCTAGAGGCCAATTATGTCAATGTAACAATTTGAACGTTTTATTTAATTTTATTTTTTAAAAACGCTCTGGGTAGATAATATCTAAAATATCTTCTTAAAATTTTTACAAATTTTAAAGTCACAGTGGTTCAAGGTAAGGGTTTGTGTACAGCATACAAAATTTATAGGAAAATTCAAAATTTAATGTTATTAACAATACTAACAATTTAAGTATTTGAATGTAACGACTACTTTTAGTTATAATAACAACACTGTTTTTGTTCACACGTTGATCATATGTCAGATACCGTTAGAAAAAAGATAGTAGTGAGGCATTGTCAAGGCTTTTCAGCAACTGTGAACTTTCGTAGAGAAGAAAGTAAGCACTTTTTCGGTTTTTTGTATTTTGCAGCTACAAGTATGTTTTTTAATCTATATAAAGTTCAGCCACCCGATAGTGCACGTATTATTTTTGTAATTTTTTTTTTTCGTGGTTTTTTTTTTTGTGGCTAGAGATGAAGCAAATGAGAGCCTGCGATATTATGCGTCAAGGTAAAAATTTTACAGAAAATCATTTAGAACGATTATTATTAGAAGAGAAACAATAAAAAACATAAATGTCGTCACATGACAGATAGATTTCAAACAGAGTTGAATGACTAGAAAGATAGCGAATAACTTGTTGAATTTATTTGTAATGTAAATTTCCTTATAAAATTTTGTTTTTGCAATAAAACTAAATTGTGTTATACTTTATTAGGAAACAACCTCAAGTTATAGAGGCCCACCGAATGTTTCTTATGAGAAAGGTTATGTGAGAATAAAAAGGAGGCGAGTGGAGGAACTTGTCGTTTGCCGTATGGGTGGTGAGCGTTGCGTTGGCCGATTTTCACATGCAAGATGAAGCTTTTATCTGATTACTACTTTTAAAATTATGACGATTATTAAATTTTGGTTGTATGGGAGGTGGGCGTGGTGTTTGAACGATTTTTTTAATACAATATTACTAAATATATTCTCACGGCAAATTTCAATCTTATCAGATCACTAATTTCTAAATTATTACAACTTTTATGTTTAGGCTGTATAGAAGGTGGGCATGGCACCTGTAAGATTTTCTCTATATATCGCATAAATACTTTCTTTCGTAAGAATAATATTCAAGGTTTACCTTCTAAATCTAGCTGCTTCTATTTTTGGTCACCCGTTGTATGAAATCGAGACACAGTGCGCCGTAAGTTTTAGGAACAGAAATGGGACTTTTAAGCGCAGAGTTAACATCTGAAAAAAAAGCAAGTAGTCTTTTAACAAATCCATGCAATTTCTAATAATTTTTGTTTTCGCATCTAAAGAAATTTTGCGACCATTAAAAATTTTTAAACAAAATTAAATTAAAATACCTCTCATTGGTTAGAAGTATGTAGTTTTGTTGTTTTATCAGTATTTTAAAGTCGTTTTTCCTTTCGTTCATATAATTGACCTAGTAAATTTAAATTGAAAATTAAATACTTTATAATTTTATATTAAGAATCATTTATATAAAATTAAGCACTTTAAAGAAAAACAAAAAGAAAAGCTCGAATATGAGAATTTTCACTATATCAAATATTACTTTAAATAATTTGATATCCAAAGTATTTAATAGCTTCATAAAACTTGCAGGAAATCTATCTCGGAATATTTTAAATTATGTTTAAGTCGGGTGAATATATATTTTATGAAAAAACACAACAATTTTGGTCTTAAATAAATTATTTTACAGCTCTGCTGTGTGTGCAGCACTATCTTGTTGAAGATTCAATGGAAATGGTCTAAAATTATCCCCTACTTTGGAAAAAGTTGATTGTAACCGACATTTGCAAGGTTCTCCAGTCGTGCTTGCACTTTGGATTTCTAAATCGATTGTGTCATAATACGTTATATCACCCTACAAGATATCTGCTGTGATAAGGTATTAAAACTACTTCCTCTATTCTTGCAACGTCAAAATAATAAATGTAGACCATCCAAATCAATTGGTGCTTCAGCACTCAAAACTATATTTCGGCATTGACTTATATGATCTCTATTCGAGAGCGCCATCTCATATGCCCTCCAAAAAACTGTAATCAATTACGTTAGCGCACATTTCTCAGCGGCAGTTTTTCTTCAACTTTTGTCAGGTTCTGGTATTCACAAGTTATAATAGCTTTTTTGTAGTTGATGTACTTGGCTCGAATCCAGCTTGACAGCTCATTGTTGGTGCTAAAAAAGAAGTGTTTTATAATTCTTTCCATAGCCTTTAGTTTTTTTAGGTTTCCAAACAGACTTTTATGGCTTCACCCAATTTCCTGCACAAAGGCGCGGTGAAATATTCTTGCTAATAATACATATCGATTCTTGTTCTTTATGCTACAAGTTAATATTTTCCTTTTCACTGCGAAAATGCAAACCGACTCTTATTAGAGGAAGTATTTTTATTTTCGCAATATTAAGAAAAATCTTTTTCGACGGTAGTTGAATTTTAAAATTAAGAAATTTCTGACTCTGTAAAACAAACGAAAATTTTTTGTTTTTTTTTTCGAGTATGATTCTTGGGCAATGGTACTAATCACCGATTAAGTTCCAACGATGGTACGTTACTTGAAATTGTAAAGAGATTTTGAGAAATTCAAATAGCTCAAGGTCGACATGTACCCAGACTTTTTAAGCTAGAGCATTTGCCATTCATCTCCGGGGTATGTTTTACAAACAGGATTTTTTTTAATCAGCACCTCCAGCAGAATCATAACCCAGCAAGTATTGGTTACCATCTTACTACTATTCGAATATCCGGCTCATAACAGCAAGAAGAAAACAGTTTAAATTTACTAACCTAAAAATAATGTTTATACCCTTCAGCACAGCACAAAAATTGGAAAAAGAGTTAACTCAGTTTGTCATTTCGTTTGTAATTTCTACAATATCCATTTCCGACCCCATAAAGTATGTATACTCGTATTTTGACTTATGCATAGCGAAGTCGATTGAGCGATGTCCGTCTGCCCGTCCTCGGCAAACTTGATTTCAAAAAACAAATAAAGACGTCAATCAATCAGATATAGTATCGAAAGAGGTGCTATTGGAAATCAGCATAGTCACTCCATGTCCTTCGAGGCAGCAGGCAAAAGACCACGCCTACCTCTATTTTTTCACGTCATTTGAAACAAGAAAGTAACTCCTATTAAAAAAAATAAATATATGGGGCGATAGAGAATTAAAAAATAAGAAAAAAATCAAGTGAAAAGTAGCGCTCACCCATATTTTCCGAGTAAGGGGGCTCTGAAATTTTCAAATCTTTTTAAATATCAATATGGGTATAATTTTAAAGCTTTTTAGGAGATCTTTAAGGAAATACTTAAATTTTTTTAGGATGCCTAACCAATTAAGAGCCGATGACATATTTATGTAAATTTATATATATATGAATAGTACTTAATTTTTTTCTTATTTTTTAATTCTCTGTCACCCTAATATTTGCTTTTTTGGTGGGATTTACTTCACTAAACTATATTTACATAGATCGTGAAGAGTCGATTATTTATATAAAATAATGTAGCTGAGAATAGTGCAATCAATATATAAAGATTCATATATATTATTATTCATACGCAACTATAAATCTACAATGACTTTGAAAACGAACCATAATTTACTCAAAAACCAAAATTTACTTTTTCAATAAAAAACTTTCTGCACGATTACCGTTCAGGTGAAGTGTATGATAAGTTACCGCGTAAGAAAATGTTTTATTTAATTAAGCACATTTTTTTCTCTTTAAACACGAATCATGCATGCGTCTTAAATTTTTGATAATACAGACTTGAACAAACATTCACTGATTTTCATTCATCAATATACGTTACTGTGTATAAATTGCAGGTTGCATAATAATAATAATAATTTGTATTAATTAATATATTATTTAAGCGAGAAATACTTGCACAGGTGAGAAATATTTAACAAAAACCAATTTCAAAATAAGTTCAAAACTACACAGCAAAGAAGAGTAGAAACCAAGATGTTTCTTTGTTGCTTGAAAAAGGAGGAAAAAATTTCTTGGCAAATTTTTATTAAAATAATTCACTCGAAAAGTGCAATATTCTTTGAAAAATAATTTCCAGGGTTTTTTTTTTTTCTTATAATAAATTCTAGAGCTGCTCAACTAATTTCAATTAAAAGATTTCTTTGTATACAAAATACAATGTTTGCTTTAAAAATTAAACCCAGAGAGAATAAAACGGAAAAAATTTACAATTTATGTACATACGAGGGCTGCTCTATATATTTCTGGCCTAATAGTGAAAATGCGAATATTTATAATCAAAAATGGTTTTATTGTTTTTCAAAGTATTCTCCAGCATGATTTATGCACTTGTGCATGCGCTCAAACCAGTTTTCGAAGCACTTTTTCCACTCCGATTGAGACACCTCTAAAACATGGTTTTTGAACACTTCAACAGCTTCTTCTGGCGACGAAAATCGTTGACCACGCATTTTTTTTCTTGATGTGCGGAAACAAGAAGAAGTCAGTAGGTGCCAAGTCAGGGCTGTACGGCGGATGACCCATTAATTCGACGTTTTGGCCGGTGAAAAACGCTCTGGTTTGAGCCGATGTGTGAGAGCTCGCAATATCATGGTGAACAATAATTCGTCTTCTCTTGTTGGTTTTTAGAATTTCTCCGATGACTTCAGGCAAACAAATTGTAGTGTACCACTCAGAAGTGACCGTCCTACGTTGCTCAAGCGGAACAGTCGCCACATGACCAGTTTTGCCGAAGAAACAGGCGACCATTTGCTTCGAAGTGCTCCTTCCACGAACAACTTTCGTTGGATTTGCTCGTCTTTGAAGACCCACACGGTCGATTGTTGTTTCGTTTCGGGCTCATACGCATAGATCCATGATTCGTCACCTGTGACGATCTTATAAACGTCTTTTGAAGCACCGCGATCGTATTTTTGCAACATTTCTTTGCACCAATCGACACGAGCCTTTTTTGAGCGACTTTCAAATTATGCGGGATCCAACGAGAACAAACCTTTTTTACGGCCAGATGTTCATGCAGTATCGAATGTATGCTGGTGGAAGAAATGTCCAAGGAGCACAATTTTGTGAGGCATAATTTTATCACAAAAACACCAATATTAAATAAAATTCTTAAATATCCCAGTTCCAAATTCATGGTGACACAAAAGACAAACTGTGAATGTGCCCTAATTTATTAAACAACGCCAAAGGTGATTATTGATTATTATATATGTTGCGAACATATATAGAGCATTAGTTTGCGACAAGAAAAGAGTCCTTGAAACTAGAAATCATTATAATTGCTTATTTAAGCAATTTTTGGTCTACAGATCTACTACTAGACCAAAATACATAATTTACCTTTCCTTTTTTAGTAAAATAATTGATTTCATTGAATCTTCACTTCAATGAACTAACAATAAGTGTTCAAATCTTAAATCTAAGAGTTAATTAATAAAAGTCCAGCCAAAGCTAGACAAAATTTCAGTTTTCGAATTTGATTGGATTTAATGAGCATCTCGGATTTATTCATCTAAAATCAATAGTGTGCCTCCTTCTCAAACTAATGAGTGCGCGATGTTGTAAGATGTTCCGAGCGATAGGATTCGGGTGAGTTTCTAGCTTACTTAAATAACAAGATCCTTCTGTAAATTGCGGCATTTATCATTCGTAGATTTTTGACGGCGTTGAATTTTCTCAATATTTGAGGCAGAAGCGGTGCCCCATAACTGGTTACCATAGCACCATATTGGCTTTAGATCGAGTTGTAGAGTAAAAGCTTTTAATCGAGCTTAAGCTTTAAGCTTTAGTTGAGTCAGTTTAGCATCTATACTTGATTTCCATGTGAGGCGACGATCCAAATGAATACCGAGATATTTCATATGCAATTTTTGAGGTTCTATCTAGATATTAATACGGATTGGAGAACAAGATTCCCTACGTAGGGTAAAAGTTACGTAGGTGCATTTTTGTTCATTTATTTTTATTCCCCATTGTTCTGCCTTGGATAATGTGGTGCTATAGTAGAATCGAGGCATCTTTTCTGAGTGCTCAGAAAAGCAGTATCATCAGCAAATGTTGACGTTGTTTGTTGACATATCTGCTGAATATAACAAATATAGAATTGGTATACTACCTTGAGAAACACCAGCCCGTATTGGTTGAGGAAGGCTTAAATAATCTCCTTCTTTAATTATAAACTGTCTTTCGATTATTTATTTTTATATAAGCCATTAAAGATTCACTGGCAAATTCTGCTTTAATTTAGATAGCAGGCCTTCATGGCTTACTTTGTCAAAAGCTTGCAATACGTCAATTAAGAGCACCGAACAGTATTTCTTTTTCTCAAATGAATTTTTTATAACTTGTACCAATCTATGTGTTTGTTTGATGGTTCTGCGTTGTCGTCCGAACACTAACTGGTGATTGGGAATGCAGTTGTTTATCTCGAATAGTTTTGACATAGTTAGTAATAGACCTATAGGCTAAGACTCTACTATCGAAGGCTTGGAAATCATCTTTACTAAGGCAGGCGTTGCTAGTTTCATTATTTGCTTACACAGGTTCCAAACCATTGGAGATTTTCAGACACCAGTTTTCGAACCTAGAAATTTGGAATGCTCGACCACGTTTTCGGAACTCACGCCGAGAATATTCTGCTTTCAAGGCCTTTTTGATTTTCGTGTTCACCACTAAAAAACCACTAAATGTAAAAAACTCGTGAAGTTGGAATTTTTACGACAAACCTGTTTTAAATTTGATCTCTTTGATTTAAAACTCTTTGAACTTATTTTCATGAATCAGAACTCATGTTGACTTTTGGCTTCTAGAAACATATAAAATAAATTAATTCGGTCTTATAAGTGTTAAAGATGGGCCAAAACCTTCTCATTAATATTTTTAAATTATTGAATACGAAACAGGAAATAAGTTCAAAAATAAATATTTTATTTGTATAATACAAGATTGTTAAGCAAAATGCCGTTTTTATATTGAAGTAAAATGAAACGTTCCTGGGATCTTCGATTATTCAAATCTTTATGAATACCAATTTACATCGTCATCCATTAAAATCTTGGCAGATACGATTTTCTTCATTCGTTAATTAAACAAATGGCTTCAAGTACTTTTTGAATTCTGTAGCAAAATTACTACTAAACTAAATAGGAATTAAAAATCAGCATTTTATAAAAATGTAAAGCAATTACTAAATGTGATTTTCTTACAAGAAATTCAGTTATCTGTTAAATTTCCTTTTTTGTTCTTTTGTATTGGCAATTTTATAAAATCTTTAATTGGTTGAAAGCTTTTTACTCTGGCACTTACTCTTTTCTTCGAAAAACTTATTAAATTATATAAAAAAAATTAAAAAAAATAATAAAAACAATTTTAATATTGTACATAAATTGTCTTTATACATTTTTGGCAAACTATCATTTGACTTCGATTGTTGAATGCAAAATTATTTCAAGTTAAAAGGAAAACATCGGAAATAAACTAAATTTTTTATTTAAATTGTGAAAACAAATAAAAAAAAGCCTTAAGAATTTATTTTTATAGAAATAAAATTTTCTTTTGAATTTGGCCAAAGTAATCTTAAATACAGAAAACAAATCTAGCAACTCCAGCTGTCTTTTGTTCTGTGCCCCACATTTTGCAGAAGTTTATACCGAGTTGTATGGACATTCCTTTTCTGCTCAACGCAAAATAAAAAAATGAAAAAAAAATTTATACATTTTTAAGATGTATAAATTTCTATTGAATTAAACCCAGCAAAAAATTATTGAAAAGTAATCGAGTGTGGAATTAAGCATTTCTGGTGGAAATACTTCCCAACTAGATTGCCAACTTAATTATTTTACCAACTTTTACCAACTTAATTATTTTACATTAATTATTGAAGGAAGTAATGAGTACAATTATTACGGTAGTCTCTTTTAACATAAAGAACTAGTTCCATTACTACTTCCTTTTTTGGCAACTAAAGCAATGTGTTTTGTAAGCGAGTTACAAAATATGGCAATCACAAAAGTAAGTCATTATATGGCAAGTACTTTTTAAGATAATGTCTAATTTTTTAGTGGGAATATACAATATATCATACTAATATTTTCTTCTATATATATGTCTATATACATTAAGCACATAATGCGTCTTTTTTTGTGTCAGATATCCTTAGCTGCCTAAGCCAGTGGACCGATCTTCCTAAAACTTTCGCAGCTGGTTACTATCGATTCGATATTGCAACTGGGTGTGGCACATCCCTTAGAAAGGAAATTTTTTTTATCACGTAACTTGGAAAATATAGTGTTTGAAGCCTTGAAGTTATGTAAAAGTTGCTCATCGCACAGTTTGGATAATAACTGGTAGGATCGGAAAAGTGCACGTAGTACCTCCTACTCAAAGCGAAATTTAATTTTTTTATAACTTACTGCCTAGTAATGTGGAAAAGATTTTAGTTAAACCAAAAACAAAAATAAAAAATTATCAAACTCGTTTGTGTATAATAATGAGATTAAAGCCTTATTCGTGTTCTTAAGATACGCATATAGCATATAATCCGGTATAAGAATTTTTTTTCTACTATTAAGTTTTTCTGACAAAACACACGGAAAATTGTTTTAATTATTGTGCTAATTTCTAAATATATAAATTATAAATCACCGATATTGATTATTGAAGGTGAAAGCACGTCTCAATAGCCATTTCGCTAGCACTTACTAAGCTCGTCAGAAAACTTTTTACAAACATTTTAAATAAACTAAAAAAGTCTGTCCAAACAATAAAGAAAAGACAAAAACCAAAGTTTAAGCAAAAACAACAATAACCAACAATGATTTTATTTTTCTTTCTCCACTGTATACGGCTGGCTTTCTTTTGGCTTTTTTATACAGGTAAAAGAGGATGAAAAATAAAATATCAAAAAACACTACGATAATTTATTTGTATGCACAGGCACTTTGCAATTAAATGATTAAACTTTAAATTTTGGTTGTGGTCCCAACTAATATAATTTTGGTGCATAAATAGCAAGAGATAATAAATATTAAAGACAACCACCTACAAACGAAAGTTGAAAAAAAGGTATGAAAAACTGAGAGGCATGCGTAGTGTTTTGCCCGCTGCTTAGAAGGACATACACCGCTCTTGCTGATTTTCAATAGCAAAACCTTCGAAACTATGTCCGATTGATTGTCGTATTTTAATTATCTCTGGCTCATTTAGTAGCTGAAAAAAGTTGATTTCAATACGAACTCGAACGGTCAGGCATTTATCGCTCGATCGACTTTGCTATACATTAGAACTCAGAATATATATACTTTGTAGGGTTGAAAATGAATATAATAAAAATTAAAAACGGAATGACAAACTTATATATACCCTTTTCTACCTCTGGTGGAGGATATAAAATGCAGCTACCACGAAAAAAAAAGTCAGCCAGTTAGTATGTTGAATTCATCTTTTAACCCTTTTATTTTAAAGATTTATGTAAGATACGCTGTTGGACGAAAACAGATTCAGGTCTAATAGAAAACTCATTTCCACAAAAACAAGCCAGCTTACTTTGTACAGCTCTTAAAAATCTAAAAATATTTTTACGAAAATAAGATCTGGCAACCCTTGTTGTTGATGTCCGTATGAGCGCGGTAAATAAATTACTTCCACTAAAGGTTTATGTATAGAATAATACCACAATTAGCTAACAAAAGCTGAGCAACCTCAATGGCTGCGTTGGTAGAGGAGCTTGCTGTAAAACAAAAGATCGTGAGGTTGAGCCCACCTTAGAACATGCGCACAATGGAAAATAATAATTGTTATAATGCATTTAAAAATTAAGAAGCTGCAGTACAAACCTCGCGAGAAGCAAAAAAAACCATGGCAGATAATTTAGTGGAGACGTCTAATTTAATATAAGAGTAACAGATAATTGTCAAGACGGACTTTATAATAAAAAGTAAGAACGGCGTAGTGGAGTTGTCTGTGGATGGTTAAAGTTACTAAATAAGGCATCGAGTATTTCATGTCTCGCCGGAGTAACACAGTAGTGTAACATGGATGGCTGCGCTTGTAGTAATAACGCATGTTTAGTAAATACTAGACCATAATATTCACAAGACCGTAGAATCAAGAAGTATAGCCAGATAAAGCCACAAAGTGAGAATAAAAAATTTATAGAGGGAAACACATTGGTAGTTCATTGCTTAAATGACTAATAACTGATCTTAATAATTAACTTTTTGGCCAAACACGAGCCCATTAGTTTTATTGTGTCTTGAGGTGTGTGGAAAATATCGTCGTATGAATGAACTTATTTCTTTAAGGCCACCAAAAGCTAAATTATCAAACTTTAGTGTTTGCGAAGGATGTAACTATGCGGTTATTTTAGGAGAAAAAGTAACAGTAAGTCGTTCCCACTCATAAACTTTACGCGTGAAAATCAAAACTAATTCATAATTTTTAAAAATTATATAACAATTGGACCTTATTAGAATAGGACAAAGTTTTACTTAAGGATGATGTTTGACCAGCATCATAATTTTTCTTAATTGCAGAGATACTGCAATTTTTCATCAATACTATCTTTTCGAGCAGCAACATTTTTCACTGAATATATTTAGTTTATGCAAATGGTAATATAAACTGACCATTGTTCAAGGGGACTGGGCATCTATAAAAACTTAAATTATTTCTCAGAGAGCACGATTTTTAATTGCATCACTATAGAACTTTCAATGACAATTATTGTTAAAGAGAGAAATAAATTCACTAAAATTGTTATTTATTCAAGTCTACGTTACTGAATTTGCAAATCTCAGTTCTAGAAATGCAGTAGTTATCAGATAAATTTTTAATCTACATAAACTCTCCTTAAAACTTGTGTTTAATAAGAGAATTTATTTTTAAAAAATGCAATCAAATTCATGACTAAAATCTACTGAACTAAAATAAAGTTTAGTTCTGGCAAATAGAAGTTTATTTACCAAAAATATCAAATGTTCTTTAATTCCTTCTTTCTTTGACTTCTTCATTATACAAAAGCTAAAGAAAACTAAATACGAAAGCTTTCGTCTCTAGGTGTGACCTTATTTGCCTTAAAATAATAATAAGAAAGAAAAGTTAAGTGTTAATTTATACTTGTGTTTGTTTGCCTTTTTGAAAGTTTAAGCAGTGACACTAGACACTAATCTAAGAACATACACATTAATTTAATCATTAAGCTACAAGTAAGTCTGTATGAGTTTTGTATTTAGCTGTGTAAAATCTTCAGAAAACCCTTTCAAATGCTTTTCAATTTCTATTGTAATGTAAATTATAAACATGGAATTATAACTTATTCTCCTTTTAGAAAAATTAAAGTAAAATAAATTAAGCAAAATTAAATGAAATGAAATGAAAGTAAAAAGTGTGTTAAGAGTATAAAACCCGATTAATAACTGAAATTAAAAGATATTGATTACTGAAGATGAAAGCACGGATGATAACAATTTCTTTACCGCTTAAGAAAACTTCACAAAAATTTTTAGATAAAATTAAGATTTTTGTCCAAACAAGTTAATTTATTTTAAATACATTTATTACAATTTATTACGTTATCTTTATTAAAGTTACATCGTTAACATTCTTACAAAATATTCGTCATTAGAAAATAAGTAGTAAATGTATTGGCTAATATCTAACTAGTTCGTCAGTGATTTCACCCAAAGTTTTAATAAAAACTCGATTGATCACATTGCGACAAGTGAAAAGCGATCATTAAAAATTATTTTTAGTTTTATTTTCCGTTTTCATAAAAAAGTTATTTGAAACTCCTGTTACCCTTATACCCTTCACGACAAAAAGTGGAAAAAGGTATAACTAAGTTTGTCTTTCCATTTTTAATTTCTACAAAATCCATTTCCGACATAATATTAATATTTTTTTTTTTTTTTTTTTGTTTTTTTTTGTTCTAAATCGACAGCAAAAACGATTAACGTACTTTAAAACATCATATGATACCCAAAATCTTTATCTCGTTTATATAAATTTAAACCTCGAAGGAAAACCTGCGGATGCGTCACAAACATTGTTAATCTTAAGCATTAATATCTGCTGTTAATGTATTTAGCAAAGCGATATTTAAAATAAATTGTTCCTTTGCATTAATAATAAAAAAAAATTTTATACGGCTGGTGTATTTATCTTATTTTTTATGCTTTATATCCTTGTTTTATAACACTTTTTAATCCAGCGTATTATAACTGTTACAAATTATACACAAACCTTTGTTTAAAATTTTTTCCTTACAAAATGTGTCCATATCTTGAGGTTGTTTTCTTTTAGTATAAATTAAATAATCATTTTTCTTTTTTTTTACTTATTTTAATGTTATACTTAGCCTATGGACGTAATTCTTACAGACTATTACAATGGTTTAAATCAGCTGTTCAAATAAATTAGAATATTTCGCTCTACAAGTAATTTACGAAGTATTAAAAACATTACAAATTCTTCTAACTGCATCTGCATTTGAAAAGTTTGTAAAAAAAAAGTGAATAATACCCGTATCAAGCAGTTGGACTAGAGAAGACATTGCAATCAGGAGTGTTTGATATGACTATTTTACGTAATTTTGAATATTTTTTCCCTAAATATCACATATTGACGCTTGACGATTTTTGTTTTAAAGCTTCGTATATCGTGACGCTTATCTAGTAATATTTATATTATTCTGTACATACGAGGGCTGCTCTATATATTTTTGGCCTAATAGTGAAAATGCGAATATTTATAATCAAAAATGGTTTTATTGTTTTTCAAAGTATTCTCCAGCATGATTAATACACTTTTGCATGCACTCAAACCAGTTGTCGAAGCACTTTTTCCACTCCGATTAAGACACCTTCAAAACATGGTTTTTGAACACTTCAACAGCTTCTTCTGGCAACGAAAATCGTTGACCACGCATTTTTTTCTTGATGTGCGGAAACAAGAAGAAGTCATTAGGTGCCAAGTCAGGGCTGTACGGCGGATGACCCATTAATTCGACGTTTTGGCCGGTCAAAAACGTTCTGGTTTGAGCCGATGTGTGAGAGCTCGCATTGTCATGGTAAACATTGATTCGTCTTCTCTTGTTGGTTTTTCGAATTTCTCCGATGACTTCAGGCAAACAAATTGTAGTGTACCACTCAGAAGTGACCGTCCTACGTTGCTCAAGCGGAACAGTCGCCACATGACTAGTTTTGCCGAAGAAACAGGCGACCATTTGCTTCGAAGTGCTTCTTCCACGAACAACTTTCGTTGGATTTTGCTCGTCTTTGAAGACCCACTCGGTCGATTGTTGTTTCGTTTCGGGCTCATACGCATAGATCCATGATTCGTCACCTGTGACGATCTTATAAACATCTTTTGAAGCACCGCAATCGTATTTTTGCAACATATCTTTGCACCAATCGACACGAGCCTTTTTTTAACCGACTTTCAAATTGTGCGGGATCCAACGAGAACAAATCTTTTTTACGGCCAGGTGTTCATGCAGTATCGAATGTATGCTGGTGGAAGAAATGTCCAAGGATGTCTCTATCTCTCGATATGTCGCATGTCGATCTTGCATTATGAGTTCATGCACGGCATCAATGTTCGCTGGCACAACAGCCGTTTTTGGACGACCTTTACGGAATTTGTTTTTGAACGAGCTTCGGCCACGACTAAATTCATTATACCAATTTTTCACAGTGCTATAGAATGGTGCTTCATCGTCATATAAAGATTTAAATTCAACAATGCACTCTTGTCGTGATAATCCACGTCGAAAGTTGTGAAAAATGATGGCACGAAAATGTTAACGAGTTAATTTCCATTTTTTCTATATTAATTTTTTTAAGTCACTGTAAACAACACAAATAATGGTCGTACGTCAAAACGTTTTGAGTACGATTATGCTTAAAAATGACAAACTTTCCAATGGAAATATCAGATTGCACTTGAGGTCGCTCAGAGTTGCCAGGCCAGAAATATATATATAGCAGCCGTCGTAAAAGAGAAGACTAAGACTTGGTCATACAAAGGTTATACATGGATACATTTTAAATCATCCAACTTGATCTTCAAAGATAATATCAAATGTATATATATATATATATATATATATATATATATATATATATATATATATATATATATATATATTTATGAAGCCAAGAAAACACTTACATTTCAGTAAAATAATATACAAAAACATTAAAAAAGAATTTGTTGATGTTTTCTTTTTTAATTCCGTATTATCTCTGTTTTAAAATCCCTGCTTTCTGTTACAAATGTAATTGTACTGGACGTTTGACCCATAACCAATAGTGGTTTATTAATAAGCAGATACCAGATTTGCATTTTATATACATCTTTTAGTGACTGTTAAAAAAAATTTGAATTTGGTCACTCTAATGACACGCAAATTGACAAACTTTAATTTTAAGTTGCAATAACTCAATAACTTCTAGGCATTGTCAATTCATATTTAGCAAATAATCCAATCAAAGTGTTTTCTTTTAAAATATCACAAAAAAAGTGTTAAATTTTAAGGTGGACAGAAAACGTTTCGTAGCAACGTATTAAATGAATCAATGAACGTAGTGCGTGATACGTATTTCAAACAAGACTATGATTTTCAAAATAAGTTTATACATTTATGTTAAAATGCCAATCATCAATAGTGAAGACTTTGTACCACTATGTCAAAACAAATACTTCAATCAGTTAAGGAGTATGTTACTTTATTTTTATTTAATACAACACATAAGAGAAAAAAAAAACAAAGTCTGTAAGTACAATTTGAAAAAGGAACCTTAAACATTATATCTCTTTGTTAAACAAAAACAATAACTAGTTTTATAAAAGAACACGAAAGCTTTTATATTATTCGTTTTTATTTTTCTCCCTTCTGTTGGAAAAATTTTAAATTTTTTGTTTGTCTCTACTGTCAGGCAATACAAATTACGAATTTTGCTGCCTAAAGTATGCCATATAATTTTTAAAGGTTTTCCATGTAATTTTTATTTGTTTCTATATCTGTTTTTGTTTTTTTTTCTCTGCTTATTTACATTATTTGTTTGTGTTGTTTATTTGTTCGTTTATCCCAATTTTCCTTTGTTGATAAAAAGGAGCAAAATAAAATTCTTAAGAAACACAAACAGGCTTTTGAATGCAATCAAAGGAAGGGTAAATTGTAAAGTTCTGTAAGTAATTGTTGTTAAACTGGCCACTTAGATTATTAACTTGGATGAAACATCTGAATAAAGTTTTATGAAAACATTTAAGCGTTTTTTGAGGGGTGTCCTAGAATTTGTACAAAATGTAAATAAAACAGACGGAAGTATTTTGTTCGGATTGCCGCATCAAGAGAGCATAAAAACCGAAAGGAACTATTTTTTAATGATACACGGAATGTGTAGCAAGTAGCACAGTCTTGTCGAAATTACAAATAGTCCACAGCCTACTGAATCACTGAAAATTCTATCATCATCTCGTGATATTAATGCCCTTTTTGCGAAGAACTATGGTACAATGCAGTCACTTAAACGAATTAATTTTAATTTCGACAATTACATAGTTAAATCAATAAAATATAAAATCATAAAAATTATAAATTCATTTAAGGAGACTTTAACTAAAGCTTTAATACCAATAACTTTAAGTTAAATAAAAAGAGGGGTTGTAATTGTGCATTATTATCCTTAGCCACGCAAATAATAACAAATTAATTTTGCATTGAAATATATTTGTTTGAAAAACGTTTTCTTAATTGTGTACAAAAACAAAACGGTACAAGCGCCATCTGTGCAATTACCACTAGTAAACCCAAAACTAAAATACATTTGACAGCTGACAGCTATGGAGTTAGTAAAATAAGGCACTAATGAAAAATGGAGGTGTTATCAAAGTTGAGAGGTAGTTAAGTGCTACACTCGAAGATAACCTAACTTTATTGTTTGACACCGAAATTTGTATTAATGCATCGTGGAATTTCAAACGCTTTTTTCGTTGCAGTATAACCTTTATATAAATAAAAGGTTTATTTTAAATCGTTCTTGAATTCGTTATGGAAATTGAGTTATTTTACACCTTTTAATTACCTTTTTAATCAATCCTTTAAACAAGTGGAAAACGGGAAATAATTAAATTTTTAGTAAAATTGCTTTAAATCCTACAATTCTCAGATAATAACGAATTTGAGCTTTTCTGAAAATTATTTAAAAAATAATTTTTAACGAACTAAACAACTGAAAATTATTACAGTACGAGCTCGATTTGCGCAACTGAAAGGAAACCGGGGTTGTTGCTATTACCGAAAAGTTGTGATAACCGACCACTAATAAATAAGATTTATTTAAAAACTCAAATTCATTCAATTTTATTTTTTCAACATGAAAAAACTACTTATAAAGGAAATTAAAATTAACGTATGTATAAAACATAAATAAAAAAGCAAAACAAAAAATAATCTCCTTACGTATTTTAAACGTGTACATATATACATATATGAGTTCTATTTATTAAAATATGTTAAAACCCTTAACTCAAGGGGAAGAATGTTGAAATTTTTGTTTGAGTTTTAGACTTTTTTGCCTTTTGGGAAATCACAGATTCCTTGATTTCCTGAAGAGCGACTAATTTTTCATAAGAAATCTCATTTTCCGTTGCCCACTCCATACAAATGTCAAGGGACTTAATGACATCATCTACATTAACTTTTTGTTTTTGCTCAATTAGTACAGTTTCTACAATTTCTTCATCTGAACTGTTTATAGCTACATTTTCCTCTGAATAGTCTTCTCTGATCCATTCTGCAATTTCACCATCTGTTAAGTTAATATCCGGTAAAACATCCTGCAACAAATTTAAAATGTATGGTGTAGTTAAAGCCTGTTCTTCTGCTATCTGATCCCGTAACAAAATCAATGGTAAATCGTCTTCGTCAGTCCATTGTTCATTTTCTGACATTAAAACATTCCAACATTTCTTAATGGCGACGGTAGAAACTTTATCCCATGCTTTAGCTTAAAGAATAACTGCCATACGAATATTAAAAGCTTTAAGCTTTTTTTCCAAGTCTGTGCCTTTTGAGCCAATCAAATGTATTGAAAGGTTTTTTTATAATAGATTTTTGTTAAATTTATTGCATTCTGATCTAGTGGTTGAAGTACAGCTGTGGAATTTGGTGGCAGGCACATTATGACAAAGTTTCCATCATCGCTTTTGAGTTCGTTATTTTTAGGATGACATGGTGCGTTATCTATTAGTAATAACGCTTTTTTTGGAAGACCTTTAGAGCGAAGAAATTCAGTTACCTATTGTTAGAAGAAGGACACGAATTAAAAAAAAACCCTATATCGAATATAACCGATTAAAATACAAACCTCAGGCACAAACACATTTTTAAACCAATCTTCGAAAATGACGTAAGTCATCCATCCATTTTTATTCCCTCTGTAATGGACTGGCCTGTTATTAAAGTTTTTAAACGCACGTGGATTCTCTGATTTTCCAATAACAAATAATTTTAGTTTATGTGATCCGCTTGCATTCATACATGGCAAAAATGTTACCCTTTCTTTAGAAATCTTACGTCCTGGTGCTGACTTTTCATTTAAACTTACTAGAGTTGAATTTGGTAGAAGTCTAAAAAATAGACCGGACTCGTCGCAGTTGTAAATTTGATCAGAAACTAGTCCTAGTTCATTGATCTTAGCATTGAATTCTTTTAAAAAGGGATCTACACTCTCCACCTTATTTGAAAGCTTTTCTCCGCATATTTTTAATCTGCGTATGCCATGTCGTCTTTTAAAATTCTTTACCCATCCAAGGCTAGCATTAAAAGTTCCAGGTTTTTCTCTCAATTTGTTATGGAAAAACAGGGCTTTGGATTTTAAAATTTCCTCAGAAACTGGAACGTTGTTTACTCTCTGTTTTAAAAACCATTTATATAAGAGTCTTTCCATTCGTGGGTACTCGGCTGCCTTAAGTTTGTAGCAAATTTTTGTATAGCATGCCCATTTTTTTTAATTCTGCAGACTGTGGACTTGTTAACTGTGTAATCAATACAAATCTTTTTAACAGATTCACCAAGTTGCAATTTGCTCAAAATATCCAATTTTTGTTTAATTGTTAGCTTAACCACTTTTTTTATTAATCCCATTTTTATTGAAATGATGTTTACTTTAAAATGATCTTCACTTAACTCACAAAAAACGCAAAGATTTAAAAACAAAACAAAAAACTAACTGTAAATTAAAAGACAATTTTTTGCATATATAGATGTACAGAAAGAGTAAAGAGAATAAATTAATTTGTAAAATTATCTGTATCAGTGGAAAACGTTCTTAAGATGGGTTATTTGCTGAAACTACGTTTATGAAGAAATAAATTCAAAGAGGAAATTTCATTAAATTTTATAAAGCACAAAAAGTTGCACTTATCGAGACTGGTTTTTTGAAAAAGTTGCACTTATAAAGACTGTCATGTAAAAAAATTGCGTGTTGCGCTAATCGGGGTGTTGCAGTTATCGGTAGTTGCGCAAATCGAGCTCGTACTGTATTATCGTCAGACAGATATAAAAGCGGTTGCAACAATAATTTTTATAAACTAAAAAAGACAGGGTAGATGCTAATGTGTGTGTTAAAAGTGAGAAAACTTTTTGAAAGATCGCAGCACCTGGTTTTATGACAGTCTAAGGTTTTACAAAACCAAGAACAATTTTTACCACTAAGAGAACAAAAATGTTTAACATCAGGATATTGAAATGACGTACGTTAAACTTTTCATTTTTTATGCTTAAAAGATATAAATAAGCACACTCTCAAATTTATAATTTTCATTTTAATATTTTGGTGTTGGAAATTTAAAGTTTGTAAAATGTGACACTAACTTCTTTTTATTTTCACGCATTAAACACATTCGCCACAGCAGCTACATTTGTTGCCTTTTGGCCAGCTACGCAATTATTTGAAACTCGCAGCGACATAATTAAAAATTAATTTTATTTAAATTTTATAGCAGACCTAGTTTATGATTTTATAAAACTTTCTATATAATTATTGTGTATCAGCCTAATAGAAACAATATTTTTTTTTTTTAATGGAAAATATTGTTACAAAAATAAGATCTGCCAACCCCTGTTGTTGTTGTTGTCCGCATGAGCTGGTGAATAAGTTACTTCCACTAATATTGTGTGTATAGAATAATAACACAATTAGCTAACAAAAGCTGAGCAACGTCAACGGCTGCGAAGATCGTGAGTTCGGGCCCACTTTCGGAAATTCGTACAGCGGAAAATAATAAGTGTTATAATGCAATTAAAAATTAAGAAGCAGCGTTGTGTGAAGCCGTAGCAGATAAAAAAGTTAAGACAGCGCAGGGAAGTGTAACAGCATTACAACAGTGTGCGACAGATGTGTGTTGTGGCTATTGGATTGAGAGGAATGACTGGCAAGGTTGGTGTTGTCTGTGGGTGGTTACGGTTACTAAACAAAGCATCAATTCTCGCCGGAGTAACACAGTAGTGTATCGTGAATGGCTGCGTTTGTAATAATAACGCATGTTTATTAAATACAAAACAATAGGATTCACAAGACCGTAGTATCAAGAACTATAGCCAGCTAAAGCCACAAAGTAAGAATACAGAATTTATAATGAGCAACTGTGTTATTTGCAATCAAGAGAATCCATTCGTTTGTCTAAAAGAAGGGGGAAAACATAACAATATATTAAAGTATTTCTCAGAAGCAATAATTGTTGCAGCGATGTGTGTCACAGCAAATGATATGAAGTTACTTGGTCAATACAACAGCAAACACTAAATAGAACAAAAGGCTAAAAGCTATACAGTATTTAAAATATCATAAAATAACAGGTGTGCCATACAAACAACCTTTTACTTATAAACATCGACAATTGAAATTGAAATCACAGGGTGTCAAGCAGTTTAAGCATCTCAACAGCAATTGCTAAGAGCAGACGTAAATTTAGAACAAGGAATTGTAATTTTATATTCATGCATATTAGAGCACACATGAAACAACCTTCTGCTTACTTTCGGACATCTAGGGAATTAAAATTGTGCTGGAATTCAAAATTTCGTTTCTTAATTGTAACTCGGCCAGCAACACCCGACTTAATTGTAAAAAGCGCCGAAAAAGGCAGTCAAAAATGTATATCTTTATTTATCAGTAACTCTTAAAATGAAAGGTTTTCTCTATTTAAATATATCAATTTTTTCATTACAATATTGCAAAAATTTTGTTCATAGAAACTTTTCATATACCCGTTAATAGTTTTTTTTTAGTTGGCCCAATTCAAAGTTTACCCTAAAACTAAATTTCGGGTAGATCCTTTTCAAATTTGAAGGCTTATACTTTTTATCATGCGGTAGACAATTTTTTATGTAAATAGATTTTTTCAATTAACTATTCTCCATTTTATGTCTAAACGACCAAAACGTAACTCAGGTCTACACTATTTTTCTTTAAATTTTAAATAATTAAAGCCAAGAAAAGGCAAAACGATTATTTTTACTTTGTAAATGTTAGTTACCAAAGATTATATTTTACCGAACAATCGAATAAAATTTAAAAAATATTCGATTAATCGATTGTTTTTATGCTTAATAAAATTAAATGTTGTTTATAAATTTTGAAAATTTACCAAATTGACCAAAGGTAAGTAATTACACATAATTTAGGGCACGATATCTGCGTAATTCTCCAGAATGTATTCGAAAGGAGAGCATCCAACAAAGAAATGTTATTTTATAAAACATTAAAAGCGAATCTTTTTAAAAGCTTTTCAAAACAATTTTTCTACTAATATGCGAGAACGCTGGCCGGTTTACGTTTTGAAACAATCTCTTTATGCACATCGTTTTGTTTATATCCAACATACCACCAAATGCTTGGGAAGTGCAAAAATAACACATTTTCATTTATGGGTTCTCTACTTATTTTGTTCGCATATTTTTGCCATCACAATTAAAGTATTTTTTTATTAAACTATTATTACCTCCTACTTATTTCTACAGGTAACTTCTCACAAACATTTAAATAAACTAAAGATTTTTTTAGCCAAAAACAACAGTAATCAAAAAATAATTTTATTTTCTCTTTTTCTACTGTATACAGCTCTTATATACAGTTTAAAAATAAAATAAAAGCAACAAATAAAATATCAGAAAATACTACGATAATTTATTTATTTCTGCTTCATGTACGAGCATTTACATATTAATAATTTAAATTAAAACATGGGAATATAAAATATATAATTTTTCTTTCCCGATTTCCCGAAATCGCCGCCTTATTGTCGTGCATTATTTATTTTTATACCCTTCACCACAGCTAAAAAAGGGTATATTTAAGTTTGTTCTTATGCATAACGAAGTCGATCGAGCGATTTCCGTGTGTCCGTTCGTGTTTGGTTGCAACCAACTTTGCCAAGAGACTCGATTAGCTAGAGGAAATTAAGATACGCCAATCGATCAGAAACAGCTTCAAGAATATTGGTATTTAAATAGGATAGGTCCATGCTTTTCGAGGTAGCGGGCAAAAACTTACACCTGAATCTAGTTTTTCCATTTTTTTGAGGAGGTTGTTGTTGTTGTTTATGATAAAAAGTTGGGACAACAACCCTAAGAACTGAGGATTTTCGAAAAATAAAGATTTGCATAACATGTGAGACATCTATGGGAAAACATGTCTCTATGGGGACACAATTTAATTTTAAATGATATTTGTATGGCGGATATAGGATTACATACTCTGTGTAAATTTCAAGTGTCTAAAATGTAAACCCACTTTTATATAAAAAGTAACGCATTTAAGTGGACACTCTTTAACTCATTTTAGTACAAGTTCGAGCGCATTTAAAAAAGTGAAGTCTATAAAAATTTTAAGGGACTGTGACAAAATGTGTTTTTAACCCTTTCAGCAAAAATCGCTAAAAAGCCAAAAGTTAAGAAAGTTAATTGCTGCTCTTAGATAACTCTTAGACGTTAAAATAACATATTAGCTGATGATAAGGGGCATGGCTTAGAATTTTTGGAGCAAAAGGTTTACAGCGACTTGAAACTTATTATGAAATGGTCAGGGTATAATTTTCTTAACTTAAACCCCTAAAGACTCGATGTATGTGATTTTCCCACATAAATGTTGAATTTGTATCTCACTATTAGGTTTTAGGAATTTATTTGGATAACAAATTGAGTTTTAATTTTCATGTAAATTATGTTATATCTAAGATAAGTTTTGTTTTGAGAAAACTGTACAATATAGGATTGTTTTTACCGAGAAAAGTTAAGAGATCGGTTGCTATATCTTAATGTCTTCCTATTTTATTGTATGGCTTGGAAATTTATTCAGGAACATCACATGCCATTTTTAATAGATTAAACTAGTGCTTCAACAGAAGAGCTCGCTACATCTTTAGACTAAAGTATAGATCATATACGCATATAACTTCGTTCACTATTAAACTTCTGCAATGAAACTTTGAGAGCTTCATTAATCTAAGACTGATGTTTCAATTTTAAGAGGTTGTAAAATATGGAAAGCCCGAGTATCTATTGAATAGATTTATTTTTGGCCACTCTATAAGGACTAATGTATTAATTGTACCTCGGCATGTTTCTCTTATAATGACTAGATCATTTGTCGTCAGGATTTCAAGGTTGTGGAATTCTTTTTTACCCTGTGATCAACGAAAGTTTTCAAATTCTGTCTCAATGTTTAGAAATTTATTAATAGAAATTTTTTAAAAATTTATTTGGTGTAGTAAGGTGCAACAGGACCACATTAAATTGTCATATTAATCTAGTTCTTTCCTTTGCTGTTTTAGTACTTTTCATTTATTATTTTTATTACTTTAGATCTTAACTATAAAAAAAAAATTATGTATTTGCCACATAATTTAACTGGAATAATTTGGCAATAAGGGCTTACAATTTATATTGAATAAATAAATAACAAAAATAAAATCAGTAACAAACGACTTCACTTTAAACCATTATAACGGCATATAATCTTACGTACATGAATTTGAGGACATTTTTGCCTTCTAAGCAAATGAAAGCGATTAGGTCTTTGAATTACGAGTGAAAAGGTAATTTTACCAATCCTTTCCAGTTATTTCTATAGAAGAATTTTGGTAAAAAAAAATGTGTACTTATGTCTTGCATAGCAACAGTAGCAGCTTGTTTCCATATCAGAAAATAGTGTCGTTTGAATCCTGATAATAAACGTCGGCTATAACACATCATAAACAATTTTAGTGGTCAATGATTATGAAAAACTCAACTTTTTTCTTAATTTCTGTTTTACAGTGTAATTAATTGACTTAACAGAAATACCATACTAAAATACTTCTTTGAGCCTCTCCTGAATAAGTATATTTAAAAGGAAAAAAAAACTACACCAAAATACGAACAAAAATCAACATTAATCATTACGTTTTTCCGATAAGAGAGTGTATTTGAACAGTGTGCGTGTTGTTTTTTTAAAAATTGAACTTAACATATTCCATTCGGTACGTGTACTCTGTTTGGCTCCTGAATATAAATTAATTTTATTGAAATGGTTCAATATGTTTCATTTAATTGTTGTGCATTTTGTTTTCTTCTTACGGAAAATCTTCTCACGTCCTCACAGACATGCTGTCTGTTGCTGTGAATTGTACTCACAAACGTGTAGAATTTTTGTAAATTTAAGAAAGTACTAAGAGCTATCAAAAGGCTAAGGATAAATGGAAGAGCCGTTATTAAAAGATGTCAAGTATTATAGTTGTACTGTGGTTGTACTGTGTGTGGATAAAGAAAATTTTGTAGCGGTAACCAGGCTGCTGTAGTCAAGGTGATAAGCACGTTGACTACAAATCTTGT
This sequence comes from Gymnosoma rotundatum, assembly GCA_916610165.2. Classification (NCBI taxonomy): domain Eukaryota; kingdom Metazoa; phylum Arthropoda; class Insecta; order Diptera; family Tachinidae; genus Gymnosoma; species Gymnosoma rotundatum. Next base: position 35,423,108 of record OU744339.1, on the reverse strand, counting down.
TGTCCTGGATTCAACCCTTGCGGTAATTTTAAAAATAAGCATGTTTTTTCTGTTTAATGGTATAAATACATATTCAGAATTAACATTAAAACATGCAGCCTCCTTCGTCAGTACTTCTTATTAATAGCATATTCGCCGGCGAAGTAAAATTATTAATAAAATGGTTATATCTATCTTCTTTTACCACCTGTCTATCTCTTATCTCTCCCTTTTCTCAAGAATGTAGTACGGTTACTAGCAACCAAATAAGTTATACATGAATTGCTACTTCTCTTTAAAAAAAGCATGACCCAGGCCATTTTAATGTTTAGACGAATCTAACCCTTCTTGATGTAAAAAGTAAAAGTATTTTCACTAGGATGGCATTCAGATTGTTAGTGTTAATATATGCTCTGTGAATTTAATGTCGTCGTTTATTACAGACCTTCTACCACATATCAATGAAAGTAACCGTACTTATATTGTTAGTGTTATACTTCGGTATCTGCATTTATTCTCACATTGGTTTAAGAGACGCTATTGAGTGTCTTAGTATCGGATGTTTTTTTAGCCCGAAAGACCTTAAAAAATTTTTCATACGAAAGATTAATTATTAATTATAAATATTTAAAAATAATTTCGGGCATATGGCCACTGTGGCTGCTCATATTGAGACGCATTCTGGACATCCAATTTTGAGTCACTTTTTTAAGTACTGCTATCCATATGTCACGAATAACACAAACAATGTTGGCCTCTAAAGCTGGTTTATCAGCATAAACCAGTGACTTCATCCGGCCCCATAGGAAATAATCGAGAGGTGTCAAAACGCACGACCTTGAAGGCCCTTTGAAAGGTCCATTTCTCGAAATCAACTAGTCGCCAAATTTTGATTTCAGTAACTCGATAGTTGCGGTCGCCTTATAGCACGTACCTCCATCTTGTTGAAATCACACTTCGTTCAGATCAATGACATCCATATTTTCAAATAAAAAATCATTAATCATGTTGTGAAAACAATCTCCATTGACCGTAACGTGAGATCCGGTCTCATTTTTGAAGAAACCACACCAAACGGTGCATTTTTCTGGATGCAATGAATTCTGTTGGTTTAGATGTAGATATAGATTCATATACCGCAATTTTGCTTATTAACAAACCCGTTAAGCCGAAAATGAGCCTCATCGCTGAACACAATTTGGCGATAAAATAACGGGTCAATAACTAACTGATCTAGAGCCCAACCGGCGAAAAAACGACGCATATAATGGTCTCGTGGCTTTATTACCTGCACAAGCTGGATCTTATGCGGATGTAGCCCAAGATCTTGCTCAGATGGACGATTATGTGCACCACAAAACTCACTAAGTATTTTATAAGTTGCTCGAATTGATGACTGATTTTCAAAGTAATATTGAATGATTTGATAGCGTAGTTTAAGCGTGAGTATATTCATAATGATTTTCCAGAGTTTGCTGAAAATAATAAGAGACAATTTTTCATAAAAATTTAATTTTTAGTGTTATTCTTTATCATTTAAAGCTCTATTGGGCTTAAAAAGATACCTGATAGCCCAAAACTCTTGATTTAAATTTAGAGGAGTAAAGATGTGTGCTTGCATGCGTCTAACATTTGACCATCTGGGTTCTAGGCTCAAAGAGCATGTGTGCCGACAAAAAGTGTATAAGAAACTCGTATTTCTTTTTGTTGTAATTCTAAAAACAGGAACAGATGTATAGTGCCCAGCTGAAATTGTTGAATTATATTAGTGAGTGGATTGCTCAAGAGAACCAAGAATATATTAAGACTCACTTGAGAGATTAAAATAAATTTTTACTTATAAGGCCAACTTGGTATCACTTTTAGTGAATATCACCGCGCAGCACTCCCTGTAATGTTAGACATATGGCTAATGAAGAATCTTTGTGTGGATTGATGCAAAAGCTATTGAGATTGCTAATGACCAATTCTGCCGGAATGAAAGAGCAACATTTGATGTAATAAATAAACAATTATGGGGGAACCTCTGCGAATCCTCTGTGATTTTTGATAAGGTGTCCCCTAAACAGAAACGCGGTAAATATAAGCACCTCGATTAATATTATTTTCTACAGCAACATTAATTTTTTTTAGAAAATTTTTCACTACCTCTCACATTTCAAACATTTAAAAAAATATCCACTTTTATAAATCACTTCTAAATACAAATATATCCTCTGAACTATTTATTGACGTTTGCCAAGCCATGCGATTAATCTTTTCAATTTTGCTTAAATAACGTAAAATAAATGTCCGTATGAATTGAGATCATTTTTTAAGATATTATCGCTCATTCCAACTTCAATAAAAATCCATTATTGCCTTATTAGGATTTAAAACTCAAGCAAAAAAAAAATAATAATACCAGCAGCTGAAAGTAAATCGTAAAAAAGTCTATTAAATAAATGCACTAGTAAATTCGTATGTGCGAATAGTACGTGTGAACATTTTCTTTGCATTCATCGAAGTGAATAAAAATAAATTTATTAAACTTATTTGTATTTTTGTTTTTAAAAAATATATATATCCAGCATGTGAGAAATGATAAAAGAAGAGGCCAAACAAAATGCAATCTGCAGGCTCTATTGTACTGGCGTTAAATAAAAAGATTAATAGTTTTTTAAGCTGCTGCGCCTTAACAGTTGCAGTTAAAGAAAGTATAAAAATCAGCACATAAATATATAATAAATGCATAAAGCGGTTCGTCAAGCCGCCGTTAATCAAGATACTGGTACGGTTTTGTAAGTCTCTTGTTAACGACAAACGGTGGGGAAATGGTATGTGGCTCTTATTACTTTAATTTAACAATTTCTCGATGTGAAAACATCACATTTTAAATAATACTTTTTCAGATATGGCTTGATTGTGATGTCTTCATATTTAAAGCACTGGCCACCAGTACCAGCGTTGTCAACTTGGTGCGTTTCGCACCATTTTGGGTGCTTTTTCGAATTTTTTGTGCGAAAATTTTACGTGTTGGTGCGTGGTGCGTTTTTGTTTAAATTTTGGTGCTTTTTTTAATTTGTGGTGGTACCACAAAAAAAATTTTTGTACAAAAAATACACCTGTTTTAATACCATTTCGTTTAAGACGTACCAAATCATAAGGACAAAATGATACGGTATTGTTGTTGTATAAATTTATGTCATGTTAAAAAAGAAACATTTGACTGCATGGAATATAATATCCCTTTTAGATTTTCATGGTCATTGTTTTTGTAGTAAAGGCTGCTGTCGTATCTGTTAAAAAGCTTAACAGAAGGAGAGCTTTGTCGTGATCAGTTAACCGACTTCAAAAAAAGAAGGAGGTTATACAATTCGACTGAATGTTGCTTTTTTATGTTTGTGCCTGCAGCACTCAGCCATTTCTGAACCGATTTTGAAAATTGTTGGTAATATATAGATTATGCTTACAGATTGGTCTCGTTTAATAAACAGTTTATAATCTTAAAAGTTAAAGGGTGTCCCCATACATATTTTTTACGTGTATTATGAACTGTAAAGGACGATTCTGCAAAATATAAAATGACTGCGTATTACTATGGCTTCCAATAAGAAAAATTTATACAAAAATAAATCTAAAAATTAAAGGGTGCCCCCATAATTGATATAAATTTACTTATATGGGCCTATGTTTTGAACCGTTATAGACAAACGCTTGTAAATTGGACCGAACGTCGGCTATGGCCGAGTAACAAGTATTAATACTAAAAATTATGAACTAAAGGGTGCGCCTATAGTTCACTTAATTTGATGTATATGGCCATACTTTTTAACAGTTGTAGACAGACGCTTGAAATTTACAACGAACTTGAATTGCTGAGTTCGCTATAACAACAAGTATAAAATTTGGATTTGGATGTTAAAGGGTGTCCCATTAGTTGATGTAATTTCAAATTATTCATAATTTTTTTTTGCATTTATAAGCCTTTAATAAAATGAATTGTGTAGGGCAGTTTTATTCATTAAACTGTATGTATGTAATTATACAGAAATATTTTTTTATGAATGATCGCTGTTTTTTATTTCAAAATTTGTGTATGCAATATATGAAAAAAACGTATTATCTAGTACAAATTAACACAAACATATTTGTTTATTTTTTTTTTTTTTAATTTTTGTTAACTATGAAAATTTATTATTCGGAATCTTTCAAATTTAATTTACTTTATTCCTGCTTGATTCCTTCAAATATAAATATTTCATGATATTCTCATGAAATATTTATTATTTTAAACTAATGTTTGCTGTGTTTTTTGTATAAAAGATTTTCAAGTTGTTGTCTTTTGTCTTATTGATTCAATGGAGTTCTCATTTAATCAATTTGGTTTTTGATATAAGACTTTCTGATTTTCTATACAAAATTTGGGTAAAATCCACTGATGAGCTATTTGAGCAGTAGTGATATGGCCAAATGGATGTTCTTTCCCCGCAGTAATACATTTCATTTTGTAGTTTAGTTTAAAATAATAAATTTCATGAGAATATCAGGAATCAAGCACGAATAAAGTAAATTATTTTTTGTTAAATTTTATTTTTTAATTTTGTTTGTTTGTAAAAACTTTAATTTTTATTAATTATTTGAACTGTGAATGTTATAAATGAATATAAATTATTTTGGCTTAAGTTCATTTTATTTTTAATTTCTAAAAATCTTTTTTAAAAAGAAAATTTATTTTTACAAATGCATGCGGACATTTTCCAAAGAAAACAAGAAAAACTAGATGCTAGCAGAATGAAATGCTGCACTTTCTGGACCGCTACGACCTTCATCAGCATTCTTCGCATCTATCTACCTTAGTTGTGTATTTTATAAACATCATCTAGTTAACCAACTAACTTTGTAAATAAGAATACGAGAATATTCATATCAACAATAATTTGGTTGGACGAAATTTACACACAAACCAAAGTATTTCTTTACTGTTCTCTCTGTATTTCGTTTTGTACATTTGTCTGTTTGTAAAAACCTTGAACTTTAAGACTGCTTCATTGTTATACTTTTAATACAAAAAAATTACACATTTTTTGAAAAACTAAATCATTAAAAATTTTTAATAAAAAAGAAATTCTAAAACTTGGTGCGTTTTCTCTTAAATAGTGCGTTTATTTCTCCACTTTGGTGCGTTTTGAAATTTCAAAGTTGACAACGCTGACCAGTACACATCAAAAAAGCAGTGTCGGCGGTGATTGCCGAAAGGTAGCTTTCCTTCAGCTAAAACAAATCCCATTAACTGAATGCGAAAGCTGTGAATAATTTTTACTGCATTCTCAGAATCTCTCAAGTTAATATTTGTTATGATAAGAAAACAAAAAATCATATCTGCATGGTTAATAATGAAAATTAATCAAAAAAATACATTTATATTTTCTGTACCTACAATAAGCTAAAGGTAAGACAAGCTCATTAACATAGAAAAGCCAAGGCCTTACAAGCAACGACCACTATTCTCACACTCTCACTTTACTGATAAAAAAGTTGTATGTTATAAAAGAAGAAACTGAAAAGTATATTTTAAATCGATTAAAACCTAAACAAAAAACACATCGATTACGATAAAGATACGAAACTGAGATCTCATTAGGAAACTATAAACATAATATTTAGTATAAATAAACGAAAAGTAAAATCCTGCAGTTAGTCTTAAGATAATATTGAATAAAGTGTCACACATTTCAGGGTTGAAAAAAAAAACATGTTAAATTGTTTGACTCACCCTTAACATAGAAATTGACTCTCGCCAGTCATAACAATCCTTGAGACCTAAAAAGTTTCCAGAAAAAGATAAGGAAAAGAAATAACTTTTAACCGCATGCAAGTTAAACTTTAAAAATTTTCTTAATTGTGTGTTGTGAAAAGTGCGAACTTTTTTAAATTAATTTTTTAATTTTATACTTGTCCAGATTTACACTATGCAATTTTTTTAGGTATTTTTTCGATTTTCTATTTAAGTTACAGCGTTATGCGTTATCTAAAAATAAACATTAGCAACAGTAACATCCCCTCAAAACTCAAGCAATACCACATTGCTTACTCCTCCTGCTTCACAAACAAACAAAAATTTCATGCTAGTTTCATGAAAAATTGCATGGTGTAAATGCCTAATAATGTTAATTAAATTAAACTACAATTCAAAATGTTTTAGAATTTGAAAACAACAATGACATTTTTTTCTGACCATGTACCCAAATTTCTGTTTATTTATTTACTTAAATCTGTTTTATCTTTTAAGAAAATACATTGTATTCATATTAATAACGTGTTGTTCGTACTGAATTTGATTAAGTCCTTTAATGGGTTAATGTATCTTCACAAAAATTTAAAATGAATACACCTTTAGCAGTTATAAACCTAGCTGCCAAACACATGAAATGTGTACGCAACCACTGCATTGTGGTGGGGAATGCGTCATGATTGCTTTAAAACCATTTTAAATTGGTTACGGATTACCATTTCTTCCTTTTCTTTTACATATATTTTTATTTTAAATGAAAATAATATAGCAACATAAAAAACAGAAATGGAAAAATTATTGGCAATCGGTATCATTTCTTTTTTTTTTTAATATTGTATTGCCAAATTACTAGTGCTAAATATAAATACTAAGGCAACGCAGTTGAAGGAAAAAAATCATTATTTAATAAAACAACAAAAAGATAAAAACATAACGTTAATGTATGTGGATGTAAATAAATTATTAATATATGTACCCTAGAAACCCGCCAATATGAAAACCTCCTCCTTTTTCAAGTTCAAAAATTATGTCTTATATCAATAGCCATTGAATGGTTCCCAATGGCATCCCTTATGTAGAAAAATGAAAGCAAAAGTAAAAATAAAAGTAGTTACTGAATGCTTGCTGTGTTTTTGTATAAAACATTTTTGAGTTATTATTGTCTTTTTGTCTTATTGATTCAATGGAGTTCTCATTTAATCAATTTGGCTATTGATATGACTTTCAGATTTTCTATACAAAATTTGGGTAAAATCCACTGATGAGCTATATGAGCAGTAGTGAAATGGCCATATGGATATGCTTTCCCCGCAGTAATACATTTCAGTTTGTAGTTTTAAATAAAAAATATTTCATGAGAATATCATGAAATATTTGTATTTAAAGGAATCAAGCACGCTTAAAGTAAATTATTTATCTAAATCAATATCGGAGATTTAATTGTTAAATCGGGATAATATAAAAAATAGCACGAGAAAAGGACTTTTCGGGGGGTTAATTAATTTAGCGGAAATTTACCGTGGTTTTATTTAAATAAATAATTTCCAAGTTGCTTGTGCATATAAATAAATTATTGTAGTGTTTTTGATATTTTATTTTTCTTCACCTTTTAACTGTGTAAAGAGCCGAAGAATAGTCAGCCGTATACATTGGAGAAAGAAATATAGAATCATCCTAAACAACAGGACAAAACCCCCACACCAATTTCCAAACATTCTTTTTTTCGTGCTATTTTCCCAATTTATTATTTAAATCACCGATATTGATTATTGAGGTTCAAGGCACGTATCGATGGCCATTTCGTTATCGCTTACTTAACTCTTCAGGAAACTTCTGACAAACATTTTAAATAAACTAGAGATTTTTGTCTTAACAATTAAGCAAAGACAAAAATCAAAGTTTAAGCAAAAACAACAATAACCAACAGTAATTCTATTTTTCTTTCTCTACTGTATACGGTCGACTTTTTTCGACTCTTTTATACAGTTGAAAGAGGATGAAAAATAAAATATCAAAAACACTACAATAATTTATTTATATGCACAGGCACTTTGCAATTTATTTAATTAAAAACACGGGAATATTTTTGTTTTTAATTTAAATTTCACAAAAAACTTCGTTCTATTTTTTATTTAATTATCCCGATTATATTGATTACCGATATTGATTATTGAGGGTCAAAGCACGTCTCGATGGCCATTTCGTTACCGCTTACACAACTCTTCAGGAAACTTCTGACAAATATTTTAAATAAACTAAAGATTTTTGTCCAAACAATAAGCAATAGTAATTCTATTTTTCTTTCTTCACTGTATACGGCAGAATTTTTCTCGGCTCTTTTATACAGTTGAAAGAGACAAAATCAATAAAACTTTGATTTTTGTCTTTGCTTTATTGTTTGGACAAAAATCTTTAGTTTATTTAAAATGTTTGTGAGAAGTTTTCTGAAGAGCTAAAAAAGCGGTAGCGAAATGGCTAGCGAGACGTGCTTTTATCTTCAATAATCAGTATTGGTAATTTAATTATTTAATCGGGATAATATAAAAAAAGCGCGAAAAAAAAGGATTTCTTTGGGGTTAATTAATTTAGTGGAAAATTCCTCTTGTTTAATTTAACTTCTACTTAACATTTGATCTATTCTTTCCAATTTGAATGCGTGCAATTTATATTAGAATATACAACAAGACTATTTCTGGTGCCTTTCTTGCCATAACAAATGTTCTTTATCACAGCACAATGCATTGTCTGAGAAAGACCTTAATTTGAATGCTATTCCAATTAAAAGTCAGTCCACTGATTTAATCATTTATCTAACACATACTTATTATAAATCTCTTTGTAAGTTTGTTTGTTTTTCCATAATTTGTAATACAGGTAGATATTTATCCTCTACCTGTATTACAAATATAATAGGGTATTTTATTAACAATCAACGGACATATTTTATTCTGATTGAGTTCGAATTTTTACCAGCTTTCTATGAAGTGATTGATAATTGTTTTTCGATATGCGTCAGATGGCTCTTCTGTTTGTGCTTAAATTAAAAATGGTTTTGTAGATATTTATTAATAAAATATAGACTGATATATGAATAGATTTTTTTTATACCTTTACACGACATTCCTTGGCGTTATTTAAAAGCTACATCTAAATATATTTTTTTAAAGGAAAAGTAACTGTGATGTCTCTAGAAGGCATATTCATATTATATATACATACGCATGTAGCTTAGAAGCCAATTCAAAAATGACATTACTCACTAATATTACTGTTTTACATAATAAAACATTCAGTTTTTTGTAACCGAATACCTTATTACCTGCGGTCAACAAATAAAACAATCATTCTAAAGTTTATTAAATATTTAGGACCTTTAAATATTATTTAAGTGGCTGACAGTAAATTATGTGAATTACTAAATAGTTTATAATAAGGTTATGTTGGTATGCGGAGCTGCAGAATAAATATCCTTTGAAAATTAGTTCAAATGAAAGAGCCGAGCAATACAAATGCCAAGGTGAATATTTTTTAATAAAGAAAAAATACAGAAGTTATGACTGATCAAAAATATAATTCAAAATCCAATTTTAATTTCATAAAACAATAGAAAAAATCGTGATAATATTTTTTGTGCGTGCAAACTTCAGAAGTTTGTTTTTCGGTTGCATAATATAGTAAACATGGTTATAATATATTTTACAGTACCAAAAAGCCCTAAATTTGGCTTTAACTAAATATATAAAAAGAAATCAGTAGTATTTTATTACACAACCAAAGAGAACAATGTATTTGATGATGTTTATTAACTACTGTGAAGACTAAACTCAACTTTAACGAAAGGAATAAAGAAAAAGAGGAAATAGCGTCGATATTGCTTGAATACCTTTATTTGATAAACTTCCAATTATAACGCATTATAAGTATTTTATTATGTCAAATTCTTTTTCTTTAACTTTGGCTGACATCCATAAAATTTTCATTTAGATTGCAACGCTTTAGTGTACAAATGACAGAAAATTTAACTTTGTTTGTGGCTTTAAACATTCTTATTAGTCTTTTAAACACTTGCAACTTCCAAGTTTCTTGAATAGCATGTAATGAGAAAAACAAATTTTAAATAAAATATTTTTAAAATTATATTTTAGTGCTATAGCCAAATGAATAATTTTAAATTAGCTTAAGTTCACGTATCGTATATATTACTTCGAAATTTATTAAGAAAAAAAATTTAAAATATAGTTACAATTTAATTATTTATTTTTTTTAATTTTTATTCAAACTTTTTCTAAGTAGATATTATATCTTAATAAATAATTTTAATGTGACCAAAGGTCTGTACAGACGGTTGTCAGATCTCACAATATTGACAGAACTAACAATGTACTGACAATGAGAAGGCAAAGAAAATTTGTCACCACAATGTAGATTTTCAGTTTACACGATTGCAAGAAATTTGTCAGAAAACTGGCAATTCTATTGTAAGATAATTATGTGACAATAACTTTATCTGACAACATTGTCAGACAATGTGGAAAAAAATTTATAGCTCTATTGTCAGAACCCAAGAAATTCAAGAGCCCTTTTCTTTCATTTTAGATGTATAAAATTTCCAACATATTACAATTTATTTTGAATTGACAATGTCTGACAATGCAAATAAAGACGTTCACACAATTGTAAGTTATCTGACAATATTATTGTCAAGTAGAAGTCTAACAAGTATCTGACAATGGTTTTTCTGACAATATTATCAGACAACAATTGTAAGTTCACACGATTGTTCGGCGTTTTCTGTACCTTTTTCTAACAATTTTTTAAGATCGGACAACCGTCTGTACAGAGTTTTAAGTTCATGTTTGTAATACGTTCCGAATTTATTAAGAAAGAAAATTATTTACAATTTTTAGTGAAAATTTTTAAATTAATTTTCTTTCTTAATAAGTTTAGACATCAAAATATTTATTTAAACTTAAGCCGAATTGAAAACATTCACTTGTTTTCCTTCATTCAAGATAAAATTATAACCAAGTATTACAAACTTTACTCTAGTTTGTTTACTTTGTTAACGATTTTATAACAGAAAAAGAACCGATTCCAATTTTAAGCATATACGACCCTAATAAAAACTTTAAAATTGAGTGCTGTTTCATTTGTAAAATAAAATATACACGAATATTTAAGCAATTGAATATATGTATATATATTTTTTTTTCTTTTGCCAAATAAAATTTTCATAAATTCAAATTTATTACAATATTCAAATATTCGTAAATACATCAAACCCATGCGCACTTATTGATGGTCCTCTATTATTAATGACTATTCATAGAGCTATATACATTCATATATATTTTCGCAATTGAATTGAAACGTTCACAGATGTATTTAAATCTTGTGTATGTATACGTTTGGGTAGTTAAAATTAATAAAAATGTTACAATTCATTCGCACTGTTTTAAAATAAAAATTGGAATAAAAATAGTGCTTTTAGCATTCATGATACCCAAGCGTCATAAGGAAGTGTTAATAAATAAAATAATTTGATTTTAAATACGTAAGTAAATGTTGAAATATACCGTTTTTTTTAATAAAAATAAAAAATATGAATTTAAAATATTGTAGCAATAAAAGAAATTACGATTTATATTTTTCATATACAAACATTTAACAGAATAAAAATTTTATTTAAATGATTTTGAAACACAAATTGCAACTGATACAGAGCTAAACGGTTTAATAGTATATTTTTAAAGACCTTTTAACAAACATTTCGTCTACCTGTGGTGAAATTAATAAATATTTTATGAATTTTCTTATTTTTTTGTGATTTGCCTTTTTTAAACTTTCAATAACTTAAGAGAAAGTCTGTCACTATTCCCAGAATCTTAAGGCACGTTTTTAAATGGGGAAAGTAAAACATATTCAGGGTCGCAAAGATGGATGACTTTTCTGAGACTGCAGCAATATTTAGTATTACAGTTACCACCACATAGGAATCAGGGACGCCAGCTTTTCAAAGGCAGTATGCATCCACTAAGCGATCAAAAAGCTAAAAATAGCCTAATTGCAAAAAAAAACTTTTTTATTTATCTGTCCACTTTTTTATTATATTTGTACTTTATATAGAGTTTTTTTTTTTGCATTTACAAGAAAAGTATTAAATTTTTATAAATATAATAAAGAAACAAACATTCATTATTAAAAGCTACGATAACTTTTTCTGAAAAGAGCTGAACGACAAATTTTCAAAAAAAGCTTAAAATATCGCAAAAAGAGCCAAATTGACGTCATTGATAGGAATTGAACTATTAATCTCAATTCCAATAATCTGCTCATATAAAACGCAGTCACCTAAAGTCTACTTGATTACTGGCTTGAGCTGGCTACTGTTTTAATCAACCACCAAATTATAATAACGATATTAACCTACAGTTAATATAATAGGAAGTTCTTACACACCGTTATTAAGAGGAACTTGTGAAGCCTTTAAAGTCTAGCTTAAGTGGTCTGCTCTCAATACATTTTGTACCATTTCGTATTCAAAATCGTATTATCAATTAAATGAGAATTATAATGAAAGAAAATCCATCCATCCATTACTGTGGTCGCTGCACATAATGCTTAAATATATGCACACTTTTTTGCGAATCTTTTTTTGTTTTCGTTAAATGTTGTGTGAAATTTCGAATTTATGTCGAAATTTAAATTTTCTTACGAAATTCAAACGGTTGGTAATTTCGGTTTTTGGTGCATTTAAGTTAGAAATAATATTTAAATTTTTATGAAATATCGAATAACTGAATAAATTTAAATACTTTAGGGTTTTTCCAGATTTTTTAATTTTGTAGAATTGTTTGGTTTTTAAAGAATAAATTTGATGCAACAGAGCCTTATTAAAAAAATTAATAAATTTTGAAAATACAATTTAAATTTTTAATATTATTTTAACTCTTTGGAGGCCATAGAAATATTTTTATAACGTTTAAAGGCAAGATTATTGTTCTTTTTTTTTAGATAGAAATAAAAAACTGAGAATATTTCTACATGCTGCTTAGAAATTTTAAATTATGACACTCTTGCAGCAGAGCTTGATATGACAAAAATTACTGTAATTTTTTGTTTTAAAACAAAAGTAGTAACAAAGTAAAAAGTATTTTCTCAGTTTACAATTTAACAACATTTTGTAGATTGACGTCTATTTGTAAGCTCAACTGAAGAATAACAAATACAAATTTTACTGCTAATTAATTGTATTTTTCATTTAATGCTCTAATTTTGTTACATTATATCCAATTAGCTTTAAAGTCATTAAATCCAGTCAGCTTTAAAATCAACTAAAAAATAAAGCACTTAATAATGAATATTTACTGGTATTAAAAAAGTTGTTGATGCATTTTTGCTTTTTGTAATTTTGTAAAAGTCTACTAAATTACACGAAGTTGTGATTTTATATACATTTTTATCTTTAAAAGTATTTTAAACTTCATTAAAAAGTTGCTTTTACATTTGATTTTTCCGTGAACTTTTAAAACTAACAAACTGATTAAGCTGATATCCTTGAACATGTAAAGAAGCAAATTAAATTCAGAACAACAATATTTTATGTGCAAAAGACAAGAGTCTACTAAAGTGACAACGTGTACATGCATTAAAAAATATATAAAAAATCTTTTTATTTTAATTTCCTTGTTTATGACAAACATGTCATTAGTCTTGCAGTTTTAGTTTCATTTAATTTTTTAAAGGACACACAGACATGTAAAAATTATATTTTACTTTGAAACTCCAAGTTGGAAAATATGATAAATATTTTATTGAGAATTTATATCACTACAGGAAGTTTTTAATGTGTTTTGTAATTTCAAAAGAGTGACTAATATAAAGAGCACATTCTATTGATACTGTAAAAACCAGTAAATTACACAACAACGCTACAGTCAATAAATAAATCTGGAGACCCTACTGTCACAGATGACTTTCTTTGCTGCTGTCTTGTACGCGACAGTAGTGCGATTCAATAACTTTAAGCAATACAATCACTACTTGTCGACATCTTTTGTTGCTTGCAGTAACGATTAAGTGATTCACTAGCTTAACGATAATAGACATCTTTAAAATTGAGTGGCATCTCCGTCAACAAATTAACGAAAAACACAAAGAGAAGAGTAAAAACATTTGAATTCAATCAAGAAGCACCGATGCAATGTGAGGTGTGTTTCACTCTTTTATCGTTACTGCAGAGGAATGAGCTCTTATGAAATCAGGGAACTTGTTCCTGAAAACCTTAATTTTGTACGCATCCCTTTGTGGTCGATTGGCCAGTGAATGGAGCTACGTATTACGAAGAAAATAGGTTTTTTAGCCGACAGTTCGAGTCACTTATTAAACAATGGGTAACTTGCTAACCACATCAGTTGGTTTTTAGCAACAGCAAATATCGCTTAAAATGTTACTAAATAGCGAAATCGACAGTTTTCTTGTTAAGTCAATTTTTCGAACCGATAATCGTTAAAAAAGAGTAGAGAATCGCACTACAGAGGCAGTAAGTTGTGCCAAATTGCATCCCTCTATTTCTTTGGACTTATAAAATCTAATTCTCCATGCTCCATTTTATCTTGCTTGACCCCTTCAAGTGGAGTGCTTCAGAGTATCTACTAGACAAAGATCTTTCAGAGTAAGTACCGTTGAAGTTGTTACACAGCTCGCTTAAAACCAGAGCAGATGAGACACCTTTTCGGTAGATTTCTGCTTATCATGCTATCCCATACCTGTTTCCGATACCGTGGCTACCACATGGAGTTTTCTTTTTTTTAAATAATCTTCTTCACCTCCTATTGGGCAGGCTGACCCCTTCTTCTGACAACTTTTTTGATCAGTGCAACCTCAGAAATTGGTCTCGAATTACCTGTCTCCTTGGATTCAATCACACCAACTTGACTTCATGCTAAGAGTTTTGAAAAAGAAGATTGAATGGAGGTTAATAGTTGTCCTCATTTCACATTGCTGTTTTTGGACCACCATAAATTAATTGAAATGGCCAACTTAAGCCAAACTGCATATCAGCTATTTATTTCTTTTTATTTATAGAAATTTCATTTAACAAAAACAGTCTATTATTTTAACTCGCTTACAGACTTACATTTAACCTCAACAGCCCTACTCGTAAATATGTTATCTATTTTAGAAATAAGCATTGTGTGTATTTCCAACAGGGTTCCTTTTTACACATTTAAGTGCATCTGACTTTAAAAGTTTTAAAAGTGTAACAGAAAAATAACAAAAGTTTTATCAATATTTCCGGTTCACTTCTCAGCTTATGTTTGTTACTTATTTGTTGCTATAGTTTTTAGCTTTTAGTTTCTGCCATGAAAGGAGGATTTTATTGTTTGTCCTTTTGCCATGTTATAAAGTGGATGAAAGTAGTAGAGCGTCACTGTGTTCAGAAAACATTTATTTTAACTATCAGGTAACATGCTTTTGCGGATGTTTTTGTCTGCTGTAAATTTTTTGTTTTATTTTAGAGAAAAATTGTAGCAATTTTACAATCGCATAAAGTATTGATAATAAAATGTGTTTAAGTAAAAAATCTGTTAACAATGTTTTAAGCGGTCCTTCAGGATTGAAATTGACTCTTAATTTAGTTAACGTTGTTTATTTATTTAAAGCAAATACTTACTGTAGCGTATTTAGCGATATATTTTTTTAGCAAGTTCGAGGGCTGCTAACATTAATTAACAATAAGTCATTAGTGAAGAATTTTCATTTGGTTTCTTATTGGGTTTTTTTTATTTTATCTGGCTTTAAAAGGATTAATCAAAACAACAAGTAAATATTTTCTATATGCACTTCAGTGTTTCTTTATTTATTCGATCAATATATAAACAAACAAATAAAAAATAAAAAAAGCGAAAATAAAAGAATAACAAGAGTGAAAACATCAAAAGGCTTTTCATGCAATATTCATATCCTTGATACTCTTGTTTTTATTTCAAAATCATATTAAGTGTGTGTTGAGACAATATTACTATAGGTTATAGTTTTTCTATAATCAATAAGGCGCAGTGGGATTTTTGGTAAAACAAAATGCAAATAAATTTTGTTTTTTGATTTTTAAATTTTGTTTTTCACTGGAACGTTGTCTTCAAGTAGCTTGCCCCGCGTATGTATAATTTTTGACCCATTTTATGATTTTCCCAAGTACTAAAGTTTTATACATATGGAAGAAAAAACAGAGTTTCTTAAACTTTTTTTCTGTCCATTATCAATTTTTTGTAATGTAATTTAGCAAAAATATAAAAATTCATACATGTACTCGTACTGGCGAAATAAAAAGAGTAAGGGTATGGTCAAATTTGTCAAATATTTGATCAAAAACACGTAACCACTAAATATTGGAAAAAAAATTTTGTCAATCTCAAATGAGTATTAACATATATAAGATCCTAAACAATATAAAAGGTAAGATACCACATTTGTAATATTACAAATTGTCACTCGTAATAATACGTGTCAAGAAAGATTGAATAAACATTTGTAAAAATAGTGGTTACTCTTTTTTTAAGAGAAGAGGTTTAACAGAAAAAAATTAATATACAAATTCGGGAATATATAATTATTAATTTTAACTGTGTAAAAAAGGCGAAAAAAAGTCCGCCGTGTACAATAGAGAAAAGAAAAATAAAATTATAGTTTATATTTGTTGTTTTTGCTTAAACTTTGATTTTTGTCTTTTCTTAAATATTTGGACAAAAATCTTTAGTTTATTTACAATGTTTGTGAGAAGTTTCCCGAAGAGCTTAGTAAGCGGTAGCGAAATGGCCATCGTGACGTGCTTTCACTCTCAATAATCAATATCGGTGATTTAAATAATTAATCGGGATAATAGAAAATAGCACGAAAAAAGATTTTGTTTTGAAAGTTAAGTAACATAATAAAAAAAATCTCATTGTTTAATTTAATTTAATATTAAATTTATTTGCAAAAGAAAACTAAAAGCTAAACTTCTTCAAGTACAAAAATAAAAAGTTTTATAGCCATATAAAGTTTCAATGAAAACACAATTTTTTTACAATTTTCGTCAAATTCTCCACTGTATGACGATGAGGGAATGCATACAATCAAATTAATGTTCAAGTATTTGAATGAATACATTTTTAATCAAAAAAGAAATCTTTTTGTGATTTCTTATCTACAGATACTGTTCGTATAAACAATGAATACAAGAAGTCTATTCATTAAAAAAGTTTAAAATTTTAGTAAATGTTATAACCCGTATTTAAAATTTAAATGTAAGTTTGTCTATGTATAATAATTTTTAGGGTGAAATGTAGCTAAAACTATATAAGCAAAATCCCAAAAATTAAATTGGTGTTATATTAAATTACTTATTCCAACTTTTGTCAAGAAAATTTAAAAAAAATAGCCAAAAGCAAGATAAGTTTTTGTTTTGCCTTTACTTTTTCTTTTGTGTTACATACTTCCCAATAACAAAAATAATTTGTTTACTCACGCCTTAGCAACATAAAATGTATTTTATGACAATAATAATAAAAAATACTGAAATGAAATTAAAAGTTTGCAATTACAAAATATTATAGAAAAAGAAAATTCACTTAAGAACACGATATTTATATCGATCGAATCTTTTATTAAATATTTTTTTATACCCCTCATCACAGTTGGAGAAAATTTAAATACTCTAATCGATCACACATAATTTCTAAAATTTTGGTATTGAAAAGCAGCAGGATCGGTCCATGTCCTTTGAGGCATTTAACTCAAAAAAAAAACAATATCTAACACCATTATGGTGAAGGACTCATAAGATTCGGCACAGGCGAACATAGCCCTCTGGCATGCTTGTGTTTAACTTATGATCCTAATACTAATATTTTTACTATATTCAATACGTTATAAACATTTTTTTTTTTTTTTTTTTTTTTTTATTACATATTTTATTTGCAATCTATTTAAACTTAAATAATAAGCAAATTTTATAGCTACATTAACAAAGAATATAACAGAAGCGTTAAATTACATTAAATTTAACTATAAGATTAAACAAATAACAAATAAAATTCAAGATCTATACGGGAGATCTTGTATGTGCAGTCTTTTAAGTCGTCTAACTTCATCACTGTCGTCTAAGAGCGTTATTGCTAGAATGTTTTGATGATCGCTTAGTCTCTGCAAATAGTTTGTGCTATGTTTCTTTATTTCATCTCTTATGTATGGTACATTGAGATCACTATGAATTGTGGTATTACGTATATACCATGGAGCATCTAATATAAGTCTAAGGATTTTCGACTGATATTTTTGAATTATGTCAGTATTGGAGTAGGAAGCTGTTCCCCATAATTGTATTCCATAGGTCCATATAGGTTTTAAAATAGTTTTATATAAAAGTAATTTGTTGTTTATACTTAATTCTGATTTTGGACCAAGCAGCCAGTACATTTTATTTGTTTTAAGTTTCAGTTGTTTTCTTTTCAGTTGTATATGAGTTTTCCAAGTTAACCGACGATCAATGTTAAGACCTAAATATTTGACGCAGTCAGCTTTCAGTATTTCATCTCCATTTAGGTTTACTGCAGGGCAGTCACCTTTTCTAAGAGTAAACGTAACATGAGTAGATTTTTCTGCATTCACCTTAATGTTCCACATTTTTAACCAATTACCAAGTAAATCAAGTTGTGCTTGAATAGCATTTGATGCCATGTATGCGGATTTGTTAGCTGCTAAAATAGCGGTATCATCAGCGTACGTTGCTACTAAAACATCATCATTTGTTGGCATATCAGAGGTAAATATTGTGTATAGAGTTGGGCCTAATACGCTTCCCTGTGGTACACCAGCTTTTATGACTCCGATTTCAGAATTTTCGTCGTTGATATTGACATAAAAAGTTCTATCACTAGGATAAGACTTGAGCAGGAGATAAAACGGAGCTTGCAACGAATGTTTTAATTTATATAACAGGCCGTTATGCCATACTCTGTCAAATGCTTGTTTAACATCAAGAAAAACTGATGAGCAATAGTATTTGTTTTCGAGAGAGTCTCTTATTGTTTTTACAATTCTATGGCATTGTTCGGGAGTCCCATGTTTTCTATGAAACCCGAATTGATGGTCTGGTATTATTCTTAGTGATTCCAACCAAGGCATTAATCTTTTTTGAAAAAGTCTTTCAAATAATTTGGAAAGAACTGGTAGCAAACTGATGGGTCTGTAAGATTCAATTAGGTTTTCTGGTTTGTTTGGCTTTAATACCATTATAATTTTGGCATGTTTCCATTGTGTTGGAAAGTGCGTGAGTCGCAGAATTGCGTTAAAGACTACTGTCAGAAAAATTACTGCTTTTTTAGGTAAGTTTTTAAGAGCTTTAGCATCTATGTTGTCATAACCGGGCGATTTTTTTGAATTCAGCTTACAAATTTCGTCTTCGACTTCCCGATACCTAAAAGGCTTTATAGGTTTACTCATTTGACACGCAACGTCTAAAAAATTATTGACTTCCGCAACTTCTCGTGATGTACAGAATGAAAAAGGGGTAAAAGTATTTTCAAGTTGAGACTTAAAAGCAGCCGCTTTGCTAACATCGGATCTACACCAGTCACCATTTGAATTTTGTGCGCGTTTCAGATATTTTGTAGCTTTCCAAAGGTTATGCTCATTTTTATGGTTTGGGCTTAGCTTAACTAAATAGTTGCCAATGGATTCATTCTTTATTTTAATAAAGTCTTTTTTTCAAAAGCTTAGTCGCGTGGTTAAAATTTCTTTTGTCTATAGGTAATCTAGTTCTTTTCCATATTTTCCGTAGCCTTCTTTTTGTTGCGATAAGTTGCCTTATTTCAAGAGATAGTTGAAATTTATTGGTATGGTTATTAGCTTGTGGAGTTGAAACAAAAGAGGCTTCATGAATCAGTTTAACAATATCTTCAATAGCCATATCAATGTCGTTTCCAGTTTTTAATGACAAGTTTAAGTCAAGTCTGGCTTCAATATGGTGTTTGTAACTGTTAAGATCGGTAGTTGTTGAAATAATTTTTGAATTTTGAGTTCGTTTTTCACAAACGGTAGAAAAGTTAACAAGTATTGGACTGTGATCGGAGCTTAAATCGTCGCAAGATATGATACTAAGCGAGTTTGGAGAAATCCCTTTGTACACAAAAAAGTCCAAGAGATCTGGAATCTTGTTAGGATCAGATGGCCAGTAAGTGGGTTCTCCTGTGGATAACGATCTGTAATTGTTTTTGGAGATGCATTCGAAAAGTTCTCTGTCTTTTGGATTTGTTAACCGTGATCCCCACCATATATGTTTGGCGTTGTAGTCTTCACCAACTAGAAACCTGTTTCCCAAGTTTTTAAAAAAGTTCTCATACTGTTCACATTTAATACTATATCTTGGAGGGCAATAAATAGAATAGATCGAGATATTGCAATTATTACAATTAATTTTGACTCCAGCAGCTTTTAAGTATACTTCAGTAATTGGTTCTAATATTTCATATTTTATAGTGGATTTGATTACGATAGCTGCTCCAGCATGAGCCCTGTCATTGGGTTGATTAGCTGTTATTAAATCAAATCCTCTTAAACGAAAAAAAGATTTACTGGTAAGGTGTGTTTCCGAAAGTAGTAAAATATCAACGAAATTGCTTTTTAAAAAAATTTCTATTTCATTCAGGTGATTTAAAATGTCATTAGCATTCCATTGTGCAATTATAAGATCTATTTGCATAGTTTTGTCATTAACATTGACATCATGTTCATCAATGTATTGGTTAGTTCAATTTGTTTTTCTAACATCGCCTCAATTTTTTGAAGAACATTATTAACTCCGTCGTTTGTGCCTCTGACGGCTTGTGCATAGGTGATCTGTCCACTGTTTTGTGGAGCGGATGGGATGTTGTGAGTAAAGTTGTAATTTTGTTTTACCAAGTTTCTGGTAGCTATATTTCTGCGTTTGGTGACCAGGTTTTGATAAACTAAACATCCTTTATAATTTGCTGTATGATTCCCTAAACAATGAACACATTGTGGTGGAGTGCTTGATGACTTAGTGCATTCATTAGTGGGATGTTCAAGTCCGCATTTAACACATGAATATGGTTTCCTACAGTATGATTTAGTGTGACCGAATTGCTGGCATCTAAAACACTGAACAATGTCATTGAATTTTCTCGGAGCTTCTATAACAACAACGGCGTTATAAACATGACGGCCAGTAACATTAATAAATTCCTAAAAGCTTCAACACTTTCATTTACTTTTAATAGCACTGTAGATATACACGAAATATATATATATAATTCTCTTTTTGGGCCCTCTAACCAAAGTCACCAATTTTAAGTTTATAAAATTATAAACGTAAATTAAGTTTAAATTTATTATCTATGCTTCAATACTATCCTTCAGTTATTTAATGACAATTGTTCTGATTATCAAAGTTATAAACAAAAAATACTAATTTTCGTTATTTCTATTAACATATTACACAACGCTAATAAATAAATGTTCATAACAACTGTCTAATACTCAAATATTCTCAAATTACTATTTCCACATTCTAGCAGACACATAGTTTATATCCCATGATATTAATACTACAGATACTATTTACGTGTGAATGGCATGCAGCATGTGAACCATGTTTCAGGCTTTTCAATATGATGAATAAGAAAAAATGGTAAAAGAAAACAAGCTGAAAATTGCCTAATCTTTAGCATACCAAAATAAAAAAAAATAAAAAAAAAATGTAATTCAGGCGGCATAAGTGGATTTACATGCACAAAACAAAAATGCTACAAAAGCAAAGTTTAATAAACATCACTTTTAACACGCAATAATTTCATACATACATCAGGTGTACTGATTGAATTGAGTTTTTGTAGTTTCAGCATACGCTTTGAAAATTATTTTAAAAACAAAAGCTAATTTGAATTTTTATCATCACTTATAAAAATTATCAAACGTTTGGAAACCAATACTCTACAAAATAATGGTATCCACTTTTTCAAAATTGATCAGAATATTTGGAATTATTTTCAGCCGAAAAATTTTTAGTACAGTCATTTGGTTGAAAAAATAGAATTTACTTGGAAACATATCTGGCAGTTTTGAAAATTGGCTATTTTGTAGAGTTTGACGTACTCTTTCCAAACTACAACCTTGCCACATCGTATATATGCCGCTAGCGCCACCATATTGGAATGTTTAAGCATTATTTGGGCATAATTTTTAATTTACAAGTAAAAACCACTTGCTTGCATTTTTGGCTTAAACTTTGATTTTTGTCTTTACTTTATTGTTTGGACAAAAATCTTTAGTTTATTTAAAATATTTGTCGGAAGTTACCTGAAGAGTTAAGTAAGCGATAACGAAATTGCCATCGAGACTTACTTTGACCCTCAATAATTAATATCGGTGATTTAAATAATAAATCGGGAAAATAGCATGAAAAAAAGATTTTTTAAAAATTTAAAAATTAATTAATATAATTATATAAAAAAAATCCCGTTGTTTAAAATGTGAAATGTATAATGGTTTACGGTGCCCGTACGCCGAAACCATTGATTTTAGGAAAAAAGGTTATGACATAAATTGTATGTATTATTGTATTATATTATATGTTTTTATCCAAAACCTGCTTTGCGGCAAAAATACGAGATAAAATTTAAATTCGATTAGAGCACGTCGAAATCTATAATACTTCCAAGAAAAGTACAGGGGCTATTTAGTATATATTTCATATTCTTAATTTTACCTTTTTTTTAAAAAGAGAAATAAATAAGTCATTTTCTCTAGGACTGATTTTTACAAATATTAAGTGTAAATGAATGATGAGCTTTGGAACTTAGTCTAAAAGAATTAAAGGATTTTAAAAAGCGCCATGATTTGGCAATGTCACTGACTAAAGTTAGTTTTTTGAAATGTTAACCAAAACAGTTGCACATTAAAGCATACAACACAAAAAGCGAACAAAATATTAAAATTGTTCCAAATAAGTCATTGCATGAATCATTTACGTACCATTACAGTTTTGTAATTCGGATTGTACGAAACAAAAGTACAATTTTACTTTGCCAATCAACTTTGAGGTCCGCCAATTTAAGATGTTTTGTTCCATTGTTTGAGCTATTTGTTTGTCCTGTTTTTTCACGGCTTTGAATAACACAGCTACTTTTCATAGTCCAATACATTTAAAGTGGTTCGA
The DNA here is from genome assembly GCA_916610165.2 of Gymnosoma rotundatum. Lineage (NCBI taxonomy): Eukaryota > Metazoa > Arthropoda > Insecta > Diptera > Tachinidae > Gymnosoma > Gymnosoma rotundatum. The sequence continues at coordinate 35,400,138 of OU744339.1, read as the reverse complement.
GGATATGTCTGAATTCAGCTAAACTGATTGTGGAGGTTGAATTTAGCTGACATAAAACCATCAGTGTAAATTCTGTCTATCTGTCATGTAATCTCTTCTATATTTAATTTGAAAAAGTCATACGTGAAGCCACTTGCTGCTAGCATATGCCGATTATATTGACATCAGAGGATTGCAAGATCTTATCGCTTTAAATGCTAATGCAGCGAAAGAATCAGGGAAAATGGGTCTGACAGTAAATGAAGACAAAAATAAATTGATGGTTTCAACGAATAGAGAAACCACGAGATTAATATGATCTGTGACCGCTTCAATTTCAAATTCGAGGTAGTAGATGAGTTCGTACATCTCGGTACCGCCACAAATAAAACAGTCAGTTGGGAAAATAACTAATATCATAATATCATATCGAGGGCCAAGACTCGTGCTACAGTGTTAATAATGGCCTCCAAATATTTTTTTTTTCTTTTTTTGCCTAAAATTTTCGACACTGGTGCTAAAAATTAAAGTAACAGTAACCGAAAATATTAGCATTTAAAACAGAACTGTTAACAGTGGGGTAGGAAACAAATAAATTAGTATTTTAAATATACAACTACAACCCAGCAAACAATTAAACATTACCGTAAAAAGTACTTGCCTTATAATGACTTACTTTTGTGATTGTCATATTTTTTTACTCGCTTACACACATTACATTTGTTCGCAAAAAAAGGAAGAAGTAATTGGACTAGATCTTTAAGTTAAAAACGAATACTGATTATAAAAGTCTAATGCCTTGTTAAAATCCGCTAAAAATTATTAATTCTCACTCGATTATCTTTTCTAAAATTTTTTGCTGGAAAGCTTTTAATCAGATCTGTTTAAAACTTGAAACATCTATAGAAGTGGATTAATGATTTTTATGTGCTGCTTATTGTAATATAATCTGCCAAACTTAAATGCCAATTTTGTATTACTAAACTCCGAAGTATGACAGGAAATGCTGCTCTATATATTTGTGTGGGGTATGTAGAACTTCATTGTTCTATTTATCAATGTTTAATCAGATGTTAAATAGATTGAACAACTTTTACACATGTCTAAAGAAAGGAACCAAGCGTCTCCTTTTTGATTTTTAACTCCAACTCTATTGCCCCTCTTGAACATCAACACATTGTGTGTTATGTTTCGCTGATTCACCGATACTGCAATGGAATGTGTTTTAATGAGATTACGGAATTTGTTCCCATTATTCGCACGTTTGTGTGTGCAACACGCTCTTCATTAAAATCATAAGCGATCAAGAGTTTTTAAATCTGTTTGAGAGATACGCGACCGCAGTATGACACAGTAATGACTAAGGATATTAATGGGCACAATGAAGGATTTATTTCAATGTTTTATTACTGCTATTACTGGAACAAATCCTAATGAAATCAGGGAACTTTTTCTAATACCTGGCTTCTATTTCTTTAAATACTTATTCAACTTATAGCTCATCCATTTTTTAGCCACACAATTTGTGTTTTCATTTGACATACATACATACATAAATTTCGTGCAACGGTCTTTTCATTCAATTTCATTCTTGACTTCTGTGTGATATTTCAGGGTAGACATTTGAATGAGACTGCAACAACAGATAACCACAAGACCCAAATAATAAATCAATAACCCTGTATTTTAATTATGTATATTCTCCGTCTAAAATAACTTTACATGTTTTTAATGAGTTTAACGAAAATTTATTAAACTGTCAACAAAATATGTAAATTAAAAAGAGGAAGCAAAAAGTGCGCAAACTGCTGAAAGCACAGGTTAAGACTGCTTATTTTCAATTGTAACAAATGTGTTTGATAAATAAATTACTTTTTCACGCAAAACTTAATTTTAACTTTCAGCCGCAATGCTTTTCAAACTGTATTTGCTGTGTTAAAAAAAAAGGTGAAAAGCAAGGCAAAGTTTAAACCACATGGAAAAAAGTTAAACGAAAAGTTGTGTTAAAGTTTCTTAAAAAGAATTTTGTATTTTTTGAGGCACCACATGTTTGATTTGCATCGAAATTATTCCCTGAATTTAATTAGCAAATGAGTGGTACCCCAAAAAAATGAACTTTATCTTCATGTATCCACTTCTTTTCCTTTTTTTTGTTGGCTACACCAATGCAAATCCAATACAACCACAACAACCACTGATATATTTTAGTTTGAATGTTACGTTTGTTTAATATCTGGTCAAGCACTTGAGCAATTTCTGTACAGGTTTGTGCGGATTATTTGTTAAATAAAAATAGAGTAAAGTTTTATATAAAAGAAATTGAAAGAAGAAAGTATTTGCAGAGCATAAAGTTTTTTAATTTGAAATGAATTAAAAAGTATTTGCTGAGCTGCTGCATTTTCTTTAATACACCCATCTGGTGGCAAAGGAGTATAAATTGTTGGATTAATTGAAAGCTTCTAGAAAAATCTTACAAAGCTCAAAAAATTTATAAAGAAAAATTCAAAGAGAACAGCCAAAGGCAGTTAAAATTTGATAAATATATGAATGTATAAAATAATTTTTATTTTGCGAAACAAGTTCTCATCCTTGACAACAGACAATTCCAATTATGATTTATTGTTAATTACACCAAAATATTTTTCCATTGAACAGTTCATATATCTGTTGAAAATATTCAAAGAATTTTTTGCAATAACAACATAAATGCTTGTGGTAATAAAAATGCCCTACACCGCAAAAAGTGGAAAAAAGGTATATCTAAGTTTTCATTCCGTGTGTAATTTCTACAATATCAATTTCCAGCCCATATACTTAATTGAGTTCTTATGCAAAGCGAAGTCGATTAAGCGGTATTCGTCTGTCCATCCGTAATAGTGTTGAAATAAAGTTAGCCGGGGCAAACTTGACATCGAGACATCGAGCGAAAAAATTGGCGCTCGCCCATATTTTTCGAGTTACGGGCCTTAGAAATTTAAATATTTTTTTAAATATCAATATGGGTATCATATTAAGCTTTTTTTTTTTTTTTTGTTTTTTGTAGATTTAAGTTACTCTAGAAGGATTAGAGAATTATTTGGCCTCGAAAGTATTCATATAGCCATTACAAATTAAGGTATAAACCACCAGCGACAAAACAAGCAAAAATATATAAATACATATACACCGATACACATACATACACACATATATACATATGTACATACACATACGTACATATACGCACACTAATATATATATAATCATACTAACAACACAAAAGCTAAAACTCGTAAATTAAAAACAAACATAAAATTAACTTAAATAATAATTTCTAGAGTTTCAATTCTATTGTCTCTACAAAATCAGCCAGCGACATAATATTCATCAAGTCCTCTCCAGTAAGGAAATCCATAATATTATTGTAGCGAAGAATAGCGGGAAAATTTAATCTTTGGGCATTAAAACGGGGGCAAGTAAAAATTACATGAGATACATCTTCAGAAACATATTAAGCTTTTGAAGATATTTTTAAGGAAAACCTAAAATTTTTAAAAATACTTAACCCGTTAAGAGCCGATTATTTTTATGTAAAATTACATACATGCATTAAACTAGATTTACACAGATGGTGAAAGGTATATAAGATTCGGCATAGCCCATTATAGCACTCTTATGTGTTTTTCGTTATTCTTTATTAGGGAAAAGAGTGGACAAAAAAACTTATTCCTTCTTTTTTTAAAACCATCTACCAAAAAAAAGGAAGGGTTCTGTTATTTGTATTGGGTTTGGCCATAAAAAATTAACTTTAGCCACCACTTGTAACTCCAATGAATATATTACTCAAATACTAAATACTCAAATTCCCATTGTTAAATAATGGAGTCTTTAATTGATGGAACCATTTATTTAATTTGATTTTTTTTTTCTTTTTTAATTAAATATGTAATTGATTCAAACATTTATTGAATAAAATAATTGTTTTTTTTTTTTTATTAAAACAAAAGCTAGCTATATCCGGCTATGCCATATGTAAATCTAATTTAGTGAAATAACTCTAATAAAAACAAATATTGGGGTGACAGAAAATTAAATATACGCACTTAAAGTTGATTTCTACGGCATTTAGACTATGAAATTTTTCATATAACAAGAATGGCTTCAATTTTAAGGGGATGTTTATGTTGGTTATATTTAGCCCAAGGCAGATTAATATACTAGGTAGTGGCAAAAGATCAGTTGTCTTTCTTGTTTACGTTTTCAGATGTCAAATTTTGTTTACACTTATTATTTTTTTTCTACAAAAATTTTTTTCTTACAGTGGTGTTGGAAATATATTTAAAATTTTAATAAAACAAAAAAGTTTCACACACCTTTTTACAAAATTTTGAAGTGATATAGCTAAAAGAATTTTTAATCAAATGGTGAAATAAAAAAAATTTTTTTTTTTTTTTTTTGTTTGAACATATAAAATCCCCAAACTAGGAAAAATTTCCCAAAAAATTATTTTTTTTTTAAAGAGGCCTTAATTACTACAGAGCTGTCAAATCATTTTTGGAGTATGTAGCAAAAATTTGGGGACTTGCCGTTTACCTTTTTTAATTGGTGCTTTGCACTCCGAGGAATTTTGCAATAATTTTAAAATTTTGTTCCAAAATTGGCAATTTGGAAAGGGCTGGAGGGCCGTTATAATTGTTGACTTAATTTTGCTTTTATTCGCATTTGCTATAGTTTGTCTTTAAAATGGTTGAAACAAATTTGCTAAAACTGAAGTAAATTTAAATTACATAAGCAAAAAAAAAAGAATATGTACCACCTTTTTGGGGAAAATCCTTAAAAAAAACGATATTTTTAACATTTTCTTAATTCAGAGGCTTGTAACTTTTTAACGAAAAGCGCTATCAGAAATAAACTTTAAATTTGTTTATTCTAAATTTTATTCAGAATATAGCAAATGTCTTGAAGTAATAATCCGATAATTATTAAGCATACGTAATTTTGTTTAGATATATTGAGCGGTTTATAAGATACCGAAATTTGTCCAAGAAAAAAAATTGTTTTCAAACCTCTGTGCGTCAGTTAATTTGACATCTGAAAATAGATTTTACTAAAACAAAATACATGTTGTTTACTTATTGTTGTAGTTGTTTTAGAACTGCTATTACCTGTAAAATTAATGTGCCTTGTATTTAGCTTAAAATAACGAATAACGCTGCAACTTATAAAGAGGAATGAAACGTCGACTTATAATTAGCTAGCTTTTTACAACCTCATTAACAGGACTATTTTTTACAGAGAAGCTAGCTTTAAGTTAGTTATAAGTTAATTATTTTGTAATTAAAATATTAATTATTGTATTTTTTTTTCAGGTAATAAAATATACAAAAATAATCAATATGGAGACGTCTATCACAGGTAAATTAAAAAAAATGAAATCAGAGCGTTTTTTCTGAAACCACAAAATTCTCTGTGACAAAAAATACTTTGGTTATATTATAATTTAATACTTGACAGCTTTTCCAAATCGACTGCATTTTTTCTGTTATTTATTCTATGTTCATCGTCATGCACTTACGTACATTAAAATATGTATGATTTTAATTAAATAGAAAAAAGAATCAAATGTAAAGGCAGCAGATATTTTATAATATATAGTCTATTAATTAACGTCAGAAAGATATATTTGCAAATCAGCCGCGTTGAATGCATTGGTGTACAGAAGATCATGAGTTAAAGTCCCGGCAGGGCCCTGAGTGTAAAGTAAAGTGACCGTCGCTAAGTAGCTGCAGTAAATTAATTTTATTTTATTATTTGTGAATAATGTTTGCAGAAAACCCCGACTTCAAAACAGATTACATCTTTCAGTCTATAACGGTTCAAGAGTGTGGCCACATAGATCAAATTACAATAACTATTAGTACACCCTTAAATTTACAAATCCAAATTTTATACTTGTTGTTTTAGCGGTCAACACAGGTTCGTTGTAAATTTGAAGCGTCTGTCTATAACTGTTCAAAAATGAGGCCATATACATTTTTTTTATTAGGACCAGCACTCAGGCAATGAACCCTATTTATTCAATGCATTGTATCAGAACTAGGAAATTAGGTTGGGGATAGAGGGAGTAGTGCTTGTGGACATTTGATTTGAATCTATGCACATTGAAAGTGGCAGGAAAGACATCTGCTGGAAGTTTATTCCAAATACGAACTGTTCGGCTAAAAAACGAATTTTCTCTGCAATGCTTAGTGCAATTCAGTGGCCAATCGAGCCCAAATGAATGCGCTCTTGATGCAGAGCGCGTTGCGAGTATGAAATTACGGTTTTCAGAAACAAGTTCCCTGATTTCATAAGAGTACATTCCGTTGTAATAACGATAAAACAGTGAAGCACACCCCACATTGCGTCGATGCTCCAGTGACTCAACTGCCACCGATGAGCTTCTTCGCTCTCTCCTGCACGCGGTCGAGTAACTCCAAAATAGACTTTGAAGCGCCGGCCCATACATGAGAGTTGTATTCCAATTTTGGTCTGATAAAGGGGACACAGATAGTAAGGAGATCAGATGGAGTGAAGTATTTCTTACACCGTTTCAAAAAACCTAGGCATTTAAATGCTTCTTCTGCGGCATAAAATTTATCCTGGTTTCAACGAACATTACATTGAATTTTCATGCCAAGAACATGGAGAGCTTCTGATTCCTTAATAAATATATCACCCATAATTACAGATGAGGTATCATATTCAGCCGTACGCCTGTGCGAAAGCACATAGCACTGGCCTGGCTTTCACATAACCCCAATTTTTCGAAGACTTGGTCTATTGCGAAGAGAAAATGTATGGCATATCCTACTGTCATGTGCGAGAGAATAGATAGAGTTGAAAGTCTGACGTAGAAGGTCATTAAGAAAAATAAGAAATAGGGTAGGGGAAAGAACGGAACCTTGCGGCACCCCTGAATTTACCTTGAACTCGTTCGATGAGATCCCATCTATAACAACTCGCATAGTGCGATCCCTGGAAAAGCTCGATATAAGTCGAGAGAATCTATTACGGACACCAAAAGCAATAAGTTTTGATATGAGTGCACCATGACACACTCTATCAAACGCCTTGAAAATATCTAAAGTCACCACCTTACTTTCGCCGAAATGGTGAATGGATTGAAACCACATTAAATTAAATGAACTATTGGAGCACCCTTTAAGTTATAATTTTAAATATAAATACTCGTTATTAAAACGGACATAGCCATCGACATTCTGCCCAATTCGCAAGCGTTTATCTATAACGGTTCAAAAGATAGCTCTATACTGGTCAATTTACATCAATTATGGGAACACCCTTTAATTTCTAAATTCAAATTATAAACTGGTTTATATAGCGGGCTTATCAATACAGGTCCCTTTTAAATTTCAGCTGTCTATCTATAACAATTAAAAAGTTCGGGAACATACATCAAATTACATCAAATACTAAGACACCCTTTTAATTTCCAAATCCAAATTTTATACATGTTGTTATAGCAGACTTATCCATACAGGTTGGTTCCTTGTAAATTTTAGCTGTCTGTCTATAAAGTTTCAAAAGTTTGGCCACATTTATTAAATTACATTAATTATTAAGGCACCCTTTAACTTACAATTTTAAATGTTTATACTTGTTACGTTAACGTTCATAGTAATTGACATTCTGTCCAATTTGCAAGCGTTTAACTATAACGGTTCAAAAGATAAGCCGGTATAGGTTATTTGACGTCACCTATGGGGACATCATTTAATTTTTAGATTTATTTTTATATTTTTGTTATTGTTTTACAGAAATGCAATTTACAGTTCACAACACACTTAAAAAACATGTATGTTGTATGGCGACACCCTCTAATTTTTAAGGTTATGAACTGTTTTTAAAAGGAGACCAATCTGTAAGCATAATCTAACAAATTACAAAAAAATTTCAAAATCGGTTTAGAAATGACTTAGTTCTGCAGGCACAAAGATTAAAAAAATAAAAGAACATTCAGGCGAATTGATAACCTCCTTCTTTTTGAAGTCGGTTATTATTTGGGTTATCTTCTTTGAAAAGGCATAGAGTAGAGGACATAGGTGGCGAAGAAGAGTAATAACTGCGGCTAGGATACGAATCCAGTCCACAAAATTATATTTTATTAATCAACATGTTATTTATACACCACCATTTAGATTGCGAAACCCGCACTTCAAACCTTACCGGAGTCTCCAATAGAAAAAATAATTATTGGGCAGCCACTAGCAAGTAAGATAACACTAGAGGGAAGCTACAACATAACAGTGTGTGGTAGATGTTTATTAAAGGGTGTGCTTCGTAAACAAGAAATCATGAGTTTGAGACTCGTGGGATCCATAGCGTACTATGGTCTGGATGTCTTACTAGATTTAAGGCTCACACTACGTTCGAGTAATATCACTTTTACTGGAGTCACAACAGGGGTTCTGCTGGAAACTGTTGCGTAAGTTTAAAAAAAATTAGTAAATATGAGATGATAAGAACAAACTTAGCTAGAGCCCCGGAAGAAACACAAGATAAAACTAAAAAGAAAATTCTATAATTTATGTGATTGGATTTGCATTTGGAATGTGAAAAAAAAATGCATAAAACTATTTGGGTTAAGTAAGAGAAAACCAGCAGGGACAAACAAGGGATTTTTTCGATATCAGAAAATAGCATCAAATTTAAAACTCTTCGCGTAGCAGTAATGATTCATCAAGGTAGAGAAGGCCCTGATTTGTTTAAAAATCTGTAAGTGCTTTTATAATTTCACAAATATTACGAGCTGCACAGTTATTTAATTAGTTATTAAGTTGAAAAAATAAAAACCAAAATATAAATTTTGAAGCTGTGTTAGCTGTGCATATGAATAAAACTTGCGATTTAAAAAAACAATTTCAATTATTTAATAAAATTAAATTTTATGGTGAATGCAGCAGAGTGTGATTTAAATCTGCAATGCAAGCATATGCCAACGTTATTCATGTTCACATATAAATACTCAATTAAAAAGAATTAACAAAGTTTACAAAAAACTAAACGCATCTAATTCAAATTTATAAATTGTCCATTTAAATTTTGTTTGCATATTGATGAACATTATTTAAATTTTATGACAACTTATAAAGTATTGTTCTTTTCTTCGTTCGAATTATTCTTATTGTTTTTGAATAAAATAGTTGCAAATCATACTCAAAATATTTATATTGTTGTTGTTAAAACTATATTGTTGAAGATTAAACGAATTACAATAAAAAATATAATTTTATTCTTTCTATTTGTTTTAAAAATTTTTTATTTACAACTTCCATTTTCTACTTTTAATCATTTATTTATTTTCATAATTGTTTTAAAACTTATTTTTTAATTCTTTCACATTATCCTTTTTAAATACAGCATACAATCGCGTTATAGTAGAGATGGATTAGCGCTTAAAAAGAACACTTAAGCATTTCTAAGCGAACTTCACAACGTATTTTTATGATTGTGTTGGTATATCAAAGCAAGTAGATTAGTAAAACGCCAATTGTTTCATTCGCGTTCTTCGCTATTTAAATAGGGTGTTTCTATAGACGAATATAACTTTAAGATAGAATAAAAACAAGATAAATATTTTTAATTATTATGAAATTATCTTTATTCGAAAGATAATAATGCAGCACTAAAATTTAAATATGACTTCTGGCGTATGAACGCTACAGCTGGCTCAAACATAGTCTAAAGTGAAGTTCCAATTTTTACTGATCTTTTTCCAACATTTGTGGCCGAATAGCAGCAAAAATGCGTTGAATCTTACCCTCTAAGTGATTACTCCTTTAGGACTTATCGTCGTAGACTAGCGACTTCACATACCCTCACAGAAAACAGTTTAGCGGTGTTAAATATCACGATCTTGGAGGCCAATTCTCGGGTGCGAAACGTAAAGATATTATCGAAATTTTTCTTTTTTAATTTTTTGTAAATTTTTAATCGAATATATTATTATTCGAATAATTTGCTTCAAATTTTTTTATTGTAATCAATGCGACCAAAAATAGCTGTGAATAGAAAATTAATGAAAATAGTTTAAATTAACAAAATTAACCGAATAATATTTACAGGTTTTCAAAAAAATTTTATTCGAATTTTTGCATGAAATAAAATTAAAAAAAGCACTTACTACATACATGCATGTCGAAAAATCTTCCTTAATTTATTTGAAAACTTTTTTATTTTAGTTAATGTAAATTCAAAGAGATTTCAAAAGAATATGGAATAAATTAACAATAAAAGTAACCGAATAATGGAGAATTTTAAATTTTAAAAATAAATTAATCATTTTTATGTTTTTAGAATTGATTTCAATAATAAATATTCGAATAAAATTTCGAATAATTCGGAATAATTCGAATAGTTCCCTCAATAAAACAATAATGGAATGAGCTGCGTAACATGTAGCATTATCTTGTTAAAATCACAAGCCCTGCGCATCATGATAGTCCAACTCACAAACGAAAAGGTCAATAATCATGGTTCTATAGCGTTCGCCATTGACTGTAACTTTCTGATCAACATCGTTTAAAAAAAAAAGTATGGACCAATCTTTGCACCAGCTCATAAAGAACACGAAATCATCGATATTTCTTGATGTCTCAACGACTACCAATAATACACTATTAATACGGCAGTTTCATTTATTGACATTTTCATTCAAGCAAAAGTTAGCTTAATCGCTAAACAACATTAGCTTCCAGGATCAACGTAATCTTATTTTGGTCCCTTTCACCAAATCTATGCCTTGCTAGATCGTTGTGTGGATTCAATTTTGGCACGTGTTACATTTTGTAAGAAAGCAAGCGAAAATCTTATCGCAAAATCTCTATATGTGGATGAACACATTTCAGAAACCTGTGCACGATGGCTAATAGAATGATTTAAGTCTTCCTCTCCGCTACGCTCTACAGAAGCAATGAATTCTTTTGTACATACTCTACGACGCACAGTGGCGAGAAATACAAAAAACTGGAATTAAAGTCTGGAATTTCTAAACTATTAACCCGATTTTCATGAAAAAAAAACTGCGATTTGTAGAAGAAGTCATAAGCTTTTCGCCTGTTGCATTTGGATACACCCAGTGCCAGTACAGGGTAGCAACACAGGGCGTCAAAGTAGGTACCCTCGAACTTAAAAATGTTTCAGAGCTTATAAATTTATTAAAAGTAAACCGATTTTAAAAGATTTGTATTTTTAGTAATCTAGAATTTAGATAAAGGAAAAAAGTGCTTAGAATTTGTTTGGTATCTTTAATACTTTTTGAAAAATTCGACTTTTAAATTTATAATACAAAATTTTTACCTTGTCATCTTTTAGTTTTTTTTTTAAATACAAGATAGAACAATTTACGTCTATAAAAAAACGTGTTTTAGTTAAAAAAGAGAAACAGCACATAAATTAGCTTTAACCAATTTATAGTTAGCGTTATGCCTTTTTTGTGTTCATTAATCATCAATAAAAAATCAAAAAAATTACTAATGAATGTATATATGTATGATGTTTTACTAATTTTGGCGAATTTATATGAAATACATATTTTTTGTGTTTTATGAAAAATATTTTACCAATTAAAAAAATAATAATACTTTAGACAAAGCCGAACAAAAAAAATCATTTTTAAATTGATCATAGTGGATACGGTAAAAAGATCTAACAGTCGTGGTGGTGAAACAATAAAACATATTCAACAATAAATATGTAGGATTCAAAGTGGTTTAAAATTTCTAATTTATTGCCACTAAAAATTGACGATTTGTTTTCATCATTTGTTATCCGTGCACTGCACATTTGTAATAACATGTCCGAATTCTTAAACAAAAAGTTATTAAAGCTTGAATAAAACACAGTTATATAAATCTAAACAATATTGAAAAAATGTTGCATTTTATTCTATTGTTTTGACAAAAACAAAAGAATAAATTTGAGTTCGTAGAAAATAAATCTGTAATGCTCTTATGCGTTTTTATTTTTAGTTGAAAAGTGCCAATAAATTGTTTTGAATATTTTTGGAAAAAATTGTTTTACAAATAGTACGAGGGCTTCTCTATATATTTCTGGCCTAATAGTGAAAATGCGAATATTTATAATCAAAATTGGTTTAATTGTTTTTCATAGTATTCTCCAGCATGATTTATACACTTTTGCATGCACTCAAACCAGTTGTCGAAGCACTTTTTCCACTCCGATTGAGACACCTCTAAAACATGGCTTTTGAACACTTCAACAGCTTCTTCTGGCGACGAAAATCGTTGACCACGCATTTTTTTCTTGATGTGCGGAAACAAGAAGAAGTCATTAGGTGCCATGTCAGGGCTGTACGGCGGATGACTCATTAATTCGACGTTTTGGCCGGTCAAAAACGCTCTGGTTTGAGCCGATGTGTGAGAGATCGCATTGTCATGGTGAACAATGATTCGTCTTCTCTTGTTGGTTTTTCGAATTTCTCCGATGACTTCAGGCAAACAAATTGTAGTGTACCACTCAGAAGTGACCGTCCTACGTTGCTCAAGCGGAACAGTCGCCACATGACCAGTTTTGCCGAAGAAACAGGCGATGATTCGTTACCTGTGACGATCTTATAAATATCTTTTGAAACACCGCAATCGTATTTTTGCAACATTTCTTTGCACCAATCGACACGAGCCTTTTTTGAGCGACTTTCAAATTGTGCGGGATCCAACGAGAACAAACCTTTTTTACGGCCAGGTGTTAATGGTGGAAGAAGTTTCCAAGGATGTCTCTATCTCTCGGTATGTCGCATGGCGATCTTGCATTATGAGTTCACTCACGGCATCAATGTTCTCTGGCACAACAGCCGTTTTTGGACAACCTTCACGGAATTCGTCTTTGAGCGAGCCTCGGCCACGATTAAATTCATTATACCAATTTTTCACAGTGCTATAGGATGGTGCTTCATCGCCATACAAAGATCTAAGTTCATCAATGCACTCTCGTCGTGATAATCCACGTCGAAAGTTGTGAAAAATGATGGCACGAAAATGTTCACGAGTTAATTCCATATTTTTCTATATTAATTTTTTCAAGTCACTGTAAACAACACAAATAATGGTCGTACTTCAAAACGTTTTGAGTACGATTATGCTTAAAAATGACGAACTTTCCAATGGAAATGTCAGATTGCACTTGGCAGCACTCAGTGTTGCCAGGCCAGAAATATATATAGCAGCCCTCGTATGCTGAGGCTACAAATGAATATTAGGGTGATCAATTTTTTCGCGTAAAAAATTAAGAAGGGCGTGTAGCAAAAGCTAAAAATATATCAAAAACCTTAGCAAACAGACTTAAACAACTAGGGGTCATAAAAGAAGAACTATTTTTGTTAACAATATTATTTAAATATTACTAAAATATATTTTATAATTCAGTATTTAACATATATGTATTTGGTAACACACTTTTATGTCAATTTATACGGTCCATCCAATTTTTCCCAATAAATCTTTGAGACATATTCAACAAAACAGTTTATTAATTTAGTAAAAAATTCCCGTGGTTAAATTTAATTTGGTAATTTGCAGAGTGCTCGTGCATAGCATAAAATCATTTAAATTGCACAGATTATATAGATTTAGTCGACTAAGATAATGACATTATTCTACCTATTCGAGTACACAATTCCTGGTGAAATATCACGGTCATACCCATGTGCAATTACTAACGCATGTCTCACAACACATTATTGAAAAGAATCGAGGCAATAATATAAGAATAACTCTAGAAGGTGTTCCCTGAACACCTTAATAGACTGGAACAGATAAATAAATAAGGGGAGTAATAAGCCAGCTTGGCATATCTTGACTTGGATAGTTTTGTTAACCGTTATTAATCCACAGAGAATCCACAAGTGGTTTTCGTAAAAAAACACATATTGTATAACACTAGACGCATTTATTAAAAGTCCTAAATCAAAAACAACAATCTCTTTACCACTAATGCATTAGAGCAAAAATTCAATGATGTATCTGAAATAATTTCAACATGGGAGTAAATATGCCCCATTAAAAACATAGAACCACGATGCATTTTCTATATACTTCAATTTCTATAAAGTAACCCAGAATAAAATTATGTATGTCATTCTTAGTGAACGACAACTTATTGACATCCAAAAATTCTAGTACACCTTTTCTAGATTTGTAAGTTGTTTTTAAAATATTTTTTCAAATAACATGTTGAACTACATCTAAGATTTACATTTTTCCTTGCATGACAACAAGAATTTTAAATAAAACTAGAGTTCAGATCTTTCATAGCAAATCAAAATGAACAAAAGTTCAACATGAAGTTGGCGTTCTCGCTTTAATGTTACAAAACATTATTATTATTACTAATGAATCGAAATTGATTTTGGCTTAAAGAAACAAGAAAAATAAGACGCCAGCAGAATGTAATGCTGCATTTTCTGGATCGCTACATCCTTCATCAGCATTCTTCGCATCTATCTAGTTTAGGTTGTGTACATTGAACACATCATCTACTTAACCAACTAACTTTGTAAATAAGAATACGAGTAGTATTTTTTTTTTTTTTTTTTTTTGTTTTTTGCTTTTGTTCCAATCATCGATATTTAAGAATTTTAGGATTTATTTTGTTTTAAAATTTTATTTTAGAGTTCTTTTATAAGAACTATTGTAGGAAGTCGCGGATTAAAATAAAGCCTTTGTGACAGTATGACCAAAAGTTTTAGTAGACCATAATACAATTTTAATGGTAGTCATAGTAAACAGCTTGTCTTAAACTACCCCAAGATTCTTAATATATTATTTTATGTGTATTGCGAAAAGTGCCAATTTATTTTAAATATAATTTAATTTTGTGACGTGCTTATCAAAAAAATGCAAATTTTTAATACGAATGCACGTTTTCTAAAGATTTTTTTTTCTTTTTTTGTTCTTAATGACACAATATTAATTTATTTGTTAGATAGAACGTATGATAAGAACTCGAATTAAAAATCGTTTAAGTCTAATTTAAGAGATGCTCTAAAGTTAGCAATAAATATATATTCAAAAAACTATATATAACGTAACTCAATTTAATTACTTAAAAATAAATGCTCATAACAGAAACTTTTTAGCGTTTAGAAACCTATTTAAACGTAGTACAAGTTTGTTAAAAACGAACAACATGCCAATGTAAAATTCATAGGTTTTTCACTCGAATTTGAACCACTTCGTTAGTATAGATATGGTGTTTTAATTACTTTTCCTCACTTTTTTTACTGGGAAGTATAAAGATACTGAGTTAACTTCGGTAAATTAAGGGATTCTTGCAAAAAAAAACCAACTTCACAACAGAAGTCTATAGTCTGTATAAAACGGTTCAAGAGTATGGCCACATACATTAAATACATTAATTATTGGGTCACCCTTTACACCTAGAGGGGCACCCTTCAATTTCGAATTCAAATTTTAAACTTGCTGTTGCTGTAGGTTTAGCAATCAGATTCTTTGTAAATTACAAGAGAACTCTCTTTCATTTTATAAACTTGTTTATATAGCAGGATTAGCAGGCTGTCTACTTATAACGGTTCAAAAGTTTTGCCACCTACATCAAATTACTTAAGCTGTTGGTATACCCTTTAATTTCCAAATGTTAATTTTATACTTGCTGATTTAGCGGAGTTAGCAATACAGGTTCGTTGTAAATTGTAAGCGTCTGTCTACAAATGTTCACAAGTATCCCTTTTCGAATGACCGAGTTCTGGAGGCACAAACATAAAAAAGCAACATTCAGTCGAATTGTTAACCACCTTCTTTTTTCGAAGTTGGTTAAAAATATCATGAAAAACTGCGGAAGTACCTTAAAGTCGCTCTTAGAAGAGATAGTAGAATTAAGAATGTAGAGAAAAATAGAAAAAAGAAACGCTTCGCATTGCTTTCTTTTTTATAAATTTAAAAGTAAATTTTAAGACTCCCTTTAGTATTTAAATCGCCAGTTATTTCAAAAATAATATTAATTGAATTTTCTTAACTAAAAAATAATTGTCATGTTCTTATCATTTCTTTTGCACTATTTTCAACATTCTTTCTTTAGTGTTGTTTTTGGTTCACAACATTTTCTAACTTTGTTATTAATACATACGTGGTTACCATCGATATAATTTCTAACGTACATTTGGTATTAAATTTAACGCTTTAATTATTATTTTCCCTGTTTTGACTACTTTGAAAACAGAAAAAAGAAAAACATGCAGTTGTTTGCACGCATACTTGAGCTAGAACTTACCAACACAATTAATACACACACACACACCCTTGCTAACTCCGTGCTTTGTAAGTTGTAGAAAAAATATTTTCTCAAGATTTAACCCACTTCTACCGCTTGTGGTATTGTGCATGAGTTGGTTAAAGATATTATAAAGTCGGTTTTTTATTTGTGGTCTTCTAACATGTTTTTTTTTTCGTTTTTATTTTGGTAATTTAGATATATAATTAATGAGAATACAAATAGTGTTATATACATTCAGACATACACATGTATATGATTATTAAGCTTTGCCTGCACATGTGCAATAGTGTAGTATATGAAGCAACAACAAACTATTTAATATGGGAGTGTATTAATAAAAAAGAAAATCAATATTTTCTATTTTGTAGAAAATTTAAGAAAAACAATCAACTCTCAAGAGTTTTCAAAAAGAGCTCAAACTAAACGTACAAAATTAAAAGTAGGTAAGGGAAGGATGGCAGGCAGTCGAAGCAAAATGAAAATATGTTGGTTCACTTGCGTCCAGGATCGTTATGTGCTTTTTAAATTAAGATTAAGTTTCTTTAAAATCCCCCAAAAAAAATGTTTTACGGTTCGATTATATTTGAGTCATAAAAAATGTTGATAAAACCTGCGACAATATATGTTTGCGATGAACGAATTTTAATTCTTCTTTTGTCTTGATTACACCCGCAAATGTTGCAACATGGTTGGTTATAACTAAATAAATTTTACCAAATTCTAACTAAAAATATATATTAATGAATTTCCTAAAACACGTTGGTATTTTTAGCTAAAGTAAGCTTTAAATAAACATAATATGTTAAGTATGTTCTTATTTAATCATAGTTTGACTAAGAATGACAAAGTTATTTTTGGTTTTAAAAATATTTTTGTTTCCGTTGGATGTATAATAATAGCGACTTGTTCATAAGCTCACAGAAAATAAATTTCCAATTAACAACAACAACAAACATAAAATTACAATATAAATTACAGTAAACAAAGAAAGAAAAAAACCATTCAACGTTTATTATTGCACTGATTTGTTTTCTCCGTCTTAATTGATTGTATGTCTGCAGGGAGTAATAATTTAGATGGAGTAATTAATTCATAATTTTAATATCACTGCATTATATGTAATGCTTATAAAAAAAACCACTTCTTTTGTTTTCACTAATGGTAATGCTTTTTAGTAAAGGTTTCGGTAAGTTAATATTATTGTCTAGGGATTAAATGTATGCAAAACATTACCAATAATAAATGTCACTCCTTGTCTTTATTCACTAAATAACCATCAAAAAACAGCCCAGCAAAAAAATTAAAAAAGGTTATCGAGTGTAGAGTTAATCATTTGTGGCGGAAGGACTTCCCAACTAGATTACCAACCTAATGATTTCAACAAAGCATGAGACTTTAATAATCAATTACTAAAAATTGATTGATGATCATTAGTACGTATTTTAAGGTATTTGCTTTTAACTTAAAGAACTTATTCAACTACTTATCCCTTTTTTTGCAAACTAATGTAATGTGTTTTGTAAGCGAGTAACAAACTATGACAATCACAAAAGTAAGTCATTATATGGCAAGTACTTTTTCGTATAATTTATTGCTGGAATTATTTTAAAATAGAATTTTTATCAGAACATACTTATGTTTTTCTCCTACATCCCAGAATGTTAGTTAACTTTCAAATATAGATTCACCTATAAAAAGCTTTAATTGTTTATGCACATTTATTTTTGAACGTTCTGCTATCATAAATTTATTTTTCTTATAAATAATAATTTTTTCAATTGGAATTAAAAATTAAACATTTTCATTGAAATTCTTATGAAGCCTCCCTTAACCCTAAGGGGTCCAACAGTTCTAGGTTTACTAGAAAACACCTGTGCTTTGCCTCTGTGAAATTTTATTACGATATCTTAAGTGGTTCAAGAGATACCGTACTTTGTTCAAAATAAATCGTTTTCAAGCCACTGTGTGACAATAGGAAACCATTTTTGTTGTACATAAGTGGCCATTCCCATAATAAATTATAAATGATAAGTATCAGTTTGAAAAATTAAAAAACTAATAAAAAAAAAGCCAATATGTATTGTGAACACATTATTTAAAAAAAATGAGGTAGAAGTGTGTTTTAGTATGATTATGAAAGTTACGTACAGAATTGAAATATTTTTACTTTTTTTGATATCAAACAAATTTCTCATACATAAAATATCGCGATTCGCAAAATAAAAACAGGCAAATAATTATTAAAGTAATTTTTTTACGATCCAAAAATATTGTATACTAAAAAACTACAAATATTTAAAAATGCGGAGAAATCTTAAAATTTTGGAAATTTACGAGGTCTCGGTTTCTTTTTAAAAAGCCGTATTTTTTTAAACTCAATTCTAATTGGCACTAGTAATCGTTCTTAGAGCAAATGATTTCGTAAATAACATTGGATTTACCATCTCTTATATTTTACTAATAGAATAATAAATAGGTCGACTTTACTTATATAGAGCTAAATAAAAATTACTCAACCAAATAAAAGATAAGCAAAAATATCTCAAAATGAGTTTAATACTGTTTTAATCATGTTTTAATCAACAAGACAACAATAAAGCTTTAACAATAATATTATTATGTACAACAATAAAATTATTGTTGTTGATTATGGTTACCTCAAACAAGTATCTCATTATGGTCAGCCAACTAGAAGGAGAATGAAAAGTCAACCCTTTGAAAACTCAATCTTTCAAAACAGTCTTGAATTCTAATTATAAATTTACGATTACTTCAAAAATCATCTGCCCAATTTATCCAAGGAAACATTGCCTTCCCTAAGGTAATAAAACTTTTTTCTAAATCAGTTTGATATTTTTAAAATTTCTTTCGGCTTTTTGACTTTCTAAATACAATCTTTTTCAAATCATTAAATATAATGAAATGCCACACATTGAAAATAAAAAAATCTTTCCATTTAAAAGGAAAAATATCAAAGTAATTTTTTTTAGTTTAACTTATGAAAATTCTTAACCATACCGGCATTAAAGTTAAAGAATTTCTTTGGATCTACGTATATATGGCTCTGTCTTCAAACGAATGATGTCATGTGCGTGAAGTTTATTAAAACGTTGCAAGGAATAAAAACCATACTAGCGCTGTCTACACACATATAAATGTGTAAAGGATATGGAGGTAAATAAAAACAAATTTATAACTAAAAAAATTTAAGCCATAAAATTTTAAGAGTTTGGAAATTGGTTTGCAGTAAAAGGAAATAATTTTTTATGCTCGTGAAGTTTATCTTAGCTGGCGTTTACTTAAAGGTTCCACTTAAAAGACAGACTTTTTCGTACGTCGATTTTATTTTTTTATATTGTTTATTTCAATTGAAAGTTTTTTAATTTAATTATAAAACAATCTCTTTGTCAATATCGTCACCTTTGCTTAAAAAGAGCATAACAAAAAAATTTTATAATTCATTTTCAGTTCATTCGTATATAAAACTTTTTTAACGTGATTCTTGAAAAGGAACATTATTTAAATACATTTAACGAAGTAACCTACTTGAATACTTTTTACACTTTTTTAACTGTAGAACTACTGGACTGATTTTAATGTTCTCTGATTGTTATTGTCTCTGTTGTGTCCGCCTCCGAACAATAACTGGAATGATTATTACGCAGAAAATTAGTTCTTACAAATAAAAATAAAATAATCTATTAAATTACAAAAAATTTTCAAAATCGGTTAAGAAATTATTGAGTTCTAAAGGCAATAAAACATTAATAAAAGCAACATTCATATGAATTAATAACCTCCTTCTTTTTTAAAGTCGGTTAATAACGTTTATTGGTACCGCCATTACTTGAGAACGGCTGGACTGATTTAGCAAATATTTTATACGAATCGAGAATAATTGTGGCATTAGTACCTCCCATTTTAGGAAAATGGTTGTTATGAATGATCTATAAAAATACGAAAACTAAGGTTTTTAAAATTTTTATTATTTTTATTTTATTTCATTTCTTTATTTTCCATGTCCCATACACAAGGCTGTAAGTATTATATTGCAACATGAAATCTAGTACAAGTACATGCAAAAATACATTATAAAAATTGTGTGTAAACACATACAACAAAAACCAATTAACGTTTAAAAAGTAACAAAATAATAAAAAGTAAAACCATAATTATTAAAACTAACTATATTTTTCTAAATTAATCTGCGTTATGCTGTGTTTAGACGGCTTGTACAAGTCATATGGAATGTCAAAACTGCTATCCATATGTAATTTGTTGTTTATGTCAAAATCTGTGTTTAACAAACGGTTTAAAATTTAATGCTCAAACTTGCATATGTTCCGTACATAACCTCTAATTTGATGAGTGATGTCAACTATTCATTTTTTAGCAGTAACTATTTAAAAAGAACAACGAGAAGCACAACACTGCCTTTCCTTAATATTATTTATATCAAAATTGCTATATATTAAATTTGCAATAACATAAAATTGCACTTAGGCTGTGTTCGTTAAAAAAGCACGTCACAAGCTGAACACTGCACGTTCAATTCAGGTGCTTGGCGTAGTTCTCTTGAAGTATATGTTACAAACTTAAAATTAAGGTACTCGGCACCTTTTTTGTGTTTATTTTTATATTTAAGATTGTTAGTTACCCTTAAAAAACAATTAAAATACAATTCTTAATTATTGTAAAAGGTGTAAAAGAGATAAGCATTTTAAAAATTTACATTGAATAAAAAATCTTACATGCAAATTCGTATTTGCCGTATTTTTCAACTTTTCGCTACCTGTAAGGGGCACACACGCCTTTATCTAAAAAAACCTTAGCACCCAGGAAAAATTTAAACTCACATTTCTTACAAACTCAAAAAAAACTAATTATTTCCACAAAAAAATCTTCTTTCTGCTATTTGTTAAAAATTTCTACATTGGAAGTGTCACCATTATTATTTATTTTTAAAATAATTTTCAAATACTCTTCGTACACAAAAAAGTGGAGCTGATTTTTGGAGTAAATTTCCACTAAACAAATATTATTAATTAATAGGCAGTCATAAGGGCAATAAAACAAATTTCTATTAATTTTTTACCATAAAAAAATTGGTGCTGGATTTAATTTAAAAAATGCAATAAGCGGTAATAATCTTCAATACTAAATTTTAATATTTCTTTTGTATCATTATCTTTTCTAATATTTGAAGCACTTGGACAGTTTTTAAAATAAAAATATTGATAATTATCTTTTATTTTTTCAATATTTCGCCACACCGTTAGGTGGCATCTTTAGGAAACAGAAAACAAAAATATTAATAAACAAACATATTAAAAAAAGGTTCAAGGTTCTGTCGTTTTGAAAATGCCTAAAAATTATTTTTTAGCCTACTATCAATTTATGCGTAGTTCAAAAAATATTTTGTTTTATTTTATTTTCAGAAATCTAAATTTTATGGTAGAAATATTTTGAGTGGAAATTTTAAAAGTGGAAGTTGGCATCAGTGAAAATATCTGTTGTCATATATTTTTACATATCAAAATAGAGCGTGCTCTAAATAAAACACTGACACGTTATAACACATAAAAAAATAACATGTTATATTTCATGAGGTTTACACGGTGTGTATTGATTTACATATGGAAAATCTGACATTTCATATGACGTACACGCCGTCTAAGCCCAGCATTACTAATGACTTGAAAGCTATAAGGAATATCGTTCCAGAAACTTATGCATAAACAAAGAATTAGCATATATGTATCCGAGAGCTGTGTCCAAAACAAATTTCCAGATTCTCATTAACGTTTAAAATCTAAATCCGTAACTATTTAAGATTAAGACAGGACTATAATCAAGTTTTAATAAATTTTTTCTTAATAATCAAACATTTGCATTTCTTGGGATTAATCTCTATGGCCTAGAGCGGTAGCCCATTCAAAGATACGATTCAGTTCTTCATTTAGAATTCTCGCACATTGGTCGAGTGATATAATATTGTTACAAAGATGCTTTATTAAAATCATAAAAAGATGTTAAAATAATGGACGCCAAGTAAGTGAAACGAAATGACCTATTGTGTTTGTTTTCATAGCTAGAAGTTTCTATAAATCATCTTTATCACAAAACAAAAACAACTAACACAAAACGAGAATTAAACAAACACAACACACAACCATACACACACCTGCATTGTATAACAACGAAATAAAAAAAATACCCATCATGTATTTTTAAATAATGATCGAAGGTTCTAGAAGTAAATAACAATGCTAACTAATGTGTCTGAGATAAAAGTGGCAACGCAGCATTTTCAACTACGCTGCAGATGGCGGTAGAAATTCTCGAATATTCAAGAACGCCTAAAAATAGGGTATATAAAAGCAACGCTAATACGTGCTGATTCATTCGTATTGTGAGCGTCATCTAGTTAAGATCTTGTGGTACAACAATTAAAGTTGCCAGCGTGTTTTATTAATCGCGAATAGTTAAATCGTCAAATAATTGATTAAATAAAATGTAATTTAATTAAAACTCTAAAAGTTGTGTGTGTAATTATTTTGCAAATAAAGAACTCATAAATAAAACGTTTATAATTTAAATAAACGTAACAATATTATAACTTAAATAAAGCTGCACGTCGTCAGCGTGCAACCTAACTTTGCAATGTTTGAGTTTGCTTGGCACATCATTAATGTTTAACGAAAACAATAAAAGGCCCAAGATTGAGCCCTGTGGAAAACCTCGACACAAAGGCAAAGAAGTTGATTTTGAGGGACCTGATTTAACAAATTGATGTTTGTCAGTTAAATTAAATATCAGATCGGTAGAAGTGGATGAGAATTCATGAAAAAAATTTAATTTCTTACATAAAATGTTATCATCTACAGTGCACAAAGCCTTCGAATGATCCACAAGTACAAAGAATGCAACATTGCCACAATCTGTTTGTTGTCAAATATCTTCAGAAATATCAACTATTGCCATTATACAGTTGTGTTTTTTTTACGAAATCCAGATTGACAATTTAAAAGAATGTTATTATTTTTGAGGTAGCAAGTCACTTGATTATGATTCAGCGTTTATAAGTGCAATATAAACATGCACACTCAAATTGAGGAAAATGGAGACGGGCAAAATAACTACCATACGCAGTAATATCTAACGTGACATTTCTAAAGACCAACATTAGCAAAAGTCTTTAATTTCTTGAGAAACGGTGGGTAATTTACATAAAAGTTGCTTGCAGAGTTTATGGATTGGACAGACCAAAAATTTTCTCTGATGTATTTCGAGCGAGATCACAAGGTAGGCCAAGACCGTAAACCCAGAAAACGCTGGGTACAAAAAAATAATTAGATAAATATAACAAGTGCAAGTAAGACTTGTACACGGAGTGCTCCATACACTATATGGGACACCTTTCAATATTTGACTCTATCTTTTGTATTCTAAAAGATACGTTTTTATTCGTCACAGTCATTGCCTCTATAAAAACACTCTTCAATATTTAAATTAATGTGTAACACTTATTCCATTAGAACTGCGAAGTTTTTCTCATACTAATAATACATTTATGTTGGGACTGTTAAGATATCTATCCTGAATTGGATAAGGTTTTATTATTTCAACTGTTACTCTCCCAACTTGACCTCGTGTATTTTTCGCTCTTTATGACTAATTGCTAACATTATAAATATTTAATTTAGTGAAATAAATATTAAATTAAAATTTCTGATATTTTTTAAATACAGGGTGCCCGACGAAAATGTACACTACTTTGTTTGTTCATAATTTTTGATGAAATGAAGGTCATATTATATTGATAAATGTTTTTTTTTAATGTCGGCAAATATGTATGGAATACAATATTAGATTTGGCAGCCTCTGTTTGCCTCTCGAGTGCGAGCCTTTTGAGCACATTTTTTATTACATTCTCACATATTTCACGCGGTGTTTCAGTAATTTCATCACGAATATTGTGTGTGAGTTGCTCTAGCGTTTCTGGTTTGTTTGCATAAACCTTGCTTTTCAGATATCCCCACAAAAATAAGTCCGGAGCAGTCGAATCAGGCAACCGTAGAGGCCATTCAACATCATCATTTCTTGAAATAACTTCTTGTAGAAAGAGGTCTCGCAGCAATTTTATTGTAATGCTGCCTGTATGCGATCTGGCAACGTCTTGTTGATACCACATGTCAATCAAGCCTAAAGCATGCAAGAGCATTTACAGCTCTTGTGTCAACTGAATTTTAAAAGCAACAAATGCAAATCCTTGTGCAAAATTGTGGCCAATTGTTTTTTGACGACCAAGCTTCTGAGCACGGCGTCGAATTGAGGTGGATGGATTTTTTTGAACACTTTGTTGAGCAGCAGTAATGTTTTCAGCCGATCTTGCAGTACTTTGTGGGCCGTGCTTGTATTTATAACCTACAAACCCTGTTTTTTTTTCGAAATCATACACCACGCCATAAACAGTGCGTTTTGTTGGCACGTTGCTTCTCCCAAAAATTTTACGTCACTTTCTCATCGTCACAGTAATCGATAATTGATTTTGATAATGATGATTTTGACGATTAAAACACGTTGGTTTATCGAATATTTTTCCATTATTATATATTGTTACGTTTATTTAAATTTAAAAACGTTTTAATTATGAGTTCTTTATTTGCAAAATAATTAAACACACAACTTTTAGAGTTTTAGTTAAATTACACTTTATTTAATCAATTATTTAACGATTTAACTATTCGCGATTATTAATACACGCTGGCAACTTTACTTGTTGTACCACAAGATCTTAACTAGATGACGCTCACAATACGAATGAATCAGCACGTATTGGCGTTGCTTTTATATACCCTATTTTTAGGCGTTCTTGAATGTTCGAGAATTTCTACCGCCATCTATTGCGTAGTTGAAAATGCTGCGTTGCCACTTTTATCTCAGACACATTAGTGAGCATTATTATTTACTTCTAGGACTTTCAATCATTATTTAAAAATACATGTTGTGTATTTTTATTTAGTTGTTATACAATGCAGGTATGTGTATGTTTGTGTATTGTGTTTGTTTAGTCATCGCTTTGTGTTAGTTGTTTTTGTTTTGCAATAAAGATGTTTTATAGAAACTTCTAGCTTTAAAAACAAACACAATAGGCCATTTCGTTTTACTTTCTTGGCCTCAACTATTTTTAACATCTTTTTATGATTTAAGTAAAGCATCTTTGTAACACTGCCGCCCACTTAAGCCTTTTCGTCCCGAATAGGCTCAACATTACCTCTGCCATATTTAGCCAACCGCTCCAGGTGAACCACCTTCATTTTGGACCTCGGATTATGATATCTCTGTATCCGGTAAACCACGACATTCAGTTTCTTTATCACCTTGTACGGTACCTCCCAGTGGGTTTGCAGTTTAGGGGATAGTCCTTTCTTGCGTTGCGGGTTAAATAGTAGAACCATTTGTCCTTCAGTAAATCCCTCCGTGTTTGCTGCTCGATCATATCTGGCTTTTATCTTATCGCTGGTCATTTTAATGCGGTTACGTACAAACTCATGAAGCTCATGCAGTTCTTCTTGTGCCTGGAGAACGTTTCTATTGTCTTCGTGCACTTGTCCAGGTTTAACACCAAATTCTAAATCTGCTGGCAGTTTTAGTTCTGTCCCAAACAAGATTTTTGCTGGACTACGTGAGGTTGAATCGTGTACAGCTGAGCGGTACGCCAGTAGAAATTTGGGTATATGCTCATCCCAATCCTTTTGGTGTGAACTGACCACTTTTCTGAGATATTCTTCTAGGGTGCGATTGAATCTTTCTACCATTCCGTCAGACTGTGGATGCAGCGGTGTCGTTCTCGTCTTTTTGATACCATAAACGTCACACATCTCTTTAAATATAGCCGATTCAAAATTTCGTCCCTGGTCTGAATGTAGTTCTAGTGGAACACCGTATCGACACACCCAATTGTTCACAAGGGCGTCTACCACTGTTTTGGATTCTTGGTTTGGAATGGCATAAACTTCAGGCCATTTGCTAAAATAATCCATTACCACTAGTACATATCGGTTTCCAGCATCACTGACAGGGAATGGACCTGTGATATCAATAGCTATCCGCTCAAAGGGTGCACCTGCGTTGTACTGCTGAAGTTTGCTACGACTTTTTCTTACAGGACCCTTAGCCTTTATGCACTCTTCGCAATTACCTATCCAATCGGCTACGTACTGTTGGCAACCTACCCAGTAAAATCTCTGCTTTATCTTTTCCAGAGTTTTTGTTATACCCATATGACTACCGCTGGGACCATTATGGAACTGCTTTAGTATCTCATTTCTTCTAGAAGTTGGCACGACAATTAAGTCCGTTGTAGTTTTGCCATCTGTACTTTCCCAAGATCGATATAAGCAGCCGTCTTCTACTTTCAGGCTATGCCACTGGGCCCAGTACGACTTGGCTAGTTGGCTCTCTGCCGATATTTCATTATGATTCGGTCTCCTGTTGTTTTGCTTAGCCAATATAATTTTTGCCAAAATTGGGTCGTCATTCTGGGCCTTCGACCAATCTTCCCTTGACCCAATTTGGGTAAGCCGCACATCAATGACGCACTCCTTTTTTTCTACTTTTGTGCAGTGCTTGCACTCTACATTGCATGGCCGTCTTGACAGGGCATCAGCATTATTGTGCTTTCCTCCTTTTCTATGCACAATACTAAAGTCATAGCTCTGCAGACGCTCAACCCAGCGTGCAAGCTGGCCCTCAGGATTCTTAAATTGCATCAACCAACGTAATGCAGAATGGTCCGTCCTTAAGATGAAATGTTGACCATATAAGTACTTGCGGTAATGTTTAACACACTCCAGCACTGCTAAAAGCTCCCTTCGTGTAACGCAGTAATTTCTTTCCGGCTTAGAGAGCACCCTGCTGTAATAGCCAATGACCTTTTCTATTCCATTTATTTCCTGAGAAAGCACTCCACCTATTCCATAGCCGCTTGCGTCCGTGTCCAATATGAATTTCTGTCCAGCTATTGGATAGGCAAGGACTGGTGCCGTACACAAAAGTTGCCTGAGCTCCTGGAACGCCTTTTCCGCTGCTTCACTCCAGTGGTATGGTTGCGACTTCCTGGTCAACTCGTGCAAGCTAGCAGCAACTTGAGCAAAGTTTGGCACAAATCTCCTGTAATATGTGCAAAGCCCCAGGAAACTACGCAGCTCATTAAGATTTTGTGGGCGAGGCCAGGTCTTTACTGCCAATACTTTGTCTTCATCAGTTGACACGCCCTCTGCAGTTACACGATGCCCCAGGTATTTGACCTCCTTTTGAAACAAAGCACATTTCTTAACACTTAATTTTAATCCTGCAGCAGTTATACGCTTAAAAACTTCATCCAGGTTTTTGAGGTGTTCATCAAAAGTCTTCCCCATCACGATTATGTCATCCAGGTACACTAAGCACGTCTTCCAATTGAGACCCTTAAGCACACGTTCCATTAAACGCTCAAAAGTAGCTGGAGCGTTGCAGAGCCCGAATGGCATCACCTTGAACTGCCATAAACCACCACTTGCGCAAAGGCAGTTTTCTCCTTGTCTTTATCAGCTATTTCTACTTGCCAATAGCCGCTCTGCAAGTCCAAGGTAGAGAACCATTCCGTTCCAGCCAACGTGTCTAAGGTATCGTCAATTCTAGGCAACGGATAACTGTCTTTCTTGGTGACATCATTGAGCTTCCTGTAGTCAACGCAAAACCTGGTACTGCCGTCCTTCTTCTTTACTAAAACTATTGGTGAACTCAACGGACTTGAGGATGGCTCAATGACTCCGTTCCGTTCCATTTCGCTGACAAATTCTTTGACCTCGTTTCGCTTTGCTAGGGGAACACTTCTGGGTGCTTGTTTTATAGGCCTCGCTTCGCCAGTATTAATTTCATGTTTAACAACTGCCGTTCTACCTTGGCTTTTATTATTTAGGGCGAAGACGGAGGCATGTTTTTTCAGCAACTGCTTTGCCTTGTTTCTGTCAGGAGGTGTTAGTCCTGCCACCCATTTTTGCACCTGTTCTGCTAATGAATCTCTTTCTGTGGCTGTTATTTTAGGACATACTGTGTTCGCCGCACAATTAATTATGGCTTCTGCTGGCTCACACCAAAATTCCTGTTAATAGTTTTTTCGCTATTAGACAAATTAAGTACTCTCACAGGAACTCTGCCATCGTCGCAGATTTTCACGAGGGCTTTTGCTGTTATGATATCGTCTTTTAGTTCTTTTGGTTCCACCACCCACAATCGGTTATCCTCACAATCTGTCTCCACACGTGCCCATACTATAGTTTCCGCCTGAGGTGGTAATTTCTGACGTTCAACGGCAATTAGCTTCCTTACCGTCGTCCTGCTGTCATAACCAACATCCAGGGGTATCTCCACATTGCGCCAGATCATTATTTGCTCGCCCATGTGCAGACTAATACCGTGGGCTATCATAAAATCTGCACCAATAATAACTTCATCCACTATATCGGCAACAACAAATACATGGTCAGCGGTGATGTTTGCAATAGTCATTCTTACCCTGGCTCTTCCATAGACAGTGGCTAAGTCGCAAGTAGCAGTGCGCAGTCGTACGTTATTTAATGGTTTCACTGCCCCTTTTACTAAATCGGGCCTTATAATTGACTGAGATGCTCCTGTGTCTATGGTGAGGACTTGCTTACTTCCGTTTATAAGACCGCAAACAGTAAGGTTGCTATTTTTTTGTTGTACAATGGAAATGGAGATTGTGGGGCCATCGGTTGTGGGAGCCAGCACTTGTCCCTTAGTGCTAGCTCGATTTAGTTTAACGGTGACTCATGAGATTTTGTGTTGTTGGCCCGCTTGTTGTCCCTTGCTGGCGAAGCAGATCTTGATCTTCTCTTTGCGGACCTAAAGTTGCGCTGAAAATGGCCAGCCTTACCGCATTTAAAGCATTTAGCGCGAGAATTACTTTTTTCTTCCTCCATTATCTGTTTGACTAACTCTTTTATCTCGCTTCTACTGTCTGTGTTATAAGTTTCAGTATCAAGGCTTCGCACCTTGTACACCTGTGGCTTCGAGATGACTTTTGCGGTCTCCTGGGCTAGCGCATACCAGATGGTTTCTGCAAAAGATGATTTTTGCATAGCACAAACAGCATATTTAATATCTGGATCCCGTATGCCATTCACAAATGCTTCAATCTTAAACTGATCCAGAAACGGGTGATCTTCGCCTGGGTAAGTCAACTGCACCAAACGTTCAATTTCCATGGCGAAGTCTTGCAGCGTCTCATTTGCCTTCTGCACCCTGCCTCGTAACTCCATTCTGTAGAGTTCTCTTTTATGCTCGCCACCGTACTTACGTTCTAAGGCTACCATTATGTCCTCATAATTATTTCTGCAACCGGCTGGTAAGCTTTCGAGTATCTGTGCTGCTGCTGCACCCTTTAAGGCCAGAATTAGCTCAATAGCTTTTTCTTCGTTGTCCCATCAATTTTTGCTGGCCACTGTTTCGAACTGAAACTTAAAAACTTTAAAAGGTGCGCTGCCGTCAAAGCTCGGGGTGTTTATCTTGCTGGCATGCTCAGAGATAACTCTCACCGGTCCCTCTCGAATGTGAAGATCGCCCATTTGCACTTTTAATTCATGTAACTCTGCGCTTACTTTTTTCTCTAGGCCGCACAATTTTTCATCAAACTCGCTGACCCTTTTTTCTACGATGTTTACTCGTTTGTCGAAGACTTCTGATATTTCTTCAAATTTCTCATTTACCTTCGCTAAAAGCCTTTCTCCGTTGACGCTAGAGCTTTCTTGCATTGCTTTAAAGC
The DNA here is from genome assembly GCA_916610165.2 of Gymnosoma rotundatum. Lineage (NCBI taxonomy): Eukaryota > Metazoa > Arthropoda > Insecta > Diptera > Tachinidae > Gymnosoma > Gymnosoma rotundatum. The sequence continues at coordinate 35,370,038 of OU744339.1, read as the reverse complement.
TGTCTTGAAATTTTTCTTGAAGTTTCAGGTTGTTTTCTTCTAACTTCTTCATTTGGTTTTCCTGCCTCTGGTTGTTTTCTTCTATTTTCTTCATCTGGTTCTGGTTGGTTTCTTCTATTTTCTTCATCTGGTTTTCCTGCTTCTGGTTGTGCTTTTCCTGCTTCTGGTTGTTTTCTTCTATTTTCTTCATTATAGCGGCAAACATTGAATTTAAGTCTATAACGCTATTTGTTGCTGGGGCACATACTTCAATCTCTTCCTTTTCGTCTTTTTCCTGAAATTCGTATGTGCCAATATCGATACCACGCTGCTTAAATTCATCTATTAACCGCTTTTGCAACTCCGCTTTATTGCCTGCTGTCGGTAGATTTAACTTACTCAGCTCCATTTTTAGCTGCTCAACTTTTAGCTCGTCGAATTTCATTTTAACTATTTATTTATTATTTTGCAATTTCACTTCTGACACCAGTTGTTACGTTTATTTAAATTTAAAAACGTTTTAATTATGAGTTCTTTATTTGCAAAATAATTAAACACACAACTTTTAGAGTTTTAGTTAAATTACACTTTATTTAATCAATTATTTAACGATTTAACTATCCGCGATTATTAATACACGCTGGCAACTTTACTTGTTGTACCACAAGATCTTAACTAGATGACGCTCACAATACGAATGAATCAGCACGTATTGGCGTTGCTTTTATATACCCTATTTTTAGGAGTTCTTGAATGTTCGAGAATTTCTACCGCCATCTATTGCGTAGTTGAAAATGCTGCGTTGCCACTTTTATCTCAGACACATTAGTGAGCATTATTATTTACTTCTAGAACCTTCAATCATTATTTAAAAATACATGTTGTGTATTTTTATTTAGTTGTTATACAATGCAGGTGTGTGTATGTTTGTGTATTGTGTTTGTTTAGTCATCGCTTTGTGTTAGTTGTTTTTGTTTTGCAATAAAGATGTTTTATAGAAACTTCTAGCTTTGAAAACAAACACAATAGGCCATTTCGTTTTACTTTCTTGGCCTCAACTATTTTTAACATCTTTTTATGATTTAAGTAAAGCATCTTTGTAACAATATAATTGTTTTTCTAACATCTATAATTAATTTTTAAGCACTAGTGCTTAAAAAATTAGAAAAGAAAATTTTTCTATAATAAAATTGCCACGTGACTACCTAACGACTGCCAAATATGAGCTTTCAATACTAATAATTACCAAAATCTCGACAAAATAGTATAAATAGTTTTCGTATACACTTTAAACTAAAATTAAGAGACAAATCAAAAAATTGTTCAACCGGATTTTTGGCTTGTTAGTATCTACAAGATTAAAATTTAATCCAAAGCTAATATTACCTTGAACTATTGCTAACTTGTAATAGTAGCCCTGTAACTTTTTTGTAATAGTTAAAGGTAAGAGCCCAGATTTTATTTATAATTTCTTACGTCCAAGTATCCCTTTTCGATTAGATATCATCAGGGTTAAAAATCGTCTTAAGTATTGAGGTGCATTAAAACAATTTTATGTTTAAAGTAAGAACTGATGGGAAGAATCGCTTAAAATTGAATTTTAAATTAATGTGTGTTAGTTTATTAAGATTTTTTTGATGTATCTCTATTGGAAATATAAGTTAAAATAAAAAAAATAATGTAATATATTCTTGTTTCTACTTATCATAACATTTGAATGTATTTTAGCTGCCTACGGCATTAAATTTATTGTAAATTTCCAATCAATAAATCGCCCTTAGGTTCAGACATGCAGAATGACTTGCTTTTTCAATTATCACCCATCCTGCGTTTACTTAACAAATAAGAACACGCAGTTTGACATATTGTTAAAAATTGTTCGATTCATTTCTAAGAACGACTTTGCAAACGACATAAAGAAGTTATTATAGATACACTTACTTTATGAATGTGTTCAATGGCCAAAGGTGATTAACCCTAAAAATATATTCTCTGAAGGCAACCACATGCAAAGTAGGCTGCCTGCTGGCACAAGCATGTTAGCAGCTATTGCTGAAACTTTCAAGCTAAAAGAAAATAGAAATTGCATTTTAAAAAGCATGCAAATTTTTTTTTATTGTTGCGGTTATTTTTCAAATACCTAAGCCGCAGCCGGACCAAATTCTCTACATATAAATTTTCATTTTTAAAAATTTGAACTTTAACACATTTTTAGAGGCCACGCACTTTTCAGTTAAATTATGAATCTTTTTTGAAGACCTGATGTAAATTGAGAACTAAAAAATGTGACACAGATCAAAAAGAAACAAAATTGTAAGAATTAAAAAGATTTATAGGGAAAATATTGATGTGTCTTATCATGATTAGAGTACACAGTGTAAGTATCTTGTCTAAAATTGATATAATGAAAAATATGCTATAAAATATTTGTTAATATTTTTAATTAATTTTGTTTTTTGTTTTCTTTAAATGCTGTCGCATTTAATTTTAAAAATACCAAGTTGTAAAAGCACATTATAAAATCGTAACATTCTGGCATAAAATCAACTAGTTAGCAGCACTGCACTATTTCAAGCTTGAACTGAAAAACGAAAGAGTGAGTGGTCTTTACTTCTTTAAAATAAAAACTTAAGAATATTTTCAACTCCATTCGAACTAAAATTATTTCGAAAGTTTAAAAACTATTAACAACAATAAAAAAAATTTCTAACACATTGGTATTTAAATAAAAATTTATAGCTAACAATTTTTTAATTATAAATTAAGGTAAGATAAGGAAAACAGGAAGCCTGAAACTGGTTAAACTTTCTTGCTCCCACACAAGAACATACAAAACACGCACACACTCACACAGCCATTTTTTTCTATTATGTGTAAAAATTAAAAAAAAAAATGAGGTAGGACAATAAAGCAAAGACAAAGATAAGTAAAGAATTTGGTGTTGTATAATAAATTTCAGAACTAATTTAAAAGAAAAGAAAGAGGATTAAAACCATTATTTGAAAAACCATAAATGAAAATGTCTTAAATTTGTACAGTTTTTAATTCTTATAAACACTTTTAGAAATCCCAAGAAGCACACAATTGCTTAATAATTTCAAAAAATGTCTGTTCTCTTTGAATTTTCTTTTTGCTTAAAATAAAGTGCAACATAATTGAACCGAAAAAGCAAAAACAGCAAAAAAATCATTTTCAATCTTACACGAGTATATGATTTATGATTTTTATGGAGTATTTTTTGTTTATTTTCTTTTTGATGAATTTGGCATAATTTACATTCAAGAGCTACCAAAAATACAAGATTTTTTTTTGCCTCTGTCAATCTTTCCGAAGTGCTTTAAGCAATTGATTGGTTCCTTTTGTCTTTCATAGTTGACAATTTAACTTCACTTTTTGAAATTTTTATATTCACTTATCTTTTATTTTGTCAGTGCAAAATATTTTTTTGCATTTTTTTTTTTGTGGTCATCATCAATTTTGGTCATTTAGAATAAGAGACTGGTTACTTGATTTCATGTAAAAAAAAAAATTTTTTTTTTCTTCAAGTGCGTTTCACACTGTAATATTTTTGCATTTAGTTAAAGTACATAAATTTTTTTAACAGTTTTCCAAAATAAATAACCAATATAAAATAAACTTGTTTAAACTATTTAAATACCTGCAAGATACTGTATTCGATATCGACCGCAATTTATATATAAATTCTATAGAAATTTCGATCGTATGATTAACATTAGATCAAAATTAAAAAACTCATACGCTAACACTAGAACGCCACCTCTTCAAAATGCCGTTTCCATTACCTGTCAATATTAAAAATACATGCATGTTAAGCTACAAGTGTGTTGAGCGATCGAACAGATAATGTTGCATTTAACTTTTGGTGTAAGATTTATTTATTTAGATCTGCTAATTCAAATAATTTTTTGTCAGTTGCAAATATCTCCCATACCACCGCATCAAATTTAATGAATGATATCTCATTTTTAAGCTTATTTCTAACACTAATGACGAAAAATAATTAGAAATTTAAAAATTAATATTTTCATTGATAAAAATTATATTTTATATAGAACTGCATGATAATGCAGTGATTATATGTTTTTTTCCAAGTGTGGTAATACAGGGTCGCTTAATAGTAACGCAGTTCTACATAATAAAGTATGTATTAAAATTCATTCTGGCAATACCGCTATTTACTACAATGCCGTTTATTAACCGACTTCAAAAAAGAAGGATGTTATACAATTCGGCTGAATGTTGCTTTTTTATATTTGTGCCTCCAGAACTTAGTCATTTCTGGTCCGATTTTGTATATGTTTGGTAATATGATAGATTATGCTTACAGATTGGTTCCGTTTTAAAAACAGCTCATAATCTTAAAAATTAAAGGGTGTCCCCATACAACATGCATATTTTTTACGTGTATTATGAATTGTAAAGGGCACTTCTGTAAAATTTAAAATAACTGCGTATTGCTATAGCTCCCAAAAACAAAAAATATACAAAAATAAAATCAAAAATTAAAGGGTGCCCCCATAATTGATGTAAATTTACTTATATGGGCCTATCTTTACAACCGTTATAGACAAACGCTTGCAAATTGGATAGAATATCGATTGCTATGGCCATTGTAGTAACAAGTATTAATATTATAAATTATTAATTAAAGGGTGCACCAATAGTTCATTATATTTGATGTATATGGCCATACTTTTGAACAGTTGTAGACAGACGTTTGAAATTTACAACGAACCTGTATTGCTAAGTCCGCTATAACAACAAGTATAAAATTTGGATTTGGAAGTTAAAGGGTGTTCCAATAGTTAATGTAATTTTGTGTAAGTGACCAAACTTTTGAACCGCTACGGACAGAACGCTGAAACTTAAAAGGGACCTCTATTGCTAATATTCTGTATCAACGAGCTTATAATTTGAATTTAGAACCGTGTGAACCGTTATAGACAAACGCTTGCAAATTGGACAGAATGTCGATTGCTATGGCCGCTATAGTAACAAGTATTAATTTTAAGAATTATAAATAAAAGGGTGCGCCAATAGTTCATTTAATTTCATGTATATTGCCATACTTTTTAACAGTTATAGACAGACGCTTGGAATTTACAACGAACCTGTATTACTAACTCCTCCAAAAATACAAGTATAAAATTTGGATTTGGAAATAAACGGGTGTCCCAATTATTGTTATAGTATGGTGTATGTGGCCGAACTTTCGAACCGTTACAAACTAACGGTTGAAATTAACACAGAACCTGATTGCTAAATCTACTACAACAGCAAGTATATAATTTGGAAATTACAGAGTCACTCTTAGGTTTCAACGTCTGCCTGTAACGGTTCAACAGTTTGCCCATATACATCAGATTATATCAACTTTTATAAAACCCTTTAATTTATAATTTAAAATTTTTATACGTCTTATTATACCAAACAAAGTAGTGGATATTCTGTCTAAAATTCAGGTGTTTGTATCTAACGGTTCAAAAAATACAGCCATATGAAACAAATTACATTAATTTTGAAACACCCTCTAGTTTCTAAATTCAAATTTTAAGCTTCTTGTTCTGGCAGACTTAGCAAAACAGGTCACTTGTAAATTTCAGCTGCCTATCTATATCGGTTCAAAAGTTCGGCCATATACACCAAATTACATCAACTATTGGGACATCCGTTTATTTTAAAATCAAATTTAATACTTGCTGTCATGCGGAGTTAGTAATACAACTTCTTTGTAAATTTCAATCGTCTGCTTACAACTGTTTAAAAGTATGGGCATATACATCAAATTAAATGAACTATTGGAGCACTCTTTTATTTATAGTTTTAAATATTAATACCTGTAACTATAACAGCCATAGCAATCGACATTCTGTCCAATTTGCAAGCGTTTTTCTATAACGGTTCAAAAGATAAGCAAATTTAAGTAAATCTACATCAAATTATAAACTCGTTAATATAGCGAGACTAGAAATACAGGTCCCTCTTAAGTTTCAGCGTTCTGTGTTAAACGGTTCAAAAGTTCGGCAACATGCTCCAAATTACATCAACTATTGGGACACCCGTTTATTTCCAAATGTTATACTTGTTGTTATAGCGGACTCAGCAATACAGGTTCGTTGTTAATTTTAAGCGTCTGCCTAGAACATTTTGAAAGTATGGCCATATACATCAAATTAAATGAACTCTTGGCGCCCTTTTATTTATAATTTTATATTTTAATACTTGTTTTTATAACGGCCAAAGCAATCGACATTCTGTGCAATTTGCAAGCGTTTGTCTATAACAGTTCAAAAGATAGCCCCATATAAGTAAATCTACATCAATTATGGGACACCCTTTAATTTCTAAATTGAAATCATAAACTCGTTGATATAGCGGGCTTAGCAATACAGGTCCCTTTTAAGTTTCAGCATTCAGTCTATAACAGTTCAAAAGTTTGGTCACATAATTGAAATTACATCAACTATTGGAACACCCTTTAACTTCCAAATCCAAATTTTATACTTGTTGTTATAGCGGACTCAGCAATACAGGTCCGTTGTTAATTTTAAGCGTCTGCCTACAACTGTTCAGAAGTATGGCCATAAACATAAATTTAAAATGACTCTTGGGGCATCCTTTAATTTATAATTTTTAATATTATTACTTGTAAGATAGGCCCATATAAGTAAATTTACATCAATTATTTACATTACACCCTTTAATTTTTAGATTAATTTTTTTGTTATTGGGTGCTTTAGTAATACGCAGTCATTTTTAATTTTACAGAAGCGTCCGTTACAGTTCATAATACACGTAAAAAATATGTACGTTGTATGGGGACACCTTTTTAATTTTTAAGATTATGAAGTGTTTTTTAAAACGGGACCAATCTGGAAGCATAATCTATCATATTACCAAAAATTTTCAAAATCGATTTGAAATGACTGAGTTCTACAGGCACAACCATAAAAAAAGCAACATTCAGCCGAATTGACAACCTCCTTCTTTTTTTGAAGTCGGTTAAAGTGTACATTCCTCTGCTAATTTTCTGATATATGTATTTGGCAAATCCTAAGTTTTATTATATGTCTCGCAGTTAATTTATTTATGTTTATATATTTACTTGTTAATCTAGTATAAAATGTAAGCTTTACCGGCATTTTTTAATTTTAACTGGTTTTAAATGACTTTATTAAAATATCCTGAACCTGCATGCATAATCTAGCTACAAATACTCTCAAAAAACTTGAGTTACCAGGCTACTTTCTTTTTTGGTTGGTACTGAAGTTTCTTAATGATTTTATTAATTTTTTTTTTCAAACTTGATATTTCAGGTCAATATATAATAATTTTATTAACCACACGACCTTACAGCTGTTAGTTCGACTATTTATATACATAAAATCTAGGCTGCTTTGTAGTGGTTATGGTTACGTTAAATACAGTTCATTGTAACAAGATTACGGTAGACAAATATTTGACAGTCGTTGTAAAGTATTTGAAAAACGACATTTCAAGTCATTTATTGCTGTTAATCATACATGGGAAAAATTAATTTGATGGGCTAATTAATTGACGATTTCATTAGCATTGAACGATATTTGTAGCATCGTAAGGTATAGAAGAGCATTATTTTAAAGGGACATTTTAATCCAAAAAAATTGTAAAATATATATATTTTTTAACTTTCTTAGGAAAAATAAGATACTGTGGGAAAATATTTGTGTTTTCGTGTAAGTAATATATTCTGCTATCTGGGGTGTTAGGAGACTTTAAACTTTTCTCACATAAAATTAATAAATTTTTAAAATTTTCAAACATAGATCTATCCACAAGTGTGTTAAGACATTTTATTTTATACACAGTTTTATTAAGTTTCTGGGACCAAAAATTTGTGTTTTTATAAAAAAAAAAAATTTGTTCAATTGTAATTAGTAATTAGACGATTTCATTAAAATTGCATAACCATAAATAAAACCAATTTTTATTAAATGAAATCGTTAGCATTAAATGGTAGTAGAATTTCTTTCATAGACATTATTTCAAACAATGCCAATGAAATGTCAATAGTAATGAAAAAAGTATGCTGTTAACGAAGTAAATTATATGCAGCGGTCTTAAGTAGCGCCATTATCTTTTAATCAATTTGGTTTGCAGTCTGTAAAAAAAAATTCCCAGTTTTCGAGCCTTTATCATGCTTTTCCAAAACTTTTATTTCTGCAATAGTCACCTTAATTATTAACCTTTAGCTAATATGGATTATGACTTATCTGCGCCTGCCAGTGCTTCATAATTCATTTAGTTTTGTTCTCGTCCGTCCGCACTAGTGTCTTTGTTTCCCTATTACGTTAATCTCTGTAGGAGTTTCTTACCTGATTATTCTGCTTCCAAGATGCACTTCTATCTATATTCTAATTACTCGCGACTAACTTTATCTTAGAAATACATCCTTTGTAAGTTGAATAAATATTAATCACGCTACACATTTGAAAGCTCAGATCTCTTATTCACATATATTTTTTCTTCTCCTTAAATCAAAATTTGCTTAATCGCCTGCACCCCATTGTAAACTGGTTTAATTAAGAACGTGTCTTCGTTTATTTGCTAAACAATTTTTTTTTTATTGTTCACAAATTCCGATTCTCATATCTTTAAGAGCTAAAAAATATTTCATTTCTCATTCACTTTGAATTTCAAATGAGCAAATTGCTGTTGCAACAACAGACAAATGTAAACCATGAAATAACAAATAAAATGCAGACCTAAGAATAAAATCCAGACTAAAGTAGTTCATTTGCTTGTGATTATTACCTGACAATTTGCAAAGCTGCAAAACTCAAATGAATGGGTTTACTAAAAAACTTTTAAATTTTTCCAAAGAAAAATACTTTTTCTGTACTTTGTTACTAGTTTCCGTCCTTAAAGCGGCATGCAAATAATTGCGGAAAATAGAAGAAAAGGAAAACTGATATTAATGCAAAAAAATTTAAGGCAGCTGTAGTCGGTGTCACATAAAAATAAAAATCTAATAAATTACAAAGGGTTTTCTAATAGAGAAATCAGACTTGTGGGAAAAACTTATAAACGTTTCAAAAAGTGAACTCGTTGAGTATTTTATAATAAGCAATTTTAGTAATAAGTAATTAACTCCCTTCTTGTCTATTATAGCTGACATAGAAAATTCGTCCCCTTAAACACAAAAGTGTGATTATTTTAATTGTAAAATAGGTGAGATATTTGTTAAGTTTTGAATTAAGAGCACCTTCGATATATGAAAAAAACACATGAGTGTTTCTTCCTTTCGAACTAAATTAGCGGACGTTCAACTGTAAGCAATGAAGAAAATTTTTTGTTATTCATGCATTTTTCTTTTTTTTTAACAGTAGAAATAGGAAAATGCATCCGTCGCTAACCGACGGTTGGCTGAAGCAAGAACAATTGTATGTGAGGATTTAATAGGGAAATTAAAGAGAAAAAATTTTAAGGCAGTGTGTGTTATGAGATTTTTCCAACATAATATTTTTTCGAGTTGGTAGACAAAATGTTAATATTGCTGATAAAGTCTGCAGCGATTCATAGGTTTATATCAGTTGATAATATTTTTTTCTAAATAAATAAATGAATAAAAATAAATGAAATTTGGGCACACAAAAAATTTTTCTATTCCAAAATTAAATATTTGACCGCGTGAGACTTTTCTAAACTCGGATTTTATTTAATTCAAAGGTCTAAATAACTAACTTCACCACAACTTATGCATTGAAGGAGGGAAACTATCACTACATTTAAGAAGTTTAGCCACATTTATGCAAAATAGTCATGCGAAATTTTGAGAAAGTAGTAATATGACAACTTAGTTAGTCCTCATGTATATCAAACATGAAAACCGAGTTTTTTATTTATAACTCATATCTGGCTAAAATTTTTATACACCCTTTATATACCTGATATTAATAGGGTTTTATTTCATTTTCATTAGGAATAATATTTTTTATCTTTCTTTCAACTATAAAACATTTTTCGTTTAAAGCATAACACATGTGTTTCTTTTAGTAGCGCTGAAATCCTTTTCGATTTAGTTTTCAATTAAAAAAAACTGAATAATCTAAAATTCTAAATTTTTATTTCCTCTTCCCGGAAAACCTAAGTTTGTGTAAATGGATGCAAGAGTTTGTTTACGTTAAAAATCTTTATCACCCAGGCTGACACACACCCACATTCATACCGTTATTTATTGTTGTATGTACGGTTATAAGTTCAAGAGCTTTAACCTTAATGCCGAACATAATTTGTGTGGCTTAGAGCAACATTTATGTATATGATATAACTGAAAAAAGGGAAAAATCCCTTTATTACAATTTCCATGTAACGTGAAAACCAAACGTAAATAGACATTAACAGCAGCACTTCTGCGGTTCTTGTTTTTCTGTTTTAAGCGGACACGAGATTAGTAATAATAATATTTTTTATATGTTAATGTGTATAAGAAAATCTTATGTGACAAATATAAGTATTAGTTTAGTTTTAAAACTTTTATGCTCAAAGGAAGCTTTTTCCAATCACTATATTATTTTGTTACTTACGAAACTTACGAATGTGCAGTTGGCGTATAGTGAGTAACATGTTTATTTAGCAGAATATTTAAAAAATTTAACTAATTATTTAATAGTTTAAATTCCTGGGCTAGAAATAAGCTGCAGGAAGCGGGCCCATCAGAATGGGCCCAAAAACATAGAAATATTTTAAATTATAAGTTAAAGGGTGTTACATTAGTTGATGTAATTTGATGTATATGGCCAAACTGTTCAACCGTTATAGACAGATGCTTGAACTTTAAGAAGAACCTACTACGACAGCAGGTATAAAATTTGAATTTGGAAATCTGTAATGTGGTGTATATTGCCAAACTGTTGAACAGTTTGTCAGTTTGGGAAAAATTAACTTACTGATTCAGCATTACTAACAATACACTACTACAATACAATACAATACAATATCAGATAAATGTCCTCAGCTGTTAGCCACACAAATGCGAGCCCTTTTGAGCGCATTTTTCATTACACTCTCAGACATTTCACGCGGTTTTTCATTAATTTTATTACATATATTTTGTTTGAGTTGCTCAAGCATTTCTGTTTTGTTTGCATAAGCCTTGCCTTTCAAATATCCCCGCAGAAAGAAGTCCGGAGCAGTCAAATGATGTGACCATGGAGGTTAATTAACATCACCATTCCTTGAAATAACTTGTTATGCGAAGAGGTCTTGCAGCGATTTCACTGTAATCCTGGCTTTATGCAAAGTGGCACCAAATAGTATTCTAAAATAAATTTGCCACGTGTCTACTTTACCACTGCCATTTATGAACTGTAACAAAATAGTATACCTTCCAGGCGGACACAAAATGTGTTCGTCTTTTTGTCGGAAAACTATAGCTGTCTACACCAGTGGTCTGATCTTTTTAAAAATTTCACCATTCTTTTTTAGATATGCGGTTGGTAAAACATGCAAATTGTTTATTTAATATTCCACGTAGGCTTGACACTTCCCATACAAAGAAAATATAGTATTTGGTAACCGTAATAGGAAGCACCTTGAAATTTTGTCCAAATAACTCTCTTAAAAATTTTTCATATATCATGTCTTATAATTTTCATATTAGTGAAAATAATCACACAAAAACTGGCTTGATTAGAAGAGTGTTCGTATTACGATTATTGCCAGTGGGGTAGCAAAGCTTACCGGAATAATATATACATATATATTTAGTTGTGAGCATTTTTTTAACGTCTGATCTTAACCAAATGCAGAAACTCATCTTTTCTCATTGCAGAGTCCCTTTATTATCAACTGCACAAATTCGTATTTTTCTACACGAATAACGTGTCCACAGTAAGCAGTTTTACAAAGTTTAATGGTAGCTAATGGCAGCTATTGGTCGATGAAAATCTATATTATTGTTCATAGCATTTCATAAAACAAAGTCAAAGTGGCAGTTTTAATATTCAGCTGGCAAAATCTTTTTACATTTGAAATAATATCTCTATTCAATATTATTTCTGCGTCACCCTCCCAATTTTAATTCAATAGCGAAGGTAAAGCAATTTTTTTATTGTCTATTTACCGAATCTTTATGTTAAGTTCTGCATTTAGGCATGAGTATTTGATACGTCTTCTTATCTTTTACTTGTTTCTTTTCATGCTGATACTCGTATACAAAAGTTAATGCTTTTGTTTTATACTGATTGTAAATCATAACTTTTACCTGTTACGATAGTGGGTCCATTTTGGACGCATTTTGCTGATTGAGCGTCTCCACACAATATAAATTAAGTGTGAAAAATATTTGTTGCTTTAAGGTGAAAAATGGAATTCACCCCACACTATATCGCCAGTTTTAAGAAATTTTATCTTGTTTCCTAAAGATTATCTAACGCATCTGTTGGAACATAATTTTGAACATTAGCATAACTGATACTACTAGTATCATACTAGAAGTAGACATTCTAATAAACTTGATTCTTGAACAAAATGATCTTTAACAAATCTTTTTAATATTTTTGCTTTATTTGGAAATCTATTTCGCAACTTGCAATTACTTTTAAGAAAAATGTAACCAATTGAACTTTATGCTACGGTCTTTTTTGCTAACAATAAACGTCAAAGGTTGTCAAAAATTATTTTCGTCTTTCAAGGAATATATTATTCATCCTATTCTGTATGCAGCAGTAATACAAGGCAACGGCAATTTAAATGTTTTTTTGAAAATCGGTATTCTCGTGTTCAATATTTCCATTTATCGATGACTGGCAATATGAATTTGGTATTTCGTAAGGAAATGTGACGTTAATATTGTCTCAAATTGCCGTTCGCACTGTCGTCTGTGATTTTGGTGTCGTGTACAAATAAAACAGTGGAATAAACTATAAGAATAGTAGAAATAAAATTGAAAATGGAGAAAGTGAAGATTACTAACCCACCCCAACCAATTTGAAAAATTAATTGAAGAGTTGGAAAAAAATCCATCACTTTCCAGAGGGTTTCGAAGACCCACTGTTTCTTCTTCTTAAAGGAATAGTGGAAAGTTATTACGACTGCTGTAAACGCCCTTAGCCCACCAAATAAACGAGTGATGGATGGGAAAAGGTGTGGTATATTATGCTTTTCCAGATCATGTTTGACAAAATTCTTTTTACAAACAAACAAAATAGAGTATAAAGCTAATGAAGGCGGTACACTTAAGCAGCTGGTACTAAGCGTCTTTAAAGAAAGTATAACAAATCCGCTTCACTTCTAAAAGCAAGTCAACCCTAAGAGTATGGTTCAGGGAGTCGCAAGTGAATGGGAACTTCTTGAAGTCAAAAACAACGTCTATTTAAACGTGCTTAAATCGCTACAAATGGTAAGCCATTTGTTTTATTAAGCAGGAAATAACTTTCGAACCTTAAATGAAGAAACAAAGCACTAGTTTGAAATGGATAACTTTGAATTTATGATTTACTTTTAGATTTCTGCCTAGGAGTCTTCTTTGCAACATTTTTTCTTGCTTTCATTTATCAGTCAGTGTCGGAAGGAAATTACATTTTTCAAATTTTCGCAAAATTGTTATTTTCAACACAATTAAAAATAATAAACAAATACATCAACTGACTCAAATATTAGATTTGTGTGTTATTTCCTATTGGTATTATCGATAAACAGGCAATGTTAATATTTAACTGTTAGGGAATACCAAATATGTATTGATATTGTGATGAAGTGATGGTGCTTCAAAATTGACGACGATGTTGCCGACGCCAAACAGAATAATGGAGATTATTTCACAGACTTTACAAAGCATAATGGAGAATTTTATAGAAATTTTTCCTACCTGCCACACTGTTGGTATATATTAAAAAGGAGGACGAATATAGGGAATCTGCTTTCCATTGAAGTGATTGCTTAACTTTAAGAGATATTTATTGCGTAGAGTAGCACTGAGAAAGGACACTAATAATTAGAGTTCAATTTTAACCTCTCGTATGATACTAAGCAATTTGATTGTCAGTGCATTTATTTCAACTTTAAGAATAAAGTCCGTCATTACATTCACATTGGATCTATCTGCCTGTGGTCCTTAGTCCAAAGACAATCATTGTTGAACATTGAAAGATAAAAAATCTTTTTGTCCTTCATATCAGTCAATTGATGATGACGATGATGATTTAAAGCTGCTGTGTACAACCTTTAGCAGTTTCAGTATTTTTTTTTTCTCTAGCAGCTAAAAGCATTTTAATTGTGTCTAAGATCCTTTAGTTCTTTCCGTTTATATGTTTTTTTGAAAAGTACACGCAGAAAAAAAACGTGGTTGTGATATGTTCACAATAACAATATTATGTTCTTTGTAACAATGTATAGTTGCGGAGAACCAATTATAGTTTTTTTCACCAAAACTTTAGTCTCGATAAACATTTTTTGTTAACTTTTAACGATTATATGATTACTGTGCACAAAAAATGCAACATGGTTGGTTTTAACTTAAAAAAATTTCAAGCACGACCAAAGTTTTATAACTTATTAAAAAAAATATATAAATTATTTAACCATAATATATTAATATTAATCAAATTATGGTTAAAAGCAACAGAATAATGTTTGCGCTACAAAGAATTTTGTTCTAGTTCTTGACAGTTTAGTAATTTTTCTGGTAGCTAACATTTGAAATTGTTTTTAAATGTTGGAGAAAGTGAAAAATATAAAAATTTATTCAAAATAAATAATTAAAAATAATATGCAAAATATGAAAACCAATACAAAGGAAACCAAAACAGTTACAAAATTTGAAGTAAATATGTATGTATTGTAAGCATATAAATCTTTATTTTTGTGTTTGATGCAAAATTGTGAAATCATTTGCTTGGGCTTATAAACTATATTTTTATATAACTAATTCTTCTAGCCTATGAGCTAAGCGTTATTATAAGCAATGAATGAATGAATAACACAATAATAAGTCTTTTATATCAGCCATATTATTGTATATTAATTTCACCATTTAATGTTTATATGTGAACATAATTACGTTTATACGTTAAACAATAATATGGTTGCAAATGTAACAATACTATTTTTTGTTAGCAACCATATAATGCAACCATAATATGTTGCTCTTAGGTTATGGTTACCTCAACCATGTTTTTTCTTTGCGTGTATTCGAGCTTACCTACAAGTAGCTGCATTATGTCACCTTTATAAATTTACATAATGCTACCATTGAACCACCATAGTTCTAAGTCCAGGACTACCAGCCTCTTTATAGATCTTCCCTGTTTAAAACCCATTTCGTTTCTGTATTTTCTTGATAATATTTTTTATTTATTATTGTTTTCTTAATTACCTCTCTATCCTTGTTTAAAATGTTCTTTTATTCGCCTGGATTATTTATTTACCACATTCAATACCAATCTCAGTGAAGAGGAATCAGTAAAAAAGGTTTTGCCAAGAGTAGAGAACCAGCGAATTAAACTGCATTTGTAACATTCCACTGACGTCGAGGGATGGTTTAGAATTCTCGCTAAATATTTGTTAAAAGCTGGGCAAAAGAGTTCACTGACACAAATATCACGAAACAATGATGTACTTCTCTTGTGAGACCTATTTTGGAGTAGGGATCTGTTGTATGGGACCCAAACTATAACGTTCACATTGACTGTATAGAATCAGTCCAAAAACACTTTCTTCTGTTTTGTTTTAAAACTTTATTTCGTGTTTATTGATTTAATCTTCTGTCGTTTACAGCAAGATCAAAGGACAATGCTTAATGTGACGTTTTTATTGAAATTAATATATGGTGAGATTTTATCAGAATTTCTTCTAAGCAATATAAATCTAATCTTTTCCATACAAATTATGCAGATGCTGATTCGGTTAGAAAAATGTGCAAACAGTTTAATGAACTATCCAGTCTTATTGATCTTTTCCGTAAATGTTAATCTTGTAAAACGTAATTTTATTTTGTTTTTAAATACTCGTATTTAAATTATTGAATTATAATTGTAAATAAATTCATAATTGTTTTCTTTGTCGGTCTGTAAGGGTTTACATTCATCGACCTCAATTAAAAATATCATTTAGAGAATTTATCCCAATCTGCTGCTGCACTGTGTCTAACTTTTGCAAAAATTTCTATTTATTTAAAATACTAGGAAATCCTTTAATTAAACTTTAATTTTACGAGAATGTCATAAAATTGTTAATCATTAAACATCCGGTGGCATGCAGGTATATTTATCTGTGGTTTTATTGAATTTTGTTTGTGTTAATTGAACTGAGATATTTATATTGACATTAGCAAACATTAAACTCTATGAATATTAAAAAGTGTTTAATAAATTATAAACTTTATTATTACTGACAACGTAAAGTTTTTAAATTTAATAAAATATTAATTGCAAACTTTCAATTACGAACAAAATGCTGCCTAAAGGGAATAAAATTGATATTTAATTTAAAAAAATAATAATATATTGTTCCTATAATTTTACATTTTAAAAACAACCAAATGCTCGTACTTGTGACCAAAATCTAATAAATATTAATAAAACTGTTCTATTCAATTAAGTTTTTTTACGAAAACCAGCCAAATGATATTGTAGAGAAGTAAGACTGTTTTTAAAATACTGTGTATTACAGACACATTTGCAACAGCTTTTTATTTGTTTATACATAATTATTAATGCTTATTTAAATACAGAACACAAAAATGCCATTTTACAATACTCGTAGTTAAACTATTTAAACTGTTGAATTTTACTACGTCGTAACTTAAGTGAACGAATCAGAATCAAAACTTTTTAACACTATTTCAGGCATTACAGTCACGCGCTGCATTGTTTTATTTTTTTTTTTTGCAGTACTTGATGCTAGCTGGAGCATTCGAGTATAAAATATTATTATTCTAAACTTGAATTAGTCATATTTGAAAAAATATAAGTGTAGTTCAGCCCTCTTTTTCCATAATATACTTAGAAATTCTTGCCAAGACCTTTAAGAAATTTTTTTATTTATTTATTAATATAATTCAAGGCCAGATCTGCCATAGTTATAAGCTTAGCAATAAAAATTCAAATATGAAAGAATATTTAAATAAGATAAGCAAAAATATTAATATTAAAGTTAGGGTTTGTGTTAAGGTTGATTTAAAGTGCATTTCGAACTCACTTTTAAAGACTTGCCAGCACTACTTTTTTTAAACTTTTTGACTGAGTTTGAAAATCTCCTTTACTGATATGGTACAAAATGATTCCAAACTCCAGCAGCACTTACAACAAACGATCTTCCCATTATAAGGAATGAATGAGACGGAATTAAAGGCACGTTTGTCCTTGTCGAATTTGCAAATGAAAACCTTCTCACCAGATACTGCGGGCTGCCCGTTTTAATTATCTTATCACAACCTAATAATGCTCGGCTGAATGAAGACACATGGTCATGTATTTTTAGCCCAAAAATACACCTCACAAGTCTATTAAAACAAAGTTGCATTTTACTGAAATTTGTGTGTGTGGTTCCAGAATAAAACTCGATACCATAAAGGAATATTGTAAGGCACAACGATAAACCAACCCTTTTTTCTAACCTCGAGGAGAAGGTAGTATCCCACAGAATATAATCTTCTCAGTGTTGCAATAACTTTTGGAAAAATGCTGCTGATATGCACATTAAAGTTTAGTTTGGTATCCAAATAAAATCCTAACTCTACGTAGTCTATACTAAAACCATTAAGTGTAATGTCGGCATATTTAAAAAATGTTGAAAGAACAATGCCTTGGTTTTTAAGGGATTTAAATTGAAGAAGTGTTGCTCTGACCAGGCATGTATGCAACATAAATCAGTATTAATTTTGTTTTCAAAACTAACCTCTTCATTTTCTGTATCAACAGCAATAAGCTGAATATCGTCCGCATACGTTAAACATTGGGAAAAATAAATTTGCTGAAACAAATTATTTGTGGACCAAAAATTAATCCTTGAGGAACGTCTCTAAAAGTTTGCATGACAAGTAAGGTGATTCCTTTGTATACAACGTATTGCTTACGCATAGACAAAAATGAAAAAATTAATCTGCATGCAAATATGTTGTAGTTAAATTTCTGGGATATCTTTGTAACTGAAACATTATGACTTAAAGCATCATGGCACTTCTGAAGTGTTCAACAATATTAAGAGTATGTGTTGTTGTGCCGAAATGCTTACGGAAACCAGATTGAAAACTGGATAAATAATGGCCACTAGTAAGATGGTGCTACATCTGTCGTATAAAAATCACTTCAAATATCTTAAACATACTGCTAAAAATGCTAATTTGACGATAATCAGATAAATAACGTGGTTTCTTGTTTTTAGGAATGGGTACTATTTTGCCAAGTTTCTATTGTGTAGGAAATTTAGATGTGATTGAACATTAGATCATATTTGAACATCCCTTCATATAATTCCTGACAGTCAACATTCTCAAAAGAAAATCCATTATTGATGGTGAGACTTGTGAGATTTACTGGAGGACCTACAGAGACGGCAGTTCCGAAAGAATGCATTGACTTGAAATCATTGAGATTATTTATTCAAAAAATGCTAATGGTTACCCAACCTTCAGCTCGTAGTATTATACTCAACTTAAATACCAAAATATTAACTAAATCCTTAAAAATTTCATTCAAATCTACACTCTTAATGATTGCACCAACGAAATGTTTGATTAAATATTGACTTTTTTTATGAAGTTTTCACTTTTTATCAAATTCACAAATTTTGTGAGTTTTCGATATTTCTATTTAGATCCCGATATTCCGAAAAATAATCTTTCTCATTAAAAATATAGTTTCTATCTATTTATGTCTGGACATTTGAAAAACTTTAGCATTTAACATACTTAATAAATAATTCTTGCAAAACAAAACCGACTTCAAAACAGATTTCATTTGTTTGTCTATAACGGTTCAAAAGTATGGCCTCATCAAATTATGTTAGCTATTGGGACTCCCTTATATTCCATCTCCAAACTTTATACTTGTTATCGCAGACTTAGCAGTGCAGATTCTTGTTAATTTCAACCATCTGTCTAAAATTGTTTAACAATTTGGAACTAAACATCAAAAAACGGCAAAAAACGGGTTCCAAATTCAAGTTTTATACTTGCTGTTGTAGTAGACTTTGCAATTTTAGCTGTCTGTCTATAACATGCATCAAATGACTATTGGGACACACTTTTAAATTTTGTACTTTTTATTACAGCAGAGTTTGCGATACAGGTTCGTTTAAAAGTGGTGCACTTTACGATTCAGAATACACGTTAATAACATATATGTTGTATAAGGACACTCTTTAATTTTTAAAATTAATAACCGTTTTTAAAACGGTTCCAATCTGTAAGCATAACCTTTTAAATGAATAAAAAAAACACTTTCAAAATTGTTAGTAATGACTCTTACACGTTAATGATTTAAAATTGGGGAGATTTGATTTCATGAAAGGAATTTATTTAGTTTTAATATTATTGCAATTTAATTATCATTGCAGTTTTTTAATTCTGATCAAGCTTTTCTGTGTGGAAATTAAAAACTTATTTGGGAAAAATTTTTTAAATGATCAGTCCTTCTAACACAATTCAAGTAGAACGATTCTTTGCAGATTTCTCGGCAAATTAATGATGATCGATTTAATGATTATCAGCAACAAATTGACGAATTTTATATAAGTCGATGATTCAATAGATTTAGAATAAGAACTTAAGAAGAAATTAAATCTCTGGCTTTATCTTTATCATTAAAGAAAATGAACAATATAAAATTTTTGAAATATGAACTAAAGTATCGATTTAGATAATGGAAGAAATGTTAACTGAACAGATTCATAAGTCGATACAAATTCGTACAAACCTTAAGCTAAATTAATTACGATTCTTATAAGTCCAGTGTTTATGCATAAATGGATTCAAAGGCCAGGATTCACTATCATACATAATCGTATGATTTAATCACACAAAAATCTGACAGAATTCTGTCCAACTTTGAAATTCGTTTCAAAATGGCGTCGTAGCTGGCACACTATTGTACAAGAAAGTTGCAAAAACATATGGTTTTAATATTTTATTGTTTTTTCTCCTCATTATCTTAAAAAAATCAACCCTGATCGTATAGAGATAAATATTTTATAGATTATTTCCAAAGTACCGAATTGCTCTCTTAATTCTCACAAATGAGAGTGCAGTGATAGATTTTAGTTTTTATTCTTTCTTTTCATAATTGTGTGAAAAGTGAGAAAATACTATCACCCTTATTCTGTGTTTCGATTACGTTCCCGCATTCAGTTACGCTCGATTCGAAAATAGGTATTCTGCGAGAAACCTAATCGAAAGAAAAAGAAGAAGAGAAGAGTATGTTCAAACCAGCTGCTGTGCAGCGTTGTCAACTTTGAAATTTCAAAACGCACCAAAGTGGAGAAATAAACGCACTATTTAAGAGAAAACGCACCAAGTTTTAGAATTTCTTTTTTATTAAAAATTTTTAATGATTTAGTTTTTCAAAAAATGTGTAATTTTTTTGTATTAAAAGTATAACAATGAAGCAGTCTTAAAGTTCAAGGTTTTTACAAACAGACAAATGTACAAAACGAAATACAGAGAGAACAGTAAAGAAATACTTTGGTTTGTGTGTAAATTTCGTCCAACCAAATTATTGTTGATATGAATATTCTCGTATTCTTATTTACAAAGTTAGTTGGTTAACTAGATGATGTTTATAAAATACACAACTAAGGTAGATAGATGCGAAGAATGCTGATGAAGGTCGTAGCGGTCCAGAAAGTGCAGCATTTCATTCTGCTAGCATCTAGTTTTTCTTGTTTTCTTTGGAAAATGTCCGCATGCATTTGTAAAAATAAATTTTCTTTTTAAAAAAGATTTTTAGAAATTAAAAATAAAATGAACTTAAGCCAAAATAATTTATATTCATTTATAACATTCACAGTTCAAAAAATTAATAAAAATTAAAGTTTTTACAAAGAATCAAAATTAAAAAATAAAATTTAACAAAAAATAATTTACTTTATTCGTGCTTGATTCCTGATATTCTCATGAAATTTATTATTTTAAACTAAACTACAAAATGAAATGTATTACTGCGGGGAAAGAACATCCATTTGGCCATATCACTACTGCTCAAATAGCTCATCAGTGGATTTTACCCAAATTTTGTATAGAAAATCAGAAAGTCTTATATCAAAAACCAAATTGATTAAATGAGAACTCCATTGAATCAATAAGACAAAAGACAACAACTTGAAAATCTTTTATACAAAAAACACAGCAAACATTAGTTTAAAATAATAAATATTTCATGAGAATATCATGAAATATTTATATTTGAAGGAATCAAGCAGGAATAAAGTAAATTAAATTTGAAAGATTCCGAATAATAAATTTTCATAGTTAACAAAAATTAAAAAAAAAATAAACAAATATGTTTGTGTTAATTTGTACTAGATAATACGTTTTTTTCATATATTGCATACACAAATTTTGAAATAAAAAACAGCGATCATTCATAAAAAAATATTTCTGTATAATTACATACATACAGTTTAATGAATAAAACTGCCCTACACAATTCATTTTATTAAAGGCTTATAAATGCAAAAAAAAATTATGAATAATTTGAAATTACATCAACTAATGGGACACCCTTTAACATCCAAATCCAAATTTTATACTTGTTGTTATAGCGAACTCAGCAATTCAAGTTCGTTGTAAATTTCAAGCGTCTGTCTACAACTGTTAAAAAGTATGGCCATATACATCAAATTAAGTGAACTATAGGCGCACCCTTTAGTTCATAATTTTTAGTATTAATACTTGTTACTCGGCCATAGCAACCGCCGTTCGGTCCAATTTACAAGCGTTTGTCTATAACGGTTCAAAACATAGGCCCATATAAGTAAATTTATATCAATTATGGGGGCACCCTTTAATTTTTAGATTTATTTTTGTATAAATTTTTCTTATTGGGAGCCATATTAATACGCAGTCATTTTATATTTTACAGAATCGTCCTTTACAGTTCATAATACACGTAAAAAATATGTGTGGGGACACCCTTTAACTTTTAAGATTATAAACTGTTTATTAAACGAGACCAATCTGTAAGCATAATCTATATATTACCAACAATTTTCAAAATCGGTTCAGAAATGACTGAGTTCTGCAGGCACAAACATAAAAAAGCAACATTCAGTCGAATTGTATAACCTCCTTCTTTTTTTGAAGTCGGTTAACTGATCACGACAAAGCTCTCCTTCTGTTAAGCTTTTTAACAGATACGACAGCAGCCTTTACTACAAAAACAATGACCATGAAAATCTAAAAGGGATATTATATTCCATGCAGTCAAATGTTTCTTTTTTAACATGACATAAATTAATACAACAACAATACCGTTTCATTTTGTCCTTATGATTTGGTACGTCTTAAACGAAATGGTATTAAAACAGGTGTATTTTTTGTACAAAAATTTTTTTTGTGGTACCACCACAAATTAAAAAAAGCACCAAAATTTAAACAAAAACGCACCACGCACCAACACGTAAAATTTTCGCACAAAAAATTCGAAAAAGCACCCAAAATGGTGCGAAACGCACCAAGTTGACAACGCTGCTGCTGTGTTATGAAACGTATGAAATAGAAACATAAAAAATAAAAAAATTTTGTAAATATTGTAATTATTTAACTATAAATACAATTTTATCAATAAACAGTGATAAATACATGTATTAGAACTAAATATTGTGAAAGCTATATTTAAATAAACTCATCAGTTAAGTGCGGAAAAAAAAGAAAATAGCCAACAGACTAAAAGCAAACGGCATTTGTGGCCAAACTATTCTAGCTTGAGGAATCCTGAAGCGCCGGAGGGAAATTTTTATTTTCTATTCATCATTTAAATTATTATTATTAAAATGTCATACTTTCTTTCCAGTTTTTTTTGTGGCCCTATTGCGTTAAGTGCATTTGGAACTTCTTTCCAGAATACCTATTCTTCTTCCTTGGGACGCTTATAATATCCAGACGCAATACATATCAGCCTTCCTTGTCATTATACTAACCTGCAATAAATTAAATAAAGCTTTAAAATTACAAAAAAAAAATATTACAAAATAAAGTTATAGCATTTTATACTCACATTTTATTAAATTTTAAACTTTTTTAACTACAAAAACAAAAATCGAAAAACTTTCCGCTAGTAAGTAAACAACTTGAAAAAACGTAGCTACGATCGTAACGCAGAATACATACAATCGAAAAAGAAATCGAATTAATACGGGGAACGGAACGCAGAATACCAAAGTTGACAAACTGAGTAATTTTCGATCCGAATCGAAACGCAGAATAAGGGTGTTTGGTTTTTTAATTTTTGAATGTGTGGATTAAATCTTTTTTTTTTATTAAAAAGTAAATTAGAAAATAATTTTTATTTTTCACACAAGTGTTCATTTAGGAGAATTTACAATTTTAATAGTTTTTCATAAGTGAAAAGATCGTAGAATTATTTCTTGATTAAACGGTCGCATATTTTTTATTGTTCTACTGCCGCGTATATACGAGTACGGGTATGTTACAAATTGTTTTTTTTTTTTTTTTTTGGAGTATATGCAGATGAAAATTTTTTACTTTTGAGCTATTAAGGCTAATGTGAATAGGCCAGAGATTCCTCATTTGAATTGTTTTTCAATTTGTTAAAAATTTCATATGCTTTAAGCAAATTATTTTGAAAAAATAGTGTTAACATTTTTACATATTACATACATAGTATTGTAAATAACAGAATTCAAAAATACATACAATGTATATTAATGTACCAATAAAATTACATTTATATAGGTTTTAATAAATTGAGTTTTCTGTATGCTTTTTATTAAGTTCAAGTCTAGTTATAATATTGTCTTTTATAATGCCCATTATCTTTATTTTTCATCCTTACTTGCATCAATGCAAATACATACATACAATCATGTGGGATCACAGGCAGATAATTTTTTTGCTTTGTTTTTGGTGGTTTTGGTGGTTAATGACCGTGAAAAAGAAAGAAAATTGTTTCTCATTTATTTATTTATTTTTATGTCTTCATCTCTCCTTTGAATGCTCATAAATGAGAATTTTTCAATGCGGAAAAATTCTTCTCATTCGTTTATGAAAAGCAGCATTTATCATTTATGAATGCTTAAAAAAGAAAAAGAGGCGCACTCATTCGTGTGTGATTGTAGTAAGAAAATTTTTTATGGTCTTTTATGAACATAAAAAATCAAAATAAAAATAGTAGAAATCTCGTTTATGAAAAATATCATAAATGTTTAAAAGAAAAATTTTGAACTCTCATTATTTCAAAAGATTATATAATCGTACAGATCTGACAAAAAGTCTATCACACGCATACACTTTTAATCCACACTATCATGCTTTTTGAGCACACATGCAATTTTTGACAGATCGTACGACTGAGTATGATAGTGAATCCTGGCCTTTAAGAGGGATTTTAGCAGACATAAAACCGGTTTTGGGTTTTTTGGGGATTTAACTAGAAAAGAATTTGGGAACTCTGATTTTGGACTAGGAAGTAATTGAAGCGCAGTTCTTTAAAAAAGGAATGATCTGGTAGATAATTTTGGATATTGCTTTAAGATGATAATGCTTTTTCTATAAATTTAAGAAGATTGATATGGACTTGGTGCGTACGAGATGATACCACATGTAATAAAACTACATTACCGAAGTAGGAATGCAAGGGAATAAAGTTAGTTTATCTAATGTGCTATTTCAAACACAATCCCATCCTCTGTTTAATATATTTCTATAAAAACAATTATTTTAAATTATTTTTAAAGCTTGCGTTAATTTTGGAAAACCAAATGCGATGCATTTATATTTTAAATTTTGCTTAAATCTTTCAATGAAAACAATACTAAGTTGTATGTTTAAGGAAATATAAATGTTAATTTCTTTGAATATAAAACGTTTGTGAAATTAAAACAAAAAGAATGCTAAAGGCTTTTTACGTTCTGCTTGTACATTAATGAACATTAAATAAAAGAATGAACGAATGGTTCGCTGGATGAATGATGGCATTAAAAGAATTATATCCTTTTATTGCATTATGCTGATTCCCGCATTGTAGCACTTGGTGAGAATATTCGCAGTGTGTTAAAATGCCTGTGGTCGCACATTGTTAAAAAAAAAAATAACGCCTCCTTTTGAACTGGAACACTCTCTTTGGCAAAATACTTTTTTGCCTTTAGAGGTAAAAACAAACATTTATTCCAAAGGCATAATATCCTTTTGTTATTGTTTTATTATTACTTCTGTAGGCTGTCGGAAAAAAAGAAAGATTAGCCTTGGTACCGAAATAACACTTGACACTGTTTTTTAATTATTTTCATAAATATATATACAACAAATACGTTGAATAAAAAATTTTAACAATAAAAACATTTTAAAATTAATTTTTGTATTTACCCTCTTCACAGAATTTAATTTAAAAATATTTCGATTTAAGGCAGTAGATAACTGTATTGATGGCAAACATGGAAGCAATTTTCTGTTGTTCACAATTCTTAGCTGTCTTGTTGTCATGCAAAATTTGTATTTTATTTGTAAGCAAATTGATTAAATAAAAAGTAAGAGTGCTATATTCGCTAATGCCGAATCTTATATACCCTTCATCATATATGTTTAACCACTTGTAGCTATATCAAATAAAAGCTATCAAGTTTTTGAACTTTTTCATTAATTTTTATCATGAACAACAACAGGAGTAAAAACGAAAGTTGAAAAAGTATATGGCACACTTAGAGGCAGGCGTGGTGTTTTGTCCGCTGCATCAAAGAACATAATTTTTCTGGATTTGCAAATTTTCAACTTAAAAATTTTCGAAACTATTTCTGATCGATTGGTGTATTTAAATTTTCTCAGCTCATGCCATAGCAAAGTTGATTTCAACACGAACACGTACAGATATAAGGACAGATAGGCAACGCTCAATCGACTTCGCTATGCATAAAAACGCGGAAGTAAATATTGTAGAATTTACAAACGGAATGACAAACTTAGATATACCCTTTTTAATCTATGGTGAAAGGTATATAAAATATAATAACAAAATAAATAAATCGTTAAAAAATTTGGTTACTTAAAGGAATTCTGTACACTAAATATTTTTCTAAAATTAATTCAAATTATGAATTTTTATTTCAGTTACGCTTAATTTCTTGTGTAAATTGATATTTTTTAATTTATACGTGATTTCTTATTATTAACCGAGAAGGAGGCCTTTGAAAACTGTATTAATTCGATATGAACTAGTCAAAATATATAATGAAAATAATGTATACAAAATTACTTTCAAGATATATTTTTTGTTAAAGTAAGTTCAGATATACACTATGCTTTTTTTGAGGCATTTTTTTCTAAATTTTCTATTTAAGTTACAGCGTTATGCGTTATCTAAAAGTAATCATTAGCAACAGTAAAGTCCCTTCAAAACCCAAGCAATACCATATTGCTTACTCCTCCTGCTTCACAAAGAAACAAAAATTTCATGCTAGTTTCATGAATAATTGCATAGTGTAAATGCCGTATGAGTGTAAAGAAAATAGAAAGTTAGAAATTTAAATAAGTCAAATTTAAAATAAAAATTTATTAACAAAATATTAAGATGATAAATCGCTGTATAATTATGTAAAAAAAATAATTTAAAGTGATAACGAATACAGTATTTTGAATATTTTCTTGTAGCAAACACTCTCACATTCTTTGTGATTTTATGACTATTTTGCATAAAACATACTTTGTATTAAATGACTTTTGACATATCACATAAATTCTGTTTTTAAGTTAATTTAACACAAACTTAAAAACTTTTCGATTGTCATTTGTCGATTTTTTACTATTTGAAAAACATTTTGCTAATTTGGCAATAATAAATGTTCGAAAACAATTTTAAAGCATACTTTTAGGCCTTACACATTGTTTTGTCTATGCAATGAATAGTGAAAATTTTTGTTACACAGGTAAAAGTTATGAATAGTGTTAATATGTTGAATAAAATGACAAAAAAATTATGAAAAGATAAAATAACGCGCAAAACACGAAAGAAAACACATCGCAGCCCAGAAAGGCTGGGTGGTATTCTTTGTATCTATCCATTAAATAGTTACCAATTGAAATGATGGCTATTTAAGCAAGAATTAAGAATGAATGCAATGCAAGAAATTTAATATTTTTAATAGTTTCTTTCTTAAATTCACACGAAAAGCAATTAAGGGTGTGAAGATAAATACGTCAGATACGTCCTACAAAAATGTCAAATACGTTCCACATAGTGCTAACTGCGCTGTTAAAGTTACATGTACATTAAAAAAAACATATAGCTATAAATTATAACAATTTAATAAAAATAGTTAAAATTTTTACAAAAACCGTCTTCGGCCCCATTACAAATTTTAAAACATAATCACATAGAAAAATGTTTTTAGAGTAAAATAATATGAAAAAAGAGCATATTTTGAAGTGGAAAAATCTTATATACCCTTAGAGAAGACATGAATCGGGTCACCGGCATAGAGGTAGCAGCCTAGGACTAGTGGATTCCATCCATAAACAATCTACGTCTGGATTCAGCCCGATATCGAAGATATGAATTTTTGAAAATTTTGCTTTTAGGAAAAATTAATATGAAAAATTCATATCTCCGATATCGGGCTGAACCCAGACGTAGATTGTAACTGTTGGAATTTACTAGTCCCAGGCTACTTCCACTATGCCAAAGATTTATGTCTTCTCTAAATACGCAATTTTTCCACTTCAAAATATGCCCTTTTTCAAAATTCATATCTTCGATATCGGACTGAATCCGATAAACAGTAAAAACAAGTAAATTAAGGGCTTCTTCTGAAATATTTAAGTAGCTGCTCTTCCACTGTAAGTAGTTTTTTTTATTGCATTGGTTCTGTTTGAGGAGATTCATAAAAAACGTATTGTGAAAACTTCTTAATTCATAATGTTGACCCACAAAATTTATAAAATTTTAAAAGAATTATTTCGAAATTGTTTTTGAACAGGGAGATCATATTGCATTTGTATACAAAAATGGTTCTTTCAAAAGTATCTAACCATCTGTTAAAATGCTGAATATATTTAATTCCGACAACATGTACGAAGCTAATGAAGACCGTATTTACATTCATATATATTTATAATAATTTAATTAATAACAAATTAAAATTTCGATTTGAAAGATAAGATTATTTTTCACAATGATAACTTTTTATCAACTCTAAACTTTGTGTTTTTTTCTTTGTTTTCTTATATTAGAAAAATTATAAATATGTTATTGAAGACAATTAAATATTTTAGGTATTACCTTAAGCATTCAATTTATTTTTAAACATAATGTGAATGAACAGAAGTGCTAAAAAAAATTTGTTTACTCGAAAAAATATTTTAAATTTTTATTTAAATTATTAAATATTTTCAACAAATAGTGATTTAAGACATATAGGAATAGTGTCGTCTAAGTTTAGTGTTAAGAGTTTTTTAATAATTTTTCTTATAACATATTAACGTTGCTTAAGATATTCGTAATTGTGATATTCTCTGTTGAACTTTGACCTGCCGACAAACATTGCAGTGCAAAGAAATCAGCCAATTCGTTTTCCAATTGGAAAACACTTGTTCTATTGCCAGTGATATATAAATCCATGCGGTCGTAAATAACACCAGTGGCATTTTGAGCAATAAACCAATCAATTGTTTCACGATCGTTTAGAGCATCACCCCATACGAATATTTTTTTATGCTGTTTTAGGGCCACCTGCATTAAATCGGGATTGTTTTGGATAAATTTAGCATTTGGCGCAATACCCGCCAAATCGAAAGCCTGTGCATTATTGACCGAATCATAAATAGTATCCGAACGTGGATCAGCAAAAATGGCTTCAGTGCTGGAGGAGAGAAACATTACGGGATAAACTTTCTGTTTATAACTTATCATGGTACAGATGTCAGCATCGAAACTACTAAAGAAAGCAAAACGACCACAGCCGTGTTGAAGCATAACATCTAAAATACGATCTACATAAAGATTTTTATCAATTGATTGTGTGCTTTCCCAAACACCCGTGCTGGTAAGTCGGGGCCATTTAATTTCAATATCAAAACCCAGGGATTTGTTGACTTTGGTGAGAAAATCTTTAAAAGTGGGGAAAATGCGATGAGTTTCATTCCCAACGGAATTGTGTGAAGGATATTCTATAATTTTTGAACCAATCACTTGATAAGTGGTTAAGTCTTTTAGCTGCTCGTATGTTAAATCCTTAATTAAAACTGTAGTTAGATCATCTTTACTGGTGGGTGTCTTTGATTCCATACAAACAAGTATTGAAAAATAGTGATAAATAATGGGCACTAGATCTTTAGTTAGTTGCACATCAAATTCCACCATATCGGCACCCAAATCACTAGCAGCTTGCATAGACGCCAAAGTATTTTCCAACATGGGAGCTGCATTAGTAGTTTCTTTTAGCGACTTACCCAAACCTCTATGACCTGCCTCTAGACCAGTCAAATTATTACTCCAATATGGCATAAAGGTATTTCGAAAATCTACCGCGGAGCTGTTTAAAGGATGGATAACCAAATATTGTAGTTTGATTAAACCAATGGTGTTCCTCCAGGTAGACGACAGTAATGTTATATTCAATTTGCCATCAGTTTCTTTAATAGAATCAGGATAAATATATTGATAGCCAATGACTCTCGTAACATCGTTTTGGATATCCTCCATTTGGATTTCGATAAGATAGGCTACATCTTGTAAATTACTTACGGTGGTGTGGAATATAATTGTATCCTTTTCTTCATACAAAACACCATGTGCAGGCTGTGGCCTTACGAAACTGTTGCCATATTCCATGCGCACATATTTGCAATAGGCACGAGCCGAGGGAACTATAGCTGTACGCCATTGAGGATCTACAGGTGTTAGTTTAATACGCAGACGCTGTTGATTCGTTGTAAATGTGTCATTTAATTGTAATGGATTGCGAAACAATTTAAATTGAACTATATGACCTGAATTCAACCAACCACGTTCGATTTCTTTATTAGCTCTAGTTGCAGTAACTCCAAATATATCGTTACGACTTACCGCGTTTGAAGATAAGTTTAAAAAGCGACTTTGTATGGCTGATTCCCAACGTCTGACTAGTGTGTTACCAGAACGTTTGTCCACAGCTGCTACAAAATAACGATAGTTTGCAGATGAATTGGCATTTAGCCAAATTGAAGCTTTCCATTCGCCATATACTTTGGTTTTATTCATGATCACCGCACTATTTGCCTTCCAAGAGCCTAAAGCCTTAACATCACCCACTAAGGCGACTTTTTCAAATTCCTCCAAGTTTTCATTTTCCAAACTTAAAGTGAAGTTAATCTGCAGTAAGGAGCTCTTTTTAACTGGCAAGAATCTGCGAGCCGAGTAGTATTGTTCATAATAGGAAGTATCACATCGAGTGGCCGTGGGCAGAGTTGACCAAATACTTATCACGCCCAAAGTAGCCAGGAAAAGTTTAAAGGAAATCATTGTTTTAATGCCTTGGCTGGCTTGCTAATGTAGAAACTGCTGTAACCAAACGCCTGCTAATAATTAATACTTTGTTAGCTATTAAATACCAACTTTATATATTTTTATTTTTTTTTTTTTTTTAATTTTTAGGCCACATGATAAGTTATCGTTTATATATAATCAGTGTAATCGAAAAATTTCTTTTAATGAAAAGATAATTTAAGTTTTTGCTATGGTGTGTAATTATGATGTGTTGATATATTTTAAAAAGGTCCTCTTGAAATTTTAATTATTTTATTGGGTGTTGTTTGTGTTTTTTTTTTTGTGATTCTACCGTGGCGCTTGTTAATCAGCAACAAACAATCAATGTTAATTTTCCATTTGTTTTCATTAAAATTAATCAAAATAAGTGTATTTATTTGTTATTTGTCATTTCGGATTTATTTCGATTTATTTCTTTAAATTTTAATTTAAAAAATACATTAAAGTTTTTATATCCTTTTCTGTTTTTTTTTTCTTTTAACTAATGTCGCTTTCGAAAAATAAATATTGTGCAATACTTTTGTTTTGTGAGTTTTTCGTTTTGTTACTTTTCCACCTTTTTTCAACGTTTTTTATTTAATACTAATTTTAAGCTTTTTGAATATTTATTCAAAAGCCTCAATATTTTAGAATTTATTTGTCTCTAAATAAAAATATTTGCACACAACAACAAAAATGTGCAGCAAAAGAACAAAAAAAAACATTCATTCATATCAAATCAATTTGTTCTCATTGGATTTAGTTTTTTTTTTATGTTGCATTACGGCAATTGTACAGTCAAATACATTAAAGCACTTAAAAAATTTGACAAAAGATTTATAAACAAAAAAATTCAAATATTGAAGCCATGGCGAAATCATGTACCAGGTGGTGTCAGTGGCGAATTCATTCATTTTCGCCATTGCTAGAAATGTCGAACTCCATATACAAAAAAATCAACGTCAACTTTTTTTATATGAAGTTTGACATTTCCTGCAACGGCGAAAGTGAATGAATTCACCTCTACCATCAACTAGTCCTTGATCTCGCGATTAAATTAAATCACCGACAATGATTATTGAGGGTAAAAGCATCTTTCGATGGCCATTTTCGAAACATCTGATTTGATTAGTATGTAAAGAGTTAAATATAAAAAAATATTAGCGTATATTTTAAAAAAGTTTTTTCTTAGTTTATATTTAAGTTGCAAAAAATGCCACAACAAAAAAATCATAGTTTTGGTTACTAAATTTGAAAACAAATAGGTATTATTTTGGATACCAACATGTAAATATCCATGAAAAAAATACATCTTTATACATGTTGGATGTGTGTATGCACATCACCCAAACAAATTTATGTATTAAAAAGCAAACATCTGATTGAAAACCTGAATTAATGCAATTTGAAATAACAAAAATATTTTATGTAAACATCACCCTACGTGATTTGAAAACAGGGAATTTAAAAAAGTCTACATTATACGATTGTAATCACCGAAGTAAAGTGGAAAACAGCGTTTAAAAATAAGCGTTTAAAGTTAACGTTTCCATTTGAGCTACATAATATTTGCAGCATTTATAGCTTTCGAGTACTGCATTAGTAAGCTTTTTTTATAAAACTTAAATAAAGTTACTGCAATTTTACTACAATTTTTACTACAATTAATAACTGACCAGTTTCCTAAAGGTTTTCTTAAAATTTCATACGATATATTTTTCGATGCATTTATATACTCTAGCATATTTACTGTTTTTATCACTTAGTGCGAAATATTAAGTCCAGAGCAGCAAATATTTAATTGTTAGCTTCAACTTTTTACTTCTAAAAACTATTCCACTTTCTGGAATTAGCTCGTTTCTCTATCTGCCTTATCTATTTTTTTTATTTCTTCTTAACCTCGGCTATCGCCTGAATCCACATTTCTGCCGTCTTGAAAATTTATAATTAATTTTGTCCTATTTTTCTAACTATCTGGTTTCGTCGATCATCTGAATCATGGCCAGGTTTTTGTTGTTATTTAGTTGAATGAATATGTACTTGTTGTTATGTGCCTACGTCTTTTAAACCTGCTTATTCTTGAGCATTCATTTTTTTATTTAGAACATCGAATAATGGCACGTTATCATTTTGCAAAAAACTCAAACATCTTAAATTGGTCGCAATGGTAAACTTTAGACAAAAATATGGATGCAGTAATGATATATATTTTTTCACTCAATGTCTTTAATATTAATAGCAAAATTATCATAGGCCTTTCAACATAGGCTTAAACTATTGAATTAAATTGAGGAAAGAAGAAAAATTAAAAAATAATTTATTAATTAATTCCAGTTTATGGTAATTTTTTTATTTTGTTTTAAAACCTTAAATTGTAAGTTTTTCCCTTTTTAGCCTATAATCTTGTATTGTAAGTGCTTTCTAATTACTTCACTCATATTTGTGCTGCTTTGAGCTAGAATTATCTTTAGAACCATCAATAAAAAAAACGTTTTACAATAGGACAAAATCACATTATTATACACATAAAATATTTATATTTTACGCGGTCATGGTCAGTTGGGTGTTCGAGTCTAAATTTTAATAAAAGAAAAGCTCTTTAGAAATAATAGATGAAACCTTAAACTTTTGAGTCTAATATTTTGGACTAATAGAAATGTTTGATATAAGTTTTAATAGACCGTAATAAAGTCTATAATTTTGGTAAAAGAGATAATTTTTAGTAGAAATAAATTATTTAAATGAAATGTTTCTTGTTAAAAATGAATCAATGAATTTTTTCTTGTATATGAACCTGGTCATAAGAAATAAAAGCAAAAATATGTTAAGTTTCGTTTTTAGGTCTTTAAATACAAACAAACTCCGCTACATGTTTAATAGTTTTCCCACTATGCGCAAGTGAAACAGTACAAGAAGTTTAAATTTACGAAATGGATTGGAGTGCAGTCACTAGTAGGGTGTCGTAATAAAAATAAAATTAATACAGCTGTTTAAAAGTTGTGTTTAGAACAAATTCAGAATTAACATTACAACATGCAGCCTTCTTCGTCGGTACTTCTTCATAGCATAAAGGCTATATCTATTATTATATCTTTCACCACCTGCCTCATCTTTAATCTATCCCTTATGTTAAGAATGTAACACGGTTACTACAAAAAAAAAAAACATTGCAAATATTCCAGTCTTCTGCTGTGGGAGAAGCATATCTCATGATAAAACAGTAAATACTTTCTGACATAATATAGGAATAAATAAATTAAATTTAAGTACAATTCTCATTCTGATTGTGTTAGATGTCCGGACACTACAACTCAATTAGTTATTTCATTATTTAGGCGGTACATAAATAGAGAAAATCTTTTTAATTTTAAAATTTTTTAAAAAATTGTGTATCTAAGCGTTTTTAATGTGCAACTTTATGTTGATTATACAAACAAAGAGTCCTTTAGGTATAAAATATCAACACCCTCGATTTTTCAACTCCAAACGTTTCGGACTATTTACACTGTCCGGTTATGAAACAGATACTGTAGTATGCCATTCAGTTCTACAAATTTCCAAAATATGCGATAAGTGGGTCACTATAGTGCAAAACGGCTGATACCTATCCTGGAGCTCAAACAAGGCGAAATGAAATTTAAACTATCCAGAGTCTCACAAAAATTCGATTCCATAGATGTAAAAAGCAAGGTTGTAAATTTCGTGAAGACAAAGACGGTGTAAACGAAGTATAAACTCGGTAAGAGAAAAAAAAATACGGCTTCGAACAGGCTGAATCTGGAGGATATTGGAAGAGTACTTACATTGTACTCTGAGTTAAACGTCATTTTAAAGGCATCATGTGTAAATGTCCAGAATTTTCTAGTAGTATATTGGCGATCTCGGCCAGATACCTAAGTGAGTGAATGGATTTAATGATCTGAAATTGAAGCGAATAATAACATTAACGCAAACTCTAGGATAAAAGCGAAAGTTGGCAATTTTTCGATGAAGGGCAAACTCCTGGTCGCTAGGTTGAAGTCAAGTATCAGAGCCGCTAAAAAGGAAGTCTTCAGTATCCCTCTTACACGACACCTTGTTAAAGTTCATTGTGAACGTATTTAAGGTGTTTTATATTGTGATGTTTCAATTTTAATGCGGCCCTAAATGTTTATGTGACAGACTCATTTTAAAAAGTCCAGCTGTAAAGTTTTCATTGAAAAAAATACTCAGGTGTGCTAATTATTTAAAGTCATAGGCGATTCCATACTTGCCACCAGCGATTTTCTTAGAGAATAAGCAGTTCATCTCTAATTCAATAGGACTATTTGAGAACCTTTCAAAAATGGAAAAATTAGTAAATGAAAGTAAATGAACTTCGAAATGTGTTTTTCTATGTTTTTTAAGCTCTTTGACTTTGTTTCGACTAGGGGTGAAAAGTCTGCTACAACTACATTTCTCATAGAAAAAAAAACAAATAAAACCTTTTATATTCAAACGAAGTACAGTGTACAGATAAGTAGATAAATAGTTGCACTAGAACTTGTAGTTTAATTTATATTTTGACATTGATGGTGCGGTTTACATGTTTTTAATTTATATTTTTTTATTTTTTTGGTTTTACAGTCATTTTTACTGCAACTTATTTATAACAACATGGGGTCAATAAAATTGTTTGGGTTCAATTTGAGTTATGTAAAATTCCTACACACATTTGTATGCCAATTGACATTTATACAAAATTATTTACCGTCTGTAGTTGGAATTTACTCGAAGTATAAGTTCAAATACCTAAGCGTGCTATCATCATCCCCTTTCATATACACATACTTACTCACACATATTTACTTTATGTGCAACGTATTTATTAAAAATTTTTCTATTAAATATTTTCGTATAAAAACCAAACTTGCACTATCAAGAGTTGTCAATTCTAATAAAATTTTTACAAGGAAAACGTGCTACGGCCTCAAATAGTTGGATAATGTTTGCAACGGTCAAGTGCATTTATTGTACGAGTTTATCACGTGCTACAAAATCGTTACAAACTATTTGTATAAAAACAAGAAATACATAATGAAATCCCAACTTTACTGCATTAAATAAAATATATTTTAAATAATAAAATATATTAAATGCCACTGTGTTAAATAAAATAAACCAACTAACATTGTATGTACTTATTTACGCTTCAATTTATTATGAATTTTATTAAATAAACAAAAATATATTTTTATTATACGATTATTTACTTCCTGAATTACTTGAGGCTTATTAAACAGAGAGCTGGAACTAGAATACTAATAATAAATTATGTCAGATATTATTTGTTAATTCTAGGGTTTGTTTATTTTTTTTTTTTTGTAAAGCTTATATTGTTCTTGTTATTATTGTATCTCAGGAAAGTGCCCTTTCCGATGGTTGTAAAATTGAAGCTGTCGACAAAAAAAATTTAAGAAGGTATGGCCTAATAAAAGCACAATTTAAGTGGTTTTATTATCTTTTCTCCCAGAAACTCACAATAAATATTTATAATTTAAATCTAATAACGCTTTTCTGTTGATATGTCGTTTTTTTTAATTAAAACAGGACAGATATAGACGGTTTAGCATGCTTTTTTCTATCACATAAGAGTTTGTGGTTGTTGTTTTTTTTTTAATGTCCGCATACTTTTGTAAAATAATTATAAAATAATACTTTTGTAAATAATTATTAGAAATTAAAAAATGAACTTAAGAAACGTCAGTATCAATTTATTTATCATATCCACAGTTCAACCCGTAATATAATAAAAAATGAAAGTAAGCAGTTTCGTTTTAAATAATTTTGTCCCCCGAACATTAAATTTTGCTTTAATATAATTCATAATTTATAAATAAACTTTTATTTCTTAAAACCCAAAAACATTCACTTATATCTTGTATTTTAAAGAATATTATTTAAAGAAATAATAAATTTAGTTTTATTTAAAAAAAAATCTTTTTTTTCTACAAAATTATCCATGTTGCACAGATGCTGCCATTCATGCTGGTATGAAAACATTCATTTAATGCAATTTTATCACAATGTAGCACAAGATGATTTGAACATTGAACATGGTTTAAGTGCAAAACCCATGAATGCTTTTTTAAAGGAAATAATTTTACTAGAATATTTAGAGAAATCAAAAAAGAATCATATGTACATCTATTTTTCATCACTCACATTGCCAAAACTTTTACATACGCTATACATATGAACATACACTTAAAAAAAAATATTTTAAAAAATTTAAACTTTTTTAACACAAGATGAGTGTTGCTTATAATTTACTAAGTACGATTTAATAGACAGTTTACATTTACGTTATTTGGCTTACAAATAATATCTTTCAAGTACCTGAGAATAAAAGAAAACAAAAAACTTGCAGGTATAAAAAAATAAATCTAATAGCTAATGTTGTCCGTTAAACAATTTTGGATTGTGTGATAGCTAAAAGAGTGTTTAATAATTTGTTAATACCACCACTGAAAAGACTGGTGTTGATTATCTGATTATAAGTATTAAAAAATCTGAATCATAATATTTGCAAGTATTTAAGTGAGACAACTATGTAATTGCTGCGCAAGAAGGGCTAAGAGCTGTAAATTAATCAGGGTTAAGAGAATAGTTGATCTAGCACGTTTAACTGTATTGAAATGAATTTACCTAAAAGTTGCATTATAGCTGCACCAAGAAAAGTTTGCTTTAAAAAAGGTTCGTTTTAAAAGTAATGAAAAAATGCGAGAAAACTTATAAAACTAATTAAGCGGTGATTGCATTTGACACCTAAAGAATAGAAGAAATTAAAGAGAGTTACTAGACATTCCTTTGAAGGTGTAGCCATATTTTTAGATTTCGTTTTTAGGAAAAATCACAATAAAGTCGTAATACGGTTATTCCTTTAATTCAGTTACTAACAAAAAATTTTTTTAATACAAGTAAGGTTACGTTTGGTTGAGAAGAGAGGACCATTTTGCCACGTAGTATTTAAGTATCAATTTCCATAATCGCCACTTCTATTGGATATTAAATTTAAAATTTGGTTATTGTCTGTATAAAGAGATCAGTCTCTACTTCGACATATTTTTGGTCCTCTACTCGCTGCAAGTATACCCTATCGTATCGAACAATATTTCGCTACGTGTCGAGTTAGCTAATCCTCGCATATGATATATACCGAATCATAATTTTTTATAAAATTTAATAGATTTTTAAGATATGTTTAATGTCAACAAATAATAATAGTAAAAGCAGAAAATTATAATAATTCGTGCCAAAATCTTTACTTAAAATATATATCTTAAAACTAAAGCCCTCCATATCGAATGCCATGATACCAAAATGAAAAATTGCGGAAGATTTTACTCGATATCAAATGCGGTAATTAGGCCCGTATTTTCTAAATATCGACCTCTTTAATTTTGTTATCTTTTCCTTACGTTAAAAAGAGTTTGAGGTTTTTAGATTTACGGTATTAATAAATTTTCGCACGCATCATAGAATTTCAACTATTTCCATTTCCTAGAATATCGCGCCATGGGTCCAACGAGAATCATTTTATCATTGTGCCTTTTGGTAACAAAAACCGTTTTCTTTAAGTGGATTTTGTTTTTCTTTTTGATATGTTCCATTGCCATGTGGGTTTTTGTTTAAACGCAAGGGCACATTGTATGTCTAATAATAAAAACAATGTTTTATTACATTTTTAAAATGTCGGATTTTCAATACTAAACAAAGTATTCCTTTTTTTTTTTGTTTTTTTTTGTAGAAAGTTCATAAACAGAAAAACCAAAAAAAAAAAAATAAAAGGATATGAATTGCTTAAATCTTTATATGAATCAGTTTACCAAAAATAATAATCCATGGATCTACCAAAACTGAAAAGTATAATTAAATATAAAAAATTTCCATCTTGTTTTACATCCGTTGCTTGGTTATACTTCTTCTCGATTAACACCAATATAGTTATACATATATCCATTTCTTAATTAACATTGTGTTCCGATTAACGTCATCGTTTTATTAAAGTATTATCCACATTTAAATTACGGCGCTCCAAAATTTAACTTAATATATTAATGAAAATATCGTTAGCTAAAATGAAAAATCATGTAACTAACAAAAACTCAAATTTATTTTCTTTTTTGAATGAAGAGACAAAACTCATTTAATAACCAATTTTTTATTTTTATATTTTTCACAATTTGTTATTCCGTGTGTAATTTCTACAATATCCATATCCGACCGAATAGAATATATACATATATTCAGAGCTCTTATGAATACCTAAGACAATTGAGCTATGTCCGCCTGTCCGTCATATTATTTATATCTCGTTATTAATCAGAGAAACTAATCCACTGACTTGAACGGTAAAACAAAATCGTTTTAAGACCCGATCGATTAGATTTGTTGAAACCCGTTGAGGCTGCAACGAAATTGAGGGATTACGTGGTTTCGACCGAAATCAACTTAAAAACATGTAATTTCACATACATTTTACCATTGCCCAAATCAACGTATTTTACTTAATTTCAAGAAAATTAACTTGAATTTACGATAGACAACACAGCATTTGTGTAAAATACTACTTTGTGTGCAACCATGAACATATTTACAAGAACACACGTATATGTATGCATAAAAAAAATTTTGGTGGTTTATAAAAATTGCAAGACGTCTTTCTCCAATATCAGGCGCTGCGGTATTCATTTATTTTTAGATTTTTTATTATTGATGGCTTCAAGTTTCATTATTATTAACTGCTTTTTTTCAATTTTGTTTACTGAATTTTATTCAACTTGGAAAAGCTGTTTCCGAATTTAACTTCTAAATACCCCAATTTCAGCTTGAAATTAAATAATTTCGTGGCAGACTGAACGGGCTATTGTTACGAGTATATAAAAAAATATTCTGCAAAACTTCTCTTAAGTGTTGACAATAAATTAGAAGCTTATTGGAATTTAAATGCGTCATGTCATATTAATTTTTGTTACACATATTCATCGTGGCTAACAGCAGTTGTCATCATGTTCCAAAGATTTCAGACCGATCATTGGTTAAGAGCAGTTTAAAAAAGAGTTTATAAATTATCTCATGTTTGATCAAAGATTTTTGTTATTTAATATGTTTTAAATGATTAATGATAAATACTTATCGTAATCAACTTTTCTTCCTTCCATCTTTGTCTGAAGAAAAGGTTATTAGTCACTCTCGAAATATAATTTTGTCTCAATACATACGGTTCGAAGGACTATTAAAAGTTGAAAATCTGTGATAACCGGATTAGTTATTAGAAAATTTAAGTAGTTTAAATTTGACATGCGATAACCTAACTCGTTCTTCCCAGGTTTAAAAAGCTTAGTTGGATTAACCGCGCCTTGTGCTTTCAGAATAGCATTTCGACATTAGCCGTGATTTCAATAGAGATTTTTATATTGGCTGTGCATCAAATCCTTATATACTTATCGCATATTTCAATTGTTGTACTCACTTATACAAATGAAAATTTTTTTTATAAGTCCGCCTTAATTGAAGTGTGAAACACAATTTTTAATAAATAACTGACACAGTGTTTACAGTATTTCCATCGTACTGCTTTGGAATAGCGTAGCCTAGATTGTATGGAGTAATGTTTAATCCATTTCTTACTTTATAGCACGATTCTTTCTTCGGCTTCATTGGCAATTATTGTTTAAGATGTATTCTAACTATTTTGCCTTATAAACGGAGTTTTATATAGACTTGTAGAACTTTTGCAACGTTGGCAACGCCTTTTAATTAGCGTCAATGTTGTCAGGTGTCAAGTGATTTATGAATATTTAGTTTGATTTGACATTTCAGCATGAGTAAACTGATATCTGAACAATTCTTTTAAATTGTGCAAATTTACTTTGAAAATCATGGTTCTGTTCGAATCCAAATACGTATCGCAAACTACGTTTATTTTACGGTCAACATAAACGTCCATCAGTACACTTATTTCAATTAACTATGGAAGGTTTTCGCACACACATTTACTGTAAATTATAAAACGCATCCAAAGAGATGTCATACAGTAAAATTGAATATGTGTCCATCCACTTTATAGAAGATTTTACAAAAAGATTTCGATTTGCATTCTTACAAAATCCAAAACGTGCAACTACTAAAGCCACACGATCACCCAGTAAGGCGTTAATTCACACAAAAAAATATTACCATAGATCCTGATTTCCATAAATGAATTTTGTTTAGCGATTGAGACACCATTACATCCAGAAAAACTTATTGCTTGGTGATCTTTATGCGCTGGCGAAGTCATTTAAAAACTATGCAGGTCAGAACGTTACAGTTAATGGTGACCGCTATAGAGTCATTATAACTGACTTTTTCGTTCATCAATTTAACAACCATGATGTGCAGGAGCTGTGGTTTCAACAAGACGGCGCAACATGTATTACAATTCGTACCACGACTGATTTATTGAAGGAAACATTTAGTAACTGCTTAGTTTCACGTTTCGAATCCATGAATTGGCCTTAGAGAACGTGGAATTTAACGCCGCTAAACTAGTTTCTTTGGGGATATGTGAACAGTGTTGTCAGATTAGGAGATTTATCCCCAAATCGGGAATTTTATTTTAAAATTAAGGATGAACATTTAAGTTTGGGGATTGAGGAATTCTTTGAGAATACATTTTGCGTTTAGGGGCTTTAAAGAAGTTTTTTGGAAATTTTTTAAAAATTATGTTTTTGTTAATTGTAGTTTTACTATTATTAAATAAATATTATTTTTTGCTGCGTATTAGTTTTATAGTATGGTAGCAAGAAACATTGTTAAATATTATGATTGGTACTCAATGAAAACCAAAATAAGAAATAAAATGCAGTACTCGAATTTTTATTGAGAATTAGTACGCATTTTAAAAATAACACAAATTGTTGTGAGACTTTTGTTCCATCTTAAGATGTGCTTCAAATGCTTAACTCTGAAAATATGTACCAAAAAATTGCTTTTAACAACGAGATAGGACATTTTGTAATTTCTTTACATGAAATATTTTTTTGTAAATTTTGTTCTTGATGTAGATAGTAATCGATATAGAATATTTTGATTTCGTCTGTGTGTCCATCTCTGCACCTGTGTTCGCGTCACATAAAAACTGATAGATGAATTTAAATAATTTTGTGAGGGGGTTTCTAAGAACCTTAATTCAAATATATCAAACTTTATTCATAAAAAATTGTCATTTCATAAAAAAAGGGCACATTTTATTTTTGTAGATGGCTAATTTTAAAAACTGCTTACAGAACTCTACAATTAATATTTAGAAATATATTTTTAAACATTTGTATTTTAAGAAATTTATAACGCTGACAAGTTGTTGTCACTGCTACTATATAAATAAGTATATAGCATATACAAATACAATATTATAACACGTATGTTAATAAATAATTGAATTTAATAATAAATAGTATTATTTGTAGTGGGGATTTTTGGGGATAGTTGAAATTGCTT
The DNA here is from genome assembly GCA_916610165.2 of Gymnosoma rotundatum. Lineage (NCBI taxonomy): Eukaryota > Metazoa > Arthropoda > Insecta > Diptera > Tachinidae > Gymnosoma > Gymnosoma rotundatum. The sequence goes on along the minus strand of OU744339.1, from coordinate 35,327,889 downwards.
TTTTGGAATAAAATTTATCAAATTTGGGATACGAATCAAAAAAAAATCTAGAAACCCTGTATGTGAAGTCGCTAGTTTACGCCGATAAGCGCTACATTTTTGGCGATATACGGACAAAAATGATGGAAAAAAGTCATCGCAAATTGAACCGCTAGACTAGACTACATTCGAACTAGCCGTGACGGTCATCTGCTGAAAGTCATATTTAAATTTTAATGCCAGAAGAATTTCTGCTTAAGCAAGAATACGCAATATTTCCGGTAAAAGTGATTCACTGTTACTTAAAATGTTATTTTGAATATCTTCATGTCTAGAAGTTTTCCGCTTTATGCCTCTATTTAAATAAACTTGTAACAGCATTTCAAGAAAAATTATAAATACTTCCTTATATTCCGTTTCCCAATGATAAGATAGAAGTACTACATCTAAAATATAAGTTGTTGTTCATTACCAAGTTACGCGCCAATCAATCAGCTTTTACTCCTTACTATTGATTTCTGGACGTAAACTGATAATTGTTGTTTTCCTTTTACATCACAGGATCATGTGTAAATGCCACTAATGTCAATTTACGCTCATCTAGAAATACTAGTCCTGTTGGTTGTCCATTGGGACAACAGGCTATTTTTTTTTATTTATTTATTAAAAATTCATATATTTATAGTTACATAAAAACAAGGATTAAATAAGCAGATAGGTTTTTGTAAATTTTTCCTCCCGCATCCTGTATATATGTATTATATATTCAAATTTCCAAACATTTTTATGTTGAAAAAGATAAACTCTTGAACTCATCATATGTATAAAATATTGTAAACTAAAATATAATTTAATTAATTTACTTTATTCGTGCTTGATTCCTGCAAATATAAATATTTCATGATATTCTCATGAAATATTTATTATTTTAAACTAAACTACAAAATGAAATGTATTACTGCGGGGAAAGCATATCCATATGGCCATTTCACTACTGCTCAAATAGCTCATCAGTGGATTTTAACCAAATTTTGTATAGAAAAACAGAAAGTCTTATATCAAAAGCCAAATTGAGTGAATGAGAACTCCATTGAATCAATAAGACAAAAGACAATAACAACTCAAAAATGTTCTATTCAAAAACACAGCAAACATTCAGTAACTATTTTTATCTTTTCTTTTTTTTTAAAGATTCCGAATAATAAATTTTCATTTTAAAATATAATTTTATTGTTGTTAATAAATTGAATTGCTAGGACTATTTGAGACAGGCTTGGCAACAGTCATCTTAATTAGATTTTTGTGATAATTAAGGCAAACTAAATAAAAATAATTTTTAAGTGTGTACGTATGTAAATGCAAAACAATACATTATGAAATTACACGAAAAGCATATCAACATTATTTAACAAATAAACTTTGAAAAGGTTTTAAAAAGCGGATATTGACATATTTTCTTTTAAGCTTGGTGGCAAATTATTGTATTCCAAACTAATGATATGTTCAATTCTCTGATTGGTGTTTTCTGATCGGCAAAGAGCAATTTTTAGCTGTTGTTATAATTTTCGGTAATAACCGTCGTCACTGGCTGTGTACTTTGGATGTTCTTGAAAACATGGAAATTTACAAAACACGAACGTTTAACAGAGACATTATTAACGAACAGGTAAACACAACCTCTGACACGATTTTTACACCACTAAAATTACTAAAACACTCTTACAAACGAAAAACACCCACAGACGGTCACACTTACCAATCCAATAATAAAAGACCCAAATATTAACTATTTACCCCAATAAACAAGACAGATATCAGGCAATCTACCTGCATAATACTATTTAAACGGACAAAAATTACCTAAACCCACCACCTTTTATTCTTTACACTATCTATTTTTTACACTATCTCTTCAGTTTAAACAAAAACGCGGCTTGAAAATGATGTTATCACATCGAAAGCGCTCGCCGAACATCCAAAGTACACAGCCAGTGACGACGGTTATTACCGAAAATTATAACAACAGTTTATTATATACTGGCGGAATCAACCCAATTAAGCAATTTTTAGATTTGAATTGTTTCGTGTGTTAAAAACGGTTTGGTTTGTATTAAAAAGTATTGTATGGTGGCCTACTCCATGTATCATTTCAAAAACATGTATAAAGAGTTTTTGTTTATAAATTCCATATATTTATAATACAATTTTGGCAACTTCTTTGTAGAGTAACAAAGTGGAGTGCCGGTTGGGTAAATTAAATACAGCTTTGGGGTATTGTTCTGGATAATTTGAAGAGATTCTAAATCACTATTTTTCTTATAATTATAGACAAGTGTAAGGTAATAAAGATGACTTTGTACAAGAGCTTGAAAAGTTAAAAGTTTAGTATTTTTATTAAGTTTATATCTTAGCTTATAGACGATACTTTGAGACGGTGATTTTTTTGAACGAACATATATAATTTAGTTTTGCCAACCCAAGTTGTACTGAAGATGAACTCCTAAATACTTGTTTGACTCTACTTCAACAATTTTTTCTCAATTTACCAATATTTCGCAATTCTGAAAATTACGATTTGGTTGAGGCATAAATTTCATAAATTTTGTTTTACTTGGATTCAACACTAATTTGTTCAATCTTGCAAACTCTAAAATAAGAGCTGCACCCCGTTCTACATTAATTTTTAAAACTAAATCTCCTTTGTAAGGATAAAGCAAACATAAGTCATCTGCATAGATAAACATTTTACCATTTAAACCCAGATTAGCAATATCATTAAGATATATACTGAACAACAAAGGCCCTAATACACTTAAGTAAAGAACTCCTAGTTCTACACTTACTAATGGGCTCTTTGAACTATTTATCTACACATATCGCGTTCGGTTTGATAAATAAGTAGCTAATAAATATTTGCAAATTACATCCTCCAACTTTTTAATTAATACTGAGTGGTCAACAAGGTTAAAAGTTATAGAGAAATCATAAAATAAACCTGCGAACCCACTGAAACCTCTATGCAAACTATCACAGATATAATTTTCTGTTGACTACGGCTTCCTCTGTACCACAACCTTTATGAAAACCATATTGATTTGAAAACATTAAGTTTTCATTTTCCAGAAAATAAGATAACAGGTTATACAACATTGTTTCAAAAATTTTATCTATTAAGGGTAGTACCGCGACAGATCTAAACATATTAACTGTATTAGAATTTACTTCTTAAGGACGCGGAACAACCTTATGAATTTTAAAAATCTCAGGGTATACTCCCTGATCAATCATGCAATTAAAAATTCTTGCTAAAATAGTACTTAAAAGATATCTAGATTCAAATATGGATCTTGTAGTTATGCCATCATTCCCTGGACTTTTATTCAAATCTAAACTCATTATTAAATCAAAAATCTCATCTCCTGTAGCAAGATTTAACCTGATTCTCCTATTCATATAACTATGTCAAAGTTCTAAAAGCATTAAAATCATTGTCCGAATTTGTTTCTATCGAATTACTTATGTTCGTAAAAGAGTTTATAAAATACTGGTTAAAAGTTTTGACTTTTTTATTTTCATCCTCAACTATCTGATCAAAATCATTTTTAAGCTTGATTGCAGATTTGAATTTTCTTCCCAGAGTTTGATTCAAAAATTCCCAACACTTTCTTGGGTTTCCTTGCATTGTACTAATGCTATCTAAATAATAGTTATTCATACAGTCTTTCAATATATACATTGCTCAACCTTTTTTAAACATGTTTCAAAAAATTTCTTTTTATATTCTATTAGTGAAAACAAGTTTTTATTTATTAACTTCAAATTAAGTTTTCTTTTTTTTTAACTTTAGTGACCTTTGTTGAATTTCTTATTGCATTTTGGAAACGCTCGACTACAAACCCAGTATCAGCAAATGGATTATCAATAAGATCTGATTCTGAGAGATTCTGTAGTAGAATTTCCTTTTTACTCAAATTTTTAGGCCTTCCAAATTCTACAGCAATAAATTTAAAAGATTCTGTCTTTCGCAGCATTAATATGATCTGTTTCTCCACATTGAATCCATTAATTGGCTTCTTAACGTTTTATAAATATGGAACTTATCTTACGATCACTAAATAAAACTGGCATCCCTTCAGAATATTTCTTTAAAGTTAACTTCTACTTCTTTTAATCAATATCCGAAATCCTTTTTTGAATTTTCAATTTGGAACTCTCAACATTTTCTCATAAATTTTCTAAGTCATACAAAAGAAATAACTACACACATGCATACACGTCATTCTCATACACTCTTGTGAATGCTTCTCCTCTTAGATAATGAAATATAATTGTTTCATAATAAATAAAATTTATAGCAAAGAAAATTGATGCCTGAATAAACAAGTGAATTGTTTGTTGCATTTAATTTAAATACATTTTGCTGCAACACAATCACGCTCTAACGAACTCAATACTTCGATAACAATATGCCTCTATATACAATAAGATTATAATTGCTTTCTGTAATTTTTAAAATTTAATTTTGAAACGTTCACGCATCTGAAAAATTACTTGTATCCTTTGTTTGTACGAAAAATTTTTTTTTTTTTTTCAATTAATTTTTAAATTACTCAAAGATAAATAAATGGCAAAGCATTGAAATTTTAAAAAGATTGATTGATTAAACAAAGACTAAAATATATCAGAAGTTCTAAATGAATGAAATTTGTAAAAGATAATAGAAATTTTTTAAATATAAAATTGACTTAATGAATTTTCTCTAAAAATAGAAATTATTTTATTTACATATGTTAACAATTTCTTTACAAAAGGATAATTGATGTAAATATGTATGTATTAACTTTAGAATATTAGATAAACAAAACTACACCAAAAAAATTATTTATTGAAAATAATTCAAATAATAATTTTAGTTTAACTAAATAATACCCTGTTCAGACATACGTTTTAATTGCGCAATAAAGGAATTTACGCAATTAAGTCCCTAATTGAACTTAATTTACCATATAAAAAATTAATTAATAAAGTTTTCAATTAGTACTTAATTAAGAAATTAATTGATTAAGTTTCCTCATACAACCCTTGTGAAGTGTGTTCAGTTAGAGAAAATTTTATACAATGACAAAAGTAAATGCCATAAAAATGAAAAATAAAATATTTTCAAATTATATGAAATGAAAAGTTTTTGAAAATTTTATGGAAATTCAAAGCTAGCGTGCAGTCAAAACTTGATCGTACAAACTGGAAGAGTTCCATATTTCAAATAAAAACAAGCAAACTTTCTTTTAAAGCCGAACTTCTCTTCATTCTTCCAAATTTACCAACACAAATTTCTAATGTAAAAATTAGGTCTGTTCAATAAATTTCCGGCAGAAACTAGCAACGGTAGAGTAAAATAAAAATTTACAACATTACTATTCCAAATAAAAAAAGGAATAAACGCATTTTTGGAAAAAAAAATAACAAAGTAAAGCCGAGCCATAATAACAAAAAACCATAAAAAAAAAATTTGTATCTAAAACAGCAAAAAAGCGGTGTTCGTTGCTTAAATCATTTTGTATTGCAACAGTTAGCATTTGCAAGAGCTTTGTCATCGATTGTGTGCAAATTGCCAAAAATTTTCTGTCTTTTTTGTAAAACTTTTAGTTTATTTTATTCTATTTCTTTTGTTTATTGTTTCATTAACCTGGCGTTTACTTGTACATAGTTTCCTCAGCTTTTTTCTAACTATTATACAAACATTAGCTTCAATTCAAATATTTTGTATTTAAAACCGAAAACTATAAATGTTGTGTATATTTTTTTCAGTGTAGATATTCGGTTTTAAAATCGCCATATAAATTACGGCAAAAAGCCACAACGATGTGATGTAAATATTTTCGTGGAGAGTGCTAATAAACACTTTCAGTTCAAAGTATTTAATATTCATTAACTTATTTTGTAAAACAGAACAAGAATCAGCTGTTCTGTTCTTGACAGTAACAAAAGTAGTAACAAATTTATTAACATTCACATCTTCTACTCTTTTTTACTCTTTCGCTGCTTTTTTTGAGGTACTGAAGTAAACACTTTCCAATAACAATTAAGGGCGGTTTACATGGTCACAGAAGTCTTACGACATGTCAAATTTTTGTGCAGAATAGTACCAGTGGGATCGTCTAAACAAAATACGTGATGAATCTGCACAAATTGAGAGAAAATACGGATGGAAATTTGACAGTCGTATGGCTCTCTTTGTTTTTTGAAAATTTTCAAAAGACAAGTACGAATCATTAGATCAGGGATGTATTTTTCTGCAAACAGCTATTTTAGTTTTAGTGTGTTTTACTCATACCAATTGTGTAAACGCAAAAATAATCTGTCGTAAGATTTTTACTCTCAGTTTTAAAATACGGATGGAATTTTATATTATTTTCTCTTGGATTTTACGTACGTAAAGTCGTACCGTCTAAACCCCCTTTTAGTAACAACTTCTTGTTATTGAACAGAACTATATTCTATTGTCAAATTTTAATTAAGTTAATTAAATTGGATATGTGTGAACACCAAAATTAATTACTCAATTAAAATTTTAATTGTATAAATTAAAACGTATGTCTGAACAGGGTATAAGAGATTAATTTCATAAAAAAATAAATTTCAAAAATTCACAAATAATTAAATTTAAATAAAAATTCTGAACCCATCTAGGATAAAAAATTAACAGTTTCGCCTATTTCGAAAATTTAGCTTTTGAAAATCGGTAATTTAGAAAATGAGGACAAACTATAAAAAATGCATTTATTTCATAGTTGTTTTTTTTTCTTTCTAGTCTTTTGAGGTAGATTCTCCTTTTAAAACTCTAATATGGCGTTTACACTTACATATGTGTTTAATGCAAAACTAGTGGTTTTTGAAATTCCCATACATTTACTTGTCTTGCAAAACACTTGAACTTTACGTATTTTTGACTTTACTTCAAATTCAGGGTTCAGATATGCTCGTCAAGTGTGTTCAGTTGATTTTTGGATTTTGGTGTTTCACTCAACAGGATTTTTAATGGTGGAAAATCAAAAAATAAGCAAATGAATTATTATTTAAATATTGTGGGCTTAATAATTTCCAAGCTGTTTTACATATTTCTTGCAAACTTGCACAAACTCTGGGGAGGAGAATACCAACTCCCTTTTTCAGTAAATTGTCGTTCAAAATTGCGTTTGTTATTTTTGCAAACATCTCAATTTGTTGCATAGTACTTGAAGTATTTGCCGATTTACCCGAAAACAGTTTTTAATTCCTTCTTCACATATCATTTGGCAATCAAATTCCCAAAATGAGTTTTGTGCGGTACTAAGAATAATAAAATGAATTTTTTTGATAATAGTAACTATCATAAATATTACCCATTTCCATAATAAGAATGCTCTGCCAACATCAATTAAATCCGCTGTTGCTCCATTCTCTAATCCATTGAGTTTTTATTTAAGGCTTAACGTCTCCAATTAAAGATCATTTTTTCTTACTTAAATAACTCTTCAATATTTATCACTGCGTTATTTATATAATCTCCAATTTAAGGCTTTTATCACTTTTCTGGAAATTAAAACATTTAATGTGCACCACTTGTTTAAACAGCTTACCAAATCTCAGAATAAAACACTATAATTACAGTGTGAACACTTTAGCTGTTTAATTTATTAAATCACAATTTATAACAAAACGAAAATTTCTTGGTAATATTTATGTAAATTATTGTCCTCTTTTTTAATTATTATAATTGCAAAAAAAAATAGGTGGGAAACAAAAGCAAAGAAATCAAAAATTTCAAAAAAGAAATAAATATTTTATACAAAACAAGAACTTTCAAAAAAAATAATCCTAAAAACTCATAAAATCGCTAAAAAAAATAATAATATATAGACTTGATAATTATACAAATAAAGTTGGAAAAAATAAGAATAAACAGAAGATTCTTGAATCACTATAATAGGGCCAAAGAGTTTACAACAAAGTAAAGGGAAGTTAATTAGGTTTCGAGTCTCTTTTTCGTGGTCGAAATGCAAATTTCGAGGCAATGCACTTTATGCCGAAAAAGCACGCAACACAAATGCATTGGCTTCATTTCATCGACCAATTTAAAACACGCTTTGTATGAGAATTGGATCGTGTAAAATGCATATTATTTCAGTATAGTTTTTCACATATAGCCATCCCATAAATGGTAACTTGGTATTGGTAAGCACTTTGGCAAGAAGTCTAAGCGATAAAAAAATTAATTAAAACAAAACGTTTAAACAAAATACCCTTTAATTTGTATTTGTTAAAATCATTCATATTTTTCAATTTACTTCCTCTTAATGTGATGAAAATTTATTTGCATATTAAACACACAGTGTGTGGCAAAAGTGAACAAATGTCAAAAGTATTTTGTAAATAAATTGCTATATTTAGTTGTTGAAGGTGTCATATATCTTTTCTTTACCCTCTCTTCTTACCCACCGTTACTTTTAATTGCATGCTCTTGCTCCAATGATTTCTTCTGGCCAAATTGCATTACAAACTGTCACTTTTAGAAGATGCAAGGTGACTGATGAAAAATTGAAGTTTATCAATTGTCCAGAACCGACTATTCTGTTTATTCACATATCTATCCAAATGAAAGTGTGCCTCGTCACTCGTTATGATTTTTTCATGAAAATCGGGATTGTCATGGACGAGCTGTAACATTCTACTGACATATGCACGGCGGCGTTAATGGTCTTGTGGAAGAAGCTCTTGTGTGAACCGAATCTTAAACGGAAACAAATTTAAATTCTTGTGCAAAATTGTGGCCAAAGTTCTTCTTTGAAAACCATGCTCCTTAGCATGGCGCCGAATTGAAGTTGATGACAGTAATCGATGACTAATTTTTATAAAATGTTTTAACGATTAAAACATATTAGTTTATCGATAATTTTTTTTATAATAAATTTGCCACGTGTCTATTTCACGACTGCCAAATATGAACTGTCAAAACAAATGCTTACCAAAATGGTGGCAAAACAAAGTATTATACCTTCCCGGTGGACACCCTGTATTAAAAATTTATATACTAAAATTATAAGTCGGTGTAATAGCTTTGACTTTTAAAAACAAAGGAAGGCCAGCAATTCCTATACTTAAAGATAGTTTTTAAAACAACAACAAAAAAGCGGGGGAAAAAACGCTGTTGCTTATAAAGCCTCTTTTAGACTATAATACTGAGTATTAATATTTTCATTCGATTTTGTAAGAAGGAAATGAAATGAAAATTGTTATGATTGTCAAAAAATCTAACGTAATACATTTTGTTTCACACTATCACACTTCAAATAAAATGAAAATTATGAGTAGAATGTGAACAGCTGTTCACAATTGAAAGCGGATTACCAAGCTGGTACGAAATTTAAGCAACGGCGACTGAAGAATATTTTGTATGGTGCGGAAGTGCCGCCTCATGACAATTTTTGGCGAGGGCGCCCTATCGTCTGTGATGCAGTCGCTATGTTTCTTTGGCCAACAGCTGCTTTTGTTATTATCTTCATTTGCTTTAAAAAAAAATACCCTGATAAAATGAAAATTTCTAAAAATGGTTCGGTATTATGGGATGTCAAATTTCTTTTCGTATTGTTTCATATTTTCATAGCATATTGCTTTCACACCATCACACTTTCTCATAGGATTTAGTTTTTTGACAAGTCTTATTACAGTCAGTATCATAGTGTGAAAGGTGCTTTAAAAACATTCACAACATTTGCAACACAGTGTATAAAGTCTATTGAATATTTCTTGTTATACGTGAACGTACATTTATTTGCTTTTCATACAAATTTATGAATATTTAATGAATAATGCAAATAAATTAACACTTTACATATTCCAAATAAAAAAAATATGCAAAAAATTCAAAATGAACAATAAATATTTTTAATAAAATTTATTAAAGGCAAAAAAATTTTTATCAATAGATTTAAATTAAGAAAATGAAATAGCAAAAATAAAATTGAATTTATTGTTTTAATATTTAAGCAAAAATAATAAAAAATTAAAAAGAAAAACATGCATAACTGTTAATAATTTAATTAATTTTTTGTTAAATTACGCAACAATGAAATAAATTGGCTACAAGGAAAAATTCTAATAGTTTTTCATTAAAAAATAAAAGACACCTCTTTCATATTACTAATTGCAATTAGAACTGAGTGCAATTGTCTACGATCTAGAAATTGATTCCGCTTAGACAGAAGTGCACACTGTTTGCTGATGAAGTTTTGTTCCTTCTGTTAAATAGAAGCATATTTCAATCAGATTGTTATTCATCGTAGGCACTTCAAGATCCCATCCTCAGTTTTATAAATTCAGAAGCAGAAGCATTTTAAAAATAAGTGTTTGGCAGGCGCAGTTCGAGTCAGCGTTGCCAGAAGCTTTGGGAAGAAAATCATCATATGCAGAAAAAAATCATGTTTTGCTGAAGAAATGGGAAGACTTGTTAAGTGTTAAACAAATTTTGACAACACCGGAAAAGCTGGAATGTTGTCAGCACGAGTTATTTTTGAAACTATTGACCAAAATTCCTCACAGCTAAGATTATCTAAAGTTGTATATTGATCACTGTTTGTATAAAATTGTCTAAAATTTTTAGTAAAATTGTTGCAGTTCGTCATACATTTTATGTATTTGACAGGAGGAGCTTTGAAAGTTTTGTTTTGTTCATTAAATCATTATTATTAAACATCAACAAGTGAGTGGATTTTTCTAGAAAAATCATCCTAAACGATGATGAATAGTTTCTCACAGAACTCACATTTGATTATCGGAAAAGATAATTATTCAAGCCGTGTTTAGTGCGAGTTTTTAGCCTTAGAAGTGCCTGCCGAAGCCGGCAGAGGTTATACCGTAGAGGAGAAAATTCTTGTGCCCAAACCAACGGCCGGCTATGCAGAAAATCAATGAAAAGCGAAGCTGTCATTGCTTTAAGTGCGTGTCACTGTATCCATAATAAAAACGACACAATGTCCATGGACATTATGAGGTTTTTCAAAGCGGCATAATGTCCGTGAACTTTATGTCACTCCAGAAAGTCCTTGGACACTATGACATGCCACCTTGATTCTCCACCTGTTTATGGTTACAGAGTGTCACAATTCATTAGAGGTCTTATGAATAATGAATATTTTTCAAAAATTAATGCATTATATCAATAGTTTTTCTCCTAGAGAGTATTTCTTTTTAACTGATTGCATTACTATGAAGTATAGCACACCAGTCAGATGGCCATCACAAACTGCACATTCTACATTTTGCAAAAATGTGACTGAATTTCGACAAGCCAGCCTTGCATTTACTCCTTAGTGGTTAAGTGGTTTGTCACAGACCAAGTTTTCAATGCAACAATAGCAAATGACACAATATAGAAAAAAACGCAGCTTTCGAATAATCTATCGAAAATATTCTACTCTCCCTGTAAACCAAAATAAAAGATAAATTACTTACAATATTAATTTTTTTAATGTTTTTCTTTTCTAGCGCCAATTAATGGAAGCCTACATTCGACAAAAACGTGCTTCGCCGGGCATGGTGCAGGCCAGTGACTTGCAAATCAGTCGTCCCATGTCGGGACTAAGAACAGCCAACACTCGTGAAATGCACGCATACGATGGACCAATGCAGTTTATAACTTCACCTCAAAATCCTGATCAAATTTTAAGTAACAGTACCACCACTAATGTCACTGCAACAAATACAACTTCAGCGCTCACAAATAATAGTGTCAAATATGTAAATAACTCTAATTATAACCGGAGTATAGCCAAACGTACTAACAATTCAAACCGTGATGAAGGTTCGTTTCGCAAATTTTTCTACGTAAATAGAATTTAGAAAAAAAAAAAATATTAAATTTCTTTTTTACTAAAATTTAGATCGTATTGAAGAACTGTCCACACATGATCTGGAGGACGAGGAAAGTAGCCCGATAGTTATATTGGCCGAAACCCCTCATCATCAGCACAGCAGTTCTACAAATTCAGTGTCCTCACAGCCTAGACAAAGAAGTCGTCTCCAATCCTTCGCAGATGATTTAGACGAAGAAGACTACGCTAATCGTAATAATATTGCGCATGCAGCTCCTGTTATGCCGGCCAAACAAATCAGTGCATCAAATATTTCGAAAACTGGCAGCAGTGGCAAAGATGATGCCGACGGCAGCACCTCAGAACAAGCCGAACCTGAAGGCGATCTTATAGGAAATATTGAGCATTTCGTTAGTCAGCCTGCGCCTCAAGGTGTGCTTTACAAATGTCGCATAACGCGTGATCGTAAAGGCATGGATCGTGGCCTTTTTCCCATTTATTATCTGCACCTGGAAAGAGATTATGGCAAGAAAATCTTTTTACTGGGCGGTCGTAAACGCAAGAAGAGTAAAACTTCGAATTATATTATCAGTTGTGATCCCACGGATTTATCGCGCAATGCCGAAGGTTTTTGTGGGAAGTTAAGATCGAATGTTTTCGGCACTTCGTTTACGGTCTATGACAATGGCAGTAAAGAAAATACGGAAAGTCCAAGATTAGATTTGGCTGTTATAATTTATGTAAGTAAATGCTTTGTAAATATTGAGTTGGATCGGTAGGAAGCAAAACATTTTAAGTCATGCAGTTGAGGGCATTCAAAAAAACGATTGTTCCCGTGCTATTAAATTATCTAACATTCAAACTGTTAGGCCGCTTAATTTTTTCAGCCTATTCTTATTGAAAACATTTTGTAAAGTTTCTAAAATAAAATATTTAAGACGATAATCGTATTTCTGAATATTGTTGTAGATGGGCAAAGGAGCAAACTACGAATCCAAAAAAGTGTTGATGGAATAATAGTCCCCTTTTATAATAAAGAAAGAAATTGATGGGCACGCATAATATTGAAGTAAGAAAAATTATACATAGTGATGAGTACAAAATCAAATTCATAACTCCTCAATTTGGTTCGAAGGCCTCAAACTAGGCTGCCCAAGAACAAGTACACACAGGTGCCTCATATGAAACTTTTTTCTTTGTAATTCTTACGAATTGCACACTTAAATCTCAATGATACCTGAACTTACTTGGATTTTTATATTAGTCCGTTCCATAAAAACCAAAAAAAAAAAAAAAAACGGATTGCTTGTGACATCATCAGTATTGAACATAAATCTTGCAAAAAAAAAAGCGACTTTATAATAGATTTCGTCTGTCTGTCTATAACGATTCAAAGGTATGGCCACTTATCGATTTTCATTAACTATTGGGACCTCTATATACCACTACTCATAACAGATTTAGCACTACAGATCCTTGTTAATTTCAACCGTCTGTCTACAACTGTTTAACAGTTTGCCGATAAACGGCAAATAACAGCAACAATAGGAGCACTTCTTAATTTCCAAATTCAAATTTTGTACTTGTTGTTGTAGAAGACATAGCTATCAGGTTCTTTGTAAATTTCAACTGTCAGTCTATAACGGTTTGACAGTTTGGCCATATGTATACATCAAATTTCATCAACTATTGTAACACCCTTTAATTTATAATTTAAAATATTATTACTTCGTTTTATACCAAACAAAGACGTAGATATTCTGTCTAATTTTCAATTGTTTATATATAACGGTTCAAAATTTTGGCACACCCTTTAATTTCCAAATCCAAATTTTATACTTGTTGTTATAGCGGAGTTAGCAACACAAATTCGTTGTAAATTTCAAGAGTCTGTCTACAACTGTTCAAAAGTATGGCCATATACATGAAATTAAATGAACTATTGAGGCACCCTTTAGTTTATAATTTTGAAAATCAATACTTGTTACTGTGCTATTCATAGCTATCGATATTTTGTCCAATTTACAAGCGTTTGTCTATAATGGAGCAAAAGATAGGCCCATATTGGCCAATTAAAGTGACCTATGGGGGCACCCTCTAATTGTAAGATATCTTTTTTATTACTTTTTGTTATAAGAAGCTATAACGATACGTAGCTTTTTTTATTTGAAAGTGCGTTGTATCGGGACCTGTCTATAATCAATACCTTTAAAATAAAGAAAAATATTTCAAAATCTGTTCAGAAATGACTGACTTATGGAGGCAAAAACATTAAAAAGTAACATTTAGACGAATTGATAACCTCCTTCTTTTTTAAACCCTTCACCACAAAAAATTGAAAAAGGGTATATCACCGTTCGTCTTTCCGTCTGTAATTTCTACAATATCCAATTCCGACCCCATAAAGTACATATATATTCTGGCTTCTTTGCATAGCGAAATCGATTGAGCGATGTCCGTCTGTCCGTCCGTGTTAGTTTGCCGAGGCAAACTTGATTTGAAAGAGGTGCTATTGGAAATCATCATGATCGGTCGATGTCCTTCGGATCAACAGGCAAAGCACCACGCCTACCTCTAATTTTTCATGTCATTTAGAGAACAATAAAGTAACTCCAATCAAAAACATATATATATGGGGCAATAGAGAATTAAAAAATAAGAAAAAACATCAAGTGAAAAAGTTGGCGCTAGACCATATTTTCCGACCTACGGGACTCTGATATTTTATAGTTTTTTAAAATATCAATATGGGTATAATTTAAAAGCTCTGAAGAGATCTTTAAGGAAACACTAAAATTCTTTTAAAATGTTGAACCCATTAAGAGCCGATGTCATTTTATGTAAAATTAATTTTTAATTTCTGTCACCCCAATATTGGCTTTTTTGATTAAAGTTACTTTACTTAACTAGATTTACATAGATGGTGAAGGGTATATAAGATTCTGCATAGCCGAATATAGCACTCTTTCTTATTTTAAGTCGGTTTAAAATAACTAAAAATTTCAGCATTATTTAGAAAGAGAAATCCTACAGTCTGCTCCAGCCACATGCTCTGGTTTTCAATCGGATAGACAATTTATAGAATCCTAGATGTGAACTAGAAATTAAAAACTAACTACAAACGCATCCTACACAAGAATTTTTTGAAATTGATCTGGGAATGTGAAATTAATGAATAACGCGCCGGATTAAATAAATTGCTGGCAAAAAGCTTTATTTAAGCCTGAGATATACATTTTCAAATTGCAAAGCTATTGGAATCATCTTGCACTACTAATAAGGAATAGCACAGCAAATCAATTTCTTAGAAACGTATCTTTTGTGACTTAAATTTTCGCAAACACAATAAATAACTAATAAAAATCATATGAATATGTTTTTTTACATCTTTTTTTTTTTAAGGCTTACTGAACCTTCCTCGTACGTTAGAATTTTATTATTACCAAAATAAAATTTAGTTCATTCTTTAAAAACAAAACCAAAAATTATAAATAATGTTTTCATTTAAATTTTTAACTTAATTTTACACATTAAATTTACCTTTTCACAAACAGGACACCAATATTTTGGGTTTCAAGGGCCCAAGAAATATGACTGTAATCCTACCGGGCATGACTGAAGACGACCAAAGAGTTAAAATTAGTTCCGCTGATCCCAAACAACAAGGTATTATGGATTTATGGAAATGTAAAGTAAGTAAAATGCAAACTATTTATATTTTATGATTCTACATTCAATTTAAAATAATAAAATTTATTATAGAACCTCGACAATATTGTGGAATTGCATAATAAAACACCAGTTTGGAATGATGAAACGCAATCTTATGTTTTAAATTTTCATGGCCGCGTTACACAGGCATCAGTGAAAAATTTCCAACTTGTACATGATTCCGATCCTGATTATATAGTCATGCAATTCGGTCGTACCTCAGAAGATGTTTTTACCATGGACTATCGTTATCCTTTATGTGCTTTACAAGCTTTTGCTATCGCTTTAAGCAGTTTTGATGGCAAAATAGCGTGCGAGTGAACCGGGGAAGAAAATCGAATACACGAAAGCTTTGAATATAAATCAAAAAATACCTAATTATTAAGTAAATGAATCTAAAATTTGAATATCTTTATGTGTATTATGGATGCGTATGTACTAGATTTCCGCTAGGTTTTTTTGTATATAAAAAATTTGTAATCTAGTTAATGTTAACCAGCAACTAAGTACAAAATATCACTTAAAAACGGTTTAGTCTTTTATGTTTTTATGCTCAAAGGGTTTCACGCAGTATCACTAGATGGATAAGCTCTCTTATAACTTTTAGCAACGTTTCACACTATAATACTGATTTGTAAAATCCTTTATTTTATTAAATGAAAGAGAATGGATCTTAAATTGATAAATGTTTAATTTAATATCGGCAATTATACATGGAATACAATATCAGATAAATGTCCACCTCTGTTAGCCTTACAAATGCGAGTGCTTTTAAGCACATTTTTAATTACATTTTTACACATTTCTCGCGGTATTTTATTAATTTCATTACGAATATTTTGTCCAGAATTGCACCATGAAATTTCTTGCGTCTTTTTTTATTTTCTCAATTTTCTATTTAAGTTACAGCGTAATGCGTTATATAAAAGTACACATTAGCAACAGTAAGATCGCCTTAAAACTCAAGCAATACCATAAAGCTTACTCCTCCTGTTTCAAAAACAAACAAAAATTTCATGCTAGTTTTATGAAAAATTGCATAGTGTAAATGCCGTATTTGTTTGAGTTGCTCAGACGTTTCTGGTTTGTTTGTGCAAACCTTGCTTTTCAGATATCCCCACAAAAATACGTCTGGAGCAGTCAAATCAAGCGACCGTTTCTTGTAATAACTTGTTGTGGAAAGAGTTCTTGCACTATTTCCATTGTTTTCCTGGCTATATGAGATGTCGCACCGTCTTGTTGATACCACATGTTAATCAAGCCCAAACCATGCAATTAAGGTGTTAAAAAAGTTTTTAATCATATCACGATATCGCTCCCCATTTTCACAATTGCCGTTAGGCTGTTTCCATTTTCAAAGAAGTAAGGTCCAATGATTCCTCCTGACCAAATTGCACACCAGACTGTCACTTTTAATGGACTCAAAGGTGACTGATAAAAATTGTGAGGGTTTTCCATTGCCCAGAGCCGACGGTTCTGTTTATTCTCATACCCGTCCAAATGAAAGTGTGCGTCGTCGTAACCGCCAAATACAAGGTGTCAAGACTAATGTTTACCAAAATTACGACAAAGCAAAGTAGTATCTTTTCGGTGGACACCCTGTAATATAAGAAAGTAAAAGTCTATCGTCAAGTGGGCTAATGTATTTAATTTAATTAAGATAAAGTCTTCAAAATCTTCATCGATAAATAACTACTGATTAAACACTTATAACAAAATTTCAACAGTTTAAATCTAAGATATTATTGGGTGAAGTCCGTTTCGAATACAAAAAACTTTTTTAAGTCACTTGCAGAAGCAGGATACAAGTTTTTTGGTTATATATTTAGCACAAATCACATCGAATTTAGAACAAATCAATCGAACGATTGATTGTTTGACTGGAAAAAAACATATGAAAAAAACGTTTCGATACAGCGACAAAGCAATCAAGATAAAGGACCCCTATTAACCCAAATTTAGTGCTAAAGTGCAAAGTAATGGGGTTTCGCAGGCGAAGAAAGAGTTATAGTTGCAATTACTAACACGTTTGTGTTATTATTTGGATATGGCTTTTAATGACTTTTTTCAGTTTTAAGTTCACTATTGAACAGTATCCAACAAAATCGTGTGCTTTTATGTTTCGCATATTCCTTTGTATTATTTTAAACGCTTAGACACTTGGTGCATTGGTCGGTCTAGACGAGCATTCTATTATCTCGCACCAATGCTCAAAAAAGAGTAAAATACACACCAGTTCCTCAAGACAGTTGCAGATTTTACCTGTTGGGAAATCTCTTGTAATCTTTTTAAAATTTAATTCATTTAAAAAAGTTTATCTTACTACATATAGTTTTCTTAAAACATTGACATTTTACTCAAAACTCACTATTTTAAGAATTCATTTTCATTATCGTTTTAAAAAAAATGCAGAAAATTAATTAAAAAGTTAAGAGTAATCGATTTCATACTGCTCAAAGGCAACCATACTTCAGTTACATACGTTAAACAAAACTGTCAACGATGGCATCCTGTTTGAGTGGGAACATTAAAATAATACAAAGTTCACAGGAAGCAAAAATCGACAATACTTTGTTAAACAACTTTTGCATCCAAAAAAGCACTGTGCAGTCTGGAGTTATGATAGGACCATACCATTTTGAAACTGGCACAAACAGTATCCTGTTATGAAATATATACAATGCCAATCGGTAAAGCTGATATTTAAAAAAGGTTCAAGTGTAGGCGAACAGCTCTTAAAATTCACGTTTTTTATAATCTAACGTTGCTAAGGTTTTGAACATTTTCGCCCATTATTAGGTGCAGACTAGTTAGATGTTGTATTCCATTAAGTATTATAAGGCCCAACCTATAAAGAAATCGTATACCAGGTGATATCAGTAGCGGTTTTATTTCTTTTGGTCGTTGCTAGAAATGTCAAACTTTATAAAAAAAAACCAAGTAAGAGTGTTATGCCGAATCTTGTATACCCTTCACCATCAATGTAAATCTAGTTTAGTAATCCTAGTTTAGTAAATGATACCCATATTGATATTTTAAAAAATATGGTACTTTTCTATGAAAATTGTAGAGGCCCTTAACCCGGAAAATATGAGCGAGTGCCAATTTATTTACGTGATGTTTTTTCATATTTTTTCAATTCTCTATCGCCTTATATACATAATTGTTTTCATGAATTGAATTAAATTAAACTAGACTTGTTTTAAATGATATTAAAAAATTAGAGGCAGGCATGGTGTTTTGCCTGCTGCCTCGAAGGACATAAACCGATCTTGTTGATTTTTAATAGCACCACTTTCGATACTATGTCTAATCGATCGGCGTATTCAAATTTTCTCTAGCTGATCTATTGCCTTGGCAAACTTTATTGGGTCGAAAATGTACATTGTAGAAATTACAAACGGAATGGCCAACTTAGTTATACACTTTTTTCTGGTAAGGGATATAAAAATTTGACGAAGATTTTCTATATATGGAGTTGACATTTGCAGCGACGGATAAAATGAATGACTTCGCTACCCAAATCAGCTGGTATATGATTTCGCCGTGACCCAATAATTTTATTTAAAAATAAAACTTGTATTCAAATAAATTTTTATTTTTATTTACATGTGTTTTGTAGCCCCATATAAGAAATTATCCTCTTTTTTTTTATTTTTGCTGCATTTTCTTCTTTAACTGAAACTGATTTTTATAGAATGCATTATGCTGCGTTGTTAACTGCTGTTTTTATTCGTTTAATATTCAACGAACAATGTACGTTGAATAAAATGCTTTTCATGAATTACGGCTTGGTGGTATCGCATTAAGGCGTAAGAGGCATGGTGCATATCTTGACTTCTACACAAGCTTAGCTTCTATGTCAGTTTGCCTTTATTTTTGTTTCCCTCGGATTTTAGTTACTATCTGAAAATAATTAAAAAAGTATAAAAATGTTGGTAAAATATTAAACAAATTAAATGGTCTAAATTAATGAAATCTCCCCATCTTTATAAAAAAAAAACTCATTAAAATTAAAAAGTGTTCAAATCATTTGTTCGAATAACAAATATTTTAGAAACGAAAATATTAGCGGAACTCAATCTTCGTAGCATATCTGCAAGTCGAGCATATTTACAATGATTTTTGCTACATATTGTGAGTGCCTTTTTTTAATCGTAAAGAAGATTTATTGTAACTGCTGATTTTTAGAAACATAAATTACTTATTAAAAAGTTAGATTTCAAAGTCGTAAAAGCCTGTATTAATAAACAACTTAAAGGTTTAAAGGAACAGAAAAAAAAATAAAATCATCAACTTTTTGTTTGCTCTTGAAAATATACAATAGTTTTTAGCGTTGTAAATGTGCTACGGTGCAGCAAATTTCTGTTCTATATATTTTTTTGTCGTAATGTTGCAAAACTTATTATACATATATAATACGTTTACAAGAGCAGCAAGGTTTGCAATTGCAGTATGCTACGTAATATGAGTTCAGCTAAAATTAAATAACTAGAATTGATTTAAGCAACATATACACATAAATAAGAGAAAAAAGAAATATATATTTTTTCTAGTCATTTATCTAAGTAAGTTCGTAAATTATTATAACAAATTATTAATTATTATTTTCTATAAAATAGATATTGTAGGGTGTATTGTATAGTGGTAAGCTAATTTCAATAATTGCTCTAGAAAAAAATCACCTTTTAAAGCTAAATAACCAAGCTAACGCTCATTTGCTTTTGGAAACTGTATGTCTAGTATGAATATTTTTGGGTAAATAATAATTTTGTTTCAAGCTTCTTGCTGAACAGGTTTAAGCAATTAGCGAAATATGCCTAGACATTAGCTTACCCTCCTTTAAATTATTTCAGTATATTTTTCTTTAGATATAAATTAAGGTTAAAAGCACATTCATAATTTATTAAGGTAAAAGATTTTCAATAAGAAAATATGTTTATGAAATGTCTTAAGATTAAGTTTCTTAGGCTTAAATACATTTTATAAAAATAAGGCAAACAAATAATATACATACATTTATTTATATAAATAATTGAACTGAATTGGGTAAAATATAGATACATATATTTTTTCTTAATGTTAGCATAATTTATGTAAGAAAAACATTGCTCAAAATTTTGTAATGATATTTAAAATAAATACTGACACCACACTCGAAAATACATAAGTGTTACAGTTTTTTTTTTTTTTTTTTTGTTTAAAGCCTGGTACTCTGTTCAAATTTGTGAAAATTGTTGAGCAACATTGATTATTTCAGGTGGAATATTTGACATTTAAAGTGTGGTATCATTGTTTTAAAAACGTAAGTAAAAGACATACGATCAGCTGTTGTATGAAAAATTCCGCATGAAACAATACTTACTTGCATTATTTCACAGCTTGGATAAAATATTGCCAGAAACATTTCATATGTTTTTCCACAGTAAAAACAGGGTACTGCTTCTGCAACATTTTTTCATGACTTTTTCATACAAATTTTTTATATATGTGATTTGACAGCATTCCGCATGAAAAACTGAACAGAGTACCAGGCTTTATTGACGGATTATGAAGTAAATAACAATTAATTGGTATAATATGAGTTGTTCACTTAACAATATTTGTTGTTAAAATTTAATTTAAAGTTGCGCTCATCTCAAACTATATTAACAAATCAAACTAAACGCAGTAAAGCTTTAAGTAACTTTTGATATATAAAATATAATGGAATTTATCAGGGCGAACTAATTACCAGGTGGCAGCAAAGGCCACTTCCTAACTCCATATATAAAAAATCTCTATATATTTTTTATGTATAGAGTTTGACATTAATGTTTTCTGCGAAAATTAATGAATTCGCCTACGCTGCCACCTGGTTAATTATTCGCCTTGGAATTTGTAATATTATTCTTGAATATAGCGAAAAAAACCGGTGAACGTCTGGGCGGAAAAGCTTATCACCTGCTTACATTGTAGATGTCACGACCAATTAAGCTTGTGTAAAAAATTTGTCAAAAATAAATTGATTTTTGAAATATACAAAAGTTTCCAGGTGTTCATTGTAAATAAAAACAAATAGATATTTAAACTCATAAGAAAAAAACAACAATATTAATCCGTATTCACAGTTCCCGATCTGTATAATCGAGATATTTTTAAAGAAATAGTGACATTTAAACGCGTTAAAATTTCGTGCTTGTTTTCTTGATTAGGATCATGTGGCCTCTGTTGCTGCCAATGGTGATTAAACGTACTAAGTTAAATTAATGGAAAAGTACGAAAAATAAAAAGTGAGCTCCAAAAAAAAATATTGAAATATTTTATTCTGTACCCAGCTATGCAGGAAGTCTTTTGTAAGAAAATCCAGTGCGTGTTATAGTATAAGAGATGATATATGATGAGCACAAGCCATATAAAAGGGTACAATATTGTCTCTTCTTCAAAAGCGAATATTGACTGTAGCTGTAAGAGAAATTTAGTGCATAGTAAACATAGAGGAAAATAAACAAGCACACACAAGTTTGTTGTGCAATAGTTGAAAAGACAATAGTGTTACGAGTACAACGAAAATGTTGTACAATACTCGGTGTTACACTTGTCAATTGCGTTGGGATTTACTAAGAGAAGAAACTTTGATTTTTTAAAACGCAATTTTATTTTCTTTTATTTTATTCAGGACAAAGGTAAACACACCAAAAAAAAACACGAGTCATACATATGAGAATTAGAAAATAAAGGTAATCTTAACGATAAAAAATAATGGATCCATTCACAAGCTTAGATGTATTAAAAGCAAAAACAATTTTATTTTATAAATTATGAAGCAAACTTTTTGCGATCTTTATAAAAAACGGTTATATCAGGAATGTCCCAAGCAAATAAAACATTATATTAAAGCACTCTTCAAGATTTACCAAATCTTGGCTTTTATTGCTTCTGTCTAAGAACAAATTTGTATATTAAAATTTACAGCGTAGAAACTTGTAACAGAACCCTCTTCCAAAAGAAGAGAACATTTATTAAAATCGGTTAATAAATGACGGAGTTTTTGAAAACCGATTTCTCGGATGGAAATTTTGAGTGTCCGATTTCCAAAAAGATGTTTTTATACATTGTAGGCTTTAACCAGCCTCTTCCAAAAGCACGAAAAATTTTCAAAATCGGTTCATAAATAGAGGACAATATGATAGGATTCACCTGCATCAAAAACTGTTCACAAATAACGAACTTACAGTGAAACACGCATTACAAAACTGCAATCTAATTGAAACCTCCTCCTTTTTGAAGTCGGTTTAAATAACTATAATTATTTGTTTTTATTTATTATGTATTGTTTTTTTTAATATAATACATGTACACATAAGTATGTAAATATTTTTATATTATTAAATATTACACAATCTACCAATTTTCCCTTTACTAAAAAAGTCTACACATTTTGGTGTGAAAAGCTCAAAGTTAAATTCCTGTATACTCTGCAATATTGTCATGCTATGACAATAGTGTACAACATAATAAATTGTTTTCACTAGTAAAATTTGCATCGACATAACAATAAACAGTTCCTATGCTTGACAAATGAATAAATTGTGTCGAATGCTTTTGTTGAATGAGTACAGTAGTATTAGTGTACTCATATTTCAAAAGCAATAAGCGAAGAGAACACTTCAATAGTAAACAGTATGAAAACAAGCAAACAAGACGTTTTGTGCTCATCTCTATGTTATACCACGGGAAAAAAACTAGCGTACGATCGAAGGCCGGCTATCCAAATGCTTAAGAACTAAAAACAAATATCAGATAAATTTACATGTGTTTTTTGTGTGTTATTGGCCATAATGGTGTTACCTATTCTTATTTTTATTGCAACCTAATTGCTCCTGAAAATATATGCAAAAATATATTTTCTATTATATTAATTAACGATACATTTTATCTGTAAATTTTTTCATCTTTTAAAATTTATTTTTAATAGAATACATTAAAGCAATTAAGACACAGATTTAAAAAAAGAGTTTGAATATATGTATGAGAAATTTTTAATAATATATGTTTGAAATCCATTATAATTCAAAACAGATAATTAAATATTTTCAATAGTTCCCCGGGCCTTTACGCTTCTTTTTGTGAATGGTGGTATATAACCATACAAATCATCAACCTTGAAGAGAAATTAAATTACACATTAGATTATTTTGTGGGAGATGAACTACAACTATACTCCTGTAAGTTAATTAATTTATAGTTCATTTCCCGCAAAACAATCTAATGTGTAATTTGCATTTCCACTTAAAATCCAAAGATTTAGTTGCAAGAATTTTTCAAAAGTCGAGTGTAGATATTATTATTATGCTAGAAGAATGCTTTATATATAAAACTTCTAATAAGTATTAAGTTTTATACAGAGGTACCTCATATCTTCCAACAATTTTCCATTTCAAATATGGTATAAAATGTATATTGCAAATTCTGTTGAATTAACACGTTCTCCCTATGTTCTAAATCCATCGGTAACTCATATTTAATGCATATGTATGTTTATGCTTAATGGACTATTTCATCGGCCCTTTTACAAGAAAAGCACTACACCCAAATATTCTCCAGGTAATATTTCTTTAGTACCACAATATCGTTTTTGATTGCACTTTAAATTTTTTAAAATTATTTCTTGTTTACTTCGAACGTTAAAACCATTTTTTAAAAATATGTAAAAATTGTTTTATACAAAATATCTTTTCTGACAACATACCTAGATTTTGTAGCAACAAATTGCCTGTTGTTTTTAGTGTTGTTGTAGCCGTGCGTTCACCTATATTAATTCGCCTTGTTCTTGACTTGTTATACACTATATGCTTGTTTATATTCCCTGCCAGGGATGACAAATATTTTACAACTATGGTACATCAATGACTCATTTGGTACAACTTAAAATTTGTTTATATTTTCTGATTTTTTCGTTCATTATTTAAAACACAAAATTTTGATTAAAAAATCCCAAAACAAATTTTAAGTGAATCTCAAAAATAAAAAACCTAGTTCACAGATCTGGAGTTGAAACTACAAAGTGTAAAAGCGAAAGAAAAAGAAACTGTTAACTGTATGTGAATAGTCTAAGAACCGTTAAGCGGCTACTAGACGATCAAACTTCGCCTGTGAAGCACGGCGAAGTTTGTTAATTTTTTTTAAGCTGGGCTTAAAGTGAAGAGCAACAAATATTCACCCCTAAAACGAATAATTATTTCCATACTTCTTATTTTTTATCAAGAATCATCCCCATGACAAATTTTATTTTATAAAATAAATATAAAACAAATAAAACGAAAAAGAAACTTGTAAGCTGTATATAGTTTTTCAAGATAGGACTCTATACAATTTATTTATTTTTTTTTTTTTTGAAGGAGTGTAAGTTTTAATAAACAACAAATCAATTGTCTGACGAAAGCGAAAGGCTTATAAATGGAAGAAAAAGAGTGTGGCAAAATTTTGCAATGATTAGTAGCCACTAAACTACGAAAGGAGCGTAAGTATTATCAAATAAAAAACAAGTAAGAGTGCTATGCCGAATCTTATATACCCTTCATTAGAGAAACAAGTCGATCGACTCACAGCCGACAGCGCGCAGACTCCGACAGTTTTTCTAATACTGTCGCCGCCACCGTTTTCATCGGCTTGCTTCGGCTTAGAAACAGCCGCCGTTTACATCGACTTGCTTCGGCTCAAAAACAGCCGCCGATTTAGGCGGCTTGCTTAAATTCAACCGCCAAAAATTTCAGTGTTTATCAGCGATGAAAACTTTAGTATTAATTTATAAAGGGCCTTCATCACCTATGTAAAAATAGTATGGTGAAGTAACTGTAATCAAAAAAGCAAATACTGGGGTGACAGAGAATTAAAAAATACATTTTAGTACTTTATCACGAATGGGGAACATCTGTGTGGGAGCAGATTTTCCTTTTTCTAAAAGTAGGTTATAATCAAAGATGTAACGCGCACGTTTTTTTCAACTGGCTTATAAAAAAATGCCATCGTGTTAACAAATAAATAAAATAATAACTAACAAAAAAATATAATCGTTTATACTTTAATATCCTGTTTAGGATTTATGACTTCCTATGCGAAGATATAGGTCGATGTGCAGTACCTGGAGAAACTATTTACATACATACACCTAAAAATTTGTGGGATACCCTGGCGCTGTGGTTTTTTACCCCTTCCATTTTAAAATTCAAATTTCAAAAAAAAGATAAGATAAGAAAAAAAATTTAAATACTACATACATGTGTATATGTATATAACTTTACATAAAAATGCCATTGGCTCTTAATGGGTTAATAGATTTAAAAAAATTTAAGCTTTAAAATGGTACCCATATTGATATTTTGAAAAATTCCTAAATTTCGGGCGAGTGCCAATTATTTCTCTTGACGTTTTTTTCTTATTTTTCAATTCTTTATCGCCCCATATATTTATTTTTTTGATTAGAGATACTTTGTTTTAAATGACATGAAAAAATTAGAAGTAGGCGTGGTGTTTTGCCCGCTGCCTAGATGGACATGGACCGATCTCGCTGATAATCAACAGCTATGTCTGATCGACTGGCATACTAAAAGTCCTCTAGCTCATCTAGTGGCAAACTTCGTTTCAACACTAACACGGACGGACAGAAGGACATCGCTCAGTTGACTTCGCTATGGAAAAGAACTCAGAATATGGAAATTATAAACGGAATGACAAACTTAGATATACCCTTTTTCCACTTTTTTTGGGTTAAGGGTATAAAAAATATTTATATATTAAATTTTTTACTTTTATTTTAACAATTTTTTATTTTTTCTACTTACTTTTAAATATTTTTCTCATCGAGATTAAACAATTTTAAAAATTTTTTATTTTTTCTACTTACTTTTAAATATTTTTCTCATCGAGATTAAACAATTTTAAAACATTTTTTTTTTTAATTGTTGATGTTAATTTTAATTTATAATAATTTATTTACTGTTGTTATTTTTGTGTACCAATATATAATTTATAATTTATGTTCCTTAAATATTTTATTTGATTTACGTTACAATACATAAACTTTAATTACAATATACATACGTTTATACTTTAAATAATTTAATTTTATTAATCTCTTATTATTATTTTTAAATGTTACCATTGTGTGTGTATAAATTTTATTTAATACGTGCATGTGAACTATTATTCGGTTCATTTATATTAATGTGAATGTGAGATATTTTAATTATGTTTGCATATTAAATATTTTTTAATAAAAAATTTAACTATGTGCTACATACACCAACTCAACTCAAAGTGTTGATTTTTTTTATTAATTGTTTATTAATTTATTTTTTATAAAATGTGTCTGTTGATCTGTGAGAGGGAAAATCCTATTTTAATGCATTAAATTAAAATATGTTTTTGTTCGTTTCTAATTGATACACATGACTGATCCTTTAAAGTTAAGTCTGTATACTTGAAAGAAATAATTGTCTTTATTATTAACCATTTTATTTCGATGTAGAGCCTCCCTGTTTGAAAAATAAAGATGAAAAAATATTCATAACAAACTTTGTTATAAAAATCTTTAATACTTCAGGGATAAGGACGCTGAGTTCAAAGCTGTACTAGAAAATGGAAGAATAAATACGTTTCTTAAGGAAATTTGCAAAAGCAACTTTCTTTAGGTGCAGTCTTTCAGCCATGATGTAAAGAGCCCACGAACATAGACCAAGCAGTTCAAAAAATGCTTATATCATAACGGAACCAACCGAGACTCTATGAAGGCCAAGATCATCAACTTAGATGCTTTTTGCTTTGAATTCGAGAATTTTTGATTATTTTGGGATTTTTTCTAATACTATTTATTGTATTATGCTAATATCCCACAATAACATTTTTTAATAAAAATGCAATTTATTGTTGGTTGGAAAGGTATTTCGCCGATTGCGAATTTCAATACAGACGTAAGGCGTATTTAAAAATAAAAACACAGTTATTTTTTTAATATCTCACGAGAAAGAAAAAAATTACAGTGATGCCAACAGGTTGTACAATGAACTGCATCTAGGGCCTGTTCGTAAATCCATCACTGCACTGCATATGATGCGCAGTACGTTCGTAAATGCAAAAAATGACAGTACTGCAAATGTCGTCTGTTCGTAAATGCATCACTGACGTATATTATGCGCAAATAAAAGCAAAAAACTAATCATAAAAATGGCTGATGCAATGAACGTCTTTTTCTGTTTAATAATTTTTATAGAATTAAATTTAGTTTTTTTATTCTTTGATCTTCTTTTTTTTAGTATGTTACACAAATTTTTATAATTTTTATATCATCTAGTTGACAAATCGAGTTTATTATCAATTTTTCTATTTTCACAGTATTTCTTCGTTCGTTAATGCAAACACTAAAATGAGCAAAACAAAGCATACGCAACAGCTGATTAGCAGTGGCAGTGCAGAATAATCATATTATGCAGAGCACTGATGCATTTACGAACAGGCCCCTATTTTTATTTGTAAAATTATTTTTGGAATTTTTATAATCCTATTTATTTTAATATGCCAATATTCCATAACATTTTCAAATAAAAATGCTACAGATTTGTTGGCTTATTGTTATTGTGTTTACTTAAATCACATGAAATAACCATGTTTGTCAGAGAGTGAATATGAAGAAGAAATTGTGCAAGTGTTTTTCTGACTTTATAAATTGATAAGGCATTTGTGCTACTCTATCAGAAAGACTGGCTCCCGTTGGGTCACAAACAATTTAAAGTCATCGCAAATAACGATTTTTTAATAAATTTTAACCAAAAGAAAATTATAATGGAAAAAGAAATGCGACAATTTGAACACTTTTTTGTTAAAATATTTTTTATTAATATCCAAGTAAAACATAAAAATTAAGCATAAAATAAAAGTTGAAAAATAGTTTTTTTTTTTTAACAAAAAATACAACTTGAAAATTAATTAATT
Source organism: Gymnosoma rotundatum (assembly GCA_916610165.2). Classification (NCBI taxonomy): domain Eukaryota; kingdom Metazoa; phylum Arthropoda; class Insecta; order Diptera; family Tachinidae; genus Gymnosoma; species Gymnosoma rotundatum. The sequence continues at coordinate 35,299,381 of OU744339.1, read as the reverse complement.
AATTAAATTAGTTATATTTCCAAACAGTAAATAAAAATTGTAAAAAATCATAATGTTTCGAATAAAATTTCTAACCGTTACGATTTCTGAAAAAAGATCTGCAGAAGCAAATAATGATAATTGCAGATCATGAAAAATAACCATGAGTAAGAGTCTGTGCAAAAGATACAGTCGACTAATGGGTGTTTTTATGTGACAAAAATCTGTCTTGTCATGCGCAGGCGAGGTTCTTTAAAACATTAACCCCAACAACATTTGTTTTTGCACACCGGCACTAAAATCCAGCTATCTTGTTAATCCATAGCACAATAACCCAGGGCTTTATAAATCCTGCCTAAGATTGAGACGCTTGCTCACTCTCTCAGTGGGCAAAAAATCCTTTACAAATTTCTTCAAACCTATGAAAAAGTGTAACAAGTATCACTTCGTAAATATCGCTTGTTATCTAATTTTATGCAAACGGCTTCTTCTTTTAACAGCCCATAGGATATTGTAACTGGCTTAAAGTTAAGCGACTACTGTTCTTCAACTGATTTTTACTGCTGACAAGACAAATAATTCGGATGTTGGGTTACTTCTCAACTTAACTTTGACGAGCTTTTAAATAGCTACCGGCACAGTAAGTTTTTTATAAGTACTAACTGGCAGAATGTAACAGAAATATCGACAATAAAACAGTAATTCTTAGGAATGCAGAATCATCTTGACGACTTAATTACGATATAAATTATTTGTGATTTGAGTTTAGATTTGACAGTGGTCCTGCAAAAACTATGGCTCTTAATTTTTTATAAAGTACTGTATGTCTAGATATTGCGCAGTTGTATCGGTCAAACTTTTAAACTCATAAAACTTATCTAACCAGAAATACACCCACAGAGGTGTCGTTTATAAATTGGAGGTAGAAAGAAATGAGCGATTTAACGAATTAAAACATTTTACTTCGGTTTAATAAAAACCTTACAGTTGCTTTCACGAACGTTCATATTCTTATTCTCTTCGAGTTTAAATTTGTTAGTTTTCTTGCAGCCTTTTTTCTATTCTCTAAAGACTTCTCGTACTGGTGTTTAAACATTGAAATTCTGTGCAATTTTTTCGAACTTACTTTCTGTTACTTGGTGTATTTGTATACGGTTGTTTTAAGGGGATTTCAAAGTACATGCAGACATTCTTCTTTCACCCCACTCCTATCAACTGAAATTGCTGCAAGAAAAATAGCAAAATGTAAACTAGAATTAAAATTCACTTCCTTCCGCCAAATTAAAATGATGAATGTGCAGCAATAACGCGAACAGCTGATTTCATGTAAATGCATCCCATTTTTAAAACGAAAAATATAAGTATTCTTTGCCAGCTTTACTAACTATTGCAGGCTGGTATGAGTAACTCTAACTTCAATTAAGAGGTCAGACGATCACCTTCCAGTAAAAATTGATTACTTTTTGCGTGTATCACTAAAAGAACTCCTTTTGATTAGGAAGCTTTTCAGTATATTTACTTTTAGGGGCTAAAAATTTTCAGAAATTTTAATTTCTTTAAATTGATTTAATTGATTTTTGTTTTTTAGCGTTAAAAGTTTATGATGGTAAAATAAAATAAATAAGTTAGATTATATTTCTACAGGTAAAGAGGGTCAAAGGTCATATGGCCTGGACTTAGGTTTTGGCAAAAACTGTAATATCAGGTCTTTGTTCAGTCGAAACAAGGTGAGGTTTATGGAACCGTGCTGTTCAGTATTGATCCGAAAAGTAACAGGGTTGATTATAGTGAAGCTTATCTATATATTATATTGTCAGTTATTCGATGGACCGATAAGAGAGGAGAATCTGAATTTAAAAATATAACCCAGCTTTTACGATATTTTAGCAGTTTACAGTGTCCATGACCCCGGGCAAGACAATTTTTGTTGACTGCAATCAAAGATATTACCATGATATAAAAATAGAAGGTAGTTCCACTTCAAAAATTTCTGACGTTTGCGGGAATTATTTGCAATATATTTTTTGTAAACAACAAAATTTGCGTTGCCATAGGTATAAAAAAGAAAAAAAAAATATTTTGGAACTATTTAACAAAACATGTGTAATTTTTGTAATAAATATACATAAATATAAATGAAATTCAAATGTACTGACTATAGATATAAAATTGCACAGAAATAAATCCTTTGACTCTTAAAGACAACTAATAAAAATTCACTTGTTATAATAACTTAATAAAAATACAATTAAAGAGTACGAATTTTACCGAATTAACCACCTTAATTAATTAAAATAGCAAAAATTAATATTCATTTTCACGTTATTAATTAATAATTATAAGTACATTAAGCCAACTGTGTTTCAAAGCGTCTTAAAATGATATCCATATTGTTTCTGTAGGTTTTTAAGGTCATTAGCATTTCAGCAATGCCAAGGACAAGTTTTGTATATTAATTAAAACGGTCTAAGTTTTATCAACAAACAGTTTTTTTTTTCATCTGTTAACACAATTTTACATTTTTCTGTTTAAAAACCGAATGCTAGAAAATGTTTTTCCCAAAAAAAAAAAATCTTCTTTTAATATTACTATCTAATATTGAATTTTAATTGCACAAGAAATGTCGCATATAGGTCCCAGTAATTAAATAACTGCCATTAATTTTGAGAAAAGTTAAATTTAATTTTTCTTTTTCTTCTATAAAGTTCTTGCTTGGCATATAAAGGCCACCCTCAGATAAAGCGTTCTCGTATGTGTAATTTTGATCTCTTTCTTCAAAGGTTTAAAACCCAAATTCCTGTTTTCAAGACCACCATACTCTATTTTAGTTAAAAGATTTATTTGCTCAATGTAGCTTAAATGTCGATTTAGCTAAAAAACAAAATAAATAATTTACCTCCATTTGTTCTTCTCTACCAAGCGGTATTTTATTTTAAAACTCGATATTTTGATAATCTATCACTTTTGTTTCATTACCTAATTAATACGTTACTTTAAAAAAGGTATTATTTTAGCTAACAAATAAGACCGAAACCTGTAATTCTTTCTTCCTCCTGAAAGCTAGTTTTAACCAAAACTGAAATTAAAAATTCTATTCTATATTTTACCTTTCCTAGTATGGAAAAGCACTTTCAAGACTTTTTAAATCGTATTTTCTTTTCTTTTGCAAGCTGCAGCGATCACACTTAATTCGCATTTGGCAACTCGAATTGTTCGAAACTTGAAAAATCTTACAGAATTCTTATTGATGCAATCAGGAATACTTATATTTTTTTTTTGTTAAATTTGTTCATTAAATTTCATATATTTTGTTTTGTTTATTTAATAAATTTTGTTTGTGATTTTTGTATTATGTATTTCTTTTCTTTTGAAATTTTATATAAGAGGAAAACAGAAAAAACCGGGATCTTACAAATTTATATGGTAGCACAAATTTTCATAATTCCCGCAAACGTCAGAACGTTAATATGGCGACGAAAAGAGAAAGTGGAACTACCTTCTATTTTTATATTATGGATATTACTAAATGTCAAATGTTCAAAGAGTAAATATTTTAAAGAATTATAAACTTTATGTTGAGTGAAAATTTGAAACTAATTGGATTTTTGTAAATGTATTAGGTGTTTAAAAAAAGTAGTTTATTATTTAAACAAAAAAATTAGTTTATTTATTTTTTTTATTCATATTTAAAATATTTATTTTATAATTTTTACAACTTATTTTATAAATAAAATCTATTTTAAACATAATTTATAATTTGTTGTTTGTCTTTTATACATTTTACGTAAAGTGCTTATTTCTTAAATCTTAAATTTATATTTAATTTAGTTTCGTTATATCTTAGAGATAAAATGAGAGAGGAATTCCATTATGTATAAAGATATTGAAATATTTGAAGAGGTCATATTTATTTCATTTCATAAAAAAGTTATTATATAAGAAGACATAAAACTTTTAAAATACATCAATCATATATAAAGTATTACATTATAAATTTAAGTTATTTACTATAACCATTAAATAAATATTTATGTAAGTACAAAAATTGCATCTAAAAATTTTAATTTAAAATTAACTAATTATTAAATGCATACCTTTACCTAATTATTAATATTACTATTATTTTTTTATGTGTGTATTTATAAAAAAAAATAATAAAAAATAGGCTGCAAATTCAAAACGATGTTTTTGAACTATTTAATAATAGATCGTTTATTAATTTTCCCTATATAAAATGTATTTTTTTTTTTTTTTTTTTCTTATGACAATTACATTTTGTCGGTATAAGGCTCTGATTGCTCGCTAAATTTGACTTATTTAGCTTCTGTGTGTTTATTGATTTTCATTTAAGCTTACAGTGCGAGCATTGACATTTTTAATTATTGATTTGTAATCTTTAAGTTGAAATTAAATTCTTTTGCATCAAAAAGTAAAATAAAAATAAATTATTCAACAATACCGCGACAAAGACGTTCATAAAAATCTTGCTTGGAAGAGTGGTCATGGTACGATAACATTTTAATTATTTTATTATTTTACTTCGCCGGCGAATATGCTATGAAGAAGGAGGCTGCATGTTTTAATGTTAAATCTGATTATGTATTTATACCATTAAACAGAACAAAATATATTTTTATTTTTTGACTGCCGCAAGGGTTGAACCCAGGCCAACCAGATTTGTAGTCAACGTGCTACGCAAAGCAATACGAAATGTATCAAAATCAGGAACCACAGCTTTTTTTTGCCAATGACTGGTACATTCCTCTCATCGTATTTGGTTGTTATTTCGAACAAGAACGTCTTTAAAACGGAATGGTGGTTTTGCGTGATTCTCTGGGAAATGTTTGGATTCGTTTTACAGAACGGCGCCGAATAAGCTCCCAAAAGTATGTTAATTATTATTACTGGTATTCAATGGCATTTAATTTTTTAATTTAATTTTTTTTGCCATTTGATTTATTTAAATTTAATTGTTTCAAACCAATACATAAAAACTGGTAAAATTTAATTGGAACATTGTAAAAGAATAAAGCAGTACTTGTCTATAGTATAAAAGGTTCTTGTTCTAAAAATGATCCGATTCAGCAAGTCAATTAAGCAAACTATCCTTAGGTGGAAGCTCAACGTCTATAACAACATAATTAAGAAAACAACTTAACGCGACACCGGACGAAAATGAAACTTCAGACATATCCTTTAACATTGCGAATGAATTACAACTCAAGGAAGCAGACAAGGCTCCTGATATCGTTATGGCGAAAGACTGTGAATAGAATAATAAATGTTTACGAGAGCATCAAAGGAACACCGAAATACAACGCCATATTACACGTAATTAGACACAAAATAATTGAAGACGCAAACACTGCACTGGAGTCGTATAGAAACTCCACTGGACTGAAAACAAGAAAATTTAAAAATGTCTTGTTATGCATTATTCGAATAGGCGGGACTTTGGAACCTTAAAGTATGAACTAAATTCGCTCTCTCAAGGCAATCAAGATGTCGCAGAATGTTATCAAAAAGTTTACTCGTTGTTATCACTCATTTTAAACAAAGTTACTTGCCTTTAATTTTAAGACGACGCAATGAATGTTATCACGCATTCAAAGCGCAACAAAGTACTTGGACTGAACGGAGACTTCGGCAATTTCGATCACAATCGTGAACTCCGCTTATAACATCTTTCAATAGCCTTTAGACCACAATCTAAAATATTTTAACCTGGAGGCTTATTCTGAATTGCGATGCGAAAGTCAATGCGATGCGAAAATATATAAATGCGAACAATTGCTATTCTGTATTGCGATATTCGCAAAGTTCTATTTTAATCGCATTTCAAATGCGAAAAGGTGGTAAATCGGTATTCTAAATTGCGAAAACACATGTCAAATTCGCAAAATTTATTCGACAACAAAGTAGCATTCGCAAAGTACAAACATGTAAGTAAAAAACAATATTTTATTTATGTATTCATCATATATTTATTATTTAATTCAGGGAAGTAAGCAATAAGACAAACAAACCGCGTCAACTTTAAATAAAAATAGAATTTATGAATAAGCACAGCCATTTGGCAAGAGGCCATTTAAAAACACCAAATGCACGTTAGTCTGCAAATACTGTGTGGCAAACGATAACTGAAGAACTAAATATTAATGGAGAGAAATTCAAAAATATTTGACTTAAATTTTAATAGGTTTGGACCTATTAAATAAATTTAAGAAACAATTTTCACAGCGAAGCACAAAAAATTTATTTTTAATTTGACGTTTGTTGATACTGATGTTTATTTGAGCAGCGTTGCCAACGATTTGAAATAAATTGCGAATGCAATTGCGAAAGTCTAACAGAATACCAATTTTCTTTCGCATCGCATTTCATTTGCGCATCGCATTGATTTTCGCATCGCAATTCAGAATAAGCCCCCTGAATAAGCCCATTTGCCAATAAATAATTATAATCATTACAAACCAAATTGCCAACCACAACAGCAACAAAGAACATTTTTTCAATACCCACCACAGCAACCACGTCAATTTAGAAATAACCTCCAACAAAGATTCACCGGATTCAACAACAGACAAAATTTGAACCCGAAACGTCCAGTATAATAAAAGTGGACAACTCACGTTATTTTAGACAGGCAAATTAACAAAACAATCCAAGAAATAAGTACCATTTTGCACAAAAAAACCCAACTCGGATACATTAAATGTTTCCAATAAAGTTCGAAGAAATTTTTATACTGAGACTAACAGTTATATCTGCAAGAACATTCACATTATAAAACTTACATTTCTTTTATATTGTTACGTTTTTCACTTTTTGGTGAACAAACGTACTAAACATGCGTTATTACTACGAACGCAGCCATCCACGCTACACTACTATGTTACTCCGGCGAGACATGAACTACTCGATGCCTTGTTTAGTAACCTTAACCATCCACAGACATCTCCACTTCTCCTTTTATACAAGCCAGTCATCTCCTTCAATCCAGTAGCCACAACACACGTCTGCCATACACTGTTGATATGCTGTTACACTTCCCCGCGCTAACCGCTACCGTTCTTACTTTTTATTATAAAGGGCTTCTTAGAAATTATCTGTTGCTCTACTATTAAATTGGACGTCTTCACTAAATTATCTGCCATGGCTTCACACTATAATTGTCTTGCCTCTGGGGAGGCTTGTACTGCTGTTTATTAATTTTAATTGCATTATAACAATTATTATTTTTTCGTTGCACCATGCGTGCAACGTCCGAATACGTTATCGAACTCAGGACCCCCTGTTTTGCAGTACGCACCTCTAAAAACGCAGCTATCTAGGCTGCTCAGCTTTTGTTAGCAAATTGTGGTTTAATTCTATACTAAAGAGCTGCACAAAATGTTTTGAAAGTTCTATGTTCTAGTGTACACTACTTCCAAACACAGAATTTCAGTGTGAATATAAATATCAAAACAAGCATAACAAAACATGGCTCTCACTAAAACAAAACAAGCACCATTCGAAAAGTTTCTCTTTACAGCTTTGTTAGTGCTTGTGTTTTAAAACAAAGTAGAACATCAAAACAAAAGGCGACAATGAAGTAAAAAAACTGTAAATCATAGTAGAAACATCGAGTGCACTAGAACATATACAAAAATGCTCACGATAATAAAGCAGTGTTGTTAAATAATGCGATTTAAGGCTGTTGAAAGAAAATACTTTTATACAAGCAATTTTTGTACGCATATGCTATTTATATATTTAAGCTATTTGAATTAGTTAAGTTTTTAAATAATAGTAACATTTTGAAATGCTCCTTTTATAATTCTGTGCTAATAAATAATAATAATAATGTTAACTCGGCTTAGCTCGAAATTAAATAAAATGCTATTTGTAGCGTAAACCAAATCAATTAACCAAAAAAAAACCATCGGTTTTTTGCGATTAAATTTTAGTGCTTTAAAATTTTAAAGTTAACAACTATCATAGAAAAAAATGTTTGGTCTCATTTTAAAAAGTTTTAAACAGAATTTTTAAAAATAATGTGCAAAAATGATATGTAAACACACAAATTTGTTTTTTCATAACAGGCTGTTTTTTAATACGAAAATATGATACTTCTGATAAAAAATAAATTTTTAAAACATATTTTCATAAAAAGATAAATACTCCCACGTATTATTAATTTTAAATCCTTACTATCAATTGCTGAACTCTTTTTAAAAACTTTTGTATAGAACTTGTGAAAAAAATTTATCTGGTATGATCGAATACATGCAAATTTGTTGTATTTTTATTTTTGTTAAGTTTCATTACTATTCGTTTTTCTGAAAACCCCGAAATGTAAAAGACAATTTTACTATTATATTTTTAATATAAAACTATTGAATTTGTTTTGAAAAAGTAATTCAATTAACATTTTAAATAAAACAGATATTATAATGTTTTTTTTCTCCATTTTTATGCGTTTTCAAATCTTAAAGTTGACAACACTCATATTGAGAAAAACGAAAATGATTGTAGTTTCTCTTTAGCCTAATTCTGCTATCAAAAACTTCAACCATGTTTTGAATGTTCTACTTCAGTTTTGATATTCCATTTCATTTTTGTTCTAGTTCAGTTTTGTTTTGCTTCAATGTTGTTCTAAAACACTTTTGTTCTCTTATTCTATATTTTGATAGCAAAGCAAAACATTTGCGTTTGGAAGTATGTGTTTGAAAATGAGAGTGTTTTATACACACACTACTTGAAATTTACGTGATTGCTTATAAGACATTTTTCTTATGCTTGTGCAGCCCTTTATTCTATACACACACCACCATTAGTTGAATCAACTTATTCACCACGCTCGATTTAAGCAATTAAAATATTAAATTGATTTTGTAATATTTATGATTGCATTGCGTTTTCTTTGTAAACCCATTACTATTTAAGTATATGATTTTGAAGAATAAAAGACAAAAAGAGTTTTACTCTTAAACTAACATCAAGAAATCTCGTTGTTTTTCCTTTCTCAACAAGCAATCTGTAGGATACCGGGAGTAATATTCTTTGTGAAAAAAATTACTTTTCATTTAATGAAATAACGCGGTGACAAAATCCTTTGAAATATCAAAGGACGCAAAATTTCGTTGCTTTTAAAAGATTTAAAGTAAGTTTTCGAACAAATTTTTTTATATTTTTTTATGATCTTTGGAAGATCAAACGACGCCAAAAAAATATAAACACTTTTAAAAGATTAAAAGTAATTTTTACGAACTATTTTTTAAAATCCTTTGAAGAAAGATCAAAGGTACCGAAAATTTTTTTATTTTGTTTTGTGAAAGTGAACGTAAAAAATAATAAATTAATTAAAATAACTTTTACGAACTTATTGCAAATCAACAAAGAAAAATTTAAAAAGACTTAAAGTGACTTTTTTTCAAATAAAAAAAGAGTTTCTAGTAAAGGAATAACAACAAGGCTACAGAAGACCGCAATTATAACTACAACTAACAAAATTTTCAACTAACCGAAACACCTGCCAGAAAGAAAATAATCATCTACCTATCTACAAGACACAGAATAATTACCAGGCATCTCAGAAGACCACAACAATAAGTACAACTTAACTGCAAAAATTTCAACCAACCGAAGAACCTGCCAGAAGAAATCATCAACCCATCCACAAAGTAAGATTATTCGTAATTTTTGTATTAAGTGATAGTTAAGACTAAAATTAAAAGTTATATTATTAAAATATATATATATAAATGCGTGTAACTGAAATAAATGATATAGCTCCCCAGTACTTACGTGCAACCATTTTTCAAAATTTTTAAAAAATTTATCATATATGTTTAAAATATAAATTTTCATTGTATGACCTTTTGTATAGCTAGCTTAGCAACTCCTTTATATGAAAAAAATACCACAATATTTTTGATTTGGCAATACTATCAAAAATATCATACTTTTGTTGATCACCTAAGTTGAAAAACTGGTTTTGTAAGAAAGTTGATTTTGAATTTGTGCTATTTTTATTTCAAGTATTAAAAAGTATCGGTTAATATTTTATATCATTGAAAACTTTGTAAAATATAAGGTAATGATTTAATATTATTCATAAATTTGATTCAATAGTGTTATTATAGCTTTATTGGCCATTGTCAAGCCCGCTGCATACTTGGAATTTATTTAAAAAAAATGCCTCGGAGACTCACAGAAGAATAGATGTTGGAATTGCTTTTAGAAAGTGATATTGATGAATTGTTAGATGAAGGTAACGAAGCAGAGGAAGAAATATATGCAGAAAGCGATAGTGAGGAATCGGAAGACGAATTTATACAATCTGAAGAATCCGAATCGCCTGCGTTACTCCCACTAACTAACACCAGACCTTTGAAGTGGTTCTGTAAACCTGAAGGTATTTCTGCTCAACTTTCTGAAGAGCCAACTTGGGAAGTAGATAATAGACAATTGTGGTCACCATTCACTTACTTCTCTGAATACTTTGACGATAAGGTTTGGGCCTTGGTCTCAGAGCAGAGTAACAGGTATGCTCTGCAAAAAGGTATATCCTTGAACTCAACATTAAACGAATACAAAAGACTTGTTTGTGCACACATCACTGCAGGTTGTATGAAACTACCTCAAATAAGAATGTATTATCGACTACAAATAAGAGTTCCGGCGATAACACAAATTACGAGATCTCGGTTATTCAAATTACGAAATAATATACACTTCGTTGATAATATTGCAGTTACTGAAAAAGAGATAGAAAACAAGCTTTGGAAAGATCAACCTATTATTGACGTTATTCTAAACAGATGTATATTAATTCCAAAGCCCAAAAAATGCAGCGTAGACGAGCAAATGATACCTTTTTCGGGAACAACCAGCCTCAAGCAATATGTTAAAGGAAAGCCTAATAAAGTTGGATTGAAAAATTTTGTTCTTGCGTCCCCTGATGGATTAGTATTGGATTTTTTTATATACCAAGGCGCCAAAACATGGCCTGATGGAAAAATAAATAAACAATTGGGAATTGGAGGGTCTGTTGTTAACAAACTTGCAACCGACTTGAGCAAGGGTAGCGAAATTTTCATTGATCGATATTTTACTTCTATTAACTTGCTACAACATCTTTTGGAAAGGGCATATTTGCTACAGGAACAATTCAATTAAATAGAATGCCGAAGGACCTCGTTGCAAAGCCTTCCACAGACAAGGCCATGCTTAGCAAGGGCAGAGGAACTTTCGAACAGTTTGTGAGAGAAGATGAAAAAATTTCTGTCTTTAAATGGATGGATAGCCGATCTGTCGTAATGGCTACGACATCAGTTGGAGCGTGTCCAATTCAAACTGTTCGCCGATTGGAAAAGAGGATCAAAAATTACATAAACATTGATTGCCCAAATGCCATGTCACGATATAACAAATGTATGGGAGGTGTAGACTTAGCAGACAGACACATTTCGTATTACCGCATCGCCACTAGAACCAAAAAGTGGCCTTCTAAAGTATTCTGGCACTTAATAGATCTTGCTCTAGGCAACTCTTGGGTGATGTATAAAAAAGATAAATACGCTAGCGGTGAAAATCGTAAAAATATAATGGATTTGCTAGAATTCAAGTTATATGTTGCTGATTGCCTGATCGGGGATGCAAAAAAAGGCATTGAAACAGAAAAATCTTTTGAAGATGAAGTGGAACCATCAGCAAAAAAATTAAAAACTGTGCCTCTTCCACCGTAAGAAGTTCGAAAAACTAATAATAAACATTTACCTGTTTGCGCTGTAAGTAATAAAAATAAATTTATGCGCTGCCGTAAGGAAGGATGCAGCCAAAAAACTCGATTCTGTGCATTACTAATGAGCGTCAATGTTTTATGGAGTTCCACACATAATTTATAATTTTTTTTTTAATAATTTGAATAAAAGATACACGATTTATTTTTAAATTAATATGAATAATAAAATAATAACTTGCACTTAACCTTTTTCCAAATGTCCAGCCCGCTGCACCTTAAATAACTCAGGACTCTCGTCCTTAAATTCAAATAAGTTTTTTTTTTTACTTTATTTGATAATATTAGTCTAATAAAACGGGTTTTCAGGAAATTTTCTTTTTATTTTTGCCTCGGGATTGAGGAGGATAGAGTTAGATATAAAAAGATTATTTTATATACATTAAAAGAAGAAGACATTGAAAAATTATGAAAAATTTCCAGCGAAATATCCTTAACCAAAATAAAAGCAAATCGAATATATTTGAGAAACAAGAAAACTAAGCCAAATAATATTAGAATCTAATGTTTAAATTAGAATCCTTTTTTCCCCAATCTTACTGAATTTGTCAAAATGGTAGACGAAGCACGAAACCACCCAATAGGCTGGCTATAGACCCACTTAAAAATCTCAATAATTTACCTGGCTTCTATGGAGACACTAAGGACTTACAAAACTTTAAAACATTCAAAGATAGAATAGACCTACACTTGCAGACATACAATGAGTTAGCGAAACAACTTTTTTCAGACATAACAAAATCTAAATTAAAAGGAAAAGCGAGACAGACAATTAAAATTAATTGGCATGTAACCGCCTGGGCGCAAATGAAAAACGTACTTCAAAATAACTTCGGCGATATTCATACCATTGACGAACTTTTCCACGAACTAAGATCAGCAAATTTCAAGACTAATACTGTAGAGTTTTACAATGAAGTTAAAGATAAATTATATAGGCTCAATAACAAAATTGTAATTATACTAGAAGAAACAGCAGCTGCAAGACAGAGTGCCACAAACAATATGCAAACAGCATTAAACACACAAAAACTTTTTTCATAATCGACCAAATCAATTCCAAAACTTTCGAAATAACGGGGAAAGACAAAAATATTCGGACAACCGCCAAGACGCTAACAATATATTAACTTATAACCAAAGACAAACCAACAGGAACCTAGTCCAACCACACTATGGAAACAATAACGTTACTGATTTTAGGTCCTAAAATCAATTCCAACGACAATATATACCCAGAGAACCCATTAAGTTTCATAACAACCAGAATTTCCAACCACACAAACCTATGGACGTCAATGTCAACGGAATATCAGAAAATTTTCGGGACAAAGCCTCGGAAAACAATTACCACATATAAAAGTTAGAACAAAGCTAAGATATATTAAGCAAATAGTAGATACTAGAGCCACTAACTCAATAATTAATCCAGGAATTTGTCACCCAAAGTGGACACACCAAATCAAACCCCTTATTATTAAAACTCTCCACCATGAAGTAAGTGTGAAAGAAAAAGTAATAATTCCAGCAATTAAAGAATTTAATATGACTGACAAAATGATTCAGCTTTATGTAACAAAATTTCATAACAACTACGATGGATTGCTAGGAAATGATTTACTTAAAACATATAAAGCCTGTATAAATTATACAACTAATTCTATCCAGATAAACAGTCAAAACTTACCAATATTCTTTAACGATGATGAGAGCAACAAAAATGGTAAAGAATCAATGTTTTCTGAAGAGCATTACGTTACGAACAAAGGGATCTCTGATAGAACAATCGCTACGCAGAAGGTAGACGATTATAGCAACAGTATGCAAGATTTTAAAACTTTAGAACACAACATCTTAATTCCGAAGAGAAAAATGTCTCTTACCAATCATAAAAAAATATTCATTTATATTTTTCAAAGAAAATACACCACTTAGTTTCACAAACGCTGTAAAACATAAAATCAGAACTGTAAATGATATATCAATAATTTCAAAGTCTTATATACACAAACATAAAGTTGAGAATCAGATACAAGAAATGTTGAGAAATAATATTATAAGAAACAGTTATTCGCCATATTCCGCCTCAATTTGGATCGTGCCAAAAAAGGCCGATGCAAGCAGACAAAATAAATGGAGACTTGTCATTGATTACCGCAAACTAAACGAGGTAACAATTGATGACAAATATCATATACCCAACATTAATGAGATACTTGATAAACTGGGAAGATGCCAGTACTTCACAACACTATACCTTGCTAAAGTATTTCATCAGAATGAAATCGAGGAAGAGGATATTCATAAGATAGCCTTCAGTGTTGAAGGAGGTCATTATGAATTTTTAACGATGCCGTACGGGTTAAAAATAGCCCCAGCGACCTTTCAAAGACTTATGAATACTGTTCTCAAAGATTATATAAATAAAATATGTTTAGTTTATTTAGAAGAAGTGATTATTTTCTCTGCGTCGTTACAAGGAAACATAATTTTTGGGTCACATTGTTACAGTTGAGGGAATAAAACCAATCCCAAAAAAATTCAATGTGTTTCTAATTTCCAAATTCCAAGAACCACGAAACAAATCAAACAGTTTTTGGTCTTACAGGACAAGTTTCCTTTCTGTTTCTGTGAGTCAATGTATTTTTATCCGAAAGAAATTATTGAAGTCATTTCGCTAATAATATCAGCCCAATTATAAATAACAATTCCCGTGGATTTTTTCACTTTTCCCTGTTCCCCTATTATAAATTAAACCTCACCGGGAAATTTTTCACTTTTCACTCTTCCCCTATTATAAACAAATTTCGAAAATGGAAAACTCTTCACCGGGAAAAAAGTAGGCATTACGAATGTCAATTAAAGGGAGAATATTGTAAAATAAAAATTTGACAACAATTCCGCAAAATAATAGCGAGGGAGTTGTGCTTGAAAATGTAAGTATTTAAACAAAAAAAATTAATTAACAAAATATAAATACATGAATTACACAGGTCTAAGACAACAAATAAAAAACAACAAGAGATTCTTTTGAACGAAATGCAAGCTTTTCCTGAGATTGCACGTGGAATGTTTAAAGGAAGCAAGGAGGAGTCAAATCGTTTTTGGCGAAACCTCGAAATGGAGTTGAACGCATCAGGGCCTCCAACAAAAAGTGTTTCGGAGTGGAAGAAGGTATAGTCCATGAAATTTGTCGCTAAAGAGACACACAATTTCTAAAACAAAAAATATTTTCTAGGTATGGTGTGATAAAAAAAGATACGTTCGTCAGAAGGCTGCTCAAAATCTAAAATTATCCAAATTAACTGGCGGCGAACCTAATATGGAGAAAACATTTACGGCAAATGAAGGGCTATATATAATTTAATCGGGATGGAGGAGTCAGTAGAAGGTATAACCAACACGTTTGGATTGGGCAGTTCTTCCACCAGCAAAAAAACCGACGAAGGTATTGAAGCTGCATTGACCGAGATTTCGGCCGAAGATTTAGAAAATGAAGTCCCAGCCACCGTCCCAGCCGCCAGCCAAAAAAAAATAAAAAAACGCCAATTGATCAGGCCGCACGCATTTCTCCTGCTGACATTCTTACAGAAGAAATCTGTATTCAGAAAAATATATTAGAAACTATGAAAGAGCACAATGAAATAATTTAAAAATTATCGTTCCATAGACTGTCTTTATGAACTCAAAATAAGAGAAATAAAAGAGCAAAGACGACACAATCTTGTAATGGAACAACTGAGACTAACCGAAGTGGAGGGCAAAATTGAAAAGACGAAAAAAATTATAGAAATAGGAACTTAACATCTAAACATTACCTGTGATAAAGTGAGCTAAAAGTAAACTGTTGCTGTGAATATGCATTTGTTTTGTTTAAAGATTGAAGTATTTTTTTAAGTTTTTTTGTTTTAGTTTTTAAGTTATTTACATATGAAATTGTTTTGTTTTTGTTATTTTTAGAATTCGATATTTATTTTTTAGTTTGATCTTTTTTAAATATACATTTATAATTACAAAAATATACATATGCACATTTATTTCTTCATGTTCAATAAATTATAGTACATTTCCAATATTACTTCTAATATTTTGGGCTGCTGACAAATATTGTTGTGCAGGACTCCACATCACTTTCTTGGGTAGCAAAATTATCTAAACCTTCCACATCATTCACATTAGTGTTACATTTGAAATATATGTAGATGTTGTGTAACGCACAACAAACATTTATAATGAATGAACTTAACCCTCTAATGCTTAAGCATGCCTCAAGGCACTCATCGCAAAAACGCCAATATATGTATATGTAACTGATTTTTGATTTTAAAAACTTTCGCAACAGCTGCTTAAAAACGTACCTAAATATTAAAAAAGCTTTTAGAGCTTCAAAAAGCTCCCTTCTCTATTATTTAATACACTTTTTACTAACTAAGTGCAATTACAATCAAGAAAACAGGGGAAGTCCAAGTTGGGTTATCAAACGTTGCTTAAAGTGTGTTAAGGTGTTCCGATTGCAATAATATTTATTTTCTAAAAAAGTATACTTTTTTTTATTTGTTAGTGACGAAATTTGTATAAAAAAAAGGTAAGTTACTTTAAGAGACATGATTTTTTGATCAGTGCCTTCAGGCACTCTTGGGCATTGCAGACTACTTTTGCTGTTTCAGTTTTTTCTTCATATAGAAAAAGGTTTTTACGTTCTTTATGCTTTGATATGCAATTTTTTACAAAATTTTTTAAGTAATGGCTCACCGAGTAAAGAAAACCTTTAAATTATCTGATTTGAGTGATGAACAGATAGAAAAGTTGTTTGACGAAGTCGAAACGGATGAAGAATTGAGTAGTGACTCAAGTGAAAATGAAGAACCCCACGTAGATTTTGTAGAATCAGAAAATGCGGCTCTCAACTTAACTAGCAATACCTATTCTGAGCAAGTAACAAGATTAAATAAGTCAGTAAAAAGACCAAGGTCTCCATTGCCATCTATTGAATCTTTTGGACCTACATTTGTTCCCTCGTCTGGTGGATTTAATGGTTCTGGTAAGAAACTTACCCAGGAATAAAATTGTGTTTCCCATCCAATCTTTTTTTTTTAGATGTTAATTTTATAATGAAAGATACCACAGAATTATCAAAAATTATATGGCGACAACAATCAATGCAACTGCATGTAAATGAGATAGCATTCCAAGGAGACAGTTCACTTCCATCTGAAATTTTGGAACTCGAAACTCCGTTGCAAATATTTATCTATTTTTTTACTAACGACATAATAAAAATAATTGTGGAAGAAACCAATCGTGCTGCCATTGCGAAGAATGTCAACACACAATTCAAGGTTGACGTTGAAGACATACACCGATATATTGGAATTTTATTATACATGTCTGTTTATCGATACCCAAACTTGCGAAGCTCTTGGGATAAAAATACATTTGAACCAATTGCGAATTGCATGAGTCGATCTAAATTCGAAGCAATAAAGCAATTTTTATCTTTTCGTGATGAAAGCCAACGTGTAAAGAAAGGCCAACTAGGGTACGACCCTTTGTTTCGCATTAGAGGATTTGCCTACAAATTGAATGTAAGATTCGATTCAGTGCCAAAAAATGCTCGACTTTGCGTCGATGAACAAATGTGTAGCATAAAAATAAAGCATCATCTTCGGCAGAATATGCCAAACAAGCCACATAAATGGGGAATTAAGTTATTTGTGCTATGTGATTCTTTTGGGTATGCCTATCGATTCGAAATTTATAGCGGTGCGGGAGACAATGTTATTTTGCCTAATCTGCCAAATCTGGGTGCCTCCGCTAATGTTGTCGTTCGTTTATCGCAAACTGTCAAAACTTTTGTTAATCATATCATTTATTTTGATAACTTTTATACGACAGTTCCTTTGTTGGTGTACTTGCGCGCTAAAGGTATTCACAGTTTAGGAACAGTACGAGTAAATAGAATTCCTAACTGCAATAATAAAAATTGAGAGCAAAACTGTTCATCCAGTTGCAGATGTACGATATGATAACCTTAATCATTACCCTCTTTGGCTAAGTAGAGAAGGTGGCAAAAAATGGTGCAAGCTTTGCAAAAAATCTCAGACGCAATGCTTTTGTTCTAAATGCAAAATTCATTTATGCTGCTCTAATACCAAAAATTGTTTTTTTGACTATCATAACCATAAATAATTAATTTTGTTTAAATAACTTGTAATAAAAAGAAAGAATTTTTAATAAAAATTGATAAACAATACAAACAAGAACCCAACTATGATCTAATCACTAAAGCCACAAGAGTGCCTTAAGGCACTCATTTAGTTTTTCTCATCTGTCAGAAAAACCGTCAATTGTACAAAGTTTCAAATGATGTTTTTGTAATCGGATGTCCAAAATCTCCATAAAAAAATATTAGGAACGGTTTTGCCCATTATTTTAGAAATTGGCATTAGAGGTTTAATATACCTTTAGATAAGTTTTAAAATAAAAAACGCTGCTTTGTATACAACTATGACAAGCCAATATTATTTCATTTAAATTTACCTCCTGACCTAATAGGACAATCCACAAAAGACACACAAAAACCACCAATAGAACATAACTATCTTTTCCATAACGATGTCTAAAGACAATAAAATAAATAAAACCTGTGCACCACCGAAAAAAATTGACGACAATGGCTTAACAGAACTAGGTGGAGCCGCATCCTTGCAGTTACTGTCTGAGCAGGGTAAAACTTCAGTATCCAGCTTCGTAACTGAAATAATGCAGGAGTCTATCAGTGCCTTTTCTGAAGATATAGCTAAGACAGGCTTAACTCAAGCAAAAATCACTCAAATAAATAGTACCATAGGCCAGCTAACAGGCGCCAAGCCAAAACAGAAAAACTCCAATGCTCCAGAACCTCAAAAAATTCCTGTTCTCAAAAAAAGCTTAGGACATGTATTGGAAACAAAACAAGATACTACCGGAAAAAGTCCCTCCACCTCAGCCAACTCAAAAGATTAACAATTTAAACCTCAAACATAAAAAATCCCTCAAAAACAGAGAAGGAAATCCCCATCAATGTGCCTGGTGTCAAAACCTACGAGGATATCGTTTAACCAGTTCCGTTTAAACGTTTCAGTTATAACAGAATATATCTTGGATACACCAAAACATGGTAGCGCCGCCTATACAAATCGTCGCATTGAGGGATATGTTAGAGGATTGCAGACAGCCTTAGCATATACATTGAACAAAGTCCATGATCAGACGCTGGAACGTCTAACTAACATTATTGCCAGGCAGGAAGCTACCATAGCTCAGCAGAATAGGGCACTATCAACTCAACTTCAGAATACAACAGCCTTACAGACCAATCTCCAGACCACAATGAATAAGTTAGCAGAGCTAACAGGAATTACCCAAGAAATGAAGGAATGTGTAATAGTTGAAAACTATAGATCTTAAACCGAAAACCACTAGTAACCCGATATCTTTAATCCAGCCACCTATGAGGGAAATTTCGGGAATCAAGGAGATCAAACTTTCATTTAACGATCTATCTATCAAGATCCTAGATACGGGAAGACCTCTCAATACTATCAGGGTTCCTAAATCTATCTACGTGCAGCTGGAACCAGGGGGACTACTCTCTATTGCGATGCGAAAGAAAAATGGCACGTAATCAAACAATTGGTACCCTCTATTGCGTTTTCGTATTTTCTTTCGCATCTAATTTTATTCTCTTTCGCAAATATGGTATCACTGCACTCAGTAATACGAAAGCTTATGTCAAAATCGTTCGTTATACGCAAATATCTTGCGCTAACAAATTATCAAACGCAAAGGTGACGAATCATGTAAGTAAGCATAAATAAAATTTTATATTTATATCTAAATTTTAATTTTTTTTAGGGAAATGCCAAAAAGGTTACAGACTCGGCAACGGCAGTTCGAAATTTGATTTTATAATGCAGCACAGCGGTTTGGCCAAGGGACAATTGCAGTGCGGGAATGCCAAACAACGCGTCAAAAAACTGACGGACGGCCTTAATTATAATGGACTTCTTATAAGAGATGAAGAGGGTAGGAAACAAGTAATGTATTTTGATAAATATGAAACTTACGCAGCATAAATAATTATTTATGCGGAAGAATAAAGTAAGCATTTCTAGTAAGGTGGTTGGAATCACAATATTGCATTTCATGATGAAGGAGTAGATAATCAAACTACTGCATATGAAAAAACCAACAACGGGATGCTAACATTAAAATGCTTTGGCGCAAGTATAAATGCTACCCAACATGTTACAGCAAAAAAAAAAGCCTGCAAAAGAAGTTTTGCTACATTCGCAAAATGGAAATTACATTTTAAATGTTATGTTCATTTTCCGTCTCCATCCATAATGCCACTAAATCGATAAAACACACAAAATTATATTTATAACATTTTGTTCGTCAAAGATCTTTTTGTAGTCTACATTAAATGTTTGTAATTAATAATATTTTGCATTGGACGCGAAGCTTTGTGTATTATTTAATAAAATAAATGTTTTTATTTACAAATTTTGACATTTCATTTTGTCATTCTTCTCTATTGTTTATTTTGTTGTGCCAGAGTTGCTTCTTTTTCAAACTATTTTGCGAAAGCGTTTGCGTTAACATTACAGAGTATCAAATTGTACTCTTATCGCATCTACTTATCGCATCGAACTTGCTTTCGCATTGCAATAGAGAGTAAACCCCCAGTTCCGGGTTTGATCAAGTTTTTAAAAGAAACCCCAATGTCAGAACTCGCAAAATTTTCTGGAACTGATATATCATCTAAATTTGTTTAAGTTTATTAAACTTTCTTTTATATGATCATTAAAATAATCTACCTATAATGTAGGAAAAAATGAAATCTGTTACAATCCTACCTCTACTACTCTATCAGAATGACAGCCTAGTTCATTCTGTTAACCAGCATATTTATAATTTTTATTAATGATTGATACATTTTATTCAAGTGAATTTATTTTGTTTTTTGGGGAAGCTTAGGAAAAAAGTCTGACCAAGGAATTGGTGAACCGTTTTCAATTGTTTAGAGGTACTTCAAGTCTCTCTTCTTTTTTGAGATCACAAAAGTTCGCCAAACTACGTCGTCCATTGTCTCCCTCCAATTGGCAAGCATTTGTACACATAGTGCTCACTGTTTTTTTTTTCTGACAGGTAGCCACAGAAGAGGGGTTAATCAACGAGCAACAACCTAATAACCGTGTGAACTGACAAAATTTATTGGTAAATAAATTTTCAATTGTCTAACAATGAAATTGTAAACTTTCCTAACAATCGTCTGAACTAACAATTAAAGTTTTTGTAGCCATACTGAATTGCAGTGTATTGCCAGGACATTGGCAGATTAATCAATGTTGTTAGATATGACAACTGTCTGTACACAGCTGTAAAATGCACTGAGACATCTGACAGTTCTAGTGGAAATGAAGTTGTACTACAGCAACCTCCTAACAACCATGTTAACTAACAATTTTATTGGTAAATAAATTTACAATTCTCTGGCAATGAAATTGTTGTTGCAAGAAGAAAAATCAGTATTTTCATAATTTTTTTACTTTACCAAGGACACTACTCTCCTTTCATATAATCCAAAGAAAAATAAGTCTGTGAATCTTTTTGGTACTTTGCATTATAGCCCAGAAATAATCAATCGTGAGGATAGAAAACCGAAAATGATACTAAGCCACAATAACTGTAAAGGAGGAGTTGATAATCTGTATAAATTTGTTCCATGTTACACTTGCAAAAGGAGGTGACCTCAAGTTGTATTAAGCAAAATTTTAAATATATCATGTATTACTTACATCATATCATATATTATTCATATCTAAAAGAAATGGACCGGTAACGCGAAAAAATAAGTTGCAAAATTTTAAGGTTGTACTTCGTAATTAAATAAGAATTACTATTCGAGTTATATTAAAAAAAATTTTAGAATGGGCAGAAAACGTAACCAAACATCAGTGGATATAAGAAATTTAGTAATAAAGTACTTTGAGAAGGAAAAACGTTAAGAAACATGAATCTACAAAAAATATTCTACGAAGACATAAAATTCACTGCAGAATTCCTCGTCGTAAACCTCTTTATCAGTACAAAAAAAAACTAAAAAAAATCCGTTTTGTTTTTTGAAAATACCGTAGTATTTTGGCGGATGAGTGCGAGTTTAATGTATTTCGTTCTAACGGACCATCTCAGGTGTGGCGAAAACTAAACCAGCAGCTCTTGCTGAAAACTGAGATTTGCCGATAACTTTTCGTATTATCAATATAATGACCCTAAGCACAAAGCTAATAATTTGCGAATGTGGTTTCTCTCTGACTTAAATCCGATAAAGCATTTATGGGATCATCTATAAAAAAAAACTGAAGTTTTACAACTTTTCTGATAAAGCTCAGTTGAAAGAAGCTATAAAAAAGAAATGGGTTAAAACTGATTTAACGATTTGCCGTAAATAAGCAGTCAAAATCTTCCTACTGAATTTAGCCCCGAGATAAGGTCTGCAAAAATCAATACTCCATCAATTACTATTAAACATATATGACAGATCTAATAAAAGTAATACCTATTTTAAGTAAAGTAATACTACAAAATATACTAAAAACTACTACTGTGAATCTTTTAAACGGTGTTCTGAAGATAGGCGTCATTTATTTTTATTATTGTTATTGTGATTATTACAGAGGATCTGTATCACGAAGTAATAGTAAGTAATAATTATGTGAAATAACCTGTTTCTGTGTTAAAACTGTGTTAAAATTGTCTAAAAAACTAAAATGTTTTCAGCCTAGTTAATTGCTTTTAATAAGAAACTGCAAACAATTCGTCTAAAAAATTTGTAAAGTTTTTTAAACAAAGTCTAGATCGTTTACTTGTCTTAACTACAAAACCAGAAAGTTTACTTTGTATTTCAATTCGAAAAGACTTTAACATTGTTTCGTAAGTTTTCTTTCGAATCGAAATACAGAGTAACCCGCTGCACTTTTGCTAAATCTGTTAATTTTAAATCCCCTTTTAATCTTAAATGAATACTGTACCACACAAGTTTTATGTATGAAGCCAGATAATATTAATTAATGTATAGAAGAAATTATTAAAACCCAAAGTTGTGGGATTAATATATTTTGATCAAAGTCATAGTCAATGAACCTTGTTAAAATTATTAAGTTTAAATGCATTTCCGTTCACACAAAAAGTTACTTTCTGTACGTAAACTGCAACATTGCAATTAATTCAAAATTTATTAAAATGAAGCGTAGCACTAGCCATTCTAGGTATTTCGCAATACGTTTGACCATTTAAAGAATTTAGTGATTGTCTACAAGTTAAATATTAACGGTCTTATGCAAAAAAAAAAAAAAAGATAACGCTGCTTTAAACTCATTGTTAAGCAAAATTCCTTAAAGTTTCATCCAAAAACGATTATTAGCTCAACTTTAATATTTCTAAAGTAGATAACCCCTTACTTTAAAGTGAGGTTTTTAATATTTATTTTTTGGTATACATATTGTGAATAAAAATTTTGTGGAAATAAGTTTTTAATAAAACGAAAAAAAAAATTGTGTTGATTAAAAAACAAAATTAAAAAAATGGATACTTTAAATTTAGTGAGCAGAATTGGTAAAATTAATTTTGATTTTATGGAAAAACTAGTTTTAATATTGTAATATTTTATTTAGAATGCATAATTCAAATATCGGGATATAATCGGCCAAGAAATTACAAGCCAATGATTGATGGTTTCTCTCTTCCAGATGACCAGTTTAAAACAAAGTATCGTTTTAGAAAGGAAACTGTTATTAAAATAATAAACTTAACTAAAGCAGACATTGAAGTAGACCGCAGAGGCTGTGGAACACCTTCAGAACTGCAAGTTTTAGTGGCTTTACGAAGAGAAGTAAGTAAAATATTCCGTGACAGTAAAATGAGCACACACTTACTGCCTAATGTTTAGTATCAAGATGATGCTAGTGATCTTCATGGTCTGGCACAAAGCGCAGTAAGTAAAATTTGTGCCAAAGTTTCTCGTGCATTAGCCAAACACGCTAGAAACATAATTAAGATAAAAGAAGAGGTAAAATTGGCACAAAGCTTTAAAGCAATTCGCAACTTTCCGGCTGTAATTGGCGCCATTGACGGCTGTCATATAAAAACTAAAAAAAACAGGATTTTATTCGCCTAATGTTCAGGTAATTTAAGGTTTGAACTTTTCCGCTCGGATATTGTAAAATTTTTCCTGAAGGTCGTTTGTGATTGTGGCAAGATGAAGAGGTAGCACGCACGACTGTAGAATTTTCGATGAATCTTCTAATAAAAAGCGCTTTGAAAATGGGGAGTTTAGAGGTCGTGTGCTTGGCGATTCTGGGTATAAAAATTGAAAGTAGCTTTGCTTTAGCTGTCTTGCATAACATCGCAATAGAAGAAAACGATACTTTTCCATGTAAGCTTAAAATACATATATATATCTTTCTTAAAAATTGCAAATTTATTGTTTTTTAGATGAATTTGAAGCAGATGATTCAATACAAATAGAAGCGTTCGAAAGTAAAAGAGAAATCGTTAGAAGGAGAGAAAATATTATTTTTAAACCATTTATTGAAAAGCATTTTTAAATACAATTTGAATTATTAGAATAAAAAACAATTATTAGAATAAAAATAGCCATTCAAATAAAATAAACTCTAAATAAAAAGTATAACAAACTTCAAATTATTCAGCCTCAAATAAATTAAAAAAGCAATTTAAAATATAAAAATAATTGGTATCAATCCTAAGAAAAAAGTGTTGTGTTAAATGTTTTACTTTATTGTTAAAAACAAAAAAAAAGTAATTTTATTTTAGAATAATATAAAACTTTTTCAATAGATTTGACTACCCAACGAATTAATATTCGTGTTTATGTATCATTAACTATAAAAAGTGAATGGTGTTGCCGGTATTAACGTTTAAAATGTATTGCAGCATACATTATTTAAAGTAGTGTTTTAGGATACCATTTTTTACCATATGTTTGTTAGGCTTAGTGTGTCAGTTAACTAGTGTGAACATTAAAGTTGACGTTAGTCTTTTTTTTTCTTTTCATAAGGTTGTAAATTATTAATTAATCTAAGTTTAATAAAGATTAACTTCTTTTGTGTCAAGTTTCAATAGGATTTCAACATTAAATAATTATGGTTTAATAAATCAATAAAGATTCAAATACTTTATTAATAAATTGATTATGAGTTTTACTTTAAAAAATGTTAATTAATACGCACTGACATTATTTATCAAAGAGTCAGAGTAAAACAAACAATTATTTGCATCTGCACATAGATTTTATTATGTGTAAGATGCAAGTATATTTTCGACTTGTTTTATTTATTAATTTAATTATTTCATTAACATAATTTCGTATTTAGATATCAATAGTATTAGTATAAATGTAAAAATGCTCCGAGAATGAAAACGAAGGCGGGAATTTTGAACCAGATGAACTAAATGACGAAACTCAATTACCACAACGTGTGAGAAATCGAAACGAAACTAGTTATGAATAAATGTTTAATATTAAATACAGAAGAGCTGGATATATCTTTCCGAAAATTCGTTCGTTCGATATTGGTTCAGTAGTATCAGGAGATTTATCAGTTGTGAAGCAGATACCGTTTTAGTTACCGAGAAAAAAAATCAAATGACCTCAACTCCTACAGACAATAGGAGTTAGAAAACTCAACTGAAAGTTCTTCAACTAACCAAAATGATCAGTTTAGCCAAGTACACAAAAAATGCATAAAGTATAAGGACATTATTCTTGACTTGACCTCAGACACTTTTGAAAGAGAACGTTGAAAAAATGGAAACCTGCATTTATCTGAAGAACAAATTACTTTTCTTGGAAATTTTAAGTACTACCAAACACATTGAGCACAAAAGAGAGCTAATCAACTCGAATTCTTCTTCCACGTGTTCAAAATAAACATCACCCGTCTCACAATTTGCGGTGACAATTGTTATAGCAAGAGCTTGGTGTAAAAACCAAAAATGTGTTGAAGACAAAAAGTAAACAACTGTTCCATTTTCATTTTCTCTGCTTGAATGAAAAACGAAATTGTTTTGCCGACTATCACAGTGCATTTATTAAAAGTAAATCATTTTTACATACTTTTATTTACTTTTAATAATATATTGATACCTTAAAAATAATTAAAAACAAGTTTTTATTACATATGCATAGTGTACCATATATGGGACGCAAAAAAATGCTTTTTTTTAATTTTCTAGAAAAACTATACATTTTTCGGAAAAAATAATAAGCGATTGGAGAAATGATAACCGACCATTTTTATGTTAGGATAATTCAGATTCAATTTTGGGGTGTTAAACAAATGCATGATGTTAATGATAATATTATAAAATAAATTGATAAAAAACTATATTGGGTAAGTGCACACCTAAGGTCGACATGTACCAGTTATTCATTAATTTGATTTAAACTTCAATAAATAAGAATAACGGTGCTTATGTATTAAAATGAGTATACATAAGCATCATAAATATTCTCAACTCTTTATAGGATGCAAAAAAAAATGATGCGAAGTGATTAGTTTTGACATTATTTTGACATTATTTTGACATTATTCTTAATAAAAAAAATAGTGAAAGTGCTAACATTGTGTGGTAAGTTTTACATTATTATAATCAATTTTAAATTAGAAAATGTTCTTTTTGGTAGAAAACTCTTTAAAAAAACACAATAAATGTGAAAATAACAAAAAAAATTGTTTTTTTTTTTTCCTTAATTTCAATTATGTCGATATTAGGAACGAAAAAATAATAACCTTTCCCATAGTCGACAGGGGGTGTCGACATCTGGGAAAATAGCATTTTTCTCAGATTGAACTCAAATTTAAGAGAAATGATAATTCTTATCTTAAAATGAATACATTAAAAAAAATTCAAATCAACTTTACCCACTAGTGCTTACTATAAACAGTGACTTGTCTACAACCTGTCGACTAAAGTACAATTGATATCCTAAGGTCGACAGAAGATTTTATTGCCTTTTTCGTTTACCTTAATTTCTAATAGGTATACCTATATCTAGGAACCAAAATATGGCGACCAAAGGAAAACGATATTTTCATCAATATCCTGAGCAGTCACCACAAGACGCAATTAGTAAAATAAGGGGAGGTGGAATATCAATATTTGCCGCAAGCGTTAAATATGATGTTCCACGTACCACTATTTATGATAGGATTAATGGTCATCAAAAGCTGAGGAGGATTGTTTAGAAAGTCGTGCCACGACTTGTCAAAATGTGGTTTCCCACTTAAAACTGATGATTTACTCAACACGGTTCAAACAATCATAAAGAAAGAGAAACGAGCCACACCATTTGTAAATGACCGTCCTAGCAGAAAGTGGTTTTCCAGTTTTTTGAAACGACACGGTTACTGTTTCATTAGTCTTTTCTGCAAACGGGAAGACTGTCGAACCAATGGTTGTATTTCCGTATGTGCGAATACCGAAAGACATTGTAAGCCGATAAATGATTTCTTCCTTCCCGATAAATGATTTCTTGGGAAGTCCGAGACGGGATGGATGACATGCGAAACTTTTTATGAGTACATAGCAAACTATTTTTCACAATTGGCTTAACGAGCACAACGTTCAACGGCCCGAATTGCCTTTTTTGTGGACGGACACAAATCACATATGACTATGGAGTTAATCCAATTTTGTGAAAACAATGTATGCGCTACCAACCAATACAACGCATATAATGCAACCGGCTAATGTAAGCGTTTTTAAACCATTAAAAACGGAGTGGAAAAAATGGCAAATCAAACCGGAAAACCACAACCAAACACTATCGAAATCTACTCTTTGTCCCCTTCTCCACATGGTTCTTTCTGAACTCAATATAGAAGAAACCATTAAAATCCGGTTCGGAAAATGTGGACTTTACCCATTTAATGCCGATAAGGTGGATTACACTAAATGTGTTAAAAATATTTTAGAAGAACTAACAACTGAACGCAATGAATGTGAAGAAGTTTTGACTGAAACAGATTTTGATAAGTCTGAGGAAGGTGTTTTGGAGAGAGAAAATAGTCAATCAAGCCCTCATGACTGCCCAATGTTACCGTCCTATGAAAAACATCTCTACTTTCCAAAACCGTTACCGTCACTACTGCAAAAACAAAAATTTAAGCGCCAAATGCTATTTCTGCTTTTGCGTGGAGGGAGCATATACAGGCTAAAGAAAATGAGAAGATAATTAAAGCTAAAATCAACCTAAGTACAAAATATGAATTCCAAATACTTATTTTATTATTATTTCTTTATGTTTTATTATTTATTATTATATAAATATATGTAAAAGCTTTAATTTTCAATAAATAAAAATTTAAATCCCTTCGCTATAAAAAATTTCGTTATCAAATATGATA